>OZ005660.1:115628358-118525858 GCA_963930645.1 Salticus scenicus | reverse complement strand
TCGGAAACTTGGCAACAGTTCAAGGGATAGACAGCGCCACCTGGTACAGATTGAGCGACTTTTTTATTCAAATGTCACCAATTATTTTAAGAAGTGATTTATGATATATATAATCGACGTTTCTTCGAATCTATTCGCCTTTTATGTATATCGAATCCCACATTTAAAAATTTTTGGTGGCTGTTGAATAAAAAAGTCGCGCAATCTATCCCGGTTGGGCGCTGACTGCCGCTTGAACTGTTGCCAAGTTTCCGAACCACTCGACAGGCATCTAGTTTAGGAGGCTATGGCCTTATCTATTCATATAGCTGCCAACAAACATTACTCATTTTTAAAATCATATTTTGACACCAGTATTTTAAAAAGGAAATTTGTCACGAATAAATAAAATTAAATAAACTGGAAATATTTATAAAAAATTTCAAGTATGAAATCTTAGTTGAAAATAAGAGACACGTGGTACCTATGTATTTAGGATCCCCTAAATGTGAAGTGAGTTACATTATACACTTTTTTTTATGTAAAAATGATTGCACAGATGATATTTACAAAGAGGATATTCACATTTTCTTTGGAAGTAGACTAAGGTTCATGAAGAAATCAGAACAGTTATATCATCTGTGTTGCCCATACGGACCAGAACTTATACTCAGCGACTTTTATTTATTTATTTTGATTAAAATAAACAAATATTTCATCTAGCAGTTCAAAACTTTCTGAACGATAATGAGATTGAAATGCAAGTTGAAGTGCAAGTTGAAATTTGATTTTTGACTACAAGTGATAAACTTCTGTGTGTATAGGGTGCAAAATTTTGCTGCAAATATTTGAATAAAGATGGTATTTATGTTCTAAGAAAAAAAAATTAAATAAATAGTGGAACCAGTAAAAAATTTGTAAAAACATATTTATGTATTAAAATTTTTTTGACAACACATTTAAAAATTTCTTTTTAGTATTACAATATTTATAATGCAATAATTACTTAATAATATATTTCTAAAATGGAAAATGCTATTTTATTTCTAAATTATCTTACTTTCAAAATTTCGAAAACTTTTAAATTTAGATACCTATCTTTGTCTATTTACATTATGAATTTATCTATGTGCACTACATTTGCATTTTTCTTTTTCTTTTATAAAAGGAAGTATGGACTCAAAAGAGGAGAATTCCTTGAAACATCTCACCAGCCAAGAACTTTTCTTAACAGCCAGCAATATGAAGTTGGAAGTTAAAGATGTGTACGTGAAATGTCCAGTAGAAATAATTTCTAAATAAATCTGCAAATAATTGAAATTTATATGTGAGTTAAAAATGTCGATCCAGTTTTACTGTTGAAGTAAACTGATTTACTTCAACAAGTTTAATAATAAGTTTTTTGAAGTTTAATAATAAAACCATGTCAAACAAGTAAAATATGCATTTATTAAAAAGAATGCAATAACATATAAAAACGGTAATCTAGAAGCATAATGTTATTTTAATGTTTTTATTATTATTATTCATTATTATTATTATTATTATTCATTATTATTATTATTATTATTATTATTATCATTATTATTATTATTATTCATTATTATTATTATTATTATTATTTTTTTTTTTTTTTTTTAAGTTTAGCATTTCTTTTTAAAATCTCAAATTAATCTGCAAACAGCTATATCATGGTGCAAATTCATTGAAAGAAACAAAAATCTTAAAAACACTTTACTGTCTGTATGCATGTATCATACAAGAATTTGACTTAATTAGTGAACCAATCAGGAGCCCATAACAAAATTCAAAGAAATGAAGTATTATAATGTTGTGTTCACTTTGTCGCATTTGGGATTTGTCAGATATGCCAATATACTTAATATATTCCGGAGTATTGTTAACACTGACTTTTATTTATTTATCTGTTTATTTATTTATTTATTTTCACACCACTGTTTTGCAAAAAGTAATTTATCCCATTTAATCTTTCACAAATAGAAGTAGTATGATAAAAAGTCGAATACGAATGATCCCCAGAATAAATTAGACTTTTGGATTCGACAGGAACAAGAAATTGAAATATGTATAGAGAAGGAATAAACGGATGTTGAAGATTGTAATATGTTTTACATTACCTATAATTTTACTCGCGACATCGAAAAACTTACTCGCTATTGGTGAATAATTTTTTGTGATTCCCCCCTCTCTGGGTGGATTTATTGTTATCAAATACAAAACAGGTGAAGATAGTTTACGCTGATATTAGCCTTATACGGATCGATTCTTTCTAAGATGTTCTTTCCCTCTCTTTTATTCTTCTTCTTTCTTGTATTTTGATTTCAGCGGCGCTTTAATTTCTGCCAGTGGCAAATGAATACAAAAGTAAAAAAAAAAAAAGTCAATAAGATAAATGGACTTGAAAAACAAAACTTAAAGGTTGATGTTTTATTGATTTTTGTACAACACAAAGCTAATCTATTTTTCTCGTGAGACATCGGAGCAATCAATCATTTTTATAATAGAGCTGTAGAAGAACCGGGTAATATCAAATGATTTATGAAAGCATTTTCTTTTTCGCATTTCGAAAATTTAAATTGTTTTTTCTTGCTGTAGCTTTACCTAATAGTTTTCTTTTGAATGAAAAAAAACAAAAACAAAGAAAAAAGAAAACAAAGAAAAAGAAATTTTTCTCTTATAACAATTATATACATAGTGTATATATATATATATACATGAACGTTAGAATTATTTCTATTTTTACAGGAAAAACATTTTGCATTTATGTTGTTTAATTTTTTTTTTTTTTTTTTTTTTTTTTTTAATACTTTAATATTGCCTTTTCATTAAAATTTTCCTGAAAAAACACATTTCAAATTTCAAAGTGTTATTTAATTTCTAAATTATTTGCTTTCTAAATTCTAAGAAGGTTGTACAACTTACTATGTTTGTCTATCTACATAATTTATCTATATCCATCCTCTAGTCTTTTATTTTTCTCTCTCAAAGAAGGAATGTATTTATCGCCAAGAGATATAAAAACAGGTGAAGATAGTTTTCGCTACGATTTCCCTTATACTTAACGATTCTTTCTAAAATGTTGTTTTCTCCATCTTTTTTTTTTTTTTTTTTTCTTTATGTTTCGATTTCAGTGGCGCATTATCTTCTAAAAGCGGCAAATGACCGCAAAAGTTAAAACAGTATCAGTAAGATAAATGGGTTTCTAAAACAAAACTTAAAGGTTTATGTCTTATTGATTTTTGCCCAACACAAAGCTAATATATTTTTTCGTGAAGCTTAGGAGCAATTAATCACTTTTATATAATGAAGCTGTAGAAGAATAGAGAAATATCAAATAATATATGTTTTTATTTTTATATTTATTTTTATTTTATTTTATTTTTTGGTATTGAAACTGGTTTTTCTTACTGTAAGATAATTTAATGATTACAAATAAAAAAAATAAAAAATAATATCTATCTTAGAAATCTATATATATATTTAAAAAAAAAAAAATAAATAAATAAACTATCTTCACGTTATTTTTTTTTTCTTTCTTTCCTTTCCTTTTTTCTTTTCTTTTTTTTTTTTTTTTTTTTTTTTTTTTCATGGACGTTATAATTATTTACATTTTCTTATAAAAAACATTCCTTAATTTATTATTTAATTTAATTTTTAAATCCATTGTCGGCTCTTAGAAACCTCGAAATTTATGAATCTGTTGCTGTAACAAAAGGCAATAATTTTACTCCAATGATACGGTCCTGCGTGGGCGTTTCAATACTTAGAATATCTGATTGGCTGAAACCTCCAGACAGCGATGGCGCCCCTGTGCGCTCACCTACAGAACTGTTCACTCTTAACTTTAACTCTCGTCAAGAGAGCATATGTATGATAGCCATCATTGGCGGATAATTTCTTTGGACTCTAGTCCTTATGTTGAAATTGTAATAAAGTCTATTTTTTTATATTAAGCTTAATTACTAAAGATAATTAATACAGTCCATTTCTCTCAAAAACTATACTGGGCGTCCACATTTGGCCCTAGTAGTCCACTGTAAAAAATATGTCCTATTTCCTGCCAGAAATTATCTGTAATTTGAGAAAATAAGCATAATTTACGAAAAAATTACGTTGTCAGAACGTTTTTTCTCAAATTACAGAGAATTTCTGGCAGCAAATAGGTCATATTTTTTACAGTGTCGGGGTCCTGTTAATTAGTTAATTAAATAAGTAAAAATAAGCTCTTTAGCGCAATTAAATCGTACTAGAGGGCTAATAAAAAACAAAATAACAAAACAGACGAAATTCCTTGATGAAATAAAAGAAGAAGATTATGGTGAAGATGTCCTGAGGATTACCCTAGATGAGAAAATATTCACATTAATAGAAATCAAGAAGACCTTAGAGGTTCTGCCGCATGATTACGTAAATCTTCCGGAAGAAATTGTTTTAAAAGATGCCCTGGAAAAAAACGTAGTAAATGGAGGATGGCGTGCAAGACTTACAGGTAAGATTCAAAACCTTACTTAATAAAAACATTTGTAATAAAAATAATTTATTATTAAATGAAAGTAACGCTATAAGTGAATTAAAATCATCTTCCAATTTTAAACTTCCGGATCTACCACTCCCGATTTTCTCGGGAAAGTGTGAAGAGTTTCAAAACTTCAAAAGATAGTTCATGTCAATCATTGGCGAAAACGTCCAATTAAGCGAAAATTAAATTTTATGTTATCTAAAAAGCCGTTTGCTCGGGGACGCAAAGACATCAGAATCGCTGCAGGATACGTTTAACTCTTTATTTACATCATTAACACAAAGATTCGAGAATAATAGAGCCGTAAAAGACACACACACATAAGCGATCTAAACACTAAGCCAATTGCAGATAATCCTCATGCAATTAACTCTCTAATTGATAGTGTCAAAAAAAAAAAAAAATCTAAGGTCACTAGACATTCTAAAATTGCAAAGAAACAATTTATCAGATGTCACGATGATTGGATTGCGAAAATTGGATCCAGAAGTAAAAAAATCCTTCGAAATGACATTACAAAAAAATCAATTACAAACACTAGAAATATTATTTAATTATATTGAAGAAAGAAGCCGTATACTACAGAATTTACAATTCTATAAAACCAAACCCATTACAAATCATAAGGAGGGTAATTTTACAAAACAAAATATAAAAAAAGAACCCTGTTCATGAAAAACAAGAAATCAAATTCCTGTATACTTGGTTTCACTGATGCACACAAATTATATAAATGTGAGAAATTTAAATCAATGTCAGTAAGTGACAGTTTAATAGCAGTAAAGAACATGAACTTATGTATTTCATGTTTAAGTTATTATCCTCTAAAAAAGTGTAAATCTGACGCTTATTGCTATTATTGTAAAAAACAAGACCATAATGCATTACCACATACAGAATTGAATCATTCTGAGGAAATTACTTCCGCGTCTTTCTCTTCACTAATAGATCAAGCCATGACTTATTTAAATGATGATAATACAGCTGTCAGCGCTCAAAACTTTATGACTAGTAATAAAAAAAATGCGTATAATTTAATGCAGCAGTAATTCATTTGAAGAATACCGCGAAGAACTATTGAAAGATGGCAGCTCGTTTCGATTCATTAAGTACAATAAATGCAATTAACTGTCAGGCTGCTTCAATATTAGGTTGGTTGGATGGGTTTTACGTCGCACTGGTGCTGCGCAATGGGCAATTGGCGATGGTCTGGGATTCACTTCTAGAGGTGGTCCGGGGACATGCCATCACAATTTTGATCATCCACGGAAAGGATGGCTCTCCCGCTTCGGCGATCCCCAGAGGTATATTATTTATGGGAATATGGAGGACATTGCGGCCACGACAGATTTTACGTGCACCAGCTACCATTAGTGTACACGATGGTCTTTGGCAGGCTCGAGTACCGAACCCGCAATCTTCCAATTACGAGCCCGGTGCTCTACCGACTGGGCTGCTGCTGCCCGCTTCAGTATTAGGTATTTTTAAAAAAGTAAGATTCAGACTGTAATATCCGGATTGAGTGATTGTTGTATAAATGCCAAACATTCTATCAACACGTTATTATCGAATGAAAATCAGAGTAATAAATGAGATATTGAATTAGTATTGGTCAAGAAAATAATTGAATTACCCACTAATTATATTGATCATTCGAAGATTAAATTACTAAAAACTTGGTTCTCGCCGATGAACGCTTATTTAGAAAAAATATATTAATGTATTAATTGGAGGAGGATTATTTTTTGATTTAATCGGGCCAAATAAAATAAGTGTAGAGAACTCACAGTTGAGTTTAATCGAAAGTAGATTTGGATATTTAATAACTGGTTGCATCGATGCTAAAATTAATGACAGGAGATGTTTTTTATCTTTAGATACATTGAATAAATATTTAAGGTCTTCTCTGGGAGATTGAAGCCATTTCAGATATGAATGCTTCACAGAGCGAAGAGTTAAATTATTGTAATAATCATTTTGCGGAAACTCATAAGAGAAATGAGGAAGGCAGGCACATTGTTGAGATGCTGTTCACACCCGAATCAAAACACAATGTAGTGTTAGGGGATTCTAAACAAATTGCTTTGAAGAGATTAAATCAATTGTGAAATCGTTTAGAGCGTAACCCAGTATTAAAGGCCATGTATGTAGAATTTTTAAAGGAATACAAATCACTAACCACATGGAAAAAATTGACGAGGTACTATATGCCTCATCAGGGAATTTTGTTTTTGTCCAGAAGCTTCACCAAATTGAGAGTCGTTTTTAATGAAAGTTGCACCACAACAAATGGGAAATCTTTAAATGGTTTATTATGTAAAGATGGTGTCATTCAGGATGATCTCTTCTCAATAAAGATTAGGTTTAGAACACATAACCTAGCCTTTACTTGCGATATAAACAAAATGTTTAGGCAAATTTTAATTAATCCCCCACATACTAAATTTCAAAGAAGTTTGTGAAGAGATAGACGGGAGGTGCCTATTTTCATATATCGTTTGAAAACACTTATGTGACTGCTTCACCGCCATATCTTGCAACAAAGGCACTCCAACAGTCAGCTCAGGACGAGCAACAAAACTTTCCATTAGCATCGGCCCTCTTCACTTACCGTCGCCAGAAGCCCGAGCCAATGTTATTCTATGGGAAAATTTTCTTTACAAATAACTTTTCAACTAATACATATTTTTAAATTCTGTTTTCCCATTCAGAAAATTCCCAACTGTTAAATTGACGCACTATTTTTAAAAATGTATTCTTTTAAATTTTAATGTTTTATTTTGAAATTGCAAAATGAAAAATTTCACTTATTGAAAATTCGTATTTTGCAGCTTCAAAATAAAATATTAAAAATTAAAAGAATATTTTTTTAAAAAAGGTCCTTCAATTTAACAGCTGGGAATTTTCAGAATGGGAAAACAGAATTTTAAAATATGTGTTAGTTAATAAGTTATTTGTAAAGAAAAATTTCCCATAGAATAACATTAGCTTCGGCTTCCGGCGGCGGTGAGTGAAGAGGGCCCTTAAGGTTGTACTTCATGATTTTTATATGGACGACTGCCTTTCGGAAGTGCCTAATCCTGAAGAATTCGTCAAATTAAAGGGAATACTGACTGGCTTACTGAAAAAAGGCGGTATGACTGCTAAAATGTGCTCATCTAATTTTCCGACAAAGGAAAACGAAATTTATCTGTACGACAGAAATTGCGAGGAGGTAACAACAAAAACTTTGGTTATGTCACGGAATAGTAGCACTGACCGATTTGTGAACAAAATTATTCTAAATTCGACCTCTTCACTTTCCAAAAGAGAAATCCTAAGTCAAACTGCAAGACTTTACGATCCTCTCGGCTTGCTAGGACCGTTAATTTCCAAAGCTGAAATCATCATGCAACAATTTGGATTGCTTAAACTGGATTGGGATGACAATCTTCTGACAATCTTGGATTGGGATTTAAATCTTGGGATGACAATCTCAACAATCCGATGAATAGAAAAAGGTTTTTGGCTTCTCTGCCTACATTACAGAAGTTAAATATCCCAAGGTGTGTTATGCTAAAGAATACTATAAACATAGTGTTACTATGGTTCGCAGACGCTTCAAAGAAAGCTTACGGTGCAGTCCTGTGCCTTCAAGTATTTCATAATTCACTACTCCGAGATTGAAGCACAGCTTGCTTGCTTCTAGACCAGCTTATATAAGAAGGTTGTTATGACTATGGATATTGATATATGTGAAATTAAACTATCATACTTGCCAGCAATCTCATTCATAACCGTACAATTGTTAGCGCTCCTTTTTTCACACCGTTTTATTTTTCGAGTAATTCTTTCCAAATGTTGTTACGATTAAGTAAGAATAAAATTGAGCTGTAAAATGAGTGGTGTTAAAAAAAGGCGGATACTAAAAATTGTACGGTTCATAATGAGATGGTTGGCAAGTATGAACTATTCACATATTCTACAGTCGGCAGCAAAAGTATCCGAGAACTAGCTATAATCCCTTTCTAAAAAAAGTACACTTAATGCTGCTTTGTTAAATAAATCCTTGTCATGATTCGACAAGGATTTATTTAACAAAACAGTATTAAGTGTACTTTTTTGATACCGGAATTATTGACTAGTGCTCGAATACTTTTGCTGCCGACAGTACAACTGCTTTAAGCTGGATCAAGACTGAGCCTCACCTATTCAAAACTTTTATAAACAATAGAGTATCCCAAATTCAGCAACTTAAAAATACTTGTGTTTGGGTCCACATAGCGTCCGACTGTAACCCTACTGATCTGTTATCGAGAGGTCAAGAGGCCGAATTCCTGATAGCCAATGAGCTGTGGAGGAGGGAACCAAATTTAAAATTTCTATCGGACACTTGTCTGGACCTTGTCACCTCAGATAAAGAATTTAAGAGTGAACTCAAATGTACTAAAGTTGTCACTATGTACAACAATTCCATATGGGAGGGTTTTTTGTTGAGATCTAATGATTATCTTAAAATCATATTTTTTCTTTCTTTTATATGTAGGTTTATTTTTAAATGCCGCAATCCCAAGGCAAAAAAATGGGGACCAATTTGCTCACAGGAATTTAAGAATAGCGAATATATATATATATATATATATATATTTTTTTGTTACAAAAAGTCAAGTAATGCATTTCTCCTCAGAAATTTCAGCCTTAAAGAAAGGTCTTGCTGTACTAGTAATTGAGGCAATCTTAAACTCTAGGCCTCTTGCCCCCTCTTCTCTGATCCAGAGGATTTCCAAATTTTAACGCCTGACCACTTTTTAATTGGCAGGCCTCTTAATTCTATCCCTGAACCCAATTTAACACAAATGAAAGAAAATATCCTTGACAGATAGAAGAGGACTCAAAATATGTCCAACAGTTACCTGAATCATCTTCAACAACGCACGAAGTGGTACTTTACCAAAGATAATGTGCGCGAAGATATAATGGTTCTGGCAAAAGAAAAAGATCAGCCTTTTTGTACTTGAATCATGGGAAAGATTAAGGAGGTAGTGCCAGGTAGGGCTGGAAGGGTGCGTGTAGTTATGATTCGAACCTCTCGTGGCATTTTTAAAAGAAGCATACCAAATATATGCATCTTGCTAATGAGTGGTGAGAGCCAAAACTGGGATTCTTACCTATTGTTTTGTTTTACAAAGTTAAAACTAGTATGTTGTGGCCACCACAAGACTTTCTTCTATATTTTCCTATACATATTCAATCAGTAACAATATTAAAAAAAAAAAAAAAAAAAAAGATTTTTTTTTTTTTTTTTCTTTTTCTTTTTCTTTTTTTTTTTTTTTTTTTGTGAAAATTAATACATATTCAATCACTAACAATAATTAAAAAAAAAAAAAAAAAAAAAAAAATCGAATTTTTTTTTCTGTTTTTTTTTTTTTTTTTTTGTTAAAAGTAAAAAAAATCGATAACTTTGTTTTAAATTATCACAGATTTATGGTTCAACCATTCGTTTTAAAGGTATTGACGAGATCTTTCGAATGATACCCATCTTCAAAATTTAACCCCCCCGGGGGGGTACTTCCCCCCCAGGGGGGGAACCGATGCCCCCCCATGCACAATTTTTTTTTCCTAGTTAACTACTACTATCATCAATAATTCAAATTAATTTTACAATCACAAGTTTAAAATAACTCTCATTATGCCCATTTATACGGAATTTTGTCCTATGCTGCCATGTTAAAAATTTGCATAAAATGCGATTACAGCGCCACCTGTTGAGCTATTGATCCCCAAATCTAATGGGCACCAGTTCATGTCAGGGTGCAACTAAATACCAAGTTTGGTTAAATTTCATTCATATGTTCGTGAGATACAGCGTCCACAAAAAAATGATACAGACACACAGACAGACAGACAGACAGACAGACAGACAGACACACAGACAGACAGACAGACAGACATTTTCTAAAAACTATCAATTCGTGTTCAGGACATCCCAAAACGTGTAGATCCGTCAAAAAACGGAGGTCGAAAATTTTCGCGAATCCAATACTTTCTCTATATTACATATAGAAGAAAGTAAAAAAGTGTTATACTATAGATATTTCTTTCTTTCTTTCTTCATTAATAAATTATTCATATATATATTAAATGTTTTGATTATATAATTAGTGCTTGTAATTTTCTTTGAAATATTAGGCATATCAAGGTGGGCGGTGTGTCAGCTCTTAGAAGCCTTGAGATTTATAAATCTGTTTCAGTAATAAAAGGCAATAATTTTAATCCAATGATGTACGCTCCTGAGTGGGTGTTGTAATGTTTAAAATATCTGATTGGCTGAAACCTCCAGACAGCGATGGCGCCTCTGTGCGTCTACCTACGGAACTGTTCACTCTCAAGTTTAACTCTCGGCAAGAGAGCATATGTATGACAGCCATCATTGGCGAATAATTTCTTTGGACTCTAGTCCTTATGTTTAAATTGTAATAAAGTCTATTTTTTTTTATATTATACTTAAATTTTAATAATAGTTAATGCAATCCATTTCTCTCAAAAACTATACTGGATATCTCTCAAAAACTAAACAATAATTTTTATAATGGAGCTGTAGAATAACCGGGTCATATCAAATAATAGCTGAAAGTTTTTTTTTTTTTTTTCCATTCCAACTGGTTATTCTACAGTTTATTATATAATTTTATTTTTAAATCCATCTTTCATATTATTTTTTACATCGAAATAATTTCTTAAAAACTTATTTCTAATTTCGAAATTAATTGCTTTTCAAGGGATTGTGTAACTTAATTACATTTGTCTAACTCCATAATTTATATATATCCATCCACCAGACTTTTACTTTTCTATCTTGCAAAGAGGGGGGTGGATTTATAGCCAAGAGATATTAAACAGGTGAAGATAGTCTTTGCTAATATTCTCCTTATATTAATCGATTATTTCCAAGATGTTCTTTCCCACAAATTTTTCTCATATTTCGACTTCAGCAGCGCATTAACTTTTAGTAGCGGAAAGTGATTTTTAAAGTTATAAAGCACCTATGAAAAATATAGACTTGTAAAACAAGACTTGGGCTTGTTAGATGTTTTATGGATTTTTGCACAACGCAAAACTAATATATTTTTCTCGAGGGATATTTGAGTAATCAATCACGTTTTCAATGGAGCTGTCACCCGGGTAATATCAAATAATTTATAAAAGCATTTAGTACTTGTTCTGCATTTTGAAATTTTAGTCTGGTTTTTCTCACAAAAGCTTTATTTTATTATTTACTTTTAAAAAGTTTGTAATAATAATATTAGAAAGCTATCTCACAACAAAGAATAAAAATTGTTTATTCGCGTGTTTTAATCTAACTAGCACGATGCAATACGATATATAATTGTTTATACGCCTGTTCATTCCCCTTCATATTCAAAATATTTTGCGATTTCATTCTTATAAAATTTATCTTTTAATTAAAAAAAAAAAAAAACTTTCTTTAATACGTATTATCTTTGTTTCGAGAGAAATGTTATTTAATATCTTACCAGGAAACCATCCCAACAGCGTGATAACAGGGATGCAATACGGGCACAGAATTTATACTACTGCTATTGTAAGAAAAATTTCTACTTACTAAATCAACGATATTATAGTTAGAGAAATTTCTTAAAAAAAAAAAAACCCGGTATGAATTCTGCGCCCGTGTTCCATCCCTGTAATAATAGAAATCAGTTACATAACTACCATACCAACTTTTCCTTTTTTTTTTTTTTTTTTTCTACCAGAAATTTTGTATTGATTTTTGTATTGTTTTTTACCAGTTTTCTACGATTAAACATGATGATTATTTTTGCAAAGAAATACTGGTGTTAAAAACCCGCACAAGTTGGCACATACGGAATTAGACGATATTCATTCCAGAGGTCATAATCGCAGGTGATCTTCGGCGTGTAAACTGTTTGCCCTCGTGAGCCCGTTCTCGAGAAATCTATATTTAAGTTTGAATAAAAATGCAGAAACCAGAAAGGAATGGGAGGAATCTCGACAAAACCTGTCTGAACCATGACTTTTATCAATTTTTGGATTTTACATTAACGAATTTTCAGACATTATATCTCCATGGAATACATATGGAAGCCGAAATGGGTAGGTGATTTAAGCATCAAACTGCATGAAACATTTGTATATTCTCTTTTGATTACTGGTTGTTTGAATTTCACTAACTATTTCAGTAAGGCGTGATCTTATCAATTAAGGCAGGGTTGCATCGATCATTGGTGAATTTTCAGAATTTTTAACTCGTAAATGAGCTGACGAGGGCAGTTGATTTATGAGTTAAAAAATATGTTTATATATGCTCTTTCGATCGATGCTTGTTTGGATTTTATTTATAATTATAATATAAGATGTTTTCCTGGTTAGATGTAAGTTCGAAACCTTTTTTTTTTTTTTTTACCTTTCTAGGTATAATGTTCCAAATCCTACTTGTCAACATACTAATTAACACTTTCGCGACCGCTGACGTAGATTCACGTCATTTGAAAATCTGTAACTCCGCCAGTGGGTGTTTCTTTCATAATTAGTACTTTGTTTATTTTTTAAGGAAATACCCAATATTCATATTTTTACAAGGAAATATACTATGGATACAAGTACTTTGATGAGAAAGAAAATAATTCAATGCATGGGAGAGTGGGGTTGAATGGGACGCAGGATGAATGGGGCAATAGCAAAATTTTTATGTTTTGCAATCTTCAGAAACTTGGCATTTTTTCTGATGTATGGCAGCACTGAGGTCATTCATCAAGTGTAGTTTCAGAATTGTGCTATTCATAGAAGGGCAGAAAAAAATTAAAATGTTCTTTTCGACTGCCAATGTATGTTTTTACTGATTCAGTTAGGTAGTAGTTAAGAAATTAACTATTTGCTTAACGTTAATATAACTCTTATATGGTGAAAAGGTATAATCTTTTACTGTGTTTATGATGTTCAAGAAGAATATTGACAATTGTTCATTAAGCCTATTTCCTGTTTTATATGATCATGTCATGGTTGGGATGAATGGGACATTCCCACTATGTACTAATTTAAAATTTTACACAAGAATTATATTAAAACGTAAATTAGCCATATTGATTATCAGGATTCTTATTTTTGTGGACTTAGAAAAAAATTTTGAAGTTAATTGTTCTGATTTTTGTTTATAATAACTATGATTAAAAAAAAAAAATTATAAGTTAGAATATTCAATGCAAATTAAATCAATAATTGAAATAAATAAATAAATAAACTAATAATAATTTGATTAAATTTACAATTTCAATCGAGCTAATTAAATAAATTCTGGTGATTATTAATTTAATACAGAATGGAAAGTTGATTTTCTCGATTAGTCGGAAAAAAAAATTTATCTGGATAATTTGTACTCTATTACAATGATTTATCTTTTTCTAGTGTCTTATTTATTTCTTTATTTTTAGATTAGGTCTTATTAGATTAAATTACCAAAGCCCACAGCACTAGGAACTGCACGAATAAAAGGACTTTTGTCTTTTGATATTAATTTGAGTCAATACATCAGTTTATGTTAATTTCAGTGAGTTCATAGTGTGTAATAAAATAACATAAACCAATTTAACTTTAAAAATTTATTTACTTTCCATTTTGTTTTCTTTTCTTTGTTAACTCCAGTCCTGTCCCATTCATCCCCAATCATGTCCCATTCATCCCCATAGGTGGAGATGAATGGGACAATACACATGATAGAAAGTTGATGGAAGATGACACAGAATGGAAAGTTGATTTTCTCGATTAGTCGGAAAAAAAAATTTATCTGGATAATTTGTACTCTATTACAATGATTTATCTTTTTCTAGTGTCTTATTTATTTCTTTATTTTTAGATTAGGTCTTATTAGATTAAATTACCAAAGCCTACAGCACTAGGAACTGCACGAATAAAAGGACTTTTGTCTTTTGATATTAATTTGAGTCAATACATCAGTTTATGTTAATTTCAGTGAGTTCATAGTGTGTAATAAAATAACATAAACCAATTTAACTTTAAAAATTTATTTACTTTCCATTTTGTTTTCTTTTCTTTGTTAACTCCAGTCCTGTCCCATTCATCCCCAATCATGTCCCATTCATCCCCATAGGTGGAGATGAATGGGACAATACACATGATAGAAAGTTGATGGAAGATGACACAGAATGGAAAGTTGATTTTCTCGATTAGTCGGGAAAAAAAATTTATCTGGATAATTTGTACTCTATTACAATGATTTATCTTTTTCTAGTGTCTTATTTATTTCTTTATTTTTAGATTAGGTCTTATTAGATTAAATTACCAAAGCCTACAGCACTAGGAACTGCACGAATAAAAGGACTTTTGTCTTTTGATATTAATTTGAGTCAATACATCAGTTTATGTTAATTTCAGTGAGTTCATAGTGTGTAATAAAATAACATAAACCAATTTAACTTTAAAAATTTATTTACTTTCCATTTTGTTTTCTTTTCTTTGTTAACTCCAGTCCTGTCCCATTCATCCCCAATCATGTCCCATTCATCCCCATAGGTGGAGATGAATGGGACAATACACATGATAGAAAGTTGATGGAAGATGACACAGAATGGAAAGTTGATTTTCTCGATTAGTCGGGAAAAAAAATTTATCTGGATAATTTGTAATCTATTACAATGATTTATCTTTTTCTAGTGTCTTATTTATTTCTTTATTTTTAGATTAGGTCTTATTAGATTAAATTACCAAAGCCTACAGCACTAGGAACTGCACGAATAAAAGGACTTTTGTCTTTTGATATTAATTTGAGTCAATACATCAGTTTATGTTAATTTCAGTGAGTTCATAGTGTGTAATGAAATAACATAAACCAATTTAACTTTAAAAATTTATTTACTTTCCATTTTGTTTTCTTTTCTTTGTTAACTCCAGTCCTGTCCCATTCATCCCCAATCATGTCCCATTCATCCCCATAGGTGGAGATGAATGGGACAATACACATGATAGAAAGTTGATGGAAGATGACACAGAATGGAAAGTTGATTTTCTCGATTAGTCGGGAAAAAAAATTTATCTGGATAATTTGTAATCTATTACAATGATTTATCTTTTTCTAGTGTCTTATTTATTTCTTTATTTTTAGATTAGGTCTTATTAGATTAAATTACCAAAGCCTACAGCACTAGGAACTGCACGAATAAAAGGACTTTTGTCTTTTGATATTAATTTGAGTCAATACATCAGTTTATGTTAATTTCAGTGAGTTCATAGTGTGTAATGAAATAACATAAACCAATTTAACTTTAAAAATTTATTTACTTTCCATTTTGTTTTCTTTTCTTTGTTAACTCCAGTCCTGTCCCATTCATCCCCAATCATGTCCCATTCATCCCCATAGGTGGAGATGAATGGGACAATACACATGATAGAAAGTTGATGGAAGATGACACAGAATGGAAAGTTGATTTTCTCGATTAGTCGGGAAAAAAAATTTATCTGGATAATTTGTAATCTATTACAATGATTTATCTTTTTCTAGTGTCTTATTTATTTCTTTATTTTTAGATTAGGTCTTATTAGATTAAATTACCAAAGCCTACAGCACTAGGAACTGCACGAATAAAAGGACTTTTGTCTTTTGATATTAATTTGAGTCAATACATCAGTTTATGTTAATTTCAGTGAGTTCATAGTGTGTAATGAAATAACATAAACCAATTTAACTTTAAAAATTTATTTACTTTCCATTTTGTTTTCTTTTCTTTGTTAACTCCAGTCCTGTCCCATTCATCCCCAATCATGTCCCATTCATCCCCATAGGTGGAGATGAATGGGACAATACACATGATAGAAAGTTGATGGAAGATGACACAGAATGGAAAGTTGATTTTCTGGATTAGTCGGAAAAAAAAATTTATCTGGATAATTTGTACTCTATTACAATGATTTATCTTTTTCTAGTGTCTTATTTATTTCTTTATTTTTAGATTAGGTCTTATTAGATTAAATTACCAAAGCCTACAGCACTAGGAACTGCACGAATAAAAGGACTTTTGTCTTTTGATATTAATTTGAGTCAATACATCAGTTTATGTTAATTTCAGTGAGTTCATAGTGTGTAATAAAATAACATAAACCAATTTAACTTTAAAAATTTATTTACTTTCCATTTTGTTTTCTTTTCTTTGTTAACTCCAGTCCTGTCCCATTCATCCCCAATCATGTCCCATTCATCCCCATAGGTGGAGATGAATGGGACAATACACATGATAGAAAGTTGATGGAAGATGACACAGAATGGAAAGTTGATTTTCTCGATTAGTCGGGAAAAAAAATTTATCTGGATAATTTGTAATCTATTACAATGATTTATCTTTTTCTAGTGTCTTATTTATTTCTTTATTTTTAGATTAGGTCTTATTAGATTAAATTACCAAAGCCTACAGCACTAGGAACTGCACGAATAAAAGGACTTTTGTCTTTTGATATTAATTTGAGTCAATACATCAGTTTATGTTAATTTCAGTGAGTTCATAGTGTGTAATGAAATAACATAAACCAATTTAACTTTAAAAATTTATTTACTTTCCATTTTGTTTTCTTTTCTTTGTTAACTCCAGTCCTGTCCCATTCATCCCCAATCATGTCCCATTCATCCCCATAGGTGGAGATGAATGGGACAATACACATGATAGAAAGTTGATGGAAGATGACACAGAATGGAAAGTTGATTTTCTCGATTAGTCGGGAAAAAAAATTTATCTGGATAATTTGTAATCTATTACAATGATTTATCTTTTTCTAGTGTCTTATTTATTTCTTTATTTTTAGATTAGGTCTTATTAGATTAAATTACCAAAGCCTACAGCACTAGGAACTGCACGAATAAAAGGACTTTTGTCTTTTGATATTAATTTGAGTCAATACATCAGTTTATGTTAATTTCAGTGAGTTCATAGTGTGTAATGAAATAACATAAACCAATTTAACTTTAAAAATTTATTTACTTTCCATTTTGTTTTCTTTTCTTTGTTAACTCCAGTCCTGTCCCATTCATCCCCAATCATGTCCCATTCATCCCCATAGGTGGAGATGAATGGGACAATACACATGATAGAAAGTTGATGGAAGATGACACAGAATGGAAAGTTGATTTTCTCGATTAGTCGGGAAAAAAAATTTATCTGGATAATTTGTAATCTATTACAATGATTTATCTTTTTCTAGTGTCTTATTTATTTCTTTATTTTTAGATTAGGTCTTATTAGATTAAATTACCAAAGCCTACAGCACTAGGAACTGCACGAATAAAAGGACTTTTGTCTTTTGATATTAATTTGAGTCAATACATCAGTTTATGTTAATTTCAGTGAGTTCATAGTGTGTAATGAAATAACATAAACCAATTTAACTTTAAAAATTTATTTACTTTCCATTTTGTTTTCTTTTCTTTGTTAACTCCAGTCCTGTCCCATTCATCCCCAATCATGTCCCATTCATCCCCATAGGTGGAGATGAATGGGACAATACACATGATAGAAAGTTGATGGAAGATGACACAGAATGGAAAGTTGATTTTCTGGATTAGTCGGAAAAAAAAATTTATCTGGATAATTTGTACTCTATTACAATGATTTATCTTTTTCTAGTGTCTTATTTATTTCTTTATTTTTAGATTAGGTCTTATTAGATTAAATTACCAAAGCCTACAGCACTAGGAACTGCACGAATAAAAGGACTTTTGTCTTTTGATATTAATTTGAGTCAATACATCAGTTTATGTTAATTTCAGTGAGTTCATAGTGTGTAATAAAATAACATAAACCAATTTAACTTTAAAAATTTATTTACTTTCCATTTTGTTTTCTTTTCTTTGTTAACTCCAGTCCTGTCCCATTCATCCCCAATCATGTCCCATTCATCCCCATAGGTGGAGATGAATGGGACAATACACATGATAGAAAGTTGATGGAAGATGACACAGAATGGAAAGTTGATTTTCTCGATTAGTCGGAAAAAAAAATTTATCTGGATAATTTGTACTCTATTACAATGATTTATCTTTTTCTAGTGTCTTATTTATTTCTTTATTTTTAGATTAGGTCTTATTAGATTAAATTACCAAAGCCTACAGCACTAGGAACTGCACGAATAAAAGGACTTTTGTCTTTTGATATTAATTTGAGTCAATACATCAGTTTATGTTAATTTCAGTGAGTTCATAGTGTGTAATAAAATAACATAAACCAATTTAACTTTAAAAATTTATTTACTTTCCATTTTGTTTTCTTTTCTTTGTTAACTCCAGTCCTGTCCCATTCATCCCCAATCATGTCCCATTCATCCCCATAGGTGGAGATGAATGGGACAATACACATGATAGAAAGTTGATGGAAGATGACACAGAATGGAAAGTTGATTTTCTCGATTAGTCGGAAAAAAAAATTTATCTGGATAATTTGTACTCTATTACAATGATTTATCTTTTTCTAGTGTCTTATTTATTTCTTTATTTTTAGATTAGGTCTTATTAGATTAAATTACCAAAGCCTACAGCACTAGGAACTGCACGAATAAAAGGACTTTTGTCTTTTGATATTAATTTGAGTCAATACATCAGTTTATGTTAATTTCAGTGAGTTCATAGTGTGTAATAAAATAACATAAACCAATTTAACTTTAAAAATTTATTTACTTTCCATTTTGTTTTCTTTTCTTTGTTAACTCCAGTCCTGTCCCATTCATCCCCAATCATGTCCCATTCATCCCCATAGGTGGAGATGAATGGGACAATACACATGATATAAAAAAAATTTATTATTAATTAGAAATAATAACTTTTATTAAAGTTAGTATGTTTATATGTAACTGATTACTAAAGTGTACTTATGAGTAATGTTCCAAAATTCTGAATTACATATGGCCGACGTTATCAACGAAAACATGAAAAATGTCCCATTCATCCCCACTCTCCTCTATACCCATTTGTAATGTAAACGTAAATACAGAAACTTTTGTTCCGAAATATTGTAACTTGAAAGAATAACGCCTACAGGCGAAGTTTACTGACAAAAAGACAAAAGCATGCGGTCGCGAAAGTGTTAATATTCTGTAGTATTATTAGCCCCGCCTTCCTTTTAACACCAGTATATTTTTCTTATTATTTAATTGTAATAGCATTTCGAGAATATTGCTCTAAAAATTTACTGGTGTGAACAAAAGGGCGGGACGAACAACACTACAGATTATTAATTAAGATGTCGGCAAGTACGCAAATGGGAAAACTTGTCCGAGAATTCTTTCAGTAAAATTTTACATTGATACAGCAGACAATGTCATTTATGTCTTTCATTTTAATTTTGGTCTTAAATTCTGATGGCATCTAATTTAAATGATATTACTTTCTTGCATGTTACAAAGTTAAACGGTTGTGCAACTTAGCTACTTTAAAGTTAAGAATAAAACAATCAAAAGTTAATAGAGAATTAAGATAATAGAAGTTTTACATACTTCTATTATCTATAACTGCACACTAGACTTTAACTTTACTCTCTTATAATCTGAGAAATATTGATTTATTGCTTAGGGCTCTAGAACAAATGAAGAAATTCTGCGCTGAAGTTTATCTTACACCGATTAATTCATTCCAAGATGAGTTTTCCCACAAATTTTTATTCCCTCCTTGCTTGAGAAGGGCCCTCCGTAGAGGGGAGAGATTCTAAAGATTTCTAGCTAATTTTTTGTGAGATCGGAAAAGAAAATCATGGAAAATTCGAAGTCTAGACCAACAAACATAACCTTCGGATCAAATACCCACTGTCGACCAGCTACGATGACAGACCATTTTAAACCTGGGAATGGATGGAAATTAATACTAAAGTCACAAGAATATAAATTTCAATTTAAAATTCCAATTTAAAATTCCATATTTAAAAACATTTCGGTGCGCATTTATTCATAGCTGCCAATATTTTAATTTATTCCGGAGTACTTTTAGCCCCGCCTTTGTTTCGCACCACTTTATTTATAGAGAAAATTGTCTTCAATATATAACTTCGATAAAATAAGACAAAATTACTTTTAAAAAAAAGTGGTACGAAATAAAGGCGGGGCTAAAAATACCCCGGAATAAATTAAAATATTGGCAGCTATGATTATTTAATAATAGAGTAAAGACTGTGGGCGTGGTAAATAATCTTACCACGCTTTTCCCTTAAAATTTTGATAAAAGTCAACATTTCTGTGTTTGGCATTTGTGTATAGTTTTACCTATAGGTAAAGAAAACAAAATTAGGAAGAACACTACCTAGCAATGCAAAGTACCACTACATTTACTCACTTCTTTCCAAGAATACAATACTCTTCAAATTTATTAATAATTTGCTTTTTATTATAAATTGGACTTATTTGTTTTGATTTTTTTTTTTTTTTTTTTTTTTTTTGTAATAATAATTACTTAAAGTCATCTCAATATCTTACATATATCAATAACCCTTTAACTGCGGGTAAAACTATACACAATTGGAAAGCCAATAGTTTAATTAAGGTGAAAATTGCAATATAAATTTTGCGGTGGATCAATCAGAGAAAAAACGAAACTGTACCATGAACGTTACGAGTGTTGTTTCTTTGCATGGGATAGTTATCCTGCAACACGTAGCTATTCGTGGAATTTAATAACGTTCTGAATAAATAAATAATTGAAAGGGTATTTTGTATCGACTGAGGAATTTAAGGAAAAAGATTAATGTAATCTATGACAACGAAAAAAGAATGATTTTAAATGATGAAAAATATAAAAGAGGATCAAGACATTACGTAACAGTTATGTGCCCAGCCGTTTCGCTCGCCATTAAGCTTAGGTCGAGATTCGGTCGTCAAATTGTCTAGCTCCGACGAAGGAATAGAAGATTGCATAGAAATGTTAAAGCCTTGACCAAACAAAAACCGATGTCGCTTTCGCTTAAATTAAATGTTGAGTCTCACAAGTACACAAGGACCACGTGCATGCATGGGGGAAAAATGGGGCATGGGAAAAACTTGAACGGAAAATCTGCTGCCGGTCCATGCACACCGGCGAAATATAAGCGAAAAGTCTGCGGCATAAACGAAAATTCTGATGCCAGTTCTATGGAAAACGATGTGTCGTTTAATGTGTTAATCAGTATTGAAACGCAATTTGTGATTCACAACAGACTAAACTGTCACACTGCGGCAACTATTTACAGATTCCAGAATGTCTGGCTGTAACTTTTATTAACTAAAAGTGAGAGTTTTAACAGTATGTTATTAATATATTTAACAAATTTTTGTTTGAAAATAGTGCTGACAAACTAATAAAACGTACATAAAAATATAGCACAACTGCGATCTAAGAGTTTTTGGTGGTGACTCCTACTAGCTCTTACTTGTTTTTGGTGTTGTAATTCTGTTCTGTGCTGTCTATCTTCCTTTCGGAAAAAAAAAAAAAAGTGATAGGAATTGAAGTCAAACATTCAAGTGAGATATTCGTGAAAACAACAGTAATGGAAAACTTTTATATGCATTGAATTTCTGATAAACAAAAGAATAGAACCACATTATTTGTTTCTGGAACAACATGTCTGGGTTCAAATTCTAGATAATGCATGAATATATTTGCATTATTATATGTAGATGAAATATATGTTTTTGTAATAAAAACATTAAAAAGCCTTTGTGGTCTGAATATTTGGAGAAAAAATCCTTCATTGGAACATGCAGAAATCTTAATACGCGCCAAATAAACTTTTTTTTTTTTTTTTTTTTTTTTTAAATTTTATATATATATATATATATATATATATATTTTCAAATTGAAAACCATTAAAATTTAATGAAGTTTATCGTGTTTCCTCTCTTTCAAAACAATCGTAATATTATTCTTATTCTTATTATACTGAAAATGCTGTGGTTAAAGTTATATACGGATTTATACACGAAAATATAAAATTGCAATACAAAGTTTCCCTTAGCAACAGTATATAACTGATAGGTAATTTTATTTTATAAAATAAACTTTGGTTAGAAAAAATTACAAAATATCCTTACATATATCAACTTTGTATTTGAGGCAAATAATATAACAAGAACATTCGCATTTAGTTTCTCAGATACCTAGGAAGAATCTAATTATAAAGCGCTCAAAATTAAAATTTAATAGTATTAGTTCATACAAGCTTTAATTTTAGAAAAGATATACAGTGGCCGCCGCTTAATAAAATCACATTCGTTCTGAGCCAAAGTGACTTTAATAAGCGGCTGATTTTTATAACCGGCGAGCTTTTCGGAACATAAAAGAATATACCCATTCCCGAAGTTAGAATGAAATTTCAAAATGAAAGGATTTATAGGATTGTAAATAAACTAAATTAATATTTTTTAAAAACAATTATCAGGGATGGAGCACGGGCGCAGAATTCATACCGGAATCTGTTTAAGAAATTTCCATACCTATAATATCGTTGATTTAAGAGGTAGAAAATTTTCTTACTTTCATAGTGGTATGAATTCTGCGCCCGTGTTCCATCCCTGAATTATTCATTCAAAATTAATAAATCAAACACAGAAATTTTTATAAAATTAATAAAGAAATATTATAAATAAAATTAGTTTATATGTATACTTTATTTATGTTGGGCTTTTTAAAAACAATTAATTATTCATTTAAAATTAATAAATCAAACACATATTTCTTTTATAAAATTGATAAAGAAATATTATAAATAAAATTAGTTTATATGTATACTTTACTTATATGTTGGACTTTTTAAAAACAATTAATTATTCATTCAAAATTAATAAATTATTTGCTAGTACGCTTTGAAAATAAACAGTTATTGAATTTTTTGCTAGGGCAGGTGATAAGGGTGCTTATTTCATTACGACACTGCAGATGTTTTCTTTTAAAAGAATTAATATGGTACCTTCTTTTTCTTTTCAAAAATTAAAAAGAAATGCTGACAAAATCAAAATTCGTTGTCTAATTTGCGCATATGTGTCTATTTTTGAAGCTGGAGATATTTTCCTTTTTGATTTTATTAACCGGCGATGTTGATTTTATTAAGCGGCGGTTTTGAAAGTAGTTTGCATTGGTTTGATTCCGTTCCTGGCAATTTGATCAGATTAAGCGGCTGATTTTATAAAGCGGCGGGAACTGTATTAGTAATAAAATCATGATCTTTCTTAAAATGGATGCAAATTTTTAATTCTTAGATTTCTTACATTAAATATATTTAAACAAATATTTTAAACAGGAAATATTTTTTGAAAACTTTCCTATATATAATAATAAAAAACAATAATTGTTGTAACATCCCTTGGTTTTGAAACAGTCATGTAATAAGCTATTGTGATAATAGCTTTTTGATCATTGTGGATTTTGATTGGTATCAGGCGGTTTCTCGCAACTAGGCTAGTGTTGCAAGACTTTGCGTCTGTTTTATTCAATAGTCAGTCACCAATAATTTTGAGAGGTGATATTTGATATACAGTCGGCAGCAAAATTATTGAAGCACTCGTCCGCACTTTTCATGTATATATTTTTTAGTTTGATCGCTAATTTTTACCACCATCTTACTTTTTCATAAACAGTATACGACTAAGTTTATGACTTGACAAACATTTACTTAACAAAGCAGTTTTAAGTGCGAATCTTTTAAGTATAAACTATTGATTCTGTTTCAAGTAATGACTGCCGTTTATTTATCAATGGAACTCGCTGGGTACATGTGGCAACCCTAAGGCAACAAAATGCCTGATGCGCCAGCTCGTATATATAGGAGCTAATTTTAATTATACTTGATTTCCAACAGATAAGAGGAAAAAAGTGAAGTAAAAATTTATATGAAAAAGAGAGAAATAAAGAGAAATTTTAGCAATTGTTAAAGGAAATTGTAAATTTACAAGTGATTTGCTTAGCCTTATGTTGCCTAGCCTTAGGCTAGGCAATATACTTATGCTTACAGCGTCATGCCAAAGTTGATTATTTTTAGAAAAAAAGACATGTGATGTTACAAACTGGCGCGAGATTATTGCAGCATAAACTTCGAAGTAGTCGATGTGAGAATTACTTTTCCAGTACACAGTGATCTCACTTGTAAATTTACAATTTCCTTTAACAATTGCCAAAATTTCTGTTTTTTTTTTTTTTTTTTTCTCTCTTTTTTTTTCATATAAATTTTTACTTCACTTTTTTCCACTCATCTGTTGGAAATCAAGTACTATTAAATTTAGCTACTTAATGGAAGAGCATCATACTTTCATAAAACAATGTTGTTGTCTTTTCGTAATAGTTAATAATTTAAAAAAAAAAAAAAAAAAAAAAACTTCACAGCTGTTTTTTTTTTCAAAATTATGAAAGATAAAGATATTTTAAAAATCTAGCGGATGACCTTGGCCTCCTGCCTTTGCTTATATATCTGCCTCTGCACATGTACAGGGTATCCAAAATTAAACGTTCCTATTTTATAGTTGTCTACAGACGAAACTATTGTTGAGAAATTTATGAAATTTTGTGTGGAACATAATAAAAATATGGAAATTTGTTTTGACATTTCTCAAGCTACTGAGCACTCTTTAATTCACAAGATTAGAAAATGGCAGCGCAAAGAAATATGACTCCAATTTTTGAAAATTAGCATACTTTCGGCCAATAGCATCTACATTTCTAGAGACCTGTTCCCAAAATTTGTGAATATCGTCAATTTTCTCTATATTCTCACCTATGGCTAATTATCTCCATTTTTGATCCAATTGTTTGATGTTGAGATCTTGACATAAATGTAAAATATACTTTCTTGTTAAAGGCAGGAATGAGATCGAATTACGATTAAAAACGATGAGGGATTTTTTTCCATCGTTACTTCGTACCCCCCCCCCCCCATTTTTTTTTTCTCCGAGACCAGAAATTTCCATAAAATAGGAAAAAATTCCCCGAAATGAGAACACTGCAAGTACACTCCCTCAAGTAAGTTTTCGAACCGTTGTAAAATTCCTCTTAAAAAAAAATAAAATAAAATAAATAAATAATAACAAATCTGGAGTGACTCCACTCGACTTTCCGAACATTGAGTAATTAACAGTTTCGTAGATAAAGTAAAGAAAGAGGAGTTGTTTTAACAAACAAAAGGGAGAAAACCATAATAGAGTGTTTGAGTATTTTCTCCATATATTACACGATGTTTTATTTAACGCTACTGATGTTTGAGCCCATAGATCATAATGATAAAGAATTTTTCGTTGTGCCCTGTAAAAACCTATAAATGCTAGATTCACCAAAATGCTTATAGTTAGTGCAACAGTGATTTATAATATTCATATAAATTTTCAGCTCAATTGAATAGGGCGTTTAGATGCTATCGCACTTTTAAAAATTTGGTCCCATAGGCCATAATGATAAAGATTTTTTCTTTGTGTCCCTGTAAGAGAACTATAAGTCCTAGATTCTCCAAAATCTATACAGGTTGAGTATCTGTGACCTATAATATGTGTATAAATTGTTTGCTCAATTGAATAAGGCGTTTAGATGCTATCGCACTTTTAGGATTTTGGTTCCATAGGCCGTAATGATAAAGAATTTTTCTTTGTGTCCCTGTAAAAAACCTATAAGTGCTAGATTCACCAAAATCTATAGGGTTCGTACTATGGTGATTTACAATATACGTACCAACTTTCAGCTTATTCGAACAAAGCGTTTAGACGCTAGCGTGTTCACTCACAGACATACACACATACATACACACATACATACACACACACACACATACATCATCGCAAAAATAGTGAAAACGGACTCATTGGACATTGAAACATATAGAAACGTCAAAATCTCCAATTCGGATTTTTGACATGATTACAATACTTTCCTCACTATAGTGTTCGGAAAGTAAAAAAAAAAAGATATACATATAAATATTTTTTTTTTTAATAAAGATCCAGAGATGCCAATTTACTACTGACGAAAAATCAATTTCATACCACAATAAAGAAAAAGTAAAACTTGTCCTATTAAATTGCAGTTATTACAAAATAATACATTAAAAAATTTCCGGTATTAAGATTACGGACAATGCATAACAACTTGGCATCTCTGAAGATCATTTTACTTATTTTCTAATGATAAGAAAATTAATTTAACCCCTTACATTATGATGATTTTTATTTTATTTTATTTTATTATTACTATTACTATAATTTTTGAAAGTGGCGAGGGGGGTACAATACAAACCGTGTAATGGCATAACATGTTAGTAATTGTCTGAATAGAAGAAAAATAATCTGGTGTGTCACTCACACGACTTTCTCTTACCCTGAAATTTAATACTATAAATACAGGTTGCATATTTAGAAGTAATATAACGAGTACTGTTATGTAAACCTGTCTTAAACAATTCATATTAGGCTTCTGGAGAGTTTTATATGATAATTAGTTCTGTGTGAGGGGGGCTACCACCCCCCTCAACCCCCCGTTTCATTAATGCACCTACATTTATATAGAATTTAATTCGGTTATTAAAAAATAATTAATTCTGTTTTTAAAAAATAATTTTTTAAAATCATTAATTAAAAAAATTATCTTTTGTGATAATGCAGACGATTTCCATATTAGAGAAGTAGTATAACACCAAATATCCAAAAAAAAGTCCATTTTATTCTCAATATTAAAAAAAAAAAAAAAAAAAAAGGTTTTTTTTCTAAGTTTTTTTTTTTTTTCGGTAAAAGTAAAAAGAATCGATAATGTTTTAAATTATCGCAGATCGATGGTTCAACCATTCGTTTTAAAGGTACTGGCGAGCTCTTTTGAAAGATACCCATCATGAAAATTTACTCCCCTCAAGGGGGACCTCCCCTCAGGGGGGGAGGCGAGGCTCCTACATACACAATTTTTTTTTCCCAGTTAACTATCTCTATTACAAAAATATATATTCGTTTCATTTGGTTTACTGCAGACTATAGACGTTAAACTCTACTTACTTGCATTTTCCCCCATAGACGTAATGTATTAGAATTCTCTTGATTGTCCCTGTACACGAACCATTTGCTTGATCTTAACGAAAAGCTTACTGTAGCATCCCTATATGATACACATTTAGAATACCAAGTTTAAACTTTCTGTCATAATTTGTTTTTGAGATATGCTGATAACAGACACACACACACACAGACACACACACAGACACACACACAGACACACACACACACAGACACACACACTCACAGACACACTCACAGACACACACACACACACACAGACACACACACACACACAGACATACACACAGACCACTTGCTAAAAACATGTTTTTCGTATTCAGGGGACCTCTAAACGTGTAAATAAAACAAAATCTCGCGTTCGAAAATTTGACCCAAAAACAATAATTTCTCTACCTTACGGGTAAGATAAAGTAAAAAACTGCGCTTAGGATCGCTTAGTATTATTTAAATAGCACAATACATTAATATCTTAAAAAACTTATTCCATTATAAATATATATATATTGACATTTTTAACGATCTTTAAAATATGCTAATAAAATTGTCTCTAAGTCCTTCGAGAAATAAACTTTTATTTTATTTTATTTTTGTTCGTATTCTCTCTTAAAAAGAAAAAAAAAAAGTTAGATGTCAAAAAAGTGTATATGTATGGTACCGTAAATAACCGAAATCCGTTTTTATACGTAATTACTGGTAAAAATGCTAACTATCTGTGGTGGAAACAAACAATTTTCAAAAGAAAAAAATCAGCGTTACATTAATAATAACTTGCAGCTAAACAATAGGGAAGTGTTTCTACGACAGTGTTGGGGCTGCCAGATCTTTTATATCAATTTTTCCGATCTTGGGACATCATCACGTGAACAGAAGTAAGCAAACAGCGAATAGATCATCCCCGAAAAGTTACTGTTATTTATACGAGTAGTAAGAACGGGTTTTTTCTTTTAATTAAAAACTTAAAAAGATAATAATAATAATAACACCGGGAAATGTACAGTATTCTTTTAATAATTAATAAAAAAATGTTCAAGAATCATTTTCAATGTCTGAATGTTCAAGTAGTAAGTCAAAAAAAAAAAATGCTAATATATCATAAATCGCATTCCCATTTCTCAAACACGTTACATCATTATACAGTAATTTTGTAATGCCCTTTATTGACCACATTTCGAATATTAACACTTTGATGACTACATACTTTTTATGTTTACTTCTAAGCCCCACCTTTTCGTATTTATTTCAAACGTTACATTATTAAAAAAACGATTTTTGGTATTCATGTTTAAATCACTTAAATTTTAACCCCAGCAATTGATTCAATAATTACCACTGAAAAAATATATACACTGATGGAACATGAATATGAAAAATCTTGTTAAAAATAATTTGATGTTTTAGATGAACGTCTATATGTCAGACTAGTCTGTATAATGAAACCAGTTAATTCGTGACAGCTTATACAAAATGTAACAACAAAGTATTTTCTTTATAGTATATGTAGTTGTTAAAAAAAATTATTCAGGATTTTTGATGATTCTAAAATTAAAATATCAAAGTTAAAAATTATTTTTATGTAAATAATAATTTCTTTTGTGTTACACTGATGTAATATAAAATTTTTAGAAGGATAGGCGTTTTTTATGAATTTACGGATATTTCCTGTATTGTGGCGATTACCTCAGAGAGGTAATGTTTTATGGTATATGTTATTTCTTATGGTCAATGATAGTAAATGTATTTTATAAACCCTCCACGTTTTAGGCTAGAAAATACTGTGATCAATGAATCTGTAAATTAAAGAAAAAAGTTAAATGGAGATTTAAAATAATAATAATAATAATAATAATCTAATTAAGAACGAGGTTTAATTTAACAAATACTATGTCGTAGCATAGCCTCCTAAACTAGATACCTGTCGCGTGGCTCGGAAGCTTGACAACAGTTGAAGCGATAGACAGCGCCATCTGGAACAGAATGAGCGACTTTTTTATTCAACAATCACCAAAAATTTTTAAAAGTGGGATATGATATACATAAAAGGCGAATAGAATCGAAGAAACGTCGATTATATATATCCTATATCACTTCTTAAAATTATTGGTGACAGTTGAATAAAAAAACCACGCAATCTGTACCAGGTGGCGCTGTCTACCGCTTCAACTGTTGCCAAGTTTCCGAGCCACGCGACAGGCATCTAGTTAAGGAGGCTATGGTCGTAGTTTGCTATTCAAATCTGATTGTATTTTGATATAGAAGTTTGTTTGCATCGAGTTACAGTCATATATTCAGGCCTCGAAGCATTCCTAAAATTTTATTTACATTTTATTCTATTGTCAGCAGTATAGTGAATAAGAAAGTTTTCTTGAATATTTTGGTGCTGACATAAGCGTGAACAATATGCAAAAATATATTGTTACGAAATAATAGTGAAAAAAATATATATACAAATATATAAAAGAAAAAAATAAGCGTAAAATTCTAGGAACACTGCGAAGTCATATATTGTAAGACTTATCAAGGTATTTAAAATCATTTTTAATAAACAAATGATAAAAAACTTATTTTATATACCCATTTAGTAATTTAGCAAAATAGATGTAATTTAAGATTATTTAAATTAAAGAACATTTTAAAATGGTGGATTATGTAAAGGAGTAACAAAACTCTATTTAACCCTTTCAGGAGAGGTAAATGCATAGTGCAATCACGAATTTTTTCAAAATTTCAAAAACTGTCCCCGTAATATTTTTATAAAATGTTTGTTTTTTAACTTAGACGAATAATTTCATTTATTTCCTTTCTTTTAGTATTGCTAGGGATTTCTGGTGGCTGTTGATTTTAAATGAGGAAAATTAGCTTTTCCCTGAAACGGTTAACTAGTATCACGGCGCAGTTTACTCTTCTAATCTGCCCCTATCCACCAGCTGTTTGTTCCAGTGGACAAACCCAAGAGTGCTTGACTCGATTCGAAGTGGCGCTGACTCTCCCTGATCTTATTTTAAATTCTTCATGTTGCAAATCTGTCTTGTTCTATCTATTCTCACTTTGAAAAAAGAGAGGAGTTCGAATTAAGCATACAAGCATGCGGGAAGAATAATAATTGAAAATTTTACTTTCTTTGAGTTTCTGCTATACATAATAACAAAAAAAGAAATTATTTTCATAACATTTTTTTAAATTATTTTTTCCAATGGCAAGACGCGGGACAACAGATATCAAAAGAAAGTAAAAATGCAGAATATAAGCATGACATCAGTTAGTCCATGAATTTACGTCTGGCAATCTAATAACGCTCCTGTAAGGAAACGGGAGGCAGAGCAGGACAAGAAATAAGATGAAACATGTCCATTACCTCCTGGTCATCACATTGGAGACAAAAAGGGTCGATAGCCAAGTTAATTCCATGTAGGTGCTTTCGGAGACAATCGTGGCGAGAAAAAAGCCGTAGCATTGAGACAGATTTATCCCTGGGCCACTCAGGAAAGTCATGGATATGGCTGTACCAGGGCTTGTGGTCGTTTCTTGCGGCAACATCCTGTAAGAAGGAGCACCTGAGGGATTTTTTGACAAATGTCTTGATCGTATGACAGGCCAAATTTTGGCTGCTAATCTGTAAAACAGAAGCCCCCTTCATCACCAGAAAGTCAGCAGCCTCGTTCCCCTCTATTCTGCAGTGGGCAGGGATCCACTACAAGACAACTGTTTTATGTGGTCCGACATCTATTCCAAAAGGTTAACACAGTTATCAATATCTTTGGATCGAGAAGGGCATGGAGAATCAATAACCTGAAGAGCTGCTCTCGAATCTGAGAGAATCACCACTCTTGAGAATCGCTCCAATCGGCTCTGAAGCTGTAAAATAGCCAAACGGATAGCCGAGATTTCATCGTCAAAAGCTGACAAAAGAGTATCAACCGGAGAGTAGATACCCTTGTGTCAGCTTCTGACGGTGAAATTTTCATAATATAAAATTTATAATAAATTTATACAAACAAAGTGAACATTTACAAGCAAAAATATAAAACAAATTTTATTTTTTGTAAATATTGGTACGAACAGAACATAAAAAAAATTCGTCTGTGAAACAAGGCGGAGATTCTCAAATTGCTGGAGTTCCGTATTTACCTCAGAAGAGAACGGTCGCATCCTTTGAGCTGTCTGCGTTGCGCCATCTTGTGGACAGTGCCGTAATTAAAGTTAGTTTACTATAGGATTGATTTTTTTTTTCAGTTCTCGAGGCCTTTTTCAACACCGAAATAGTATTTTCGAGAGCTGTTGGAATCTTCCTCGCGAAGACATCTGTTTTATTTTCTTGTGTTCTAACAGTATAATTAGTTTTCATTAATATTTTAGTCATAGAAAGAGACAACGCCTGCACTACAATGAATATTACGTGGATAACGAAGGGCAGTGCTATTGTATTACGAATTCCAACACAGACAGTCCTGTGTATTAATCTTACTATCCAAACATCAATCTCAAGACCCTTACAGAAGAAGAGTCTGGAGAATTGCTTGTCAAATTGAGAGCCACCATTGCCTCAAACGACGCAGCTTTGGTTAAACTCCCCAAAAAAGAACGAGATGAAATGGACAATATTCCTGTGACGTCACCGTAGGTAAAATTGCCGAACACGTGGCCGATATTTTGTAAACAAATTAGATTCCAGATGACATTTTATTGTTAGGTATAACATTTTCCTAAATATTTCTGCAGTGAAACTTAATAATAATGTTCAAACAAGAACAAAAGTGAAATGTAAACAACTGAATGGAATGATAAAGTTAAGACTATTCCATATCGTAAAATTGCAGAACATTTTATGTATACACACACACATACATACATATATATAATGAAAAAAAGATTAATAAGAACATGTTATACACACACACATATATATAGACATCAAAGCTTAAATATATAGAATTTCAATCACTTTAATAAAGGAATTTACTAAATGGAACATCCATTTAAATTTGTTAACACCGCCACAGTTCACACGGCAACTTTTAATATTACATATGTTGATTAATATTGAAGTATATTACTAAAACTGGATTAAAAACAAAACAAAGTTATCACTATATTACTCTTACTTCAATTTCATATAATCTGTAACTCTTATAAATAATATTGCAAGATAAAAATTTGCAAGCCACAATGCTTTGCTATGGTAGAGTTGAGAATTGTTTACCGAAAACAACTGATATTTTATAGTCTCGAACCCAAAGGAGGAATATGGTCCATTACTGACCTGAGGCGAAGAACTTACGAGAAGGATAGGATCATGGCGTGGCAAGCCGCCTGCTTCCTATCCCAGGTCAGTGGTCTTCCACTGTATTTTGCACCCACCGTTCCATCTGCCAAATTTCCTACCCTCGTTGATAGTACTTTGGGTAATAATCAGGAAAAGAGCGGGATTTCTGGGTCAGATCAGGTGCGGCAATCTGTCGATATCGATGTGGAGATGGAACGAAATGCTGTTCAGATCGAGAGACCCCGTTCTGCTCGATCCGGCAGTGATACGGAAATCGAAACTGAAGATAACTCTCTGCACACAAATCCAAAATAGAAAATAAAAGGACTAGTAGTAGTGAAACTAAATTAGATAATAGTAAAAACGATGAGCAAAAAAAAAAAAAAAAACTAGTATGTTGTGGCCACCACAAGACTTTCTTCTATATTTTCCTATATACATATTCAATCAGTAACAATATTAAAAAAAAAAAAAAAAAAAAAATACGATTTTTTTCTAAGGTTTTTTTTTTTTTTTTTTTTGTTAAAAGTAATACATATTCAACCAGTAACAATATTTAAAAAAAAATTAAAATAAAAAAAAAAATACGATTTTTTTTTTTTTTTGTTTAAAAGTAAAAAAAAAATTGATAACTTTGTTTTAAATTATCACAGATTTATAGTTCAACCATTCGTTTTAAAGGTATTGACGAGATCTTTCGAAAGATACCCATCTTGAAAATTTACCCCCCCCCAGGGGGGTACTTCCCCCCCAGGGGGGGAAGCGATGCCCCCACATGCACAGAAATTTTTTCCTAGTTAACTATTACTATTATCAATAACTCATATTAATTTTACAATCACAAGTTAAAAATAATTCTCATTATGTACATTTATACAAAATTTTGTCCTATACTGCCATGTTAAAAATTTAGAAAAAATGCGATCACAGCGCCACCTGTTGAGCTATTGATCCCCAAATGTAATCAGCACCAGTTTATGTCGGGGACCAACTAAATACCAAGTTTGGTTAAGTTTCATTAAAAAAAAAAAAAAAAAAAAAAATTACGATTTTTTTTCTAAGTTTTTTTTCGTTAAAAGTAAAAGAAATCGATAAATTTGTTTCAAATTGTCACAGATTTATAGTTCAACCATTCGTTTTAAAGGTATTGACGAGATCTTTCGAAAGATACCCATCTTGAAAATTTACCCCCGTACCCCCCCAGGGGGGGGGAACCGGTGCCCCCACATGCACAAAATTTTTTTCGTAGTTAACTACTACTATTATCAAAAACTCATATTAATTTTACAATTACAAGTTTAAAATAACGCTCATTATGTACATTTATACGAAATTTTGTCCTATACTGCCATGTTAAAAGTTTACATAAAATGCGATCACAGCGCCATCTGCTGGGCGAATGATCCCAAAATCTAATCAGACACTTTCCATGTCAGGGTCCAACTATACACCAAGTTTGGTTCAATTTCATTCATCGGTTCGTGAGATACGGTGAAAAATACGAAATTTTGCGATCACAGCGCCACCTGCTGGACGATTGATCCCCAAATCTAATCAGCACCATGCCCCGTCAGGTTCCAACTATATACCAAGTTTGGTTGAATTTCATTCATTGGTTCGTGAGATACGGTGAAAAATACGAAAATTTGTCCTATACTGCCATGTTAAAAATTTACATAAAATGCGATCACAGCGCCACCTGATGGGCTATTGATACCCAAATCTAATCAGCACAATGCCCCGCTAGGGTCCAACTATATACCAAGTTTGGTTGAATTTCATTCATTGGTTCGTGAGATACGGTGAAAACACTAAACCACAGACACACACACAGACAGACAGACAGACATTTTTAAAAAACTATCAATTCGTGTTCAGGACATCCCAAAACAGTGTAGATCCGTCAAAAAACGGAGGTCGAAAATTTTTGCGAATCCAATACTTTCTCTATATTACATATAGAAGAGAAAGTAAAAAAAAAAAAAAAAAAAAAAAAAAAAAGCAACATAAATTCTAACTTAAGCTCTAAAGCTTCTAAAATTCCCAGTTTTCCATATCTTCCCTCCTGACCATTGGTACATTAGATTTTGCTTTCTGGGATGAGGAGTCTAATTCCTATCTCAGGAGTTAAGTCCAAGGCAAATTTCTAAAATTAAACGTTGCTACGGAAGATGAATACAGAATAATTCAAATATTTCTCATTGATCAAAAAATTCAATTTAAATCATTTTTGCTTGATGCTCACAAGTGTCTCAAGGCCGTTATAAGAGGCCTAGCTATTAGCACCAAAGCTCATGAAATTGCCTTATTGTTAGGAATTGAAGTGTTTTCAGGTGTCACTGTGACAAATATTTACAGGGGGCCTGTTAACAATAAAAATTATATGTCACTATTCCACGTGGCTATTCCATAAAATCAATTGGAATGTGAAGCTGACTTCATTTTTCAGCTTACCAAGTTCATGGGAACTGAGGTTACCGTGGAGCTTTACGAGGGGAAGAAGGGGCCCTCACTGTGGTGATAATCATTACTTTTCTTTGATATTTTTATATTTTTAATTTAATTTATTAATATTTATAATTCAATTGAAAATAGAAGTCCATTAATAAGGATCAGAACCTTGTAGCGTAAGTGATCGTAATTAGATGTTGTGACCGCTAACATTTGTCGGTTCTTTTCGGTCTAGTACTCAAAACGTGTGTCCAAAAAATATTATAGCTATAAGATGAAAAAGTAAATAGTACTCATTCAATTACTATGAGGCTGCGAAAAGGAAAAAGGAATGAACTTGCATAAAGCATTGAATCCAGAACTATTACACCAAAGTTAATTCTTTATTGTGCATCCTCTGCAGCAGTAAATCCAAATTCAATATGACACAAAAAAGGTGCTTTTGGGATTTGAAATCCGTAACTATATCAGTTATAATGTTACATTTCTGGTCATTATGTAGGCATACTCTCTCCGCCCACAACACGGACAAAGTCCGTTAAAAAAGGAACTTAAACGGACCTTCTAACCCATGTTGTTATCTTGTCTCTTGCTCAAACTCAACTGAACTCAGAATCACACGGAACGGGGAAATAACGGAAAACGGGGTCAATACATCACCCCATTGGCTCTCAGAGAGACATGGGACGACGTCATCGCTCAACATGAAGAACCAAATTTACTCCCGTACGTATGTTGCAGCAAAGAAAACATTACAGGGTGTGTTGAGTCAGATAAGGGGTACACTGTAAAAAATATATCCTATTTGCTGCCAGAAATTCTCTGTAATTTGAGAAAATACGCGTAATTTACGAAAAAATTACGTTTTCAGAAGGTATTTTCTGAAATTACAGAGAATTTCTGGCAGCGGATAGGATATATTTTTTACAGTGTACAGTGTAATCGAGTACAGAAAAACGATATTTTAGAATTTAAAAAGAAGTGACGAGTTTAACATCACACTCACAGTGTTACAACTGTCAGGTTTTTTTTTTTTTTTTTTTTTTTTTTTTAGCTCTTGCGTGCAATCTTGCGCCCCGGTACGTTAAGTGCTCTGGGGAGCACTCTTCTAAAAACTGCACGAAAGCATTTCAGGAGTCCTGCAATTGTGTTCATTGTGGGGGCGCGCACCTTGTTAACTTCAGGAGTTGTCCTCGGTTCCCATTGAACCAAGTCAAAAGGCCAAGCAAACTAAAATTAACAAACATCCTAAGCCCCAGAACAAAGTCCCAGAGGCACCCAAACCTGTGTTATTCAATAGTAGGAAAGTGGACCAATCCAGCAGCTTTGCAGGGGCTGTCACAAGGTGCAAAAACAGCTTAGCACACCCTCTCCAAATTCTCCAATCAAAATCACTCGGTCCCAACAGACGCTAGTTCGGACACCGAGTTCTTAAACCATGTCATGGCTTTAGAAAAAAATTATGACAAAAAAATAGTTGTACAAGCCTGGAGACAGGTTTTTTCAAAAATTCGAGAGGCGTCCTCAAACCATAATAAGATATTATTCTTTCATTATTACTTTTCATTCCGGTATTTCCTTCCTATTTATCCTAATGGGGATCTGAATTCTTTTACGCTTGGTTTTTGGAACGTCAATTACCTCCGAAGACAAGCGGATGAGTTTAGACTTCATTTGTAATAATAATGGTGATATTATCTTGGTCAGTGAGACCCACTTCTTACAGGATAATCAAAGCAAGGCTGTAAGTTATAAAATTTATACTGTTGACAAGTCTTATAATGGCAACCCTTCTGACAACACAGCTGTTTATTTGAAAAACGGCTTTAATGCAACTTTCATTAAAATCCCAAATTTAAATTTCATTGAAGCTACGCCTATTGTTATGGACTTTCCTAATATTCCAAAATTACTTATTCCGGCAGTCTACGTTCCTCCCAACCGTGAAAGGAAAATGACCTGCTTGAGCGAGAACTTTCCAATCTCACTAATCTTTATTCAAATTGTATTATTGTGAATGACTTTAATACTATGCATCTTACTTGGAAATGTTCGTCTAATCAACTTAGAGGAAATATTATCAGAAGGTGGTAGATCGAAATCAGGTTGAAATTATAGCTTCCTCTGAAACTACCTATATTAGAAGTAATATACCCATACAGCACAGAATGTTTCAGTTATGTTTCAAAATGCTTACAAACTTTCAAAAACGTCACACATTTTAATATGCTCTCTGACACCTTTCTGAAACATTCGCCTTTTTCTATGTTCTCTCTGTTATGTGATTGAAACCTTTCTGTTACGTATCCGAATTTTTTTGTTACGATAGCGGACATTTCTACGTTTATGAAAGTAATCGGAAAGCAAATTGAACGTTTCTGTAATATTTACAATGTTTCACACATGTTATATGGCTGTTACGTTTCTGAAACATTTTATGTTGTTAGGGGTAATGTTATTAATTTTGCTGTCATCCGCAATTTTCCACCTGCGTATAGCATTCAAACGATACGCGAGCTCAACTCTCATCATCTGCCAGAAATTGTTAGTTTCAGGACTAAGAATTATTCCTTGGATTTACCTGCGGCCCTCACCACTATATAAAACCACTACATAGAAATCCTTGTTGGGACTCAGCCGCCCTCAATAATTCTATCTTCTAAATCGGAAGTCGAGGGTGCTTTATTCATTATTGAAAAAATACTTCAAGATGTTTTAAAAATAGCTTGCTTCCAAAAAATAGGGCTGGATATTATTTCCGGTTACCTGACGAGATTCGGCAAATGGTCAGAGAACGAAATCGTGCTCGCAAGCTATGGCAGTTCTACAAGTCTCATTTTTTAGGAGCAGGTATAATAGGCTTGCTAAGAGTTCAAAAGCTTAATTTTGGAGTACAAAAAAAAAACGCAATACAACAATTTTACCGAAAGCCTTTCGACTAAAGACAACACAATTTGGAAAGCCTCTTCCCGAAATCGTAGGATACAAGCAAACATTCCGGCTATTAATTGCCCTTCTGGGATAACAGTTTCTAACACCGAAAAGTCAGAGGCAATCGCTTTTAGTCTCAGAAGGCAGTTTTCACCTCACCACGAGGTTATTAATCCTTGGATTTCTACCATAGTTGATAATAGTGTTAATAACCTGTTAAATAAAAATACAATTAATTCTTTAAAATCAGCTAGACCTTCTGAAATGATCAACTATGTGTCAGGTCTTAAAAAGAACAAGGCCCCAGGTGAGGATAAAATCACTACTAACATGATTATGAACCTTAATTTCATATTTTACATACCATTCTTAATTAACCGCATGATTATTTTAAATATTTTTTATGATAGCTGGAAAAGAAGCATAATCGTTCCTCTGTCGAAAAGCGGTGAAGCGGATGCGCATGCGCTGGAAAGCTACAGACCCATCTCTCTTCTCTCTTGCATGTCGAAAATCTACGAATTGATTTTAGTTAAACGTCTGGATACACTTACAGACTCTCATGACGTCATTATGCTGGAGCAATTCGGATTTCGACCGCGTCACTCCACTCAACAATAGTTGTGAAAAGTCTGTCAAATCATTCATGACGGACTCCAACGAGGAGTCACTGGAATAATACTTTTAGATGTTCAGAAAGCTTTTGATAAGATAGCGCATGATTGCCTTTGCCTTATCCACAAATTAATTTCTATCGGTCTACCTGACCAACTAACCAAAATAATCCATGATTACTTAAAAAATTGAACTTTTTCCGTTAAAATCGGAAATGCTGTTTCTAATCCATCCCCATCTAAAGTTCTGTCCCACAGGGATCCTTGCTTGGACTTTTTCACTTCAATATTTACGCTAATGACCTACCGTGCGATTCTGAAGTCACTTTAGCTACTTTCGCTGACGACACTGCCATCTACCGTCGACAACGCACAACAAACGCTGATTTTGAAGTACTCCAAAGCTACTTAAACAAATATTCGATCTGGTTAGAAAATGGAGAATAAAAGTTAATAGTTCCAATATTGCTGCCGTTTTCTTCACAAATAAAAATTATGACACCTTCACTAACTTTCTCTTAAACAGTCAGCACATATCCTGAGAACATTGGTATAAATAAATATTAGTTTACCTAGATTCTAAATTAACGTGGTCACGTCACATTTCAGAGTCTCTGGAAAAAGGCTCATAATGTCGCGAAAGGATCATCAGGATCTCCGAATTAAGCCCCTCTATGCTGAAATTCGAAAACTTACGTTGAAGTTTCACAGATCCAAACCCAATATCGGGAATCCTCTATTAGACTCCATTCACTATTATAATCCTAGTGTAAAGCGTGGGAAAAAACAACCTACAGCTATTTTAACTAGACGTGACGACTTTCTACCTGTCTCTAAAAAAATAGACTTATGACTTCTGGAGTTACCTAACAGAGAATTTCCACTCTAAATTATATTTTTCCTTATAACGAATGAAATGTTTCTCTAGTATTGTCTAACCCTTGCATCAGGCTTAACTACTGAATTATCTCTTCAGTCGCAATATCTACCTTCCTATTTTTGAAATTCTCTAAATTTTTGTAGTTTTCTTTACAAAATTTTGAACTGCCGGATATATATATATATATATATATATATATATATATATATATATATTAATTGGCTATTTTTATTAAATTTTACTCAGATTTTATTTATTGCTAGCTCAGGTCTCAGCTTTCTGACGGGATACCCGATCTCGATCTCCTATTGGTCTAAGCCTCGAGCTCTGAATGATGGAGTCGAGTAGGACATAATCCTGTCATGTTTAGCTCGAACACTTTCAGAGAAGATTGAGAAAACTATGCAGGTTTCTGACAGGTCCGCGGATCTTTCTCAGAACTAGATTCTGGCTGGACACCGGGATTCTGTCTGAAATTCTGTGTTTTATTTTTCTTTTGATTTTCTTTTGATTTTTAATATTACCGAAATTTCAGGGAAAAAAGGAAAAAGAAAAGAAAAAATATATGCCCCCCCCCCCACTTTATTTTTTATTTTTTTGTTTTTAATAATTGCTGGACTCTGAGTGGTGTCCTTTGTGTTTTTGGGGCGCCCTGCTTAGATCTTTTATTCTTTTTCGCCGTCCAGATCGTCTCGCGAACGCACGCAACAAATCCACAGTTGCACTTAGGATTACTCAAGGATTTTTTTTTTTTTTTTCTCCAGGTGCGCCATTCTGAAAAATCGCTGCTTACGTGGGAAATTTTTCAGAGTGCTAATTCCAAATTAACCCCTCCCCCCCCATTTTTTTTTAATGTTTTTTTTTTTTTTTTTTTTTTTTGCATTTTTGATGAAAGTAAGCAGTGGTCACGACCATATGCAAATACTCCGAAGCCTTCACGTTGACGTTGAAGAATATGAATATTTTTTGCATCAGGAATTGCAGGTTCATTGTTCAAATTCCTGGCAAAACATGAATGATTGTTCTGTGTTTCAATGTATGTTAAAAAAATGTTCAACAATTGTAAAAATCTTTAGTGTCTGGAACGTTTCAGCATATGCATTCCGCAATACTATGAGTGTTCATGAAACATTTCTTTCTTTTTTTTTTTTTTTATTGTCCTAAAAGTATTATTTTGTAAACTGCACTCTTTAAAAGCAATATGTAATTATAAGGGACAAACAAATTAATAATAGTTGCTTATACGGAGATAAATCTCATGAAAAAATTACATATTTGTTAAATTAATCCAGTAAAGTCATTATTTCTTTTGATTTCTCACATTAATTACATTTTTAAAATAGAAAAGTGTACTCTATAAAAAAAAAAAAAAAGACGCACCTAGAAGGACTAATGCGAACTGGACACAAATTGACATACATACAGGTTTCGATGTAAAATGCAAAATTTTAAAGTTTGGCTGCCATCGAATGTGCATGCGACGCTGCAGTGCATCTTGACTGCGCATTTGGCAGAATATTAAAAATGAGAAATTTTGATTCCAGGTCATAAATTCTTCGAGAATTTTATTCCATCTACTCAGAAAGACAGTAACTATGCCTCGCATACAGGTGCACAAACAATATGTGCAGATGTCAGTATTTGAGTGTGGTTGGCTCAAAGTTGGGCTCAAAGAAGCCGCTTGGTCTAATCTGCGAATTTTTTGACAATTGGATAGGAGCGGTATTATTATTAGATGATATTGACAGGAATGGGTGAACCATGGCCGAACACAGCGTCAGGGAGGAAGCGGTCGGCCTAAAGAGAGGACAGAAAGTGAGAACCAGTGCATCGCAAAGCGGTACTCAAATCTCCAATTCACCATTATCGTCGATCCTATGTGCAACTGGTATATTAGTGACTTCAAAAACCCTTAATAAGCGGCTCAGTGAAATGGGGTTAAGCTCAGTCCCCGGTTCTCTCTTCCACTGAGGACGTTTGGAGCATCATAAAAAGGGTCCTACAACCAGCTCGGGATTTTGCCAATCTAATGCAAGAATTGGACATAATTTGGCACGATCTGCCAACTCTATTAATTAATAGCAAGCCGAATAACTGCGTACATAAAGGCCAGAATTGGACCAACTCATTATTAACTTTTTTAATTTGTGAGGCCCTCTCTCTTGATTAAATCATTCAAATTTTCTGAAACTATAATTAACTGTTTTTCTCCACATGTACACCACATCTACCAATTTTTGTCCCATTCGGATAACTCCTTCTTGATGCGTCTTTTTTTTTTTTTTTTTTTTTTTTTTTTTTTTTGTTATAGAGTGTATTTACATCTTATTTATCTTTTTAGAACGTCTTTTAGGAAAGAGTGAAAACCCGTTTCCGCATTCATTGTTTTCATTCATTAATGGTTTTATTTGTACGGTCCCTGCGCAAATTGCATTTAAATAATATTAACGAAACCCGCATGTATCGTTCTTCAAAAAGTCGTTTTCCCGCATTCATCGTTGTGTATTTTTTTATTTTTATTTATTTTTTTTTTATTTTTTTTTCTGATATTGTAATGTTTTTTCCCTGAAGGTCAAGCATTTCCATATAGCTTACCATATAGCAATTATTTCTTTCATCGTAAAATAACTCTTTTCTCCATTTCCACGGAGGCTCAAAATTGTGATGCCATGTCTCCGGACCATCTGCAGACTATATCTCAGGCTATATCCTGCAGGCTATCTGCAGGCATTTTGTAATTTCAGCATGGCTTCAGTAATCCAGTACATGCGGTTACGTGCGAAAAAAAAAGAAAAGAAAAATACCAAACAGAAGGTCAAGAAAATAATAATGAAGCTGATAATGCACATGAAGAGTGGTTGCGTGTAGCAGATGATGTGTCTGGTACGACATTTAGTGATAATATTTGCATTCAAGACGTTGCTACATGCGGTATTCTAAAGCATAGAAAAAAGTGTACGATTTCAAAAAAAGAAAGTAATGGCGAATTAACGCCAAGTATATTTGACGCAATCACGGCGTTTGAAAATGCACGAACGTTTATATGCGCAAATGAAATTACAGAAAAGGACAAAAAGCATAATATGAATATGGAAAACGTCCTGTTTAATTTATAAAATGAACATAAAACCTTACGTAAAATTACTGATTTTTTAAAATAAATATCAATGAATGTTCTAAAACTTTTATTTATTTCTTTAACAGTTTGGAAAGTAACAATTTAATTTTTATCAGTAGTATACTGCATACATTGCGTGTAATTATTGCGTGTAATTATTACGTGTAATTATTGCACGCAATTAGGAGATTCTCCTAATATCCAATAACTGGACTTGTTAAATCTAATAATCTTAAAAATATCTAAATTTTGTTTTGATCTAACATGTTACGTCTATAAGACATCGAAAAAGGCACGTCTAAATTTCGTCTACATTTAAATATTTATTAGACATCTATAATTAGTACAGGATATCCAAGACATTCTTAAGATAGTTTGTATATTTTATGGATCAATGGATTAATTTAGATGTGTAATATAAGTAGCTGTGTGGGTAAATATGAAGAAAATCTCTCTACAAATAATACGGTGTAAAGAAAAGGGCGGGTACTAACAACATTCTGGGGTAAATTTAAAAAGTTGTCAGCTATGTACATATACTTAAATTACATGAAAATCTTTAAAATTCAAGAATTAGAAGAAGCAATAATTTTTAAGATGGCTCTCTTTTAAAATTCTAGAGTGCATGAAAAGAGAGAATTTTTGAACTAAATTAAACATATTTCAATTAAGTTTATTTTAACTCAAAAAAATTTCTAAATTGTCCGACATTACAGTTTATTGCATGAAAAAGTAAGCTAAGAAAAGAAAAAAATACGTATATTCTCAATTAATAATCATTAAATATTTAGAAATGTTCCTGAGTTGGAAAAACAAAGAAAAATATAAATTGCATTTTGTTTTAAATAACTAAATATATTATTTCTTTTAAATGTTTTAAATTCAATAAAAGTTATCAAAAACAGCTTTCAGTTTATTGAATGTAGCTTTATACTTAAAAAGAAAAAAATATGTTTATTAAATAAATAAATATTGGGTGAGTAAATATGCCTCTGCCCTTTTTTGGTAACATAAAACACGGTTGCAGTGCTGTCAAACTCAGAGATGCCAAGTTACTACTCACGAAAAATCAATTTCATACCACAATAAAGAAAAAGTAAAACTTGTCCTATTAAATTGCTGATAATTATTACAAAAGAATACATTAAAAAATTTCCGGTATTAAGATTACGGACAATCCGTAATAACTTGGCATCTCTACAAATTTATGGGCTTTTTTATTCATACACCATTATTTATTCGAAGAATGATACTTTATATACGTAACAGGTGTTTATTAAGAAATCATTAAAATTAAACTTTAACGATGGATGTTGAATAAAAAAATCACGAAATTTGGCAAAACCGTACATTTGCTAGTTTTGAAAATGAAGCAATTATTTATAGAAAGTATGCAACAACTTTCGCCCCTCTTTCTGCCAGTTGACTGATACACTATCTGAAGAAGCGCTGGTCTTTGAAGCCAATCCAATCATTAAGTTAATTTACAATATCTGCGCAAGAACTGAACAGCTGTACAAAAAGAAACGATTGCATCGATTGGAATTAGTAGAAATTTCAAGGTGCTATGTCTGGTAAGTACTGTAGGTGAGGTGAAATGTCCCAATCTCGTTTTTTTAGGTAACTTTTTAAGTATGCTCGCAACATGTAGTTTGCATTTTAATTTTGAAAAATTAAATGTATATATATATATATATATATATATATATATATATATATATATATATATATATATTACGATATCTGCCGACCATCACATTATGAATCGTAAAACTTTTAGTTTCCGCTTTTTTACATTTTTTTTTTTCACGCCAGTCTTTCTTTGGAAAATTTTTATTCTTATTTAATCGTAACTACATTTGGAGAAATTTGCTCTAAAAATGAAGTGGCGTGGGGAAAAAAAAGGGGGGGGGCGTAACAATGTTACAATTATTAATACTTTCGCCACCGAATAATTTTGTTTTTTTGACTGTAAGGTTTTGACTGTGTACGTCATTCTCCTATGATAAAGTATTTCAGAACAAAATTTTATGTAATCTCATTTATATTACAAATGGATATATATTATAAATATATTATTTCTAATCAATATATTTGTTCCCATAGTATATTTTATTGCAAAAATATGAATACTGGGTACATACTTAAGAAATAAGTAACATATAAATTACGAAAGAAACGGCCACTGGCGGAGTTATAGATTTTCAAATGACGTGAATCTATGTCAGCGGACACGAAAGTGTAACACTTTTGCTACCACTGACATAGATTTACGTCATTTGAAAATCTATAACTCCACCGGTGGGCGTTTCTTTCGCAATTTGTGTGTTATTTATTTCTTAAAAATATACTCAATATTCATATTTTTAATATCGGATGTACTATGGATACATATATTTTGATTGGAAAGAATATGATGATAATGTATATCCATTTGTAATATAAATGTGAATACGGAAATTTATTGTTCGGAAATATTGTAACTTGGGAGGATAACGCTCACAGGCGGACCTTACTGTGTAAAAGACAAAAGCATGCGATCGCGAAAGTGTTAATTAGATGGTTGGCAAATATGATATTATATAAGTTTTTTGTTGTGTCGCTTCACCTATTTTGCTGTTTTTATACTACAGCTCGCGTCAGACGTATTAGTGGTTATCGATGGACATCACGATTGATAATTTGAAAATTCCAGGATTCAGAGCATAACCATATTTCAATAAAAAACTCGCTTTAGTTGCGATGAACTATCTTAACCAGGGTTCTCTGAAGCTCTTCTGCTTTTGAGATTCACATGATAAAACAAATTTCTATTTGAAGTAACTAGTCAATGCAAAACACATTTTTTTTTTTTTTTTTTGTTTCCTTTGAATCAGCTTTTCACAAATGGATTTTCAACGTTCCATAGCTCTTTCTTTCAATGCATATGTGTCATCTTCAAATGATGTTTATTTGGAATAAGTTTCGACATTTGAAGCTGACATCAAGTAGTATCGAATACAAGTATTAACATTTTTTACAAGTAAGTAGTACAACTAATGACACCTATTGGGAAAAAACGGCAGATTCACAAACCTAATAAATAACATATATATGTATGTATATACATGCACAGAGATGCCAACAATATAATTAATAATCTGGTGGGTTGTTAGTACCCGCCTTTACTTTCACACCAGTCTTCTTTTAGAGTACTTTTCTTCTTATTTAATTTCAAATACATTTAAAAAGAATTAGTATAAAAATTAAATAGTGTGGAAAAAGAGGCGGGTACTATCAAGACTCCGGATTAGGTTATCAGCCATGCATGTATAATTTTCAAAATTTATTTCAATGTTTCATTAATATATATATATATACATTTGCTGCACAAAATATTGTTGAAGAAGGATTAGGAAAATTCATAATATTTGTGTAACTTTCAAAAATACCTTTTTTTAAAAGAATATAGATATTTAATTTATTAATTGAATAAATGTTTTCAGCAATGATGAAAAAAAATAATTAAAAAATGCGAATTAGATTATATAAAGATTGAAATTTACTTGATATACACAAATTAATTCATTTTTTCTCTTTATTATTAATATTATTATTTATTTTGAGAAATAAAAATTAAAAAGCATTTTAAAGTAGTAGTTGCTGTAATCATCATTCTTTATTATCCATATGTTACTATTTACATAATTTAGAAATTTTGTGCCATGAAAAATGTCAACATTTTAATTTATTCGGAAGCATTGTTTGTACCCGCCCATTTTTCACAACATTTTTATTTAAGGCATTTAACTTCAAATTTAATCGTAATTACATATTGGAGAAAATTTCACTAAAAAAAGTGTGGTCTAAAAAAAAGCCAGTACTGATAGTGTTCTGGAATAAATTAAAATGTTGGTATGCCTAAATTTAGAATAATTTTGAATAAACAAATTGTGGAAAAGTTATTTGAATCCACTTAGTATTTTAGACATATATGTTAATGACGTCTAAGATGCAGTAAATTATTGAAAATTTTTAAATAAGGATAAAAAGTTAATGAGAATATTGATTTAATTTAACCAATATCGCGTAGGAATTTTCGATTCAAATCTACATAGATGCACACTTGTACGTTTTTTTTTTTTTTTTTTTTTTCTACTGGAAATTTTTAATAGATATTTTTAATAATCGATTTTGTAGTTTTTTACGATTAACCCTTTCAGGGGCAAGCAAATTTTCTTCATTTAAAATCTACAGCCACCATCATCAAAAATGTTAAAAAGTGAGAAACAAATGAAGATATTCGTCTAAGTTGTAAAAGAAAAATTTTATAAAAAAAAATTCCGGGGACAGTTTTTACAATTTTGAATTAAAATTTGTTGTTTCACTGCGCAACCACCGCCCCTGAAAGGGTTAAACAGGATGAAATTTTTTATAAAATAATAGTGGTGTGAGAAAACCTCACAAGTTGGTACCTATGAATCTACATGTTGTAAAGTAATTATTCTTGCATCAAGTTACTGTGAGACTATTCATCAAATTTAGTATTATTTTGAATAAACAAATGACGGAAAAGTTATTTTATATCCACCCAGTGATTTGGGAAAATAAATTAATGAGATACATGATTTAGGGAAAACTTTTAGATGGTGAAAAATGTAAATGAAGAACAAAATTTTATTTAATCAGTATGGCATAATAATTTGTGATTCATATCTCATTGAAGAGTCCTCCGCAGTGACAGGTTGTGGATCTCAGAGTGTCTAGCTAAATTTCAAGTAAGGGTAACGCTGTTACTTCTAGTTTTTCGTGTTGTAATCCTATTTTGTGTTATCAATCGTCATCTCGAAGATTTTCAAGAGGATTTCCAGTCAAGCATGCATGAGCAAACAATAACACGGGTCGTAGTTTCAGTCTTTTTTTCATGTCACTTTGAGAAACGAAAAATTTATACCTTTTTTGATATCATTATTTTTATACAATAACTTCTATGTTGTTTAATCACGACAAATTTCTTTAAAAGTACATTACAAATTTTTCTAAGAAAAAAGTGGTGGCAATAAAACCGAAAATTTTTCCATCCGTGAAAATGCCCTGAAAAAAAAAATGGCTATGACCCCCTGCAATAATAATGAAAATGATTTTTTGCTTCAAATTATTACCCCGTTAGTAGTCGCTAGTTGATCGATTTGCCGCCAATCCTTCAGTTTTTCCAGATTTTTTTATTCAACAGAAATTAATATAAAACTTGTAAAATGTATTTGGCTGTCAAAAATTTATTATTGTAAAAATTTCACTCCTCCGGAAAATAATTCCTGAAACTTTAATTATTGCTATTATTACTGAAAATATTGCGTTTAAAATTATTTTATGGTTGCTTAACGAAAATATGGAATTGAAAAGTAAATTAGTTTTGTGGCAGTAAGTGTTACATAATTATATTTTATCACATAAACTTTGATCAGGGAAAAAAACGAAATATCCTTACAATTATTTACTTTGACGCTAAACCCATAACTAGAACAGATAAATTTAATTTCCCCGAGAACATAAGCAGTATTTAATTGTTAGGTTTAAATAGAACCAAATTAAAACATAATAATAGTATGATGATAAAATTTAAAATTGTATGATGTGATAAAATTTTGAAATAATAAGAATAATAAAATCATCTTTGTTAAAGTTGACTGCAAATTTCTCTCTCTCTTATATATAACACTAAATATATACCTTTTTTTTTTTTTTTTTTCTTTAATTTTATACCGGAAATTTTTTGCTTCATATTTTAAATAGTTATATTATGAACATTGAATTTGCTTAAAGTAACTTCCAATATATTTAGTTCGAGTTAAGGCTACCGCATAGAATTGCGATGGCTGAAAATATTAAATATCGAAAAGTCATAGTACAACATATAAAGAGACCGCTCTTACACGAGGTAATGAAAATATAAACCTGATAAATACACTGAAAAAAGAAAGACTAAAATATATAACAAACTATCTGAAAATAGCTTTCTCAGCATTAAAACACAAAGATCTATTTTATATGCGCTGTTAATACATATGCAACGCTAGAGATGGTAGTTTATTATTGCTACTAATACTTTATATGTGTTTTAAAAAAGTCAAGACGTAGTGTTATTAAAGGAATAATCAGTATTTATTATTAACATTTCTATTAATAAATCATATTACAGTATTCGTAGAACAATTTTTAATTCCCTTTTTCATTTTAGTTAAAAATTCTTGTTCGAAATTATTATCTTGATTTCCGAGCAAGTTTCTTTTCTTACGAAAAAAGATTTCTGTTACCCAGCTTACTTTAGGTGGATTTTTATCTTTAACAAACTTCTGCTAATGAATTGAGAATAAAATGAATAGTTATCTCGATTCCGCTAAGGGTAATAAAAATTATTTATGTAGATGATAAGAAAGAAAGAGACACATGATCTAACTTAACCAACTTTGTATTGCAATTCACAATTCGAATCTTACAATTCTTACATGGTTGTTGTGGAAAAAATTTATTTCATTCATATTACTGCGGCATCATGCGAGATTATTAAACGTATTTAGTACCATTTTTGAATAAATAAATAATGGTATTGCCATGTACAATGCTGTAAATTCATGATAATTTTTGAATGAGTAAAAAAACAATTGAGGATTAAGATTTGAATTAACCAATATCGCATCGTAATTTTTAATTCAAACTTTACAGTGTTGTGAGAAAAGTGTGTTAGTATTCAATTACTGCCCTGCATTGTTAGACTACAGAAAGAATTTAATATTATTTTGAAAAAACAAATGATGCGAAAGATATTTAAATCCATTCAGTAATTTAAAAACATAAATTCATGGGATCTATGATCATGGAAATTAAAGAACATTTTTAACTGGTGAAAAATATAAATGAAGAGCAAAGTATCGCGTCGAAGTTTGTAATTCGAACTTGCAGAACTAATTGTCCCTCTGTATTGGCATAGCCTCCTAAACTAGATGCCTGTCGCGTTGCTCGTAAACTTGACAACAGTTCAGGCGGTAAACAGCGTTACCTGGTACAGACAGAGCGAATTTTTTTATTCAACTGACACCAATAATTTTAAGAATCGATTGCATGTATCATATATCACTTTTAAAAAATTTTCGTGGCTGTTGAATAAAAAAGTCGCTCAATCTATACCAGGTAGCGCTGTCTACCGCTTGAAATGTTGCCAAGTTTACGAACAACGCTACTGGCATCGTATTGGCCATCTGTAGACCCTGGAGTTTCTGGCTCTGTTCTAAATGTCGGTGACCCCCCTGGCTCTTGTTTCGAGGTCTTCGTGTTGTAATTCTATCCTGTGCTATCTCTCCTCATCTCAAAAATTTACACGAGATCTTCGGTTACAGCAAAGAAGTGAGATATTTTTGTAATCAATAAAACTAGGAAAAAATTATTTGCAGAAAGTTGCTGCAAAACATAATAATTTTGTGTGACAAAATGACGAGCATTTTTTTATATTTTTACTAAGCAGTATGTCACGTGTTTGAATTTTGTATGTTTACATGTGTATGAAATCAGTGTTCTTGATAAAGCATTTTGTCTGTGAAAAAGGAAAGATAGATTGTGCCCTCAATGAAATTTCTGAAAGTTGGTGCTTATGTTGGTGTATGTTAACCGCTATTATATAAAATGATATAGAAATAAATTTTGCAATGCCCAAAAAATACAATTTATTATACATATAATTTCGTTTTGAATAATAAATAAACCTTGTCAGTAATTTGAACTACAACATATAAGTGGGAAATTTCGAAAATTTCTTAATTTTTTTCCGAGAATGGTCTTTTTTTTTTTTTTTTTTTTTTCGTGGCAACGTTTCTTATGGCTATTTACAGGCAGTCATTTTTTCCAGGGGATGTTCTCTCCTGTGGACTTCTTTTCCTGATATCTTCTATTCTCCAATTCCAACCCTTATAAAACAAAGCCAAATCTTCAAGAGTCTCTGCCTATGCAGGAAACAAAAGTCGCATTTTTCGTCTTTTTTTTTTTTTTTCCAGGGGATGTTCTTTCTAACGGAGTTTTCTCCTTTTTATGGGGCATTTTGTGGGGAATGTTTTTTCCTGATACATTACTATTATCCAATTCCAATCCTTATAAACAAAGCCACATCTTCAAGTGTCTCTGCCTATGCAAGGAATAAGGGTTGATTTCTTACAAGGAAACATTCAAAAGGTGTCGTCTTAAAAAAATATTGAAAATTGTGATTCTACTCTTCATAAAGCACCAGAAAGAGAAAAAATTATCGGCTGAAATGAATTACACAGAAAATTATCAAAACTAAGTATTTTTCGCGATTTAGCGCTGTTAGGCAATAAGTTCGCTAGCACTGAGATTGCCGTGTACGAACAAAACCGTGCTTTGCTTCTCCGCCAAGAACTCAAACTCAATCGCCTAACAGTGTGAAATCGTAAAATATACTTAATTTTGATAATTTTTTGTGGCCCCCTGTATTTCATTTCTGCCGATAATGTTTTCACTTTCTGGTGTTGTATGAAGAATAGAATCACATATATTTTTTTTTCAATATTTTTTTAAGACGACACCTTTTGAATGCTTCCTTGTTAGTACTCTTTTTTTTTTTTTTTTTTTTTTTTTTGGGGGGGGGGGGGGGAGAGGGGGGTATTTTCAGGAATGAAAAATTTCAGACTTTTTTCCACCAGTATTTTAATGGAGAAATTTTCATGGTATTTTCATAGTAATGCATCAGGATCAAGCAGGTTAGTGATTTCCCTATAAAAATTTTGGTGATAAAAAAGAGTGAAAATTTTCATCCTCGAATCTGCCCTAAAAAAAGAAAGAAAAAAAAAACAGGCGAAGAATGTGATCACTAAGAAAGAGTATTTATCGGTCCATCATGCTGCTTTTTCCTCCATGATGTTATAACGAATCTTGTATGTGGAGTCTTCATACGTCTTTGCTGCCAGTGTATACCTGGTGGCTCCCTCTACTGACGAATTTATCGTCACGTTTTTTCCTTTTGACCACAACGGAAAATATATATACTTTTTATGATATTAATAGTATCAGAAAAATTAATTCTTGAACGTATGGTGCTGCCGAGATAATTTTTGCCACAGACCGTATAGGTATGGTGCCAGGGTTACTATTGATGAAATCTGCCAAGGCAGAACTTTTTCTTCTTTTAAATTACGTATCTATCCTTGAATTCTTCTATTATAAAGTAAGTTTGGTTTGACCAACGTAATACTATACTGATAAATTATTATACTGGTAAAAATTTTATACTGGTGAACTTCCCTTGACACCGTTAAGTTTTTTCCTTTTAACAGGAAATCCTACTATTTGTAGTTGACTGTACTCTACGAACTTTACAAAAAAAATTTAACCTAAAAATGCTATGATGTCATACTAAAAAAATTCTGTTTAATATAAATTTTAAATTGCAAAAATAATTTTAATAAAATAAATGACCATATACGTGTTTAAAAAGTGCCTTTTTAGTGCCTTTTAGTGCCTTTGTAATATATTATAAAGTATATGCTAGCGTAAAATATTGGCGTATAACTCATACCGGTATTTGTTTGAAAATTTTCACTACTTATAAAATCTTCGGTTCAAGGGAAAAAAAAAAAAAAAAAAAAAAAAAAAAAAAAAGAGTTTTGTTTCATAAATACGGTATGAGTTCTGCGCTAATTTTCTATCCCTGGTACGTGTGTTTTAAAACATTTTTTTTTTCATTATTTTATAACAGAAAATATTCCCTATAATCGCATTACTTCAATTATGTGGAAATGGCAATTTTAGATTATTAAAATAAAACAAAAATTAATAAATGTCAGATATAGATCTCCTATATATTCTGTATTTTAAAAACTATTTCGAATGTAGTAATGGGTGAATGTAGTAGTTGTAATTTGGATGAAGTTTCCAGAATTATTGTAATGTGATTATTAAGAAATTCTACGACCACTTTTGATTCTCCCATACAGTTGAAATCATGCAAAAAAAACCACGTTATCTAGTAAGTATATAGGAATGTTTAGCTTTTACATGTGATTCCTTTAACTAAGTTTTTAATGTATGACAGGCAGTATACTGATTATTATATGTAGTATGCTTATAAGTAATATACTGATACCACAGATTATCACACAGATAGGACAGTGAAGCTAAAATGCGAACTGAAAAGATAGTAGCACCACTAGTGTCAACACAGGGGAACTGCATATGTTAAGTCTACATAAATGTCATCTTTGATCGAAAATTCTTTTTTTATTTCTCGAATAGTTAGTAGCAGGTTAGTATGTGAAGTTTTCTTTTCTTCACTTTCTACTATTTTTAAATTCACAAAATCATACAAAAACATTCACAACTATTATTCTTCTAAGACATATAACTAATTTTTATTATGTTTGAAAATAAATGTTGCCAAACACATTCATGTTCAAGTACAAATTAAAATAACAAACTGTAATTCTGAAATAGCAGTATTGTATGAAATCTTAAATATTTAACATTACTTGGTTAAAATAATACAAATGCTTTAAAATGTAAAAAGTATTTCTGTTTTATGTATATTTTCGAAAATTATTTGCTTAATATTTAGTACTTGCTTCTTAAAATAAATTGCTTTTGACAATCAAATTTGTAAGCAATGATAAAGTTGTCAAACGAAAACATCAATACAATGGTTAGTTGGTTGGTTCTTTGGTTTAACATTTCACTGATATTAAGCTATGAAAATAGTCACAATAAAAATAAGACGAGCGATTGCGTAAGCTGGAGAGCTCGAGAAACTTACAACCGTTGTCAATAGGGTCGCTGTAGTCGAATTTTGGTTACCAATGAATATACGGGAGTGTTCTATCTGCATAATAATCTGTAACTGATACTATATTAATGGAGCAAGTCTATTCGCAAAAATGGTCATCGGTTTGTAATATAAATATTTAGTTATATAAATTAAAAATTGTTAATTTCAACATTATTAAATAAATAAAATGTGTACTCATAAGCTCTATCTTTTTAACTGTTACTAAACACACTATTATCATTTAATATTTTAAAAAATATATTGAAGTTTTAAATTAAAATTTTAACACAACATGCAGTCCCTCCTGCTTTTAAAGAGGTTAGGAGCATTTCCTCCAGTACTTTTCATTTGCAGTTGTTGTAGTAAAATAAGCTGTTAAATTTCCAAATACATTGTAAGAGAATAGTGGTAGAAAATGTACTGAAAAATATAGGGTACATCGAGTTGTATTAAAAACATACATGCCAACATTCTAATTAATATTCCGTAGTTCTGTAGTCTCAGCCTTTTTTCCCGCACCAGTCTTTCTTTGGAGTATATATATATATATATACTTATTAAATTTTAACTGTGTGTTTCCAGAGTTTTCCTACCTCGGATTGTTCTACTTCCTCATTCAAGGGCGATATTTAAGTACCGACGAGTAGCCCCGTCGGCCGAAGTGGGTTTGTTTATCAGATGAAGGGTTTTATTTTATTTCATTTTATACTTTCTTGTTTACCTTCAGTAATTCTTTATTGTATTGTATATATATATATTTTTTAATGAATTGATGCAATTTTGTAACTTTTGATATTTTGTAATTTTATAACTTTTTTAGTATTTTTATACATTATATATATGTTTGATTTATCTTCAGTTATTGGTGGTTTTCTGTTTGGTGAGAAGTTGGGGGCTAAGGATAGTTATTAGCTAATTGCTACTGTCCTTTCAGAAACTTCTCTTTCACCCCTACACTGAAAGGGCTCCCTGATGAAGATCTCAGTGTTTTTTGGGGTTTAATTTCATTCATTTGTTTATATATTCCTACATTTATATATTCCTACATTTAAGTTTTGCATTTTCTTTCGCCGCAATTTTGCGCATTGGTTTGTAATTCTCCTTTTGGTTTTTCCAATCTTTAAACTTATATATATATATATATAAATTCATTTCAATAGTTTTCTATATATATATTATTTAATCCTAGGTTAATTTGGAGAAAATTATTCATTTGAAAAATAAAACGGTATGGAAGAAGAAGCGGTACAACCGTAATTTTCGGTGTATAATCCGCAGTTCACATAAGTCAGTTTTACACCAGATATTTTAATGGGCAAATTAAGTAATATTTTTACGAATTTTTTTTTTTTTTTTTTTTTTTTTTTTCGAAATGTATTGATTTTTCTGTTAAATAAAATTTCTGATGGAGAAGTGTCATATCTTACCTGCAGATTATATGCCGAAAATTACGGTAATAAAATTATGGAATATTAATTAGAATGTTTCAGGGATGTATGATGTTAAAACATTGCTTGCGCGTCACATAGTAAAAGTAAGTTTTTTTTTTTTTTTTTTTTTTTTTTTTTAAGAAAAACGAGCCCCATGTTTAGACTTATTCATTTTAGACTTATTTTACCTTAAAAAAGGATTTTGCCTATTCGTGTTAAACATTTTATTTGCTTCCGTCTTATAAATACTGTATGTATTCCAGCACGTTTACCGCATCGATTGTAAAGGATAAAATTTAATTGATATAATCACAAATCTACAAAATTCTTTCTTTAATTAACGCAACCCTTAGAAAAACGCCAAAAGGTGGGGTTATTATTCAAAATAGGAAAACACCCCGAAGACAAAGTGTTAACGACGATTACACCTACTTTAAGCTGTTTCTAAGCATCAGAGCCTGATTAAGGGTGAGGCAGTCTCTCACCGGCATATTTTTACAATTATTTCTTTACTTCATGTCATAGAAATTCCACGCTTTGACGAGGAAATAATTTTTATAAAAAATGGACGATGTAAAACAATCCAATTTACTCACCGTTATTAAACACCAGAATTCTTTTAATTATTAATGAGAATTTTGAGGAAAGTATTTGTTAAAAAATAACGGTGTAAGTATAAATAATGTTTGTCTCAGTCTTAATCAGGTCCTGCTAAAACAAAATTTTATACTTTTAGGCTACCGAAATTTTTTTTATAGATACAGTCGAAAAGCGTAAAATTTGGCAACTCTCAGAGATGTCAAAACATATCTAATTTTAAATCAAATTTATCATCATTACTTTTGAAAAATAATCTGTCACATACATTTTAAACGAATAAATAAAGTTAAATAAATTGAAACTATTCATAAAATCTTTCCGGGATGAAGTTCTCGTTAAAAGTAACGGAGATTTTGTCATCTTTGAACTATTTGTAAGTTACAAAGAAATTGATAAACAGATTATAAAAATTTAATTAAATATTTTTCTTGTATTTAAAAAATGCACAGTAAACTAAGTATATAATAAATTTTCCTCACAAAATCATATTGCACGAAATTTATAAATAAATGCAATTAACTCTCATATTAAAATTTATTATGTCTATCATCCCTATAAAAGTGTAATCTGCAAAAATTATGAAATCATTTTTTGTTTTTTTAAAACTGCGTTATATTTAAAGTGAGGGGAAAAAACCTTCATAAAAACCTTTTACTTTAATGTTCTTTCTCAGAAAAAAGAGCAAAATCTATTTTTAACGAAAATAAATTTTAACCATTTTTTTTATACCAATTACAAATCCAACTCGAATCTCTGAGAATGAAGAATTTTTTTACGATTTTCATAAAAAATGTTTTTTAACAAATGGAATTACAAAATCATTCGCATAAATAAATGTTAATGGAAAATTTTGAAAAAAAAAAAAAAAAAAAAAACTATTACAATTTTTATAAACATTCATTCTTTTATCACCTTAAAAGCTTTCTCAGGATGTCTATGGGTGTCACCATAATATATTGTTTTCAATATGAATGTTGCATAGGTACCAACTTTTTAAATTTATTCTGAAATGTTATTAATACCTACACTCTCTTTGCACTGTATTCTTTGCAATTTAAGAATTAGAAGAAGCAGTAATTTATAAGAATTTTTTCTTTTAAAACCCCTTCAGGGGCAGTGGTACATATTTTATACCACCTAATTTCAGTTCCTAACTTCAAAAATTCATCCCAGAAATATTTATAAAATTTTACTTTTTTACCTTATGTGAAAATATTAATTTATTACTTTTCTTCTAATCTTGTTTTAAAACTGTGGTGGCACTTGATTTTAAAAGAAATGAAATTCATTGCCCCTGAAAGGGTTAAAGTTCTGGAGTGTATGAAAACAAGCATTTTTAAATTAAATGAAATTAAACATATTTAAATTAAACATATTTTAACGCAAAAAATTTTCTAAATTGTCCGGCATTACAGTTTATTACATGAAAAAAGTAAGCTAAAAGAAGAAGAAAGAAGAAGAAAAATTACATATATTCTCAATTAGTGATCATTAAATAAATAGAAATGATGTTTCTGAGTCAGAAATACAAAGAAAATATAATTCGCATTTCGTTTTGAATAGCGAAATATGATGTTATTGCTTTTAAATGTCATAAATTCAACAAAAGTTATTTTAAAAAAAAAATTTAGTTAATTGAACGTAGCTTTATACTTAAAAAAAAAAAAAAAAAAAAAAAAAAAATGCTTTGCTAAATAAATAAATATTGAGTATGTAAATGTGACTCGGTTCTTTTTTTGGTAAAATACGTAAAACACATTTATAGTGCTACCAAATTAATGGGCTTTTTTTATTTATTTACAACCAGAGCCTGATTAAGGGGGAAGCACACATTATTTATACTTACACCATTATTTTTTAACAAATACTTTCCTCCTATAATAAACAGATACAGAAAATTCTCATTAAAAATTATTTTAAAAGAATTCTGGTGTCTAATAACGGTGAGTAAATTGGACTGTTTTACACCGTTCATTTTTTATAAAAAATATTTCCTCGTCAAAGCGTGGAATTTTTATGACATGAAGTAAATAATAATTGTAAAAATATTCCGGTGACAGCGGAGATAATGTGTGCTTCCCCCTTAATCAGGCTCTGTTTACAACCCGTAATTTTCAGGAGTAATATTTGATATAAAAAACAGACGATTATCTTCGACTTTATTGACAAATCATTATAATTAAAATTAAAAAAAAATAAATAAAATTTAAAATTTATAAAAAAAATTCTCTAAATTTGGAGCACATTTGCTAGTTTTAAAAATGAAAATATTATTTTTTGAAAGTATGCTCTATCTGCAACTACAATTTTCGTCCATTTTTCTACCAGTTAACGGCCCTCTTCACTTACCGTCGCCGGAAGCCCGAGCCAATGTTATTCTATGGGGAAATTTTCTTTACAAATAACTTATTAACTAATACATATTTTTAAATTCTGTTTTCACATTCAGAAAATTCCCAACTGTTAAATTGACGGACCTTTTTTAAAAATGTATTTTTTTTAATTTCTAATATTTTATTTTGAAATTGCAAAATGAAAAAAAATTCACAGATAGAAAATTTGTATTTTGCTGCTTCAAAATAAAATATAAAAAGTAAAAATTATAATTTTTTAAAAAAGGTCCGTCAATTTAATAGCTGGGAATTTTCAGAATGTGAAAACAGAATTTAAAAATATGTATTAGTTTATAAGTTATTTGTAAAGAAAAATTTCCCACAGAATAACATTAGCTTCGGCTTCCGGCGGCGGTGATTGAAGAGGGCCTTTAATGGATACCCTCTGAAGAAACGCTGTTCTTTGGAGCTGATCCGATCATTAAGCAAATTTTCGATATCTGCGTATAAGAACTGAACAATTGTTCAGAAAGAGACGATTGCATCAACTGGAATTAGTAGAAATTTCAAGGTGCTATATATGGTGAATACTGCAGGTGAGGCGAAATGTCCAATCTTGCTTCTTTAGGTAACATTTTAAGAAAGTTTGCAACATGTAGTTTGCATTTTAATTTTGAAAAATGAATGTATATATATATATGTATACTATATTACCCCACATACCAACCATCTCATTATAAATCGTAGCATTTTGTTTCCACATTTTTTTTTCACACCAATCTTTCTTAGAGTAAATTTATTCCTATTTAATCGTAACTACATTTGGAGAAATTTTCTTTAAAAATAAAGTGGTGTGGAAAAAAAGGTGTGTTTAAAGTGGCGTAACATTGTCACCATTATTAACACTCGTGACCGCATGTGTTTGTCTTTTTGACAGTAAGGTCCGCCTGTGGGCGTATTCTTCCAAGTTAACACTATTTCAGAACAAAATTTTCTGTATTCACATTTATATTGAAAATAGATATACATTATAATTATATTTTCTAATCAAAGTATTTCTATCCGCAGTATATTGCATTAAAAAATATGAATATTGGGAATATACTTAAGAATTAAGCAACATACAAATTGCAAAAGAAACTCCCACTGGCGGAGTTACAGATTTTCAAAAGACTTGAATCTACGTCAGCGGTCCCGGAAGTGTTAATGAGATGGTTGGATAATATGATATTATATAATTTTTTGTTGTGTTTCTTCTCCCATTTTGGATGTTTTTACACTATAGCTCGCTTCAAACTTATTAGTTGTAATCGGTAGATATCACGATTGATAATTTCACCATTCCAGCATTTTACAATATGCCGAAGCTTCTGATCCCATCAGACATTGAGCATAGCCATATTACAATAAAAATCTTGCCTAACACTTTCGTGACCGCATGTTTTTATCTTTTTCACAGTAAGGTCCGCCTGCGGGAGTTATTTTCCCCAGTTACAATATTTCGGCACAAAATTTTTCGTAATCACATTTATATTACAAATGGATATACATTATAGTTACACTCTTTCTAATCAAAGCATTTATATCCACAGTATATTGATAGTACAAATATGAATATTGAGTAATTTTTAAGAAATAAACAACATACAAATATTGAAAGAAACGCCCACTGGTGGAGTTAGAAAAATTTAAATGACACGAATCTACGTCAGTTGTCGCGAAAGTGTTAAGTTGCAATGGAACAATTTCACCAGGCTTCTCTGGAGCTCTTCTGCTTTTGAGATTCATATAATAAATCAAATTTCTATCTGCAATAACTATTCAATGCAAAAAACATTTTCTTTGTTCTCTTTGAATCAACATTTCACAAATGGATTTTCGACAGTACATGTCTCTTATTTAGAATAAATTCCAAGATTTGAAGCTGACGTTTGACAGCCTGATATCAAATACTGTCGAATACAGCTTTCGACATTTTGTTACAAGTAAGTAGTAAAACTAATGACACCTATCGGGAAAAGGGCGGAGACATATTCATACGCCTAATAAATACCGTATACATGTATGTATATATATATATATATATATATAACAAACTAAATAATAATCAGGGGGATTGATTAGTATCTGTCTTTCTTTTCTTTTCTTTTCTTTTTTTTATTTTTTACACTTATCTTTTATTTGAGTATTTTTTTTCTTATTTCATCGTAAATAAATTTAAAGAGAATTGCTATAAAAATTAAATGTAAAAGTGGGAAAAGGGATGGGTACTAACAATACTCTGAATTACGTTACTTGTATGATTTTTAAAATTTATTTCAATACTTCATTTAAACCAAAAAAGATAAAGAAAAATCTGCTACACAAAATATTGTTGGAAAAGGATTAGAAAAGTTCTTTAAATTAGTGTAACTTTCAAAAATACCCTATTTAAAGAATCTATTTATTTTATAAATTGAATAAATGTTGCCAATAATGATAAAGAGAAATAAATAGAAAATACGAACTAGATCAGGTACAGATTTAAAGTTACTTGATACACACAAATTTTTATTTCATTTTTCATCTTTATTATTATTATTATTACAGTCGAACCTAATTAACGTGAATCTCAAAGGAGATAAAAAAATCTGTTCATGTTATCAGTAGTTCATGCTATGAGTAACTGATTTCCGTTTAACTAAACTGATCTTCATTTAAACGGAGATTGTGGAAACAGTTCATGTTAAAAGTAATTCACGTCAACAGTGTTCCCTTTAACGAGGATCGACTGTATTATTATTATTATTATTTTGAGAAATAAAAATTAAAAAGCATTTTGAAGTAGGAATAGTCATTCTAAATAATCTGTACGTCCTATTCACGAAATTTAGACATTTCGTGCCAGCAGAAATACCAGCATTTTAATTTATTCAGAAGCATTGTTTGTACCAACCCATTTTTCATAACACTTTTATTTAAGGGCATTTATATTCTAATTTAGTTGTAATTACTAATTGGAGGAAAATCGCTAAAAATTGCGGTCTGAAAAAAGGCGAGTACTAATAGTGCTCTGGAATAATAATAATAAAAAAAAATGTTGACATATATAAATTTAGAATAAGTTTGCATAAACAAATCATGGGACAATTAATTGAATCCATTTAGTATTTTAGATATGTAGGTTCAGAGCTGACAACCTAATCCGGAGGATTATTAGCACCATCCCTTTTTCTACACCAGTCTTTTTTTCAGGGTGTGGAGAGTCGAAAATTTTCCCTCATTATTCCACAAGTATATTTATATAATCATTTTTTACTTAATTAATTGTGCAAATTTGGTACTAAAAATTCCATAAGAAAAGTGGTAGAAGAGTTAGGGAAAATTTTTAGACTGCTGACAACCTGTTTTCAGAGTATTTATCTTCTTAATTCATTGTAAAAACTTTTGAAGAAAATTACTCTTAAAATTAAGTAGCATGGTAAAAAGGGAGGAACTAACAATTCTCCAGATTAGATTAGCAGCTCTGTAGATTAATGGCGCTGTGAATTATAGAAAATTTAGAAATAGGGATAAAAAGTGAGTGAGGAATGGGATTTAATTTAACCAATATCACATCGGAACTTAGATTCAAATCTGGCAGTGTTATAAAGGAAGTATGCTTGCATCGTGTTACTGTGAGACCATACTTGCCAACATCCTAATTAATATTCCGTAGCATCATAAACTCCGCCTTCTTTTTTACACCAGAATTTCTTTAGAGTATTTTTCATTTTATTAAATCGCAATTGCATTTGGAGAATATTACTCTTCAAATTTGCTGGTGTGAGAAAAAGGGCGGGACAAGCATCACTACGGAATATTAATAAGGATGTTGGGAAGTATGCTGTGAGACTAATGAGCGAATTTAATATTATTTTGAATAAACAAATGATGAAAAAGTTGTTCGATATCTACTCAGTAATTTGAGCAAATAGATTAATGAAATCTGTGATTTAGGAGACATTTTTACGTGGTGAGAAATGCAAAAGAAAAACCAAACTTTATTTAATCAGCATGACATAATAATTTGTTATTCATATCTTATTGAAATGTCCTCTGCAGCGACATATTGTGGATCTCAGAGTGTCTAGCTAGATTTCAAATGACGGTAACGTAGCTGGCTCTTATTTCTAGTTTTTCATGTTGTAATCCTATTTTATGTTATCAATCGTCATCTCGAAGATTTGCAAGAGGATTTCGAAACAAGCATATATGTGCAAACAATAATAATGAAAATTATAATAACAGGAGACTTGGCGTTGGAATATTAAAACACCGAATAAACTACTACGTCAGAAACGCCAAAAGAAAAATATTGGAAATGCATACAGCTGTTTAGGTAGCCTAAAGCGTACCGTCTTCAGTGCAAAAAGGATTCTGAATCAGGAGAAGTGCTCGTATATATAGGAGAGGAGCCGGATTTAGTTCAACCAATAGGATTACGGGAAAGGTGGGGAGAGTGGCCAATAGCTCTAAACGCAGTCTTAAATTTCGTCTAAAAAACACATGAATTACGTCCGTAAACAAGAAACCAATAAATCGGCTATTTCTAAACATTGTTGGGAGGAAAATCATAATTTTAAATTTAATTCAGCTAAAATAATTTGCAGACCTAAATCCATTCATGAACTCGATTTCTTTGAAGCTTTTCATATTTATAAAATTTTTAAAAACCTTGTAAATTGTGATTTCGCTATTCCCTATTTGTCTGACTGTTGGAAATTTTATATTCAGTCCACATTTTCTTAATTTTTCTACTGTTTACACAGCTATCTTTCCTAAATTCGTATTGGCCACTCTCCCCACCTTTCCCGTAATCCTATTGGTTGAACTAAATCCGTCCCCTCTCCTATATACACGAGCACTTCTCCTGATTCAAAATAGTTTTTGCACTGAAGACGGTACGCTTTAGGCTACCGAAACAGCTGTATGCATTTCCAATATTTTTCTTTTGGTGTTTCTGACGTAGTAGTTTATTCGGGGTTTTAAATAATGAAAATTATTTTTTGCCTCGAATTATTTCGTTAGTCATTAATATAAAAAATAAAAAATATATTTTGCTGTCAATAATATATTATTGAAAAAATTTCCCTTTCCGGAAAAAAAAAAAAAAAAAAAAAAAAAAAAAAAATCCTGAAATCTTAATTATGGTTATTATTATAGAATATTATGCGATTAAAATTATTTTGTGATTGCTTTACGAAAACACAGAATTGTAATCTAAACTAGTTTTGTGACAGTACATCGTTCTATTTTATGAGTAAAACCTTAAACCAGGAAAAAAATGCAAAATATCTTTACAATTATTTACTTTGACGCTAATAACGTAACTAGAACAAATAGTGTTCATTTTCTCGTGAACATAAGTAGTATTTAATTCTTAGGTTTAAATATGGCCAAATTAAACCTACTAATGGTATGATGTCGTACAGAGATAAAATTTTAAAATAATGAAATTCATTTTCTTTAATGTTAATTTCAAATTTCTCTCTCTTTTAATATATAACACCAAATATATTTTTTTTTTTTTTTTTTTTTATACCGGAAATTGTTTGTCATATATTTTGAATTATAATATTGTGAACGTTAATATTTAGTTGTCTAAAAGTTAACGATCTTGTTCAAGCTAAAGCTGTCGTATTTTAAATAGCGATAGCTGAAAATATTAAAATGTGGAGGACGTTCGAAACCGTGTAACGTGTAAGTAGGTCGCGCTTACACAAGAAAATGGAAATATCAGTCTGAGAACGACTAAAATAGGGCAAGGTACCAGAAAATAGCTTTCTCAGCATGAAAACATCAAGATCTATTTCATACGCTGTTAATACGTTTACCATAATAAAGATAATTTATTATTGCTACTAATACTTCATATGTGTATTAAAAAACGGAAGATGTAATGTTATTAAATTAATAAGCAGTATTTATTATTAACGTTTCTATTAATAAATTATATTACAGTATTTATAGAGCAATTTTGAATTCGTTATTCATTCCGTAATATTTTAGTTAAAAAATCTTTATCAAAATTATCTGGGTTTCAGAGCAAGTTCCTTTTCTCACGGAATACGATTTCTGTTACCCAGCCTAGTTAAGTGCATGTTTATCGTTAACAATATTAAAGTACTTCTGCTTAATAATATTAAAATGAGTAGTTATCTCGATTAGGCTAAGAGAAATGGGCAATAAAAATTATTTATGTTGGTAAAAAGAAAGGAAAAGAAACATGATTTAACTTAACCGAAGTTGCATTGCAATTTACAATTCAAATCTTACAATTCTTACATAATTAATATGGAAAACTTTATTTCATCGATATTAATGCCGCACATTGTGAGATTATTAAAAGAATTTAGTATCTTTTTGAATAAATAAATGATGGTAAGATTGTTTCATAATAACTCGGGTTTTCAGGTGAACAAGTTAATGCCATCTACAATGCTGTAAATTAATGATAATTTAAAATAATAAATAATAATAATAATAATATAATAATAATAATAATAATAATATCAAGATATAAATTAACTAATATCTCATTGCAATTTGCTATTCAAACTTGACAATGTTGTGAAAGGAAAGTTTGCATCCAGTCACTGTCACACATTGTAAAATTATTGAAGGAATTTAGTATTATTTTGAAAACACAAATGGTACGACAGTTATTTTAAATCCATTTGTTAATTTAAACATATAAATTAATATGACCTGTGATCATCTCAAACAGCCACTTATATCCATTAGATATCTAAATTACATCTAATAATCCATTAAAAGTACAAAACATCTTAAGATTGTCCATTAAATGTCCTGGATATCCTGAACTATTTATAGATACCTATTAGATATTTAAATGTAGACGAAATTTAGGCGTGCCTTTTCTAATGTCTAATAGATGTAACATGTTAACAAGATTTAGATATTTTCAATACCTATTAGATTTAATAACTCCAATTATTGGTGTGATATCGAAAGCGCAAAATATCTAATTGAATCTCTTCTCTTTCATGAAATAAATAAATAAATGATCAGAGGCAAACCTTTAGCTGGTTATAGCTCTCCTTTCTTCTCAATAAAATAAAATAGAATGAGTTTTGCTGGCAAAACATTTACATTTGTAACAAAGAACAGATATGTTCTTTGAAAATAAAGTTATGTAGTTCCTATCGGCTCAAAGATTTATGAAACCCTAAATAAGTATAAACATCGATTATGAATAAAATTCCTGAGATTAGATTTCAACGTACATCTTTCGCTTTCCCAGGATCTTTCAACGATATTTTTGGCTAAAATCAGGGTCGCCGATATATTTAAAAAATATTAATGCTCGTTATATATATATATATATATATATACATATATATATATATAAGAGAAAGCATCTCTCATTCTATTATTGTACTTCAGCTAATTTTTAATAAATAATTATTCTATTGCTCAAATTTTTAAATCGATACTGCTCAATATAATTTGAACTTGAACAAATATTTACATATATACGTATTGCATACAATTAAAGGATATATCACGGTATAAATACAAAGAAATTTTAAATATTTTAAGTGTTTTGCGGGTAAATTTTTAAAGTTGATCATTTTAAAATTTATATTGGTTTATCACATATATTACACAACATATATTTTATAACAGCTAAATACTGTCATAACTAATCTTACATGTTAAGATTGTATTATCGGTAGCTTTTTCGTACACGATTCATTCAAACCAAAATATATTTTGTGCAATCAATTTTTCTATTTATTTTTGGTAGAGATAGTTTTCTAATATATTTATATTAATATTAATATAATATATATGTATATATTAGATTTATTTGGGTTTTCTGTTTTGGTGATTCATTTATTTAGTAACCATGGCCACCAATATTATGATTCCAACTTCTGATGGTGATCCAAATGATCTAAAATTTTTAATCGATCAATTGCGTTCTTATGCTGAGGTCGATAAAATTAAATCTAAAGAAATTATTTTAATTCTAAAAAGTAAATTGATTGGCCCTGCTCAAAGATTCATGTTGGAAAACGAAACGTTCTACAATGCTACTGATCTAGAATTTATAGAAAAACAATTCAATGATTTTTTTTTCATTGCATTTTTCTACTTGCAACATGAATCTTTTCAATAATATTGCAATGATGAAAAATGAATCTCCCAAACACTTTGCCAGTAGACTGAAAGTTATACCTTCAACAGGGATGGAACACGGGCGCAGAATTCATACCACTATCAATGTAAAAAAAATTTCTACTTCTTAAATCGATGATATTATAGGTAGAGAAATTTCTTAAACGGATTCCGGTATGAATTCTGCGCCCGTGTTCCATCCCTGCTCCAAAGCTTTTATGAATATTTTTGATGAAATGCTTTAAATTCTTTGATGTATTCAAAATTTATTTCTTGTATTCCATCGAATATTCGTATTAAGTTACAGGAAGAAGGGTTGAACAAACATAAAGAAGCAGTAGAGCGGTCACAAAAATTATTCGACATTCATATGTCAGAGAATCTGGAGAAAACAACGGACAACACAGGCACAACTTCCAGTCAAATTTTAAAAAAGAATAATTTATTAACAGAATGGGAGAACAGTTTGTCACGTAACTAAGAAAATAAAGTAGATTATCATGACAAACAACCATATTATGGAAAAAAAAAAGGGCCCAAAAAAAAATTCACCCAAAACCAAAAGATATTCCGAACAAAGATATAAAGAAGGTAAAGAAAAACCTCATTCGTATGTTAGACAATTTAAAGCTAAATTTAACAATAATAATTTTTTAAAGAAATGCTAACTTTGTTCAAAAAAGGAGAAATATGTGATATTGGAAATCACATATTCAAAATTACATATTATCTCTCAAATTAAATTCAGTTCACATTTTTATAAAGAGCGATTCCAAAACATTTATAGCATTTAAAAACAAGTCTTGTAGTTTCTTTGCTGACGTAAAATCTAATTGAATCTCTTTCTGTTTCTTGCGGTAAATAAATAAATAAATAAATAAAATTATCAGGGGCAAATCTGTAGCTGGGATAGCTCTCCTTTCTTCGCAATAAATTAAAACAGAATGAGTTTTGCTGCCGTTGTCATTTGTAGCAAAGAACAGATGTGCTTTTTGAGAAGAAAGTTATGTAGTTCCTATCATCTCAAAGATTTACGAAACCATAAATAAGTGTAGGCAGATTGATCTGTATGAAGAGGGTTCAGAGGGTAGCTCCCCTTGCTTTAAGAAGTACACCACCTCTCCCCTGCGGAGTGTTTCTGGAAAGTATTGGTGTTGCAGGCAGAGATTTGACCATTTATGGATGATGTGTAGAATAGTGTTAAAGGTATTTCTGAAAATTTTAAAATCAATATTATCGGGACCTGTGGGTCTATTCTGGCCTCTTCGTTAAAAAGACAAACCGATCGTTATTTTTTCGATCGAAATCTCTTTCATAACGATATTTCGCGGGAGAACGATTCTGCCCTCCGAACGTTATAATCAAACGAGGTGGGGGAAAACTGCGTTCGAGATTAACTCTTTCATCCAAACAGGACGAAGCACATGGTTTGTTTTATTGTGATTACAAGTGAGTAAGAGCAGACAACGATCACCATACGCCATGTTAAATATAGGTTGTTTGTTAATTTGTTTGTTGTGAAAATGAAAAAAATAAAAAGCAAAGACACAGTGTGGATTCTCTTATGTGTTGTAGCAGAGCTGTTTTCCAGTTCAATTTAATTGTATCGTCTCGATGAAAAGGAAATTTTAAATAGCCAAGTAGAGTTTCATATTAGACTGGCTGTTAAAAAGAAATCAGCCACTCGATATAATTATTTACTCGGCAAAATAAAGAGGAAGTATTTTCTTATCACTTTCTAAAGATTCAAAATAATAGATTTATTTTATTTACATGGTATGTACTCAGGTTTTAATTATTTTTTCCAAAAATTAATTTTGAAATATAGTACGTACAATGCACCTTGTTTGAACTATATTTTTTGTTTAAGTGCAATTGAAATACTTGATATTTAGATATATTTGAGTAAAATTAATTAAACTGTAATGCTAATTTAGTGAGTAAAACATAAAAATATTTTTCTTTATTTATAAATTAATTTTTACTTAAATAATTGAAGTTAAAATTTATATAGCCATTGCCTATTGAGATGCTATACATATTGATTTGAACTAATGTGGTAAAATTTGTTTGATTTTATTAAATTAAACGGGAATGTATTTTAATGATATTATATCTTTGCTTTTAAAAAAAAGAAAAGAAAGTATATAAATGTTTGATTTACACTGGATATACTAATTTCTAGAAAATTATTTGTATATTTATATGAAAAGTACGTTTCTTAATTTTTTACATAAATATATGAATAATATATTGCTTTCTAAAATATATTAAGCTTTAAAGTTGTTTAGATTTACTAAGCCCAAAATATTAAATGGAAGTATGCAACTGTTTAGAATTATTCAAAATAATTATTAAAAAAAAAAAAAAAAAAAAAAGATTCACAACTATAGCTGAAATTTTTATAATTTTAAAAGAAGAAAGTTTTTATATTATTCATTTTTTCTAATTTATTAAATAAAACATAAAAATATTTTTCTCTATTTATAAACACATTTTTATTTAAATATTTGAAGTTAAAACTCATAAAGTCATTGTCTATTGAGATGATAAAAAATATTTAATGAACGTTTTATATTTATATCATAAAATTTGTTTGATTTTATTAAATTAAATGTGAATTGTTTTTAAATAATGTTTTAACTTTTTAACCCCCCCCCCCCCCCACAAAAAAAAAAAAAAAAAAAAAAAGTATATAGAAGTTTGATTTAATCTGTATATTAATTTCTAGAAAATTATTTGTAAATTTATATGAAAAGTACATTACTCAATTTTTTACATAAATGTATATGATGAATAATGCATTGCTTTTTAAAAAAATATTAAGCTTTAAAATTGTTTAGAAGATTTACTATACCCAAAATATTAAATTAAATCATAAATGTAAATAATAAACATTAAATCAAAAAATTAAATTATGTATGCAATCGTTTAAAGTCATTCAAAACAATTACTTATATATATATATATATATATATATATATATATAATAAATAATTTAATTCCTTTACAATACTCAGCAAATAAGAGAAAGATGAAAATACCAACAATGATATTAATATTTAGAAGGGTTACTTATAAAGTTATTGTCACAAATACCATTTAAGTAAAATTCACCGATTAGTAAAATCATGTTAAAATACTTACACAGAAGAGAAATGACGTAGATATCACTAATGCCTAAAAACAATGAGATAGTTTTTTTAATCCATTTATCGAGTAAATTCAGCAACACAAGATAAGAATTGCAAGAAATAAACCAAAATACTATTGAAATAAAAAGGAATGCATGAAGGAAAAATAGAGTTAAAAATGTTGAAACCCAGTACAGTTCTCATCAGGAAACTAGCTGTACTGTCAACATGAGATGCAAGATTTCGAATATTGTATAGCTAGTTCAGCAAATATACAATACTAGTTCCAATCTTGCATAAAAAAAATAGAAAGATAAAAGGAAAATGGCTGATAAAACAACTTAACCAAAATGAAAAATGATATTCGTGAAAGACGAGGGCCACATGCAATTCAAATCCAAATCGAATAAAAGTCCAGGCGGTTGCCAAACGAACTAACTGAAAAGAAATGTTTAAAAGTAGAGAATCGATTAATCGAAATAATTTCTGAAATGAAATAAATGTAAGCATGAAGTGATATTTATAGTTACATCCAGACTGAAACATTGTGATCACAAATAGGTAAACAATCACAAATCTGGCTGTGTTTCAATCCAAACGCAACATTTGTTTACAAAACTGATCGCAAAGTTGTGAGCGATGAGGGGAAAATTTGTGACTGCCTCGGAGCTCTCACAACTCGATCGCAGGTGTACTATCGCCTCAAAAAACATGGCCGCTGTTGTCCAGTGATATCAAAGAAAGTAATAGTCACAGACAAGGATATAATTTGTCTGTTGTAATAATCATTCTTGAAATGATAATACATAATCCGAAACAAATATTATAATATTTCATTAATCTACAATATGAATTAAATGCTATCCAACATAGTGAAACTCTTCTTTACTCGGAAATTATACTTAAAGCTCTCATTGGAATTGGAAGATAAATGTAAGTGTAAAATATGTTACGTTATGGTTTTGTATATTCATGTAAGATTAAATGTTTAACATTGAAATATTATTATGGATTATGCGGAAAATTATAATTGTAACATTTGTATATTTTATAAATGTTAGGCTTATTTAATGTAAATTAAACGTAATATGTCATGTTTCTGTAATTGTTTATTTACAATATAGAATAATATGTTCTATTATTTAATGAGATGACTATGATATTCGTTAAAACTTTACAATCTGGTATGATATCATTTGGATAAATATTCTTCTCGTTGTAAATAAAAGCCCGATTAGTCAATTATTTATTCCATTATCTATTTATTCTGTTTAGGCGAAAAAAAATAAGAAGATGATGATGTGGCCGCAATATTTCGTAAAACTATAATTCGGTGTAGTAAACCTTAAATATACTTTTTATTGTAAATAACAGTTATTGCATTTGATTGTAAAAGCCTGATTAGTCAATTATTTATTTTATTATATATAAAACTCTATAGCTGAAAATATACAATTTCATTGTTAGTGTTGAAAATGAGTTTTGGAGAATAAAAATATTTTACTGTCAAATAACTATACATGTGCATAATTTATATCTGTAGCTGGTTCATTACATTTAAATTCAGTATTTAACTGTTTGTAAGCTTTAAATGAAAACTTTATGATTAAACACTATAAATTACAAAATCTTATCCATTAAAAATGGAGGAGGAGGGGGAGATATGCTGCTCTCCCTCCCCTTCCTGTTACTTTGTTTATGGTTACATGATTACACAATAAATAGACTTTTTTCCTTCCCCTTCAATACACTTTCTTCACACCATTTTTTTTTTTTTTTATTATTATTATTATTTCTTTTTTGCTGTGTTTGAATTCACTGCTGCTAGATCTATTTTTTCCCAATTGCTTATTACTTTGTTACTGAATTTTTTCTTCATATACTACATTCATTTTAACTAAATAACTTGATATAGTCAATTGAATACAACACACAAGCATCAAGCAATAACCAATTAGCCTTGAATTAAAGCATTGTAGCCTGAAAGAGAAACATTAATATATTTAATAGCAAAATTTTAAATTTAAAGCTTACTAACAGCTAATATTGAATTTAAATATAATGAAATAGCTGCAGCTATTAATTATACATATGCATTATTCTTTGATAAAATATTTTATTTTTCAAAACACAATTACAGCACTAATAGAGAAAGAATGTGGCTTGTACTTTTTCAACTATAAATATATATCATAAATAAAAAAAATGACTAATCAGACAGTTACAGTTAAATGTGGTAGCAGTTATTTACAATAAGAATATTTAAATAACTTGATAAAAGAAATATGAAAATGATGATTTTTAAGATTTTTTGTACAGTTACCAACTAATGATAAAAATGTTCCTTCTGTTTTTTTTAAAAATCAAGTCATCTTTTAAATATGTGTGCTATAAGTTTTAATTTGATGTTCCAAATTGGGAACGTTGGCCTGTAAAAAGGTTAAATTAGCCTAAAATTTATGAACTATATAAATGTTAAAATTATAATTTTCTACGTAATCCATAATATTACAAAAAAGTGAACATACAAAACCATTGTATCTATATTTTTATACTTGACATATATCTTCAAATGAGAGCTTTTAGTATCTTTTCCAAGAAACAAAAAACCTTATTGTACCACAAAACTGACGTTAAAAAGTAATACATACAAAACTTTGAATTTACACCATAAAACGCTTTCATTCACAAAAATTGTTTTGGGTTGAAAGAAAACAGGATCTTTTGCCAAGCGTACAAAGTAGGCATGAGTGCTGCAAACAAACACCCATGCCTACTTTATTCGCCTGACGAAGGATCATGTTTTGTTAACATGATTATTATTATTATTATTTTTTTTTTTTTTTTTTTTTACCTTAAATTCTGTTTTTACCTTCAGAAAATTCAGAACCATACTACTACTTGTTTTCACAATTTCTAACATTTTATTCAGCTTAAAAATACATTTAAATATTTTTTGTTTTTTAAACTCAAAAGTGAAACATTAATTTTTTAAAAAGTAATACTAATTGAACGGTTATAGATTTTCACAACATGAATACATAATTAATAAATGCATTAAGCAATGAGGAATTATAGAAACAAATTTCTCCATAGAATAACATGAGTTCAGCTTCTTGTCAGCAACTGACTCTCTGATTATCAACTTCGAATTTCCTACATAATATCCATTAACATGTCAGGATAATTTTTTTATACCAACTATATGAAAAACGACAGAGCTGAGAATTTAACTCGGGTACTTAAACAGATATTATATGGGAAATGCTGAGCTGGTATCTGACAGGGTAGCTCAGCGATACATAATAAGCGGAGTGCTCGATTTCAGCTCCCAGCTCTGGCCTTTTTCACGTAGTTGGTATACAAAATTCAATCTTACACTCAAATTTCTCTAAATAAATCATCGTTCATGAATGATTTAAGTAAAGATTACAGGGTCTATCAAAGTTGTGCTATCATTAAACTTTATATGTTTACCCGTTAAATCTGCATTTGCAAATACAGTGACATTGCCAACAGATGTCATGTGGGAAATGCAGAGTTGTTAATCAGCCAAGGTGGCTCAGTGGTAGAACATCTGCACTGTAAGTGGGGTGCTCGAGTTTGATTCCCAGCTTGGATATTTTTCACATAGTTTGTACAAAAAAATTCAACCTTACACTTCCATTTCTCTAAATAAATATTCATAGGTCATGAATGATATTTCTAAGTAAAAGTTACATTGTCTATGATTTAAATACCTTATATTTATCCTTTCTTTAAATGAATATATTTCGTCATGTTTATCGCAGCCCTCTTCAGCGTCATTTCGACGCTGATGAGGGCTGCGATAAGCATGCCAAAATATATTTGTTTAAAGAAAGGATAAATATAAGGTATTTAAATTTAAATCATAGAAGTCATTTCGACGCTGAAGAGGGCTGCAATAAGCATGCCGAAATATATCCTTTTAAAGAAAGGATAAATATAAGGTATTTAAATTTAAATCATAAACGATAATCCTGTAATATTATACCTATTACATGGTCTATCAGATTTGTGTCACGATTAATTTTACACTGAAGCATCAGCAGGAAACAGTTGTTGCCTGATTACCGATTTATTGATGTTCTGAAAATGCATCAAAATAGTCGATCAATCATAACATTAAAAGAAAAAAAAAACTTTTTTAAAATGCATAATACCCTAATACAACTGAAATTTGTTAACGTGAATCTCGAGAGGAAAAATTTTTTTTTCATACTATCAATAACCAAACTTCATTTTGGTGGGGATAGTGGAAACAGTTCATGTTAATAAGGTTTGACTACCTAATGCATCGAAAACATAATTAAAATAGCATTTGAAATGCGTTAAAATTTTACTAAAAACAATCTCTTTTTACTTCCTTATACAATGTATAAGAAAATATTGTAATCCTGATTTGCGAAATGGATTTTATATCTGACACTTGCGAGCTTCGCCCGCTAGCGGGTCAGTATTTTTAAATGAATCACTATAACGAATGAATTCTCAAAATTGCATCTTATCACTCATCAACATTACTCTTAAGAAAAGAAAAAAAAAATCGTGATCGGGTAAAAACTGAAACAGAGTCCCCACTGTCTTCGACAGAGTAGACACGTGCGCTGCACGCACATATTCTTTTACCATCCTTATGATTTTTCAAAATTCCATATTTATTATTACTCATAAATTTTATTCTTAAGAAAGAGAATTGCAAAAAAAAAAAAAAAAAAATCATTCAGCTTTGGCTAAAAACTCACACTGGGTCCAAATTGCCTTCGGCCGTGTTACAGCGTCTAGAATAAACAGTGTGGCAATCGCCTATAACCGTGATGTTAAAATGATGCTACAAAAATTAAGCTTACCCAGATGTCGCTGTGATCGAAGCTATTGCTCAAATCGAAGACCTGATTGGCTTTTCCCAGTTTCGTCAGTTTAATCACGTGATCTAAGCATACAATTAACCCATAGGGAGTCTCGGTTTTGTTGTCATGACACTAGCTTCGATTACAATGACATCTGGTGACAGGCTTAATTTTTTTAGTACAATTTTATTCGCCGCTTTCCACACTTTATTCTAGATGCTGTAGTTGCGTAGACCCATGCGCAGCGCGTGCATATTCCTTCACCCTCCTTATGATTTCTCAAAATTCATTTATCATCGGGTAAAAACTCAAACCGGGTCCCCACTGCCTTCGGCAGTGCAGACCCATGTGTGCTGCACGTGCATGTGTTCTTTCTCAAGTCAAACTTTTATTTTTAAGAAAAGAAAACGAAAATAATCCTTTATCATCGAGTAAAAAGTTAAACCGAGTCCCCACTGCCTTCGGCAGCACAGGTTAGGGGATATGCACGCTGTGCAAATAGGTCCCAATTTTTGCCTAAATCCAATTTTTGCCTGTCAACTATAATATTGACATAGAAAAAATTGTGAAAGCTTTCTTTTTTTTTAAATTATGGGTTTAAGTTTATAAATTTTAATATTCATTAGTAATGAAGCTTATAACTAAACAAAACAAACCACTTTAAAAAAACATTGCCCGCTTGTTCTACCTAGTTAGGATTTTGTTTGTTTTATAATTAGTTTATTCTAACTTTGAATTGAATGTTATAGGATTCGAGCCCAGGTTGTGCTCAATGGCCTAGCCATTTAGAATTTTCAATGCGGTCTGAAACTTACACAACTTGAGCTAGAATCCCTTAAAAAAGGTCCTCATTAAAGGTACCTCAGTCAGACTCATAGCGTTATTAACACGTTCATTGCCCAGCATGATTCAGCTGAGCTTCTCACTGGGCACAAATCCGATCGTCGGAGATGACATGTACCAGAGAGCCACAAATGAAAAAATAGAAATTAGAAAATTCCAGAAACTTTTTTTTATCAAATAGTTGTCCTCAGAAAACGCTATGCCCGACAATAATAGGAGTAAAACAAGGAAGTGTCCCAACCTTCATAGATTTGTAAGAATCAGCAAAGCGAGCCTATAAGAAGTATGTATGTGTGTGCTCTATGTTACCAGAAGAGGAAGCAAACTGCCAAATGCCAAGAAGCAAAGAAAAATGTAAAAGAAACACTATATATGCAACCTATTGTTTCTAGATGTCCAGAATCACCTCAAATGTGCTTAGAGTGTTTTAACGAACACCATGTGATATAGTATAATGTAATGTTTTCCTAAATATAAATTAATAAAAAAGTACAGCATAATGTGTATATTTTTAGTATTTTTATGTTGTATATCCTTTATTTATATTTCAGTGCTTATTCCATTAATTTCCTTTTAAAAATCTTATTAATGCATTAGTAGTCACATATTGGTCTATTTGCCGCCCACTGATTATAAATTTCCCCAACAGATCACCCCTTAAAAATAAAGTAAGAAAATTCTGTGTAACTAACCTTGAGTGGATGTTCTCTAACATAGTCTGTTTTTAAGTCATTCTTGATACTTTTTGAGCAGTTAAAAACATTTTACTTCTAAAATCGGTATTTGACTGCGATGCGACTATTAACGTTGATTATTTTTTCCCCTACTTCTAGTTTTTCGGAAAGGTTAGAGGTTTGCGGGAAAAGTTTTGCATGAATTAAAGGCAGCTCATCTTTCTCTACTGTCTTTCTTTCGGCTTTCCCTTTATACTAAACAACAGCGGGGAATAGACCGACATGCGACTACTAGCGTTATAAAAAATGACACAATTACTCTCATGCAGTGGTGTCACCAGAAAAAATTCCAGGGGGGGGGGGCACAACCTGAAAAAATATTTTTTTTAAATAAAATTCTGATAGCATAGTTTTAAAGTTAAAGAAAAAAATGCTCATTAGAATTTTCCAGGGAGAGGCAAGTGCCCCCCCTTGCTTCATTGTCCCGATGCCCAAGAACTTGTGTTAACTTGAACGAGAAGAGCGTTACCCATATCTGGAAGACATGGAGATGAACGTGTTAAATTTTATTAACTCAAATACCTCCACATTACCCTATTTACACAAACAAAATTTACTGCTGTCTGCATCCAAGTGCTTCCATATCTTTACTATATAACTAATGATGTAATAATCATAATGAAGGAAAATGGATATTTGCCTATAATAATGAATGATAGTAAAGTACAGCTCTATAAAGTCGCCAAAATAGATACTACCAACACCAAATGGAATATCCTTACTGGTAACTCTTTACCGCCACATTTTTAAAACAAGCTGCATTCATTTCTTATTAGTCACATCGTTTTCCTAATACATCAAAAATGGATGAGAAACCAAAATCAATAAAAATTTGGGATTTGCCTGAACAGAGGAAGAATCTGTCAGTTTATTTCAAGCAAAACACATTTAGCCTAAAATTACTTCTTGTGCAAAAAAATTCTTAGAACTAACATTTATTAAAAATTTTTTATACGTAAACTGTGTGTTGTCATCAATAAAATTTGCTTGGCAAGATTTGCAGCATTATTAACATTTTCGTATGGTGAGATTTGCACCAGCAAAATAGAAAAGTACTGATAATAATAAACCTTAATTTTTTTTTAAATAATTAAGCAATGTATCATTTGTCCCTAGTCATTAAATAATATGAAAGAGCCTGACAGTTTATCCAAAATTATATCAATTTACAAAAGCTTTATAAGCTTCTAATTGTTGAAAATTACCTACTAAACAAATAAAATAAATGCTAGTTTTCATGTACTATGCAAATATAACTTTAGAATTTTTTAAATAAATGCCTAAAATATGGATTAAATGTTAGATTAGTTGATGCGTATACATAACGTTTCTGAAGCTAAAAATATAAAAGATACAAATACATTAATATTTCTAAACTAAGTTTTAAAAAGCTGCATGTAAACAACCTATAACAAAAAAAGTTCAACTAATTTTTTTTAAAACATAAACTGCATTAAACTTCATATATAAGTGTGAATATCCTTTTATTTTTTATTTTATCTCCCTCTCATAATACACAGGGAGAGACATTTCCAGGAAAACATTTAAACATTTCTCTATTTTTAATTACGGATACGTTAATAAATAAATATAAACAAAAACGCAAGCATATGCTAGGTCACATGTTTCTCTCTAGCCAATCATTACGGTTTATCGTTTAAAATAATCGATGTATTGGAAACCGGAAATCACAAACTTGCGATCAGCCGTCGTCATTTGTGAGCGACTGAAATTGTTGCGTTTGGAATGAAACATTCTTGGCGATCACAAATTTCGGATTTGTGATCACTCGCTTGCGAGCGAGCGAGCGTTGCAGTCTGGATGTAACTGTTATTGTGCTTAATATTTAAAAGCTGAAATCACAAATAAAGAATTTTCTAGAGGGAAATTTAAGTATAATGCAGAACAATACGATTGTCACTGTATGGCATACGTTCGACACAACGTATGAGCGCGCCATCTAACGTGGAAAAAATAAGTTACTATTAATTGATGTAAGAAAAAGTGTACGATTAGAGGTTCAATTTACATGAGTGTAATTTAGATTCTTAAGCTAACAGATGAAAAGACCAACAAGTGATTATAAAGTCATTATTATTAAGAAATTGGTGAATAATTTTAATTTTTAAATTTCAATAATTATTATTGTTATTAATATTATTATTAGTATTAGTATTAAGTAGGAAAATGGTGAATAGGTTAAATTTTTTTTTTTTTTTTTTTTAATAAGTTTTATGGTATTAATATATTATTGTTATTATCTTTATTATTATTATTAATAGAAAAATGGTGAATAAGTTTAATATTTTATTAGTTATTGTTAGTAATATTGAATAGTATTTTTATTTTACGTTTAGTATGAACACTCCAAATTTGAATGAGATCTAATTTTTTTTTTTTTTTTTTTTTTTTTTTTTAAATGAAGCAAATATATTATGAATTGTTGAAACTTAATCAATATCAACCAGAAAGAGATGATGTATCCCGTAATCGCAATAAGACCAGGCTTCCTATTTTTTTTTTTTTTTTTTTTTTATAATTTAAATTCAACAACCCACCCAACCAACCAGCCAAACAACACCACCCTTCCTCCTTAATCAAACATCTGCCCTCCCATCCGCCATATTTTAATTTTTTTTTTTTTTTTTTTTTAATATAAAGATGTATATATGTATATATATATATATATATATATACATAAATACATTTTTTTTTTTTTTGTGAGACAAAGAACATTTATTGATAAATAATCGAATAAATAAATCTCTTGGGATAACCCATAGCAGTAGCAGTTTTAATTAAATTGTTAATATTCTTGTTTTTGTAATGAGATGAACAAAGTCTGTTTATTCGAAATAGATGATTAAGAATAATATTTCTGTATACAGATAAATGAAGACAAGAATTAAAATGTGTAAATAAATTTACTTTAAAACAGAAATCTTTTCGTTTATCATATAGATCAGTAGATATTTTACCACTATTTAATTTAAGTTGTAAATCTAAAAAGCTAATACAATTGTTGTTAATATAATTATGTGTTAGTGTAAGGTGAGAGGGATATTGAAATTTTAATGAAGATGGAGTAGAGTTATTAACATAAAAAATTATAATATCATCAATGTACCTATACATAATGACATTATCATTACAGAAACTTTGTTCATAATGGTATAAATATAAATCAGCTAACAGACTTGAGCTACAGCCCCCTTGTGGGATACCGACCTTTTGGATATAAATAGTGTTGTTATGTAGAATAAAATTATTGTGAATGATAAAATTTAAAAGAGTTTTAAAGGAAGCTGCACAAAGGTATTTAGGAAGAGAAAGTTCACTTTTAAAACGCAAATAAAGGTTGTAAATAATTTGATGAAGATCGGTTAAATTAATATTATTAAACAAGTCAGCAAAATCATAAGTAATAATTTCATTAACATTGTTCAGAGTTTTTACAATTTCTTTGAGTTGATAGCTATTTTTAAGACAATAGAAATTGTTGGATTTACTAATTAAGTTATAAATTTGTTTAAGAATGTCAAGGAGGATTTTATTAGCATTATTATTATATGTATTACAACCAATAGTAACTGTTCTAAATTTAATAGGATTTTTATGAAATTTAGGAATAAGGACAATATAAGGATAATTGAAATTATTAAATGGAAGCTTTAATAATTTATAAAAGTTATGAATTTTTCTGTTATTAATTTTAATGTCACAACAGGTGGGATGAAAGTTAGCACTCGAAGAAATGGTTTTTTCAAGTAGAGAAAGATAATATTTTTTACATATTATGGCATAGTTATTCGGAGATTTATCAACATAAGTAATAACATAGTTTTGTTTGAGTACATTAATAGAATTAAATAGATCGGATTTACTGTAATATGTTAAATGTGTTTTATATTTTATTAATTCAGTTTTCAGTTTCGAAATCACTAAAACTTTCCATTGATTAAAATATTCAATAGGTTTATTATAGGAGATAGATATTTTATAGATAAACAAGTCAATATCAAAAGCTAATTGCTGTAAAATCTGTTGAATATTAGTTTTTGAAGGAAGTCTAAATTTTGTGCCATAATGCATAAATTTTTTTAAATTGCGGTTATTAACAAATTCAAGATCTCCAGTAATTATATGTCCATGGTTCTTGTCTACATATTTTGCATAAGAAGGATCATCACAACCACAGGATACATCAGAAGTAAAGTTAGATTTTGACACTGAATTATAATTGAATAACAATCGACCAAGAGTAATAGGATATTTAAATGTACGAGAAATATGTAAATCATTGATGGGAAACATACAAGATTTATCATTAATAATTGAAGTGATGTTGATTTTATTAAATATTTGATTTGAAAAATTAATAATTAACTGAGAATTAGATTGTATTTTTTGAGGTTTTTTAGAAATTTTGAGATTGAATTGTTTAATTCGAAATAAAATTATATCATAAAAAATATCAGAAAAGTGTTGATTATAACTATGGTTTTGAAATTCATGCAGATAATTAGTTAAAAACTTTTTTTTAATAGCAAATATAGACTTTCTTACAGAGAGCCAATCATAATTATCAAGATAATTTGACTGCATTTCATGAAGTTGTTTATTAATGGCATTTTTTGATATTGCAAAAACAGAAGATTTTTTACCTCGTTTGAATCTTGTGGTTTTCTGGTTGATATTATGATTAAGTTCATTGTAAATAGGGGAATAATCATGGAGGGGATTAATATTGGAATAAACCTTTACAACTTTATTGAAATACTCATGATTCAGACCATAAGGATAAATAGTATTATAAAATTTCATAAAATGGGATTCATAGAATAACCTTACACTTTTATTTTTTTGAATCTTGATAATTTCAATGGTGCATGAACAGAAATCGTGTTGATTAAAATGTTTTAACTCAAGAGTAGATTTAAGAGAAATGCTATTAGAAGATAATTTTTTGGAGTCTGAGCGGTGTTGATTTATTCTTAAATGTAAAGGAGAAGAGGTTTCACCAATATATTGCATTTTGCATATGCCGCAACTAAGTCTATAAATTACATTATAGGCCTGACAAAAAGGAATCAGTTTAATATTATCACAAAGTTGGGATTTCAGCGCATTAGGGCAAGTCTTGCAGCGAGACGAATCACATTTCCTAAAAACAAGTTTGGAAGGAGGAGGCAATAGGTAACTTGATAACGATCCAGGAATGTCCCTATAAACATTCCTGTACCGGGCACAATACTGTTTATTAACAAAGTATTTCTTGCCAGGCACGATAAACTTACTTAGAACATTCATATCATAAAATAATGAGTTTTTAGTTAAAGAAATTAACTTAAAAATACAAGATAGAGTAACAATGATTCATTTTGAAAATAATAATTCTTGATTAAATGATACATTACCAATATAAAAAATAAAAAATAAAATTATTTTTTTAATTTTTTAATCCTTTCAAATTTTCTAGGTTAAATTCATATTAGTATATTCACATTCACATTTTTACAATATGTACAACAAACTTCCAAGTATAACTTTCTAAGCTCAATGCAAAACTTATGCCGATCAAAACACCAACTAAAAAATGATAACAAGAAAACCCAAAGAAATCCAAATGAGAAATGCAATAATTTTTAATAGTCTGAAATCATGAGCAATAAAGATGACTATCACAAGTAATGATTAATTCAAGAATCAGTTAATATTACCTTAAGGAAGATTATGACATCTTAATGAATGTAATTCATACTAATTGGAGTCATTAACTATTTACAATTTAGAGGTAAAGAGTTGGTATTTCAAACAACGAATTAAATGCCATGTATAATATGCAAATATTAATATTATAAGAAAATATTCATGAATTGCATAAAATCAATGTCAGGAAAAATAATTGAAATAATACACATTTGTTTAAGCGCATTAGAAGCTATAGTCAAAGTGTATATAATTTTTAAAAATAGTGTTAATGCCAAAATAGGCCATTATGTGTATATATGTAATAATATATACATTAAGCAATAATTTTGAAATAAAGTTAATATATAATTAAAATACATTTAAAAATTTTGCGCTTAAGCAGCAGATTAAATTTAAATGTAAATATAATAAATAATTTAATTCCTTTACAATACTCAGCAAATAAGAGAAAGATGAAAATACCAACAATGATATTAATATTTAGAAGGGTTACTTATAAAGTTATTGTCACAAATACCATTTAAGTAAAATTCACCGATTAGTAAAATCATGTTAAAATACTTACACAGAAGAGAAATGACGTAGATATCACTAATGCCTAAAAACAATGAGATAGTTTTTTTAATCCATTTATCGAGTAAATTCAGCAACACAAGATAAGAATTGCAAGAAATAAACCAAAATACTATTGAAATAAAAAGGAATGCATGAAGGAAAAATAGAGTTAAAAATGTTGAAACCCAGTACAGTTCTCATCAGGAAACTAGCTGTACTGTCAACATGAGATGCAAGATTTCGAATATTGTATAGCTAGTTCAGCAAATATACAATACTAGTTCCAATCTTGCATAAAAAAAATAGAAAGATAAAAGGAAAATGGCTGATAAAACAACTTAACCAAAATGAAAAATGATATTCGTGAAAGACGAGGGCCACATGCAATTCAAATCCAAATCGAATAAAAGTCCAGGCGGTTGCCAAACGAACTAACTGAAAAGAAATGTTTAAAAGTAGAGAATCGATTAATCGAAATAATTTCTGAAATGAAATAAATGTAAGCATGAAGTGATATTTATTGTGCTTAATATTTAAAAGCTGAAATCACAAATAAAGAATTTTCTAGAGGGAAATTTAAGTATAATGCAGAACAATACGATTGTCACTGTATGGCATACGTTCGACACAACGTATGAGCGCGCCATCTAACGTGGAAAAAATAAGTTACTATTAATTGATGTAAGAAAAAGTGTACGATTAGAGGTTCAATTTACATGAGTGTAATTTAGATTCTTAAGCTAACAGATGAAAAGACCAACAAGTGATTATAAAGTCATTATTATTAAGAAATTGGTGAATAATTTTAATTTTTAAATTTCAATAATTATTATTGTTATTAATATTATTATTAGTATTAGTATTAAGTAGGAAAATGGTGAATAGGTTTAATTTTTTTTTTTATAAGTTTTATGGTATTAATATATTATTGTTATTATCTTTATTATTATTATTAATAGAAAAATGGTGAATAAGTTTAATATTTTATTAGTTATTGTTAGTAATATTGAATAGTATTTTTATTTTACGTTTAGTATGAACACTCCAAATTTGATTGAGATCTAATTTTTTTTTTTTTTTTTTTTTTTTTTTAATGAAGCAAATATATTATGAATTGTTGAAACTTAATCAATATCAACCAGAAAGAGATGATGTATCCCGTAATCGCAATAAGACCAGGCTTCCTATTTTTTTTTTTTTTTTTTTTATAATTTAAATTCAACAACCCACCCAACCAACCAGCCAAACAACACCACCCTTCCTCCTTAATCAAACATCTGCCCTCCCATCCGCCATATTTTAATTTTTTTTTTTTTTTTTTTTTTAATATAAAGATGTATATATGTATATATATATATATATATATATACATAAATACATTTTTTTTTTTTGTGAGACAAAGAACATTTATTGATAAATAATCGAATAAATAAATCTCTTGGGATAACCCATAGCAGTAGCAGTTTTAATTAAATTGTTAATATTCTTGTTTTTGTAATGAGATGAACAAAGTCTGTTTATTCGAAATAGATGATTAAGAATAATATTTCTGTATACAGATAAATGAAGACAAGAATTAAAATGTGTAAATAAATTTACTTTAAAACAGAAATCTTTTCGTTTATCATATAGATCAGTAGATATTTTACCACTATTTAATTTAAGTTGTAAATCTAAAAAGCTAATACAATTGTTGTTAATATAATTATGTGTTAGTGTAAGGTGAGAGGGATATTGAAATTTTAATGAAGATGGAGTAGAGTTATTAACATAAAAAATTATAATATCATCAATGTACCTATACATAATGACATTATCATTACAGAAACTTTGTTCATAATGGTATAAATATAAATCAGCTAACAGACTTGAGCTACAGCCCCCTTGTGGGATACCGACCTTTTGGATATAAATAGTGTTGTTATGTAGAATAAAATTATTGTGAATGATAAAATTTAAAAGAGTTTTAAAGGAAGCTGCACAAAGGTATTTAGGAAGAGAAAGTTCACTTTTAAAACGCAAATAAAGGTTGTAAATAATTTGATGAAGATCGGTTAAATTAATATTATTAAACAAGTCAGCAAAATCATAAGTAATAATTTCATTAACATTGTTCAGAGTTTTTACAATTTCTTTGAGTTGATAGCTATTTTTAAGACAATAGAAATTGTTGGATTTACTAATTAAGTTATAAATTTGTTTAAGAATGTCAAGGAGGATTTTATTAGCATTATTATTATATGTATTACAACCAATAGTAACTGTTCTAAATTTAATAGGATTTTTATGAAATTTAGGAATAAGGACAATATAAGGATAATTGAAATTATTAAATGGAAGCTTTAATAATTTATAAAAGTTATGAATTTTTCTGTTATTAATTTTAATGTCACAACAGGTGGGATGAAAGTTAGCACTCGAAGAAATGGTTTTTTCAAGTAGAGAAAGATAATATTTTTTACATATTATGGCATAGTTATTCGGAGATTTATCAACATAAGTAATAACATAGTTTTGTTTGAGTACATTAATAGAATTAAATAGATCGGATTTACTGTAATATGTTAAATGTGTTTTATATTTTATTAATTCAGTTTTCAGTTTCGAAATCACTAAAACTTTCCATTGATTAAAATATTCAATAGGTTTATTATAGGAGATAGATATTTTATAGATAAACAAGTCAATATCAAAAGCTAATTGCTGTAAAATCTGTTGAATATTAGTTTTTGAAGGAAGTCTAAATTTTGTGCCATAATGCATAAATTTTTTTAAATTGCGGTTATTAACAAATTCAAGATCTCCAGTAATTATATGTCCATGGTTCTTGTCTACATATTTTGCATAAGAAGGATCATCACAACCACAGGATACATCAGAAGTAAAGTTAGATTTTGACACTGAATTATAATTGAATAACAATCGACCAAGAGTAATAGGATATTTAAATGTACGAGAAATATGTAAATCATTGATGGGAAACATACAAGATTTATCATTAATAATTGAAGTGATGTTGATTTTATTAAATATTTGATTTGAAAAATTAATAATTAACTGAGAATTAGATTGTATTTTTTGAGGTTTTTTAGAAATTTTGAGATTGAATTGTTTAATTCGAAATAAAATTATATCATAAAAAATATCAGAAAAGTGTTGATTATAACTATGGTTTTGAAATTCATGCAGATAATTAGTTAAAAACTTTTTTTTAATAGCAAATATAGACTTTCTTACAGAGAGCCAATCATAATTATCAAGATAATTTGACTGCATTTCATGAAGTTGTTTATTAATGGCATTTTTTGATATTGCAAAAACAGAAGATTTTTTACCTCGTTTGAATCTTGTGGTTTTCTGGTTGATATTATGATTAAGTTCATTGTAAATAGGGGAATAATCATGGAGGGGATTAATATTGGAATAAACCTTTACAACTTTATTGAAATACTCATGATTCAGACCATAAGGATAAATAGTATTATAAAATTTCATAAAATGGGATTCATAGAATAACCTTACACTTTTATTTTTTTGAATCTTGATAATTTCAATGGTGCATGAACAGAAATCGTGTTGATTAAAATGTTTTAACTCAAGAGTAGATTTAAGAGAAATGCTATTAGAAGATAATTTTTTGGAGTCTGAGCGGTGTTGATTTATTCTTAAATGTAAAGGAGAAGAGGTTTCACCAATATATTGCATTTTGCATATGCCGCAACTAAGTCTATAAATTACATTATAGGCCTGACAAAAAGGAATCAGTTTAATATTATCACAAAGTTGGGATTTCAGCGCATTAGGGCAAGTCTTGCAGCGAGACGAATCACATTTCCTAAAAACAAGTTTGGAAGGAGGAGGCAATAGGTAACTTGATAACGATCCAGGAATGTCCCTATAAACATTCCTGTACCGGGCACAATACTGTTTATTAACAAAGTATTTCTTGCCAGGCACGATAAACTTACTTAGAACATTCATATCATAAAATAATGAGTTTTTAGTTAAAGAAATTAACTTAAAAATACAAGATAGAGTAACAATGATTCATTTTGAAAATAATAATTCTTGATTAAATGATACATTACCAATATAAAAAATAAAAAATAAAATTATTTTTTTAATTTTTTAATCCTTTCAAATTTTCTAGGTTAAATTCATATTAGTATATTCACATTCACATTTTTACAATATGTACAACAAACTTCCAAGTATAACTTTCTAAGCTCAATGCAAAACTTATGCCGATCAAAACACCAACTAAAAAATGATAACAAGAAAACCCAAAGAAATCCAAATGAGAAATGCAATAATTTTTAATAGTCTGAAATCATGAGCAATAAAGATGACTATCACAAGTAATGATTAATTCAAGAATCAGTTAATATTACCTTAAGGAAGATTATGACATCTTAATGAATGTAAATTAATTCATACTAATTGGAGTCATTAACTATTTACAATTTAGAGGTAAAGAGTTGGTATTTCAAACAACGAATTAAATGCCAAGTATAATATGCAAATATTAATATTATAAGAAAATATTCATGAATTGCATAAAATCAATGTCAGGAAAAATAATTGAAATAATACACATTTGTTTAAGCGCATTAGCAGCTATAGTCAAAGTGTATATAATTTTTAAAAATAGTGTTAATGCCAAAATAGGCCATTATGTGTATATATGTAATAATATATACATTAAGCAATAATTTTGAAATAAAGTTAATATATAATTAAAATACATTTAAAAATTTTGCGCTTAAGCAGCAGATTAAATTTAAATGTAAATATAATAAATAATTTAATTCCTTTACAATACTCAGCAAATAAGAGAAAGATGAAAATACCAACAATGATATTAATATTTAGAAGGGTTACTTATAAAGTTATTGTCACAAATACCATTTAAGTAAAATTCACCGATTAGTAAAATCATGTTAAAATACTTACACAGAAGAGAAATGACGTAGATATCACTAATGCCTAAAAACAATGAGATAGTTTTTTTAATCCATTTATCGAGTAAATTCAGCAACACAAGATAAGAATTGCAAGAAATAAACCAAAATACTATTGAAATAAAAAGGAATGCATGAAGGAAAAATAGAGTTAAAAATGTTGAAACCCAGTACAGTTCTCATCAGGAAACTAGCTGTACTGTCAACATGAGATGCAAGATTTCGAATATTGTATAGCTAGTTCAGCAAATATACAATACTAGTTCCAATCTTGCATAAAAAAATAGAAAGATAAAAGGAAAATGGCTGATAAAACAACTTAACCAAAATGAAAAATGATATTCGTGAAAGACGAGGGCCACATGCAATTCAAATCCAAATCGAATAAAAGTCCAGGCGGTTGCCAAACGAACTAACTGAAAAGAAATGTTTAAAAGTAGAGAATCGATTAATCGAAATAATTTCTGAAATGAAATAAATGTAAGCATGAAGTGATATTTATTGTGCTTAATATTTAAAAGCTGAAATCACAAATAAAGAATTTTCTAGAGGGAAATTTAAGTATAATGCAGAACAATACGATTGTCACTGTATGGCATACGTTCGACACAACGTATGAGCGCGCCATCTAACGTGGAAAAAATAAGTTACTATTAATTGATGTAAGAAAAAGTGTACGATTAGAGGTTCAATTTACATGAGTGTAATTTAGATTCTTAAGCTAACAGATGAAAAGACCAACAAGTGATTATAAAGTCATTATTATTAAGAAATTGGTGAATAATTTTAATTTTTAAATTTCAATAATTATTATTGTTATTAATATTATTATTAGTATTAGTATTAAGTAGGAAAATGGTGAATAGGTTTAAATTTTTTTTTTTTTTTAATAAGTTTTATGGTATTAATATATTATTGTTATTATCTTTATTATTATTATTAATAGAAAAATGGTGAATAAGTTTAATATTTTATTAGTTATTGTTAGTAATATTGAATCGTATTTTTATTTTACGTTTAGTATGAACACTCCAAATTTGAATGAGATCTAATTTTTTTTTTTTTTTTTTTTTTTTTTTTTTTTAAATGAAGCAAATATATTATGAATTGTTGAAACTTAATCAATATCAACCAGAAAGAGATGATGTATCCCGTAATCGCAATAAGACCAGGCTTCCTTTTTTTTTTTTTTTTATAATTTAAATTCAACAACCCACCCAACCAACCAGCCAAACAACACCACCCTTCCTCCTTAATCAAACATCTGCCCTCCCATCCGCCATATTTTAAATTTTTTTTTTTTTTTTTTTTTTTTTTTTTAATATAAAGATGTATATGTATATATATATATATATATATATATACATAAATACATTTTTTTTTTTTTTTTTTTTTGTGAGACAAAGAACATTTATTGATAAATAATCGAATAAATAAATCTCTTGGGATAACCCATAGCAGTAGCAGTTTTAATTAAATTGTTAATATTCTTGTTTTTGTAATGAGATGAACAAAGTCTGTTTATTCGAAATAGATGATTAAGAATAATATTTCTGTATACAGATAAATGAAGACAAGAATTAAAATGTGTAAATAAATTTACTTTAAAACAGAAATCTTTTCGTTTATCATATAGATCAGTAGATATTTTACCACTATTTAATTTAAGTTGTAAATCTAAAAAGCTAATACAATTGTTGTTAATATAATTATGTGTTAGTGTAAGGTGAGAGGGATATTGAAATTTTAATGAAGATGGAGTAGAGTTATTAACATAAAAAATTATAATATCATCAATGTACCTATACATAATGACATTATCATTACAGAAACTTTGTTCATAATGGTATAAATATAAATCAGCTAACAGACTTGAGCTACAGCCCCCTTGTGGGATACCGACCTTTTGGATATAAATAGTGTTGTTATGTAGAGTAAAATTATTGTGAATGATAAAATTTAAAAGAGTTTTAAAGGAAGCTGCACAAAGGTATTTAGGAAGAGAAAGTTCACTTTTAAAACGCAAATAAAGGTTGTAAATAATTTGATGAAGATCGGTTAAATTAATATTATTAAACAAGTCAGCAAAATCATAAGTAATAATTTCATTAACATTGTTCAGAGTTTTTACAATTTCTTTGAGTTGATAGCTATTTTTAAGACAATAGAAATTGTTGGATTTACTAATTAAGTTATAAATTTGTTTAAGAATGTCAAGGAGGATTTTATTAGCATTATTATTATATGTATTACAACCAATAGTAACTGTTCTAAATTTAATAGGATTTTTATGAAATTTAGGAATAAGGACAATATAAGGATAATTGAAATTATTAAATGGAAGCTTTAATAATTTATAAAAGTTATGAATTTTTCTGTTATTAATTTTAATGTCACAACAGGTGGGATGAAAGTTAGCACTCGAAGAAATGGTTTTTTCAAGTAGAGAAAGATAATATTTTTTACATATTATGGCATAGTTATTCGGAGATTTATCAACATAAGTAATAACATAGTTTTGTTTGAGTACATTAATAGAATTAAATAGATCGGATTCACTGTAATATGTTAAATGTGTTTTATATTTTATTAATTCAGTTTTCAGTTTCGAAATCACTAAAACTTTCCATTGATTAAAATATTCAATAGGTTTATTATAGGAGATAGATATTTTATAGATAAACAAGTCAATATCAAAAGCTAATTGCTGTAAAATCTGTTGAATATTAGTTTTTGAAGGAAGTCTAAATTTTGTGCCATAATGCATAAATTTTTTTAAATTGCGGTTATTAACAAATTCAAGATCTCCAGTAATTATATGTCCATGGTTCTTGTCTACATATTTTGCATAAGAAGGATCATCACAACCACAGGATACATCAGAAGTAAAGTTAGATTTTGACACTGAATTATAATTGAATAACAATCGACCAAGAGTAATAGGATATTTAAATGTACGAGAAATATGTAAATCATTGATGGGAAACATACAAGATTTATCATTAATAATTGAAGTGATGTTGATTTTATTAAATATTTGATTTGAAAAATTAATAATTAACTGAGAATTAGATTGTATTTTTTGAGGTTTTTTAGAAATTTTGAGATTGAATTGTTTAATTCGAAATAAAATTATATCATAAAAAATATCAGAAAAGTGTTGATTATAACTATGGTTTTGAAATTCATGCAGATAATTAGTTAAAAACTTTTTTTTAATAGCAAATATAGACTTTCTTACAGAGAGCCAATCATAATTATCAAGATAATTTGACTGCATTTCATGAAGTTGTTTATTAATGGCATTTTTTGATATTGCAAAAACAGAAGATTTTTTACCTCGTTTGAATCTTGTGGTTTTCTGGTTGATATTATGATTAAGTTCATTGTAAATAGGGGAATAATCATGGAGGGGATTAATATTGGAATAAACCTTTACAACTTTATTGAAATACTCATGATTCAGACCATAAGGATAAATAGTATTATAAAATTTCATAAAATGGGATTCATAGAATAACCTTACACTTTTATTTTTTTGAATCTTGATAATTTCAATGGTGCATGAACAGAAATCGTGTTGATTAAAATGTTTTAACTCAAGAGTAGATTTAAGAGAAATGCTATTAGAAGATAATTTTTTGGAGTCTGAGCGGTGTTGATTTATTCTTAAATGTAAAGGAGAAGAGGTTTCACCAATATATTGCATTTTGCATATGCCGCAACTAAGTCTATAAATTACATTATAGGCCTGACAAAAAGGAATCAGTTTAATATTATCACAAAGTTGGGATTTCAGCGCATTAGGGCAAGTCTTGCAGCGAGACGAATCACATTTCCTAAAAACAAGTTTGGAAGGAGGAGGCAATAGGTAACTTGATAACGATCCAGGAATGTCCCTATAAACATTCCTGTACCGGGCACAATACTGTTTATTAACAAAGTATTTCTTGCCAGGCACGATAAACTTACTTAGAACATTCATATCATAAAATAATGAGTTTTTAGTTAAAGAAATTAACTTAAAAATACAAGATAGAGTAACAATGATTCATTTTGAAAATAATAATTCTTGATTAAATGATACATTACCAATATAAAAAATAAAAAATAAAATTATTTTTTTAATTTTTTAATCCTTTCAAATTTTCTAGGTTAAATTCATATTAGTATATTCACATTCACATTTTTACAATATGTACAACAAACTTCCAAGTATAACTTTCTAAGCTCAATGCAAAACTTATGCCGATCAAAACACCAACTAAAAAATGATAACAAGAAAACCCAAAGAAATCCAAATGAGAAATGCAATAATTTTTAATAGTCTGAAATCATGAGCAATAAAGATGACTATCACAAGTAATGATTAATTCAAGAATCAGTTAATATTACCTTAAGGAAGATTATGACATCTTAATGAATGTAAATTAATTCATACTAATTGGAGTCATTAACTATTTACAATTTAGAGGTAAAGAGTTGGTATTTCAAACAACGAATTAAATGCCAAGTATAATATGCAAATATTAATATTATAAGAAAATATTCATGAATTGCATAAAATCAATGTCAGGAAAAATAATTGAAATAATACACATTTGTTTAAGCGCATTAGCAGCTATAGTCAAAGTGTATATAATTTTTAAAAATAGTGTTAATGCCAAAATAGGCCATTATGTGTATATATGTAATAATATATACATTAAGCAATAATTTTGAAATAAAGTTAATATATAATTAAAATACATTTAAAAATTTTGCGCTTAAGCAGCAGATTAAATTTAAATGTAAATATAATAAATAATTTAATTCCTTTACAATACTCAGCAAATAAGAGAAAGATGAAAATACCAACAATGATATTAATATTTAGAAGGGTTACTTATAAAGTTATTGTCACAAATACCATTTAAGTAAAATTCACCGATTAGTAAAATCATGTTAAAATACTTACACAGAAGAGAAATGACGTAGATATCACTAATGCCTAAAAACAATGAGATAGTTTTTTTAATCCATTTATCGAGTAAATTCAGCAACACAAGATAAGAATTGCAAGAAATAAACCAAAATACTATTGAAATAAAAAGGAATGCATGAAGGAAAAATAGAGTTAAAAATGTTGAAACCCAGTACAGTTCTCATCAGGAAACTAGCTGTACTGTCAACATGAGATGCAAGATTTCGAATATTGTATAGCTAGTTCAGCAAATATACAATACTAGTTCCAATCTTGCATAAAAAAAATAGAAAGATAAAAGGAAAATGGCTGATAAAACAACTTAACCAAAATGAAAAATGATATTCGTGAAAGACGAGGGCCACATGCAATTCAAATCCAAATCGAATAAAAGTCCAGGCGGTTGCCAAACGAACTAACTGAAAAGAAATGTTTAAAAGTAGAGAATCGATTAATCGAAATAATTTCTGAAATGAAATAAATGTAAGCATGAAGTGATATTTATTGTGCTTAATATTTAAAAGCTGAAATCACAAATAAAGAATTTTCTAGAGGGAAATTTAAGTATAATGCAGAACAATACGATTGTCACTGTATGGCATACGTTCGACACAACGTATGAGCGCGCCATCTAACGTGGAAAAAATAAGTTACTATTAATTGATGTAAGAAAAAGTGTACGATTAGAGGTTCAATTTACATGAGTGTAATTTAGATTCTTAAGCTAACAGATGAAAAGACCAACAAGTGATTATAAAGTCATTATTATTAAGAAATTGGTGAATAATTTTAATTTTTAAATTTCAATAATTATTATTGTTATTAATATTATTATTAGTATTAGTATTAAGTAGGAAAATGGTGAATAGGTTTAATTTTTTTTTTTTTTTTTTTTTTTATAAGTTTTATGGTATTAATATATTATTGTTATTATCTTTATTATTATTATTAATAGAAAAATGGTGAATAAGTTTAATATTTTATTAGTTATTGTTAGTATATTTATCTTCTTCATTTTTCGAGAGCTCCAAGGCTGTCGTTGAGTGGCTCTTGTATTCGTTACAATATGGCGCGCCTTTTTGGTATGATAAAGGTGTTTAATCATTCTTTTTTTGTTTGTTTGTTTTTTAAAGAAATTGTTATGATTTATGGAATAAGGAAACTTGGTTAAAGAAATGTTAGCAAAGCTTAAAATACATAGAATGTAAACAAAAATTAATCACTTTTTCCCACACATATCCAAATTTAAATAAAGTGAAAACGGAATAAAATACAAACTTTATTATTTTAAAATTATGAAAATTTCAACTGTATTTGAGAACCTATTTATTTATTTATGATTAATTTTTGTTTACATTCTATGTATTTTAAGCTTTGCTAACATTTCTTTAACCAAGTTTCCTTATTCCATAAATCATAACAATTTCTTTAAAAAACAAACAAACAAAAAAAGAATGATTAAACACCTTTATCATACCAAAAAGGCGCGCCATATTGTAACGAATACAAGAGCCACTCAACGACAGCCTTGGAGCTCTCGAAAAATGAAGAAGATAAATATCGCTAAAATTTCGATCGCAACAGCCCAGAATACCAAATTATCGTTATATTCCGAAGATCGTTGAATTCCGAAGGAATATAACGAAGCGAACAGGCCAGAATAGACCCACTGGAGCCTTTTTAATGTTGAAACTGAAAAGAGCCGACCTGACCTCAGCCCCAGAGAAGGGTAAGTGATATAGTAGAGAGTACTGAAAAACAAAAAGAACAGACAACGACCCAATGCAAGCCATGCATTGAATAAAAACAACAAGCAGGTTCGGACAAAAACTGACACAGACGTGCCGATTCCAAAACAAAAGACAACGATTAAACCAAAGAGAAAGACAAAAAAAAAAAAAAGAAAGAAAGAAAGAAAGAAAGAAGAAAAAAAGAAGAAAAAAAAGAAACTAAGAAAAGATTAACAAAAACTTAAAGAATATTCCTTTTTTTTTTTATTATTAATAAATCTGACAAAAAGAAGAGAGGGCCCTACACAGAACCACCCAAGTAACAATAATGTCCCTGTTACCATGAAGTGTGTGTATCATTTTAAATCTAAAGGTGATAAGGAGCACCGACTTTGTGAGCCTAATGTTAGTGTCCCGCCGGATTGTGAAATAATGAAGCTAAGGGAAGATAGAAGAATCAAAAATAATTTTCACCTTTTTTTTATTATTATTATACAGCCAATTCAAAACATCTATTGTGAATAAAATTCCTGAGGTTAGATTTCTAACGTACATCTTTCGTTTTCCCGGGATCTTTCAACGATATTTTTGGCTAAAATCAGGGTCGTCAATATATTTAAGAAATTTGCATTGTTTGCAGGTTAACTGAAAAATTGGGTGTTGCTCTTGGTTACTTTGAGATTTAAGTTTGGCGAACATATTGTGATTTTTTATGAGAAGTAACTGAGCCAAACTTTGATCACTTTTTCTTCAACTTCTCAGATGCAAGGACTCTTCGCATGTTTTGCTGTCGCTCCGTGTCCCCGTCCTCTTTCTTAAAGAATAACTTTTATCAGGATTTTTTTTCTTTTTTTTATTGATTTCTTAATTAAGTTATAATTATGTATCACTGAAATTTTTGTCAAGAATTAAAGCAAATAAAATATGTGAAGTCAGCTAGCTTACCTTGGTTATTGCTTTACCTACGCAACTCCGGCCACTTTCGTGAATGGATATTGAATGTTTCTCATTATACTTTGATAGTATCGCTCTTTATCAATAAAGCTAATTTATGTATTAAAAATTATATTTTCGTCTAAACAATATATCTAAGGAGATCAAGAAACAATACAAGAATTGGAAATTTGGAAATTTATCGGATATTTAACAGACATCTAATGGATGCAAAAAAAGGGTGACATTTCTCCTGCTAATACGCAAACGAAGTGATGACGTCACTGGCCGTTCGTGGATGCAAGAAAACTATTTCCTATGTTAAACGCCCATTGGATTTTTTGTAAAAAATTATTAAAAATCGAGGAAAATTATTTCCCGATTTTAATCCCCATATTTAGATATAGATATGTATTAGTTATCATGTCCATGCGTTAGATTAAGTTATTTTTGTTGTAAAATTGACAAAATTTGAATTTTTAATTTCAAAACTCTAGAAAAAAAAATGGCAAACTTCCATATTCGATTGAAAACACAAACATTTCATTTCAAAGGGTGATATTAACACAATAAATATCCAACTAATATACTAATTAAAAGGAAAATGATAAATATTTTATCATAATTTGAAGTCAAATTTGTTTTCAAATGTCTAAATAAAGTATCTGATATATGATACTAATATGTTGCAGCGGAATAGATTTGATATTGGTCATCCTTGGCAGAAAAAAAAAATATCGCCAAATTATTTGGCGAACATAATTTAATTCCTTTCAAAAATCATGGTTATTTTAACAACTTATATTAAGAGAGTAATGAATAATAGAAACAATATTTCGTACAATGCATATTACGAAAATATACATATGGCATGTAAATTTTCCTATTACGTTTTTGATCCTCAAATACAATAAGCTCCAAGAACGACAGAGTTTTGAAATTTAAAATTAAAATTTTGTTAATTTGACAGCAAAATAACTCAATCTAACACATGCACATGATAACTAATACATATACATATATATATATATATATCCAAATATGGGGATTAAAATCGGGAAATAATTTTCCTCGATTTTTAATATTTTTTTACAAAAAATCCAATGGACGATTAATATAAGAAATCATTTTCTTGCATCCACGGACGGTCAGTGACGTCACACTTCGCTTGCGTATAGATACCGATGTTTATAGAAGTTTAATAATCATTTTTTTTAACTTTTATAGATGTCTTATGGATGTAAATGGCTATGTGGGATGGAAATTAAAGAACATTTTAAACAGAATATCTCATCCAAATTTGCGATTTGAATTTGCAGAACTAACTACCCCTCTGCACCGGCCACATATTTAGCAACACTCAACCGCGCAGAAGCGTTGGTGATGACTTATATTGTCAAACGCACTTTTGCCAGAAATGTGTCTTCGGTAAGTATGAATTTAGGAACGTATTGAAGGAAAGGCACGTTTAGCCAAGGAGGGTACAGTCGGTAACAAATGTCTCCGAACAGTAGCTATATAATAAAAGTACACTTAATACAGTTTTGTTAAATATATCCTTGTCGAATCCTGTTTTTCGACTGACTAAGAACAGGATTCAACAAGGATTTATTTAATAAAACTGTATTAAGTGTACTTTTTTATATAGGAATTTTTGCTAGTGTTCGGAGACTTTTGTTACCGACTGTACACTAGACTCTTTTCACGCCTTTTTTTCAAAGACTCTTCCACCAGTACTTTTATATAAAATATTTCCTTTTAAATTTTAAAGCCTTTTGTTATGTCAAAAATTGTTATATAATTTTAGTGGTGCAGAGATTCAAAATCAAAATAATAATCTTAATATATATAAATCTCGTGTCACAATGTTTGTCCTCAATGGACTCCTAAACCACTTAACCGATTATAATAAAATTCGCACACCATGTGCAGTTCGATCCAACTTGAGAGATAGGATAGTTTAAATCTCAAATTATAGTCGCAATTTTAATTTATTGCTAATTATTTGTCTGTTATTATTTGACAGTCACAATTATCTGTTAACTCCAAATGATTCTAACAGATGTCGATACCTTTCGACTGGGTTGAAATGAAAGCTGAAATATATTTGGTGCTGCCATCTACACAAAGAATCTTCAACTTTTTAACCTATTAATAAATTTCGTATAATTCAATTATTTCCACTTTTTAAATTTTTGGTGTTAGCATAGCCGGCCACGTGTTACTTAGACTGAAGTGTAAATTGAATTCATATTATAATGAAGATAATACAGTGAAATTAATCCTGTTTTTTACTTATTTGTGCTTCATTGATCAAAACTTTATAATTTAATATATATATATATATATATCTTTATATATAAAATTTATTATGTTTGTCCGCGATGAACTCCTAAACTAATGAGCCGATTTTAATGAAATTTGGACACTGTGTGCAATTTGGTCCAACTTGAGAGATAGGATAGTTTTTATTGCAAAATTCGCCTCCCAAAAGGGGGGGGAGGGGCCAAAACGTGATTTCACAAACAAACAAACAAACAACAACAACCAAAAAAAAAAAAAAAAAAAAAAAAAAAAATAGAAATGCAGATAGACTGTTCAAAATTGGTATAGAGAGGTTTTAGAGGCCTGCAAATCGAATGAGGATATTTTCGAAAGTGTAAAGTTATTAGGAGGGGCGGGTAAGGGGGCGGAGGGGCAAAAAAATAAAAATAGAGTTACATCGCTAAAAATTGGTACATAGAAGTTTTTGATACGTACAAATCGATTGCAGATATTTTCGAATTTGTAAAATTATTAAGAGGAGCGGGAAAGGTGGGGGGCAGAGGAGCAAAATATAAAAATGGAGTTAGATCATTCAAAATTGGTGCATAGAATTTTTGATACCAACAAATCGATTGCGGATATTTTCGAATTTGTAAATTTATTAGGAGGGGCGGGAAGGGGGGCAGAGGGGCAAAAAATAAAAATATAGTTAGATCGTTCAAATTGGTGCATACAGGTTTTTGACACCTACAAATAAACTGTAGATATTTTCGAATTTGTAAAATTATTTAGAATAGTGGGAGGGGGGAGGGCAAAGGGGCAAAATAATAGAAATAAGAGTTAGAACTTTGAAAATTAGTATTATTAAGTTTTAAGGCCCGATAAATCGATTGCGGATATTTTCGAAAGTATAGAGTTATTAAGAAGGGCGGGAACGGTGGATGAAGGAACGGTGCGCATGGTTTGCGCAGGTATACACTGCCGCAGGCAGTGGGGGTCCGAACAGATTATTCCACCAATGAGAGAAGATTTTTTTGTATTTTATATCATTTTCCTTTCGATAATATATGGATTCATTATGAGTGTCGAACATTTTTCCCGATCAGATTTTTTTTTTCTCTTTTTTTTTCACATGTTAATAATTAATGCAATTTTGAGAATTCTTTAATTATAGTGAATCATTTAAAAATAGGGACCAGCGAAGCGGGCTAAGTCTGCTAAGATCAAGGATGTTATCAAGGATGGTCTTTATTCGTAAATAATAATTTTAATATATTGAATATTTTACTACATTATAATTCAACGTATAACATAGCCACAGCAACGCGTGGCCGGGTCTGCTAGTAATAATAATAAAAAGATTCGAAAGTTATTTTAAATCCATTCGGTAATTTAAACTCGACCAGATTTTTAAAAAAAAGTATCAACAATGTAACCGACAGAAAAGAAAATTCTCATTTATTGTAAACCAGGTTCGTTAGAAAGTACGAAAACGAATTATTTCCTTTTGTAAATCAAAAACTCCTATTAGATAAAGAGTAAATGGAATAAAAAACAAGAATAAAAAAATTCATGTGGTACGCATTGATTATTAACACTTTCCAAATGTACTTAATTGTTGTACGTATAAATTTCAATGCTATTTGCATACGTAATCACACAGCGAAAAGACAGTAGTTCTGAAAGTCATACAGATAGACTAATTGAATTCCTAACCATACTTAAACAATGTTAGGAAGTTATAAAAATGCTTAACACAAAAGAAAACGTAGCCTTTATATTCTAATTGCAGCCCTTAATGTACCTGAATATTTAAGTGTAGCCCTGTAAATCTGAAGATTAACAAAATACTATTCAATACAAAATATTATTTCAGCAAATTAGCAATAAATGTCAATTTCTTTATGATGTTTACAAAAGAAAGTTCTTTAAATGTAATTTATAAAAGTATCTCTCATAAAATGCAATGCATTGGCATTTTTGGGGGGTGTCCCTGTACACAAAGAAGTTGTGTAGGACCTTTTAATACCATTTAAAACAGAGAACATTCCATAGTGAATTTGAATAACATATATAATTTTGTAAAAATTCTGAAAATATTTACGGAGCTAAGGGAGGGGAGACGAACAGATAGGCATATGGACAGTCGGATAGATAAATACACAAACTGAAATCATATTCACGCTTAAAAAATGTTAAATCGCTTAATGTAAAGGAAAATGAAATTTCAGCAAATTTCCAATAAAGGCCTTCAATGAAACTGAATATTTTTTTTTTCTAGCCCTGTAAATCTAATACTAATCATATTACATTTTGTAGAAAGCGTCCTTTTGTGCATATGAATAACATATTTTAATTTAATTAAGATTTGTTCAAAATAAAGTTATTAAAATTTCCTTTACAAAAGTACCTCTCATAGAACGAATGATTTGTAATACTTTCGGGTGTCCCTGTACACAAACAAGAGCGGTATTTATTCTATTTTCTATTGCAAACATCCAATAGTGAGTTTAAATAACATTTTTGAATTTCAATGAAATTTGTGTAAATTAAAGGATGGATGGTTGGATGGTTGGGTTTTACGTCGCACTAGTGCTGCACAGATGGGCAATTGGCGACGGTTTGGGACACACCCCTAGAGGTGGTCCGGAGACATGCCATCACAGATCCTCCACGGAAGGGATGGCTCTCCCGCTTCGGTGACCCCCAGAGGTATAATTTTGTGTAAATTAAAGGAATTAAAATATAGTTTTAAAAAGTTCCTCTCACGGAACACAATGCTTGGGAATACTTTTGGGCGTCTCTGTATACAAACCAGTAGATATATTCACTCCATTTTCAATAGGGAACATCCAATGGTGAACCTTAATGTTATATATCAGTTTCAAGAAATTGCATGAATATTTACGGGAATTAGAGCGCGGATAGACAGACAGACGGACAGCCAGATAGACAAACGGAAGTTATTAACACTTTTCAATCTCACTGAAAAGTGTTAAAAACATTTAGAAAGCGCTAAAAACGATTAATATAAATGAAATGCAATTCCAACAAATTTCTAGTAATATCCACTAATGTAACTGAATATTTTTGTGCGACCCTGTAAATCTAATGCTAATCATACTGCAATCTATGGAAAACATTCCTTTGTGCATATGAATAATTATTTTAATTTTGTTAAGATTTGTGAAAAGCTCTTCAAATTTGGTTTATAGAAATATCTCTCATAGAACGCAATGTTCAGAAATACTTTCGGGTGTCCCTGTATACAAACCAGTGATGGTATTTACTCCATTTTCTATGAGGAACATCATGGACTTGAATAACATATTTCAATTTAATTAAGATTTGTGTAAAGTAACGGTATTAAAATATGGTTTATAGAAATACTTCTCTTAGGACACAATTCTTTGTAATACTTTCGGATGTCCCTATACACAAACCAGTAAAGGTGTTCACTTCATTTTCAATAGGAACATCCGATGGTCAACTTGAATAATATATATCAGTTTCAAGAAATCCTATGAATATTTACGGGAGTTAGAGCGCGGACAGACAGACAAACCGAAGTCATTAACATTTTTCAACCTTCTTGGAAAGTGTTAAAAATATAGTAGATTAAAAACAGAGAGAGAGAGAAGGTGAGGAGGGATATTGTATTAATTTCAGAAATAAATATATTTTCATTACTGTTAATTTGATTATTACTATGAAAGTTTTGAAAAAGCTATAAAAACTCAGAGTAAGACATTTTATTTGCATGGTTTCTGAAGGTATTGGTGGATAACATCATTCATTTCATTTACATTTTCTTTCTTTCTTCTTTTAAAATTCTTTTTGGATAGCCTTTATCTTAACTATCCCTCGACCTCTTAACTTTTCTGACAGTAGTCAATGTCATAACACTAATACTTTTAAAAGAATAAAATAAAATATGAAAATTAATGAAATCATCTTACTAAAATTAAAAAATAATAATGATAAAAATAATTATAAGATAAAAAAAAAAATTATATACCATGTTTTTAAATAGCTTAAACTTCTCTTTAAAACGCATTAAAAAGCTCCAATAGGCAGGTAATGGATTTGGCGCCAAATTTGACAACTTTTTGCCCTTGGCGACTTTTTTGGCGACTTTTGGCGAGAAAATTCTTATTATCGATATTCCAAAGACGGACGTTCTAATGTGATTGGTTAAAGAGTCACCGGAAATTTGAATTTAAAAAAAAAAGTTGGTTTTAAAAATAAAATATTAATCCTTTCCGAACAACATGTATTTGCATCATGAACTACATTAGCACTTTATCATTGTGTAGAAAATCTTTAAAATGATAACGACGTCAATTTTTGCAAAATGCATAATTTAACTTGTAACAATTTTTTAACGCTCACGTTTAATTAAATGTATTTATTTTTAGGTCGAAAGAAAATGAACTCGTAAATTTTTTTTGGCAACAATTAAATAATAGTTAATATTTTAATGGCTATTTTTATTGCTATTAGGAGCTTATCATTTTCACATTTTAATTAATTAAAAGAAAACTATTCGAAAATTCGAAAATCTGACTTCGAAGTATTGTGTTGTCACCGGGTTCTGAGCTACTGTGAAAGTTTCAAATGTCTAGCTAGTCGGGAAGTTAATTAAAAATCGATTGCAAGATTTTTCCCTGACAAACACACAAGAATCGAAGTTAATAAAAACATGGTAATAAACACTAAACAGTAAGAAATTAATTGTGATTTCTTGTCTCAATTCATATTTCCATTTCGAAATCTATCCAAATTTTGATCGTTTAGTGGATCAATTTTTATGTTTTGTGCTTAATTCTTTGAACTCTTTTCTGCTCTACTTATGGGTAATACTTCACGCCAATTTCCGAAATAGTAGAGTGCAAACAATTTTATATTTAAAGTTCAGCGTTACCAATTGTATTGTCAGTGCCAGAAAAAAGGTGAAATTTGACAGTTGTTTAATAAAATATTTGAAATGGAAGTTAAATGTGAAATCGGATGATTAAACAACAGCTGTCATCCATTCAAGATTTTTCATGTAAACAACTGCATAAGTAATAAACAATTCTATTTGTTGCGTCGATAATAAGTACTAATTATAAGTTTACATAACAAACTAGTAGAAATCAATAACGAAACTTTTTTAAATGCAATAGAAAACGATTTCTCCCTAAATTATTCATTTATTTTAATTTAACAAAAAATAATAGTAATGATATCTTTTTTAATTAAAAATTTAAAAACTTAAAAATTATCCTAGCTGTGAGTGATTCAAAAAATGAATCATACTTGCTACCACTGTGCCACGCTTTCTTGGCGCCTGTTTGTGTTTCGCTGGTTTTTATAGAAAGAGATTTGACAGCTGTTTAATATAGGATCTTATAGGGTCTTATCATAACTCATGGGTTGCGCAAAATTTGATATCTAACCTATGTTTTCCACCATGTTCTTTCATTTAAGGGGTCAAGTACCTTTGAAAAGAGATAATACCAGAAAAATCACCATAACTGTATGTGTAGAATAATTAAAAAGATAATTACTTTTATTATTTGTAAATTTTAACATGTGTTAAGAAAGATTTTATCTCTCTGTTACAACCAGAGTTCCCAACTTTTACGATTTATTCACGTGCATTTTTAGCCCCGCCTCTTTCTCATACCGGAAATTTGAAAAATGATTTTCTTTTTATTTAATCGTTGCCACATATTACGGAAAAATAATCTACAAAATTTCTGGTGCGAAAAGAAGGCGGGGCTAAAAATGCTCGTGAATAAATTATAAAAGTTGGGAACTCTGATTACAACCATTAAAATATTTCTTTTTTTTTTTTTTTTTTTTTTTTAATGTTAGAGCGAATTTTTTGTCTTGCGCACACAATATTTCCGTGATGGTTAACCAGAATTTAATGAAAATTTAACAGCTTTCATATGAGATATAAATATATCGAATGACGAACAATCAGTTTTTTTTTAACATTAAAAGTTTTGTAATTATAATGATATTTACTAAAAAAATTGTGTGTGTGTGTGTGTGTGTGTGTGTGTGTGTGTGTGTGTGTGTTACCAAAATAATGGAGCTTTTTTTTAATTATGGAGTATGGATCTGATAGTATGAATCCGTCAAGTATGAATATTAAAAAAAAAAAAAGTGATTATTTGATTTAAACAATCACCTAATTTTGTGGTATTCATTTCATTATCCATATTTTAATCGTAGCTGGAGTGTTATCATGCTAATTATAATTTTTAAATGCATAAAAATTTATCCTTTGCGGATGCGTGTCAATAAAAAGCCAGCATCAGAGAACAGAGTTCCGCCTTTAGTCGTTTCTCTAAAACATTATATTATTTCAAGTAAAGTATTTATATTTAACCCGTTGTGAGCCGCAAGTACGTGTATATGAAAATGATATATAATGCATTGATTGCTGTGAATTGAAATGAAATGTTATTTTTCTAAAACGTGTAACTATAGGCTACCTTTCGGCTGCCAGAAATTTTTAACAGAAAGATTTATTTTATTTAATGATGAAGTAAAATAAAAAAAAATTATTGCAATTTTTTGGTAGCCAAAAGGTAGTAAGTATGAAACTATACGTGTGACGTTTTAAAGGAACGCCAAAAGGCGTGTCTTACGGAAAATATGCCGAGCGCAAAGGGTTAATACAAATACGTAAAAGCTTTTATTACAGACAATAAATAACGATTTAGAGAAACGCCAATAGGTAAGACATAAAGCCACGATGGATTTTAAAATGGCAAAATTGGACTAAAGCTCAATGCTTCAATTTTACTAAAATATGAAACTACATAATAGTAATAATTTGTGTCAAAAAGAATTTTTCAATCCCCAAGAAACACTGAATCTATAGTAAAATTAAATTTTTAGACATAATTTTCTCAAGTCAAGTTAAAAATGTTCCCCGCGTTTTATTTATTATTGAATGTACATGAAACTTTATTTAACACGTTGAGTGCCATATCAGCCATTAGTGGCTGACACTGAATTTTTCGTTCAGGCCGTGTAGCTAACAGTGAAAAATATGATACAAAGCCACGTCAACCAACGGTGGCTGACAATGTAAAATATGATATTTAAAAAAAAAAAAATCTGCATTGTTAATTTTACTTAATTTTTGTTTATTACAGGAATTCATTAAAGCATTTTAATGGATTTTATTAAAACACTGTAAACATAACGCTCTTCTAAGCAACGTGCGTGACCTGAAGAGAATTTCCTTAAGAATTTGCGTGGCACTCAACGAGTTAAAGATTTTTTATATAGATATTTTAGCACAAAACTTATTTACAATTTTTCCATTTGTGATTTCTAAAGCTTAAAAAAAAAAAAAAAAAAGATTTTTTTTTTTTCTCTCATAATTATTGTAAATAAAAAAATTCTAATGTCTTTTATTAAAATCATTAAAGCTACCCGTGAAAAAGAATTTAGAAGGCAAAGCGCAAATTTAATGCGCAAGCAGAGCTGCCAACCTAATCCGGCAAATTGTTAGTAACGCCCCTTTTTGAACACCACTAAATTTTTAGAGTAATTCTTTTCAAATATGTTTACGATGAATTAAGAAAACAAATACTCTATAAATTAACTGGTGTAGGAAAAGGGGCGGTACAAACAATTTGCCGGATTAGGTTGGCAGCTCTGGCAAGGAGCATTGTAGACCTGCTAACTGTGCTAATTTATCCGTAATGGTATTAGGCCTCGCCTTTTTTTTCACACCAGAATAGTTATAGAGTAATATTCAGCAATAAGTTCTCATGATTAAATAAGAAGATTATTGCTCTACAACTATTCTGGTGTGAAAAAAAGGCGGGGCCTAATACAATTACGGATAAACTAGCATAGTTAGCATGTTTAGCATTGTGAATTCTAACACTTAATTAATAATTTTAATTAATATCTTAAATAATTATAATGTAAATGTTCATTTTAATATGGGATGTTTCGTCTCTAAATAAGACTATATGAAACTGTACTTTTTTGCAGTAATAGATTTATAATAATAGCTTTAAATTTTCAAATTCTACCTTTGTATCAACAGCTTAAAATATTAAAATTTGCCGTAAGGGTTAAAACAGACCTGCCTGCTTTTTAATTTATTCCGAAACATTGTTAGTATAGGTCTTTTTTTCCCACCACTTTATTTATAGCAAATTTTTCTGTAATATGTAATAACGATTAAATATTTGGAAAAAGTCCGTTTCATCGAAGAAAAGTACATATTTGTCAGCATCCGATTTAGTATTCCGTAAAATTGTTAGCACCCGCCCTTTTTATCCACCACTTAAATTTTAGAGTAATTCTTTTCCAAATGTAATTACGGCTAACTCCTTCGTGACCGCATGCTTTTGACGTTTCGCCAGTCAGGTCCGCCTCTGGGCGTTAATCTTCTAACAAGGAGACGGCAAGGGTGTCGGGTCCTCAAATCGAACGGAGGTTCCGCGTGCAGAGCTGCCAACCTAATCCGGCAAATTGTTTATACCGCCCCTTTTCCTACACCGCTTAATTTTTAGAGTATTTGTTTTCTTAATTCATCGTAAATATATTTCAAAAGAATTACTCTAAAAATTTAGTGGTGTACAAAAAGGGGCGGTGCAAGCAATTTGCCGGATTAGGTTGGCAGCTCTGCGCATGTAGTTAGCACTCAGTGAGTGTATTCATATACTCAAACCCTAGAGCACACTACTTAGCCATCACCGAGAAAAAAATTCCTGAAGTTTGAAAAAAAAAAAAAAAATTATTTGTATTAAAATTTATTGAATCGTTATAAACAATTTCTTTTCAACTTTTATACATTGTTAAATCGCGAATTTAATGATTTCTAACTTTTTAACATTAAACATGTGGAACTTTATTATTCGCATGTGATTGGCCTGAACATCGAGAAATATTTATGAATGTGAACGAAGTTTGCTTTTTAGGAGAAATTCTCAAAACACCGTGCTCCTGTAAAAAAGCTGCATTTATTTGTTGTGCAAGTTGTCGACAAAATTTGTGTTTTTCTTGTTTTTATGATAAATATCATCCAGGTTTGTGTATTCGTAAAGATGAATGATTGAAAGAATTGCTAGTGCTATAAACGTATAATCATAAATATTCATTGTATTTAATAATATGTTATTTTATAAAAAATAAATGGTAATGTGTAAAAGAACTGTGGCTTTTGTATTTATTCTATCTACAGTTCTAAGTTCTAATCGTTAAAAAGTTAGAAATCATTAAATTCGCGATTTAACAATGTATAAAAGTTGAAAAGAAATTGTTTATAACGATTTATTAAATTTTAATACAAATTAATTTTTTTTTTTTTTTTTTTCAAACTTCAGGAATTTTTTTTCTCGGCGATGGCTAAGTAGTGCGCTCTAGGGTTTGAGTATATGAATACACTCACTGAGTGAAAATTACACGTGAAACCTCCGTTCGATTTGAGGACCCCACACCCTTGCCGTCTCCTTGTAAGATACGATATTGCAGAACAAAATTTTCTGTATACACATTTATATTACAAATGAATATACATATAATTATATTCTATTATAATTATATTCTTTCTAATCAAAGGTTTTTTGTTTTGTTTTTTTAACCATAGTACATTTTATTGTACAATTACGAATATTGGGTATCTTCTTAAGAAATAAATAACATACAAACTGCGAAACACCCACTGGCGGATTTACAGATTTTCAAATGACGTGAATCTACGTCAGCGCTCGCGAAAGTGTTAAATAAGAGAAATACTCTAAAAAAAGACTGGTATAAAAAAAAGTACTAACATTTTTACGTAATATTAAATAAAATTTAAAATGTTGGCAGGTATGAAAGTAATGTGATGAAATGGCGGATATTAATATCGTTGCCAACATTTTAATTTATTCCGGAGTATTTTTAGCCCCTTCTTTATATCGCACCATTTAATTTAAAGAATATTTTTCTCCAATATACATACCTGATAACAGTTACAATTTATTCCGGAGTGCTGTTGGCCCCACCCTTTTTCCCACACCAGTATATATAAAGAATATTTTTCTTGTTGTTTAAACATAATTGCATATTGCACAAAATTTCTCTAAATATCTGACCAGTGGTAAAAAACAGTGGAACTAACAGTTCTCCGGAATAAATTATAAATATTACCAGGTATGCAATAGATTTCGAGAGATGGATGAGTGTCGAGTATCCAGGGTCCAGTGATAACCCCACACCTAGGCGACCAGATGTTAGAAGCTGAGTTGACATTAGGTTCGTGATGGCTCAAAAAAAAAAAAATAATAATAATAAAGGGGACTAGCAGGACGCTACAAACTAGGAACATAAATTCTGAGCTTAAACAGAGAGAGTAGCAGACTAACAAGTTATAAGTAAAGCCTCACAAACACATAGGTATGCAATATGTAACTGCGATAAAATAAGAAAAGAATTTTCTTAAAATAAAAGTGGTAGGAAATACATGCGGGACTAAAAATGTTCCGGAATACATTAAAATGTTGGCAACTCTGGTACTAACACTGTTCCTGAATAAATTAAAATATTGTCATCTCTGTTTAAAATACACCATCTTATTTGATAAAGAAAAACAAATTCTAAGATCCAACAGAAATACTTTTATTATAACATATGAAACTTACAGGCTTTATTTTCTTTTACACATTACAGAGTATACATTAGATAGATATAACAGTTTGACATGCTGATAATATTAACAATCATAATACACATTTAAAATATCTTCTTCACTAACTTTCAACCAGCAATATATTTTGTTTACGACTTTATACAAAAAAAGCTTTTCCATTTTGTCTTATCGTAATAGGCAGATTAGAATAGTAAACCTCTAATCGACGTTTTTCTCTAAAATAGGATTTTTTTTTTCTTTAAAAATATTTTTAGATAATAAATGCAACACTCATAAAAACTGACTATAACTTACTTGAATCTATGTATTTATGAAGGTTATTTAAAATGCACATAGGCTTTATACAGTGGCGATTCCATAACAAAAGGGTAAAAATAATTTAAAGCCTTGATTTCTTATCTAATTTCAAGCTTCGAAATAACTAAACTAATTACTTTTTTAATACAAATTTAAGATTCAAGAACCTGAAATTCACTGATTTATTTATTTATTTTTTTACCCATTTAAACATAAAGATATTTCCTAAAAATTAACGTGCCAATGAATCCAAAATCTAATTTACAGATATGTACCTAATATATATTTCTAACCAAATTTAATACATAATGCTAATTATGCATTAATTAAATATAATAATGTGATTTTAATAAGCAAAGAGTTAAAAATTATCTAATATGAAAAATCTTTAAAAAAAATTCCATAAACTTTAAATTTTTAAATTTTCTTTAAAATTTTTAGTTTTCAAGAAATTTTAATATATTCAATATTGTTATATTTTAATGCATATATGTATGCAAAATTTCATTGACGGTATCTATTTTTTCCTTTTTTAACAGTTATCATTGTGAGAATTTAGAACTGAGGAATAAATGCATGTCTGAAATTTTCGGCAGAAATATTTAAATTCTGTCTTTTGCTATACGAATGTCTTTAACGTTGCCAATTAAAAAAGAATGCAAGATAAATTTAATGTAGAAACAAACAATACCATAAAATAAACTGGAAGTAATTACTTATTAACCTACAAGAAAAAGCAAAAAACATTATTTTAAGTACAGATTTCTTCTGTGAAACACATAAATTTTATTGTTTTTTGTTCAATTTATAAATTTCTCTCAAAAAAGTGAAAATATAAGATTCCGTTTTTGCCTCAAAAATACCGAAATAAATGACTAGATAAATAAATTCAGCGAAAAAAAAATTACCTTTTTTTAAATATTGAAATTTAGAATAAAATATAAAATAAATTACATTAAAACAAAAGTATTAAGCAATAAAAATTTCTCACTTTGAGACGAAAATTACAAACAAAATGTGTATTGTATCGTTGTTTGTGATTTTGTTATTAGTTGTTGCTAACCTTGCCTGTAAAATCATTGGAAAATTAAAAACATTTTTTTAACTTAAACAACTATTTTACCATTAGTTTACGCATGTTTATGTTTTGTGAAACCTTGTAAAATCTGGAAAAGTTTACATTTTATGTATAATTACAGCACTTCCTGTGTACTTTGATGCTAAGTAATTATTCGAAATGTAAATACATTTCAGAGGCACCATATTTACTATATTTATTTTATTAGAAACTAATTTTAAGAAAAATGTTGTAGATGTGCTACGATATTAAACTTTAAAACTTCACTTTTTTTTGTGTGTGTGTGGGGGGGGGGGGGGGGAAGGGGGGATTTTTTGTAATGTTAAAATTTTAAATATGTATCCTGTATCTGAAATTTTTATTAGTTCACTTCTAAATGCGGTCGGTTACATCAGTGATTTAGGATTTACAGGCCTCGCAGAGTTTCTAAAATTTTTATGCTTCTTTTTTATGAAGTCACCACTATTTTAAAACAATATTTTTTACATATTTTTTTATCCTTAAAATATTCAAGAAAAAAATTTTTTGTAAGAAAGTGGTGACAATATCGTAAAATGCAGGAAAATTTTTTAAGAACTCTGCGAGCCCTGGATTTATTAAATTTTGCTTAATTAGGATTAATCAATTTTGTTTGGTTATAATTTAAATACATCTTGACCGAAGTATCGAATCGTCCGACAAGGCTTGCATTTTCCCATTTATTATGCTCATACGTGAAAAAGAGTAAAAAGTGTAGGAAAAAAAACCCTAGCAATTTGTTTGTAAACAATCGTTAACAAACAAATAAATCAACTGACATAGCTAAAGATATACTCTCCAACATACTAATTAATAATCTGTAGTACTGTTAGTTCCGCCCTTTTATTCATATCAGTAAATTTTTAGAGTATTATTTTACAAATACAATGACAATTACATAAGAAGAAAAATGTTCTAAAAAGATACTGGTGTGAAAAAGAAGGCGGGGCTAACAATACTACGGAATATTAATTAGTCTATTGGAGAGTATGGCTAAAGATATCACTGCAACATTTTTAATTAAAAAATCCAAATAGAAAATCGAAGTTTTGAGACAATAGAATTCTAGAAAATATAATACAATTTTATATACATTGACAAATATGTTCAGTTGTTTTTAATGCATGACATCAAAATGCGTTAAAATTGGATATGCTTCTCTATTAACTAAATGCCTTAAATTGTATAATTATTCTTAGTAGTAATAGTAGATGTGAAACAAATAAAATATATCTGTTCAAGTTCTTCATCATACAGTCAGCCCAATATACTTTAGAAAATATGAGTAATTCTTTTACTTTTAAATCGAATAAGCCAAATACTTATCCATTTATTTATTTATTTTCATTTTTAAATCAAGCAAATGCATTATTCATCCATTTATTTATTTATTTTTTAGGAGATAAATTAAGTTTTGTTCTTATTTATTATTGAACAAACACTTATTGCTTTTATACCTTTTGACAAAAAAATATGGCTGATTAATCATTCTAAAAACATTAAAGTGCTTAATGTGATCATACTTCTGCATCTAAAAGGCACTTTGCCATTGAAAATTCACTGGCAAATTTTTAAGTGCACGGTGCATTCTCCAGTAAAGAATTTTAGAATTTACTTAATGCCTTAAATAACAAGGCACTGCCTTATAAAATTAAGGTCTCATATAATAAAGGCAGAATAGGCATTAAAAGTTCATCTTCTACACAGCCCAGGTCTAGAACCTACTTACATCCATATCTTGAAACTTTTATATTGTAGAAGCACCCAAGAAGAGGATAATAAAGTTTTAGTGCATGTATCTCCTATATAGCCTAATTTTTTTTACTTTAGGAACATATGTGTTGAACCTGTAAAATTCAACATAAGATTTAGAATATACATGCTTAATTTACTTATAACTTATTTTGCATAATAATGATCATGATACCTTAATTATAGAATCGCCATTGTATGCATATCCACCTTTCTAAATTATGCTTTTCTTCTCAGTAACCGAAGAAAGCATTTATAAAAAACGGTAAAATTGGAAGGTGGGAAAGTTGCATTTGAAAAACACATTTCTTTTTATTTTATAATTTATTTTGGAAAAGACTGGGGTGGAGAAGGGTGAAAAATAATTATTGGAGATAATGGCGTCTTTTTCGAGGTAAAATTTTTATGATGAAACCAATAAAAGATGTTAAAAAAAAAAAAAAAAAAAATCTTTTTTTAACAGCAATTTTAAATATTATGATTAGGTTAGTTTTAGAAAGGATAATTTTATTTATACTGTTACGAATAATGTGTGCTGGAGAATCTACTTTCCCAGAAAATTTACAAACATATTTTTATAGTCGTTTTACTATTTTTTTTTTTTTTTTACAAAGGTTCGGATTTTTTTACTTTGCATTGTTATGCATACATATTCAGAAAAAATATTGCACCAAAGAAATAATTTTTAGTCTGTTATGTTATATAATAATTAATGATCATTCCTTTATTTGTCTTATAATTTTTCTCAGGTAAACAATTATATTAAGAAGAAAAACATACAAAAATACTTTTGCTTTACTTTTTTATGTACCTGTTGATTTGAATAAAGGGAAAATAACATCCTTTATGAGCATAATGAAAACATTTAAAATATTTCCCGTTTTGTATATTGTTTTGATTCTTTACCTTTACTTATTTTGAAAATATATACGCATATATATTAGAGGTGAGTTCGGGCTCTATTTTGGCAATCCGAGCCCGCCCGGGCCCGAAACATTTTTGAACTGAGCTCGCCCGAGCCCGAACAATTTTGTGTGATCAGAGCCCGAGCCCGCCCGAGCCCGATATTGAAAGTGATACGCTATGCAACGCATACACAATAGTAAAATTAAATACCGTTTTCCTTTTCAAATTAATTTTCTTATTATCAATCCTCAATTTAAATAACTATAAATGTTATTATAACAATTTATAATGTCTGTGTCTCTGTATACATGCATATATTTATAGTGCAGTCCATTGTTTATAACGCGCCTATCGTGGGACAAAAAATTTATCCGAATGAGTGATATAATGAAGCCCAGTATAACGAAGGAGGAAGGATTACTGTATAAAAGTATGACATAATATGCATCCCGTTGAAAAAAAATTTCTATTTAGTAAAAGGAAAGTCAAAGCTACTAAGGTTTGCAAGATTATTTTGTGATTTATAACCTATCATGACTATTATGGCATTACTAAAGGTGCTCTCAAAATGATTTTTTTTTTTTTTTTTTACATTTTTCAGTTAGTGAAGAATAAAATAAACGGAACTTTTAGCTTGAATCCGAGCCCGCCCGGAGCTCGAAGACTTGCGGAAGATTTGAGCCCGATCGGCCTCGGGTTCATCTCTAATATATATTTATTTTAACAATTTTTGCTAAAAGAAAATATAATTTTACAACGCATCATATAATCCGCGTGGTAGAAATGACATTTTTTTTTTGTCTGCAGTTTTATAATAATAATAAAATAAATAATAATATAAATTTTCCCTTTTCCTATTTGAAATTAAAAATTTAGTTAATTCGTTATGTGAAAATGTTAAAAATGTCAGAAATATGTTCTCTTTAAAAAGAACTTTTTACCAATAGTTCCTGAATATAAACTTAGACTGACTAAGAACATGATTCGACAAGGATTTATTTAACAAAACCGTATTAACTCTACTTTTTTTATATAAGAATTTTTGCTAGTGTACGGACACTTTTGTTACCGACTGTATATCCATTTGTAATATAAATGTACGGAGAATTTTATTCTGAAATATTGTAACTGGGGAGAAAAACGCCCACAGGCGGACCTTACAAGGGAAAAAGACAAAAACATGCGGTCGCGAAAGTGTTAAATAAACAAATAAATAATAAATGCCGGTATCCAAAATTCTGAACGCTTGGCAGATATGTAAAATTTATTTTTAGAAAAAAAGAAAGAAGAAGATATTTTCCCTAACTGGACTGCCATTTCAGAGTAAACAAAAAAATAATTCTCCCATCATTCAATAACAACAAATAAATAAATTTTTAAATTCTACTTTTGCAAGAGCAAATACTTACTTTGAATATAGTAACTTCTTTTTCCATACTTGCCAACCTAACCTCATAGCTACCAATATTTTAATTTATTCCTGAGTACTTTTAGCCCCGCATTTATTTCGCACCACTTTATTTATAGAACAGTTTTCTTCAATATTTATATATAACCTCGATAAATTAAAAAAAAAAAAAAAAAAAAAAAAAAAAAAAAATTACTTCTAAAAAATAAGTGGTACGTAATAGAGGCTGGGCTAAAATTACTCCGGAATAAATTAAAATATTGACAGCTATACCTAACCCAAGAGATTGTTAGTCCCGCCCCTTTTCGTCTATTCACAACAGTCTATTTTTAGAGTATTTTTCTTCTTATTTAATCGTAAATATATTTGAAGAGAATTACTCTAAATTTAAGTGGTGTATAAAAAAGGGCGGGAACTAACAATCATTCGGGTTAGGTTGGCAAGTACGTTTTTAACATCTGTGAGTTCTTACTATAAACCATTTTATTACATTCTCTTATGTAATAATGTCTCGTAAAATGAGAATGAATTCAACTAAAAGCAATGTTAAATTATACGAAATATAACAGAATCCATAAAAGTTTCATATTTTATTATCGTGAATAAATTTATCACCAGCATAACAGTTTTAAAGTATAGCAACAGCGAAATCTCTTTTTACTGCTCGGTGTTAGTTTTTCAGTTTATGACTTTACGAAAATATGTTAAAACATTTCTTTTCATCCGACATTGTTTTTTTTTTTATTTATTTATTTTTTTTATTCTGAATATTGTTTCAGTTCTGTGAATAGCAATTGATAACTATATTAAATGTTATTTAACACTTTCACGACCGCTGACGTAGATTCACGTCATTTGAAAATCTGTAACTCCTCCAGTGGGCGTTTCTTTCGCAATTTGTATGTTATTTATTTCTTAAGTATATACCCAATATACATATTATTATAATGGGAAAGACTATAGATACAAATATTTTGCTTAGAAAGAATATAATTATAATGAATATATCCATTTGTAATATAAGAGTGGATACAAAAAATTTGGTTCTGAAATATTGTAACTCGGGAGAATAACGCCTACAGGCGGACCTTATTTTCAAAAGGACAAAAACATGCGGTCGCGAAAGTATTAATGATAAGAGATTTCAAGTTTTATGCAATCATAATACTAAATTTGTATTTTTTGTTTCATAAAAAACATATTTATCTTTTCTTTTCTTCTTCTTTTTTTTTTTTTTTTTTTTTTTTTTTTTTTTTTTGTCTTATCAATGCAAAATTCTGAATAAAATAATAAATGATTTTTCTGGTAATAATAAATGATGATATTGAATTGAATATTTCAATATCAAATGAAAAACAGAGCCTCCTTCATTCAGATATTGTGTAACAAAAACCACGTTTAGCCAATTTTTAAATTGAAAAAAAAAAAAAAAAAAGGGAGGGAGAAGGGGATATTTGGAATTATTATCTTCTATTGTTCTTTTTTATTTATTTTTGAACTCCATAATATGTAAATACTAACAAACCACTTTGAAAGTTGATAATTCATTCATAATTATATCAGGGTTGCTGCGATCCCACCTTTTTTTTCCCCCTGAGTATTCCATCTATTTACACTTAGTTGCCAACTTTTAACGCAAATTTATATTACAAATGAATATGCATTATAATTATATTCTTTCTAATCAATATATTTGTATCCATAGTATATTTTATTGTAAAAATATGAATACTGCATATTTAGTTAAGAAATAAGTAACATACAAATTACGAAACAAACGCCCACTGGTGGAGTTAAAGATTTTCAAATGACGTGAATCTACACCAGCGGCAGTGAAAGTGCTAATAGAATTATTTTATATTTTTCTGTAGCAGTTTTCACTAATAAAATAATAATTAAAAAGAGAGAGAGAGAGAGAGAGAGAGAGATTTCTGGTTAAAATTTTCTACATCTGAAAAGATAAAATTGGGCAATTATGTTTATATAATAATTTTCCAATTGATTGATCATGGAAACTTACTGCAACATTACTATATAAATATAGTAGCGGATGAAATACGAACCATAGCAATACTGATCAATAATGTGACTGAAAAATGCTTTTTTTAAATGTTCACAATTTTGAAAATAAAAGCTCGTTTTTAAGAACATTTATCTTTTATCTTTGGATTTAGTATTGTTATCAGTTTCTTTTTATTATTATTCTTTCTTAATTTTGAAATAAATGAATACGAAGAAATCAGTTCCGTATTGTATTTGTTTGTTTTCTTAATTTTAATTTCTTTTTTAAATTCCTTAATAAATAAATAAGCAACAATATACTAATAAATCACTACGATAGTGCAGGTATTAATATGGCTTAAAAATGGATTTATTATTATTATTAAATTTTGCTTATTTTTAAATTTTCACGTCTTCTTTCTTAAGATTCAGCATTGTTATCATGCATTTACTTTAATTAGTTTTTAATTAAAAAAAACTAAATAAATAATAATTATATACATTTATATATAACAAAAATATAAGTGTAACAAATGTAAGTACATAAATATTATTTTGACTGTTTAACTATAGTTAAAAATTGATTACTTTATTTTTTTTTTTTTTTTTAAATTTCGAAATGTAATCATAAGAAAAAAATTCAATACTTTAATTATAATAACTATCAATCTAAATAACTTAAAAACAAATAATATTTTCCGTAATACACACAAACAAAACTGATACTTTATTTTTAGAAAGTTCAAATTTAGCATTAAAATAAATGTAGAATATTTTCACAGTGGCTACAAACTACACTATAGTCCATTCATTCTATCGAGAGAACGAAACTAAATAAACGCACGTGCGGTTTGGCTGCGGTGAAAAACCTGGCATTCTGCCAGGAGTGCCAAACAGAAAGTGTGAAAAAAAAATTAAATTCTCCAAATTGGGGATTTCGGCTGAAAGTGAACCTTCTTGGCTATTTTTTGCAACCCTTTTATTTAGTTTCGTTCTCTTCTTTCGTTAAATAAACTTAAACCTGGCATTCTGCCAGGAGTGCCAAACAGAAATTGTCAAAAAAAATTAAATTCTCCAAATTGGGGATTTCGGCTGAAAGTGAACCTTCTTGGCTATTTTTGTGCAACCCTTTTATTTAGTTTCGTTCTCTTCTTTCGTTGAATAAACTATAGTTTTGCAAAAAAGAAACTTAAAACTTAAAATTCGAATATTTTACTGCATCTAATTTGCAAGTCTACTAAATCGGTTTTACACTGGAAATTTTATTTAACAGACTAAGATAGTTTTAAACCATGTTTTTATTTAAATCTAATCTCATTGCCTGTAAAATGAATTTTCTGATGTAAAACCGATTTATTTCACCTGTGAAATACGGTATGAAATTGTCAAAAGCTATTTATGAGTGATAAACAGTGATTATTTATTTGTTTTACATATGAAACAATCAAATTTTCATATTTACAAACAATAAATATTTAAACAAATTATTAATATGGTTTCAAACATTCTTCAATTAAAATATTAAATGAACTTTGAAGAATTCATTAAAACATGGGATAATTTGAATATTCTTAACGAAGGTATTCAATATTTGCTTAATTTAACAATTTGTAACACTAAGTACACTTTGAGTAACTTTTACTTTAATTTAGCTTATTCAAAGTATGTCGAATATATTTTTTTTTTCATGTTTTAAACTAAGTTTTTCTTTTAAGCAACAGAATGTTAATTAAAGGAAGATCTATCTTATAAACCTCTATTGAGTATAAGAAGGAGGAGTGAGTAATATTTTAGGTCTAGTGGTTTTACTTGCAGTTTAATTTAGTAAAAATGTAGTTAATTTCTTATTTACTTTTTTATTTATTTACCTTTAAGAAACTCAATAACATTTCTCTTTTAATTAATCAAATGTGCTTTTCACTTTTAACCGAGAAGGAAAATATTTGCAAAAATATCTTAGCATTTCGTGAAATTCAATTATTAAAAAGAAAAGTAATTTCAATGAAATGAACACATTCATATATATATATATATATATATTCTTCTTCTTCTTTCTTTCTTTCAGTATTTAGTTAGTTTTTACAGTTTTTTTTTTTTTTTTTTTTTTCCTTTCTTTCTTTTTGGCAAAATATTTGCAATTAGATCATTTAGAAAATAAATTGATTAATTAAAAATTATCATAGAAAAAATTCTTTACTGAATAGTAATACAAAAAAAAAAAAAAAAAAAAAAGGAAAAGGAAGAAAGAAAAAGAAAAAAGGAAGGAAGGAAAAACAAATCTCTTTTTTTTTTTACTTGCTTTTCATTCACATTTTATAAAAGTAAATAAAAAAGGTTTCTTATAAAAAGAGGTAAAAAATCTTGTGCTAATGACATGATCAAAATTTAAAGTTATTTGCAAAAAGTTTTACATCGTATTTCCTGCTACTGAAATATGTAATTCGTTGAGGTGTTAAAATGGCTTAAATTTTTTATGTTTCAAACACAGTTGAAGAATAGTTATATTTATGGGGCAAATATTTTCGGTAAGTTTAAAAAAAAAAAAAAAAAAAAAAAAACATGAAGAAAAGAATTGAAAAAGGAAAAGAAAAATCACGTGTTTGCATAGATTAACCCTTTTAAACTGTACGTACACGTTTCATTGTTTAAGCTTGAACATGTACTTTGTTACGTGTTCCCACAATAAATAGACATAATGGCAAAAAGACAGACGAATAACATATCTGCGAATATTTTAATTTATTCCCGAGCACTTTTAGCTCCACCTTTAATCCATACCACTTTTTTTTTTTTTTTTTTTTGAGAGAGTAAATTTTTCTTATTATATCATAGTTATAAAAAGTATTCTAAGAAATACTGGTGGGAAAAAAAGGCGACTATTAACAACAGAGCTTCCAACATCTTAATTAATAATTCAGAGGAAAAATGAAGCATAATGAAGCATATACATGCTTATATATGCTTCAGAACTATAGCATAATGTTTAACAATAAGATACACAAGAACACATCAAAATATTCATATATATTAAAATTTACAAATTTAAATGGCCATTCCGTCTGTGTCAAGCATTTTTAACACTTTCCAGTAATGTTCAAAATGATTATGAATTCAATTAAATAATTCCATAGCTGCGAATATTTTAATTTATTCCCGAGCACTTTTAGCTCCACCTTTAATCCATACCACTTTTTTTTTTTTTTTTTTTTTTTTTTTTTTTTTGAGAGAGAGTAAATTTTTCTTATTATATCATAGTTATAAAAAGTATTCTAAGAAATACTGGTGGGAAAAAAGGCGACTATTAACAACAGAGCTTCCAACATCTTAATTAATAATTCAGAGGAAAAATGAAGCATAATGAAGCATATACATGCTTATATATGCTTCAGAACTATAGCATAATGTTTAACAATAAGATACACAAGAACACATCAAAATATTCATATATATTAAAATTTACAAATTTAAATGGCCATTCCGTCTGTGTCAAGCATTTTTAACACTTTCCAGTAATGTTCAAAATGATTATGAATTCAATTAAATAATTCCATAGCTGCCAATATTTTAATTTATTCCGGAGTAGTTTTAGCTCCGCCTTTATTTCGCACCACTTTATTTTTAGAATTATTTTCTCTATATTTTTCTCTATTCCTGTGTATCTTAATGTTAAACATATCATATTCTATAGAAACAGTTCTGCCAACCTAATCCGGCAAATTGTTAGTACCACCCATTTTTCTACACCACTTAATTTTTAGAGTATTTGTCTTCCTAATTCATCGCAGATACATTTGAAGAGAATTGCTCTAAAAATTAAGTGGTGTAGAAAAAGGGGCGGTACTAACAATTTGCCGGATTAGGTTGGCAACTCTGTATAGAAAACATTTTCTGAAGCATATATAAGCATATATAACAGTTGTCTGAATTATTAATTAAGATGTTGGAAACTCTGTTGTTAATACTCGCCTTTTTTCCCACTTCCCTTTTCTTAAAATACTTCTCTTCTTATTTCATCTTAAATACATCTAAACAGAATTACTATAAAAAGTGGTATAGAAAAATGGGCGGGTACTGACAAACTCCAGATTATGCTGGCAGCTATGTTGGTAGCTAAATCTGTCTTTTTTTTTTTTAGAGTATTTTTCTTCATATTTCATCGTAAATACATTTTGAGAGCATTACGCTAAAAATTAAATAGTGTGGAAAAAGGGATGGGTACTAACAATACTCCTTATTATAAATTAGGATGTTGGCAGCTATGTACTACAATCAGTAACAAAAGTATCCGAACACTAGCGAAAATTCCTATGTAAAAAAGTACACTTCATACGGTTTTGTTAAATAAATCCATGTCGAATCCTGTTCTTAGACTGACTAAGAACATGATTCGACAAGGATTTATTTAACAAAACCTTATGAAGTGTACTTTTCTTACATAGGAATTTTTGCTAGTGTCCGGACACTTTTGTTACCGACTGTAACTATGATAAGCTATGAAAAAAAAAATACTCTTAAAAAAAATATGAAAAAAAAAATGTGGGACTAGCAATGCTCTGAAATAAATTCTAAAAGTTAGCGATCCTACTTTAATGCATAAAAAATGGTGGTTAAGTATGTATTTTTAAAGTATTGGGGGGGGGATATAAATTCACGAACACATTGCTCTAATATTCTTTCTCAGAAACATATGCAAAAAATATTTCTCTAGAAATAAAATTTTAATAACTTTTTTATATTAATGAAAAAATCCAGTATGAATCTATGTGGAATTTCTTTTTTTTTTTTTTTTTTTTTTTTAATGGTTGGTATAAAAAAAATACTTATTTATAATAACTTCTTTATATTAATGAAAAAATCCAGTATGAATCTATTTGGAATTTCTTTTTTTTTTTTTTTTTTTTTTTTTTTAATGGTTGGTATAAAAAAAATACTTATTTATAATAACTTCTTTATATTAATGAAAAAATCCAGTATGAATCTATGTGGAAGTTTTTTTTTTTTTTTTTTTTTTTTTTTTTATGGTTGGTATAAAAAATACTTATTTATAAATGGAATTAGAAAATCATTCAGGTAAATCAAAATTAATGAAGACGCAGAAGGGAAAAAATGTCCTTTTTATCATCCTAAATATTGAATTTCATCTTGAAAGCTTTCTGCCGATTTCTGTAAGCGTAGTCAAAATATATAGCTTTCACTACCAATTTTGAAATGTTTCGAAATTTTTAGTGTGGAAGTTTAAAATATATATATATATATATAGTATATGTTAAATTGAACTACATGAAAAGTCTTTTAAATTTAAAAATTAGACGAAGTAATGGTTTTTATGATTTTCTTTCGTCCTAATTCTGGAAAAGATTGTATGAAAAGAGAGCATTTTTAATCTAAATTAAAAATATTTCAATAAAAATATATTTAGTAATATTTAGTAAATTAGTTCAAAAATATATTTAGTAAATTAGTTCATACAATGGCTTAAAACTACTTCCTGAGTTCTTTTTTTTTTTTTTTTTTTTTCTTTCATTGATTTTGAGAAACCGTAAATAAAAAACATTTTGAAGTGGAAATTATTGCGATCTTTATTCTGAGCATTTTACATATGTTCCAAATGCTTCCGTACTATGCATTTTTTATTTTGTTGATTTAAAGAACATGAAAATAAAACATTCTCTCAAAAAAGAATTGTTAAAAATCATTGATTTAAATAGTTTTCTTAGCTATTTTTTGAATAATTTTTACACTTTTTAAAAAAGCAAACAGTTTTCAAATGCCTATTACATTGCAGATAAACGAGAAAAAAAAAAAAAAATCTATTGAAAATATATATATATATATATATATATATATAAAAGAAAAAAAAAAAAAGTTAATTGTTTTTCTATTCATTATAGATAAGTGGTAATATGTTTCAATTTTTTGTGAAAAGATGTAAGTGTTTTATGTATTAATATTAATCTTTCATATCAACAAACACTAGCACGAAAATTTTCAAATTTAAGCAAATAATGAAACATATTTAATTATACATTTAAGTGTATATTGAAACTTCTAATTTCTGAAAGAAAGTTCTATAAAATTGGTACTGATGCAATAACAGAGCATTTAATGATCTCTTAATAACTGAATACCACTTTTCTTTAATAAAAAATTCAATAATCGTTTGCAATGATATTCTTCAAAAATCACTGCAAACGATTACTAAATTTTTCTGTAGAAAAAAGCAATATTAAATAAAGAAACCGCTAAACACCCTGTATTAATTAATTTAAATTATTGTAATCATTTAAATTATTATTTTATTTACAATAATTTCTGGTAGATACCCCGCAGGTTATATAATCCAGTTTTGCACCAGAAATTTCAATTGATAAATAAATTTATATTTGTACGGGCTCTTCCTTTGAAAAAGTATAGATTTCTCTATTAAATAAATTTCTGGTGGAGAAATGACACATCTTACCTGCGGGTTATCTACCAGAAATTACAGTAAGTTAAATTACTGCTGTAACCAGTGCTCGTGAAATACGGTCGATTGGTCGCTATTGTTGGCCAATATATTTTAACTGGTGACTATGTTTCCAACGGAAACTCAGCATTTTTAAAAATTTTTATTTTGGTGGGGAAAAAATGGGCCCAGAGTGGAATACCCACACCTATATTAAACTGCGGGGTAGTTCATATTAATTCGTGTAAAAGACAAACAAGTAAAAGGAATATAGTGACTCACAGTTATCTGTGTGTTTTTCACAAACTGTCGTGTTAAATCGTGACTGTGTTGAATCAATAATCGATGCAGTTTACTCCACTCTCGTTCATACATGCTTTGTGACTCGATACTGAATCGTTGTGCCGGTATAATGTGTCAATGCCGAGTATCAGTTTAGAGGAATAAATAAAATCGGTTTGTGGATGTTAGATTTAAATAGGTGCAGAGCTGCCAACCTAATCCGGCAAATTGTTAACGCCTACTGAAAAACGCCCCTTTTTCTACACCACTTAATTTTTAGAGCAATTCTCTTCAAATGTATTTATGACGAATTAAGTAGAAAAATACTCTAAAAATTAAGTGGTGTAGAAATAGGGGCGGTACTAACAATTTGCCGGATTAGGTTGGCAGCTCTGTAGGTGTGTTCAAATCGTACTTGGCAACATCCTAATTAATATTCCATAGTGTTGTAAGTCCCGTCTTTTTTTAAATAGTTTTAAAATGTTTTATAAACTACAAATAAATAAGAAAAACAAAATTGATATCCTAGACTAAAAGTAACTAAATAAAATTCTAAAGCAGAAAACTTAATAAGTAAATGAATAATCCATTTTTGTTCAATATAGGCGAGTATGTAGTAGATAGTAACAGAGCTGCCAACCTAATCCGGCATATTGTTAACGCCTATTAAAAAACGCCCCTTTTTCTACACCACTTAATTTTAGAGCAATTCTCTTCAAATGTATCTATGATGAATTAAGTAGAAAAATACTCTAAAAATTAAATGGTGTAGAAAAAGGGGCGGTACTAACAATTTGCCGGATTAGGTTGGCAGCTCTGTAGTAAGTATTGTTATAAATATTTGTATTTTACTATATCTTAAAAAAAATTTATTAGCATTTTTCATGAACCTGTGATATCATTTATTCTTAATACTGTATTCGAACAATAGAGATGAGAAGTTTATAGTTGTTAAAATTTTATGTTGAGACGAATAATTGAGATATGTCTATTTCCTCTGTAGTAAACATATGACTGTTTCCAGATGTTGAAAATTCTAGTAATAATTATAAATTTTCGACTTTAATAAAAATAATTTTTATATTAATAATTTTTATTTCAAATGTCACTTCACTGAAATATTATGTTTTATACTCCATAGAAAATCTTTCGAAAATGGTTGATATTAATTTGGGTATTTATAGTACTAATCCTAAAACTAAATTAACCCTTTAGTATTCGCTAGTTGGTCGATTCGCCGTCCATCCCTTTAATGTTTATTCAATAGCCACCAAAAATTTTTAGAAGTGGCATCTGATAAACATAAAAGGCGAATCGACTCGAATAATCGTCGATTATGTTTATCAAATGTCACTTATAAAAAATTTTGGTTGATGTTGAATAAACACTGAAGGGATGGGCGGCAAATCGACCAACTAGCAACTACTAACGGGTTAAAAACAAGAACATTCATTTGTCTGAAAATTTGATTGAAAGATTGCAAAAGCTTAGTCGTCAATCATGCTTTTAATATTTCATGCACATTCAAAAGTTAGATCTGCCATCTATGCTAATTTATCCGTCTTAGAGACAAGCCCTGCCTTCTTTTTTACACAAATATACTTGTAGAGTAATAACCTTCTTTTTTTATCGTGAGTACATACTGCGGAATATTATGCTAAAATTTACTGGTGTGGAAAAAAGGCGGGGCCTAACGCTATTACTGATAAATTAGCATAAATGGCAGGTCTATAAAAATCTTTTTTGAGCTGTTTTTACACGAACTTACATTTAAAATGCATGATGAAAAAAATATAATAATAATAAAAACCTCGAAAAGAGACGCCATTTATAGCAAACGACAAATATGAAGGGTTAGGAGGGGTTTTAACAATGATCGTCAATCAGACTTACAGTATTCTCGTTGTATTCTTTTCGAAGAAGAATACTAAGAATGTTAGAAACGACTCCTTTTGTGTCCGATATCGAACGCATCCTTGCGTAATTCGAATAAAAACCTTAACTTGTTGTTATACGACGTAATATTCGTAAATGTACCACATGCGGGTGATGACCTGACTGACCAAGTAACTGCCCCTTCGTGTCTCTGCTCAAAAATATCCTGGTTGTCCATTCACATGAGGGCGCAGTTCCTGGCCGCCCTGTTTAACTCCTTGCTGTTGTTCTTGACAGAGGTGGCGTTTCTAAGCAGGGTATGGTTCTTATTCAGCCGTCCCTGAGCCGCCAAGGCAGCCACTTCAAAGGCATCGCGGACGGTCCGCGGGCAGCAGCGGGCCGATGTTTCCACATAAGTCGTAGCATGGATTTGCCTTGACACAGCCAGTGCCTGCCAAAGAGAAAATAAATATACTATTTTTAAAGAGCTATCACAATACTCTTTTTTGAAAGAAATTATTATCTAAACGGTGGGTGGGTTAAGCCAGTTACAAGAATGAACACGCGCGCAGAACTCATATCACTTTCAATGCAAGAAAAAATTTTCTACTTCTTAAATCAACGATGTTATAGGTAATAGCTGCTATGTTTTAAAATTTATTCTGGAATGTTTTTAGCCCCGCCCTTTATTCACACCGTAATCTTTGTAGAAAAATTTTCTTTAATATATGATTACGATTAAATATTAAGTAAATTTCTCTAAAATTATTACGGTGGGAAAAAGGGGCGGGACTAACAACATTCCGGAATAAATTAAAAAACTTGGCAGCTACGTAGCGTAGGTAGAGAAGTTTCTTAAACAAATACTTTTATAAATTCTGCGCCCGTGTTCCATTCCTGTAGTTATCTACACTAAGGACAATGTTGCCAATTTTTGAAACTTTTTCATTCAATATCTACAACTAAAATTTTAATTAAAATTAATCATATCTTTAATATGAAATGTCATTTCCAAAATTATTGGTGATTATTGAATAAAAAAAGTTAAAAAAAAAAATTGGCAACACTAAGTAGGGATCTGTTATCGAAACGGATTGAATACCTTAGCCCTTTGAAGTACCAGGTAATTGTGGTTATTTAATACGAATAGCATCAGAAATTGCAAGCAAAGATACAAGAAAAGATATAAATTATTATTTTCCTATAAGTTTCAAACGCAAAAATATTTAAAAATTTCCAGCCTGTATCTTAACAGATGGGAGTAAAATGCAGGTCGTATAAAACATATACCTCCATGCTTCAAAGGATTAAATGAAACAGAGATTGTACAGACTAATGTAATTCAAATAATTTTTGATCAGAAATTTTATTTTATGATATATGGCTTTTTGATGCGCAGAGTTATCAGCAGTCATTATTTATAATACCACTTTTTTTTTTAGAGTATACTTCATTAATCGTTTGTACTAAATATTTTCGAAAGAATATTACAATGATTGCTTAATATAAAAAGTAACATTTAAAATAGGGATTGCTAGAATCCCTGCATAGCTCAGTCGAACTTGAAGTAAAATTTCATATACATATAGTGTAAACACGTTTCTCGCACCTAGCTTTGAGGACAATTCCAAAGGGCTTGAAGGATTGCCATAATGACCGACAGGTTGATATCTGGCGAACATCCAGTCATTCAGCATTCCCTCATCGCTATTTTCTCTCAATGACTAGGGTTATCACCCCTATACTAGACTCGTAAAGTCAGCCCTTTTGTAGAAGCTCCCATGATTGCAAAAAATGTTGTTAAAAAATATTTTACCCTGTATAAAACATAAGGTATATATATTATATATTGTATTTGGTTTCAAAGAATGAATAAAATAAGAAAAAAAAAAAACATGATTTAGGAAAAATAAATAAATGAATTAAATAAAATAAAAATGGCGTCGCAATTGCAACAATGCTTTGAAAGATAAAGTAATCAGTTTTACCCGTGAGTAAAAAAAAATTAATAAATGAATGAATAAAAATAAAAATAAAAATAAAATAAATAAAAAATCTATAAAAATAAAGCTATAGATAAAAAATCTATAAAAGTACCGCCACTTGGCGATTTTGCGGTTTTCTATCTACCGAAAAAAAATATATATATATTGTACTTTTCTGTTATGAGGATCGGATTCAGGTTGAGTAAAAAAAGTAATAATTCTGAGGGTTTTAAATATTATCCCTTCTACAAATAAACTAGTGGCAATTTTGGTGAGTTTGTGCTGAAGTTAATTTTCATAACTAAACTTTACTTTACTTTAACTCTTTGCGGTATAGGGTAATTCAGGACATTTAAATTACACTGCCATCGGAATTACGAACAAAATTAAAATAAAAGAAATTTTAAATTTTCAGGTTAAAAAAAGGGGGCATTTTGTTATAAATGTAAATTTTTGCTAAAAAATTTCAGGGATGAGTTTTTGCACTTCAGAATTAAAATTAGGTGTTCCATCAGCGGGAACACTGCGACTAAAAGAGTTAAATTATATTTCATTATTTTGATTAGCAAAAAAAAAAAAAAAAAGTTACATTTTAAATAAGTTTTTCATTATTGACTATTTAAAACAACTTTTGGCTATTCTTTTTGATCTGGTGACTATGGCAAATTTGAAAATACCCTCATTTGAATATATTGTCCTCTTGGTGGGGAAGCAGAGCCTGATTAACGGTGAGGCACACTCTCACCGGCATATTTTTACAATTATTTTTTACTTCATGTCATAGAAATTCCACGCTTTGACGAGGAAATAATTTTTATAAAAAATGAACAGTGTAAAACAGTACAATTTACTCACCGTTATTAGACACCAGAATTCTATTAAAATAATTTTTAATGAGAATTTTCTGTTTATTATAGGAAGAAAGTATTTGTTAAAAAAATACGGTGTAAGAAAATATAATGTGTGCCTCAGTCTAAATCAGGCCCTGTGGGGAAGGCCGATTAGTATGTAATATTAAAACAAAAACAAATGGGCGTTTATTAATATGCACTTTAAACTGAATAAACTTGACTTATTTTTCCAAAAATTTTGCAATAATTTAACTTTATACATTTATTGCTAAAAAAAAAAAAAAAAAAAAGAACAGAAAAAAGAAAGGAAAAAAAAATGTATTCTAACAAATCTGTTTCCTTAAAACAACGAATTAACTGCATTTTTTTTTTTTTTTTTTTTTTTTTTGTCAGGGGGGTTACTGTGAATGAAATAAAACTTTCTGCATCATTTCTCATTTCAAAAGCTAATTTAATCCTAAATTTTATATGATGGAATTATGCTACTTTAAAACGATCATACTGTATTTTTGCCTTTGATTATTATTTATTTGTTTGTTTAATTTGAAATATTTCAGTGTTTCGATAAAACTTATACACAATTAAATGTTCTTGACAGCCAGTCGATAATTCATTTTCTTATAATAATCTGCATTTAAAAATCAAATTATCTCTTCCGAATTTAATAAAATATGCGAAATAATTTTTAATTGCATTACATATTTTCGTTTCGAAATTAGATTTCCTGATGAATGATATTTTTAATCAACATTCTGTGAGCAAAGCAATTTACTAATATCTTTTAAACTTTATAAAGCTTTTTTTTTTTTTTTAAATATATATATAATAATGTCATTTTAAATTGCTTTTCAGGTTTATAATAATTTAAAAAGAAAATTTCGTCTAACTTATTAGATAAAATGCATTTCATTTTTAGTTCTTTCTAAGACATTGCGAAATATACGTATCACTAAAAGCATCACTTTTTAAATGGTAAAGGCGTGGTAAGTTATTTTTCCACCGTTCATTGTTTTCGAACTTTAACCAGAGTTGCCCTCATTTTAATTTATTCCGGAGCATTTCTAGGTCCACCTTTATGTCATACCTATTTTCCTCTAAAAGTAAATTTTTCTTGTTTTATCGTAGTTATGTATTGGTTGATTGGTCATGTTTAACGTCGCAATATTACTGCGCAATGGGTAACTGGTGACGGTCCGGAGACATGTCATCATAATTTTAATCCACCACGGAGGAGAGAGTTATGTACTGGAGAAATTTATTCTATAAATAAAGGGGTGTGAAATCAAGGCAATGCTAAAAATGCTACAGAGTGAATTAAAATATTGGCAACTATGCTTTAAACCGTGTGTGTGCATGTGTGTGATACTATGTGCGGAGATGCCAACATTTTAATTTATTCCGGAGTATTTTTAGCCTCGCCTTTATTTCATACCACTTTTTAAAATCATATCTTTTTATATTATCGTAGTTACTTATTGAAGAAAATATTCTATAAATAAAGTGGTGCGAAATAAAGGCGGGCTAAAGATTGTCCTGCATAAATTAAAACGTTGGCATCTATGCTATGTGTTAAGCATACTCTGAACAGGGGTGTTTGCGTTCTCATACTTGCCAACCATCTCATTAAAAACCGTACAATTGTTAACGCCCCTTGAAAAAACGCCCCTTTTTACACACCACTTTATTTTTAGAGTAATTCTCTCCAAATGTTGTTGCGATTAAATATGAATAAAATTACTCTAAAAAATGACTGGTGTGAAAAAAAAGGCGGGTACTAAAAATTGTACGGTTCATAATGAGATTGTTAGCAAATATGCGTTCTAGATTTTTTATTTTATTTCCCACCAACCGGTTGGTGGGTTAACATTATATCACTATTTAAAAATTACTGGTGGGAAAAAATAAAAAATAAAAAACCGGAATGCAAACACCCCTGACTGAATGAGAATTTCAGAAAAACATGAGGGCCCACCAGCGGCTGAGCGGTTCTGCGCTCAAAGCTGGTAGACGTGAGGTGCCGGGTTCGATCCCCGGTCGTGCTCGTCGGCCTAGCCGTTCGGAGTTTTCCGTGGTTTCCTCCGAAACTTGCGTAAATACGGGCTAGGACCCCTTAGAAAGACCTCCACGGAAGGCACTCCCCCTCAGGCCTAGGACCCCAGTGTTGTCAATCGGCCTTAATCCCTAACACCAACACCAACACCAGAAAAACATGAATGAACACGTACAGTACGCTTGTGCAAATAATCTCTTTTATCAAGTACAGCTGAATAAGAACTACAGACATGTCCAAATAACTTACCATGCTTTTCCCTTTAAATAAATGATGAAACACGCTTTTATATTAACACACAAAGTTTTATCATATAAATATTCCTCAGCATGAATTTAATATAATTTTAAATATAAATTAGATAAAATCATACTTGGCAACTATCTCATTATGAAGCGTAAGATCTTTAGTACCCGCCTTTTTTTTCACACCAGTCATTTTTTAGAGTAACTTTATTCTTATTTAATCGTAACAACAGTTGGAGAGAATTACTCTAAAAATAAAGTGGTGTGGAAAAAAAAGGTGTTTTGTTAAGGGGCGTTAACAATTTTCCGCTTATTAATGAGACGGTTGGTAAGTATGGATAAAATCGGTGCAATTTTAAACAAAATATGTGCAATAATTTGTAAAGGAGTAAAACGTTTTCCAGTTACATACTTGCCAACCATCTCATTAATAACCGTACAATTCTTAACGCCCTCTGAATAAACGCTTCTTTTCTCACACCACTATATTTTTAGAGTTATTCTCTCCAAATGTTGTTACGATTAAATAAGACTAACATTACTCTAAAAAATTATTGGTGTGAAAAAAAAGGCGGGTACTAAAAATTGTACGGTTCACAATGAGACGGTTGTCAAGTATGCAGTTATAATACGCTCTATAATAATATTTTTAATCAACCCTTAAAAAATTAAGAGATTTTATACCCCCTATTAACACTTTTTTTTTTTTTTTTTTTTTTTTTTTTTTTTAAATAACACTATGTTTTTATCAATTAATAGTTCATTAATATTTATTTTCTTATAATAAACTGGAAATAAAAAATCTAATTTCCAAATTGCTGCATCGAAATTTTTTAAAACAACATTTGATATTAAAATATAACAATTATTTCTTAACATTTCTACGACCGATGACATGAACGTTGTTCCATTAAAATTAGTAAAGTCCAACCTTTAGTCGTTCTTGCAAAATATTACTTTATGTTACAAAATGATTTTGTATGTTCGTGTTTAACCCTTTAAGTTTCATTAGCTTATATATATGCCGGCAGCATTTAATGCATCCATTACGGAGGATAAAATTTATCTGATTTAAACACGAATACTTAAAATACTTTTGATAAATAATGTAACGTTTTAGAGACACGTTATAAGGCTATTCTTACTGATCAATGCCAGAAAAAGTACGGGCGTGAAACTGTTAACACTTTTCAAATAACACACAAAAATCCATTAGCATTATACTTTTCTTATAATACAATATCAAGCCACACAGCGTTCCTAGAACTTTACGTTCATTTTATTATATTGTCCCCAATTTAAAAAAAAAAAAAAAAAATATTCACCTAATATTTTGACGTAGACACATTCAAAAATATTTAAGTAAAGCATACTTGCCAACATGTAAATTAATATTTTCTAGTGTTCTTAGTCCCGCCCGTTTTTTCACTCCAGTAAATTTTTAAAGTAATATTCTCCAAATGCAATTACGATTAAACCAGAAGAAAATACTCTAAAAAGATACTGGTGTGAAAAAGAAGCGGGGCTAACAATACTGCGGAGTATTAACACTTTCGTGATCACATGTTTTTGTCTTTTTGACAGTAAAGTCCGCCTGTGGGCGTTATTCTTCAAAGTTACAATATTTCAGAACAAAATTTTCTATATTCAGATTCATATTACAAATGATATAGATTATACTCTTTATAATCAAAATATTTAATCCATAGAATATTGGTTGTGCAAATATGAATATTGCGAAAGAAACACCTACCGAAGGAGTTGTAGCTTTTCAAATGACGGGAATCTACATCAGCAGTCGCGAAAATTTTAATTAGTATGTTGGCAAGTATGGAAAAGTGTCGTACGACGACAGTGGTGGCAACATAATAAAATATAAGTAAAATTTTAGCAACAAGGCCTGCAATATATATGCAGAGTTGCCAACCTAATCCGGCAAATTGTTAATACGGCTCTTTTTTCTGCACCACTTAATTTTCAGAGAAATTCTCTTCAAATGTATCTACGATGAATTAAGAAGAAAAATACTCTAAAAATTAAGTGGTATAGAAAAAGGGCGGTACTAAAATTTTGCCGGATTAGGTTGGCAGCTCTGTATATGTAAATAAAAAATTAATCAACCTCCAAAATTTGAATCAAAATATTTGAATTATTTCAGCAGTTGTACGCATGGTTGCCAATTTCAGCCCTTTTTGGTACCTAGAATTTTTTTTATAATTTTTTATAACAGATTTCACTGATTAAATTAAAAAAAAAAAAAAAAAAAAAATCTATCAAAATTTTTCGGTAGTTAAAAAGTGCTAAAGTTGGAAACTGTGGTTTTATAAAAAGATTTTGGGGTTAAATTATATTCCTTGTAGAGTGATTTTCTTTATAGTGAATCGCAATTATACATTGAAAAAAATTACTCTACGAAGTAAGTACAATGTGAAAAAAGGGCAGGTATAAACAACATTCCGGAATAAATTTTAAAAGTTAGCAGCTATGAAGTAAGCTAAATCTTAATGTTTTTATTAATGTCATATAAAAAATATCAACTTTTTCTTTTTCGGTTTTCATAATAATACAGCTTTTTGCATAATTCAAGTATTTTGCAATATTATCAATGGAAACTAAAGAGCCCATGATATGATCTCTTAACGCTTTTCTAATAAAACGCTATTCAAGCACTTTGCAATCTCATCAAAGAAATCTAATATTTTCGCGATTAAATGTGCTGTAGAATAATATTTCCAAAAAGCTTACCCTAAGCAAACCAGTTTTCTTTTATCTCTTGACACTTTTCTAACAATATGCTTTCATTGTTATTCAAACACTTCACGACTGCATTGTAATATTTTCGTAATTAAATATACTGCACAGTAATATTTCTAGAGAATCTTGCTAAATGAAATACAAGTTTTACTGTATCTTAATGATTTTCTAAGAATGTGCTTTCTTTATTAATCAAACACTCTGAAATCTAATATTTCACCGCTAATCTTATAAAATATTATTTGTTCATCTTCGTTCTTGAGTAGGTAGAAGAAAGATTATAAATGTTAGTAGATTCTCATCAAGTAGTTCATTTTTTAATTTTCTCTATCTGTAGAATTATTCAAGTTAATTTAAATAAAGTTTAAAGAAGAATATTGATTGCATTATTTTATCGTTTAATTATTATCATTAATTCTCACTGGTATATTTAAAACAGGGTTCAATTCAAAGGGAAATTTGAATAGATATCCTATTATAAAAATTACTATATAAAAATTCTAGTATCCAAATTTTCCTTTTAGAGGAACCGTGTTTACAAGAGAAACTACGATTTAATAGTAAATTTAATAGTAATTGGTAAACAGGTCATAGTTTCTTTCGATCCGAAATAATAGTTACGAATTTTTGCATTTTATGGTGTTTATTCAAAATTTTGTACTTATTACTTTTAAACGCTAGTTCTGTGGTGCTTTTTTATGATTAAGTTTAGTTTTGATTACAGAATGTTAGTTTGATTTTCCTTACCTATAAAAATTACTATAGTCTTTTAATTGCAATTTTAAACAATGCTCTAAATGAAATCATTACATGAACAGTTTTTACATGCTTTATATATATAGTAAAAAGCAATTTAATATTGAATATTAAAATCTCTTCACACACACGCGTCTGTTCTGCAAAATCCGCTAAGCTATTTGCTTTTAATCTTGCAATCGAAGTTAAGTTTATTAAGAAGGGCTAGAAGCATAGGAAATATTTTTCTGATGCATTGAAATGTCAAAGTTTATGGAAATACGCCCATACATCTCTTTCGCTTATTGTATAAAAACCGGACCGGGTGATCCAAAATTCAGAATAAATAAAAAATATATAATATTAACTATAGCTCTAAGCGGTTTTTCTTGAAATGCGAAGAAAAGCATGGGACTTATTTGTTATATAAGAAAAAAATATTAGTTATATGTTTCACCAAGAGATGACGCTGTTTTGTAGTAAATGTAGTGTCCACTTCCACACAATTTAAACAGATCCGCCATATCAAATGAGCCATTTTCTGAATACTGTCTAATCGCAGCTTGGCGTGTTGCATGTGATTTCAGATGCTAGCAAATATTTAAATATATAATAATTAATTAAATTATTGCTTATTACTGCGGTTAATTTTTCTAATACGATAATCATAATATTCGATCATTATTAGATATAAAGCATTGTTAGTTAAGCTTTATTATAAGAATTTCCAACGCGTAACTTCTGATGGCTATTCTTATAAATGACAGTTATCATACTGACTATTTATAGTCTTTATTGAGTTTTTGAATGTACTGTACCACTGTACCAAAATAATAATAAAAGATTTTTAAAAAGAACGCTTTTTTACCGGTGTCCTAAATAAGGCAAAATTTTCTCTACTGAAACCAATTAAAAGCATTCATTGATGACTACATCCTACTATATAGTAACATACTTTGTCCTCAATGCATGCTTTTGATCTTTTAATTGGTTTGAATACAGAAAATTTTGCTTTATTTACTTCTTTTTAGGACGCCGATAAAAAAACATTCTTTTTAAAAATCTTTTTTTTTTTTTTTGTTGTTATTTTTAAAAATTAAAACTACAAAACCGAAATTAAAATTTAAAACCGAAATGAAGCAGGACGCGAAGGTTTTCAAATTCTTCAAATACTGTAAAATTTTCTGATATTCTGAGTTACTTATGGGTCACTCACTGTTCACGCAGGTGTCACTCACTGGTTACTCCTCACTGGTTACCCACAGTTCACTCACTGGTCGCTCACTGGTCACTCATTCGTCATTCATGGTAACTCACTGGTCACTCACGGGTCACTCATTGTCACCCATGGTCACTCATATTCATAGGGATGACCCTTGAGTCAAAATATAGCAGAAAATTGGCTCGATGACAGATAGAACGACAGACAGCCTGGGTGAATAAAAAAGCATTCTAATAAAAAGAGTCATCTTACAATTAAAGCACCCTCTGATGGAGAAAATTAAACTGATTTGTCAACAAATCTTTTGTTGCTTAAAAGAAATCCCATATATCTTTCTGTGCATTTCCGTGAAAACCATATAGTGCTAAGATAAATACTTTTTTGAATATAGCTTTTATGACTTTTAGATCGACCGGTATTAGGATATTGGATAGTCTTGCTGTTTCAAATTATTAAAATGACGCCGGAAAGTTTTGTTTAAAGATACTTATATTATACTAAACTGTTAAATATATATATATATATATAGGGGAGCGTAGAGCAGATTGTATCAGTTTTTAGAAAATTAAATATATTGTGAAATTTAATTACGTTTACCTGTTTCTAATTGCTGTTTTCAATAGTATACATAATCATCTATCATACCTATAAAAACCACTTTCGTTAATATTGCTAGTTTTAGCACAAAAAATATTTTTTTTTAATTATTTGCCTGTTACAATTTGCCCCCGGATTTGGGGCTAGTTGTAACACACGCGGGGCAAATTGTAACGGATACAAAGGGAACCCTAACAATAAAAACGATAATATTTCAAAATGTTTTTTGTAATCAATCATTTATTAATTTAATAAAAAAGACAATTATTAACTAATATTAAATTATAACCTTCTTGGTATAGTAAAAATGGATTATATCAAATGGATTTTAGTAAAATGAAGAGAAAATTAAAGATAAAATCAACATAGAAGTCAATCTTAGTCACAGTTGAAATTAATTCAAGCAAATGATATTTTGTTCCTCTCATGCATTTAACGTGTGCTCACATTTTGCAAATTAAGCATTATACCCATTCTTCTGCAAAGGTGAGGGTTTAGCAAAACTCGATTTCTCAACCCTTTTTTTCAGGACACTCTCATTGATGAGAAGTTTCTGCTTTTTTTCTATCACTATTTTTATGCAATATTCTCTAATTAGTAATTAAATCATGATTCTAATTCGTGGTTAAATAATCACGATACTATTATATAAAAACACAAAAAATATTTCTGTATAAATATAGTATTGGCAAAGAAGCCAAATATTTTTCATTTCTGAAAGTTTCCTGAAAATGGGCGGAGACTTCGAGCTCTGGCTGTAGGCATCACCACAAGCCACTCCTCTAACATGTTACAACTTGCCCCATCGTATGATTTTGGACAGTTTGTTTATTTATAAAAATATATAACGATTTATACAAAAAATTTAACATGCATTTTATAACTCAACACACAGACTAAATAAATAACTATAAACATTTCGTTAAAGTATAAATTAACATACCTTTAATCAAAACTTACGAAACATTTTTCCCCCCCACTAACTAGCTAAAATGAAGCACGTGTACAGAACCTCTCATTAACCATTTTTCTGAAGCACCGATTGTGCTTACATTATAAATCGCGTCATAAGAATTATATTTATAAAAATATTTAATCACAACTGTTACAAACTACTCTGCAAATTGCGTGCTACTTCTTACCCCTGTGACAATTATCCCCACGCTCCCCTGTATGTATATATATATTGTCCAGAAAAAATTTCGGTGTCAGATTTTTAATTAAAATGGACAGAACTTTCTTATACACTTAATACTAGAGCTGCCAAAATTTTAATTTATTCCCGAGCGTATTTAGCCCCTCCTTTAATTAATACTACTTTTATTTAAAAAATAAAAAAGGTACTTTTATTACTTAAATTCACTTTTATTTTCCTTACCTTATCGTAGTTATATTTTGGTGAAAAATATTCCTTAAAGAAAATTGTGAGAAACTGAGGCAGGGATAAAAATGCTCAGGAATAAATTAAAATGTTGGCAACTATGTTAATACATGAGAATTACATAAAATGAAGTTTAGAATTCACATAAAAATTCTAATTTAATTCCTTTACCGATGAAAATTACAGTAGTATTTAAATTATATTTCGAACAATATTCTAAGTGAAATCGATATATGAAGGATATTTACACATTTATAGCAAAACGTAATTCAATAATGAATATTACAACCTCTTTCCAGAAACACGTGCAATGTGGAAAATGTATTATAAAATTTTTCCTTTAACCATGAAATCGAAGTTAAGCTTATCGAAAAGAGTTGGACGGATAGAAAATATTTTTAGAGATAATTCATATTTTCGTAGTACTAAAAAGGCAATGCAGAGAAACAAAAGTTAGAAAGTTTCAGAAATTTGGTGATAAAAGCTTTTACGCTAGCAGCCCATCAATAATTTGAGTTTGAAGTGTGATGCAACTGAAAGCCACCGTATCTCTGCACTAAAGCATTAAGTAACTAAAAATAAAATTATTTTATCTTTCCTCAAAAAATAAAATTGTAATTTTACTTCGAAAATCCAGTGGCGAATCGAATTAGAATGTTTACCGTTGGCTAGTATAAGATATATATTTTGGAATTTTATTAAAAATATTTCAAGTGCCATTAAAATTTATTTTGATTTTGTGGATATTTTTTTAAAAATAGGTAACTTGCACAAAAGAAAAGAGTGTACAAAATACTTTAAAATAAATTAAAAATAGTATTTGTCAAAAACTATGAAATAATAATATATAATTGCATTTTTTAAAGCGATATATCATTTTACAGGGTGTCTCCAACATATTGAAACACGCTTTAATTCTGTGTCTGTTAGAAGTAAAGGGGTATAGTAATTTGTAAAAGTATTCAATATAAGGTAGGAAATGTGACTGTGTTAGTAAAAATTTCTTCGCACAATTTTTCTAAACGGGTACGGGACATACTTTTTAAATTTTTATACGATGCCTCCAGACAAAATTTATTAATAATAATAATACTGTTTTCTATCCAGCAATTAAAAAAAGTTTCATAACTCTATCTTTAACACTTTTGCAATTTACTTTACCTACTTACCCCTAATAGTTAAAGAATAAAATTGTGTTTCAGTCTTTTTGAGACACCCTGCGTATATTAATCTCTTATATTCTTTGCTTTCAACTGTATTCATTAAAAAATAAATAAATGCGTAAGATTCATGATTTTTTTTTTTTTTTTTTTTGACTTTGTGCGAATTTATGTATCTTACCAGAAAATAGAGATGAGCTCGAGCTCGAGCCCGAGCCCGATCGGGCTCAAATCTTACGCAAGTCTTCGGGCTCCGGGCGGGCTCGGATTCAAGCTAAAAGTTCCGTTTATTTTATTCTTCAATAACTGGAAAATGTAAAAAAAAAAAAAAAAAAAAAAAAAGAAAGAAAGAAATTTTATTCATTTTGAGAGCACTTTTAGTAATGCCATAATAGTCATGATATGTTATAAATCACAAAATAACCTTGCAAACCTTAGTAGCTTTGACTTTCCTTTTTCTAAACAGAACTTTTTTTTTCAACGGGGTGCATATTATGTCATAGTGTTATACAGTAATCCTTCCTCCTTCGTTATATTGGGCCTCATTATATCACTCATTCGGATAAATTTTTTGTCCCCCGATAGGCGCGTTATAAATAATGGGCTGCACTATAAATATATATTATATAAATATACGTGTATACAGAGACACAGACATTATAAATTGTTATAATAACATTTATAGTTATTTAAATTGAGGATTGATAATAAGAAAATTAATTTGAACATGAAAACGGTGTTTAGTTTTACTATTGTGTATGCGTTGAATAGCGTACCACTTTCAATATCGGGCTCGGGCTCTGATCACACAAAATTTTTCGGGCTCGGGCGAGCTCAGTTCAAAAATGTTTCGGGCCCGGGCGGGCTCGGATTGCCAAAATAGAGCCCGAACTCACCTCTACCAGAAAACCATCCTAATAGTGTAATAATAGAAATCAATTAAATTATGTTCATTTGATAGGGCATAATATAACGTGATTTTTGACGCAATAACTGTTAGCCCTCGCAAGTCCGTTCTTGAGAAATCTATATTTAAATTTGAGTAAAAATATAGTAATCTAAAAGAAGTGGGAGGAGTCCCATGAAAACCTGCCAGAACCATGACTTTTATTAATTTTTAGATTCTATTTTAGCGATTTTTAGGCATTATATCTCGATTGAATATATCTCAAAGATGAAATGGGCAACTGATTATTCCATCAAAGAATACGTTTGACTATGCTTTTTCGATTTCTGCTTGTTTTGGATTTTTATTCATTGTTTCAGTAAGGTGTGGTGTTATCGATTCAGGCGTGATTGCACCGATTATTAGCGAATTTTCAGAATTTATAACTCGAAAAAAAGCTGACGAGGGTAATTGCTTTATGTGTCAAAGCACATCTTTTTATATGCTCTTCCGATTAATTCTTGTTTGGATTTTTTTTTTTTTTTATGATTACACTATGGGATGGTTTCCTGGTTAGGATAGCCTAACAACATAATTGTTTCTAGAAAATGTCAATCTATTTGTCTATTATCTGCCTAACACAAAATCTGTGAATGTTGTAACTTATATAGTAATGCACGTATTCCATTTAGTTTAATCTTGCATAAATTGGCAGTGGGCTTGGGGATGCGGCCGGTAGGGCACTGCTTTCTAGAACGGTTCCACCACTGGCTGAGATGTTCTTCTGTCAAAGCTAGTAAACTTGAGGTACCTGGTCTGATCCCAAGTACACTCGTCAGCTTAGTTGTTCGGGATTTTCCGGGGACTTCTCTGAAAGTTGCGTAAATATAATATAAGCTAGGGTCCTTAAAAAGACCCCCCCAAAGAGCAGTCCTGCAAGGCCTAGAACCTTAGCGCACTCAGTTGGCCTTAACCATAACACGAACACACAAACACGCCTTCTGGAGCACTAGGTCCCGGATTTGAACCCCGGTGCTGGCATAAATGTTTGTTTCATCGTATGGATACAAGATGTTATGCCTCGGTGTATTATGGATCATTAGAGACGAAAGTCATAGTAACTATAAATATCAAAGCTGTCAAATAAATACTGTATACAGTACATAGAATTTATTTAATACTATATAGTATCAAATAAATTCTGTATACTATATAATCTAAAATTACAGCGACAAACTTTAAGGGAAGATCGGGCATGTCACAAGGATTAAGAAATACTTAGAAACCCAAACCAGCATTTGTCATCTCAATCCTTTAAGAAATAGTTAATTTAGGATACTTTTTAACGGATGTGAGCAGTACAAAAGTAGAGCTAGAAGCTTTTAGTGGATGTAGATAACAGGTTAAGGAGTGAGAAATACATAGCAAAATATGGTCGCAAACATCATATTAACTCTTAAAAAAGCCGTTACCTTGCAACGTTTTTTTAACACTTACTGGCGTATATGAGTATTATACACTGTCCATGTGTTGTCTACTTTTTCCAGTTATTTGCAACTGTGCGTATCTTGTAATTTTTTTAATCTTGTGCGATCCATGTTTTCACAAAATCCTATACAATATTCGTACTAATAAAATCAGTACTTTAAATAAAATATATCATTTAGAAACAGTATTATTACTATGTACTTTTATATAATCATTTCCACGAAAAAAATTGTTTATTCTAAATTCAAAATTTAAGAGCTACACTCACCTTTGTTTAAAAATCCGCCCCCCCAAAAAATAAATAAAAAAATAGGTTCTTAAAGGGTTAAGATGACATTTACGGACGTGGGTTTCTATGCATATGTGAATCCTTATGATATAAGTTTGTCGCTGTAATTTTGGTGATTCGCTAATGGTGCGACAAACTTCCGGAAGATGTTCAGAGCACAAAGGCGATTCAGAATCACTGCCGTATTCAATCATAAGAAACACAGCAAATATGCCGTTAAAATTTCTGTATGGTGATACTGGTAGCAGAAAAAGAGGAAATAATATCATTTTTTGTGACTGATGTTACCTTCTTCCATGGAATCCCCATTAACAGTTTTCCTGTGATAGTCAGTGTTGCCATATCTGGTGGATTTTTTATTCAATAATTACTAATTATTTGTAATTATAACGTTTGCCTAATCACTTCGAAGACTGATATTTTATCATGTGTATCAAATATCACTTCTCAAAATTATTGGTGATAATTGAATAAAAATTCCACCAGATCTTGCAACACTATTGATAACCCTTAACTGTTTAACTTTCACGCACATAAAATCACCGGAATTTGACCACGCTCTCTGTTTCTCATTTTCATGATATTTTACAAAACTAAAAAACATTAATCATCATTATGCTAATTAAAATGTAGTAAAAAATATCAGGTGAATGGAAATACATATCATTCATATGCTTATTTTAACCCCTTCAGGTGCAATGAATTTAAGTTAATTTAAAATCAAATGCCTCTAGAGTCCGACATCAAGATTAGAAGAACAGTAATAAATGAATGTTTTCAGATAAGGTAAAAAAAAGTAAAATTTTATATAAAATTTCTGGGATGAATTTTTGCAGTTGAGAACTGAAATTAGGTGATATAAAATATATACAACCGCCCCTGAAAGGGTTAACACAAGTATCTTGAGTTCAATAAAAATTGGAACTATTTGCGTGTGTCTTTAAACAACTACAAAAAGGCTTTAAAAAACCTTATCTCGTTAGGATTGCATTCCCATAGCTGCCAACCTAATTCGGAGTATTCTTACTACCCACACCTTTTTTACGCACCATTTAATTTTTAGAGTAATTCTCTTCAAATGTATTTACGATGAAATAAAAAGAAAACTATTCTAAAAGAAGAATGGTTTGAAAAGAAAGGCGGTTACTAACAGTACTCCAGATTATTAATTAGGATGTTGGCAGCTATACATTTCCGACTCTGCATTGGTATGTGATTCCAAATCAACTCTGTGCCCCCTGCATCCGCTGTAAATTTGTTGCACCGGTAGCGAATCATCCTGTATTTATACATAAATTGTTAGTATGCGCTTTATACATATATATAAAACATAGGTCTTAAAACACACAGAACGCATAAACGATAGAACTTTTTTTATTATTATTTTGTTCCCGAGTCAGTCATTCAATATTTCAATTAAGCCATTTTTCTGTGAAAAGCGTCATCCATTGCCCCTTTTTTTTCCCCTATGAGCGCATCTTATTAAACATCTGCATACCAAATTTGGTGGCAATTTGCTTGTGCGTTTTATCATCAGGATGATGTTTACATAAATTTGTATGACATAAATTTTAGTAAGTATTTTGGTTTGAAATACTTGTCAAGCTTTGTTCTTAGTTCCTGTGAACAAAATTAAAACAAATTTATATCTAATACACAAAACGTAGAAAATCACACGAATGCACAGTTCAAATAAATTACATAATTGCCAACTTGTACTTTTTTTGCCACCAGAAACTCTTTAATCGAAATTTTAATAATTTCTTTAGCCGTCTTCTGTGATCGAACATGATAAATTTGTTTTAAAAGAATTAGTTGTGTTAAAAAACCGCATAAGTTGAAACCTATGAAATTAGAATCATATTAAGGTACATTTTATAATTATTACAATATACTAATTCAATTTCTAAAATTATATATAAAACACTTTTAAATAGTAAATACCAATTTTGAATATAATTTTCAATAAATTTTCATTTCAATTACAATTTGTTTTTCATTAAAATACAAAAATTTCAGGTGAAAAAATACAAATATATGATATTGATTTCTTTCAGATACCTAGGAAAAAAGCAAATATTTATTTATAAAAAATGTTTCGTTGACAACATATAAAATTTTACGTTTCGTTTATTTTTACTTTTATTTTTTTATATTATCAGATCTGCCAACCTAATCCGGCAAATTGTTAGTACTGCCTATTTTTCTACACCACTTAATTTTTAGAGTAATTTTCTTCAAACATATTTACGATTAATTAAGAAAACAAATAATCTAAAATTTAAGTGGTGTAGAAAAATGGGCGGTACTAACAATTTGCCGGATTAGGTTGGCAGCTCTGTATTATATTTAAAGAAAGTTGTTATAAAAATTCCCAATGAAGAGCGCTATGAATAATGATTACTGTAAAAATGTGTTTTACTTCTGCAAAATGTTGAACGGACATAGAATAAGTCTTAAGAAATTTTTAACATTCACCTTCAATCTTTATCATAGTTGTCAACTTTTATAATATATTCCGAAGCATTTTTCTTCCCGCCTTTTCTTCATACCACTTTTTTTAGTATATTTCCCCTTATATTTTCGTATCTTAAGTACTCATACTAGCCAACATAACAATTAATATTATGTAAAATTCTCAGTACCTGTTCCTATTGTCAAACCATAGCCTCTTAAACTAGATGCCTTCCGCGTGGCTCGGAAACTTGGCAACAGCTCAAGCGGTACAGAGCGCCACCTGGTAACTATTCAGCTATTTTTTATTCAACTGCCACCAATAATTTTAAGAAGTGATATATGATATATGTAATCGACGTTTCTTCGATTCTATTGGCGCTGTCTACTGCTCTTCATTGGAAAATTTTGTAACAATGTTCTTTAAATAAAATATTAAAAAAAAAAAAAAGAAAGAAAAGAAAGAAAAGATAGTAATCTGGAATGTAACTTAAAATCCACAGTTTAATCTGTCTTTTTTATGTGTTTACGAAACGTGAAATTTTATATGTTGTCGACGAAACATTTTTTTTTAAAATAAATATTTGTTTTTTTCCCTAGATATCTGAAACAAATCAATATTATATATTTGTATTTTTTCACCTGAAATTTTATATTCTAATGAAAAACAAATTGTTACTGACATGAAAATGTATTGAAAATTATACTCAAAATTGGCATTTATTTAAAAGTTTTTTTTATATAATTCATATATTATTATATATTTTATCATAATTACATTTGAAAAAATTTTACTAAAAATAAAGTGGTGTGGAAAAAGGGGCGGATTCTAAAAATCTTACAGAATATATTAATTAGTAAGTTGAAGGAATATTATATTGAAAGAAAATACCTTACAAATAAAGTTGCGTGAAGTAATGGCGGATTTAAAAATGCTCCAGGATAAATTATGAAAGTTGGAAACTTTGCCTTTATGGATACCAATCTTACGTGTTTATCATAAAAAATGGCAGAGCTTTAAATAACGATCTGATGTCTAAATAATATTTTCTGTTTCTCATAATAAATGCTAAACCAGCCTCTTTTTTTTTTTTTTTTTTTTTTTTTTTGGGGGGGGGGGGGGGAATTTTTTTAAATTATAAAAATTTCTTTGTACGTGCTATATACAAACTTATCAAATTTCTTCCGCATGATAGCAGTTAGGATAAAGCACAAATCCTGTCAGACGAGTCCAAAGAAGATCTTACAATATTTTTTATTTATTCCATAGTATTGCGAATATCTACCTTTTCATACAAATCTTTTTAAGAGTAATTTTTTTCTTATGTAATCGTAATTACTTACTTAAAAAATAAACTAAAAAATGCTGTGCGAAAATACAGGCAGATATTGTCATTACGGCGGAACAAATTAAAAATGTTATCAAATAAACTCCCGTGTTGCCAATTTTAGGGATTGTTTTATTCAATATCGACCACTAACTTTTAATTCGAATATCTCCCTAATCACATCAAAGATTGATCGTTTATAATATATGTATATATATATATATGTCAAAATTACTGGTAACAGTTGAATAAAAAAGTTCCTAAATTTTGCAACACTGGTAAGCCACTCCAGTAAGCCGCTCCTTAATACTTTAACGGATTATCTGTTTTGGCAAAAGTTTATTTAAATACATTTGGGATTGAGATTGATTTAAGAGAAGAAATACATTAAGTTTATTAGATAAAATTAATTTGAATTTTTAATCTTTTTTAAGGCTATGATAAGCATACTTACTGCATAATTCATTAATTCATTAAATGAGAAAGGCGTGATAAGTTACTTTTCCACGACTCCCAGTTTTTCTCTAAGCAACCATTTTTATGGTAAAATTACTTACGAAAGCCTTAAAAAGAGAATTTTGAAAAAAAAAGAGGGGAGGGGAATCAACACAGAATGTGATATTCTGCTTTTTTATGTATTTTATTAAAGCAAAAATTGAGCACCTTATAATTTAAAAATTGCCCCATTTACAAATTGATTATTTTGATGGTCTACTTACAACGATCCGTTAATAATGTATTACTTAAAAAAAAAAAAAAAAAAAACCTTTTCATTTATTTATTTACTTATTTATTTCCCATCACTTTTTTCGTGTTTCTTTTGTTCTTTCTTAAGCGAGTGCAGAGGTGAGAATTTTTTTCTTAACACTTTCGCGATCGCATGTTTTTGCCTTTTTGACAGTAAGGTCCACAAGTGGGCGTTATTCTCTCCAGTTACAATATTTCAGAACAAAATTTTCTATATTCGGATTCCTATTACAAATGGCTATACATCAAAATTATACTTTTTCTAATCAAAGTATTTGTATCTATATCATATTGGTTGTAAAAATATGAATATTGTGTGCATTCTTAAGAAATAAATGGCATACAAACTGAACAAGAAACGCCTACTGGCGGAGTTACAGATTTTCAAGTGACGTGAATCTACGTCAACGGTCGCGAAAGTGTTACTAGTTAAATATCAGTCTTCCTTATTTTATTTGTTTGTACTCTTAGCTTTTTAACATATTCTGAAATTTCTCTGTGTTCTCCAACTCGCAACAAACTTGATTATCAAAGAGGAAAAAATGAATACCATACATCAGCCGTACTCGTTTCTAACGGGGTAAAGTTGAGAAATTTGCTCATTAAACTTAAATTCTTGAAACGCGAACTTATTAACTATAAAAATTATATGCGTAAAAGTTGAATTAATTGGAAACACATTTTAAAAGATTTACTTTTTGAATTTATTTTATTAAGAAAAAAAAAAAGCAGCTAGTGAAATTTTTTGAGATTTACATACAAATAGTCAATATGTCCAGTGAAATTTATAAAAATGCTCTATTTCTCATAACACTTATTTTAGAGAAATAAAGAGAAATCTGCGCATTGGAGGAGGGGCGCAGATTATAAAAATAACTAGTCTAATTATAAACAAAACTTCGGTGTATGATGTTACAAAATTTCTTGTGTATTACACTACATTTTAAAAATCCACTGCATCAAACCCACTACATATATATATATATATATATATATATATATAAAATAAGGAAACAAATATGTTTTGAAAGGCCAATATTTATTTTTCGTATAATGTTTTAACATCCAGTATTAATATTTATTCAGTTCTTCTTTATGAATTAAATTTATATTATGAGTCATCTTGCTTTAAACTGCTATGAAGGAAGAGAATATCCTCCAATCTCTACATTCAAAATATTATATTCATAAAAAAAGAACATAAAAATTCTTCGAAGAAAAGAATTTTGCGGGTAGACCCGCGAGTCAAAAACTGATGTTAACTCGACTCGCACCTGACTCGATGAAGGACTGTAGTACGAATTATAAATATAATAACATACACATAAACATTTTAGTTTATTTTGGAGCACTGTTAGTATCCGCCCGTTTTCCACACCAAGGTAATTGTACTGAAATTTTCTCCAACATATATGTACGATAAAATAACAAGAAAAATAACTTTAAAGAAAAGTGGTGTAGAAAAAGGGCGAGTACTGACAATGCTCCAGAATAAATTAAAATGTTGGCATGGCTGTAAAGCAAAGTGAAAGTGAGGTTTGTGAGAATATTATTGTTTTATAAAATGTAAAATAAAAGTAAATCTATAAGAAGAAAATAAAATCATATATAACGCATAGCTAACGAAAGGCTTTCAATCACTTTTTATGTCAAGAATCAGACTTCGTGGACGAAATTATTAAATCTTTCAGTTTTTTAATTTATACATACACTCGCATATATTAATACATATATATTTAATTATGGTGTTTTTACCTGTTCGGCAGTGACCGGCTTCTTTTCCAGCTGAGCGAGGGTCAACATTGTTTGAGGGTCACTTCGTAGATCGCTCTGGCAGCCGCAGAGAATCACAGGAATACCTGTTCCACTATGATCACGTATTTCAGGATACCACTGGAAGAAATATTTAGGCATGAAATAAAATATAATAAAAAAAGCACCACAAAACTGGCGTTGTAAAAATTATTACTTACAAACTTTAAATAAACACCACAAAATGCAATAAACTCGCAACAATTGTTTCGGGTCGAAAAAACACACGACCCTTCATCAGGCGAAAAAAGTAAGCACGAGTGCTGCAGTCAAAGCGGCAACGTTTTTTCGACAATTGTTGCGAGTTTATTGCATTTTATGGTGTTTATTCAAAGTTTGTAAGTAATAATGAAATAAAATAGTTCAAAGAAATATAAACTTTTTTATAAAAACTTCAACGTTTCGTATTGGTTCGCAAAAATTTTCTATTAAATAAATCACTCATCATAAATTTTTAATACACGCAACAATTGTTTGGATCAAAATAATAGCATGACCCCTCAACAGCTGAAAAATTAGGCAAGTTCCGAACAGGAGAATAATGATATACAACTGCAGTTTCACATATTGAAAAAGTTTATTTCTTAGTACCTGAAACAGAGATTACTTTGTTCCTTACATCTGATAACATAACGAATAAAAAACATTACTTTAACAGAGTTCCTAACTTTTATAATATATTTCGATAGATTATAAGCCCGCCTTTTTTTTTTTTTTTTTTTTTTTTTTCGTACCAATAATTTTTAAGAATGATGTTTCTCTTATTTACCGTAATTTCTGGTAGATAACCCGCAGGTAAGATGTGTGATTTCTCCACCAGAAATTATATTTAATGGAGAAATCTATACTTTTTCGAAGGAAGAGCTCGTACAAATATAAATTCATTTATCAATTGAAATTTCTGGTGCAAAACTGGATTATATAACCTGCGGGATATCTACCAGAAATTACGGTAATCGATGTCACATATTGCAGAAAAATATTTTACAAAATTTCTGGTGCAAAAAAGAACGCGAGCTAAAAATGCTCGGGAATAAATTATAAAAGTTAGCAACTCTTCTTTAAAAATGAAAAGGACTGAAAAAGTCCGGAGATAATACTGAAAAAACAAAAAAAGAAAAAGATCAAGACGTAATTGCTTGGATCTGAAAGGCAAACCTACCTGGATAGAGAATACAGAAACCGAGATTTTTACACTCGTAGATGTAATTCGATTTCGGAATGGTGGAGAGAAAAATTAAGCAAGATATAACAAAAATTTAAAGATGTTTACATGAAAAAAAAAAGATGAGGGGGGGATAATGAACAGCAGAAAAGTGTCAAGAAAGCCGAAAAAGTATGAAAAGATAAATTTAGATGGCAAAAATTAATGAGATATTAAGACTTTAAGTGATTACTATGCAAGAGTGAAGAGTTGCCAACTTTTATTGTTACGGAGCATTGTTAGCTCCGCGTTTTTCCACACCGGAAAAACGCGGAATCTTCTTTCTTAAAATATTCTGGTAGAAAAAAAAGACGGAGCTATCAATGCTCCGGAATAAATTACAAAATCTGGCAACTCTGATGAATACATTGCTGCTAACATTTTGAACTTTTAAATAAGAACTGACACCAGTATTTTTAAACAAAATAAGTTATATATAGTTTCGACGATTATTACGAAAGCTTTCCTGGTTGAAGTCTCTCTTGGAAAACTGGAGACTTAACACCCATGTGAATGCGACGAAATTTGACACAAAGCCGAAAGATCTTTAAAAATAATCTGATGTAAATTGAATTACAATAGTTTTGAAATAAAATTACTTTAGAAATAAAATTACAAAATAAATTTTGTTACTTCTGAACTATATTGTAATTTGTGTCATACAAAAAATTGTTTTCAATTTATTTAATCTCATCATTTGATTCAATTTTTTTTTTTTTTTTTTTTTTTTTACATTACTGCTCTCATACTGATGAAGAATCGTACTATTACTTTTGCCTGAAACAATTGTTACGAGCTTTTAAAATTTATGGTACTTAATTATAATGTGTCTCATTTGTTACCGTTCATTAGTTTTTCAAGGCATGTATTGTTAAAAACTTGCTATATTTGACAAATAGCGAATTCAAATAATTCTACTATTAACAAATTTAATGATCTGTTTATATTTATTTTTCATCATTTTAATATATGTAGTTTTTAATATTATGTATTTTTACCTGCTTAATAATACTTAAATTCTAAAGAAAAAATTTAGCAAAACGAGAGAAGAGGATATCAGCTCATAGATTAGACAAAAAGAAATTTTAAAATTCTATTCAACTACACATGAAATGAAAAAAAAAAAAAAAGAAGAAGAAGAAGAAGAAAAACCTACTAATATACTATTTATTAATATTATACAAAAATCTAACAGGAAAAAGAGGATTTTTTTTTTTTTTTTTTTTACTTTTCAGAGTTAAAGTGTACATTTTACACTTTTTCACTTAATCGTTAAAACGCCAACAGATTACGACATTTGATTCGTGTCAATATTGACAGTTTTACCATATATATACTTGCCAACCATCTCATTAATTAGTGAAAAATTGTTAACGCCCCTTAACAAAACGCCTTTTTTTCCACACCACTTTATTTTTAGAGTAATTCTCTACGAATGTTGTTACGATTGAATAAGAATAAAGTTAATCTAAAAAATGACTGGTGTGAAATAAAAAGGCGGGTACTAAAGATCTTACGCTTCATAATGAGATGGTTGGATATAGTATATATATATATATACATACTTGCCAACCATCTCATTATGAACCGTACAATATTTAGTATTCGCCTTTTTTCTCACACCAATAATTTTTACAGTAATTTTAGTCTTATTTAATCGTAACAACATTTGGAGAATATAACTCTAAAAATATAGTGGTGTAAGAAAAGGGGCGATTTTTCAGGGGGCGTTGACAATTGTGCGGTTATTAATGAGATAGTTGACAAGTATGTATACACATATATATATATTTTTTTTTTTTACAATGTTACTTACCCACACTGGTAAATAATGCTATTATCAGATTTCGCGTAGATTCGCCTGTTTTACCTGAATCTTCCACTATATTCCCTAACAATAAATTTCTTTTTAAATTTACAAGCTTATTTTATGATAAAAATTGCTATTTAAAATTAGTGGTAGAAGACAAGGGAGAAAATATATGGACTATATAAAACCCTGTATCTAGTGTATCACTAGTAATTTACTGACCTTATTAAGGGCGGAACGTAGTGTGTCCGGACTAGCTATAGTAAAACACAGAAGGAAGACACTTGCGTCCTTGTAGGATAAAGGCCGGACAGAGTCATATGCACTACTGCCTGAAATAGGGAGAAACAAGATTCTTAATAACAGAATATATTATTAGGCGCACATTTTCTTCTGTAACAGGATTTTTTAAAAGATTGAAGTAATAAGTTCGCATACAACTTAAACACCTCATTCTGTAATTTATTAAAGCTTATTTTTAGATGATTTCACTACATCAAAATGTTATTATTTTATATGCAATTTTTTTCAGTGAATTGATACATGGCTATTTTTAATTGTTAACCCTTTGCTAGTCCTATTTAATTTCACTCTTCTGGTCAAAATTTATGTTGCAAAATTTACGGACTTTTTCACAGCTGCCAATATTTTAATTTATACCGGAGTATTTTTAGCCCCGCCTCCATTTCGCACCACTTTACTTATAGAATTTTTTCCCCAATACATAACTTCGATAACATAAAAAGAAATTATTCTTAAATAAAAAGTGGTATGATTTAGAGGCGGGGCTAAAAATACTCCGGAATAAATTGAAATATTAGCAGCTATGCTGTTTTATTCAATATCCATTATTAAATTTTAACTGACACGGTTGAGTAATCACTTTGAATGTTATTTCAGAGCTGCCAACCTAATCCGGCAAATTGTTAGTACCTCCCCTTTTTCTACACCAATCATTTCTTAGAGTTTTTTTCTTCTTAATGTATAGCAAATATATTTGAAGAAAATTACTTTAAAAATTTATTGGTGTAGAAAAATGGGCGGTACTAACAAATTGCCGGATTAGGTTGGCAGCTCTGTTATTTGTTCATTGTATATACCAAATATTACTTATTGGTATCAAAATTATCAAAATTATTGGTGGCAGCGGAATAAAAGAATCCCTAAATTTGGCGACACTATTTAGAGCGTTTTAGAGCGTTAGGTCCGGCAAAGGGTTAAATAATATGTTTTCTAAACTTAAAAAATAATTTATAAATGTTGATAAATATTAATTAACGTTAAATACCTACTTAATTAACATAGCTTTATATATACATATATATATATATATATATATACGATCTGTTAAATGTACATACAACTGCATGCTACATAATTTTAAAATACATATACAATTGTGTTTGTTGAAAGTATTGCAAATTATAAGCAGTATAAAGTTTTAAACAAATATTGCTTTTTTTTTTCATTTTTTTTTTTCAAAACGGAATATTTATTGTTCAAATCTTTCAAATAATCTTCCCGTATTAAAAAAAAGAGACAGAGAGAAAGATACAAACGCAGCAAATACAGTAGGAGAAAATTTTCGCTAAGATGCCGAAAAAAAAGCTGTACACCAGAAAAAAATCAGGGATAAAATTTTGGAACAGAATTCTAAAAAGTTTTCTTCTAAATCTGTAATCTAGCAAGATTTTTTTTTTTTTTTTTTTTTTTTTAATAGTAGTAAGAATTTTGCGCCGAAATCTTATCACTGCTGTAGCAAAATTTTCTTTAACACTGCAGCGAATAAGTATAAGAAAAATTTAAAGAATTCAGTGCTGTAAAGAATACTTAAATTTTGAATATTTGTAAACGAAATAAATATATCTCTTGCCTTAATAAAGGCCAGAGGAAAAGATAGTCTGTCTTTTTAACAGCCAAAATGCTGTTTAAAAATAGAGAAGAAAAAAAAATCTTTCGATGGGAATTTTATGTTCTAGGGTTTTCTAAAATAAAATAAGTTTAAGAAGCCCGTTTTTATATTTATATAGAAACAAAAATCAAGTTTTAAATTAACTGCTGACTTAACAATTCCAGTGATAAAATAAGGGTGACATCCTTGTCGTTGCATATAATTGAACATGAGATGTACAAAAAAAAAAAAAAAAAAAGATATATATATACAGTCGGTAACAAAAGTGTCCGAACACTAGCAAAAATTCCTATGTAAGAAAAGTACGCTTAATACAGTTTTACTAAATAAATCCTTGTCGAATCCTGTTCTTAGACTGACTAAGAACAGGATTCGACAAGGATTTATTTAACAAAATAGTATTAAGTGTACTTTTTTTATATAGGAATTTTTGCTAGTGTTCGGACACTTTTGTTACCGACTGTATATATAACCTTAATTAACTTTCTTATGTTACAAATTAATATTTGGTATAGATATCATTTACACAAATATTTTCAAACACTCTGTTCTTCATAGACTCTTTAAAAATAAAAACAATTTTGGGAAATACTTTGTCCCATGTTGTGCAAATTGCATCTTTTATTTTAACAAAATTTTAGAGTTGCTGGCTCTGGAGAAAAGCATTTCTTGAAATAACTTCCCATGGGCTTAAGATAAGTTGAGAACTGAGCTCAATGTTGGCCAACCCATTACGTTTATGTTTTTTAAAATTCAACAAATTTAGCGTATCATGAGAAACGTATCAGCATATTATGCTTTCCTAAATGCTGGCCGACCGGTATTGAATGCATTTCCAGCCCATATTGTAATACCTTAGAATTTAGTTGAATTTAGTTTATTACTTCCGGTTTTAGCCGTTTTTTTTTTTTTTTTTTACACCCTTGACATTGTGAGTTTCTTTGCTTTTCTTCCCATGCTATTTCAGCTTTTGTTGCCCTCTTTTCCTACATTCTAAAGTGGCGGTGGTTCCCGCCCACCCACCGAGACACATATAAGCGAGACGTATTAATTCTGGACGATAGGACCCATGTCCCAGCCCACCCGATTCCAACAAAATTTTAGAGTTGCTGGCTCTGGAGAAAAGCATTTCTTGAAATAACTTCCCATGGGCTTTAGATAAGTTGAGAACTGAGCTCAATGTTGGCCAACCCATTACGTTTATGTTTTTTAAAATTCAACAAATTTAGCGTATCATGAGAAACGTATCAGCATATTATGCTTTCCTAAATGCTGGCCGACCGGTATTGAATGCATTTCCAGCCCATATTGTAATACCTTAGAATTTAGTTGAATTTAGTTTATTACTTCCGGTTTTAGCCGTTTTTTTTTTTTTTTTTTTCTTTTTTTTTTTTTACACCCTTGACATTGTGAGTTTCTTTGCTTTTCTTCCCATGCTATTTCAGCTTGTGTTGCCCTCTTTTCCTACATTCTAAAGTGGCGGTGGTTCCCGCCCACCCACCGAGACACATATAAGCGAGACGTATTAATTCTGGACGATAGGACCCATGTCCCAGCCCACCCGATTCCCGCTCTTCGATGTCTTTTTCTAGTCAGTTTTGTCCCCTTATTACTTCCGGTGCGAGCCGGGTTTTTTTTTTTTTTTTTTTTTTTTTTTTTTTTTAACACACTTGACATTGTGAGTTTTTTTGCTTTTCTTCCCATGCTATTTTTATGGGTTTTTCAGCTTTTTTTCCCACCTTTTTTTCCTACATTCCACCGCTACTTTAGAATGTAGGAAAAGAGGGGAAAGAAGATAAAAAACCCCATAGAAATAGCATGGGAAGAAAACCAGAAAAACTCAATGTCAAGTGTGTTAAATAAATAAATAAATAAATAAATAAATAAAACAGGCTCACACCGGAAGTAATAAAGGGACAAAATTGACTAGAGAAAGACATTGAACATCGGCAACGGGTGTGCTGGGGCATAGATCCTATCGATCCTATAAGAGCAATGAATGTCTTATGTTTAGCGCCAAATGCCGTCCAAATCAAAACCAATGTTCCTCTATATCACGAGAGAACAAACACCATATGATTTTATTTTCGAAAATAGTACCAGCAACATGCATCACCATCCAGCGTATCACAACTAAATGCTTTTTTATTCGAAAAAAATACAGAACAATGTTTACTAATGTAATTTTTTATACCTTTGTATTAGCATCGGTTCAATCAATATATTTGGCAAACGGCATGAAACTTGACCACTTTATATAATAAAACAGCATATTGGTGATTTTATACGATTCATAACACATAAGTGTCAAATCATTACAACAGAAAATGGATTTTCTACCATTATTTAAGAATAGAAATCATAGTCTAATATAATCACAGAACATTGTACTAACATAGCTTTTTTTTTTTTTTTTAACATTTTCGCGGCCGCTGACGTACGTTCACGTCATTTGGAAATTTGTAACTCCTCCAGTGGGCGTTTCTTTCACCATTTGCATATTATTTATTTCTTATGTATATACCCAATATTCACACTTTTAGAATGAAATAGACTATGTATACAAATACTTTGATAAGAAAGAATATAATTATAATGCATAGCTTTTTGCAATATAAATATTAATACAAAATTTTGGTTTTGAAATATTTTAACTTGGGAGAATAACACCTACAGGCGGACCTTACTTTCAAAAAGAGAAAAACATGCGGTCGCGAACACTTTCGCGACCACATGTTTTTGTCTTTTTGACAGTAAGATCCGCCTGTGAGCGTTATTCTCTCAAGTTACAAAATTTCAGAACATTTTTTTCTGTATTCACATTATCTTTACTTAAAAAATGTGGGGTTAAAAGGTGGTGTAGTTTGCTGATATATAATAAAGATTATTATTTAAAAAATCTGGTATTAGGATTATGAATTCAGTAATAGCTTGACACCTCCGAGCATCAGTATCGATACATTATTATCATACCTGGTACAGTTATAATTTATTTTAGAGTAATTTTAGCCACCGCTTTTTTATACCATTATTTTTAAAGAGTGTTTTTTGTCTTATTTCATCGTGATTACATACAATAGGGGAAATTTAGTATAATCAAAGGGGTGTGAAAAAAGGCAGGTATTAACAGTACTCTGGAATAAATTATAAACTTTACTAAGTATGAATTATTGAAAACGAAACGGTGAAGTGATTGCTGTTCTGGCTTACACAACAAGGCTCGTTGCATTCCTCAATTTTAATATGTGTTTTATTAATTCCACCAATATTTCAGAATAATTCATTCGTTTATAATAATTCATCTATTCCATTTTCGAGTAATATTACAGTATTAAATCCATCAAAAAAACATTTATTTGAAAATAATGGTAAATATATAATAAAAAGTGCGGAAAATCTTTGGAACGCTGCGAGTTATGATACAGTTTTACTGGTCGTTCACCTTTCTTTTTTTTATGATATTTATCACGTTTATTTAACATAATGGCATAAACAATTTTATACCTGCCAAATAATTAACAAAGGTAGTATGAATCAGTAAAACCTCCATTGAATCAAACACAAGCTTAAATTAAAAAGAATGGACGAAAACATAGGGTAGAGTGATAGTTTGTGCAACAATCCCGTACCACATCGGTTATGATACGACCCCAGAAGTTTTAACAGTTTTTATCAAAACCAACGAGACAGATGCAGGATGCAAAATGCAGCCACTCTTTACCGGTTTTTTAACTAACCAATATTTAAAATGACATTAATATTACCAGAGCCTGATTAAGGGGGAAGCACACATTATTTATACTTACACCGTTATTTTTTAACAAATACTTTCCTCCCATAATAAACAGAAAATTCTCATTAAAAATTATTTTAAAAGAATTCTGGCGTCTAATAACGGTGAGTAAATTGGATTGTTTTACACCGTTCATTTTTTATAAAAAATATTTCCTCGTCAAAGCGTGGAATTTCTATAACATGAAGTAAAAAATAATTGTAAAAATATTCCGGTGAGAGCGGAGATAATGTGTGCGTCCCCCTTAATCAGGTTCTGAATATTACATTTAATGAAATTTCCGGTATGAAACGAATGCGCCTGACGCAGTGGTCCCAGACTTTGTCTGGCAAGGCTGGGTCAAACACATTCATTTATACTTTGTGTTCAATGTGAAAAATGTTTATGCCTTCAAAAATTTACTACTTTTATTCATTGTCACTGTAAATTAAAAACTAAATTTCAAATTTAAACATAATTTTCTTTTCGATAATTAAATAAACATATATTTTTTAATTTCTTGTTAATGTTTATTAACATTTTCGCGACCGCATGATTTTGTCTTTTTGACAGTCAGGTCCGCCTGTAGCGTTTCTCTCCCAAGTTACAATATTTCAGAACAAAATTTTCTGTATTCACATTTATATTACCAATGGATATACATTATAATTATATTCTTTCTAATCAAAATATTTGTATCCATAGTATAGTTCATTGCAAAAGTATGATTATTGGGTATATACTTAAGAAATAAATAACTAACATACAATTTGCAAAAGAAACTCCCACTGGCGGAGTTACCGATTTCCAAATGACGTGAATCTACGTCAGCGGTCACGAAAGTGTTTTAATTAATATACTCATTAAAAAAAAAAAAAAAAAAAAAATCTTAATATAAAAAACACTTTTTCTTAAACTAATATTTTAATCTAATTAAAAAATTAAACACTTGAAATAAAATGTTTTCGCTTGAAAAAAGAAAGAAAAGCCTTGTCAGGACTCAAACGCAGTACCTTCCTTTCTCGAGCCAAACAGTCTACCACAGCACCTCATTTTCACGCTCCTTGCTTTTGTTGGTTTTCATAGTAAGAGCTAAAATTTCTGGAGTCGTATCTTCCCTCATGGGAAGGAGATTTTATGCACTAAATTTGCATTCTACCATATATTTTCGCCCATGCATTTAAGCTTGGTTTCGTTTCAATAGGAATTTTACTGATTCATACTTCCCTTGTAATCAAAATTCCTTTGTGACACACACTAATTTTGCACGTAGAGATTATACTTTACGTATAGAAGCCAACATTTTAACTTATTCCGGAGTATTTTTAACCCCACATTTTTTTGATACCACTTATTTTTTAAGGATAATTTTTTCTTATTTTATCGAAGTTATATACTGGAGAAATTTTTTCTATGAATCAAGTGGTGCGAAATAAAGGCGGGGCTAAAAATACTCCACAATAAATTTAAATATTGGCATCTATGCTTTACGTACTTCAGACTCTGATGTATCAGTACCTCGTAACATTTTTACAACTCTTTATACTTTGAAACATAATTAATAGCCCCACATCCATTGACACAGTTGGAACTATGAAAATTTCTTTGGATGTTATTTGCATAATTTGCATTTTATTACTATTTATAGTTCGTGGGCTTATAATTTTTAAACACGGAATATTAATATTATTTATTTATTTATTTATTTATTTTCACACGTTCTACATTATTATTAAATTCCAAATGTTTTGTTTTATATGTATTTGTGTACATGGAAATATATATGATGTTGACAGTGTAAAGTGCTAGGTTTACTATAAAACTAGGAAATGGCTGTGAGCTTATAATTTTTATACAGTCTAAATAGTATCGATAGAATATTTTTAATTCCTAACTTTTATTTTATTTTCATCAGATAATGTCGAATAAACTAATGTCAGGTTCGATAATATTTTGATTTTAAAGAAAATGCTTTGCTCGGCATGAAAAATGCTTCTGACACCATTTCAGCATATTCTTATGTAAAATGACTGATTAAATTTTATATCAGGTTTTCAAAGTGGCCTACTAACCCTTTGCGGCGCAGGGTATTTCGGTTCATTTAAATTACACTGCAACCGGAATTTTCAGGTTAAAAAAAGGGGGCCTTTTCTGCTATGTTATAAATGTAAATTTTTGCTAAAAGATTTCAGGGATGAGTTTTTGCACTTGAGAATTAAAATTAGGTGTTCCATTAGAGGGAACACTGCGATTGAAAGGGTTAAAGAATTCTTTTTTATTCGGCTTTATATCCCTAAAGACCTAGAAGATAATCTGAATTAGATTTATCAGAAACTGAATCCATGCTAACCAGAACATTACCTTACTACAGCAATCATTTATTATCATTAATGGTAAAATAAATCTTATATACATAGTACATGATATCCTCTGCAATGAAAACACAGCTATGCTAATAAATTGCGCTGGGAAAGGGGAGTACTGCGCATTCTACTGCAAATAGTAATAATAAAAATAAAATTACAGCAGAAACTTCTGTAAAGAAAGCCCATTTTTGACATTACATTCTACTGAAAAAATTTAGCATAGTATATCGATTTATAAGCCGATGCTTCAAAATAACTTGCAAAGAGACTTCAAAATAACTGCAAGATTCCTACTACAACGAAAAGCAAAGTTTAAAACCACAAATGATAAAAATAACCAGATTGTAAACTTCAAATAAGTCATACTGGATTTTTCTTTGACACCGGAAAACATTATGTCCATCTTTTTTTCCTGCAAATGACAGAGATGGCATTCACACATTCATGTCTACAATATCACTGTTTTTAAGAAAATTAGGCTTAGATTATCAATTTTTAAATGAAATTATCACTTCATTTAACAACAATTTGCAGGAAAATATTAAAAGTAAAAATATTTCTAACATTAAAAAATTATACAGGTCTACAAAAATAATGTTAACAAAATTTGATTTAATAATTTTAGCTGAATCATGTCTCTTGATGTGCTCAAACCGAAATGAAGCCAATATATCTTTATTACGTACAGATTTTTGTTAACACAGAAAGTCTACTTAGACAATACATTTCGTTTTTATACTTTTATAATATGCTTCTACAATTACCGTAATTTCTGGTAAATAACCCGCAGGTAAGATGTGTCATTTCTTCACCAGAAATTTTACTTAATAGAGAAATCTATACTTTCTCAAAGGAAGAGCTAGTACAAATATAAATTTATTTATCAATTAAAATTTCCGGTGCAAAACTGGATTATATAACCTGCGGGGTATCTACCAAAAATTACGCTAATCCTTTGTCGTCCCTAACGCTCTAAAGCGCTCAAAACAGTGTTACCAAAGTTATGTACTCTTTTATTCAACTCTCGGGTCGTATTGGATATGAAGGGTGGTTATAATTAAACTTCCCCTATAAACAGAAGAAATCCTTCAGTAAACTAGAGATACGACAATGCTGGCAATGAATCCTGATTCGACCAAAGCTACTTTCGACCGCCTGAGGGAAGGCCGCAGCGCCAACATAGACTTGGATAGCACTGCACTAGACCACCTTCAAACAAAACCACTTATGAAACATACAAATAAATAGCCCATACTGCGCTTATGCGCCAAGGTTAGGATTCCAGGTTGCCATAGTTTGGACGAAATTTAATCAGCCCGCCATTTTTTTCCGTCCACTGCGCAAGCGCATTAAGCTCTTGTCTTAGCGCCAACGGGTGAACGGAATGCAACGAAATTTGGTATATAGACTATACACGAGATGCGCTCACGGAATTTCGAAAAAAAAAAAGTTCTAAAATGTCCATCAGAGGGCGCCTTTTACGGAAAAACATTAAATTTAACATAGTAAATGACCAGAACTGAATATAAAAACAATATTAACATTTTATTGACTAGTTTCTGATCACCTTGTCATAAAACATGACAACGTCTGGAAACGTTTTATACCCTAACCTATTTAGCATAATGCTTCCTCTTCTTCGCAAGCTTCCAAATCTCGATATATATTTCCCTAGAACTGACAGCTTTTCCCGGTTTTACATTTTATTACTCATAATTCTTGTTCTGGATTCCGTTTTGGTCGTTTATTGTGTTAAATTTAATGTTTTTCCGGAAAAAACGTCCTCTTGTGAACATTTTGGAAGTAATTTTTTTTTACGAAATTCCATGAGCGCATCTCATGTATAGTCTATATACCAAAATTTGTTGCATTCCTTTCACCAGTCTGAGCTGTAGGAGGCTGTTTATAAGGAAAGTTTAATTATAACCACCCTGTATGCAATGGACGATGACCTTCGAAGCAAATAGAAAACTGTTACAATTAAAATTTAGTGGTGGATATTGAATAAAAAAGTCCAGCACTGACCAGAAGAGTGAAATTGAAATAATGGGTTGCCAACGTTTGAATTTATTCCAGAGCATTTTTAGCTCCTCCTTTATTCCATACCACATTTTTTCAGAGTAAATTTTTCTTATTTTATCGTAGTTACATATTGGAGATAAATATTCTGAAAATAAAGTGGTGCGAATTAAAGGCGGGGATAAAAAATGCTCCGGAATAAATTAAAATGTTGGCAACTGTGAAATTGGACTGGCAAATGGTTAACTATAATTATGGTGACCATATGTTCTCTAAATTCGAAGACAGTCCATATTTCGAAATCATTTATCTAAATGTTGAAAAATTATAGAATGGAAATTATTTATCATAATTATTACTGTTTAAGTCCTCATTTATTTAGCATAAACTATATCTTTGTATTTGGGTAATTGAAACAGTTATTAATGCTAATATATTAAGAAGATGCTCTAATATGGTCCCTATAATTATAAATAATTAGGGAAACATACTATAAAAATTACCATGTAATTATATTGGTGTAAAAGAAAAAAGCTGGCATCATTTCAGATCTCAGCTCACCAAAAAATTTTAAGATTAGCCAAAATTATCTAATCAAAATTTTAGATGTAGATCTGTGTTATCAATGGATATTAATTGATTGAAAATTAATGCATTGTTAAGTGTCATTTTAAACTAAAGAAAAATATTTCTTTGAATAAATACATAACTGAAATTCATCTTAAAGTGATAGGAAAGTTGAATTCACAGCTCCAGTTTCACAGAAATATCGATGACACCAACGTATTGACAGAGATATTTCATAACTGAGATAAAGAAAGTATGTCCTGAAAATTTTCTACAACTGCTAATACGAGAAAATTTATAAGCATAACTTAATTTCTGAATTTTTGTTTTGAGCAAAATAATTTGATTTATTTAGAGACAGGCAACATTTTAAAAAAAAGCCCGTGCTGAAAAGCTTAAAAGTAAAAAAATAAATACTGTTCAGAGCATTTAAACAGAAATTTGTAAGATAGAGTTTCTCGCTTTCCATAATTTTATACTAATTTGGTTACTCCAAGCTAGTTATTGTAGCTCAAAAATAATTTACTGGTAGTTATTTTATAGCCAGTTAATTTTACATTAAATAATTTGTTACCTGTTTTTATTGTGCTGTATTCGGATCTTTGTTCAAATCTATATTGTTAATTAGTCTGAATTATATATGTACATATAAATATATATATATATATATGAGTGAATGCGTAATTTTTCACTTACCTGAAGTATCCCACAAGGTATAATGAATTGTATATCCTCCAAGACAATAATTAGCCGTATAACGCTCGAATCCAGTTGGCGTATAGATCTGAAATACAAAAAGTTAGGTAAAATAAAATGTAGTCAAAATTTATCAGATAAAGTAATAAATAAATTATAGAAATGAAAGTATCATAATATTGTATGTAGCAAAGGTTTTTATAAAAACTATACTCATTAATAATTCGGTGAATTTAGAGGTTGTTCAGAAAATATCACCTTAATTTTAAAATGAAGAATCTCAAAATCAAACATCGATAGAATGATGGAATAAACGGTATGTCTAAATACGTTATGTTTTACTCCATGTTTAAATTTTCTGTAAATATTTTATACAGAAATTTTTAAAATGGTAACAGAAATTGTCAACAGATGGTGCTGCCTACCCTATAGCAGTGTTGCCATACTTTGCGACTTTTTTATTCAATAGTCACCAATAACTCTGAGAAGTGGTGTTTTGGATATGCACAAAAGACGATCAATCGTCATCAAATTTCACTTCTCAAAATTATTGGTGACTGATGACAAAAAAAGTTGCAAATTCTGGCAGCACTGCCCTATAGAGTTCTAAAAATAATGTTGCCAGATCGCAGTTTTTTTTTTTTTTTTTTAACAGTTACCAATAATTTTGAAATGGGATGTTTTATATATATTACAGGCGATTAGTCGTCGATTATCTACATTAAATATTACTTCTTAAAGTATTGGTGACTGTTGAATAAAAAAAGTCATGCAGTCTGGCAACACTGGTACAACAGAATGCATGATTTACATATTTTCCTTCGCTACACTCATCTTCTTTCACGTTTCAGTGCTTGGCACCGAAACTGATAGCTTCGGTATCCTTAGTATTTTTTACAAGAATTTCGTGTTTTGTGTTAAAAGCTTACAACGCCATTTGCTAGCAACTATTATGCAATGAAAAGTTTTCTCATTTTCTTCTTATGCGCATAACTGTTAAACAAATGAACATGTAAGTATAAAATTTTAATGACATATTCCTTATCAAAGCATAAACTGAATTTTATAAAACTTATTATCGGAAATTATTTGTAAACTCGCATTAATTCTTCATCTTGAATTTCTCTTAAAAATCCGTGTTTAAGAATAAAAAAGGATGTGTGGTACTGAAAATACATTAACGTTAAACAGACGTATAGATCCTACAAGAATTAATTTACAACTAGTTTATTATTATTATTTATTATTATTATTTTTTTTTCTTTTATTTCCTTATCGGGTATTTTTAAAATATATAATTGTTAAATTGTAAACTTTAAAACATTTCCAGAATAATACAAATGTCAATAAATAATTATATAATGAACCTCTCTCCAGATTTTAGATTTATATATACATTTTTATAAAGTTATTTACGTAGACAATAAGAAAAAAAGAAAAAGACAGAAAAGGGTTATAATTCAATTTTCGAAAGTTTGTGCATCTTCACCCACGTGCAACTCATCCCTATAACGCTCGCTCTCTCTTTTAAATTTATTTTCTAAAATCGTTCAAAATGTCCCTATCTCCAAATGCGTTCTTTCGGGTACAGTGCGTCCCAAAAGTTCGAAGACAGCGAGTTTTTATTAATATTATTATTATTTTACAATTGAAAAAGATGAATAAAGATTTAAAAATCATTTTTAATTATAAATAATTCCAAGACAATAATAATCCTATACAAAAATAATATCTAACATTCACAGACTTTGTGATAGAAACTAAGAATTAAAATTTACTGTCTCAAAAATTTATAGACAACTCTTTTCTTTTTTTTTTTTTTTTTTTTTTTTCTTTAACATTTAAATTTTTGAGCCTATTTTCCTAATCACTTCAAAAACTCGATATGGCATACTCAAAACAAGAGTTTGAAGAAATTCTGACTTTATAGAAAACCAACGTCTTTCAATTTGCAGCTTTAGATCTTGAACTGTTGCAAATTGACCCCCATTAGCATATACGTCTCCAGCTAATATTTCCCAAAGGTTCTCTATTGGGTCCATATCAGGACTTAGGGCAGGCCTGTCCATAACATTACTTGGTTTTGTCTTTTGTCTAATCCATTGAATTGTAGAATTTGACACGTGAATGGAGCAATTTTCTTGCTGATATATCCATTCGCCCCCACCTAGCAACTTAACTGTACTTTAGCATTTTCTGTTAATCTTTGGAACATTGACGACCTTTTAATAAAACAATATCGGTTGTTCCATTGAAGGAAAATGCTCCGCACACCATGAGTGAAACCCCTTCCTTGCTGTCTGCTGAAAAACGGGCATTTATTTCTTTTAATTAATTTTACTCATAAATTCTAGTAGGAGTCTAATTTAAATAACCGAAATTACCTTGCCCGTTAAAGGGTTAAAAATTATTCATTATGTTAAAGTAATGTAAAATCTTATTGCTTATTTCATAATCACACGTTAAACAAATTTTATTTTCATACGTTTAACAGTTATAGCCAAAAGCAGGAAGATATTTGTTCCTAATCTTTTGGAAATGAATATCAGAGGATTTCAGAACCACAATTTTATTAATTAATTAATTATTTTTTTATATTTTTACATCACTTAATTCCAGAGTTTCAAAGATTAATCAGAACCATGTTTATTATTTAAAAAAAAAAAAAAAAATAAATAAATAAATAAATAGTAGTATTTATTGTTTAAGATGCCGCGACCCCCTGCAGTGAACACTTGCATTTTCATTCTTGAAAAATTCTTATTTTGAATTTTTATTTATTTATGTTAGTTTAACATCTGTTTCTGTAATAATAATAATAATAATAATAATAATAATAATTATTATTATTATTATTAATTTATTTAATAGTTCCATTTCACTTACATTTCTGTTTGAACTGACTGAAATATAGTCTTTTATTATTCACAAATTGGTAACCTGCAATTTAAAGTAGCTCCTAACATAGCCTCCTAAACTAGATGCCTGTCGCGTGGCTCGTAAACTTGGCAATAGTTCAAGCGGTAGACAGCGCCACCTGGTACATACTGCGCGACTTTTCTATGAAACTATCATCAATAATTTAAAGAAGTGATATATGATATATAAAATCGACGTTTCTTCGATTCTATTCGCTTTTTATGTATATCAAATTCCACTTTTAAATTTTTTTGGTGGCTGTTGAATAAAAAAGTCGCACAATCTGTACCAGGTGGCGCTGTCTACCGCTTGAACTGTTGCCATGTTTACGAGCCACGCGACAGGCATCTAGTTTAGGAGGCTATGCTCCTAACAACAACTTTTGTGTTTGAATGCCTTACCTTAATGAGATATCTTAAAAATATTTCTTTCGTCATCTGAATCCAATAGTAATCTATAATTTAAAACTGTTGTTCAATGTTCGCTTAAAACAGTAAATTGTGTCTAAATACGTAAATAGTAATTTGAAATTTCTTACAACCAAAAGATAAAAAAAAATAATAATAATAACGAAGTGATGCGTGTAGGATAAATCCTTATGACATGCCTACAATGTGTAGCATAGCTGCCAACATTTCTAATTTTTAAATCAGAATTATCTCAAATATTCTTTAACCCTCTCAGGGGTGATATTTTATATATCTCTTAATTTTGTTTTCCAACTGCAAAAACTTGAACCGATTTTTTTTTTACAAAGTTTTTTTTTTAATTTAATAATTTAAAATAGACCGTCATTTATTTCTTTTCTTTTAGATTTGTCTGTGAATACTGGTTCTACTTGATTTTAAGTGAACTAAATTCCCTTGACTCTGAAAGGGTTAAAAAAGATTCTGACTGGTATGTTTTCAACTATTAAATAAATAGAAAACATTTATAAAAACTTTTGGTATGAAGCTTCCGTTGAAAAAAACGGGAAACTTTTTACTTATGACGTATACAACAGAAATGGTAACTTCGCACCAGCCAATTCATGAAATCAAATTACCATTTACACATGTTGAAAGAATGCCACGATCATGTAACATTTTACTCTTTTTTCATGATCTCAACACAATAATAGTTCAGAATTTTAAGAAATGTAAAGTACAATTCAAATTAAAAAAAAAAAAAAAAAAAAAAACTTGAGTTCGAAAAATTCCACTGTTCTACGAGTCCTTCATTGAAACATGAATGCGAAAATAAGATTTGTATAATTCAAACAAAAATTTTACCAATAAAAAGACAATAATTAAAATATACATATTCAAATAATTAAAATATACGTGTGAAGTTTCATGTAGATCTGTCAACTCATTCGTATATTTGCAGCTGATCAAAATTGGCGTGTCGCAGTATAATGGAAAATTTTAATATCTTGCAGTAATCAAATTTTATTTTTGTAAGGTGTAGCGCCAAAACAAATTTATGAACTATTGTTAAAAATGTATAAGGAATCTTCACCTTCAATTCAAACAGTCGAAAGATGCGCTGTTGCATTTAAAAGTGGTCATAGAATTCTTGAAAACGATCCACGGTAAAGGGCGTCCAAAAACTACATAAACACCAGAAAACCTACCAAAAATACAGAATATGATCACGTTCACGAGCAATTGTCGATTAACCGAGAGAGATTTAGTGGAAGCCTTGGGCATCTTGTTAAGCAGGTTGAGCAATATTTTGGGTTACAAAAAAATGTAGGTACCGCATTCGCTAACAATGGAGCCGAAACGCACTCATATGCGACTTTCGCAACAGCATTTGGAACGTTTTCGAAAAAATAAAAAGGATTTTGTGCATCGTTTTATCACTGCAGATGAGACTTGGGTCTACTACCATGATTCTGAATCAAAACTAGAGGCTAAAGAGTGGTGTGAACCCGGTGCTTCGACTACAAAGCGAGTTAGGGTCCAGAAATCGGTCAAGAAGGTATTAGTTTTTTGGGATGCTAAAGGAATTTTGTTTGTGGATTACCTTCAAACTGGTAAAACAATAAACGCAGATTATTATTGTAACCTTTTCAACCAGATAGATGTAAACATTTGTAAGAAAAGACCTGGTTTGAAATAGAAAAAAAACAATTTTCATCAAGATAACGCACCCTCCTAAAAAAAAACATCTCGAAAATCAGTGAATTAAAGTATGAATTGTTCCAGTATCCTCTGCCCGTATTCGCCAGACTTGGCTCCCCCTGACTTCTGGCTGTTCTCACATTTCAAAAAATTCAGGCATGGAAAAATATTTTCATCGAATGAAGAGATAACAGCAGTTGTGAAAGCGTATTTCGATAGTCTTTCGGATTCTCACTTCAGGGATAGAATCCATAAATTAATTCAGGGAGATTATATTGAATAATAAAATGTCTTTCAAACCATAAAATAGTGTTTTTCTTATCGAAAGACAAAACTTATTGAACAACCTGGTGTATACGGTAGCTGTCAATTTTTTAAATTTTTAAATCAGATTTCCACCAGTATTTCTAAAGAGGAATCAGTCACATATATTTTCGATGATTAAATAAACTGAAAACAAGTGTTAAATAATTCCGGTGTGAAATCTTCCATGTAAAATACGAAATTTGGCACTTATGCTATAGTAGATAAAACGTTTCCGTGAGAAATCAACATTTTAAATAGAGTACAATTTCCTTTAATTGCAAAAAAAAAAAAAAAAAAAAAACAATATGCGAACATAATTAAAATAAAATCTCATAAACCATTCTAAAGTTCATTTGACAACAAAACAACTTATTTTCGTTTTATTTTCCTATTTACTACTTAAATGATACATTACAATGATACATGTAATTATTCAAAACAAATACTTAAAAAAAACATCAAGAAGAACAAACCAATTAAATATTTATTTATTTAAAATTTCGATAAATGTTTCAATTTATTTAAAATCTACTTCCTTTTCAATAACAATTAAATCCTCTTAATTGCGAAAATAATGAAAACTGTTCACTGTTAATTATCATTAAAGTTTTTTTCTTTCTTATTAGTTAGAAAGTTTTTGCAAGTTGGCAACATTAATACCACTTTCTTTATCGTGGAGGAAAAGTCACACTTCCAAAGCTTCCAAATATAAATTTAGGGTTCATAAATGTAGAAGAAAAGAAAAGAAAAAGTTCTATGAAGTGAAAAAGTCGTTGAAGGAAAGGTGAAAAATTCAGCTGGTTAAAATATCCAATTAAGAGATATTGAAGAGGAGTCCTAGAAACTTCACTAACTTTTGTCTTAATTAATAAGGCACTCGACTGGATCTCATTAAGGATGCAAAAGTTCAGCTTTCATTTTCCGTTCTAGCGCTTCAAGCTGAATAGCATTAAATACGTTGTATGTAGTCACAATTTCAAACCACGATTGCGCTTTATTTGCATTATGGTCTATTGAATAAACCGGGAAATAAAGGTAGGCAGTAAAAGTTGTAAAAATATTTAGATATTTATTTTAAAAATGAATGACATTTAAACTCGCTGTTGCTGCCCAAAATAAAATTAATAAAGTAAAATAAATTTATTTTATATAGGCTGATATGAAATACTCTATATAAAGACATAAATTTTAATGGAGTGTTCTCAATATATAGCATAATAGTCTAAAAACGCCCTTATTTCGAATTAATTTGATATTGCCATTTTTTTTTTTATGTTTTTAATGCAGAACAGATGTGAGGTTGAGACGACAGACGTCACCACAGTTTGTGCAAGAAGCTGGATCCAGCAAAGTACAAAGTTGGGACGGTTAAATCACTTCGACGCCAGTGACTCGGCGAAAGTTGAGGTCAGGCAAGTTTTGTGTCGGTAGGGTGCTGCAACGAAGGAATTAGGCAGTGAGAGTTGGATGAATGTGATGTCATTTTAAAAGCATTGATTGAAATGAAGGGAAAGGAAGTTAGTAGGAAGAAGTATAAGATGGAGATGGTTTTAGTAGATAGGAGTGGATGGTGGTGTATATTATAGTGGATTGTGGTGTAGATTGCGAATAATCTTATTTTGGGCGAGTATTGAGAAGTGGAGTAGTGAAGATTTAGTTGTGTGAAGATTAAGTAGTGATGAGTGTTGGTACGCGTATCTACTAGCATTCGTAAAAGTAAAGTTGGTTCAGCAGGGAATCCTCTGATCCACAGTGGAGTCACAGTAGCGGAGTTAAAGAGTGCATCCGTCGCTACACCTTCGACAGTTGCTGGGGTGAGATATTTAGAATTATCTGATTTAAGTTCTGATACATATATTTTGATAAAGTAATTAAATACGCTGACTGAGCTATCTCAAGTGCCAGACCGCCCTCCCAATAATCTGTTCAAATAAAAGTCTTATTTTATTATTATATTCAAGTCTCGTGCTCTCGTTACTTATCTATTTAGTTATCTAAGCAATTAATTAAGATGGAGTTTGCATCAACGCAAACCTCACACAGAGAGGGATAATTAAGTATTTTAGATAGCTCAAAAAAAGTTCTTGAGTTAAAACTAAAAAATTGTAAATTGTCCAAACATAAAATTAGTTTTGACACCAAAAAATTAAGACTATTTAACATTTTTAACATATTTAATTTATTTATACATAGATTTCAAAGGCTAAAGAAAAGCATATTCATGTGTTCATGTATATGTAATAAATAAAAATTTTTATTTACATTTTTAAGCATATAAAGGAACAAACAATGTTTTATAAAATTTTCATTAAAAATTTTGTAGATTTAGTCTGTGGTTCCTGGTTTCCAGAGACCTTTTAAAAAAATCTGTGGACACGATTTTTCAAAATCTAATGCCCCTATCTTATTAAAATTTTGTACACTTCTTCAAAATAGGATTGACTAGTGCTTTTCTTTTCTTTCGATTGCAAATAATTTTACAAGGTTATACAAGGGGCAAAATGTAACGAAAATTGTACAGTTTTTAAAGACAAAAATCTGCCAAAAATTCAAATTTCAATTTTTTTTTTTTTTTTTTTTTTTTTAATCTTTCATTTAAACTCTAGTGGATTCGATTTTGAAGAAGAGTACAAAATTTAGATAAAATATGTTCATTAGTTTTTGAGAAATCATGTCCATCGCTTCTCTGAAAGGACTCCAGAAATTAGAAATTACCGACTATATTTCCCTTTTTTTTTTTTTTTTTTTTTTAACAAATTTTTATTTTATATTGCATAAATGTTGCTCTTTTCCATGCTCAAAATTTTACATAAAAAATTTATTCATTGTTATATATATATATATGTATATCATACTAGCCAGCCACCTCATTAATAAGCGTAAAATTGTTAACGCCCCTTGAATAAACGCCCATTTTTCCACACCGCTTTATTTTTAGAAAAATTCTCTCCAAATAATGTTGGGATTAAATAAGAATAAAATTACTCTAAAATGTGACTTCAGGGGTTGTTTATCGTTGTCTCCGCCTTTATTTCAGACAATTTCAGAAATGAGAAATTTATTCCTTTTTTGCTAACACTATTTTTATACGATATTTTCTATACTGTTAAATCACAACATATTACTTTAAAAATACTATAAATATTTCTCTAAGAAAAAAGTAGTGGCAAAAGAGGCGAAATTTTCTTCTCTCTGAAAATGTCCTGAAAAACTAGCGGAGACTACGACCCCTGTGACTAGTGTGGAAAAAAAGGCGTGTACTAAAATTTTTACGCTTCATAATTAGATGATTGGCAAGTATGATATATATATATATATAATATACTTTTCTTTAGCCTTCGAAACCAATGTAACCACTATCTTCCTTAAAGTACAAGTCTGTATTACTCTTAACAATGCATATATACATATCTATACATATCCATACATATACGCATACATATGAATGTATAAGTCAGTATGTTTCTCCTGACCTCGAGTCATTTCATCAAAAACTAAGAATTCTCTTTCTCCTTTGATGGGATGAAACAATCTTTCTTTTTTACTAAAACCTTCTTCGTATTAGAAGTTTCCTAATACTTTTACTGACAAAAATAAATTTATAAAACTCCTTCAACACGTCTGTTTTATATTGATTTATTTAGCAGAAAGCAATATCAAAAGAATATTGATAAAAATATGGAAATATTTCATCTCTTTAATATTCATATCAGATTAAAAATTTGCATTTCTAGTGAAACTAGGTCTCTCTAAATTGAAACTTTTTCTTCATAAAAGGAAAAGAGTGTGAAGCGAAATTATTAACGTTACGGAACATGCTTAACATATATTATCATCCAAAAAATACATAAACTACATTCGTAAATTTTGTAAAAGAAAAAAAAAAAAAAAAAAAAAAAAAAAACTTTTTTCGAACAGTTTCTTTGATGATAAAATCGATATATTTTAAACGCAAAATGTATACTATGTCAAGTTTACTTTTGTTTAAAAAAAAAAAAAAAGAATGTAAATAAAACTGAAGCATATACAGTATAGTCAACATTTATAACTAAATATTCTATTTTAGTAACATCCAGCAGCTAAAATGCATCATTGAGTGGCTATCACATTTTCATAACTCTCAACATCCTAAATGATATTCCGTAATAGTGTTAGTACCCGCCCCTTTTTCTACACCACTTAATTTTTAGAGTAATTATCTTCAATCATAATTGTGATTAAATAAGTAGAAAAATACAATAAAAAAAGACTGACGTAAAGAAGAAAAGGCGGGTACGAATAATACTACGAAATGTTAATTAGGATGTTGACAGCTATGCTTAACACCTACTTCAATGATGCCAAGTCAAAAGTGCTACGTTCCCTTCAAGATTTTATTTAGTATCATAATATTCAATTACATTGATTAGCAAATAATAATAATAATAATAATAATAATAATAATTTTTCTTATTAAATAGCCGTTTCCTTTCTGAATTTCAAAAATAAATAAATATTTGACAAAGTCTTAAAAACCCTACCCCCCCCCCCCTCCCTGTTTTTTTTCTGTTTTCCTATTCTAAGGAAAATTAACTTTGTTAAACATATATATATTGTATACGAACTATATTCGAAATATGCTAAAGAAATTTCATAAGCAATTTTTTAATTCAAAAATATCCATTATTGCCACTTTGCATGGCAAAATAGCAAGTTTAAGGGGTGTGAGAGTATCATAAACAATATTAACCCGTTAGTAGTCGCTATAGACAGCGCCACCTATTACAGATTGCGCACTTTTTATTTAACTGTCACCAATAATTTTAAGAAGTGATGTGATCGACGTTTCTTCGATTTTATGTATTTCAAATGCCCCTTCTAAAGAGTTTTGGTGGCTATTGAATAAAAAAAACCTGTCAATAATGAAAGATGTGCGGTAAATCGACCAATTAGCGACTACTAACATGTTAATTAGGTGTTATGAACATCATACCTCAAAATTATTGGTGATTATTGAATAAAAATGTTCCTAAATTTGGCAATACTTCTGCTAAGATCAAAAAACTCAGTAAAAAATTTCATTTCATTTTTTTTTTTTTTTTTCAACTCATAGTTTAAGGGTCGTTCATTGTTCTCCTTGTGTACGGATTATTGAATTAACGAGTTTTTTGACAATTTATGCGCATAGAAAAAAGGCAAGTTTCAGTAAATCTTATCGATTTTTTGTGTTTAACACAACTCAGAATAATAAGAATTTATAAATTACATTAAATATAATTTAAAGTAACTTAGAAACATCATTTTTATAATAAATATATAGAAGTTTTACTTTTCTGAAAATAACAAATAATGCCATTTATGGGATTGTAATGCAATTATTGGTGTTTCTTAACTTTTATAATGAAAAATGTGACTAAATGTGATACAATTCAGCACAAATATACATATTTAAGAAATATGGAGTTACACCACTTTTATAATGAACCGTCCAATTATTTTTCCCTAGTAAATTAAAAAAGAAAAAGAAAAACAGAAAAAAGAACATAGGGAGGATGGGGAACAGTGGAAGGGGTGAAAATGAAGCCATATACAGAGGGATGAAAAAAAAAGAAGTAAAGGTTTCATAGGGGGAAGAAATTGGGAACACAGAATGTCAAATATATCATGGAGGAACGGTCTGTTCAATTGCGAGAAAGGATAAATTTAGTTTATTGTAATAAAATTGCAAATTTTTAATTGTAAAACTTTATTGTTCTAACGTACGTGATGGAGTCATTCTTGAATTCGACAATCTCTAAAATAAAATTTACCAAAAAAATTTCACTCAGGTGACCTTTTTTTTTATTATTTATTTAAGTACAACAGACAAACATTCAAACGATTTTGCCACCGTCAGAAATTTTTGTCTATAACCTCGAATGAATACGCAAACATTTTTGTTCTTATCAAATTATATAAAGCTGATAAGCTGAAAATTTGTCACTATATCGCTCCGGATTGTTAGATTTTCTCAAAAATTGGCACACTTATTAATCAGGATAAAATCTAGCTAACGCTGTATCTTTAGTTCAATCGGATAATTGGTTCAAAAGACATTAAATGAAAACTCCATTCTAACTTTGAAATTATTGAAAAGGTAAAGAAAATTATGCCAAAAATAAATATATATATAAGTAAGTATGTTTTTTTATGTATAAATATGTTGTAAAAAATGAACGTGATGCATTTCTTTGATAATTAAAAGAAAATTGAGAAAAATCGTGCTAAAGAAATGGAATAACTTCAGCATAGAACCCCTTGGCGAAATTTGAAATTTGGCACCGAAATAGCTCGAACTTTTCTCCTCGGGCATCTTGCTTACCTAATTGCTATAACTTCGTTAATTCAACACCAAAATAACAACAAATATTTAAAAGCCACCAAGGGGCTACTATGCCAAATCTATACCAAAGAAATTTTTTAAAAAGAGCATAATAATCGATGCTTGGGAATGAAACACTATTACTACATGCTTTTATATGGAAGAATAAACTAAAATAATTCCTGTCGTACATTTCTGTGCAGAATTATCCAATACTTGAAAAAGAAAAAGAGAGGCGTAAGGTTTTGTTTCTTTTTATTATTTTCTGGCATGTGTATTCATTGTAGTTATAGATGATTCTAAGGTAATAACGTTGTGTATTCGCAAAAAGAAGAAGAGAAGAATTAACACGCCAAAAATGAACACAGAGTATTAAATATATCATTCGTTTAATTATTAAAAAAGAATGTTTTATTCAGTGTAATAAAATTACTAATTTTTAATTGTAAGCTACTTAAAAAAAAAAAAAAAAAAAACTTTTGTTTGCAAATTTGTGATATTAATCAGACCTGCAAACATACTAATTGGTATTCCGTAGTGTTGTTAGCCCCGCCTTCTTTTTCACACCAGTATATATATATATATATATGTATATTAGAGTGTTTGTCTTCTTATTTAATCATAATTGAGCTTGGAGAATATTACTCTAAAAATTCACTGGTGTGAAAAAAAGGGCGGGACTAACAACATTACGGAATATTAATTAGGATGTTGGCAAGTATGTATTAATGATTTCCTTGTCCCATAGATGTCAACTTTAACACTTTTTGATTAACGGAAATTTTTAATAGAATTCTTTATATATTTCTGTAACAGTTTTTAATAATTAAATAAGATGATTTTTTCAATTTCTTTTTTTTTTTTTTTTTCCTTTTACAGTTTTCAATCAGTAAATAAAATACAAACATGTGTTAAAATTATTAGGTAAGCAAAAGTAGTTGGCGTTGTCTTGCTGAGCAGAAATTTTAGAAGGAAACATCTCTATTTGAAATAGATATTCTCAGTAGAAACAAAAATTTATATTAAAAATTGGGTCGCAAATACGGAGGGTTTGAGAAACGCTGCCCTATATTAAAAAATAAATAAATAAAATACATCAGATATTATTTCTATTATTAGGGGAGACCCGTGTACCTAGGGCCGCCTTTTTTCAATGGCCGAAAACAGAGCCCTTGACGTGTTTAAAATTATGAAAGATCTTTCGGATCATTTACTTCCAATTAGGATTAATATAAATACGTAAAATAATAAATCCTGACAAATAGAAAGTTTTAAAATAAACTTCACTCATGGCCCTAGGTACAACCCCCTCATTGTACCTAGGGCCAGACTTCATTTTACCTAGGGCCACTTTTTCTCAATTCACAAAACAGAGCCCCTGACCTGCTAAAAATCATGAAAATGATATGTACATATCTTTAGAACTAATTTATTTTAATTGAGATTAATATAAATACTTAAAATAATAAATTCCGACAAACAGAAGGTTTCTAAATAAATTTCACACATGACCCTAGGTACAACACTCTTATTGCACCTAGGGTCAGACCACATTGTACCTAGGGCCAGACCTCAACGTACCTGTTCAAACATGACATACGAAAATATGTTAGATGATGAAGGTTTCGAAATTTCAACAGGACATAAAACTGAGACATTCAGTTCCATCATTGTTGGTTCACTTTCTTAGTGAAGAAAAGTCTTTTTTTTGGAAATTTATAGAGGGAGCTTGTTTCTCAGCCACATTTGAATTTAAATTTTCGCTCTCACCAGGAAACCATCCCAATAGTGTACTAATAGAAATCAATTAAATTATGTTCAATCGAGAGGGCATAATATAACATGATTTTTTATGCACAAACTGTTACCCCTCATAAGTCCGTTTTCGAGAAATCTGTATTTATGTTTGAGTAAAAATTTAGTAACGAGGAAGGAGTGGGAGGAGCCTCATCAAAATCTGCTAGAACCATGACTTTTATCAATATTTAGATTCTATTTTAGCGAATTTTTAGGCATTATATCTCAAATCTGAAAAAGGCAACTGTTAAATGCATCAAAGAACAAGTTTGTCTATGCTCTTTCAATTTCTGCTTGTTTTGGATTTCGTTCATTATTTCAGTAAGGCGCGGTGTTATTGATTCAGGCGTGGTTTCACCGATTATTAACGAACTTTCAGAATTTATAACTCGAAAATGAGCTGACGAGGCTAATGTTTTATGCGTCAAGAAACATATTTATATATGCTTTTTCGATTAATGCTTGTTTAGATTTCTTTTTTTTTTTTTTTATGATTACAGTATGGGATGGTTACCTAGTCAGTGAATATGTTTTGATTCGCTGGCTATATGCCAGTTTCACGAAAACGTGATAGAATGTTCACAGGAGTAAAAACCGTCGGATAGAACTTGCCAACATTTTCAGCAACGTAATATATAATGATTGGCTGGCCAGGGTTTGCCAGCATTCAATTATTACAGGCTGTACTGTAGTATATCTTCATAGCTGCCAATATTTTAATTTATTCCGGAGTACTTTTAGCTCCGCCTTTATTTCGCACCACTTTATTTATAGAAAAATTGTCTCCAATATATAATTTCGGTAAAATAAGACAAAATTACTTTTAAAAAATAAGTGGTACGAAATAAAGACGGGGCTAAAAATACTCCGGAATAAATTAAAATATTGGCAGCTATGTATCTTATAAGGTCCAAACACACCTCTGTCCAACGGTTGAAGCTTATGACTGATGGTTGGTTGAATCATTGTCCCTCATACAACGTTATCCTTCATTTAATTATAAAAGTTTTTCAATTAAATTATAACAACACGAAGAACAAGATTGCAATTGTACCTAGGGCCATGGATGGCCCTAGGTACAATTCAGCTATGTGGCCCTAGGTACAAGTTTCGGTAACTTCATTCAAAATACCTTCCGCTAAAAAACCCACACACAGAGAGGGCTAATTAAGTATCTCATTTATTACTCAATATAACAAGAAAAATTATACACTAGAAATAAAAGAAAATTATTTGACTGACTTTTGTAAAATAGCAAAAGAGATGAGCTGTAAAATTTTACTTCAAACCATGTAAATTCTTTTTGTACATGTAACTTGTAAAAACTTTCTCCTGAATGGTTTCAAAGGGATTGTAAATGTAGCAACTGGTGTTGTTACTCGCCCAACTAAATATTAAACTTAAAACTAAATATTATTCAAATAAAGTGGGGTGGACCTAGGTACATGATGGCCCTAGGAACACGGGTCTCCCCTACCTCTACCGAAAATTCCTGATTTTTCTAAGTAATAAATTGGCACCGTATTTTTGTAGAGGATACTTATGTAAAATACCAAAGACCTGATTATAGTTGGGTCTTCGAAGTCTGGATATACTAAATCTAGAAATCTCTAAAATCCGGACGTGTTTCCGATTTTAGTGGTACTTTTAAAATAAGATTTTGTTTTGATTGTTCTCACATTTCTTATGGAATGCAGTTTAAAATCCGTTTAGCACTTTCACGACCGCTGACGTAGATTCACGTCATTTAAAAATCGCTTCCAGCAGTGGGCGTTTCTTTCACAATTTTTATGTTATTTATTTCTTAAAATTATACCCAATATTCATATTTGTACTATCAATATACTATGGGTGTAAATGCTTTAATTAGAAAGAGTATAACTATAATGTATAACCATTTGTAATATAAATGTGAATACGGAAAATTTTGTTCCGAAATATTGTAACAGTTGAGAATAACGCCCACAAGAGGAGCTTACTATGAAAAAGACGAAAAGCGTGCTGTCGCGAAAGTATTAATTGAACCTTAAATACAAAAATATAGTCATAATCTTATATATTTTTATACTACTTGATTGTAAATTAAAGAATTTATTAAAAAAAAAAAAAAAAAAAAAAAAAAAAAACGGAATTTTTTTTTCATTTGAGTAAAGCAGCTTTAAATTGCTGAAATATTCTTAAAAAATCAACATAGAAATTACTTTATTTCTATAGTTTTATTTGATTATTTTTGAAGGAATATATAAGTAGTTTATTAACAGTTATTTAGCAGTCATTATCACAGGGTCTTACTCTCCGACCTTTTTTCAGGACACTCCATGAAGCAGAAAATTTAAAATTAATTGCAACCACTATTTTTATAAAATTATCTCTACTATAATCATTGCCCATTTCTATAAATATACAAGAAGTGTTTCTGCATGAATTTAGTGGTGGCCAAATAGGTGAAAATTTCTTATCTCTTAGAGTATCCTTAAAAAAGGATGTAGAGTACGACCCCTGTTATCAGTTGTCTACAGTATTTTTATTTAATGTACTCATATTTCAATTCTAAATTATTAATTATTTTAATTCTAAATTAAATCTATTATATTTCTTTTTTATAAATTAATTCGCCAACTTGATTCTCGTTTATTTTCGGTACATAAAAATTGCATTTTGTATGTTATTATAATATCATAAAAAAATAGTTTTAGTAAATCTATAAAATCCGTAAAACTCGAAAATACGGAATCGCCGCGGTCCCGCCAATGCCGGATTTTCGAGGTTCAACTGTAATGCATTACCAACTTTGATTTCAAATATTTGATAGGATATAAATAATTTCTGCGCCCATTTATAATGATGAAATTTGAATCATCTATATTTACGTTTTCTGGAAACATTTTGGGTTCCCCCCCCCCCCCACCACCAAAAAAAAAAAAAAATCTGTCTTTTGATTTTAAAATATAACAATATGAAAGATACATTTAAGCAAAAACTTCTAATCTTGTGCCATAAAAACCTGAAATCTCTAGTTCCGCATCATTTTGAGAAATCGAAATAGCTGCTATTTTCAGAAATAATGGAATGTCAGCTTTTATAAATCAAATTTTATTTGATCACGTATTTTCCGAAAGATTAAACCTTTTCTCCTTCAGAATTTTAATATAACTATAGCAGTTAAGATATTTTGCATTAGTATCCGATATATAAAAGTGTTTAAATAACATACTAATTCTATGCTTTCTTCGAAGAATTTTAAGACTGCACGTGGTAAAATATACCCTACTATAGTAACTATAATAAAATATACTCCAGTTGAACATCATTTAGACTTTAAATGCTATACACAAATTTTTTCTTATTGCTTTTCTTCTATATATTTTTAGGGGGGGAAAAGCGGGCGGGGGGAGAAGGAATTATCGATTACATTTGTTTTGATTACAAGGATAGGAAATTTAAATTTTCTTTGTATAACAGTTATCCTGAACAAAGTAATCCTGTTATTAGAAAGTAACGATGCAGTACTTTACAACATATAACCTCCAAATCACATAAATCAGTTTCACACCAGAAAATTTAGTCTACAAATAAGGATAAATTCGTAAGAGCCCCCCACCTCCTTTTCCTTTCAGAAGAGCTAGTTTAATAATGTTATCAATGAAATTGTAATTCTCTAGGAAGTCCTTGGAGAGAGGAACACGTCTTCCTTAGTGGAAGATTGCCTTCTTTTTAACACGTTGAGTGCCACGCGACTTCTTAAGGAAATCTCATTCAGGCCACGCGCGCTGCTTAGAAGCGTGCAGGGATGGAACACGGGCGCAGAATTCATACCACTATCAATGTAAGAAAATTTTCTACTTCTTAAATCAACGATATTATAGGTAGAGAAATTTCTTAAAAAGATTCCGGTATGAATTCTGCGCCCGTGTTCCATCCCTGAGCGTGTTATGTTTATCGTATTTCAATAAAATCCATTAAAATGCCTTAATGATATAATCCTATAAAAATAAAAATTAAGTAAATTTTAAATAAATTGTCAGTAAATTACTTAAAACTATGTAAAATTTTATATCATATTTCATACTGTCAGCCACCGGTGGCTGACGTGGCCTAAACGGAAAGTTCAGTGTCAGCCACCGATGGCAGACATGGCGCTGAATGTGTTAAAATGGCAATGACTTCTCTCTACTAACATCCTTGGATGGTAGTCTTTCCTAACCTTTGTTTTCCCTTTTTCTTTTTTCTCCCTAAGATCATCTGGTGCTTGATTCCTCTCTGCTACTATCTTCTGGTTCTGAAGGTGCCAGGCAAAGACCCAAGGTACTTCGGATGAAGTACGTATGAAGTTCGGATGAAGTACGGAACGTATGTAAACTCGTTTAAAAGTGTCTTTGTCTGTTAATTAAAAATCCCGGAGTAAAACCTATATAACAGACCTGCAGATTATGTGCCAGTAAATACGGTAATTTCTTTTTGGTTTGAAATAAGTCTGTATGTCTGTTTATTTATTTATTTACTTAAAAATATAACTCATTTCAATTATATTTAGCAAATTGCGTCGGAAACGGAGTTATATTTCAATCTATGGCTTTTAAACCGAACAAACCAACATTATTATCCATAACTTGCAGCACTATGTAACTTTAGTATTCACCCATTATAAAGGATTACTACAAATTAAAGTTTTATGAAGGATTACTACAAATTTCAAGCAATTATGCGTACTATTATAGATCATCTCATTTTTGATACAGCGGGAAAATGCACAGTGTAAAATATTGTCTAAAACAATAAAAAATAAAACATCCTCAAACAGGGTCGATGTTTAAACAATATATAAAAAAAATATTTTATTCATTTATTAAAATGCATATTACTCTTTCGAGAGTATGTTTCTAAAATTTCACAACATTTGTCAAAGCTTTTAATATGAGTTTGTTTATATGTTTGGCTATCAAATTATGGCATTTATTATTATTATTATTATTTCATAGTTTGCACATGCGCAATGAAAATTTGTGTAATAGCTTGACTTCGAAGAGTTTGATATGAAAGCACCTGCGAATAATGCCACGCATCTTCCACTGCAGAAAAACGATTCTAAAACTGTGTGGGGTCTCCTGAATTTAATTTCACTGCCTTAAGGGGAAGAAAAACATATAAGTCACAAACACAAAAACATTTTGAGGCTTATTGTCAATAATTTAACACGTTAAAATAAAATGCTTATAAATAGTGGTGTCGAATTCTGTAGTTAACCACGCCTTCACATTTGAAAAGAAGCAACCCATAGAAACAAGCAAAACATAGGATTACGTTACCCGATGCTAATGCATTAAGAACAATAACAGTAGCTAAGTTTTTAAACATAAAAACGTATGATTTCTATTTTATAAGGAAAATATATATTCACAAAATATTTGCAAAACATGCAGTGATTGAATTTTGAAAGATTGGTTGGATTTTTAAAACAAACATCAAAATTCGCTGTGTTGAAATAAAGGCTTAATTAGAATCTAGAGTAACGATATTTCATCGTTTACTTAATTAGAAGCATTTTACTGATGAACGTGTACAGTAAAGGACTTTAACCCCTGAGAAAATTAAGAATTTAAGCTGTATTGATTTTTCATACATCTCTTAGAAACGTAGAAGTTGAATTTATCGGAAAATTTTAACTTTAATTTTATATCATTTTTTTTATTAATATTAAAAATGTATCCTAATGCATAAAAAATACAGTTAGCTCTATTACATACCTGCCAACCCTTTTAATTAATCTTCTGTAATATTGTTAGTACCCACCCCTTTTTACACACCACTTTATTTTTACAGTAATTCTCTCTAAATGTGATTACAAGTAAATATGAAGATTTGATTCGAAAGAGTATAATTATAATGTATCAGAGCTGCCAACCTAATCCGGCAAATCGTTAGTACCGCCCCCTTTTCTACACCACTTAATTTTTAAAGTATTTGTTTTCTTAATTCATCGCGAATTTTTTTGAAGAGAATTACTCTAAAAATTAAGTGGGGTTGAAAAAGGGGCGGTTCTAGCAAATTGCCGGATTAGGTTGGCAGCTCTGTATATTCATTTGCAATATGAATCTGAATAAAGAAAATTTTGTTCTGAAATATTGTAACTTGGGAGAATAACGTCCACAGGCGGACCTCACTGTCAAAAAGACAAAAACATGCGGTCGCGAAAGTGTTAAACAGAAATTTTAGTTCAAGTTATTGCAAGTAGTTCGTAACCCTCCAACAGAAAATTTTTAATAATATAGGGTGATTACAGACCTGCCTTTTTTTTTTTTTCCTGATTCTTCCACCGGAATATTTATATGATAATTTTAACTTAATTAATGGTGCAAACATACTACTAAAAATTCCGAAATCGAAATATTGGTGGAAGAATCAGAGGAAATTTGCTGCCGATTTCATAAGATGAAGTTTATCCTTCCTAATTAGTGGTATGAAACTTATATTTCGTTGAAAACGACGTGGCTTCTTTACTACTATAGTCTTAACAATAGATAATATATTTTTCAAGGAAAAATATAAGGACTATAAAATGCATTATAATGCGTTACGCATAAGAGAGGTACCCAGTTACCAAGGATTGTGAGTTATCTTCATTTTACTGAATAGAATTCTTTTAAATTAAGTATTTATGATTATTTAATGCAAATAATTACTATTCACATACAGTGGTAAGAAAATTATTTGCTGTCAACAAACCATGTCAACTATGTAATAATAAATAGAAGAGCAAAAAATGAAAGTAACAAACAGGGGTTGTAATCTCCGTCTTTTTTCCGGGACACTTTCACAAATGAGTATTTTATGCCTTTTTCACGACCACTATTTTGTTTAATCACGACATATTACTTTAAAGATACAGTAAAAGTTTATGTAAGAAAAAAAAGGGGTGGCAATACAGGCAAAAATTTCTCAGCCCTGAAAGTGTCCTAAAAAAAAGTAGAGACTATGACCCCTGGTAACACATTAAGAAAGTGTTTATACATAGTTTTGTTTTATCATTATTTCTCAGTTTCTTTACAAAAAAAATATATATATATATATTTATTTATTTACGATGTATACATGATTTAAGAATTTTTCAAATTATATGTCTAAATAATTACAAAATGTTCAAATGCGATTACTTTAAAATTAAAATATCTAATTCAATTGATCCGGAATAAATTAAAATAAATTTACCTTACATATCTGCTGATGTAAGGTAACAGAAAAAAAAATGTGATTGTCATACAAATTTTTATTATTTTTTTAATTTTCATCCTACCACGACATATTTAAATTGATTGTCCAAAAAACTGAAATAATTTAAACTTTGTATCTTTATTACGAAGCTTTTTCCTTATCTTATACAGAGCTGCCAACCTAATCCGGCAAATTGTTAACGCCTATTGAAAAACGCCTCTTTTTCTACACCACTTAATTTTTTGAGCAATTCTTTTCAAATATATCTATGATGAATTAAGTGAAGTAGAAAAATACTCTAAAAATTAAGTGGTGTAGAAAAAGGGGCGGTACTAACAATTTGCCGGAATAGGTTGGCAGCTCTCCTTATAACACAAGTAAATTAAACTTGGATGACAATACCTTACATTTTCTAATTCTCTTATATTTCATGCTTTCCTAATATAAAGCAAAATTACCCATCTTAAAATATACGCTTAGTTAAAATCTTGTAAAATACCATATTACTAACTAAATTAAAGTAATATTACAGGTAAAGACTTGACTCCAAACAACTGAACTAAGGGGTCGTAGCCCCTGCCTTTTTTTCAGGACACTTTCAAAGAGGAGAAAATTTCGCCCCTTTTGCCACCACTTTTTTCTTAGAGAGGTTTTTATAGTATTTTTAAAGCAATATGTTATGACTTAATAGTATAGAAAATGTATAAAAATAGTGGTAGCAAATTTCTCATTCCTCAAAGTATCCTGAAAAAAAGGCGGAGACTACGACCCCTGCCTAAACCCCTCAGGAAATTAAAAACTTTTGGCGTATCGATTTCCCATACATCTTGCAGGTACTTGGAAATTGAATTCATAGGAAAAATTCTTATCTTTTACTCTCGTTTTCAAAATGTGTAAACTCGAAAATTGAATAAATTGAGAAAAAAAGAATAGATACGAAAAAATCCCCTATTCTATCTTAGTATCAGTCATACGGCATGAAATTTTTATCCATCAACTTATAAGTTAATGTTGGTGGCTTTTCATAGAATAAGCCTTGGTTTTCAATATAATACAAGATAGAGATATTTCTCAGTATCGTTTCGTAACGTTGAAGCTTTGATCTTTTCGCTCTGGATTTTCGAAAGAATTTCTCTTGCGAAAATCTTTAGATTTAAAAGGGAGGCGGAGTTTTAATAGAGAAAATGAATGTTTGAGAGATAGATATAAGAGGAATCTTAGCTTTCAAATGTTGAATTCTTACTTTTTCTTTCAACATTTCAGTAATAGATTATTTTGGAATTAGTTAAATAAGAATGTTTTTTAAATCGGTATTTATGGATATAATAGCAGCATACATTTTTTTTAAATGATAATATTGATTTTAAAAATCTGTAAATATATTCAATCATCTAAATAAATGTAAATAAATATTTTTATAGGATGAATTATTTATTTGAGATAATTATCAGTGCTCGGCAGGAAAATTGCCTCTGACACCATTTCAGCACATTCTTGTGTAAAATGGCCTCCTGAATCGGAATATGACGCCCATTTTCCCCTATCACCCATCGTTTTGGGAGAATGGCCCCCAATTTTTATCATTTTTCGGCGATTTTATGGCTATAAATTTGATTTTTAGGAGGGAGGAGGAATATGTAATGATCGTAGCGACATCTATAATTTATGTACAACAACTGCTACTTTAACTTTCAGAATATGTACTTCTAGTTTCAGTTTCAGAATATGTACTTCTACTTTCACTTTCAGAAGATGTACTTCAACTTTCACTTACAAAATATGTACTCCAACTTCAACTCACAGAACATTCTGTAGTATGTCAATGTCAGTGAGTAGTACGCCGCGCGCTAAGTAATGCGTGCTTGTTTCATTTATGATTGTTAATTACTAAAGAGTTTATTTTCGTAATGAACGACTCATCAATGTGTTAATCACCACGAAGACCTATAAATGGTGACTTTGGACTTAGAAAACTTTCATCCTTCTGTGTAATGTTTACGTGCAGCTAGAGTTTCGGTTTCAAATCGAAACCAATCTTAACTTTTTATTGCTTTTGTTTTGAATCTCTTCTGCTACGGATTCACTATGAGTGATGTTTCTGCAGTCAAGATTCCTAACTTTATTCCAGCAGACCCCTCGCGGTGGTTTACTATGATTGAATCTACGTTTGAATTAGCTACTCCAAAGGTCATAACGGAATCCAAAACTAAATATAATTACTGTGTAGCAAATCTTCCGCCAGCTGTTGCAATGACTGTCCGGGACATAATTATTTCCCCTGACAGTAATGACCCCTACGGAAAGCTAAAAGATCAAGTGATATCTCGGTGTGGAGAGAGTAAATCTCAAGAAATTAGACGGTTGCTTACAGAACAACTGGGAGATCGGAAGCCCTCTGACCTGCTTCGTCTTATGCAACGGCATGCAGAGAACCATAACGTCACAGATGCCCTGCTACTTGAGCTTTTCCTGCAACAACTGCCTTCAAACGTGCAATCAATTTTGGCGTCTATAACTCCTCTCACTTCCCAAAAAGCTGCTGAAATAGCCGACAAAATTCTGGACATCACACCTGCACAGGTGTGTGCAATAGAAACTAGTTCCATTTCGAACGCTTCCTGCAACAATGACTCAGAATTGCTGAAAGAGATTAAACTTCTGCGTAAAGAAGTAGCATCTCTAAGACGTTCGAGAAGTATTTCTCGTAGTCGTCGGTTTTTTCGACCAAGGAGCCCGTCTGTAAAGAACGATGCCTTATGCTGGTATCATAAAAAATTTGGCTCTAAAGCCAATAAATGTTCACCACCGTGCACCTTCCAGGAAAACGACACACCCCAGGAGTAGCGGCGACATACGCCTGGTATACTAATAGTTCTCGTCGCCTTTTTGTGCGAGATCGTCGGTCAAATGTTGATTTTCTCATCGATACTGGTAGCGATTGTTCTATTATACCAGCTGTCACAGTTGATAAGGTAAGCACTCCTATACAAACTTTTAAAGCTGCTAACGGCACTTCTATTAATGTATATAAACAGAAACTTTTATCACTCGATTTAGGTTTAAGAAAAAACTTTATTTATCTTTTTTATGTATGCAATGTGTCTACAGCTATAATTGGTGCAGATTTTTTACACTATTTTAACTTACAGCCAGATCTTAGAAATCGTCGATTAATCGACGCTAATACAAAATTAAAGTCTAATGGTACGATTGAGATTGCTCATATTTATTCTTTAAAATCTGTATTTAGCGATAATAATTTCTCTCAATTGTTAAATGAATTTCCTAGTATTACTAAACCTCCATGTGCAGACCAAATTATTAAACATTCTGTTAAGCATCATATTGAAACATTTGTCTTTCCCGTTTTTGCTAAACCACGTCGGCTTGCTCCCGATCGTTTAAAAATTGCAAAATTAGAATTTCAGCACATGTTAGATTTAGGCCATATTCGCCCATCCAAAAGTAATTCTGCTTCCCCTTTGCATATGGTCCCTAAAAAAGGAAGCGATGATTGGCGTCCTGTTGGTGACTATCGAGCTCTTAATTCTCAAACCAAAAAGGACAAGTATCCATTCCCTAATATCGTTGATTTTACTAGCGAGCTGCATGGGACAACAATATTTTCTCATATTGATTTAGTTAAAGCTTATCATCAAATTCCGATTTCTCCCGAAGACATCCATAAAACTGCAATTTGTACACCTTTCGGACTCTTCGAGAGCACTCGGATGCAATTTGGTCTGTGCAATGCGTCTAGTACTTTTCAAAGATTCATTGATGAAGTGACTCGAGGTTTAGATGGTGTTTACGCATTTGTTGATGATATTCTTATTGCATCTAAAGATAAACAAGAGCATTTTAAACATCTCAGAGTCCTTTTTGAACGATTACGTCACTATGGTCTTACTATTAAACCCTCTAAGTGTACTCTAGGTGTACTTAATGTAAAATTTCTTGGATATAATATCTCTGCCGAAGGACTTTTACCCCTCTCTGACAGAGTTGAAGCAATAAACAAATTTCCCCGACCTACAACTATTACCCAATTGCGGCGCTTTCTTGGCATGTACAATTTTTATCGAAGATTTATACCGAAAGCTGTCCACATTTAAGCACACCTAGTAAAACTTTTGGAAGGCCATAAAAATAAAAAAAAAATCTTCACGTTCAAAAACATCTGAAGCACCTCTTGACTGGTCTGTCGAAGCAGAAACTGCCTTTTCCACCGCTAAAACGGCACTTGCGGATGCCACCTTGTTAAAACATCCCATTCCTGGTGCTCGTTTACGTTTATGATGTGACGCCTCGGATTTTGCTGTCGGCAGTACGCTCATGCAATATAATAATTCTTCATGAGAACCAATAGCATTTTTATCTGTAAAACTTACTAAAAGTCAGCGCACTTGGTCCACTTACGACCGCGAACTTTTAGCTATATATACTTCAATTAAACGTTTTCGGCACATGCTTGAAGGTAGAGATTTTTCCATCTACACTGACCAAAAACCACTAATTTATGCCTTTAAGCAAAAGCCAGATAAATGTTCTCCTCGTCAATTGCGCCATCTCGACTTTATTTCTCAATTTTCGACAGATATACGTCATATTGATGGTACAGAAAACTCCATTGCTGATGCCTTATCTAGAATTGAAATTGATTCAATTTCAACAGAAATTTTAGATTTCAAACAAATATCTCTTGCACAACTCGAGGATCCTGAATTAAAAAACATTTTAAATTCTACTGACAATGCATGTAATATTCAAAAGCATTATTTTTCTTTGGAGGATGTAACATTATACTGTGACATGTCAACAAACATTCCACGTCCTTTCATCCCAGAATCTTTTCGATCTAACATATTTAATCATATTCATAATCTTTCTCATCCCGGAATTTCTGCCACAACTAAATTAATAACTAAGCGATATTATTGGCCAAACATGAAAAAATTCATTAAAAATTCCGTCCGTCATGTGATAAATGTCAACGTTGCAAAATACATCGGCATACGAAAGCTCCACTTGGAACTTATGTGTTAATCACCACGAAGACCTATAAATATTTTAACCGTTAAATACCTTCTGAGGGGCTACAGAGTTGGAAAATTCTAAAACATAAACATTTGCGACAAAGGAATTTTTTTTTCGGGGGGGGGGGGGGGATTTGCCACTGAAATTATGCATTACATATCTTATATTTATTTAATCTGTTTTTAATGTTATTTTTTAGACTTTATATATTTTGTGTTTTTAGATGTTAAATTAATTATTTTTCATTCTTTCAATCAAATTCATGGTCATAAAATTATCGAACAGGGAAAGAAATTGAGGGAGGGAGGGTGTATCTACAAAACGGTGGGTGACAGGGCAAAATAGGAGTCATATTCGGATTCAGGAGGTCATTTTACGTAAGAATAAGCAAAAATGGTATCAGATCTCGAATTTTTAATTTTTTTTTCAGAGGAGTGATGATACATACATACTATACATATATTACAAATATATATATAACCTTGAATGTATATATCTAAGATTTTTTTAGTATTATAATATTCAAATATTCTGATTAAAATAATACTACTATTACTACTAATAATAATAAAATATTATTTCCTTATTATGTTATGTAGCTGTTTTATTTCTGAATTACAAAAGTAAATTATTGATTGAAATTTTTTTTTTAAATCCAATTCCCATAGAACACTGGCGCAGAACTTATACTACTATGAATGTAACGAAAATTTGTACTTCGTAAATCTACTATATTATATGTAGAGAAATTTCTTAAACAAATACCGGTATGAGTTTTGTACTACTGTTCCATCTCTGCACCCCCCCCCCCCACCCCTTATTATTATTATTATTTCTTTTGCCTTCATATTTGAGTAAAATTAGCCCTGTTAAAATGTACATTTAATAAAAATCTTGAAAACATGCTTCATCACTGATTTAACTAAATTAATGTTGTAGATACCGGCGCGGCATAAAAGATCTAAAACTCTAACAAAGTTAAAAATATTTTGTCATATCGATTATCCATACATTTTACTAGAACTCGAAATTCGAAGTTATTTTAAAAATTTATTTCAAATTCTCTTGCTCGTTTTGAGCATGTCAACTCAAAAATTGAATAAACCGAGAAAAAAACGCAAAATAAAAAAAAAATCTGTTCTTTTTACGCATTAGTTACACATAATATGAAGTATCATTGGTCGATTTACGAAGTTATATTTAATAAGGTTTGATTTTGAATATCAGGCACGAATATTTTTTTGTATTCCTTTATGTCGATAAAGTTTTGCTCTTTCTTTCTTATATTTCCGAATAATAATTTTTATTGTGAAAATCTTAGGCTAATTCCGTGGCACCATAGTAGTGTCAGTCACACAGGGGAATACAACTTTCGCTTTTTTTTACCATTATTTCCATACAGAAATCTTTATCGTGTTTTTACAAGGATTGATTTCGAATATGTTAGAAGCACCCATGGCCAGTGCAATGCATCTTCTTCTGCATAATATTATGAGAGAATAAGGGGTTGAGAAAATCTGGAATTAAATTGCCTGCCAGAAGGAGAATAACAAAATAATTACGGCAAACAAAAGCACATAACATACAGAAAGTAATAAAAAGGTTTTTGTCCCTTTTTTCTTTGGAGGGGGATTAAATAGGATGTGTTTACTGTTAGAAAATACTGAAAATTTCCGTGAGTGACTGATACTACATGTACCATGAAACTTTCCTTTAAGCTCTTGGGAGTATGAGGGTTTACACCACCCATTTTATTCCCACATGCTCAGATTCATCACACTTTTATTTATTTAATTGTTTTTACAAAACTTTTACTCTAAATTGCTTTCAAAAGAAATTGATTGTTATTTCTGGTAGCAGCCTATATTAAATAACCATAATTAATTTGTTCAGAATAATATTTTTTAAATCAACGAAATTTGGTAGATGTAAGTATTAAATAATGGACACAAGAGTTAAGGATGTTCCTTAAATCTTTAGAGCATAATGGTATGGAAAACATAACCACATATTCAACCTTTTTATTTTTGCTACCAAATGTTACTTCAATTCAAATACTTATATTTTAAAATTGTTTTTAATTGGAATCAGATTCTGCACTTTGTAAATATAAGTTACTTTGTACTTGTGAGTAAAACAAAAATCTGTTCATTGAAGAGTTAAGGTTGCACATCAGTCCAGAGCCTGATTAAGGGGGAAGCACAGATTATCCCCGCTCTCACCGGAATATTTTTACAATTATTTTTTACTTCATGTCATAGAAATTCCACGCTTTGACGAGGAAATATTTTTTATAAAAAATGAACGGTGTAAAACAATCCAATTTACTCACCATTATTAGACACCAGAATTCTTTTAAAATAATTTTTAATGAGAATTTTCTATTTATTATAGGAGGAAAGTATTTGTTAAAAAATAACGGTGTAAGTATAAATAATGTGTGCTTCCCTCTTAATCAGGCTCTGCATCAGTCAGATTTCCCCTTTCTTCTCTCCTGTGTTATCGTATAGGATTTTTGTTAGTAGCTGCCAACTTTTTTAATTTATTCTGGAATGTTGTTAGCCCCCTCTTTTTTTCCCCATCATAATCTTTTCAGAGTAATTTTCTTTATATATAATCGCAATTATATATTGAAGAAAATTTTTCTACATAGATTATGGTGTGGAAAAAAGGGCGAGGCTAACAACATTTCGGTATAAATTAAAAAAGTTGGCAGCTGTGTTATAAGGATATCTCACTCAATAATGAAAATATTTTTTTTTTTTTTTTTTTTTTTTTTAATTCTGCTTTTTTTTTTTTTTTTTCTATTTATTACTCTCTTTCAATACGCCGCCTTTTAACTTGGAGAGCAATATTTTATTTATTTATTTATTTTTTAATAAAATTAAATATTCATTTTATAGAATGCATACCTGCCAATATCCTAAATATAAACCGCAGGATTTTTAGTGGACGCCCCTTTTCCCACATCACTTTATTTTTAGAGTAATTATCTCGAAATGTAGTTACGATTAAATAAAGTGCGGGTACTAAAAATCTTTTTCTGTATATTAATGAGATAGTTGACATGTATGAGAATGAAAATTATAATCTAAGTTTATTTAATGTATTTAAACATTTAAATTTATTGTTAAAAAAAAGTAAATAAATAAATAAATAAAAAAATCTCACAAAGCCGACATGTTCAAACAGCGTGATTAAACAACAGAATTCGAAAAACTTCATTTTTGAGCGAGATAGCCTTATAAAACGAAGTAATAAAAACTCATAGAAATATTACATGGGAAAGAGAAAAGAATAAAGCAGATTGATGTGCAACTTTAAGACTTTAAAGTAAAGTAATATTTTTTAAAAAAGCTAGGAACGGTTAAAAGGTATTACCTTTTCCTATAAAATTCTTCAATTATCACTTTTTTAATATCTTCTCTACTTAAGAAGAAACACTTTTTCACGATTTACACTTTTTAAGATGTCCTGAACACGCGTTGAACATTTTTAGAAAAATGTCGGCTTGCCTACGTATGTGTGTTAACAATTTTTTTTTTTTTTTTTTTTTGGGGGGGGGGGGGGGTACCGGAATTACACGAAATTTTAAAGTGGTTCATAACATCAATTGGTGTTGGTTGGATTTTTGTCTATTTCTTTGCAGGAGGCGTTTTTTTGCTGAAAATTTCCCTATTTACGAAAAAGCTATATCCAGTGTTACCATAATTATCTTCCACGTAGCAATCAAGTCTCCGATTTACGCGTGAGAGATGTAAGAGTTGAAATTTCACAAGGGATTTTATGCATACCACGTATTTAATTTGGAGATCCAATTATATCAGCCACATTTTGAAATTTTTTTAAATGAAAAACCCCTTATGGACTCACAGTTGTTAGTAAATAAATAAATTTATGTTACAGTTACAAATAAAACATAACGAAAACTTTGTGTCGTGTTATGAAGTTCTTTCCTTATCTTATAACATGAATAAATTAATCTTTGACAGTATTTTACCTCAATAATAGAAGCATAATCCTCTATCTAATGTATCAAATTTCCCTCCTCAAAATTATTGGTGATAATTGAATGAAAAGGTTTCTAAATTTTGGCAACACTGCCTACTGTATTTTGATTCTTTTTAAAGTAAATCAGAACTGTCCAAATACAGTAGCTCATTGTTTACATGTTAAAATGCAGCGATATGTCTATAGTAATGCAGAATAAAAGAAAGTTCAGTGTGTGTCACACTACATTATTATATTATTTCTTTTCATTTTGCACTCTACCACAACATAATTAGTTTGATTACCCCCAAAATAAAAAATAATGAAAACTGTTTCTTTTTAAGAAGTTCTGTTCTTATCTTTTATTACGAGTAAATTAAACTTCGACAATATCTTACGTTTTCTAATTCTCTCATCTTTCATACTTTCCCAATCTAAAGCAAAATTTAAAAAAATGAAAAATAATAAAAACTATGTTTTTTCTTCTTAAGAAGCTCTTTAATTATCTTATAACACGAGTAAATTAATCTTTGACAATATCTTACATATACTAATTCTCTTATCTTTCATGCCTTCTTAATCCTTAATCTAAAACAGAATTAGCCACGTTAAAATATACATTTAATTAAAATCTTGTAAAGATACCACATTACTGACTTAATTAAAGTGATATAACAGATAAAGGCGTAACATAAAATACCTAAAACCCTAAGGAAATTAAAAACTTCGGTCGCATCGATTTCCCATACATCTTGCAAGAACTTAGAATTTGAATTCATAGAAAAAATTCTTATCTTTTTCTCTCGTTTTAAAAATGCAATCTGGAAAATTGAATAAACCGAGAAAAAAAATTTGAATATGAAAATCCTCTATTCTATCTGCGTATCATTTATATGGCACGAAATTTTTATCCATCGACTTACAAGTTATTATTGGCGGCTTTCTATAAAATAATCCTCGGTCTTCAATATAAGGAAAGATAGAGATATTTCTTAGTATCTTCCGTAGCGATGAAGCTTTGATCTTTTCTCTCTGGATTTTCGAAAAAGAATTTATATTCCGAAACTCTTTAGATTTAAAGAGAAGGCAGTGTTTTAATGCAGAAGTATTTGAAATATGCGAAGAACCATAGCTCTAAAATGTTGAATTATTAATTTTTGTTTCAACTTTTAAATATGAGATTATTATAAAATTAATTTAATAACGATATTTTTCGAATAAGTATTTATGAATACAATGGCAACATGCATTATTTTAATACGATAATATTCTTTTTAAAAATCTGTAAACGTGTCCAATCATCTAAAGAAAGTAAATAAAAATTTTATAACACCAATGATTGATTTATTTAAAATAATTCTTATTTTCTTTTATACGGAGAAGAAGAAATTACAGTCGTCCCCACTTAATCGGGTAATGGATAATCGAATACCCAGCTTATAAGAATATAAATTCATAGAACCAATTTTTTCCCCATAGAAGTAATGTTAAATTTCCTAGTTTAAAGAAATATTTTTTACAACGCCACCCCGTTTAACCGCATAAACACTCAAAGTTTCTGAAATAAAATTTCTCTATTTCTGGCTGATTTTTTCTCTCATTTAAAAAAAAAAAAAAAATCCGTTCTTCTTTTTAAAACCTTACATAAATAATGCATGCCCTTTAATCATAAGACGGAATTTCTGCCGAGGTGATAAAAATTGGTGATAAAACAAATGTATAAAATCAGCAACTGATGATGAAATTAGAAATTAAAATACATATGATCTCCAGGGATTAGAAATCACAAATCTTGAAAGTTTTCTGACGATTGAAATAGAACTTTATGAACTCATAGTTGGAGATAAAGATGGAGAAACAGAAAGAGAGGAAGAGTTTCAACAAAATCTTTAAATGATAGTGGATAAAGAAGAACAAACAGATCCACCTCCAAAGATAGATGAACTTGTAAAATCCTTTAATACTATTATTCATCGTCATTTTGAATCTCATAGAAGGGATTATAATCTATTTATGTGCTTTAGAAAAAATAATCGAAAAATATTTAATCAAGTCTATGTCAAAGTAATCAATCATAACTGATATTTTTTCCCTTGTTAAATATAAAATTCTAAGTAGACTTTATTTATTTTGTATTTATTCCAGCATTAATTACATTTATAAATTACGAAAATATTTTAACGTAGTAAAGTGTAATTAAATACTTAAATAAGAAAGAGGTATCGATCATTTATCTTTTCATGTAAGCATAAAATTCTTATAGTTATACATGTAATTGCGTTTCTAGTCTTCCACGCATAATCGAATACCCCACATAATCGAATTAATATAGTTGGATCGGTAGATATTCATTTAACGGCCCTCTTCACTTACCGTCGCCGGAGGCCCGAGCTAATGTTATTAACGTAGCCGGAGGCCCGAGCTATGGTGAAATTTTCTTTACAAATAGCTTATTAACTAATACATATTTTTAAATTCTGTTTTCACATTCAGAAAATTCCTAACTGACGGACCTCTTTTAAAAATGTATTTTTTTAATTTTTAATATTTTATTTTGAAATTGCAAAATGAAAAAAATTCACATATTGAAAATTTGTATTTTGCAGCTTCAAAATAAAATATAAAAGATTAAAAGAATAATTTTTTTAAAATAGATCCGTCAATTTAACAGCTTTGAATTTTTTGAATGTGAAAACAGAATTTAAAAATATGTATTAGTTAATAAGTTATTTGTAAAAAACATTTTCCATAGAATAACATTAGTTCGGCTTCCGGCGGCGGTGAGAGAAGAGGGGCCGAATGTATTGGATTAGTGAAAATTTTCAACCTCTGATTTTCGATGAATTTACACGTTTTGAGGGGGTGCTTGAACAAGATTTGACCATTTTTAGAAAATGTCCGTCAGTCTGTCTGCATATATGTAGCAAAAGCTTAATGGACGCTGTACCTCACGAAACAATGGACCGTACTTAACTACACATGGTATTTAGTTGGACCTCGAATTAAATGTATGCTCAAAGAGAAAGTACTGGATGAGTAACATTTTTCTACCTCAGATATTCGATGGATTTACACGTTTAGAGATGTCCATAACACTATTTCAGGATATTTAGAAAATGTCTATTTGTGAGTTACCAAAATTTTGTGGCCATTATATATCACGAATTACGGAATGTAATCAAATAAAAATATACTTAACATAAATTGGTGTTTATTAGATTTGTGAATTAGTTGTCCAACAAATGGCGTTGCTATATTGCAATTTTTTCCATTTAAGGGAAATATATAATTCAGCTACTACTATGTATGAGTACACATTAGTTGACGTGCATGACGTGCAATTGAATGAAAATGTCTCTAAATTTGACAACACTGCCTGCTGTATTTTGATTCTTTTTAAAGTAGATTAGAAGTGTCCAAATACAGTAGCTCCTTTTTTACATGTTAAAATGCAACGATATATCTATAGTAATGCAGAATAAAAGAAAGTACAGTGTGTGTCACACATTATTATATTATTTCCTTTCATTTTGCGCTCTACCACAACATAATTATTTTGATTACCAAAAATTAAAAATAATGAAAATTTGTTTCTTTTTAAGAAGCACTTTTCTTATTTTATATTCAAATATGTTTAGACCATATATATTATCAAATATTATTAAAGTGGAAGAATATTATAAAGTGGAAGAATTTTTGCTGTTTCAATAAATACTTCTATATATAGTAAAATATGAAAATGCAAATTTCTTTTTATACTTAAATTTTCTACGACTTGCGTCAATTGCTTTAAATATCTTATAAGCGTTAATACTCGATGGAAATTAGCAATTTGCATATACCCGCATTTTTTAACGTCAAAATTGCCATTTATTCAAATTTCTGGATAAGATTTATTACTAAAGTTCTTTGTTTCTTTTTTTTTCTTTTAATATTTAGAAGTATTTCACAAAATTATTATTTTAAAATTGTGACAGGGATAGAATCCATAAATTCGAAGATCATTGGAACAAACGTATTGAAATTCAGGGAGATTATATTGAATAATAAAATGTCTTTCAAACTATAAAATAGTTTTTTTCTCATCGAAAGACAAAACTTATTGAACAATCTGGTATATACCATAACTGTCAATTTTTTTATTTTTAAATTAGATTTTCACCAGTATTTCTAAAAAGGTATCTGTGACATATATTTTTGATGATTAAATAAACTGAAAAGCAATATAAAATAATTCCGGTATGAAATCTTCGATGAAAAATACGAGATTTGGCACTTATGATATGGTAAATAAAACGTTTACGTGAGAAATCAACATTATGAATACAGTACAATTTCCTTTAATTGAAAAAAAAAAAAAAAAAAAAAAACAATATGCTCAATTCCTATTTACTAATTAAATGATACTTTACAATCATATATATAATTATTCAAAACAAATACTTAAAAAAACATCAAGAACATCAAGCCAATTAAATATTTATTTATTTAAAATTTCCATAAATGTTTCAATTTATTCAAAATCTACTTCCTTTTCAATAACGATTAAATCCTCTTAATTGCGAAAATAATGAAAACTGTTCACTGTTAATTATCATTAAAGTTTTTTTCTTTCTTATTAGTTAGAAAGTTTTTGCAAGTTGGCAACATTAATACCACTTTCTTTATCGTGGAGGAAAAGTCACACTTCCAAATATAAATGTAGAAGAAAAGAAAAGAAAAAGTTCTATGAAGTGAAAAAGTCGTTGAAGGAAAGGTGAAAAATTCAGCTGCTTAAAATATCCAATTAAGAGATATTGAAGAGGAGTCCTAGAAACTTCACTAACTTTTGTCTTAATTAATAAGGCACTCGACTGGATCTCATTAAGGATGCAAAAGTTCAGCTTTCATTTTCCGTTCTAGCGCTTCAAGCTGAATAGCATTAAATACGCTGTAGTCACAATTTCAGACCACGATTGCGCTTTATTTGCATTATGGTCTATTGAATAAACAGGGAAATAAAGGTAGACAGTAAAAGTTGTAGAAAATATTCGGATATTTATTTTAAAAATGAATGGCAATTAAATTTGCTGTTGCTGCCCAAAATAAAAATAATAAAGTAAAATAAATTTATTTTACGTAGGGTGATATGAAATACTCTATATAAATACATAAATTTTAATGGCGTTTTCTGAATATGTAGCATAATAGTCTAATGATTCCCTTAATTCACATTAAATTGATATCGCCATTTTTTTCTAATATTTTTATGTTTTTAATGCAGAACAGAGAGGGATAATTAAGTACGTTAGATCATAGCCTCCTAAATTAGATGCCTTCCGCGTGGATCGGAAACTTTTCGGTAGACAGCGCCACCTGGTACAGATTGCGTGACTTTTTTACTCAATAGCCACCAATTTTTTTTTTTTTTTTTTTTTTTTTAAGTGGGATTTAATATATATAAAAGGAGAATTGAATTGAAGAAACGTTGATTCTATGTATCATGTATCAGTTCTTAAAATTATTGGTGACAGTTGAATAAAAAAGAGCGCAATCTGTACCATCTGCCGCTTGAGCTGTTGCCAAGTTTCCGAGCCACGCGCAAGGCATCTGGTTCAGGAGGCTATGGTTAGATAGCTCAAAAAAAGTTTTAGTGTTAAAACTAAAAAATTGTAAATTGGCGAAATAAAAAATAGTTTTCACACCAAAAAATTAAGACTATTTAACATACTTAACTTATATAATTTATATATACTTTTTCAAAGGCTGAAAAAAGCATATTTATGTGTTGATATATATGCAATAAATAAAAAAATTTTATTTATATGTTTAAGCATATAAAGGAACAAACAATGTTTTAAAATATTTTCATTAAAAATGTTTGTAAATTCAGTCTGTGGTTCCTGGTTTGCAGAGACCTTTTGAAAAAGCTGTGGACACGATTTTTCAAAATCAAATGCACCGATTGACTAGAGCTTCTCTTTTCTTCCGATTACAAATAACTTTACAAGGTGCAAAATGTTCCTAAAATTGTACTGTTTTTAACTCGCCAGTGCACGAGTTGGGTCTGTGAGACCCCGTTTACTTACTAGAATGCAATGTAAGAGAAACATTTTATATATTCTGTGAAAAAAATTTATAAGAAACGTAAAATTTATACTTCGTATTTTTTTTATTGTGTGATTTTATTTTGTGGGTGTTGTATTGTAACCATTCAAATATTGAAAGAAAATTGTGTTTTTTTCCACCCGTGCACTGGCGGGTTAAAAACGCAGATCTGCCAAAAATTCGAATTTCAAATTTTTTAAAATCCTTCATCCGAACTCTAGTGGATTCTATTTTGGAGAAGTGTACAAAATTTAGATAAAAATTGTGAATTATTTTTTGAGAAATCGTGCCCATTGCTTCTCTGAAGGGACTCCATTAACACGTTAATCGCCATGTCAGTCATATGTGTCTGACGCATTTTTAACACGCATTTTTAACTAAATTGTCTAATAAAGTTACCATGGCCCATGTGAAATTTTTTCTGATATTATCGTGGCGATTAACGTGTTAATTAGAAATTACCGACTGTATTCTCCCCCCCCCCCGTTTTTCTAACAAATTTTTATATAATATTGCTTAAATGTTGCTCTTTTCCATGCTCAAAATTTTAAATAAAAATTTTATTCATTGTTATATATATATATATATATATATATATAATACTAGCCAACCACCTCTTTAATAAGCGTAAAATTGTTAACGCCCCTTGAAAAAAATGCCCGTTTTCCACACCATTTTATATTTAGAATAATTCTTTTCAATTAATGTTGCGATTAAATAAGAATAAAATTACCTTAAAATATGACTGCAGGGGTCGTTGTATCCGCCTTTTTTTCAGGACATTTTCAGAAATGAGAAATTTATTCCTTTTTTGCTAGAACTATTTTTATATGATATTTTCTATACTGTTAAATCACAACATATTACTTTAAAAATACTATAAATATTTCTCTAAGAAAAAAGTAGTGGCAAAAGAGGCGAAATTTTCATCTCTTTGAAAATCTCATGAAAAACAGGCGGAGACTACGACCCCTGCTACTAGTGTGAAAAAAAAGGGGTGTACTAAAATTTTTACGCTTCATAATGAGATGATTGGCAAGTGTGATATATACATACTTGCGAACCATCTCATTAATAACCGTATAATAGTTAACGCCCCCTGAAAAAACGCCCCCTTTCTCACACAAGTATATTTTTAGAGTTATTCTCTCCAAATGTTGTTATGATTAAATAAGACTAAAATTACTCTAAAAAATTATTAGTGTGAAAAAAAAAGGCGGGTACTAAAAATTGTACGGTTCATAATGAGATGGTTGACAAGTATGTATATATATACAGAAAGAGAGAGAGAAAGAAAAAATATACTTTTCTGTAGCCGTCGAAACCAATGCGACCACTATCTTTATCAAAGTAAAAGTTTGTATTACTCTTACCAAATATATACATACCTATACATATCCATACATATACGCATACATATGAATGCATAAGTCAGCATGTTTCTCCTGACCTTGAATCATTTCATCAAAAACTAAGAATTCCCTTTCTCCTTTGATAGGATGAAACACCCTTTCTTTTTTGCTATAAACCTCTTCATATTAGAAGTTTTCTAATACTTTTACTGACAAAAATAAATTTATAAAACTCCTTCAACACGTCTGTTTTATATTGATTTATTTAGCGGAAAGCAATATCAAAAGAATATTGATAAAAATATGGAAATATTTCATCTCTTTAATATTCATATCAGATTAAAAATTTGCATTTCTAGTGAAACTATGTCTCTCTAAATTGAAACTTTTTCTTCATAAAAGGAAAAGAGTGTGAAGCTAAATTATTAACGTTGCGGAACATGCTTCACATATATTATCATCCAAAAAATGCATAAACTACATTCGTAAATTTTGTAAAAAAAAAAAAAAAAAAAAAAAAAAAAAAAAACTTTTTTCGAACAGTTTCTTTGATGATAAAATCGATATATTTTAAACGCAAAATGTATACTATGTCAAGTTTAGTTTTGTTTAAAAAAAAAAAAATTTATCTGAATAATACTGAAGCATATACAGGATAGTCAACAATTATAACTAAATATTCTCTTTTAGTAACATGCAGCAGCTAAAATGCATCATTGAATGGCTATCGCATTTTCATAGCTCTCAACATCCTAAATGATATTCCGGAATAGTGTTAGTACCCGCCCCTTTTTCTATACCACTTAATTGTTAGAGTAATTATCTTCAATCGTAATTGTGATTAAATAAGTAGGAAAATACTATAAAAAAAGATTGATGTAAAAAAGAAAAGGCGGGTACGAATAATACTACGAAATGTTAATTAGAATGTTGACAGCTATGCTTAACACCTACTTCAATGATGCCAAGTCAAAAGTGCTACGTTCCCTTCAAGATTTTATTTAGTATCAAAATATTCAATTACATTGATTAGCAAATAATAATAATAATAATAATAATAATTTTTTTTCTTATTAAATAGCCGTTTCCTTTCTGAATTTCAAAAATAAATAAATCTTTCACAAAGTCTTAAAAACCCTACCCCCCCCCCTTTTTTTTTTCTGTTTTCCTATTCTAAGGAAAATTAACCTTGTTAAATATATATGTTGTATACGAACTATATTCGAAATAAGCTAAAAAAAATTTCATAAACAATTTTTTAATTCAAAAATACCCACGATCGCCACTTTGCATGGCAAAATAGCAAGTTTAAGGGGTGTGAGAGTCTCATAACCAATATTAATTACGTGTTATGAACACCATTCTTCAAAATTATTGGTGATTATTGAATAAAAATGTTCCTAAATTTGGCAATACTTCTGCTAAGATCAAAAAACTTAGTAAAAACTTTCATTGCATTTTTTTTTTTCTTTTTTTTTTTTTCAACTCATAGTTTCAGTTAAGATGTTCATGAAAAGTTGAACACTCATACCCTTTATTGATTATATAAACTATATTTAAAAAATGGGGCGTCATTGTAAAAGTGAATTATCTCCTTGTGTATGGATTATTGAATTAACGAGTTTTTTGACAATTTATGCGCATAGAAAAAAGGCAAGTTTCAGTAAATGTTATCGATTTTTTGTGTTTAATACAACTCAGAATTATAAGAATTTATAAATTACATTAAATATAATTTAAAGTAACTTAGAAACATCATTTTTATAATAAATATATAGAAGCTTTACTTTTCTGAAAATAACAAATAATGCCATTTATGGGATTGTAATGCAATTATTGGTGTTTCTTAACTTTTATAATGAAAAATGTGACTAAATGTGATACAATTAAGCACAAATATACATATTTAAGAAATAGTAAGTTACACCACTTTTATAATGAACCGTCCAATTATTTTTTCCTAGTAAATTAAAATAGAAAAAGGAAAAAGAACATTAAGAACATTGGGAGATTGGGGAACAGTGGAAGGGGTGGAAATGAAGCCATATACAGAGGGATGAAAAAGAAGAAGGAAAGGTTTCATAGGGGGAAGAAATTGGGAGCACAGAATGTCAAATATATCATGGAGGAACGGTCTGTTTAATTGCGAGAAAGGATAAATTTAGTTTACTTTAATAAAATTGCAAATTTTTAATTGTAAACCTCTGTTGTTCTAACGTACGTAATGAACAGAAATTGGAGTCATTCTTGAATTCACCAATCTCTAAAATAAAATTTACCAAAAAAATTTCACTCAGGTGATTTTTTTTTTTTTTTTTCTTGAGTACAACAGACAAACATTCAAACGATTTTGCCACTGTTAGAAATTTTTGTCTATAACCTCGAATGAATACGCAAACATTTTTGTTTTTATCAAAATATATAAAGCTGATAAGCTGAAAATTTGTCACTGTATCGCTCCGGATTGTTAGATCTTCTCAAAAATTGGCACACTTATTAATCAGGATAAAATCTAGCTAACGCTGTATCTTTAGTTCAATCGGATAATTGGTTCAAAAGACATTAAATGAAAACTCCATTCAAACTTTGAAATTACTGAAAAGGAAAAGGAAATGATGCCAAAAATAAATATATAAATAAGTAAGTATATTTTTTTATGTATAAATATGTTGTAAAAAAATGAACGTGATGAATTTCTTTGATAATTAAAATAAAATTGAAAAAAATAGTGCTAAAGAAATGGAATAACTTCAGTATAGAACCCCCTTGGCGAAATTTGAAATTTGGCACCGAAATAGCTCGAACTTTACTCCTCGGGCATCTTGCTTACCTAATTGCGATAACTTCGTTAATTCATCACCAAAATAACAACAAATATTTAAAAGCCCCTAAGGAGCTACTATGCTAAATCTATACCAAAGAAATTTTTAAAAAAGAGCATAATAATCGATGCTTGGGAATGAAACACTATTACTACATGCTTTTATATGGAAGAATAAACTAAAATAATTCCTGTCGTACATTTCTGTGCAGAATTACCCAATACTTAAAAAAGAAAAAGAGAGGCGTAAGGTTTTCTTTCTTTTTATTATTTTCTGGCATGTGTATTCATTGTAGTTATAGATGATTCTAAGGTAATAACGTTGTGTATTCGCAAAAAGAAGAAGAGAAGAATTAACACGCCAAAAATGAACACAGAGTATTAAATATATCATTCGTTTAATTATTAAAAAAGAATGTTTTATTCAGTGTAATAGAATTACTAATTTTTAATTGTAAGCTACTATTACTTAAAAAAAAAAAAAAAAAAAAAAAATTTGTTTGCAAATTTGTGATATTAATCAGACCTGCAAACATACTAATTGGTATTCCGTAGAATTGTTAGCCCCGCCTTCTTTTTCACACCAGTATTTTATTTATTTATTTATTTTTTTAGAGTGTTTGTCTTCTTATTTATTCATAATTGCGTTTGGAGAATATTACTCTAAAAATTTACTGGTGTGAAAAAAAGGGCGGGACTAACAACATTACGGAATATTAATTAGGATGTTGGCAAGTATGTATTAATGATTTCCTTAGTCCCATAGATGTCAACTTTAACACTTTTTGATTAACGGAAATTTTTAATAGAATTCTTTATATATTTCTGTAACAGTTTTTAATAATTAAATAAGATGCTTTTTTCAATTTCTTTTTTTTTTTTTTTTTTTTTTTTTACAGTTTTCAATCATTAAATAAAATACAAACATGTATTAAAATTATTAGGTAAGCAAAAGTAGTTGGCCTTGTCTTGCTGAAATTTTAGAAGGAAAAATCTCTATTTGAAATAGATATTCTCAGTAGAAACAAAAATTAATATTAAAAATTGGGTCGCAAATACTGAGAGTTTGAGAAACGCTGCCCTATATTAAAAAATAAATAAATAAAATACATCAGATATTTCTATTATTAGGGGAGACCCGTGTACCTAGGGCCGCCTTTTTTCAATGGCCGAAAACAGAGCCCTTGACCTGTTTAAAATTATGAAATTGATATTTACATATCTTTAGGATCATTTACTTCCAATTAGGATTAATATAAATACGTAAAATAATATTATGTAGTACATATCTTTAGAACTAATTTATTTTAATTGAGATTAATATAAATACTTAAAATAATAAATTCCGACAAACAGAAGGTTTCTAAATAAATTTCACACATGGCCCTAGGTACGACACGCTTATTGTACCTACAGGGATGGAACACGGGCGCAGAATTCATACCGGAATCCGTTTAAGAAATTTCCCTACCTATAATATCGTTGATTTAAGAAGTAGAAAAATTTCTTACATTGATTGTGGTATGAATTCTGCGCCCGTGTTCCATCTCTGTACCTAGGGTCAGACCATATTGTACCTAGGGCCAGACCTCAACGTACCTAGGGCCTCAACTTACCATACTTCATTGTACCTAGGGACTCAGTGTACCTAGGGGCATCCCCTTAAAATTAGATTTCACTTTGTAATGAACAGAAAATAAACATATAATTTAAAAAAGAAACAATATCAAATAACATATTTATTTATCATATGATAATTATCATGATGTTGCCTTAATTTGAAAAACCGAATTTTTCATTTTTTTTTTCTTTGGGATATATTCTAATAGCATTTTTTTTTTCTGGAATGTTTCTTAAATTTCTAGATCTTCCTGGATTACGGCCATAACTTTTTTTTGAGTAGTTTTTGTATGAGGTTTTGCTTCAGAATAAGTTGTACCTGTTCAAACATGACACACGAAAATATGTTAGATGATGAAGGTTTCGAAATTTCAACAGGACATGAAACTGAGACATACAGTTCCATCATTGTTGGTTCACTTTCTTCCTGAAGAAAAGCCTTTTTTTGGAAATTTATAGAGGGAGCTTGTTTCTCAGCCACATTTGAATTTAAATATTCGCTCTCACCAGGAAACCATCCCAATAGTGTACTAATAGAAATCAATTAAATTATGTTCAATCGAGAGGGCATAACATAACATGATTTTTTATGCACAAACTGTTACCCCTCATAAATCCGTTTTCGAGAAATCTGTATATATGTTTGAGTAAAAATTTAGTAACGAGGAAGGAGTGGGAGGAGCCTCATCAAAATCTGCGAGAACCATGACTTTTATCAATATTTAGATTCTATTTTAGGGAATTTTTAGGCATTATATCTCAAATCTGAAATAGGCAACTGTTAAATGCATCAAAGAACAAGTTTGTCTATGCTCTTTCAATTTCTGCTTGTTTTGGTTTTCGTTCATTATTTCAGTAAGGCGCGGTGTTATTGATTCAGGCGTGGTTTCACCGATTATTAACGAACTTTCAGAATTTATAACTCGAAAATGAGCTGACGAGGCTAATGTTTTATGCGTCAAGAAAAATATATATATATGCTTTTTCGATTAATGCTTGTTTGGATTTCTTTTTTTTTTTATGATTACAGTATGGGATGGTTACCTAGTCAGTGAATATGTTTTGATTCGCTGGCTATATGCCAGTTACACGAAAACGTGATAGAATGTTCACAGGAGTAAAAACCGACGGATAGGACTTGCCAACATTTTCAGCAACGTAATATATAATGATTGGCTGGCCAGGGTTTGCCAGCATTCAATTATTACAGGCTGTACTGTAGTATATCTTCATAGCTGCCAATATTTTAATTTATTCCGGAGTACTTTTAGCTCCGCCTTTATTTCGCACCACTTTATTTATAGAAAAATTGTCTCCAATATATAATTTCGGTAAAATAAGACAAAATTACTTTAAAGAAGTAAGTCGTACGAAATAAAGACGGGGCTAAAAATACTCTGGAATAAATTAAAATATTGGCAGCTATGTATCTTATAAGGTCCAAACACACCTCTGTCCAACGGTTGAAGCTTATGACTGATGGTTGGTTGAATCATTGTCCCTCATACAACGTTATCCTTCATTTAATTATAAAAGTTTTTCAATTAAATTATAACAACATGAAGACCAAGATTGTAATTGTACCTAGGGCCATGGATGGCATTAGGTACAATTCAGCTATGTGGCCCTAGGTACAAGTTTCGGTAACTTCATTCAAAATACCTTCCGCTAAAAAACCCACACACAGAGAGGGCTAATTAAATATCTCAGTTATTACTCAATATAACAAGAAAAATTATACACTAGAAATAAAAGAAAATTATTTGACTGACTTTTGTAAAATAGCAAAAGTGATGAGCTGTAAAATTTTACTTCAAACCATGTAAATTCTTTTTGTACATGTAACTTGTAAAAACTTTCTCCTAAATGGTTTCAAAGGGATTGTAAATGTAGCAACTGGTGTTGTTACTCGCCCAACTGAATATTAAACTTAAAACTAAATATTATTCAAATAAAGTGGGGTGGACCTAGGTACATGATGGCCCTAGGAACACGGGTCTCCCTACCTCTACCGAAAATTCCTGTTTTTCCTAAGTAATAAATTGGCACCGTATTTTTGTAGAGGATACTTATGTAAAATACCAAAGAACTGAATACAGTTGGTTCTTCGAATTCTGCATATATAAAATCTAGAAATCACTAAAATCTGGACGTGTTTCCGATTTTAGTGGTACTTTTAAAATAGGATTTTGTTTTGATTGTTCTCACATTTTTTATGGAATGCAGTTTAAAATCCGTTTAACACTTTCACGACCGCTGACATAGATTCACGTCATTTAAAAATCGCTAACTCCAGCAGTGGGCGTTTCTTTCACAATTTATATGTTATTTATTTCTTAAAAATATACCCAATATTCATATTTGTACTATCAATATAATATGGGTGTAAATGCTTTAATTAGAAAGAGTATAACTATAATGTATAACCATTTGTAATATAAATGTGAATACGGAAAATTTTGTTCCGAAATATTGTAACATTTGAGAATAACGCCCACAAGAGGACCTTACTATGAAAAAGACAAAAAGCGTGAGGTCGCAAAAGTATTAATTGAACACTAAATACAAAAATATAGTCATAATCTTATATATTTTTAAACAACTTGATTGTTAATTAAGGAATTTATTTAAAAAAAAAAAAAAAAAAAAGTAAGTTAAAAAAAACGAAAAAAATTTTTATTTGAGTAAACCAGCTTTAAATTGCTGAAATATTTTTAAAAAATCAACATAGAAATTACTTTATTTCTATAGGTTTTTTTTTTTTTTTTTTTAAATTATTATTATTTTTGAAGGAATATATAAGTAGTTTATTAACAGTTATTTAGCAGTCATTATCACAGGGTCGTACTCTCCGACCTTTTTTTCAGGACACTCCCACGAAGCAGAAAATTTAAAATTAATTGCTACCACTATATTTATAAAATTATCTCTACACTGCATAATCATTGCCCATTTCTATAAATATACAAGAAGTGTTTCTGCATAAATTTAGTGATGGCAAAAAAGGTGAAAATTTCTTATCTCTTAGAGTATCCTTAAAAAAGGATGTAGAGTACGACCCCTGTTATTAGTTGTCTACAGTATTTTTATTTAATGTACTCATATTTCAATTCTAAATTATTAATTATTTTAATTCTAAATTAAATCTATTATATTTCTTTTTTATAAATTAATTCGCCAACTTGATTGTCGTTTATTTTCGGTACATAAAAATTGCATTTTGTATGTTATTATAATATCATAAAAAAATAGTTTTAGTAAATCTCTAAAATCCGTAAAACTCGAAAATACGGAATCGCCGCGGTCCCGCCAATGCCGGATTTTCGAGGTTCAACTGTAATGCATTACCAACCTTGACTTCAAATATTTGATAGGATATAAATAATTTCTACTCCCTTTTATAATGATGAAATTTGAATCATCTATATTTACGTTTTCTGGAAACATTTTGGGTTCCCCCCCCCCACCACCACCAAAAAAAAAGAAAAATCTGTCTTTTTATTTTAAAATATAACAATATAAAAGATACATTTAAGCAAAAACTTCTAATCTTGTGCCATAAAAACCTGAAATCTCTAGTTCCGCATCATTTTGAGAAATCGAAATAGCTGCTATTTTCAGAAATAATGGAATGTCAGCTTTTATAAATCAAATTTTATTTGATCACGTATTTTCCGAAAGATTAAACATTTTCTCCTTCAGAATTTTAATATAACTATAGCAGTTAAGATATTTTGCATTAGTATCCGATATATAAAAATGTTTAAATAACATACTAATTCTATGCTTTCTTCGAAAAATTTTAAGACTGCACGTGGTAAAATATACCCTACTATAGTAACTATAATAAAATATACTCCAGTTGAACATCATTTAGACTTTAAATGCTATACACAAATTTTTTCTTATTGCTTTTCTTCTATATATTTTTAGGGGGGGGAAAGGGGGCGGGGGGAGAAGGAATTATTGATTACATTAGTTTTGATTACAAGGATAGGAAATTTAAATTTTCTTTGTATAACAGTTATCCTGAACAAAGTAATCCTGTTATTAGAAAGTAACGATGCAGTACTTTACAACATATAACCTCCAAATCACATAAATCAGTTTCACACCAGAAAATTTAGTCTACAAATAAGGATAAATTCGTAAGAGCTAGGGAAAGTCCTTGGAGAGAGGAACACGTCTTCCTTAGTGGAAGATTGCCTTCTTTTTAACACGTTGAGTGCCACGCGACTTCTTAAGGAAATTCCATTCAGGCAACGCGCGCTGCTTAGAAGCGTGTTATGTTTATCGTATTTCAATAAAATCCATTAAAATGCCTTAATGATATAATCCTATAAAAAGTAAAAATTAAGTAAATTTTAAATAAATTGTCAGTAAATTACTTAAAACTATGTAAAATTTTATATCATATTTCATACTGTCAGCCACCGGTGGCTGACGTGGCCTGAACGGAAAGTTCAGTGTCAGCCACCGATGGCAGACATGGCGCTGAATGTGTTAAAATGGCAATGACTTCTCTCTACTAACATCCTTGGATGGTAGTCTTTCCTAACCTTTGTTTTCCCTTTTTCTTTTTTCTCCCTAAGATGATCTGGTGCTTGATTCCTCTCTGCTACTATCTTCTGGTTCTGAAGGTGCCGGGCAAAGACCCAAGGTACTTCGGATGAAGTACGGAAGTATGTAAACTCGTTTAACAGTGTCTTTGTCTGTTAATTAAAAATCCCTGGGTAAAACCTATATAACAGACCTGCAGATTATGCGCCAGTAAATACGTTAATTTCTTTTTGGTTTGAAATAAGTCTGTATGTCTGTTTATTTATTTATTTATTTCAAAGTATTACTCATATCAATTATATTTAGCAAATAGCGTCGGAAACGGAGTTAAAATTCAATCTATGGCTTTTAAACCGAACAAACCAACATTATTATCCATAACTTGCAGCACTATGTAACCTTAGTATTCACCCATTATAAAGGATTACTACAAAATTACTACAAATTAAAGTTTTATAAAGGATTACTACAAATTTCAAGCAATTAAGCGTACTATTATAGATCATCCATTTTTGATACAGTGGGGAAATGCACAGTGTAAAATATTGTCTAAAACAATAAAAAATATAACATCCTCAAACAGGGTCGATGTTTAAACAATATATAAAAAAATTATTTTATTCATTAATTAAAATGCATATTACTCTTTTGAGAATATGTTTCTAAAATTTCACAACATTTGTCAAAGCTTTTAATATGAGTTTGTTTATATGTTTAGCTATCAAATTATGGCATTTATTATTACTAGTATCGCCCAGTGGTCGAAACTCGACCATTTTTTTTGCAAAGCGAGGCAAAGCAAAGTTATTGACTTGTCCTAAACGGAATGCAATTGTAACACAGCTGCGGCAATTGTCTGCCGATTTTCACTCTAACTGAATCAGCAGAGTTTTACTTAATATAACTATTTCTCTCTGTAGGTGTTAGCCTTTCCTGAAATGAGAGAAAATCGCAACGTGAAAACGCCCCTTGTTGTGTGATACAGCTCAGAAGCTAATAGGTACCATGTCAAACCAAGGCCCAACCAAGTATCAAATTCTGTTAAATTAATTCGATTGGTTCATAAAGTACAGTGTTTGAAAAAAAAAAAAAAAAAAGATATTTTTCAAAAATGGTCGAATTGAGTTCGGGAAATTTCAAAACGTGTAACTTTATCGAAAACCGAAAATCTAAAACTTTTCTGAATCGTATATTTTCTACTTATATATGCAGAGGAAAGAATAATAAATCCATTTTTAAAAAAATAAAAATAAGTAGTCAATTTCACTTAATTAAAATGCAAGGAAATCTGAAAACGCGTAAATTCATCGAAAACCGGAAATCAAAAGTTTTTATGTATCCTCTGCTTGCTTCTTCTACCCACAAAAGCTAGCAATAAAGACACTTTTTTTAAAACTAAGTAGCCAATTTCAGTTAATTAAAACGTAAAGAAAGCTCAAAACATGTAAATTCAGCAAAAAACGGAAATCGGAATTTTTTCCGTATCGTCTACTTATACATGCAGCAGTTAGTAACAAATCCATTTTCCTTTTATTTAGTATATTAGTTGAATATTTATTGTTTAAATATCACCCTTTGAAATGACATGTTTATGTTTACATTCGAAACTGGAAATTTGCCATTTTTTTTTCTGGAGTTTTGTGATTTTAAATTAAAATTTTATCAATTTTACAGAAAAAATAACTCGATTAACACAGAAAATCTTTTTCATGGCTCCATGGACAGACAGTGACGTCATCACTTCGCTTGCGTATGGTGATGCTACATTATACAAATTACTGTGTCTATGGTTTTATTTGAGCTTTATGAAATTGCCAGATTTAACAACTTTCTACTTTTAGGTATTTTTTAATGTAAAGCAATACGTGTATAAAAGGGAAAAATGGGGGGAAATGCATAAAAAATAAACGTATTTTTAAATACCTTCTTGACATCGTAAGAAAATAATATTTGTATTCGCACCTTCCGGCTAACTATACCTTTCGAATGATACCATTTTCAACCCTCTACTCCCATAATTAATATGTTAAAAAGGGACAACAAATTTTATGCTTGCCTATTAATATATAGATTATTATTATTATCTCATAGTTTGCACATGCGCAATGAAAATTTTTGTAATAACTTGACTTCGAAGATTTTGATATGAAAGCACCTGCGAATAATGTCACGCATCTTCCACTGCAGAAAATTGATTCTAAAACTGTGTGGGGTCTCATGAATTTATTTCAGTGCCTTAAGGGGAAGAAAAAACACATAAGTCACAAACACAAAACATTTTGAGGCTTATTGTCAATAATTTAACACATTAAAATATAATGGAGTTAACCACGCCCTCACATTTGGAAAGAAGCAACCCATAGAAACCAGCAAAACATAGGGTTACGTTACGCGATACCAATGTATTAATAACAATAATAGTATCTAAGTTTTTAAACATAAAAACGCACGATTTCTATTTTGTAAGGAAAATATGTATTCACAATATATTAGCAAAACATTCAGTGATTGAACTTTGAAAGATTGATTGGATTTTTAAAACAAATATCAAATTCGCTGTGTTGAAATAAAGGCTTAATTAGAATCTAGAGTAACGATATTTCATCGTTTACTTAATTAGAAGCATTTTACTGATGAAGGCCTGTAAAGGACTTTAACCCCTGAGAAAATTAAGAATTTAAGCTGTATCGATTTTTCATACATCTCTTAGAAACGTAGAAGTTGAATTTATGGGAAAATTTTAACTTTAATTTTTATTTATTTCATTTTTTTTATTCATATTAAAAATGTATCATAATGTATAAAAAATACATTTAGTTCTATTACATACCTGCCAACTCTCTTAATTAATATTCCGTAATATTGTTAGTACCCTCCCTTTTTTACAGACCACTTTATTTTTAAAGTAATTCTCTCTAAATGTAATTACGATTAAATATGAAGAAAAAATCTGTAAGAAAAAAGACTGATGTGAAAAAAAAGATGTGAACTAACAATGCAACAGATTAATAATTAGGTTGTTGTCAGGTATGCTATTATCTAGACCTGCTAACTATGCTAGTTTATCCGTAATGCATTAGGCCCCGCCTTTTTTTCCCACCAGAATAGTTGTAGAATAATATTCAGCAATATGTTCTCATGATTAAATAAGAATATACTTGCCAACCATCTCATTAATAACCGTACAACTGTTAACGCCCCCTGAAAAAACGCCTCTTTTCTCACACCAATATATTTTTAGCAATCCTCTCCAAATGTTGTTACGATCAAATAAGACTAAAATTACTCTAAAAAATTATTGGTGTAAAAAAAAAAAAAAAAAAAAAAAAAGACAGGTACTAAAAATTGTGCGGTTCATAATGAGACTATTGCTCTACAACTATTCTAGTTTGTAAAAAAGGCGGGGCTTAATACCATTACGGATAAACTAGCATAATTAGCAGATCTACTATTATCGGAAATTTTTGTTCAAGTTATTGCAGGTTGTTCGTAACCCTCCTACCAAAAATTTTCAATAATATAGGATGATTACAGACCTGCTTTTTTGCTCTGATTCTTTCACCGGAATATTTATATGATAATTTTTACTTAGTTAATGGTGCAAACATACTATTAAAAATTCCGAAATCAAAATATTAGTGGAAGAATCAGTGAAAAATTGCCACCGATTTAATAAGATGAAGTTTATTCTTCCTAATTAGTGGTATAAAATTTGTTTCTCGTTGGTAACAACTTGGCTTCTTTACTACTTTAGTCTTAACAATAGATAATATATTTTTCTAGGGAAAATGTAAGGACTATAAAATACAATATAATGCGTTACGCTATACATACATAAGAGAGGTACCCAGTTATCAAGGATTGTGAGTTAGCTTCATTTTACAGAATAGAATTATTTTAAATTAAGTATTTATGATTATTTAATGCAAATAATTACTATTCGCATAGAGTGGTAAGAAAATTATTTGCTATCAACAAACCATGTCAACTATGTAACAATAAATAGTAGAGTGAAAAATTAAATTAACAAACAGGGGTTGTAATCTCCGTCTTTTTTTCAGGACACTTTCAAAGAGGAGATAATTTCGCCTTTTTTGCCACCACTTTTTTCTTAGAGAGATTTTTATAGTATTTTTAAAGCAATATATTATGATTTAACAGTATAGAAAATGTATAAAAATAGTGGTAGCAAATTTCTCATTCTTCAAAGTGTCTTGAAATAAAAAAAGGCGGAGACTACGACCCCTGCCTAAACCCCTCAGGAAATTAAAAACTTTTGTCGTATCGATTTCCCATACATCTTGCAGGTACTTGGAATTTGAATTCATAGGAAAAATTCTTATCTTTTACTCTCGTTTTGAAAGTGTAAACTCGAAAATTGAATAAATTTAGAAAAAAAGAATAGAAACGAAAAAATCCCCTATTCTATCTCAGTATCAGTCATATAGCGTGAAATTGTTATCCATCAACTTACAAGCTAATGTTGGTGGCTTTTCATAGAATAAGCCTTGGTTTTCAATGTAATACAAGATAGAGATATTTCTCAGTATCGTTTCGTAACGATGAAGCTTTGATCTTTTCGCTCTGGATTTTCGAAGGAATTTCTCTTGCGAAAATCTTTAGATTTAAAAGGGAGGCGGAGTTTTAATAGTGAAAATGAATGTTTGAGAGATAGATATACAAGGAATCTTAGCTTTCAAATGTTGAATTCTTACCTTTTTCTTTCAACATTTCAGTAATGGATTATTTTGGAATTAGTTGAATAAGGATGTTTTTCAAATCGGTATTTATGGATATAATAGCAGCATACATTTTTTTAATATGATAATATTGATTTTAAATATCTATAAATATATTCAATCACCTAAATAAATGTAAATAAATATTTCTATAGGATGAATTATTTATTTGAGATAATTATCACTGCTCGGTCTGAAAATTGCCTCTGACACCATTTCAGCATATTCTTATGTAAAATGACCTCCTGAATACGAATATGACGCCCATATTGTTCTATCACCCCCCGATTTTTAGGAATGCCCCCTATTTTTATCATTTTTCGGTGATTTTATAGCTATAAATTTGTTTTTTAGGAGGGGGAAGGAATATTTTAACCGTTAAATGTCTTCTGAGGGGGCGACAGAGTTGGAAATGTCTTATACATGGACATTTGCGACAAGGGAAATATTTTGGGAGGATTTGCCACTGAAATTATGCATTACATATCTTATTTTGTTTTAATCTGTTATTAATGTTATTTTTTAAACATTATATATATTTTTTGTTTTTAGGTGTTAAATTAATTATTTTTAAATTTTTAAATCAAATTCATGGTCATAAAATTATCGAACAGTAAAAGAAATTGAGGGAGGGGGTGGTGTATCTAGAAAATGTTGGGTGACTGGGCAAAATGGGAGTCATATTCAGGTTCAGGGTGTCATTTTTCATAAGAATCAGCAAAAATGGCATCAGATCTCGATTTTTTTTTTTTTTTTGCAGAGCAATGTTATTTATATAATATCATAATACACATACATATATATATATATGTGTGTGTATATATATACATACATACATATATATATATAACCTCGAATATATATATTTAAGATTTTTTTTTAGTATTTTAATATTCAAATACATTGGTTAAAATAATACTACTATTACTACTAATAATAATGATAAATTTATTTCTTATTATGTAGCTGTTTTCTTTCTGAATTACAAAAGTAAATTATTGATTGAAAAAATCTTAAAAAATCCAATTCTCCCTTCAGGGATGGAATACTAGCGCAGAACTTATACCACTATCAACGTAACAAAATTTTCTAATTCTTAAATCAACGCTATTATAGGTAGAGAAATTTATTAAACAAATACCGGTATGAATTCTGCGTCCGTGTTCCATCCCTGCTCCTCCCCCCCCCCTTCTTTTGTCTTTTGCTTTTCTAATTTGAGTAAAATTAGCCTTTTTAAAATGTACATTTAATAAAAATCTTTAAAACATGCTTCATCACTGATATAACTATATTGATGTTTTAGATACAGGCGCGGCATAAAACATCTAAAACTCAAACAAAGTTAAAAATATTTTGTTATATCGATTACCGAAACATTTTACTAGAACTCGAAATTTGAAGTTATTTTGAAAGTTCTTATCTCTTTCGCTCGTTTTGAGGATGTCAACTCAAAAATTGAATAAACAGCGAAAAAAAAAAATAATAAAACGTAAAATAAAAATATTCTATTCCATTTACCCATTAGTTACATAATATGAAGTATCATTGGTCGTCTTACGAAGGTTTGATTTTGAATATCAGGCGGGAATATTTTCTCGTATTCTTTTAGGTCGATAAAGTTTTGACCTTTCTTTTTAAAGTTCTGAATAATAATTTGTACTGTGAAAATCTTAGCTAATTCCGTGGCACCATAGCAGTGTCAATCACACAGAGAAATAAGATTTTTGCTTTTCACTTTCATTTTTTTTTAACCACTATTCCCATACAGAAATCTTTATCGTGTTTTTACAAGGACTGATTTAAAATATATTAGAAACACTCATGGCCAATGCTATGTATCTTCCACCGAATTATATCATGAGAGAATAAGGGGTTGATGAAATCTGAAATTAAATTGTCTGCCAGAAGGAGAATAACCAAAATAACTAAGTCAAACAAAAATACATATGGCGCATAGAAAAAAAAAATAATTAAATATATGTATTGTGGGGGCGGGGGATTAAATAGGATAGTGTTTACTGATAGAAAATACTGGTCGAAGATGAAATTCCCGTAAGTGACTGATACTGCATTTACCATGGAACTATCCCTTAAGCTCAAGTGAGTATGAGGGTGTATACCACCAATTTTATTCCCAACTGCTAAGATCCATCACTTTTTAATTTTTTACAAAACTTTCACCCGGAATTGCTTTTAAAACAAAGCGGTAAAAAATCATTTATTTCTTTTGTTCTAATTCTCATTGTAATTTCTGGTAGTACCCGATATTAAATAACAATAATTAATTTGTGTTTTATAGGGTTAAAAAATTCGGAATAATAGTTTTTTAATCAACGAAATTGGGTAGATGTAAATATTAAATTCTATTCCTTAACTCTTTAGAGCATAATAGAATGGAAAACATAACCACATATTCAACCTTTTCATTTTTGCTACCAATTGTTACTTCAATTCAAATACTTATATTTTTAAATTGTTTTTAGTTTGAATCACATTCTGTACTTTGTAAATATAAGTTACTTCGTACTTGTGAGTAAAGCAAAAATCTGTTCATTAAAGAGTTAAGGCTGCACATCAGTCAGATTTCCCCTTTCTTCTCTCCTGTGTTATCGTATAGGATTTTTGTTAGTAGCTGCCAACTTTTTTAATTTATTCTGGAATGTTGTTAATCCCGCCTTTTTTTTTTTTTTTTTTTTTTCACTATCATAATCTTTTTAGAGTAATTTTCTTTATATATAATCGCAATTATATATTTAAGAAAATTTTTCTACATAGATTACGGTGTGGAAAAAAGGGCGAGGCTAACAACATTTCGGTATAAATTTAAAAAGTTGGCAGCTGTGTTATAAGGATATCTCACTCAATAATAAAAGTTTTTTTTTTTTTAATTACTTTCTTTTAATACGCCGCCTTTTAACTTAGTGAGCATTTTTTTTTTTATATAAAATTAAATATTCCTTTTAGAGAATGCACACCTGCCAATATCCTAAATATGGATTTTCAGTTGACGCCCATTTTCCCGCATCACTTTATTTTAGAGTAATTATCTCGAAATGTACTTACGATTAAATAAATATGAAATCGCTCTAAAAAAAAAGACTGGTTTGCAAAAAAGGGCGGGTACTAAAAATCTTCTGTTTATTAATGAGATAGTTCCCATGTATAAGAATGAAAATTAAAATCTAAGTTTATTTAATGAAACTAAGCATTTAAATTTATTTTTAAAAAAATGCTCACTAAAATAAAAAGCCGACATGTTCAAACAGAGTGATTAAACAACAGAATTCGAAGTAATAAAAACCCATAGAAATATTACATGGGAAAGAGAAAAGAATAAATCTGACAGATGTGCAACTTTAAGACTTTAAAATAACGTAGTGTATTTTTAAAAAGCAAGGAACATTTAAAAGATATTGCATAAAATCTTTTCCTTTAAAATCTTGAATTATTACTTTTATTTATATCTTCTCTACTTAAGAAGGAACACTTTTTCACGATTTACACTTTTTAAGATGTCTTGGACACGAATTGACCATTTCCAGAAAAATGTCGGCCAGTCTACGTATGTGTGTTACCAAAGTTTTATGTGTGTGCGTGTGTGTGTGTGTGTGGGGGGGGGTATGTTTCGAAAAAGTAACTGGTATTACGGAAAATTTTATAGTTGGTTCATAAAATTAATTGATGCTGGTTAGATTTTGGTATATCTCCTTGCAGGTGATGCTATTTTGCTGCAAATTTTCCCATTTACGAAAAAGCTATATCCAGCTTTGCCTTAATTATCTTACACATAGTTGTCAAGTCTACGATTTACAGAAGAAATATAAGAATTGAAATTTCGCAAGAAATTTTCTACATACCACGCATTTAATTTCGAAATCCATATATTTCAACCACATTTTAAAAATTCATTTTTTTTTAATGAAAAACCACTTATGAACTCGTAATTGTTAGTAAATAAATAACTTTTTGTTACAGCTGCAAATAAAAAATAACAAGAATTTGTATCGTTTCATGAAGTTCTTTCCTTATCTTATAACACGAGTAAATTAAACTTTGATAATATCCTATCTTTATAATCGAAGTATAATCGTCTATCACATGTATCAAATATCACTCCTCAAAATTATTAGTGACAATTGAATAAGAATATCTCTAGATTTGGCAAGACTGCCTGCTGTATTTTGATTCTTTTTAAAGTGCATTAGAACTGTCCAAATACAGTAGCTCATTTTTTACATGTTTACGCTATATCTATAGTAATGGCGAATAAAAGAAAGTACAGTGTGTGTCACACTACATTATTATATTTTTTCATTTCATTTTGCATTCTACCACAACATAATAAGTTTGATTACCCCCAAAAATTAAAAGTAATGAAAACTTTGTCTCATTTTAGAAACACTTTTTTTATCTTATATTGCGAGTAAATTAAACTTCGACAATATCTTATGTTTTCTAATTCTCTCATCTTTCATACTTTCCTAATCTAAAACAAAATTTAAAAAATTAAAAATAAGGAAAACTATGTTTTCTTCTTAAGAAGCTCTTTAATTATCTTATAACACGAGTAAATTAATCTTTGACAATATCTTACATAAACAAATTCTCTTATCTTTCATGCCTTCTTAATCCTTAATCTAAAGCAGAATTAGCCATGTTAAAGTATACGTTTAATTAAAATCTTGTAAAGATACCACATTACTGACTTAATTAAAGTGATATAACAGATAAAGGCGTAACACAAAATACCTAAACCTCTAAGGAAATTAAAAACTTCGGTCGCATCGATCTTGCAGTAACTTAGAATTTGAATTCATAGGAAAAATTCTTATCTTTTTCTCTCGTTTTAAAAATGCAAACTCGAAAATTGAATAAACCGAGAAAAAAAATTTGAATATGAAAATCCTCTATTCTATCTCCGTATCATTTATATGGCACGGAATTTTTATCCATCGACTTACAAGTTATTATTGGCGGCTTTTTATAAAATAATCCTTGGTCTTCAGTATAAGGAAAGATAGAGATATTTCTTAGTATCTTCTCGTAACGATGAAGCTTTGATCTTTTCTCTCTGGATTTTCGAAAAAGAATTTATATTCTGAAAATCTTTAGATGTAAAGAGAAGGCAGTGTTTTAATGCAGAAGTATTTGAAACATACGAACAACCTTAGCTCTAAAATATTGAATTCTTAATTTTTGTTTCAACATTTAAACATGAGATTATTATAAAATTAATTTATTAACGATATTTTTCGAATAGGTATTTATGAATACAATGGCATCATGCATTATTTTATACGATAATATTCTTTTTAAAAATTTGTAAACGTATTCAATCACCTAAAGAAAGTAAATAAGATTTTATAACAAGAATGAATGATTTATTTGAAATAATTTTTATTTTCTTTTATATAGAAAAGAAGAAAGAATTTGGATTAGCGAAAATTTTCAACTGCTGATTTTCGATGAATTTACACGTTTTGAGAGGTTCTTGAACAAAATTTGACCATTTTTGAACATGTCCGTCAGTCTATCTGTATATATGTAGCAAAAACTTAGTGGACGCTGTACCTCACAAACCAATGGACGGAACTTAACCGCACATGATATTTAGCATACTTGCCAACATCCTAAGTAATATTTCGTAGTATTGTTAACCCCGCCTTTTTTCTCACACCAGTATATTTTTGTAGTATTTTCTGTCTTATTTAATCCTAATTACATTTGTAAAATATCACTCTAATAATTTACTGGTGTGAAAAAGAGGGCGGGACCAGCGACACTACGGAATACTAATGAACACGTTGGCAAGTATGTATTTAGTTACACCTCGACTTAAATGTATGCTCAAAGAAAGAGTACTGGACGAATGACATTTTTTTTAACTCAGATATTCGATGGATTTTTACATTTAGAGATGTCCATAACACTATTTCAGGATTTTTAGAAAATGTTTATTTATGAGTTACGAAAATTTTGTGGCCATTATATATCACGAATTATGGGATGTAATCAAACAAATTATACTAAACTGAAATTGGTGTTTATTAGATTTGTGTATTTGTTGTCCAACAAATGGCGTTGCTATATTGCAATTTTTCCCATTTAAGGGAAATATATAATTCAGCTACTACTATGTATGAGTACACATTAGTTGACGTGCATGACGTGCAATTGAATGAAAATGTCTATAAATTTGGCATCACTGACTGCTGTATTTTGATTCTTTTTAAGGTAGATTAGAAGTGTCCAAATACAGTAGCTCCTTTTTTACATGTTAAAATACTACGATATATCTATAGCAGAGCTGCCAACATTTTAAACTTTTAAATCAGAATTGACACCAGTATTTTTAAAAGGAATACATTATATATATTTTCGATGATTAATATTACTGAAAACAGCTATAAAAATTTTCCGGTCTGATGTCTCCTTTGAAAAACGGGAGACTTGGCACCTATGCTATAGTAATGCAGAATAAAAGAAAGTAAAGTGTGTGTCGCATTACATTATTATAATACTTCATTTCATTTTGCGCTCTACCATAACATAATTATTTTGATTACCCCCAAAAATTAAAAATAATGAAAATTTGTTTATTTTTAAGAAGCACTTGTCTTATCTTATATTCGTATATATTTGGACCATATATGTTATATATCTATTATTAAAATGGAAGAATATTATAAAGTGGAAGAATTTTTACTAATCCAATAAATTCTTCTATGTATATAAAAAAATATGAAAATGTAAATTGTTTTTTTTTTATACTTGAATTCCCTACGACTCGCTTCAAATGCTTTAAATATCTTATTAGCGTTATTACTGGATGGAAATTAACAATTTGCTCCGTATTTTTTAACATGAAAATTGTCCTTTATTCAAATTTCTGAATAAGGTTTATTAGCAAAGTTTCTTTCTTTCTTTTTTTCTTTTCTTCTTCTTCTTCTTCTTCTTCTTTATATGTATATATATATATATAAGCAAAATAATCAAAGCCAGATGAAAATTTAATTTCAAAACACATGAGGGCCTTCATCAGGGGCGCAATTGCAATAAACTGAGTAGATTTTGCGAAATATGCAGCTGAAATCTATCCCTCCGATCTTGTCTTAAAACGTACTGACTCTGAAGACCAAACTTCTTTTCTGGATTTAAAAATTAAAAAAATAGATAATAACTGGTTTGTTGGGATTTATGATAAAAGACAAGATTTTAACATTAAAGTTTGTAATTTAACAAATTGGTTCTCCTGTATTAGTCATAAAGTTTTAAAAAAAATATTATGTTCACTTAAATAAACAGAATTAAAATGATTTGCAATAACAATTTAGACCTGAATCTGGCTATGAAAAATCTCAAAATCATACTAACTGTTAACCGCTATCCTGTTATTTTAATCAATAAACATTTCAGTATTCTTGATGACAATCCCACTTAAGGTTTGTTGTTTCATTTTGGGCGACATTTAAGTGCTGGTAAGTAGCCGTACTAGCTGAAACGGGTTCTGTGTTTATAATGAGTGGTGGTTTTCAATTTTCCATATTCTGACTATTCCAGTTTGTCCATGTATGTATTTATATATTATTGTATTTTATATTGATGTATTATATTTTGTGCTTGATTTCTGAATTTAATTGCTTTTTATGCTTTGTATTAATTAAAATTTGTTTGCTGTATGGTCTTGCTTCCATCTGTGAGAAGATGGGGGCTAGAAACGTGTGTTTTGGTTAAATTACCAACGTTTCGTCAGAAACTTTTCATACTCCTTTCCCTACATGGGGGAGCTCCCCTGATGAAGGCCCTCATGTGTTTTGGGATTAAATTTTCATCTGGCTTTGATTATTTTGCTTATTTATTATAGTTTTATATTTCCTTTTGCTGCACTTGCGCATTGGCTTATAAAAACTTTGTTCTAGTTCTATTTATTTAATAATTCAAGTTTTACTCCCTCCTATATTTAAATTTTATCATATATATATATATAGAGAGAGAGAGAGAAGTATTTCACAAAATTATTATTTTAAAATTGTGACATGAAATCTTCCGAAAGATTAGAGAGAATTGGCAGATGCATTAAAATATCAAACAATTATATTTTTCCACACTTTCCTTCATTTCGTAAATGCTGAGGATGGTGATATCATTCGTCCTTAGAAGTGTCGACCATCCCTCAAAACAGCAAATATTTGTTACAAAACTATATAAGAAATGTACGATATCACAAGGAAATATTGATATAAATAATATTATAGTTTTAAAAAATTAAAGAACACGCTTTTATAGAAATGTGAACTAAAAAAGCACAAAATATCTATCTTAGTATTAAAATGCAGGGTAAGAGAAAATCGTGTGAGTGACACACCATAATATTTACACACATTTAAATCTTTAATTAAAATAACTTAGAATTAAACAAAAACCATTTTTAAAAAATCTTTCCTGACTGGGATTGAACGCTGGACCTTTAGGTTCGCAGCGCGGCGCCTTACCTCAACGCCACATCGTTCACGTAGGGAAAGTATTTTTTTACAATATAAATTTTTTGTTTGCTCCCAGAGCAGTTTCAAACATACATACATACATACAAACAGGTGAAGCTAATAAAAGCGTGTTAAAAACGTTGTAATATATTTGTAAAAATTAGATTTTTTTTTCTTTTTAATTACATGTATTAACAAAATGATAATAATAATAATAATAAAGCAATATCAATAAGCAGCTTGTTTTGCCTATTACACAAATAAACTAAACTTTGACAATATTTTACATGTTGCAACTCCCTTATCTTTCGTGTTTTCCTAATCTACTCTAAAATTAGCTATGTTAAAATATACGTTTAATTAAAACCTTGTAATGATACCCCATTACTGACTTAAAATAATGTAACATATAGAGGTGTAACGCAAAAGGCCTAATCCTCCAAGGAAATTAACAACTTACGGCGTATCGATTTGTTATACATCTTACTGGAACTCAGAATTTGAATTCATCGGGGAAATTTTTATCTATTTCATTCATTTTAATATTGTAAACTCAAAAATTGAATAAGTTCTGAGGAAAAAAAAAAAATATTATTATTATTATTATTATTATTATTATTTTCTGTTCTATATGTATCAGTTATATGGAATAAAAATTTTACCGTCGATTTACATGTTAATATTCGCTGAAATTTATAGAATAAGCCGTGGTTTTGAATGTAAGGCAGAGTTGCGAACATCTTAACACTTTCGCAGAGCTGCCAACCTAATCCGGCAAATTGTTAGTACCGCCCCTTTTTATGCAGCACTTAATTTTTAGAGTATTTGTTTTCTTAATTCATCGTAAATATATTTGAAGAGAATTACTCTAAAAACTAAGTGGTGTGGGAAAAGGGGCAGTACTAACAATTTTGCCGGATTTGGTCGGCAGCTCTGCTTTCGCGACAACTGACGTTGGTTCACGTCATTTGAAAATCTGTATCTCCGCCAGTGCGCGTTTCTTTTGCAATTTGTATGTCCTTTATTTCTTAAAAATATACACAATATTCATATTTGTATAACCAATATACTAAGATGTTTTAAGATGTTATTTAAGATGTTATATTGGTATGGCTCCCAATTTTTATGGGTTGCCAAAATTACATAAACCTGGTATTCCATTTAGACCTATAATTGATTACTCCCGTTCCCCTCTTTCTAACCTTGCTAGATTTATTTCGTCATTGCTTAAACCTCTTACTTTAAATTCACCCTTTAGTTTAAATTCTTCTTTTCAGTTTGTTTCTGAATTAAGAAATTTTAATGCCCCCCCAAACTGTATAATGATTTCTTTAGATGTTGTTTCTCTTTTTACTTCCATCCCTATTGAATTTGCTTGTGATATTATAAGAAAAATTTATCCTAATAATAGTACTCATTCTACTCTTAATATTGAATCAATTCTTAAATTAGTTTTTTTCTGCTTATCTTGTAATTGCTTCAAGTTTAATGATTTATACTATAAACAAATTCGTGGCACGCCTATGGGCTCACCTGCTAGTGTTTGCATAGCAGAAATAGTTATGCAGTTTTTGGAAAATAAAATAAATGATAGTTTAAATGATAAAATTCCTTTTTGGCGAAGATACGTAGATGACATTTTTTTATTAATTGAAGAAAAACATATAAATGAAGTCGTTACTTTTTCTAATTCGTTATGCCCAGAAATTCAGTTCACTTTGGAAATAGAACAGAATAACAGTTTGCCTTTTCTTGATGTTCTCGTTAAACGCATTTCAAATTCCCCTAGCATTTTTCAAACTTCTGTTTATCGTAAGGCCACATTTACAGGTCAATATCTAAATTTTCATTCCGCTAATCCTAATTCGCATAAAATTGCAGTCTTCCGAACTTTGGTCAATATAGCTCTTCGGTTATGCAGTAACGAGACACTTTTTAAGTTGGAAATTAAAAAAAATTTCCAGGATTTAATAAATAACGATTACCCTCTTAATTGGTTAAAACGAATTTATCGTGAAAACATTATCAGCTTCCCCCCTCCTTCGTTTCCTCCTGCAAATTCCCCCTCTACTCCAATGAAAATGAAAAATTCACTCATTAATAAAAACAGTTATATTTCTATGCCATATTTTGGTTTTCCTTCAGAATTTATTTCTAAATTACTTAAACAACATAATATTTATACTGCTTTCCGGCCAATTAAACAATTAAAAAACGTCCTTTTCAACTTTAAACCCATAACCCCTTCTCTGGAATTAACTGGTGTAATATATTTAATTCCTTGTAAAAATTGCAAATCTGTTTATATAGGTGAAACTGGCCGTACAGCAAAAATTAGACTACAAGAACACAGACGATCTTTTAAAAATTGCAACCAAAATTCTAAAATTGTAATCCATTCAATAGAAACCGATCATATTCCTGACTTCGATAATATAAAGATTTTAAATTCTGGTGTTCATAATTATAAATCGCGTATTTTCCTTGAGAGCTGGCACACTGCCAAGCATCTCCACACTATCAATGAAGCATGCGCACTGGCTCCTCAATATTCTGTACTCCTTTAAATTCCTTGAGTGTTCATGTCCTGTTTGCATATTGTGTTGTATTACTGATGAGGAAACCCGGACGGGTTTCGAAACGTCTGATTTTAATTGTTTTTATATGTAATTTTTGTTTTTTAAATGTATTTTAACTTGAAAATTTGTTGTCTCATAAATAAAACGTGTTTGCTTTTAATATACTATGGATATAAATACTTTGATTAGGAAGAGTATAATTATAATGTATATCCATTTGTAATAGCAATCTGAATAAAGACAATTTTGTTCTGACATATTGTAACTTGTGAGAATAGCGCCCACAGGCGGACCTTACTGCCAAAAAGACAAAAACCTGCGGTCGCGAAAGTGTTAATTTATTCCGGGGCATTTTTAGGTTCGCCTTTAATCCATACTACTAATTCTTTTTAAGTAATTTTTTCTTATTCTATCGTAGTTATGTATTAGAGAAAAATATTCTAAAAGTAAAGTGGTGCGAAATAAAGGTGGGGCTAAAAATGCTCCGGAATTAATTAAATTGTTGGCAACTATGATAAGGCGAGATATATTTTGCCTTATTCTTTCATAATGACCGAGTTTTGAATTTCTTTCTCTAGATTTTCAAAAAAGAATTTTTATTGGAAAAATCTTTAGATTCAAAAGGAACACGGTGTTTGAATGAAAGAAATGGGAATTTGAAAATCATATGTAGATTTTCAAAACAGAATTTTTATTGCGAAAATATTTAAATTCAAAAGTAACACGGTTATTTAAATAAAAGAAATGCGAATTTGAAATTCATGTGTAAATTTTCAAAACAGAATTTTCATTGTGAAAATCTTTAGATTCAAGAGAAACGCGGTGTTTAAATGAAAGAAATAGGAATTTGAAATTCATGTGTAGATTTTCAAAACAGAATTTTTATTGCGAAAATCTTTAAATTCAAAATGAACACGTTTAAAAGAAAGAAATGGGAATATGAAATTCATGTGTAGATTTTCAAAACAGAATTTTTAATGCGAAAATATTTAAATTCAAAAGTTACACGGTTATTTAAATGAAAAAGATGGGAATTTGAAATTCATGTGTAGATTTTCAAAACAAAATTTTTATTGCGAAAATCTTTAGATTGAAAAGGAACACGGTGTTTAAATGAAAGAAATGGGAATTTGAAATTCATGTGTAAATTTTCAAAACAGAATTTTTATTGTGAAAATCTTTAGATTCAAGAGAAACGCGGTGTTTAAATGAAAGAAATAGGAATTTGAAATTCATGTGTAGATTTTCAAAACAGAATTTTTATTGCGAAAATTTTTAGATTCAAGAGAAACGCGGTGTTTAAATGAAAGAAATAGGAATTTGAAATTCATGTGTAGATTTTCAAAACAGAATTTTTATTGCGAAAATTTTTAAATTCAAAATTTACACGGTTGTTTAAATGAAAGAAATGGGACTTTGAAATACATATGTAGATTTTCAAAACAGAATTTTTATTGCGAAAATCTTTCGATTCAAAAGGAACACGGTGTTTAAATGAAAGAAATGGGAATTTGAAATTCATGTGTAAATTTTCAAAACAGAATTTTTATTGTGAAAATCTTTAGATTCAAGAGAAACGCGGTGTTTAAATGAAAGAAATAGGAATTTGAAATTCATGTGTAGATTTTCAAAACAGAATTTTTATTGCGAAAATTTTTAGATTCAAGAGAAACGCGGTGTTTAAATGAAAGAAATAGGAATTTGAAATTCATGTGTAGATTTTCAAAACAGAATTTTTATTGCGAAAATTTTTAAATTCAAAATTTACACGGTTGTTTAAATGAAAGAAATGGGACATTGAAATACATATGTAGATTTTCAAAACAGAATTTTTATTGCGAAAATCTTTCGATTCAAAAGGAACACGGTGTTTAAATGAAAGAAATGGGAATTTGAAATTCATGTGTAAATTTTCAAAACAGAATTTTTATTGTGAAAATCTTTAGATTCAAGAGAAACGCGGTGTTTAAATGAAAGAAATAGGAATTTGAAATTCATGTGTAGATTTTCAAAACAGAATTTTTATTGCGAAAATCTTTAAATTCAAAATGAACACGTTTAAAAGAAAGAAATGGGAATATGAAATTCATGTGTAGATTTTCAAAACAGAATTTTTAATGCGAAAATATTTAAATTCAAAAGTTACACGGTTATTTAAATGAAAATGATGGGAATTTGAAATTCATGTGTAGATTTTCAAAACAAAATTTTTATTGCGAAAATCTTTAGATTGAAAAGGAACACGGTGTTTAAATGAAAGAAATGGGAATTTGAAATTCATGTGTAGATTTTCAAAACAGAAATTTTATTGCGAAAATCTTTAGATTCAAAAGGACACAGTGTTTAAATGAAAGAAAGAGGAATTTGAAAAGAAAAATTTTAAATACTTGCATTTTACTTCAATATTCAACAATGGCTGTTGTTTCTCAATTAAATTATGCTAAACACAATACAATATTATTTGTAATAATACAATATCATTTTTAACACTTTGATAAATATATTCAATCGTCAAAAAAGACGAAATTTACAATTTTTATTCGAAATAAAATTCGTTTCATATAATCATTTTTACTTTTTTACAAAGAACGAATGTGTATATTAATTTTCTGTTTTTAAATGCAATCAGCGTTAATACCTGACGATAATTAAAAATTTTTGCATTCACTCACATTGTTTACAGCAGGCCTGTCCAACCCGACACTCTTGGTGGGCTGCATTCGAAATCTATCTCACACAGGCAGACCGCATTGTATAAATGCATGAACCATACACATATAGTCATACTTGCCAACATACTAATTAACATAGCTGCCAATATTTTAATTTATTCCGGAGTATTTTTAGCCCTGCCTTTAATTCGTACCACTTATTTTTTAAAAGTAATTTTGTCTTATTTTATCGAAGTTATATATTGGAGACAATTTTTCTATAAATAAAGTGGTGCAAAATAAAGGCGGGGCTAAAAGTACTCCGGAATAAATTAAAATATTGGCAGCTATGAATTAATATTCCGTAGTATTGTTAGCCCCGATTCCTTTTTCACACCAGTATTTTTTTAGAGCATTTGTCTTCTTATTTAATCGTAATTGCATTTGGAGAATATTACGCTAAAAATTTACTGGTGTGAAAAAAAGGGCTGGACTAACAACACTACGGAATATTAATTAGGATGTTGGCAAGTATGATATAGTAATTCTTGATCCTGTTGGCTCGTGAGGATTTAAAACAGAAAACATGTGTATTAAATATATATTTATTCATAAAAACTATAAAACAATCATAAACTTATGATTATATATTCATAAGTATAATAGTAAGAACCATTTATTGATCTGATAATATTTTATTAACATCAATGTGCCCGATATTTGTTTCTTTAGCTACTTTAATCGGTAGTTTCATTAAAAAGTCTGAAACAAATTAGTAATTTTAGATGTTTCAACCGAAGGTATCAAATTCGAAATTTTCTGAATTCTGTCGCGGGCTGCAAAAACTTACACGGCCAGCCCTGGTTTACAGCATAGTTACTTAATTCTCGGTTTTATAAGTAGGGTTTATCACGACCTTTTTAAAATAGAAATCTCATTATAATTTTCACAAAATTATTGTTTTATAATTATGGTATGAAGTATTCAAGAAAATTCAAGAGAAATGGGGGCGATGTATTCCAGACTTATTCTTTTTTATAAAAAGAAAAAATACACTGTAAAACACGTATAAAACGATACATTTAATTAAAATCATTAAAATTACATCGTGTCAAGGCCTTTTGTCCTGAACATCAGGGCATCATCAGGACAGAGCCATTTTTACTAGAAGTACAGTAACATTTGATTTCAATATACAAAAGAACCATATTACGGTTACAGTTATTATACATAAAATGGATGAAACAGTTGAACACAGATCAATCACAAATGAAACAGTCTGAAAGCGTAGAGTCGAGCTTCACTTGGTTTACTATAGAGACACTTTTTTTTGTGCAACAGTTGAGGTCTTCTGCTCCATAGAAGCATAATAGAATTCAACTATATTAAAGAAGGCCTCAACTGTTGCACAAAAAAAGTGTCTCTATAGTAAACCAAGTGAAGCTCGACTCTACGCTTTCAGACTGTTTCATTTGTGATTGATCAGTGTTCAACTGTTTCATCTATTTCATGTATAATAACTGTAACCGTAATATGGTTCTTTTGTATATTGAAATCAAATGTCACTGTACTTCTAGTAAAAATGGCTCTGTCCTGATGATTCCCTGATGTTCAGGGCAAAAGGCCTTGACACGATGTAATTTTAATGATTTTAATTAAAGGTATCGTTTTATACGTGTTTTACAGTGAATTTTTTTTATAAAAATTTTGGTTTTCTACAAAGACGCGTGTGGTTATGATGTCTCTATATGAGATGTAATTTTATATAAAAGACTTATTCTATTTATTCACATTTTGTTTCCTTTCCTTTTCTAGTTATTATGGATAATGATGTCATCCATTGTTAAGTGAAATAACGCATCCTTCAAAATAACAAATGTCTGTTATCTTAATTAAGACAGCTTAGTATAATGAGAATTACAATAAAATTTTAAAAACTTGAAATTTTCATTCAGCCTTACTTACTATACTACGATTTTCAATTAACACCATTTTGACAAAATAATAATAATAATAACTTTAAATAATCCGTTTGTTATTCTAATTACACAGACAAGGCTCATTGAGTCCCAATAAAATTTTATTATATAATAATTACAAGATTAAAAAAACTTTTTATATACCGCGTTTTTTAATTTTCTGCTGAATCATATAAACCTGACACAATACCCGAATAATTACAAATGCATCGTCATCGTGTTCTGAACTATTCTAAAAGTTTCAAATGTCTAGCTAGTCGGGAAGACATAAAAAAAAAACTTTGGTTTTAAAAATAAAATATTAATCCTTTTAGAACAACATATATTAGCATCATAAACTACATTAACACTTTACCAATGTGTAGGAAATTATTAAAGTTATAATGACGTGAATTTTTGGGAGATGCTCAATTTAACTTTTTATAATTTTTTAATGTTCACGTTCAATTTAATGTATTTACTTTTATGTCGAAAGAAAATAAACTCGTAATTTTTTTTTTTTTTTTTTTTTTTTTTGGCAACAATTAAATTATAGCTAATATTTTAATGGCTGTTTTTAAATCTATTAGGAGGTTATTATTTTCATATTTTAATCAATTAAAAGAAAATTAATCAAAAATTCGAAAAATCGAGCTTCGAGGAATTGCGTTTGCCATCGTGTTCTGAGCTATTCTAAAAGTTTGAAATGTCTAGCTAGTCGGGAAGTTAGTTAAAAATCTATTGCAAGATTTGTATTGGACAAACAAACAAATAAGAAATAAGCGAGTTAATAAAAACATGGTAAAAATTCTTGTGGAAGGATCCTTACAAAAGGGTTAATAGGAACCCTGACAGAGCACATTTCTGTCCTTTTTACAGGACACTTTCAATAATAAGAAATTTACGCCTTTTATGCTACCGCTATTTTTACACAATAATCTTTGTCCTACTTATTCTAGACACAATGCTATAAAAATACACTAACGATTTCTGTATAAAAGTACTGGTAGTAAAGAAGGCGAAAATTTCTCACCATGAAAATGTCCTAAGAAAAAAGTGAAGCACTGTTACACCAGTAAATTAAATTTTGACAATATTTGACATAGTTCAATTTTCTTATCTTTCGTGTTTGCTCATTCTAAACAAAAATTAGTCATGTTGAAATACATTTTTAATTAATATCTTGTAAAGATATCTCACAATTGACTTGATTAAAGTGATATTACAGATAACGCTAATGTCTAAATCCTTCAGGAAGTCAAAAACTTCTGGTGTATCGATTTCTCATAAATCGTAATGAAACTCAGAATTTGAATTCATAGGGAAAATTTTATCTTTTCACTTGTTTTTAGAATACAAACTTAAAAATTGAATAAACTTAAAAAACTTTTTCAGTGTGAAAAGTTCCTATTTTATCTACTCATCAATTATATGGCATGAATTTTTACGTGTGTAACTCCGATCACAGACAGTACAGGAGGACTTAGAGGAGTGTCCCTGAGTCCACAACTCCAGTTCAAAATTTGCTTTCAATTTTAATCCTTGACTTCCTCTCGTCCGATTGAGCTATAATTTTGAATGCATGTTAATTCGGATGACATTCTCAATTAATAACGAAGTTAGGGGTGAGTTTAGGGCACTAGCCTCCCTCCCTATCTTGTTCAAAATTTCTTTCGAATTTTAGCAGACTTTCTATCATCTGACTGAACTAAAAATTTGCATACATGTGTAATTCCAACGACAATACATGCCCGTTTGCCTGTCCTATTTAATTTTACTCCTGTTGTCAGTGTTGCCAAATTTAGTGATTTTTACTTTCTTCTATATGTAATATAGAGAAAGTATTGGATTCGCGAAAATTTTCGAAGTCCACTTTTTGATGGATTTACATGTTTTGGGATATGGAGAACACGAATTAATAGTTTTTAAAAAATGTCTGTCTGTCTGTCTGTCTGTCTGTCTGTCTGTCTGTCTGTATCATTTTTTTGTGGACGCTGTATCTCACGAACCAATGAATGAAACTTAACCAAACTTGGTATTTAGTTGCACCCTGACATAAACTGGCGCTGATTAGATTTTGGGATCACTCGCTCAATAGGTGGCGTTGTAATCGCATTTTATGCAAATTTTTAACATGGCATCATAGGACAAAATTCCGTATAAATGGGCATAAAGAGAGTTATTTTACACTTGTGATTGTAAAATTAATAGGAATTATTGATAATAGTAGTAGTTAGCTAGGAAAAAAATTTTGTGCATGGGGGGGCATCGGTTCCCCCCCTGGGGGGAAAATCCCTCCCCGGGGAAGTAAATTTTCAAGATGGGTATCTTTCGAAAGGTCTCGTTGATAATAGTAATAGTTAACTTGGAAAAAAATTTTGTGCATGTGGGGGCATCGGTTGCCCCCCCACCGGGGGGGGAAGTTCCCACCCGGGGGGGCAAAATTTCAAGATGGGTATCTTTCGAAAGATCTCGTCAATACCTTTAAAACGAATGGTTGAACGATAAATCTGTGATAATTTAAACCAAAGTTATCGATTTTTTTTACTTTTAACAAAAAAAAACAGAAAAATATCGCATTTTTTTTTTTTTTTTTTTTTAACGAAATTTAACCAAACTTGGTATTTAGTTGGTCCCCGACATAAACTGGTGCTGATTATGTTTGGGGATCAATAGCTCAACAGGTGGCGCTGTGATAGCATTTTATCTAAATTTTTAACATGGCAGCATAGGACAAAAATTCGTATAAATGTGCATAATTAGAGTTGTTTTAAACTTGTGATTGTAAAATTAATATGAATTATTGATAATAGTAGTATGTAACTAGGAAAAAAATTTTCTGCATGGGGGGGCATCGCTTCCCCCCCCTAGGGGAAAAATACCCCCCCAGGGGGGGTAAATTTTCACATTGGGTATCTTTCGAAAGATCAGGTTGATAATAGTAGTAGTTAACTAGGAAAAAATTTTTGTGCATGTGGGGGCATCGGTTGCCCCCCCACCGGGGGGGAAGTTCCCACCCGGGGGGGCAAAATTTCAAGATGGGTATCTTTCGAAAGATCTCGTCAATACCTTTAAAACGAATGGTTGAACGATAAATCTGTGATAATTTAAACCAAAGTTATCGATTTTTTTTACTTTTAACAAAAAAAAACTTAGAAAAATATCGCAATTTTTTTTTTTTTTTCTTTTTAACGAAATTTAACCAAACTTGGTATTTAGTTGGTCCGCGACATAAACTGGTGCTGATTATGTTTGGGGATCAATAGCTCAACAGGTGGCGCTGTGATAGCATTTTATCTAAATTTTTAACATGGCAGCATAGGACAAAAATTCGTATAAATGTGCATAATTAGAGTTGTTTTAAACTTGTGATTGTAAAATTAATATCAATTATTGATAATAGTAGTATGTAACTAGGAAAAAAAATTTCTGCATGGGGGGGCATCGCTTCCCCCCTGGGGGGGAAGTACCCCCCTGGGGGGGATAAATTTTAAAGATGGGTATCTTTCGAAAGGTCTCGTCAATACCTTTAAAACGAATGGTTGAACTATAAATCTGTGATAATTTAAAACAAAGTTATCGATTTTTTTCACTTTTAACAAAAAAAAAAAAAAAAAAAAAAACTTAGAAAAAAAAATCGTACTTTTTTTTTTTTTTTTTTTTTTTTTTTAATATTGTTACTGATTGAATATGTATAGGTAAATATAGAAGAAAGTCTTGTGGTGGCCACAACATACTAGTTTTATTCAATATCCATCATTCAATTTTAACAGTAACGGTTGCTGAATCACTTCGAAAGTTATTCGTCGATTATGTATATCAAATATCATTCCTCAAGATTATTGATGCTAGTTGCATGAAAGAGTTCCGAAATTTGATACTACTGTTTAGAGAGCTTAACTCTTTGACGCAGATGGGACACCGGTGTCCCTTTTGCTTATTTATTTTTTGACGCACTTATTACAAATATTATTATTATATGATAGTTTTTTTACTTTCTTCTATATGTAATATAGAGAAAGTATTGGATTCGCGAAAATTTTCGAAGTCCACTTTTTGATGGATTTACATGTTTTGGGATGTGGAGAACACGAATTAATAGTTTTTAGAAAATGTCTGTCTGTCTGTCTGTATCATTTTTTTGTGGACGCTGTATCTCACGAACCAATGAATGAAATTTAACCAAACTTGGTATTTAGTTGCACCCTGACATAAACTGGTGCTGATTAGATTTTGGGATCAATCGCTCAATAGGTGGCGTTGTGATCGCATTTTATGCAAATTTTTAACATGGCAGCATAGGACAAAATTCCGTATAAATGGGCATAAAGAGAATTATTTTACACTTGTGATTGTAAAATTAATATGAATTATTGATAATAGTAGTAGTTAGCTAGGAAAAAAATTTTGTGCATGTGGGGGCATCGGTTCCCCCCCCCCGGGGAAGTAAATTTTCAAGATGGGTATCTTTCGAAAGGTCTCGTTGATAATAGTAATAGTTAACTGGGAAAAAATTTTTGTGCATGTGGGGGCATTGGTTCCCCCCCCCACCGGGGGGAAGTACCCACCCGGGGGGGCAAAGTTTCAAGATGGGTATCTTTCGAAAGGTCTCGTCAATACCTTTAAAACGAATGGTTGAACCATAAATCTGTGATAATTTAAACCAAAGTTATCGATTTTTTTTACTTTTAACAAAACAAAACTTAGAAAAAAAAAATCGCAATTTTTTTTTTTTTTTTTTTTGCGAAATTTAACCAAACTTGGTATTTAGTTGGTCCCCGACATGAACTGGTGCTGATTATGTTTGGGGATCAATAGCTCAACAGGTGGCGCTGTGATAGCATTTTATCTAAATTTTTAACATGGCAGCATAGGACAAAAATTCGTATAAATGTGCATAATAAGAGTTGTTTTAAACTTGTGATTGTAAAATTAATATTAATTATTGATAATAGTAGTATGTAACTAGGAAAAAAATTTTCTGCATGGGGGGGGGGGGATAAATTTTCAATATGGGTATCTTTCGAAAGGTCTCGTCAATACCTTTAAAACGAATGGTTGAACCATAAATCTGTGATAATTTAAACCAAAGTTATCGATTTTTTTTACTTTTAACAAAACAAAACAAAAAAAAAAAAAAAAAAAAAAAAATCATACTTTTTTTTTTTTTTTTTTAAATATTGTTACTGATTGAATATGTATAGGTAAATATAGAAGAAAGTCTTGTGGTGGCCACAACATACTAGTTTTTTATAAAAGAGAGTCTAATAGTTACTATAAAAAAATCTATTAGATTATCAGAGTAAATTTTTTACTAAAATAAAAATGTCAAATAAAAGTAGTTTGAAAAAATTTTATCAACCAATTTCAAAAATTTATTTCTAATTAAATTTGATTACTTAAAAAAGATCAGTAATGAATTATTGCTACTCCTATATCTAAGTAATTGTAAATAAGTGCAATTTGTAAAAATATTTATTGATGGGACGCCCGTGTCCCATGATAAATTTACCTTTAACGCAGAAAGGGGCACCGGTGCCCCACTCTATATTTTAGAACCAAAATTAATTAAAATTTTAAATATAACATTTTCCACTTATTTAGATCTAAAATAACTTAAAACTATCAAAACAGTGTAAAAATTATGTTTGATGAGAAATCTGCTTCAAAGGGTTAAAACGTTAGGCTCGGCAAAGGGTTAGGCAGTAACCAAATTAACCCTTTCAGGGGCGGTGGTTGCATAATGCAACCACAAATTAAGTTTTTTATAAAGATTTTCTATTATAACTTTGACGAATAACTTCATTTATTTCTTGTCTTTGAATATTGTTGGTGATTTCTGGTGACTGTTGATTTTAAATGAGAAAAATTTGCTTGCCCCTGAAAGGGTTAAAGGTGTAGCCTGGGGGGTGGGGCCTAGGCTCCTAATACCTGTTCAAAATTCCTTTTTGATTTTTCAACTAGTTCCTATCATGTGATTACCCTGAAGTTTTGCATACATTTATATTATCCACATACGCTGAATTAGAGTTTTTGTACATCTTGGAGAAAAAAAGTGCTTTTATTTACTTATTTATCTTTTACTGGTATATAACCCCCTCAAAAATGACGGAATGGGAAATCAATGAACATAGTGAATCAACGAACGCTTTGCCTTCTTTTATATCGCTTTATAAATAAAATTAAAATTTAAAAAAAAGTCATGAAATAGCTCAAAAGCTCGTTGCCTTCGATAGCAACCCACTCATTCGCAGACTCTCGGGTGCCCGTGACAATAGCTTACCATGGGCTTCCATTTGGGTGCTTATCAGATGACAGTTTCGAAACGGACAGTATCAAAAAAATTGAAGTAGCAATTTTATATTTAAACCCCAGTTACATATGAACAACACGATACGTAGTATACATAATATTTTCTTTCACGTTATTTTCTACATTTATTTGATTGATTCGATCAACTATAAAACGACAACAATTTCACGCCAAATATAATATTACAATAGGCTATGATCGGCTACATCTATCACATGAGACAATTTTTTGTGGTTATAATAGTAGTTGAGTTAGTTAATAGTAGTTGGTATATAGAAAATTGTATTATTTATTTTTTATTATGAATTATTTATTTTACATTTTGTTTCCTTCAATTTGTAGTTGTTATGATAATGAAGTCCTCCGTTGCTAGCAGCAGTAGGGAACCTTCCTCCCGGTAAAATATATGCAAAAATTATGCTATTTTGTTACAAATTATGTTACTTACAAATTATGCAAAAATTTTGAAAACTGAAGTAAAAATTAACCTTCGATTTTTAGGACTGAGGGCCTATTAGTCTCAATCTGGAATTTTTGCGTTGGTGATTTCGATAGTTGGACATTTGTCGAAATCTAAAATTTATCGAAAATATAATTGAATAATTTGAAAGCGATGTTATAATTTGAAAAAAGAAAAAAAAAAAAAAAAACTAATAGTCCTCCGTCCTAAACTAAATTCTGCTTTTGCCAGAATTTCATCAAAATCTTTTATTATTATTATTATTATTATTATTATTATTATTATTATTATTATTGAAAGAAAAAGAAAAGAAAATTAATAATTATCAGCATCGTTGCAAGCGATATCGAAAAAGTTTTTTTTAATAATTTTGAATTAGGAAATAAAAAGTGCGCGTGAAATAATATGAAATAAAAATAAGTAAAAAAATGAACTTAATGATTTAATGTTTTTGTTTTTCGGGGGCTGCTCATGCATATAAAAAATGCGTATTAAAATGAGTCGAAGAAGGAAGTGAAATATTACGATAAATACGATATATAATATGATACGATATATTAGACCTATCGTCCAGGGTTAGTAGGCATTTTCGTTGAAAGAAATAGTTTGTTCGTTCGGTGCAACTTGCACATTAGTCCCGTCAGGTACAACTTTCACATCAGTCCCTTGAGGTACAACTTTCACTTTAGTCCCGTCAGATACAACTTGCACTTTAGTCCCCTTTAAATATAGTGACCAGCGAAGCTGGCAAAGCATTCGTTGATTCACTACCTCAATTGATTTTTTTAAATATTAAATTTTATCGTCTGCTTATTTTCAACTATATTTTCGATAAATTTTAGACTTCGATAAATGTCCAACTATCGAAAAATGATTTCGACAAATGTCCAACTATCGAAAAATGACGCCGCAAAAATCCCAGATTGAGACTAATAGTCCTCAGTCCTAAAAAAAGTTATTGCCGTTGTTGTTTATTTTTTTATTTCGTATTGAATTAAAATATTAAATTAAATCGATTACAAAATATAATAATAATAATAATAATAATTACAATGATAATAAGCCGTTTGTTTTATTAATTAAATTTTGACAATACCTTACACATTCCAAAATCTTTATATTAAGCTTTCTTTAGTCTAAAGCAAAATTAGCCATGTTAAAACACGCGTTTAATTAAAATCTTGTAAAGATACCGCATTACTGACTTAATTAGTAATATTGCATATAAAGGCTTAACGCAAGAGACGTAAACCTCCGAAAAGAAATTAAAAACTTTTGGAGTATCGATTTTCCATACATGTTACATGAACTCAGTATTTGAATTTATCGGAAAAATTCTTGTCTTTTTCGTTCAGTTTGAGAATGCAAACTCGAAAATTGAATAAACCGAGAAAAAAGGCAAAGTAAAAATTTTCTATTCTAACTCGCTATCTGTTATATAGCATGAAATTTTTATCCGTCGACTTACAAGTTAATATTGGCTGCTATTTATAGAATAAGCCTTCGTTTTTTGAATATAAGGCACGATAGAGAGATTTCCCAGTATCATTTCATAACGACGAAACTTTGATCTATTCACTCTGGATTTTTGAAAAAGAATTTTTATTGTGAATATCTGTAGATTTAAAAGAAAGACGGCGTTTAAGCAGATAAGGAAGAAAGAATTTCAAAAGCAAGCTTTCTGCTTTAGAAATTTAAATTTTTATTTTATTCTGGTCATTCAGAAATAGTTATTATTTTGACATTCATACTACAACAACGGTTTATTTAATATAGTTATTTATGGACACAATGAAAACATATTTCTGAAATATGCAATTATTAAAACTTTTTACTTTTTCTTACTCGTGTGCTGTAGAAAAAAGATTATCGTGGGTTAAATTTTTGCAATTGAGTTTTTGTTAAATTTACACGTTTGTAAGGTTCCTTGAATCATAATATCCCGATCCATCGTTCCCGCATCCATCGTTTTCCCGCATTAATCGTTTTATTTCTATGGTCCCTGCAGAAATTGTATTATAATGTTAACGAAACCCGCATGTATCGTGCTTCAAAGAGTCGTTTTCCTGCATTCATCGTTGCAAAATTTTTCTCCTAACCTTATAAAAATTTTCTCGTAAAGATCAAGCGGTCCCATATGGCATACAAACTGGAATTACTTCTTTCATCCTAAAATAACTCTTTTCCCCATTTCCATGGAGGATCAAAATTGTGATGCTATGTCTCCGGACCATTTATCCATTTTGTAATTACAGCATGGCAGGAAGTAACCTCTTCTGTAATCCAAAAAACTGTTTCGTGAAATGCGGTTACATGGGAAAAAAACGATGAAGAATATTAAACAAAAGGGCAAGAAAATGATAATGATGATGGTGGTGATAATGTAGATGAAGAATAATTGCGTGTAGCAGAGGCATGGTACAAAATTTAGTGATAATATTTGTATGAATGAAGACGTTGCGACATGCAATATCCTAAAGTATAGAAGAAAATTGTGATTTCAAAAAATAAAAATAATGGCAAAGAAAAGGGATAATTTTCACGCCGATGCATACTTGCCAACCATCTCATTATTAATCGTACAATTTTTAGTACCCGTCTTTTTTTTTCACACAAACAATTTTTTAAAGTAATTTTAGTCTTATTTAATCGTAACAACATTTGGAGAGAATAACTCTAAAAATATAATGGTGTGAGAAAAGGGGCGTTTTTTCAGGGGGCGTTAACAATTGTACGGTTATTAATGAGATGGTTTGCAAGTATGCCGATGACTCAATTATTGCGTGTTAAAAATGCATAAGCACATGCATAAGCACATTTATATAAGCACATGAAATTACAGAAAAAAAAAACAAGAAAAATGTTGTAAATCTGAATAAATTCCTATTTAATTTATAAAAAGAACAAAAAACCCATCATAAAATTTTTGGTGTTTAAAAATAATTTTTTCTTAACATTCTACAACATTCATCTATTTCTTAGACAATTTGGAAAGTAAAAGATTAGTTTTTATTAGTAGTATACTGCATACCTTGTGTGTATTAATCTATAAACATTGTTTTCTTCGTGTTTTGACTATAATCCGCATTCGTCATTTTCCCGTTTTCATTGTTTTTTTTTCCATGCACCCCGTGAAAAACGATGGATCGAGCTTCTACTGTATTAAGTTTTAAGCTGTTATTCTGCTTGTATGCATGTGTGTGTATTATCAGCATAAATCAAGAAAAATTTTAGCAGAATCCTAAGCTCTGTATCATACGGTGGTGTTACTGGAAAATGTTATTGATATCGGATAAGTGATTAGTGTACTGAAAAGCAGAAAGATACAAAAATATTTAAATACATTGCGTCTATGGGCGCAATTTCTGGTAAGTGAAATTTAACATCTTTGTACTGCACTAAACAAAGTGAAATTGAGAAATATATTTTATTTGAACAAAAAATGTTTCATTTAGAATATTATATTAAAAATAATTAAATTTCATTTACAGGGTTACACAAAACAATCCAGATTTGTACTTGGAACTCACTCGAAATGCATTCTAGTTTGTGTATGCTCATCTTTTTTTTTTTTTTTTTTTTTTTTTTCTGCGCTAAATTTAAACATTAGTTTACAAAGTTTGCTGCACATGTAATTTAGAGAAAATGTGCAGGGCTACACACCATTAGTCGAACACGTTTCAGAAAAGTAGTACGGGCGACAAATTTCTGAATAATTGAAATAGTTTTTACTTTCTTCTATATTCGATAGAAGAAAGTATTGGATTCGTAAAAATTTTCGACCTCGAATTTTTGATGGATTTACACGTTTTAAGAGATGTAGAACACGATTTGACCATTTTTAGAAAATGTCTGTCTGTCTGTCTGTGTGTGTGTGACAAAATTTTGTGGCAACTGTATCTCAGGAACTACTGCACAGAATTTCATACAAATTGGTTTGTAGTTGCACCTTGACATAAATTAGTGCCTATCAACTTTTGGTAAAAATTGTCTTACAGGTTGCGTTGCCATCCCGCTTTTTCTAAATTTTTAACGTGGTGATATATGACAAAATTTTGTATAAATATGCATAAAGAGAATTATTTTTTAGTAATCATTTTGAAGATTACAGAATTATTTATAATAGAGATAGTCAACTGGGAAAAATTTTTTGTATGTGTAGGAGCCTCGCCCTTGGGGGGAAGTCCCTCCTCGAGAGGAGTAAATTTTCAAGATGGGTATCTTTCGAGAAGTTTCACCAATACCTTTAAAACGAATGGTTGAACTATAAATATGTGATAATTTAAAACAAAGTTATAGATTTCTTTTACTTTTAACAAAAAAAAAAAAAAAAAAAAAAAAAAAAAAACTTAGAAATTTTTTTTTAACGAAATTTAACTAAAATTGGTATTTAGTTGGCCCTTGACATAAACTGGTGCTGGTTAGATTTGGGGATCAATCTCTCAACAGGTGGCGCTGTGATCGTATTTTTTCTAAATTTTTAACATGGCAGTATAGGACAAAATTTCGTTTAAATGTACATAATGAGAGTTATTCTTAACCTGCGATTGTAAAATTAATATGAATTATTGATAATAGTAGTAGTTAATTAGGGAAAAAAATTGTGCATGTAGAGGCATCGCTCCCCCCCCCCTCCCCTGGGGAGGGGGTAAATTTTCAAGATGGGTATCTTTCGAAACGTCTCGTCAATACCTTTAAAACGAATGGTTGAACTATAAATATGTGATAACTTAAAACAAAGTTATCGATTTATTTATTTATTTTTTATTTATTTATTTATTTATTTTTTTTTTTGTAATATTGTTACTGAGTGAATTTGTATTGGAAAATATAGAAGAAAGTCTTGTGGTGGCCACAACATACTAGTTTTAATTTAATAACGTACTTCAATATTTAAATATGTAGTTAAAATATTCAAACGGGGGGGGGGGGGCGAAAACATTCTATACAGAAATTTATGTAATGCAAAGCTATATCGATAACTAATTTGAAAGATTATTTAAAATACACTATAAATTTTCTAATATAGTACCTCACAGCTTAATATGCTTATAGCAACTAACAGTAATATGAAATAAAAGAAAGAAATGTGAATGCCTCACCAGGTTATTATTTATTATTATTATTAATTAAGAATATCCAGACATCTGAACAAAATCATATATGCTGAATTTTCTCATAAATAAGATGAAATAACCATTGTAATTTTTATTGTGAAAGAAAGAAATACATTAGTTTTAATTAACTTTCATTGAATAAAGTTTTCTTTTGTGAATTTTTTGACATTTAAAATTATCTTTTTTTTTTTTTTTTTTTCATTGTTTAAAAAATGACTGTTATTTTTCTTTTAATATTACATGAATGATATTTTTCAGTTTGCTATTTTAGGAATAAAATGGTAGAAGCTCTTTATGAAAAACATAATGTTATTTTTATAATTTTTACTTTCTTCTATATGTAATATAGAGAAAGTATTGGATTCGCGAAAATTTTCGACCTCCGTTTTTTGACGGATCTACACGTTTTGGGATGTCCTGAACACGAATTGATAGTTTTTAAAAAATGTCTGTCTGTCTGTGTGTCTGTCTGTCTGTCTGTCTGTCTGTCTGTCTGTCTGTGTGTCTGTCTGTATCATTTTTTTGTGGACGCTGTATCTCACGAACCAATGAATGAAATTTAACCAAACTTGGTATTTAGTTGCAACCTGACATGAACTGGTGCCCATTAGATTTGGGGATCAATAGCTCAACAGGTGGCGCTGTGATCGCATTTTATGCAAATTTTTAACATGGCAGCATAGGACAAAATTCCGTATAAATGGGCATAATGAGAGTTATATTGAACTTTTGATTGTAAAATTAATATGAATTATTGATAATAGTAGTAGTTAACTAGGGAAAAAAAATTGTGCATGGGGGGGCATCGGTTCCCCCCCTGGGTGGGAAGTACCCCCCCCGGGGGGGTTAAATTTTGAAGATGGGTATCATTCGAAAGATCTCGTCAATACCTTTAAAACGAACGGTTGAACCATAAATCTGTGATAATTTAAAACAAAGTTATCGATTTTTTTTTACTTTTAACAAAAAAAAAACTTAGAAAAAAAATCGTTTTTTTTTTTTTTTTTTTTTTTTTTTTTTTACGAAATTTTACCAAACTTGGTATTTAGTTGGTCCCCGACATAAACTGGTGCTGATTATATTTGGAGATCAATAGCTCAACAGGAGGCGCTGTGATAGCATTTTATCTAAATTTTTAACATGGCAGAATAGGACAAAAATTCGTATAAATGTGCATAATAAGACTTGTTTTAAACTTGTGATTGTAAAATTAATATGAATTATTGATAATAGTAGTACGTAACTAGGAAAAAAAATTTGTGCATGGGGGGGCATCGCTTCCCCCCCTGGGGGGGAAGTACCCCCCCCCCCCGTGGGGGGTAAATTTTGAAGATGGATATCATTCGAAAGATCTCGTCAATACCTTTAAAACGAATGGTTGAACTATAAATCTGTGATAATTTAAAACAAAGTTATCGATTTTTTTTACTTTTAACCAAAAGAAAAACTTGGAAAAAAATTCGCATTTTTTTTTTTTTTTTTTTTTTTTTAATATTGTTACTGATTGAATATGTATAGGAAAATATAGAAGAAAGTCTTGTGGTGGCCACAACATACTAGTTATAATTATGTTCAGTCTTTTATAAACATTTGTAAAACTAAGGAAGTTTTCTTTTCCTCTTTTTTTTTAATTACCTAAGTTCATACATTTTTTAATTATAATTACAAGATGTTACCCTAACAGTGACTTAATTAAAGCTCTGTTAATTATACAGCGCAATATAAAGAGCTAAATTCCTCAGGGAATTAAAAACTTCTATACTATCGATTAGAAAAACAAGAAACTTGGAATTTATTTGAAAAATATTATCTAATATTTTATGAGAAAAAATACAAATAAGAGTATGTTTATGGAAAGAATGTGATACAGAAAAATTGCATAGTGTTTATACATATACATAAAAAGTATATACTTAATATATATAGTTTTTAGTGCTATAATTTAAAAGTTTGTGACTATATCTTTCAACGCTTTCTAATTTTTTTTTTTTTTTTTTTTTTTTTGGGGGGGGGGGAGGGGGAGGGAAGGGGTATTACTTATGCATATATAAATCCAAAGTTTTTATGTCAACCACCAAATACCCATTGCGGAGTACTAGTGCGACGTTAAAACCCAATCATTCAAAGTTTTTATTCACTGACAAGAACAATGCATGTCAAATACTACAACACAAAATCTGAGTTTCTCTACTCAACTTTATGAAGAACATGCATTTAAATGAATTTGAATCAATGAATAAATCAGGAAATAAACAAAACAGAAAAGTATAGTAAGGTGTTTGAGTATCTTTCGCTAGTTTCAAATATTTGTACCATGGAGCACAATGTGTTCAAATTATTGTGCAAGTTTCTGTAAAAATATATATACATTAAATTTTAATCACATCAAAAACCGAGACACTATACACTAAAAATATACAATTTAAAACATGAGGACATTGTAAAAGGCTCGAAACATTTAAATTTATGTTTTGTGTATTTTAATGTTTTAAATTGTATATTTTTGGTGTATAGTGTCTCGGTATTTGATGTGATTAAAGTTTAATATAATTATATATGAGGCGTGGTGATTTTTTAAATATTTTAAATATATACATTAGGTTGACAGGAAAATGCTGTTGTATTGAATAAAACAACCGACACCGGAAATTTTTTTCCGGATAACATTTATTAACTATTTAAAAGGCATTTGGTAATATGTTCTTTAAAAAAATGTTTCTCTAGAGTTGGCTAACCCTAGCATCAGGCCTAAGTACTGTTTTATATTTTACAGACGCGATTTCCACCTCTCTACTCACGAATTCCTCTAAACTTATGTTGTCTCCTTTCAAAATTATGAACTGCCGTTTTTTATTTTTTATTATTTGGCTATTTTTATTAAGTTTTATCGTTTTTATTAAGTTTGTTACTTCAGTTGCTGACTTCTGACAGGATGCTCAAAAGCGATCTCGGATTGGTGAGAGCCTCGCGCACTGATTGGCCAGGTCGCCTAGGACATAATTCCGTCGTTTTTAGCTCAAAAATTTTCAGAGAGGATTGAGAATAACTTGCTGTCTGCGGATTGGTCCACGGATCCACCTCAGAACTTAGTTTCTGGATGGAAACCGGGATTCGATCTGAAACTGCATTTTATTTCTCTTTAATCCTCCTCTGTCCTTTTTATTTTTATTTCTTGATAGAATTCTTAGGAAAAAAAAAAGTATGGCCCCCTTTTTTTTATTAATTGCGGTACTCCGAGCGATTTCCTGTGCCCCTTGGGGCGCCCTGCTGAGCTCTTTATTCCTTTTCGCCGTCCAGACTGTGTTCGTCAACGCACGCAGCTGTTTTCTGCTGCACTTATATTTACAAGGAGATTTTAAATTTTAAGTTTTTTTTTTTTTTTTTTTTTTTTTTTTTAATCTCCTGCTGCTTCACTCAGGTTAATTTCCCTGCTAACGTGGGGGAGTTTCTGAGACTAAATTCTAAATTTATTTTTTAATTAAAAATCCTTCGGCTTTTTAATATTTTCTTTTCTGTAAAATTATTTTTATGTTTTTTGGCACTTTCGATGGAGGTAAGCAACGGTTGCGACCGATTGCAGGTACTCCGAATCAACTACGTTGACGTTGATGTTCTTAAAAGTTATATAAATGCCAAGGAATATAATTCTTGCGAGGATGATTTGTAACATACCTACTCAATATTATATTATTTGAATGTAGAGTTTAGATTCTAGCGCATTTTAAATCGTATTTGAATCCGAAGGCCGTGATGATAAAGAATTATAATTTCTGTATTCATAAAGTAATAACTGAAGTTATGCACTAATAAAAGTTTATACAGCTCGTGTGATTGACACTTATAAAAAACCTATCAATTTTCAGATCAATCGAATGCAGAGTTTTGATGCTACTGCGTTCACTGACACATGTATAAACGCATATACACACATATATACATCACCGTAACAAAAATAGCAAAAAATAAATTCAGAAGCCCTCAAAACGTATAATTTTGTAAAAAGTAGAAATATGTAAAAAATTATTTATTTTTAATTAAGAGCGAATTTAGAACACAGTATCAATCGCAATTTATATATAATGATTATTGTGCAGCTCATAAATATAAAATTAATCAAAAAACATTTAGAAAATAAGACTTACTATACTGTAAACGTTTTAATTAAGGTAATAAAAATTTAAATTGTTTCTTTTTCTCTTATTTTAGATTAGAGAAACAGCAGCTGAGAGTGAAAAAAGTACAAAGAATAAAGATTACTTGAAAATATAAAAATTTTACTGTTTCACAAATCTTGAAGATCCAACTTTTTTTAAAATTCAAATTTACTCTTTAACCAATCACATTAGAACTTCCATCTTTGGAATATCGATAATAAGGATTTTCTCGCCAAAAGAGTCGCCAAGGGCAAAAAGTCGCCAAATTTGGCGCCAAATTCATTACCTGCCTATTGAAGCTTTTTAATGCGTTTTAAAGGGAAAATTAAGCTATTTTAACGCGAATAAGAGCTGGAAATGCAGAAAATTGTCATTTTATCAACTTACTAAACCTCTTTGAAAGAATTTATACAAAAATAAATACAATTACCGTAATTTCGCGTATATAACCCGCGGCAGAAGATAACAAGCAGCATGAAAAATTTATCTAAAAATAATTATAACCGAAAGATACCCCGCACTTCAAAATCACATGGTCGGCAATCGCCTTTTGTAATTTCAATACTAATTGCTATTATTATAATAATAGGTAAGAAAAGATACAAATAATAAACAAATATACGAATAAATATAAATAATAAAAAAATAAATTTACTTACCTATCATAAAAAGCATATAATCATAACTTATTATTAATCTTTCTCTATATATAAATTACTATAAACTGGAGTAATTTCTAATGATTAACACCTTTATTCAATTTATAAGAAAATTATAAATTATTAATAAATTTATTTACAAAATTCATTCAAATCCATCGAATTCGGATTCTTCCGTATCAGAATTAAAATGTGGCAATATTGTTTAGGACAGTTCGCCTTCATCATCCTTATTATTCTCTTCATCAAGTTTCTTTTCACTGTCCTCAATTTCATCGTCATTATACGTTAACACAAACACAATCGTGACTGCTGACGTGAATTCACATCATTTTAACTTCTATAGCTATAATTGCCGCTGACGTAAATTCACGTATTTTCAGATTATGTTCCTGGTTACCGATGACGTGAATTTACGTCATTTAAAGAAGTTTTGTGGAAACGATGCTTTAGTATATTATTTTGATAGTGTTATTAGGGTATTAATTCTTCGATGGTATTATAGGTTCGTTCTAATATTATATGACTAATCAACTTCAGATAATTACAAAAATAACATTTCAAAACATTATATCTAATTTTTTATGCACGTTTAAACACAAAATGTTTGTAGCACTAGCAACTAGCTTGAGTTTACTTCAATATTCCCTGGTAATCAGTTTTAGAAAAGTAAAATGTATGCCGGTCACGAGTGTTTAATAATCCAGATTTTATTATTTTTATAGTAATAGAGTTTCAAGCATTTATTACCCATTCAACTACTTTCACTAGAAATGCTTTGATATTTTTCTTATTCGCGAAAGATACTCCGCACCGGATGATAGCCCGCAGGACATACAAAGTCAAGATTTTTTTAATCGATTACCCGCGGGTTATATACACGAAATTACGGTATTTACAATTTCGTATCAATACGCATTGATAAAGTGCTAATGTAGTTAGTTCTATAGCTATGATTCAACAGAAAATTTACAAATATGGTTTATAAAAAAAAAAAAAATTATATTATAATTATTTAAACTATTAGGAGGTTATTATTTTCATATTTTAATTAATTAAAAGAAAATTGAACAAAAATTCGAAAAACGGGCTTCGAAGTTGTCAAAAAATTCTGAGCTATTTTGAAAGTTTCAAATGTCTAGCTAGTAGGAAAGTTTGTTAAAAATCGACTGCATGATTTGCACCGGACAAACAAACAAGAATCGAAGGTAATAAAAACATGGTAATAAATATGTCAACAGGCGTCGTTGAAATAGAGCGCATTGAAAATCAGCTAGTAAGAAAGATAAATATATGTGAATTAAATGTTGGTAAAAGGATGTTAGTTCCTTTTCCAGGAAAGTGCAAAAAAATATTTTGCAGGTAAAGTAACTGACAAAGAGGAAAACTTCTATAGTGAAAAATCCTAAACTTCTAATCTAGTTGCCGAAACTTCAGTGGAGGCCTCCCTATGGAGACTCAAAAAGATTTTGGGTTCTGTCTGTGTCTCCTGGTGTCTGTCGCGGCACAGCAGCCGCAATAATTAGGCTGTTGACTTGTAATTTGGTACACATATTCACGAGCCACATGGAATTTGCTGTACAGTTTTGAGTGTATATTCCATCTGTTAGTTCATGTACAGGGACACAAAAATTTTCTTATCACTACGGCTTATGAACAGAATTTATATAAACCGGAATAGCGGCCGCAACAATCCACCGATTGACTTGCAAATTGTTACTCACGCTCAGGTTCTGTATAGAAATAGATGTATATATTTTTTTTATTTCTATAGTGAATATAGATTGTGTACAGGGACACGCCAAAGTTTTTCTTATCATTACGGCCTATGGGGTGAATTTCTATAAAACGCATTTTAACATCGTTACTCTGCGTCCAACAAAAGGAAATTAGCGTACATTAATGAGATAATGAGATCTTAAATTCACTTTTTCTTTGGATAACATGTCTGCTTAAGCTTCATAATTAATGTACAGGACCTTACAAAAGTGTTTCGACAATGTTACGTAATCATCCACATTATGCCAAATTTTGAACAATTATTCATGAAAAACGTAGAATAAATTGAACAGTTTTTACTGGTGTATACAATGTTTATGGCTCGTTTGCAGAAACACACAAAAGAATTCTGTGACATCAGAGCCTATGGGCAAATCTTTATTTAAGTACGTTTTAACGTGTTTATAAAGCATTCGACAAAATGGAATTAAAATGCATTATAAAGATGCTTAATAGCATATTTTCTTTCTAAAAAAGGTATTCATAGACTAATTTATTTACCGAATCATCCAAAAGAACTTCGTACCATTACGTTCTATACACGGTATTTTTTTTTTTTTTTTTTTTTTTTTTTGTGTATTTTAACATAGTTAAGCGCCGTTAAATATAATGAGATGTTAAAACCCGAATAAACTACTACGTCAGAAACGCCAAAGAAAAATATTTGAGATGCATACAGCTGTTTCGGTACCCTTAAACGTACCATCTTCAGTGCAAATGGTACGCTTAAGGCTACCGAAACAGCTGTATGCATCTGAAATATTTTTCTTTGGCGTATCTGACGTAGTAGTTTATTCGGGTTTTAATTTTCCAACACCAAGTCTCCTGTTATTATAATGAAATATTATTAGAATGTTTAAAAGCTTGTTTATCTGTGAAAATTGTGGGTATAGAATTGGTAATTTGTTTACAGAGTTACACAAAATAATTCTTATATGTTGCGCTCTCATTTTGTATAAAATTTCGCACAAGTATTTAGAAGTTAGAAGCACTTAATATAAGGCTAAACGTATTTGTTTGTGTAGCTAGTCAATCGAGTATATATATATATATTATAAAAACAAATAAAAACAAATTATCTGTTGAGTAATGTCCGATGCAAATAAGACGTTGAGGCTCCTGATCCGTAGATCAGGATTTAAGCTTCTTTCTGTAGTGAAACTTTGTCCATATTTGCTATATACGATCGCATATATCAATGTCTCAGAAACAACTCTTATTAACTTTTCCATTATTTTTGCTTTGTATAACGATTCACTTCCGAATATAAGAAAGAAATTTTATTCTTTAATGTATTGTATTTATCGAAAAAAGTGGTAACACAGGAGAAAGGTTAAATGTATTAAAGTATAAGTTTAACTAGAAAAAGATTCAGGCCGACACGGCCTGGAAAAAATGTCCTCCAGGCCCAGCCCGAGTACACGCAAAATTTTTTAACCCGAGCCAGGCCCGGCCCGAGCCTGTAAAAAAAATTTAAGCCCGAGCCCGGCCTATATCTTATATACCTATACATATATCTTATTTGTACATATATAAAATTATACGCAGAAACACATATTACAGTAATTACATCACATCTATACATTTCTCATAATGGATATATACATGATAAAAAGTACACACCTATATATATTATGGTACACAGTCCATATAATTCTTAATAATGTCAACTAATTGTTGCATTCTCTAACCAATCCATAAATCAATAAAACAAAACTAATAAGATAATTTATGCACACATACTTATTATATATCTTGCAAAAATATATGTGATATAGCTAATGTTATATGCATACATATTACAACAATTACATCACGTCTATACATGTATCTCACAATATGCATATATATATGCTAAAAATTACACCCACTCCAATTATTCTAGCAGGTACGATATAAAACTTTCATAATATCAATTAATTTTTTCATTCTGAAATCAATTCCTAATTCATTAAACCAAAATCAATTAGACTATTTATAAACAAGTGTATTTAGCATATGTTTTCTATACACATTTAGTGTTATATACCGTGCTTACATATTATTGTAATTAAATTTTTGCAATGCATCTCACAGTGTTATCAGACTTTGTGACTTTTTTATTCAATAGTCACTAACTAGTGGATCTGCAGATCAGGAGCCTCAACGTCCTATTTGCATCAAACATTTTTCAATAGGTCATTTTTATTTATTTCTTATTATATAATAGTATATATTGATTCGATCGACTTATTACCATAATCAGATACATTCCTGAGGGAGGCTGCCGCCCCCCTCAACCCCCCGCTGTATCTCTCTTTCTATACCTATTTGTATATCATATAGAGTGTTACGGATTTGTAAATAATTGTTTTTATTTTTGTATAAATTTTTTCAAAGAGGCTTAGTAAGTCGATAAAATGCTAATTTTGTGCATTTCTAGTCGTTTTAGCGTTAAAATAGCCTAATTTTCCTTTAAAAACGAATTGAAAAGCTCCAATAAGGGAAGAAATGGATGTGGCGCCAAATTTGGCGACTGTTTCCCTCCTTGGCGATTTTTTGGCGACCTTGGCGAGAAAATCCTTATTAGGGATATACCAAATATGGAAGCTCCAATCTCATTGGCTGATGAGATACGATAATTTTCCAGAACAGTCTGTGTTCGATAGAATAGTATAAAAGGAGCATTTTTTTAGCCAAGGCTTCCAATCTCAGATCTGTGTCGGTTTCGTCAAATGCTTGCTTTGCTTTGAGCCTCTTTGAATGAGACTTGCTTTATGTGTTATTGCTAAACAGTTTGTACTGTTGTTTTGCTGTTAACGGCTATTGTTTAAGCTATGTTTACTGGTTGAATTGAAGCTGATACTTGGTTTATAGACCTGTATTCTTCTGGAACTTTCTGTGAATAAATCACTGAATTTTTGCAAGTTTCGCCTTTCATTCTCGGACAACTTACAAACCCCCAAGTACGCAACAATATGCATTCTTATTAAACGACGGTCTTGTATTATTTCCCGGAAATTCATAAATATCGAATTTCATACAAAAAAAAATTACATAGCATATCGGAAATATTTTGCGTAACCTTTAAACTAATTATCAATTCTATGCCCACAATTTTCAACATGAAAGCAGGCTTTTAAAATTCTAATAAAATTTCATTATATTTGATGGGGTGTAACCATGTTAAAATACACTTTTAAGAAATACCGACAATACACCATAAAAGTAGGAAATTCCTTTATGTATCCCGGAAAAGTAGCCACAGTCATTGTAAACGCCAATAATAAGAATAAATCTAATTAATTAGAACTCATTAATCTTTCAAACTAATTTGACATCATTTGGATGATTACAGTACATACTCGGAATTATTTTGTGTGGTCCCATAAATTATTTCGTCTATACATAACCTTTTTTTAGAGTAAACATGATTTTAAGCGTCTTTATAATGTATGTTAACTTTATTAAGTTCAATTCAGCATAAACGCATTAAAGTGCGCGCTTAAATAAAAAATTCGTCCATAGGCTCTAATGTTACGAAATTCTTTCGTGTGTCTTTGTAAACGAACTATAAACATTGTATACACCAGTAAAAACTATTAAGCTTATTTTGCGTTTAAAATTAATAATTGTTCCAAATTTAACATCGTTTGGATGACTAAGTGACATTGTCAGAACACTTTTGTAAGGTCCTGTACATTAATTAGAAAGCTTAAGAGCACATATTTTCTTCAAGCAACATAAGTTTAAGCATTTTACTCACGTACTCTAGTTTCATTTTCTTCATTGCAAAGTAATGATATTAAAATGCGTTTAAACGAAATTCACCCCATACGCCGTAATGTTAAGAATTTTGGCGTGTCCCTGTACACAGTTTATAAAAAATATAGCAATGAAAATTATACAGCTACTTATATGGAAAGCTGGAATGTGTGCGCCAATTTGCAAGTCAATCGAAGGATTTTTGCGGCCGCTATTGTGGTACATACAAATTTTTCCCATAGGCCGTAAGGATGAGAAAAATTTTGGCGTTTCCCTGTACACGAACAACAAAGGGAATACACACCTAACACTATACAGCTAATTCCGTTGGGCTCATGAATAAGTGTACCGAATTGCAAGTCTATAGCGTTATTTTTGGGGCCGATATCGCGGTACATACAAATTCTTCCCATAGGCCGTAATGATAATAAAAACTTTGGCGTGTCCCTGTACACGAACTACAAATGGAATGCACACCCAAAACTATACAGCTAATTTCGTGGGGATCATGAACATGTGTACAAAGTTTCAAGTCAATAGCGTGTTTTTTACGGCCGCTATCGCACGACAGACAGACGGACGGACCGACGGAACCCAAAATCCTTTTGAGTCTCAACAGAGGGCCTCCACTGACCTTTCGGCAAAAATTGGAAGTCAATAGCTTGATTTTTGCGGTGGCTATCGCGGTACATACAGATTCTTCCCATAGGCCGTAATGATAGAAAATCTTTTGCGTGTCCCTGTACACGAACTACAAATGGAATACACACCTAAAACTATACAGCTGATTCCGTTGGGCTCATGAACATGTGTACCAAATTGCAAGTCAATAGCGTGATTTTTACGGCCGCTATCGCACGACAGACAGACGGACGGACCGACGGAACCCAAAATCCTTTTGAGTCTCAACAGAGGGCCTCCACTGACCTTTCGGCAAAAATTGGAAGTCAATAGCTTGATTTTTGCGGTGGCTATCGCGGTACATACAGATTCTTCCCATAGGCCGTAATGATAGAAAATCTTTTGCGTGTCCCTTTACACGAACTACAAATGGAATACACACCTAAAACTATACAGCTGATTCCGTTGGGCTCATGAACATGTGTACCAAATTGCAAGTCAATAGCGTGATTTTTGTGGCCGCTATCGCGGTACATACAAATTCCTCCTATAGGCCGTAATGATAAGAAAAACTTTGGCGTGTCCCTGTACACGAATTACAAATGGAATACACACCCAAAACTATACAGCTGATTTCGTGGGGCACATGAACACGTGTACCAAATTGCAAGTCAATAGCGCTATTTTTGCGGCCGCTATCGCGATACATACAAATTCCTCCCATAGGCCGTAATGATAAGAGAAACTTTGGCGTGTCCCTGTATACGAACTACAAATGGAGTACATACCAAAAACTATACAGCTGCTTTCGTGGGGCTCATGAACATGTGTACCAAATTTCAAGTCAATAGCGCTATTTTTGCGGCCGCTATCGCGCGACAGACAGACACAGCCCAAAACCGTTTTGAGTCTCAATGTAGGGCCTCCACTGACGTTTCGGCAATTAAAACTTATTTATTTAATTTCTTTGAAATTATTTTTTTTTTACATTTGTTTATTGTGGGCATAATTAGAAGTGTAATATTTAAACTATATTTGATAAAATTTGCATTAATAAAATTGGAGAATTCAGCCGGTAGGTCCTGGTTTGCGTAAATCCTTCAGAAAAGTACACGATTTATCAAAAACTAATCCAACGATTTTATTAAATTTTTTGCACAGTTTTTCATAATAGAATTGACCAGTTCTTGAACGAAGGATTTTCTTTTTTACGATTACAAAGCTATCCGCGTTTGTAATGATCGATAGATGGCGCTTTTTCAGCTTTTGTTGTTAGTAAATATAATAGCCACGTGTATTTTTTATTGTTCTTTTTGTTATTCTACTTAATATTCGTACTATAATTTCTCCGCCATTACACCATGGAAAATTGATTGCTTTTGGAAAAAAATATTTCAGTTTATTCAAAGTTCGATCGGAAGTAGATTTTTAACTGAAGTTGAACAAATATTAGTTTCAAATCATCTGATTAATCCTTTACTTCCATTAGCCTAAGCAACTGAAATTTTAAATTTGTCATTTGGAAATAAATGGAAGCTTAATTCTGGATTTCTTGATCCATTGGAGTTACTCTGTAGCACACAACAGTATGTTTTATCTTTTTTACCGGATTTATTCATTTTTATTCAATAAATATATGTGAAACTAAACATCGGCAAGCAATGGCGGCTTGATGAAATCCAAATGAAAGCATGTTAATTGTAATTTCACCTTAGCCCACCAGAGGGCGAGCATTTCATTACAATCGCGGATACGTGGGGTAAAACCATAGATATAGTAATTTATATAGATCTATCATTCCCATGTTAACGAGCAAAGATTTTTGATGCCGAAAAAGTTTTTTGGCATCAGCCATTACAGAGTTAAAACTCGTCACGTGATTTTTGGTTAATTTTAAAGTTATTTTTTAAATTAATGAGGACTTTTTTTGCATTTTTAATAAACTTTTTGAAATTTATTGGCCTAAAACTACCAGAAAAATAGGATGTTGTTCAAATCCCCCATGTGTGCAAATTCCTCATTAGTCGCTTTGTTATTATTATGAGATAATTACTGTTTTCATATTTAATGGAATACTTATTTTAAATTTTAATATTTTTTAAGATTTTATATTAGTAAGTAATATGGAATTCTCAAAATTCTTTTAAATGTAGCTAGCAGCCGCGAAAGTTTTAATATATAACTAGTATGTTGTGGCCACCACAAGGCTTTCTTCCATATATAATCCTATACAAATTTACGCAATACAAATAATTTATTAAAATTATTTTTCATGGTGAATGCAGATGATTTTTATCTCAAAGAAGTATAATAATAATAAATGCCGAAAAAAAGACCGTTTTGTACAGACATGAGTATACTAGAGTATAGTAAAAAAAAAGAAAACGAAAACGAAAAGAAAGAAAAAGGGGTATCTGGAGTTTTTCATTCTCTATTAGTGCATAAATTTTATTTGCTAAATTACTTATGTGTATTCCCGTGTATATTCACTAGGGGAAATACATCCATAAAACAGTAAAATGGCCGTCTTTTCCCAATTAAAAAAGGTATCACTTTTCCCCTCTCAATGATCAATCTATGTTTTATTACTATATTTATGGGTAAAACCATAGACCTATTATAAGAGTGGACGGAGCATTCCATTATTAAGGGAATATAAGAAAAGATGCAAAGATGAAACCACGTTACTGTTGAAAAAGGTTACCTTTTTTGTCATTTATCGCGATTTGGCCTTTATCGATACATTTTATTGGCGATTTTTTGTTCTGAATATAAATATTATTATTATTATTATTAAAAGATACAGCAAGAAAAACTTGTGTATAATTAAACAGCTGCTGAAATTTATTTTTACCTTGTTATTAACACTTTCCAACAAAGTTCAAAAGTGTTTATAACTTCGGTTTGTCTATACTAGTTTTAAATCTCATAAATAATCATGGACATTTTTGAAATTATGTGAGGTATAATGTATTTAAACTAATTCAATTTAGAGAATTAAGTACAGCAATGATAAACATTTTACAAAAATAATTACTTAAAAAGAACGAAATATTAAAAAGAATCTTACTTGTGAAATAAAATCATTATTTTACATAACTTCTAGGGCTTCTAAAGTACATCTAATTACTATTTCTTGCTATCCGCGTTTGTAATGATCGATAGATGGCGCTTTCTGAACTGCAGTTGTTAGTAAATATAATAGCCACGTGTATTTATTATTGTTCTTTCTCCGCCATTACATCATGGAAAATCGATTGCATAATATGATGATATGCAGTGGTGTGATAATTTCACCTTAGCCCACCAGAGGGCGAGCATTTCATTACAATCGCGGATAAAATTCTTTTTAAATTTCAAACAATCTAACTTTTAAAGTAAAATAAAAATATTAAAAAGAACTTTCAAAGAAAAGAAAAAATATCGTGTGCTTAATAAAAAGCAGAGTTTAGAGCATGGCGATTAAATTTCAATATTGCCCAGTTTGGCTTCCTGTAGATCAACAGTCACATGATATTTTTATGAGTTTTCTTTGCCACTAAAAAAGTTCGCCATTGTCCGTCTACTCTTATAATAGGTCTATTGGTAAAACGTACCGAAATTTATACTGTTATTGCGCACAACTCTGCCGAAAAATAAAGTTTCATTTTAAAATTTTGCATATAACTTCGATGATAATACATGCACAAGTAAAAACAGACTTAGGGTTAGGAGTCTCGGAGCTTCAGACTCCAAAATCTTTAAGATTTGTTTCTAATTTTAACCTACTTTTTATTGTTTGATTAAGCTGAAAATTTGCATACACTTATAATTACAGCGAAGATACATGCTTAAGCAGCAACGGAGTTAAAGGCGTGGTCAGGGATCCTAGACTCTCAAATCCTGTTCAAAAAAAAAAAAAAAAGAAAAAATCCGATTTTTCAGCTATTTCCATCATCCGATTGATCTGAAGCTTTGAATACATTTATTTTGGGCCCTCCGTGTTCGAGTGGTTATGTCACTACACTGCACAGATTATCATACAGATAGGACAGTGAAGCTAAAACACGAACCGGAAATATAGTAGCACCACTAGTGTCAACAGAGGGGAACTACATGTGTTAAGTCTACATGAATAGCATCTTTGATCGAAAATTGTTTTTCTATTTCGCGAGTAGTTAGTAGCAGGTTAGTATGGGAAGTTTTCCTTTTCTTCACTTTCTATTATTTTTGAATTCACAAAATTATCCTCAAAACATTCACAGCTATTCTTCTAAGAAATAAAAATTATTTTTTATAATGTTTAAAAATATGCTTTGTGATACATATTCATATTCAAGTACAAATTAAAATTACAAACTGTAATTCTGAAATAGCAGTATGAAATCTTTAAATATTTAACGTTGCTTGGTTTAAATAATACAAAATGCCTTAAAATGAAAAAAAAAAATGTTTTTATTTTATGTTTATTTTCAAAGTTTATTTTCTTAATATTTAGCACTTGCTTCTTAAAATAAATTGCTTTTGACAATCAAGTTTGTAAACAATAATAAAGTTGCCAAAGAAAACGTATGTGCAGTTTTCTTTCCTTCACTTTTTCTACTACTTTTAAATTTACAAAATCATAACATTCACAGCTATTTTCTAAGAAATAAAACTAATTTTTATTATGTTTGAAAATAAATTTTTCCAAACACATTCCTGTCCAAGAGTACAAATTAATATAACAAACTGTAATGGTGAAACAGCAGTATGATATGAAATCTTAAATATTTAACATTGCTTGGTGTAAATAATACAAAATGCTTTAAAATGAAAAAAATATGTCTGGTTTATGTATATTTTCGAAATTTATTTGCTTAATATTTAGTACTTGCTCCTTAAAATAAATTGCTTTCGATAATCAAATTCGTAAACAATAACATAGTCCAAACGTAAACATCAATAAATGGTTAGTCGGTTGGATGTTGTTTAACGTTGCACTAATATTACGATATGAACATAGATACTATAAAAATAAGACGAGCGATTGCGTAAGCTGGAGAGCTCGAGAAACTTACAGCCGTTGACAATAGGGTCGTTGCCGTCATATTCCGGTTACCGAAGAATATACGGGAGTGTCCTATCTGTATAATAATCTGTGCTACACTGCTAATCGCCTTCGAGCGTAGGAGAGCGGGTTCGATTCCCGTACTAGCCGTAGGTGTTTTTCCAATACTTCGTATTGAAATTCTGTCATGTGCTATCTGTCTTTACCTGACGAAGATTTAGCGGACTTTGATTCAAGCATACGAATCTTATGTATATGTGTTATCAATAAATCAATTTATTTCATTTACATACTCTGAATTGCAGTTTTTAGTACACTTTGGGGAAAAAAAATTGCCTTTTAATTTTTTTTTTTTTTTTTTCTTTTTTAAATGATGTACAGTAAAGCACCGTTTATACGTCTTTCAAGGGACTGACGTAAATGGACGTATAAACGAAAAGACGTATAATCGAAATTTTAATAATAACACTTTGATTACTACAAATTTAATGACACTTAAACAAAATTTATATGAAAATACTAATTAATAAAGAATTTTAAGTTAGTAAATGTATATTCTATATATTTTTAAAAACAATAATTAATTTAAATATATATATATATTATAAAAAGTGAGAAAAACTATACTATTAATGCATTATTGGGTGCTAATTACATACATCATATATTGAGTATTATATTACATTTCTTAGGAATTGTATGAACACATTTTGAATATTAATTAGGTATATATATATATTGCGTATCTTTAATAATAAGCTTATTTATGTCCACACAGATAGTTATTTAATAATATTTAAAAATGCTTAATATTCGTCTGATTTGCTGCTTGTGTATAAGTATTAAAAATTCTACTGTGAATTATATTGATTCTTTGATCAGTATTCTTCGATTTTTCCTGTGTTCCTCCATTTAAGATGCTTTCTAGGAAAAATCCGTCTCTTTTAGAATGGAAAATACTGACAGATCGAGAAATTTTGCGAATTTTAGTAAAGTGGAAAAGACGTATAACCGATATCAGCGGCGTATAAACGAAAAAGTTTTGCATTAACCCATTAATTCATGACGAGTCGAGCTCGTCATGAATTTCCCGGCACTAATTATGTTCTTATATGTATATATAATAATAATAAACATTCATATAAATGTGTGAAACAAATATTATTTTTAATAATAACAAATTATTTGAGCAACAAAACCGTAAGTTTCTATATAAGTTATTCCTCTTAAAACAAAGAATATTAAATTGTCTTCATGAGCAGTGCTGACTGAAAATAAATTGCAGTTCAAGGGATTAAAATGAATAAGAATGAATCGGGGCTTCACTGAAAGGAAGTATAAATGTAAAAGACGTACAAACGGTGCTTTACTTATTATTTATTTCATATTTTGTTTCCTTTCAATTTCTAGTCGTTATGAATGTTGATGTCATCCGTTAGTAATAGCAATGTAGAGTTTCTCCATCGCGATAACAAATATCTGTTAGAAAAATATAAAAAACTGAAGTAAAATTTAGCTTCTGAAATTGACAATTTGGTACTGGATTAAAATTTTAAATTAAATCCATTAAAAAATATTAAGTAAAAGTAATAATTACAAAGATAGTAAGCCGTGTATTTTATTAATTAAACTTTGACAATATCTTACATATTCCAACATCTTTATATTTCAAACTTTCTCAATTTAAAGTAAAATTAGCCATGTTAAAACACGCGTTTAATTAAAATATTTTAAAGATACCGCATTACTGACTTAATTAGTAATATTGCATATAAAGGCGTAACGCAAAAGTCGTAAACCTCCGAGAAAATTAAAAACCTTTGGCGTATCGATTTCCCATACATCTTACAAGAACTCAGAATTTGAATTTATCGGGAAAATTCTTATCTTTTTTGTTCAGTTTGAAAATGCAAACTCGAAAATTGAATAAACCGAGAAAAAAATGCAATGTAAAAATTTTTCTATTCTATCTCTGTATCTGTTATATAGCATGAAATTTTTATCCGTCGACTTACAAGTTAATATTGGCTGCTATTTATAGAATAAGCTTTGGCTTTAAATATAAGGCAAAATAGAGATATTTCTAGGTATCCTTTCATAACAATGAAATTTTGATCTTTCCATTCTGGATTTTCGAAAAAGAATTTTTATTGTGAAAATCTTTAGATTTAAAAGAAAGACGATATGTAAGTAGAGGAAGAGGAAATTTCAAAAGCAGGCTCTCTGCTTTAAAAATTTAAATTTTTATTTTATTCTGGTCGTTGAGAAATAGTTATTATTTTGGTATGAGTACCACAACAAAGATTTATTTCGTATAGGTATTTATGGATGCAATAGGAACATGTATTTTGTTATTAGGGGAAGGGTGGACAAAATGAGATGGTAGGGCAAAACGGGGTTTTTGATAACCCCGCTTATACAGTGCTGTCATCTGTATGTGATTGCTATAGGTTGTGCACGCCGTATCTCATATTCATTTCCACGTGAGATACTGATTGCAGAGTAACAGATAGATACGCTCCCAAGATTTATGTATTGTTTTATTACCCTGATATTAGGTAAGTGTGATGTTTGGATATTTTAATTGTTAGGTTAGCTTGCAGATACGAACGTGACAGTTTGTATTGGCTAAAAGGTATATTTTTTAAGTGAATTGCATGAAAGACTAGAAATACATTCAGTGTGATTTATTATGTAGGCCTAGTTGTTTTGCATGGCTGCTTGTACGGCAAAACGGGGTATCTCGAGGTGGGGTCAAAAGCTAATGATCAAAAGGTCAAATGGCAAAAAGGTCGGGTGTCGGACAGTTCACAAGCTAAGAGAAGTCGCGTTCCTACCCTACCAACAGACGACATATCGTCACACAGTGATCCAGATGATGTAGATGTAGATGTTACATGCTTGTACTGTCACGAAATATATGCAAGATCAGCACAAGGAGAAGGATGGATCAAGTGCAGCGAATGTAACAAATGGGCTCATGACTTATTAGCCGGTGTTGATGAGGACGATGACAGGTTCGTATGTGAACTGTGTCAGTAAAGTTTATTAAGTTGAGAGGTACCCCGTTTTGCCCTATCCCGTAGGGCAAAATGGGGAAGTTTGCAGCTTTGAATATATTCATATGCAGATCATAAAATATATGGTGTATTTCAAATTCCAATACTGCAGAATAACCGCTAAGATTGTAAAATTAAAATAAATATTACTTATTGTATTTTTTTCTATTTGTCACAGAGTTATTGACAAGAATAACCTTAAGTACCCCATTTTGCTCACCCTTCCCCGTTGTAATTATTATATATTTTTACTTTTCTTTTACATATGTATATTGTTTTGGGCTAACTTTCTGAAATTGAGTTTTTGCTGAATTTATATGTTTTGAGGTTTCTTGAATCATAATATCAGGTTTTAAACTGTTCTTCGGTTTGTATGTGTGTATTAGCAGTGTAACTCAAGAACAAATTTTAGCAGAAATTTTAATTCTGTATCATACGGGGATGCTACCTGAAAATTTTATTGAGATTAGATGAATGGTGTACTGAAGAGCAGAAAGATACAAAAATATTTAAATACATTAAGTCTATGAGAGAAATTTCTGGTAGGTGCTATTTAACATCTTTAAACTGCTCTAAACAAAATGAAACTGAGAATTATATTTTATATGCACCAAACCATGTTTTACACAGAACATTGAATGAAAGTTATTTATTTAATCATTGTTTATATGGCCACTCAAAATAATTCGGTTATATAAGTGATATGTTAGGAAATAGTTAGAAACGAATTTCGGTTTGTGTATGCATACCTATTTCTTTTGTGCTAAATTTAAAAAAAATATATATTTACACTGTTGGCTGCAATTTAGAGATAATGTACAAGGCTACCCAAAATTAGTCGAATATGTTTTAACCCTCTAAGAACCAGATTTTTGTAACTCACATAGACAATTTTGTAACGGTTTGAGACAGATTTGTGAAAAGCAAGAAATCTCTCTCGAAATCGAGCGAGACGTAAAATTGTATCTTAAAATCATGAAGCTAAAGTAGTCAATAAGATTATTTTTTTACACAATAAAATTATATTTTAAGTAAAAATGTCATTTGAGGTTACACGCTGAGAGGGTTAATTTTCTGAATAATGTGAAATGCAATTTAAAATTAAGTAACAGCTTTCAATATTTGCAAATGTAGTTAGAGTATTCAAACGGAGGGTTTTGAGGGGAAGGTGGTAACATCCACACAGAAATTTATATAAAATAAAACTATTTCTAAAACTAATTTGAACTATTACTTGAAATACACAAAAATATGCAAATATTGTTCCTCACAGCTTAATATGCCTATAGGTACAGTCGGTAACAAAAGTGTCCGAACACTAGAAAAAATTCCTATGTAAAAAAAGTACACTTCATACGGTTCTGTTAAATAAATCCTTGTCGAATCCTCTTCTTAGTCAATCTAAGAACATGATTCGATAAGGATTTATTTAACAGAACCGTATGAAGTGTATCTTTTTTACATAGGAATTTTTGCTAGTGTTTGGACAATTTTGTTACCGACTGTACTAATAGTAATCTATATATATAAAGGAGTAAACACACTGATTCGCTGACTCAACATAGCCAGACGATTCCATGGGAGATAGAATCACAAATTTTGGTGAACAGGTTGGTTTTAAGACCCTGATCCCCACTAAGTCGGGATTTTGCGAAATACTCCCCCCGTTCTGCCTTCCCCCCTGGGGACTGAAGGCACAAACATCTTTATAAGCATAAATCGGTTTCAAATTACTTCACGGTGAAGAAGTTACAGATGATGGAAAGACTAGACTTAAGTACAAAAAAAAAAAAAAAGAAAAAAAAAAAAATCAATTTCTGCGATTTTGGAATTTTTTATTTTTACGGGGGTAGGGGGGGGACAATTTTTGGAGACAAATTTACCAAAATACGGATTTTCGAGTGGAACTCTACCAATAATAATACAAAGATATAAAAAAAATCGCCAAGCGTCTTCTTGAGGATATTTCAAAAAACTCATTTTTGTTATTTTTCAATTTTCGATTTTTTTTTTTTTTTTTTTTTTTTTTTTTTTTTTTTTTTTTTAGGGGGGGGGGGTTACGAGGAGGTGAATTCGGGCATCCCTTTTAGCACTAAATTCGTCCGGGAAAACCTATAGGAGCTGAGGTCACAAATTTTAGTGTGTGGCTTATTTACGTGTACCCAACATCCATTGTAACGGGTTTGCGAAATTCCTTCCTTCCCCCCCTTAGGGGTGGGACGGGGGCAATAAACACGTTTCTAAGCATAACTTAGCTTCAAGTTATCTCAGTAAGATTAATTTTTATGTATGGGTTGGTTATGCGTTCCCATCACGCACTATAAAGCGGTTTTACGAAATTTCCCCCTGCCCCCCTCCCTCTTTTTAAGGGTGATGGAGGGCCCAAAACACGCTTTTAAGAGTAACTCTGCTCCAAATTATCTCAGGAGAGCGGTTTTTTGATATGTCGATTGGTTATGCGTACACACAACACATACTACAAAGGAATTTTGTGAAATTCTACCCTATCCGCCTTGGGGCGGGGGTGGGGGCAAAAAACAGGTTTCCACGCGTAACTCTGCTTCGAACTATCTTAAAAAGGCGGGTTTTTTATGTGCCGGCTGGCTATGCGTTCTCAACCCGCGCTATAAAAGGATTTTGCGAAATTTTCCCTTTCCCCTCTTTAAGGGTGGGGTGGGGGGACAAAAACACATTTTAAGGGTAACTCTGCTCTAAATTAGCTCAGAAAAGCGATTTTTTAATATGTCGATTGGTTATGCGTACTCAACACACACACTGCAAAGGGACTTTTTTAAACCACGTCCTACCCCCTTAGGGTTCAAGAGGGGCGAAACACATGTTTCCATGCGTAACCCCTGTTCCAAATTATATGGCGATCAGATTTCTCGTCACGAGTTTCTTCTATTTGATAGTCTTGATTCTTAACTACATGTCTAGTTCGAATTTTCTATAAAAATATTTTTTTTCTAATCTTATCGGTTACCTATCGTTCCGTTTTCTGAATTCCTTTTGAGATCTTTTCTATACAACAAGGAAAGTGTTTTCTGTGGCTATTTCAAACAAATTTTCAATATAAAATTGCTTCCTTTTAATTTTAATCACTTAACACATCCACAACTCATAAACATCTTATCAGCACAAATCTCCTTCTATAAAAAAAAGTAAGAGATTAATAGCAGAAGCTAGATGTTTTTCATTTAATTTTCTACAATTTCTTTTCCTTTCTGCTTATAATCGAATTTCATATGAATAAATTCTCAAGTTACCGATCTAAGGGCGGTCTTTGCCATTAACTTCAACTCCCGGTTCAACGCAAAAGCTTGAAAAGCGTCTAAAGGCAGGGTACAGCTTTTCAGCAAACATTGGCACGCTTTTTTCTGCCATCTAGCTTCGAGAATTTCATATAATCTTTGATTGGTTATTTTCACCTAAAAAATCTGAAAATAATTATACCGCTAGATGGCAGAAACAACACGGCAAAATTTGCGGAAAATTTGTACCCCGTCTTTAAATGCTTTTGAAATTTTCATGTTCAACCGGGAGTTGAAGTTATTGGTGAATAACAGCCTAAGTATCCTGCCGCTAATTAAAGTCGCTTCTAAGGTTGAGAGGGTTTTACGTCGTAATAGAGTTACACCATAGACAACTGACGACGGACTGGACTCACCTCTGGGTAGTCTGTAACAAGCTATCATAATTTTGATCCCCCACGGAGGACATGGCTGCCCTGCTTCGATGACCGCTGAGGTACAGTCGGCAGCGAAACTATCCGAGCGCTAGCAAAAATTCCTATAAAAAAAGTACACTTAATACAGCTTTGTTAAGTAAACCCTCGTCGAATTATATTCTTACAGTCGGCAGCAAAATTATCCGAGCACTATCCAATAATTCCTATATCAAAAAAAGTACTCTTAATGCTGACTAACAACAGACTAACAACAGCTGACTAACTTCAGACTGACTAACAACATGACTCGACAAGGATTTATTTAATAAAGCAGTATTACGTGTACTTTTTTTAGACAGGGATTATTGCTAGTGCTCGGATACTTTTGCTGCCGACTGTAGTCAGTCTGCTAAGAACATGATTCGACAAGGATTTTTTTAACAAAACAGTATTAAGTGTACCTTTTTTGCATAGGAATTTTTGCTAGTGTTCGGATATTTTTGCTGCCGACTGTATAATTTGGATGGGAACATTGAAAGCACGGAGTAAAAGGACAGGAGAAGAAGGTAACGCTGAAATTTTGTGATGTTGTTTTATAATGTTTACAGATGGCGCCAGCGTACAATACTTCCTTCTCTCCAGCTTCCGCAATGTTATTCAATGGGGAAATGTCTCGTTTTAATTATTTTTTTTTAATAATATCAAGCTGAAAAAAGTTCGATTGAAAGCAAATTTCATTAAATAGAGTATTCTAACCAACATGTTTTTTTTAAGAGCCATTTTATACTAATTTTACTTTGAAAGAGAGCTTTTAAAAAATGACGATCCTTATGAACCGAAGCTAGCTAAAACAGACAATTGGGAGAAAGGAGAATGAATGAAATTTTGTAAAGAAAGAGAAATAAACTTACTTTAGGTGCAGAAAACACGAACTCGGACATTATTTCTCTCCTGGGGCTTTTTTTTTTTTTTTTTTCTTACCACTATCATAGCCTGTATTACAACTAGGAACGAAGCATTTATTTGAAACATCTGAATTATGCTGTTTTAAGAACTTACAAACAAATTAAATTGCTTAAAATAAAAAATTTTAAATGTATTCCAGCAAAATTCTATTGAAAACAACACTATATCAGCTCCGAGGTAGGGAGTAATGACAAGTGGCGCCCTCAATATTTACCAAAAATTTACATCACAGTTTCGTAGCTTTCTCCCATTGGACCTTCAACTCCTATTAATATTACTCCGTGATTGGAAGCCACGACGTATGTTGCGTCCACGAGTCATCATTAGCGCACACGGCGGTCTACGGCCAGTTTCAGTATCGAAAACGCAATATTCCAATTGCGAGTTCGGCCCTGTACTGACTAAGCTAACGTAGCTCACCCCTAAGAGTAGACTGGGTGTGTCATCTAATTCACCTAGGCGGTTTTTGGGGTTCGAAGCTAAATCATCTGTTGTTTTCTACCACAAACAATATTTGAGCCTTCCGAAGACTGCCGTGTATATTAATGGTGACTAGTGCACATGAAATTCGTCGTCGTGGCATTAATGTCTTCTATGTTCCTATCCCAACCAATACCACTGGAGGGGCCGAAGCTAGGGTACCATCCCATTCTTAGAAGATCGAAATTGTGATAGCAGGTCTACAGACCACCCCTAGATGTGAATAAAAGACCGTCGCCATTTTCTCATTACGCAGCACTAGTGCGACGTAAAACACAACCACTCAAACCTTTTTAATCCAAAACTTTCCCGTAGGATAGAATCATGAACATGAGAATGTCAGAATTTTTCCTGCAGGGATCACCTGTGAAGATTTTTATGGCATCACACTGATAAAATCCATCGTCCATAGCACAGCACTAGTGCGACGTGAAACACTATCTACCAACCAACCAACAAACCTCATTTTTGATTTCCCTGTGGATTTCTCCATAGATTACAAACAATATCCCAAAGAGTATAAACATCAACGCGAGAATATTACAGTTTCCCCTTTAATATCATGCCTGTAGGGTTTCATGACATCACACTGATAAAAGTGATTTTTACCTTCCACGGAGAGAATGACACCCTCCGAAGACACCTGACATAAAACACATTTAGATAAATCTTATATGGTCTAATTTAGTAAAGATTTTGAAGCTTATGTGTGTAATGTTGGTGTCAGAAACAACAATAGATTGAAAGTGAGTGATTTACGTTGCCCTTGAACTACGCTATATATTCCGTCCGAATATACTGTTGCAAATTTGACCTTCCTCGGATGGAGCGGCACCCACCCTCTCGAATTCAAGTACATAAGAGTCGGTAACAAAAGTCTCCGAACACTAGCGAAAATTCCTATATAAAAAAGGGCCGCGGTAGCCCAGTCGGTAGAGCGCCGGCCTCGTAATTGGGAGATTGCGGGTTCGGTACTCGAACCGGCCAAAGACCGTCGTGTACACTAATGGTGGCTGGTGCACGTAAAATCTGTCGTGGCCACAATGTCCTCCACGTTCCCATCAAAAATTATACCTCTGGGGGTCACCGAAGCGGAAGAGCCATCCCTTCTGTGGAAGATCAAAATTGTGATGGCATGTCTCCAGACCACCTCTAGGGGTGTGTTCCAGACCGTCGCCAATTGCCCATCTGCGCAGCACTAGTGCGACGTAAAACCCAACCAACAAACCAACCTATATAAAAAAAAGTGCACTTAATGCAGTTTTGTTAAATAAATCCTTGTCTATTTCTGTTCTTAGTCTAAAATCAGGATTCGACAAGGATTTATTTAGCAAAACTGTATTAAGTGTACTTTTTTTACATAGGAATTTTTGCTAGTGCTCGGATACGTCTGCTGCCGACTGTATTTCATCACGTTTCACGTTTGTTAACATTCGGAAAGAACGTTTCGTGTTCCGTACTTTCTCCTTTTGTCATGCTCCCTTCCGTGGAGGATCAAAATTGTGATGGCATGCCTCCGGATCACCTCTAGGGGTGTGTCCCAGACCGTCGCCAATTGCCCATCTGAGCAGCACTAGTGCGACGTAAAACCCAACCATCCAACCATCCATCCATCCTTTTGTCATGGCTGAGAATATATATTTAAGTTCTGAATGAGATTCTGATACAGAAATAGATACGTACTTGGATTGAAAAAAAAAATGTTTTGACAAAGGAATTGCATGAAAGGTAGAGAAAAACTTCCATACTGTTTTGATTTGCAAGAAGCCGCGTGACGCTCGAAACTGCGTTCCGAACACAAGTGACACTCGGTCCAATGTTAGAAAAACATGCAAGTGGTCCAATTTGCGCTGTTGCCGTCTTTTCAATGCTTCACAAAATCAAAGGATGTGAAAATTTCTCCTCGCGTGACGGCTGCGTCTCAATGAGCGGTGGCCCTTAGGGGTGAGTCCCGTCCCAGATCTTCGACATTTGCATACAGTCGGCAGCAAAAGTATCTGAGCACTAGCTAATAATTCCGATATCAAAAAAGTGCACTTAAAACCCTTTTGTTATATAAATCCTTGTCGAATCATGTCCTTAAACTGACTAAGAACAAGGATTTATTCAATAAAGCAGTATTAAGTGTGCTTTTTTAGAGAGGGATTTTTGCTAGCGCTTGGATACTTTTGCTGCTGACTGTAAAAGGCACACGTCGTCGGCAATTACCCAAAGCGTCAGAACTAGTGCGATGTAAAACCTAACTAACCAACCAACCTCTGCTGGTCACCGAAGCGAGGAAGCCATCCCTTACGTAAAAAATCAAACTGATGATGGCATGACTCCGTATCACCTACAGGGGTGAGTCTCAGACCATCCCAAATTGCCCATAGTGTAGCACTAGTGTAGCACTAGACGTAAAATTCATTCAACTCAACTAAACTTTAAACTTCAAAAAGACTTTGTTAGAAATACTAATTCAGTAAAAATCAATTTAAATGTAAGAAATATTTAGTATGGATTATTTTAAAAGTGGAAAGGTTTATCGTAGAGCGACTAGAATAAGTATAAGTGAAAACTTGGTAATTTATCTTAGTTAAATTTAAACTGAACGCTGATTTTTTTACAAACATTTTCACTTTAAAGTTTTGGTCGAATGCACTTAGTTTGATGGTTACTTGTCTCCTTAAAATATCATTTTTAACTAATTCAAGTATGACGTAAAATTTGCATCAAGGTAATTTTTATTAGCAAAAAACGATGAACAAGGTACAGTCGGTAACAAAAGTGTCCGAACACTAGCAAAAATTCCTATGTAAAAAAAGTACACTTCATACGGTTTTGTTAAATAAATCCTTATCGAATCTTGTTCTTACACGGACTAAGAACAGGATTCGATAAGGATTTATTTAACAAAACCGTATGAAGTGTACTTTTTTTACATAGGAATTTTTGCTAGTGTTCGGACACTTTTGTTACCGACTGTAAAAATTTCCAAGGATTTTTTCCCCACTTGCCCTAATGAGGTGTCGTTAGTAGCGAAGAATTTTAAATTGTGTGAAATGAAGTGAAATGAAAATATCACAAGCATGGTGTTCCAGTGTTGTATTTTATTACTCTTTCGTGAAAAAACTTGCTAGTTTCGGTCGAACGGTTTTGTTAATTTGGAGCTAGATAGCATCCTTGGTAAGTTCTTACCCACTTTTGCTACCATATTTCATAAGTCTTGTTGTTTGTCTTTAGATATTTATTTTATGTGTAAAATGAAGCACTTTTGTGCAATTGATCTTGACCAAAATTCACTTCTGTACTTATTAATAATTTATTTTTATTTACATAACATAAACATTTAAAATATGAAGAGAAATAGTTTCATATGTTCATTTCCTTTTTTCATAAAAAACTTTTTGCAATTTTATTTTAAATATATTATAGCTATAGAAAGTAGTTAATAAGTTTAAACATGTTTATAAATTTATTATTACTATTGCTATAATATTTACTAAAATATATGAAGTTATCACGCAATTGTTCAAGCCTTTGCAAAAAATATTTAATATTTTATTTATATTTGATAACTATGAAATATAAAAATATTTTCAGGAGATATCGCCCCCCTACCTTTTCTGTTATTTTATAACTGTCATCTCGATATTGTGTTAGTCCAGTACTCTGGCTTATATATAATCGTAGTAAAACTTTTTATGTAGTAATGTATTGAAATGAATTTATCAATAACTGATTTTGCCTCGGAAAATTTTAAAGCAATACATAGTTTAAAAACTGATAACAGGGGGAAAAAAAGTAGCAATACTATTAGTATCTAATGCTTCCAATTTAATGCTTATGAATGTTTTATTAGACTTAGTCTAGAAGGAAAAAAAAAAAGTAGAAAGCTTTCATTAGAGTTTATTTTTCCCATTATGATTGAAGTAAAAAAATGTGTTGAACTGTTTCAGATTATAAAGTGGGAACCTTTTTTTTGTCGATGTAAAATACGACTATCATATATTTTACATCGTTTTAATATAGCAACACTCCTTTACATCGATTGCCATATTCTCAAATTTAAACTGTTTGATATTCGACAAACTAATGCAATTTTACGCATAAGATTAAACATTCTATTTCATAGAGGATAAAAGTTTGTGCTGCCGCACTTTACATTTTCTACAGAAGGTTATGTAGTTCTCTGCAATGTCTCTACAATCAAACTCCAATCTAACTACAGAAAGCTTTATCTTCAATAAAAAATCGCATAAAAAATGTCGTACCCAAAACATCAATACAATTCCTTTCAAGTATTAAAGATTGCTAATACAGTTCCTGCCGCTTATTGAAATCACATTCGTCCTGAGCCAAAGTGATTTTATTAAGCGGCTGATTTTTATATCCGGCGAACGTTCCAGCACTCAAGGAAAAGGCATTACTTCCCTGAATTTGGAAAGAAATTTCAAAAGGTAACGAATAACGGAATTAATAAACAATATTAATTATGATAGATAATTAATTCTTCCTCCGAAATAAGTAAATTAAACGCATTCCAAATTTCTATGCGCTTTCCTTCGAAGAAAATCACCATTATTTCACCAAAAGATCACGCTTTTTTTTATATACATTTAAAATCTCTTAATTCATAGCTATTTCAAAATAAGAACTAGAAATTGTCTTTCAGTAATTAAAAATAAAAAAATATATATCATTTGCAAATCAAATCAAATTTGCAACTTATTACTGCGCTTTGAAAAATACGTTCCTTGAAATTGTTAGATACTATGGGGCATGTTTAATTTGTAACTGTGCTGCAAGTGTAAAATTTTCGACAATGAGCGATAACGAGTGCTTTAATTTCTTTTTTTAATTAAAAAAAAAAAAAAAAAAAAAAAAAAAATTGTAGTGTGCATAAATGATAATTTTTGCTGCTGAGGAGGTTTTTTTGAGTTTATTAACTGGCGATGCTGATTTTATTAAGCGACGGCTTCAACAATAGTTTGTATTGATTTGATTCCGGTCTTGGCAACTTGATCATATTAAGCGGCTGATTTTATTAACCAGTGATTTTATTAAGCGGCGGTTACTGTATATGTCTTTAAGCAACACTAGAATCTCTAATTGTAAGTTTAGTCAAGTGTTTCATAAAAGCTTACAAAACTGCTCAACTTTTAAAATAATTCTGAAATTGAAGCTTTTATTATGAACAAATTAATTTTAAATATCGCCATCGATGCATCCGTTCAAAAACGTAAACTAAATAGGATATTCTTCATTTTATAATTTAAATCTTTCATAAATTTAATTCTTTAACTGCAACGATGATCTTTTAAAATACTTTTTTTTTTTTTCCCCTTAAAAACCTGTTTTCCTTTTTATTGAATCCTATGCAAACTTAAATCCCTGATATGCTATGCTTTAACTTAAATTTGTTTGTTCAAAAATTCTGCCTCTAATTTTACGACAATATTCGAAAGTAAAACTTTGAGTATAATTTAAATTTCTAACCTTAAAATATTTATTTAAATTTCAACACACTTTAAGCTATTTATTTACCCACCCATTTTATAAACATTATTCGGTGACAAAATAAGTCTATTTTACGTAATATTTATAATAAAACTTCAGATAATTTATCACATGTAAAGCGTTTATTATTTAAAGTACTTTAAAGTGAATTAGGACTTTATTAAAACTCTTAAATTCAAAATAAATGCATATAAAAAATTTTTGAACTTGAATTACTCGATTTTTATCATTTAAAGTTGTTAGATTTATTTTATTAAAGAAATCAATTATAAGTGACTTCTGTAACTTGTTTTTAACGTTATAAACTGCAATCTTTAAAACCTAACGTAAAACTCTTAAAGCCAGTTTTTTATCTGTTATTTCCATCAAGATTAGTGTATGACTTATCATATAAAATTTTACGTATACACAGCAACGGCCTGTTCAGATTGTTGCAATAGGGAATTTTTTGAGGTATTAATAGTAACATAATTTTTATAAGTATTAGCATTTTTTTTCCCTAAAAGCCACAGCTTCATACTTAACACATTCAGTGCCATGTCAGACTCTGAACTTTCCGTTTAGCCCTTTCCAACCCGAAACATTTTTACCTTAAAACATTACATTCTTCAGTTTTTGCAAACTGAAAGAAAAATATGGACTATAACCGACATTTGCTGATTGAATATTGTACTTTATACTTTCTGCTAATTAGCTCGATCGTTCATTTCCTGGTTTTGTTAATAGGATTGTTCCAGTTGCGAAAATGTAAGTGGATGTCTAACCTTCACGATCGTACGGCCTGGGTCGGAAAGGGATGGTCTACGTCAACCACCGGTGGCTGACAGTGCAAAATATTACAAAGCCTCGTCAAACACCGGTGGCTAACGGTATAAAATGTTACAAAGCCGCGTCATACAGCGGTGGCTGACAGTGTAAAATGTGATATGAAACTAAAAAATTACATTGTTATAAGTAGGGGAGAGTGGGGATGAATGGGACATTTTTTCATATTTTTACTGATAACTTCACCAACCGTAATTCAGAATTTTACAACATTGCTCATAAGTATACTTCAGTAATGGGTTACATATAAACATACTAACTTTAGTAAAAAGTTATTTTAATTAACAATTTTTTTTATATGAATGTGCATTGTCCCATTCATCCCCACCTATGGGGATGAATGGGACAGGCCTGGAGTTAACAAAGAAAATATAACAAAATAGAAAGTAAATATTTTTAAGTTAAATTGGTTTTGTGATTTTTTATTACATGAATTTACTGAAATTAACATAAACTGATGTATTGACTCAAATTAACGTCAAAAGGCAAGTCCTTTGGTTCGCACAGTTCCTAGTGCTCTAGGCTTTGGTAATTTAATCTAATAAAATCTAATCTAAAAATAAGTAAGACACTAGAAAGAGTTAAATCATTATAATAGAGTAAAAATTATTCAGATAAATTTTGTTTCAGACTGACCCGGAAAAATCAGCATTCTATTCTGTATTGCATTAATAAGCACCAGGATTTATTTAATTAGCTTGATTGAAATTGTGATTTTTAATCAAATTATTAGTTTTATTTTTAATTATTGATTTAAGTTGCATTGAATATTCTAACCTATATCTTTTTTTAATTATGATTATTATAAACTAAAATCAGAACAATTAATTTCAATCTATTTTTTTTACTAAATCCATGCTACTTTTAAAATTCCATGTTATAACTACTGAACTACAGGTTATAAAAATGTTGAAAATCTATTTGAGATTTGTTTTAATATAATTCTTGTGTACAATTTTAAATTAGCACATAGTGGAGGATGTCCCATTCATCCCAATTCAAACTGTCCCATTCATTCCCACCACCACATTATCCTATAAAACACGAAATAGGTTTAACCCTTTATCTACTGCATTATGATACAAACAAAAATTGTGTTTGAAACATATATTTTTAGTTACTAAAGTGCATTACTTAAAGATATATATGTTAAAAATTATGCATATCACCTCATCATAATAATTAATGAGAATTTTGTGTGATCGTACTTTAGTGTGCCACTGGTACATAGAGGACGAAAAAATTTCGACATGAAAAAAGTGTAGAGAAATATTTACTCTTTATGTTCCTCATATTATTTCTAAGATTTGTGGAATATTCTTGAAATAATATAGGAATTAATTATAACACACATGAAGGTCGTGAAAAATATCAAGCAAAAGCAGCAAGTGCACTCCATAAAATCCCTTATGGAACAAAAATGGCTATATGTATCGTCTAATGCTTTGTAGTGAGATTAAAGGGAGGTACATCTGTTCCCTTCTTATAAATATCTTTGACATTTCTTCGATACATTCGATTTTATACTCTTTTTAAAGTAATGGTACTTTAAAGTACCGTCAGTAGATAAAGAATTAATGAAAAATTGCCAATATTCTTCTTGAATATCATAAACACAATAAAAGGTTTTGCCTTTTCAGCATATATGAGTTATATTAACTTTAAGCAAATAGTTAATGCCTTAACTACTACCTAATTGAATCAGTAAAAACTTACTTTGGCAGCTTAAAAAGACACTTTAATTTTTTCTGCCCTTCTATGGATAGTGCAATTCTGAAACTACACTTGATGAAGGACTTCAGTACTGCCATATATCAGAAAAATTGTCAAGTTTCCAGTGCTTGCAAAACATAAAAATTTTGCTATTGTCCTATTCAACCCCACTTTCCCCTAATAACTGAAAATTTATTTAAAAATTATTTTTATTTGTTGCAGAATTATATCATTAAGGCATTTTAATGGATTTTATTGAAACACGATAAACATAGCGCATTTCTAAACAGCTCGCGCGGCCTGACGGGGATTTCCTTAAGAATTCGCGAGGCGCTCAACGTGTTAATAAGTACTGGAGTTTAACGAAGTGGAGGAGCCATTCGCTCCACGAAGGATCAAAACTGTGATGGCACGTCCCTAACTTAATCCCAACCACCTTTCGAAGTGAATTCTAGACTACAGCGAACTAAGGCTCCTATATATACGAGCTGGCGCATCAGGCATTTTGTTACCTTAGGGTTGCCACATGTACCCAGCGCGTTTCTCTGATAAACAAACGACACTTTTTTTTTATCGTCTTACGTTACTTTAGAGTAACTTATTTTATTATATTTCATAATTTTAGCTACGTAAACTATGATATGGAAGTTTGTTTAGCGATAAACTGCTATAATCATTCAATTAATGAATATAAATTTTTCACAGACCTTCTATTACTGTGTATTTGAGTTTTGGCGACATTTTGTAAAAGAAACTGAAACCGCCCTAACAACACATCTTACCCCAGTACATGCATAGGATATCCTCAGAATAAAATGACATGAGAATGTATTGTGAAAAATGTGTTTTCAGGAATATTATTGTTGCTTATTGCTCTTATCTTGACCGGATTAGCTTCAGATCAAGATTCCTTAAAATCATTAGGGAAGCGATAAGGACGCCAAGCGGGAATGCTGTCCTCTTCCGAGGCAAAAAAATGGCGGTGATGCGTCGGCCTATTTTATTTAGGGGCTCTACAGCGAACAGCCTTAATACGTAGCCGGATTAGTTTCACCCACTCAACCTGTCGTAATTCCTTTTCTTTAACTTTCATATTCACTTTTCGCAAACATTTTTAATCATACTTATATTCGTGATCATAGTACTATCAACTGTAATATTCCTCGAATCTATTTCAACTAGACGTCTGCAAATTTCTTTCGAAATAACAGCAAAAGCAATATTCATTGAATTCTGTGTAAAGTCGTAATTTCCTTGAAGGTTCAAAAGCGTATTTTGCTAAATTCATTTTAGCTGTTTTTTTTTTTTTGTTTTTTTTTTTTTAAGTTAGATTAAATATGAAACCTTAAACTGGGTTTCCATTGCTCCACATTCGTGAAATAATTAATAGAATACGGTAATGGAGTTTCTTTAAATAGTTCTTAATGTGTCGATGTAACAAACTACGGTTAAATCTATCTTCCAAAACATGAGTCAATTAGATTTAAAATTAACATTCATTTGCTTCTTTCAAAAACATCAAGCCTTCGGATATGTATATGATTAATTTAAAAATTGGAATGAGAATTCTTACTCTAACTTCATCCATTTTTAAACAATTAAAATGAGTGTATTTGATGTCAATTAGTCTCTTCATTACTAATCCATATTGCAGTTTCATAAATTTTATTAGTTATTTTAGAGAAAGTTCTACTTCAACCTGAAACAAGGGCCGCGGTAGCCCAGCCGGTAGAGCGTCGGCCTCGTAATTGGAAGATTGCGGGTTCGGTACTCGAGCCGGCCAAAGACCGTCGTGTACACTAATGGTGGCTGGTGCACGTAAAATCTGTCGTGGCCGCAATGTCCTCCATGTTCCCATCAAAAATTATACCTCTGGGGGTCACCGAAGCGGGAGAGCCATCCCTTCCGTGGAGGATGAAAACTGTGATGGCATGTCTCCGGACCACCTCTAGGGGTGAGTCCCAGACCGTCGCCAATTGCCCATCTGCGCAGCACTAGTGCGACGTTAAACCCAACCAACCATCCATCCAACCTGAAACAAACTTGAGTTAAAATATTCAAAATATTTTCTTAATTTAAAATAAAATTTGACGTTTAGTTCTACTACACAAGAAATGCGCAAATATTAAGCATAGCTTTAAATTGAATATTTAAGGAATGACGCAATATCTCTTTAAACTTATATTGTTTGTAGATATATTTTTTTCTTCACTAACATTTTTTCGTTTGCTGTCATGGATCAAAATTGATGTTAATAGATGTAACCAAGTTGGAATTCTTAAAATTCTTTGATTTTGAACTATTATTAGCTTTTCTAAAGTATTAATCTCTGAAGTACATTAGCTTATATCAAATGTTCTAAGTTTTGTAGCAATTTCATTTGAATTAATCTTTATGTATGAATAGTAGGGGAAAGGTTGCCTAAAAAGATCTCCTTAAAGAAAACTTGTATAAAATAACTGTTCAAATAAAACTTTGGCAATCTCCTAGTATTTTTTACACTATATTTTGCATTATAAGCATATTTTAAAACCCAAATTGTATAATGAAAAAAATTGGTTTTTTAAAGAATCCAAAGGATTATTTTACACTCCGTAAAGGGCAAAATGATCCTTCCATTTAAAAATAAGTGTAAATTCATTTATTAATATCGCACAATCAGCAGATTGGGAAGAAAATCATATATATTGAAAATTTATTTTTCCAGCTGAGTGAAAATAATGCTTGTACCGGGAGTCGAACCCTGAATCTTTAACCTTGTAAGTCAGAGATCCGGGGTTCGATTCCCGGTCTGCGCATTATTTTCACTCATCTGGAAAAGTAAATTTTTCAATATGTAAGTGTAAATTGTTTTTATCGGCAAAATGAAGAATATAAAAGTAATTATGACAATAAATAATGAAATAAAATAAACCAGTTCCATTTCTGTACATGAAAGACTATACGAAAGTTAGTGCTTATCTTATGACAGACCTTGAAACTTGAAAAAAAAAATATTACTTTAAACGACATATAACAAGAGAAATGTGAAAATGTAATAGTTAAAGTGATAATTTAACTTGGTACAACATTAAAATTGTTAAAATTATTTTCACAACTGAAAAAATACTACAGTACAGTATTCGTAATACTGCGATCGTTTGAATACTGCCATTGCTTCTTGAGTTGGTACAAGTAATTTATGCGTTACCCTGTAGATAGCGCTATCTGTCTGGAAGAAAACAAACCATATGGATCGTTTTGCCAGCTAAGATCATTTTAAGCTACCTCCCTTTAAGTTAATTCTAGTTTTAAAGAATTCCCATGATATTTCTGATACTTGTTTTTATTATTATAGGTCTCGGCATGTGGATGCTACGGCTTTTTATATCTATACTGGTTGTACTGGTAGCAAATGGCATGCTAGATGAAGAAACAGAGAAAGATGAGACCAAAGAGGTTGAAAAGAAAAGAACAACTCGCTCTTTGGACGATTTTGAACTCATACCGAAAGGAGGTACGAAGGAAGATTGGACAGTACAACCCGTGAAAGTCATCATTAGGGATAAACCTGAAGTTGTGAACGTACCTCATCCTTATCCAGTAAAGCATTTTGTACCAGTACCAAAACCAGTTCCAGTTTTGAAGAAAGTCCCTGTGCTGAAACCTTTACCTGTACCTTTGCTTATACCCAAAGTAAAAATAATTCCAAAGAAAGTTTTAGTGCCCAAGAAATTTATCATTAAAAAAGAAATTCCAATACCAAAGCCGTACCTCGTGAAGAAAGAAGTTCCTATACTAAAACCTGTTCCTGTTCCTAAATATTTTCCTGTACCAGTGCCAAAATTTTACAAAAAGAAAATTCCATTTCCGGTAAAAAAGAAAGTATTAGTCCCAAAGTTCAAACCTGTTCCAGTTCCTGTACTAAAACCGGTTAAACAACCCATTCATATCATTGTGAAAGAAGTTCCAAAGAAAGTGTTAGTACCTTACATTGTGAAAGTACCCAAAATTGTAATGAAACCTAAAATTATTCCAGTTATAAAGCCAGTGCCTATAAAGAAACCTTATCCAGTACCTCATATTATAACAAAGGTCAAACCAATACCCAAAATTGTCGCAGTCCCAAAATTCGTGAAAGTGCCTAAACTAGTGCCAGTACCTAAACCTTATATGAAGCCTAAACAAGTTAAGGTCTACAAACCATATCATGTAGAGAAACCAGTGCCTGTTCTCGTGCCAAAACCATACATAAAGAAAGTCTTTGTTCCTGTACCAAAACCTGTAATTGTGCCAATTTTTAAGAAGAAACCTGTGCCTGTGCCTAAATTCGTAAAACAACCAATACATTATGTTGTAAAGGAAACACCCAAACCAGTCAAGGTTCCATACAAAGTTCCAGTTCCAAAAATTGTCAAAGTTCCAAAATTTGTACCTGTTGCAAAACCATTCCCTGTATTCAAGAAAGTACCTGTTCCAGTCGTTATCAAGAAATTTAAACCTGTTCCAAAAATTGTTCCATATAAGAAAATCGTTAAAATCCCTAAAGTTATTCCGTTTCCAAAACCTTATATGAAACCAAAATATGTGAAAGTACCAAAGCCTTATTTTGTTGAGAAGAGAATCCCTGTTCCAGTACCAAAGTTCACCAAAGTGAAAATACCTGTTCCCGTGAAAAAGCCATTCATAGTACCAGTCGTGAAAACCTTCCCTGTGCCAATTCCAAAGCCAATCAAAGTTCCAATTGAAATCATAAGGGAAAAGGGTATAGTGGAAAAGAATCCCATTCCTGCTACGTAAGTAAACTTACATAGATACAATATATAAACTCTAACATGTTTTTTAAACTTATCTTTTTACCTTAATATTTAAATAAGATTAATTACCTAATTTTTAGATATTTTTTTTTTTAAATAAGAACATAATTATCGCAGCTTTCCGGTGAAATTTGGTTCTGGAAATCTATAATCTATCGCCCCCCCCCCCCCCCAAGATCAATATCTAAATATTTTGCCTTTTGCCCTGTGATATACAAATCAATTTTTATATTTCATCTGTACGTAGACTTGATAATTTATATGGCCTGCATAATTGATGCTGTCTGTCATCTTGAATCTCTTCTCATAAAGCTTACTTCTGAAAAATGATTTACTATGAAATTAATTATAAATTTATTCGTAATTATCTGATCAGACTTGAGGTTTAATTTTAATTCAATAAATCTCATTGTTGAAATTTTCTCATGTTTAATGCCAATACTTGGTGAAAACTGATTTGATCAAAAAAGAATCTATAAAATCACACATACTAGGCGAGTCGTATTAACCGTGGACGATATATTGAACGCCCCAGCCCGCCCATTCCCTAGTCAATTTTGTCCCTTTATTACTTCCGGTGTGATCCTGTTTTTTTTTTTACACACTTGACATTAAATTTTTGCTTTTCTTCCCATGCTATTTCTATGGGGTTTTTAGCTTTTTTCCCCCTCTTTTTCTACATTCTAAAGTGCGGTGGTCATATTATACTAGTTATATTATTTGGCGAAAGTTATTCATTCTTTTAAAAAGAAAATGCATTATTTTAAGTATTTTCATCACAAGTAGTCCATAGCTTTCTTCAGAAATAAATTTCAGCTAACAATGATGGAGGTAGTAACATTTTTTATTTAACCCTCGCTTTCCCAAGATCAAGGCGTTACTGCAAAAAAATTGCTTTCAGGTGCCGCTTGGCACGTTTCGCGAAAATCACCAGCATCGCGCCATTTTGTATACAGTTTAGAAGTTGCAACATTCCACTGGTTAAGTTCGCTATCTCTGGCGAATTTGCGCACTTTTTTAATGAGGCGGGCTTAACTGAATTTAAATTTCAAAATCGAGTCAAAATGACCCCATCTTGGGAAAGCGAGCGTTAAATAATCAAATAACTGTTACTTGACTATATATATATTTGTAATACTGAATAGCGAAATTAACATCTACTATTTGGAAGCAGTGAGGATTTAATCTCGCCAATCATGAGTTAAAGGTGGATGGACCATAATCTCGAAGTTGGTAGATTAGTACCGGGCTCGAACAAAGGTCGTGCTTTTCGGTTCAGCCATTCGTAATTTTCCAATTTTCTTTAACTCGTGGGAATACTGGCTATGTGACCCCTTTAGACCACCACTACACTTCAGACGACATTTCATGCAGGTCTTTCGAAAGATAATGGGCCTTGAATCATGACACAAATTGCTCGAAATGTTTTTTCAAATTCCCTTAAATATAGATGCTTTTCATGAAAATTTGATTCAAGATTTTGTTTTTGAATGGGCATAATTTTACAAAAATTTTCCACTTTTTAATTTGTAGCATACAAGTAATATGTGCTAATGCTTAAATATCCGACTAATGTTTAAAAACGTGGCACCCAGAAGCTAACAGCTTATTGTGAGGGGGGGGGGGGGAAGAGACTTGAATGTCCTGTTCTGAACTTGCTTCATAGAGACAACTAACCAGCCTTGGGAAAAATCTCAAAACAGTTCACCAAAAGATTTTTTTTTTAATCCATTCTCGTCCTAAAAAATTACCGGCGAAATTTTTTGGGAAAAAATCTGATCGCTTTCTATGCACAAAACCCCTAATCCTTTATTTTTCACCGAAATTATCATAGGGATTTGCTTTCTGTAATATAGTGTAACCACGTTTCATACGCCTAGCATTAAGGGCGAGTCGAAAATCTTGGAGGGTTTCCAAGTTGACCAACAGGTTTGAATTTAGTAAACATCCAGTCATTCGGTATTCCCTTATAGCTTATTTTCTCTCAACGAAAAACTTGTCTCCCCTATTTTACTAGAGGACTCGTTGAATCCGCACTTGCGCAGAGGCTTCCATGGTCGCAAGAAATGTAGTTAGAGTACTTTTCTAAATGACTGGAAAAAGTCTCGAATACCAAAAAAATAGATTTTTTGCTTAGATTAACCCTTTCAGGGGCGGTGGTTGCATAGTGCAACCACAATTTTAAAGATAGCAGAAACTGTCCCTGGGAATTTTTTCATAAAATCTTTCTTTTATAACTTCGACGAATGACTTCTTTTATTCTTGTCTTTTAATATTGTTGGTAATTTCTGGTGGCTGTTTTTAAATGGGGGAAAATTTGCTTGGCCCAGAGAGGGTTAAAATTTAAATTAAAAATGAAGGTCGCTCAAATCTAGACCTGCTAACTATGCTAGTTTATCCGTAATGGTATTAGGCCCCGGCTATTTTTCACACTAGAATAGTTGCAAAATAATATTTAGCAATATGTTCTCATGATTAAATAAGACTATTGCTTTACAAATATTCTGGTATGAAAAAAAGGCGGGACTTAATACCATTACGGATAAACTAGCATAGTTAGCAGGTCTATACAAATCTAAAACCTATGGTGGTTCTAATCGAAATAGATTATACTTGAATTGGGTTTTCTTAAAAACTAGAAGTTGTTTACCACAACAGTTTTGAATAAGACTATTCGAATAGAAAAACATTAACACTTAGTCAATCTAATGGAAAATTTCCATATGTTAGCTGGCGTCACTAGTGGCCGAAAGGGTCTGCTCTCAAAGCTAGTAGGCGTGAGAGGCCGGTTTATTGGCTTATCTGAGTTTTTCGTGGTTTTCTTCGAAGCTAGCGTGAATACCATCTACGGCCCTTAAAAGCCCTCATAGAGGGTATCCCACGTAAACCGAAGTCACAAGAATAGACAACTGACTTTTCTACAATACCAGTGTGCTAACAAAATAGAAATCTATCTCGAATCTTGGTTCAGGAGTTTATATCCATAGTGGTTCGGAATTAAGCCATAACTTCTAGACTAAAAGAGCCTTAATTTTCCGAACACCGTAGTCACATATTTGTTTAGGACCGTTTTTTCCACAATAAGTATTCACAATTGCGCAATTATAGATTTTTAATTTGTTTTTTAGCGTGAAGTCATCAGTAATAATCATGAGGTTTATCTTTAACTGTATAAATATATTTAATCTCAAGATTAAGTAACTATTTAGTTTAGTTTATTTTAATAGCTGTACAAGAAAAATATTAAATCTCCTCCAGCATAAAGGTGATAAATTGGTTAAGGGGACTCTCTACTTACGTCTCCGAAAGCGGAAGTCAATGTTATTCAATAGGAAATTTCGTCCTGTTATAACTGATTAACAAACACATATTTTGAAATTCTGTTTTCACATTCAGAAAATTCCCAACTAATTAATAGGCTATCGCTTTCTAAAAATTGATTTTCTTAATTTTTAATGTCATTTTTAAGGTAAAAAATGCAAAATTTCACATTGTGAAAATTAGCATTTTACAACTTGAAAATAAAATATTAAAAATTAAAAACATTTATTTTTTGGAAAATGATAACCTGTTTAACGATTGTGAATTTTCTGAATGTGAAAATGGAATTTAAAAATATGCATTTGTTAACGAGTTATAACAAAACAAAATTCTCCATAGAATAACATTGGCTTTGGTTTCCGCAGACAAAATAAGTAGTCCCCTTAATATGCAGAAAATGACCGTAGAGACACCTTAAAACAATCTAATGCCACCCCCCCCCTAGAAAAAGTTAAATTTTCTGAAAATTCTTTCGAAATTTGGAACTTGACATTAAAGTTTGATGTGAAGGGGCAAATAAATACTTTCTCTTTTTATATGAAACTAATAATCCCTTTCTGAGTATAAAAATTCCAAATGATGCTAAATGCTTAATTAAAAGGGGGTGGGGGAAGAGACTAATAAAATATTTTTCTAGTTTTCTCTTTGCATTATTTTAGCATTGAGCGGATGCTATAAATCTTATTACACAGTTGAATCAAACGTAGAGAATAATTTTATATGGATAATTTCATTACTTTTCCGTACACTCTGCAATTCAAACATGTACCATCTGCTACCGTTAATACAAGAACCGTAGATGCAACAAAATCAAATCGATACGGTAATTGTAAAATTCCAGTTCTTAATCTGTTTATTGTTATTCACTACTTCCACCTGGTTCGAATCCAGGTCACTCCTCGGTCTAGCCGTTCGTAATTTTCCCGGTCATTTTTGCACTTTGAATACTGGCCTAGGATTTCTAGGATCCCTTCTAAGACGCCTCCCCTCCTCCTCTCACAAAGGGCATCCTATTGGGGCTTTAGCTCCTTAGAGCATATATATTACTAGATCGATACTACGGTACATTTAATACTAAGGTTCTTATCCAAAGGCATAACCAGTATTGGAGGTCATTTTGATCAGTCTCGGGACTAGTGAAATGACCAGATCCATCCGCATTTGGCTGACACTGCGAAAAATCTGACACTCTTCGTCCGAAAGTTAGTTTGTGTGTGTGGGGGGGGGGATGACAAGTGATCTTCATTGATGAGAATTTGAAAAGAGCTCGTCACCTGATTTTTCTGTTGGTTACATCCTTCGATGACGGATATGCTCTTTAAATATGTGCTGTAGGCTTAGTCCCAAGTTTAGACAATCTGCCTCAAGTCTGATTCACCCTTTCTTCCGTTCCATGTTATCCTATGAGCTTTTTATCGCTTCGTATAGGGATATCTCATTGAAAAATTAAACATTTCGAAACTTGTGTTTTGAATTCTTTGAACATATGTTGTCTTTTTAGCTTAGTGAGCAATGTTTTGAAATATATCTTTTTAGAAATTTTAAAATTCTAGTCATAAGTTTACTTAAGGAAATGAATTATTTTTAAATTGCTCACTAAAGTAAATGACATGTTCACAGTGCAATAAAAAAAAATCTCTACAACGGTGAAACAAAATTCTAACCAGTCCCTGATTACCCAATAGGCACGAGAAACATGTGCTTCCCTGGGAAATTTTGAAAAGGCCCCAAATTAAGCAAAAAAATGGGCCCCGAATTGTAAGTTCGTGGTCTAAAAGCATTGTCTGATAATAAAACGTCAGTCCTACCTTTTTACACATTCATTTATATATAAATGAATGTGTAAAAGCATTATCGCATATATCCTGTATAATCTAGAAATGAGAGTTGTTCAGTCAGGTAGGACTGTGACGTTTTATAATCAGAAAATGCTTTTAGACCACAAACTTACAATTCGGGGCCTTTTCTTTTGCTTAATTTGGGGCCTTTTCAAAATTTTCAAGGGGACGCACATGCTTCTCGTGCCTATTGGGTAATCAGGGCCTGATTCTAACAAGATAACGTAAAAAAAAAAAAAAAAAAAAAAAAAAAAAAAGCGAGGGCAGCCTTAATCATAACACCATCATTATGCTAATATTACAGTAAATAACTGATAAAACAAAATTGTAGGTTTGAATAGTTAATTTTTCTATGTCAGTAAGATTCTGCAATTGAATTTAAAAAGTTCAAATTATTAAATGTATTAAAATGTATTTTTCTAGGGTGGAAGGTCATAAGATTATATACGAAGGAGAAACCGAAGGAGAGGATTTTGGAGAGGTTGAAGACGCGGACTTCGAAATTGGTGAAGATAAAATGAAGTCAATGTTGTTGGAAAACATGATTTCTTCAGGTCTTTCAAAACCTGGTTTAATGTAAAAGTGTCACACTGATCTTAATAAAAGGTTTTTATGAAAACTCTTAATTGTTATGAAGCATTTTTATAGTGATTGGTAATGAACAATAAGAAAGTTTTAACATTATGAAAATATTATTGTTGAGGTATTTTTATGCTTTTTTACCACTTTGAGTACAAATTTTATTTAATCAGTAAAAATTAATATAGAAATTAATAAAATTTCTGTTAACTCTTTTAGTGCACATACTTTTGTTTTGCTCTCAAACGCAAAATTTATGTTTACAAAGTGACTAATGCCACTAAAACTGAAAACTGATACTTTAAACCCTATGAAACAGAAAATAATTACACTAACTTAATATTCACTGCAACCAGAAATTTACTATCTATTTTCAAAAATTTTTACCGCTTAGTTTTGAAAGAAAAATCTATTAAAACCAGTGTTATCTGGTCAAACGCGTTACTTTATTCAAAGAAAGTAAATTTTATTCTCCAAATGACATCTTGAGTTTTTTTTTCTTTTCTTAAATAAATAAAATAAAAAAAAATTACAACTTTATTTTAAATTAGCAAACCCGCGCGAAATTTTCGCACTTTTATTTCTTTTCTTATTTACCTTTTTAAAATTTGAAACTAATAAATATCCACCAAATTAAAATATTTCTTTACATGTTGCCAAATTATTATTAAAACTAAATTAACAATATGTAACAGTGGAATCAGAATCATTCAAAGAAAGATTTAAAAATAAAATTCATGGTTGACAACCCAGTTTTTACACTTCCGGAGCAGTACAGTTTTAGTACAGGACCCCCATGACGACTTTTAAATTTATCTCACCATGTTGGCGATAAATTTTTATTTATTTTGGCAGTTTTTTGTTTAAAAAAAAAAAAAAAAAAAAACCCTGTTTGATTAAATTTTCCATGATTGGGTTTTTTAGTCAATTAATGATAATAATTCATATTCTGTCCTTAAAGTATTGTTATGTTTAAAATAGCGCGTGCAAAGTTGCTGAAGATGCAACTTTTAAAAATACACTTTTCTATACAATAATCTCAATCGACAAATGTCATTTTTTCTTATTGGATTATTCAGCTAAATCCGCGTACTTAAATATTATCCATTTAATATTTTTTATCCTCACGTATTTTAATTACACCACTATCGTATCGTTTTAACAAAATATAATCCGAATTGGTCCACGTTAGAGAAATATTATATAGATTATCGCAAATCAGTGGTTCAACCATTCGTTTTTAAAGATATTGATGAGCTCTTTTTAAAGATACCCATAATGAAAATTGGATCCCCCTCAGGAGGGACTTCCCTCCATGGAGGAAAGTGATGCTCCTAAATATACAAAATTTCCCCGTTGGCTATCACTATTATAAATATTTTTTAATTTCATAAAGATAATAAAAAAAAAAATTCTTCATGTACATTTATACGAAATTTTGTCATACCTACATGTTAAAATTTAGAAAAAGCGAGATGGCAGCGCCACCTGTTGGAGGATTTTCATCAAAAGTTGATAGGAACGCGTTTGTCAAGGTTTAACTATATATAGTATAACCACGTTTTCTGAAACTAGAAGTGAGCAACAGTCCAGAAGCTTGAAGGTGTGCCAAAATGGCCGGCAGCTTCGAATTTGGAAGACAGCCAGTAATTCGGCGCTCTGTGTTATAGCTTACTTTTCTCTAAATCAGATTATCATCTCCCCTGTTTTAACAATGGATTCGTTGAGTCAACGCTTGCGAAGAGGCTTCCATGGTCTCAAGAAATGGGTCAAAGACTATCAAATTTTCTCAAATTCTGTGCAGTAGTTCCTGAGATACAGCTGTAACAAAATTGTCTCGCACAGACGGGATACACATTTTCTAAAAACGGACAAATAGTGTTTTAGATTTCTCAAAACATGTAAATCTACCGAATATCTGAAATCAAAAATTTTTACTAATCGGTACTTTCTTCTATTGAATACAGAAGAAAGTTAAAAAAGAGGTTTATAATATATGCACCAAAATAATCGCCAACCGGGTGGTTCGTGGACTCAAGGACACTGCATTTACTAATGTAAATTAAAAATTACTTGCATTAAAGGGACTTAGTACCTTTTGAAGGTTTCATATAAAAACTTATAATTCTGTTTAGTATTCATAAATTGAACTATATTAAGTTTTGTTCTATAATATACATATATATTTAGGCAACAATTCTAATGTTTTTTACAGATTTGTAATCTTTAAATTGAGTTTTCTCAGTTCGCATTTTTTCATGAAATCCTGATTTTCAAAATGCTTAAACTTTTAAAGGTATTTAAGAAAAAACCTTATACCTTTTTTTGGGGGAGGGGGTTTAATTGAACGTACTTAAAAGAAATTTGGATGAATTTTGCAATGTATTTAAAAGTATATATATATATATATATATAATGACGGGATTTTTTTTTCCCCCAAAAAAATTTTTACATATATACATGCACTTTAATTTTTTTTTTTTTTTTTTTTTTTTTTTTTTAAGAAAAACTAATATTTTAGAATCCATCCCTAATTCTTTTAAGTAGGTTCTATTGAAAATCCCCCAAAAATGCGAAACATTTTCTTAAATATGCGTAGAAAGTTTAAACATTTTGAAAATCATGAAGCAATGCAAAGTGAAAAAACGCAATTTAAAGATTTCAAATCGCAAAAAATATCAAAAACCATAAGAATTGTTGCCTGAATATATATTTTATCGAACAAAATCTAATACAGATCAATTTATAAATATCAAATTGAAATATAAGCTTTCTATATGAAACTTTCAATAGTGCAAGTCCCATTAACCCCTTGGGTACATTTGACGACTAAGTTTCGTCATGCATTCTAGGATAGATTTGACAATTTACCAAAAAAAGTCTAATTTCAGTTACTTTATTTTTTCGTAATTTTTAAAAGGTTATTAAGCATCTAATATTGAATTAGTCAATAGATAACACTGCTCGGCATGGACATTGACCTCCCAACACCATTTTGGCAAATTCTTATGTAAAATAACCTCCTGTATCCGAATATGACGTCAATTTTTGCCTTATCACACACCGTTTTTCAGGGACGGCCACCTATTTTTATCACTTTTTGGTAATTTGATGGCTATAAATTTGATTTTTAGTGGGGGGAGTAGGATTAATTTAATTGTTAAATATCTGAGGAGTACAGAGTTGGAAAATTCTAAAACATCAACATTTTGCAGCAAGGGAGAAAATTTAGGGGGGGGGGGGTTGTTGCTACTGAAATTATTCATTAAATTTCCTATATTTTTTAATCTATTATTATTGTAATTTATTAAACATTATATTTTGTTTTTAAGTGTAAATTAATTCTTTTTCATTCTCCAAATCAAATGCATGGGCATAAAATTACCGAACAGTGATAAACATTAGGGAAGGAGGTGGTGTCCCGAGAAAATGGTGGGTGACTAGGCAAAATGGTAGTTATATTTCGAATTCAGGAGGTCATTTTACATAAGAATCAACAAGAATGGTATAAGGGCTCGATTTTTTTTTTCTTCAGCGCAGGGTAATCGATGTATCAATATTAATATCCACTGACAGTGAACAAGCAAAATTTTGCCTTTTTATTTAAATACGCGTGTCCCTTATATTTTCATAATTTTAGTTCTCTTCGATAACCTGACATGTTATCGTCAAAATTTGAGGGAAATATATGTTGGGATTTATTTCATCGGGCTGGAAGTGTTAAATTGTGACTAAGATGGTAAAAAAAAGTTGGCTCCAAAAAATTCCTCCTGCAAATAAATTTTGTCATATCTATATTTTAATATGCAAATATGAAATTAGTTGTACGTAAGGCTCCTATATATACGAGCTCGCGCATCAGGCATTTTGTTGCCTTAGGGTTGCCACATGTACCCAGCGCGTTTCTCTGATAAACATAAGACAAACATTTTTTTTTATCGTCTTACGTTACTTTAGAGTAACTTTTATTATATTTCATAATTTTAGCTAAGTAAACTATGATATGGGAGTTTGTTTAGCGATAAACTGCTATAATCATTCAAGAAGTGAATATAAAGTGTTCACAGGCCTTCTATTACTGTGTATTTGAGTTTTGGCGACATTTTGTAAAAGAAACTGAAACCGCCCTAACAACACATCTTACCCCAGTACATCCATAGGATATCCCCAGAATAAAATGACATCCTGAGAATGTACTGTGGAAAAAATGTGTTTTTAGGAATATTATTGTTGCTTATTGCTCTTATCTTGACCGGATTAGCTTCAGATAAAGATTTCTTAAAATCATTAGGGAAGTGATAAGGACGCCAAGCGGGAATGCTGTCCTCTTCGGAGGCAAAAAAATGGCGGTGATGCGCCGGCCTATTTTATTTAGGGGCTGTAGTTGCACTCTTTTAGCCTACTTTTAAGGAGAAAGGTTGGGTTTTACGTCGCACTAATGCTGCGCAGATGGGCAATTGGCGACAGTCTGGGAAACACCCCTAGAGATGGTCAAGACATGCCAACACAAATTTGATCCTCCACGGAAGGGATGGCTTTCCCGCTTCGGTGACAAGGAGAAAGGACTTAAAAGTATCATTCGAAGGGTATGGTTAAGGTGTGTTGCAGGAAAAAAAATTCATGCGTCCAAGAAGGCAGACAAAAATAACTTTTTATGCGTATTTTCACTTCATACGACGTAACATTTTATACAAAAACTTTTTATTGAAGAAAATTTTTAAATCTGAGTAATTTTTTTTAATCAAACAATGGACATTGTTTGGATATAGACAGTTTTCTCTGCTGTTGAAATGTCCAAAAATACATTGATCGGTTGGTTAAGAGGCAAATAGAGAGGTTCATAAGGATATGCCTAGTCATGTAAATAACGAAGCTGGTAGTGGATTTTTCTTTTGAAGAATAATTAGTAAGAATATTTATTTACACCGAAGTAGGACGTTCAGTATCGAAATTCAGTTGACATGTCTCCGGACCTCACTTACAGTCGGCAGTAAAAGCATCCGAGCACTAGCAGTAATCACTAAGAAAAGTACACTTAAAACTGGTTTGTTAAATAAATCCTTGTCCAGTCATGTTCTTAGTCTAAGAACATGATTCGACGAGGATTTATTTAACAAAACAGTTTTATGTATACTTTTTTTTATATCTGAATTATTGGTTAGTGCTCGAATACTTTAGCTACCAACTGTCCATAGCGTAGCACTAGTGCGTCGTAAAAATCCCACTCCAACAAATATCTGAAAGGAAGATCGGTTAACATTAGTATTTATAAGATTACGATACCAGGGAGCCAGTTAACGCCATTTACGAATTAAGATTCGTTTTAAATAACATAAAGTATTATTGAAGCAAATAATCTTTTAATATAGAGGACCCCACCACGAACATATCGAAGTTTATCGATTATCGAATGTGACATCACACTGACGTAACATTTAACATTGAAATTAAGGTTTTAATACTTTGGTACTTTAGAAATAAGTTACGATAGCAAATATATCAAACAATTTTGACGTAGAATTAGCAAAAGAACTGGCGTTATGACATTTTTGACTTTATAATTTTTGTAAACATATTTCTACGTCACTATTCGACGATCGAAACGCTTCGATGTGTTCATGGTAGCAGCCAAAATTTGTTTTCAACTTGTGATGCGTGTTAATATACAGTCGGCTGCAAAATTATTCGAGCACTAGCCAATAATTCCTATATTAAAAAAGTACACATAAGACTGTTTTGTTAAATAAATCCTTTTCGAATCATGTTCTTAGACTCACTAAGAACATGACTCAATAAGGATTTATTTAACAAAGCAGTATTAAGTGCACTTTTTTTAGACAGGGATTATTGCTAGTGCTCGAATAATTTTGCAGCCGACTGTATATAATTCTTGTTCTTTAAACACATACTTTTTTCTGAAATATACATTTTCAATCAATTCATATTTTATTTTGCTGTTTCTGAAAAAAAATTTCAAGGGTATCCACACTGGGTTTCGAAGTATTCCCTACCAGGGCGCGTTTTACGTTTTAATGGAAAATTAAATTTTGAGTTGAAAAATAATTTAATGCTGCTACGTGCAGAAGAGTTAAGGGGTTACACGGAATTTGAAGGCTGAAAAAACATTTTCTCTATATATGCATATTTTTTAATGTAATAAAAACTTTTATTCAAAATTTTGAATATATAAAAGAGCAACATTTAAACGATATATTTTAAAAATTTTGGTTCGTTGGGTTTTAATGTTGCATTAGTAATGAACAATGGGTAATGGCAACGGTCTGCGAGATTGATTCAGTGTTGGGCATAATTGATTAAAAAGTAATTGAATTACAATTAAATTATAATTATTTTACTGTCAATCGATTAGCAAGTAATTGATTACAAATAAATTGAATAAGTAATTCAATTTATTAAATAAGTAATTTAATTTATTTGTAATCAATTACTTGTTAATCGATTGACAGTAAAATAATTGTAATTAAATTACTTTTTAATCAATTATGCCCAACACTGGATTGATTACATATCAGAAAAGACCCCGGATTAGTAACACATTTGTTCACGAAAAACACATCCCCACCAATCCACCAACTCATTCGCCAAACCATTGTTTCGCTTCCAACAAAGCAGGTTTCCACTTCCATCAAAGCGATTATCGCTAAAAGGTGCCCGTTCATCCAAAAGACGTAGTGATGTTCGCGGAATTTTCCACCACAGCTAATATAAGGAATCCGTAATCTACTTCCTATCAGTACTCAATGGTTTTGGGCGCCCCCCTAAGGATGGTCCGGAGTCATGCCATTACTTAAAATGTTTCGACACATTCAGCCAGTACAGTCGGCAGCAAAAGTATCCGAGCACTAGCAAAAATTCCTATGTAAAAGAAGTGCACTTAATACAATTTTGTTAAACATATCCTTTTCGAATCCTGGTCTTAGTCAGTCTAAGAACAAGATTCGACAAGGATTTATTTAACAAAATAGAATTAAGTGTACTTTTTTTACATAGGAATTTTTACTAGTACTCGGATACTTTTGCTGCCGACTGTGTGTATGTTCATATTCACTATTCAGTGGGACCGGTGACATTTTAAAATTTATTCCAACTGTGACAGGCATAATAAAATAAAATATATTTTGATACATCTATAATGTAGAAATAATAAAATTAAATTATTCAGAAATATAAATAAAATATGGACATTTTATAGAATATTGCTACGAATTTTGTACTGTTTTTGCATCATTGTCGCCAGATTTTGAGACTCTTTTATTCATTAATTAGTAATAATTTTTAGGTTGCTTGGGTTTAACGTCGCACTAGTACTGCACTGTGGGCAACTGGCGACAGTCTGGGACGCGCCCATAAAGATGGCGAGGAGACATGCCATCACAGTTTTGATCCTTGATAGAGGGGTGGGATCCACCGTTTCGGTAACCCACACAGGTATAATTTGGATGGAAATAAGGATGACTTTGCGGCCACGGCGGATTTTGCGTGCACCAACCCCCATTAGAGTACACGACGGTTTTTGTACGGCTCGAGTATCGAACCTGCAATCTTCCAATTACAAGTTCGGTGCTGTACCGACCGAGCTAACGCGGAACAATAATTTTTAGGAATGATATTTAGTATATATAATAGACGATTAATCTTTGAAGTGATTAGGCAAAAATAACCATTAAAATTTAGTTGTAAATATTGATTTTAAAAAAGTCCCTGAATTTGGCAACACTCTTTTGCATGCAACTTTGCCAAAAGTACAAATTTAATTTAAAAAAGGATTTCCTTCATTCAAGCTCTAGTCAATACTACTTTGAAGGAGTGTGCAAAATTTCAATATAGATGCATTTGTTTTTGAGAAATCTGCCCACCACTTTTCTGAAGGGCCACCAAAAACCAGGACCTACTTGATGTATTTTCCAAAATTTTTAAGGAAAAATTTATTAAAAAAAAAAAAAAAAAAGTTAAAGTGTTGCACTTTTATAAACTTTAAACTTTTAATGAAAGATTTTGTTTGTTATATTGAAAAGAAAGGGTTGGTTGATTGGTTCGGTTTTGCGTCACACAAGTACTGCATACTGGATAATTGGCGACGGTCTGGGACTCGCCCATACAGGTGGTCCGGAGTCATGACATCACAAGTTTGATCCTCCACGGAAGGGATGGCTCTCCCGCTACGGTGACCCCCAAAGGTATAATTTTGGTGGGAACACGGAGGTTACGACAGATTTACATGTACCAGCCACCATTAGTGTACACGATGGTCTTTGGCCGGCTCGAGTACCGAACCCGTAATCTTCCAATTAAGAGCCCTGCGCTCTGCCGACTGGGCTACCACGGCCCTTGAAAAGAAAGGGAAAATATACTCAGGGGTCGTATTCTGCACCATTATATCAGAAAACTTTCGGGGATGAAAAATTTCCGACCTTTTTGCTACCACTAACTTTATAGAGAAATTTTTATGGTATTTTTTATAGTAATGTGTCGTGATGAAACAGGATATTGATTTTTCTGTAAAAATAGTGGTTGTAAAAAAAAAAAAAAAAAAAATTCTTTCGCCAAAAGTGCCCTAGAAAAAAAAAAAAAAAAAAAAAAAAAAAAGATAAAAAAAAAAGAAAGGCGGAAAACGCAATTTCTTTCTTTATACTCTTTCGAGCAATACCACCGATAATACAATACTCCCGGAAGATCGCCAGATATCACAGGAAATGTTGATTGCATACCTGCCAATTACCTAATTATGAAGCGTAAAATTTTTGTACTCGACTTTTTTTTTTTCTTTCACCAGTTATTTTTTAATGATTTTATTTTTATTTAATCGTAACAAGATTTGAAGGCAATTACTCTAAAAATAAAGTGTGGGAAAAAGGGCATTAACAATTTTACGCTTATTAATGAGGTGGTTGGCAGGTATTTGATTGGATGTAACCGACTAATCTACCGTGACGTGAAGCTCATTTCGAAAGCATTATAGATTGTGTTGCTTCAAAACCCTTGTAACCCCTTAAGTGAGATATCGAACACAACTCTTAGTCTCTCAGTCTATTTAAAATTGTCAGCACACAAAATATAGCCATATAAGGCTCTTAAAGGGATCACAACGGTACAGTTACTCCATAATTGCATAAAAATTTTATCTAAATACTTCATAATAATTATATTAATTTTACATTTATTTATTTTTAGTGAATTTTCGTACACACTACTTCCGTACTTCTATATGAAATACTGAAAAATGTCGACAATAGATACAGTCGGTAACAAAAGTGTCCGAACACTAGCAAAAATTCCTATGTAAAAAAAGTACACTTCATACGGTTTTGTTAAATAAATCCTTGTCGAATCCTGTTCTTAGTCAGTCTAATAACAAGATTCGAAAAGGGTTTATTTAGCAAAACTGTATTAAGCGTACTTTTTTTACATAGAATTTTTGCTAGTGTTCGGACACTTTTGTTACCGACTGTACATTCGAAATCAGTTTGGTTTCGAATGTAAAGTCTTTCGTTGATAGTTATCCAAAAACAAGAAGAGTAAAAATTTTAAAAGTTCTATCTTTGGAATGATAAAGTTTTCTTAGGAACTCATAAGGACTTTTTAAATAGCAGTTTTTATTTTTGGAGTAGTTGTATTTGCCGTCAATGAGTAGTACTTTAGTTGCATAAATAGTTTTGTTTTAAAGTCACTCAACACGGATCGTAAGGCACTTGAATAACAGATAACGTGATGGATATCATTCATAAAAATAGCAAAAGTATTAGAAATAAGAAAGTTTTGTTGTCATGGAAACCAACGTCATTCTTCGATACTTAAATACCATAACTGGATTCATTCAGAGAGCTCTAAAGTATCGTACGTCATACTTAATGAATGAAATTGACGTCAAAGTTCTCAATTGACGCAACTCGCATCCATTTTTAATTCCATTCATTTCCTTATTTTCTCGCAAAAAATAAATAAATAAAATAATAACGATCGTTAAAAATGGATATGAATGGATATGAAAATAGATCTGCCAAATATAGCCCCAATTAAAAGAAAAAACATGTTGATAATTTATTCTAAGTATTATTTAAATTACTAAAATTCAATTCGTCTTTAGTTTCGGTAAAATTAAATTAATTTTTATTGACATATTTATTGATCTGCTGTGATAATAAATATGCTTCATTCTTTCTTTTATTCTTCAAGATCAGGTGATTTTTTTATTTTTACATCTAGTTTCTTTTTAAAATTAAAAAAGTTATTGATAATTTCACTTATTATTGTTATCGAAATTGTTTAAGCCGTTTGACTTCTATTTTTTTCCCTGAATATAAAATTAATAGTAGCAGCTAATTTTATCATATGTTTACAACCTGTCAGATCGATTTCTTATCCTGCAAAACTTTTAATCGCTTGTCTGATCATAGCCTCCTTATCTAGATGCCTGTCGCGTAGCTCGGAAACTAGGCAATAGTTGAAGCGGTAGACAGCGCCACTTGGTACAGATTGCGCGACTTTTTTAATCATAAAAGGCGAATAGAACTGAAGAAACGTCGATTATATATATCATGTATCACTTTTTTAAATTATTGGTGACAGTGGAATAAAAAAGTCTTATAATCTGTACTAGGTGGCGCTGTCTACCGCTTCAACTGTTCCCTAGTTTCCGAGCTACGCGACAAGCATCTAGTTAAGGAGGCTATGGTCTGATTAACCCTTGTGTGCCAAAAGACGGTCGTAGAATGACAAACGAAACCAAACCGAACCTTTTATCTTTGAATATCATCAAAATAGCTAAAGCTTTCTGATGATTTGAAATGAGATTTGGTCGATTAACAATCTGTGTCTATTTAAAATTTATAATCTCTGTATTTTGGTGATTGCGGGGATTTTAGTTTGGCTTGGTTTGATTTGTTTTGGGGTGTGACACTTAGGGTCATTTTTCGCGCATTGAATTTCATTATACCAGCACCAAATTCTATATAAAGGGGATTTCCAACCACTACAAAAATCCATGCCTCAGCCAAAATTCGAACCCAGCACCCAGAAACTGAAATCCAGAGCGTTAAGGCATTGTTAGAGGAAGGGGTGAATTTATTTCACCCCTTCCTCTAACACACGTGTCAATTACCACGCTACAATGTGTGCAACGGGAAGTTTAAACAAAGGACCAAATATGCATTGCAGCTGATCAAGAGAAGTTCGAAGATCGAAAATAAAGGTATCTTGTGATGACTATATATATTTTTCCCTTCTAAAATCATTTCAGCGCATCAGAGAGTTGGAAGACGCGATGAAATAAATATGCATTATAAGCGTTCTGTGTTTATCATTCATATACACAAGTATATAAATGTATACATACAGTCGGCAACAAAAGTGTCCGAACACTAGCGAAAATTCCTATGTAAAAAAGTACTTTTTATACGGTTTGTTAAATAAATCGTTATCGAATCATGTTCTTTCACTGACTAAGAACAGGATTCGACAAGGATTTATTTAACAAAGCCGTAAGAAGTGTACTTTTTTTACATAGGAATTTTCGCTAGTGTTCGGACACTTTTGTTACCGACTGTACTTCTTTTCGTACTGAATCGATAATGCTGTACAACTTTGTAAATCCTTTTTTATCTTATTTCGTACCGTTTTGGAGATAGAAACACTAATTTCGTCGATTTCCAACAAGTGGCGCGGTATTAACAGCTATTTTTATCTAATAGCGCATGGCTACTTTACCATACCTAGATACAAATTTTATTAATATAGCTGCAACTTTTCAGTAGTTAAACTAGTGGTAACGGGCTTTAGTGGTGTAGGCCCCCTGTAAATAGATAACATAGGTCAGATTTTCTTTGGGCAGGCAGTAGATTTGCTTCGGATGGAATTAATCTCTGGAGATATAACTAAAATAAACACCCACTCTATAATTTAAATCGTTTTTGCGTCCTCTATTTCTCCTGCAAGTTTGTCGTACTGGAATGGAATCATCATCTTATGTACAGTCGGTAACAAAAGTGTCCGAACACTAGCAAAAATTCCTATGCAAAAAAGTACACTTCATACGGTTTTGTTAAATAAATCCTTATCGAATCATGTTCTTACACTGGCTAAGAACAGGATTCGACAAGGATTTATTTAACAAAACTGTATGAAGTATACTTTTTTAACACGCTTTTATTAGCTTCACCTGTATGTGTGTATGTATGTATGTTTGTAACCACTATGGGATTGTAAAAAAGACTTTCCCTACGTGAACGTCGTGGCCTTGAGGTATAGCTCCGCGCTACGAACCTAAGGGTCTAGCGTTCGATCCCAGTCAGGGGCGATTTTTTAAAAATTGGTTTTTGTTTAATTCTAAATTATTTTAATTAAAGATTTAAATGTATGTAAATATTATGGGTGTCACTCACACGATTTTCTCTTACCCTGCATTTTAATACTAAGATAGATATTTTGTGCTTTTTAATTCACATTTCTATAAAAGCGTGTTCTTTAATTTTTTAAAACTATAATATTATTTACATAGGAATTTTTGCTAGTGATCGGACACTTTTGTTACCGACTGTAAAAAAGTAATTTAATGGATCAAAATCCTTAATTATATTAACTAGGAAAAAATAATGATTTTTTAAAATCATTGATTAGTTTGACTGAAAAATTCATTTTGTTTCTAGGCGAGATCTCATATATATTAATTACATAAATAACTTGAAGAAGAAAAAATAATTAGGTAAAGCATTTAAACATTTTATTGAAATTGAAATTTACACATTTTGACATCATCAAAGTTGACAGAAAATTTTAACTTTTGATCTCCGTTTAAATGAAATAATTACTGAATCGCGCAAAATACTTTGAATTAACGAATTTAGTTTTCAATATTAAATGATGAAAGAATTTTTATAAAGTATTTTACATTGCATAACAGATGATTAATAAGTTTTCCGTTTCAAATTAGCTTCTTAATTAATTTCTATACTAAAGTTTCCCCATTTCACTTCTATTTAATAAACTCGCAAATCTAACTAGAATACTTTTTTTAAATCTTAACTAATAACGCGACTGAAATACGCACTAGCGTTCTAACTCAAAATTTGATAAATTAATAAATTTAACTAGAATCTGTCTTAACTTTTGATCAATATCGAAATCAAATATAAATTATATTAAGCAATATCTAACAGCTTTTGAAGTTTTGACGTTAGAAGGTGTCAAATTAGTTTGTGTATATGAAATGGGGAAAAGATATTTTATAATATAATTTCTTGGAAATTGTATATTAAAATATGATTCGTCTGACCTGAATATTGAAAAACAAAGCTTGAGTCTTTAGAATATTAGCATTTTTACAAAAAAATGTTTTTTTATGTAAAAAAAAAATCTAGAATGACTCCACTCGACTTTCCGAACATTAAGTAATTAACGATTGTGTAAAAAAAAATAAAGTAAGAGAAGTCGTTAACTAAATAAAAGAGAAAATTATAATAGGGTGTTTGAGAATTTTTCTCTATAGTATTTTACTTAAATTAACGCTATTACACTTAAAATAATTTTAGCCCATATATCATAATGATAAAGAATATTTCGTTGTGTCCCTGTAAAAATCTATGAGTGCTAGATTCACCAAAATCAATAGGGTTCGTGCTACGATGACCCACAACATGTGTACGAACTTTCAACTCATTTGCACAAAGTGTTCAGACGCTATCGCGTTCACTTACACATATACACACGCACACACATGCGCACACATCCCCGTAAAAATAACAAAAATGAACTTACGGGACTTCAAAACGTATAGATACACCAAAATCCAAAAGTCGAATTTTTGTCATGATTACAATACTTCCTTTACATAGTATGTTCGGAAAGTAAAAATGTTTATTTCAGGATAACTTTTTCTTTTGGATTATAGTAAATTTATACATTTTGAATAAGTCTGAATGATATTTGAAAAAACTTACACTGATCTGTGTTTGTATGTTACATGAATTTAAAACAACATGACAAAACCATCCTCTGTTTCAATCATCCTCTGTTGATATATATACGTATACACAGGCTGTTAGAAAAACCTTGAGTTTAGCATTGCTTCTTTAAAAATTAATTTTAAACATACATAACAAATTACACAGATACTTGATAAAATTAGTATGCTGTGGCCATCACAAAATTTTCTACTCTGTCATTCTATATCAAAGCCCCATCTATCGATTAACACGCACAAATATTTAATCAACATAGCTTTTCACAATAAAAGTTTTACATATACAATTTGATGCAATTTTGGTCAATAAATGCTGAGATATAGCCATAAAAGCTCATGAAATCTGAATAACAATAGCGTCACCCATCGTTCGATTAACACCCGTATTGAATCAGTATAAATTTCTGTAATATTAATCCTACATACCAACTTTAGTGAAATTATATGTCATAGAAACTGAAATATTGCTTTCTTGTAAAATAGGTTAATTTTTGCATTGAAGCGCTACCTTTTGGTCGATATGCACCCATATAAAGTCAGTATAGGTTTTTTTTTTTTTTCATTTTGGAACTCTCACATATCAAGTTTTGTGCACTGCGATATTTTGACTTTTTTACATGGTTTGAGGTGTGAGGAATATGAAAAGAACAAAATCGAAATGATGTCCGTCTGTACGATGTCAGTTTGTTTACTATGTTAGTTTATTAGCCTGTGTACGCGATACCTCAAGAAAAAGGTCGGACCAGTTTTAAAAAGTCACTTGTGATACTGGAAAGATTTCTATTCATTTATAACATTCTAATTTAGAGACGTTATAAGTTATTCTAAATATACGATTTTCTTAACATGGAAGAATAAGACAAAATTTCATTTAAACATGCATTAATAGGAATATTTTTATCAAAAAGATAGCAGATCAGCTTTTAAATGTCAGTTATAATGCTGGCGTGAACATAATTAACTATGAACATTCTACTTTGAAAATTTCGTAAGTTATTCAAAATTTATGAATTTCTTTATATGGCAGAATAGGACATAATTTCTCATAAATGCCTACTGTGAGGAATATTTTCATCACAAAGATGTCAGACAAGTATTAAAATATTATTTAGGATACTATCTTGAATATTATTAACTACGAATATTCTAATGTTAAAACTTCGTAAGTTATTCAAAATTTAAGATTTTTATAACATAGTATAAAATGGAGCGATATTTCACATAAATTTTCATTGGAGTTCATTGCATTGGAAATAGTATGAAATTGCCTGAAAAATAAAATACGAAACTAACTCTGATAAAATTATTCGGCAAAATAGGATAAGATAACTATATCGTATTGAATGGCGGGTGACATACAAGGTGGGACATTTCAGTCTGCGAACTTGACGAGAGATTGGCGAAATTCATTTTTCTTAACATGATATACCTTGTAGTAGAAATTTATGAGAACAAATATATAACGGAGAACTGAGCAAAGATTTAGACCAACTAATTTTGTAGAGTAATTTTTCTAATAATATACTTATGATTGCATAAGAAGAAAGTTACTCTTCAAAGCAGTGGTGTAAAAAAAAAAAAAAAAAAAAAAAAAGTAGGAAGTAGCAATGCTCCAGAATAAACTAGAACTGTTTATTTATGAAATATTGTCTTAGAAACCATTTTTTCATAATTTTATAGATATTTTATCAGAATTCCACTTCAGTCCTATTTCTCAGCGAATAATATTTTTCAATTTTCGTTCAGAAATTTTTTTATTTTGGTTAATTAAATAGTTCACATAATTTTTAATCTTTGTTGATAAAATCATTCATAAAATTTTTAATCTTTGTTCATTAAATAATTCATAAAATTTTTATTCTTCATTCGTAAAATCGTGCATGAAATTTTCAATCTACGTTCATGGAATTATTAAAAAAAAAAAAAAAGCATTCATATAAATTTTGTTTATCAATATGGGCTACTTCATCTTAAAATTTCGAATTGTCGATTTATTTATTTATTTATTTGCTTATTTATTTATGTTTCACTTTTACATCATCCAATATGTTATAGCGCATCAAAATTACGTAATTTGGACTCAGTAAAAAACATAAAACAATTTTTAAGTGAACTAAACCGCTTAAATATCTCAACAGTCTTAACGTTAAAATAAAGGATGCAAGACTAATTTCCTTTTCGAGAGATACTAAAACTGTTTAATGAAACAAAGTTGTTCGAATTAAAAACAACTTTGTTTGTAGTTTGATTTAATGTTCCCGTAGAGACTTGTGAACGTTTACGTGAACGCTCCCAGAACATGTATCCGTTAGATCAGCTTGAATGGTCTGACGAACAAACCAATCTATAAAGTAAATCCCTGCTGGTTTCTCTTAAATTTATAGCTGATCAATGTGTTCACTTGTGGTGCAGTGTATTTTTTTGCTGTGCCTTATGTTTTGCATTGATTTTATTATCGAAAGTCTTAATTTTTTACTCATTTATGCTGAAGGAAAGAAGAAAAAGCTGTTACTTCACTAATTACTTATTTTTTTTTTTATCACGAAAATGTCATTTACACTTTCGGGACCGCTGACGTACATTCACGTCATTTGAAAATCTGTAACTCCGCCAGTGGGCGTTTCTTTCTCAATTTGTGTATTAAGTATTTCTTAAGAATATACTCATTATTCATATTTTTACAAACAAATATACTATGGATACAAATACTTTGATTAGAAAGAATATAATTATAACGTATATCCATTTGTAATATAAATGTGGATATAGAAAATATTGTTCTGAAATATTGTAACTCGAGAGAATAACGCCCACAGGCGAAACTTAGTGTCAAAAAGACGAAAGCATGCGGTGGCGAAAGTGTTAATGTAAAAATAAAATTTACTAAAAAATAACGTTTATCATAATCAGAAATGAGTAACATATGCAGACCTCGCAGCGTTCCTAAAATTTACGTTCACTTTATTATATTTACACCAGTTCCAATTATAAGGAAATTTTCTTGAATATTTTTGACTGTTTTAATGCTAAAATAATATGCTTAACACTTTCGCAACTGCTAACATAGATTCACTTGATTTGGAAATCTTTTATTCCGCTAGTGGGTGTTTCTCTCGCAATTTTATATTATTTATTTCTTAGAATATACCCAATATTTATATTTGTACCATCAATTCACTATGAATACAAATGATTTCATGAGAATGAATATAATTGTAATGTATATCCATTTTTATTACAAATATGAATACAAAAATCATTAACTAAAAATAATGTAATATAAAAGAATGACGCCCACAAGCGGAGCCTACTGTCAAAAAGACAAAAACATGCGGTCGCGAAAGTGTTAAAAGAATTACTTTAAAATTGTGGTGGCGTAATAAAATAAGTCTAAAATTTTAGGAACACTGTGAGAAATGCATATGTATTAAAAGTTGACTGATGATTGATTTAAAAATGCTTTTGAGGTAAAATATTTGTTACATTTCGCGAAACCGATTTATCGAGTTAAATACGTTACTTGCATGCAGCGTTGCCAACTTGTAGGGAATATTTTATTTAATAATTATTAAAGATTATCACTAATTTGAAGAATGGTGTTTAATATATGATTGTCGCATAGTTCTATTATTGTAGTGGGCGGAGCATTCCTTTACTACGAGAATATAAACGTGAATCAGATGAGTGAAAGCAGAAGTTTAACTTTTTTGACAATTATCGCATTATTGGTGATTATTTGTTTAGAACGATTTTTTTTATTATTATTAAAAGATAAAGCAAGCAAAACTTGTGTAAAACATTACATTTTCAGCTCTTTTTTATTCTTTTTTTTTTTCTTTTAATTTAATACAATCGACCAGGGATAAGTATAATTCCCACGAATTATTATTATTATAGAAACAATTTCTTTTTTTTTTTTTTTTTTTTTTTTTTTGCCCAGATAGAACTTGTAATAGTTATTTTTTTAATTTCGAGAATTAAATATAGCAGTTACTTTTACAAAGCCTTTTACAAAAATAAAATAAAATAAATAAAAAATATGAAATATAAAAAGAAAAAAACAAGATTGCAAATTGATATCAAGATTGCAGCAAGATAACGCAAACTCCAGAATCCCCATACGCGAACTGTGCAGCAAATTTGTCGTGCATGTTATTGTATCAAATATGCTACAATTTCGTTGCAAAACAGTAGAAACGTCAGCTTTGTCGTGTCAAAAATACTGCAAACAACCAGCAATCTTATCTGTCATGTTACACCCAGTGCTGACAGATTGAGGGAAATCTTTATTCAATAGCCACCACTAAATTTTAATTGTGACAGTAGCCTAATCACTTCGAAGAGTTATTTGTAACATGTTTTAGAAATTATTAGCAACCGTTACAGTTAAAATTTAGTGGTGGATATTGAGTAAAAAGTTCCCTCAATTTGTTAGCACTAGTTACACTAACAACTAAGGCATTACAAACTCAGATTCTCGTCACGTCACACTATCAGCAAATAAGCATATATTAATATTATATAAGCATAGCACACATTTCAAAGAAGCCTCATCAATACTCTACTTCGAAAATTTCGGAAGCCCCCCGTACACAATGTTACGCATCATCCACCTTCATACAAGAAAAAGGTAGCGTGGTGAAAACTTTTCAACAGGCAGTTTTCAAATATTGGTGGTGAATTTTATCATACTTGCCAACATCCTAATTAATATCCCGTAGTATTGTTAACCCCGCCTTTTTTCTCACACCAGTATATTTTTGCAGTATTCTATCTTATTTAATAGTAACTGCATTTGTAAAATATTACTCTAAAAATTTACTGGTGTGGAAAATGGGCGGGACTAGCGACACTACGGAATGTTAATGAACATGTTGGCAAATATGATTTTATTCACTCACATAACAATTTTAGTTTGCAGGAAAACGGTGTAAAAGAAAAAAAAAAAAAAAAAAAAAATATTAATTAAAATGAAATATGGATTTATTCCTTTGTATTTTTAGCCCCGCCTATATTCCATACCACATTTTTTAAGGGTACATTTTTCATATACCACCGTAATTATATACTGGAGAAAAAATATTTTAAAATTCAAGTGGTGCGAAATAGAGGCGGAGCTAAAAATGCTCCGGAATAAATTAAAATGTTGGCAACTATGGTTCCATCACACTTTGCGGGAGTTACTCTGCAAATTTATCGTGTCAGATTTTTCATGGCAAGATAAAAATCATACTTGCTGCAAATGTGCAGGCTATCTGGGTAATAAATTTATTTATGATTAGCTATATGACTTTCGGCAATTTTAAAAATTAGTTTGCAATTTTTAAAAGAAAATATGTACAGGACTGCCATAGACGACATTTTTATTATTATCTTCGTACTACTATTTCTATAACATAAAATTTATAATAATTTATGCAAGCAAAATGTAGATTTACCAGTATAAATATAGTTTAAATTTCATTTTTTGGAAATAATAGTACAAAAAAATATATAAAAGACTCCTGAAATGGCAGCCCCTGAATGTAGCGAATGTTAAAAGGCTAATGGTTTAAATCCTAATGCAGGGAGGTCGTCAGTCGAAATTTTTTCCCTGATTCTTCCAGCAGTACTTTTCTTTCGGAATTTTCGGTAGTACGTTTGCACGATTAATTATGTAAAAATATATTATATAAATATATTGGTAAATGAAAAGGGAAAAAATTTCGATTTTCGACAACCGGTAAAGTTTATTTCTAAAACTTTTGTTATTAAAAACATGTCATTATTATTATTATTATTATTTTAACTGTACATGAATATTTTATCTCAAAAAATATTTTTCTCGAATATTAATATTATATCAAAAATAAATATCTAAATCAATTAAAGTTATTTATTTAATAGTACCCGAATATATGGCGTCTGGTTCAGGAAATACGGAAACTATTTTTTCACATTAAGCGCTTCGAAAAAAAACTAATTCTTCCAATTGCTTCATGTACTATTTTTTCTCCGCTAATCAGTTCTAGAAGCGTAAAATCAAATCCCATACAATATCCATCTGTTATTTCAACTCGAATGCTTCAGCGAACAAAATAATCTGCAATATCTAAACATATTAGATTGCATTAACGGAACTAACTACATTTCCATTCCACTCACTAACACGATTTCTTGCTCGGTGATTTTTCTCCCATTTGCTTAACGCTGCTTCTATTAAGTTAAAATGTATTAAGCTATTTAGAGTATACTATTCAAATATGGAACTGTCACCGAGAATAGAAACTAGAGTCGTCTATACAAATTAAATGCATCGCGTAAAACATGTTTTCTCCACTATTTTTTGCCATGTTTTTTTTCTCCAGAGAATTAATATTAATGGTTAGAAAAATCAAATCGTATAGGATATCTGAATGTGTTAGTGAACAAGCAATCGACAAAATCAAATTAAGTTAAACAAAGAATAGTTCAATCGAAACTTCTTTTTTTTTTTTTTTTTTCGATTTGCTATTAATTGTATATTTATAATACAATCAGTTTTTGCTTTCTCATATCCATATATCTATATGTTATAGAGTAAGTATTGATTTTGCATACTTGCCAACCATCTCATTATAAAGCGTAAAATCTTTAGTACCCGCCTTTTTTTTTTTTTTCACACCAGTCATTTTTTAGCATAATTTTATTCTTATTTATTCGTAACAACGTTTGGAGAGAATCATACTTGCCAACATACTAATTAATATTCCACAGTATTGTTAGCCCCGCCTTCTTTTTCACATCGGTATATTTTTAGAGGTTTTTTTATTATTATTATTTAATCGCTATTGCATTTGGAGAATATTACTCTAAAAACTTATTGGTGGCAGAAAAAGGGCTGGGTTAACAACACTACGGAATATTAATTAGGATGTTGGCAAGTATGAGAGAATTACTCTAAAAATAAAGTGGTGTGGAAAAAACGGCGTTTTTTTAAGGGACGTTAACAATTTTACGCTTATTAATGAGATGGTTGGCAAGTATGCTTTTGGATCCAATTTTCGAAGATGAGTTGTTGCAACATTTTGAGTTCCTAAAAAAATAAAAAAAATAAAAAGAGTTTTTTTTTAACGGTTAGGCTTTGTATAATTCTATCTGTCTTCGTATATGATTCTTTATCAGCATAACTACTAAACAATTAATTACAGGAAGTCAAAACTCGCAATTCTCAATACGTTTGACATAGGGGTGGGTGCCTTTTAAAATATTTCGTTGAAACCAGACAAATTGTTCGTGTACAGGGTCGTACAAAAATATTCAAATATAGGTGAAATTCTATGGGTGAAATATAAGATGTATACAGTTAAACACCTTAAGACTCTAGTAAACAAAATGTACTTGGCATATACTTTTTATAATCATAAAAACGTATTTCATGTAGTATTTCACATTTCGGTATGAAAAATATGTATCTTCGGTTTATAGGGTCCCCAACAGCTTTTATAAAGTTTTGTACTATGTTTGGAAATGACTTGTCTTGTATTTTGCATTGTGTAGATTTTTTTTTTCTGTGCAAAATTTAATTGCGCTATTTGGTACGTAGATAATTTACAAATAATGTACAGGGCTACACAAAAATAGTCCAATAAGTTTCAAATTGTAGTAGTGTGGGCGGAAATTTTCTGAATGATTTCGGATGATTTTTTCTATTTAACATACCAGCCAACCGTCTAATTAATATTCCACAGCAGTATTAATACCCCTACATCCTTTTTGTTTTTTACACCAGTATTTTTGGAGAGTATTTTTCTTCTTGTTTAATCGAAATAAAAATTCTGGTAAAAAATAAAAATGGTTCGGGATAAATTTGCGCAGTTGGGAATTAGTAATATCGTTCCGGGTGCAAACTCTGCCTGTTAAAGGGTTAAAATACTTTGTAAATATTTAAATACATGATTATAATATATCTTTATTATTGTAGTGTAAACTAAAATAGTGGGAGTGTCACACCAGATTATACACATCAGAGAATATTGGTATAGTAGGGATGGAACACGGGCACAGAACTCATATCACTATCAAAGTAACAAAATTTTCTACTTCTTAAATCAACGATATTATAAGTAGAGAAATTTCTTAAACAAATACAGCTAGGAATTCTGAGCCCGTGTTCCATCACTGGTAAGGTGATCATTTACAGTGTCAGTTTTACACTTGCGCCTACAAATATGTCGTCTGGTGAAGTATTCTATGATTTAATTTAATCTGTAACATTATTATTATTATTATTATTGTTATTATTATTATTATTATTATTATTAAAGTGTTTTTGTAACTCTTTTAACCATATTTTTATTTTTAATCATTCAATCATTGAAAACCATGAAAAATAATTTAATTTTATGCATATTGCATTTCCTCCATTTCATTAATGAGTCACTTATGTTTATATTTTTGTTTTAGGCCAGGCCCATTCTACGACATTTTATTTAACAGTTCTCTCATACGACGCCATACCCCTAAAAAATTATTATTATTATTATAAAATATTCCATAAAACGAAAAATTTATGTTACGGTATTCTAAAATGTATTGAAGATTTTTAAGAAATTGAAGAAAAGATTGAAGAAAAAAGATTGAAGAAAAAAGAATATTTAATTCAATTTCCTTTTTTTTTCTATCACAATTACATATTAGAAAACAATACTCACCAAAAACAGCGGTGCGAGAAAATGGCAGATTATAAGAATATTGTTGAATAAAATAGAAATGCTAGCTTAGCATATCTGAAAGCAGTAACAAAATTTCGTAAGAGCTAAGCCCAGAGCTTCCAACCAGTGTTGCCAGATCTGGTTAAGGCTCCTATATATACGAGCTGGCGCATGAGCCATTTTGTTGCCTTAGGGTTGCCACATGTACCTACCGCTTTCCGTAGATAAACAAACGGCAGCCATTATTTCTATCGTTTTGTATTACTTTGTTTGTAGTTACTTTTTTAATCATTTTCAAAATTTTAGCTCGGCAAATTATCATATGGAAGATTGTTTAGTGATAAATTGCTATAATCACTCAAGAAAAGAACATAAAATTTTCAGATTTCCGTAAGACAATTTAGGAAGAATAAAATAATATAAATTTATTTACTTATATTTTTCTCTGTGTTTTTCACATGTTCAAACGTAAAAATACAAAGAATGTGCTATTCTAATCATAATATTTATGTTAATAACCATAAATTAATTAAAGAAGACATTTACTACTGTGCGTTTGAGTTTTGGCGAAATTTTCTGGGGTCGCCAAACTTGTTTCATTTCCGTGTCGTAATTACATTTATTTTAAGTTTCCGTTTCTTTCAATGAATAGTATATGCTAGAAACAGCTGAAAAAGTAAGTAAATAAATAAAGATTTTCCACTTTTAAACAGTAAGCTCATTTTTTTTTTTTTTTTTTTTTTTTTTTTTTTTTCAAAAAGTTATGATTTGTATTTGAAACAGACAGAAATAGTCCTAACAACACATCTTATCCCCAGTACATCCACAAAATATCCCGAGGATGAAAAACATACCAAGAATGTACTGTGTATAAATGTGTTGTGAGGCGTATTACTTGTTGCTTATTGCTCTTGACCGATCGTAGCTTCAGATCAAGATTTCTTAAAATCGCTAGTTAGGCTATAAGGACGCCAAGCGGGAATGCTGCCCTCAGCCGAAGCAACAAAATGGCGGCGATGCGTCGGCCTGTATATTTTATTTAAGGGGCTCTAGATCTGGTCAGATTCAATAATCACCAATAATTTTGAGAAGTGATATTTGATATACATAATAGATTACCAATCGTCGAAGTGATTAGGCAAACGATACAATTAAAAATTATTGGTGATTATTGAACAAAACATCCTCCTGATCTGGCAATACTGCTTCCAACTTTTTAATTTACTCTGTGACGTTGTTAGTACACTCCTTCTTTTTCATACCACTCTTTTGGAAGAGTAATTTTTTTTCTTATTCAGTCCTAATTACATATTGGATAAATTTACAGTACAAAGAAAGTGGTGTAAAAAAAGGCTGAACTATCAAAGCTACGGAATAAGTTAAAAAGTTGACAGCTTTGGCTATGCTCAACTAATTTAACCAAAACGCGCTTTAGAGATGTGACTTGGGAAATATATTGAATAACACTTGTAAGGATTAAACACATATCTGATAATAACAGGAGACTTGGCGTTGGAATATTAAAACCCGAATAAACTACTACGTCAGATTCTGGTTCAGAATCCTTTTTGCACTGAAGACGGTACGCTTTAGGCTACCGAAACAGCTGTATGCATTTCCAATATTTTTCTTTGGCGTTTCTGACGTAGTAGTTTATTCGGTTTTTAACATATCTGATAACTTTCATGATTTTGCAACATCACTTTTTCTGAATTGTTACTTTTTCTTATTTGATTGTGAAATTTGACTATTTTAGTAAAGAGAAGAAAGTTATTTAGAAATAACAACGTTAAACTGCGGCATAGTTGCCTAGATTTTTTTAATATAATCTTTTTTTTCTTTCTTAACGGTTATTTTAATTTTATTTAATTACTGAAATGAATTTTTTAAATAAACCAAAAAGTGGAAGGCAGCAGCAAATATATAGAGGGTACAAGATGCCCGAATCAAATGTCTCCAATCTACAGAGAACGCTTTACTTAACAGAAAGTTTAAAAGCATAAGATAGATGTAAAATTAAGTGCAGAATTTGCCAAGTTCCTTAACACTTTCGCGACCGCTGACGTAGATTCACGTCATTTGAAAATCTTTTACTCCACCAATGGGCGATTTTACGCAATTTGTAAGTTATTTTTTTCTTAAGAATATATCCAATATTCATTTTTTTACAATCAAATGTACCATGGATACAAATACTTTGATTAAAAAGAATATAATTATAATATATATCCATTTGTAATATAAATGTGAATACAGAAAATTTTGTTCTGAAATATTGCAACTTGAAGAATAACGCCCACAGGCGGACCTTACTGTCAAAAGACAAAAGCATGCGGTCGCGAAAGTGTTAATTTATTCCGGGCGCACTTTTTTCCCCGCCTTTATTTCACACCTCTTAATTTAAAGAATAATTTTCTATAACAAATAATTACAATAAATTACGAAAAAAATAACCTTATAAAAAAAAGTGATATGTAAAAGGGCAAGTCTTAAAATGCTCTGGAATAAATTAAGGAACTTGGCAACTTTGTAAGTGACTGACAGTATTCATACAGTTTTAAAAAATAATCAGTGAATTTGTACGTCGTCTAACTTGGTAGCCCTGGGGATATTTAAACAGTGTTGAGTTCCAGCCATGTTTTCCACAGCATTTTCGTAGTCTCAGTGGCAAGTAACAATAACAAGCGGTCATTCAGACACAAAAGCATACCTGCAAACCATTTCATTAATAAACGGAAGATTTTTAGAACCCGCCCTTCTTTTCACACCAGTCTTTTTTTAGATCGATTTTATATTTATTTAATCGTAACTACATTTGGAGATAATTACTCCAAAAATAAAATGGTGTGGAAAAAAGAGAGTGTCTTAAAAATCTTCCGGTTCATAATTGGATGTTGGCAAGTATGCGAAAGTCTTCGACATTTGCTGGAAAATATCAGAGTGTAAATGCGGCATTTTTGGGTATTGCGTAAATTTGCAATATGTAAACGTTGAATATTTGCGCCGTCATAGAAGTCTCAGCAAATAGAAGTAATCATATGCTGCATGATATATATATTTAAAAAAAAAAAAAAATCGCGCATTGATTTTTGGACTGTTGCAGTGTTGCCAGACTTTGTGACATTTTTATTCAACAGTCACCAATAATTTTGAGAAGTGATACTTGCTATATACAACGGACGATTTTTCTATTACGTTTGTCAAATATCACTTCTCAAAATTATTGGTGAAAGTTAAATAAAAAAAAAGTCTCTATGTCTGGTAACATTGGATTGTTGTTGTGGGTAATCTGTAGTGAGTAATGAATGTCGTGTTTTTTTTTTTTTTTTTTTTTTTCACACCTGATTTATTTTAATTTCCATGGCCTGGGAATTTGCATGGAATTTTCTAAACCTCAAAATCTGCAGTTGTGATTGTTCAGAATGATTCTCACATGAAATGTTCCTTCATCTGAAAAAAAATGGTGCGGTTTAAAAAATCATGTTAAATTTTGATGCAATCAGGGGTGTGTGCGTCCCAGACCGTCGCCAATTATCCACTGCGCAGTACTAGTGCGGCGTTAAAACCCAACCAACCAACCAATCAATTTTGATACGAGATAACTTTTTTGAAAGCAAATGCACCCCTCTAAAAACAATCATTTACAGGGATGGGAACTTGCCGCAGAACTCATATCACTAAAAAGTTTTCTTCTTCTTTCATAAGCGGTATTATAGGTAAAAAAAAATTTAAAATAAATACTGGCATAAATTCTGCGCCAAATTCCCATCCCTGTATTTGGTTGCAGTTGGTACGTGCAAGATAACGTGCGTCGTACGAGCAAAATAAAAATTGCCATAAAAATCAAAGAATAAACCAACCAATTTTACCTGATACCGAGAAGGTATCACTTATAGATTTTATTTAATCGTTGTTGAAATTAGATGCATTTGATTTGAGCAACCTGTACATTTCAATTATAAGAAATATCCATTTCAGGCTCAAGAAAACCAAGCACTAATAAAATCCTCTGATCTACTCAAATATAACCATTTTCCTTATGAAGATCTAAAAGCATTAACATGAAAATCGTGAAGGGCATCTATTCAATAATTCACTCTGTTTGCGCTAAGAGAAAGCAGCAATTCATAAAAAAGAGCCTCTAGAGATTGCGTTCAATAATACGGCTAATATTTCGTTTACTGACGGAAGTCGAGTCTGACAGCGAATTTTTCTCACGCCCACGGTAATTTTTTGGATTGGCAGACCACTGGCGAGCCTGTCAGCCTTTCAGGATTTATGAAGAACTAAGAATAAATATACGCCTCTTTATCACGGTTTTCTTTGTTTACCTAGTGCTGATTTTTTTTTTTTTTTTAATCTACCTTTGTTATACACTATCTTTTTAAAATTATCTTTCGTTTCTTTGTGGGAATATTTTTTCGAGAGCAAATCAAGAATGTAAGGAAATATTATTTGTTCCTTAAATATTAAAAGAAGGTACACAATGTCTTGCATTTCTGAAAGAGAAGTTGATAAAAAATTTAAAAAACTTAATCTTCTCTGTAACTTTAGACTTAAAAAATAAAGGGCCAAGATTCCATTCATTTATTCTTTCTTTTCTTTTTTATTTTTCTTTTTTGTTAAAATGAATACATCCCCTAAATAATTTAATCCTATTTTATAACTTATATTAATAAAATGATTAGGTTTCCAATCTAATTTAAAATTGTATATACATACATTATATGTATAGAGCCAAATTATTATGAATTGTTCGTAACCTCATACCGAAATTTTTTAATAATTTTTTGCAATAATTTTTTGCGGTGTTGCCAAACTTAGCGACTCTTTTATGCAATAGTCACCAGTAAATTTATAAATTGATATTTGATGTATGTAATAGACGATTCGAATCGAAGAATTGTTTATTGTATATATAAAATATTACTTCTCAAAATTATTGGTGACTATTGAATAAAAAAGTCTCAAAGTCTGGCAACACTGAATGTTTGCGATTAAATAAGACAAAGATTACTATTCTTAAATAGTGGTGTACAATTCATTTTTAATTGGTGTAAACTAGGCAGCTCTATGTATATAATATTTTAAAGCTTTAAAAAGTGAAAAAAAATTTCATTTATATTGCTCCATTTTAGTTTCTTCTATATAACATAAACAGAAAATATTAGATATGTGAAAATTTTCGACTTCCACTTTTCAGTTAATGTATACGTTTTTAACCCGCCAGTACACGGTTGGGTCTGTGAGACCCAGTTTATTTACTAGAATACAATGTAAAAGAAACATTTTATATATTCTGTAAAAAAAAAAAAAAAAAAAAAAAAAAAAAAATTATAAAAAACGTAAAATTTATACTTTGTATTTTTTTATTGTGTGATTTAATTTGTGGGTGTTATATTGTAACCATTCAAATATTGAAAGAAAATTGTGCCTTTTTACCACCCGTGCACTGGCGGGTTAAATGTTTTGAACACTATTCGACCATTTTTAGGACATGTCTATCTGTGTGTGCATTAGCAAAATATTGTGTGCACTTGGTCACTATATGTCATCAACAATGAATGAAATTTAACCAAATTTGATATCTGTTTGGAGCTTGACTTAAATTGGTGCTGATTAACTTTTGGGATACAGAGTTCAGCAGGTGACATTGATGTGCTTAGATCTCCCTTATTTAATGGAAAGCTATATTTTAGCATCTATAGTCTAAAAACGCACCAAAATTGGTATATGAGGCGTCTATTATGTAAAACCTTGTATATTCAATCTGAGTGCATATTGGTCGACAATTGGTGCTACTATGTTGCTACTGAATCCCGTTTACAGTATGGCAATATCTCAGCTTCTGTGATTTGTTATTGCACCAAATTCTGTACGTGAGATGCAAATTATGCAAAACTATGCTAATTAAGTTTGGATGCATATTGAAAGATAGGTGGCGTTGCAATATTTTTCGTTTACTGGAAGGCTCTCGGCTGATATATCATATAAATGCACCAAACTTGATATGCCACACATATATATCTTGAAAGATTTTGTTTATTTAAATGGGATGTATACCGGTCGGCGGATGCCGCATATATTACTTCATGTGATTTTCGATTTTCTAGATGGTTATATCGTAGCATCTATTGGTGAAAAATTGCATCAAATTGCAACTAAGATATTAATTTTGAAAATCGAAATTGATTAAATGTTCGTACATTTTAATCGGTAGGTAACGCTGTTACATAAAATGATACATATAGAAGTTTTGTGATCGCCACAGGATCAGTGTTGTCAGACTTAGCGACTTTTTTATTCAACAGTCACCAATAATTTTGAAAAGTGATATTTGATATATAAAATAGACGAATCGAATTGAGACAGAGTCTTCGAGTGGTATATGAGTGCCAAGTTCCCGAATCGAATCGAATAATCGTGTATTATGTATAGCAAATATCACTTATCAAAATTATTGGTGACTGTTGAATAAAAAAATCTCAAAGTCTGGCAACACTGCACAGGATACTAGATTTTTTAACTAAAACTGATTTTACTTTAATTTTAATGTGCACATTTTTAAAGTTTTACTAAATTTTTCCTTCACTATTAGGTGTCAAATTCATATTGGTAAAAACAAAATTTTATCAAATATTCTGATACGTTCTTTAAGAAATAGAATAAAGGAATAACCGCTTGAAATAAATTATGATAAACTATTTACCATTTTTATCATAATAAAAAAGAAAGAATTATTCTCGATAACAATTGAAAATTAAAGAACTGGAGTACAATATACAGTAACCGCCGCTTAATAAATTCACTAATCAACCACTTAACTTGATCAAATTGCCAGTACCGGCAGAGCCTGATTAAGGGGGAAGCACACATTATCTCTGCTCTCACCGGAATATTTTTACAATTATTTTTTACTTGATGTCATAGAAATTCCACGCTTTGACGAGGAAATATTTTTCATAAAAAATGAACGGTGTAAAACAATCCAATTTACTCACCGTTATTAGACACCAGAATTCTTTTAAAATAATTTTTAATGAGAATTTTCTGTTTATTATAGAAGGAAAGTATTTGTTAAAAAATAACGGTGTAAGAAAAATAATGTGTGCTTCCCCCTTAATCAGGCTCTGAGTACCGGAATCAAATCAATACAAGCTACTTTTATAACTGCCGCTTAATAAAATCAGAATCGCCGGTTAATAAACTCAAAAAAAAAAATAAATAAATTCAAAAAATATGTCATTTATGCACGCTAAACAGATTTTTTATTTACACTGTGAGATTTTTTTTCTATATTCAATAGAAGAAAGTATTGATTTCGTAAATATTATTAACTTCTGGTTTTCTATAGATTTACACGTTTTGAGAGGGCCAAAACACGACTTGACCATTTTCAGAAAATGTCTGCCTCTGTGTGTGTATGTGACAAAAAATTTGTTCCAACTGTATCTCAAGAACTACTGCTCATATATACATACAAATTTATTTGTATTTGCACCATGGCATAAATTAGTGCCTACCAACTTTAGCTGTCAATCGCTCAACAGGTGGCAGTGCTATACAGCGATTTCTGCAATTTCATTGAAGGCTTTATCTTAGGAACTACTGCACAGAATTGCGTATAGATTTATATGTAGATGTATCTTGACATAAATTAGTGCTTATTAACATTTACTTCCAATAACTCAACAGGTGGCGCTGTTATTCAGCAATTTTAGGGAAGGCTATGTCTCAGATTGTATTGAGTATTATTAAACAAAACTTCATGTGTGAAAGGCTACTATGAGGCATTATGCTAATTCAATTTGGGTGCATATCGGCGAGTAGGCGGTGCTTCTATATAGCAAATATCCCCAAGAACGGGAAAGACAACATCTGCACGATAAAAATTCAATTCCATTGAACATTTCTTATAATACCTGTCAGGGATCAAAATTGTTTGCATTCATAATGGAAATAACAATAATTAATAATTTGATCGGTGTGAATTTGTATAGGAAAATATAGAACAAAATTTTATGATGGCAAACATACTAGTTTTTTTTTTTTTTTTTTTAATCAAAAAGAAAATAGAACACAGCAATCCCTCCGTTATCTCTCTTTGTCGAAAATTTTTCACTTGCATCATAATTACAAATTAAACACGCCCCTTTACTTGTCTTAATAACAATTCCAAGAAACGTAATTTTCAAAGCGCGGTAATAAGTTACAAATTTGATTTGTTTCACATATAATAATTTATTTTAATCTTTAATTATTAAATAAAAAATTTCTAGTTCTTACTTAAAAATAACTAAAAAGCAAGAGGTTTAAACGGCAATATTTCAAATTTAAAAGAAAATCCTGAACTGTTGGCAAAGTAATGATAATTTTGCTCAAAGGAAAGCGCATCAGGGATGCGTTGAATATTTTTTTTTTCAAGGAGCAATTAATTAATTATCTGCCGAAATTTAGTTAATATTCTTTATTAATTCCATAATCGTTACCTTTTGAAATTTCTTTCCAAGATTAGAAAAATCTTTCCAAAATAATACCCTTTTCTTCAATGCAGGAACGTCCGCCAGATATAAAAATCAGCCGCTTAATAAAATCACTTTGGCTCAGCACGAATGGGATTTTAATAAGCGGCGGTACTCTATTTAAACTTAAAAACTTCTTTACACACCATAAGATAAAGGAAAGCATTACCGGTCAATAAAAGACGGTGCCTTTCTTTTTCAAGTGCAAAAAGCGCGTGCTACGTTGAACGCAAAAACAAAGCTAAAAGACAGGGAAAACCCAAGGGGGAGGAGTAACACTACTAGTCAATGGAACAGCTGCATGCAACAACCAAATATAAAGGGTCACTACAACAAAATTGAAGACAAAAGAAACAAACACCAAAAAAAGGGATCTTTCTTTTTATAATTACCATTCTTATTTATTTATTTAATTTTTAACTACAATTTTTTATTTTATTTATTAATTTAACAAATAAATAAATAAATATATATATATATATATATATATTTAATGGAACTAAACGCGTTTTTAGCAGCTGAAGTACAATCAAATTTTTCATTAACAATTGTATCACGAATTAGATAGATAGCTAAATTTTCCATGAAATCTAGCTCAGAAACGCAATCGGCATTAAAGAACATTTTGAACCTCTGAAAATAAAAACTAATGATCAGATTCCCAACTACGCTTTGCGATAGAAAATTTAGAAATTTATTGCTTTGTGACATACAGAGAATGCGCACGTAAACAATATTCAAGATTTTTTTTAGTTTGACCAATGTAAGACCATAGCCTCCTAAACTAGATGCCTGTCGCGTTGCTCCGAAAACTTGGCAGCAGTTGAAGCGGTAGACAGCGCCACCTGGTACAGATTGCGCGAGTTTTTTATTCAACATCCACCAAAAATTTTTAAAAGTGGGATATGATATACATAAAAGGCGAATAGAATCGATGAAACGTCGATTATATATATCATATATCACTTCTTAATATTATTGGTGACAGTTGAATTAAAATGTCGCGCAATCTGTACCAAGTGGCGCTGGTTACCGCTTCAACTGTTACAGAGTTTCAGAGCCAAGCAACAGGCATCTAGTTTAAGAGGCTATGGTAAGAAAAATGGCAATTATAACAAGAGACTGTACCAATTTTTCATCCTTGATAGTATCTTAACAATTAACAAATTTCAGAAAATTTTTATCCCTTCACAAAATACAATAGAAAACAAGTTATTGAGATGGATAATTTAATTTAGTAAAAACATACTAAAATTTTCCCTAGTGAAGAAACGTGTTTTGTTGTAAAATCAAATTTCACTTACGTACTAAATAGTTGTTCAGTTGATAAAGCTTTCTACAATTCGATTTAATGTTTCCAGAGAGATTCAGAAACATTTTTCTGGAATCTTGTGGGACCAGCATCCATATCGCCAATTCACATACTCATGCTCTAATAAACGAAACTATCTGTAATAGAAATCCCTTTAGATTTAAATCAGAAGAAATGGTTAATATTGCATTTTACGTGAGATTGGGACATAATACTTTTCCCCCGCTCTACATTTCCTTTGAGTTGAATGATGGATATTTCTTTTTCATGTGATTTTCTCAGAAGTGTTTATCAGTTATCTTATTATTTCCATTAATTTAACATTAATTGTTCTATAACAGAATCTATATAGTATTGTTAAAACAAATCTACGTAATGTAGATAATGTGTTTCAAAATATCTTTTCTGGGCCGCTTGTTGAGGCCGACACTAAAGTTGCTAATTTAAACTCTTTCATTTAGCATTTATTACATAGCTGCTAACGTTTTAATTTTTTAATTGTGGTAATAAGGTTTATTACCTCTATTTTTGAATATAAAAATCTTTTACGTTTACATATTTGCCAACCATCTCCTTATGAACCGTACAATTTTTAGTACCCGCTTTTTTTTCACACCAATAATTTTTTAGAGTAATTTTAGTCTTATTTAATCGTAACAACATTTGGAGAGAATTACTCTAAAAATATAGTGGTGTGAGAAAAAGGGCATTTTTTCAAGGGGGCGTTAACAATTGTACGGTTATTAATGAGATGGTTGGCAAGTATGCATTTATATTCTACAGTTAAATAAATTGAAGATTATTTTTACGAAACAGTAGTAGTTTTCAGAAAAAATCGGGAAAATTACTACTAAGTTTAAAAATTAATATTTTAACTAGTAAGGTGACCAGATGGCGTCTTCGAAAATTCAAAGACGTCATTACAAATGCACATTTACAAAGGTATTATTTATGCTTAAACTAGAAGAGTTGCCAACCTAATCCGGCAAATTGTTAGTACCGCCCCTTTTTCTACACCACTTAATTTTTAGAGCAATTCTCTTCAAATGTATCTATGATGAATTAAGAAGAAAAAAACTCTAAAAATTAAGTGGTATAGAAAAAGGGGCGGTACTAACAATTTGCCGGATTAGGTTGGCAGCTTTAAACTAGTATGTTGTGGCCATCACAAAACTTTTTTCTAATTTTTTTTATACAAATTCACGCAGTACAAATTATTTATTATTTCTTTTCCCACTATAAATGCAGACTATTTTCATCTAAGAGATATATTACGCGAAATGTCCAATGGAAGTGAATTTTTACCGTGCAGATGACATCTTCAGTAAAATTTACAGTATAACAGCGTCACCTATCCGTGCATATGTACCACTGAAATTAAATCGGCATAATCAGAGCCTGATTAAGGGGGAAGCACACATTATCTCCGCTCTCACCGGAATATTTTTACAATTATTTTTTACTTCATGTCATAGAAATTCCACGCTTTGACGAGGAAATATTTTTTATAAAAAATGAACGGTGTAAAACAATCCAATTTACTCACCGTTATTAGACACCAGAATTCTTTTAAAATAATTTTTAATGAGAATTTATTGTTTATTATAGCAGGAAAGTATTTGTTAAAAAATAACGGTGTAAGTATAAATAATGTGTGATTCCCCCTTAATCAGGCTCTGGGCATAATATCACATAATGGCTTTTTTAAATATCAAGTTTTGTTGAATTACACACAACAGAACCTGGGATATAGTCTTCTCTTAAACTGCGGAAATCGCTGTCTAGCAGCGCCACCTGTTGAACTTTTGGTACATTTCATGTTAATTTACGTCTGTATTTCATATTAACATACTATTAATTTGAAAAAAAAAAATCTGTAATTCGACATAGATAATGTGTTTGATTCCGATAGTTTTAGTTTTAGTGGTTTATAAAGGTCGGAGGTGGGGTTATTTTGGACGAAACTGCTTATGGAGGAATTAATTTGCTGCAAGGAGAATGTTAATTAGGAAGGTTGTTAGAGTTTACTAATATTACATTAATTTATTTTGTACACGAACCATTCATCTGATCTCAATAAAATTTTCAATTAGCATCCCCGTATGATACAGAATTAAAATTTGCGCTAAAATTTGTTTTTGAGTTACACTACTAATACACACATACAAAGAGAAAAACAGTTTAAAACTTGATATTATGATTCAAGAAACCTCAAAACATATAAATTTAGCAAAAACTCAATTTCAAAAAGTTAGCCTAAAACAATATACAAGTGTAAAAAAAAAGCAAAAATACATAATAATAACATAATAACAAAACACATGTTCCTATTGCATCCATAAATGCCTATACGAAATAAATCATTGTTGTGGTACTCATACAAAATAATAATTATTTCTCAACGACCAGAATAAAATAAAAATTTAAATTTTTAAAGCAGAGAGCTTGCTTTTGAAATTTCCTCTTCCTCTGCTTACATGTTGTCTTTCTTTTAAATCTAAAGATTTTTACAATAAAAATTCTTTTTCGAAAATCCAGAATGGAAAGATCAAAATTTCATCGTTATGAAAGGATACCGAGAAATATCTCTATTTTGCCTTATATTTAAAGCCAAAGCTTATTCTATTAATTGCAATCAATATTAACCTGTAAGACGACGGATAAAAATTTCATGCTATATAACAGATACAGAAATAGAATAGAAAAATTTTTACATTGCATTTTTTTCTCGGTTTATTCAATTTTCGAGTTTGCATTTTCAAACTGAACGAAAAATATAAGAATTTTTCCGATAAATTCAAATTTTGAGTTTTTGTAAGATATATGGGAAATCGATACGCCAAGGTTTTTTAATTTTCTCGGAGGTTTACGACTTTTGCGTTACGCCTTTATATGCAGTGTTACTAATTAAGTCAGTAATGCGGTATCTTTAAAAGATTTTAATGAAACGCGTGTTTTAACATGGCTAATTTTACTTTAAATTAGGAAAATTTGAAATATTAAAAATGTTGGAATATGTAAGATATTGCCAAAGTTTAATTAATAAAATCCACGGCTTAGTTTTTTATTTTTATTTTTTTTAATAGGTTTAATTTAAAATTTTAATACAGTACGAAATTAACAATTTCAGAAGCTGAATTTTACGTCAGTTTTAAAATTTTTCCAACAGATATTTGTTATCGCGATATAGACACTCTATACTGCTGTTACCATAGATGCCAATATTTTAATTTATTCCGGAGTATATTTAGCACAGTCTTTATTTTATACCACTTATTTTTCAAGAATAAATTTTTCTTATTTAACCGAAGTTATATATTGGAGAAATTTTTTGTATAAATTAAGTGGGCTAAAAATACTCCAGGATAAATTAAAATGTTGGCATCAATGATGTTACTAACAGATGACATCAACATTCATAACGACAAAAATTGAAAGAAAACAAAATATGAAATAAATAATACATTTTTAAGAAGGAAAAAAAATTAAAAGGCATTTTTTTCCCCCAAAATGTGCTAAAAACTCCAATTCAGAGTATGAAAATAAAATAAATGTATGCAAAGCTTCAGATTAATCGGATAATGGAAATGGGCTAAAAATCGGAATGGAATTTTGAATAGGATTTGGGAGTCTAGGATCATAGCCCCCTAAACTAGATGCCTGTCGCGTGGCTTGGCAACAGTTCAATCGGTAGACAGCACCACCTAGTACAGATTGCGGGCTTTTTTATTCAACTCTCACCCATAATTTTAAGAAGTCACATATGATATATATATCGATGCTTCTTCGACTCGTTTCGCTTTTTTTATGTATATCAAATTCCACTTTTAAAAATTTTTTGGTGGCTGTTGAATAAAAAAATCACACAATCTGTACCAGGTGGCGCTGTCTACCGCTTGAACTGTTGCCAAGTTTCCGAGCCCGTGACAGACATCTAGTTTAGGAGGCTATGATTTTTACTAATAGCTTTTAATTAAGAAAATTTTTTAACTTAGAAATTGAAATGGTCAATTACTGACAAGAGTTTCGCCATATTCATGATATAGTTGATCAAGTACTAGCAAAATCTCTTTGAAACTATTGTTGCAAATAGCATATATTATGGAAAAAGAACAAAGAAATGATTCTCAGTTATTAATTCTTAAATATTGAGTAGTAATTAGATAATTTTCCAAAACTATTTCAAAAAAATTATATTAAAAAATAAGATAAAAATTTTAATTTTTCCCCTAAATAATCGATTACTGGTCAGTTCACCCTTAACTGAACTTTCTCATAAGTTAAAGTTTCGAAAACTCTATTTGAAGCATCGGGGGAAATTTAATATCATTCCTAAAAATCTTACAAATAACCATTTATCCATTTGTTGCAAATGCTACAATAAATGAAGCAGTATATAATACAAATCCCTATAGATTTAAATCTAAAGAAACTGTTTAGATATTTTTTGTAAAATTTTTTAACTGACAAATGAATTTTACGCTCCGCCCATTACTTTGATTTAACAATGAAAATATATTATTTGTTAAATCAAAGCATTTTCACATGGATATTTTATACTTGAATATTTCATACTTTTTGTCGAAATACAGGAATTATAAGGAATTGAAGAACTTTTTATCTTTTTTTTTTCCTTTATTTATTTGTATTTATTTATTTATTTATTTATTATATATATATATATATATATATATATATATATATATATATTAGTTTATCAGTAACTGATTCATTTCCCGATATCTTACAGACTCATTTTAAAAAAATTAATGATACAATAAAGAAAAAAATAAAAAGAATTAGAAAAATTCAAGTGGTTTCAAAAATTAGTAATTCAAGGAGAAAATGTTCATAAACGAAATTTTCAAAATTAAAATTTTGGTTTTAAAAAAAATGGAAAAATGGTGAAATTAAGATTTCATTAATCACATAAATTGTAAGAAGTATTCAAAAAGTACTTTTTAAAAATTAATTGTAGAATACATTACTTATCATAAAATACCGGAAAATATGCGAAATATTAATATATTAAAAATACATGAACTTTTCTGTTCAGATGTGAATTCGTTCAAACGCAATTCTATTTTAATTCTAAATATGGAGCATCGTGCGAATAAACAAATTCTATTCGAGCATGCACAGTTTCAGCCTGAGTAGTTCAGGTGCCACCAGCACCAGATGGCTTTGTCACCGATCGTAACTGTGGTGTAAATATGACGTAACTACGCTACCTAGAGCTCCTCCAATACAGGCTGGTTCATCAGGCATTTTGTTTCCCACTCAGCGATTGCTGCCCACGCGGTCCGAATTTCAAGTGTTATCAAATCACATAAAATGGGGGTTTTGCAGTCGAAAATTGCTCAAATCATACCAGGACTGCTTTCATAACGTTTAGATTTCCAACAGGTGAAGAAAGGTGAAAGAAATGGGCTATTAATTGTCTAAAAGAAAATTGTACGCTTAGCTTTCAATCACAAATATGAAGTGTAATTATGCTATGATTTCTTGCATTTTTTGTATCAATTATTTGTTTTTATTGCTGTTTGACTATCTAAATGTTGTATTTTACAACCTACACCACTTTTCAACGTGTATAAATATTTAAAATGAACTAATTTAACAGTAGCAGTGATGGCTACTTTTTACAAGGGTTATAAGAAAATTTCGCCAAATATTACCGCCAAACTTATGAAGTGCAAACTATAATTTGCTCTTCTGTATAGGCAAACTCGCCATTTTAGGCGATAAAGACGCCGAGTAATATGTCTGCAACTAAACGTCGCCAAGTTATATTTCCACTGGGCAACAATGATCAGCTGTGAGTCAGCTCGTATTATAGGAGCCTTAACCCTACCCATTGCTCCATTGTGGTGAATACACTTACTAAAACTCGCTTTGGTGCAAGCTAAAACCGCAATTCTTAATTCAAGATTAAAAAGATTCATTAGAGAGCGGCTACATAATTTCATCAGCTAATACACTAAAGTCTTATACAACGCGGATGCAAGTTTGCCTCACGAATATTACAATTTTATTTTTTAACACCACTAATTTTATAGCAAAGAAACTGCTTTATATAAAACTAAATCCTATGTATAAACCGCAATAGATTGGTACTCTAAAAATTTAATGGTGTAAAAAATAAAACTGTTCTATTTATGTGCCATCTCTGCCACCGCGTTATACGAGACTTTACTGTAGTTTAAAATAATTTTCACCGGAGGGCGTATTAATGTTGAGCTTTAATCGAGAATTTCCTAATAGGACTACAGAGGGCGCTATATAACTCAGACAACTGGTAATTTTAATTATTTTTTCGAACAGAGAGCATATTCAAAGGCTTTATTCATAAACAGGAAACTTTCTATAGTAACCCCAAATAACATATATTATTTTCTCGGCATTCTAAATATATTTATGGAAAATATAGCGCTATTAGGCATACAGTCAGATGAATCAAAATTATAAACATTTTTGAGCTGAATATGAACGTATTAGGTCTACCAGAAAATTCTGTCCTTTGGAATTAACATACCAACATCGTTACCCTTGGTGACACTTAAGGTATTATTGGCAGATACCAGAGTTCCCAACTTTTATAATTTATTCACTAGCATTTTTAGCCCCGCCTCTTTTTCATACCGGAAATTTTGAAAAATGATTTTCTTCTTATTTAATCGTTATTACAGATTAAAGACAAATAATCTACAAAATTTCAGTTGCGAAAAGAAGGCGGGCTAAAAATGCTCGTGAATAAATTATAAAATTTAGGAACACTGGCTTCAGTGATGCCAGATGGTCGAAAATTATTTCCCCAAACAGGTCTTCAAATTTCCCCAAATCAGGGGGGGGGGTTTCGAAAAAATCCCCAACTTGATTTCTACTAAAAAGGGAAATAAAAAATTTTTCAAAAGAAAATATCAAGCAGATTTAAGTTGATTTAAGCTCAGATTTTTCCCCAAATGAAGGCAATTTTTGGAAAAAACTCCCCAAATAACAATAAAGCTATTGAAAATCCCTGGTCGTAGGGATAAATCATTACGTTGCCAACATTAACAGAAAGCTGAAGAACCCCCCAAATTTGTCCCCGAAAATTTTAGAATTCCCCAAAAAAGTCCCCACATACATTTGGTCCCCAAAATTGTCCCCAGAAGCCTCAAAATTCCCCCAAAATGGGGACAAAATCCCCAACCTGGCATCACTGACTGGCTTACACACAAAAGGCCGTTGGCGAAGTTTCATATAAATAACGTTAATAAAAAAAATTCTGGTATCAATTTATTATTTTATAAAGATAGAATTTTCTGGTAGATTTAACACTTTCGCGACTGTTGACGTGAATTCACGTCATTTGAAAATATGTAACTCCGCCAGTGGGCGTTTCTTTAGGTTACATAGGTTACATAGGTTACATTATTTCTTAACAATATACCCGATATTCACATTTGTACAATCAATGCATAATGGATACAAATAGTTTGATTACGGAGAGTTTAATTGTAATGTATATTGATTTATATTATAAGTATGGATACGGAAAACATTGATTTAAAATAATGTAATATGCAATAATAACGCCCAAAAGCGGAGCTTACTGTCAAAAAAAAAAAAAAAAACATGCTTTCTCGAAAGCGTTAATATTAAAATCACATTACATAACTGAAAATGCACTTTTGATTACAAGAGTTGTTGGAAGTGGCACTCGTCGACGTTATTGCACAGTCAACAACGACGTGAAAACGATTTCCGAATGCGCTCAAAGGCACACCGGAGGATATAACAGCACGGATTGTTATCCTTGAGGCAAACATTTCTTGCGAAGATTGTTTGTACTTCGTTAAAGACTGCGGAATGGCGTGAGTGGGTGCCATTTCCAACAACTCTTGTAAAAATTGTTCAAATAAATATTTTTGTAGTTTTGCACTGTAGTCATTCCAGCGCAGGGGAGGAAGAGTTACTGTCTCAAAATAAAAAACTGTCACCAATACTCTTAATCAATAATTTCTGGTGAAAGTGTTCCGTCTTGAGACAGAAACTCTTGCACCACTGTTCCAGCGTAACGTCGACACCTGCATGCGTTTTTCGAGAATGGCCATTTCAACGTAGTTTGCGAACCTTCTATAAAGTCTAAAACATATTCTTGATGCCCTCTATCACCACTCTCAATTTGTCGGTGAAATTTTGGAACACCCTGTACACCTTATTAACAAATTAAAAACTGTAAAATTTACGGTATTACAAAGTCAGACACACCAACAATCTGCTTCTTTTTCACAATACGTCTTTGAAGAATTTTCCTTCATGTTTAATGTATGTATTTATTTAGAATTTTGTAATAATCGTTTTTAAATATATAAATAATGCATAAAAATTATTCGATTAAAATAATTAATTTGTCATACATATTCAGACCTGCCAATTATGCTAATTTATCCATAATAGCGTTAGCCTCCGTCTTTTTTCACACCAGTAAATTTGTAGAGTAATATTCAGCAATAAGTACTCACGATTAGTAAATAAGAAGACTATTACTCTACAAATGTATGCTTGCCAACATCCTAATTAATATTCCGTAGTATTGTTAGTTCCGCCCTTTTTTTCACACCAGTAAATTTTTAGAGTAATATTCTCCAAATTCAATTACGATTAAATAAGAAAAAAATACTCTAAAAAGATACTGGTGTGAAAAAGAAGGCGGGGCTAACAATACTACGGAATATTAATTAGTATGCTAGCAAGTATGCAAATGTATTAGTGTGGAAAAAGGCGGGGCTTAACACTTTTACGAAGAAATTTGCATAATATCCAGGTCTACTATATTTATTTCGCCTTAACGTATTGTTGTAGAGTTTTTTTTAAACAATTTATTTAATTGCTTGTACTTCATTTTATACTATAGCCATTATATTGCATTTTAAAATTGCACAGAATAAACTTAAACAATTAAAATCATATTCTGAATTCAAGTCCAGCTTGATGATGAAAATTTAGTTTTTTCACTATTAACCTTATCAAAAAAATGATAAAATATATATACCTGTGTGTGAGTATCACTGACGAATCTATGAACAAGTGCCGTCTTGCCGCATCCGCTATCTCCCACGAGCACGACTTTGCACGTCAGTTCTGTACGCTCCATGCACGTCACATCTTTGCCACGCCCTCGGGGCAATCACCGCCGAGCCTGCTGAAGAAATATTTGTTAATGTGCAATATTTCCCAAATAAATCAGCATATTATTAGAGCCGAAAATAATTTAAACTAAGTAAATAAATATGACTTTCTTTATACTGTAATTACGTGTACATACTTGCCAACCATCTCATTATGAACCGTACAATTTTTAGTACCCGCCTATTTTTTCTCACCAGTCAGTTTTTAGAGTAATTTTATTCTCATTTAATCGTAACAACATTTGGACAGAATTACTCTAAAAATAAAGTGGTCAATAAAAAGGGGCGTTTTTTCAAGGGGCGTTAATAATTGTACGGTTATTAATTATTATTATTACGGTTATTAACATTAAATACATTTGGTTTAAATTTTTGCAGATGATTCTGTAGTGATAAATAGATCTGCTAACTTTTTAATTTATTACGTACCTACCTTTTATTCACATCACTTTTTTGTAGAATAATTATCCTCCATATATAATAACGTAAAAATAGACAAGAAAGAAATAAGAGAGAAGATTACTCTTTTCAGAAAGTGGTAGGGGAAAAAGGCGGTACAATACTGCGGAAAAAATTAAAATATTGACAGCTCTGATAATGAGAGGCCGAAAAAAGACTCGAAACGTCTATATTTGTGTTATGTGAAATATGCTGTATGTTTTAATACTTTCGTGACCGCATGTTTTTGGCTTTTTGCCAGTAAGTCCGCCTGTGAGCGTTATTCTAATAAGTTACAATTTTCCAGAACAAAATTATCTGTATTCACATTTATATTACAAATGGATATGCATTATAATCATACTCTCTCTAATCAAATTATTTGTAACCATAGTATATTGTTTGTACAAATAGGAATATTGTGTATATTTTTAAGAAACAAATTACAAATTGCAAAAGAAAGGCCCACAGGTAGAGTTTCAGATTTTCAAATAACGTGAATCTACGTCAGCGGTCGCGAAAATGTTAATTGAACTATGCTATTAAGTGAATATATAGTTTTTCTAACTTTTATAATAAATCGTATTTTAAAAATTAACGAGAAATAGTTAATTATAATTAATTCATACATAAACATTGATTAAATGTAATTATAAACTCTACACTAAATTACTATAAAACGGTATTTTACATTTAACAATAATTATTACACTTGGACAAAATAACAACAACATCAACAACGTTATTGAATGAATAAAATTTTGTAAGCAAACACCATAAATAGAAAAAAATTCAAACAATCGTTTCGAGTCTAAAACATTGAGCACAGTCGTTCATCAGATGAGAATAGTAGGTACGATAATAGCACAAAAATGATAATTCCTTGAAAGTGACACTTCTTGAAAGCTGCCTTCATGTCTACGTTTATCGCCTGATAAAGTGTTGTGTTTACGACTGGAAACAAGCATTTCAAGTTTTTATTTATTTTTATATTTGGTTATAAGTTTTACTTAATACTTTTCAATAGCAGTGTTCCGGGTGCCTCTTACTGCTAATAAATCGTAATCTTAAATTTCTACTTTCAAAATTTGCAATTAAAAAAATTTTGTGGCAAAATTATGATTTTTTATCCATTTGATAAAGTTTACTTTTTTTGAGAGTCTCTCTGCAAATTTATTACTATTCATGTTTTCATTACTATTCATTTTGTTTTATATGTATTATTTTGTTGATGTCAGAGTTGCTAACTATTGTCATTTATTTCGGCATTGCTTGTATTGCCTTCTTTAAACAACATTTTTATTTTATTTATTTATTTATTTTTGAAGCATAATTTAAGTTTTATTTAATCACTAGCCGCCTTCGGCGACCAGCTGGTTCGCGATCCCTGAAAAATCCGACTTTACGAAACTCCTGCTCGGTGGCGCCTGCGGCGCCTTTTTCCCGTTTCAGAAGATTTGTGTCTGACTTATCTGTGGTTTTCTCCAAAACTTGCTTAATTCCGAGCTATATATCGTTAAAAATTATTAGTACGAAATGTGAGCGAAAATCTAAATTTAAAACTCTGTAAAATATAAAAGAATAAAAATTTTCTGGTTTTTCCGTAGTTTTCTCCGAAAGTTTCGTACAGAATTTGAACGGCTTATATCATTTTAATAGCCTACAATAAAAATACTTTAAAATATCTTTTGACTGATTATGTATTATGTATTATGTATTACAATAATGAATATCTATGATGTATTTTAGACTCAAAATGGCTAATCTATCAAGGGCGATTAACGATTTCTATTGAAATCCATCTAAAATTTAAGAATTCCAAAATTGCTTTTTCACAACTGAATTCATAAAAAAAAAGGGGGGGGGGGAATCAATATTATTCTGTTAAAAGTAACTCGGGCGAAAAACAAAAAAGCAATTTTTCCCGACCTCTAGCACCTGGCACTGAAGAATCTTATTCTCTCTTCTCTGTCAAGGTCAGTTGCAAGAGTTTCAGAATTTAATCGAAAACTGCCGCGATACTGAAAATTAAAAAAATTATAACTCATTCAGTTTTTAAAATTTTCTCTCAATCTTTTGGATATTCAATTGTTGAAGCGAGATCTATATACAAAAAAAAAAAAAAGAAATGATTTATCTCTAAACGCTTTTGAGTTATAAAATGTTTTGTGAAAAAATCGATGTTTCGTAAAATCTAAAAATATGGATCGCTAATCCGTATTTTGTAAAAATGTTTATATGGTTCGAAAGAGGATTAAATGTCCTTTCCAAATATACCAGTTGTTAAGAAATGGAACAGTTACTCGGTCGTACAGGGCGTTTCAAAAAAGACAATCGATAAAAAGAGAAATTTTCGACCCTTTTTAAAACTTTTTTTAAAAATATAAAAAAATCCGTATTTTTTTAAAAAAAATTGTACCGTAAGAATCGGTAATAAATGCTCTTTCTCATGGTACAGGTGTATTTTCGATATTTCCAACAGATCGGCAGCGATCGCTTTAGAAAAACCCGCGAAATTTTTCTCTCTCTGCTTTCTCTTTTGAGGAACACGCTGAAGGGCGAAAATTACGATCCGCTCGCTTTTTAATTAGGCATTGGTCGACGTTTTAATTAATATCTCTGGAATTAATTAAAATTTTTAAATTCTGTTTTGACTATCAACTCGGGAAGGCTTCTGAGCAGTGCTGCCAGATTTGAGGGAAATTTTTATTCAACAGCCACCGTTAAATTTTACTTGTAACAGTTATCTAATTACATAGACGATTTCTGTTTCGAAATAATTACCAAACCGTTTCAAATAAAATTTAGTGGTGGGAGTTAAATAAAAATTTCCCTCAATCTGGCAGCACTGCTTCTGAGCACCCGTATGTCAAATTTTATACTTCTGCGTTCAGTAGAGGCTGAACGTATAGATGCACAGACAGACAGACAGACAGACAGATAGACAGACAAACATCTTCTTTTATTATTATAGATAGTTACATACTGGAGAAAAGTGCTACTCAAACAAAAAAAGGTGTGGAAAAGGCGGTACTAACAATGCTCCGAAATAAATTATAAAAATTGGCAACTCCTGTTTGTAAGTGCGTTTCTGCGTATAAAACATTTTAGCTTTCTCCAAAAGTAATTATTTAAAGAAATGTAATATAAAGTTCAGAATGACAAATCGAAAGAGTTTTCTTAGTGCATATTGGTATTATAGGTTTATTATTTACATTAGTTAACCTTTCACATGCTTCCAACATTTTTAATATATTTTTTCGCTGTACGTTATATATCACAGCTCTGAAGCCGCCACAGGTGTCAACTGCACTGACAGGATAAAGAAATTTTGTGCATCTAACATCATATATTAAAACCCCTTGACATCTCAAACACGATTTTTTTTTTTTTTTTTTTTTTTTTTTTTCTTTAAGAAAAATGAAAACTAAAAGGGAAAAAAGCCCCGCCCTATTCTCAGATTTCCTGAAAACGAAAGAAATCGAGTATTTCCTCTTCACTTCACTTGACACCTGCTCGGAGACCCCGGCGGCGAAAGCATGATTCCGCGGAGATAGTACGATACCGTGAAAATCAATGGTGTTTCCTAGCTTTTGGAGAATTGTTTTCTAGGATCAAAATGAAGAAATTTTTCTCTGAGGTAACAAAACAATGTGAAGTGAAAAGAGAAAATAATCGATGAGAGAAAATATATTCTCTGGAGAAAATGGTATAGACGTGCCACATCAACAAATTCTCTTATGGGTAAAAGTTATTTTGCAGGTCATGTTTAGCGTTTTATCATTTTTAGGGTTTAGACACATTTTTTTCTCTAAACTTCTTTTTTTTTTCAGCATTTTCTCATGTTTTCCATTGCTTCCTTCCTCTTTTTAATACTTTTCAAAAAATGTAAAAGTGTTTATGACATCGGTTCTTCTGTCTATCTGTCCATCCGCAAGAACTGCGATATACATAAACATTTTTAGAATGTCTTGATACTGATGCATGCTGATATGTATTATTCAGTTTCACTATACCATGTTCCTTATTTGAAATGGTATAAATAACATTTCTGATTTACGTACAAATTTTCGCAAAAGTATTTTGGTATATTACGGCCTATGAGAACCATTTATTTGAACGAAATTTTAATATATTCTTATGCTACGCATAATACATCAAAATTAGCATACATTGCTCAGATGCATAAAATAAAAACATCTTACCTATAGAATATAGCATGATTAGCGTCAAAATCCAGATACAAAATCCCTGAAGAATTTAAAACTCACTACTATTGCTTATTTATAGGCATTCCAAGGGAATATTTTAATTATTCAAATTTATAGAATTTGAGAATATGTACAATTATTTTAAAATGGTTCAAAATATTCTAGTTAACTAGTTGTAAAAATGCACGAAATTGGTAAAATTTGAGATTTTCCCAACTGTAAAAAATCCGATTTCTTGAAACTATTTATAAATCATAAAACAATTTAAAAGCATCTATAATATTGACTAGGACTGGGCGATGTAGCGAATCTATAAATCGATTTATCTTCCATCTAATATCGCGATATAGAGATAAATCGATTTAACACTGATTTAGAAAATACCTCCTCCCTACCCCTCCTACATATACAAGTCTTTTAATCAATAGTATAATGACCGAAAAGCAACGCTGCTAATACTCATTTATTTTCCGCAATTTCCCATATTGCTATAACTCAGCATCTATGGCTTAAAATTACGCCAAACTGCATAATTTAAAATTAAATTTTAAATTATGCAGTTCAAACTGTAAAGTTTTTATTAAGAAAAGTTATGTTAATTAAACATTTCTGGATGATTAACATTAGGGGCCGTTGTTATAAGAATTGATATTAAAAAGAGTTTTTGATAGCAGGGTTCGTACGGGCCTTATTTTTTTCCCTGAGTCTCACACCAGCATTCTGAAACAATAAAATTCATCTTAATCAGAAAGACTTATTTTATAACGAAAATCGTTCTCAAACATTTACTGGTATAAGACTCAGGGAAAAAATAAGGACCGTACGAACCCTGGATAGCCTTTGGCACAACAGTTATTATTATTATTTTAAATTGTTTAGCCCTTTTTTTGTGTGTTCCTGGTATATGATGGAATATTGAACTTTGTACTTTGATTTATAAAATTTGTCTCTTACCACAATCAGTAAATTAAATTTCCGCTTTCTTAAAATAATAATAATAATAATAATAATATTTTTTATTTTTTTCTCAAGTCGATTGATAAATTCTACACGATATTTTTTAACCAACTGCCCAGTTAAGTAATAATTTAGTAAAAAATATTTGAAAGCTGATGCCCAATTTTTTATCATTTAACTAAAATTTAACAAAATTTCTGCTTTTTTTGTGTCATATTGCCAAAATGCGTTATATTCTGGCGGTCAATATCCAATCTGCCTATAAATAAACCACACATCATTCTGAAAGGGAAAAAAAAAAATCAAGATCAATTTGTTCGTTAGATGAAATAGGTAGCAGAGTTTGAAAAAAAAAAATTAATCTTAAATGATGAAAAAAAATTTAAACTCTATTTCCATTTAATAGTATTTTAAAGTATTAACATTGTAGATTTTATTAACTTCAGTAAATCAATATTTGAAGCTAATTAATGGTATTATAAAAAGCGTAATAAAAAGTACGTAATAAAGAGCACCTTTAAAAGTTCTTGTGTACATTCTTTAACCCCCCCCCTTACAAAATATTAATAACAGAAGTGTCAGACAAAACCAAATTATTGAATAAATAATAATAATGACAAACAGATATATCGTATTAAATTATGAAACTATTTTTATCGTGATTTGCTGTATTCTTAAATATTGCAAAAAATATATTTATTTTCTATTTAATTTAATGAAAAAAAAATCTATGTACTTATATTAATATTTATCACAACAATGTACTCTCTAAAACATGAAGAGTGAGATCTCACTCTCAAAGAGTGGCATATCACTCTTCGAACATGCCAAAATGGAGCCAACCTCTAAAGAGTGAAATGTCTCTTTTCAAAAGAGTCAGATTTCACACTCTTTATTAAGAGTGAGATTATTCAGAACAATTTAAAGAATATGACAGTTTATTTTTCCTTTAAAAAATTGTGTCACTAGACGATATTTTTTCATTTCTCCTTGCGAATCGACTACAATTTAACGGTGCAAAGAATGCAGTTTGGATCTGTCGGGAATCGAAACCAGGCCGTCCCTGTAGCAAGCTAGTATCTTAACCACTGAACCACTGAGCACATACACTAGCTTCTTAATTTACATTATTAAGTCATTCTCATACGTGATCAATCGTGTTTTTAAATTTTTACTTCATTTATCAACAATATAAAATTGCAGAATTCTAAAGGATATTTTAAAATTTAGATTATTTTGAAATTGCTAGAATTAGAATTATTTTAAAAGTAAAATGTATACTTGAAAACAAATTTTTAAGACAAGCAGTCATTTTAAGTAGCTTATGCGGAAAAGAAGTTACTCAAGTGCACATGTTAAAAATAATAATAATAATAATAACTTCGTATACAAATCTACAGATTTTTCTGAAAAACTCGCCTGTTCAGGAGTATAAAACTTGCTGATGATTTTAAATATTAGTAAAATATTATAGCCAAATTTTTGAATATTTAACCTATATTAACTGTCAGTAAATAGAATAAAAATATGAACTGTTACAGATTTTAAGGTGTTGTGCATTAAATATTTGCACTGATATTTTCTCTTATATCTTATATATTTCTAAATAAAACTATTTACTTTCTAAGACGAAATTCGATATGTTTCCTGTGATTTTCGATTCTTCAATAATAATATTATTTCGATTTTGTCAATCGTATAGAAAAGACCAAATTATCTTTTAACATAATTATTTTCCTTTTTTTATTCATCAAAAATCTTTAGTAAATTCTGTTAAACAAATGCCGGCATGAGATTGTCCAGAAATGGTCCTTCATATTTCTTTTGAAATTTGATTAACAGATGGCGCCAGCAATTTCTCACTCTACAAAAGTTTGATCTTGCAATAGATGATGACCTCACTCTTTGTGACAGAGTGACTATACGTCACTCTTTCACAAAAAGTGAGAAGTGTCACATTTTCAAGAGCGATAATAATGTTTTCTCACCTTGATTGGTGTCAAAATAGGGGTCACTTTTTTAAGGAGAGAGATTCTCACTCCAGAAATTTTAGAGAGTATACTGTAATTGCCGAAAATAATTACTTATTACAAAAAGAAAGAAATCATTACTTAGCAAACAAATTGGAATCTCCGAAAAACCTCAAGAAGTTAAAAGTTTGGAACAGTTAGGATTCATCTAAAATCGTATTTTCTTTTATCCTCGATTTAGCATAGCGCAAGCGCAGTACTTCGTCTCTCCTTCGGAATAAACGGAGCAGACAACAGGCGATTTAAGCACATCATCTCTTTGGTATCTCCTTTGAAATGAAAAGCCGGCACGTAGCACAATTCATATTACGATAAATCGTAAGACGGCTTTTGCACTTATTGTTAAATCGTTTTCGCTAAATCGATAAAACTTCAATTGATGCATTAACTCGCAAGCGTGACAAGGAAACTTGATGCCTAGCTAACATCGGATTTTTATCTCTAAATCGATGCAGCATTACATCGTCTAACATCGTTATTCCGAAATTCCATAGTAGATGTTATCTTTAAATCGGATCGCCGATTTTAGCTATGAATCGATTTTTGCAATACATCGATATAACGCCTAGTCCTAATATTGACAAGAAAAGTTCTAGTGTATTAAGTTAAACAAACAACACCAGAAAATTTACCTGAGAAACATATATATATATATACCTATGTGTGTGTGCGTGTGTGTTTTTAAGATCTTATCAAATCAAACTCATACACTTTCTTTTACTTATTTATTTATTTTTTATTTTCTCTCTCTGTGTGTGTATGTGTGTGTTTTATACACCATGTTTAGTATAAGTTTCCAGTGTCCGTAGTTTAATTTAATAAAACAGAACTTTTCCAAGAACCTAATATAAAGTAAAGATTTAATTTACTTATGAATCTTATAATGACTGTAACTAAAATATTTTATATTTATTTTTAAGCGAATAGAATTTTGTCTGATTATCAACATGTAACAGCACGAATATCGATTTTTCTTAAAGTCAATTAAAGAAGGTGAGAAAAGTTAAAATGGTAGCCTTTCGCCACCATTTTTATTTTCCGATTTCCTGAAAAAAAAAAGACAGAGAGAGAGAGAAATCAAATTTTTCACTTCAGTGCACATGGCAGGTTCTGCAGGGCTTAACAGAGAAAACATAATTTCAAAGCCTGCATATACATATATATTGAAATCAGTCACTGGTTCTATTTTCTTTTTTTTTTTTTTAATTAAAATCCCTGGTTTTATATTTATGTAAACTTTACAAATCGGGAATAAAGAGGAAGAGATTAAATTACTGACAGGAAAAAAGAAAAAGAAAAGAATCAGACATAAAATCTTTACTTGAATATCATTTTTCTCTTGGTTAATTTTTTTCAAAAATTCCAGCAATGTTACACTATACCGGCATTCCTAGATTTTTTAAACCGAAACCAAAACACGTACTCGACATCTTATTCATTATACATAACATCTACAGATAAAATCTACAGTAATTTTATGTTTTATTTAATTGACAGGAAACGCAAATTAAAAATAAAAAAAAAATTGCAAATTTTTATTTTTATTTTGTTTTGTTTTCATTTATTAGTATCATTATTACTATTTTGCGCGTGTGCCAGTTATTTATTTATTTATTTTAATCTATTAAAAAAGATGAAAAGTATTTTTATTATTTTTAATATTTATTGTAATTATCTAATCAATCTTTTTTTGCGTTGTCTCTCACTAGAAAATCAAGAATGCGAAATTTATTTCTGGCTTAGCTTACTTTGTCAAAGAATCAAAAATGGAAGCTATTATTAAAGACTTTTAATAACTTGAATAGCAATCTTGAAAGCAAGAATGGGTGAATAAAAAAAAAAAAAAAATAAGAAAAAAAAAAGACAAATCGCTTTTCCTCCGATCTCTTGGAAAATAAAGTAATCTAATTTTACCACCGCATTGCTCTTGACACTTCCTCGAGGGTCTGGCAAAGACGATTGAATTCTGCCAAATGGAAAGAAAGCTTGAAAATTAGATATCTTTGTAAAATTGTTAAAATCACCGTTGGCGTATTTTGTACTTTTTTTTTTTTTACTTTCAGGTAGAATAAACGAGAAAATAAATATGTAATTCTTTTAACACTTTTTAGAAATATAATTGTGAGTAATGTTCTTACACAAGTAATGATAATGTAGAATCTAAGAAAGACGCAATATTTTAGTTCTTATTAGATTATATCCGACCAAAAATATCTTCACGAGATAGAATCATGATAATTATTCCTTTAACTTTTCTCTTTATAGGATGCAAAATGATGCATATCCATACTTGCCAACATCCTAATTAATATGCTGTAGTATTTTTAGCCCCGCCTTTATCACACCAGTATTTTTTTAGAGTATTTTTTTTTTCTTCTTTAATCGCAATTAACTTTAGAGGATAGTATTTTAAAAATTTACAGGTGCGAAAAAAAGGGCGGGACTGACAATACATCGGAATACTAATTAGGATGTTGGCAAGTGTGCATATCTGCGAAGTGTTACGAATTTTAGATACCAGTGTTTTATGAATATAATACAAATTTCTTACCAGTTTTTATTGTAATTTCTATAATTAAATAAAATGAAAATTTATGAATATACATACTTGCCAACCATCTCATTAATAACCGTACAATTGTTAACGCCCCCTGAAAAAACGCCCTTATCATACACCACCATATTTTTAGAGTTATTCTCTCCGAATATTGTTACGATTAAATAAGACTAAAATTACTCTAAAAAATTATTGGTGTGAAAAAAAAAAAAGGCGGGTACTAAAAATTGTACGTTTCATAATGAGATGGTTGGCAAGTATGTATATATAAAGTATCCGAATTCGTAACATTTGGCGCTATGTAATGAAAGGTAAGCCTTAATTTTTTTTTTTTTTTTTTTTTTTTTTTTTTTGTGGGGGGGGGGGTTGTGTTTTTTTTTATGATCATTTACGACATGATGTAAAAGAATACCTGCATAATACTGATGTCAAGTGATATGAATATTAGAAGGAAAATAAAGAAAGTGTTAAACATCACCATTCATATATTTTACACTTTACGTTGAACTTTTACTTGATGAGGGCTAAAAAAAACTCCAAGGGTGTAACATCAGTCACGCTGAAAGAAAAATTTTCCTCTTTTTTTTTTTACCACTATCACCATACAACAATATTAGTGGCATAATTACTGCTGTAATTGTGATCAAATAGGAAAGGGATTCTTGTTAAAAAATACTGGTGGTATTAGAAATATCTGTTATGTGACTGACGTTACATTTTTCGTGGAGTTGGTTTTATAATGTGGTGCTGGATGGCGTTGTTACACTCGACACCTTTTTGTGCAAGTGATTACGCAACTGTATCGGTTGCCTAATCACTTCGACAGTTATTCGTGAATTATATATCACTGAATCGTGAATTATTATCACTCCTCAAAATTATTAGTATCAGTTGAATAAAAAATACCTAAATTTGGCAACATAACACAGACCGACATAAATGAAGTTGACAAAATTTGATTTGATGATTTCAACTGAACTTTATGTATTTTGATATGCTGAAACCGATAATGCAGCCCATTTTTCTCTACCACGTATAGATTTTTGCCAATACAGGGTGTTACCGACACGATTTTTTACATATACCATCATAACAATCGGTTGGTTGGTTGGTTGGTTAGTTAATATGGTTTTAAGTCGCACTAGTGCTTCACAATTAAAACAATAGGCATCTATTATTAATTAATCATGGAAACATACTATAAAACTTACCATATAATTATATTGGTGGAAGAGTAATGGAAGAAATTGTATAGGCAGGCACCCTGTATTGACAAAAATCTATACGTGATAGAGAAAAACTGGCTTCATTTCGGTTTCAGCACACCAAAAAACAAAAAGATTAGCCAAAATTATAAAATCAAAATTTTACATGTCGACCTGTGTAATCAAACGTTGAGTGAGATCTCCCGAAAAACTGCTTTTCACCAGAGCCTGAATAAGGGAGAAGCACACATTATTTATACTTACACCGTTATTTTTTAACAAAATACTTTCCTCCTATAATAAACAGAAAATTCTCATTAAAAATTATTTTAAAAGAATTCTGGTGTCTAATAACAGTGAGTAAATTGGATTGTTTTACACCGTTCATTTTTTATAAAAAATATTTCCTCGTCGAAGCGTGGAATTTCTATGACATGAAGTAAAAAATAATTTAAAAATATTTCGGTGAGAGCAGAGATAATGTGTGCTTCCCCATTAATCGGGCTCCACTTTTCACAATGTTCAGTACATGCCAAAGCATACTTGTTTGTCAGTCTTTCCAGCGCGTCATAAAAAGCTTTCTTTTCACTGGTTAATCGTAAGAGAAAATACTCATAGAAACAACTATTTTTTCACGAATATTCAGAAAAATCGTTCGTATTCTCAACTATTATTACTTTAACTTTGAGGCGATTTGAGCCAAAAATATTCGCTCAAATTGATATTCGGCTTAAAATTTGTGCAAAACAATGTCGCGTATAATAACGCCATTTATTCGAAAGGGTTTTTTTTTAGTTATATATATATATATATATATATCCATGAATGTATGTGCCAATCCCATATAAATGAATACAAATAATATGAAGAAGCCTCATAATCACATGTTACAAACAAAATGTATTTCAAGCATTGATATTTACAGGGTGATCCCAAATATTTTGATTTTTTTTTAAATTTTTACTCCTCCTTTTTTTATTTCGGGGCAAATCTTTTGCTGATATATACGAAGTATAACGTGTTCTTTACAGTGTCACTTGCCGAAAGTTTCACGATAATTCGTCAACAATTTTTCTTGATATTTAATAAAACATATGCATAGTTGGCAATTTTTATAATTTATTCCGGAGAGAACTGTTAGTACACGTCTTTTTTTCACACCAGTTAAAGAGTAATTTCCTTCTTATTTGATCGTTATCATAAATTGCATAATATTATTCTAAATAAATCGCATAGCTGCCAGTATTTTAATTTATTCCGGAGTACTTTTAGCCCCGCCTTTATTTCACACCACTTTATTTATAGGAAAATTTTCTTCAATATATATAACTTTGATAAAATAAGAAAAAATTACTTTAAAAAAGTAAGTGGTACGAAATAAAGGCAGGGCTAAAATTACTCTGGAATAAATTAAAATATTGACAGCTATGAAATTGTAGTGTGGAAAAAGAGCGGGTATTAACAATCTTTAGAATAAACTAAGAAAGTTGGCAACTCTACATATGAATTCAAAAGTATCCAGTCATTTCAGATATAGTTGCAAATTTAGCACCTTTTGTTACTAAGTTGGCAACTATCTTTTTGGACAGGTAGTGTACTAAATCACAATTTCTTGTGTAAATATACATGAATATGCCCTTACGCTACGCTGTCAAGATTTTTTTTTGTTTTTACAAGTTTACTTCGGACTTCGGGTACTGTTGGATGGAAGTACCTATGACAAAAGCCATGCATCTTCCTCTGCCTAAGGATGGAACTAACGAGGCGCGAGTTCTAAAAAAATCACAATCACTGCAACGGAGAAAGGGGGGAAACAGAGAAAGAACACCAAAACATAAATACTTATAACTGCGAAGGCTCCATGGGCTACCTAGTTGATGAACAACTTTACGCCCAGTAGATGCATGATTGTAGAAAACTGTGTAAGGCCACACAGTTAAATAAAATGTCTAATATTTAGAAAATACATAAATATAATGCTAAAATATCATGTAAAAAAAAGTGCAGTTTTAAAAATTGGTGACAATATAATAAAATGACAGGAAAATTTTAGAAGTGTTGCCAAATCTGTCGGATGTTTTATTCAGTAATCACCATACATTTTAAGATGTGATATTTGATATACATAATAATCTATCAATCATCGAAGTGATTAAGCAAACATTACAATTAGAAATTATCGGCGATTATAGAATAAAAAATCCGCTAGATCTAGCGATACTGGTTGCGAGGCGCTAAAAACGTTTTGATGAAGGCTTACGTTTTAAGATTTTAAGCAAATCTGAAAAGTAGTTTGCTTGATAGTATTTGTTACTTTGGTGTTACTTTTGTTACTTCGCAAAGCTTTTGTTGTGACATATGACAACACTGAAAACAAGCGCTGGAAATTTTCTTAAGCTGATTTTCTCTAATTTATCTCCCAGAAATATTCAGTAGAATATCTTTGATAAATAAGTTAGATAAACAGATAGTTAAGAGATAGGAAAATATTCAGAATCAGAAAATGTTTGAATAACAGTCCTATAAATCATGCTAAATATTCGATTAGCGAAATTCGATAGGAATAATTTTCGGAAAATACCTGACATTCGTTCATTTATAAATCCTTTCATCGGCACTTAAACAATTAGTCACAGACTTTATGCTGAACATTGCAGCTATATTAACGTATTGATAAACAATTTCGATGTTAAACATTGTTAATAAATCATAGTGTTTGACAGATCTGTACATAAGTGGATTACTATACATCGCACCATCCAATTATAAGAAATATTGTTCTATGGAATGTTGTTTGTATAACAGAATATTGTGAAGAGTAATTTGCCATTATTTAAGAACAAAAGTTAGATAAAAGTTAGCTTACAGCATAAGTCGTACTAAATATGTAGATGATTAAGTATGCAAAAAATAATCAGAATGTTTTTTTCCACTATTAATATTTTATTAAAATACAAATTGAGAATAATTTTAATAATGATATCCATTTAGCGTATTAGATAATACGAATTTAATTTTTTATCCTTTAGAAGGCCATCAGAAATAATATTTACCATCAAATTCATTAAATTTAAATAGGGAAGGCAGGGTGAGCTATTTTTCCACGCTTATTGCTTTTATTCTAAGCACCCTTTTTGTAGTAAGTATACTTCCTGTTCCAAAAGAGATAGAAAGAGAATATCAAAATACAAGCATCAACACGTAGTAAGAGATTATATGTTTGTGCAAATATTTTAATGTTTTATCACGTATTTTGGTAGAACAAACCTACCAATTATTATAATTTACTCAATAATAGTGTTAGGACCCGCCTTTTTCTCACACCACTATATTTTTAGAGTAATTTCTTTCTTTAATCATAAGTACAAATTGCAGAATATTAATATACAAATATACTGATTCCAAAAGGCATAGAAAGAGAATTTCAAAATGCAAGCATCAACAGGTAGTAAGAGACTATATGTTTGTACAAATATTTTATCACTTATTTTGGTAGAACAGACCTATCAGTTATTATAATTTACTTAATAATAGTGTTAGGGCCTGCCTTTTTCTCACAACACTATATTTTTATAATAATTTCCTTCTTTAACCATAGCACAAATTGCAGAATATTAACCCTTTCACAACCGCATGTTTTTGTCTTTTTGATCGTATGCCCCGCCTGTGGGCATTATTCTTTCCCGTTACATTACTTCAGAACAAGATTTTCTGTATATCCATATTTATATTACATATGAATATACATATTAATTATACTCCTTCTAATGCAAGTATTTTTATTCATAGTATTCTGATCATGCAAATATGGACATAGGGAATATTCTTAAGAAATATAGCAATATACGAATTACAAAAGAAATGCCCACTGGCGGAGTTGAAGATTTCGAAATGACTTGAAAGCATTTTCGCGACCACTGACTTCAGAGCCTGATTAAGGGGGAAGCACACATTATCTCCACTCTCACCGGAATACTTTTACAATTATTTTTTACTTCATGTCGTAGAAATTCCCCGCTTTGACGAGGAAATATTTTTTATAAAAATGAACGGTGTAAAACAATCCAATTTACTCACCGTTATTAGACACCAGAATTCTTTTAAAATAATTTTTAATGAGAATTTTCTGTTTACTATACCAGGAAAGTATTTGTTGAAAAATAACGGTGTAAGTATAAATAATGTGTGCTTCCCCCTTAATCAGGCTCTGACTGACATAGACATACTTGCCAAAATACTAATTAATATTCCGTAGTATTGTTAGCTCCACCTTCTTTTTCCCACCAGCATCTTTTTAGAGTACTTTTCTTCTTATTTAATCGAAATTACATTTAGAGAATATTACTCTAAAAATTTACTGGTGCGAAAAAAAGGGCGGGACTAACAACACTACGGAATATTAATTAGGATGTTGGCAAGTATGCATAGATTCACGTCATTTAAAGATCTGTAACTCCGTCAGTAGGTGTTTCTTTCGCAGTTTGTATGTCATTTATTTCTTTAAAATATACACAATATTAATATTTCTTCAACTAGTATACTATCGATATAAATACTTTGATTAGAAAGAGTATAATTATAATGTATATCCATTTGTAATATGAATCTGAATATAGAAAATTTTGTTCTGAAAGTTATTTTGATCTGTAACTTGGGAGAATAACGACCACAGGCAGACTTTACTGTCAAAAAGACAAAAACATGCGGTCGCGAAAGTGTTAATCTACAAATATTCTGATGTGGCGGAAAAAAGGCGGGTTCTAACACTATTACGGATTAAATTAAAATATGACTGGTAACATAGATGCCAAAATTTTAATTTATTCCGGAATATTTTTAGCCCATACCACTCATTTTTTTTTAAATTATTTTTTTTTTTCTGATTTTATCGAAATTGTATATTGGAAAAAAAAAATTCTATAAATAAAGTGGTGCGAAATAAAGGCGGGCAAAAAATACTCCGGAATAAATTAAAATGTTGCCATCTATGCTGGTAGTCGTGTTAAAATAGCATTATTCTGATTAATAAAAAATATATAATTAATTCAAGCAAATTTGGTGCTATTTCTTCTACTGTAAATCTTTTTTCATCCCACTTTTTAACTTACTTGGTTCATTGATGTATTTTCATAGAAAGTTAAATATGGAATATAAGGTCTAAAAATTTGTTACTGCTGATTGGTAACAAACCAGTACTAATAAGTTGAGCATGTGAAATAAAATATTGCTTCAATCCATATATATATCAACGAATCTGTTGCTGTGAGGCAAAAACCAAATTTTACACGATCCAATAAAGCTAAATAAGTTCTCCTTGGTTTAGGCACGCCGGCCGGCACTGCGAGTAATTACTTCAAAATTATCTCAATAAATATTCGATCTGGTTACGGAAATGGAGAATCAAAGTAAACAGTTGCAAAAGTGCCGCCATATTTTTCACCAATTAAAAACTATGACACCGCCACTAACTTTCTCTTAAATAATGAACCCATACCCTGGGAGACATGTTATAAATACTTAGGAGTTTATATTGATTCCAAATTAACGTGGTCTCGTCACATCTCAGAATCTCTGGGTAAAGCCAAACGAGCCACGCATTCCCTTCATTCTCTCTTAGCTTTTAATAGCCGCTTGTCCCTCAAAAATAAATTATTACTATATAAATCCATGATACGTCCTATCCTAACCTACGGGTGTATGATATACGGATCTGCTTCTAAAACCAACTTGGATAAAATTCAAAAGTTTCAAAACAAGCTATTGCGCAGGTTTTTGAAAGCTACTCGCTACGTCCGCAATGATACTATTCATCAGGATCTCCGAATTAAGCCTATTTATGCTCAATTTCGGAAACTTGCTTTGAAGTTTCACAGATCCATTCCTACTGTTGGAAATCCTCTGTTAGACTCAATTCACAGATACGACGCTAGAGTCGGTCGTGGTAAAAAAACGGCCTCTGGCTATTTTAGTCAGAGGGGATGATTTTCTCCCCGTCTCTAAAAAGCGTAGGAGTATAACTTCCGGAGTCACCTAACTTAGTATTTCCATCCAAAATTGTATTTCCCCTAGATTGAACGAAATGTTCATCTAGCTTTGGCTAACCCTAGTATCAGGCTTATAAACTGAACTTTGTCAGTCGCGAGCTTTGAACCTTCTTACTAGTGAAATTGTTACTTCTTTTTAATTATTTTTTTTATCAAAATTTCCTAATTTCTGCATTTTTTTTTATTATTTGGCTTATTTTTCTAATTTTTTTATTAATTTTATTGTCTTGTAGTGTAGGGATCTGAGGTCTCCTCTCATTGGCCGATTTTCTGGCCTCTGATGGGCTCTTAGTTTGAGGACAAAATCCTCTCGTTTTTAGCTTTTTACTTTCAGTGAGGATCGTGAGTTTTTTTTGTAGGCTTCTGATTGGTCAACGGACTTAGCTCGGAACTCAGGTTCTGGCTAGGCACCGAAACTCTTGAAGATGTTCTATAATTAACTTCACTATTTATTCTCCTGAATTTCAATTACTTTTTGATAGAAAAAAAATGTATGCTCCCCCCCCCCTTTTTTTTTATTAATTGCGGGACTCTGATTATTATTAGCGATTTCCTATGCCCCTTTGAACGCCCTGCTCAACTCTTAATTCCTTTTCGCCGTCCAGACCGTCTCGTCAACGCACGTGACAGTTTCACTGTCACACTTAGGTTTTTTCAAGGAGCTATTTATTTATTATTTATTTTATTATTTATTTTATTATTTATTTATTTTATTTATTTATTTATTTTTTTTTTTTTTTTTAACTCCTGGTGCTTCACTCTGATTGGTCTCTGCTCACGTGGAGATTTATTCAGAGATCAAAATTCTAAATTCATCCCTTTGGCTTTTAATTATTTTATGGAAAATTATTTTTATGTTTTTCGCATTTTTCGTTGGAGGTAAGCATTGGTTGCGACCAAATGCAGGTACTCCGAAGCACATCGTTGACTTGACTTGACTGCGAGTAATTTTTCATTCAGATTTAAAAGTTGATACTAGAAGAATCGCTGTCAATCGTACGATGATTACCGTACACGTCGTTGCCATATTTGCGATTTTGGCTGGAGACATCAAATCAGAAATTTTCTATAATAAATTTTACTTTATCAAATCAGAGCCTCCTTAAGTAGATGCCTTCCACGCGCAGCGAATCCCAATGTTAAATTAGGCAACATTTAAAAAACAAAACTAACGCTAGGTGACAGCACCTACGCAGAGCAACAATTTTCTTCTGTTTCATGGATAAGATATTTTTCATTTAAAAATCTAGCTATTAATTTCAATTTAAAGTCCAAAATTGTATTTTTTTTTTTCTTTTAATTTGAAAAAATGATGTGAAAGTGCTTTATCGTAAATATTTTCAATAAAATATTCAAATATTTATATTTAAAAAAGTATAGAGTTTAATTTTCTTCGAAAGTGGACAAGACCTATTTTAGCTTACAACGTATCAAATAAATAACGCCTTTTTTTTTTTTTTTTTTTTTTAATATGTTATTAATTAAAAAACGAAATTTAAAATTAAATAAGCAAAAACATGGCATATCTATCACGCGATTAAATTATTTTTTATATATTTATTCGATAAAAATTTCAATTTTTTTTTTTTAATTTAGATATCAGATGAAAGTTTCGTTTATATAAATTAAAATATCTGAACTTTAAATGAGTTTCAGTTTAGAAGGAATAATTTATAATGATAAATTATTAAAATGATGTCTTTTTTTTTTTTTTTTTTTTGGTCATGTCCTTTACGTTACATTTTTACCTTATTAGGTGTGAATTATTTTTCTTAAATCGAAAATTTTATATTATTTATAAGAAAAATAGACCAGCACATTAACGAGATAAGTTAACATTCAGTAATAAAAATTGGAGAAGAAAACAATCTGTTGTCTATTCCGTCACAAAAAATAAATAAATAACCATTAAGATTTAAATTTTTAAAATTAAGGATTTCTTGAGTATAAGTTTTCTCTCGCACCAAGTTTTTATTATTATTATTATTATTATTCAAGATTTTATTAGCTCCACCAGTTCCGAGAGGGTATGCTTTCGAAACTGATAGACATTTTCGAAATAAAGTTGTGTTATATTGACATGTTTTGAGGTCTCGTGAAAAGGAAAAATAATGTTTTTAGCGGTTGGTCTGTGCGCGTCGGTTTGTCTATCTCGAATATACTTGGAAAATGCTGAAAGTGTATTTCAGTTTGTGTTAAGTGTTTTTCATATAAGACTAAATTTAAATGCACAATCTGATGTGCACATAGTTTATTGAAAACATACAGGGCTATCCAAAATTAAGCTATAAGTTCTTTTCTGTAGAATGTAATTGACGGAAGTGCTTTGCTACACTTTTTTTATGTCGACGACTGTTGAAGAAGGAAAATTAATTTTTCGAACCTATAATGTAAACAAAATATTTTTTCGAAGTTCTATTTTCAAATCAGGTTTTTGAATAAAGTCACGTTTTGAGGTTCCCTGAATACAAAAAAACATTTTTTTTTTTTTTTAGATTTTAGCGACTGATTTATATGCATATTTATTATCAGAATAACTTAAAAACAAACAAATGCAGGAAATTCACAATTGTATTTTAAATCTCGTATTAGGTTTCAATTTGGAAAAATTTGATAAAGATTGGCAAATTTAAGGACAAATTAATAACATCCTTGAAATATTTTTAGTTCCATTACCCTACTACCGTAGGTAATGAAAGTATTGTGTTCGGTCCAAAAATTCGATATCGAGTTTTCCCTTGATTTATATTTTTAAGGTCTCATGAGTCCAAAAAAAGTAGTTTTTAGCAATTAGCCAGTATGTGTGTGTGTGTTTATGTGAGTGTATGGATGTGGGGATATTTTTCAGTTTTCTGATAATTTTTCAAATCAGTAGGGGAAAGTTGGACAAAACGGGATACCATTCTTGTTTTTTTTTACTACGGAAAATATGTTGAAGAAAACCACACAGGTTTTTTTATATGACTACAACATTTATTGAAGCACACAAAAAACATATTTTTATCTAATTGTAATGATTGTAAAATAGTAAAAAACAGTATTTACCGAACTCTTACACATCCCATTTTAGCATACTTGGGTTGGTTAAACGGGATAGGGATTACAATGTTTAATTTTTTGTGTAAAACTAACTGAAAAGCATAATTAACTGACAGAAAACTGTAAAGTAAAATTTTCACCTGAAAGAACAATGTCTTCAGTAATCAGAGACTTAAAATAAGAGTTTTTTTTTATGTTTTTATTTACAAAATAGGATAGAAGACCTTTTATTTAGGCCTATAGCAGAACAAAAGTCGCATAAAAAGGCATTAGAATACGTTTCCTGATCCCATTCTTGGCATTCAGAACATTGTATCCAACCTTCACCAGCCTTAGAATTGACGTACAGTGTTTTACAATATATGCAGGTTTCTTCTCCCTCTGTTTCATCTTCCGACAATGACGACATATATTCTTGGCTGCTGCTTGCTGAAGGTTTATTAAACTTTTCTATTTTTTTACTTTTAACATCAGGATTAGGAGTTCTTTTGGATTATTTTATAGGCCTACTTTCGGGTTTGGCTGGACCTGATAGTTCTTTTTCTTCCTTTTTCCATTTCCTTTTCTTATAAACTTCTTTTTGGAATTTTTAGAAGGATTTCTTAACAGCATTTTCTTTAATTTTCTTGTAGTTTTATCATCATTTCTATTTCTTCCATTTCTAACTTACTCTTATACGGAGATGATGTTATTACTACAGTTTCTTTTTTCTCTTACCAGCCTTGTTTTCTGGGCGAAGTCCTTTTACTTGAGGTACAGGTAGAACAAACTTTGGAGAGATGGAAAAGAGTAGCTTAAGTCGATAACAAGAGAGTTCTAATCCTTTCTTCCCTGAGGATGTTGCAGGTTGGTCTGTCCGTAGGCTCTCTCCTGACAGGTTTATTGGCTGGTCTACTCCTACGATGTCCCTTGAGAAAAGTATATAAAAAACTGTATCCCGTTTTATCCAACTCATAAGTGTTCCGTTTTGTCCAACTCCGACACTTTTCAAAATAAACATGGCTGCTGCCTAAATGTGAAAGGAAAATTAGACAGACTACACATGAGAATATTTGTTAATAAATGCTTAATCAAATGTAATATTCACCGGAGTTGTATTCTCATATATGTAGGCAGAATAATGTAGAAAACAACGCACATAAATGGAGGAAGTGCCAAGAAAACAGAATAAAAAAGTTCTAAGAACTACAACTTTCCATCAACTAGTGATCTCGAGACGGGACGAACTGAGAATGATGCAATAATGGCCGAGAACAAGTTTCTGTCGTCATCCGCTCGATACCAGTACTAGCCGGGTCCCTAGGCGACGTATCCCGTTTTGTCCGACTATCCCGTCGTTTTATTAAACTTTCCCCTACTCATGATATTTAATTTTTACATGAATTTTTAATTCCATATTCCATTTGTGTGGTAAAAGGTTAATAAAAGTAATGTTTTGAATCTTAAAACTTAGTATTTTTAAAAAGAACAAAAGTAGAAATAAAAATGTTCTATTTTTTTCTTTTCAAGATTCCCAAAACTTTTGTTTCGATTTAACTGAAATAATCAAATTTTTATACGCATTTACACAAGTCTTTAAAAAACAGTGGTATTAAAAAAATATACATCAATCTTGTTCCTATATTGGAGTATTTTATAGTTTTATTCATAAGTTACTAATGTAATTTATGAATAAAACTACAAAATACTCTAATATAGAGTTACTTCAAAGTAACTAAGAACAAGTTATTTTTCTGTATTCCTACATCAATAAATAAAAATTGCATTTCATTTTGTAATAAGCATAATTATTTTATTTGTTAAATCTAACTTACTAACAGAGGTGTCAACCCTTCGAATTTTTACATCATAGTTTCTTTTAAATTTATCTTCGTCTTAATCACAGAATTTACTATAATAAAGAAAAATAATGTTTTTTGTGAAAAATATCATTGATATTCAAAAATCCGGAGGGTTGGTAATTTTGCATTAATTATTTATGCAGTTTACATACCTTGTCTTGCAATATTTGCAAGCCATTTTTTACGCTGAATTGAATTGCTTGGTATTTTGTGAAAACTTATATTTTCACGGCGACTGTCCGATTTACAAAATGGAACGACGCAAAACACCATACTATAAAAATAAAAAAAAACCTCTCACATTTGTTAAATTAATAAAACAAAAACCATGAAGAACTCAATTGAAACTCAATTGCATCGCGAGAAATAAACAGAACTTTACGTACGGTATCAAGCGCCATCTACTGGCTACGTTCTTCTTGTACTGTTGCCAAGTTTTCGAGCGACTCGCTAGGCATCTACTTAATGAGGCTCTGATCAAATCGTAGGAAGTTAATATAAAATATTTCTGGCAAGAAATACTGGTGTAAAGCCTGACTAAAAATATCAGAAATGCTGCTATGTTTTCTGCCACAGCCTCCTAAACTAGATGCCATCCGCGTGGCTCAGAAACTTTGCAACAGTTCAAGCGGTAGACAGCGCCACCTGGTACAGATTGCGCGACTGTTTTATTCAACTGTCACCGATAATTTTAAGAAGTAATAAATGATATATGTAATCGAAATTTCTTCGATTCTGTTCGCGTTTTATGTCTGTCAAATCCCACTTTAAAAGTTTTTGGTGCCTGTTGAATAAACAAAGTCGCTCAATCTGGACCAGGTGGCGCAGTCTACCGCCAAGTTTCCGAACCACGCGACAGGAGGCTATGATTATGCATACTTCATACTTGCCAACCTAGCCCTGTCGCTTTCTGCCTATTTTTTTTCAGACCAGTCTTTTTTTAGAGCACTTTTCTTCTTATTTAATTGCAAATATATTTGAAGAGAATTATTCTAAAAATTAAGTGGTGTACAAAAAGGGGCCGGAACTAAAAATCTTCCGGGTTAAGTTGGCAAGTATGATGCTTGCCAACATACTAATTAACATTCCGTAATATCGTTAGCCCCGCCTATGTTGTGAAAAACAACAGTAACTTTTAGAGTATTTTTCTTCTTATTTAATCGTAATTCCATTTGGAGAATTTTTCTCTAAAAGTTTGCTGGTGTGAAAAAAAGGGCGGAACTAACAACACTACGGAATATTAATTAGGATGTTGGCAAGTATGGTATTATGGTACAGTCGGGGAAAAAAAAAAAAAAACGCAACACTCAACGTAACTTCGTTGCTAATCGATGTAGAAGAACGAAGGACACTTTGGTCCCGCCGTTTTGGTCCCGCCACTTTGGTCCCGCCATTTTGGTCCTGCCGTTTTGGTCCCGAGGAAATTTTGGTCCCTGGCCATTTTGGTCCCGAGACATTTTGGTCCCACCAATTTTTTGCAATTTTTTAAATATGTATCAGTTTTTTAATATGATAACATATTTATTGATACGGGAAAATTGAAGTGCTCTTAGAATATCTTTAATTAAGGAACATCTTACACACAAATATATAAATTTTCAACATTACGATTGCTGCCTATCTATTCAGATTCGGAGAATTTTGTACTAATTTTTTTACGAACATTTTATTTATTTATTTTAGGCAATTGCACTTTTTTTTAATTGATATTTTTTTCATTTGATTTCGATTTAACTTAATTCAATTGTAATTTTAATTTTAATTTACTATCAGTGACAACATTTTGTGATTTTAAAAGTATTGTTAACAATAACAACAGTAGATAAAGTTTGAATTATTTTAAAATTAATAAAATACAGAAAAATTTTGTTTAAAACAAATGAAAAAGAAAGACAGAAAACCTTACGATATTAAATATAATTTGCTTTTAGTGGCAGAATGCTATTTCTTTCAAAGAATTAATTATTGACCTGCTCCCATCATAGACTCTTCTTCATAAGCATAAGCTTGGGATCATTTATGAAGTTCTTGAATTTATATATGATATTATTCATAAATATATATGTGTGTGTGTGTGTGTTTGAGAGAGAGAGAGAGAGAAAGAGAGAGATGCGTTTCATTCGATTTGATTGTGATTTAATTTTTATCATTAATCTAAGAGGAATTTATTTCAAAATCTGTGTTATATTGATAATAATAATAATAAAATGCATGTTTGTTTGTCCGTGATACTTAATTACGTTAACCGTGTATGTATGTGTATAAATTACTTTTTTTTCAATTACAATAATTTTATTTTAAAAATTAAAAAATGTAAGTAGTCCAATATTTAATTAACTGTGCCATTGCAAGCATAAATGTTCAGAAAATGTTGATGTACAATTTTTTATCTTTTTAATTTAATATTATGTTTAAAAAAAAAAAAAAAAAAAAAAAAAAAATCTGTCTGATATGTCTCTATGGCTAAAAGCAATGCCCGCATTGAAATCTCTGTAGCACATTGAGATTCGGTTCGCACCTGTTTCTCCCACAGACAATAAAAAGACATTTCACTGTTTTGTTTCAGCGCATTTGAAAAAAAAAAAGGGGGTGGGAGGGGCTTTTAATGGACATTTTCTTAAACAATATTGTAAGGGGTTATAATGGAATAAAAATGCTTTTCCAATTCTATGTGATATGTAACTATTTCCTGTGTTTGACAAATATATCCGGATTGACAGAGAAGAAAATGAATTAAGTTTAGCAGATCTGTACAAATTATTCCTGAGCTCATTATTTAGGTTCCTCGCATCTTCTTTTATTATTAAACTCTAACATTTAGGAGATGCTTCGATAAAGCATTGATTTCCTACAAATTTTGTATTCGAGCACTCTAAATATGAATGTGATAATTAAGAGCCGCATTACAGTGTTTTATATTAAAAACCTCGTATTTTATTTAAACTAAAATTTTGCAGACTTAGATAAATTGACAATGCTTAGATCTGCGCTGATAACTAATACTTTTATCATTCAAAATTCGATCCGAAATAATAAATTTTCTGTTCCATGTGTCCTATAGTTACATCATTTTCAACAAAGGTTGTAGATATTCAACTCTTCAATTGAAAATATTCGTCTAGGTTCTCTTTTGCTCGAAGTTCCCTCATGTACGAGTATTTGCTGTCCTTTTTCCTCTATCGTACAAAGAAAAAATTTAAATCTCAAAATTTTAGACATTTTTTTTCAGTTTTATTTGTTACTGCAACTTTCTGTTGCAATAATAATAATAATTTTCCTACCCCCATGTTTTCAAGTCAAAAATTCGAAAAAATGAAGAAGAATTTCGCTTTTTCTTCTGTAATACTTTGATTATTCCTGATATCGGGACCAAAATGGCGGGACCAAAGTGGCGGGACCAAGACGGCAGGACCAAAACGGCGGGACCAAAATTTCCACGGGACCAAAGTGGCGGGACCAATTCGGCGGGACCAAAGTGGCGGGACCAAATAAACGGCGGGACCAAAGTGTCGTGTACCCGTAGAAGAATGTAACAGTATCATTCGACGGGGAATTGTGAGTAGTTTCAGAAAATGAAGTGAAATTTTGAATTGGGGGTCGTCTACATATTAAAACGCGCACCAACTTTGATTTTTTGAATTGTAATGCCCCATTTTTATTTTATATTTGAATTCCTGGGATCACGACAACGCGAAAAAGTATATTGGTTGTATATTTTACTTATTTTTTCACAGAGTTATAAGCGTTCAAAGTTTGATGGTGCTAATGTTAAATTCATATTTCAAACTTTTATTAATATCTTCACAAAAAATAACTTGATCGATATATATATTTTTTTTTTTTTTACAAGATACAGTGAAGAAACCCAAACATAATCCATCATTACTTTTGATTCTGAAAAATGTTTTTAATTCTGAAAAATATTAATAAATTCATATTTATAAAAATTATGAATTATGACCTATATTAATTTTTACATAAAATGAATCCTAATGCCGAAAAATATGGGTGCGCAAATTTGCAGCTCATTCCAGTTATTAGTTTTCGAGATATAAATAAATCTTTCTTTTCGAGTGGTTTAGGGGGTCGTCTCTTATAAGGTTTTGCATGAGATAACGAATCAAATCTTAAAAAATAACAAAGAAAATTAAACAAAATATTTTTATTTTTTACTTACGGGTCAAATTATGTAACAACAACGTCAAACGCAAAGAAATGATACAAAAATGATGATTTTTAGTCATATTAGTCATCAAGAATTCCTGTTTTCTAAAGAAGACAAGCCCCGCCTTCATCGTTCTTCAAAACAAAACAATACAAAAAAGAAAAGAAAAGTAAATATGACATCGAGTATTCGTGTTAAACCCCTTATTTTATATTGACAAAAATATGCACAAATGGTATTTACTTCATCGATTACTGGTGATAAATTTTGAATCTTTAAACGAACACTAGAAGAAAAAAATTAACTAAATAAGCGGGGTTTACTGTTTTAAATAGAAAAATATGATTAATATTTCAGAAAAAAATTTCTGTATTCACAATTATATTACAAATGGATAGACATTATAATTATATTCTTTCTAATCAATATATTTCTATCCATAGCATATTTTATTGCAAAAATATGAACAATGGGTACACACTTAAGAAATAAGTAACACACAAATTACGAAAGAAACGCCCACTGACAGAGTTGCCGATTTTCAAATGGCGTGAATCTATGTCAGCAGTCGCGAAAGGATTAATTAAGAAATTATAATTTCACAGAAATTATAAAACGAATCGTAAGTTCCAAGGAGTTCAACTGACCCAAAACTGGTAAGTGCGATTAAAATTGTTTAATATTTACTTCATGAACCCTTACAATAATTTATCGGAAAAGGTTTAGTTTATGCGTTGTTGTATATATATATCTATATTATTTCAATTCGTATATTATGTTACACCTACAAAAGAAAATTTAAGCTTTATTGGTGATCAGTACAGCCATAATAGACACTTTTACTTGAAAAATATTGCACTTTTTCAAAGAGTACTGACTGGAGCAGTCAAAAGTGTAATGTATTTAAATAGACCTAAAATTATCTAAAAAAGTACTGAAGTATATACAAATCTAAAAAACTGAATTCTGGTTAATTAAGAAATTCGAAAATATAAATGTGTTTATTAATTTATATATTTCTTTTCTTCCTGAAAGATTTCCGGTGTGAAAGATTAAAATTTTGTCTATTTCTTATTGCATCTTAATTTTATTTTTCTACATTTAGAGATAACCCCCTAACACATTTTTGGTTATAACTCTATAAATACTAAAGATAAAGTATACAAACAGTATACTTTTCCGCACTGCCAGACTCTCAGGAATTCGAATTTGAAGCCAAAATTGGGTGCTACTATTGACAAAATCAAATTTGGCGTTAATTTCAATCTGTAGATGACCCCTAATTCAAACTTCGATGATATTTTCAGAAAATGCATTTAATTTCCTGTTGAATTATGTCTATTATGTGTTCCTGCGTCAATAAATAACGAAATTACAGCTGGCGTTGCGTTTTTTTTTTTTCCCCGACTGTACATTTGGTAGACAACACTGACTAAAAGAAAAAGCGATAAAAATTGAAATTTGGTATCACGAAATGTCACTTCTATCACAGAATTTCAAAAATTGATTGTATAAAATTAAATAGCAGATTTTTTTTTTTTTTTTTTTTTTTTTTTAACTATTGCTTTATAGTATCTTAGCTTCTAACGTATATGTTCCAAAGCAATAGCAATACTATTATTTAATTAGGAATGTAGGAGTCGGTGCAGTCACATTTGGTAATACCATTTTATTTTAATAGAACAAAATAACAATCATTTGCAGTTGTTATGGCTGATTTAGATCTGTTAATTATTCTAATTTATTCAGTGATTACAGGGGGCGTACTCTCCACCCTTTTTCAGGACACACTCAGGAATGAGAATATTTTAAAATTCAATGCTACCACTATTTTTATGGAATAATCTCTATGCTGTATTATCAGGGCACATTACTATAAATATGTGCATAAATTTTCTGCATGAAGTTGATGGTGGCAAAAAAAGGAGAAATTTGTTATGTCTGAGAGTGTCCTGAAAAAAGCGCGAAGAGTACGACAGCTGTGATTATGTTAAGACCCGCCTTTTTATCATACCGCATTTCCTGTAGAGCAATTTTCTCTAATATATGCTTACAATTAAATAAGAAATAAACTCTCTTAAAAAAATCGGTGTGGAAAGAAGGCGCGTCCTAACACAATTACGGAATAAATTAGAACAAATATTAAGTCTACTGAATGAATAACAAGGATGTTGCTTTATAACAATGGTAGTATTCAAAAAAGTGACTGCGCCGACTCTTGGGAGGGTTCAAAATAATTTATTATCGCAAAGCTTCGCACTTTCAACAATCCAGGGTCTTGCAATATATTTAATATGATCTGATTGGGGCTTATGACATTCTTTATACCTTTGAAAAGATTTCACGAGATATCGAAGAAATTTATATGTTTCAGTAAAGACGTAATTGCTCTGTATGATTAAAGCTTTATAACAATGTTGGAAAAAAATTAATTAATTAATTAAACCAATGAAAATTGACAACAATTAAAACTGCTTTAATTTGAAAAAATTAATAATTGACGATAAATATTAAAAAATTGACAGCCCAGTGGCGGATCCAGAACTTGACTTTTAGGGGGGGCTAAGATTTTTCAAAGTGTTATTCTAGACCAATAAAAAATTTACAATTGCAATATTCAATTGTGAATGTCAGTATTTTGGGGGAAGGGGGGGGCTTCAGCCCCCTAGCCCTCCCTTAAATCCGCCACAGACAGTTACTTCCGTTTTTCAATTTTGTTTATTTAGTTTTACATTTGATTAAGCTATTTAAGAGTTCAAAAATATAATAGTTTATCATTTAAATAGCAACCAACATTATTAATTTTTACTTCCATTACCCTACTACCGTAGGTAATGGAAGTATTGTATTCGGTCTGAAAATTCGATATCGGGTTTTCACCTGATTTACACGTTTTAAGGTCCCCTGAGTCCAAAAAAGTGGTTTTTGGCAATTGGTCAGTGTGTATGTATGTATGTGTGTGTGTGTGTGTATGTATGTGGAGAATCTTCTGGCTACTATAGCTCAGAAACTAATAAAGATAGAGCTACGAAACTTTAGAATTGAAATACGTCTGGTCTACAGATGAAATTTCCAAATTTTGGTGAAAATTGAAAAACCGGAAGTGGGACATCGGAAACCGGAAGTGGGACCGTAAGTCCGTATCTCAAAAACGGCTCTAACGATTTTCTTCAAACTTGCTATATAAACACTCTATTAGATGTCCTTTCGAATGATATAGTTGGTTAGTTCAGGAAAATTGATAGGCGTCCTGTATAAATAGCTCAATTTCAGGCCTCGCAAAGGCGTTCCTTTAAAAACGGTTGTACGGATTTTTTTCAAACTCGCCATTTTAACACACTTTTAAATATGCTTTTGTATGTAATTATTGTTTTCCTGTCAATAATTGAGTTTAACCGGAAGTGGGACATCGGAAACCGGAAGTGGGACCGTAAGTGCGTATCTCAAAAACGGCTCTAACGATTTTCTTCAAACTTGCTATATAAACACTCTATTAGATGTCCTTTCGAATGATATAGTTGGTTAGTTCAGGAAAATTGATAGGCGTCCTGTATAAATAGCTCAATTTCAGGTCTCCCAAGGGCGTTCCTTTAAAAACGGTTGTACGGATTTTTTTCAAACTTGCCATATTAACCCTCTTTTAAATATCCTTTTTCATGTAATTGTTCTTTTACGGTCAATAATTAATTATGCCAAGCTTTGGTAAAAGTCGGTATCTCAAAAACGGCTCTAACGATTTTCTTGAAAATAGTTACATAAACCCATTTTAGATATCCTTCTCATGCTTTACTTGGTTATCACGGAAAATTAATAGTCATCCTGTTTTTCTTATTTTTTAACTCGCTATGTAAACTGTTTCATATGTCTTTACACATGTATGAATTTTCTCTCACTGGAAAATATCAAAAAATGCATATAATACGTGTACGAGTGGGTAATGGAAGTCGTGTGGTTGTTTCACACCAGATTTTTAAATCAAGTTTTAAAACCAGTATTTTTAATAAGATGGCTGTCACAGATGTTTTTCCAAAATTAAATAAAACATTTATAAAAAGAAAATTCCGGTATGAATCTCCGTTGAAAATAATGCAGACTTTACATTTATGTAATTGTTTTTTACGAGTTCAATTTTCCGATACAGAATTTAAATAATCACATAACTGCCAATATTTTTTATTTTTAAATGCGATTTATCAGGAGCATTTTAAAATAGGAATCTGTCACATGTATTTCTGATGAATAAAAAATATTAAATAAATAGAAAACATCTATAAAATATTTCCAATATTAAGTCTGTTGAAAATCTAGTATTGTCAAATCTGAAGGATTTTTTTATTCAGTAATTACCAATAATTTTAAGACGTGACATTTATATGCGTAGTAGTATATCAATCTTCGAATTTATTAGTAAAATGTCACAATTAAAATTTATTGGTGGTTATTGAATGAAAAATCCGCCACATCAGGCAACCCTGAAAATAACGGAGACTTTGCATCTATGCGTGATTAATAATAAATCTGTATCTACGCTACATTTTAATTTTTTTTTTAATGATTTTAATATTATGATAAATATTAAATTTTATTTTTTGTAACAATTGATCCTTACAACATATTTTCCGATCTTTTGGATGAATAGTTCGTAACGAATTGAAAATTCTTTGATTATACAAGCTATCACTTTAAATTTATTTTCTTTATAACTATAACAAATCAACAATCATATCCTTTTAAATTCATTACTTTAACTTAACCTATTTTCTTCAGCAAGGAAAAACAATGCGCTTTATTTTTATTGTTTCAAACTTTGTTGCTTTAAACTTTTGACCCGTGGGATTTAATTCTGTCATTGTTGAGGCAAAGTTTTATCTGCAAGATACTTTCCAAAAAAAAAAAAGTTAAGAAAGAACCTAACGTTTGCCTAAATTTACTTAAAAATTTATATAAATTTAAATAAATAATAAATAAATAATTTAAATAAATAATAAATTTAAATAAATAATAAATAAATAATAAATAATAAATAATAAAGAAGTAAATCAAAGGAGAGCATTTGTCTGCCTGTATTTAATTCAATTCGTCCCTTCTTAGATAAAGTTAGTGGTACTCGAAATTTTAATACAGTCAAATATAGTTAAAATTAAAAACTACTGAAAGTTTAAAATTTGTAATGACTTCACGTGTAAACATATTAAAAAAAAAAAAAAAAAAAATGTATAAAACCACTTTTAAAACACGTATATAAAATTTCTTTATTAAAATCAAACCAAAGCTTTTCGCTATTATTAATATAGCATCTTCAGGTGTTGTTAATTAACATCAGAGTAGACAGAATTATAGACTGAAGTAGTTCAATACAGTTACAGTTAAAAAATAAGTCTTGTAAATATCCTGAGTCATTTAAGATCACTTGGCGTCGCAGCACTAGGGTTACACAACAAGTTCTGTAGAAAACGTTGACACACAAAAAGTTTTCAGCACACCGGAACAATCTTGTAGTGTAGTCACGTACTTTTAGAAAAAAGAAGGTTCAGTTCACAAAAAGTCGCACCAGAGTTACATGGCAAAGAGATACTTGTAGAAGCACACACAAATTCCAGAGCAAGAAGATTAGTAGTCTCGATAACAGCCGCCAACGAAGTTAAAAAGTCAAATGCAGCCATGAGGCAAGGTTAAGGTCCAGAACAGTCAAGTATATTGTTTGGGGATGGGGGGGGGGGGATTAGGATTTACATTTTTTTCAGATGTTTTGTAACTTTTTCTAGGGTTATTGCAGAATATTTTTCTAAGCCAATCTCTCATGGGGTATTACTGTACTGTAAAAATTACGGAGAAATTTCTCAGTTCAAGAAGTTTGTATACGTTGCAAACTTCTTTCCTTTTATATGGCAGAGATAAATATATTATTACTTAGAAGTGTCTCAAAAAATAAACAAAACAGAAAAAGATTGTATGGATACTTTTAACACTTTCGCGACCACTGACGTGAATTCACGTTATTTGAAAATTCTGTATCTCCGCCAGAGGACGTTTCTTTAGGTTACATAGGTTACATTATTTCTTAATAATATTCTCAATATTCCCCTTTGTACTATTAATGCACTATGGATACAAATACTTTGATTAGGAAAAGTATAACTGTAATGTATATTCGAGTATATTATTAATATGGATACAGAAAACATTGATTTAAAATAATGTAATATACAATAATAAGCCCACAAGCGGAGCTTATTGTCAAAAAGACAAAAACATGCGGTGGCAAAAGTGTTAAAATCTTACGTAATTTATATAGGAAACCTTGAAGAAATCCTTCATAATAATAGCGTTTATTTCTATTCTTTCTTTCTTTTTTTTTTTTATCATGCCGCAATTTTCTGCATATAATCCACTTATGAGAAATTTAAATTAACAACAACAAAAGAAAAAAAAAGTAAAAATTTTTTTATTTGTATTTTTTTTAGTTTAAAGGCAATATCTGCACAAAGAAATTTAAATAGCATTCGTCACAGGCTCATCCAAGTTCCAAAAAATTTGTCGAGTCTCATACAAATATAACTTCGTTTTCAAATTAAAATTTCTGGTGTAAGAATTTATTTGACCAGCGGATGACTGACTCTCAAGAACTTACGGTAAATGGGTGAACAAACTGAATGATGGTTAGTAATTAGAAATGAAAGGAGAGTAAGAAACAGATTTTCAAAACAGAATGCTTTCATAGAGGTATCCTATAACAGGGTGGTAACACACTCGCCTTTTTTCCTTGATTCTTCCACCAGAATATTTATACGGTAATTTTTACTTAATTAATGGTGCAAACATACTATTAAGATTTCCGAAAGAAAATATTGGTGGAAGAATCAGGGAAAAATGTGATCTGTGGCCACCCTGTATAAAGTGAAAATGAGAAAATTTTTGAAAAATTATGGTCAACTTGAAGAAATACAAAGTAAAATTTTAAGAGCATTCAAATTGAGCAGTTACTTTTTGTTCAAGAGTAAACTTTTCCTTTGTCAACTTTGAATGCTTTTTTTTTCCTTTTCTTTTTTCCGAAACGGACCACAATTTTCAAAAAAAAAATTTCTTATTTTCCACTTTTTATAGCCCCTGAATAAAAGTATTCTATTTTAGAAATCTTTTTAAAATAGTCTTTTTAAATCTAGTCTAATTTAAAATCTAAGTCAAATTTAAAGAATTAAATTAGTCTAATTGATATAATCTTTTTAAAATTGTCTTTCTAAATGGTCCATTTAAATAATCTTATTTATTTATTTATTTATTATTATTATTATTATTATTATTATTTACTTTTTTTTCACATCTTTTATTTTTAGCTTTTCAGTAATATAAATGAAAATCTTTGTGAAGCTGCATCATAGATGCCAACATTTTAATTTATTCCAGAGTATTTTTAGCTTCGCCTTTATTTCGCACCACTTCATTTATAGAAAAATATTCTCCAATGTATAACTTTGATAAAATAAGAAAAAAGTACTTTTAAAAAATAAGTGGTATAGAAACTAAAAGCTGGGCTAAAAATACTCCGGAATAAATTAAAATGTTGGCATCTATGCCATATAACTAAAAAACTTTTTAGGAACGCTAGAACCATCTATAAAATTCCGAAAGCTTACTGGAAGCCAGATTTTTCTAGATGGTTCCTTGAAAGTTTTAGCCATTTTAACGAAGGTTCCAGAAGGTTCTATGAAGTTTCCACATGAAATTTCTAGACATTTTTATGAAGTTTCTAGAAAGTTAAATGAAGATTCTGGAAGATTTCCTGAAGTTTTTAAACATTTTCAGATAGTTCCAGGAAGATTCTACACTAAATTCATATTAAAGGAAATTGGCGACAAACAAACGAACAAACCGATTTAATATGAAAGAATGCGATTCTAAAATACACTTTAGAAGAAAATTAATTTCAAAGGAGATATATTTAGCTCATTTTAGATTAAACCGCTAACATTAATAGCAAATTCCAAGCATATTGAATGAGATGTGATTAATTTAATTTATTGACCTTTTAATAGTTTCATTAGTTCATTTAACTGACACTCCTATTCCTCGTAATGCTAAAGTAAAATGTTAATAATACTTTTCCATTGTTACGAAACCCTTATATGATCAAGGTTAATTTAAAACAATGACAATTATCCTTATTCTATGCCTTTTAAAGAAATAGAATTCAAAGACTCTAATATTACATCCATTGAATCAAATACTGAATCATTCATTCAAAATGGCGATTAAAGGATCAAAAGTTTGTTAAGATAAAGTATGATAAAAGAGCGATAATATTTCGACTTCTTGAAGTTTTTAATGTGGAAATTTAAAAGTATTTTGTATTGCTAATGAAGAACGAAAACTTGTATTAACTTTTATTAGATGCTTATTTAAGCTCTGATCATTTGTTTCATTCTTTGTTTTTGTTAATGAGTTATCTTAGCATTCGCTTCAACTACATTTATCGTCGGTTTCTTAATCCAATGAAATAGCAACATAATTCTTTCAAAATAATAATAAATGGCGTCTAGATAGTACTATTTCTAGTTTAAGATGTTCTTCATCAAAACATGTCGTATTCTCATATAATGTAATCTTCTTAACAATAAAAGCCCAAATTTTTCGGAGATAAATCTAAAACTAAGGCATAGGAAATATATCTTATACTATTAAGTGAGCAATATTTGTATATATATTTCACTGTTCTCGAAAACGGTAGCTTGGACAGAAACGAGATTTAACACAAAGGTACCCCCCGAAAGATCATTGTGCACATCGAAGTCAGAATTTCGAATTTCTGTTAAGTTTTCTTTTAATTAATAAAAATATGAAAATAATAAGCTAATAATAGCAAAAAATTAGCCATTTAAATTTAATCCATAATTTAATTGTTGCCAAAAAAAAAAAAAAAAAAAAATACGAGTTTATTTTTTTTCTCCAACAGGAAAATATGTACATTTATCTAAACGTGAACAATACTACACACTACTGATCGCAGAGCTTCCAAATTTGCATATAGGTACCTGGGACCCTGCAGGTGTGCACCTCATCGAGATTTTTTCGAATTTGAATTTTTTAAATTAATGTTTTTTCGATTTTAAACATTGGCATTTTTCATGAATTTATTCTTCGATTGTAATCGCCTGCATATCTTAGCAACGGCTATATTATGCAATTTATTTTTTATTTAATACATTTATTTGAGGGCGAATCTTTTTTCTCTTTTTAATTTATTATATTTATTGAAAATAAAATGGTAATGCAGTAGAAAAAATTAAATATATTAAATTTAAAATTTAAAAACGTATTTATAACAGTTATGTTTATGCATAATTTTTGTAGTATAACAACAATTATTTTTCATTTGTTAATTTAATTTCTTTAAAAGTTTTTATAGTATTTGTCAGGAAATAATGGTAGTATATAGTAGAAAGGATTAAACTGATTGGAATTTATTTGTTGTTTATGTATTTAATTCCTTCTAAAAGAAAATCTACTTTTTATTTTATTTCATTATATTGGTCGGAATCAAATTGTAATACAGTGTAAATAGCATGAGCAATAAAATACTTGGTTCAAAAACTAAAATATTTAATAGACGTTGAGATACAGTTATCTTTAAAATCGTAGTTCTTAAATAATGGCAGACCCACCTATCGTCAATAAATACCCACATTCAAATACATAGGAAAGAGATTTCTGCAGGCAGTGGGAACCTGCTCCCGATACAGTGCGGGCAGAGAAAGAGCTGCCGTAGACCGCGAGTGCCCGATGCGAGGTCTAGAGCGATTCCAATGTAATTATTTTAGTTTTTATTTATAATGTGATGTGAAAAATAGATAATGATCCAATTCTTTTGGAGATTCATTTAAATATAGTGGCCAGCGAAGCGAGCGTAGCCTGCTAGTATATACATGTATATTATTCTTAGTTTGAAAAAATGAATGAAATAATGGAAGAGGTGTGATTTTGCGGGACAAAAATGACGTCATAGTTGCGGTAATGTATTGAAAAAAAAAAAAATCGAAAGTTGGGAAATTTTTTTTTTTCCACATTATTTTTAAATAATAATGTCTATCCTATTTGAGCGTGAAAAATTACTGTAAAAAGTACGATAAAAAAAATCGGTATTTGAATAGTTGTAACTAAAAAGGCGGAAAATTCTCATCCCCAAAGAAATCAAAGACATGGTTTATTCAAAAATATAAACCAATGTTATTTTCAGTGTCCTATTTATGTGAATTGGGACTTTCTATTCTAACCGCAATTAAATATAGAAACATAAGAATTTTTCTGCGTATTGATGTATTGACGAGAAAATGAGAATTTCCTTTTCATATACTTGACTTACAAGGGAAGTATGAATCAGTAAATTCCTATTGTACTCAAACCAGGCTTAAATTCAAGAGCATGGTCCAAAACATAGGGCAGCGTGCAAATTTGCTGCAACAAACCCCCTATAGAGCGAGAAAACGACCCTAAAAGTTTTAGCTGTTTCCATGAAAACCAAGGAAAGCGAATCTATTAACAAGACGGCGTTGAGTAGTGGTCAGAGCGCTCAGATTGCGTGACGAAGGGCCGGAGATCAAATCCCGGTGACTGCTCACAGTTATTTATTTTATTTTTATTTTGTATAAATATAAATGAAATACAATATAAAAATGTATGAATAATTTCAGGGAGGGGGACACATGTATTAAATTCAATTAAAAAATATATAATGATATATTTTTAATTGTTAAAATATTTTATTTCAACTATATTTTTAATAATAACAATAATAATTATTATTTATTTATTTATTTATTTTAATTTAAATAAATGAATAATTTAAGGAAAATATTTTTCTTCATTGCACTTTTTTTCCCCCTAAATTTTATTTATTTATTACTATTATTATTATTAATATTTCACGCCAAAGCCGCTAGTAGGAAATGCTTATCGTCTGCTTTTAGTTTTGTTATTTTTTATACATAAAAATAAATATTCTGTTAAATTATTAAAGCATTTTATTTCAAGAGAAAAAATGAGCGTGTTCAGTAGAGCGCCCGAGATGGATCAATTCGACCGGGCGATGACGTCACTGATCCTGGACCGGTCTTGGATCGGGCCAGGAATCTACTGAACGCTTTGGAAAAATTTTGACGTGATAGGAGCAGCGCCATCTATCTAATTTGACCTGTATTAGCAATTAGCAAGTTATTGTATTTCTGTTTATTTTGTCTGGACTTTTAATACGTAATTTCATAAAATGCTAAACTATATTACGTTTTTTCTTAAAAAAAGTAAAAAAAAAAAAAAAAAAAAAAAAAGAAAGAAAGAAAGATCTTTTATGTAATAACAGTTTTACTTCTTTCTTATTAATGTAGAATTCTGTACTCTGCTAACAAAAAATAAGAAGCTATTAATTGATTGTACTGACAAATTACTAATATACATTACTTTGGTTATGATTTTTCTAAATTCACGTATAAATTTTAATCATGAAAATGTTAAGAATGTTACGTTACATTTATTTTTAAAGGAGCAGAGTAGATTTATCTTAAATGAGCACTTAAAACACCTTTCTTTCTCTTCGAATTTTATTATGAACAGAAATGTACAACAAAAACGTTTTTGAAAAAAAAAAAAATAATAAATTATATAAAATATGAAATATGCTGTTCAGTAATGGATTTAAATAAAAAATAATCTTACTTTCTTCTTCGATTTATGAATCAATATAAAGAGCTTTTTCTCTTATTACCGACTGAATATTAAAATAAACTAGCAATGCAAACAACACTGCATAATTTTATAGCTACTTTTTTTACAGTCTGTTTGGTTTATTAAATTTAATAATTGACATCTTAAACTTATTTTTACCTAAATTAAAAATATGTGGAAGGATTTTAATTTATTTACTTATAGTTAACTTATTGTTTTAAAGGTAAAAAATACAATCGTTTACAAACTTTTCTATTTGTAAACAAAAAACAATCGCATGAATGAAAAGCTTTGTCTGAAAAAAAAAAAGAAATATAATTCTTCCCAGCTTATTTTTATATATTAAATTAACAAAATATGATAGCGTCCGAATTAAAAAAATATATATATATTTTTTTTTTTTTTTTGTTTCAATTAAAATTGTGTAAATTTTTGTTTTAATTTTATGTTTGAATGTTACGTTCATCAATAAAAAAAATTACGTATCGAAAATCGTTATTACGTAAAAAATCTTTTTTACACAATAAATAAATAAACATAATATAGTTTAGCATTTTATGGAATTACTTACCTTATTTTCTACAGCACAAACAATGCATATAAATAGGTACATCTGTATTAATCCTCAGCTAATCAAACAAATAAACAATCATTGTCAAAAACAGGTGTTCATTGTTCAGGTTTTCACTGCGTAATGTCAATCAGAGCCTGATTTTCAACCTATTGCGCATTTGATCCATCACGTGACCCAATGGATCAAGAAATTTTTCTGGGCTTTCTGATCCACGACCGGTCGAGATCGGTCCATTCCACTGAACGATGTGACTCTGGATCGCTCTCGATCGGTCGACACCACTGAACGCTTTGGCTCGGAATCTTTCGACCGGTCGTGGATCGGGCGCTCTACTGAACACGCCCAATGTTTTCAAATGAATAGTGCAACTGAAAATATTATTTAGATTACATTTTTTTCATCTGCTTTTAATTGCGTCGTTATTCATACTTAAAAAAAAAAAAAAAAAAAAAAAAGAAAAAAAAAAAGAAAAAAAAGAACTTTTACTTATTGGTATTATTCTGTTAGCCCTTGCATATATTTACAGCTTGGTTTACATACTTTTTCAAAATTTAAAAATCTAGTTATATATGCATTTTGTAAAACTGGTTACCTCGAAGAAAAATCGAATAATTTCCAAAATATTCGCGCTATGTGCTTCAACGTTGAACAAGATTGTAATGAAATTAATCGTGATAAATTTTCTTTTATATGTTGTTCTCATCGTGAAAAATGCTTATGATTTGATCATTTTCTTACTTCTACTCACAGTCATTATTAACTTGAAAATAAATTCGTAAATTTCAACGTGATTTGTTTTCTTCACAAAGAGATAATTTTATCCTATATATTTCTTAATAGTATCTTTATATAGAGTTTATTTATTTATTTATTTTTTCTTAATTAAGTTCAAAAATTATTTTCTCTAAAGTTATTCATTTAATTTAATGTTTTGCTTTATTTAACTAATATTTAATAATAATAATAATAAATAATAAATAACAATAATGAGCATTTCGTCGGGGTTTGAACTCAAGTAAACTTAAGGAAAAAGAAAAATGTATAATAAAGAAAAATTTTAAATTATAAATAAATAAATATATGCATATATATTAGTTGAAATAAAATATTTATATATATATTTCAGTTTTTTTAATAATTTAAAAATATATCATATATTTTTTAATTGAATTTAATACATGCCCTCCCCCTGAAATTACTAATATATTTTTATATTGTATTTCATTTATATTTATAAAAAGAAAGAAAAAAAACTGCATTTCATATCAGGACCTTCCTCACACAAGCTGAGCGTTCTGACCACAACGCCACGCCGTCTTGCTAATGGATTCTCTTTCGTTGGTTTTGATGGAAACAGCTAAAACTTTTAGGGTCGTTTTCTCGCTCTATGGGTGCTTTATACATATACTTAATTATATATACTAGTAAATCTGGTACATCTCTGTCGCTGTCTGTTACCGAGGCTGGTCGAACTGGCGTATTTTTTTTTTTTTTTTTCATGTGAGTTTATTTATTTTTTAATTAATTTTAATTTCACAGTGCGTCCTTCAGAGAAAATCTGTTATATACTAATATTTTCCGTGTTGTTCCGTCACGGAAAGTTTCTGTCAAGGTGATTTTCAATAGCTTACGAATATTTCCTGTCAACAGAAAATTTCTGGCAGGAAACAGGATTATTATATATATATATATATGTATATATATATATATATATATATAAATATATATTTACATTGTTTTTGTTTTTTACAGAGTACTATACAAAAGCATTTCGTTAAAGTAATTATTTTCCACTGTATCTATTAAATGCATTTATATATATATATATATATATACTTATTTTGGGAAATATATACCAGGTGTTACATAAATCAGTAGACATTTTAAAATCTTATAAAAATTAAAGGAAATGGTAGAATTGTACGCGGTTTGCAAAAAAGTTATTCACGTAAAAAGGTTTTTTTTTTTTTTTTTTTTTTTTTTTTTTTTATAGAACAAAATAACAGCAAAAATTTTCGTCAGTAGATGGTGCTGTATGTGAGCAAATCATACATTTTCCTGAAAAACTATATTATAATCATATAAATCGTATTCTATGTGTTTGCCATCACCACAAATTACAGTTTGCAAACAAGTTACAACACTGATAATTGCAGTGTCAGTCGGCGGTTCTTATCAGAGGAAAACATCTTCACCAATAACGCTTTATCAACCAAGTCAGCATCGAATTAAAACTTGATATATGCACAAGCAGGAGGCAAAATAAGAAATAAACTGTGTTAATCGTATAACTGTGCACTATAAAACTCTGGTTTGCCTATTTCTCGTGTTGGTATAATATAAGTAGTGATAATGCTCAAAGTGTTTTATAATACGCCAATAGATGGCGCTGTGTGTTCATTCTCTTTTCTCTGTAACTGTACATATGTAAATAAACGTTAGTTTAAGTCTAGCTCCCGTCTGGGTAACTTCATGTGGTAGCACGAGCACTGGTTGCGCTCGATCGTCGGCGAAAATGAAACGACGCCACGTTTTCCTGTAATTAAAAACTAAAAAAATGGATTAGCGAAAGTAGATCTTCAATTAAAAAGAAAAAGTAAAAATGGATAAATTAATCCCGTCCGTTCCACTATTAAACAGTACGAATTATCACACGTGGTCATTAAAATTAAAAGCTGTTCTAACTATTAAAAAATTGTATGACGTAGTGATTAAAGAAGCAGGAGACTTAAAAGAAGAAGAACGGGCTGAATGGGATACTAAGAATGCCGAAGCTGTTTCATATATATTACTTTCGTTATCGGATGAACAAAGTCTCCAATTCGCAGACGAAGGAAACGCTAAGAATTTATGGGAAAAAATAAAATCAACATTCACAGGAAAACTGGAAGATAGAAAAATCGATGCAAGCAATGAAATAAAAAACATTGAAATTAATCCAGAAGAAAATGTAACGGATTATATTGCAAGAGCAAGAGGTTTAAGAACAAAATGTGCTTCACTTGGTTTGGAAATTACAGAGCGAGAAATCGTGTATTATGCTGTAAGAGGACTTAGAGGAAAATTCTCGAAAATTAAAGAAATATTGAAAACTCAAAGGGAAAAAGATTTAGATGAAATACTCGAGATCTTACGCGAAGAAGAGAGAACAATCCTGAGATCACCTGACTACCAAAATGCTACTAGAAGAGAAGAAGCATTCCACGTTAAAAGTGAGAACAAAAATAGAGTGAAAAGTTGTTTCACCTGTAAGAAAACAAATCACCTTGCTAAAAACTGCTATTTTCGAAATAAAGATAACTTATCTACGAACGCTCATGATAAAAGAACAAATACTTATAATAACAACAAGAACAAAAACAAAGAACAGTTTAGAAACAGAAACTCGAACTATAGAAGTAAAAATGATAGTGATTTCGCACTTTCCGCGAATAGAGAACAATTTGATATTTCTGAAAATAACATTCGGTTATTAGATTCAGGCTCAAGTTGTCATTTAACAAATAATTTAAATTATTTTAGTGATATTGCTAATGATAACGGATACATCAATTTAGCAGGTAAGAATTCTACTTTAAATTTTACTGGTATAGGAACGGTTCGCGCTAAAACTTTGGTAAATAATTCTCAAAATATTTTAACTATGAATGAATGTATATATATTCCTGATTTGAGAAATAATTTAATTTCTGTAAGTAAATTAATGGATAGGGGTTATAAGATTAAATCAAGTAGAGATCATATCTTAGTTCTAAGTAAAAATGATGAAATTCTGTTAAAAGCTGTTAAAATAAATAATAGATTTGAAGTCATATTAGAACCTTACAATGATATGTCACCTGATTCTCTGGAATGTAACTTAATAAATAAATCAGAATCTTATGATATTTGGCACAAAAGACTTTGCCATTTAAATCCACAATATATGATAAAAATGCAAAATATTATTGGCATAAAATTTAGAGATTCTGAAAATTTTAATTCTGAATCATGTGACATTAGTAAGTTAACTCGGAAAAATCATCCAAAAGTAAATTTTGATCAAAGTAGTTCTATATTAGAATTGATTCATGCTGATTTAGCAGGACCTATAAATGTTAATTCCTTAGGAAATTCTAAATATTTTTTAGTATTGGTTGATGATTTTTCTGGGATGTATTTCACTTATTTCTTGAAACATAAGTATGAAGCATTTGATGCTTTTACTATTTTCAAAGAAAGGTATGAAAATCAGATGAATAAGAAAATTAAACGTTTAAGAACCGATAACGGTTTACAATTTGTAAATAATGAATTTGAAAATTTTCTAGAAAAATCTGGAATTATACATGAGAAAACAGTACCATATAATCCTGAAAGCAACGGTATTGCAGAAAAATGTGTAAGAGTACTGGTAGAACGTGCAAGAACATTGTTATATGATAATAAATTGCCACTTAGACTTTGGGCGAAAGCCATAAATTGTAGTACCCACATATCTAATAATACACCGCGAAAAGGTAAACAAAAAATCCCGATCGAAATATTTGCAGGAAGAAAACCAAAACTAACTTATTTAAAAACTTTTGGTTGTGTAGCTTACTATCACATTCCTAAACAATTCAGAAATAAATTCGATGTTCCCGCTAAGAAAGGTATATTTGTTGGATATTCTAGAGATAGGCGCGCATACAGAATTTATGATATCGAAAAAAGAAAAATTATTGAAGAAAGATCAGTTAAATTTGATGAAGCATCTAAAGGTAGTGAATTCTTAAAAAGTGAAACCGAAACTTATTTGTGGGATATCAAAGAATTAACCCAGTTTAATGAAAACGAAACTTCTTCCCTACCCGGAAACAATGATAATAATTTATCAGATTTTTCGCCTGAACAACAAATACTAGAACAAAATGAAATGCAGAATGAGTCAGAATCTATTTATAGATCGGCACCCCAATTGCGAAGATCAGAAAGAATAAAAAATAAAATGACAGCTAATTTGGCTTTAAATGACCTTGATGGGGAATCAGTACCGAGAAATTTTGAGGAAATAAAAAATAAAAGAAATTGTAAAAAATGGGAGATCGCTATGGAAAAAGAAATCGATTCCATGAATAAACCCAATGTTTTTGAGATAGTTGAAAGGCCAAAAAATGAAAAAATAATTAAAAGTAAATGGATTTATTCAATTAAAAAGGTTAATAATGAGGAAATTTATAAAGCTAGGTTAGTAGCAGCGGCCTTCAATCAAATAAAAACAGTTGATTATTCAGAGTCATATTCACCGGTAGTAAATATTGAATCATTTAGGTTATTAATGGCAATCGCTTCTAAGTTGAATTTATCTATAAGATTTTTTGATGTAAAAACAGCGTATTTATATGGTAACATTGAAGAAACTATTTTTATGGAAATACCCCCTGGTTATGAAAATAAATTTGGTAAAAATAATGTATGTAAATTGAAACGTAGTATATATGGCTTGCCTCAAAGCGGGCGAAATTGGCATAATAAACTTAAACATGAACTGAAAGTGATTGGCTTCTCTCCACTTGTATCTGATAATTGTGTATTTACTCATAAAGATGATACGAATTTTCTAGCAATCTGTGTGTACGTTGATGATTTAGCAATTTTTTCAAATAATTCTAAGTTATGCAATGAAAAAATAAGTAAACTTAAAGAAATTTTTGTTCTGAACGAAACAACTAAAAATTCAAAATTTTTAGGCATGGAAGTAGTACAAAATCAAGACGGTATCAGTTTATCGCAAACTAACTACATTGAATCTTTATTGGAAAAATATGGTATGCAAAATTCTAAAAAGTCTAATCTACCAGTAGTTAAAGGCGAGGATAGATGTTTTACACCTACAGATAATTTAGTTAATCAAACCGAGTATCAAGAAATTATAGGCGAGTTGCTATATTTAGCTAACCGAACTCGACCTGACCTTGCATTTGTTACTAGTTATTTATGACAGTTTAATAAACGTCCTGAGAAAAGACATTATACATTAGCTAAAAAGGTTCTAAAATACTTAAATGGAACAAAAATAAAGTTTTGTTTTACGAGAGAAAATTCGGTTTAATAAATTGTAGTGCAGATGCAAGCTGGGGAAATGGAGAGGGAGGCAGATCATTTTCAGGTTGTGTAATTATGTTAGGAAATTCTCTTATTGTATGGAAAAGTAAAAAGCAAAGATGTGTAGGACTATCCACATGTGAATCAGAGCTGTTAGCCACTGCAGATACTGCAAGAGAATTAACATGGACTCTAAACATGTTACAAGAACTTAAGTGTGAACAATTTGTTGAAAGACCTGTGATGATTTATTCTGATAGTCAAGCAGCAATAGACTGGCTAAATACAGCAAAGTCATCAAATAAAACACGACATGTTAATCTTAAATTTCATTTCGTTAGAGACTTAATTGAAGAAAAGACTGTGAAAGTTATGTATAATTGTACTAATGAAATGATTTCAGATTTTCTAACAAAGGCTGTTACAAAGGAAAAATTATCATTTACATTAGAAAAAATATGTTTGATTTAAAGGTATATATTTGAATATTAATTATTGTTTATTATTGTTTTTGATTATATATAAAACGCTTTTCGCAGGGGGAGAATGTTGGTATAATATAAGTAGTGATAATGCTCAAAGTGTTTTATAATACGCCAATAGATGGCGCTGTGTGTTCATTCTCTTTTCTCTGTAACTGTACATATGTAAATAAACGTTAGTTTAAGTCTAGCTCCCGTCTGGGTAACTTCATCTCGCAACGCATCCATATACACCTCTGTCGATGAAAAATTCAACTTTTTCTTCCTTTACAAAAAAAAAAAAAAAAAAAAAAAAAAAAAAAATCCCTTTACGAGAATAAGTTTTCCACAAACCGCGTTTAATTCTACGAATTCCTTCAAGTTTTATAAACTTTTAAAATGTCTACAGACTTGTGAGACACCCAGTATATATATATATATATATATATCTTTGTATTCGATAAGGGGTTGACGTGTGTGCAGCACCACTCAGAAATATATCCCAATAGAATAAATAATCCAATAAATAATTTCACAACGTGAAATTTCTTTGGAACATACATAGGAACTACTATTTCTTTGGAACTACATAGAAAATAAATTAAAATTGATAATTACAAGTTAAATTATAAAAACGCTATTTCCTTGACGTTTGCTATCGTTTTACCCATGGGTCTTTATTTTTAATAAAACCACATTATCCAATAAATAATTACACCGTGTTAAATTTCTGCGTGATGTACGACACGGAAAAGAAGTAAAGAACACAATATTATTGTCGGTGTGTTATACTGTTAATGATTACATCTTTCAATAACATTGAGTAATGATTGCAGCTTTCAATTACTTGGAGCAATCATTTGCCTCATTGATAATGACTTTACTCTTTTAATGATAAAGGTTAGTTTGAGAAAATGCCAACTCTCACCATGCCCATGATACAAATAGAAAACGCAGGCTCATCTATTCCCATCGATTGAGTGGAACCCATTCAGTTAGTTGGAACGAAAATTAAAGGATAGAAGGATTTGCGCTTGGGAAAGATAATAAAATATGATGAATAGGAATATAAGGGCGCATACATATGTATTTTCTAATAGTGAACATAAAGATCATTAATATCGCTTATAGTGTACATGAAGTTCCATTTAGCACCTTTTATTTATCATTAAAATATTAATAAACAGTTTTTTCACTGTTGCTAATTTTTTGCTTTTTTAATTCAAAATCCACCACTAAATTTTAATTATAACGGATATGTAATAACTTCAAAGATTAATCATCAACTTTACTCCACTATTTTTTCACAAAATTATTGGTGACTATTGAATAAAGAGTCCCTAAATTTTGCAATACTAGTTTCTTTCCCCGAGTTGTTTTTGAATAACCTTTTCCACGCCTGAATAATATGTAAACCCGCAACAGAAATTAGACTTTCGTTACATTAAATATTGTTATTTTTGTATCATTAGTTTGCAAATTCAGATATTTTTTAACTAACATAAAATTTTATTAGATCTGACACTATAAAATCAGACATGCCAACGTTTTAATTTATACCGGAGCACTGTTATTAACCCACCCTTTTCTCCACCACTTTATAGTGAAATTTTCTCCAATTGTAAATACGATTAACACTTTCGCAACCGCTGATGTGAATTCACGTCATTTGAAATTATGTAACTCCACCAATGGGCACTTTTTTGGGTTACATAGGTTACATCATTTCCTAAAAATATACCCAATATTCACATTTGTACAATCAATGCACTATGAATACAAATACGTTGATTAGAATGAGTATAATTGTTATGTATATCCATTTTTATTATAAATATGAATACAGAATACAGAGCTGCCAACCTAATCCGGCAAATTGTTAGTACCGCCCCTTTTTCTACACCACTTAATTTTTAGGGTAATTGTTTTCTTCATTCATCGGAAATATATTTGAAGAGAATTACTCTAAAAATTAAGTGGTGTAGAAAAAGGGGCGGTACTAACAATTTGCCGGATTTGGTTGGCAGCTCTGAGAATACATTGATTTAAAATAATGTAATATACAAGAATAACGCCTGCAGGTGGAGCTTACTGTCAAAAAGTGTTAAATATGAAGAAAAATTTCTTTGAAAAAAAAAATGTGCGGAGAAAAGGGCGGGTAGTAACAGCTCTCAGAAACAAATTAAAATGTCAGCAGGTCAGATAAAAGACATGGTTCATAATTCTTTGCGTTGCATATAAAATTCAGAACCGCAGTATAATTATAATATTATTATATATATAATACATTAGGCATGATATTACTAAAATATTATAACCCTATCTTTTTTTACTGAGTTTTATATTTGTATGTAAACAAATATTGAATGGTGTAAAAAAGCACCACAGAACTGGCGTTTAAATGTAATAGATACAAAACTTTGAATAAACACCATAAAATGCAAGAACTTGGAAAAATTGTTTCGGGTCAAAAGAAAACACAATCCTTCGTCAATCGAACAAAGTAGGAACGAGTGCTGACAGCAAAGCGGCTAAGAGTTCTTTCATTTTATGATGTTTATTCAAAGCTTTGAACTTATTAAATATTAATTGAGTTCCAAATGTGTTTTTAAACATCATTTTCTGGAAATTAATTGTACAAAGTTGCGTCAAGTTTAAAATATTTCTTGTGTTGTGTATTTTGTCGAATCTTCAAGAAACTTGTTTCAATGCAGAATACCCACGACCACGCCTTTTTTTTCCAAGGACTGTTCCACCAGAGTAAGCTTGACACATTCGAGACCGCATGTAAGTATTTGTCTTTATGACAGTAATGTCCGCCAGTGGGCGTTATTCTCCCAAGTTACATACAGAGCTGCCAACCAAATCCGGCAAATTGTTAGTACCGCCCCTTTTCTACACCACTTAATTTTTAGAGTAATTCTCTTCAAATATATTTCCGATGAATGAAGAAAACAATTACTCTAAAAATTAAGTGGTATAGAAAAAGGGGCGGTACTAACAATTTGCCGGATTAGGTTGGCAGCTTTGTTACAATATTTCAGGGCAAATTATTTTGTATACACATTTATAACACAGATGGATACACATTATAACTATATTCTTTCTAATCGAAGTATCTGCATCCATAGTACATTCATTGTAGTACAAATTTGAATATTGGGTACATTCTTAGGAAATAAATAACGTACAAATTGCAAAGCGGAGTTACAGATTTTCAAATGACGTGTATCTACGTCAGCGGTCACGAAAGTGTTAAGATGAATTTATTCTTAAGTGTAATCGTGTCGTGGGAACACTGTAATGGTTTTTTGATACATCTTAACACAAAACTTAGTTACAAGTACTCCCACCCCCTATTTTTTAACTTTAAAATTTTGAAAAAAACCTAAAAGCTTTTTTTTTTTTTTTTTTTTTACCGTGGGGGAAAATTGAATAATTATGGTTGTTTGGTTGGGTTTAATGGCCCAAAGTCCAAAATAGGACATACAGCACCTAACTACATGCATCATTATGATTGAAAAAAAAAGAAAAAAATAACCGTAAGAGAAAATTTTTGCAGATGGCAAATAGGTTATTTTATTAACCCTACGTTTTTAATCAATAACTTCGTTAATTAAGATGATAGAAAATTCTAATCAATTGAAGTGTCTTCCTTGGAGTGTTCGAGAAACATTGATAACTCTCCTGACGTAAAGGACACTGCCCTTCGCAAGGAGATACGGTCACAGAAAAAAAAAATTGACGCCAGTGACAGTAGCTTTTTATTTATTTATTTACTTTATTTTATTTTATTTATTTATTTATTCATTTAATTTTAATATACAGAGATAATAAGATTTCTGCGAATTATTATAATCATTTTCATATTACAATTTCTTCACAGAAATCGCTGTAGTTCATTTACTATAAATCGGAAAACTTGACAAAGAAATTAACAAAAAATTCATTTGATCTCTAAAAAGAAAACGAAAACTCTGCTTGTAGGTTATTAAGTATTTCAAGAGAAAATTTCATCATAAATTCCATAGTGCTTTATTAAATATCGTAAATTTCTGTAAATGTTTCAAACAAAAAAGAAATAAAAATCGACAATCGCGGTATTAAAATTTTCTTTGTTATTTTTTTCTTTTATTTCTTTATTTATTTTATTTTATTTATTATTATTATTATTATTATTATTATTATTATTATTTGCGAAAATTTATGTTTCGAAGAAAAACTTTATTTTATACCTATTTTTTTAAAAAAAAAAAAAGGTCGGGAGAATAAATAAAATAACTCGCACCAGAATTTTTAATGAAAATTATATTTCTTATAAAATAATATTCGACGACCTCGGAATCACTTGATGACATCTTTTATTGTATGTTTCCAGAAAAGCTGTTTCTTAAGCAGCTCTTGTTATGATTAGATAATCTATGTTTTTTATGGAAAGTGGTTTGCAAAAGAAAAAATATATACATATTAAAACATCTATTAAATATTTGTATACATGTATCAGATAAATATCGAGGAAACACGCTTTTACAAATAATTTGAAACGGTGTATTTTCACAGATTCAATTATCCATTTGCATGCAATTATATTACAAAGAAAATAATATGGTGTGTTACTCACACGACTTTCTTTTGCCCTGAAATTTAATACTATAAATACAGGTTGGAGATTAAGGGGCAAGATAACGAGTTCTGTTATGTAAACCTATGTTAACCCTTTGCGGCGCAAAACAATTTGAAACATTTAAATTATACTGCCACCGGAATTCATGAACTAAATTAAACTAAAAGAAATTTTTAATTATAAGGTTTAAAAACCGGCCTTTTCTGATATGTCATAAATGTGAATTTTTGCTAAAGAATTTTCGGGATGAATTTTTGCAGCTGGATCTTAAATTTTCTTTCCTCGCAGCGAGGACAGTGCGCGTTAAGGGGTTAAAACAGTTCAAATTAGGGTTTGGAAGAGTTTTACATGATAATTAGTACTGTGAGAGGGGGGGGCTATCGCCCCCTCAACCACCCGTTTCCTTACTGCCCCTACATTTATATAGAACTTAAATCTGATATTAAAATTAAAAATTCACTTAAAATTATTCAGACAATTTTCACACGCAACATTCCTTGAAACTTATCAATCTTGATCAAACGTTTCCAGCAACAAACTTATATTAACTTCAGAATACAAACATTTGGATCTCCTAAAAATACTCGTTTTTAAGTCACTCTAAGAGACACAAAGATCAAACGTTAAAAAACTTCACAACGTTAATCAGGAAGCTTCAAAACGTGTAAATATACAAAAGACAAGTGATGAATATTTAGCTTAAAAACATACATTATTTACCATATCTTTATGGGGAATTCATTTCAATTCCCGAACAGCTTTCCTGAAAATGGTAAAATAGTATAGTAAAGCACAGCCACTCACAACAAAAAATAATGTTATCGCTTAAATATTTGCAGCCCTGTATATCTTTCGAAGATTATGTACAGACCACATGGTGCACCTAAATATAATCTTATAGTAATAATACATGACCCAACCTGAAACACACTTCCATCAATTTGCAACTATTGTCACACTTTTATCTAGTTTTTTTGTGTAGTCCTGTAAACAAACAGTGAATGATTTCCATACCGTATTCTACATGAGACATGTTTTCAGGAATATAAAATATATGTATTCGTTTCATTTGGTTTAGTGCAGTCTGTAGATGTTAAACACTACTTACCTGCAATTTCCCCCATAGACGTAATGTATTTGAATTCTCTTGGATGTCCCTGTAGACGAACCATTTGCTTGATCTCAACGACAAGTTTCGTGTAACATCCCTATATCATACACATTTAGAATGCCAAGTTTGGACTTTCTGCTATTATTTGTTCTTGAGATATGCTGATAACAGCCAGACACACAAACAGACAGACAGAGACACACACACACACACACAGAGAGAGAGAAAGAGAGAGAGACCAACTGCTAAAAACATGATTTTTCGATTCAGGGAATCTCAAAACGTGTAAATATAACAAAAACTCACTTTCGAAAATTTGACCCAAAAAAAGTACTTTCTCTACCTTATGGCTAAAGAAAGTAAAAAATGATGTATTAAAAAAGAAATGAAAAAAACTATGGATGAAATTCTATCTGTGACAGAATATCAATCATATATTTCCATTATGAAATTTAATTTACTACGACAGGACTACTTATATTTATATTTTAAAACCCTTTCAATAATAATAAAAACAACAACAATAATAACAATAATAAAAGAGAGCGTTCCGTAAAATCCTTAAACACATACTCAAATAATGCATTGAATTTTAATTCCCAATAAATTAATGAAATTTGATTGCATTTATTGTATGGTATCTTCCCCTAATTGCTTAATAGTCATTTAATAAATATTTTAATTAGTAAAATAATCTTAAAAACAATTTCGTATTTGTTATTAATAATTAACAGTTTCAATTTCTACAGAACAAAACATAATATTAAAAAAACTATAAACCAATTATTGGATATTTAAGTAATATTCAAAATTCATCACAGATTAATTAATATTAATTCATTAATTTCTCAAAAGCATAATTAATATCAATATACTGATCTTATAAGTCGGAAAATAACATATATTTTAAATAAATTTCGTAGTTTTAGTCTAATAATATCTGAAAACACTAATCTAAATAATCAAGAAAAATTCAGCCGGAATCCGTTGGCTCTGTGGTCAGAGTACGCAACTACAAACCCGAAGGTTCTGAGTTCGATCCTAAACCGAAGGGAAGTGAAATATATATGTATATATATAAAAGTTTTTACGGATTCACAAAATATTTTAAAATAGAATAAGAAACTAAATGTTAAAATTGGACATTGGCAGAAATTTTCGAAGTGGAACACTATAAACTGGTAACGATGCAAAATGGCAGATTGAAAGAAATAGGTCTATCGTACTAAAAAGTCAACTAACTTTTATTAAAATAATCTAAAGATTCCTGAAATAAACTGAAAAAAAAAAATTCTTTTTTTGACGTCAAAGTCAAAAATTAATTCGGTTGGAGCATTTTGGAATTTAACGATTTGGTTAACTAATTATAATGTGAATGTGAACTTTAATATGGAATTTGACATCTATAAATTATACTATATGAACTTTTACTTTTCACAGTAAAAGAATGGAAGTTGTAACTTTTTACTTTCTTCTAGGGTATGTTCTCCATTGTTTGACATGCTCCAGTAATTGACATCTATCCCGAAATAATTAATAAATAAGAAAGATAACAAAATCATATATTTTACATATAAGAATTTTAACATTTTATGTCAAACACTGGAGCATAGAGTGCTAATAACTGATATAATGAATAACTAGCAGTGTCAAACACTGGAACATAGGGGCCGATTACTGATAAAATGAAAAACTGGCAGTGTCAATTACTGGAACATTGAGTAGGTGTCAAATAAAAATTCATAAATAAAAATAATTGTTATCAAATGTATGTATTTTAACATATATGTGGTTCTGAATGTCGTTCATGCAATGTGTACTAACTTAAGATTTCTAAAAATATTTTCTGATGACTGGAACATTAAAAATAACAGAGAATGCTCTAAATATGTCAATCACTGGTGCACTTACCCTATATACAGTAGAAGAAAGTAATGGATTCGTAAAAATTTTCGACATCGGGTTTTTGATGGATTTACAAGTTTTGAGAGCTGTAGAACATAATTTGACCATTTTTAGAAAATATCTGTCTGTCTGTCTGTCTGTGTATGTGTGTGTGACAAAATTTTGTGGCGACTCTATCTCAGGCACTACTGCACAGAATTTCATACAAATTGGTATGTAGTTACACATTGACATAAATTAGTGCTTATCAACCTTTCGTAAAAATTGTCCGACAGCTTGCGTTGACATCCCGCATTTCTAAATTTTTAACATGGTGATATAGGATAAAATTTTGTATAAATGTGCATAAAGATAATTATTTTCTAATAATCATTATGAAATTTAAAATTATTTTTTGTAATACAGATAGTTAACTGGGAAAAGAAAATTGTGTATGTAGGAGCCTCGCCTCCAGCCCTTGGGGTGGGAAGTCACCCCTCGAGGGGAGTAAATTGTCATGATGGATATCTATCAAAAGATCTCGCCAATACCTTTAAAACGAATGGCTGAACCATCGACCTGCGATAATTTAAAATAAAGTTACGATTTTTTTCTTTTTTAACAATTCTTTTTTTTTTTTTTTTTTTTAATATTGGGAATAAAATTGACTTTTTTTTTTTTTTTTTTTTTTTTATTTAGTGTTATACTACTTCTCTAATAAGGAAACCGTCTGCATTATCATGGAAGGTAATCTTTTTAAATTATAATTTTAAGAAATTAATTTTCTTAAGTGAATTTGTATAGGAAAATATAGAAGAAACTCATGTGGTTGAAACAACATACCAGTTTTACTTAGTTTTAAGCTTTTATATTTGTACATAAACAAATATTGAATGTTGCAAAAAAAATCACCACAGAACTGGCGTTTAAATGTAATAAATAGAAAACATTGAATAAACACCATAAACAGTGCCCGCAGCAGTCCTATATATTTACGTGAATTTTATTATTTTACCACCACTTTAATTAATCAGTATACTTTAACATACTGCTTTAGCTTTAAAATCTTGACAAAAATTGTATAAAAAAATAGTGGTATTAAAGTAATAAAACAAACGTGAAAATATAGGACCGCTGCGGGCACTGCATAAACTGCAAAAACTTGCATCAATGGTTTCGGGTCATTAGAAAACACAACCCTTCGTCAATCAAATAAAGTAGGCACGAGTGCTGACAGCAAAGTGGCGGCGAGTGTTTTTAAACATCATTTTCTGGAAATTAGTTTTATGCAGTTGCGTCAAATTCAAAATATTTCTTGTGTTATATATTTTGTTGAATCTTTATGAAACTTGTTTTAATGCAGAGTTCCCACGGCCACGATTTTTTTTCCAGGACTGTTCCACCAGAATAAGCTTGACACTTTGGCGACCGCATCTTTTTGTCTTTATGACAGTAAGGTCCGCCTGTGGGCGTTATTCTCCCAAGTTACAATATTTCAGAACAAACTTTTTCTATTCATATTTATAATGCAAATGGATATACATTATAATTATATTCTTTCTAATCGAAGTGTCTGCATTCATAGTACATTCATTGTACAAATCTGAATATTGGGTACATTCTTGGGAAATAAATAACGTACAAATTGCTAAGGAAACGCCCACTGGCGGTGTTGCAGATTTTTAAATGACGTGAATCTGCGTCAGCGGTCGCGAAAGTGTTAAGATGAATTTATTCTTAAATGTATGGTGTACATTTAAGCAGAAATTTATTTTTTGATAATACTGGTGGAAAAGTCCTTGAAACAAATCTGGCCGTGGGAACACTGTAATGGTTTTTTATACATTTTAACACAAAACAATTACTCCCACCCCCTATTTTTTAACTTTAAAATTTTGAAAATAAAATTAAAAGGTTTTTTTTTTTTTTTTTTTTTTTTTTGTAACTGGGGAAAAAAATTGCATAATTATGGTTGGTTGGTTGGGTTTAATGGTCCAAGGTCCAAAAAAGGACATACAGCACCTAAATACATGCATAATTATGATCGAAAAAAAAAAGTAGTCTTAAGAGAATTTTTTTGCAGATGGCAAATGCAGTTACTTTATTAACCCCATATTTTTAATTAATAACTTATTTAATTAAGATGATGGAAAATTCTAATCAACTGAAATGTTTTCCTTGGAATGTTCGACATTGATACCTCACCTGACGTGAAGGACACTGCCCTTCGCAAGGAGAAACGTCACAGAAAAAAAAAAAAAATGACGCCAGCGACAGTAACTTTTTATTTATTTTGTTTTTATTTATTTATTTATTTATTTATTTATTTAATATATAGATATAATAGGTTTTCTGCTAATTATTATAATTATTTTCATACTACAATTTTCTTCTCAGAAATCTCTTTAGTTCATTTAATCTCTAAAAAGAAAATGAAAAACTATGCTTAAAGGTTATTAAGTATTTCAAGAGAAAATTTTATCATAAAATTCATAGTGATATATTAAATATCGTAAATTTCTCTAAATGTTTCAAACAAAAAAGAAATGAAAATCTAGAATCACGGTATTCAAATTTTGATTGTTCTTTTTTTTTTTTTTTTTTGCGAAAATTTATGTTTCGAACAAAACCTTTATTTTATTACTGTTTTTTTTTTTTTTTTTAAGAAAAGAGAGGGAAAAAAAAAAAAAAAAAAAAAAAAAAAGAAAGAAAGAAAAAGAAAAAAGGAAATAAATAAATAATCCGCACCAGAATTGTTTGCTGAAAATTATATTGGTCATAAAATAAAAATCCAAGTTACAATAGACTGTCGCGATACTTCTATTTTATAGATCTAGAAAAGCTGTTTCTTAAACGGCTGTTATTATGATTAGATAATCTGTATTTTGAGCAAAGTGGTTTGAAAAAGGAACAAGTCCTTCCGGCTTTTTCGGAAGGGTAGGTTGATTTCTTTTTCCTTATCAAGTAGCCGTCATTTTGTTTCAAAATTGCGGCTACAAATTATTAATGCACTTGGTAGAAATATTGATGCAGGCAATGCACAAATGGAGTTTTAAGCAAATCGGTTCATAAATACATTTTTATGTGAATTTAAAATTTTCAAGTGGCCGTTGCTTGGAAACAAAATTTTGGGTTAAGTTGACAAATATATGAAATGTATTTGTGAGATAAGCCTACTGTACTGTACGACCGAGATAAGAACGACCCTGAAACTGACTTAGTCACTGTCCAGTTCCCAGGGTAACCGACCAGTCGACTTAATTTGAGGAATGTACCGTATTTTCTTTTTGCGCCAACACTGGAATTCCTCGCCATAATCTTCTCGTTCAGTCGTTCCGTTCAGCGATTGACTTATCGCATTTCCTACTGTCAAATCGTTCAAACAGGTTGTGAATATTAAGTAAAATGGCAATATCAAAGAAATAAGTTAGGCTATTTTTAAATAGCATCTTGATTGATATTTCAAAAATAAGTAGTGGAGTTTTAAGATAACTGATATTGTTAGTTTTAGTAAAAATAAATAATATTTTCTACTATCTTCGGATTTTCAAGAGAATGATAACTGAATAAATATTTCTCATTCCTTTTTTTTTTTCTTTTTTTTTTAACTTTTCATAACTAATATTTATCTGAGGAAATGCTGTTATTAGTGTATCTTGTATATAACTGCTAAAAAGCTTCCTGAATTCATATACAAAATTAAAAAAAAGGGGGAAAAGGAAGAAAATATCTTTGATAACTGCGCCAAATATGACAACTTTTCTCCCACACGTAAAACTTGTTCTCCCTCTGATAAGTTGCTCCTTCCTTTCCTACAACCATACCCAGAGTTGTTCTTATGAGAGCCAGACAGTACATATATAGTTCGAATTAATTCAAAATCTCAAAAGTCATCGTGTTGAAAAATTAAGTGGCTGCCACTTCGACCAAAATGGCAGAGAAAGTTTCTCATCTAAGATATCGTTGCAAATTTGAATTTTTTTTTTTTTTTTTTTTTGTAGAAATTCTTTCAAAGAGGCTTAGTAAGCTGCTAAAATGTTAGTTTTCTGCATTTCTAGTTTGTTTTAGCATTAAAATAGCCTAATTTTTCCTTAAAAACGCATTAAAAAGATCCAGTAAGGCAGATAATGGATTTGGCGCCAAATTTGGCGACTTTTCCAATATGGCGACTTTTTGGCGACTTTTGGCGAGAAAATACTTTTTATCGATATACCAAAGTTGGACGCAATAACGTGATTGGTTCCCGAGTTACGTGAATTTTCTAAATTTTTGTTGTTTGAATGATAAATCCATTTTTCAACTTTGATTTGAATTGATTAAGTATTTCTAAAGTTGCCGTGATAACAAATTTTCAAGTGGCCGCCACTTGGAAACAATACAGTGGAACAAGTTGCCAAGCAAACACATCCAAGATATTTGAAGCATAGGTTCACTGTCCAACTGTGGTTTAAATCAGTGCCGTGTTTCAAAAGTTATTCTTATGGCAAATTTTCAAGTGGCTGCGACTTGAAAACAAAATAGCAAAACAACTTGCCCATCGAGATCATCCAGTATATTTGTACGATAAGTTCATTGTCCCGTTCTAGTTTAAATTAAATCAGTATTTCAAAAATTATCGTCATAAGAAATTTTCAGGTGGCACCACTTGTAAAAAAAAAAAGGAGAGAGATGCCCAGCGAACTTATCTGAGATATTTGAATGATAAATCCACTACCCAAATTTGATGCGAATTGATTCTGTATTACTAAAGTTACCATAATAACAAATTTTCAAGTGGCCGCCACTTAGAAACAAAATTGCGGATCAAGTCACCAAGTGAAATTATCCTAGATATTTGAACCATAAGTTTACTCTCCAACTTTTATTTGAATCAGTATAGTATTTTAAAAGTTATCGTGATGGCATATTTTCAAGTGGCAGTGTCATTTCAAGTGTCTGGAACTTAGAAACAAGATGTCGGGACAAGTTGCTCAGTGAAAACATTCAAGATAATTATATGGTAATATCACTGTCCAAATTTGGTTCAATTTGGAGTATTTTTTCAGAAGTTATCGTGATTTTAAATTTTCAAGTGGGAGCCTGATTTCAAGTGGCCCTGCTTAACTTGTAATATCTGCCACTTTATTAAAAATGGCGGATATAGTTTATCAATAAACTTCATTAAGATCTTTATGTGGTCTGTATTTACATCAAAATTCAAACAATTTCGAAATACGCTTTTTACAATTTAAATTTGAAATTTTCAAGTGGTCTGCACTTGAAAACAAAATGGCGGAACAACTTGGTTAACAAACTCATCTAAGATATTTATAAGATAAGCTAAGACACTGTTCAAATTTGGTTCCATTTGGAGTATTATTTCGGAAGTTATCATGGTTTTAAATTTTCAAGTGGTGGCCTGATTTCAAATGGTCCCGCTTAACTTAAGATATGCGCCACTTTATTAAAAATGGCGGATAAAGTTCATTAATAAAGTTATTTGAGACACTTGTGTAATCTATGTACACAACAAAAGTTTAAAAAAAAAAATCGGAATACGCTTTTTAAAATTTGAATTTGAAATTTTCAAGTGGTCTTGAAAACAAAATGGCGGAGCAACTTGGTTAATAAATTCATCTAAGTTATTTATAAGATAAGTTAAGACACTGTCCAAATTTGGTTCGATTTGGAGTATTATTTCAGAAGTTATTGTGAATTTAAATTTTCAAGTGCTAGCGTGGTTTCAAGTGGCCCCGCTTAACTTAAGTTATCTACCACTTTATTAAAAATGACGGATAAATTTCATTAATAAACATCATTGAGACCCTTATGTGGTCTGTATTTACATCAAATTTCAAACAAATTCGGAATAAGCTTTTTACAATTTGAATTTGAAATTTTCCAGTGGTCTCCACTTGAAAACAAAATGGCGGAGCAACTTGATTAATAAACTCATCTAAGATATTTATAAGATAAGTTAAGACACTGTCTAAATTTGGTTCGATTTGGAGTATTATTTCGGAAGTTATAGTGATTTTAAATTTCCAAGTGGTAGCCTGATTTCAAGTGGTCCCGCTTAACTTAAAAAATCTGCCACTTTACTAAAAATGGCGGATAAACTTCATTAACAAACTTCATTGAGACCCTTATGTGGCCTGTATTTACAACAAAATTCAAGGAAATCTTGCTTTAAATATGCTTTTTACAATGTCGGTTTGAAACTTTCAAGTGGCTGCCACTTGAAAACAAAAAGTCGGAGCAACTTGGTTAACGAACTTGTCCAAGATATTTATAAGATTAGTTCACTGTCCAAATTTGGTTCGATTTCGAGTATTATTTCGGGAGTTATCGTGATGACAATATTTTCATTATAGATAGATAGATAGATAGAGATAGATATACATATATATAGATAAACGAAGAGATTGCAATAGGTCGATTTCTAAAGAAATCAACCTAAAAATATATACATTAAAACATCTCTTAAATTTTAGTATATTAAATGTATCATATAAATATCCAGGAAACACACTTTTACAAATAATTTGCAACGGTGTATTTTCACAGATTCAATCATCCCTTTGAATGCAATTATATTACAAAGATAATCATCTGGTGTGTCACTCACACGACTTCCTCTTACCCTGAATTTTAATACTATAAATACAGGTTGGAGATTTAGGGTTAAGATAACGAGTTCTGTTATGTAAACCTATGTTAAAACAATTCAAATTAGGCTTTGAGAGAGTTTTATATGATAATTAGTTCAGTGTGAGGGCGGCTACCGCCTCCCTCAACCCCTCGTTTCCTTACTGCATCTACATTTATATAGAATTTAAATCTATTAAAAATTATTCATGCAGTTTCCACACGCAACATGCCTTGAAACTTACAGGGATGGAACACGGGCGCAGAATTCATACCGGAATCTGTTTAAGAAATTTCCATACCTATAATATCGTTGATCTAAGAGGTAGAAAATTTTCATACATTCATAGTGGTATGAATTCTGCGCCCGTGTTCCATCCCTGAACTTATCAATCTTGATCAAACTTTTCCAGCAACAAACTTATATTAACTTCAAAATACAAGCATTTGGATCCAAGAATGTATGGATCCAAATATTCTTGGATCAAGCCAAGAATATTTAGCTTAAAAACATACATTATTTACCATATCTCTATGAGGAATTCATTTTAATTCCTGAACAGCTTTCCTGGAAATGGTAAAATATTATAGTAAAGCACATCCACTAACAACAAAAAAGAATGTTATCGCTTAAATTTTTGCAGCCCTGTACATCTTTCGAAGATTATGTACAGACCATATGGTGCACCTAAATATAATCTTATAGTAATAATACATGGCCCAGCCTAAAATACACTTCCATCAATTTGCAACTATTGTGAAAGGAGCCTCGCCTCCCACCCCTTGGGGGGAAGTCACCCCTCGAGGGGAATAAATTTTCATGATGGATATCTTTCAAATGTGCTCGCCATTACCTTTAAAACCAATGGTTGAACCATCGATCTGCGATAATTTAAAATAAAGCTAAGATTTTTTTTCATTTTTTACAATTTTTTTTTTCTTTTTTTTTTTTAATATATTATTGGGAATAAAATTGACTTTTTTTTTATATTTAGTGTTATACTAAATCTCTAATAATTAAACCGTCTGCATTATCATGGAAAGTAATCTTTTTAAATTATAATTTTAAGATATTAATTTTCTTAAGTGAATTTGTATAGGAAAATATAGAAGAAAGTCATGTGGTGGCCACAACATACAAGTTTTACTGAGTTTCAAGCATTTATATTTGTAAATAAACAAATATTGAATGTTACAAAAAAGAAAATCACCACAGAACTGGCGTTTAAAAGTAATAAATAGCAAACTTTGAATAAACACCAAAAAATGCAAGAACTTGCAACAATTGTTTCGGGTCAAAAGAAAACACAACCCATCGTCAATCGAATAAAATAGGCACGAGTGCTGACAGCAAAGTGGCGGCGAGTTTTTGCTATTTATGATGTTTATTCAAATTTTTGAACTTATTAAATATTAATTCAGTTCCAAATGTGCTTTTAAACATCGTTTTCTGGAAATTTATTTTGCGCAGTTGCGTCAAATTCAAAATATTTCTTGTGTTATATATTTTAAAGGATCTTCATTAAACTTGTTTCAATGCAGGGTTCCCTCGGCCACGCCTTTTTTTACAGGACTGTTCCACCAGAATAAGTTTGACACTTTGGCGACCGCATGTTTTTGTCTTTATGACAGTAAGGTCCGCCTGTGGGCGTTATTCTCCCAAGTTACAATATTTCAGAACAAATATTTTTTATTCACATTTATAATGCAAATGGATATACATTATAATTATATTCTTTCTAATCGAAGTATCTGCATTCATAGTACATTCATTGTACAAATTTGAATATTGGGTACATTCTTAGGAAATAAATAACGTACAAATTACGAAGGAAACGCCCACTGGCGGAGTTACAGATTTTCAAATGACGTGAATCTACGTCAACGGTCGCGAAAGTGTTAAGATGAATTTATTCTTAAATGTATGGTGTACATTTAAGAAGAAATTTTTTTTTTTTTGATAATACTGGTGGAAAAGTCCTTGAAACAAATCGGCCGTTGGAACACTGTAATGGTTTTTTTATACATCTTAACACAAAACTTAGTTACAATTACTCCCACCCGCTATTTTTTAACTTTAAAATTTTTAAAAAATTAAAAGTTTTTTTTTTTTTTTTGTTTTTTTTTTTTTTTTGTTTTTTTTACTGGAAAAAAATCGCATAATTATGGTTGGTTGGTTGGGTTTAATGGTCAAGGTCCAAAGAAGGACATACAACACCTAACTACATGCATAATTATGATCGGGGAAAAAAATAGTCTTAAGAGAAATTTTTTGCAGATGACAAATAGATTTACTTTATTAACCCGACATTTTTAATTAATAACTTCGTTATTTACGATGATAGAAAATTCTAATCAACTGAAACGTCTTCCTTGGAGTGTTCGACATTGATACCTCACCTGACGTGAAGGACCCTGGCCTTCGCAAGGAGATACGGTCAAAGAAAACAAATGACGCCAGCGACAGTAACATTTTATTTTTTTTTATTTATTTTTATTTATTTTATTGTTATTTTTAATATATAGAGATAATAAGTTTTCTGCTAATTATTATAATTATTTTCATATTACAATTTTCTTCTCAGAAATCTCTTTAGTTCATTTAATCTCTAAGAAGAAAATGAAAAACTGTGCTTATAGGTTATTAAGTATTTCAAGAGAAAATTTTATCATAAAATCCATAGGGATGTATTAAATATCGTAAATTTCTCTAAATGTTTCAAACAAAAAAGAAATGAAAATCTACAATCACGGTATTAAAATTTTCATTGTTCATTTTTTTTTTTTTTTTTTTTTTTTTTTGCGAAAATTTATGTTTCGAACAAAAACTTTATTTTATTTCTACTTTTAAAAAAAGGAAAAAAAGAAAGAAAGTAAAAAGGAAATAATAAATAGCCCGCACCAGAATTTTTTAATGAAAATTATATTCGTCATAAAATAATAATCCGAGTTTCAGGAACCTGTTGTATCCTTTTTTCAATAGATCTAGAAAAGCAGTTTTTTAAACGGCTGTTATTATGATTAGATAATCTGTTTTTTGAGCAAAGTGGTTTGAAAAAGAAAAAAAAAAATAATCTGGTGTGTCACTCACACGACTTTCTCTTAAGCTGAAATTTAATACTATAAATACAGGTTGCAGATTAATAGGTAAGATAACGAGTACTGTTATGTAAACCTATGTTAAACAATTCATATTAGGCTTCTGAAGAGTTTAATATCATAATTAGTTCTGTGTGAGGAGGGCTCCCCGTTTCATTAATGCATCTACATTTATATAGAATTTAATTCGGTTATTAAAAAATAATTCTCTTTTTAAAAAATAATTTATTAAAATTATTATTTAAAAAAATTATCTTTTATGATAAGGCAGACGATTTCCATATTAGAGAAGTAGTTTAACACCAAATATCCAAAAAAAGTCAATTTTATTCTCAATATTAAAAAAAAAAAAAAAAAGAAGTACGATTTTTTTTCAAAGTTTTTTTTTCGTTAAAAGTAAAAAAAAAAAATCGATAACTTTGTTTTAAATTATCGCAGATCGATGGTTCAACCATTCGTTTTAAAGGTATTAGCGAGCTCTTTTGAAAGATACCCATCGTGAAAATTTACTCCCGTCGAGGGGGGACTCCCCCCCCCCCAGGGGGGGAGGCGAGGCTCCTACATACACAAAAAATTTTTCCCAGTTAACTGTCTCTATTTCAAAATATATATATTTGTTTCATTTGGTTTAGTGCAGTCTATAGACGTTAAACTCTATTTTCCTGCAATTTCCCCCATAGACGTAATGTATTAGAATTCTCTTGATTGTCCCTGTACACGAACCATTTGCTTGATCTTAAAGAAAAGCTTACTGTAGCATCCCTATATGATACACATTTAGAATACCAAGTTTGAACTTTCTGCCATAATTTGTTTTTGAGATATGCTGATAACAGACAGACACACACACAGACACACACACACAGACACACACACAGACACACACACAGACACACACACACACACACACACACACACACACACACACACACAGACCATTTGCTAAAAACATGATTTTCGTATTCAGGGGACCTCAAAACGTGTAAATATAACAAAATCTCGCATTCGAAAATTTGAGCCAAAAACAATACTTTCTCTACCTTATGGGTAAGAGAAAGTAATATATATTAAAACATCTCTTAAATCTTAGTAAAAATGTATCAAATACATATCGAGGAAACACGCTTTTACAAATAATTTGCAACAGTGTATTTTCACAGATTCAATCATCCCTTTGCATGCAATTACATTACAAAGAAATTAATCTGGTGTGTCACTCACACGACTTTCTCTTACCCTGAATTTTAATACTATAAATACAAGTTGGGGATTAAGGGGTAAGATAACGAGTTCTGTTATGTAAACCTATGTTAAAACAATTCAAATTAGGCTTTGGGAGAGTTTAATATGATAATTAGTTCTGTGTGAGAGGGGCTACCGCTCCCCTCAACCACCCGTTCCATTACTGCACCTACATTTATACAGAATTTAAATCTGTTAAAAATTATTCACGCAGTTTTCACACGCAACATTCCTTGAAACTTATCAATCTTGATCAAACTTTTCCAGCAACAAACTTATATTAACTTCAAAATACAAACATTTGCATCACCTAAAATTACTCGTTTTTAAGTCACTCTAAGAGACACAAAGATAAAACGTTAAAAATCTTCACTACGTTAATCAGGAAGCCTCAAAACGTGTAAATATACGAAAAACAAGAGATGAATATTTAGCTTAAAAACATACATTATTTACCATATCTCTATGAGGAATTCATTTCAATTCCTGAATTGCTTTCCTGGAAATGATACAATATTATAGTAAAGCACATCCACTAACAACAAAAAAGGATGTTATCGCTTAAAAATTTGCAGCCCTGTATATCTTTCGAAGCCCGGAGAAAATTTCATTCAGGCCCAGCCCGGCGCGAATATACACAAAAAAACTGAGCCCGAGCCCGGCCCGGTCCGAGAGCAAATTAAAAATTTCGGCCCGAACCCGGCCCGTGCAGACCTCTAGCACACACTGTGTTTTATCAGAAGTAAAAAGAAACTCATTTTTATTTGTCCATTTCGAGATATGATTAATTGCAAGTTGTAATTGGCGTCCAATAAAACACTTGGCATTTCCTTGAGAGGAAATGTGCAGGTTGTCATAATACAGACTACGACGAATATTATGCGGCAATTGTTTTAAAATATTATTTAATTTTAAAGAGAAGAGTGTGACACTCAAGACAATGCCTTGTGGTACACCTTCCTACTGGAAATAATAATCGGAGTAACCTGAAGCTCAGCGAACTTGGAAGTGCCTGACTTAAAAAAAAAAAAAAAAAAAAAAAAAATCTCAATGAAAATAGGAAGATTTCCTCTGAAATCCAAACCAAAACCATTCCTTAGAATGCCATCTTGTCATATGCTTTTTCAATATCGAAAAAATCGTCATCAAATGGTTACCTCTAACATTAGCATTTCGTATATTACATTCCATCTCTAGCGGTAGTATACTGTCTGCCTTATTCACCATTAACTTCAACTCCCGGTTCAACGCTAAAATTTGAAAAGCGTCTAAAGGCAGAGTGTTGCTTTCAAAGAAAATTTGGCACGCTTCTTCTGCCATCTAGTGTAAAAGTTTTCATATAATTTTTGATTGGCTATTTTCAGCTAAAAATATCTCAAAATAACAATGCCACTAGATGGTAGATGCAACGCGTCAAACTTTGATAAATGTTGAACCCTGACTTTATACGCTTTTCAAGTTTTTGTGTTCAACCGGGAGTTGAGGTTATTGGTGAATACGGCCGTGTAAGTAGTAGATCGGTCCTGTCTGAAGCTAACTTTGGTATAGAGAATTTTTTTCTTTTTTTTTTTTTTCAAAATGTGTACCAGCTTAGCATTCACCCTTTTTTCTAAGAGCTTTCACATCCTCTAAACGAAGTTTTTAATACATTTTGGAATAAAAGTATGTTTTATTTATTTATTTATTTATTTTAACCCCTTAACTGCCCCAGGGGTATATTTATATATATACGTTTTCCCCTAATACGATCTTTTGTACTGTACTGCTTCCAATGAAACTACTGACACGGCTTGACAATGCAACAAAATACTCTTGGAAGTGATCTTGACAGTGTTTTTGAAGAATTTTCTCATTTCAAAGTTAAGAGAGAATGGTGGCACCAACAAGAAGCGAATCGCGGAAGTTTTCCTCGGCAGGTAAGGGGCTAATTTATATGATATTATTTACACTTTCTAATGACGTTGAAAATATTTAGAACTTATAGTATTTATGATTTAATGGGTAAGTACACTTGGAAAGCGTTTTATAATTTATGCTAATCACATGATTTTTCTTACTTTTTTACTTTCTCTTACCCATAGGGACGAAAAAGCATTGTTTTAGGGTCAAATTTTCGAACGTGAGTTTTGTTATTGGATTTTGTTATATTTACATGTTCTGAGGTCCCCTGAATACGAAAATCATATTTTTAGCAAATGGTTTGTGTGTCTGTTATCAGCATATCTCAAGAACAAATAGTAGCAGAAATTCCAAACTCGGTATTCTAAATGTGTATCATATAGGGATGCTACAGTAAGCTTTTCGTTGAGATGAAGCAAATGGTTCGTGTACAGGGACACTCAAAAGTATTCAAATACATTACCTCTATGGGGGAAATTGCAGGTAAGTAGAGTTTAACATCTATAGACTGCACTAAAACAAATGAAAAGAATATATATTTTTTGTAATAGAGATAGTCAACTGGGAAAAAAATGTTGTGTATGTAGGAGCTTTGCCTCCCTCCGTGGGGGGAAGTCCCCCCTCCAGGGGAGTAAATTTTCATGATGGATATCTTTCAAAAGAGCTCGCCAATACCTTTAAAACGAATGGTTGAATATTTTAAAATAAAGTTATCGATTTTTTTCATTTTTAACAAAAAAAAAAAATTGTTTTAATGTAATATTCAGAATAAATTCAATTTTTTTTTTTTTTTAGATATTTAGTGTTATACTACTTCTCTAATATAGAAATAGTCTGAATTATCATAAAATATAACTTGTTTAAATAATAATTTTAATAAATTATTTTTTAATAACAGAATTATTTTTTAATAACCGAATTAAATTATGTATAAATGTAGGTGCATTAATAAAACGAGGGGTTGGAACATAGAACTGGTTATCATATAAAACACTTCCGAAGCCTAATTTGAATTGTTTAACATAGGTTTACATAACAGTACTCGTTATTTTACCTCTTAATCTCCAACCTGTATTTATAGTATTAAATTTCAGGGTAAGAGAAAGTCGTGTGAGTGACACACCAGATTATTTATCTTGTTAAGTGCAGAACTTTATTACGTGCGGCTGATACAACTATGCATTACAAATCATATATTCTTTGTAGAGAGACAAAAATACTTTATAAGCTATAGAATTGAAACTGGTTTTTATATTATCACATGATCTTTCAAAAAAATTGCCTAAACTTTCTTCGGAGAAAAAACTTTCAAAACTGGAAAGAAAAAAAAAAATTGTCGAAGATATAAATTAAGTTAAATATTTATGTATGTTTATACACTGAAAGAAAGGTTGGAATCGTCTATAATAGAAGACAAAAGAAAAAATTGCTGACGATTCAAAAGATGGAAAGAACTTCGAAGGAAAAGACAACAAAACTCCAGTCTGAAAATTGCCTCGTATTATTGATGCACTCAATTTTCCGGTCTACACTTTTATTGGCAACCACCCAAGATCAGAAGAAATCTCCTACCATATAATTCAATCCAGAGTTGTCAGTTCTTAAACTATGTTCCTCCGTTGCTGCTATCAGTAGTTTCCTAATAAGCCCTGTACATTGATTAAAGTGGATTCGATATCGATTTGAGTTGATTCAAAGCCACTAGGCCTTATTAATAATCAGACCTAGAATCCACCAACAGACATCTGTTTTAATGAAAAAAAATACACAATTACCTTTCCCTGATTACGTGATATAATAAACAACTGAGAAACATTACATTCTAATTTCTCAACACCGCTGTGATAGGAAAAAATATTAAAAAATTAGGTGTTGCCAGATAAATTACTTACACGGAAACATTTAAAAGGTGTCGTCTTCAAAAAATATTGAAAGGATATATGTGATTCTACTCTTCATAAAACACCAGAAAGTGGAAAAATTATCGGCTGAAATTAATTACAGCGACCACAAAAAAAATATCCAAATTAAGCATATTTGGCGATTTTACACTGTTAGGCGATTGATTTTGAGTACATGGCGGAGAAGCAAAACACGGTTCTGTTCGTACACTGCAATTTCGGTGCAAGCGAATTTATAGCCTAACAGCGCTAAATCGCCAAAAGTGCTTAATTTTGATAATTTTTTGTGATCGCTGTAATTCATTTCAGCCGATAATTTTTTCACTTTCTGGTGTTTTATGAAGAGTAAAATCTTTTTTTTTTTTTTTTTTTTTTAATATTTTTTTAAGACGACACCTTTTGAATGTTTCCTTGTTAGAAAAATCAATTCAACTTGTGTTCTCATTTCGAATGCCAACAAAACTGAACTTGTATCTTTCATCAAAGAATCTTTTAACGCATGGTGTAAAGTAATATTTTTTTAAAATATATGTAGTTCATTTTCATAATATTTTTATAAAAAAAAAAAAAATTAGAAAACTAAATCGAATTAAAAAGAATCTGTATTTTTATTGAATTATTTGATTACAAATTGTTGTTCCTGAAAAGTTGGTACTATATCTGTAACTAAAAACCAAGACGTTATGTACAGTCACCCAAAAAAAAAACGCCACCCCCCCACCTAATTTCCCCGTAAATTATCGTAGAAACATGCGACTGGTACCGATCAGTTTGTAATAACGTCTAGTTTATAATGTTATAGTTAGATTTTACTTAGGGGGTCGTCTACATATTAAAACTGACATCAACTTCATTTTTTTCAATAGTAACCCCCCTTTTTTATAATATTTTTGAATTCTTTGGATCAAATCATCACGGAAAATGGTATAGTTTATATATTTCGCTCAATTTTTCATAGAGTTATAAGCTGTCAAAATTTGGGGATGCTAATGTTAAATGAATGTGACAAACATTAAATCATATCTTCCGAAATAATTATGATATTTAAATTCTGTTTTTTTTATTCGTTAGAATGAAGTGACCCAAACATATTCCATGCAATTTTTTGCTAAAAAAACATTTTTTGAATTATGAAAATTTTTAATAAATTCATATTTGAAAAAATTATGAATTATGACCTATGTTAATTTTTACACGAATAGAACGGGCATCACCAAAAACATGGGTTTCCAAATTTACAGCTCGTTCCTAACATTATTTTTTGAGTTACAGTGATATTTCATTTTTTACTGCTGTTAGGGGGGCGTCACTTGTTATAATTTGTATCATCTGTAAGTCAATATTTCTATACATTTTGACGAAAAACTATTTTAATTTACCTTTATGTTATTATAATTGTTTTCTAAGGAACATTTCGATGTTTATTATACAAATTGGCTTATTTTTTATAAAATTATCGCAATGCAGGCAAGAGATTGGGAAAGAATTCCAAAAGAAATGTAGCCCCGCCTCTATATTGCGGAAACAGTATTAAAAAACCTAGTTTGCATACTCGTATATGACACTATATGTGACGCTGGTATGCATAAATGTCAATGGCATTTACTACATTGAATGCTGAAGACAAAATTTAAATGATTTAATTGGAAGTATGTAAAATAATTTTGTTTTATAATGTAAAGTTTTAGAAAAATTCTGTAAAGGCGTGGCTTTCGTTGAAGAAGGGAGTTTACTCGATTCTGAAATGTTAAGTCTTTGTTCTTAAATATTACATAACTTTTTCTAGCTTCTCACTGCTAAAATTCTATTTTATCCCTTTTGTCTTTTGTTTTTAACTTGAATATTCTAGGATTCGTGCACCTCAATTAAGTATCATGACAGTAAAAAAACGCGGTAAGACGAGGAATATTATTTGAAAGAGCAATACGCAGTGAACAATACTTTTGTTTTTTCCTTTTTTAAAATTAATATAATTGATTTTTATTAATTTTTATCAGAATTTTTAAAACAAATTTTCTGTTTTAATCTTGTGAAATTTTCGCATTTGCTTACTCTACCGTTTATGCTATTTAAATTTTATCGCATGACGTAACATAATAAAATATAAAACTTCTATTAAATGTTTTTTTAATACTGAATAATAAAGTGGTATTTTTTTTTTTTCTTTAAGTTTTAAAATCTATTATTGAAACAAAGTGCAATATTATTTATTTTCTATTATTCTAATCACGGCGTAAAACTGTCGCCACATTTATTACATTACTTTTAAAGATATAGATTTTACACATTTATAATTAAGAATTCAAGTACAGTAGACGATTGCAGAACGGGGAATATTCGTTCTAGGCAATAGGAAACCGTTTTTTCCATATCCATGTTTATTTTCATATGAATATACACAATAATATGAATATACACTCTTTCTAGTGAAAAAATTTGTTTCATACTATTTTGTTTATATAAATATGAATATAAGGAATATTCTTAAGAAATATCGTAACACACAAATTGTGAAAGAAACGCCCACTGGAGGAGTTACAGATTTCCAAATGACGTGAAACTACATCAGCAGTCGCGAAAATATTAAATATCCTTTCTCAGATTTTAGTTTAAATCTTGTTATGTATATTTTTGTATATTATCTATTGTTGGTTTGTACGCCTAAAATTAAATGTAAAACTTTATAGTAACACTTTCATGCGTGGCTTACTGTATAAAATAAAAATATACCCAACAAGAAGTAGATAATAATTGTTAGTTAGTAGATTTTAATTGTTTTTATATATATATTTTGTTTTTTAAATGTATTTTAACTTAAATTTTTGTCTCTTAAATAAAACAGTTTTTGCTTTTAGGATGTAGATAATTCTTTTTCTTAAATATTAAACACCTTTTTTTTAACTGTTATTAATATTATTATCATTATTACTACTGTTCTTTTACCTTGGTATTTAGATTTTTGTAATTAAATATTGTAGGGTTCATATCATTCAAGCTATTATTTTTCTTCGTACGAAGTGATGTATTTAACTTTCAATAATAATGTTTAATAAATTGAAACCAATAAAAATCTTTTAATTCATAAGCTAATAAACAAAGTTCTGCAAATTTGAATTGTTTTTTATTTTATAATAAACATTCCTGAACTTTTTTTCCGGTGTGAAATTTTATAAATAATGATTATTGGGTAGTTGATCACGATTTATTTTTTCCAAATGTATAGACGGTCTCCTAACACATTTTCACGTGTAACTCTGTTTAAAATTGATTTAAAGTCTATAAATAGATAAGTTTTCCGAACTGCCTTGATCTCAGAAATCTGAATATGAGGTCAAAAATAGGGGTCGTCATTGAAAAAAATTAAGTTTATACGTGTTTTAATATGTAGATGACCCCTTAAGCAAAATATAACTACACCATTAAAAACTAGACGTTATTACAGATCGATAGGTACCAGCCGCATGTTTCTACGATAATTTACGGCGAAATTGGATGGGGGGTGGCGTTTTTTTTTTGGGTGACTGTACATATATATATATGTGTGTGTGTGTGTGTGTGTTGCGTACTTGGGGGTTCGTAAGTTGTCGAGAATGAGAGACGAAACTTGTAAAAATTCAATAATTTATAAACAGGGAGTTCCAGAAAAATACAGGTATATAAACCAAGTATCAACTTCAATTCATCGAGTAAACGCAGCTTAAACAACAGCTGTCAATAAAACCACAATACAAACTGTATAGCAATAACACTTAAAGCAGGTCTCTTTCAAAGAGGCTCAAAGCAATGCAAGCATTGGACGTAACTCACTGTGATCTGAGACTGACTGAGAACTCAACTCGATTTCGCGCGTTTAACTTCTTTTTATACTCCTCTATCGAACCCAGACTGTTCTGGAAAATTCTCGTATCTCATCAGCCAATGAGATTAGAGCTTCCATATTTGGTATATGACTAATAAGGATTTTCACGCCAAGGTCGCCAAAAAAATCGCCAAAGAAGGAAAAGTCGCTAAATCCATTACCTGTCTTATTGGAGCTTTTTAAGGCGTTTTTAAGGAAAAATAAGGCTATTTTAACACTAAAACGACTAGAAATGCACAAAATTAGCATTTTTTCATCTTACTAAGACTCTTTGAAAGAATTTATACAAACATAAATACAATTATTTACAATTTCGTAACACTGCCTCCCTCCCAAGGACTGCACGTCCCGGGCAGTGTAACCCTTGGTCAAGAGGCGAAGCTAAACAAATTAAACAATCTATAAAATCTTTTTGTAAAAAAAATAGAACCGACTCCAAGAAATGGGTATGAAATGAAATAGTAAATTGCGCCTAAAAGTATAAAATAATTTCCTTCGCCAAACAACCTATAACACTACAATTAATCATAACTTTTGAAGTCGGCGCAAAATTAAATAAAATTTAATTAGTTTTTATAGGTCTGTTTTTAGATCGGTAGCAACAAATACTGTTGTCTCGAATGATCCATTTTCATGTTTCCTTTATTATTTTATCACTGTATACAATTGGTTTATTAGTAGCATCTACATAGAACAGTGAACATTCCTTACAATGCGGTATTTATGTTTCTACGAAGTTAGAGTTTCCTTTGCATATTTGGTATAACTTTGATAACTATCATACTTGGTGGCTTTTGGATTTGGCGATCAAAACATACACGCAAGATGTATATTTTCATAATATATATTGTACGATGTATTGTTTCATATTTTTGATTACTTTCTTAATATACCTTATCAAACTAACCATGATATCGTAAAGAAATTAAATATGTTTGTCAGAAAAATTTGCGATTTTCCTTTCACCAAGGACGTCGGATACCAGGATCTTCGCCAACTTTTGCTGCTTACGAAATCTTATTTGTTTTCTTGAATCAAAGTTGTTTTCGGCTGCGTTTTGCAGGTGACAATGTGAGATGTGTATATTGAATAGGATTTGATTTTTGTATTGAATAAAGTTATCAATTTTTATTTAATTTTGCGCCGACTTCAAAAGTTATGATTAATTGTAGTGTTATAGGTTGTTTGGCGAAGGAAATTATTTTATACTTTTAGGCGCAATTTACTATTTCATTTCATACCCATTTCTTGGAGTCGGTTCTATTTTTTTTACAAAAAGATTTTATTTTTCTCTTTTCAGTGAGAATTTATTCATATAGCAGAACATCAAAAGACGTTCGACGGCAGCTTCACAAATCACACCTTCCAAGAAAAGTGACATAACTCAAAAAATGGTTTATGTCACTGAAAAATACATGAAATGCACCCAATGTGAACAAAAAAGTTACATCTCCATCTAGAAAGTTATCCACTCGAGAGACAGTTGTGCCAGTTTAATTCTAGTCAAGTTATTTTTAAGTTGATTTTTCTCAAATGCTGCATTTTTAAGTTGTGTCACTTTTCTTGCCTTTATCGGATATGAGCAAAAAACTATCTGTTGAATGAACATACGTTAAGTTAAAAAGTCTTTAGAAATGTAAAGGACGGATACGCTGTATTAGTGACCAAAAATTCTTTTAGGCATATATATTGAACTTTACACTGAATACGTGTCACCCGCTGTACTGGAAATTGCGCAGCCTAAAGTTCAAACAAAGAGCAAAATATGCATTGCAGCTGACGGACAGAAGTTTCAACATCGATACTTACATACTGCTTTTACTAGTATAGCTGCATGCGCTCAGCAGCTAGAGTGAGAACAGACTTTTGTGAGTATCCTGTAATTTGTTTATATCTTAATGAAATCATAATGAAACCTATTTTAGGCTAAGATCAATACAACAAAAAAGTATCAAAATGAAATAATCTCTTACGAAGTTAAAAGCTAACAAATTTCAACAACAACAACAATGAGAAACATGGTTTGTATTGTGAACCTCTTCCTTTATGAAGTCGGTTTAAAACGTCTATGCGTTAATCGATGTGACCGCTTTTAATAACCATACTTTGAATTTTACATAGCATAAATGTGGGAAGTTCCTTGCACAACCAACAGATGGCGCTGCCTCTGATGCTTATCTTTGAACGAGATGACGGACGGGAGTTAGTTGAGATCTGGCTGCAGTGGAGATCGGTTGAGACCGTCAGCGCGAAGGCTGACAGGCTGATTTTCTCCTAATTTGAGCACAGAATGCTCATAATAAGTGTGTAGAGCCATGGAGGGCTCATTACTCCATTTTTACTATTTGATAGCACGCGTAGGTGTTTTTGTGAATAAAAGTACGAGAAGGTGCTTAAATGTTTTTTCGTTACGGTTATACTGATGAAGAAAGCTTGTTATGTGCTAAGCCTTGAAACCAGCAGTTGGTTAATAATAGGAAGTCTGCTATTATCATTTTTTCATTGTGTATCCTGTATTGTATGTGTGTTTCGTAATAAATGTTTAGTCTTCTAAGTCGCAACTCATCATTACCCCACCCCTAGACACCCAGCCAAGATTCTACAAGTGGGGGCTCGACCGGGATATTACCACCAACAAGTTATAAAAGGTAACTGTTATTGTTATATATTTATCATTCTATTTGATAATTAATGATTAATGCATAAATTGAGAAAAGGGAATTTAATACAGTTTTGAATTAGAAATTAATGGTGAAATATTTGAGAACACTTTTGGTTTCACTGTGTGATGAAATTAAATAATGATGAAATTAAATAAATGCATTACTTGAGAAGAATGAATAGAAATAAGAATTATGATTGAAAAAATATTCTGAGTAATCTTTTATAATTTTGCTTATTACTGTTTGCAATAATATTTTAACAATATTATAACAATATTATTTTAAAACGAAAGTGATAACAATTATTAAATAGAGAACAATAATGATAATGGTGATATTATATGAAATATGTGTAATAATTAAGAAATATATAAGATGATCTAAATATTCTGTTGTATAGTACAAATTGTTCTGCATGTGGTTATTTAAAAATCATGATAATTTTGATTTGAGAACAAAAACCATAGAATCATTTTTTGAGAAAATTGTTCTCATATTATTTTGTTTCTATTTAAGTATGATATTAATTTGGTAGAAGTATTGAAATATTTTTTGGTATAAATAATTATTTAGAGTTATAATGGCCCAAAACGTGTTACAAGGCATTAGAAAAGCCGATTTAAGAACAATTGCTGAAGAATTAGGCCTAACTGTTCCGGCGGAAGCTAAGGTACTTGAAATCAAAACTTTGATTGAAAGTTCTGATATTTATAAAAATGATTTAGAATTTGCTAGAGGTGTTATTAAAATGTTAGTAGAAGAACAAAAGTTGAAATCTGTAGAAGAACAAACCAAAATTGAGATAGAAAGAATTAAATTATCCCAGTTAGAAAAAGAAATAGAGTTACAGAATTTAAAGTTAGAGGCTGCAGCAAATAATTCTAGTAATAATGTTGAACAATCAAATTCAGAAACTACTTCACAATCATTAGAAAATTTAATTAGAAGTATTCGGACATTAACCATTTCAGTACCTGAAAAACCGGAAGCTTTGCACTTATTTTTTCAATCCCTTGAAAAAGCATTCGTTTCTAAAAATGTACCGTCTAAATTTAAATCGGAAATATTGATTAATTTATTGGGAGATAAATGTAATCAGGTTCTTGCGTACGTAACCACCGAAGAAATTAACGATTATGAAAAAGTTAAGGAATTAATTTTAAGACAATTTCAACCAACGCCGCGTGAATGTTTAAGTAATTTTAAAAATGCGTTCCGTAATCCTTCAGAATCTCATGTCCAATTCGCTTCGCGTCTAAGCGCTTCTTTTGATTACTATTGTAGATTGAGAGGGGTTAACGATGTTAAACAATTGTGTGATCTTATAGTTTCTGATAAATTATATGAAACGTTGGATTCTAGAACTAAGGAACATATTAGTGTTCGAGAAGGTCAAAATTGGTTTAAACCCAACGAATTAGGTCGGGAGTGTGATTTATTCTACTCTTCTAGAGGGAAATCGTTAATTGAAACTAATAATAATACGCGAAACGAAAGTTCAGAGAATAAGCGGTTTGTAAACAAAACTCCTTTTAGAAAGACACATTATAATAATAAAGATCCCATAGTACGTAATTCGGTATCTAATCAAACTCACGAAAAGCATGAAAGAATGTGTTATATTTGTGGTGCAAAAGGGAAAACATTTCATTTCGCTAGAGTGTGTCCTAAACGTATTTCAGAGAAAAAAGAATTTCGGGAAAATCTTCCTACGAATTCAGTAGTTCAATCCGAAACAAGTCCGATTAACCTAATTGTTAATGAGCTCGAATATGTTGATATTTTAGTGGATGATATTCCACTAAAAGGGTTGAAAGATTCAGGTTCTTCGATTCTAATTGTAAATAAAAATAGCATTCCCCAGACTAAAAATGTTATTTCTTCAACCACTCTAGTTAGCTGTTTTAATGAAAAGAAAGATGCAAATCTGACTGAATTTAAAATATCTTTACCTAATCATGATTCAATAAATGTAATCGGTGCTTTTTGCAACAATTTGTCATGTGACGTAATTCTCCCTCGTAATATCTTTCATATTTTGAAACAAGAAAATAAAGAGGAAGCAGATGTTTCGAGTGCCAGCGTAGGGGGGAAAGATAGTTTTCTGAGTTCGGGGGAAAGCAATTTCGATGAAGCAAATGAGTGTTCTTTTCCTGTATTCGATCGAAAGGAAAATGAAATAGATTCTTTTTTTTCAAATATGTGCAATTTTTCAGAAGAAGAAAAATTCGATGTCAGTTATATTTTAGATAAGTCGTTAAAAGAGAGATTAAGCGAATTAATAAAAAGTTATAAGCCAGTTAAAACAAAAAGTACTGATTTAAAAATGTCCATTATTTTATCTGATGATACACCAGTGTGCTTACGCTCTCGCAGATTATCATTTGTAGAGAAATCAGAGGTGGAGAGACAAATTGACCAGTGGTTAAAAGATGGTATAATTAGAGAAAGTACATCAAATTATGCTTCGCCAATAGTGGTGTGTAGGAAAAAAGATGGAGGAATAAGGTTATGCTGTGATTATCGTGCTTTAAATAAGAAAATAATTAAAGATAAAAACCCGTTGCCAAATATTGAAGATTTATTTGATAGATTAGGGGAGGGTAAAGTTTTTTCGACGCTAGATTTAAAGAATGCGTTTTTACAAGTTGATGTAGAGGAAAAAAGTGGGAAATATACAGCTTTTGTGACCGATAATGCCCAGTATGAGTTTCTAAAAGTTCCCTATGGATTATGTAATAGTCCCTTAGTATTTCAAAGATATGTAAATTATGTGTTTAAAGACCTATTAAAAGATGGTACTGTAATTATTTATTTAGATGATATAATTATTCCATCTAAAGATGAGAATGAAGGGTTAGAAAAAATTAAAACGTGTGTTAGAAACGGCATCAAAATTTGGTCTAGAGTTAAATTTAAAGAAATGTCAGTTTTTGAAACGAAAGATCGATTTCTTAGGTCACATAATTGAGAATGGCACGATTAAACCCTCAGTAGAAAAAACTCTTGCAGTACAAAATTTCCCAGAACCCCGTAATGCTAGGGAAGTGCAGAGTTTCTTAGGTTTAACGGGTTACGATTATGAAAAAGTAATAAATAACTTTCAGCATATCAATCTTATAAACTTTAATAAATTTTAAATCCAACGTTTCGGCTAAATTCCTTCATTAGCCTTCCTCAGGGAAGAATGATGTTAAAAAACATATAAACATAGAAAATTTAAGTACATGATACCACAATTACAACTTCAAAACATTTAACAGATGATTACACAAATTGTAAAAATATACTATATACATTTTTAAAAATATGTTAAAACACTCAAAGGAACATGAAACATGATTACTACAAGACAAGGATAAAGAGCTACTAAAGCAAAGGTTAAAAATATCAAAATTGCGGGGTTGCCAGAACTAAATTAAAGCAGGGTAACCATAAATTAATTTAAGCCCAAGAAATGAAGCCAAATTGAGGGGGGGTTTACGGATAAGGAATCGTTACAAATTTCTGATTTTCTTTTAATAATTTCGAATGATTCATAAAGAAGTGCTTGGTTTCTATTGTCAGTATTGTAAATTATTTTGGCATTTTCAAAATCGGGGTCAATGGGATTAGTATTATAATTTCGTGAAAAAGCTGTGTTGGGTCTATTATATTTTAAATCTGCAATATGCTCCTTCATTCTATCACAAAAAGGTCTATTAGTCATACCTATATAGTAGTTAGTTTTATTATCCACTTTATATGGGATTTCATAAACACCAGATTTTAATTTGGGGGGAGGAGGATCAAGTTTTTTAGAAATTAATGAATTTAATTTTAAAGGAGCTTTAGCAACCAAATTAACTTTTTTATGTTTAAATAATTTAGAAATTCCCTCATGAAGAGAGGGCAAATATTGAATTTTCTTAAACTTACTATTAGAAGATTTATTATCATTAGAAGATGAAGAAGGGGGAGGAGGGGACATAATTTTATAAATTAATTTATTAATAGTCTTGATTTTATAACCATAATTAATAGCCAAATTATAAATAAAATCGATTTCATGGTCTAAGGCCTCAAGGGTAGAACTATGACTAAAAGCACGTTTAATCAGAAATCTAAAATTAGCTATTTTATAGGACCAGGGTAAAGGATAATTGCTATGAAAAGTATATGGAATAATATTGGGCTTTCTATAAACAGAAGTTTCAACATATTGATTAAACCGTTTAATTTTAATATCCAAAAAGGTTAAAATATTATCATTATTTTCAGTTTCTAAAGTATATTGAAGGTTAGGTTTTACGTTATTGATTATATCTAAAAAATCCTTAGGGGAACTAGATGGATCTTGCCAAATTATAAAAACATCATCTACAAATCTTTTCCACAATTTAATACAATGCATATTTTTTTGAACAAAATTATTCTCAAAATCTCTTAATTCAAACTCAGCTAAAAGTCCAGATATAGCTGAGCCCATAGGTGCTCCGTTAAGTTGTTTATAGATTTTATCGTTAAATTTAAAATAATTATTATATATTACCAATTTCAAGGCTTCTTTAATAGCAGTTTTTTCAGATTCAGAATATTCAGTAGATAAATTGAGTCTATTACTTATTATATGAAAAACACAGTCCAAATCTATTGAGGGAAACAAGTTCACAATATCTAAACTAGCAAGGGAATCATGCAGCTGTATATTCTGTTCAAATAGATCATCTAAAAATTTAGCCGGATCTGAAATTGAATAAGTAGATTCAGGATTCAATTTCAGATCCGGCTAAATTTTTAGATGATCTATTTGAACAGAATATACAGCTGCATGATTCCCTTGCTAGTTTAGATATTGTGAACTTGTTTCCCTCAATAGATTTGGACTGTGTTTTTCATATAATAAGTAATAGACTCAATTTATCTACTGAATATTCTGAATCTGAAAAAACTGCTATTAAAGAAGCCTTGAAATTGGTAATATATAATAATTATTTTAAATTTAACGATAAAATCTATAAACAACTTAACGGAGCACCTATGGGCTCAGCTATATCTGGACTTTTAGCTGAGTTTGAATTAAGAGATTTTGAGAATAATTTTGTTCAAAAAAATATGCATTGTATTAAATTGTGGAAAAGATTTGTAGATGATGTTTTTATAATTTGGCAAGATCCATCTAGTTCCCCTAAGGATTTTTTAGATATAATCAATAACGTAAAACCTAACCTTCAATATACTTTAGAAACTGAAAATAATGATAATATTTTAACCTTTTTGGATATTAAAATTAAACGGTTTAATCAATATGTTGAAACTTCTGTTTATAGAAAGCCCAATATTATTCCATATACTTTTCATAGCAATTATCCTTTACCCTGGTCCTATAAAATAGCTAATTTTAGATTTCTGATTAAACGTGCTTTTAGTCATAGTTCTACCCTTGAGGCCTTAGACCATGAAATCGATTTTATTTATAATTTGGCTATTAATTATGGTTATAAAATCAAGACTATTAATAAATTAATTTATAAAATTATGTCCCCTCCTCCCCCTTCTTCATCTTCTAATGATAATAAATCTTCTAATAGTAAGTTTAAGAAAATTCAATATTTGCCCTCTCTTCATGAGGGAATTTCTAAATTATTTAAACATAAAAAAGTTAATTTGGTTGCTAAAGCTCCTTTAAAATTAAATTCATTAATTTCTAAAAAACTTGATCCTCCTCCCCCCAAATTAAAATCTGGTGTTTATGAAATCCCATATAAAGTGGATAATAAAACTAACTACTATATAGGTATGACTAATAGACCTTTTTGTGATAGAATGAAGGAGCATATTGCAGATTTAAAATATAATAGACCCAACACAGCTTTTTCACGAAATTATAATACTAATCCCATTGACCCCGATTTTGAAAATGCCAAAATAATTTACAATACTGACAATAGAAACCAAGCACTTCTTTATGAATCATTCGAAATTATTAAAAGAAAATCAGAAATTTGTAACGATTCCTTATCCGTAAACCCCCCCTCAATTTGGCTTCATTTCTTGGGCTTAAATTAATTTATGGTTACCCTGCTTTAATTTAGTTCTGGCAACCCCGCAATTTTGATATTTTTAACCTTTGCTTTAGTAGCTCTTTATCCTTGTCTTGTAGTAATCATGTTTCATGTTCCTTTGAGTGTTTTAACATATTTTTAAAAATGTATATAGTATATTTTTACAATTTGTGTAATCATCTGTTAAATGTTTTGAAGTTGTAATTGTGGTATCATGTACTTAAATTTTCTATGTTTATATGTTTTTTAACATCATTCTTCCCTGAGGAAGGCTAATGAAGGAATTTAGCCGAAACGTTGGATTTAAAATTTATTAAAGTTTATAAGATTGATATGCTGAAAGTTATTTATTACTTTTCATAATTATAAAAGCAGCATATATAAAAAAGTGGAATAAATATATCTGAATTAACGGGTTACTTTAGAAAATTTATTCGTTCATATGCCAACATAGCAAGACCACTCAGTGACTTATTACGTGCTTCTACTCCATTTAAATTTGAGCAAGAGCAGAAATTGGCTTTTCAAAAGCTGAAAGACATTTTATCTAATACGCCTGTCTTACACCTTTTTAAACAAGGCTATAAGTTAGAAGTTCATACAGATGCGTCTAAATTAGGATTCGGTGCGATCCTATTACAACAAGATGACGATGGACAGTACTATCCAATCCATTATATGGGTAAAAAGACCTCTGTACAAGAAGAAAAATACTGTAGTTATGAGTTAGAAGTGTTAGCGATAGTAGAAGCCCTTAAAAAATTTAGGAACTATTTATTAGGTAGTAAATTTAAAATTTATACTGACTGTCAAGCGTTCACTAAAACTTTAGATAAACGTGAATTGACACCTAAGGTAGCCAGGTGGTCTTTCTTGCTACAGGAATTCGACTACGAAGTAGAACACCGTCCTGGTAAACAAATGCAGCATGTTGACGCTCTTAGCAGACACCCTGTAATGGCTGTAAATACTGATACCCTTACTCATCCTATTGCTACTGCTCAAGAAAATGATGAGTTTATCAATACTATGAAATCTCTTTTACAACAAAACCAAAATGACGAATATGTGTTAAAAAATAATGTTTTATATAAAGTGTTAAATGATAGGGATGTACTAATTGTCCCAGAGATCATGCAACTTGAGGTCGTAAAGAAATGTCATGCTTTAGGACATTTTTCGGCTAATAAAACTGAAGAGTTAGTAAAAAGAGATTACTATTTTTCTAATATGAAAAAATGCGTAGATAACGTTGTAAAAAGTTGTGTAGAATGTATTCTCGTAAATAAGAAACAGGGAAAAGGAGAAGGTTTTTTAAACCCTATCCCTAAAGGAGATATACCATTATCTACGTATCACATCGATTTTGTGGGTCCATTACCAACCACTAACAAAAACTACAATCACATTTTTACAGTCATCGATGGATTTAGTAAATTTTCGTGGCTATATCCAGTCAAATCAACGTCTTCAGCAGACGCCTTGCAAAAATTAAAACAGCAAGCTGCTATTTTTGGTAATCCCGCAAGAATAATATCCGATCGTGGACCTGCGTTCATATCTAAGGAGTTTGCAGATTACTGTAAATCAGAGGGAATCGAACATGACACCATCACAACCGGAATCCCAAGAGGGAATGGTCAAATTGAGAGACTTCATCGAACAATCATTCCTGTATTATCCAAGTTATGTATAAATGACCCTAACAAGTGGTACAAGTTTGTTGAGGCTGTTCAGAGAACTATTAATTCCACCACATCGAGAAGTACCAAAAGAACTCCTTTTGAACTACTCACTGGAGTAACAATGAGAAAGAAAGAAGATAAGAGAATACTAGAACTTCTCGAAGAGGAAAGGATAAATTCCATGCTTGATAATCTTAACACCATTCGTGAAGAAGCAAAAAAAAACATTCTTAAGATTCAAGAAGAAAATCGCCGATGTTACAACAAGAAGAGAAAGAAAGCCCATGTATATAAAATTAATGATCTAGTTGCCATCCAGCGAACTCAGTTTGGAACCGGCATGAAACTAAGACCAAAATTCTTAGGTCCTTATAAAGTTGTGCGAGTAAAGTCCAAAGACAGATATGAAGTCGAGAAGATAGGTGATCACGAAGGACCTATACATACTAGTACTTCTGCAGACCATATGAAATTATGGTCCACAGACTAAACTAAAATCAAATTGGACTGATAAACTTTAAAGAAAACGTTAACTGTGAATTTTTATGTACATAATTTTTTTTAATGTCTGTTTCTCTTTTTTGTTTTTTTTTTTCTTTTAATTGTATTTTGCAGATATCCTTTAGTATCCCAGGCTGGTTTACGGTGAGGTCACCGCACATCAGAATGGCCGAGCGTTGTGGGAAGTTCCTTGCACAACCAACAGATGGCACTGCCTCTGATGCTTATCTTTGAACGAGATGACGGACGGGAGTTAGTTGAGATCTGGCTGCAGTGGAGATCGGTTGAGACCGTCAGCGCGAAGGCTGACAGGCTGATTTTCTCCTAATTTGAGCACAGAATGCTCATAATAAGTGTGTAGAGCCATGGAGGGCTCATTACTCCATTTTTACTATTTGATAGCACGCGTAGGTGTTTTTGTGAATAAAAGTACGAGAAGGTGCTTAAATGTTTTTTCATTACGGTTATACTGATGAAGAAAGCTTGTTATGTGCTAAGCCTTGAAACCAGCAGTTGGTTAATAATAGGAAGTCTGCTATTATCATTTTTTCATTGTGTATCCTGTATTGTATGTGTGTTTCGTAATAAATGTTTAGTCTTCTAAGTCGCAACTCATCATTACCCCACCCCTAGACACCCAGCCAAGATTCTACATAAATGTCACCCGCTACGCTACAACATATACCCATACGCTACAACAAATGTCGTTTAAGTGTACACAAAATAGAAAATTGTGAACAAACAAATGCACGTTTTAAGCGTTCTGTTTTTAGCATAAATGTCTAAACTATCTTTTCGTACTAAATCGATGATACTCTGCAATTTTATAATTCACTTTTTTCCCTTGTCTTGAACCGTTTCCGAGATAGGAACGCTAACTCCTCTGTTTTCCACCAGCATGTGACCGCTTACAGTAACAGTACTTTGAACCACAGAGTATACGTGTCATCCGCTACGCTGCAAAGTGTGCAACGTAGTTCAAGTGTGCACAATGTAGGAAATTGCGAACAGACAACTGCACGTTTTAAGCGTTCTATTTTTAGCAATAATGTCTAAAAACTGTCTTTTTGTAGTAAATCGATGATGCTCTACAACTTTGTAATTAACGTTTCTCCCATCTTGAACCGTTTTTGAGATTGGAGAGCTAATTCCGCTGTTTTTCACCAGATGGCGTTTTATTTTCTTTAGATTGCAAAAATATTACAATGGGATCTACATCAGACCAAGATCTTTACAACAAAACAAAAAGTATCAAGTAACCGTATTTTGAACTATATAGCGTATGTCTCACCAGCTACGCTACAACGTGTGCAATGTAGCTCAAGTGTGCATAGTGTAAGAAATTGGGAACAAACAAATGCACGTTTTTAGCATTATATTTTTAGCATCAATTTCTAAACTATCTTTTTGTACTAAATCGATGATGCTCTGCAATTTTATAATTTACTTATCCCCCCTGTCTTGAACCGTTTCCGAAATAGGAAAGCTAGCATTGAATGACTAAACTATCGTTTTGTACTAAATCGATGCTACTTTTCAACTTTGTAATTCACTTTTTCCTTTAGAACTGTTTTCGAGATAGGAAACTAATTCCGCTATTTTACACCAGGTGGCGCAGCGGTTAAACCTTGTGCTGCATGGACCACTTTGCTATACTTACATACCATTTTTATCACTATAGCTGCAGCCGTTCAGCAGTTAAAAGAGTTGGGACTGATTTTTTTGGGCACCCTGTATTTTCTTTAGATCGTTAAGATATTACAATGGGACCTGTTGCAGACCAAGACCTTTTCAACAAAACAAAAATTATCAAAATCGGAACATCCGTTTAGAAGTTATGAGCTAACAAACATAAAAAAAACATACGGTTTGAATTGAGAACCTTCCTTCTTTTTTTGAAGTCGGTTAAAAATACAAACACTAAGTTGCATATAACGATAAAATGGAAATATAGATTGCAAAATCAAGTGAGAAATATTTGCAAAATTTACAAATATGTACAAATATTTATATACAATTATTTACATTACGCATGCGCAAATTTTAATATTACCCTTAAGTGTGGTACTTGGCTAGCCTACCATAGTGCACCACCTTCGGTTTTGATGAAGGTGTTTTAGTAATCCATACAACTACATCATTAAGCCTTTTTAAGACTGTGTACGGTCCGTCCCAGTTGCACTGTAGCTTGGGAGAGAGTCCTTTGCGTCGAACAGGATTCCACAACCAGACCTTGTCTCCTTCCTGGAACTCATGTTGTGTAGCCTTTAAATCGTACCTTGTCTTCGTTTTCTCCGTTGTCATGTGAATCCGCTCCCGTGCAAAGTTGTGTACGTCTTCAAATCATGCCTGGAGACCTTGGATGTACTCCTCGGACGATGAAAGCGCATCTGGTGGACAACCAAACAGGAGATCACATGGGAGACGAAGTTCGCATCCAAACAGCATCTGAGTCGGAGTATAGCCGGTGGCAGCACTTCGATAAGCCAACAGGAACAATGGTTACTTCAAGTTCCAATCTTGCTGGTTCCTTGATACTATTATAGAAGAGAGAGGTTATTCAGGATGGCACGGTTAAAGCTCTCGACCATGCCGTCCGACTGGGGATGTAAGGGAGTTGTCTGGGTTTTGTCTATGCCGAGTAATTGACACAGTCCTTTGAAAACAGCAGATGTAAAGTTTGTACCTTGGTCGGTATTAATTTGTAGGGGCGTGCCGTATCTTAAGAGCGGACAATACCTAATCTCGCCGGCAGCCTTCGCCCATGTTATCCTATGGGAAAATTTGTTCACATAATTACTCATTACCTAATGAATATTTTTCAATTCTGTTTTCACATTTAGAAAATTCATAAGCGTTAAATTAGTACTTCTTTTCCAAAAATTGATTTTTTTAAATTTTAGTATTTCATTTTGCGACCAGAAAATGAGAAAAATGCATTTTGTGAAAAATGGCATTTTTGAACTCAAAATTAAAATGTAAAAATTAAAAAAAAAAATGAATTTTTCAAAAATGAGTACTCATTTAACGGTTATGAATTTTCTGACTGCGAAAACAGAATTAAAAAATATTGATTAGGTAATGTGTAATTGTCGCAACAAATTTTCCCATAGAATAACATGGGCGAAGGCTGCCGGCGAGATTAGGTATTGTCCCCTCTTAACACCCATTGCTGCACTAGGACCTCTTGATCGGGAATGGGATATGCCTCAGGCCCAAAAGTTCATTTCAGATAATTTGGAGTGGAAGGCTGATTTTTTATTTTTTATAAATCAGCCTTCCACTGCAAATTATCTGAAATAAACTTTCATGGTTGATGAGTGAATTTATAAATTAAACAAAATTTCGTGGTCTATTGGAGTTGTGCCATGATTAATAATGTCACTTGATATAGCTGTGCTTGCAGACTCGGTGACTTTGCCAACGATTGTTATGTGAGAAATGCCTGGCTGGTAATCAGCCAGGGTAGCTCAATGGTTTGAGCATCCGCACGTAAAGCGAAAGGCCCGGGTTCGATTCCCAGCTGTAGTATTTTTCACATAGTTGGTATAAAAAATCAGCCTTCCACTCCAAATTATCTGAAATGCATTATCTTGTTTGCATAAAATTATCTTAGTTGCTGCAAAGCAAGATATGACGTCATTCCACATTCATGTTGCATCATACAACTCTTCTGAAGTATTACATCATCATATTTCTATAAATAGGGGACAATGGCTATTTATCTCATTCTTTAAGTGATAAAAGGATGGCTCCTTATGTTCAATTGACAAAAGAGAAAAAATGTGTGGCACTTGTTTTAGTTAAAGAAGGATATTCGACACGCATGATCGCTAAAAATATTGGCTGCAATCAATTGACAGTCTCAAGAATGATTATGTTGGAGCGTGAAACTGGTAATTTTGAAAGGAGGTCCAGATCGGGCCGAAAGAGGGCAACCGCAAAATCTGACGATAGATATCTCAAGCGTATGTCTCTCCATAATCGTCATGCAAGGTGCTTCTAATTTAAAAGTCAGATTTGAGAAAGAATTTGGTGTCAATTTAAGTGCACGAACTGTCCAAAGACGCCTTGCGGAACGCAGTCTGCATGCGTATCGCCCGAAAAAAAAGCCGTTACTTGAAAAAAAAAATATGCAAAAGAGACTTTCTTGGTCAAAAAAGCATGTTTCATGAACAAAGGCCCAGTGGGACTCCGTAATTTTTTCGGATGAATCTAAATTCAACCTACATGGGTCGGACAGTAAGCGGTATGTTCGAAGACGTCTGAAGACGTTCAAAGACGATGAAGCTTATCATTCTGACTGAATATCGCCTACTTTTAAATTCCCAGCGAGCCAAATTGTCTGGTGATGCATATCCAGCAAAGGGGTTGGACGCCTGAAACTTATTACTGGAACTGTGAATACATCAGTTTACACCCAGATCTTGGAGAAGTGTTTAAATCCAGTTATTCAGAAGTTGCTAGAAATTGTATTTTTCAACAGGACTCTGAACCCTGTCATACAGCGAAATCGGTAAGTACGATCTAACTTATTCATGCATGATTTTTTTTTTACCTTATTTACAGGCTTTTATCTCCACAACATAAAGGATATTACAAAAGTAATTTCCCCCTATTTTACCCATTTAGGTGAAGGCCTATCTGACAAAATCTTGAATCAAAGTTTTCGACTGGTCTGGAATAGTCCCAATCTGAATCCCAATGAAAATTGTTGACACATAATTGGTATTAAAATTGCTGCTAAGAAGCCTGCTACTAAGATTGAACTGCAGGAAAGCACTATTAGGGTTTGGTTCCATGATATTGGCCTGGATTACATTCAGAAGTTAGTATCTTCTATGCCAGACCCTTGCAAGGCTGTCATTGCAGCTCGTAGAGGATCCACTAAATATTGAAGTGATCTTTATGCCTGTATACATATGTAGATAAATGTAATATGACTGCAGTTATGTAGAATTTATATTAACTACAAAATTTGTATATCAATTACTTTGTTGCACGTTTTATTAAATATTACATTTTTCACTCTTTTTCATTTTTCTGAGTAATTAAGTGTAAATAATTTATTAAGTTTAGTAAAATTTGATTTAGATTAATCCTCAAACATCATTTTATCCTAACAGTATAATCTTTACACAAAACATATGCGTGAAAAACATTATTTGCACGCTTTTCCACTTTTTCGCAGGTGATGCAGTTTTTTTGTCCGCCACTGTATGTATATATATATTATATGTTGTAAATATATATATATTGTAAAAAAAATTTAATTTGTGTAAAATTAGGCGCTAAAAGCAATTTTAAATTCTAATACAAAAAGATAAATTTAATTTAATTGATAATAATTTGTAAGAAAAGACAATGGCATTTAAAATCAACACATTTTTTTTTTTTTTACAAAGTTAATAAAGAAGATGAGAAATGTTAATATTATTCAAAAATTATCCAAGTCGAGAATTCAATAGATACAGTAGCATCTTCTTCAACAGGTGGGAACACTGCAACTTAAAAAATAACCATGTAATCCTGATAACTTTCAGAAGATGTAGCAAGCTTATATATTCCAGTATATATTTAAAAATAATTTATTTAGTTAAAGGATAGTATGACTTGATAATAAAAAGTATTGTAATAGTCTAATTTTATTTAGTATTGGGAGGGGGGGGGGGAGAGAGAAAACCACATAGGATTTTTTTTTTTATATATATATATATATATTGATGTGGTTCTACATCATAAGGAAAAGAAAAAAAAAAGCTACATTTTTCTTGCATAAATTTATCAGTATATGCAAAAATAAGAATATTATTCGTAACCCTTACCTTGTTTTTATCCGAAAACAATTTTTTCCTGTATTTTTTTTATTACTTTTTATATAAATATATAGAGTCCTTCATCGGGTCAGGTAACCCGATCTTACTCGAACCCGACTCGACCCGTGGTTCGGGTTAGGGTCGGGTCGACTACATTTTTTTCTTATGTGAGTTTTTCGGGTCGGGGTGACTGATTTATATTTCGTGCGGGTCGGGTTGACTGAATTAATTGTACTGTGGGTCGGATTCAAGTTTGAGTCGGGTTTAGTTTTCAACGAATCAGGTCGATTTGAGGGCATCTTTCAAAAAACAAATTATCTTAATAAAGTAGAAATTTTTACCCACATGATGAATATATGTTATTCAAATTATCATAGTAAAATAAACATCTATATCTGAATAAAGTGGTAAACATTATGTGTGGTAAACATTAAACAATAAAACTACAAACACTAAGCTTGAAACCAATTTTTGTACACTTGAAGTACGTAACACACATGAATAGTTAAAAATTATTATTAATCCATTTTTCAGATTTTTAAATTTTTAAATTAGTATATTAGTAATTATATTTTTAATTATTTTTAAATTGATTTACCAGCAGCATGACATTGAAAATTTACTTTATTTTATGAATTAAAAATGTTTTGCGCGATTTTTAGAAGAATTATTAACTTTCATTTAGATTCGGGTTTCGAGTCGGGTTCGGGTGAAAAGACGTCGGGTTTCAGGTCGGGTTCGGGTATAAAGAAATCGAGTTCGGGTCGGATGCGTGTCGTCAAAATTCTTTAATGCGGGTTCGGGTCGGTTTTCGGATAGATTAAAAAAATTTTTGTCGGGTTCGGGTTGATTTAAGATTCACTTATCGGGTGCACTTGCACGGGTCGGGCAACCTGACCACTATAAAATAATCGTGATTCGCAACACCCGCCGAAATGCGCGCCAACAAATGAAAATTCTCACAGATAAAGAAATAAACTGTCAAAAATTCTATTAGTGTTCGGAAACAATAAAATAGCTTTGGTAAAAATAAAATAAAATAAAATAAATGTACAAAGGTTGCTACATAGAGATATATGAGATTTTAAACATACGATGTATAGCTCATCGCTATGCATTTAAGGATTAATTTTCCCTAATATGTGATACGTCAGACCTCAGACGAAAGGGGTAAAAAGCATCCTCATTTCTGAATACGGTTTGTGAGGAGAATCATCAAGCTTATATATATATATATATATATAATTTGAATAATTTAATTCCTTTACAACACTCAGTAAATGAAAGATAAATGAAAATACCAACATATGAAAATTTAAATGAGATGTATTTCGAATAAAATTATTGTCACGATGATAATTTAATTTATATATTTTTTGAGCTAACCGTAGTTACCCACCAAACAAAAGGACGAAGGAGACAAGAAATATGCCGTTAGGCTACATTTCAACAATTAAAATTAATAAACTAATTAACAAGTATTTCAACTAATCAAATTCCTACCGCGCTAACCAAATATCTATTAATCAGACAACGACTCGTGTTTGTAAAGATGTAGAAAACTAGTAGAAATTGAGTCTTTATTTCAGAATGTTATTCTGAAATAATAACTGGTTTAAAATATATTGCATAAAGCACATATATCAATTGATTAAATTTTAGTCAAAAACATCCTTTATACTTAAAAAAAAAAAAAAAAAAAAAAAAAAAAAAAAAAATCAAATTGATTTCGAATCATTTCTCAAACATCCACTTTATGATGGAAAAAAATGTGCGAATGTTACCAAATTAATACGTGATAAGGCAGGCAAAGAAAAGAAAACGGCATTCTCATTTCTGTATACGGTTTAAGAAGAGAATTATCATGCTGTTTTTATAGTGAGCCAGCCGTAGCTACCCAACAAACAGAATTGATTGATTGATTGATAACACATATACATCAGATTTGTATGCTTGACTTGTAGTCCGCTCGTAAATCTTCGTCAGATGAAGACAGATAGAACATGACAGAATTACAATACGAAGAAATGGAAAACCACCCAGGGCCAGCACGGGAATCGAACCTGCTCTCCTACACTCGAAGGCGATTAGCAGTGTGGTGACATAACCACTCGGCCACGGAGGGCCCACAAACAGAATATCGACGAAGGGGATAAAAATAAATAAATAAATAAGTGTGGTTTGGTTTGGCTAACCGGGCACTATTTCAACTAATCAAACGCCAACCGCGCTAACCAAATATCAATTATATGCGCAACGACTCATGTTTGTAAGGGATGTAGAAAACTAGTAGATATTGCATCTTTGTTTCAAAATGTTGTTCTGCAAGAATAATTGGATTAAAATACAATACACTAAACACATAAATCAATAGATTAAAATTTATTCAGAAACATCATTTACGCTTACAAAAAATCAAATTCATTTCGAATTGTTTATCAGACATTCATTTTTTTTATGGATTAAAAAAGAAAAAAAAAAAAGAAAAAAAAAAGTGAATGTTAATTTTCCCATTAATACGTGAAACATCAGACAAAGAAAAAAAAAAAGAATCCTCATTTCTGAATACGATTTGTGAGGAGAATCATCAAGTTGAATTACGATTCGCGATAATGGTTTTCTCCCGAAGCTGATCAGAAGTAATCTGATTGAAAGCTGACTCTCACAACTCCGTGTTTCTAAAACAAATGGAAAACGGCGGCTCCTCCTTTTCCTATCGATTGACTGCAAAGCCATTCATTTGCTCCGAACGGAAATTTGAGGTTCCGAATGTTTACGCTTTGGAAAGGAGAATAAATACGATGAATAGAAATGTAACCCTTGTATTTACGGTTGTAATTCCCAGAAATATTCGTAGTTAAATAGAGAATATGCGGATATTATTTATTTCCAAATACTTGGTTATTTCTCCATCGAAATAATTTTTCTTTTGAACCCTTTTGCGCAAACAAGGTATTAAAAAAAATGTGATTTTTTTTTTCTAATTAAATGTATTTCCGGAATATTACATTTCGACGAAAGAAGTTTTTAAAAATTTATTTTTTTTTTCTGTAGCCAATCGATCTTTGATGAAATCTCTAGTTATTTGATTTCTTTTTTTTTTTTTTTTTTTTTTTTTTGCCATCTGTAAATAAAATATATCGGCTATGTATCTGAAATAAGAAGATAAGAAAAATAGATAAGAAATCTATTCATTAATAACGTCTTGTGTATATTGCAAACACACAAAGTGTTGGTGTTTGGTAGTAAGGCCGACTGACTACATGTGGGTCCTAGGCCTAGGGTGGTGTGCCCACTGTCGAGGTCCTTCTAAGTGATCCTAGCCGATATTTACATGAGTTGCGGAGAAAACCACAGAAAACTCCGAAAGGCTAGGTCGACGAGCGCGACCACAAACATATAAAGAAAAAGAAGAAAAGAAAATTGTGGTTACTAGAATTAAAATGTTAGACATAAACAAGAAATAAACTATCATGATTTTTCAGAATACAAAAATATAACACAATGATAATATATGTCAAATATTCAGTTAATTACAAACTGTATTAAGCTTAATTTATCGAGAATGTGAACAAACTATTATTAATCTGAAATCCGTTCGCCAAAAAAATCCCCAGAGTAGCAACCGTTATAGACTTTCCGGGCAGAACTTGATTTATGATCACTCTTTCTGTTCAAGTATTTGTTCATTCTGTTATTACTCTGAAAACATATTACTATTGTCGTGAACAGATGCTCCTCTCTGATATAAACCAGACATCTGATTCATAGAGACTGGTGTGAACTCTTGTTTTAGATGACTAATAACTTTCTTTTTATTTTTTGTAGATACTTCTGTTGCTAAGTAGTGGGAGAAGAAAACTTGTTTTAAGACGGTGTGGACGTCTGTTATAGCGTCCGCTCCGAAATATAATTTTGAATTGTGATTTAAGCTTTTAATTAAAATTAGAAAAGACATCCCACGGTTGTTCATTATTTCTGCGTGTGGTGTTTCACTTCACTTTAACTGCAGAGCAGACATAGGATACATAATAGAAAGAGAAGTCGAACATCGAAGCTCATCCGTCCCAGATGAAGAACCCAGGTAGGCCTCTTTACACATATTCCTTATCAATAAAAAGTTGATTGATTTGAATTAAAAATATAAATAAAGAGAGCCTTAAAAGTAATATGAAAAATTTGAGAATTAATTAGATTTAGAAATTCTCGACAACTATTAACTGTTATTACTCTCACAAACTGTTATTACTTTGAAGTCTGTTCGCCAAGAACCCACATCTTATCAGTGTCTTCCCAATTGCGCGATTCCCATTTGCGCGTGGTGAAAAACTCCCATTTTCCCGATTTTTCTTCCCATTTGCGCGAATAAAGTAAAAATACAAGAATAGTACGAGTTACATGTGTTCTCAGATTCATGCACAGCGAGGCAGGGGTGACCAGTGATGTTTTTTTTTTTACGTGCATGGTATAGTGATTGCCGCGGAATCGAGTTACGGGCGTTCTCAGATTCATGCACAGCGTGGTAGGGGTGTCAAGCGATGTTTTTTTGTTTTTAACGTGCATGGTATAGTGATTGCAGCGGAACCAAGTTACGGGCGTTCTCAGATTCATGCACAGCGGGGTAGGGGTGTCCAGTGATTTTTTTTTATTTTGTTGTTGTTGTTGTTTTTTGTTTCTACGTGCGTGGCAGTGATTGCCGCGGAACTGAGTTACGGACGTTCTCAGATTCATGCACAGCAAGGTAGGAGTGTCCAGTATTTTTTTTTTTTTTTTTTTTTTTTTTTTTTACGTGCGTGGTAAGGATTGGCGCGGGACGAAGTTACGGGCGTTCTCAGATTCATGCACAGCGAGAAAGGGTGTCCAGTGATGTTTTTTTTTTTTTTCTTTGTTTTTACGTCCGTGGTAGGTATTGCCGCGGGACCGAGTTACGGGCGTTCTCAGATTATCAAATCAAAAAGGAAGAAATCACCTGCACGTCCGGTCCTGCAATTTCTGGTCTCGAAAATGGGAAATCTTCACCCCGTCGTGCAAATGAGAATCGCGCAAGTGGAACTAATTCAGATTATCAACCGTTATACAATTTCTGGGCAGAAGCTTGTTTTTGATCCCTCTTTCTATCCAGGCATTTCTTCTCTCTTTTATCACTTTGAAAACTTTTGTTATTGTTAATTGTTATTACTATCACAAACTGTTATTACTCTAAAGTCCGTTCGCCAAAAAAAAGAAAAAAAAAAATCTATCAACCGTTATAGATATTCCGGGCCAGAACTTGATTCATGATCTCTCTTTTTATCCAAGCATTGTTCATTCTTACCTATAATCACATTGCTAATAAACTCTTTGTTAATTCTATATGAAAGCTTGTTCTGTTAATTTCTAATTTGAAAATAATCTACTTATACAGTTGACAACTAGCATTAAATTTTTAAAGCTTTCTACAGACTAATTTTTCCAAAGATTATTCACCAGGAGACTTGACTAACCTCTTAAGAACTGTTGTGAATTTTTTGAAAAGAAACTGATTTAAGATCTCGCTTTTCTATCCCAAAATTTTGTTTATGCTTTTGTCTGAATCACGCTGTTAATGAACTTCTTGTTAATTTGATCGAATAGTTGTTTCTGTTGATTTCCAATTTAAATATAACTTACCGATGCAATTGGAAACTAGAAATCTATGCAATACCGATGCAACTGGAAATCTAATTTTAAAAATTTCTGCGTATTATTATTTCTCCAAAAGTCATTCGCCGAGAATTTCACTGAATTTCGCCGACTTTTCTGAGTAAAATAGTAGAACGTGATTTATGATCTAACATTCTATTTTAAAATTTCGCTCGTGCTTTTTATGATAACATCGTCAATATACTATTGGTAGCTAGCATTTAATTTAAAGTATTCCCACTGGCTACTATTTTTTTTCCCAGGCTCATTCACATAGGAAACCCTTTACTAGCAATTATCAGGAAATTAACCCCTTAGAGCCTGAGATATATGATCTCGGTTTGTATTTTAGTGTTTTATTCATGCATTTACCGATAGAATTGCTGTTAATAAACTCTTTCTAAATATCTTTTAACTAAATTAAAATTTAAATTATTGATAAAATTGACAACAAGCATTTGGTATTTTACCCAACAAGAAACTTTATAGGTCTTTGGAAAAAGGAGAATTGTTAGGTTTTGGGGGAAAACTTATTCTTCAAAAACTTTAATGAGGAGAAAATCTAAAATTTTCTATAAATGTTGATATTGTTTGAACTGTACCCACTCCCCATAGCACATTGTTTAAATTCATCGCACTTTTTGCAATAACTTCCTGACAAACATTTTTGATGGATAATAACTAAACAATGCATTTGGCTGCAAAACTGTGAGTGCGAGCAAACTAGATAATTAGAAATCTCTTAACAATTGAGTATATTAGAGTATTAGGAATCTCTTAACAAATGAGTATTAGAGAATTAGAAATCTGTTAACTAAACCTCTAATTAAAATCTCATTATCTAATTAACCCAGAAATCTTTGTTTACCGACTCTAACTTATACACCGTGTCTTAAAAGTTTAGACAATCAATAAAATTTGCATTAACACAAAAAGTAGTAGGATACAATAAAAATTCGTGTGATAGGTAATAAATGAAAACAGTTTTACTGATATACACATATAAACTATGATCAAAGGTTTGAAAATATAAAATGTACTTTAAATTATATAAAAATGTGCCGTCCCAAAATTATAGACACCTGTAAGTGTTTTTGGTTTTACATTTATAAAAGTAACTAAAAACTTACTTTTAATATTGAATTGTATTGCCAAGACACTTTATAACATCAAATACACGTTGTTCCATAGAATTAATTAAGCGTTGCATTACAGAAGGAGATATTTCATACCACACTTTGTCAATTGCAATTTTTAAGTCATTTACACATGTATATTGCTTTCCATTTTTATTTTACGGGATAAGATCCCTATATTGTTCTCCGTGGGATTTAAATAAATCCGGACAAAGTGCTGGCCAGTCTAATAGTGTGATATTGTTTTGTATAAACCACGTTTTCATTGATCTGGAGGTATGGGTGGATGCCCCATCTTGCTGGAAAACACAGTCCGGTCCTGCTAGAAAATCCATAATTGGCGGTAAATTGGTACGTAAAATATCCTGATAATCCTCTGATTTCATTTTTTTGTACGTAAATCCTAGAAATGTTTTCCCGTTGAAACAAAACCCTCCCCAGGTCATTACGGATCATCTGTCTTGTTGCCTGCTTAAACAGTCCTTCGGTTCTTTTCTTTGATCATACCAGTAAACTTTATAACCGTCAGATCCGTCCAAATTCCATTTCTTTTCGTCACTGAAGATGACAGAAAGCCACTTCTCACCGTATGACATATGCTTTCTAGCCCACTTTAGACGTGCATCTTTATGTCTCTGCTTTAAGCAAGGTTTTGCTTTCATTCTCCTGTAAACAATGTGTTTTGAAGCTTTAATTCTTCTGTGTACAGTACTTTTTGAAATTCTGGAAGTTGATGCAATTGCACACACAGATAAATTATCAACTGAATCCTTTTTTAATAACATTCTATCATCACGTAACGTTGTTTTCTTTGGTCTGCCGACTCGCTTTCGAGTATTCCATGTTCCACCTGATCTCAAAACTCTATAAATATTGCTCAAGGATCTCTTTATTCTTCTCGATATTTGTACTTTTGTCCTTGCGCTTTTAACTGTAAAATCTTAATAATTTCATCTTTAGAAATTTCTTTAGAATGTGGCATTTTTATCAGAATACGCAAGAAACGACCTTTCCGAAGGCCGGCCAGGTGGTTCGGTCGGTAAGGCGCTGCTTTCCGAATCTACTGGTCCCAGGTTCGAATCCTGGTGCGGGCATGGATGTTTGTGTTGTCCTATGTCTTCAAAATATTGTGTACTTGTATAATAAAAACTTGTAAACCCTTGTGGTGTGGATTTTTCGAGATATAAGCGGCCTTAGAGGCAAGCAATAAATCTCAGTACTCATCGAACCAAACCAAACCAAACCTTTCCGAATCACAAACAAAACAATACATTGCACTCATTAAATTATTATGCTAAAAATATAGCGGACGATATTTCAATTAAAGGTAGAAATTATTCTGCATTTATAGAAGCAGACGATAGTAAAAATATTTTATTCTGTGACCAAAAATGTAAAAGAAAACACGTAATGCTGTACTGTGTCTATGCTTTCGGGATAGCAAAATTTTATATAATTTAATGTACGTTTTATAATTTCAAACCTTTGATCATAATTTATATGTGTATATCAGCAAAACCATTTTTATTTATTACCTATCCCACGAATTTTAAGTGTACCGTATTACTTTTTATGTTAATGAAAATTTTATTGATTGTCTAAACGTTTGGGACTCGGTGTAGCATATGTGGGAGCCAAATCCAAATTCATGTCTATACATAAAATAGATCTGATGAGAAATACTAGTGAACAATATTATTCGTAAAAAAGTTTGCGTTCAGGATGCATAGTATTTAACATTAGAATTTTTTTTCTGAGTTATTCATAAAAAAAATCGTAGGCGAAAAGATGCTGGTGACATAGTTTAAGGTAAAAAAAAAAAAATCATAACTTGGGTTTGTTTTAAATTTCTGAATCTAATTGATTCGATAAAAATACATTTTGAGTATCAAATCGACTCTGCTAAAATCTGAGCCAAACCTTGTACTTTACTAACTCTGTAACTGAAGATAAATCTATTGTTAAATCGTCATTAACTATACATATTACGCACAATTATCGTTTTCAGTAAGGCTCCTATATATTTTATTTAAGGGGCCTCTAGTTTTCAGAGTTTATGTCGTAACAAATAGATATTGTTTTATCTTGTAGTGTAACAAGTACAAGGATGTCCTTGTTTACCATCTGACCACGTGGTACAAATTCCTGGTGAACAATGCCTTTGAAGTCAACAAACACAACCAACATCAACATTATTCTTTAACCACATTTCTTGCGACCATGGAAGCCTCTGCGCAAGTGCGGATTGAACGAGTCCAGTGTTAAAATGGGGGTGACTGAGAGAAAACAAGCGATAAGGGAACACCGAATAACTGGATGTTTGCCAAATAACTATCTTTCGGTCAATTTTGCATCCAAACTTTTGGACTCGGCCTCACTGCTAGTCGTAGGAAACGTGGTCGCACTATGCCTGTATCTTTCAATGACTCATGCGTGCTTTTTTTAGACAAGAAGACCCTCCACCTACTCGCACTACAAAGACTGCACCTTCGTTTTAACATGTAGCAAATTTTCGCACACATACGTTTTTCTTCAAACTCTTTCATTGTCACTTTGGCACTAAACCGACGAACAGTTTGTGCACGTGTTCTCTTCACCGACTGTAGGTCGCCAATTTACTGTCATAATAAAACGCAGTAAATAGCAATTTACTGTCTAAATCTCCTCTAAGTGTTCAACACGCTCTCTCTGTGGTTGGCGTGATATTTAAAAAGTTTAGCTTCTTTTATAAACGCATTTCGTTTACCATAACTTTTTTAATTCGTTCTCTTTTAGAGAGTTTGAAAATGAGTAATCCTTTTTTTTTTTCTATCTCTTTTTGATTCCTCCAGCCCCACCAGTCGCCAAGTGGCTCTGTGCTCAAAACTGGTAGATGGGAAGTGCCGATTCGATCCCAGGTCACGCTCATCGGCCTAGTCGTTCGGAGTTTTCCGTGGTTTCCTACGAAACTTGCGTAAATACGGGCTAGGACTTCTATAAAAACCCCGACGGAAGGCATTACACTTATAGGCTTAAGACCCTACTGTAGTGAATCGGCCTTATGCCACACAACTTCAACAACATCTGATTCCTCCACTTGGTTAAGAGATTCTGCTCTCGAAACTGACAGATAGGAGGTGTCAGGTACGAACACAGGTTGCACTCCTCGATTCCATTCAGAGGTTTTCGAGGTTTTCTTCAAAACTCAAGTGAATACGGACTAGGAACCCTCAGAAAAAGCCCGTCAGAAAGCATTTTATCAGGCCTAGAATACTTGTCAAGCCAATTAGCCTAAAACCCAACAACCCACTCTTATCCTCTTCTTCGCATGATAAAATTTATTATTATCCTTGTTTTTCATTTATCACCCTATCCCGCATTCCATCTGTTCTTTGTCTCTTACGATGCACATTGTCTGAAATTAATACTTAAACACACACATGCGTGCACATATATACACTTTTAAATTTAAAGTACATTCCATTCAATTTATATAACGCACCAGTAATTTATATTAATGAAAGCGCAGCAAACCTGTTTTACTTATTACTTTCTGCGTTAATTATTATTCTGCACTTCTTATTCATTACGCGCAAAGTAACAAAGATTTACTCTCGTAACACACGTTAATTAAATAACGCAACATAATTAATAAATATTGATCGATCTTTTTTCTTCTCATAAATCAGTTTCGTGTTAATTAGATTTTACAGATGTTTAACATTTTATACGTTCAAGTGCTAAAACATATTTGTTTTGCGAGTTTATTAATTAAGCTTTCTTATTTTGACTATGATTATGTTTAAGTCTATTGTAATCTTCAAAGATATTGAACGCTTTAATGCTTCGTCGGAGAATCAAAATTACTTACGTATTTAAGAAGCTTGGAAAAAGGATGATTGCTCAATTTGGTGCAATTGAAATAATGATTTCTAGAAATATGAATTCAATCTTATGAATTTGAAATATACATGTATACTGTAAAATTTCCATATTATATATTTTGGAGTATATTATGTATGTATATATATATATATACAGGGTGATTATAATTAAACTTCTCCTGTAAACAGCATCCTACAGCGCAAACGGGTGAACGGAATGGAACGAAATTTGGTATATAGACAAGAGCCCCTTAAATAAAATAATTGGTCGGCGCATCACCGCCTTTTTTTTTTTTTTTTTTTTTTGGCCTCCGAAGAGGACAGCATTCCCGCTTGGCGTCCTTATCGCTTCCCTAATGATTTTAAGAAAACTTGATATGAAGCTAATCCGGTCAAGATAAGAGCAATAAGCAACAATAATATTCCTAATAACACCTAGTTTTGTCACAGTACATTCTCAGGATGTCATTTTATTCTGAGGATATCCTATGGATGTACTGGGTTAAGATGTGTTGCTAGTGCGGTTTCTGTTTCTTTTACAAAATGTCGCCAAAACTCAAATACACAGTAATAGAAGGTCTGTGAACACTTTATATTCACTTCTTGAATGATTATAGCAGTTTATCGCTAAATAAACTTTCATATCATAGTTTACTTAGCTAAAATTATGAAATATAATAAAACATGTTACTCTAAAATAACGTTAAGACGATAAAAAAAAATGTTTGTCGTTTGTGTATCAGAGAAACGCGCTGGGTACACGTGGCAACCCTAAGGCAACAAAATGCCTGATGCGCCAGCTCGTATATATAGGAGCCTTAATATAGACTATACACGAGATGCACTCACGGAATTTCGAAAAAAAAAATTAGTTCCAAAATGTCCACTAGAGGGCGCCTTTTCCGGAAAAACATTAAATTTAACACAATAAACGACCAAAACGGAATACAGAAACAATATTAACATTTATTGACTAGTTTCTGACCACCTTGTCATCGAAACACATTAAGTAAAGGTAAGAAAAAATAACAGTACACTAATTTGCATAAAGCTTCCTCTTCTTCGCAAACATGCAAATCTCGACATTTTTTTTTCCTAGAACTGACAGCTTTTCCCAGTTTTACATTTTATTACTCATGATTCTTGTTCTGGATATTTAATATTGTTTCTGTATTCCGTTTTGCTCCTTTATTGTGTTAAATTTAATGTTTTTCTGAAAAGGCGCCCTCTGGTGGACATTTTAGAACTTTTTTTTTTTTACTTCCAATTACAAAATCCTTAAAAAAAAAAAAGGGGGGTAAACATTTATGATGTGGCATTTTCAAATTAAAAAATCAATTTTTTGAAAATTACAAAAACAAATTTTTTTATACAGTCCCCATCCCAATTCCCTATAGCCATAGTTAATAAAAGTTGACACTCATCCTAACAAATATAATAAAAAAATTTCACTTCTGTGCGCCTAAAATTAACCGAGATATATATTGTCAAAGGTTGGGATTTTCCCACATCTTTTCAGCCTTCATTAAGGGATTGGTTGAAAAAATCCTTTAATAAAGTCCTAGAAAATGCGCAAAAAAATCTCAAACTTTAAAACTAATTATCTCGCTCAATTTTGGACGCACTAAGTGAATTTTTTTGTATTTAATTTGTTAGGATGAGTGTCAACGTTTAATAAATATGACTGTAACGACCAACGAGATATATAAATTAGAGTGCTGATTCAATGGATGAAGGATTAACTTTCCGTGGTTCAAGATGAATCACGTGATATGCTCGAATAGGTTGCTGTGTTTGGCCCTTTATCGCTATTTTGGCATTTAAAATATCAGTTCGACAAATTATCATTATTATTAGGTAACATGACAGTCCTATGACCGAAATAAATTGCTTTTAAAATAATTTTACACATATTTCACATTTTAATAAATAATAAAATACCTTTCTTTTCATCGTTTCTCAACAAACTTTAAAAGTGTTTATAAAACAAAATTTAAACTTTTAAAGAGCTAAATTTAACAACAAATAATAACTTTTCAACTATTTTTAAGTATTTTGTCGGTTAAAGTTCAACTACACGAAATAAAAAAGAAGTAAAATCAAAATCAAAATGGTTTAGAACAAAAGAATATTAAACTACGTAAAGTAAACAAAAACATTGAAACCGTTGCCATAGAAATGTACTGAAAATGAGCTGTTACCAAGGAAACCACCGAATACGCATGTGCAAGGAAAGCATGTCACATGACTCATCTTGGACCTTCTCAAGGGTTACCATTTATCACTCTACTTTATATATCTCGTTGGTAGCGACCAACGAGATATATAAAGTAGAGTGATAAATGGTAACCCTTCAGAAGGTCCAAGATGAGTCATGTGACATGCTCTCCTTGCACCTGCGTATTCGGTGGTTCCCTTGGTAACAGCTTATTTTCAGTAAATTTCTATGGCAACGGTTTGGAGATTGTTCTTCGCAGCCAATGTTTTTGTTTACTTACGTAGTTTAATATTCTTTTGTTCTAAATCATTTTGATTTTGATTTTACTTCTTTTTTATTTCGTGTAGTTGAACTTTAACCGATAAAATGTTTAAAAATAATTGAAAAATTATTATTTGTTGTTAAATTTAGCTTTTTAAAAGTTTAAATTTTCTTTTATAAACACATTTAAACTTTGTTGGGAAACGATGAAAAAAAGGTATTTTATTATTTATTAAAATGTGAAATGTGTGTAAAATTATTTTAAAAACAATTTATTTCGGTCATAGGACTGTCGTGTTACCTAATAATAATGATAATTTGTCGAACTGATATTTTAAATGCCAAAAAAGCGATAAAGGGCCAAACACAATAACCTATTGGAGCATGTCACGTGATTCATCTTGAACCACGGAAAGCTAATCCTTCATCCATTGAATCAGCACTCTAATTTATATATCTCGTTGGTAGCAACCTGGGGACTGTATAAGAAGTTATTTTTTGTAATTTTCTAAAAACTGATTTTTATTAATTTAAACATGCTATATCATAAATGCTTACATATTTCAAAACGTTGTATAATTGGAAGTACATGTCTGCGACCAATAGCAGTGGAAATAAAGGCCTCCTCGTCCTCCCTTTGCATCCTGCATACAGATAATTTAAAGATAGATATAAGATTAATTAAATATACGTATAGAGCATTTCCTCGTGACGTCTGGTGGTTGGCAAAAAAGCGCGCTCGACTTTCCCGCGCCCCGCCCACCATTGATTTTCCGTTGGTAATCTCTGTAATCCCAAGCCTTTTTTCCAACCACTCATAAAAGTTGAGATGTTTGTTTACAAACAAGGAACTGCCCTATACTAGTATATAACCCCGTCAAAAATGACGGAATGTGAACGATAAATCTTGAAAACAGTGTTTAGATCATGATGGTTACCACGTTTAAATGTATTTTCAATTTTTGTTTATAGATCAAATATGTTTCGATATTTTGTAATTTTCGTTCTGAAATTAAAAAAATTCTACCAGATCAATAAATATGAATGGCAATAAAAAAAACTGCTGATTGACAAAAAATATAGGCCCGACAACACAACAGCAACAACACATCCCAGTGTTCCATTAAGTGCTCTATACGCAAGCGAAGTGTGACGTCACTGACCGTCCGTGAATGCAAGAAAATGATTTCCTATGTTAATCGCCCATTGGATTTTTTGTAAAAAATTATTAAAAATCGAGGAAAATTATTTCCCGATTTTAATTCTCATATTTAGGTATATATATGTATTAGTTATCATGTGCATGTGTTAGATTGAGTTATTTTGCTGTCAAATTGACAAAATTTTAATTTTAAATTTCAAAACTCTGTTGTCCTTGGCGTTTTTGTATTTGGCGATCAAAAACGTACTACGAAAATATACATGCCAGATGTATATTTTCGTAATATATATTGTGCGAAATATTGTTTTATATTATTCATTACTCTCTTAATATAAGTTTTTAAAATAACCATGATTTTTGAAAGGAATTAAATTATATTCGCCAGATAATTTGGCGATATATATTTTTTTTTTTTTCTGCCAAGGATGACCGATATCAAATCTATTCCGCTGCAACATATTAGTATCTTATATCAGATACTTTATTTAGACATTTGAAAACAAATTTCACTTCAAATTATGATAGAATATTTATCATTTTCCTTTTAATTAGTATATTAGTTGGATATTTATTGTGTAAATATCATCCTTTGAAATGAAATGTTTATGGTTTCAATGGAATATGGAAGTTTGCCATTTTTTTTTTTTTTTATCTAGAGTTTTGAAATTTAAAATTCAAATTTTATCAATTTTAGAACAAAAACAACTTAATCTAACGCATGCACATGATAACTAATACATATCTATACCTTAATATGGGGATTAAAATCGGGAAATAATTTCCCTCGATTTTTAATAATTTTTTATGAAAAATCCATTGGGCATTTAACATAGGAAATATTTTTCTTGTATCCACGAACGGCCAGTGACGTCATCACTTCGCTTGCGTATTTAAAGTCCTCATAATAAGAAAAAACGATTCACTTCATTTTACCAAATTACTTTTTTTTTTAAGACTATCGTAGATCCTGTTTTCAAATTTTCTAACTATCCAATAACTACAGACACTCCATATTAACCCAAATTCACCTCTACTCGATACCTCCAACCAGCTCACCCACAACATCGCCAAAATATCCAGGATCCAGCTAGGGACTTTCTCATTCTCAACCGAACATTTTACCTTGACTCGACATTATCACCTTAGACTACTCTACTTTCAATACTCATTTCAACTGGTGGCTTTTACTTGCCCTACCAAACATTCTATCCCAACTATCACTTTACACTAATTTTAAAACTAAAATCAACTGGCGGCATTTACGTACTAAACTCGACGCCAATCATACCTTACAATGTAAACAAACAATGAAGCTTGATAAGAATATTTAAAGGCTTTTAGAAATATTTTAAATTTTGTTTTAGAAATATTTTAAGCGTTTTTTTTAATGAAACAGTCAAAGAGTCGTTCATTCGGAATTAAAGAGTTGTCCATTTGGAATTTGTATTTTCTGAATGGCAACAGTTTTGGTTTGTTTCTATTTGGTATTGTGTTGTTTATAATCATGAAGTTACATAATTATATTTATAGTTTCATGTTTATAATAGCCAGTGATCCGTTATATTTAATTTAGACCTTTAACCCTTTGCGGCGCAAGACAATTCGGATCATTTAAATTATACTGCCACTGGAATTCCTGAAGTAAATTAAACAAAAAGAAATTTAAAAATTTAAGGTTAAAAAACTGCTTTTTTCTGATATGTTATAAACGTAAATTTTTGCTAAAATATTTCCGGGATGAATTTTTGCAGCTGGATCTTAAATTTTGCGTCCTCGTAGCGAGGACAGCGCGCGTTAAGGGGTTAAACAGTACAATTGAATAGTTTTTCAAGGTTTTATAGGAAATAATTAAGAATATGTGCGATACAAAACATGCATGAAAATGATATGTATGTTTCCGTAAGTTGAATTGAACGAACGGGGAAAAAAAAATGGCTGCCAAAAGTTTCTGCTTTGAAGCGGACTAACCGGAATCGTTCATGACAGATGAGGGTCATTATTATTATTAATGTTACCACTAATTATCATGATTTTGTTAAAAAACAGAAAAATATTCCAGATGAAATAAAATGTTGCTACAAGTACAATAAAATTAACCCTAGATAACTAAACTTTCGTCTAATAGACTACAAACCCCTACCAGTTTTGCGAATTCTGAATGTTCCCGTTGCGCTCACACCACCTCACTCACAGTACCTTCATAACTAGTAAAATGAGTTATCCGAAGGTGATAAGAATGGCTGTATGCTTGTTGCTTTTCGATATTTTCTGTAATCGTCGTCTAACAGTCGAATATTCAGTGATCATCAAAATAAATATTGAAGATATTTTGAAAATTGAAAAGCCCACAGAAGGCGTGATTAAAAGTGCGGCGAAGAAATGCAGAATTTGTACTTCCTGTCCATCTAAGAAACGCAGAATGACGAAATAAGTCAGTGATGCCAGATGGTCAAAAATTATTTCCCCAAACAGGTCTTCAAATTTCCCCAAATAAGGTTTTTTTTTTTTTTTCGAAAAAATACCCAACTTAATTTCTACTAAAAAGGGAAAATAAAATTTTTAAATATATATATATATATATATATATATATATATATATCAAGCCGATTTAAGCTCAGATTTTTCCCCAAATGAAGGCAATTTTTGAAAAAATCCCCAAATAACAATAAAGCTATTGAAAATACTTGTACGCTTGTTACTTTTCGATATTTGCTGTAATCGTCGTCTAACAGTCGAATATTCAGTGATCATCAAAATAAATATTGAAGATATTTTGAAAATTGAAAAGCCCACAGAAGGCGTGATTAAAAGTGCGGCGAACAAATGCAGAATTTGTACTTCCTGTCCATCTAAGAAACGCAGAATGACAAAATAAGTCAGTGATGCCAGATGGTCGAAAATTATTTCCCCAAACAGGTCTTCAAATTTCCCCAAATCAGGGCTTTTTTTTTTTTTTTTTTTTTTTTTTTTTCGAAAAAATCCCCAACTTGATTTCTACTAAAAAGGGAGAATAAAAATTATATATATATATATATATATATATATCAAGCAGATTTAAGCTCAGATTTTTCCCCAAACGAAGGCAATTTTTGAAAAAAATCCCCGAATAACAATAGAGCTATTGAAAGTCCCTAGTCGTAGGGATAAATCATTACGTTGCCAACATTGACAGAAAGTTGAAGAACTCCCGATATTTGTCCCCACAAATTTTAGAATCCTCAAAAAAAGTCCCCACAAACATTTGGTCCCCAAAATTGTCCCCAGAAGCCTCAAAAATCCCCAAAATGGGGACAAAATCCCCAATCAGGTATCACTGAAATAAGTATGCAACTACTATTTGTGAAAAGCACGTTAACATCTGCCAAGAGTGCAAAAGATAATTTTTACCACTTTTCTATTTTTAATTGAAGTATTATAATACTTTTTTTTAAGTTACACTAATTTGTTTGAAATAAATAAAGGAAATATAAAAATATACTTGATTTAAATTCGTAATCTATGAGTCGAATGATTAGTTACAAAGTAACACGGATTTAAGTTTAATTATCTAGGGTTAAATGAGTCATAGTAGCATAGTCGGTTTGAATGCTAATATAAAATAAGATTTTAACAAAATACAGTGCAAAATTAGGATAAAATTTGGAATTCTCATTGTGAGCAAGTTGTTCACATATTCTTTAAATACATCTAATTTAGTACAAAATTAATAAATATCAAATTTTAAATTAAAATAAATAACTTTCATTAATGATAGTAGAATTTCAGTAATAAATTCATTGATCTCGTTTTAAAAAATTGCAATATATATGAGAGATCTTAAACACCATTTAGTTTTCCTGTCCCCAAAAGAATCATTAATATATATAATGATCCTCATCTGTCATGAACGAATCCGGTTAGTACCGCTTCAAAACAGAAACTTTTGGCAGCCATTTTTTTTTCCGTTTGTTTAATTCAACTTAGGAAACATACATATCATTTTCATACATGTTTTGTATCGCACATATTCTTATTTCCTATAAAACCTTGAAAAACTATTCAATTGTAATGTTTAAATGTCTAAATTAAGTATAACGGATCACTGGCTATTATAAACATGAACCTATAAATAGAATTATGTAACTTCATGATTATAAACAAAGCAAGACCAAATAAAAACAAACCAAAACTGTTGCCATTCAGAAAATACAAATTCCAAATGGACAACTTTTTAATTCCGAATGAACGACTCTTTGACTGTTTCATTAAAAAAACGCTTAAAATATTTCTAAAACATATTAAAGCCTTAAAAATCTTAAAATATTTGTAAAAACGCATTAAAGCCTTTAAATATTTTTATCAAACTTCATTGTTTGTTTACATTGTAAGGTATGATTGGCGCCGAGTTTAGTACGTAAATGCCGCCAGTTGATTTTAGTTTTGAAATTAATGTAAAATGATAGTTGGGATAGAATGTTTGGTTGGGCAAGTAAAAGTCACCAGTTGAAATGAGTATTGAAATTAGAGTAGTCTAAGGTGATAATGTCGAGTCAAGGTAAAATGTTCGGTTGAGAATGAGAAAGTCCCTAGCTGGATCCTGGATATTTTGGCGATGTTGAGGGTGAGATAGCTGGTTGGAGGTATCGAGTAGAGGTGAATTTGGGTTAGCATGGAGTGTCTGTAGTTATTGGATAGTTAGTTAGAAAATTTGAAAACAGGATCTACGATAGTCTTAAAAGAAAGTATTTTGGTAAAATGAAGTGAATCGTTTTTTCTTATTATGAGGACTTTAAATACGCAAGCGAAGTGATGACGTCACTGGCCGTTCGTGGATACAAGAAAAATATTTCCTATGTTAAACGCCCAATGGATTTTTCGTAAAAAATTATTAAAAATCGAGGGAAATTATTTCCCGAATTTAATCCCCATATTTAGGTTTAGATATGTATTAGTTATCATGTGCATGCGTTAGATTAAGTTGTTTTTGTTCTAAAATTGATAAAATTTGAATTGTAAATTTCAAAACTTTAAATTTCAAAAAACTTCCATAAGCCATTGAAAACATAAACATTTCATTTCAAAGGATGATATTACACAATAAATATCCAACTAATATACTAATTAAAAGGAAAATGATAAATATTCTATTATAATTTGAAGTGAAATTTGTTTTCAAATGTCTAAATAAAGTATCTGATATAAAATACTAATATGTTGCAGCGGAATAGATTTGATATCGTTCATCCTTGGCAGAAAAAAAAATATATATATATATATCGCCAAATTACCTGGCGAATATAATTTAATTCCTTTCAAAAATCATGGTTATTTTAAAAATTTATATTAAGAGAGTAAGGAATAATATGAAACAATATTTCGCACAACACAAATTACGAAAATATACATCTGGCATGTATATTTTCGTAGTACGTTTTTGATCGCCAAATACAAAAACGCCAAGGACAACAGAGTTTTGAAATTTAAAATTAAAATTTTGTCAATTTGACAGCAAAATAACTCAATCTAACATATGCACATGATAACTAATACATATATATACCCAAATATGGGGATTAAAATCGGGAAATAATTTTCCTCGATTTTTAATAATTTTTTACAAAAAATCCAATGGGCGATTAACATAGGAAATCATTTTCTTACATACATGGACGGTCAGTGACGTCACACTTCGCTTGCGTATAGAGCACTTAATGGAACACTGGGATGTGTTGTTGCTGTTGTGTTGTCGGGCCTATATTTTTTGTCAACCAGCAGTTTTTTTATTGTCATTCATATTTGTTGATTGGGTAAAATTTTTGAAGTGAAAACTTCTTTAGGCGCGTTGAGCACTTTTGGGTTAATAAAAATCATTGAACTCCCATCATCGTCAGCTAACGCTTTCCATTTGAAGTGAAAACTTTTGGGTGAAGAAAAATCATTGAATTCGCGTCATCGTCAGCAAACGCTTTCCATCCTTGTATGATACAAATAATGTATCACACAATTAACTTGCTAATGTGATGTGTTAATAATTATATACTGTATATTGTTTTAAAATCTGGTGCGGCGTTACACGACTTCTCTCATCTCCGGACACTGTCTCTTAAAGATTGCAGCCGGAAACGTTGCAGTTAGGCCTCACAGAACCGTGAGAAAGACCAAAGCCTCCATTTTTCTCAAAATTTTACAATCTGGTGCGGCTCTACACGACTTCTCTCATCTCCGGACACTGTCTCTATTACAGTTAGACCTCACAAAACCGTGAGGAAGGCCAAAGCCGCCATTTTTCTCACGTTTTTACAATCTGGTACGGCTCAACACGACTTCACTTAACTCCGGACACTGTCTCTTAACGATTGCATCCGGAATCGTTGCAATTAGACTTCACAGAACCATGAGAAAGACCAAAGCCGCCATTTTTCTCACGTTTTTAAAATCTGGTGCGCTTCTACACGACTTCTCCAGAGCTTCCAACCTAATCCGGCAAATTGTTAGTACCGCCCCTTTTTCTTCACCACTTAATTTTTAGAGTATTTTTCTTCTTAATTCATTGTAGATACATTTGAAGAGAATTCCTCTAAAAATTAAGTGGTGTAGAAAAAGAGGCGGTACTAACAATTTGCCGGATTAGGTTGGCAGCTCTGCTTCTCTCATCTCCGGACACTGTCTCTTAAAGATTGCAGCCGGAAATGTTGCAATTAGACCTCACAGAACATTGATAAAGGCCAACGCCTCCATTTTTCTCACGTTTTTACAATCTGGTGCGGCTCTACACGACTTCTCTCATCTCCGGACACTGTCTCTTAAAGATTGCAGCCGGAAACGTTCCAGTTAGACCTCACAAAACCATGATAAAGGCCAAAGTTGCAATTTTTCTCACGTTTTTACGATCTGGTGTGGCTCTACACGACTTCTCTCATCTCCGGACACTGTCTCTATTACAGTTAGACCTCACAAAGAACGAAAATTATAAAATATCGAAACACATTTGATTTATAAACAAAAAATTGAAAATACATTTAAATGATCGCGTGGTAACCATCATGATCTAAACATCGTTTTGAAGATTTATCGTTCACATTCCGTCATTTTTGACGGGTTATATACTAGTTTCTTTATATTGTGCAATTAAGGTTGTTTATATTTCAATGCAATTATCTGAATAATTCTATTTATATTTCTCCCTATTTAAAAAACATAAAACGATTTCCGTTGTAATTTAATTTTGTTTGTTTACTTTAAAAAGCTATTATCTTTATTACAGACCTTATATGGAAGTCAGCACTGTCAAAAGAAAGTCCTGTTTGCTGCCAGAAATTTTCTGAAATTCAGAAAAATACATTCTATCAACGTAATTTTTCCATTGGTAGAACGTATTTTTCTGAATTACAGAAAATTTCTGGCAGCAAACAGGACTTTTTTTGACAGTGAATTAGAAACAGTGTTTAGATTTACACTAAATCTGTTATTTTCAGACTTAGTGTCGCTATGACAGATATAAGTACTTTTTGACTTACACGTTACACCAGCTAACGGTCTTTGTTGGCGAACAAATTAATGCCAGGTTAAGGGTTGTAATATTTTTAATGGTCATTTCAATTTTCAATTTTTTCCATAAAGTTAACATTAATCAAAGATAAATATGTTTGCCGCTCTGGCGCTTAATATTTCTTTCTATTCCCATCATCTTTTGGCATTTTTCGGAATTAATTCTCGCTTGGTAACACTAAAAAAATCATCGGGAAAACCCTCTCCCTCGGCTCTTCATATCCGTAATGTGCATCTCTATTTTTTTACCAACGATTTTTTTTATAACATTTATTTACTTGATAATTGGTTGACATAATTTCAAGTTATGATTTCCTAAATAAAACAAGTTGGATCCTGACTGTCATGTCTTTCGATTTAAAGTTCCAGTATATTCTACGGACTTGTGTTGTTGCCTGCGATGCACTGCTTCGATCCCGGCAACTTAACCGGAAAACAACGTTATACTCATAAAATCAACAGTTTTACACTGTACAGTAAAACTACACACTGTTTGACCATAGCCTTCTAAACTACATGTCTTCCGCGTGGCTCGAAAACATGGCAGCAGTTCAACCTGTAGACAGCGCCACCTGGTACAGATTGCGCCACTTATTTATTCAACTGTCACCAATAAATTTAAGAAGTGATATATGATATATATAATCGACGTTTCTTCGATTCTATTCGCCTTTTATGCATATCAAATTCCACTTTTAAAATTTTTTGGTGGCTGTTGAATAAAAAAAGTCGCGCAATCTGTACCAGGTGGCGCTGTCTACCGCCAAGTTTCCGAGCCACACGGAAGGCATCTAGTTTAGGAGGCTATGGTTTGACACTGCACAATAAAACTACACACTATGACAGAAGTATAGCTGCCAACCGTTCCGATTTTTGAATAAATTTTTTTTTTTTTTTTTTAGAATTTTTTCTTTAAATTTTACAGCAGTTTTTCATGATCAAATAAAGCAAAAATTTCTGTTAAAAATTTCAGAATGCAAAAATCGAAATGGTTAGCAGTTATAAAGAAGATAAATATAATCAAAATTAAAAATAGGGTAGAACAACATGACCATATGCCCTGAAAATTCGAGAATCCCTATTTAGACATCGATTATGTAAGATTTGAAAAGTAGCGAGGAAATTATAATTTCCTTGCTACTTTTCAATATATAAATATATAATATATGTTATGGTAAATATATTTACCATAATTATAATCCTTTTGGTACTATTTTATTTAGACTAAAATAACAACTCTGTAATTTGGTAACTGTAATATTTTTAACACTATTCTGCTATAAAAGTTGTCTAATCTGGTCACTCTAAAAGCATCCCTAGAAAATGAATTAATAATTTATCGGGAGTATTTTAGTTTCTTCTTCATATTTCTCAATTACTCTTTGATTAAATTTTTCTTCAGTTAATTTTGCGAGAATTATGGATTGTATCCTTATTTTCCACTCATTTTTAAGGAAATTTTATTACACACACACACACATATATTATAGCTACGTTACAAGAGCAACATATTCGATAATTCATAAACATAAATAAAACAGATAATTTGAGTAAATGCATGTTCTTGGATTTACGCGTTGTGAGACATCCTGAATACACTTTGAATGTTTTTAAAAAATGTCTGTCAGTCTGTCAGTCAGTCTGTCTGTATGCGTATCACAAATTTTGCAAAAGCTTTATTTCACGAACCAATTAACGAAATTTAACCAAACTTGGTATTTAGTTGGACCTTAACATAAATTGGTGCGGATTAGATTTGAGGATCAATCTCTCAACATTTGGCGCTGTGATCCTATTTTTTCTAAATTTTTAACATGGCAGTATAGGACAAAATTTTGTGTAAATGTGCATAATGAATGTTATTTTTTACGTGTGATTGTAAAATTAATAGGAATTATTGATATAGTTGTAGTAAACTAGGAGAAAATGTTTGTGCGTGAGAGAGCTTTGCTTCCCCACCGGGGAGAGGGGTGTAAATTTGCAATATGGGTATATTTCGAAAGATCTCATCAATACCTTTAAAACGAATGGTTGAACCTTATGAGCTATGATAATTTAAAACAAAGTTATCGATTTCTTTCATTTTTTCAGGAAAAAAGAAAAATAAAATGGCGAAAAATCGCATTTCTTCTGACATTGGCAAAAAACTGACTTTCTTTCGGCATTTAGTGTTATAATTCTGTTAGATAAAAACCGTCTGCATTTATCATAGAAAATTATTTAATAATTCAGTAAATAATTTGCGTATTGCATGAATTTTGTGTAAAATTATATATTGGGTTGTTCGGAAAGTAATTTCGGTTTTCTCAGCAGAGGACTTAATTGTACCTTTTTTCACACCATCTTCACAATTACGCTGCATTATCATTATATATTGTGACAGCTGATATAGCAAGGCTTGCTTGTGAAAAAGTTCGTTTTATTCTGCTCAATAGGTTTTGATTGGTGCCCTAACAAATAAAGAAAATCAGAAGCGACATTTTCAGCCTATTTTGTTTTTGCTATCAAAAAGGTGAAAATACTGTTCAAATAGGGAAAAAAAAGTATACGATGTGTATACAGAAAATTTATTTAAAGAACGCCAGTGTCAAACCTAGTTTACCAAATTTTGTTCCGGCAATTTTGACGTTGAAGATGCATTACGTTCTGGAAAGCCAGTTTATGCTAATGAAGGCAAAATAAAGTATTGATTTATGAAAACTGCCAAATAACAACTCGTGAGATCGCTAATAAACCGATCAAAGTGGAGAATATATAATTCAATAAAATACTTGTACAATATAAGAAAATCGTCTTTCACTTTCAAAAGTAAAAACGAAATTATTTTCCGAACAACCCAATAGAAGAAATTCTTGTCATCATACTAGTTATTATTATTATTTATTATTATTGCACTTCATTCAATAAATTTTTCCCAAACAGAAGTAAATTCTGTTCGTAAAAAGTATAACTATTCAATAATTATAACTCTTTCCTATAAGTCTGGTATAACTAATGGCAACATCGTAGGTTTTCATTAATTTCCCATCACCTGTCAGAACTTATATTCACATATAATTTTTTCCCCAGTATCAGAGATATGATATATCGATCAGATTTCGCCTCCGTCACTTTTTTTTTTTCGGCTAGTATTTACTTATATGATCTATTAGATTATCCTAACTCCCATTTATTCCAGATTCAAATTAGCGTAAATGATGCTCCTTAACTTACACCATTACTTAGAATTAGCTTAATCGATTTGTTTAATCTACTAATCTCCATTTATTAAAATTACCAGTTGTCAATCTGTGGTCCAACCATGTTGATTTGTCGTTAATTTATTATACTCCCCCTTTAAGTATCCGTCACTACATTAATGCTGATAAAATTGAATAAAATTACATAAAAGTTTATTCTGTCAAATTTCTAAATTACAGTTATCTGAACTTGTGTTCAAAATAATTGCTGGAAGGTCTAAGACTGAAAAGACTGACTATTAAACTGAAAAGATTTTTGAGTTTGTAGATGTAGGTATCACAATACGGTAATACGGATTCATTTTGAAATTTGGCATAAATATTTATGTATTACATAAGTTGTATAGTTTATGTTGTATATAGTATTTTCTCCTCGTGTCCAGGGATACACAAAAAAAATTTCAATACGTTACAGTCTATGTACAGTATTTCAATGAGTGCATTTGCATCGTTACGCTGCATACGATATAATGTAATTAGCATACATTATTAAGATTCTTAACAGCATAGTCGAAAATGCTGTGCATAGAATTAATATACTGGTGGACAAAATTAAACGATGGAACACCATTTTCCTAGATAACTGTTCCATTTCTTAATTTTGTCCACCAGTATATTTACTTTAGTAGGCTACGCAAAATAATTCTGACACGTTATGTATTGTGCATTGTTATTATTGTTGGAAAATTCCCATAAAGCATAAGATGTCATGAGAAAGAAAGGACATACACACCGGATATAAATTTGTATTATTACATATAGAAAAAATCTGATGTGGGCACCACATGACTTCCTTATACACTTTTAGAAATATACATAATGTTAAAAAATATTGTCACTGGACCCGAAACAGTTGGCTAAAAATATTTTAAAAAAATGCATGCATACGTAAAAAAATAAATAAATAAATAAAATTGTGCCTTCAGGGGACTCATTTTAAAATCCTTGGGGGGGGGGGGGGGGGGGGGACTCATGTCAAAGTTGGGCCTTGGGGGGACTCATGTCAAAGTTGGGCCTTGGGGGGCCTTATTTCAAAGTTGCACCTTGGGGGGACTCATGTCAAAGTTATGCCTTGGGGGGACTCATGTCAAAGTTGTACCTTGGGGGGGACTCATGTGCCTTGGGGGGGACTCATGTCAAAGTTGTGCCTTGGGGGGGGGGACTTCGGATCCGAAACAATTGGATAAAAGTGTTAAAAAATGCATTTTCACCGTGTTTCTGAACTATTCCGGAAGTTTCAAATCTCTAACTAGTCGGGAACGGGAAGTTAGTTAAATAGATTTTCTGTTGAATCATATAAACGCTGCTAAAGGCAGCAGTGACACGAAGCAATTGGCTAAAAATATTTTAAAAATGCATTGTCACCGTGTTCTGAGCTTTTCTGGAAGTTTTAAATGTCTAGCTAGTCGGGAAGTTAGTTAAAAATCGATTGCAAGATTTGTACTGGTAACGCTGCCGAAGGCAGCAGGTATCGGAAACAGTTGGCCAAAAATATTAAAAAAACGCATTGTAAACGTGTTCTGAGCTTTTCTGAAAGTTTCAAATGTCTAGCTAGTCGGGAAGTCAGTTAAATTGCAAGATTTGTCCAAACCGTTTTTGAGTTATTACCGTTTTTTGATACATTATGGCCAAAACCAATGTATTTTTGGTCATTATGAACCTAATTTTCCTAAATATCTCCAAAATGGAAAATCATACAAAGTCCAAAAAGGGAGGTGCAGAACTATATGTTATAACAAACCTATGTACCAATTCGCAACTTTCTACGTTCAACCGTTTTTGAGTTATTACCGTTTTTTGATACATTATGGCCAAAACCTATGTATTTTTGTCATTATGAACCTAATTTTCCTAAATATCTCCAAAACGGAAAATCATACAAAGTCCAAAACGGGAGGTGCACAACTAGATGTTATAACAAACCTATGTACCAATTCGCAACTTTCTACGTCCAACCGTTTTTGAGTTATGCGACATACACACACACACACACACAGACACACACACACACATACAGACGTCACGAAAAATCGTGTAAAATCGCTTATATCTCTAAAACGAGAGCTCGTGTTCAGACGACACTTGCAGGTGTACAACTATACATCATGACAGTCACACGTATAAATTGGCAACATTCAGCGATCATTCGTTTTCGAGCAATGTGAAATACAAAATCCATTTCGCAAATCGGGATTACTATACTTCCTTATACTTTGTATTAGGAAGTAAAAACATTGTAGGATATACATTGTAGTATTACATATAGAAAAAACCAAAAAATTTTTAGATAAAGGAATACATACAGATTTACAACATAATTTTAAATTTCCGATATTCATATTACATATTTTTTTTAAAATTATGTTTCATTCTATTTTTCTCGACATTTTTCTTTGAGTTGTAATGTCAAGCTGACGCCAATAAAATAAAATGCTTACAATCTTTTTTCTTTACTTTTTTCTATTATATATATATATATAAATAAGACATTTCTTTTCACGTGAATTAAAAAATAAATAAATAAAATAAATCTGTATTTTCTGAAAAATGGATGCCATAAAGCTTTAAAGTTTTATTTTTAAAATATTAATTTCAATAAATCAAGTAGTCTTAAATGGTCATTTTTTTTTTCTTTGATTTTATCGTCCGCCAAGTAATGTGGATACAGCCTTAGTACAGGAACCCCCTTGGCGAATTTTAATATATTTTGACATTTTGGCGATGAATTAAAATAGCTATCGCAGTTGCATAAGTAAATAACTTAATGAGAAGCGTTCAGGCTACTTCTTTACCAAATTTCAAATTTTGTCAAGGGGGAGGGGGTCCTACACTATAACTGTTTCCTTATTTAGTTTATTTCAAATTAACCGTCTTTCTGACCAACATAATGAAACTCAAGTAATTAAATCTCATTTGCATTCCGTTGACGGTTGTATATCATCGTGCTTGGCCATGTTTTTGATTTCCTAAAAATAATCCTCAGTTGAAATATATTTATTATTAAAATTAATATATTTATTACCTTTTACTTATTTACTTAAAAAAAAAAAAATCAAATATCGTGTCTAGCGAAGCGGGCAAAGCCTGGTTGAAATAAAAATAAAACAAGAATTTTATTTGCTCTTAGTTGAACAGTTACCTTTTTGGGGAAAAGGGAGGGAGCATTTTTTTCTATTTCTTTCTTTCTTTCTTTAACCTTCTTTTTTTTTTTTTTTTTTTTTTTCATTTTAATAATCCTAATGTACCGTCTGCTGAAGATAGTAAAATATCAAATTTCGAAATACTTTGAAAAAAAAAAAAATAATAATATTCGATAGTGAAAATTTAAAAGTAAAAGTTTTTTAAAGTTTCTGAAAAAAAAATAATAAAAAAACCATGAATAACTCTAATGCAATCATACGAAATATTCCAAATGAATTTTTAAAACATCTATTCAAAACGGCGTACTAACTTTTGAATATTCCAAAACAGTACTAAATATCATTTTCAATTACCTTTCGAGCGGGCTTTGAACTTATTTCAAAAATAATTTTATTTTGAGTTTCTTTAAAAAAAAAAAAAAAAAAAAAAAAAGAACTCGAATAAAACTTTGACAAAGATATTTAAATGAGTTAAAACTTATCATAGTTCGTAAAAATGAAATATTTCTTTGGGTAATATATTTTTCTCTCTTCTCTCTCTCTCTTGAACATGGAAAAGAAATATGAATTTAACAGAAAGTAAAGTATTTTTACTTTATGTAGCTGAAAAATTCTCTATTAGAAATATAAAGAATTTTATATAATCATTGCCCGTTTAATGTAGTAATACCAATTGAAGGTAGATCCCATTTAATGTGCTGAATTTGTCAGGCCATAGAGCTTATATCTATATATTAATAGGCAAGCATAAAATTTGTTGTCCCTTTTTAACATATTAATTATGGGAGTAGAGGGTTGAAAATGGTATCATTCGAAAGGTATGGTTAGCCGGAAGGTGCGAATACAAATATTATTTTCTTACGATGTCAAGAAGGTAATTAAAAACACATTTATTTTTTCTGCATTTTCCCCCATTTTTCCCTTTTATACACGTATTCCGTTGCATTAAAAAATACCTAAAAGTAGAAAGTTGTTAAATCTGGCAATTTCATAAAGCTCAAATAAAACCATAGACACAGTAATTTGTATAATGTAGCACCACTATACGCAAGCGAAGTGATCGCGTCACTGTCTGTCCATGGAGCCATGAAAAAGATTTTCTATGTTAATCTTCCATTGGATTTTTTGTAAAAAATTATTAAAAAATAACGGAAATTATCTGCCGATTTTAATTCCGATATTTGGGTATAGTTATATATAAGTTACTGTCTACATGTGTTTGATTGAGTTATTTTTTCTGTAAAATTGATAAAATTTTAATTTAAAATCACAAAACTCCAGAAAAAAAAAATGGCAAACTTCCAGTTTCGAATGTAAACATAAACATTTCATTTCAAAGGGTGATATTTAAACAATAAATATTCAATTAATATACTAAATAAAAGGAAAATGGATTTGTTACTAACTGCTGCATGTATAAGTAGACGATACGGAAAAAATTCCGATTTCCGTTTTTTGCTGAATTGACATGTTTTGAGCTTTCTTTACGTTTCAATTTCCTGAAATTGGCTACTTATTTTTAAAAAAAGTGTCTTTATTGCTAGCTTTTGTGGGTGGAAGAAGCAAGTAGAAGATACATAAAAACTTTTGATTTCCGGTTTTCGATGAATTTACACGTTTTGAGATCCCTTGCATTTTAATTAAGTGAAATTGACTACTTATTTTTATTTTTTAAAAAGTGGATTTATTATTCTTTCCTCTGCATACATAAGTAGAAAATATAAGATTCAGAAAAGTTTTAGATTTTCGGTTTTCGATAAAGTTACACGTTTTGAAATTTCTCGAACTCAATTCGACCATTTTTGAAAAATATCTTTTTTTTTTTTTTTTTTGTTCAAACACTGTATTTTATGAACCAATCGAATTAATTTAACAGAATTTGATACTTGGTTGGGCCTTGGTTTGACATGGTACCTATTAGTTTCTGGGCTGTATCACACAACAAGGGGCGTTTTTACGTTGCGATTTTCTCTCATTTCAGGAAAGGCTAACATCTACAGAGAGAAATAGTTATATTAAGTAAAACTCTGCTAATTCAGTTAGAGTGAATATCGACAAACAATTGCTGCAGCTGTGTTGCAATTGCATTCCGTTTAGGACAAGGCAATAACTTTGCTTTGCCTCGCTTTGCAAAAAAAAAAAAAAAAAAAAAAAAAGCTTTGCAAAAAAAAAAAAAAAAAAAAAAAAAAAAAAAAAATGGTCGAGTTTCGACCACTGGGCGATACTAGTTATTTTTATTTTTTAAGCTAATTTATCTGTGTAACAAATTTTTAATTTAGGATTGTATCTTTTCATTTTTAATATAAATGTTACCGTTAGAGAATTATAATTCATTTACTTCATAGAAGACATAAATTGAGAAAAATAATCTGTTACTGATATCTAGAGACAAAACTGTGGCTCTAGTAAAAATAATTCCATGTCATCACCATAAATTCTAGTTCTCTTTGCAAGAAAGTTCTAAAAACCCTTATTAGTATTCTAGATCATTTTCATATATTACACTGAGAAAAAATTTTGTAACTGATATTTAGAATCTAAATTATAGCTCTAGAAAGAAAATAGTTCCCCGTCATCCTTATGAAATCTAGCTCCCTTTCAAAGCGAGTTCTAGAAAGCCCTATAAGAATTCTAGAGCGTTTGCTTATATTCTCGAGGACAAAGTTATTTAAAAATCTCTGCAAATAAATACGAATACAAGAGGCGGATTTCAGCAACTATAATCTTGGTTTATTATCCAATTCTAGAAAATCAAGCGTGAATTTCTCACAATACAAAAGACTCAGAATATTCAGAATATTGTTTCACCATCTAGGAATGTGTAGAATAGAAATTCTTGATCATTTCGTCTATTCAGTTTATTGGCGTGCCTCATGTGCATAGCTCGGAAATCCATATTGCTAGTTAAGGGATTTAGAAAATGACCATTTATTCCTTCTAGATGAAGGCGGCTTTTTTTTTTCTCTCGGTGTATCATGGTCAAACTCATTTAAAAATCTCTGCAAATAAATGCGAACTCCAGAGGTGAGTTTTAGTGACTATAATCATGGTATATGACCCACTTCTAAATATTCAAGCAAGAATTTCTCGCAATACAAAGGATACATAATATTCATAATATCTATAATATTGTTTCACCATCTAGAAAAGTGTAAACTAGAAATTCTCGATCATTTCGTCTATCCAAATTATTTGTTTGCTATATACGCATAACTCGGAAATCTGATTAAGGATTTTTAGTTGAATAATCCAGAAAATGATTACTTATTTGTTCTAGATGAAGGCGGTATATATATTTTTTTTTTCAGTGTAGTTATTTCATGAAATTACTAATTCGATTAAAGTTTTTAATAGATTAATACTTTATTCATTTATCATATAAAATAACTAGTTATTTTATATATTGATAAATGATAGTCTATTGAAGTGAAAAAAAAATAATTAATGTTTAAATAAATCTGTTATTTTATAAATTAACTGATAACAAATAGTTAAATTCTCTCGAAGCAGAGTGCATAATATAATATCATAGCTAGTTTGGTTAAACTGTAATAAAGAAAAATAATAATAACAGAATAGAGTGCAGCAATATTATATACAGGTGTTGGACAAAATAATGAAAACACTTCCTTTTTTTTTACGTTTTGTTGAATATCTAGAAAAATACTCAGTGTGTTGTATTTGAATTTTAAGAATAAGGAAAACATGTCTTTCCACAAAGATTTTGTCACGAACGCCTTTAGAGGGCGAAAAACAAATCGAATAATATAAAATAACTTATGATTGCCCTGTATCTGGAAGTGCGTCCATTCATCTGCAAATTTTAGATGTGGCTATAAATGTTAGCTTTTATACGTGTATAGAGTTTTGTGAGGCAAACTTGAATATTTAAAGAGTTATAAATATTTTATTAAAAAATGGAAAACATTTTCGCAAGTTTTTACTTTATAACTCTACATATATATATATATATATTTTTTCCCGAAACTTTATGAAACTTTCAGAAAACGTAACAATATATGCCTAAATCATTACACGATAGTTTAAAACAAATACATTTAATATTGAAAGATATATGGCATTTGTAGTAAATAATTTATTAATGCGCATGCGCGAACTGTAACCAAAAAAAAAAAAAAAAAAAAAAGATATAGTATAATACACAACTGTATAAAGTAACCTTATAAAAAAAAGTTCCAATTGAATATCATAAAATTCATAGAGATATCGGTGATTAAATAAGCTGTTTTTCAACTGTTTTCAAAAAAGGTTTTTACGATAAGGTGGTGCCATTCACAAATGAAAATTTGTATGAGAAAAAAACTATGTTACAACTTCCTACAATAATTGTGATTCATTTTTCTTTTTTTCATAGGTATGTGCTATAGAACTATATAAAAAAAAAGAAAAATTAATTGTTTGAAAAGAAAAATGAAACTTTTTTTTTCTGATACAAATTTTTATTTTTGAATGACCCCTTATCGTAAAGACCTTTTTAGAAAACCGCTGAAAAATGTCTCATTTAAACCCTGATATCTCAATGAATTTTTATAGTATTCAAATGGATTTTTTTATAAGGTATCCTGTGTGGTTAAGTATCATACTATATCAAAGTCCTTTTCTGCTACAGTCCGCGCATGCGCAGTAATAAATTATTTACTACAACTGTGCTTATCGCTTTGAATATTAAATGTATTTGTTTAAAACTATGATATAATGATATAGGCTTATGTTGTCATGTTTTCTGAACATTTCATAAAATTTCGAAAAAAAAACTACAAAGTTAAAAACTTCCGAAATTTTTTTGTATTTTTTAATAAAATATTTGTAACTCCTAAAATATTCGAGCTACCTTCACAAAACTCTACACACGTACAAAACATGACACTTACAGCCACATCTAAAATTTGCAGATGAATGGACACACTTCCAGATACAGGGTAATCTCAAATATTTTTCACTTTATTGGATTTGTTGCTCGCCCACTAAAGGCATTCGTGACAAAGCTGGAAAATATGAGGAAAGTCATGTTTTCCTTATTCCCAAAATTTAAGAAAAACATATTAAGAATTTTTTTTAGATATTCGATAAAACGTAAAAAAAAAAAAAAAAAAAAAAAAAAAAGAAAGTGTTTCTATTATTTTGTCCAATACCTGTATACACAACTTTATAACCTATTACATAAATTATTACGCTAATTAGAGCTGCTGTCAGAAACACGTACATTATTTAAACAATATTCTAAAAACTTTATTCAAAATGCGAAATATAAATAAATTTTAATATTTTAACTAATTACGTAATCTTTATTCTATGAAATAACTACTTAAATTGTAGAATCCATTAATTTTATATGCTCTTGCCCAAAGCTGGCCAATCCGCGGTCCGCGACAGAATTTAGGAAATTCTAATTTGACAACTTCAGTTAAAACATCAAAAATTAATACATTGTTTCTGACTTTTTACTTTCTCTTACCCATAAGGCAGAGAAAGTATTCTTTTAGGGTCAAATTTTCGAACGTGAGTTTTTGTTATAGTTACACGTTTTGAGGTCCTCTGAATTCGAAAATCATGTTTTTAGCGAATGGTCTATGTGTGTCTGTGTGTCTGTCTGTATGTGTTTGTGTTATCAGGATGGCTCAAGAACAAATAGTAGCAGAAAGTCCAAACTTGGTATTCTAAATGTGTATGATATAGGGATGATACACTAAGCTTTTCGTTGAGATGAAGCAAATGGTTCGTGTACAGGGACACCCAAGAGAATTCAAATACATTACGTCTATGGGGGAAGTGTTGGTAAGTACAGTTTAACATCTATGGACTGCACAAAACCAAATGAAACGAATATATATTTTTTATATGTGTAAAAACATGTCTTATGTAGAATATGGTAGGGAAATCATTCACTGTTCGTTTACAGGGCTACACAAAAGAACTAGATAAAAGTGCGACAATAGTTGCAAATTGGTGGAAGTATAATTCAGGCTGGGCCATGCATTATTACTATACGATTATATTTAGGTGAACCAGGTGTTCTGTATATAATCTTCGAAAGATATACAGGCTGCATATATTTAAGCAATAATATTCTTTTATGTTCTTAGTGGATGTGCTTTACTAATAATATTTTACCATTTCCAGGAAAGCTGTTTGGTAATTGAAATAAATTCCTCATAGAGATATGGTAAATAATGTAGGCTAAATATTCGTCACTTGTTTTTTGTAGTTTAGTATGTTTTGTATGTTGGTTTTTGTACGTTTTGAGGCTTCCTGATTACCGTAGTGATGTTTTTTAACGCTTGATCTTTGTTTGTGTCTCTTAGAGTGACTTAAAAACGAATAATTTTAGGAGATCCAAATGCTGTATTTTGAAGCTAATGTAAGTTTGTTGCTGGAAAAGTTTGATCAAGATTGGTAAGTGAACTTTTAATTTTAATAACAGAATTAAATTCTATATAAATGTAGGTGCATTAATGAAACGGAGGGTTGAGGAGAGCGGTAGCCCCCCTCACACAGAACTAATTATCATATAAAACTCTTCTGAAGCCCAATTTGAATTGTTTTATCATAGGTTTACATAACAGTACTCGTTATCTTACCTTTTAGTCTCCAACCAGTATTTATAGTATTAAATTTCATAGGGCAAGAGAAATTCATGTGAGTGACACACCAGTTTATTTTTAATCAATATACCGATTAAGGTAGCTAAAGAAACATATATCGTGCTCGTTGATGTTAATAAAATATTACCAGATCAATAACTATTTCTTACTATTACACATATTAATGTATAATCATAAGTATTTCAATGTTCTATAGTTATTTTATGAATAAAAGTAAATGTAATATATATTTTTTCCGTTTTAAATCCTCACAAAGTCCACCGGAAAGATAATTATTATATGTATATGGTACATGCGTTTATACGAGCCCGCCTGTGCAAAACAGATTTCTAATAAGGCCGGCCAAGAGTTTTGGGTTAAACGGGCCTGCTTTAGCCGATTCAATTAAGTAATTTATAAAGTAATTTAGTATTTTATTGCTCTGAGAAAAAAATATATACCGCCTTCATCTAGAATGAATAAGTGGTCATTTTCTAAATCCCTAAACTAGAAATATAGATTTCCGAGTTATGTGCATGAGGTACGCCAATAAACTGAATAGACGAAATGATCGAGAATTTCTAGTCTCTACATTTCTAGATGGTGAAACAATATTCTAAATATTCTGAAGATTTTGTAAGTATGTCGAGAAATTCTCGCTTAATTTTCTAGAATTGGGTAATAAACCAAGATTATAGTTGCTGAAACCCGCGACCCGCCTCTTGTATAGTCTCATTTATTTGCAGAGATTTTTAAATAACTTTGCCCTCGAGAATATAGGCAGACGCTCTTGAATTCTAATAGGGGTTTCTAGAATTCGCTTTCAATGGGGACTAGAATTTATAAGAATGACATGGAACTATTTTTTCTAGAACCAAAATTTAGATTCTAGATGTCAGTTTAAAAAAAAAATTTCAGTGTGAATAAAGGATTCCACGACATAAAAGTAACACAGACATATATAAACAGTCAGGTTCATTATTATTATCATTATTATTACCTTTTAGTAGAACAGTTACTTTTGTGTGTGGGGGGGGGGGGGGACTCTCTCTCTCTCTCTCTCTCTCTCTCTCTTTTTTTTTCAAAAATAGTCTTAATGTACCATCTGTTTAAGACAATAAAATGTAAAATTTTTGAAAAAAAAAATGTTCAGTAATGAATATTTTAAACATAAAAGTTTTCAAAGTTTAGGAAGAAAGCCACGATAAAGTCGAATGCGATCATGCAAAAATATTTCAAATGAATTTTTAAAACAGTTATTTAAAAGGATGTACTAACTTCTGAATATTCCAAAACAGTACTAAATATATTTTTCAATTACTTTCGAGCGGGCTTTGAACTTATTTTAAAAATAATTTTGCTTTAAGTTTCTTGAAAAAACCTCGAAGAAAATTTCAACAAAGATATTTAAATGAGTTAAAATTGAACACAGGGCGTACAAATGAAATATTTCTTTTGGTAATATATTTATTTTCTTTTATATTTAATTCTTTTTTTTTTTTTTTTTTTTTTTTTTTTTTTTAATATATTTATTTAATCTCTTTTTTTTTTTTTTTTTTTAACTTGAATGTGGAAAAGAAATATGAGTTTAAAGGATAGTAAAATAACTTTATGCTGCAGAAACATTCTCTATTAGTAATATAAAGAATTTTCCATATTCATTATTGTTTAATGTAATATTGGTTAAAGGAAGATCCCGTTAAATGTGCTGAACTTTTCAGGACATACGCACACTGAGTAAAAAATATACCGCCTTCATCTAGAAGGAATAAGTGAACATTTTTTAAATCTCTTAACTAGAAATATAGATTTCGGAGCTATTTCCGTCAATAAATTGAATAGACGAAATGATCGAGAATTTCAGTCTACACATTTCAGGACGGTGAAACAATATTCTGAATATTCCGAATATTCTGAATCTTTGTATTGCGAGAAATTCTCACTTGATTATTTAGAACTGGGTCATAAACCAAGATTATAGTTGCTGAAACCCGCTTCTTGTGTTCGTATTTATTTGTAGAGATTTTCAAATAGGTTTGACCTCGATAATATCGACAAACGCTCTAGAATTCTAATAGGGGTTTCTCGAACTCACTTTCGAAGAGGACAAGAATTTATAAGGATGACATAGAACTATTTTTTCTAGCGCGACAATTTAGATTCTAGATGTCAGTTATAGAATTTTTTCTCTAAATGCAGAGAAAAAAAATTAAATAATCCTTCGTCTATAGATGAATGAATATAGATGATAGAATGTATATGTAGTCATTTTCTGAATCCCTTAACTAGAAATATATATTTCCAAGCTATGCGTATAAAGTATGCAAATAAACTAAATAGACGAAATGATCGAGAATTTCTAGTCTATATTTTTCTAGATAGTAAAACGATACATCATATTTTGAATCATTCGTATTGCTAGAAATTCTTGATTTAATTTCTAGAATTCATTCATAAACTATAATTACGGTTACTAAAACTTTCCTTTTGTGTTTGCATTTATTTGCAGAGATTTTTTAAATAAATTTAGCCATGATAATATTGAAAAACGTTCTAGAATTTCAATAAGGGGTGTCAAGAATTCGCTAGCAAAGGAACTACAATTTATATGGGTGTGACATTGAACTATTTTTACTAGAATCACAATTTGTTTTCTAGATATCAGTCACGGAATGTTGTTCAGTGTAAAGCTCATTAAACTGTTTCTTAATAGCAGGCTTTGCCCGCTTCTTTGGTCACAATGCTTAAATGAATTATTTTGAAAATTCATTTAAATATAGTGACCAGTAACAACAGAAACAAGTCCTTCCGGCTCATTCGGAAAGGTAGGTTGATTTCTTTTTTCTTATCAAATGGTCGCCATTTTGAAACAAGAGGGCGGATAAAATTTATTAATGAATTTGTTAGAGACATTGGTATGTGCTATGCACATATGAAGTTCTAAGCATTTCGTACCTTTTTTAATGTGAATTTGTAATTTACAAATTGCTGGCATTTGGGAACAAGATGGCGGATCACACTGACCAACGAGATATATAAATTAGAGTGCTGATTCAATGGATGAAGGATTAGCTTTCCGTGGTTCAAGATGAATCACGTGACATGCTCCAATAGGTTGCTGCGTTTGGCCCTTTATCGCTATTTTGGCATTTAAAATATCAGTTCGACAAATTATCATTATTATTAGGTAACATGACAGTCCTATGACCGAAATAAATTGTTTTTAAAATAATTTTACACATATTTCACATTTTAATAAATAATAAAATACATTTTTTTTTTCATCGTTTCCCAACAAAGTTTAAAAGTGTTTATAAAAGAAAATTTAAACTTTTAAAGAGCTAAATTTAACAACAAATAATAATTTTTCAACTATTTTAAAGCATTTTGTCGGTTAAAGTTCAACTACACGAAATAAAAAAGAAGTAAAATCAAAATCAAAATGATTTAGAACAAAAGAATATTAAACTACGTAAGTGAACAACATTGGCGGTTATAACTTATGTGAAGAACAATCTCCAAACCGTTGCCATAGAAATTTACTGAAAATAAGCTGTTACCAAGGGAACCACCGAATACGCAGGTGCAAGGAGAGCATGTCACATGACTCATCTTGGACCTTCTCAAGGGTTACCATTTATCACTCTACTTTATATATCTGGTTGGCACTGACCAACCAACGTATCAGATATATTTCTAAGATGTCTACTGCATAAGTTTGGTTCGAATCAATTCAATATTTCAAAAGTTATCATGATGATAAATTTTCTAGTGGCTTCTTGAAAAACAAAAATAAATAAATAAAAATAAAAATGGCAGAGCAATTTACTAAGTGAACCGATCCAAAATACATGTAAAATAAGTTCATTGTTAAAAATTGTTTCGGGTTAATCCTATATTTCAAAAATTATCATAATGAAAAATTCTCAAGTGGCAGAGTGATTTCACTTGGAAACAAAATAGCGGTTTAAATTGCCCAGCGAACTCATCCAATTTGTATAAGTCCATTGTACAATTTTGGTTCGAATTGGTTCGGTATTTCAAAAGTTATTATGATGAAAAATACACAAAATTCTAAACTTTTACTTTTGAAGATGTCCAATTTCCTTTTAAGACTTCGAAACGAAAAGCAGTGTTGCCAAATTTAGGGACTTTTTTTCAAAACCTAACACTAAATTTTAATTGTAACGATTGCCTAATCACTTCGAAGATTAATCATCTATAATATATACCAAATAGCACTCCTCAAAATTATTGGTGATTATTGAATAAAAAAGACCTTAAATTTGACAACATTGATGATAAGGTCGTTTGTGATTTGTCGGTTCGGCCAGGCCTATGGACAATATTCCTGTGACGTCACAGTAGGTAAAATCGCCGAACACGTGGCCGATGTAATCGTCGGCTAGTAGCGTGTAAGCAGTGGTTTTGTAAACAAATTAGATTCAAGATGTCGTCTTATTGTTATGCATAACATTTTCCAGTCTAAATATTTCTACAGTGAAACTTAATAAATCAGATACAAACAAGAACAAAAGAGAAATGTAAACAACTGAATCTAAGGCTCCTATATATACGAGCTGGCGCATCAGGCATTTTGTTGCCTTAGGGTTGCCACGTGTACCCAGCGCGTTTCTCTGATAAACAAACGACAAACATTTTTTTTTAATCGTCTTACGTTACTTTAGAGTAACTTGTTTTATTATATTTCATAATTTTAGCTAAGTAAACTATGATATGGAAGTTTGTTTAGCTATAATCATTCAAGAAGTGAATATAAAGTGTTCACAGACCTTTTATTACTGTGTATTTGAATTTTGGCGACATTTTGTAAAAAGAAACAGAAACCGCTCTAACAACACATCTTACCCCAGTACATCCATAGGATATCCTCTGAATAAAATGACATCCTGAGAATGTACTGTGAAAAAAATGTGTTTTTAGGAATATTATTGTTGCTTATTGCTCTTATCTTGATCAGATTAGCTTCGGATCAAGATTTCTTAAAATCATTAGGGAAGCGATAAGGACGCCAAGCGGGAATGCTGTCCTCTTCGCAGGCAAAAAAATGGCGGTGATGCGCCAGCCTATTATTTTATTTAGGAGCTCTAACTGAATCGAATGGTAAAGTTAAGACTATTCCATATCGTAAAATTGCAGAACATTTTATACACATACACACACACACACACACACATATATATATATATATATATATAAAATCAATAAAAAATAAAAATTAATCGCATAAAAAAATGAGTAAAAAGTAAATCAATCATCACTTATGAATCATGAAACTAATGTCAATGTTTAAAGCGAAAATAGCGAAGCCTATTGCGAACAAAATTAAAGATTACAAACAAATCACGTTACAAATTAATAAATAGAAAAAAGATACCATTGATTACATTGGATACAGACATGAAAGCTTAAATAATTAGAATTTCAATCACTTTAATAAAGGAATTTATAAAAGGGAACATCCATTTAAATTTGTTAACATCGTCGCAGTTCACATGGCAACTTTTAATATTACATATGTTGATTAATATTAAAGTATATTACAAAAACTGGATTTTAAACAAAACAAAGGTATCACTATATTACTCTTACTTCAATTTCATATAATCTGTAACTCTTATAAATAATATCGCAAGATAAAAATTTGCATTCCACAATGCTTTGCTATGGTAGAGTTGAGGATTGTTTTCCAAAAACAGCTGATTTCCTATAATCTCGAACCCAAAGGAGGAATATTGTCCATTGACTATATATTAGAGAAGACCCCGGACTAGTAACATTTTTGCTCCCCAACATCACATCCCCACCAATAAACCAATTTATTCGCCAAATCGGTTTTTCTATCGCCAAACCGACATTCCACTTCCACCAAAACAGGTTTCCTCCCATTGACTACATATATCAGAAACAGTTTAAAGAATTTCGTTCAGTATTTTATATTGTATACTTATTGTAATTTCATAGTATGAGACTTTTCTTTGGAGTTTTGGGGGTACGATGGACAAACCATTTAAAACATGCAAAATCTCATCCCAAGAACCAGTTGCTAAGAAAGCGATAATCGCCAAAAGAAGACACCCATTCAGCCAAAAACCGCATGGATGTTCGCGGAATTTTTCTGCATAGCCAGTATAGGCTATCCGTACTCTACTTCTATCAGTACTCAATAGGCTCAATAGTCAGGCTGAAAATAAATGTATTTTGTCGGCCCAATCCACTTGAAATTTCATCGTTGTTACGGCGACAGGCCCAGCCGACGAGCCAAACCCGGGCACGTCCAGACCGCTACTGTACGTACACAGACAGACGCACAGATATTTACATCTTTATTTACATCAAAAAGTAGTGAATCAAAAAACAAAAATTTTAACTTATCGTAATTTTTTATTTTAAACATTATTATTATTATTATTCTTTTTTAGACAGTCACTTTTTCGAAAAAAAAATAATAATAATAACGGCAAATACTATTTCTACTTCTTTTTATTTTTTTCTAAAATAATCCTAACTTACCATCTGCCTAAAGTAGTAAAATACCAAATTTCGTAATGCTTTGAAAACGAAATAATAATCTATAATGAATATTTTAAATGAAAAAGTTTTAAAAGTTTCTGTAAAAAAAAAAAACTCACGAATAACTTTACTGCAATGATGTAAAAATATTTCAAATGAATTTTTAAAACAGCTGTTCAAAAAGACGCATTAACTTTTGAGTATTCCAAAGCAGTACTAAATGTCATTTTCATTTACCTTTCGAGCGGACTTTGAACTTATTTCAAAAATAATTTTGTTTCAAGTTTCTTTAAAAAACCTCAAAGAAAATTTCTACAAAGATATTTAAATGAGTTAAAACTGATCATAGTTCGTAAAAATGAAATATTCCTTTGACAATATGTTCCTTTTTACTTTCTTCTTTATTTAATAAAAGAAAGTATTGGATTCATAAAAATTTTCGACTCTTATTTTCGATGATTTTATACATTTTGAGAAGTCGAGAACACAATTTGACTATTTTAGAAAATTCAATTCAGAAAATGTCTGTCTGTGGGACAAAAATTGTGTATCTCAGGAAGTGCAGCACAAAATTGCATATAAATTTATACGTAGATGCACCTTTACATAAAATAGTACCTGTCAACTTTTGTTGTCAATAGCTCAACAGGTAGCGTTGCTGTACAGCGATTTCCACAATTTCAGGGAAGGCTATATCTCAAGAATTACAACACAAAATTGCATATAAATTTATTTTGATATAGATTAATGCTCTTCAACTTTTGGCGCAAATCGCTCAATAAACAACTCTGCTATATTACGTGTTCTCCCATTTAAGAGGGGACAATACCTAATCCCGCGGACAACCGTGGCCAATGTTATTCAATGGGAAAAATTGTTGCGACAATTACACATTACCTAATGTATATTTTTTAATTCTGTTTTCGCAGTCAGAAAATTCATAACCGTCAAATGAGTACTCATTTTTGAAAAATTCATTTTTTTAAATTTTTACATTTTAATTTTGAGTTCAAAAATGCGATTTTTCACAAAATGCATTTTTCTCATTTTCTAGTCGCAAAATGAAATACTAAAATTTTAAAAAATCAATTTTTGGAAAACAAGTACTAATTTAACGCTTATGAATTTTCTAAATGTGAAAACATAATTGAAAAATATTCATTAAGTAATGAGTAATTATGTAATAAAATTTTCCCATAGAATAACATGGGCAAAGGCTGCCGGCGAGATTAAGTATTGTCCGCTCTTAAGGGGAGGCTATATCTTAGGTACTATTGCGTATACTTGAACAAAACTTGATATGTGAGAAGTCCATTATGAAACGCTATCCAATGTTTCATAATGGTTACATAAATTTCCATTGTGCCGATATGCTTCAATTCGGTTGCATATCGGCGATAGGTGGGGCTGCTATGTTGCAATTTTTCCCGAGAACAGAAAGATTGTATCTCAGATTCTATGTTATATAATTGCACAAAACTTGGTATATGGGAGAGCCATTTTAAAATACTATGCTGATTTATTTTGGGTGCATATCGGTCAATAGATGGCGCTGTTATTCTGCAATTTATCTCATGGAAAAAAAAAGGCTAAGTCTCAATTTCTAGGGCATATAACTGCACGAAACTTGATGTGTGAGATACCGATTATAAAAATAAATATTGATTTAATTTAGGCATATATTGGCAGACAGGAAGAGCTGCTTTTGTGATTTTTCACGTGGTTACAACTCAGTATTTCTTGATTAAAATTGCATTAACCCCTTGAACTGAAATGACGAGTCCAGCTCGTCATGAATTTCCCGTCACTAATAATGTTCTTATATGTATATATAACAATAAACATTCATATAAATGTGTCAAAACGGTAAGTTTCTATATCAATCCCTCCTCTTAAAACTAAGAAAATTTAATTGTCTGTATGAGCAGTGCTGACTGAAAATAAATTGCAGTTCAATGGGTTAAACTCCATATGTAAAATCTTTATTGTGAGAAGCTCTGTTTAAACTTTTGTAAATTTTAAACTGTAAGTGGCGCTGTTGTATAGAATTATATATAAGAAAGTTTTGGGATAGCCACTACATACGAGTTTTAAATTAGAACGCTGATTTAATTTATTTAAATTTTATATTTATATTTCTTCCTTTTGAAAATAATGAATCTTAACTTAGTTTTAGCATCACAAAATCCGTACAGCTACAAAATTGTTTCAGTAAATTTTAATGAGATTTTATTCGTAAATTTTTATTCTTCCTTTAAAAAGTTTTTTAACTAATAAGATCTTTTCTTCCTTTCCTACAAGTAATATTTTTCTTGTTCCAAACGTACGCTGTTTTTTTTTTTTTTTTTTTCAACATAAAATCTAAGATAAGAAAATTTACTACAAGAACATTTTTTCTTTTTATTTAGGAAAAGAGGAAAATAAAAGAACTTAGAAATATTTTTTAAAATTCTCATTAGTATTGTTTTACATTTAGAATAATCTTGAGTTTTAAAGAAAAACTACAAAAAGTGGCTAAAAAATAAAAATGTATGTAATTCATTCTATTTTCTATATTTCTCTAACTTATTCTACTTATGTATAAATACAGACAATGTGCAGGCATTTTTCTAACCATTTTGAAATTTCTGTATGATTTCAATTTAAACAGAAAAAAAAAAAATGCCTGGCTGGCAGCATTGCAGATTAGGTTTTAATTATTATGTGTATAGCTGACAACTGAAAACCTTTGGATTACCAGACAATTTTAATAATTTTTTTATTTTATTTTATCAGTGAAAACCGTTACAGATAAAACTGATTAAATAAAATAAATTTTTCTATTAAATTTTTCCAGTAGCCAAAAGATGCTAAGTTGGCAATTATGATTATTTGCATCGTTAAAAATTATATTTGCTTTAAAATGTCACTAAAAAATTAAAAATCTAGCAATTAACAACAACACTACGTCCACTACCCACTACTACACATACTATAAAATAATTTTGGAGATAACGTGGTCAGAAGATATACTAAATCTGACCTAACCAAATTAAACGTTAAAACATTTCCTATAGTAGCAAACTAATGTATATTTTGTACAGACATTTAAAATGAAATGTTTATATAGTGAGTTTTAAAAAAATCGGTAAAGCCGTTTTTTGGTAAACTAATTTCTAATACCAAAAACTGAACTACTTAATCGAGATGCATATCAATTTTTCTATAATAGGCAAGTAACACATGTGAAAAAACATCTAAAAAGTGATTTATGTAACAAATTTAAGAAAACCTGTTAGAGCCTGTTTTGAGATACCGATCCGCAATATATCGGGTTTTCACAAAAACCTGGCAAATTCATCTATTCACAGGAAATCAAGAATTACATTCGAAAGGAAATCTAAAAAGAAGTTAATATGAAGAATTTGGATAAATTCCGTAGAGTCATTTTTTAAGAAACCCTCTTGCGGTATTAAAATTGACTTACTGTAATTTCGGGGAGATAAGCAGCGGATTATACGATTTTAAAAGTCTAATTTTCGTAATGGATATCATTGAATAAATAATTCTTAATAATAATAAAAGGTATTATTTTATAACTTTATTAAGAGGGTTACGGAAGTTTGTGATTGTGAATTTAAAGTAAGATCGTTTTTGTAATATCTTTATAAAATAACTTAAATAATTGTTTACTTAATAATTATTTTAAATTTTATTGCTTTTTTATCGTTATATTTATTAATTTTTTATCATTTAATTTTTGCATGTTTAAAATAACCCCCCCCCACACACACACACACACACACACCCTGGCTACGGTCTTGTGTGTTGATAACATTCTTGACTTCTACGCGGGTGGCAATGGTTCGATATCTAATTTGTCAAACTTGATTATCTTTATGTGTATGTTCTATGATTAATTTTACAGTACTTTATCCTGTGAAATTTCATGAGGTTTTTTTTTTTTTTTTTAATTATTTTTATTTATTTATTTATTATTATTTATTTTTTTTTATTATTATTATTATTTACAATGCTGGTTGGTTGGGTTTTACGTCGCACTAGTGCTGCGCAGATGGGCAATTGGCGACGGTCTGGGACTCACCCCTAGAGGTGGTCCGGAGACATGCCATCACAATTTTGATCCTCCACGGAAGGGATGGCTCTCCCTCTTCGGTGACCCCCAGAAGTATATTTTTTGATGGGAACATGGAGGACATTGCGGCCACGACAGATTTTACGTGCACCAGCCACCATTAGTGTACACGACGGTTTTTGGCCGTCTCGAGTACCGAACCCGCAATCTTTCAATTACCAGGCCCGCGCTCTATCGACTGGGCTACCGCGGCCCTTTTTTACAGTGCTCCTTAAAAATTCAATCGTGCGTTTATTTACAGCAGGCTTGAAATTTACCGCACAGAGTTGGAGATTTATTATCTGCACGTTGTGGAATATTTTAGGATTTTTCTTTCTTTTTTTTCTTTTTACAGTGTATACAAAGACATCTTTTAACTTACGTATGTCAAACTGTTTTCATCTTCATTCATTAATTACACATCTTTTTATTACTTCTTTTTTAAGAAATATTGGTACTCTATTTTTCGTAAATTTAGAAAAAAAGTAAAACATATTTTTGTTTATTTTGTTGGACAAATAATAAGTTAAGTTAAAATCCCTGTAATTAAGAACTTTTTCCTTCCTTAATTTCTAGAATTTAAAAAATAAGATTAACTGGAAATATTGGTTGTAGAGCTTTTCCCAGATAAAACTTCAAGCCTTAACTTTTTTAACTGATGATCACTAAACTTCTTTTTTTTTTTTTTTTTAACATTTTTATAAATAAGGAGAACATTTCTGGTAATATTAGAGTTAATAGGGCGTAAATAGGGAGTTTAAAATGACGTAAAATTAATGCCTCCTTTAAAAAGTTCTTGTTTTTAATGAAAGTTTTAAATACTGCTTGTACTTTTTATACTGGATTATTCTTTCATTTCATTTTTGAAATTATATTTGTGAGTTTATGCATTCATTTATGAATTTGTTTTTATAAAATTGATATATATATATATGTGTGTGTACATATGTATGAAGTATGTATGAATATATGTATGTTATGTACAGGGTGGGTGGAAAGTAACTCCCTACTGGAAATAATTTTTTTCTCCTAAACGAATGTAGGTATGAAGGCAATTTTTTGTACACATTTAGTTTATTGTGTGTCATGATAATTACAAAAGTTACAATTCAATGTGTGCCCCAGTATTTTCTATACACTGTCTTAAACGAACAGGTACGTTTTCTATGGCCGTCCGCAAGAACTCAATAGGAACTCCACTCATGACCTTACGGATTTTGTTCTCAAGGTCACCAAGAGTTTGAGGTTTGCTGCGGTACACTTCTTCCTTAGTCCACCGCCATAAAAAGTAATCGCATGGGGTGAAGTCTGAACTACGCTCAGGCCATTCTGTGGAGCCTCGGCGGCCTATCCAGCGTCCAGTAAATCACTCATTAAGCCACTGCCATTTATTAGACATATAAAAAAGGCAAAACTATTACAAATAATGCCACACTACAGTCTACAAAACAAGGTAACTTTCATTGCAATCTACACATAACATCAATAGCTATTCCAAATTCAAAATAGGGAGTTACTTTCCGCCCACCCTGTATATTGAAGGCAAAATATGGCGTGTTTTCAATGTTAACTATAAGAATGCAAATGTATGTTCTTCCTTAACTTTAATAAATACGGGCTATTACTCCTTAGAAAAACCACCACAGAGGGTATTCCATACACACCTAGAACCTTATACTGTTAAAAATGGTTTCTTAAAAAGGGGCTAAATTGTCTCAAAATAGCTCCGAAACAATATATACTTAAATTTGAAAACCCATGTACTCATTTTTGAGTATATTGACATGTCAAACATGGCAATTTTTGGATTCTTTTTGGTCAACCCCATTCTTGAGCATGTCGATATACTCAAAAATGAGTACATGGGTTTTCAAATTTAAGAATATATTGTTTCGGAGCCATTTTGAGACAATTTAGCTCATTTTTAAGAAACTATTTTACAGTGTAGCGTAGTCTGTCGCCCTAACTCCCACCCACAAACCTAACTTTGAAATTTTAAAATTTTTATGAACTGGAAATATTGGATGTAAAGCTTTTTCCAGATAAAACTGAACATTTTTTATTCATCTTCACAGATAAGAAGAATATTCCTGGGAATATTCGAATTAATAGGGCGTAAACAGGAAGTTTAAAATGGCGCAAATTTAAGAATTTCTTTAAAAGTTCTCTTTTTTTTTTTTTCAAAAAAGTTTTAAAGACTACTTATACTTTTTACACTGAATTATTCTCCATTCATTAAATGGTATCCATACATTTATACATTCATTTATGTATTTTTTTTTTAATGATACATTCGTATATTCTTCAGAATTTTATTATTTTATGCATTTTGTTAATATTTTTCTCTATCTTTTCTCGCTTAATATACTGATTATCGGTAACTTTGTGTATTACAGGTTTCTATATTTATTTAATTTTTATTGTTATTTTATTATTGTTTAAATTTATAAACTATGTATTATTATAAATTTAACTTTCTCTACTGCATTTTTATTTCATGTAATATATTTTGTAACATATTATTATACGGTTCTTCCTTTTTCGATCCCCGTTTAATTAAACATGTGCACCTTTCATACGCCTTTTACATTTATACGTCCTTTTTGTGAAGTCCTATTCATTTTAATGAAAAAAATCTTCGTATATACGTCGATCGGTTATACGTCTTTTCTACTTTTCGGAAATCCTCAAAAATTTCTCGATCGGTCATTATTTTTTTGTTTGAAATATCAATTTTGTTGAGTATGTGAATTGTGATACCGATATCATGACTGCGGAACTATTCACAATCGATGAACTAATTGAAAACAAATTGTCTAAAAATAATTTAGGGAATGACAACGTAGAATGTAAAGACGTTACTCCACTTTCTTTAAAAACGCAATACATGGAAAAACATTTTTTTTTTTTTCTTTTTGGACAAAATAATTATACAAAATGTAAAGAATTCAATTCAATTCACAATCCTGTTTTTAATATACTCACAGACAATCTGCACGTCAAGTGAGTATTAAAGATTTTTTATTCTAATTAAATAACCGTATATCCGTATATGTAATCTTTTGTTCTTTAGGTTGAAAATAAATTCTCAATGATTTTTATCAATATTTGTTTCCTGATTCTACGTATTGCTGTGATGAAATATGACATATATATATGTGTGTGTGTGTGTGTGTGTGTATCAAGAAAAGTGTAATACGTTTTTAATTATAACTTATAAAAGTGCTTATGGATGATTCAATACACTCTGAAAATTTTTATAAAATTCGAAGAGTTGACCTTTAAATTGTAAGGCCAGCTCCCTTTTTCAAGATAGAAGTCCAGTACCTTTATTTGTAGCAAATAACTGTGAAATTCAGAATGTTGAAAATTTATTAAAGGTCACAACCCTTTTTGCTTTCTCTTACCCATATATATGGTAGAGAAAATATTGTTTTTGCGTCAAATTTCCGAAAGTGAGTTTTTGTTATGTTTGCATGTTCTGAAGTCCCCTGAATACGAAAATCATGTTGTTAGCGAATGGTCTGTGTGTGTGTCTGTCTGTGTGTCTGTGTGCCTGTTATCAGCATAACTCAAGAACAAATAGTAGCAGAAATTTCAAACTCGATATTCTAAATGTGAATCATATAGGGATGCTACACTAAGCTTTTCGTTGAGATGAAGCAAATGGTTCGTGTACAGGGACACCCAAAATTATTCAAATACATAAGTCTATGGGGGAAATTGCAGGTAAGTAGAGTTTAACTTCTATAAACTGCACTAAAACAAATGAAACGAACATATATATATATATATATATATATATATATATATATATATTGTAATAGATATTGTCAACTGGGGAAAAAAATGTGTATATAGGGGCCTCGCTTCCCCCCTCGAGGGGAGTAAATTTTCATGATGGGTATCTTTCAAAAGAGCTCGCCAATACCTTTAAAACGAATGGTTGAACCATCGATCTGCGATAATTTAAAATAAAGTTATCGATTTTTTTCATGTTTAAAAAAAAAAATTAATGTATTATTGAGAATAAATTCAACTTTTTATATATATATATATATTTAGGGTTATACAACTTCTCTTCTCTAATATGGAAGTTGTCTGCATTATCATGGAAGATATATTTTTTTAAATAATAATTTTAATAAATTATTTTTACTGAGTGAATTTGTATAGGAAAATATAGAAGAAAGTCATGTGGTGGCCACAACACACTAGTTATTTGTTGTTAGTGGATGTGCTTTACTAATAATATTTTACCATTTCCAGGAAAGCTGTTTGGGAATTGAAATAAATTCCTCATAGAGATATAATAAATAATGTATGTTTTAAGCTAAGTATTCATCGCTTGTTTTTTGTATATTTACACGTTTTGAGGCTTCCTGATTACCGTAGTCAAGTTTTTTAACGTTTGATCTTTTTCTGTGTCTCTTAGAGTGACCTAAAAACGAATAATTTTAGGAGATCCAAATGTTGTATTTTGAAGTTAATATAAGTTTGTTGCTAGAAAAGTTTGATCAAGATTGATAAGTTTCAAGGAATGTTGCGTGTGAAAATTGTCTGTATAATTTTAAGTGAACTTTTAATTTTAATAACAGAATTAAATTCTATACAAATGTTGGTACATTAAAGAAACGGGGGGTTGAGGGGGGCGGCAGCCTCCCTCACACAGAACTAATTATCATATAAAACACTTCCGAAGCCTAATTTGAATTGTTTAGCATATACATGACAGTACTCGTTATCTTACCTCTTAATCTCCAACCTGTATTTATAGTATTAAAGCGTTTTGCGGGTTAAGCATATGAAAACTGCACCAGCGTCGAATGAAGAGTTCTTGCGTTTTATTTATTGTTCTTTATCTGAAACGTCTTTTGCACATAATTTTAGACTTCTACCCTCAACGATTAGGGAGTAATGGGGGTGGCAACCTAAAACGTTAAATTTAATTTTTTTTTAAACTATTCAAGATATCTTATCGAGGTTGAAACTAATTATAAATGTTTATGAAGTACATCTATATTAATAAAATCAGACTTTTGTCTGTAAATTTGTCAGAATCAAAAATTTTTGTGATATCTTCACGTTTCACACACCATGAAAGCCGAAAATGACTTCAGAAAATTTTGCCAGTGTGTGTGTGTGTGTCATCGTGTCTGTATGTCGCTATTTTTATCCGGGTATCACTCGAGAACGGCTTGACGGAATTAAACTGCGCTTGGCAGGAATTTAGGTCTTTACCCAACTTAAAATTGGGGGGGGGGGCAAAGGACAAAAACACGTTTGTCCGGGTATCACTTAAAAACGGACAGACGGAATTCAACTGCGCTTGGCAGGAATTTAGGCCTTTACCAACAAACTTAAAATTATATCTATCAACTCTTCCGAAATTCCTCCCGTCTGCCCCCTCCTGCGGTGGGCAAAAGACAAAAAACACGTTTTTAAGCATAACCCGGCTCCCAATTCCTTCACAGTAAAAAAATTGCACATTGGGTGACTAGACATGAGTACAAATAATACATTATCTGCGATTTAGGAATTTTCGATTTTTAAGGGAAGGAAGGGGAAAAATCGTTTTTTGGCGGAAAGTAGCAAATTCAAGATCCCCTCCTTTTAGCGCTAAATTTGTCTTGGGAAATCTATGAGATCTGCGATCACGAAATTTGGTGCGCAAATTGTTTATATGTATCCGACGCTTACTGCAACGGGATTTTACGAAATTCGCCTCTTTACCCCATTGGGGTCGGAGAGGCAATAAACACGCGTAAAAACACGTTATCCTGTTTGAATTCGCCTTACATTATCTTAGAATGATGAATTTTGGTGTATGGATGTTGGTGTACGCATTATGTACTTTGGTGAGATTTTGCACAACTTCTAACTTAGCCGCTGGGGAAGGAGAAGTAAGAAGCGGGTAAATTGCTGCCGAAGGCAGTGTGGACCCTGACTCTTGACGCTGCGAGGGGGTAAAACCTTTACGGAACACAGAGGAAACTTTAACTTAGGTTATTAATAATGATATGGAATTTTGACAACTCATTTAAGTATAGTGCTCAGCGATGCGGGTAAAGCCTGCCAGTAATATATATTTTTTTCAGAATTTTCACTCAATTTTAAACGGTAGAAAAGGATAAGTATATTTTTGATGGGCGACTTTTTATACTATCCACCAAAGTGACACCTACCAAAAATATACAGTTTAGTTTTTTATTAGTTAGCTATTACATATAAAAATTACAGAAGTGTCAAATTGCGGGAACGTAGTGAAAATAATAATAATCACTTAATAATAATACCAATGATATAATGTTATTTTTAAAAACTACTGAACATTAATAAATAAACAATGCAAGCAAATATAAAAATGCTCTATTAACATTTGATATTAAAACGTAACAATTAGAAATAAATAAATAAATAAATAAATAAATAAAAATAAATTTAATTATTATCAGGAATCTTATATCTCGCCCTTTATTCAAGACACTTTTAGGGTGAAGAAATTTCCGTAATTTTTACTACCTTTATTTTTATATAATAGTCTCTATTCTGTTTAATCACGTCATAACACTACAAAAATACTGATATAAAAATTTCTATATGAAAATAGCATAGACAAAATTTAATTTATTCCAAAGTATATTTTAGCCCAGCCTTTTTTCCATACCACTTATTTTTTAAGGATAAAATTGCCTGATTTTATCGAAGTTATTTATTTCATCCTCAATAAGATATCCTATTTCGAATCACTTTATTTATAGAAAAATTTTCTCCAATATATAACTTCCATTTTATCCTTAAAAAAATAAGTGGTATGGAAAAAAGGCGGGGCAAAAAAATATCCCGGAATAAATTAAAATGTTGGCATCAATACTATTTTCATACAGAAATCTTTATATCAGTATTTTCATAGTAATATATCGTAATTAAACAGGATAGAGACTAGTGTTAAAAATAAAGGTAGCAAAAATTAGGGAAATTTCTCATCCCTAAAAGTATCTTGAAAAAAGGGCGAGATGTAAGATCACTGATAACAATTAAATAGGATTTTTTTTTTTTTTTTTTTTTTTTTTGCTAATTGGTACTTTTTAATAGCGAATGTTAACAGTGCAATTTTATATTTGCTTGCATTGTTTATTTATTAATATTAAGTAATTTTTAAAAAATAAATATCGCATCATTGGTATTATTACAGGGGTGCAAGAGTTTCCGTCGTCTCAGGACGGAAAACTTACACCAGCGTATTTTTATTAATAATTTATATCATATTTGTGGTAATTTATTGCGATTGCCCATATTACAACTTATTGATATTTTGAGAGTGAAACTCTTGCACCCCTGTATTATTATTAAGTGATTATTATTATTTTCACTACGTTCCTACAATTTGACACTTCCGTAATTTTTATACGTAATAGCTAACTAATAAACAAATGAACTGTTTTTTTTTTTTTTTTTTTTTTTTTTTTTTGTGTCACTTTGGGGGATAGTGTGAAAAATCGCCCATCAAAAATATACTTATCATTTTCTACCGTTTAAAATCGAGTGAAAATTCTGATAAAAATATATATTATGTACTTCATAAACATTTATAAATAGTTTCAATGTCGATAACATATCTTGAATAGTTTTAAAAAAAATTAAGTTTAACGTTTTAGGTTGCCACCCCCATTACTCCCTAATCGTTGAAGGTAGAAGTCTAAAATTGTGTGCAAAAGATGTTTCAGATAAAGAACAATAAATCGAAGGCAAGAACTCTTCATTCGACTCTGGTGCAGTTTTCATATGATTAACCAGCAATATCCTTTCAGGGTAAGAGAAAGTCGTGTGAGTGACACACCGGATTATTTGCATCGTCATACAAAGTATAAGGAAGTACTGTAATTTCGATTTGCGAAATGGATTTTATATCTCGCATAGCTCAAAAACGAATCATCGTAGAATGTTGCAAATTTATATGTGTGACTGCCATAATGGTTTGTTATACACCTGCAAGTTTCGTTTTAATATGAGCACTGGTTCTTGAGATATCAACGACTTTACACGGTTTTTCGTGACGTCTGTATGTGTGTGTGTATGTATGAGTGTATGTATCTCGCATAACTCAAAAACGGTTGGAAGTACAACGTTGCAAATTGGTGTATAGGTTTGTTATAACATCTAGGTTGTGCACCTCCCTTTTTGATCTTTCTTTGATCTTCCGTTTTAGAGATATTTAAGAAAATTATATTCATAATGGCCAAATGTACAAAGGTTTTGGCCATTATATATGACCTACCATCATACAGATTTCAAAATAAGCTAATGATATTATTATGAAAGTTGTCGACATTTTTGCGTGTAGAAAGTAATTTGTAAAGGCATAAGCAGGTTCTAGCCGACGAATGCATTTTATTTAATGAATGTTCAACCCGTAAATAGAATCCGTAATGATATTTTTAGGAAAGTTGCTAATATTTTTCCATGTAGAAAGTAATTCTTAAAGACATAAACAGGTTCTAGTCGATGAATGCACTTTAATGAATATTCAGCGCATAGCTAGAATACGTAATGATAAGTATCTTAGATAGAGTAATGGTAGAGTACGTTATGAAAGTTACCGACATTTTTGAGTGTAGAAAGTAATTCTTAACCTTTTGGGGAGGGGCTCTTACGAAATCCTATGATGAAGCGTGACAGATTCTGTCACAGCCCCTTTCAGAAGGTTAATATATAAGCAGGTTCTAGTCGACGAATGCACTTTATTTTGATTTAGTCTTGTTTGTCATTTAAAGAATTTTCGAAGGATTTAGTTCAGCGCTATAAACCAATGAATCTTTCCGGAAAATTCCAGAATTCTGTTCTTATTGAAATTAGAGCTTAAAAATGTTTGGCAACCCTAAACTACAATTTTCGCCAAATTCGACGCAAAATCGCCAAAATAGATTCCAAGGTCAAAATTAACGTTGGCTACAAACTTGGCGATTTGGCGAGATTAGCGATCAAATTTGGCGGCAAATATTGTGTCAGGATAGCTAGAATTAGTAAATCCTTTCTCAGTTTTAATTGAATTAATTATTTTGGTAAAATGCATCATTTTTTTACCTCTAATTTTCGGCAAAGAGAACAAAAGTAGGCCATCTATACTCGAATGATTTTCATTAAACTCTAAGCTACATTCGGCAACAAAAGTCTCCGAACACTAGCAAAAATTCCTATATAAAAAATCTGATGTGGGCACCACATGACTTCCTTATACATTTTTAGAAATATACAAAATGTTAAAAAACATTGACATTGGACTCGAAAGAGTTGGTTAAAAATATTTTTAAAAAATGAATTATCACCGTGTTCTGAGCTTTTCTGAAAGTTAGTTAAAAACTGATTGCAAGATTTGTACTGGTAACGCGGACGAAGGCAGCAGGGACCCGAAAAAGTTGACTAAAAGTATTAAAAAAATGCATTGTCACCGTGTTCTGAGCTTTTCCGGAAGTTTTAAATGTCTAGCTAGTCGGGAAGTTAGTTAAAAATCGATTGCAAGATTTGTACTGGTAACGCTGCCGAAGGCAGCAGGGACCCTAAACATTTGGCGAAAAGTATTTAAAAAATGCATTTTCACCTTGTTCTGATCTATTCTGAAAGTTTCAAATGTTTAGCTAGTCGGGAAGTTAGTTAAATAAATTTTCTGTTAAATCACATAAACGCCGCTGAAGGCAGCAGGTATTGGAAACAGTTGGCTAAAAATATTTTTAAAAATGCATTGTCTACGTATTCTGAAAGTTTCAAGTGTCTAGCTAGTCGGGAAGTCAGTTAAATTGCAAGATTTGTCCAAACCGTTTTTGAGTTATCACCGTTTTTTGATACATTAAGGCCAAAACCTATGTATTTTTTTGTCATTATGAACCTAATTTTCTAAATATCTCCAAAACGGAAAATCATACGAAGTCCAAAAAGGGAGGTGCACAACTAGATGTTATAACACACCTCTGTACCAATTCGCAACTTTCTACGTCCAACCGTTTTTGAGTTATGCGACATACAGACACACACACAGACACACATACATACAGACGTCACGAAAAATCGTGTAAAATCCCTTATATCTCTAAAACGAGAGTTCGTGTTAAGACGACACTTGCAGGTGTACAACTAGACATCATGACAGTCACACGTATAAATTGGCAACATTCAGCGATCATTCGTTTTTGAGCAATGTGAAATACAAAATCCATTTCGCAAATCGGGATTACTATACTTCCTTATACTTTGTATAAGGAAGTAAAAAAGTACACTTAATACAGTTTTGTTAAATAAGTTCTTGTCGAATCCTGTTCTTAGTCAGTCTAAAATCAGGATTCGACAAGGATTTATTTAGTAAAACTGTATTAAGTGTACTTTTTTTACATAAGAATTTTTGCTAGTGTTCGGAGACTTTTGTTACCGACTGTATGTATTTGCCAATGAGCAATTCTGTAATAAGCCATTCCTGAAGAGAAATGTCCGAGTCACTTCGGTGCAGAATTTCAAATTTCGCCTAGGGGGTTCCATACGAAAGCTGTTCCATTTCTTTTACACGATTTTTCACTTTTTTTTTTTTTTTTTTTTTTTTCTCTTGATGCGAAAAGGAAAAAAAAAAAAAGGAAAAAAAACTTTTAATTGGTCTAAATGAACAAAAAGCTTAAAATAATAATAATAATAATAATAATAATTGCTTTTTGCTTTAATTTAAATAAAAGAAAATTGTTACACATTCGTATTTTTCGACATAAAAAGAGATATACTTAATATTCACGTATAAAAATGTATTTACTTTTATGTCAGGAAATAAATTGTCGCGTATTTTTTTTTTCTTAAATTGTTTTTCTTTTCAAATAATTTTAAAGGAAAAATGGGGTTTTAATAAAAGCGTTAAGGATCTCTTAAAACACACAAGTCCATCGAATTCCGGAAGTCGAAATTTTTTACAAAGACAGTACTTTCTTCAACTGAATATAAAAGAAAGTAAGGACGATAATAATTATAAAAATAATGTCTAAACATTGTATTATTAAACAATTTTTTAAAACGATTTATAGTATTTATTAAAGGAACAGACTACTTTTAAAAATAAGAAAATGAAGAACATTTTCGATCAACTTTCATAATTAAAAAAAAAAAAAAAGAAAGAAAGAAAAAAGAAAAATAAAGAATGAAAGAAAAAAGAATAAATGCATGTACAAACATTTGTGTGTGCGTGTGTGCGTGTTAGCTAGTATGACATTACTTTATTGATTAAAAATATTACTTTGGTTTACTTTAAAATAGAAAATTATTTTCATTGCAGATTTTTTTTTTTAATTCAAGGGTGCTTTTACACTACGCGCAGGATATCTCAATTACATATCCTTTATTCTTATAATTTTTACGTTAAATTAAACAAAACATTCAAGTTAAGAATCTGAACTAGAAGGTTCTAATTATTTCTATAATATGGAGTTTAATTAATAATTAAATTTGAAATATGAAAAAATTACCATTAAAATTTTTATATTTCACAATCATTTTTTTTTTTTTTTTTTTCTGTTGAACATAACTTTTTATCTTTAGTTCATTTTATTGATTATGTCAAAATGTATGGTTGAAAAAAATTTTAGGTTCATATCTTAACCCTTTGTGGCGCAAGACAATTCGGATCATTTAAATTATACTGCCACCGGAAATCATGAACTAAATTAAACTAAATGAAATTTTAAATTTTAAAGTTAAAAAAAACCGGCCTTTTCTGCTATGTTATAAACGTAAATTTTTGCTAAAAAATTTCCGGGATGAATTTTTGCAGCTGGATCTTAAATTCTGCGTCCTCGCAGCAAGGACAGCGCGCGTTAAGGAGTTAAATACTTTTTGTAATATCATGCGCGCACTGAGAAAGCACCCTTGATTTTTTTTTTTAAATAATCTGCGGTAAAAATAATTTTCTATTTTAAAGTAAACCAAGATATTTTTAATCAATAGAATAAGGTCATACTAGTTAACACAAAAAATAAATAAATAAAATAATGTTTGTACATGCATTTATTCTTTTTATTTATTTTATTTATTTATTTATTTTTTTTTTTTTTTTTAATTCTGAAAGTTGATCGAAAATTTTCTTCATTTTCTTATTTTTAAAAGTAGCTGCCTCTTAATATTTCAACAGACAATGCATTTCCTTTGTAAGGTAAATCAACAGCCCAAAAGCCAAGAGAATCTGGAATCTTCGTTATACCGATAATTTTGGATTATCCCCTTACTACTTCTCGTTAAATGTTTGAAAATATATTGAATAATTAAGCATATCATACTGTATATCAAACTTTAGTAGCTTTTACTAAAATATATGCAAAACATTTATTATACCTATTATCAGATTTTAGATTTTTTTATCTAAATGTTTATTGACAAACTTAATAAAATAATCGTTAAAAAAAAACCCTATAAAATGAATTTTAAAACAAAAAGAAATTTTTGAGAAAATACCTTCAACTTAAATACCTTCTTCATTACGCTTGTACCAAAACAAGCATAATTTACTAAAGAAAACAAAAAGAGAGAATAATTTTTTAACTGATAATTGTTTTCCAATATAGTTTTACATGAAATATAAAATGTTAATTATAAATTTATTACTCATAGCAAAGGAATAGTTCTTACTATAGTAAATTATTATCAACTGTAGATTAAAACAAAGCATAAATGCTATATATCTGTAATGCTATAATCTATCTGTTATAATATATCTGTAATGTTAAAACTAAGTTATTTTAAAATTTTCATGAATTTAAATAATTACATAAATAAAGTGATTGTTTTTTTTCTTTATAAAAAAAACATGGAAATAGTACTTTGCAACCTATTAATTTACATATATTGATATATTTTACATTATTAACTTATATATACAGAATCAGCCAAAAGTCCCACCCTAACCTCTGTATCTCGGAAACGCGTCGGAATTTCTGAAAACTGTAAAACACGTGTCCAATCAATTTGAAAGAGATTTCGTTTGATTGAAAAAAAAAGGTGTGTGTGTGTGGGGGGGGGGGGGGGGGGGTTAGGGGATGACAAAGGGGACAAATTATCGTTTGCGATACATATATGTGTGTGTCTGTGATCATATTCAAAATCCCTTGTTTGTTAATGTTATGAAGCATTTTATTGTTCAATTTACTTAAATTATAATACCTAATAAAAAAATGACAAAAGAATTAAACCGCAAGAGTTATTTTTAAGTAATAAAATTATAAACATGAAATCTCTAAAACACATTTGAATGTTTAATTTATATCCTTACAGTAAACAGAAATAAAGTTTTATATTTTGAATAAAAAGAAAATTAATTAATCAATTAATTAATTAATTTAAAAAAATCCTTCTATAATATTCCAATGCATTTTAAGAACAAAACCAGTATATCTTGTTTTAAAAGATTACGTTAAATAATTTATAATTTTTAATATTTTTTCTTTCAATCCTAAGACACTTTACTTCAGTTAATAAATTTAAATAAATTATTTATAATAGACTGAATGATTATCAAATTTCCAGCTATAAAACGTATGTTAAATATCAATCACTTTGCATTTTAAATACGCGGTAGAAAATTCGGTCCTAAATTATGATACATGTCACTGGCAGTAGTGTGCCTAGTACATGAACTGTAAATCTTATTTATATAAATCATTTACAATTTATGTAAATCATTTAAATTATCTAAATAAGATTTACAGTCCATGCATACACTGGGCACACTGCTCCTGGTATATTTATTGTAATTTGAGATCGAATTTTTTAGACTGCATCTCATGCAATAAAGTATAATTTTTTTCTGGTACGAATCATGAAAATGAAAACACGAATAAACATTAATATAATAATAAAATACATGATGTACACAATATAGCGATCCTTTTGTATTTAAATTATTATTAATTTTATTATTATTATTATTATTACAGTATTATTTTGGACTTTAACTCCTACAACAAAATATTATTACATGCGATGCATTTATAAACAAAATATATTTAGATGCAATAAAGTAGTATATATATATATATATACAGTCGGTAACAAAAGTATCCGAACACTAGCAAAAATTCCTATGTTAAAAAAAGAAGAGTTAATACCGTTTTGTTAAATAAATCCTTGTCGAATCATGTTCTTAGACTGACTAAGAACATGATTCGACAAGGATTTATTTAACAAAATAGTATTAACTCTACCTTTTTTTATATAGGAATTTTTGCTAGTGTTCGGAGACTTTTGTTACCGACTGTATATACATATATATTCATCTAATAATGCTCTGGAAATTGAACATTCGTGACATATATTCATATAATATGTATATAATATATGTATATAATATATGTATATAATATATAATATATAAAGTATATAATTTATATTATATAAAATATATAATAAATATCGATTAGTTTGTGCTTTAAATATTTAATTCACAATTCATTATATATATTCAGTCGGTAACAAAAGTCTCCGAACACTAGCAAAAATTCCTATATAAAAACAGTACACTTAATAAAGTTTTTTTAAGTAAATCCTTGTCGAATCCTGTTCCTAGACAATCTAAAAACAGGATTCGACAAGGATTTATTTAACAAAACTGTATTAAGTGTACTTTTTTTGTATAAGAATTTTTGCTAGTGTTCGGAGACTTTTGTTACCGACTGTATATACATATTCATCTAATAATGCTCTGGAAATTGAACATTCATGACATATATTCAAATGATAATAAAGTACATAATATATAATAAATATCGATTATTTTGTGCTTTAAATATTTAATTCACAATTCATTATAAATATATATATAATGATCAAAATGCATGTTACATACTAAATATCAAACATTTTGCGTCATAAAAATTTAACTAGCTCTAATTTATGCAATTAAATGTCATTTTCTTCTCATAACGATCTGCAAAATGTAAATTTATTACATATGAAATATCAATGAAATTATAACGAAAATTATAATGTATTACATTATCAATGTATTAAATGTTAAATAGTTTTAAAATTAAATGTGAATCGTTTTGCATTATTTATGATCTGTAAAAGAAAAATTCCTGAAAAATACTGATTTAAAAAAAAAATAAATAAATAAATAAATAAATGTTGTATTCAATCATTTCGAACTTAAAATATTTAATAAACTTTTGTTCATGCATTTTTTTTTCTTTTTTAAATAATGATAAGGTTCTGAAAATTGAATACGTATCACACATATTGATATAATAACAAAATATATTGTATATAATAAATATACATAATTTTGTACTTTAAATATTTAATTCGCGATTCATTTTATCTTATAGTGATCAAAATGCATGTTACATATTAAACATCAATAATTTTTCTGTTACAAAATGTTAACTAGCTTTAATTTACGCAATAAAATTTCCTGCAGTAAAATGAATTACGCAATATGAAATTATGCAATAAAGTGATCTTCGAAATGTAAATTCGTAATATATGGTAAAATATTAAAATAAACGCATGTTGCATATTAAATGTCAATTATTTTGTTTACTAAATATTAAATTAGTTTCAATAGTACATATTTTTTATAGTGATCAAAATGCATGTTACATACTAAATATCAATAATTTTTGTGTTACAAAATTTTAACTAGCTTTAATTTACGCAATAAAATTTCCTGCAGCAAAATGAATTACGCAATATGAAATTATGTAATAAATGATCTTCAAAATGTTTGTTCGTGATATATGCTAAAATGTTAAAATAACGCATGTTGCATATTAAATATCAATTATTTCGTTTACTAAATATTAAATTAGTTTCAATATTACTTATTAATAATTTTATATTCTTTCTGATCTGGAAAATAAAAATTCCCAAAATTTATATTGATTTAATATATATATATATATATATATATATATATAGTACAGTCTAAAATCAATCATTTCACATTTAAAACATTTAATGGTTTTTTGTTGTTGCAATAAAATATTGTACTTTTTTCCGCAATTCTCTGAAAATTAAACACTCATGATATTTTATTTTATTTTTATTTTTATTTTTGTTTATTTTTGTTTTTATTTTATTTTATTTTTATTTTTGCGTTTTAAATATTTAATTCGCAACTTTTTTTTTCCCTTGTAATGATCATAATACATGTTACATACTAAATATTAATTTGTGTCATAAAAGTTTAACTTGATTTAATTTATGCATGAAAATATCATTTACTTTTCAAAAAGACCTGCAAAATGATAATTTATTATATATGCTAATACCAAAATAACGCAATTTACATACTATTAATTCTCAATCTATTAAATAAGTTTCGTTATTAAATATGAATTCTTTTGCATTATATGTGATCTATAAAACGATAATTTCTCAAATATGCTGATTTAAACAATAAAATATGTGTTATATTCAAAGAATCAATCATTTTGAACATAAAATATTTTACGGATTTTTGTTCATGCAATATTTTTTCTGATAATGTTCTGAAAATTGCATATTCAAGATACATATTCATATAATAAGGTATATGATATATAATAAATATTTATAATTTTTTATGTTTTAAATATTTAATTCACAACTTATTACAGGGATGGAACACGGGCGCAGAATTCATACCGGAATCCGTTTAAGAAATTTCTCTACCTATAATATCGTTGATTTAAGAAGTAGAAAATTTTCTTACATTGAGAGTGGTATGAATTCTGCGCCCGTGTTCCATCCCTGTTATTATTATTATTTTATACACAGAAAGAGCCATAGACTTTGCCAAGGCTGTGATCCACGCTTTTGGCAATATTTAGTTTTATCTCCTTTTTTTTTTTTTTTTTTTTTTTCTATTTTTATCACTTCTGTACTTTGTCATACACGACAATAACAACAACAATATTATTTTAAATGATCAGAATGCATATTACATACTAAACAGCAATTATTTTGTGTTGAAAAAAGTTAATAAACTTTAATTTATTTAACTATATATATATATATATATATATATTTCAGAATGATCGACAAAATGCAAATTCATTATATATACTCAAATATCAAAATAATTCATATTACATATTAAATATTAAATTAGTTTCAATATTAAATATAAATCTTTTTGCTTTATTTCGATCTGGGGAAAAAAAAAAAACTCCTAAAATATATAATGATTTCAGCAATAAAATTAGTGTTATATTATAAACATCAATCATTTCACAAATGAAATGTTTAATGGTTTTTTATTGATGCAATAAATTTATTTATTTATTTATTTATTCATTTTTTATAATACTCTGAAAACTGAAAATTTAATGTACGTATTAATATAATAATAAAATATGTGACATAAATACTAATTATTTTATGTTTTTAACATTTAATTAAAATTTTTTATACAATGATCTGAGTGCGTGTTACATACTAAATATCAATAATTTTGTGTCATGAAAAATAATGAGCTTTCTTATATACAATAAAATCGCATTTTCTTCACATAATGAACCGCAAAATGTAAATTCATGAAATATGCTAAAATATCAAAATAAAGCATGTTATATATTAAATATTGTTATTAAGTATTTTGTATACAAAATATTAAATTAGCTTCAATATTAAGTAGGAATATTTTTTGTTATTTGTGATCTGTAAAATGAAAATTCCTTAAACACACTAACTTAAACAATAAAATAAATGTTAGAATCTAAAAACCAATAAATACACACTTAAAAATATTGATTTATTTATTTATTTGTTTATTAACATGCGATAAAGTATATATATTTTTTTCTGATAGCATTCAAAATATATATTGAAATAATAATAAAATATATGAGGTATAGTAAATATCCATTAGTTTGCGTTTTAAATATTTAATTTGCAGAGTATTTTTTTTATTATCATTATTTATTTACTTATTTATTTTTTTTTTTCTAGAAATGTTCAGAAAAAAGAAATAAAGAAATAAATATCAATCATTTTGTGTCATACAAAACTTAGTTAGCTTTAATTTACGCAAAAGAGTTACATTTTTATTTCATAATGATATGAAACATGCAAAATCATGATATATATTAACATGTTAATAAAATACATGGTACATACTAAATATGAATTGTTTTGTATATCAAATAATCGATTAGTTTCAACATTAAATATGAATCATTTTTTATTTTAACTATTTAATTTGTTTCAATTCATACATTAAAATGTTATTTTCATTTTGTAATATTCTAGAAAAGGAGAATAGATTGTACACGCCGACGTAATTGTAAATACGAAAAAATATGAAAAATTGCAAACATTTTGCATTTTATTAATTTAATTCATGTATTAAAATATAGTTTTATTCTGAAAATGATCTGGTACATGAAATTAAAAGGAAATTTTCTTTACTGTATGTCTTGTTTTGTAAATATAAATTTATTTAAAAAAAAAAAAAAAAAAAAAAAAAAAGACATCGATATTGCATGCAAAATACATATTAATAGCATGAATATTAATTTATTATATTTCAGTTTGACTCAATATTTCTAAAATATATATAAAAATAAAATAACTTATAAGCATAAATATATATTTGTTCCTCATAATTATCCTTTAAAAAGTAATTATGCATATGCCTGATAAAAGTAAATGTAATAATCATTTCAGATTAAATTGCTTAAAATTTATTTAATCGTTTTATTATTTAAATTAAAAACGTATTAGACTAAAACAAACACACTAGACTAATATAGTTTGTAAATAGGGTCATGACATGCAACCTGACATGTTGCCGATAAATATTTTTTATACCTTTAAATATTTTTCAAAATTATTTTTCTTTTCGTTTTACCTTTATGCCAAAATTTAAAAATATCGGAAAATTAAATATAACTTTCTTACCTGTAAACGGCAATAAGTTGCAATAAAAAGGTATAGTCCTTTCAAAGAAATACCGGTCCCTATTCCCACATGGGTGGCTTACTAGTATAACACACAGAATCCGGATGTGGCACTGCGCCCGCAGTTCCGCAGGGGCGCCCGGTACTGAATGGAATCGGAGGGGAGCAGCTAGAGTAGGCTTGTTCCTCTCCTTTCCCTGCTTCTACGCGCCCCGGCGACCGAGTCTATTAAGTAAAAAAGGGGGCGCAGACATATCGATATGAAATGAATGAAAGTTTTTCCGCATTTGCGAAATTTACAGACTTCCGATATAACAAAGTTATTTGTGAAATAAAACTGTTTATTCAATGTTTTAATTTGTTTGTTTGTTTCAATAGAAAGAATTACCCTACCTAAAACGAATCGATGTGAGCTATGCTTTAAAGTTTCAAAATCAGGATATTGGGGAAAAAAATACTACAAATCTCAAGGTTGTTTTACAGGAAGTAATCTGTCATAGATAATTAAGTTTTAAAAAATAGTCAACAATATTCCAAATTCTTGAAACTGCTATATAACGAAATTATTTACAAAATTAATAGACTCATAAAAATGTAATAAGAATATTTAGGAATATGTTTTATAAGTTATAATAAGAAATAAGTTATATAACATGAAATATATAGGTTAGGGTGTCCCTTAAAAGAGGGGGGATTTTGTTTTTCTTTTTTCTTTTTTCTTCTTTTATTATTACTATTATTTGAAATCCGACACGCATATCCTCTTTTTTTTTTTCTATTTGACCCTAAACATTTTTTAGCAAAATATCAGCTCTCTGGGATAATGTTAACACGTGCCGAATTGACGGGAAAATCTTAATATACATATTGAGTAAAAGTTATATACATTTGAGACTTACATTATAAGATATTCAGACAAATATTATTCCATGAGAAAAACTAGTATGTTGTGGCCACCATATGACTTTCTTCTATTTTTTCCTATACAAATTCACTCAGTAAAAATAATTTATTAAAATTATTATTTAAAAAATTATCTTCCATGATAATACAGACGATTTCCATATTAGAGAAATGGTATAACACTAAATATTCAAAAAAAAAAAAAAGTCCATTTTATTCTCAATATATAAAAAAAAAATTACGATTTTTTTTTTTTTTTTTTTTTTTTTTGGTTAAAAGTAAAAAAAAAAATCGATAAATTTGTTTTGAATTATCACAGTTCAACCAAATCTGTTGTGGCCGCACTGTCCTTCATGTTCCCATCCAAATTATACCTCTGGGTATCACCAAAGCGGGAAAGCCATCCCCTTCGGGGAGGATCAAAGTTGTGATGGCACGTATTACCGGACAACTCCTGAGGGTGAGTCTCAGACTGTCGTCAATTGGTCATTACGCAGCAAAAGCGCGACATAAAACTCAACGAACCAGCCATAATATTAAATTATAAAGTATCCCTATTTATTTCAATAAAAACTTTAACAGTTAGCTTTTAATTTTCTTAGTTCCCCACCATACTATAGATATGGAGAACTTACGTAATCATGAAAACTTTTGCTTTCGTTTTTTTGGCATTTTTACTAGTTCTTAGGTGTGAGAAATCAGAGAAATCACAAAATCAGTATGATGTCATTGGGTAAGTGGGTTGCTGAATTAGTCTTTTAGTTTGTATACACGATGTCTCAAGAACAAGGATCACACAAAGATCGAACCAGTTTTAAAATAACACATATGTCACTGGCAAGAACCCTAATTCTTTTCAACATTCTAATATGAAAACTTCGTAAAGATATTGGACCGGTTTTAAACTATCGTTTATTATGCTAGTATGAACGTCATTGATTATGGACATTCAACTTTAATATTTCATTAGTTATTCTAAATTTAAGACTTTCTTAAAATGGAAGAATAGGGCAAAATTTCTTATCAAAATGTTGTTCGCAACACAATGGAATAGCAGGAAACAATAGACTTCAAGGGTTTACTACAATTTTTTTTTAGCAAAAAGACAAGAATACGTGCTTACAGCGGAAACAGTCATAGTGAAAAGAGAAAAAGAGGAGCTCCATGAAACAAATACTTTACGGATAATTAACGGCACATTTTGGAACATTTTTTTTTTCTTTTGCCAAACAAAATTTCATTGCCTCACGATTGCTCTGGTAAAATACCAAATCGCTCTGATGGGTAGTTTTAAAATTATAGCGTTTTGAAATCGTAACTTTAATTATAATCACCCTGTATAATGAAAATTTAGAAAGTGCATTAACAAATCTAACAGTGTTTTTAACATTTTACAATTTTTTTTCTATTATTTATTAATTTTTTGTTAGTATTATTATTATTATTATTATTATTATTATTGTCTTGTGTGAGTTATTCTCATTTAATTTAAACTGAACCTCCAGTGTTTTTTCTCCTTTTCGTATAATTTCAGAAATTTTAATATAAGATTACAATCGCTTGTGCTATATAAAAGTGACGTGCAGTTGAAGCAATTCTGAAGTGAATAATTTGAGTCTCATTTAATCTGATTTTCCCGAACTTTAGGGCCCCCAAATGCAGACTTTATTTATTTTGATTTAACCAATATTTTGACTTTTATATAATTTAAGAAATTATGGACGAAGTTAGTAATCACCCGTTATATTTAAAGAGGACATGCAACTGAAGTAATTCTTAAAAAAAAAAAAAAAAAAGAAGAAGAAGTGTCAAAACCGGAGCATCTGTTTGGAAATAAACTAAGAAAATAAATAAATTACAGTAGAACCTCGATTATCCGAAGTAATTGGGACCGAACCTACTTCGGATAATCGAAATTTTCGGATAATCGAGAATTCATCAATAATCATCTAGTTTAATATGTAGTATCGTCATTGAACTGTTATTATGACTATTTTAACTGTTAAATAAATTAAAATTATAAATGAAAATAAATTTATTTCTGAAACAAAAACTTACAATGGTTTAAATGGAAATAGAAGCTTGATCTGATGTAAATTGGCCATCCTTTCCCGTGCAGCTCTATTCCGAAGTTTTCTTAAAAGCATGAGTTCAGAGGAATCATAAGTGACACAAAGTGACTCCTCCCCTTTTTCAAATTCTGCTGCAATGAAAATTTCTCTGTTCTTGAGATAACAAAAGAGGTTAGGTTCTTTGCACTTGCTTACAATCAGAGGGTGCAATAACATTCGATTGTTCTGGGACTCGGCAGTATGACCTTCCAAATTTCGAAATGGGGTGTGGGAAGAGTACACTCATACCGAGAATTGAGCTTGCGAGAAGGAATTCTAAAAAAGGGAATTCCAAAATATTTATCTGCACTCGAAGTTTGGACAGGACGGCTTGCATACAAAAGGAATGTGGGGGAAAAAAAAAAACTTTAAAAATGCATGTTTGTTATGAGAAAATTTTGGATGTTAATAGAAAGCGAAAAAAAAAGTGAAGAAGAAACCGACTTCGGTTACGGAGAGTTTCGGTTAATCGAGGTTCGGATAATCGAGGTTCTACTGTACTAAATAAATAAATAATGAATGGTTTAAATTGCGAACATATCTTTTCTGAAGTCAGTCAAAAATTTAGGTCTTATTCATTCTGAATAATATTATTATTTTTTCTTTCCTGATTTATTTTTTAAATTTAATGAAAAAATGTGAATATTATGATACAAAGCATTAATATATATACATATATATATATATATATATATATACACACAGAACTTCTCACTTTTAAAATATTTTATTAATAGAAAATCTGCTTATTGAAAATATCTATACTAATGTGGGACCATCTCTAAGGGTGAGTCCTAGACCGTTGCCAATTGTCCATTGTGCAGCATTAGTGCGACGTAAAACCCAATCAACTTAACCAACCCTAGACTAATGCGATAACCGAATATTATTATTATTATTGATACTATTTATACATGTAAAGATACTATATGTAAATAATGTATTAAAAGGAGACTTGGCGCTGCATAACTAAAACCAGGAAAAATCTTTAACGTCTCGAACGCCAAAGAGAAAAACTGAATAACAGACAGCTATTTCGGTCGCGTTTAGCGTACTGAAACCCTGAACCTAAAGTACCATGCACTGAAGACCAGTGCTGTCAAATCTGGCGATATTTTATTCAATAATCATCAATAATTTTGACAAGTGATGTTTCATATGCATAATAGACCATCAATCTTCGAAGTGATTAGGCAAACGTTTCAATTAAAAATTATTGATGATTATTGAATAAAAAATCCGCCAGCTTTGTCAACACTACACATCGCCGCCATTTTTTTGCCTCCGATGAGGGCAGCATTCCCGCTTGGCGTCCTTATCGCTTGACTAGCAATAATAAGAAATCTTGATCTGAAGCTACGATCGGTCAAGAGCAATAAGCAACAAGTAATATCCCTAACAACACATTTATAAACAGTACATTCCTAGTATGTTTTTTCATCCTCAAGATATTGTGTGGATGTACTGGGGATAAGATGTGTTGTTAGGACTATTTCTGTCTGTTTCAAATACAAATCATAACTTTTTGGGGGAAAAAAAAACTTACTGTTTAAAAGTGGAAAATCTTTATTTATTTACTTACTTTTTCTGCTATTTCTAGCATATACTACTTATTCATTTAAACGAAACTTAAAATAAATTGTAATTACGACACGAAAATGAAACAACTTTGGTGACCCCAGAAAATGTCGCCAAAACTCAAACTCACAGTAATCAAGCGTCTTCTTAAATTAATTTATGGTTATTAACATAAATATTATGATTAAAATAGCACATTCTTTGTATTTTTACGTTTGAACATGTGAAAAACAAAGAGAAAAATATAAGTAAATAAAAGTTATATTATTTTACTTTTCCTAAATTATCATGTGGAAATCATTTTATGTTCTTTTCTTGAGTGATTATAGCAATTTATCATTAAACAATCTCCCATATGATAATTTACCGAGATAAAATTATGAAAATGATTAAAAAAGTAACTCCAAAGTAATACAAAATGATAGAAATAATGGCTGCCGTTTGTTTATCCACGGAAATCGCTGGGTACATGTGGCAACCCTAAGGTAACAAAATGCCTGATGCGCTAGCTCGTATATATAGCCCGTCAACACTGCTGAAGACGATATGCTAAATGCTACCGAAATTCATTTTTGACTGAATTCGATACTGAAATTCATTTTCGAATGAATTCGGACCGAAATTTATTGTCAACTTCAGTACCGAAATTTATTGTTATAGTCACATTTGGTACTGAAATTCATTGTCGACTTCGGTACCGAAACTCATCGTCATTGTCACATTCGGAACTGAAATTTATTATCGACTGAGTAGCAGATAATGTCGTCTGCTATTCAATTTTTCTCTTTATCGTTCAATACGTTAAAGATTTTTCCTTTAAAGTTTCAGAAAAAGTCGTGTGTTGAGGGCTTATCATACACTGTCTTATTTTCATAAGTGCAATATTTTTTGCCGAATATTTCTATTATAAACAAAACTTACCAGGTGCAAATGAGAAGAGTGGGAATATGCTTTTCATGGGATCAACGCAAGAGTTTAATTTTAGTGCTCAAATTATGTAGTAGAGCATTAATTAACGTCCAATGAGTGCAACCGAAATTTCTCCTGTCCGGTTGCTCCGCGTTGTTATTATCGGGAACTGGATATAGTTATAATTAAGGCTCCTATATATACGAGCTGGCGTACCAGGCATTTTGTTGCCTTAGGGTTGCCACATGTACCCGGCATTTTCCGTAGATAAACAAACGGCAGCCATTATTTCTACCGTTTTGTATTACTTTGGAGTTACTTTTTAAATCATTTTCATAATTTTAGCTCGGTAAATTATCATATGAGAGATTGTTTAGTGATTGCTATAATCACTCAAAAAAAGAACATAAAATGTTCAGATTTCCATAAGATAAAATAAGAAGAATAAAGTAATACACCTTTTATTTACTTACATTTTTCTCTGTGTTTTTTCGCATGTTCAAACGTAAAAATACAAAAAATGTGCTATTTTAATCATAATATTTATGTTAATAACCATAAATTAATTAAAGAAAACCTTTTATTACTGTGCGTTTGAGTTTTGGCGATATTTTTTGGGGTCGCCAAACTTGTTTTATTTCCGTGTCGTAATTATATTTCTTTTTAAGTTTCGTTTTTTTAAATGAATAGTATATGCTAGAAATAGCTGAAAAAGTAAGTAAATAAATAAATATTTCCCGCTTTTAAACAGTAAGCTAATTTTTTTGTTTCAAAAAGTTATGATTTGTATTTGAAACAGACAGAAATAGTCCTAACAACACTTCTTATCCCCAGTACATCCACAATATATCCTGAGGATGAAAAACATACCAAGAATGTACTGTGTATAAATGTGTTGTTAGGGATATTACTTGTTGCTTATTGCTCTTGACCGATCGTAGCTTCAGATCAAGATGCTTTAAAATCGCTAGTTAAGCGATAAGGACGCCAAGCGGGAATGCTGTCCTCAACCGAGGCAACAAAATGGCGGCGATGCACCGGCTTATATATTTTATTTAAGGGGCGCTAGTTATAATTGCTAACGCACGCACCTAATAAAGTCCTATATCATACTCATAAATTAAATTTCGCTTTCTATTATTTGCAGCGAAAGAAAATCCCATCTGTAGGAGACAATTTTCGATTTTGTTTTCCAATTGCTTCAATTATTTACTTATATATTTATTTTACTTATTTATTTGTTATAGTAGATATACTTTCTTATTTCACATTTAATATATATTGATTGCCCATTTAAAATTTTTTATTGCGTCTATAATCAGAGTTGACAGAATGACAATAATATTTATCGTCTGCCATATGCCTACAAAAGTTTTTATTCTCTGCATTATGTCATTATGTCATGTCTTTATTATGTCATCATCTTTATCGTTATTACATCATTATTTTTTGAAATGGGTTAAATATTATAGGCGCTTCTGTTAGAAACTGCAAGAAGCAATTTAGGGTGCCAAACAAATAATCACTTAATCTTATGACGTCATTTTATTTCATTACAGTATGTCACCTCATGCTTAAGTTGGCTTAAATCCCAACTTACAAAAAGGTGCTGATTTCTAACAAAAAACCAGCTATTAATTTTAATTTAGAATGTTATAAATTGAGTGAAAGCTCGTCAAAAATTAATTAATAAATGAATGTGAGTATATTTGTGCATAGATTATTCGGATGTATGTATATTATTTGTGTTTGTATGCATGTATTTAAGTATATTTGTATGTGATTATCATTTTTAGTTCCCCATCATACTATAGGTATGGGGAACTTAGGTAATCGAGAAAATTTTCGACCTCGATTTTTTGACTTTTTTACACGTTTTCAGGTGTGAGGAATCCGAAAATGACAAAATTTCTATGGTGTATGTCTGTAGGGTGTCTGTTAGTCTGTTAGTCTGTTAGTGTGTAAGTCCGTTAGTTTGTTAGTCTGTGTACACGATATCTCAAGAACAAATTGTCGCAGAGAGGTCAGATCAGTTTTAAAATATTACTTTCGACACTGGCAAGAATCCTATTTATTTGCAACATTCGAATTTAAAAACTTCGTAAGTTATTAGAAATTTACGATTTTCTTAACATGGGAGAATAGGACAAAAATTCACTTAAACGTGCATTAAATGGAAACTTTTTACTGTAAAAATGTCAGACCAGTTTTAAAATATCAGTTTTGATGCCGGAAGAAACATCAGTAACTATAAATATGCTACTTTGAAAATTTCGCATGTTATTGGAAATTTACGAATTCCTTAACATGGCAGTATAGGGCAAAATTTCACATAAACGTCAATTTTCAGAGATATTTTCATCATAATGATGTCAGATTACTTTTGACATATTATTTAGGACACTGGTATGAATATTAATGACTATGAAGTTTCCAATATAAAAATTTCGTAAGTTATTGGAAATTTACGAATTTCTAAACATGGCAGCATAGAGCAAATTTCACATAAACGTCAATCTTGAGGGATATTTTCATCGTAAAGATGTCAAACCACTTTCGAAATATTATTTAGGATACTGGCATGAATATCATAGACTATGATTTTTCCAATTTAAAAAAATTCGTAAGTTATTTGGAATTTACGATTTACTTAACATGCCAGAATAAGGTAAAATTGAGCATAAACTTTCATTTTGAGGCTCATAAATACATTAGACAACTTCAAAATTACATTTATGATATTTGTTTGAACATGATTGAATACAAATATTCTAATAGGAAAATTTCGTAAATTATTCGTAATTTACGATTTTACCAACATAGCGAAATTGTAAATTTTTCATATAAAAATGAATTTTGAGGATTATTGCATTGGAAATAGTAGCATGAAAACTAAACAACGGAATTGACCCCGATAAAATAAATTAATAGATTAGAATAAGATAAATATATCGAAGTGAACGGTGGATAGCCTATTAGGCGGGGTTTTCATTCTGTCACTGTATCAAGCTTTTGTCAAATTCATTTCTTTTAACATGATTATATCTCTCAAACAAGAAATTTATGAGAACATAAATATGATGGGGAACTGAGCAGAGTCCACCTATGCCAACTAGTTTTTTTAAATACTTGAACAAAGCTTATATAATAATCTTATTTTTCATATTTATTGTGTTACGTATGCTGATTTATACGTTCGAAACCCCAATTAAGAAAAAAGGCAGTCTCTCCAATCATTTTGTTAAGACGACAACAGTTGGCACTATTAAAAGAAAAGTTGTGGAATCTGAAATAAACAGTAAAAATGGTAAATAATTTTGCTAAGTTAAAATTCCTATTCAATACTTATTATATAAGATAGAGAAGGGTACTTTTCCATTTGAGAGTGCTATTTAATAATTTAGCGGGTTTCTTTCACGGCTCTCTCGTTAAACTGCCAAATTGTGTTTTAAAAATTTCACCAAAAAAATATCGCCAAATTATCTGGCGAACAAATTTAATTCCTTTCAAAAATCATGGTTATTTTAACCACTTATATTAAAAGAGTAACGAATAATATGAAACAATATTTCGTACAATACATATTACGAAAATATACATCTGACATGTATATTTTCGTATTACGTTTTTGATCGCCAAATACAAAAATCGCCAAAGATGACAGTTTTGAAATTTAAAATTAAAATGTTGTCAATTTGACAGAAAAATAACTCAATCTAACACATGCACACGATAACTAATACATATCTATACACAAATATGAGAATTAAAATCGGGAAACAATTTTCCTCAATTTTTAATAACTTTTTACAAAAAATCCAATGGGCGATTAACATGAGAAATCTTTTTCTTGCTTCCACGAACGGTCAGTGACGTCACACTTCGCTTGCGTATTGTTGTAAGACTCCTATAATACGAGCTGACTCACAGCTGATCATTGTTGCCCAGCGGAAATATAGCTTGACGATGTTTAGTTACAGACGTATTACTCGGCGTCTTTATCGCCTAAAATGGCGAGTTTGCCTAAACAGAAGAGCGAATTATTGCTTGTATTTGATAAGTTTGGCGGTAATATTTGGCGAAATTTTCTTATAACCCTTGTAAAAAGTAGCCATCACTGTTGCTGTTAAATTAGTTAATTTTAAATATTTATACACGTTGAAAAGTAGTGTAGGTTGCATAATACAACATTTAGATAATCAAACAGCAATAAAAACAAATAATTGATACAAAAAATGCAATAAAACATATCATAATTACACTTCATATTTGTAATTAAAAGCTAAGCGTACATTTTTTTTTTTTTTTTTTTTTGGACAATTAATAGCCCATTTCTTTCGCCTTTCTGAATCTGTTGGAAATCTAAATGTTCTAAAAGCAGTTCTGGTATGATTTGAGCAATTAACAGCTGCAAAAACCTCCATTTTATGTGATTTGATAACACGTGAAATTCGGACCGCGTGGGCAACAATCGCTTAGTGAGAAACAAAATGCCTGATGAGCCAGGGGTTTTGCAACGTGTAGTATCCGAATGCGATAAATAGCATTGCAGTCCTCAATCGGAAAAATACCCTGTAGGATAACCATTACTGGTTTAACATTACTATAACTGGTCTGTTATGATATTTATTTAACTATTCATCTGTTATCGTAAAATTGCCAAATAAACAAACATACCAGCATAATCAAGCGTCAAAAAATAGCTTTTCACTTAGTGTACAGAAAACTTAATGTTTTCACCACGGAGTAAAAAGACAGGAGAAGAAGGTAACGCTGAAATTTTGTGATGTTGTTTTCTAATGTTTACAGATGGCGCCAGCGTGCAATCCTTCCTTCTCTCCAGCTTCCGCAATGTTATTCAATGGGGAAATGTCTCGTTTTAATTATTTTTTTAAAAATAATATCAAGCTGAAAAAATTTCGATTGAAAGCAAATTTCAATAAATAGAGTATTCTAACCAACATGTTTTTTTTAAGAGCCATTTTATACTAATTTTACTTTGAAAGAAAGCTTTTAAAAAATGACGATTCTTATGAACCGAAGCTAGCTAAAACAGATAATTGGGAGGAAGGAGAATGGATGAAATTTTGTAAAGAAAAAAAATAAACTTACTTTAGGTGCAGAAAACACGAACTCGGACTTTATTTTTCTTCTAGGGCTTTTTTTTGTTTTTCTTATCACTATCATAGCCTGTTTTACAACTAGGAACGAAACATTTATTTGAAACATCTGAATTATGCAGTTTTAAGAACTTACAAAGAAATTAAATTGCTTAAAATAAAAAATTTTAAATGTACTCCAGCAAAATTCTATTGAAAACAACAGTATATCCGCGCCGAGGTAGGGAGGAATGACAAGTGGCGCCCTCAATATTTACCAAAAATTTAGATCACAGTTTCGTAGCTTTCTCCCATTGGACCTTCAACTCCTATTAATATTACTCCGTGGTTTTCACTTATGATTCAATTTGTAGTATTTTCGATAAATATATCGCGCGGCGTGATATTTAAAATGAAATTATATGTAAATGTTATCCTGTGAATTGTAAAATCACGCGCGAAATTTTGCATTCTATCATTTCAACAGGTTTCCAATGTTAACTTTTTGAATTTCAATCGATTGTTCCAATCGATTCCAATGTTGATGTCAAACATGAACTTTGGGGGAAAAAATGTAGTTTATTGTGAAAAAAAAAAAATAAATAAATAAATAAATATTAAGTTTTGACACTCAAAACTTTCTATTTTGTTCAAACACAATCGTAATGATAATCTAACTGGCAATGTACCTTGTTCCATAAGATTAATAATATCCATAACATTTGGTGTGAAAGTTTTAAATGTAAAATTATATAACGTTCATTAATCGATAATTGTGCATTGGTGTATACCGAGAAAGCTTTTCGATAATATAAAGAAATATAAATTAATTATATCGAGAATGACTTTCAGAGATACAGTTAGACGAGGCAGCGATAAATTTGTAGAATTTTAAATTTCATTCAAGTTTTCGTAAAGTGATATGGGTGTGCAATGTAAAAGCAACTTAACCTCAACTTTAAAAGTGTGTGGACTTGCTAAATAAGTCAAATTTTAATGTTATAACATTGCTGTAATTTTACACTGATTGACTGCGTTACTAGAATTATTTGATATATTTTCACAAACAAGAATGAAGAAATATTTTTACGACGCGACGTGTTTTTTTATACATTTTTTTCGTTGTCGTGAAATAGATATCGTGATAGATATTCTGATACTTTTATTATTTTACCTTTTATGTACAGTGCAATCACGGATTAAAAGGATATATGTAACACAATACAAAGTGTTTGTTATGGTCTAAATGGGATACGGGATCATAAAAGCTTTAGTTACGATCGCATTGCAATGTCATATTATTGAAAGAGCAAATTATTATAGAAAAAGAAAATAGTGGGTTTTATATATATGCCTACATATATTACTTAATACATTTTTCATCATTTTTTGTCAAAGAATAATGTCTTTTCACAGATTTAGAAAAGGAAAGTTTCTTGAAATCGACATTTTTATAAAGGATCTAGTAGATTATTGATAAAATAGACTTTAGTGGGTCTTAAATTATGAGCTGTAGCATAAATATCATCTTATATATAAACTACTTTAACGTTTAAGGGTAAAAAAAAAAAAAAAAATAATAATAATAATAATAATAATTTAAAAAATAATAATAATTTTTTGTAAGCTATATTCTATTGAATAATGACTTCGGTTCACTTGTATAATATTTTAAGTTTTATTGTTGTATACGGCACCTGCTTTTAAATAAAAAGGAATTAAAAAAATCCCTTTTCGGCAAGCTTAAAGGCAAAGGTAGATTCCTTTACGTTTGCATTATTTACGTCGCTATTCTGTTTTCAAGAAATTTAATTTTCAACTACAAAAGGATTTCATTCATTCTACTTAAAATTTTAGGCTAACTTTATTGGTTTGTAAATGTTTCAATTTTTTAAAATTCAAGCTCATAATCATTCAACAAATAAAAGCCTTAAAGATATACAATCCCAGCAATGGTGAATTCCGGAGGGGGGTATTGGGCTACACCCCTCTCCCCACCCAACCTTAATCAAAATTATATTTTTTATTTAAAATCCATATAACTGTTGTTCAATTTCTTTTAAAAGAAAAAGTAATAGAAACTTAAAAATGCACTTCCCAAGCAGCACCGAAACGTTCTCTGAACGTTCAAAAAGTGTTCTGCAAACACGTTCTAAGAACGTTCACTTTGAACGTGTTATAGACGTCTATCTGTCCATCTTGAAGACGTACAATAGTACGGTTCAGAGAACGTTCAATGAACGTGTAACTATCACCATCGGTGTTATAGAAGCGTTCTGAGAACGTTCTATGTATACGGTCTCAGAACGTTCTAAACGTTTTTACAACGTTTTCAAAACGTTATACACATTTTCAGAACGTTCCAGAAAACGTACTGTAAACGTTCTAAAATAGTGTAGTTAAAAAAAAAAAAAAAAAAAAAAAAAATTATGGCGTCATTATAAAAAATCACCTCAGTACGAGCGTTTAGAAGTAAAAATTACATAGCTGATGACGAATAATGATACAACACATGAACAGGGATATGAATTACTTTTTTTTTCAATTCAAATAATGTTTGAGAAATTTTAACATACTTACTATTCCTTTAATTTCAACGTATATGCATCAAAAATTCTATATTCTATGACAGTTTTCCCCAAAAAGTGTCATAACGTCTCTTTATATCTTAAAAAATTTCTTAAATTTTTGCATTTTTTAAAAATTTCTTTTTTTCCCCTAATCTGAATATAATGAAGTTGTAGTATTAATTACAAAACTTTGAATACACACCATAAAATGCAAGAACTCGCACCAACTGTTTCGGATCAAAAGAAGACACAACCCTTCATCAGGCGAACATTGTAGGCACGAGAGCTGCAAACAAGCACGTTTAGTGTGTTGAATGCGTTGCCGCTTTGTTTGTAGAAGCCGTGCTTTGTTTGTAGCAGTTGCGAGTTCTTGCATTTTATGGTGTTTATTCAAAGTTTCGTAATTAATACTATAACGTCATTATCTTCAGATTAGGAGAAAAAAGAAATTTTTTAAAATTGCAAAAGTTTAAGGAATTTTTTAAGGGATATAGACATGTTAGGACACTTTTTGGGAATTACTGTCATAAAATATGGAATTTTTCATGCATATACGTTGAAATTAAAGGAATAGTAAGTATGTTAAAATTTATCAAACATTATTTGAATTAAAAAAAAAGTAATTTATATCCCTGTTGCTGTGTTGTATCATTATTCTTCATCTGCTATGTACAACTAAACTCTTGATTTATTTTGCTGGTTTTAATCCTTGTGATTCCGAATGCGTCATCCTATGATTGATGTTTGTTTTTCATGGTTGTTTTCTGTTTGATTCTCTGATTTCTTGAAGTAAATAATTTATACCAATTTATTCTTCATTTCTAACTTCAATTAATTTCTTGTACGATAGGGTGCCCGCTAGCAATTTGCTATTATAGCTGCTAACGAACGGAATCGTACATTGGTGCTCAACGACGAAAAGGGTCACCCCTGACGAGTTTTTTTTTTTTTTTTTTTCTACCATTCTAAGCTTTTCCTAAAAAAAATGTTTAAAATGCTGTCTTAATTTTTTATTTCCTCGTTGCTTGTTTGTAACTTTTGATTTGAGTTTCATGTGGTTTTTAGGCACCGGCAAAATTATTAAAATTGCAACTAACAATATAGGAATAAATTTATGATTAGACTGAAGTTAAATAAAATAAAAATCAATAAATAAAAAATAAATGTTTCAATAAATCACAATCAGTCTCCCCAGGTTATTTAAATTTGTTGTAATTTCCTTCTCATTGACCTATGTGGTTTCAGGGATCTTATATCTGTTGCTTGGCTTTAACTAAGATTAAAAAATTCATTTATACATATATATATATATATATTATTATTATTTTTTTTTTAATACAGTGTGCAAAGCATTGTGACGAGAATACCTTTATCTCCGCAACTATTGGTCGCAAATATATAGTTTCAGTTACAGAATGTTTTAAAGAATATGAGCATTTGTGGTATATAACATGCTTAAATTTAAAATATCTATTTTTTCAAAATTGCAAAAACTAAATTTTTACATAGTCACAGATCCCTATAGTCATATTTAGAAAACTGACACTCATTCTAACAAAAAGTTTCATTTCTATTCTCCCAAAATGGAACAAGATATTTAAAGTTTGGATTTTCTAACATATTTCGGCCTTCAATAAGGGATCGGTTTAAAAGTCCTAATTGGACTTTGTTTGCATTTTCCCTGGGTTTATTAAAGAATTTTTCATTGGCATTTTAATAAAGCCCGAGAAAATGCGAAATAATCCTAAATTTTGAAACTAACTATCGCAGACAATTTTGGGTGCACAAAAGTGAAACTTTTTGTGTTATATTTTTTAGGTTGGAACTCAACTTTCACTATTAGTGTCATGAAAATTGTATAAAAATTATCAGTTTTTGTGATTTTTAATAAATTAATTTTTTAAATTTAAACATGTCATATTATATAATGAATTCTTACATTTTTTTAAAAATACATTTTCTTATTGGAGGACGTCTGAGACCAATTGTTGCGCAAATAAAGACCTGCTCTCGACTTTGCACCCTGTATATTCTAAACATTTCTGGGTACTACTTTGTAAGTCCATGGATAGTTTATAAATATATTTGAATGCTGAAGTTTATAGAAAGTTTTAATATTTCAACATAAAAAGTAATTTCAAAAATGAATGTACCAATACACCGCTAAAATAATATATAATTGAGTTTAGAATATATTGTTAATTTATAATAATAAGAAATTGAAACAAAAAATTAAAAATTAGTTAGAAGGAGGAAATTTTAAAAATTTCCAAATACTTAAATACATATATATATTTTTAATCAAAATATTTTTCTAAAATATTTAACATACTTCATATTTTTAAATTTCAGTGCATGTGTGTATACATATTTTCAGTTTACAGCAGCAGTTTACAAAAATGATGTTTGCAGGTATTTAAATTTATTCCACATGGCAATGTAATTGGTATTTTTTAAATGTTTAAATTTCTTTAAATTGAGTCAACGCAATTTTTACCTCATTTGATGCAATTATGCTATCATGGCGTATTAAATAATTGATAAATGTAAATATTATTAGTATTACTAAATAATATAGTAAATCGTCCTTTTTTTTAAGCAGAATATCTTTTTTTATAAAGATGTGGAATAAAATTGAATTGAATCTTTGTTTTATTATGCAGTTAAACAATTTCATATATTTTATTTATTATATAACAGTAAAGAGATATTTAAAATTGTAAGTCGGTGAAACTTAGGATATTATTTTAAAAATATGCAATTTGCATAACCTAGATTGTATATATATTATCATATAAACATTAAATAAATACTTCAGAATTTAAAAAGAAAAGAAAAAAAAAAAGAATTACATACCTTCCTCATTTTCTTCATAAGAATTTCTCCAAGAAAACACCCTTCCAACTAGCATTTTAAAATACATAATGACCAGTCTGGAAGGGCATTCACTTAAAATTAGCTCTCATCTTTTAAATTCTTTATGTTACTTCATTCAGAAGCATAATAACCAAAAATAGTCATTTTAACAATTTCCATCTCAGAAGACTGAATTAATAAAATGAATCCATAATTTCTAAGCGATTTTCTGTAAAAGGAGCAGTTTTTTCTGCGATACAAAGCTACTTACAAGTATCAAATGTTAGGCTTAAGAACTTACGCAGATATGAAACTGATTGTTTAATTGATATTAAAATAAGACTTTAATAAATAGAAAATAGAGAATATTACAGGTTAAAAATATTACATTTTTACCTTTTCTAAAGCTTATCCAAGTCATTATAACGCGAAAACTGAACAAAACAGATTACATTACATGTTTTAAAATTACCGCTTCACATAACGGCACGACATTCCCAAGACCTTTGAATTTGCCCTGTCAGCGAGAATTAAATAAATGCAATCCACAGATGTCAGTTTCATCTGCTCTTTCCTCCTTACATCCGGAATAATCATGTTTCAAAGTTCAACATTTGAAACAGAAATTTATTAAGCATTTATAGCTGTACAAAACATATGGTCAATATTTTAAGGAAAAATGGAGCTGAGTTAAACAATTATTTAAATTTTTATAAAGTATTTGAAAAACTTATGAGATCACTTTATTTTTCCATTTTAAAATCTCGAATTAAACGGAAAAGCATATTTTGTTTTAGTGTATATTTCAGTATTGAATAAAATATTCAGTGAAAATAAATAAAATAAAATAAGAACAATCAAACAGAGTAACGATTTAACAACATTATCAATATTGATAATTTATCAGTAACATTTAAACTTAAATAGAATCATAAATAAAATATAATAAAAGTTTAAAATTATGCTTAAAGAAAAGAAGAAAAAAACTCATTCTGTAACTTCCCGATAAGTATTAGAGACCGCGAGGTTCTACTCTCGAACCTTACAGACGGGAAGTGTTGGCTTCGATTCCTGGTCACGCTCGTCGACTTAGGTTTTCGGAGTTTTCCCGTGATTTTCTTTGAAACTCGCGTAAAGCACTATATTACTTATTCAATAATATCCGTGATTAGCTTTTTGTATCTAAACTTTGATTCTGGGGGAATGCATAGATTTTCATGACAGAAGACAATCATTTTTATGCTGTATAGAAGATCTTAGAAAATGTATTTTTTTAAGGGTTTATTATTATTATTATTACAAATGAAAAAAAAAAAAAAAAAAAAAAAAAAAAAAACGGTAAATTTGTTTTAAATCATCAGAAAACGATGTTTCAATTATTCGTTTTAAAGGTGATATCGAATTCTTTTCAAAGATAATTATTGTGAAAATTTTTATCCACCCTTCCCCCATCCCCCAGGGATGATGTATACTTATTCCTAGGGGAAAAAACAATGTCCTATGAATGATAATAATAAAAAAAAAACTGTTTGACTATTACTCGTTATACAGCCAAATTGAATCAATAATATATATCAAATGTATGCCACGCAGAAGGTTTGGTGAGTATATATATTACAGAAGCTGATAGATAGCCTTTCTGTGAATGGAAAATATTGGAACGTGGCAGTGCCACCTGTCGTCCGATATGCACCCAAAGGCAATCTGTAGAGTTTTACGTAATATTAATTTCACTTACCAAATTTACAATATTTATAAATGACAGAAGTTGAGATTTTTCGTTTCCGTTACGAGATTAAATTGGAACATAGCCACGCCACCTGTTGGCCGATGTGCATCCAAAATGGACCAGTAAAGCTTTACATAAAATCGATTTCACTTATAACTTCAGTGTATCACAAAATTTATTGTTAAATCACAAGTGTTAAAATATTGCCTTTCCGTTAAAATGATTAAATGGCAGATTAGCAACGCCACCTGTTGGACAATGTATACATCCAAATTGTATTAGCAGAGGTTATGATGATATATGCCAATATATCATGTTTAATACATTTGTACACTATAGAAGCTGAGATATAGCCGTCCCATAAATGGAGGGTTTCATTGCATAGCACCGTAATCTATCGGACGATATATCCCAAATGAAATTCAAATAAACTCCAATTTAGGGTATCATCTAATATTGTAACAAGTTTGGTTGAATTCCATACATTGATTCCTGAAATACAAAATCCACAAAATTTTTCCATGAGTTTAAAATTTTGTAATTTTTTTTCCACCTCACCGCTACTGATTATTGGGAAGCATTCTTTACTGACGTGCTAACAAAACGTTAAAGTGAAAATGTAAAAAATGCTCTATTCTCTATCATGCTAAAAATTATAAATTTCGAATAACTTACGAAGTTTTTAAATTAGAATGTTGCAAATCTCTCAATAAGATTCTTATCAATATCATAAGTGATATTTTAAAACTGGTCCGATCTCTCTGCAATCATTTGTTCTTGAGATATCGTGTACATGAACTAACGGGCTATCACACTAATAGGTGCCGATACACATTAACAGATACCATACCAACCTTTTGACTTCCGGATTCCTCACGCCAGAAAACGTGTAAAAAAATCAAAAGCTGAAGTCAAAAATTTTAAAGATTAACCTAGTTTCCCAACCAATAGTACTAAAAAGTCATTTTGTCATATTCGTTATAATTACACTGTTACAGAACGTGTTATGACGGTGTCACACTTGAACGTTCTATATAGAACTAGAATTGTACGTTTTATAGATGGTACAAATCAAACTTTTTCAGAACGTTCTAAATAATACTATTTCTGAACGTGTTTTAGAACGTTTTTTTGACACGAAACACGGTGTTTGAACTATTGAAACCGTTATTAGACGTTCACAGAACGTTCCTGTGCTACTTGGGTTGTGATCTTACTAGTTCTGGTAAGCCTGGCGTTGTTATGATCAAGTCAAATACAGGCTAGTATGTTGTGGCCACCACAAGACTTTCTTCTATATTTACCTATACATATTCAATCAGTAACAATATTTAAAAAAAAAAAAAGTACGATTTTTTTTTTCTAAGTTTTTTTTTTTTTTTTTTTTGTTAAAAGTGAAAAAAAATCGATAACTTTGTTTTAAATTATCACAGATTTATAGTTCAACCATTCGTTTTAAAGGTATTGACGAGACCTTTCGAAAGATACCCATCTTGAAACTTTGCCCCCCCGGGTGGGTACTTCCCCCCCCCAGGGGGGGAAGCGATGCCCCCCATGCAGAAAATTTTTTTCCTAGTTACATACTACTATTATCAATAATTCATATTAATTTTACAATCACAAGTTTAAAATAACTCTTATTATGCACATTTATACGAATTTTTGTCCTATGCTGCCATGTTAAAAATTTAGATAAAATGCTATCACAGCGCCAGCTGTTGAGCTATTGATCCCCAAACATAATCAGCACCAGTTAATGTCAGGGACAAACTAAATACCAAGTTTGGTTAAATTTCGTTTAAAAAAAAAAAAAAAAAAAAAAAAAAAATTGCGATATTTTTGTTAAAAGTAAAAAAAATCGATAACTTTGGTTTAAATTATCACAGATTTATCGTTCAACCATTCGTTTTAAAGGTATTGACGAGATCTTTCGAAAGATACCCATCTTGAAACTTTGCCCCCCCCGGGTGGGAACTTCCCCCCCCGGTGGGGGGGGAACCGATGCCCCCACATGCACAAAAATTTTTTCCTAGTTAACTACTACTATTATCAACCTGATCTTTCGAAAGATACCCAATGTGAAAATTAACCCCCCTGGGGGGGGTATTTCCCCCCTAGGGGGGAAGCGATGCCCCCCCCATGCAGAAAATTTTTTTCCTAGTTACATACTACTATTATCAATAATTCATATTAATTTTACAATCACAAGTTTAAAACAACTCTAATTATGCACATTTATACGAATTTTTGTCCTATGCTGCCATGTTAAAAATTTAGATAAAATGCTATCACAGCGCCACCTGTTGAGCTATTGATCCCCAAACATAATCAGCACCAGTTTATGTCGGGGACCAACTAAATACCAAGTTTGGTTAAATTTCGTTAAAAAAAAAAAAAAAAAAAAAACAAATTGCGATATTTTTGTTAAAAGTAAAAAAAATCGATAACTTTGGTTTAAATTATCACAGATTTATCGTTCAACCATTCGTTTTAAAGGTATTGACGAGATCTTTCGAAAGATACCCATCATGAAACTTTGCCCCCCCGGGTGGGAACTTCCCCCCCCCCCGGTGGGGGGGGGAACCGATGCCCCCACATGCACAAAATTTTTTTCCAAGTTAACTATTACTATTATCAACGAGACCTTTCGAAAGATACCCATCTTGAAAATTTACTTCCCCGGGGTGGATTTTCCCCCCGGGGGGGAACCGATGCCCCCCCATGCACAAAATTTTTTTCCTAGCTAACTACTACTATTATCAATAATTCATATTAATTTTACAATCACAAGTGTAAAATAACTCTCTTTATGCCCATTTATACGGAATTTTGTCCTATGCTGCCATGTTAAAAATTTGCATAAAATGCGATCACAACGCCACCTATTGAGCGATTGATCCCAAAATCTAATCAGCACCAGTTTATGTCAGGGTGCAACTAAATACCAAGTTTGGTTAAATTTCATTCATTGGTTCGTGAGATACAGCGTCCACAATAAAATGATACAGACAGACATTTTCTAAAAACTATTAATTCGTGTTCTCCATATCCCAAAACATGTAAATCCATCAAAAAGTGGACTTCGAAAATTTTCGCGAATCCAATAATTTCTCTATATTACATATAGAAGAAAGTAAAAATGGTCAAATCGTGTTCTACAGCTCTCAAAACGTGTAAATCCATCAAAAACCCGAGGTCGAAAATTTTTACGAATCCAATACTTTCTTCTATTGAATATAGAAGAAAGTAATAAGTGGTAGCGGTTTTCGGATAGTTATTTCATTGTAATTTTTATTGAATTATTGAAAGTTTTGTATTGTGTTTTTGTGATTATTATTGTCAGATGAGTAAAAATTGTAAACTGAAACTGTTTTGGTTCACATAAGCTGGAACATTAACATTAACATTAGTTAACATTGGACCATTTGGCACCGCTGAATTTCAATGTTAACTGTTATGAATTTAGTAAATTGTATGATTTGTCGAGATTTTAGTGACAAAACTTGCGACTTAGCAATGAAATTTGTGATTTGGCGGCAAAAGTTGATAGTTGACGACGAAATTTTTGACTTGGCGACAAAATTTGGCGAGCTTGGAGATGGAGAAAAGCAGCTTTGGCGTCATTATATTTTCTTTCCACGCGAAAACCTCATATCTCTTAACAGACCAATATCTTGTTTCGACAAGATAGAAAGTCAAAGGAAGCTGTAACGTATTTCTCTCAATCGTAAATTTTTAATTCTTGCCTAAACTGGCATTCTAAACTATTCATCACAAACGATATTTGTATTAAGATTGACGTATTATTTTAATTTTATATTTTTAAATGATTAATTAAAGCGTTTGGCAAGGTTTTTAATTAACACACTTTTATTAACTTGATATGATGCAACTATTAATGTATGTAACGGAATTTTTCAATTCAATTTTCGGCAACTTCTTGTCGTTCAAAGGACCTGAAATTCTGCACACGACTTTATAATCAATGACAATACTAGATACAAGTGTTTCCAGGCACTTTTCCCATCAGGGGCAGGTTTTAAGGGCAAACAAAAAATCTATACTTGTACAAAACTATCGTATGTGACACAGGATTTGGATGTATTTGTATAATGTCGAGTGGCAACAATTAATTTTTTTTAATAAAGATTTAAAAGTATGTAATAATCATAGAATAATAATAAAGGAAGAAGAAGCACGCCAATACTCTAATGCTTACAAACCCCTTCTAGTGAAATGCCAGCGAAAGCTACTTTAGCTCCTCTCAACGTTGAAGTAGGGCACCCATCCTCAGCGCATTTATCGCTGTTTGTTGTGGGTGCTGCCTCGCAGATTGATTGACAGAGAGACAAGACGATTCAAAAATCTCGCCAACAAGTCGCCAACCAATCAGATGAAAGCGCTGTTACAACCCTATACCCGGCATTCCTGGATTTTACAAACCGAAACCAAAACACTTACGCTCCTTCTTCCTTTATTATTATTCTATGGTAATAGTTTTCTAACACCTTTATTAGTTCATTTTTCAATAAAAGAGTGTTCTTTATTTTTATTTTTTAAATGGTATAATTTTATTTATCAAAATAAGGGAATTCGAGTACTGAAATACTTTAATTTAAATTAAAGTATTTCATTAAGAAGTTAATTTTCATGAAAATAAACTTCAACGGAAAATTCATTAAAATCGCCCCTAGTTCATTTGTTAAAGGGATACCTAAATGTCCCCAAATTTATTACCTTTTCTACCATGCCAGTTTAATTCGTTTAGCATCGATTTACAAGATTTTTTTTTTTTTTTTTTTTTTTTTTTTTAACGATGACATTTATCTTTTACCAACGAGATATATAAATTAGAGTGCTGATTCAATGGATGAAGGATTAGCTTTCCGTGGTTCAAGATGAATCACATGACATGCTCGAATAGGTTGCTGTGTTTGGCCCTTTATCGCTATTTTGGCATTTAAAATATCAGTTCGACAAATTATCATTATTATTAGGTAACATGACAGTCCTATGACCGAAATAAATTGCTTTTAAAATAATTTTACACATATTTCACATTTTAATAAATAATAAAATACCTTTCTTTTCATCGTTTCTCAACAAACTTTAAAAGTGTTTATAAAACAAAATTTAAACTTTTAAAGAGCTAAATTTAACAACAAATAATAATTTTTCAACTATTTTTAAGCATTTTGTCGGTTAAAGTTCAACTACACGAAATAAAAAAGAAGTAAAATCAAAATCAAAATGGTTTAGAACAAAAGAATATTAAACTGTACGTAAAGTAAACAAAAACATTGAAACCGTTGCCATAGAAATGTACTGAAAATGAGCTGTTACCAAGGGAACCACCGAATACGCATGTGCAAGGAAAGCATATCACATGACTCATCTTGGACCTTCTCAAGGGTTACCATTTATCACTCTACTTTATATATCTCGTTGTCTTTTACATTATAGCATCTATGTCATAAAGCTAAGTCTAAATCTGCTTAGCCCTAAGATATGTTGATTTTATTCAACGAGATGTATAAAGTAGAGTGATAAATGGTAACCCTTGAGAAGGTCCAAGCAGTGCCTGATTTAAGGCAGGGCATTCGGGGCACGTGCCCTGGGCCCTCACAGTAAAGGGGCCCCCAAGAAATTTCATCATACATTTTAAAAAATAGTTAAAAAGAAAAATTTCCATATTTTGCTATAATGATCGTTGTTTTGTGTTTTTCGTCAATGGATGGAGGAATTACTGCGCTGTTTTATAAATCAGCGTGATGATCTTTCAAGGAAACTATCAACTCATTGGAAAAATTGCAATATTTTCGCTAAACGCAAATACAACTGCAAACTACCAATACTTGTATTCCAAACTTTTACAGACTAACTAATCCGAGACACGCACCGCAATGCAAATACATGGGGGCGATGTATGTTGATCCAATAGACAAGCCACAGATCTTGTTTAGCCTTACTCTTACCAACAAAATGAAAAGTGAAGTGAACTTTTAGACGGTGGAATCAGAAATAAGCGGTTTGTTTTGTTTATTGTAACATTAAAGTACGAGAAAAAGGGGCCCATTGAACATGAGTGCCCTGGGCCTCCAAGTGAGTAAATCGGTCCCTGGGTCCAAGATGAGTCATGTGACATGCTCTCCTTGCACCTGCGTATTCGATGGTTCCCTTGGTAACAGCTTATTTTCTGTAAATTTCTATGGCAACTGTTTGGAGATTGTTCTTCGCATAAGTGATATACGCCAATGTTTTTGTTTACTTACGCAGTCTAATATTCTTCTGTTCTAAATCATTTTGATTTTGATTTTACTTCTTTTTTATTTGGTGTAGTTGAACTTTAATAGACAAAATGTTTAAAAATAGTTGAAAAATTAATATTTGTTGTTAAATTTAGCTCTTTGAAAGTTTAAATTTTCTTTTATAAACACTTTTAAACTTTGTTGGGAAACGGTGGAAAAAAAGGCATTTTATTATTTATTAAAATGTGAAATATGGGTAAAATTATTTTAAAAACAATTTATTTCGGTCATAGGACTGTCATGTTACCTAATAATAATGATAATTTATCGAATTGACATTTTAAATGCCAAAATAGCGATAAAGGGCCAAACACAGCAACCTATTCGAGCATGTCACGTGATTCATCTTGAACCACGGAAAGATCTTTCATCCATTGAATCAGCACTCTAATTTATATATCTCGTTGATTTTATTTACTTATTTTTTTTATTAACTTTTATTTTCTTTTATTTTATTTGTTTAAAATCATGGATAAAATTTTATTTCCTTTTTCTCAGTACATTGTTGTAATTGTGACGTCATATTTTCTGTTAAATTAAACTTTTTTCTTTTTTTTTAAATCAGATTATTATCCGCGATTGTAATGATCGATAGATGGCGCTTTCTCAACACTGCAGTTGTTAGTAAACATTATAGCCACGTGTGTTCCAAGTGTTCTTTTTGTTATTCTACTTAATATTCGTACTATAATTTCTCCGCCATTACATTTTGGAAAATTGATTGCTTTTGGAAAAAATACTTCAGTTTATTCAAAGTTCGATCGGAAGTAGATTTTTAACTGAAGTTGAACAAATATTAATTTCAAATCATCTGATTAATTCTTTACTTCCATTAACCGAAGCAACTGAAATTTTAAATTTGTCATTTGGAAATAAATGGAAGCTCAATTCTGGATTTCTTGATCCTTTGGAGTTAGATTGTAGCACACAACAGTATGTATTATCTTTTTTACCGTATTTATTCATTTTTATTCAATAAATATATGTGAAACTAAATATCGGCAAGCAATGGCGGCTGTATGGAATTCGAATTAAACCATGTTTATTGTAATTTCACCTTAGCCCACCAGAGGGCGAGCATTTCATTACAATCGCGGATATTGTTTAAAAACATGATTTAAATTTTATTATATTTTCAGTGATCTTTTTTATTATCATTTGCACGTGACATAAGCATCAGATTATAAATTTTTGCAATGAAAGCTATAGAAAATGTCGGCTTCATCACAAGAAAATTCACTTTTTAACTTGTAACTTTTAAGCAATTGAAGTTATCGAAAAAGTTTAAATACAAAAGTTGTTCTTTAGGGTAAGGCGGTAATTCGCCTGATTTGAAGTATTTTCCTATTTTCAATATTAAAGAAATTATGGGCAAATGAAAATTTCCACCCCACACCATTTCCACCCCCCTTTGAGCAGGATACCCCATCTACGAACTTGACCGAGATTTTTACTGTCCTGACAACATATCCCGAGCTGGTTAAATTTAAATAAAAATTACTCCAGTTATCGTGTTCACAACTTAACATGGGGAAAAGCGTTATACATATATATATATATATATATATATATATATATATATATATATATATATAGAAAACAATTGACAGGAAAATATATAAAAATATAAGTTTTACTGATAAGAAAAACCAATAGGAGAATTACAAACCAATGCGCAAGATTGCAGCGAAAGGAAATGCAAAACTTTGATATAGTAATATATAAATGTAGAAATATATAAACAAATGAATGAAGTTAAATGTAGAAAAATATATACACAAATGAATGAAATTATACCCCATGAAGGGCCGAGTTTAAATACTTCGAACCGAAACAATTATTGTTTATCTTTGTAACTTATTATTTTTTTTTTTCAATGTATATTAAGATTGTATTTAACTATAGAATAAGAGAGTCTCAAAACTCCGTAAATAAAAGTTTAGAAATTTGTAAGGATTGTCAATAGGTGCCATACCCGAACACCATTTTAACAATTTTGAAAGCTTTTTTTTTACCCTATAAGTTTAAATTTTGAAAGGCTTTCCAAAAGTTTTTCAAATGTAGACTTTAAAGCTTGTAACAAGGCTGGTATAGTGTAACCACGTTTCCTAAAACTAGCAGTGAGGATGAATCCAAAGTCTTGGAGGTGTGCCAAACTGACCGACGGCTTGGAATTTGGAAAACATCCAGTTATTCGGCGTTCTTTTTTATCGCTTATTTTCACTTAATCAGATAACTATCACCTCTATTTTAACACTGGAATCGTCGAAGGGTCGTGCTTGCTTTCGACCCGAAACAATTATTGCGAGTTTATTACATTTTATGGTGTTTATTCAAAGTTTTGTACTTATTACTGATAACATGAACAATTCCCCCCCCCCCTCAAGAATCACGTTAACGAGATTCGACTGTACTATATATCCGAATTAAAATTTTCTAAAAGTACTAAATGAAAACACATCTATTTTTCTTTCTTCAAAAAACATTCATTTTTTAAGTTTCATCCTAATTGTTATGTAATTTTGAACTGTTTTCTTAATCTTTAGAATGAGGAAAAGTTTACGTAATGCAGGAGATTCATTTTTATGTGGATCAATTTTGCAACGGGATTTGCCGTTACGCCACATTACCAATGATGTAATGTGTTTTCTTGCGACATCTTTTATCTGCGGAAGAAGTAGTGGAGAAAAAAGTAAATTTCAGAAATTGCTGTTTTTTAGTTTTTGTTTTTGTTTTTTCTCGTCTGCTAGACATTTTTACGTCAGATTAAAAAACAAATTTTCTAAAAGAGAGTCTAGAAGTCTTGCCGCCATCGTTAGGTTATTGCTATGAAATTAGATCAACTTGTTTTTTGAAGAAAACGAGTTATACAACTTTGTTTATTTTTGTTTGCGTTGAATACTTCTTAAATATTGGAATATAAAAACTACATAAAAAGGACAAATAAAAACAGTATTTTAAGGAGATTTTCGCAGTCGTAAAAGCTTAATTCGGAAGAAGATATTTCCGTACACAAGTACAAGGGCCTAAAGCATGTAAAAATGTAAAGCTGGCTTTATAATCCCAGCCCCCTCGATTTTGAATTTAATGGGCTCTTCCCACCGTCGTCTGCTCAATCACGTGATAGAGGAAAACGAATAATCGAATTCTGAGAATCGAATTCAATTAAATATTGTTCTTAAGAACAAAATTTTTAATATTTAATATAAAATAAAATAAAAGTAATATTGTGCATTTGTAAACAGTAGAATAATTGTATTTGTAAATTTAATAATTTTTAAAAAACATTTTATGTGTTTATTTTTTTTTTACCTATAAGAATCGATTTTTGTATATTGTAAGTGTAACTGTAACATTAACTGATCTAGCAATAAATAATAGCTTCTTGTGGAATGTTTACGGATTATAAATTGAAATTTTAAAATGTTTTCATTTAATTTAATTGCATAAAGGTGTTACAACAAGTTAATTAACTTAGTTACTGGTCTAAATGGATTTACGCAGTACGATATTGCACTGTCACTGATTTAAGTACCAAAAATCAGAGTATTTAAACATGGTCTTCATGAACATCAATAACAGGTATAAACTAAATGATGATTGTAAATGTATACAGCAAACAAAAGATGATGAATAATGATATAAAATGGATTAAAATGATGATGTATAAAAAATAACACAGATTAAATATGATTGATCAAAAATAAGAATAGAAAAATATGTTATTTCAGCAATCGCTCTAGATAAACAAGACTTCGTCTGCTATTTGTTTTTCCTCTATCATGTGACCTCCGACGTCAATTTTTGTTATGTATAAAATCTGTAATTTTCGGTAGGAGAAACGCTTGATCATAAATTATGAAATATGAATGCAGGACTGGCTTTGAATTGAATTAAATATTATTTTTCTTTAAAAGCTCTAATTTTTAATTGAATTTGGCGATTTTTTGACTGGGAACTCCTAAACACTATTTTTAGCCAGCTTTTGACTTTTATCAGAACCTGTTAAAAATTCACGATAAAAAAAAGTTTTTTAATATTGTAATAATAACTTTTTAAAAATCGTATAACTTATTATCATAATTATCTAACATAAGTTGGAAGATTTACAATTCACAAACTTTCAAAATCTGTGCACAGTGGCTAGAAGAAAAAATATTAATAGTAATAATAACATTTTAATCAATTAAAAAAAAATCTATAAAATCACTAATTTTCAACCGAATTTATATATTAATGTACAATATTTTTTCATTTGTCAATGTAAATTATATTTTTATTTTTATCTATTTTTACATTCGGAACATACATATGTCTGGAAAGTATTGTAATCATGCCAAAAATTCGACTTTAAGATTTTGATGTATCTATACGTTTTGAGGTCTCCTCAGTTCATTTTTGCTTTTCTTACCGTGATATGTGTGTGTGCGTGTCTGTGTGTATGTATGTATGTGAGTGAACACGATAATGTCTAAACGCTTTGTTCGAATGAACTGAAAGTTGGTACATATGATTTCACCATAGCAAGAACCCTATATTTTAATTAATCTAGCATTAATAATTTTTACTTTTTACTTTCTCTTACCCTTACGGTAGAAAAAGCATTGTTTTAGGGTCAAATTTTCGAAAGCGAGTTTTTGTTATATTTACATGTTCTGAGGTCCCCTGAGCACGAAAATCATGTTTTTAGCGAATGGTCTGTGTGTGTGTCTGTCTGTGTGTGTGTTATCAGCATATCTCAAGAACAAATAGTAGCAGTAATTCCAAACTCGGTATTCTAAATGTGTATCATATAGGGATGCTACAGTAAGCTTTTCGTTGAAATGAAGCAAATGGTTCGTGTACAGGGACACTCAAAAGTATTCAAATACGTTACGTCTATGGGGGAAATTGCTGGTAAATAGAGTTTAACATCTATAGACTGCACTAAACCACATGAAACGAATATATATTTTTTGTAATAGAGATATTCAACTGAGAAAAAAAAATTGTGTATGTAGGAGCCTCGCCTCCCCCCCCCCCCCATTGGAGGGAGTCCCCCCTCGAGGGGAGTAAATTGTCATGTTGGCCGATGGGTATCTTTCAAAATAGCTCGCCAATACTTTTAAAACGAATGGTTGAACCATCGATCTGCGATAATTTAAAATAAAATTATCAATTTTTTTTCATTTTTAACCAAAAAAAAATTTTTTTTTTTTTTAATGTAATATTGAGAATAAATTAGACTTTTTTAAAATTTTGAGTGTTCTACTACTTCTCTAATATGGAAATCGTCTGCATTATCATGGAAAATAATTTTTTTAAATAATAATTTTAATAAATTGTTTTTATTGTGTGAATTTGCATAGGAAAATATAGAAGAAAGTCATGTGGTGGCCACAACACACTAGTTATTTGTTGTTAGTGGATGTACTCCATTAATAATATTTTGCCATTTCCAGGAAAGCTGTTAGGGAATTGAAATTAATTCCTCATAGAGATATGGTAAATAATGTATGTTTTTAAGTTAAATATTCATCGCTTGTTTTTTTTTTTTTTTTTTTTTTTTTTGTATATTTACGTTTTGAGGCTTCCTGATTACCGTAGTCAAGTTTTTTAGCATTTGATCTTTGTCTGCGTCTCTTAGAGAGACTTAAAAACGAATCATTTTAGGAGATCCAAATGTTGTATTTTGAAGTTATTATAAGTTTGTTGCTGGAAAAGTTTGATCAAGATTCATAAGTTTCAAGGAATGTTGCGTGTGAAACTTGTCTGAATAATTTTAAGTAAACTTTTAATTTTAATAACAGATTTGAATTCTATATAAATGTAGGTGCATTAATGAAACGGGGGATTGAGGGGAGCGGCAGCCCCCCCCCCCCCTCACACAGATATAATTATCATATAAAACTCTTCCGAAGTCTAATTTGAATTGTTTAACACAGGTTTACATAACAGTACTCGTTATGTTACCTCTTAATCTCCAACCTGTATTTATATTATTAAATTTCAGGGTAAGAGAAAGTCGTGTGAGTGACACACCAGATTAAATTTTTTTTTACAAGATTTCAAAGAAATATTCTTTATCATTAGAACCTATGGGATTAAAAATGCCTTATTCGAATGAATCGAAAAATTATATACGTATTATAGATCACCGTAACACAAACTATACAGATTTTGGTAATCTAGCACTTATAGTCTTTTTACTGGAATAGAACGAAAAGCTCCGTATCATTACGATTTACGGGCTCAAATTACTTAAAGTGTGATGGCGTCTAAATACCTTATCCAACTGAACTAAAAAATTATATATATTTTAAAGGTCACTGTCACACGAAATGTATAATTTTTGGGGAATCTAGCACTTACAGATTTTTATACGGACGCAACGAAAAATTCTTTATCATTATGATCTATGGGCTCAAATTATTTGAAGTGCAATAGCTCAAAACTAAACAACATACTATGTGGTGAAAATTTTTCAAACATCCTATTATAACTTTCTCTTTTATTTATTTAACGACTTCTGTTACTTTAATTTATTTATACAACCATTAATTACTTAATGTTCGGAAAGTCGAGTGGAATCACTCAAGATTTTTTAACAATGCTTGCAATTTGCCTATAGAACTTCCACGATATAAAAACTAGTATGTTGTGGCCACCACATGACTTTCTTCTATATTTTCCTATACAAATTTACTCAGTAAAAATAATTTATTAAAATTATTATTTAAAGAAATAATCTTCCATGATAATGCAGACGATTTCCGTATTAGAGATGTAGTATAACACTAAATATCCAAAAAAAAGTCAATTTTATCCTCAATATTACATTTTTTTTTTTTTTTTTTTTTTTTTGTTAAAAATTAAAAAAATCGATAACTTTATTTTAAACTATCGCAGATCGATGGTTCAACCATTCGTTTTAAAAGTATTGGTGAGCTCTTTTAAAGATACCCATCATGAAAATTTACTCCTCTCGAGTGGGGACTCCCCCCCCCCCACTCAGGGGGGAAGGGGGGGAGGCTCCTACCCATACAAAAAAAATTTCCCAGTTGACTATCTCTATTATAAATAATTCTTGTAAATTTCATAACGATTACTAAATTTCATAACGATTACTACTCTCTTTATGCACATTTATACAAAATTTTGTCCTATATCACCATATTAAAAATTTAGAAAAAGCGGAATGGCAACGCAACCTGTAAGACTATTTTTACCAAAAGTTTATAGGCACTAATTTATGTCAAGGTGGAACTACATACCAAATTGTATGAAATTCTGTGCAGTAGTTTCTGAGATACAGTTGCCAGAAAATTTTGTCACACACACACAGACTGACAGACAGACAGACAGACATTTTCTAAAAATGGTCAAATCATGTTCTACAGCTCTTTAAACGTGTAAATCCATCAATAACCCAAGGTCGAAAATTTTTACGAATCCAATACTTTCTTCTATTGAATATAGAAGAAAGTAATAAGAAAATCTTATACCTATAATACTAATATATATATTGCATTACTCGGTTTATATTTAGAAGTAAAAAATTTCACCACCGTCGACTGTTATTCCAAATACTTAATATCAATAATACACTTTATTTCTTTCTCACTGTTTACTGTATTTTTAAAAGTGATATAAAAACTGGAGTACTGCAAATGAAACATCATTAATTTAGTCCACGTTCGTTGAATCGTAAACTGTGCTCAGTGCAAAAGAAGAAGAAAAAAAGAACTTTAGAACATACTTTTCATTTAAACGAGGCAGCTTAGGTAACTAATTAGATTTAATTGCTGATTTTTACAAGCTAAATTTGACGTGCTGTTACAAAAAGTGACAATTTAATTTTTCAAAAAGACTCTGGTTCACACTTAAAATGTCAGATAACTGTGAGCTCTGAAAAATAAATCTTTGGAGTATGTAAATAAATGCATGTCTCTACTCAAGCCGCCATGTCGTCACGTTCAGATGAGAAATGAATTTAAATTTTTGATGACGATATAATTATTTTTAAAACATTAAACGAATTTAATATATTTTATATTTCCAATATAGATTTTCTATTCATTTTATTCAAAAGTTATTTTTAAAGTAATTCAATATTTTTCATCAACATGATTATGGCGTAACTTTAGAGATATTTTTAAAATTAAAATGAACTCCTTTACAGATTTTTTTTTATGCACTAAAATAATTCAAACTGAATGTTCTTTATTCTGTAAATGAACCAATTAATTAACCAAGTCATTCACCTATACAGACAATTTACGCACTATTCCCCCACAGATCTCGCTTGGAATTCGGCAAGCAACTAATAAAGGTGACGAATCCACAGAGGGCGATTTAGTAGGGATGAAATACAAAGTGAAAGGGATTTTATAATTCATTTATTTTATTTCATTTGAGTTTTTTTTTTTTTTTTTTTTCTTTAAACAAATATTCAAACATATAATGTAACCACGTTTCGTTCACCAAGCACTGAGGACGATTCCAAAGGCTTTATATAATATCGAGATAGATAAACTGAGTGACTGCAAAAAGTCGATTTCTAAAGCAATCAACCTAAACATAATATTTAGTTTTAGTTCCCCATCATACTATAGGTATGGAGAACTTAGGTCATTGTGAAAATTTTCGACCTCGGTTTTTATACTTTTTTACACGTTTTCAGGTGCGTGGAATCCGAAAATATCAAAATGGGTATGGTGTTTGTTAGTTTGTTAGTGTGTTAGTATGTTAGTCTGTGTGCACGATATCTCACGAACAAATGATCGCAGAGAGGTCGGACCAGTTTTAAAATATTATTTACTAGCAGGCTTTGCCCGCTTCGCTGGTCACTATATTTAAATGATTTAAAAAAAGAACCAATATTTTTGAAAGGAATTAAATATGTTCGCCAGATAATTTGGCGATATTTTTTTTTTCCGCCAAGGATGACAGATATGAAATCTCGTACTTTTTTTTTTTTTTTTTTTTTTGGCAACTATTAAATTATAACTAATATTTATTTGCATATTTTAATTAATTAAAGACAACTTTACAACGTAATATCTTTAATAACTTGAAGTAAATAGTGTCCACACAAAAAATTAACTATTTTTAGAGCTCTTTCAAAAAGTATAACAACTATGCAGTATCTTAAAAAAAAAAAAAAAAAAAAAATCATCAGTTTTTACTAAAAATAATCTGGTGTGCCACTCACACGACTTTCTCTTACCCTGAAATTTAATACTATAAATACAGTTTGCAGATTAAGAGGTAAGATAACGAGTACTGTTATGTAAACCTGTGTTAAACAATTCAAATTAGACTTCGGAAGAGTTTTACATGATAATTAGTTCTGTGTGAGGGGGCTACCGCCCCCCTCAACCCCCCGTTTCATTAATGCACCTACATTTATATAGAATCTAATTCTGTTATTAAAAAATAATTCTGTTATTAAAAAATAATTTATTAAAATTATTATTAAAAAAAAAAAAAAAAAACATCCTTTATGATAATGCAGACGATTTCCATATTAGAGAAGTAGTATAACACTAAATATCTTAATATTACATTAAATAATAATAATAATAATAATATATATATATTTGTTAAAAATGAAAAAAAATGGAAAACTTTATTTTAAATTATCGAAGATCGATGGTTCAACCATTCGTTTTAAAGGTATTGGCGAGCTTTTTTGAAAGATACCCATCATGAAAATTTACTTCCCTCGAGGGGGGACTTCCCCTCCAGGGGGGGGGGGGGAGGCGAGGCTCCTACATACACAAATTTTTTTCCCAGTTAACTATCTCTATTACAAAAAATATATATTCATTTTATTTGGTTTAGTGCAGTCTATAGATGTTAAGCTCTACTTACCTGCAACTTCCCTCCATAGACGTAATGTATTTGAATACTTTTGAGTGTCCCTGTACATGAACTATTTGTTTCATTTCAACGAAAGGCTTACTGTAGCATCCCTATATGATACACATTTAGAATACCGAGTTTGGAATTTCTGCTACTATTTGTTCTTGAGATATGCTGATAACAGACACACACACAGACAGACACACAGACCATTCGCTAAAAACATGATTTTCGTATTCAGGGGACCTCAAAACATGTAAATATAACAAAAACTCACATTCGAAAATTTGACCCTAAAACAATACTTTCTCGACCCAATGGGTAAGAGAAAGTAAATATGGCCAACTTTCATCACCAAAGTAGTTAAATCTAGACCAATCAAAAATAGAAGGGGTCCACCCGGATGGGTTCCCGACAAACTCTTTGCTTTATTTATATAGATCACACTTGCAAGAACCCTATTTATTTGCGACATTCTAATTAAAAGCTTCAGAAGTTATTTGAAATTTACGATTTTCTTAACATGGGAGAATAGGGCAACATTTCACTTAAACGTGCATGAAAAGAAATATTTTTATCGTAAAGATCTTTTAAATATACCATTTTGATGCCGGGATGAACATCATAATCATGATACTTTGAAAATTTCGCGTAAATTTATTAATTTCTTAACATGGCAAAATAGGGCAAAATTTCGCCTAAACATCGGTTTTGAAGGATATTTTCATCGTAAAGATGTCAGACCACTTTTAAAATATCATATAACATACTGGCATAAACATCCTTGACTATGAATTTTCTAATTTAAAATTTCGCAAGATATTCGAAATTTACAATTTACTTAACATGGCAGAATAGGGGAAAATTTCGCATAAACGTCCAATTTGAGGGATATTTTCATCATAAAGATGCCAGACCATTTTTAAAATGACATTTATGATACTTGTTTGAACATCATTGACTACAAATCTTCTAATTTGAAAATTTCGTAAGTTATTCGAAAATTAAGATTTTATGAACATAGCAAAGTTGGGCGATATTCCATGTAAATTTGCAATTTGGGGATTGTTGCATTGTAAATAGTATGGAATTGCTCAAAACTAAACTACGAAATTGACCCCACTAAAATAAATTAATAGATTAGAATAAGGTAAATATATCGAATTGAACGGTGGGTAGCCTATTAGGTGGGGATTTCATTCTATCACTGTGTCAAGCAAATGGTCAAATTAATTTCTCTTAGCATGAACATAATATGTTCCGTACTAAAAATTTATGAAAACATACATATGATGGGGAACTGAGCAGAGTCCACCTATGCCAACTAGTTTAAGTTTTGTCAGAATGTAATTTAAAAAAAAACATTTATTTACTACATAATGTTCATGATACTTTGCAAAATCGTTAAATTATGCGGACATTACATATATTTGTAACAGGTGTCGCTGAATCAATATCAACATCTGTTCCAAATGTTCTCTACTTTTTTTTAGCGACATAAACTGTCAACACGAATGCTTTTTAATGTTTTAAAGAAACGTATCCTGACTTACATTTCTAAAAAGGTATCTTTAGCATTTTACGACATTTATCGAGATTTCTGATTTTATCATTGCCCTAATTTATGTTATTTAGTCGGCAGTAGTGATTTATTTTAATTTGGTTCAGTTACTAAAAATTACTATTACCCCCTTTATAATTCCAATTTAATTAGATGATAATGTGTTGCTCGATTTTTTTTACTTCCATTACCCGACTACTATAGGTAATAGAAGTGTTCGGTCCAAAAATTCGATATTGAGTTTTCACCTGATTTACACGTTTTAAGATCTCTTGAGTCCAAAAAAGTAGTTTTGGGCAATTGGTCAGAGTGTGTGTATGAATGTATGTATGTGGGGAATCTTCTGGCTATCATATCTCCAAAACTAATATATTGGAACAACGAAACTTTAGAAGTGAGACATCGGAAACTGGAAGTGGACCGTAAGTTCATATCGCAAAAACGGCTCCAACGATTTTCTTCAAAGTTGCTGTATAAACACTCTATGAGATGTCCTTTCGAATTATATAGTTGGTTAGTTCGGGAAAATTGATAGGCGTCCTGTATAAATAGCTCAATTTCAAGTCTCGCAAGTGTTTTCCTTTAAAAAAGGTTATACGGATGTTTTTCAAACTCGTCATATTAACTCCCTTTTAAATATCCTTTTGCACATAATTATTGATTTCCGGTCAATAACTGAGTATGCAAAGTTTTGGTATCTCAAAAACAGCTCAAACGGTTTTCTTAAAAATTGTTGCATAAATCCATTTTAGATATCCTTTCTCATGCATTACGTGGTTATTATAGAAAATTAACAGTCATCCTGCTTAGATAGGTCAGTTTTAGATCTCAGAAATTGATGTTTCAAAAAAGAACTCTACCTTTTTTAACACGCTTTTATTAGCTTCACCTGTATGTATGTATGTTTGTTTGTAACTTCTCTGGGAGCAAACAAAAAATTTATATTATAAAAAAAATACTTACCCTGCGTGAACGATGTGGCGTAGAGGTAAGGCGCCGCGCTACGAACCTAAAGGTCCAGCGTTTGATCCCCGTCAGGGGAGATTTTTTAAAAATGGTTTTTGTTAATTCTAAGTTATTTTAATTAAAGATTTAAATGTATGTAAAAATTAGGGTGTGTCACTCACACGATTTTCTCTTACCCTGCATTTTAATACTAAGATAGATATTTTGTGCTTTTCAGTTCCGTAAACCGGGGTTACTTAGGCCGGCGGGGTAACAAAAGCCATTTTAATAGGTAAATTTTGAATGCTGGTTTGGCAACACTGTGTAGATATCTTGAAGTTTGTTTTGATGCTATTGTTTGCATTATTTAAGAGAGTTTTCACCAGTCTACAAATAGTTACTTAAGTTTTTAATGGTAAGTTTACATAAATATTTTTGTTTTGATGTTAATTTTAGTGAAATCTCATAACCTACATAACTTCAATGATTCCAATAATATTTTTAATAGAATTTAGTAACAAATGTTGTTCAACCTAACCTCAAACAATACTTTTTCATCTTTGCCATTTCACAGGATGCATTTCCATTTAGTTTTATATATTATATATAAAAAACTAAAGTTGTTACACAAACGGGGTAACAAAAGCCAGTGGATTTTGTTACTCCATACTACATTATACCATATAAAATGAAAAAAAAAAAAAGTACTGGTTATTAACAAATTACAGTAATTATTAAATAAATGATTTTTATGCCTTCCCTTGTTTCAGGACTCAATATGCCTCGAAAGTATCAAAGGCCTGTTGGTGCCCGAAAATACAAAGATTACTCAGTAAAAATGCAGGATCTTACACCAAATGTATACGTTATTGTAGAACTTAAATTTAATGAAAATACAAAAAAAGAAGTGAAAAAACAATTATATGCTTGTCCCGTCAGGTTTTATAAATTTCATAAGAAAGAGGATAAAATATTTCTTACCTGACAGGTCTTGTTCTTTTTCGCCGGCTTATTCTAAGTAATCACAAAGTAGTCGAAATAAACACAGCTCAAGTTTCACGACACAAACGTTTAATTAGACGCACTATTTACATTTATAATACATAATTGTTTCATTAATATCTGCAGCTATCACAATATTTAATATTACCTGTCGAACGTCAGAACGCTCTTTCATATCCTTACGGATTCACATTCCTTCTTTTTTGCAACAGAAAAACAAAACTTTTTTATCATCAGAAAAAACCATGTTGCCAATCAATAAAACATAAAAATAGGCAGACGATCTCCAGTGGAAGAACAGCCCGCCTCCTGACGGCAAGAATGGGTCATCCTCCCACCTTTGATTCTGGCAATCTTGTACAAAATCAAACTAAAAAAGAGAAAAAAGACATATTAATAAACATTACATCAAGCGAAAATGAAAAGGAACAGAGAGAGAGAGAAAAAAAAAAAAAAAAAAAAAAAAGGTAAATAAAAGTTCTATCAGTCAATTAGAAATTCAGTCTATCTGGAGCTCTAATGGATCTACCCCTCCTGGTAAATCGTTGTTTTTCGTCAGGTATCTCAACAGATTTCTTGACATTCTTTGAAACAGTTCTAGACAGTTCAGAGGGATCAGGGCATCTTTTCGGTGTAGAACGAGTAGGTATCAAAGTTCCATTTGCAGCATACTTTGCACGAAAATCACTAGATTCATCAGAAGAGATCTCTAACGGATAAAGTCTTTGAACTGGGCGTATCAAAAACCCATTTTCTGTCTTTATTTTTGTCACTCGAACTATTCCGTCTTTACCAGGATAAGTTTCCACAACTCTGGCTAATGGCCAGTTGATTCTTTTTTGATTATCATGACCGACGAGAACTATGTCTCCTACAGCAATTTTTTTGTCAGTCTTAGCGATACCCTTTGAATTTTTTAATTGTCCTAGATATTCAATTCTGAATCTTTTCCGTAAATCTTTCTTCAATTTTAGCAAATATCGAAGTCTTCTTTTTAAATTCACATTTTCGAAGTTATCTAGGTCAGGAAGACCAGTTTCTTTAATTCCTTGCAAAAACATGCTCGGAGTCAATGGAATTAAATCATCGGGATCCTCAGAAATAGTAGTTAATGGTCTGGAATTCATCAAACATTCGATATCACATATAATTGTGTAAAGTTCTTCAATATCTAGAGCTGCTCGTCCTAATACTCTTCTCAAAATTTGCTTTGTACAGCCTATTAAGCGTTCCCACCAGCCACCCCACCATGGTGAAGCTGGGGGGATAAACTTCCATATTATGTTCTGTACTAGGGCTTCCTTCCGCATTTTTGCAAGTATAGGATCAGTAAATAGCTTCGAAGCTCCTGAAAAATTTGTGCCTCGATCGCTGTATATTACAGAAGGTCGACCCCTTCTCGCAACAAATCTTCGCAGGGTTTGCAAAAATGCTTCAGAGGATAATGATGTTAATAATTCAAGATGTACCGCTCTGTAAACAGCGCAGGTGTACAGCACAATCCAACATTTTTTACCATTTTTCAAGTACAAAGTTCCGGCTAAATCAACCCCGGTAATTTCAAAGATAGCAGCATCTCTGATCCTGTCTTCCGGCAAGGCGGTGATTTCAGGCTGAACAGAATTTACGGTGAAGCGTTTGCATCTTATACAACGTAAGGTAACTTGCCGTATGGACTTTCTGCACCTGAGAATCCAATATTTTTCTCGGAGATGGTTCATTAATATTTGTACTCCTGCGTGGCTTAATTCGTTATGTTTCCATTCTATCAATTTCTGCACGATGTAATGATTTCCTGGTAAAATGATAGGCAAACGAAAGTCTGTATTATCTTTACTTCTAAGTATAAGAGACTTTACCCTTAGAAGGCCATCTTTGTCAACGGTGGGATGAAGTTTTCGTAAACGATCATCTATTCCTTTAGGAAAGTCTTCCCTTTGAACCATCTTTAACAGGATTAATTCAGCATGTTTAAGTTCTTTATTCGTAAGATCCCCAGAATTTCGTTTAGAATGATTTCGAAGATTCGAGATGAATCTGTATATCCATGCCGTAACTCTTAATAATTTCACGTAACACGAGTATCTCTCATAAAACTTCTCAGTAGTTTCAGTACTTAGAGCAGAAATGATCGACCTTTTTTTTTCTGAATTGACAATCTGTATTTCGGGTGAGATTTCTTGTCTCGGCCATTGACTCGTTGGTGTCTTCAAAAATTCCGGACCCTCCCACCAAAGGGATTTGAGTAAAGCATCAGCATTGCAACCTCTTGATGGAAGGTCAGCTGGATTTAAGTTACCCGGGACGTATCTCCAGTCGTTGGGATGACTCAAAGATCTTATTTCTCTGGTACGATTCAGCACAAATACTCCCCATGGTTCTTGATTTTTTATCCAGAACAATGCGTTCATGGAGTCAGACCAATAGAAAGTTTGAACTTGGCTGTCACAGAAGTCTCCTTTTATAGAATTCATTAATCTAACACCTAAACAACATGCTAATAATTCTAGTCTCGGAATGGAGACTGATTTCAAGGGTGCTACTCGAGCACGAGCTTGAACCAATTGACATCTCACATGAAAATTATTTTCTTCTCTGATATATATACAAGTTGCATAAGCGTGGCTTGATGCATCACAAAACACATGGAATGACACATTTGTATTTAGAGCATGATTTTCTAATATCCTTCTAGGGATTCTAATGCCTTCCAAGCATTTTAATGCATTTTCCCATTTCAGAAATTTTTTCTCGATGTCATCTGGTAGCTTGGCATCCCAGGGCAGTTTCCTACGCCAACATTCTTGCATTATGATCTTTGCAATTAAAGTGACAGGACAGAGAAACCCAATGGGGTCAAAAATCTTACTTGCTAAGGACAGGATAAATCGCTTACTTAGATTTGCATTTTCGCACTCATCAAACTTTAAACTACAGTATAGAGTATCTTCCAAAATATTCCAATTTAAGCCCAAAACTGAGACAGTCTCTAGAAAATCTTCTTCAGGAATTCCGTACATACTTGGTGGTAGACCATTACCTATCCATTCTCTAAGATCAAAACATCCCGCTGACATGATTTCTTTAGATTGTGCCATAAAATTAACTACTTCTTCTTCGGAACTGCAACTTGTAACACAGTTGTCGACATACATAGAGTTTTTAAGTTTAGAAGCAGTCTCTTGCAAATAATCTGGAACATTACTTAGGTGGAAATTTAGAGTAGCTCCTAAAAGAAATGGGCTGCAGTTTACCCCAAATACTACTCGACGATGTCTGTAAATCTTCACTTTATTAGGATCACCGCCCTCCCACCACAGAAATCTTAGAAAATCACAATCTTCTTCATTTATTCTTATTTGTAGAAATGCTTTGCGAATGTCTGATACTACCCCATACTTGTTCAAACGAAATTTATTCAAAATGTTAGGAATCAACTCCATGTAGTTTGGACCTTTAGCTAGGCAATCGTTCAAAGAGTAACTGTTCTTTTCTTTTGCAGAAGCATCGAAAACAGGACGAATTGTTGTCGTTGAATGCTCTTTTATAACTGCTCTATGAGGCAGATAATGGCAATCTATCTTCTCGAATTCATCAGTATTTACTTCTTCAATTATTTCTTCACCAAGCCACTGACAAAAAACTTCTTCATAATCTTCAATAAGACCCTTATTCTTCAGAGTCCTCACAGTTGATTTTAGCCTTCGTTCAGCAATTGTTTTGTTATCTGGGAGTTCTTGGTGTCCTTCTATCCATGGTAATTTTACAACATAGTGTCCGTCATCATCTCTACTTAGAGTTTTCTCAAAATGATTTTTGGATGCTTCTTTAAGTTCTTCCTTTGACTGTTTCTCTGCAGGATCCTTAATTCCTAGGACATCTAGTTCCCACAGATCACAATTTTTTACTTCTCTAGCTAACATCGAAGTGACTACAAGGTTTTCAGTATCTTCAGTAAACTTCTTAGTGCGTCCCATAACAGTCCAACCTAGCCTTGTTTCAATAGCGGTCAGGCCGGATTTCAGATTCTTCAGCTTTCCTGTCATTAATTTGCCAGCTACATCTGCACCTATAAGGAGCTCTATGGGGTTAAGGCAATCTTCTAAATATATCCCCGTACCTGATAAATCATCTTCACACAGTTCTTGAGTGACCGGTGGCATATTAAAACAAATTGTAGGCTGACTCAAAACTTCAAAATTGCAACGATAAGTTTCGCTGACATCAGAAAGGTAAGCTTTGTAAACATTGTGTGTCAAAGTATTCGTGTTCGAACCACCAAATAAGGAACCCAGCAAAACCTCAGATGACGGCCAGCATGAGGCCAAGTGCTGGTTGCCAGCAGTAGCTGCAGCTGGCCCGTCGGTGGCAAAAGTTAACGTTGCCGCAGGGAATATGTTACGCCGGCCGTCAGTAGGCCATATTCAATCGATCCACTGTTGGCAGCCTGCAGTAAGTTAAAAATAAGTTAGTGGGCCAGTGAATGGATCGCTGCTGGCAGCGAGCAGTATGATGAAAATAGGTAATGGGCCACTGTTGGTAACCGACATTAGGTTGGAAATTGTTAGTGGGCCAGTGTTGGGCTACCTGATGGCAAACATAATTTTTCTATGTTATTGCTGGAAGCCTGCAGTGGGCCAGTTGTGGCAAACATAAAAAATTATATTACTGCCGGCAGTCTTCATTGGTCCTTTATATTTCCCATTAAAGGCCCGCTTCACTCATCGTTGCCGGAAGCCGAAGCCAAAGTTATTCTATGGGAAATTTTCTTTACAAATAACTTATTAACTAATACATATTTTTAAATTCTGTTTTCATATTCTGAAAATTCCCAACTGTTAAATTGACGGACCTTTTTTTAAAAAAAATATTTTTTTATTTTTTTATATTTTATTTTGAAGCTGCAAAATACGAATTTTCAATGTGTGAAATTTTTCATTTTGCAAATTCAAAATAAAATATTAAAAATTAAAAATACATTTTCAAAAGGTCCGTCAATTTAACAGTTGGGAATTTTCTGAATGTGAAAGCAGAATTTAAAAATATGTATTAGTTAATAAGTTGTTTGTAAAGAAAATTTCCCATAGAATAACATTGCCTCGGACTTCCGGAGACGGAAAGTGAAGAGGGCCGTTAATAGGCCAGCAGTGATTTAGTTATAGCTAATATATTTATTTTATTGGTGATAACCTTAATTTTTTTCGTGCTTTTTTTTCTTTTTCTTTCTTTTGTTTTCCTCTCTCTTTCTTCTGATGAAGTAGCAGCCAGTTTTTTCTATGCATCCAATATTTAATTTGATTTTGTACATATTCATTTTTAAATACTATTTACAAGTATTTTATTCATACACTATGGTTGTAAATTCAGGATTTCTAGTGCAGCATATAGGAAATAGTCAGTTGATCCATTTTCCTTATGATAAAAGTTTAATTTTTTGTTTTCAGTGCAAATGTTTCTCTATATTACATTTTTTGGAATAAAGGAGATTATGTTTTTTTTTTTTTTAAAGTGTTCAAATTTCAATATGTTTAACTTTGTTACGCTATTTGATATAAATAAATGTAACTTTACATGTGAAAATTATAAATTATTGAAACAAAAATTGTTATAAAGTGAGCATTGTAAAAAATACCATAAACTAAAAAAAAAATAATAATAAATAAATAATAAAAAATTGCAGCAATTGTTTCCGGTTGAAATAGCACGAAGACCCTTCATCAGGCGAAACAAAGTGGGCACGAGTGCAGCAAAAGTAATTTGCTGCAATCGTGCTTTTTGTTAAACTCACGAAGGGATGTGTTATTATTTCAACCTAAAAGATCTGATGCATCTTTTTTTTTTTTTTTTTTTTTTTTTTTTTTCGGGGGGGGGGGGGGGGGGCAATGATTATGTTTATTTACAAATTTTTCTATTTATTACTACAGTACAAAATCTCAAATCCGGAATCGTCCGGACCGTGGCCTTTCCGGATTTCGGACTTTTCCGGATTTTAGGTCACTTTCTGATTTACGGCAATAAGAAAACGGACATCTCCATTCCGAACGTCCTTTTAGTTAATAACTAGGTTACGCCGCCCGAGGGTGCGATTTCTTAAGAAATTGGAGTATACTCTCAAGTAACATGTACAATACTTTGAATAAACACCATAAAATTTTGCAAACAAAACGGAGGCAGTAACGCTTGCGCTTTGTTTGCCGCACTCGTGCCTACTTCGTTTGCCTGATGAAGGATCATGTTTTCTTTCCATCCGAAACGATTGTTGCGAGCTCTTACATTTTATTGTGGTTACTCTTATTACTTTTAAACACCAATTCTGTGGTGCTTTTTTATTATAACTCTCAAGTATCCAGAAAATCTTGAATATTTTTATTTTCTCCTACATCAAATGGTACCCAGTTGATAATTTTTTTCCCTTCTTTTTAAAACAGCAGGGCAGATGAATCAGCTTCCTTTTTTTCTCTCTGTGTTTATCTTCATTTAGAATTAATTATCACAGCTGTCACTCTTAAGAGGGGACAATACCTAATCTCGCCGGCAGCCTTCGCCCATGTTATTCTATGGGAAAATTTGTTGCGACAATTACACATTACCTAATGAATATTTTGTAATTCTGTTTTCGCAGTCAGAAAATTCATAACCGTTAAATGAGTACTCCTTTTTGAAAAATTCATTTTTTTTTAATTTTTACATTTTAATTTTGAGTTCAAAAATGCGATTTTTTACAAAATGCATTTTTCTCATTTTCTAGTCGCAAAATGAAATACTAAAATTTTAAAAAATCAATTTTTGGAAAAGAAGTACTAATTTAACGCTTATGAATTTTCTAAATGTGAAAACAGAATTGAAAAATATTCATTAGGTAATGAGTAACTATGTGAACAAATTTTCCCATTGAATAACATGGGCGAAGGCTGCCGGCGAGATTAGGTATTGTCCGCTCTTAACCAGGCCGCCACAAAGAACTTTTTCGCGTTGTTGATAGTCCAGTGGGATCTTTACTCTCTCTCCACCTTCTTCAAAGTCCTTGAGTGAATAATTTTCCGACACGTGCCATACCGAAAGATGATTTTGCAGTTTTATACAGATGACGTTATTTGAACTTTAAGCGAATATTCAGCATTTGACCTGTGCCAATTAATTATCATTAGGTTTGGAAAGCATATTCTTCAGCTGAAAAAAATATATATATATTGTTCGGTTGAGTAAAGAGATAACGGAATTAGGCAGAAAAACGAGAGTGCGTTTGTCTTTGTAGCTGTAAATATTTGATAAATTTATCCGCGATTACCTATTTGAAAAATATTTTTAGAATTCCATAAAACTCATATATGTTATACAGGTTTTCGAGATTTACTATAGGACGCTTGTCATAAAAAGTTGTACAGGTAACCCAAATGGTTTCAGTATAAAAATTCATAAAATAATTTGGATACATTACAGTCAAAGAGACATTTCTTATCAGCGCACGTAAAAATCTTTATACAACGCTAAAATACAGATCAACATAAATTTTATAGATGCAATAAGAAATGGTTCCGATCAAAAATGATAAAATAAATATTTGTGGTTCATTTAATAATGATGCTCAAAAATATTCTTATACGTTACGGGAAATTGAGGGGGGAAGTATTTCAGTTTCGTAAAAGTGAAATTATTTTTCTCACTTGCATTTAAAAAATAATAATTAATAAATAAATAAAATAAAACAGTTTGTTATGGCTACCACTTTTTTTTTTTTTTTCGTTTCCTATAATAGTTTATAGAAATTACATTTGAAAATTATTATTTATGAAAATTATTTTCTGTGATGGAGGGTTTTGAGATTCCTGAACTCGATTTGACCATTTTTAGAAAATTTCACTCTGTAAGTGTGTATAAAAAAAATTGTGGACGCGGTATCTCACGAACCAATGGACGAAATTTAACCAAATTTGTTATTTAACCAAACTTGATTAAAATCGTTCCCGATTACATTTGTGGATCATTCACTCAACACATGGCTCTATATTTCTACTTCTTCGTAATTTTCAATATGACACAGTATAAATGATTTCAAATAAATGATAATTATTTTTTTAATTTGTATTATGAATTAAAAAATAAATATTTAAATAACTAACAACAAACTAGGAAAATTTTTTTGTATAAGTTGAAGAATCGCTCGCCCTTCCCCATGAGGGGATAAATTTTCAATGCTGGTATTTTTCAAAAGAAACTCATCAATAACTTTCAAGTAAATGACTGAATTAAATTTGTGGAAAATTAAAGCAAAGTTATAAATTATTAAAAAAAAAAAAAAAAAAACCAAGAAGAAGAAGAAAGCATTTTTTCAGAAGTTGGCACAAAATTGATTTTATTATTTTTATTATTATTATTATTATTGAGAAACACTGTTCTAAAATGAAAATCGTTTGCATGCATTCAGGAAAATGATTTTAACAAATTATTTGCACTACGCGAATTTGCATAATAAAAAATATAGAAGAAAGTTTTGTGGTGCCACATCATACTAGTTTTTTGGTCAAAAATTAAAAAATCAATAAATAATAATAATAAATAATAATAACAATAATAAAATACTAGAAAGTTAGCGGCTATCATAATTTACTAAAACGGGTCAACTGGATATTTGTTATATATTTCTAGAAATCCTTTTGTTACAACAATAGCTTTAGAGTCAAACATTTAAAAAAAAATAGTATTTAAAAAATAATACAAAAACAAATTAATAATTGAATTACTTACTCATATATTATTTTTACGAGATTTTCAATCTCGCACCCGCAGACAACAACAACGAACAAGAACTTCGTATGAAATGGCGGACAGCGAGGGAATTTCAAATCAACAGAAAAAGAATCACAGCGCCCTCTATGCATACAAATTGGTTATGGCCTAATAATTTGCGGCCACAACATGAAAAACATGATGTTGGCCGTGTGGTGATAGCCTGCATAAGGCCAACTGTGTTTATGCCACTTCTGGGCCACCGACCATTTTTCTTTAGGCTTCCATCACAGCTGGCAGCCACAAACGGCCCGCTACTGGAGTTATATGGGGCAACCGGCAACTGATGGCAAGTGCAGGATGCCAGCAGTAGGCCAAAACGAGCCCACCAGTATAAGTTTTGCTGGGAATGCTTCAGTTTTTCTTTTCTTATTGGCTTGTATCCAATCTTTTTTGCAGTGTTTTCTAAGATGTAAGACCTTTGGGAAGCGGAATCAATAATCGCCCGAATTTTTAAAATTCTGTTTTCACCTCTTAAATTAATCACGAGTGTCTGTAGCAAAACACTGGGAGTTGATGAAACATTTGATAATGTTGTATCTTGATCGGAAGTATTCTTGTCATTTTTAACCCTTTGTGCGTGCGCAGCTGATTTCGGATCATTCTTACAGAGAAGAGTATGGTGGGGTTTCCCACAAATCGCACAGTTACATCTACTTCTACACGAACTAGAAATGTGGTTCAATTTTAAACATTTAAAGCAGCCTCCCCGTTTCATAACATTTTGTTTTCTTTGATCATAAGTCAAGTTTGCTACTTTTCTACATTCCGCACTTAGATGTGGCTTATCGCAGAACACGCACTCTTGCTCTCGGTTTTGTTTACTTTGGGACGAGGTTAAAAGTTCCATACCTGTTGGAATAATTTTATTGTGTGTTAGAAAATTTTTAGATTTCATTGTGTTAAATTTCTTGGGTTTGTTTTCAAAACCAAACCCACTTGTCGCTAAATTAATTTTTTCTTCACCTTGAATTTCATTACGTAAAAGCTGCATTAAAGTTTCTAATTTATTAAAAGATTTATCTTCCGAACTAAGAGAAACAGAATTCAAGTGTCTTTCCCAAATACGCAAAAGATCTGTTGGTAAACAAGATTCAACTAACGGGTATAACATTGAGGCATATTTATCGCTTGTTACACCAAGCATTTTTAAAGATCGTAACTGTGTTTCTAATTTATCATAAAGCTTCACAATTGGTAATTTATGTTCCTGATTTACAGTATTACTTAGCACAAGGCTTAATAATTCCCTAACATAAACTTCAATTAGTACATCTTCCCTGCCAAATCTTGTATGTAAACAATCAACCGCTTGTGAATAGTTCTCAGCTGTTACGGGAAAAGATTCTACGACTTCTCTGGCTCTAGACCCCTTTTGAGTAGATTGAAGTAGATACTGAAATTTATCTACCTCCGAAATATTTGGATCTTCATGAATTTTCTTAAATAATCCCCAAAATGATAACCAGTCCTTTAAATTACCATCAAACTTTTGTAATTCAATTTTTGGTAACTTAAAACTTCTTTTAGAATTACTTTCGTTTTCAAGTACACTTGAATTTAAATCCGAAGGTAAATTTATTCTACGTTCAAGTTTTGTTTTTAAATCAATATAAGTACTACTATAATTATCAGCACTTTCGATTTCGCTATCCAACATGGTCTGAGTACATTTTTCATCACCTTGTAAAATTTGAAGAATTTCTTTATCAAGCGTTTCAACTTTGGAATATTTTTCTTGTAACTGTGCTAAGAACCCAGCACAAGAATCGATGTCACAAGTTTCAGTTTCTAAAAGGTTTTTTACCTTTTCAGTAAATTTTGTAAAGGTACCTCGATAAGAACCGCGTAATTTAGTTGCGGCTTCCATAATTCAAATAAAGACTGATAAAATAATAAACAAACACTTCAAATCAAAGCTTCATAAAACGAGAACAAAAAATATTCCGAAATCGAAAGTAATTCTGGGAAGAAATTTTAGAATTCTAAATAATGTTTTGAGAACAAAAACATTCAATTTTCGAAACACTTTGATTCAAAATAACAATTTTCATATAAAATAATAATCTTCTTTATTAAATCAAAATATGCAAAATCAATGTAAAATCAAAATATGCATTCATAGAATATGTATTAACATTTTCTTCAACATAAACAAATTCTTCATATTGTTCCAAATATCAAATGAGCAGTTCAAAAATAAACATACATTTTATGTTTTCAAAATTATTCTCAATAATACTTACAAAAAGTATTTCAAATTTTTAATGTTATCTTCTCATAAAAATGAGATCATAGTTCAATTAGAATAAATTATATTCTATTTCTATACTTTATTCATTAGAACAAATTAGAATTTATTACTTAGAACAAATTTTTCTACCGGCGTCCCTGTGAACGGGCGCCATTAAATGTCCCGTCAGGTTTTATAAATTTCATAAGAAAGAGGATAAAATATTTCTTACCTGACAGGTCTTGTTCTTTTTCGCCGGCTTATTCTAAGTAATCACAAAGTAGTCGAAATAAACACAGCTCAAGTTTCACGACACAAACGTTTAATTAGACGCACTATTTACATTTATAATACATAATTGTTTCATTAATATCTGCAGCTATCACAATATTTAATATTACCTGTCGAACGTCAGAACGCTCTTTCATATCCTTACGGATTCACATTCCTTCTTTTTTGCAACAGAAAAACAAAACTTTTTTATCATCAGAAAAAACCATGTTGCCAATCAATAAAACATAAAATAGGCAGACGATCTCCAGTGGAAGAACAGCCCGCCTCCTGACGGCAAGAACATAGACCTTATATACTATAGACCACGCCACCAATACGGTTGACCATTACAGAGAATGTCTTCAACATGAGGGTGTAATCTGATACCTCCATCCTTTGTTCTGAGTCTCGGAAGTCACGTGATCTTGGCCTAGGGGTGATTCCTCTCTCTCTCTCTCTTTTTTCCCGTATGCAAGCATAATCTCATACTTCTCTGACTGAAGTAAGAATTCAAACGCAATTTTTTCGCTTGCAAAATGATTTATCATAATTTTTTTTTCTATGTAATTAATCTATGAAAGTTTAGTTTTCCATCCATGTGTAAATCTAAATGCTAAAATAAAAAGTGCGTGCACAATAAAAATATTAAAAAAAAACAAAATTCGTTCCTACAGAAAAATAACATAGTGATGATTCTCCACTCTTCCTCTAGACCAACATCACGTGACAATTTTGCTGGGGAAGCTCGTTCATGATGCAGTCAAATAACGAGGGGAAATGCGTTGTCTAGTATATAAGGTCTATGGGCAAGAATGGGTCATGCTATTGTTCAAGAAAATAAACCCGAGGAAGAAACAGCAAAGGTAAAATTTTTTGTAAAAGCTCCAAATCACTGGGAAATGATTATGTGTTTCCAAATGTTGATGGTCACAATTGTTAAGCCTGTTAAAGTTAATAGAGGACGTCATACTTTCCCTTTTGCACTTAATAATTAAATGTTAGATTAAGTTAATATTAGTGCCATTATTGTAGAATTTTTTACTAGTACATCAAATGTAAAATATTATAAATAAATTTATTTTAGCATTTTATGTGGATTTTGTTACCCTTTAGTGTATAATTGAAGTCAAAAATTGATTTACAAGCACTGGTTTTTGTTACCCCATATCACGGGGTAACTAAAACCACCAAGTTTTTATTTTCTTATAATTAACATGCATGTTTCAAAAAATTTTCTTATGTGTAATAATAAAGTAGAGCAATAGACCCAAGTTTTCCACAAATTAGTTAATTTCTAACATAAATAGCTTTTGAGTGATAGATGTTTGAAGTTGAAAAGTGGTCTAAGTAACCCCGGTTTACGGTTCACATTTCTATAAAAGCGTGTTCTTTAATTTTTTTAAACTATAATATTATTTTTCCCCTTATACTTAACTCGCTATGTAAACTTTGTTTTATATCTCTTTACACGTTTATTAAGTTTCTCTTACCGGAAAAATTTTAGGTTTCTGCTTCGTTAGGTTAATTTTATGTCTTCTGATCACATTTTTTTTTTTTTTTTTTTCATCGCATCTCCAAACTAGTATGTTGTGGCCACCACAAGACTTTCTTCTATATTTTCCTATACAAATTCACTCAGTAACAAAATAAAAAAAAAAAAAAAAAAAAAAAAAAAAAAGTAAAGAAAAAGAAAAAAAAATACGATTTTTTTTCAGTTTTTTTTTTTTTTCGTTAAAAGTTAAAAAAAACTAGTATGTTGTGGCCACCACATGACTTTCTTCTATCTTTTCCTATACAAATTCATTCAGCAACAATAATTTAAAAAAAAAAAAAAAAAGTGGGACTTTGACAAAATTTTGGGTAAAATATGAAAATTATTCTAAGTTTGTCAAAACACGGAAACCGTGGGACTTTGACAAAATTAGGGGGGAAAAGCAAAAATTAGTTTAAGTTTGTCAGAACACGGAAACCGTGGGAGTTTGATAGAATTAAGGGGAGAGGAAAAAAAAAAAAAAAAAAAAAAGTGGGACTTAAACAAATTTTCACATTTTACCCAAAATTTTGTCAAAGTCCCACTTTTTTTTTTTTTTTTTTTTTCCTCTCCCCTTAATTCTATCAAACTCCCACGGTTTCCGTGTTCTGACAAACTTAAACAAATTTTTGCATTTTCCCCCCAATTTTGTCAAAGTCCCACGGTTTCCGTGTTTTGACAAATGTAGAATAATTTTCACATTTTACCCAAAATTTTGTCAATGCTTGTCAAAACACAGAAACTGTGGAACTTTGACAAAATTAGGGGAAAAATGCAAAAATATGTTAAAGTTTGTCAAGACACGGAAACCGTAGGACTTTGACAAAATTAGGGGAAAAAAGCAAAAATTAGTTTAAGTTTGTCAGAACATGGAAACCGTGGGAGTTTGATAAAATTAAGGGGAGAAAAAAAAAAAAAAAAAAAAAAAAAAATTCTAAGTTTTTTTTTCGTAAAAAGTAAAAAAATCGATAACTTTGTTTTAAATTATCACAGATTTATAGTTCAACCATTCGTTTTAAAGGTAATGACGAGACCTTTCGAAAGATACCCATCTTGAAAATTTTTGCCTTTATCACCCTGTTGAAAATTTAGAAAAAGCGGGATGGCAACGCAACCTGTAAGACGATTTTTACCAAAAGTTGATAGGCACTAATTTATGTCAAGGTGCAACTACATACCAATTTGTATGAAATTCTGTGCAGTAGTTCCAGAGATACAGTTGCCACAAAATTTTGTCACACACACACACACAGACAGACAGACAGACAGACATTTTCTAAAAATGGTAAAATCGTGTTCTACACCTCTCAAAACGTGTAAATCCATCAAAAACCCGAAATCGAAAATTTTTACGAATCCAATACTTTCTTCTATTGAAGATAGAAGAAAGTAAAAATCGATAACTTTGTTTTAAATTATCACATATTTATAGTTCAACCATTGGTTTTAAAGGTATTGACGAGACCTTTCGAAAGATACCCATCTTGAAAATTTACTCCCCTCGAGGAGGGACTTCCCTACCAGGGGTGTGGCGAGGCTCCTACACATACAAAAAAAGTTTCCTAGTTGACTATCTCTATCATAAATAATTCTTGTAAATTTCATAATGATTACTAAAAAATAATTCTCTTTATGCACATTTATACAAAATTTTGTCCTATATCACCATGTTAAAAATTTACAAAAAGCGGGATGGCAACGCAACCTGTTAAACAATTTTTACCAAAAGTTGATAGGCACTAATTTATGTAAAGGTGCAACTACATACCAATTTGTATGAAATTCTGTGCAGTAGTTCCTGAGATACAGTTGCCACAAAATTTTGTCACACACACACAGACAGACTGACAGACAGACAGACATTTTCTAAAAATGGTCAAATCGTGTTCTACATCTCTCAAAAAGTGTAAATCCATCAAAAACCCGAGGTCGAACATTTTTACGTATCCAATACTTTCTTCTATTGAATATAGAAGAAAGTAAAAATGCATATAGTACATGTAATAGTTGGTAATGGAAGTCGTGTGGTTGTTTCATACCAGATTTTTTTTTCTTCTTCTTTATGAACTAAATAAATGGAAACTGCACCATTTTCTTAAGACATATTTCTAATATGATGATGAAATTTCCATTTCTTCTTCTTATATATAACTAAATAATTTTTAATTACGGGATAATAATTATAGTGATATATCATTACTAGTAAATCGGTATTAGTACAATGCTATCTAAGTTGATTACAACCCAACATTGATATTGTTTGACATTGAAATTGATGCATACTCATGATCTAAAGTAAACTAGTATGTTGTAGCCACCACAAGACTTTCTTCTATATTTTCCTATACATATTCACTCAGTAACAATATAAAAGAAAAAGAAAAAAAAAAAAAATACGATTTTTTTTTCTAAGTTTTTTTTCATTAAAAGTAAAAAAAAAAAAAATCGATAACTTTGTTTTTAATTGTCACAGATCTATAGTTCAACCATTCGTATTAAAGGTATTGACGAGACCTTTCGAAAAATACCCATCTTGAAAATTTACTCCCCTCGAGGGGGGACTTCCCCCCCCCCATATAAACATATAAAAACACATATAAAAAAAAATTTCCCAGTTGAAGCGATGACCCCACATGCGCAGAATTTTTTTCCTAGTAAACTACTACTATTATCAATAATTCATATTAATTTTACAATCACAAGTTAAAAATAACTCTCATTATGTACATTCATACGAAATTTTATCCTATACTGCCATGTTAAAAGTTTAGAAAAAATGCGATCACAGCGCCACCTGTTGAGCTATTTATCCCCAAATGTAATCAGCGCCAGTTTATGTCGGGGACCAACTAAATACCAAGTTTGGTTAAATTTCGTTAAAAAAAAAATTTTTTTTTTTTCTTCTAAGATTTTTTTTTTTTTTTTTTTTTTTTTTTTGGTAAAAGTAAAAAAGAAAAAAAATTGATAACTTTGTTTTAAATTATCACAGTTTTATAGTTCAACCATTGGTTTTAAAGGTATTGACGAGACCTTTCGAAAGATACCCATCTTGAAAATTTACTTCCCCGGGGGGGTACTTCCCTCCCAGGGGGGGGGGGGAAGCAATGACCCCACATGCGCAGATTTTTTTTCCTAATTAACTACTACTATCAACAATTCATATTAATTTTACAATCACAAGTTAAAAATAACTCTCATTATGTACATTTATACGAAATTTTGTCATATACTGCCATGTTAAAAATTTAGAAAAAATGTGATCACAGCGTCACCTGTTGAGCTATTGATCCCCAAATGTAATCAGAACTATTTTATGTCGGGGATCAATTAAATACCTAGTTTGGTTAAATTTCGTTAAAAAAAAAAAAAAAAAAAACGATTATTTTTCTTTTTTTGTTAAAAGTAAAAAAAAAAAAAAAAAAAAAAAAAAGATAACTTTGTTTTAAATTATCACAGATTTATAGTTCAACCATGCGTTTTAAAGGTATTGGCGAGACCTTTCGAAAGATACCCATCTTGAAAATTTACTCCCCTCGAGGGGTGACTTCCCCCCAGGCAGGGCCTGATTATCGCACAGGCCAACTAGGCCTCGGCCTAGGGCACCCCTATGCAGGGGATAATCTTAAAAATTTTAAGTGCTGTTTTTGGCAAAGATTTTCTTTAAAAAATTAACTGAAATCTAGCTAATGGTAATAATCTTTACTTGGAATCTAAATCCCGTTTGTGGATGATCAAAATTGTATATCATATTTCCAAACTACACTTCGGGGTGGATGCCAAACCATCATCAATTTCCTAACCTATGCTCTAATGCAGCGAATCCACTGAACCTAAACCACAAGTTGATATCCAGTTATATTTTCTAACTTTAAAATGAGATTAATCAATCAAAATCAATCCTTTTTGAAAACTCTTCGTACTTAAGGCAAAAGTTGAAAATTGTGATGGCATGTCTTTAGACTATCCCGTGGGGTGATTATTACATTATTATTACACCCAACCTTTCTCAAGTTGAAATAGTACTTAATTTTTTAATTGAAATAAAGAAAGTCTGAGATAAGATTAAAATAAAACATCTTCCAGTATTATGATATTGCAAGTGAAACTTTTGAATATATTCCAGACTCAGTCCAGGAGGTTGATTAAAACATGTTGATGTTGACGTACTATTTATAGATTTTCTGTCTAAACAATAATTTTAGTTTTTCATTAACATATTCCATCCAAAAATAATCATGATTTGAGATTTCTTTGAAAATAATAATTTTAAACGAATTTTTTATGAAGACGATGCTTAAATTTTGTCCCCAACAGTCAAACTTTTTGCACAAACTAGATATTTATCTTAAGAAAATTACTTAAATTTGTTGGAGGGGGGCACCAAAATCGTCCTGGGCTTTGGGCCCCAGTAGGCCTTAATCAGGCTCTGCCCCCAGGGGGGGGGTGGCGAGGCTCCTACACATACAAAAAAAAATTCCAAATATTATTTTTCAAAGATAATTCATGAAATACAGAACTAGTTTAGCATAAATTAATAAAATTCTGCTTTTAGATGTCTAATTTCTTAAATATGAACATAGTTTTGTGGCTGATTTTTGAAATGTTGAATATTATTTTGCTGCTGATTGATTTAATTTACATTTTATTGCAGAAATATGGAAATATCAAGAAGTAAAATATTTGTGCTTGTGCAGGTCATAAGTAAAACTAGTATGTTGTGGCCATCACAAGACTTTCTTCTATATTTTCCTATACAAATTCACTCACTAAAAATATTTTATTAAAACTATTATTTATTAAAATTATCTAACAGGATGAATGCAGACGATTTTCATCTTAGAGAAAACTAACACTAAATATAAGAAAAGAAAGACAGTTTTATTCTCTATAAATAGTCTTAAAAAATGCGTTTTCTTAATGGTTTTCCCATATATGAAGTTTCGTACATTTATATGCCATAGATGTTGAGATATTCTTTCCGTTCTCAGAGAAAATTGCAGTATAGCAGCACCATTTATTGGCCGATATGCATCCAAATTGAATCCGCTTTATGTCTCATAATGGCCTTCTCACATATCAAGGTTTGTTTGATGATGCGCAATAGAACCTGAGATATAGCCTCCCTGAAACTGTAGAAAGCACTATGTAACAGCGCCACCTGTTGAGCAGTTGACAACAAAAGTTGATAGTATAGGCACTAATTTATGTCAAGTTGCATCTATATATAAATATATATAAAATTCTCTGCAATAGTTCCTGAGATATAGTCTTCCTCTAAATTGCGGGAATCGCTGCATAGCAGCACCACCTGTTAGCAGATAAGCATTCAAACTGAATCAGCCTGTCTCAGAATGAGCTCCTCATATATCAAGTTTTGTTTCATTATTCGCAATAGAACTGAGATAAAGCCTCCCCTTTAATTGCGGAAATCGCTGTACAGCAGCACCACTTGTTTGACACCAAAAGTTGATAGGCACTAATTTAGGTCAAGGTACATATAAATCTATATGCAATTCTGAGCAGTAGTTCCGGAGATACAGTCGCCACAATATTTTTGTCACACACACACAGACAGACATTTTCTAAAAATAGTCAAATGAAGTTCCAGACCTCACAAAACATGTAAATCCGTCGAAAACCAGAAGTCGAAAATTTTTACAAATCCAACACTCTCTTCTATTGAATATAGAAGAAAATAAAAATAATGACAAGTTGTTTAATTTTTTAAGTCGATACTTTATTTTGTTTAGTTGCCACATGGCGGGTGGAAACTTTCAGGTTTAATTTCAAATTACTGTAACCAGCAAAATATTGCACTTATAATATTAGTTCCCCATTGTACTATAGGTATGTTGTTGTTGTTTCTAATCCCAGATGAACCAGCACAGGCTAGACCATCTCCATGAAGCCAAAAACTTCCAGAAATTCTAAAAATAGTAAAGGGTTATTTAAAACTTCATCTTTTGTAAAATCCAAGCACTTAAGAATATGAGAGGGCGAGGCCTGATCAGTTTTACACCAGGAGCACTCCAGGAAAAATTTACGGCTCTGCTGGAAAATTAGTACTTTGATATGCCCACTCAAGAAACGCGTGAAGGCCATTTACACTTTCTATTGGAATGGAACTGGAAAGACCCACCAGGGCATACTATAGGTATGGGTAACTACCGTAATCGCGAACATTTTCAACCTTGGGTTTTTGATGTTTTACATGTTTTGAGATGTGATGAATCCGAAAATCATAAAATCAATGTGGTAGCTGTCTATAGGGTTTCAGTTTGTTAGTCCGTATACACAATATCTCAAGAACAAACGGTCATAGAGACAGATCAGACCAGTTTTAAAATATCACTTAGGACACTGGCAAGAACCTTATTTGTTTTCAACATTCTAATTCGAAAACTTTGTAAGATACTGGGAATTTACAATTTTCTTAGTATTGGAAAGTAAGGAAAATTTTCACATAAACATGTTTTATAAAAGATTATTTTCTTTGTAATGATATTGGACCGGTTGTAAAAATCATTTATTATAACAACATGAACAACATTGACTATGAACATTGTACTTCAGAGTGGCTACAGAAATTCAGAAAAAGAAGTTTCCTGATTTCCATTGGCTATTTATTACATACATTCCATAATTTTGTGTATATTGCACTGCAATTCATAAAACAATATTGATGGGTAAAAATATCTCAACCTTCTTACTTTCTTCTATATGTATATATAGAGGAAGTATTGGATTCGCGAAAATTTGTGAACTCCAGTTTTCGATGGATTTACACGTTTTGGGATGTCCTGAACATGATTTGAATGTTTTTAGAAAATGTCTGTCTGTTTGTATCACAAATTTTGTGGACGCTGAATCTCACGAACCAATGAACGAAATTTAATCAAACTTGGTATTTAGTTGGACCCAGACATAAACTGGTGCTGATTAGATTTGTGGAACAATTTCTTAACAGGTGGCACTGTTATCACATTTTTCCTAAATTTTTAATATGGCAGTATAGGACAAAAATTCGTATAAATGTACATAATGAGAGTTATTTTAATCGTGTGATTGTAAAATTCAAAAGAATTATTGATAATGGCAGTAGTTAACTAGGAAAAAAAAATTGTGCATGTGGGAGCATCGCTTCCCCCCATGGGAGAGAAAATTTTCAATATGGGTATCTTTCGAAAGGTCTCGTCAAAACCTTTAAAACGAATGGCTGAACTATAGATCTGTGATAATTTAAAACAAAGTTATCGATTTTGTTTACTTTTAACGAAAAAAAAATTCTGATTTGCAGAAAATTGACATCTTTCGGCATTTAGTGATAATATAATTCTGTCAGATAAAAATCAACTGCATTTAAAATGGAAAATAATTTGATAATTTAATAAATAATTTTCATTGAATAAATTTTGTGTAAACAGTATATAGAAGAAAGTCATGTGGTGGCCACATCATACTAGTTTCCTTTTGACTTTGTTCACATACACACAAACAACTAGTATGTTGTGGCCACCACAAGACTTTCTTCTATATTTTCCTATACATATTCAATCAGTAACAATATTTAAAAAAAAAAAAAAAAAAAAAAAAAAAAAAGATTTTTTTTTTTTTTTTTTTGTTAAAAGTAAAAAAAATCGATAACTTTGTTTTAAATTATCACAGATTTATGGTTCAACCATTCGTTTTAAAGGTATTGACGAGATCTTTCGAATGATACCCATCTTCAAAATTTAATACCCCCGGGGGGGTACTTCCCCCCCAGGGGGGGAACCGATGCCCCCCCATGCACAATTTTTTTTTCCTAGTTAACTACTACTATCATCAATAATTCAAATTAATTTTACAATCACAAGTTTAAAATAACTCTCATTATGCCCATTTATACGGAATTTTGTCCTATGCTGCCATGTTAAAAATTTGCATAAAATGCGATTACAGCGCCACCTGTTGAGCTATTGATCCTCAAATCTAATGGGCACCAGTTCATGTCAGGGTGCAACTAAATACCAAGTTTGGTTAAATTTCATTCATATGTTCGTGAGATACAGCGTCCACAAAAAAATGATACAGACACACAGACAGACAGACAGACAGACAGACAGACACACAGACAGACAGACAGACAGACATTTTCTAAAAACTATCAATTCGTGTTCAGGACATCCCAAAACGTGTAGATCCGTCAAAAAACGGAGGTCGAAAATTTTCGCGAATCCAATACTTTCTCTATATTACATATAGAAGAAAGTAAAAATAAAATGCAAACAAAAAGTTCAAAATTTGGGAGAAATCGACAATATATAAAAATTTCAATTTTTTAATAACACAACAAATTAACATCAGAACATAAAATTATTTCTCAAGTTGTAGCATTAAGAATATTTAATAATAAAAGGAAAAGAAATCAGCAGATTTTTAGTTCCTTATTATACTGTACGTATGGGGAACTTAGATAATAATGAAAATTTTCAATCTCAGTTATTTGAGATTTTTACACGTTTTCAGGTGTGAGGAATCCAAAAATAACAAAACTGATATGGTGTCTGTTACTGTGTTTAGTTTGTTAGTCTGTGTACATATCTCAAGAACAAATGGTTGTAAAGAGAATGGACTGGTTTTTAAATATAACTTATGACACTGGCAAGAACCCTATTGATTTGCAACAGTCTACTTTAAGAACTTCATAAGTTATTAGAAATTTACAATTTTCTTAACATAAGAGAACAGGGGAAATTTTCACTTAATCCATTAAATGCCGCTATATGAATACTAAGGCCGTGCCGATTAATCGGTTCGGTTAATCGATCAATGCTTAGTCCCGATCAATTTTTTGATTAATTCGATTAAAAAATTTCAAAATCCGATTAAAATTTTCAAACTACGAATTAAAGAAAAAATGCTCTTCTGCCTACAAAATATTTTTTCACATATTTTGCTAACAAACATCCACCAAATAATGAAAAAGCAAAAAAATAAAATAAAATAAATAAAAAAATAAATCACAATAAAACCTCTCAAAAGAAGTTGTTGCACTTTTGTTGATAGAGAAAAGGGGGAGGACAGTCATTAAACAAAATGCCTCTTCATGTGCATGCTGGAGCAATACCCCTGTCTGTAGCCTTCTACAGAAAATGTTGGTTAGGGTAACAGTATTTTCAGAAACAAGAAGCTTTCAAAAAATAAAAATGCTAAAGATTTAAAAAAAAAAAAAAAAAAAAAAGAAAGAAAGAAGGGATTGGGATTTTCACTATCCCTCTGATGAAGAAAATGAGAACAGGGTTTCATACTATTTTCAAGCATTTATTGTCTGTTCAGAATTGCTAATAGTAACTATTGAAGCAGAAACAGAAAATAACATTCCGTGTTCTAGTCCAAAGTGACAAAAATGAACTAAAATATAAGAATTTGAGATTTTTATGATAAAGATATGGAATTTTGAGAATTCGTTTAAAAATAGTGACAAGCGAGATGGACAAGGCCTGTAAATATAAAATTAAAATATGTGTAATTTCATTTAATGTTTCTTTCAAAAGGAAATGAAAAATTAACTTATTTTTAAAAAAAATTGAATAAGTGAAAATATTTATATAAAATTAACACTTAAAGCCACCAATTATTACTCTGAAAATTGAATTAAATTTCAGCTATGAAACAGATATAATTGATTAGACAAAAATTTTCAGTCAAACTTTTGAATAACATATATATATATACACACAATATGAGAGTTTTATTCATCGATTAATGAAGTACGATTAACCCAGTTAAAACTCTTAATCGATTCCCACCCCTAATGAATACCATTAAAAATTGTTGAACTTTCATATGTTTTGGGTTTCCAGGTGCATTTCTAATCATATGTAGTTGAATACTAAAAAAATATTATTTTGTTAGAAGATATGATATGATTCCAAAATGGAAGATTTGGCACATAATTGGGGTAAAATAGATGTTGAAAAACTGCAAAAACCTTTTAAATTAGTTTTAATGATCCCTGTTTGTTATAATATAAGAAAAGAAAGGTTTTATTTCATATCCATTGTTTTAAACCCCTGTACTCAAATGAGTTATTTTTGCAGAAAAACAGATATCTTTGTTTGAATAATTAATAATAATAATAGAATTTACATTACAAACTTTTTGAAAAAAATTACCAACAAAGTTAGAGACTACAATATTTAATGTAAAAAACACAAAATATATTTATCTTAATTACTTGTAGAGAAAAAAATTCTTAAACAATTGTTCCTGCAGCAGGAGCTTTAGTGACTAATGGTTAAAACATGCTTTAAAAGAAATTTTTTGTCATAAAGATGTTAAATCAGATTTTAAATATCAGTTATGATGCTGGAATGAACATTATAAACAAACTGTGAACATTCTACTTTGAAAATTTCGTAAGTTTCTGATAATTATGATTTTCTTAACATATGGCAGGATAAAGCAAAATTCCGTTTGAACATCCTTTTTGAGGGATGTTTCCATGATGGAAAATTCTCTCCACTTTTCATTTTATCTCACGAGCCTGGGATTTAGTTAACCACTAGGAGTTTGAATACAGATCAGTAGTATGCAGTTGTATTTGCATTTAGCAAAAATATTGCAATTTTTTCAATGAAATGATAGTTTTCTTAAAAGATAATACCGCTGATTTATATAACAATGCAGTAACACCTCCATCCGCTGACGAAAAAACGAAAAACAATGACCACTATAGCAAAATTCGAGAATTTTTCATTTTAAGTATATATATATATATTTTAAAGTGTGATGGAATTTCTTGGAGGCCCCCTCAGTGTAAGGGCCCAGGGCACATTCCCCTAATGCCCTGCCTTAAATCAGGCACTGTTTCCATCATAAAGATGTCAGACTATTTTTAAAATGTCATTTATGATACTGGTTTGAATATCATTGGCTATGAATATTATTATTTGAAAATTTTCATAAGTTATTGAAAATTTAAAATTTTCTTAACATAGCAGAACTGTTGGTTTAAATGGGTCCACAGAGTGAAAAGCAGAGTCTTTTACACAATCACAACATTTAATAATATAGAAAAGAAGAATAACATAATGCTGGCATTTCTTGCCGCACGCTTAGCAAAGCTTTCTCGTACAGACTCATATATAAACCTCTCTCTCTCTGAGAAGCGAAGATGCGCTGTTGATTACGTAATACAGTTACGTCACATCTGACGTCATGACAGGTGTGCGCTAGTTAACAGATGATATGAGGAAACATGCATTGAAATCCTACAAGAACATTTCACATTAACTTGCATTATTGAGACCATTGCACTGAAAATGCAGTCATTTGCAAAAGTTTAAGACCAGTATTTATTCTATTCTATTTAAGACCAGTATTCAGTACTATTTCAAGACGTTTGGTCAAAGATTTTGGTTTATCATCCCATACAGCTGCAAGGAAGCCTCGACTTACTTAAGTATGAAAAAGAAACGACTCTTAAAGTCCACAAATTTCCCTGAAATTTTAAATTTACTAATAGCTTGATTCACAGCGGTCTTACTTACATTTACCCTCGAACTTATTTGACGTTCAGAAAATCCAATTTTATGCAGAGTCAATATTTCTGACCTTTTTGTAACAGTAAGTGAAGGTTTTTTACCCATTACAATAATTACACAACAGCACTCTCTATGATAAAATCAAATAAACAACCGGCGATAAACGTGCTGGCACCTTTATTTATAGCAGTAACATACGTCTGATGCAATCAGCACATGAGATGACACAATAATCTGCACAAATGATGCAATGTGTTAAAATACTGAAAATCGGCAACTGGTCTTAAACTTTTGCAAGTGACTGTACTATGAAATAGTAGGTCAACTAAATTACAAAACTGAATCCAATATAAAAAAAAATTAACAAATTAAGATAGGGTAAATGTATCACACTGAATGTTTGGTAGCATATTAGGCTGGGTATTTTGATCTGTCACCATGTGGGAGGAATTGGTCACCTATGCCAATAAGTTTTTTATTTATTTATTACTTCCATTATCCTACTACCGTAGGTAATAGAAGGATTGTATTCAGTCCAAAAATTCGATATTGAGTTTTCACCTGATTTACACGTTTTAAGGTCTCCTGCGTCCAAATAAGCAGTTTTTGGCAATTGTTCAGTGTGTGTGTGTATGTATGTGAGGAATATTTTGGCTATTATATCTTCGAAACTAATAAAGATAGAACTACGAAACTTGAAAATTGAGACAGGTCTGATAGATTTTCCAAATTTTGTTGAAAATTGAAAAAAAAAAAAACGGAAATGAGACATCGGAAACCGGAAGTGTGACTGTAAGTCCGTATCTCGAAAACGGCTCTAACGATTTTATTCAAATTCGCTATATAAACACTCTATTAGATGTTCTTTTGAATGATATAATTGGTTAGTTCAAGAAATTTGATAGGTGTTCTGTATAAATAGCTCAATTTGAGGTCTCGCAAGCACGCTTTCAGGTTCCTTTAAAAATGGCTGTGTGGATTTTTTTTTTTAACTTGCCATATTAACTTCCTTTTAAATATCCTTTTATATGTAATTATTGTTTTTTAGTCAATAATTGATTATTCCAAGTTTTGGTAAAAGTTATCTCAAAAACGGCTCTAATGATTTTCTTGAAAATTGTTACATAAATCCCTTTTAGATATCCTTTTTCATGTATTATGTCGTTATTACAGGAAAATTAACAGCCATCCTGCTTAAGCAGGTGAGTTTTAGATCTCGGAAATTGGTGTTTAAAAAAATAACTCAATTTTTTTTTCTTATTTTTTAACTCGCTATGTAAGCTTTGTTTTATGTCTTTACATTTGTATTAAGTTTCTTTTAGCGAAAAAAAAATTTAGGTTTCTACTTTGTTAGGTCAATTTTATGTATTCTGATCCCATTAGCTTCAAAAAATGTATATAATGCATGCAATAGCGGGTAATGGAAGTTGAGTGGTTGTTTCACACCAGATTTTTTTTATGCTAAGGGGTTACAGGGGTTTCAAAGGCTAAAATTGTCCTAATATAGATATTAGGATTTTCCAGTTTATTCGGCACAGGTTAACATTATCCCAGAGAGCTGATATTCTGCTAAAAAGTGTTTAGGGTGAAATAGAAAAAAATTAGAGGGTATACATATCAGATTTAGAAACAACAAAAAATAAAAATACAATTTCTCCCTCATTTATGGGACACCCTATTATTTATGTGCAGTAACCTTAGTTTCTTTATTATAATTTCTAATTCCATTTAGAACCCATTCTAAAAAACTCAAGCTAAAATATTTCTAATACAGTAGAACCCTGATAATTCGGACCCCGTTACTCCGGATCAGTCTGGTTGATTTTTTTTTTTTTCAAGTTTGAGAAACGATCAGCAAATTTCCATAACATTATTTTTTTCATCCTCGTATTCTGAATAAAAAAGTCTTTTCTGAAATTTTTTTGGAAGAATATCTTACGCTTTCCTATTTAAACTCTTTCATGTTATTTTTCATAGAAACAACAATGTATCACTTTAAGTTTGGCAATTCCAATTTTCCCAGTTTTCTATTTAATCCATTTAGAAATGTCATCAGAAGCTCCAGTCACGATAAGAAAACTCCCGAGTCACTGATCGGATTCTACTAGACAGCAACTCCAGCCAGGTGTTTTCTTATCGGCACCAGAGAATGTTGTGGTCCATCACGTGTCTGATTCTTTTCATTCCTTTGTGTGCAGTGTTTTTAAGCATACATTTTTAGCTATGGCGACGAAACAAAAATATAATTTTGTGGCTATGCAAAAGAAATTGGAAGCATTGAGTAGAATTGATAAAGGTGAATCCTTAAAAAAGATTGCTTGTGAATTAGGAGTAGAGACCTCGACAGTGTCCGATTGGAAAAAAATCGAAAAACAATCGAGGATTTTTGCTCGAAATTAATTTCTAACGACAGTTTGGACAATCGGAGGAATGTTAAAAAAGCTAAACTTGAAACACTAGATGAAGCATTATTCGTTTGGTTTTGCACAGAAAGAGATCGTGGTTTATCTATATCAGGTCCTATAATCCAACAGAAAGCCTTAAAGTTAAATGCAAAGTTGCCTAATGGTGATCCAGATTTTACTGCCAGTCAAGGATGGTTAAATAGATGGAAAAACCGGCATGGTGTGCGCCAACTTACTGTGACGGGTGAGAGCTTGTCTAGTGGCAAAATCGCAGCTGAAAAGTTCAAAAAGAAATTTGAAAAATTTGTTAAAACAGAAGAATTAATGGCAGATCAGATCTACAAAGCCGATGAATCAGGACTATTCTACCGCATGTTGCCAAATAAAACTTTAGTCTCAAAATTAGAAGAATCAGCTAAAGGATATAAAAAGAGCAAAGACCGCCTCACTATAATGGCTTGTAGCAATGCATCAGGAAAGCACAAATTTCCTCCTCTTATAATTGGAAAATCCAAAAATCCCCATGCACTAAAAAACATAAATCATAAGATTTTACCTGTAGTTTACCGCTCCCAGAGGAGTTCTTGGATGGACTGCAAAATTTTTAAAGAGTGGTTCTTTGTCTATTTTGTTCCGGGTGTTACAAAATATTTAAAATCGTGCAACTTACCCATCAAAGCTGTCCTCCTAATTGATAATGCTCCGTCACACCCCGAAGCAAGTGAACTGACAGAAGGAAACATAATGGTAAAGTTTTTTCCACCTAATGTGACAGCTCTAGTACAGCCAATGGACCAAGGGGTTCTTCAGAACATTAAGAAAGTTTACAAACGACAAATGCTGAATGAACTTTTAGATAGAGAACAAGGAGTGGTAGAGATTCTCAAATCAATCAATATCAAGAAAGTAATCTATATAATTGCTGAATCTTGGGATCAGGTTGCTCAGAGTACACTCCGAAAGTCGTGGAAGAATTTATGGCCTACAAATTGTGATTTCTCGGATAATAAGCTTGAAACAGAAGGAGGAATAAGCAAGAATGAAAGAGAAATTACACCTGAAGATTTTGTGTGCATGTTATAAAAAATTGATGGTTGCTCTGATGTTGACATCAGCGACATTAACTATTGGTTGGAAACAGAAAATAATGAAGGTTATGCCTCACTTACAGATGACAAAATAATCGTTCTGTGCACAACTGAAGAAAATGAAGATGATACAGACGAAAGTACCATTATCAATGATGATCAACCGAAAGTTATTAGCCATGATGAAGCAACATCTCATTTAGAGCAATTAATGGTTTATTTTGAACGTCAGGTGGAAACTACACCCAACGAACTACGTATGCTCAAGCAGATACGTGACCGTGCGGCCCGCAAAAGGTATACTACATTGGCACAGCAGAAGATTACTGACTTTATAACAAAGTAAACATTTTTACTGTCTGTAAATATTCTATATGTTTCATATAAAGGTGATTTTGTGTAAGTATGTTTTATTTTATTTCATTTTTTCTCATTCTCCGGATAATCCGGATTTTCGATAATCCGGATTGGGTCTGGTCCCAATTAATCCGAATTATCGGGGTTCTACTGTACTACAAAAAATATATAATTTTCTTAATATATATATATATTTTTTTTAATCTCAAATTTTTTTTTTTTTTTTTTTTTTTAATGTCTAATATGTACATTAGCATGCAATGCTGAATGTGTAAACTTTAACAAACAAGTCTTTTATTAAGTAAGCATATCACATGGTTAATCATAAGATTTTTGTCATAACTCCTGATCCCATTCAAATCCTACTCTAAAGCTTTTAGTATTATAAAATACTTGAAAAAAAAAAAAAAAAAACTAGTGTAATTATTTTTTATTTAAAATTTCAAAATTTTTTTAATTTTGACTCAACATAATGATGTTGCATAACAAATTAAATCGTATAAAGTGCTCTTTAAAATGAGGGGTCAGAAACTTTAACCTTTACAGAAATTGAGAAATTTGAAATAAAAAATGCTTATACTAGCTAAAAGATAAAATTAATCCTTTTAGAACAACATATATTAGCATCATTAACTACATTAGTCTTTTATCAATGTGTAGAAAATTCTTAAAGTTATAATGACATCAATTTTTGTGAGATGCCTAAATTTATCTATTCATATTTTTTTAATGTTCACATGCAAGTTTCATAGAAATTTGATGTCAGGTAGAGTGAGTGGTTGATTTGGCATGGAATGAGCCATTTAGACAATTCACAAATGCTAAATTAGTAAATTACACATCTTGCAAATATTTAAAAAAAAAAAAAAAAAAAAAAATGCAAAATAAGGTCTAATTATTTAACAGTTATTTCTAATTATTTAACAGTAGTTGTTTTCTATTTAATAGTTGATAACTTTCTGAATATAAAAATAGAATTTAAAATTATGTATTAGGTTACGCATAATCTTATAACAAATTACCCAAGAATAACATTTGATTTGGCTGCCGGTGATGATAGGTCAGGGAAGAAAGAGTTCCACTTTTTTTGCCACCATTATTTTCCTACAAATATTTCTAACCTAAAAAATCTCAAGAATATGATAATAAATTTTGTATAGAAATACTGGTGGCAGAAAAAGAACAACTCTTTCATTCCTGATAGGTATTGTATTCCTGTAAAATTCTATACAAATTTATATCAGTCTCACTTCTTTTTGTGCTATAATTTACAACCCCTTTCTCCATGACTATATCTACACTAAGCGACAAAAAAAAGCCGCACTGCAGAAAAAATGACTTTTACTTTTTTTATTTATAATAACTTTAAAATTAAGGGTTGAAACAAATAAAACTGTCTTGTTTGCATAATACCAAAGGGGTGAAATGATACCTATGTACATTTTCGATTTAATAATTCACTTTATTGCACTCTACGAAGTACTTTTTAAAAATCTGAATTTTCTTTTTGAACATAATGCAATAACCATACACTTTGTATTCTATTATGATTTATTATATGAAATAAACAAGTTATATTTTAATATACGAAATAAAACTATTTGTTAGATCTAAGCAATTTTTTATTAAAAATATGTATTCTGCATTGAGTTAATTCCACCTTTATATGGAATTACTGCTTTAATGCGCAATGGCTTAGTTTTATACAGTGCTTTAATATAAATCTCAGAAATTTCAATGTGCCAAATATCACAAATATTTTTTTCTAGTTTGGCAGAGTTATAGGTTGCCAATTTTGAATCATCTACCCTCTCCCCCGCCTTTTTATAGACGAAACATTTTTGAGCGGATTGCGATTAGGACTGTTTCCATATCTGGTAAAGAAGAAATTCTATAATATCCTTTGTGGGATTTAACTTAAAGTGAAAAAAGATATTACTTACAGAATTACAGGTTCTCATGGGAATGGATAGGAAATTTTGACAATTTGAAGTGAATAAACTTACCACAGACGCCGTGTAGTAATGTACATTTTCATCTTGAAATGTTGTTTGCGAAAACCAAATGTCCGAGATACCTCCGAAATAGTCGGTCATGCACCACTTTTATGAAGATTGCGTTTTATATCGAGTTAATTGATCCCTTGAGCATAAAAATTTGCCTGACTGTTTGAAAAGTTATGCACCTCCGTACCATAATGTACGGAGAATGTGTCACTGTTTTTAAAGTGCGATTTTCATTAAGTCGGTGATATTTTCATTGTCAGATCTGCTTGTTTTCTTTAGCTCAAAATAAGTTAAACTTGACTCATCAGAGAGAACCAGTTCAGCCCAATAGTTAACTAATCATTTTTTAATTTTTTTTAGCCATCTGAAGTCTTGTTTTCCTAATTCTCTTCACTAAGAATGAAAATTTTTCAAACTTTCTGTCATTTAAATCTGCTTTGTTCAATAGTTGCTGCACTGTAGTTAAAGAAATTATGCTGCTAAACACTTTTTCTGAATCTCTTTTATGTTTTAAATGTAATACAAACCGATTTTATAAGCAATGTCTTTTTAACTTATGGTCATCTCGCTTGGATGAGCAACATGGCCGCCTTAAGCAAAATTTCCTGTGTAAACGACGAAAATTTTTTATATCTTGCTAAAAGCCATTTTACCAATATTTCATTAACATTTAATTATTTTGCCATCTCACGTATTAAAATATTTTTTTATTTTCATTTAAAAATTAATACTTTTTGTGGCATCATTAACTGCCTTATTCTTACCATTTTTGAAATAATTTCTAAAATTACAATTTTCCTAACAATTGAATTTTGTTTTTAACACTGGACTCAAAGCTAAAATGTATGTGGAGGACAACATAATAAAATCTGTTCAAAAATTTGCTTTTTAAACGATAATATTGGCAGTTGTAGAAGGTGAAAAGGAAAATGTCCAAGTGCAGCTTTTTTTTGTCGCTTAGTGTATCTGTCTATATATATTATTATATATGTATATAATATATTGTTCATATATAATACTTTATAAGATCCCACTAAGTTAAAAAAAAAAAAAAATACAAACAGACACAGCATCTTTTTTTAGATAAACTTTTATTAAATATAAATTTTAACAACATTCAATATACAAAATCTCTTTATAGAGTACATATATATTTACACTTTTAAGTGCAACAGAAATATTTCATTTTCATAATTTATGAAAAGAGAAGTAAAGATAGAAAAAACACTGCTTTTAACACAGAAGTGAGTAGAATCATAGAACGAGTATGTCTTTAAAATCCCACTTCCCTTACAAAATACAAAGAAAGAATGACAAAAATAGGACATACATATGCTAAAAAGAACATTTCTTTTTTTCTTCTTCTTTAATTTTAAAAGATACAAAAAATGTTGCAGAGAAATAAAACATTCACTTTTATATTCACAATAAAAATATACAAAGATTAAATTTAACAGAAATAACAGTGTTGAAAATAAAGTAGTGCCAATGGACAGATAAAGTTGCAGAGTATTGAGTGTGCACAAACAGGATAAAGGAGTACCGAGGTCATGCAGCTGAACATGAATAGAGTGTATATAACAGCTGATCCATTTAGAAGTGGTAATATATTGCTGTACAGCAATAAGGACGGTGTCACTTTTACCACTCAAAAACATATTTAGAAGAAGTAATCTGGCAGTCATATACCCCGCGACAAAAAGATAGGTACAAAGGGTTTTTTCTTTGATTTTTCATTAAATAACATTATCTAAATTGTACTTATCATTTATTATTATCATAAAATAACACTATTCCCGGACTAATTTTTGTTTTAAGACTAATTTAGAAAAATTTTTAAATTAAAAATTTTCTAATTTAAGACTACACACTTCGACAAAAAGATAGGAACAAAGGGCTTTTTTTTTTAATTTTTGAATATGATTATTTTCAATATGAATATTTTGAATATGATTCAAATATTTAATATGTTTTTGGTATGATAATATTTTGTCATGATAATAAATGATCAGCACAATTTAGATAATGTTATATTATGAAAAATTTTAAAAATCCCTTTGTTCCTATCTTTTTGTCGCGGAGTGTAGTCTTAAATTAGAAAACTTTTCTAAATTAGTCTTAAAACAAAAATTAGTCCGGGAATAGTGTTATTTTATGATAATAATAAATGATAAGCACAATTTATATAATTTTATTTTATGAAAAATCAAAGAAAAAACCATTTGTACCTATCTTTTTGTCGCGGGGTGTAAATTAAAATTGAGGTTGTCAAAAAAAAAAAGCATTTGAAACATCGGAATGTTATATCAAGGATAATTTGAAGCCTTTGGGGAGACACTTATTGTATAGGACACTTGCACAATGAGTCAAAACATTTTGAGTAGATCAGAGACTGTAGAATTGTACTGCACAGGTCAGCATCTATTTTTTAGCATCAGATAGACATTGTAACTTACCTCCTTTCCATAGACAGTTGATAGACTGGATGTGAATTATCCATAAAAGTTGGCCCAAGGTAAAATATAAAGGCTCTCTGTCCCTGTCATCAATAACCAATATCTTGCCAACAATATCCGAGAGCTTACCAACATTTAACAGTAGTTAATTTTTACTGGTGATTATATTCAAGTAACGTAATTTTACTTGTAAGTTTTTCGTTACAGATTTTTTTTTCTTTTCTAGCTATATTACCACTGCTTTATTTACAACCTAAGTATAATAAGTATATTTTAAACAACATTATGTAATTTCATAATTTTAGTGTAGATAAAATTAAAAATTCAGTGAAATCCAACTGAAATTTTAACATATTTTCCCCATTTTCAGTCTGAAATATTTCTTTTATTTGAAATGAAATTTATGATCACATACAAAAAAAAAAAAAAAAAAAAAAAAAAAAAAAGCTCAAAGTTAAGTAAAAAACTATATATGAATTCCCAAACAGACTTTTAAAATATAGATAAGAAGCTCCATTTAAATTACTGGTAAAATAATGGAGATCTTAAATATATATATATATATATATATATACGGACTTAAATAAAGTAAATCTAATTACTTTTAACACGTTAAGTGATTTTATATTTACTTCTTCACATCTTCACACACCAAAAAATTAATGAAAGCACAACCGGTTATGAAAGCACATGGCTTTTCTTCTTCATGTGCAAAACGTGTGGGAGCCTTGGAGTCAAAAGCAAGACAGTAGTGTAGACCAATATTGCTTTTGCCTCCAAGGTAGTAGCACGTGTTTTGTACCTGAAGAAGAAAGGCTACATTCTTTTATAACTGGTAGTGCTTCCATTAATTTTATGGTGAGTGAAATTTTAACTTTAAATATTGATTGTACACCAGTTCTTTAATTTAGTTTTGTTTTGAATACTTAGTTTATCAGATAATCAATCCCTGATCGCAGTAAAATAAGTCACAGATAATATTAAGCAAAAAGAAATTGAACACCCCTTATTATAGTGAAACAAATATAAGCTTTATTTATGAGGTGGAAGCAACATAATTTAATGATTTTTTTTTTTTCTTAATTACAACCAGTGTTGCCAACACAAACTTTTTATCTCCACTAAAAGTGCACATGAAAATCCGCTAAAAATTCAATTGCCCATAGTGTAGCACTAGTGCAATATAAAATCCAATCCGTTAAACCTTTATTTTTTTCCCGTAGATTGTGTCAAAAATCCACTAAATTTAGTGGAAATTCTGCTAAATTGGCAACACTGATTACAACAAAACGTTGAAACACAAAATAATGAAAATGTCATTTTGTCTCCAATTCTTTTTTATAATGTTGAAAAATGATTTAAAATAACACATGACATGTATTCATAAATTTAACAAGAGAATATTATTCTTACAAAAAGCAAGACTTTTAAAAAATTACATAGTCATACAAGTGAATATTTATATGAACAACAAATATTTAATATTCATGTAAAATTTCACACAATCTCTATTAACAGTAACAATTGTTAAGCTGAATTATCCATTCATGTTTTCATTGAACAACATTAGCTAAAATATTAATAAATTTCTTATAATACTTTACCATACGTACCTATACATATTTATTTATTTATTTATTATTATCTACATATTCTTTAATTTAGTTATGTGTCATATTTTACAAAGAAATAGCTTTAAGGAAAAATACTCCTGGTATTTAGCAAAATATTATTGGCAGATCATAAATGCACAATATAAAAATTAATTTTAAAATAGAAATCTTTTAATATAATTATAAAATTTGAAAGAAATTCAAAATAAATATCACAGCATAATTTTAAATAAAAATCGCAGATATTCAAAGTATTTCATGTTTTTTTTTTTTTTACTAATTATTTAAACTAACTAAAACTATTTGGAAATAAATCCTGACACAAAATAAAACTTTGAGAACATTTAGCAAAATAATAATAATAATAAAGAAGTAAAGCTTTAGAGTACATTACTTATATTCATAATAAAGTTAATTAATTTTTTTATATTTTGGCATGAGAAATGTCAAAGTGCCATTTTGTGTTTTAAATGAATGTCAAATTCATGACAACTAAATACCACATAATCCAAAATTCTTTACATCGATAAAGACTTTAAAAAAAAGGGGGGATGGGGGGAGAAGGTGGGCATGAAGAGAGTGAGGGAGGGGGAGGAACGATTGAATGAAAACTATTTCATGTCATTGAAAAATTTCTAAATAAGTATTGGAGAACTAAAAAAGATTCTATGCACAACTCTGTGTCATTAAGAATACACATATATAAAATATTATAATACATATTCAAAATTATTACAAGAACTTATGTTACTCTATTATGTAAGTTATACATATATATTCTGATTTCATATCTTATTGGGCGGTGTTGGAGGCACAGACTGAGGAAAGAGATCAATACTATCTTCACTGTCACTATCACATCTGTTATGCTTACTCTCCCCTGAAAAAAAAATAATAATTAATTAATTAATTAATTTTTAAAAAAAATCATTATTTAAAGAGAGGTGTTTTTTAAGTAATAAGTACAAAACTTTGAATAAACACTGTAAAATGTCATTCTGAGATGCTTTCATATTACTATTTATGTTTTTAAAGTAGTTTATGATAACTTTTAAAAGAAAGTAGAAAGAAAGAAATATAAGGGGATTCCCAATCTTTTTTCTAATTAAAAACACGGATGTTCTAAGCATTTTCTAATGACAAAATAAGACTTTAACCATATTATAACATTGATTGGTTTTGTACTAAAACCAAACATATGCAACAATTTTTCAGTATTTTTTTTTTTTTTTTTCTAGTTTCAATCAATTTTTAATCTTTTGTTCTTTCTTTATCTATTAGATAACAGTACTGCTCCAAAATTTCAAAAATAATGTCCCAGAGGAAAACACATAAAGTGATACTCCTACTACTATTATTAATAATTCATATTAATTTTAGAATCATTTATCAAAAAATACTCTTATTTTGTCCTACATTACCATATCAAAAATATAGCAGCCAACTTGTTGAGCAAATGATCCTCAAATGTGATCAGCACCAGTTTAGGTCACGGTCCAACTAGATACCAAGTTTGGTTAAATTTCATTCGCTGATTCGTGAAATACAGCCTCCACAAAATTTACTATACAATACGTACATGCTAAAACACACACAGAACAGACAGACTTTTTTAAAATGGTTGTCATGTTCAAGATATCTGAAAAGGTGTAAATCCATCAAAAAACAGAAGTAGAATGTTTTTACAAATCCATCCTGTACTTCATATATATATATATATATTCAAGCTTATATTCTAAACAATTTTAAATTTGATTAGTCCTCCCCCCCCCAAAATAAAAAAAAAAAAAAAAAAAAAAAAAAGAGAGTGAGCAATAAATATATGTGAATGAATGAACATGTGCACATCTCTCTCAGTAATATGTAAGTTTATAAACAAATTAAACTGTTCACATTAAAATAAAAAATACTTATAACAAAAAGTTTCTTTTTCAATAATTTGCTTTGTTACACAGTCTCTCAATGACAAATGCACTGCTCAGAGTTCAATGGAATTCCCTCAAGTGCTTATGATCTCCTTTTATATTCTTTGGTAAAGGGCAAAAGTGAGAAATAAGTAGATTATAAAAGAAAGAAAAAAAAAAAAGTTAATTGACTCCATTTCAAATTGAGATAGGGCTTCAAGATTTTGGAAACTGTAAACCCCTAAGCTATCATTTTTGCCAAATTTCATCACCAATCACCATTTACTTGATATAAAATGATTTTTCCACCCATTTTACCTTATGCTTACTGAAGAGCAAATACGATACATGTACAGGAAACTTTCACCGACTATAAAAAAAAATCAACTTTCTAGATGTTCAGCACAAAATGTTTCTGAATAGATTAAAAAAAAAAAAAAAAAAAAAAAAAAAAGAAAAGAACTTTGGGGATGGGATGAATAAAAAGCTACAAAAAACATATATTTTAAAATAAGTTACCAGAAAATGCTGAGATTTACACAAAACCCATTGATTCTCTATTTGATAAAGATGTGTTAAACTTTTTATACTAAAAAAAAAAGAGAGAAAGAGTAATTTAAGGTTTTAAAAGGAAGACTAATACTAAAACTAACTACAAGTCAATTTCACAGTTTATAAAAAAAAAAAAGGAAAAAGAACATACCACAAAGTTTTAACTTTTCTTCCAATGATTTGATCTTATCAGACAAGTCTTCGATTTCTAAAATTATATCACTAGCATTCTACATAAAAAAAAAGAAAATTAAAATAATAAAACATAAATTTTAAATACAATATAGAACTAAATGCACAGAGAATTTTGATCAAATTAAATTATTGAAAATTAAGTTAAAAATAATAATATATTTAACTAAAAAATAATATAGAATTCATGCAAAACTTTTTAACCAAATATTTCCTAGAAATTCAGAGTAGAACACAATAATTATCTTTCCAGTATTTGAAATAACCTTAGTATTCAGTAGAAATATTAAACTTATGCATTTTTTATACATTTAAGGCAGGGTTGGCAAAGTGGGCCCACCAACAAAAACCCACTGGGTTTTTGCAAATAAGCGGGTTTTTGTTAAAAATTATTTATAATTTACAAATCCCATCTATAAAGTATAGAAAACACCGTACCTTTAAAGAAAAAACTCTTATTTTTATTTTCTAGAAAATAGTATTAAACATAAAAAGTAACTACAGTTATAAATATAATAAAAGCAAGTTTATCTTTTATAATTGGTTCAATTTTCCTTTTCCTGTAAAACCGAACGATATTTTTTTTTAACAGCGGACATAAATGTTGTCCAGAATCAATATTTAATTAATTAAATTGTTTAGTTTTAAAACTTTATAATAATTTTATTTTAATTTTAGTACCAACATAATTATAAATCTAATAAAATAAAATTTTCTTCTATAACCTTTTCAACTATTAAAAAACTTAAAAAAAAAAAAAAGTATAAAGCAGTGCAACTTATTTTTATAATTAAAACTAGTTAGCATAAGTGGACTCTGCTCAGTTCCCCATCATATATATATATGTTCTCATAAATTTCTAGTACAGGACATTCTCTTAACATGATTATCATGTTAAGAGAAATAAATCGGACCAAACTCTTAACACAGAGACAGAATGAAATCCCCACCTAATAGGCTATCACATTGATATATTTATCTTATTCTAATCTATTAATTTATTTTATTAGGATCAATTTCGTAGTTTCGTTTTCATGCTACTATTTCCAATGCAACAATCCTCAAAATGCATATTTATATGGGATATCCTCCCATTTTGCTATGTTGATAAAATCGTAAGAAAACGAGTAACTTGCAAAATTTTCCTATTAGAATATTTGTAGTCAGTTATGTTCAAACAAGTATCATAAATGTTATTTTGAAGTTGTCTGATATATTTATGATCCGGAAAATGGACATTTATGCTCAATTTCGCCCTATTCTGCCATTTTAAGTAAATCGTAAATTCCAAATAATTTTCGAATTTTTTAAATTGAAAAATTTATACTCTATGATGTTCATGCCAGTACCCTAAATAATATTTCAAAAGTGGTCTGACATCTTTACGATGAAAATGTTCCTCAAAATTGACATTTATCTGAAATTTTGCCCTATACTGCTATGCTAAGAAATTCGTAAATTTCCAGCAACTTGCGAAATTTTCAAAGTAGCATTTTTCTAGTTACTGATGTTCATTCCAACATCAAAACTGATATTTTAAAACTGGTCTCATATTTTTTCAGTAAAAATTTTCCGTTTAATACACGTTTAAATAAAATTTTGCCCTATTCTCCCATGTTAAGAAAAGTATAAATTTTTAATAACTTACAAAGATTTTTAATTTGAATGTTGCAAATGAATAGGGTTCTTGCCAGTGTCGAAAATAATATTTTAAAACTGATCTGACTTCTCTGTGACAATTTGTTCTTGAGATATCATGTACACAGACGAACGGACTTACAAACTAACACACACCATACAAATTTTGTCATTTTTCGGATTCCTCACACATGAAAACGTGTAAAAAAGTAAAAAAACCGTGGTCGAAAATTTTCACGATTACCTAAGTTCTCCATCTATAGCATGATGGGGAACTAAAAAATTTAAATGATATGTATTGTATTTAAGAATTAAAATTCTTTTATTTTATCAGTTATTGTCATTAATATTTATTTTAAATAAGCATACATTAAAATAAAATATAGCTTAATCTTACTAATTAACACTATTTTAATATTAGAATCAAACCAATTTTTATTTCTAAGATAAATATTAGATTAATTATTAATTAGTAGTTTAATATAATTAGGTGTATTACAACTAATATGCTAAATAACATATATCTAACATTGCAATGCAAATGTATTCAAACATAAACCCACAAAAGCCCAGAAAAACCCACAAATGCCCAGAAAAACCCGCAAAAACCCAGAAAAACCCAAGTGGGTTGGGTTTTTTTTAGAAAAACCCGGGTTTTTGCCAACCCTGATTTAAGGTCATCCCCCCCCTCCCCCAATAACACTTGTTTGAAATAAATATATTTAAAAAATTATATATATATATATATTATATCTTTATATATATATTTCTTTTGTGCGTGTGTATGTCACTGAACTCCTCCTAAACGGCTGGACTGAGTTTAATGAAATTTTTTGTGTGTCTTCAGGTGGATTCGAGAATGGTTTAGATTTACAAATGAAAGTTGTAACTTAATTAGTTCTTTCTTAATTAATTTTTAACCAACTCTTTCAACAACTTTTCCACGTAGATGGCGTGAGTTGTCGTAAACAAGATGTCAGAATTTATTTAATGTTGAAATGAAAAATGAATTTTTAACCGTATCTTACGAAGTGTTTAAAATATTTTTTCAAAGTTAATATTTTAGAATCGTAAACACGATGTCAGAATTTATTTAATGTTGAAATGAAAAATGAATTTTTAACCGTAAGTGTTTAAAATATTTTTTCAACGTTAATATTGTTAAAATGTTAAAATTAGTTAAAATGGTATATTCTTTTAAAAAAGTCGTGAAAATCCGACGGAGTTATTTTATGTTAAAATGAAAAATGAATTTTTAGGCTATTATTATTTGTGCAGGTGGAAAATGTACTAAAAGTTTTCCGAAAAATTTCACGATCACAAATGTTGACGGATATCCAATATATCGTCGAAGAAATCCCGATAATGGCGGACAATCTTATCATCTATGGCGGTCATCTATGTCAACAACATAGATATTGACATTGATAACCGTTGGGTGGTCCCATATTCGCCTCTGCTGAGCAAAACATTCAATGCTCATATTAATAGCAAGAAATTCAAACTTCTTCACACACCATAAATTTTAAATCAGCACAACCGGTTTCGAAAGGACGTAGCCTTTCTTCATCAGGTGCAAACATGTGCAACTGCCTTGGAGGCAAAAGCAAGACTGAAAGCAGGACAAAATCCAGAGGGGGAGGAGCAACACAAGCAACCAATAGGAAGCAACATGCAGGACAGGACCAATCAGAGAGGAACACACATACACACACACCACAAAATGAGGAGGGAGGAAAGGAGTAAACAATTATTATTTTTTTTTTTTTTTTCAATAATATTAAACTAATAAGTAAAATTATAAAATTTATCCATTAATTATTATTATTTTTATTTAAATTAGAATTATTTTATTATAACTAATATGATGTTATAAACATAATGAAGGAAATTATTTAATTGAATTAAACAAATTTTTCCAGGCTGTAGACAGCAAAGTGTAATCACATTTTTTATTGACAATTTTATCACTTTGTTTAATTCAATTAAATAATTTCCTTCATTATGTTTATAACATCATATTAGTTATAATAAAATAATTCTAATTTAAAAATAATAATAATAATTAATGGATAAATTTTATTAAATTTACTTATTAGTTTAATATTATTGAATAATAATAATAATAATAATTGTTTACTCCTTTCCTCCCTCCTCATTTTGTGGTGTGTGTGTACGTGTGTTCCTCTCTGATTGGTCCTGTCCTGCATGTTGCTTCCTATTGGTTGTTTGTGTTGCTCCTCTCCCTCTGGATTTTGTCCTGCTTTCAGTCTTGCTTTTGCCTTCATGGCAGTTGCACGTGTTTGCACCTGATGAAGAAAGGCTACGTCCTTTCGAAACCGGTTGTGCTGATTTAAAATTTATGGTGTGTGAAGAAGTTTGAATTTCTTGCTATTGTCTGTACGCCAGTTTTTTTAATTTATTTTTGGTGCTCATATTAATGTTCAGTTTTGCAATTCAGTGAAGAGCATCAAATACATTTGCAAGTATGTCAATAAAGGCAGTGATATGGCTGTATTTAAAGTTGAAAATACCAATGTGAATGCTCCTCCGGTGAATAACAACGATGAAATAACACTTTACCAAATTGGCCGGTACGTCAGCTCCAATGAAGCTGATTGGCGAATCTTTGGTTTCCTAATTCATGAACGGGATCCAGCAATTCTTCATTTAGCCGTCCATCTTGAAAATGGCCAGCGCGTATATTTCACGAGCGAGACAGCGATTGATCATGCTATAAATCCACCAAAAACTGCACTCACCGAATTTTTTTAATTGTGTAATCGTGCGGATGCTTTTGGTGCTTTTGCACAGACATTACTCTATTCAGAAGTACCACGCTATTTCACATGGGCTCCAACAAAAAAATGGATGCCCCGCAAGCAAGGCATGCCGATTGATGCATGTCCCGGTTTATTCAAATCAAACATCTTGGGGAGAGTATTTACAGTCAATCCAAGGCAGACTGAGTGCTTTTATCTTCGACTGTTATTGGTTAATGTCATCGGCCCTTTGTCATTTCAAGATTTACGTAAAGTGAATGGACAACAGTATCCAACGTATAAAGATGCATGCCTTGCACTCGGCTTGCTGGAAGACGACAACCAGTGGGAGTGTATGCTTGCTGAAGTAGGACTGAACTGTACAGCAAAACAAATTCGTCTACTATTCGCTTTAGCGTTGACTACATGTTTCCCGGCCAGAGCAGAGACATTATGGGATAATCACAAAGATTCAATGACTGATGATATATTGCATCAACATCGTTCACGGTGCAATGATCTAACGATAGTATTCAGTGACGCTATGTACAATGAAGCATTAATTGCTATTGAAGATCTTTGCATTATCTTTGCCAACTTACCACTCAGTCATTTCGGTATGCATTCAACAAATCGAAATGCATCTGATTTAATAAGCACTGAATTGAATCGTGAACTACAATGCAATACTGTAGAAATGGCAGCGATTGTTGCTCGCAATGTCCCACTAATGAATGAAGAACAAAGAACCATTTACGACCGCAGGACAAGGTGGAATCTTTTTTTTTTGGGGGGGGGGGGGGTTGCACCAGGTGGAACTGGCAAAACATTCCTTATTTCGCTAATTCTCGCCGAAATACGATCAAATAATGGCATCGCATTGGCTGTTGCATCATCTGGCATTGCGGCAACTTTATTGGATGGAGGCAGAACAGCTCATTCATTATTTAAACTGCCACTAAATATTCAAAATAACCCAGACGCAGTGTGCAACATAAAAAAAACAATCGTCCATGGCCACAGTGCAGAAATAGTGTAAAATTCTTATCTGGGATGAATGCACCATGGCACACAAACATTCGATTGAGGCGTCGAACAGGACATTGAAAGATATAAAAAACAACGACAAACTATTTGGCGGCACTCTGTTACTCTTTTCAGGTGATTTCAGACAAGCACTTCCCGTTATTCCGCGTTCAACATACGCTGATGAGATCAACGTGTGCTTAAAATCATCGTCATTGTGGCGTAATGTTGAAAAAGTACAACTGAAAGTAAATTTGTGCGTTCAAAAGCTTCAAGATCCATCCGCTGAAACATTCTCAAAACAATTGTTAGATATCGGCGATGGAAAAGTTACTACAGATGAAACTGGATGCATAAAATTACCGACCGATTTCTGCACAATCATTGATTCTCAAAATGCTCTTATTGACCAGATATTTCCCGATGTACACAGACGATACACAAATCATGAGTGGCTGGCAGAAAGAGCAATTTTAGCAGCAAAAAATGTGGACGTCAACGAATTGAATCTCAAGATACAACATTTGTTACCAGGAGACTTGGTGTCATACAAATCTAATGATACAGTTTGCGATGCCACCGAAGCTGTAAATTATCCAACAAAGTTTTTAAACTCATTGGATCTACCAGGCATGCCACTGTATATTTTACAACTGAAGGTTGGATCTCCGGTTATTTTGCTTCGTAATTTGAACCCACAATGGTTGTGCAACGGCACACGATTAGTCATAAAAAAATTAATGAAAAATGTTATCGAAGCCATCATTTTAAATGACAAATTCCGATGTGAAAATATATTACTACTGCGAATCCCTATTATACCACAGATGTGCCAATTCAATTTAAACGCCCTCAATTTCCAATTAGATTGGCATTTGCAATGACTATCAATAAGTCTCAGGGCCAAACGATGTCTGTCTGTGGCTTAGATTTGAGCACATCATGTTTTTCACACGGACAATTATACGTGGCTCTCGAGTGGGCAAACCATCCAGTTTGTTTGTATTGGTGAAAGATGGGATAACAAAAAATATTGTACACTCTGTTGCATTAAGGGATTGATTTTTTTTTTTTAGTAATATTGTTATAAGTAGCGATATGTATATAATTTTAAACAATCAATTTTAATAAATAAAAAAAATAAATGATTGGTGTTTTGCTATTTTTATATTATTTCACCGTTCATAGCCCTCCATACATCTTCCACTTATATACCACATCCTTACACACTTACAATAAGTTAGTTATTTTTTTCTAGCAAAATATTCTCTAGAAATAATTTATATGACAAAACAACGTTTGTCGGGTCAGCTAGTATATATATATATATATATATATATTTTTTTTTTTAAATATAAAACTTGCAAATTATGAAAGATTAAAAAATTATTAAGAGAAATAAAACACTTTGAAAAAGTATAATTTATAATAATACACTGCTATCTGAACAATTTTAAAGTTTTTTATTGAGAGCAATAATAGGTTTATATATATATATATATATATATATATAATAAAGATGATCCATTAAGCATAGTAGAAGCCAAGCAACAGACACAAGATCACTGAAACACCAATGACCAATAAGATTTAAAAAAAAAAAAAAAAAAAAAAAAAAAAAAAAATCAGTGGATGAAATACACTAATGTAAAGAAACCAGATCTATTAGTTAACAGTCTGCAAAACAAACGAATCAATAAAGTAAAACATCAAATCTTAACTTAAAACCATAAACTTATCAAAATTAATGAAAAAACAACCCAAGAAACACAAGATAGGAAGTATATATATATATATATATATCTGGTATCATTGGTAAAATCTATGCTTAAACATTTGATGCATGGAAGCAGTGGAAAATGTTTCTTCACTGTATAAACCTGTAAATATTGTTTAATCCCGGCATCTGTGCAATGCGTTTGTACTTTTGTGTGTGAGGAGGGGGGAATGGAGAAAATTGTGAATTGTTTATTTTGAGTTTCAATAGGCAAATAGAATGTTTTCCCCCCTCCAGAATTATGATTTTTATTCACTATTATATTAAAGATAAAATATATCATTTTGCATATCTTTATTTTAATTTATTTATTTTGTGTGTGTGTGTGACCAATGGATAAATTATACCCAATATTTTCTTGACTCATTGTGATTATCGACGAAATTCGCTTTTTATTTATTGATTGTTTTTTTTTTTTTTTTTTTACTAGGTCTTTTAACTTTACCAGACAGACCCTTATACTTTATTATTTCTATTAGATAACATATTATAAAGTGGATCTGAATCTCAGACGTTTCAAGGCGTTCTAAAAATATTTCCAATGTGAGACAGACAGAATAAAATAATACATAGGCATGTGTGAACTGCCTATAAAACAGAAAATTTTAAGTATATTTTCTTTTTCTATAATTTTCGATTAGACTTTTTTTTTTTTTCCAATTAGCACTTCTAATATTGTTTGTTTATCTAAAACGCTTGTAGTTAATCATGTAAATAAGAACTGCAAAAGGATCTTTTTCTTCTTTCTCTTCCCCCCCCCCTTTGGGTTCTGCTAAGACTCGGTTCTGCGTTTGATTCTGATGCGTGTCACTTAAAATAAACACATTTATTTTCCTTTTTAGAACTTTGATTACGTAATGCTGCGCTCTGTTAAAGTGTTTATGTGGAGTGTGTGAGGATTATTGAGGCACTTTAGTTAGATAACAAAAATAATTTGAAATTTGTTAATTTCATTACGTTGGATTAGGATTAATCGTGAAATATTTAATTATGCTTTAGCTTAACATATATATATTATAATTCTATCTTTTATGTTCTTATTATTTACTTTACCTTATTTATTTATTTGCGTATTTTCGTCTCTATACTACATCTGCAACATCATTTGAGTAACAAATAATAAAAATGCCCCGAAGGACTGGCGGTTTAGCTATAAATCCCTTTTTTTTTTTTCCAAGCTTATTTCTTTACATCAATATTAGCACTTTATTAAAGTTTATTTTCAAATAATGATAAAATAAATAAGAAAATATAAAAAAGACTTATCTCTTTTCAGCTAAAGAAGTCAGCCTTATCCTGAATCTTGTGGTCATTATGCTTTTTAATTTTAACACTTGAAAGCACTTTTAATATTGAAATACTTATAGAAAAAAATCAAATCTTGATGAAAACTGCTGTATTGGATTAATTTTTGGTGTTCAAAATCATAAACAACGCAAGTTGACAAATTAAAAGTAACATATTCTAATGGATAGAACCATAGAACGAAATTAGATACAAAAACAACGACGTAATGCGAACCCATCAGACGATTGTTCTTATTTTTTGCTTCCATATAAAGAAGTAGTTTCCAATATTTCTTTGCATATTAGCTATATTATCAGCAGACAATTTTTATTAATTAAATCGGCAGACAACTTCCATAAGAGTTTGTTTCTGAAATCGATATTTCCTTCGAATCGTTGGTCCATTTCAGTCCGAAATTCTCGTTTTTCTTGAGGGGCACTTTTTCAGATTTCAGGACGTGCGATCAAGTTCGAAGGGCAACGGGGTGGAATTATTTTATCGAAAGGGCAATCGGGGTGTGGCGCCCCGTTAACCCCGCCTAGAATGAACCCTGAGATCCTACCTACACAGTAACTCTTACCAATATTTCTTTGATTTTCATGCACTTTTCTAGTGTCCAGCTTTCTCTAGGATAAAAACCAGCTTAATAAATTTGTAACTTCTTATTATAATATTGAAATTAGAATTATTGCTGTGGGCAAAAACAAGTAGAAATACAGTTAGGTCGTTCAAAATTGATACAGATAGGTTTTAGAGGCCTGCAAGTCGAATGGGGATATTTTCGAAAGTGTAAAGTTATTAGGAGGGCCGGGAAGGGGGGGGGGGGGCGGAGGGGCAAAAAAAATAAAATAGAGTTAGATCATTCAAAATAGGCACATAGAGGTTTCTGATACCTACAAATCGATTGCAGATATTTTCGATTTTTTAAAATTATTGGGAGGTGCGGGAGCGGAGGGGCAAAAAAATAAAAATAGAGATAGATCGTTCAAAACTGGTGGTTAGAGGTTTTTGATACCTACAAATCGATTGCGGATATTTCCGAATTTGTAAAATTATTACGATAGACGGGAGGGGGGGGGGCGAAGGGGGAAAATAATAGAAATAAGAGTTAGAGCATTTTGGGAATTTTTTCCGAAGGCAGTGAGACCTCGGTGCGACATTTTTCCTAATCAAATTTTGTTTCTCTCTCTTTTTTTTTTTTTTTTCACATGATAAAAATTAATGCAATTTTGAGAATTCAGTAATTATAGTGATTCATTTAAAAATAGGGACCAGCGAAGCGGGCGTCGCCTGCTAGTCAAATATATATTGTTTCCAAACTTGTTTGCTTGTCTGCACAAGAATAATCAAAGTAATTCCAAAAATGGAAATCTCTTTTGCTTCAAAAAAAAAAAGAGGCCAGAGGGAGAGCTAAGGAAGTAAGTAACAAAATTACTTACACCTTCACTTGCATCTTCAGAAATAATGCTACTTAATGTTGATGGCATTTCTGCAGGAGCTGAAGAAAACAAATCTAGAAACAAAGGTAAGAAGAAATTAAGACTAAGTAACTTCATTTTAAATATAAGTGTAAATTGTTTTGTTAACATATTCAATTCATTTTACATATTGACTATTAAATTTTAAGTTAATGTTAACAAAAATTTAAAAAAATTAATTGTTCAGTATTTTTAATTGAAGAAAGAATTTCTTTCTTTCGAACTTCTTCAATTAAGTGGCCATAAGTTTTAAGAAAGTAGCCAAATTAAATAGTTATAACTGGTCATTGGCTAATAAAATTTTCCAATTTTGCTCTTTAGGTCAAAGTCTTGTTTCATTATTTACCAAAAGGTGGTGCTTATTCTCCTACAGGGATCCTCATAGTCTCCTTTGTGAAAGAGTACATAATCACAATATTTTCACAAAAATTGGAAGAATCAACTATTACTTATGTAATTAAAGTATTTAAAGATTTAGACTAAAAAAATATATATTGTTGGATCAAGCACTTTCAATTTCTTTAGAAATTTTTAAAAATTATTTTTAATTTTAATTACCATAACTTATAATAATTGTGAAGTATCTTTCTAACATGATACACACTAGCTTTATTACATGTCAATAAAATTTTGAACGTAATATTTTTTAAATTCGACAGAAATTTAAATAAAAACTGAATTTACTGAAAAATACTTACTCTTTCTTGAATTATCATTGAAGTTTAATTCTCTCAAAGAACTAAAACTCTCCGCAATAGATATAGTTTTTGGAGGATTCTGAGGTTTTGCAAAAACAATATTTTCAGTATTTTTCGATGTGTCCTTGTGTGACACAGAAGTTTCTGAATCCGATTCGTCACTTGATTCCTGTACTTTTATTCTTTTAAATGAAGATTTTTTCTTCAGGGAGAGGCGGCTCTGCTTTTTTCCAGTAGGGGCTTTGCGGATACATTGCTGTAATTTCTTCAATGGTTCATCTTCATCTGAACTGGAGGAGGATTTATCGAAAGTCATCTGCTCAGATTTGGCAGAAGTATCAGCTTTATTCAATTTGTTGCTAGAACTTTCTTTGTTTTTCTCTAAAGTAACTGGAAAAGAAATATCGTTTGTATTAGATGATGATTGATTTTCATTTTTAGATTGTGGATGGCTCTCAGCAGCTTCTTTAGGATTGATTTTATCCAAAACGACTTGGCATTCATCCATAACATTATTTCTCTCTTCAGGAAGTTCTTTGCAACTTTTAACTTCAGGAACACATATAGGAGAATGAGAACGATCATGGCATTTATACATATCATTATTTGTCTTTTCGGGAAGTTCTTTGCAACTTTTAACTTCAGGAACACATACAGAAGAATGAGAACGATCATGGCATTCATCCATAACATTATTTGTCTTTTCGGGAAGTTCTTTGCAACTTTTAACTTCAGGAACACATATAGGAGAATGAGAACGATCAAGATTATCTTCCTCATCATGATTTGAAGGAAAATGTACAATTTCAGACATGTCTAAGTCATCTTCATCCATACAATTATCATCATCATCGTCATTTTCAGATTCTGATGTTTCTATTTCAGAATCATTTTTCATTGACGATTCAGTTACTTGTAAAACAGGCTCAGTCTGTACAGTAACATATTGAGCAACCATGTTAGGTTGTGTCAGTGGCAGCTTATCTTCGTCAGGAAATTCAGAAGTAACATGCACAGTCTTATCGGCAAAATTTGTTGTAGGTTCTTTATTCAAGTAAGGAAAAGGATCAACCGATGAATCAGGCTGAGAAGATTCAGATCCATTTGACGATGGTACAACCTCACTTGGTGGAAATAAAGTAGAAGATGCCTGAATACTTTTACCAGAAAGTGCAAAAGCAGAATTTGGAACATTGTTTGCTTCTGAAGCAGGATCAATGACTCTGAAAACGGATACATTAAGTGTTTCATCAGAAACTGCGATATGTAATTTAAACATTCCTGAGAGAAAGGGAGCAGAATACAATGTTTCGGATGAACCACTTTGATTGCTTTTCAAAAAGCAATCTTGAATCTCTTCTAAAGTAAGACAAGTCCGTTTCACTACTTTTGTCTTTTCTATATTAGGGCAAACAAGGAGAGGGGGTTGCTGTGGTACGACTGCTTTTATTTTATCACAAGATGGATTCTGAAAATCCAAATTAAACATCTGAGAAGTCTGTTGTGATTGTTCAACATACTGAAAATTGTGAGCACTGTCACCTGATTGCGTACGGAAACTTTGATAATCTGTAAATGGAGTTGGTAAAGAAAAGGGAACTTGTTTAAGATCAGAAGGATCACTAAAAAATAATTTTTTTGTTTCTTTCTTATGAAAACTATTATCATGAATATAATTCGAAATGAAATTATTGTTTTGATTGGCTAAATCACTATTTGATGTAGGAGTCTGTTTTATTTCACACACTATCTTTTGCGATTTCAGAACATTATGGCTAGCAATTTTATCACTGGCATCAGCAAATTTAGTGCATATTAATGAGTTAGAAGTTATGCTAACCGAAGGCATAATTCTCACTTCCGATGAATCATTCTGATTAACTACATTTTCAATGCGACAGTCAGAATCAACAGTAACATGTTCATTTTCTTCACCTTCAGCACAATCCATTTTTTCTAAATTCACATTAGAATTTTCAGAGTTATTGGTAACATTCCCACATTTTCTATCACCCATTTCTTCATTAACCATTAGATTTACTTTATCATCTGAAACAGCCTTTTCATTAACAATACTAGATCCTCTTTCAAGAGAAGAAACCATATTCTTACCAGTGATATCCATAGCATGATCGTCATTTACAGTATCTAAAGAGCTGTTTTCATTTCTGTTATTAATAATAGCATCAACAGAATTATCTGACTTATCAACAGAAGGAATGCTTTCTTGATCTGAAGACACTGCGCTTTTACTGGAAATATTTGAAGTGTTTTTCTCCACATGAAGTGAAGTGAATTTTTTCATTTTAAAATCTTTCTTTCCTTTCCTCACTCGTGACCATCCAGGAGATTTATCCAAAGAAACTGTTTTAGTACTTAAGGGACTCATCACTGGATCTACACATATAGCAGTGTCAGTTAAGCCGATAACTTTGGAGCAATCATCAGTTTGTTTTTTAGAAGAATCTTCATTATCGTTATTAGTTTGCGAATGAAATAATGTAACTTGGTTTAATGTATAACAGTCTTTTGTGTTAGAATTTTCCTTACGTGAAGATAGATTATCGTTATTAGGTAATTCTACATTTGAAACGCCCTTGTCTTTTAAATTAATTTCATCAGATGAAGACTTCAACGACAAATTTCCATCAGAATTGTGCAATTTAGTTTGACTTTTTCTCCTTAGCTTGTCTGCTTTCTTAGATTTTGGACTGAGGGCATTTTCTTTAGATTTGTTTAAACTATCATTCTTAAGAATCTTATTCCCATTTTTAACTTTAATACCTGAATCATTTTGTACAGGAGAAATATCTGACTGAACTTCATTAGTCTTGTTTTTTAAAGCATTTATTTTATTTTTAGCTGCAACACTGCTGCTAACACCTTTGACAGCTGAATCAGTTTTTGTTTTACTTTTTTCAATTTCTTCCATTACCACATCACTATTCTTGTCTGATAATGGAGTCGTTTTGCCTTTAGGTGCATCATCAGAGCTTGACCGTGATAAATTACTCTTGTGAGATTTTCTGTGAGCGGATGAATAGGTTTTAATTGCAGATACCTTATCCGTTGGAAATATCGTTAAAGGTTTTTCAACAACTTTTTCATTACTTTTAGAAATGCTAGAGTTTTTTCTGGATTTATTCATTTCACTAATTATGTCTTCCAGTTTAGGCAAATCTTCACTGTCTTCATTATTAGCATCATCAGAATCTGGGCATACCCGTTTGTTTGGAGAAGCAAAATCATCATCTGCAAGATTTTCATCCAATCCAGTGCTTTTTCGTCTAAAAAAATGAATAAATAAAAATTCAAACGGTCAGATAATAAATTGGAAACTTGTTGATTAAAAATATTTTAAAGTAACAAAACACATAAGGTAAAAACACCAGTGTTCCCCATTCTCACAAAAGACATGTTAAAATAAGCATTTAATAACATCTATGAATTTGAATCCACTCACGCTAAATTCCCTAGAACCAGAGAATCTAGCTCGAGTGGATTAAAATTCATAGATGTTAATTAACGGTTATTTTAATTTTAGAGGTGACAAACAGTGGTGTCATTACCTTACAATGTAAACTACCTAATCATAAAAGACCAAATATAATTTTCTATTTTAGATATTTTTATCAAATAGCCAGAAAAATACTTGATGACAGGGTTGTCACATAAATCAGGAGAAAAAAATCCCAAAGTTTTCCCTGTCTCCTTTAAAAGTAACATAGATGACAAGCAAACATGCAGCGTTAGAATCTAACTTGTTTACAAGTCAATTGAATACATCTGGGGCATATGAATTTTATTACTATATTTGTAAAAAAAAAAAAAAAACATAATTGATTTTTTCATTATAAAGCACTAAAATTAAAAAAAAAAAAAAAAAAACATTTGATCATGAAAATATTTTCTAGTGTTTTCCCCAAAAATTTTCAAAATTCCCTGAATTTTCCTTTAACACGTTAATCGCCACGATAATATCAGAAAAATTTTCACATGGGCCATGGTAACTTTATTAGACAATTTAGTTAAAAATGCGTGTTAAAAATGCGTCAGGCACATATGACTGACATGGTAATTAACGTGTTAATAATTACTCGGCGTATATCATATTCCTTTTAGGGTTATTTCCTAGTTAAAAATGCGTGTTAAAAATGCATCAGACACATATGACTGACATGGCGATTAACGTGTTAATTCCAGGTACCATTACAACCCTGGATGAATTACCGAAAACTTAGGGCATGTAAAGAATATGCTATATCTCATATATTAAAGTAAATGTTTTGCTTTAAAAACAAAAAGAAGACCTGTAACAAATTAAGGGAAAAAACAGAATGTTTGTGATTATCCTGTGAGAAGTTACGTTTGAAACATGTTGTAAATGTAAAGGGATTATGATTACATATTGTATTTTCAAGATATTTACTTGGGATTTTCATATAAATAGCTCAGTTCAAGACATTTAATTATTATGTTATACAAAAGATGCTTGCACATGTGCACTTAAAGATAATTTTGTAAAAGTGCTCTTATTTTGTTAGATATTTAATATTTTTATATCCTGATTACTGTATGTTCTATCAAACATACCGTTGACAATTGGCCAATACATAGCTATAGATAAATTACTCTTGTGAGATTTATATAATACTTTATCATTTGAATCAAGATAACAAACATGAAAAATGTAGGTGTGAGAAGAAGTTTCATTTTTCCAGAATTTTAATGGAAATTTACATTTTTCATGAGATTTCCCAGAGATTTGGAATTAAAATCCCAATTCCTTGAACATTCCAGATTTTCTCTGGTGGGTATAAACCCAGATTAAATTGATAAGCTTTTAAAAAAAAATAAATAAATAAATAAAAAATTCATCATTAGATAAGTATTTCCAAACCTTTTTCACATACTTATAAAGGAAAAATATTTATGTCTGTAGAAGACAAAATCAAAAACTGAATTTGAAATGTTTTTTCTACCGTAAATTATAAAAGGAAGGTATAAAAATTAAGTTACAATTCTAATGTAATACTTAATTATAGAGTTACATCAGAAAAATTATTAGAAGACAAAAGTAAACTTTTTTCTTGCAGGAAAAAATATACTGTAGATTTGGATACAATATCCTCACCTATCATTCTGATTTTTCACAAAAAATCAGAATCAGTTGTACATTACTATTTATGTGAAATGATTCGATAAAAATGTGAATACACATTTACTGAGTTTTCAAGTTTGTAAAAATGAACCAAAAAATACAATAAAATATGTACAGTAACTTAAAAATAAAACATTTAAGAAGTAAAATACAATAAAATCACACACAAACAAAAAAAAAATAATAATAAAATAAAATAAATAAATAAATAAATGAATAAAAAATTCTAATATAGGGTTTACACTACCAGGTAAAGATATTGAGTGAGATTTTGAATTTTTCTTACTATAACAAACCAGTATATTGTAGACACCACAAGATTTTCTTCTATATAATTTTACATAAATTCATACAGTACAAGTTATTTATTAAATTATTATTTATGAAAATTATTTTCCACGATTTCAACCATTCATTTTAAAGATATTGACGAGATCTTTCGAAAGATACCCACATTGAAAATTTACGCCCCCAGGGGGAGGAAAACGATACATGCACAAACTTTTTTCCCTAGTTTACTACCACTATTATCAATAATTCATATTCATTTTACAATCACATGTTAAAAATAACTCTCATTATGTACATTTATACAAAATTTTGTCCTATACTGTCATGTTAAAAATTTAGGGAAAAAATGGTATCACAGTGCCACCTGTTGAGCGATTGATCCCCAAATCTAATCAACGCCAGTATATGAGAGAATCCAAATAAATACCAAGTTCCGTTCATTGGCTCATGAGATACAGTGTCCACAAAATTTGTGATACACGCACACATAGACAGACATTTTCTAAAAATAGTCAAATTGTGTTCAGCACATCCCAAAATATGTAAATATATCATAAATTGGAGTTTGAAAATTTTCACGAATCAAATACTTTCTCTCTCTCTATATATATATAGAGAGAGAGAGAGAGAAGAAAGTAAAAAGTGGGATTTTTTAAATTTAAAGCGAGAAATTAGAGTTTACATTTTGCAGATTTCCTTTTTCAAGAATTGCAAATATGCAAATCAAACAATTGTGGAAAATCAAGTAAATTTTAAAGTATATGAATAAATGGAGGTTAAATAACTTTTTCTTTTATTTATTTCTTTTATTTTCCATTTCGTGGTTCAGGAGCGATGTTGCTTCAATATTTAGAATCTAAATTTTTATTAGAAATGCAGAAGAAATTGCTCAAGTTCTTATCTCTTAATCTGTTGGAAAATTTATTTTTAATTTGATTTTGAGCACTCAAAGAGTGCTTGACAGAAGTGCAGTGACTGGAATAAACGAAATTATTTCATATATAAATACATTCTTTAGCTGCCACCAGGGGTCTGTCCAGAGGCAAACCTGGGTCCGTTAAAGGACCCTTCACAAAATCATTTATCCTAAAACAGGACCCATCACAATTTTTTTTTTTTTTTTTTTAATCCTAAAAAAGGACCCTTCACAAAATTTTTCTTCTTAGGCCTTTGATAAATCTCTCATTTTCAAAATTAATCTTCAGTGGAAATGAACAGGTAGTCTACCTAAGGTAGTACCTTTAGGTAGTCTACCTAAAAAATCAAACATTTTTGTTGTATTTCTCTCGAAAAGTTGGTATTAAATTTCTAATCTATAAAGAGCTTCGATGCATATGTGTGAATTTAGTTCTATAAAACTGAACTGTCATTGTCAAAAATGAAACCTTAATTGTAATTTTATTTTGCAAAATTGCATTTTTCACAATTTCACAAAAACCTTAGCCGAAAAGTTTGGAAAAACTTTACTTTCACACTAAATTTATCACAAAATCACTAGAAATTTTCACAATTTCACAAAAACAGGACCCTGTGTGAAAAGTCTGGAAAGACCCTGGCCACGCATTGCAGCTGTTTGTTAATAAAATATACACTTCTACATATTTCCTCTTAACAAAATTTTAGAATTAAGAATTGTTTTAAAATAATTACTCAATTTTTTCACCCTAAAAAAAAAAAAAAAAAAATCAAATTCTAGAGAAATTAAAAACAAAGGAACATAGGCTTCAAAGCAATTAATATATTACCTAATGCAACTTATTAAATAAAAGAAAAAAAAAGTTGATGAAATATTTAATGAACAATGTGAAAAGTTTCAAAGAAAATCCCCCTTGTGATGTATTTTTTAATGGGTTTTTTAAAATACAGTGGGATTCTCATAATCCCACCATCTAATGTAAAACCTGTAACAGCAGTTTTTGAAAATAAGAAATAAATAAAAATTAACATACTTTTCTTTTTCGGGAGCCTTTTGACTATCCAAAGTTTTATTATTTTCTATAGGAAAAAAAAAAAGTATAAATTTAATCGGAAATTTTTTATATACAAATCAATTAATTCAGAAAATAACTTCTAACAAAAATGATATCAATACATAGCTGCCAACCTTCGAGAATCATAAATTAGGGACATTTCACATACAACATAATTTCTGATGTAAATAGAATATTAATAGCATAGTAACTGTTGGAAAGAGAAGGAGCAAATAAAAGGAAATTTTTGCAGTATGTAGAGGCTTTCTCCTTAGTGCAAATAATGAGATAAATAAATAAAAAAATGAATTTAAAATGCTACTAGATTATATTAAATTCTAACCATGCTCTAATTATACATATACACACATACATTGATTTGGGAAAATTTTTCCTACCTGAAAAATCTAACTCCACCTCCCACCCCCAACCCCTCATGTTTACACATTTGGTATAGATATGACATATGCATACTTAATTTAATTGAGAAAAAATAGATTCATTAATTGCAGCAAAAAGGTCTAAAAATAATTACATATGTGAGAAATATTGAGCACATCTATTGCTTTACTGTTTCTAGACTTGATCATTGATCACTATATGGAGATGGAGAAATGAGGCGGGGATAAAAAAAAATAATTACAGAGTAAGAAATATTAAACTCTTCCAATTCTATTTCTAGAATCTAATAAAGCAAGTTTAAAATGAACATTATCATTTATGTTGCAGATGGTTAAAGATTGGGAAATAAAAGACTTCTGCAGAACATTTGATTGCCGATTGCTAATTAGAGATAAATAAAGGGGGGAGGGGGAGGCATAAAATAATTACATGAGCAAGAAATATTAAACAATTCTTTGTCTTTACATGTTCTAGAAAAATATAAAGCAAGTTTGAAATAAATATTGACATTTATAGTGTGGATGGATAAAGATTGGAAATAAGGAGCTTTCGTAAAACATTTGATCGCCGATAGTTTGCTGAAAATTTTGTAAAATTTCAGAAAATTCGGGAGATATTAATGTTTTTTGGGAGTTCGGGAAATTGCCTCAAAATTCAGGAGTCTCCCGAATTTTTCGGGAGAGTTGGCAGCTATGCAATACTATAAAATTTATTGTTCAAAGATTTAAAATTTATATTATCAAAATACTGATTAAAATAATAATAAATAAATAAGGAAAATTACCTTCATTCTCCCAAGATTTTCTTTTTCGTGATGCGGCTTCCTGATTGCCTAGCTGCAAGTAAGAGTGGGTGAATTAAAAAAGGACAATCATGACAGTCACAAATATAAATTTAACATTCTATGACAATTCGATTTTGAGCTATGTCTCATACAAAATCCACATCAAAAATCATTATTACAATGCTTTTCTTACATATATATGTTCGGAAAGTAAAAAGAAGATTGGGAATTTTCATGAATACTTAAGTTCTTCTTAACTTATATGAAAATTCTCCCTAAGCTTTGAGAAGGGTTGACCCTGAAAGGGGTACCCTGTTTAATCTTTGAAATTCAATAAGTACCATAGAGAGGCAACAAAAATGCACCCTCTTTGCCCTCCAAAACATACCCTACTTGTCCCTAAAATATATTCTCAGTGCCTAAAAATAATTCTCTAATTGTTCTACTTTTAGATACGCTGACAGATTTCTACAACCTCTAACAGTAACAAAGAAACTAGAAACTATTCATAAATATATAAACAAAGATGCCAACTGTAATGGCATCAATCATTACTTAAGGACTGCATTTACAAGCATAAAATTTTTGGAATATTAATGCCCATTTTTCGCAAAGTGAAATGCACTTTTTGCAAAAGTTGCTTTTTTTACACCTCCACAAATGTACCCTCTTTTATTAGTGGGACCCTGCCCAATTTTTCCGAGGTACCAGCACCCTGCCTTTTTTCAAACTTAGGGAGAACTCTGCCTATATTATGATATTTGGAACTTAACTAATTCATGATAAAATAATAATTAGACTATGCAAAAATAAAAAAGAGAGGACAGGGAAAAAAAATAATGATTTAAGAATTTCTATACTGAAAGTAAGAAATATTTATATAAAAAATAAAGTTAAAAATAAAAACCTCAGACATAACAAAATTACTTCCAATAAATAGACAAACAGCACAAAATTATTAAGCATTTTTTGTATGAAAAAATGAATACAAGGATATAAGAAATTTACAAAATTCATAAATCATGAAGAAATCTAAAATATGAACTTACTTTAACAGTTTTGAGTTTTTTTGTTAATGCAGATGAATCATCATCACTTTTTTGGGGAGTTTTTAAACTGGAGTCATTCCCATAAACTAAAGGGGAAAAAAAAGCATATCATTTTCATAAAATTGCATACACACACAAATAAATAAATACTTTATTTATTGCAATCAGAAATTGACTTGCAGAAGTAGGGGCCCAGGGCAAAATTATTAATTGGAGGCCCCCTTCTATCACAAAGTGAATTTTGTATACATGTGAAATGCTTTTAATTTTAAGACAGCTAATTTGGGGATCCTCTTATAGATGGGGGCCTAGGTACTTACCCCATGGGATATCAGGCCCTGACTGCAATTAAAAAAATCTGGAGTGACTCCACTCGACTTTCCGAACATTGAGTAATTAACAGTTTTATAGATAAAGTAAAGAAAGGAGTTGTTAAACAAACAAAAGTGAAAAAACCATAATAGAATGTTTGAGTATTTTTCTCCATATATTACACGATATTTTATTTAACGCTACTAAACTTTGAGCCCATAGATCATAATGGTAAAGAATTTTTCGTTGTGTCCCTGTAAAAACCTATAAATGCTAGGTTCACCAAAATGCTTATAGTTAGTGCAACAGTGATTTATAAATATTCATATAAATTTTGAGCTCAATTAAATAAGGCGTTTAGATGTTATCGAACTTTTAAAAATTTGGTCCCATAGGACATAATAATAAAGAATTTTTTTTTGTGTGTGTGTCCATGTAAAAAAAATGTAAGTGCTAAATTCACCAAAATCAATACAGTTGGTGCAACTGTGACCTATAACATGTTTACAAATTTTTAGCTCAGATTAATAAGGTGTTTAGATGCTATCACACTTTTAAAAATTTGGCCCCATAGGCCATAATGATAAAGAATTTTTCTTTGTGCCCCTGTAAAAAAACTGAAAGTGCTAAATTCACCAAAATCTATACAGTCCGTGCAACTGTGACCTATAACATGTTTACAAATTTTTAGCTCAGATTAATAAGGCGTTTAGACACTATCACACTTTTAAAAATTTGGCCCCATAGCCCATAATGATAAAGAATTTTTCTTTGTGCCCCTGTAAAAAAACTGTAAGTGCTAAATTCACCAAAATCTATACAGTTCGTGCAACTGTGACCTATAACATGTGTACAAATTTTTTGCTCAGATTAATAAAGCGTTTAGACACTATCACACTTTTAAAAATTTGGCCCCATAGGCCATAATGATAAAGAATTTTTCCTGGTGTCCCTGTAAAAAAATTATAAGTGCTAGATTCACCAAAATCTATAGGGTTTGTACTATGGTGACTTAGAATATGCGTACCAACTTTAAGCTTATTCGAACAAAGCGTTTAGATGCTAGCGTGTTCACTCACAGACATACACACATACATACATCATCGTAAAAATAGTGGAAACTGACCCATGGAACATTCAAAAGTATAGAAACATCAAAATCTCAAATTCGGATTTTTGACATGATTACAAAACTTTCCTTACTATAGTGTTCGGAAAGTAAAAAGTAAAATTAAGAAATGATTCCATGTTTAATAAATCTAAGAAAGTTATGCAATCAGAAGAGGCTGATTTCAGTAAAGAAGAAAGATATGCAATTGTTGTGAAAAACCTTAATTAATTAAGGGTTCATACTCAAATGTTTAAGAAAAATTCCCTGAGCTTTCCAAATCACTCCCCCCACCCCCCCACACACACCAAAAAAAAAAAAAGGTAACACAATACATAACTGGACGAGAGTGGTATCTGCTGCCTAATAGCATACAATTGGTTTAGCCTGATAAGTTTTAGCCTTTATCCTCCTTTAAATAAGACATGACATTTAATTATTTGTACATTTTTTGTTACTTTTTGCAAAACTTTTTGAGACTGTATGATGTTATGTTACTATCTTCGTAGTAGTGTAAATTTTTGCATATTTCCATAATACTTTATATTTTAATTAAACTAAACATAAAAAATAAAGGAGGGAAGAAAAAAACATTTTTTTCTTATTCCAGATATTACAATTAATTTTTCCAGAATTTTAATGAAAATGTTCATTAATCATGAGATTTAGAAAAAAATATTAATTTCTTGACTATTCCAGATTTTCCCGGTTTCCTGAGGAGTGTCATTCATCTTAGAAAATTCATTCATATTCACAAAAGAAAGTGTCACAAACTATCTACCTGTGACGTGTGCGTACTGTGTATGCAATGTTTATTTATATGCTCCGTTCTTTAATAAGATACTTAAAGGCAAATAATTGCAGATACACAAAATACATGTATGCATACATGATACGGAGAGTCTAACAGAAAAGCATTTACAAATTTAATGGTGTTTCCCTGATATTCCCAGTAATTTGTAGTTTTTTCCTCATTAAAAAAAAAAAAAAATGCTAATCTAGCCAATTTTAATTTTGTTGGCAGTTGCAGTTTTTTTTTTTTTTTTTTAAATATAGGTTTGTCAGAATCCATTATTTTCCAAGCTTACTTTTCTATTATTTATTAGATCCCTCTCTCACCCCAAATTCAATATTTTCAGAAAAACAAAATTATTTATTTTTCCAGTTCCTGGACAACCTGATTATATTTTTAAACACAAAAAAAAAAGAACTAAGCAAAAATTTAACTTACATTGAACTTCAGTCAAATTAGTACAAGTATTAGCCAATATATGAGCTGCAGATATCACAGATTGCCTTTGTGGTGCTTCTTGAATGCTCCTGTAAAATAGGGTAAAACGGGTCACCTTAATGTTAACAATTTTATGATTATAATACTAGCAGTACAAAAATAACATTTTCACTAGCAGTACAAAAATAACATTTTCACTTATAAAGCATAAAAACAGAAACAAAATAACAAAAGGTAAAATAAATAAAAAGCAGAATTAATATTAAATATTATATATGATAATTATATATCTACAAAAAATTTTATCTTGCTATATCACATTTCACCCTTTGCTAAAAACTAATTTGTTAAAATATGCATAGTTTTTATGCTCTGAAAATGTACATATATTATTTATTACAAAATATGCGCCTTTTATGAGAAGAAAAACTCAAAATATAACAAATTTCAAAAAGAATATATATATATATATGTGTGTGTGTGATTTTTAATTTAAAATAAAGTATGAAAAGAATAAATTTGTACAAAAATGGAAAATTAATGCAAATGTATTAAAAAAGGAAAGACTCAGAAATAATAATGATAGTAACAATAATAACAAACATACAGTAAATTCAAGTTAATTTAGTGGAGTGTTTGCAGCTTTACAGTGTTACATAATACATATACAGTAACTGCCGCTTAATAAATTCACTGGTTAATAAAATCAGCCGCTTAATCTGATCAAATCGCCCGTAACGGAATCAAATCAATAAAAACCAATTTTAAAACCGCCACTTAATAAAATCAACCACCGTTTAATAAACTCAAAAAAAAAATTTCTTCAGCAGCAAATATACCATTTATGTACGCTAAACAAATTTTTATTTACACTGTGACTTTTTATTTTTGAAAAAAAAATAAATAAATAAAATTCAACAATCTTTCTGTTATCTCTCTTTGTCGAAAAGTTTACATTTCAAGCATACTTACAAATTAAACACGCCCCATCACCTGTTTTAGTAACAATTTCAAGGAATGTATTCTTCAAAGCGGTAATAAGTTACAAATTCGATTTGGTTCACATGTGATATACATTTTTTTTTTTTTTTTTTAATTATTAAAAAGAGAGTTTCTAGTTCTTATTCTGAAATAACTAAGAAACAAGAGTTTTAAACAGAAAGATTTTAAATGTGGACTTTTGGCAAAGTAATGTTGATTTTTCACAAAGAAAAGCAAATCAGAACTTGTGGTGTCAGGGATTAATCCAGCTTTTTAAAAATGGTACCCCATTTGTGAATTTATAAAATAATTTGTGAAAACATCAAGTAAGTTTGTGAAAATTAATGATACTTCAGAACAATTAACTAAAATACGTAAAGCAGTTTTTTTTTTTGTTTTTTTTTAAATACATTTAAAAAATAAAATGAAATAGTTGTAAAAATAAATATATATATGGATGAGTTAAGTTGTTTTTTATATGTACGATAAGTAGGTGTTTACTTAGATATTTATCATTGTCTCCAGTAAATATTCAAATTGAGGGTATTTTTCTGTGTTCGATGCAGTGAAGTTCATAAAATATTTTAGTGTGAAGTTATATTGCTGAGAATTGACTTTGTGAAGATACTTCTTTGCTGAAAGTTGAATTTGTGAAGGTACCTCATTGCTAAAAATTGACTTTGTGAAGGTACCTCATTGCTAAAAATTGACTTTGTGAAGGTACCTCATTGCTAAAAATTGACTTTGTGAAGGTACCTCAATGCGGCACTAAATTTGTTCTGGGTTAACCTCTGGATGTGTTTAATTTACTTATTTTGAGGTAGCAAATTAATTAATTATCTGACAAATGTTAATTAATATTGTTTATTAATTCAATTATTTCATACCTTTTGAAATCCCTTACCAAATTCAGGGAAGTAATACATTTTTCTTGAGTGCAGCAACGTTTGGCACATATAAAAATTTAGCCGCTTTATAAAATCCCCTTGGCTCAGAACGAATGTGATTTTAATAAGCGGTGGGAACTGTATATCTGATATTTTAAATGATGAAATAGTGCTGACTCTAGGCTAATATGGTGGGGCGCTTCAACTGCCACCTTTTTTTTATATAAAATATAGCCACCCAACAGCCCTTTTTAAACATATTTCAGCACCTGGCAACCTTTTTTAAAAACATTTTAATATCTGGAGGCTGGTGGCACTTTTTGATGCTTTGATTGTCCAGAGTTCCACTTTGAATGTCTTCTTGACATGCAGCCTTCTGGGGATAGGATAGTTTTAGAGCATTTTTGTATAAACAAGGGCAGATAGCCTACATATATACGAATGTAAAAGTAGTAATTTACATTAAAAACATTACTTATTTACCTTACATAAGTCCTAGTTACTTTCACTATCCGCATTTCAAGTGCCAGCGCACTCGTCTTCAGGTGAAATGTGACACCTCTTTCTACTGTTGTCGTCGGGAATCATCGGCGTGTTTTCTTCATTTCTTTTCGTCTTGGTGGATTGCTTGATTAATTGGCTCCATTCTTTTGGGATTCTTGCATGTTCGCGATCGTTGACTGCCATGGGGTTAGTAACGATCTCTAGAGCTTCTCTTTTGAGGGCATAACTGTGATTATTGTAGTGGGCGATTTTATTAGTATGTATGCTGTTAATATTAATTGGGTTATTGAGGTGAGCGGATGCAAGCGCGGTAGATTGACGGTTATGATTTAAATCGGATTTATGTTCTCTTTCGCGGTCTAATATTTTCCGTTTAGTGACACCGATATAGCAAGCGCTGGAGTTATTAGTGTAGTTGAAATCTATTTTATAAATACCGGAAGTGGATCTATTGTCAATCTTGTCTTTATCGTTTCTAATATGTTGAAAAATATTTCGGTTAGGTTTAATTGGAATGTTTATATTGTGTTTTTTAGCGGCATTTTTTATTTTTATGCTTGCTCCGTTGCTGAAAGGGATAGGGGTAGTGAATTTTGGTTTTTCTTTTTGGACGTTACTAATTTTATTAAGGGTTTTAATGCGTTTTTTATATAGTTTGTTGATAAGGTTTTTTGGGTAGTTAGCTTTATAGGTGATATCTTTAATATATTTAAGTTCTTCATTGAGGAGGGTTTTATTGGAGCAGATAAGGATCGCGCGATTTATATAAGATCTTATAGCGGCATATTTATAGGGAAGGGGGGTATGGCAGTGTTTATTGATGATTTCGGTGTTGGCTGTTGGTTTCCTGTAAACAGTAGTATCGATTGTATTGTCTGGATTTTTCGTTATTTTAATATCTAGGTAGTTCAATGTGTTGTTAGTTTCGTTTTCCATCGTGAATTTTATGTTTTTATCGAGGTTTTTGCCATGGAGTTTATTTACTAACCCCATGGCAGTCAACGATCGCGAACATGCAAGAATCCCAAAAGAATGGAGCCAATTAATCAAGCAATCCACCAAGACGAAGAGAAATGAAGAAAACACGCCGATGATTCCCGACGACAACAGTAGAAAGAGGTGTCACATTTCACCTGAAGACAAGTGCGCTGGCACTTGAAATGCGTATAGTGAAAGTAACTAGGACTTATGTAAGGTAAATAAGTAATTTTTTAATGTAAATTATCGTCCTATTATGAAAGTAATTAGTAGTAATTTACTTTGGCCATGTACAAAAATCACAATGTAAAGGTCAGCAAATTGAGCAAATAATGGCCTTTTTGAAAACATTTTATGCCTTTTTTATTGAGTTTCCCCATCCTACTCCTTGTCAGTGCCTTTTAATTCTAGAGTCAGCCCTATGAAGCAATATTAAACAAGCAATTAGTCTTTAGTAAGTATAACTGAAAAATTACTTTTCAAATTTCTTAGTTTAGACACTTATTTTTTTTTAATTAACTAATCTTTAAAATCTTTACACATCAATCATTTGTTTCTTACAATTATAGGTAAACTATTTTTACAATTTATGAAAAAGATGATTTTAAACACACGTAAGAGTTTAAAAAATATATTTAATTAAAAGAGACATTTATAATAAAATACATTTCAAAGCTTTTCGCCCTGATCAACAGGGCATCATCAGGAAATTAACATGATTTAGTTTCACATAATGTGCAGCTATGCGTTCAAGTATATATATTATAATATCAGGCGACAAATACAGTTAAGAGCCCTCTTCACTCACCGCCGCCGGAAGCCGTAGCTAATGTTATTCTATGGGAAATTTTTCTTTACAAATAACTTATTAACTAATACATATTTTTAAATTCTGTTTTCACATTCTGAAAATTCCCAGCTGTTAAATTCACGGACCTTTTTTAAAAAATTAATTTTTTCATTTTCCAATTTCAAAATAAAATATTAAAAATTTAAATAATACATTTTTAAAAAAGGTCCGTCAATTTAACAGTTGGGAATTTTCTGAATGTGAAAACAGAGTTTAAAAATATGTATTAGTTAATAAGTTATTTGTAAAGAAAATTTCCCCATAGAATAACATTGGCTCGGCTTCCGGCGACAGTAAGAGAAGAGGGCTGTTAAGCTTGATAAAACATCAATTTAATTCAAAAAAAATTTTTTAATTACACTATACACCCACCTTCTTGTAAATGATCGCTTGCACAAAGGGCAGGGAGCACGATATGAAGATTGCAGAATGCCTGAAACACACTCTCTGAAATAAATAAAAGCAATAACATACATTTAATAAATAAACAGTGGTGCCTAAAACAGCAAAAATAGCACTAGGACAATCTAACATTTTAAAAACTAAATTTATTATTTAAAATAATATAATAATCTTGGTATTATATTATTTCAAATAACATAAATAGAATTTTAATAATTAAATTTCTTATTAACTATTAGAAATGTTATCACAATTATATTATGACTTCTAACCCACTACTATAAACTCTCTTTATTATATTATAATCTATCTTTGAAGTGTGGACAGAAGACATAAAATTGACATAATCAATCAGACGCCTAATTCCTGTAGTGGCAAACTGATACATATATCATATAGGCATATAAAAGAGATTTCAGGGTGGCTAGCATTTAAACCTTTTCAAATTCCCTGACTTTTCCCTGACTATTTTTCGAGATTTTCTTCCATTTTTCCCTGACTCTCATGTTTATTTTCGATGAAAATATCACGACACTAGCAAGAAATTTAGTGATTTAAAATATCATTAATAATTTAATGCTTAATATAGCTTATTTTCACAAAATTTGTTAAAATTCCCTGACTTTAAAGGAAATTTCCTGACTATTCCCTGACTTTTCCAGACTTTCTAAATTCCCTGACTTTTTCCTGATTCTTTGATTTTCCCTGACTGCTAGCCACCCTGGATTTTATACAAAGTTTAAAGAAAATTCGCAGAGCCGTTTATTAAAACCCCAAAGATTTAAAAATGTTTTACCTAATCAGGTTCAGGGTGTCTATAAATATTTTGCTGCAATAACCAAGTAAACAATACATGCAAAAGGGATCTAAAAAGGGGTTTTTGCAGCAAATTAAAGCTTTTTTGAGATACTGACTTTCGGTCTTTTTGATTTTCACAAAAACTTGGCAGACTCATCTGTTCTCCGGAAACTAAATACATACAAAAGGACAACTAAAACACAGCTTATATGACAAAAGTTGTTTAAAGAGATGTAGAGCAATTCTTAAGAAACTCACTTGCAAGACCAAAAATTAATCTATTTATACAAAACACCTTTCAGTTTTCTCATAACCAACTAAAAGATATGTAGATAAGAAAAGACAGGGGGGTTCATAGCAAATTTGAAGAAAATTGTTAAGCCTGTTTTTAAGGAGGACTTATGTCCCTGTTTTTCCAAGTCCATAGTCAATTAGCAAAAAAAAAAAAAAATTATATTGGTAGGAGCATTGCTCCCTCTAACCCCCTACAGCTCCTATTGAAGTTAAAGCTTCTAAACTTCAGCAACCCTAAACTACTACTTGTCACCACGGCTGACCTTTGTGGAAGTGAAAAAACTACACTTATTTTCACATAACTATAAATCTTTTTTTTTTTTTTTTGTAACAACGAACAATTTTCATGCAGGAAAGACATTTAATCATTTACAACTGTAATAATGTGGTTACAAAGGATACAACACTTTTCTCTTATTAGAACTGTTGTTACAGTCAAAATATGTGTAAAACTATGAGGAACATAATACATTTCATTGGCTTCAATGGGGGGTCAGCATTGGTGACCGAAATTGAGGAAAATCATAGTTTAGGGTTACCAGAATCTGGACCCTTTTTCAGTTTGAAATAAAGTTAACATTTTTCGCACAATATATTGTTTCTCAAGACTAATTTTCTCCAAATAATATAAAAGGAAATCATCTTTTTTTTTAGTGAAATCCATTGAACTCTAAGCTGCAGATATACCAATGAGAGAATCTGTAATAAGCTTTGGAACACTATTTCCGAACAAGCAATATTCATTCCCTTCATCTGCAGTGTATATAATCCTATTATCATGACTTTTGTGGTTGGAATAACAGTTTTCTTGGCTTGTTTTGACAACAAAATTTTAAAAATCCTGAATTCAGGGTTAGCCTGAGAAAAGCTTCACCCCTGTTTACTCTTAAACAATAAATGATGACAATGATATTAATTCAAATTAACTGTAAGATGAAGCAGTCAAAACATAATTTTTACAGCTATCAAAAAACAATGCATTAAAACCAACTTTAATTTATTGCAACAATTATTAAAAACACAAATAAGCATTAATATAGAAGCACAAAACAGTTTTATTTAAGTATAACTCGTCCTCCTACAGCACATAGCAGATCTCTGAAGGTTTCTTGGAACTGTCACCTGTGTGGCATGGGCATGTACAGCCTCGAAAATCCGATGAGTTTTGCAATATTACCTACTTCTTGTTGTTAAAATCGGTTTTTAATTGCTAGCCCAAATCAAAAATAAGATTATAATTTGCAACAAACAGAGCATGAATAGCAGGGATCACTCTAGAACATAAAAAAGGGCAGGATGCACATTATAGAAGGGGGGCAATTTTTATGAAAAGGGCATTTCATATCCGAAAGAGGACAACTTTTGTAAAGATTGTCTAAACACATATAGGTTAATTTTTACAAAAACTTATGCCGACAATCTATTTTCTACATAACACTATTTTTTGTTGAGCAAATGGTTATGCAAATTTTGAAATCTCATATTAGTTATTTTATTGTTTATTTAGTTTTTAAAAAATACACACCAGAATTGAAAAAATGAGCATTCTGGAAAAGAAAAAGGAAGATCAGAAATATTTAAAGTAGAAAGTAAACACATCAGGGTCAGGTTCACATCGGGAAAATTGGGAGGAGTATTTTTTTTTGGAAAAGGGCAAGGAGGGTGGGACTTTACTGTAAAAAGGGCATTGGGATGGGCCGCCCCATTTAAATACTCTAGAGTGATCCCTGTGAATAGAAGATGAAAAAACAAGGTAGAATTTGTGTTGTGTAGAGATGTAACATTTTGAGCGTTTGCAAAATTCAAAATCTCATTGTTTACTGTTTGAACACTATGTGAATAATTAAATTTCAAGTTTTGAAACAAGAAGCCCATAGCATATTTTCCCCATAATACAAGCTCCCCTTTAATGTGTAATTTGATATTGTATTGCCCTACACATATCGACACCACAATATTTGGAATAATTACCTGCAAAAAAAATGACCACATCCAGCAGAAACAGGTGTTTTTAAAAGATCCAAACTGAAACAGTAATAAATCATTATACATAGGTAAATAATAAAAATAAATTAATGCATTTAAGCAATTTTTCAAAAATTTCTTAAAAAATACTAGAATATTAAATATCTATTGAAATCTGAGTATTTTTACTAAGTAATTTTTAACTGTGCCCACATAAGAATTAAAATAAATTCTTTTTGCCTCCTAATTTATTAGCCAAAGGTATACAGCTGTTCTTAAAATAAATAAATGATTGGCATAGGTGGACTTTGCTTGGTTCCCCATCATATATTTGTTCTTAAACTGATAAGTTTCTAATACAGGAAATATTACAGTTCCATAGTATGAGAAATGAATCAATATGACATATCACTCAACACATTCACAAATGAAACTGAAATGCCCCACCTAGTGGCTTACCTACATCTCCTTGCATTGCACGTTATCCTGATTTGTTGATTAATTTTATTAGGATTACTTTCGTATTTTAATTTCCATGCAATTCCATACTAGTATGAATCTAATAATCTCCAGAATGCAAATCAATGTGAAATATTGCCATGTTAAGAAAATCTTAAAAAATCGAATAACTTGTGAAGTTTTCAAATTAGTATAGAAATAGTTGATGTTATTCATGCCAGTATCATAAATGATATTTTATAATGCAAATACTCTTCCTGGTGCCCACTTAAGCAAAATTTTACTCTATTCTCACAGGTTAAGAAAATCGTAAATTTTGAATAACTTGTGAAGTTTCCAAATTAGAATATTCATAATAATGATGTTATGACAGCATTATAAATGGTATTTTACCATGTTTTTATTAACTTCGATTCTTGTTTGTTTGTTTGCCCAGTACAAATCTTGCAATCGATTTTTAACTAATTTCCCGACTAGCTAAACATTTGAAACTTTCAGGATACAGGGGCCAATCTAAGATTTCAAACTTAATACCTATTTTTGTGAAAAATCTTAACTATATTTTATTTTTGTGAAAAATTGTAGTGCACTCTTTTTCTTTCTCTGTGTGTATGGGGAAGGGGGGGGGGGGAGTTTGAACTAAGTAGAATAATAAAATTAACTCTCAGCAGCTAGTGTGAGGCTTATAGCAGAACAGGAACCAAAATCCAAAACTTACTTCACTCTGAAGTAAACAGTTCAGTAGAGATAGTGTAAGTAGAAGTTGTTTTTATTTGTGTTAGTATCACTGCAGTATACATGAATTGTACCAGGGTGGATAGACACATCACCATACAGTCACCAAAATGTTAAACCACCTGACGAATCAGCAAACAGTACACTATGGCCACAACTTCAGAGCGTGTCTGTACCGATACACACAAGGATCGTTTTGTTTACATATGCTGCACTGTTTCTCGCCCATAACAAAAGCTTGTGTGTAGATTAAAACCAACATTCTGTATGATTCTTGCTTCGCAAATCGCATCAACAGAAATGCACAAATTACTTTCCTTTGAAAATGTGCTAATTAAAAATGTTAGATTTTGCTGGGAGGACTAAGATTTTTGTGAAAGTACCTATTTTAGCTGTATGATTTTTGTGAAGATACCTTTTTTGCCAGGTCGATTTTTGTGAAGGTACCCATAAACGGTAGTAAACTCAACCTGTATTAACCCCTGGGATAGCTCAGAACATGGTGACAATACATTTTTTTAACACTTTTAGTCAACTGTTTCAGGTCCCTACTGCCTTCAGCAGCATTTATATGATTCGACAGAAAATTTATTTAATTAACTTCCCGACTAGCTAGACATTTGAAACTTTCAGAATAGTTCAAAACACAGTGAAAATGCATTTTTTAAAATACTTTTAGCTAACTGTTGCGGATTCCTGCTGACTTCGGCAGCGTTACTAGTACAAAGCTTGCAATCGATTTTTAACTAATTTCCCGACTAGACATTTGAAACTTTCAGGATAGCTCAGAACACAGTGACAAAAGCAAATTTAAGTGAAATTTTGCCCTTTCTTCATTTGAAAAAACACGGCACCCTTCGATAAACACATAACATGAACACTACATACATTCAGGATTGGATGGTGCATCGATACATCAGGAAACAACGGTTTAAATTTAATATTATGACACCGGTTTTGCAATTTTTTTTTTAAACGATGTACTGTATGCAACACTACGTCAGGAGCAGGGAGCATTGATTCAGCAAACACGAACGGGACAAAAGCGGTGCATCTCAATTCAACAACGAATTGTAAAACACATGTGTGCAGGTGAGCATGGTTAAAATCCCTTCCTTTCAGTATATTGATTCAACACAGCATCGGGAAACACCTCCAATGAGCTGAATGACTGTTTTCCTTTTAATTTATATGTACGAACTACACCAGACAGAGTTGACACAAAATCAAAAGAAAGATAAATGATTTCATAAAAGCCTCCAGCCCCATTCACCCTCAGCTACGGTTCAACATCAGTTTAGTCGCCGCAGCGAGATAAGTACAAGAACAACGGTGTACTCTTGATGTAATGTGTGCACATGCCTCTCCTCTCAAGAGAAAAGCTCTTTTGAATCTTGAATTTTACTCTTGAACTTTAAACCAGTTTAGTGTTCTGGTTTTGGTAAAGAAACTAATATGAAACAGGGCTTGCGCTGACCTTTTGAAAAGTGGGGTCCCAAGACCCCATCACTATGAAAAAATGTGGGTCAAGTTTTCAAAAAATGGGGACACTTTTTTTTTTTTTTTTTTTTTTTGGGGGGGGGGGGGGGACTTGTAACTGCTAATATTTTTCACAAACACAAAAAGTTTTTCAAAATCCCTTTTTACATTTTAAAGCATTGCATTAAAAAAATAATAATGAAATAAATAAAAACTTTCTAACTTATTTTTTGTCATAGGATATCAGCACTTACCTTTGTTAAACTTGCATTTGATTATGTAGTTAAAACAGCACATTACTAAATTAAATTAATAAAAAATGCAAAGAAAATTATTTAATGCAATTGAAAGAGGTTTTAAAGAAGTTAAAATTATGATCATTTTGACAATAACAATTGACTTCGAACAAGATTAATAAAAATAATCTTAAAAAAAAAAAAAAAAAAAAAAAAAAAAAAAATTAAAGAAACTTACATTTACCAGGTAATTTTCTTCTTAAAGACACTTAAACAACAACAACAACAAATATATATATATATATATATATATTGGACCCATTATCTAGGACCAGCAGAGTTGGAAATATTCAGGATTTTGGAATTTTACAGAATTTGGGTTTTTTATTTTTATTGTTAATTTTCCTTGAATTATAAAGTACAACTCACTAACAATATAATATATATAAAGAAGAACTTACCTTTTGCACATGTTATTTAGCTGAAGAATCTAATTTTTTTTTTTTTTTTATAATAAAAGCTAATACTTCAGATGCATTATTTAATATTCATTTCAACTCTATCATTAAATAAGAATAATTTGTATTAAATTAATTTCAATCAGGATATTTCATACATAAGCTCTCTCTCTTTTTTTTTCTCTCTAAGTAGTAGTAGTGGGTTTGTTTCTGAAAAAGTTTCTGAATAATACTGAAAAAGTTCCTGAATCCAATACTTTTTTTTTTTTCCTCTCTATTGAATCTAGTTTTTACTAGATTCAATACTAGTTCAATTTTTTACTAGTTAGTCTAGAAATTACGGGTCCTTGGGACCCACAATTTTAAAAATTCTGCATCCCTTTCATTAGAATTGGGGACAATGGTGCGCTATAGCGCACCAACGCGAGCCCTGTGAAATATAGAGTAGTATAATAAAACCCGAATAAACTACTATGTCAGAAACGCCAAAAGAAAAATATTTGCGATGCATACAGCTGTTTCGGTAGCCTTAAACGTACCGTCTTCAGTGCAAAAAGAATATTCTTTTTGTAGTAGTTTCTCTTTTGACGTAGTAGTTTATTCGGGTTTTATTATTCCAAACGCCAAGTCTCCTGTTATTAGAGTAGTATAGTATGCTTTTACTTTGTTATGATTTCAATCTCTGCAATTACTGCAAGATTATCAAGAAATATTTAGATTTCGGCATGAACATTTTGCAAGTGACACAGTAGATGTAATAACAGTACTTAATAAATATATTTTTATTGTAGATTATTATCACTTATAAATAAAACTATTCTGTATATAGAAAATATTCCTTTATAGCTGTTTTGAGTTAACAGAGTTGCCACTCAAATAGCAGAATGAAATTCCCTGACTTTTCCAGGTTTTCCAGACGTGTTCTAAGAAAATTCCACTCTAGCCATATATTGTGCATTTGTTGTATTGAGGGCAAAATAATTATGGTACCACTTGAAAACACAAAAGTTACATATTACTTTGACCTAAGGACAGATTGCTCTCCATGTGGAGTCTTTCTAACAGATCTGGTTTTTAAAAAATGGCAGAAACTAAGAAAAATAAAATCTTTTTGTAAAAAAATAGAACCGACTCCAAAAAGCAACTACTATTCAAACAACTAAAGAAAAAAAAATTGGTTTGAAATAAAACTGTAAATTGTGCCTAAAAGTATAAAATAATTCATTACAAGACAAAAGGATTACAATTACTATTTAAAAATTTCATACCTTAAAATTAATATCCTTAAAAAGCAACGAATATATTTCGGCTGTTGTCACAGCCATCTTCAACGTTGCGAATGACGAAACATTAGATTGCCGGTCTGCATAGTAAACAAACTCTCCTGTTGATGTTTCGAAATTAAGTAAAGAGGAAACATCAACAGGAGAGTTTTGTTTACTATGAAGACCGGCAATCCAATGTTTCGTCATTTGCAACGTTGAAGATGGCTGTGACAACAGCCGAAATATATTCGTTGCTTTTTAAGGATTAATTTTAAGGTATGAAATTTTTAAATAGTATAAAATAATTTCCTTCACCAAACTACCTATATAACACTACAATTAATCATAACTTTTGAAGTCGGCGCAAAATTAAATAAAATTTAATTAGTTTTTAAAGGTTTGTTTTTAGATCGGTAGCAACAAATGCTGTTGTCTCGAATGATCCCTTTTCATGTTTCCTTTATTATTTTATCACTGTATACAATTGGTCTATTAGTAGCATCTACATAGTACAGTGAACATTCTTCAAAATGTGGTATTTATGTTTCTATGAAGTTAAGAGTTTCCTTTGCAAATTTGGTATAACTTTGATAACTATCATCCTTGGTGGCTTTTGGATTTGGCGATCAAAACATAATGCAAAAATATAGGTACACGCAAGATGTATATTTTCATAATATATATTGTACGAAGTATTGTTTCATATTCTTGATTACTCTCTTAATATACCTTATCAAAATAATCATGATATTCCAAAGAAATTAAATATGTTTGCCAGATAATTTTGCGATTTTTCTTTCACCAAGGATGTCAGATACCAGCATCTTGTGAAAGACTGAAGATACATCACAGTATAAGAATTTTAACATCACCCAGTCCTAACAGACATGCATATATCACCACAAAAATAGCAAAAATGAACTCAGGGCACCAACCTCAAAACATATAGAAACACTAAAATCTTAAAGTTGAATTTTTAACATGATTAAAATACTTTCTTTACATATGTATCTTCATAAAATAAAAAGGTAGGCAGATAATGCTATTTTTAATAACATGCTGTCCTTTATATTAAGTTTTTCCAGACACAGTTTTATTCTAGATTTATCATATAACTATATATATTTAAAAGATATCACACTATAAGGACTATTGTGCAATTAAGATATACATTACCAAATTGGACATTCTAGGGTCTTCAAGATGGCTCTCACAGTGGAAACTACTTTTTCCATCTGGGCTAGCCCCATTTTGACTGACCTTATTTAAGTAAGCTGAAAACAGACATATTTTTTTGTAATAAAAGTGGTGTACTACTATAAAGAATGCATATATACATGTAGAAGTATTTAAATTTATAATATTCTAATCATTTAAATCTGTATTATTTATATATTCTGAACTATTGTATTTTAAAGAAAATTGTTTGGCCAATTTTATTACATTTATTTTTATTACTTTATATATCATGTTGCTGATCTTAATTTTAGTGGCTTATCTTAATTTTAGAATAAATGTTGGATTATGTTCTTATAGCATTGTTTTTCAATGAAATATTTTCCATTTAAACTTTTTAAAATTAATCGTATTGTATCAGTTTGTAGAAACATAAAAATGAAGAAAAAAAGAAACATGCTTGTCAACAACTGTTATATTATACTTTCACTTTTGATTTATATTTGGAGATTGTTTTAACCAAGGCTCCCGCTGTATTTCAAAAATTAAATTTTTTTGACTTTTCTAGGTCACAAAATTTGGTTTGTGATATAAAAGATAGCTTGTGACATTTAAAATAGTCTTATAACAAAAAAAAAATTAACATAGTATAGTACACAGGGTTGGCAAGTTTCTTCCAAGACGGAAAAAACTGGCCGGAAGAAACTGTTTTTCTTTAAAAATTATCATGTAGTAATAAGTTGCGGCTTTGTAAGATACAATGGATGCATTTTTTATATAAATAACTTAAAGCAAACTTTATTTTGCCTATAAAAATCTAATTATTAATTATATATACTAAAGTAACAATTACATGAGATTTTTAGCCAAGATCAGATCACTCTCTAAAATACTCAAAATCCATTAAAGAAATCAATTTCAATTTAATCAGAATAAAGTTTTATAATTTAAACAATTTTATTTCTTTAACTGGTAGTAAATAGTAAGGATCACTTGCTTACTTTCAAATAAAACAGTTTTTAATTAACATTCAGTTAATTAAGGGAACGGGTACGCAATAATTAATTGTATCACAAAATGTCATCAAAAAACTCATTTTCTTTATTGCCATAGATACAGTATAACGAATGAAAAGTTTTTTAGGAGTTCAATAGTGCAATCTGTTTCTCAACTTAGAATAGATAAATAGAAAATATAGAATTTTTTTTTTTTTAATCTATCCTGGAGAACTTGCAGAGGAGTTTAAAAGTATTTGGACTTATTGATACCAGCTTAGAGGCATACAGAGATTTTTTTTTTTTTTTTTTTTTTTTAAAGTGAATAAATATTTTGTCTAAATTCCATAAGTATTATCACTTGTACTACTTGAACATATAATATATAATAATATGAGATAGTATATATGCAAAAAATTCTAAAAATATCAGTCTTTAAAAGTTAGCATTGAAACATGAATGCTAGTACATAAAAAATAGCTAATCTTTAATTAATTACATTTTTTTTTCTCTCCATATATAAAATTACACATTTTTATACTTAAAAAACTTGTAGGGATTCCTTTTTTTCAGAAATGGTAGAAATTGTTAAAAAATACCCTACGGATAAAGTAGTAAGAACACATCACCTGTATAATATTTAAAGTTATTTTTCTAAAAATAATATTTTTAATATTAATTGAATTATAGTTTTGATTTGACACTATATTATGCTTTGAGTTAATATACAGTTAATGTGTTTCAATTTTGAACATCTGTTTTGTCTTTTTGTTGGTTTCTTCCATTTCTTCCAGTTTTTTCCACTGTCCTGGAAGAAGCTGGTTTCTTCCGGAAGAAACCCAACCCTGATAGTACATTTTAAACTTCATGTTCAAAAAAGCATTTTTCCACATTTACATCATCATTTTTCAGGTTTTTGGGCAATATTTGCAAATTTCCCTGACTTTTTGAAGTTCTGCCTGGTTTGACCCATGGGAACCTTGTTTACAAAGGTAGTACTTTCATATTACTATATGCCAGCAAGTAATCACCACAATAGTATACACATACTTATTACTAATTTATATGATGAATTTATGCTTATAAATTTATATGATAGCATTATACAACTTATTGTAAACAGTATAATAAATTTGAATACATTATATTTCATTCCAAATAATGGTATAGGATTAATATGAAAGAACCAAAACTTGTTTAAAAAGTTGTATCTTTATTACTTTTAAGGTTTCATACCAGTATCTGGTGACACCTGCCAAACTGACGATAACGACCAACGCAGATTTATCCTAATTTAATTTGAACATTTCACTCCTTTATGATAAATTATTCATTTAAATGATATTCTGATGTCTCGAAAATTTAGAAATGTCATAATGAAAATTTGAACATTATGAAAAATAGAAACATAAGTATAGAACTGTAATTATCAATTATTATCGATTTACTTAAACTGTATTTGCAATACTTTCAGAAATATTAAAATGGGAAGGAAACTAATTTCAAAAAGACAGACAAATTTTTATTAGTATAAATCTATAATATTAAAATATATATTTTATGTTTGATATAAAATTTTCATTTTGCATAAACAAAGATAAAAACTTACAACAAATCCAATAAACGAAATAACGAAAATACGCGCCAAAATTATAAACATAGAAAATACAAAAACAAAAAACACATTCGATTAAAGACTTTCGATTCAATTCGATAAATTTTGCTGTGTAATCGATATCGTATTATAATTTCTGATTTGTAGCATTTATCACTTTTAAATCCACACAAAAAAAAGAGTTTGATAAAAAATTTCTTAACTAATAATTCCAAAAGAAAACTGGAAAAGTTCTGTTTTGCTGTGGAATTATTATTGTAATGAAAATGATGCATACAAAATAGCTCCAGTGATTTTTGATAGTGACTAAAAGGTGTGCAATAGCAGTGATTTCATCGGTTTCAATGTTTTGGTGATTCCTGGCTGGCGCGAATCCGAAAATAGTCTGCATATTTAATACTTAACTTTATCGACTTAAAGGATATATATTGGCATTTGTCAATGTTCTTGTTCTCTGATTTGGTGTTTTTGAGTAATTTGTTATCGCTTACTCTTACCCTTTTATGTATTATAACTTTTGGTTTATTAAACTTAAGGCTGTATTATTACGCTTATACCAATCATGTTAGGCGATAAAGCACTTGAACTAATAAAACATTTAAAACGATGTGATTACTTGAGTCCCATGCAGGTAACTTTTTTCTGGTTTATTATTTCATTATTATTAAACAAAGTTTAACAGGGTTTAAGCTGATTTTAAAATTTATTTAGCTACAATCAGATTTAAAGCTAAAATCAGAAAAAAATGTCTTAGCATACTATTCTAGATTTCTATATTTGTAAATTTACTAGTCATGACATGCTGAAAGAATTATTATTACACATCAACTAAAACAAATTTAAAAGGAAAGGTATTTTATAATTGTATTCACCATTGCCACACTGTTTAATTAGATAGGGAAGGACGGGGCACAGTGGACCACCTCTATTTAAATCTATTATTATTTAACTCTTTTAGTTCATATGGATACTCATGTATGGCAGCATGGTACTAGTTGTATGCAGCCAAAAAAACCACATGGGAAATAGTAAGGTAACCCATTTTGAGCAGTTTTAATATTTTAAGCTGCTCAAAGTAATTTTTCCACATTGAAGTTTTTTTTAATTTTATAAAGATTGAACTTGTGACTATAAATACTATATAGCTGTTAAAGGAAGGCAAGATATTGCTGTTTTTAAATTCCTAAAAATTATTAGCATATTTATAGTCTATATAGTATTTTATTATTATTATTTGTTTTACCCTGGCCTGGGGCACAATAGACCACATTCCAATGTGCCTAAAAGTACAAATTAGATTTACATTTAATACCTGTATTTGTTTTAGTTAAATTTATAGATACAAGTATAATGTAAAGTATTAATATCTCAAAATAATAAATACCTTAATGTTATAATAAAATAAATAATAATAATAAATATTTGAATAGAAATATAATAATTATTAATATCTAAATATATTAACTATTTGATATATCTATATAAGTCAAATTGTTAATAAAAGAAAAATATATATCTAATTTAATAAATAGTCGGAATAATTTATTATTATTATTGTTTTTAGAGATCGCATGTGAAAAGCAAAAGTAGCTATATATTTTAGTTAAATTTATCCTACAAATATAATATAAATTAATTATATCTCAAAATAATTTTAAAATATTAAATATTTGAACAGTAGTATAATATTTATTAATAATCTGAATTTAAAAAAATATTTGATTTATATAATATTAATAAAAGAATGAAAAATATCTATTTTAACTTAATCAATTTTCTTACTGAGATTGGATTTCTTATTTGTTTATTTTATTTCATGAAAATGCTTGAATTATGTTCTTTAGAGTAGACCACATTCCAATGTGCTTAAAAGTACAAAATTTAGAGATCACATGTGAAAAGCAAAAGAAGAAGCTTAATATATTTTAGTTAAATTTATCCTACAAATATAATGTAAATTAATTATATCTCAAAATGATTTAAAAATATTAAATATTTGAATAGTAGTAGGTATATTTATTAATATCTGATTTTTTAAAAATATTTTAACTTAATCAATTTTCTTACTGAGACATTTCATGAAAATGCTTGAATTATGTTCTTTAGATTAGAATAGTATAAGAAACTAATTTTAGAGAGAAAAAAAAAAGTAATTTATATTAATTTAATATAAACAAAAGTGTTTATTTTATTTCATGAAAATGCTTGAATTATGTTCTTTAGACTAGAATAGTATAAGAAACTAATTTTAGAGAGAAAAAAAAAGTAATTTATATTAATTTAATATAAACAAAGGAAGCTGGTCCACTGTACCCTGGTGATGGAGCATAGTGATGCACTTTGTGACTGCTCACAGTTTATTTTTTCCTTCATAACGTATTGGAAATATTGTTATAAAAAAATTAAGACATGTCAATAAAGGTTTAGAGATTGTTTGCTATTTTTTTAAAGTACATTACTTTTCTGTCTTTTGTGAAAAAAAATTAAGTGTGTAAAAGTGGTCCACTGTGCAGGGCCGGCTCTAGGCGGTAGGCAAGGTAGGCAATTGCCTACAGCGGCAAAATTTACAGGCGGAAAACCAACTTAACTACAAAAAAGAAAAAAATAATAATAATTTAAAATAAATAAATACAACAAGAATTTACAGGCTTCTATGTCTATTCCTATATTTTGAAATGCACAACAGACAAGAATAGACAGTTCTGTGTGTGTGTAGTAGGAATTTCACGCGCGGCCGCGACAAGAACAGCATGTAGGGACAAAGTAGGGACTATTTGGAGGCACCCTTTATTCTCAGGACATTCTCGGGATATCCTTCGGACGTCTTCAGTCATAAAGTAGGGATATTCTGAGCTGTCTGTAAAATCATGGCAAAATTTGAGCTTGAGTTGGCAACTGTGATGTCCGATTTAAAATAATGCTTTATTTATGCAATAACATATGTCGGATGCATTGGATGGGAATAGAGATAAAGTTTATGTAATAAGATGTCTTTCCATTGACCAGTCAGAAGAGGAATTTCAATGCAAAATTAATTAAAATTTTCTGGATTTTCTTCCTGTTTAAAAATCTACTGGTCAGGAATTATCTCAAGTTTTATTAAAAGAGTTGGAGAAAAATAGATTAAAATTAGAAAATATGAGAGGTCAAGTTTACGGTAATTTCTCAAATATGAGAGGCGACAGATTCGGATAACAATCAAGAATTAAAATTTTAAATCCCAGAGCATTTTATATTAACATTTGTTAAACTTACAGTCATTTGCAAAAGATACCACCCATAGAAAAATCAGATTTAATGGAATTCCGCAAAAATAAAATACATATTTTACTTATAAAAGAACAAAATAGACTGTACATGTTTTTTTTTTAATTGTAATTAAAGTCAGCATTTTGTAGGACCTCCTTTGTTTTTAATAACTTGTGCAATCCTCTTAGGCATGCTTTAAGTAAGAGACTTTCAGTAAGCATTAGAAATGTCTGTGCACCAGACATGCTTTATTGTGTCAACAAGTGCCGTAGCAGTGGACGGCTGCTTTTTGGTGGCTGTTTTTCACAATACACCGCAGATTCTCTATTGGATTCATTATGGGCTGTTGCCTGGCCAATGAAACATTTTGATTTTCTGCGCCCTCAGATATTTCTTGACAATCTTCGCCCTGTCGAGTCTTCTACTAGGCGAAACGTATTAACCCTCGACGATAGGTTTAATGACCCGACCCTCCCTTCCGCTCCTCGATGTCTTTTTCTAGTCAATTTTGTCCTTTTATTCCTTCCGTTATTAGCCTTTTTTTTTTTACACACTTAACATTGTGAGTTTTTTTCGTTTTCATCCCATGCTTTTCCTATGGGTTTTTAGCTTTTTTTTCTCATTTTTTACATTCTAAAGTTCGGTGGAAATAGTACTTGAAATAGTACTGAAACTGGAGTTGGTGCCTTTTGCAGTTAGAGAATGTCTAATCGTATTGCAGGAGGTTCTTGGATCTCGTACTATTATCCTTATTATCACATGATCATCACTTGCACTCGTTTTTCTAGGGCGACCCCTTTTCTTAAGATCCACAAATTTTCCCGCAATTTTAAATTTACTAATAGCTTGATGCACAGCTGTCTTGCTCACATTTACTCTCGAATTTATTTGGCTTTCAGAAAATCCAATTTTATGCAGGGTCAATATTTCTGACTTTTTTGTAACAGTAAGTGAAGGTTTTTTACCCATTACAATAATTACACAACAGCACTGTCAAAATCCACTACGACAAAATCCATTAAACAACTGGCTATAAACGTGTCGGCCACCTTTATTTATAGCAGTAGAATGCGTCTGATGCATTCAGCACATGAGCTGGTGCAATAATGTGCTCAAATGATGCAATGTGTTAAAATACTGAAAATCGGCTACTGGTCTTAAACTTTTGCAAATGATTGTAGTAGTTAATGAATGGCTGGTAAACTGGGAAAGTCGTATAGATTCCCTAAAACCTTTACTTCTTGAAATAGAAAATATTCACGATGCTTTATTAAGTATGTATAAAAATGTAGAAATGATAATATGACTCAAGATGAGGCATGCAGTTGTTTATTGATTACAATAAAACAATTTGTTTTTATGTTTGATCGTCATTTGATAAAAAAAATTTAATCACATTAATTCGATAAGTAAGCTACTTCAATCAAAAGTTTTTGATTTATCCCAAGCCACTGATTTATTAAGTAGCTCATTAACTGTTTTTTAAAGAATTAAAATCAGATGAATCCTTTGACAATGTTACTTCAGAATCTGAAAAATTAGCTAAAGAAATAAACTTAGAAATAAAACTTTGAATTGACTACGACACGTCATCGTGTTCAATCTAAATAACAAAATTTTCTTGATGAAAGGGTAGACGAACCCACAAAAGATTCAAAAGAGAAATATAAAATAAAAGCTTTTTTCTTTACAACCATCAGGTGATCAGTTCTCTGGAGCTGAAATTAAATTTATTGAATAATCATAACCATTCTTTTTAATTTTTTATGCAATGTCTACATATTTAAAGACATGTGTAAAAATATGTTACTGACACACTGTAAAGATCTGGAAAACGTCTTAACAGATGGTAATTCCTTTGATCTTAACGGCTTTAGGATTCGCTGATGAAGTAGACCTTTTTTCTTCACCTTTGAAAAAGAATGTCCAGTTGACGTTCTTAAATTCAATACCTCCCTTAATATTGGGCGAAATTTAAGCATTGCTTTAAAAATCTTTTGCCGACCTTTTGCATAACTGTTGCTACCGGAGAAAGATATTTTTCTAAACTAACTAGTATGATGTGGCCACCACATAACCTTCTTCTATATAATTTTACACAAAAATCATTGAATACAAATTATTTATTAAATTATTTTCCATTATAAATGCAGACGATTTTTATCTGACAGAATTATATCACTAAATGCCGAAAGAAAGACATTTTTTTGCCAATATAAAAAAAATGCGTTTTTTCTGGTTTTTTTTTTTTTTTTTTTTTTTTCGGTTAAAAGATAAAAAAAAAAAATCTATAACTTTGTTTTAAATTATCACAGATCTATAGTTCAACCATTCATTTTAAAAGTATTGACAAGATCTTTCGAAAGACACCCATATTGAAAATTTACTCCCCCCCCCCTCCCCCGAATGGGGGCGAGGGTATTTGCGATGCTCCCACACACACAAAAATTTAAGTTATCATAAAAGTAAATTATATTTGACTAAATTATGAAGAATATATTTTTTATAATCAGTTGCTTTGTGATTATTATTAAATAAAAATTGGTTTGGTTTTTAATGGAATACGTTTTTTAAAGTTTGATATTTTTAAAGATTTTATATTAGTAAGTAATATAGAATTTTCAAAATTCTTTTAAATATAGTTAGCAGCGGCGTAGGTAAAGAACGTTAGTCTTAGTATATAAAAAGAGTTTAAGTTTAAATATTAACTAAATTAATAAATATATAAAAGAAAAAAGAAAGGAAAAGAAAAATGAATTTGTAATTGTATCTGCAGATTTTCATTCACCTTTTACTTTCTAAATTATCTGTGTGTATTCACTCGGAGAAAGACGGCCATATTGTGGACTTTTCTCCGGGTAAAAAGGAATCATTTTTTTCCCCCAATGACCAATCTATGTCTTATTACTATATCTATGATTGAACATGAATTGAGTAACAAATTAGATATCCAAGACGTTATTAAAAATTTTGCAGACAATTAAAGGTTCGAAAGAGATTACTTTAATTCAATTAAGAGAGTACTTAAGAGATTACTTTAAATTTTATATATCGTACTAGCATTCTTTATTCTTTGCTGGCTTGAAAATATTGTCTGTACTAGCTTTAGTTTCAAAGATTTTGTGTTTTTAACTTAATTTTTTTTTTTTCTTAAATATTGCATGAGTGTTAATGTCTTAGTTAAATTCGATAGACCGTATTTTTATGATTATCATTTTTTTTTTTTTTTTTTTTTTTAAGATACAAATCTAATCTTTTTTAAAGATACAAATCTATTTTTTTTTTTTTTTTTTTAAGTTTTTTAAGCTTGAGGGGGCGGCACTTTTGAGGTTTGCCTACGGCGGCAAAAACGTTAGGGCCGGCCCTGCCACTGTGCCCCGGTCTCCCCTACATTAAAAGCCTAATGTAATAGGAGAGTTTGGGAATATTGTGTATACTACATTATAACTGAATATTATTAAATTTTAAATCAATTTAAACATTTTAGTTGTGTAAGATTTATAATCTTCTTGATGGTTATTGTTAACATTCTAGCATAGAAACTGCTTTATATCAAACTTATATGGTACTCTACTTTAAATGTATAATAATGTAGCAGAATAAAGAAAATAACCAAAATAAAACTTGTTGTTATTAAAAGGTTTCTTATTTTGATCTTTTTTTTTTTATTTTTTTTTAAAGTCAATTTTACAAATGCATCGTGAAAATTAAATTGAATTACCGGGCCTTCAATACTTATCATTAATAGATTGATTTTATTGTTTAGTGATTGCCTATTTTTATTTATATTTATTTTACCAAATGTATGCAACTAAAAAGGTCTTTTTACAGTTGGTCCGAAATCGCAATACTTTTGAAAAAACTTCATCCTGAATTGTGCCTGTTTCCTGAAAGTTTTTTTTTTTTTTAAATAGTAATATTTAATGAAATTCTTGTAGTAAAAAAAGAGAAAACTTGTTCTATAATAACTGTTTAGTAGGACTGAGCTTTATATCGATGTAAAATAAAATATCGATTTAACGCTAATATCGTTTATCCGATTTAAAAATTTCATCTTCTGTAAAATATCGATGCAGAAACATCAAAGCACGGGAAAATCTGATTCCAGACTAAACCGATTCTATGCTGGAATAATGCCAGATAGCTAAACATATTCATTCAACGAGATAACGATTTAGTCAAGCATGCACACTCATAGACAATTAAATCATAAAAATCTTGAATGAATGAAACCGCAAAAAATCAAGCGAATAATATTCATTCGAAATGCCATTTCGATTTAGTGTTACGCAGGCTCACTGAGAAAAAGAGAATATTGGTTTAAAAGATGCATTCTTTCGATGAGCCATAGATTGCGGTTTTAACGCATGTGCAGAAGCAAATTGAAAAACGATTCTGATTTCTGATACAAGCATTCCGGTTAAGTTTGGGTAGATGAAATGGGATTATTCATTCATTCAAAATTCGTTTGATTACAAGAGATTTATTTTATCGATATTAGTATTTTCTTCTGCTATTTTTTGTTATATTTTTTGCCAGTTCCTATAATTTATAAATAAGAAATCCCACATATTAAATATATAAAGACCTAGCTTTACTTCGTGGTCGTTTAAGATCTTTCGGTACCGGGCACCCGGTCCTCTTCAGAAACGCTGCTTCTGTGGTGGAAAACTTGAGACTGTTCACTCCTCTGCTGATTTCTCATCAGGTGGCTCCAAGCTTTATTTGGGGCTACTGCGCTGCTATAGTTGCATACGTCGCTATTGGTTAATATTTCAACTGACTCGCGGTACATGGCATAGTTGTAATTATCGTAATCTGCTAATTTTACGGTTTTATCAAAGTTTATTTTAATATTGTTTTTACTATATGTTTTGGCTAACGCAGTGTTATATTTTCCGGTTTTAATGTTGTTTTCATGTTCTTTGATTCTAGTTTTTATTTTTCTTTTAGTGACACCAATATATGAGCCGTGTTTATTATTTTCATCTATGAATGGAATTTTATAAATGCCGGCGGTTTCAAGAGGGGGGGGTGGGGTTTTTATCGCTTATTTCGTTCATTACATATTAAAATGGCACGGTTAATGTATGACTGGATAGCATTTGTTTTATAGCGAAATGGTGTTTTACTTTTAAAGTGGATAATTTCATTACTATTAGTGGGTTTTCTATACACAGTGGTTCTAAAATTATTTTTATTGTGGGTAATTTTAATATCCAGGAAGTTTAATTGTGAATTGTTCTCTTCTTCGTAGGTGAATTGTATATTTTGATCATGGCTATTGATACGGTTGAGAAGTTTATTAATGTCAATGTTTTTCTCGACAACTGTGCCATGTTCCATGAATCGAGTAACTTAATTATTTAAGTTATTAATTTTCTCGAGCCATGAATCGAGAAAAACATTGACATTAATTAGGGATGGACCGGATATCCGGAAAATATCCGGTATCCGTCATATCCGGCTGATTTTTCAATATCCGAAATATCATCGGATATCCGGATCAAAATCACAGGATATCCGGTTAATATGCCGGATATCCGGTTTTTTAATATTTGCTTTTTTTCTTGTTTTCTTTCATTAAGATATGGTGAGAAATGCGAAAAGCAACGTTTCTCCCTCCGTTTGCGGGGAAACTTCAAAAAATAACTTCTTAAATCACGTCACTAAATCAATAATATCATAAAATTACACATTTGTGTCTCCGTTACTTTGACTCGGCATTGCTGAGCGAGCAAGCACGTCAGTCAGGAGATCTGCCTTTATAGATGTAGATTCCTGCAATTCATTTCTTTTAATTAAAAACAAGTATGTTGTGGAAATCACAAGACTTTCTTCTATATTTTCCTATATAAATTCACTAAGGGCAAATAATTTATTAAAATTATTATTTATTAAAATTATCTAACATGATGAATACAAATAATTTTCATCTTAGAAAAAAATGACAATAAATATTCAAAGAAAGACTTAAAAAAAGAATTAAAAAATACTGAAATCGCTCAAAAGCTCTTCTTGTGTTCCCGCTGCCAGGTTGACATAGATTAGTGCCTATCAACAGTTGGTGTCAACCAATCAACAGATGGCGCCGCTATGCAGCGACTTCCACAATTTGGAAAGAAGCAATATCTCAGGAACTACTGTGCAAAATTGCATAAAAATTTACATGTGGATGCACCTTGACATAAGTTACAGCGGATCAACTTTTGGAACTAGTTGCTCAATAGGTGGCGCTCCTATACAGCGATTTCTTCAGCTTAAGGGAAGATTAAATTTAAGGTTCTAATGTGTATAATCAAACAATACTTGATATGTGAGAAAGCCTTTATGAGACATTATACCGATTCAATCTGGATGTATATCTACCAATATTTGGCGCTGCTATAGTGCAGTTTTTTCCAGAAACCGGGGATGCATGCTTCAACTTCTATGGCATTTAGCTGTACGAAACTTCATACATGAGATAACCAGTATGAAAACGTATTTTTTAAGGTGTTAGTTAAGCTGTGTTTCTTTGAATATTTAGTATTAGTTTTCTCCAAGATAAAAAATCACCTGCATTCATCATGGTAGATAATTTTAATAAATAATAGTCTTTGTAGTTTATTTTAATTGAGTGCATTTGTATAGGAAAATATAGAAGAAAGTTTTGTGGTGGTCACAACATACTATTTTTACTTTCTCTTACCTATGTAAATGATAGAGAAGTAAGGTTTTTGGATCAAATTTTTTAAGTCGAGTTTTTTTTTATTTACACGATTTAAGGTCCCCATAATCCAAAAATCCTATTTTTAACGGTTGGTCTGAGTGTATGTGCGTGTGTCTATCATCAGCATATCTCAAGAACAAATAAAAGCAGAAAATTCAAACATGGTATTATAAATTTGTATGACATAGGGATGCTACACTGAATCTTTCATGAAGATCAAACAATTGATTCGTATACAGGGACACCCAAGAGAATTCAAATACATTGCGTCTATGGGGGAAATTAAGTATGTGCTAATTTTCGTCAAGGTGCATCTACATGTAAGTTTATATGCAATTCTGTGCAGTAGATCCTTAGCTACAGCCTTCCCTTAAATTACGGAAATCGCTGTACAGCAGCACCACCTGTTGGACGATAAGTATTCAAATTCAACTGGTATTAGGTCTCATAATGGCCTTCTTATATATTAAATTTTATTTGATTGTACGCAATAGAACCTGAGATATAGCCTTCCCATTAAATTGCGGAAATCACTGTATAACAGCGCCACCTGTTGAGCGGCTGACAACGAAAGTTGGCAGTCACTAATTTAGGTCAAGTTGCATCTGCGTATGAAACTATCTGCATTTATGTGCAGTAGTTCCTGAGATATATAACCTTCCTTTAAATTGCAGATATCGCTGTATAGCAGCGCCACCTGTTAGCTGATAAGCATTCAAATTGCACCAGCATAATGACTTACAGTGGCCTTCTTACGTATTAGTTTTGTTTGCTTATACGAAATAGATCCTGAGATATATAGCCTCCCCTTAAATTGAGGATTGAGGAAATCATTGTATAGCAGTGCCACCTTTTGAGCAGTTGACACCAAATATTGATTGGCACTAAATTAGAACAAGTCGCATCTGCATATAAATTTATATGTGATTTTAAGCAGTAGTTCCGGAGATACAGTTGCCACAAAATTTTTGTTCTCTCTCTCTCTCACACACACAGACGGACAAACATTTTCTAAAAATGATCAAATCGTATTCTAGGCCTTTCAAAACGTGTAAATCCATCGAAAACGGAAGTCAAAAATTTTTACGAATCCAGTACTATCTTCTATTGAATAGAGAATAACGTAATAAAATAAAATAACTCTGTTATGGCTTTATTATCCCAATGATATTTACAATTTTACTTTATTCTGTATGTATATATAGAAAAAGTATTCGATTCGTGAAAATTTTCGAACTCCAGTTTTCAATGGATTTACATGTTTTGGGATGTCCTGAACACGATTTGACTGTTTTTAGAAAATGTCTGTCTGTATGTCAGTTTGTGTGTGTGTGTATCACAAATTTTGTGGACGCTGTAACTCACGAGCCAATAAACGAAATTTAGCCAAACTTGGTATTTAGTTGAACCCTGACATAAACTGGTGCTGATTAAATTTGTGGAACAATTGCTCAATAGGTGGTGCTGTGATCGCATTTTTTCTAAATTTTTAACATGCCAGTATGGGACAAAATCTTGTATAAATGTACTTAATGAGAGTTATTTTAAACGTGTGATTGTAAAATTAATATGAATTATTTATAATAGTAATATTTAACATGAAAAAAAAAAAAATTGTGCATGTTGCAACGTAGCTTCACCCTCTGGAAGGGGAGTTAACACCCCCACACACACACACGGGGGGGGGGGGGGGGGGGTAAATTTTTAATATGGATGTTTTGTTTCGAAAGACTTTGTCATTACCTTTAAAATAAATGGATTAAGTATAGATCTGTGATAAATTAAAACAAAGTTATAGATTCTTTTATCTTTTAACGAAAAAAAAATTAGAAAAAAATCTTATTTCTTTTGATATTGGCAAAAAAATTTACTTTCTTTCGGCATGTAGTGATATAATTCTTTCAGATAAAAATCATCTGCATTTATAATAAAAAATAATTTAATAAAAAAATTATGTTCAATGAATGTTGTGTAAAATTATATAGAAGAAATTCATGTGGTGGCCACATCATACTAGTTATGTATGCGAATGGAATTCAGTTGTATAAAAACGAAATGCAAATATCTTTTTTACTTTCTTCTATATGCAATAGAAGAAAGTATGGGATTCATAAAAATTTTCGACTTCCGGTTTTCGAAGGATTTTTACGTTTTGGGAGGTCTAAGAACATGAATTTACAATTTTTAGAAAATGTGTGTGTGTGTGAGAGAGAGAGAGACAAAAATTTTGTGGCAACTTTATCTCCGAAACCACTTCTCAGAATTGTATATAAATTCGTATATAGATGCACCTTGACCTAAATTAGGGCCTATCAACTTTTGGTGTCACTGCTCAACAGGTGGCGCAGCAATACAGTGATTTCCTCGATTTAAGGGGAGGCTATATCACAGGTTTTATTGCGTATGTTCAAACAAAACTTCATATGTAAGAAGGTCATTATGATACATTATGCTGATTTAAGTTAAATGCTTATCGTCCAACAGATGGCGATGCTATACTGCAATATAAGGAAGGCTATATCTCAGGAATTACTGTACAGATTTGAATATAAATTTATATGTAGATGTACATTGACATATATTAGTATCTGTCAACTTTTGGTGTCAACCGCTCAACAGGTGATGCACACGTAGCGATTTCTGCAATTTAAGAAAAAGCTATATCTCAGGTTTTATTGGGTATAATTAAACAAAACTTGATATGTGAGAAGACCATTATGAGTCATTATGCCGATTCAATTTGGATGTATATCTACCAATAGGTTACGCTGCTATAGTGCAGTTTTTTAGATTGCTGTAAGATGAAAATCGCCTGCATTTATCATGGTGGGAAATTTTAATAAATAATGCTTATCGGCCAACACGTGGCGCTGCTAAAAAAGTGATTTCTGCAATTTAAGGGAAGGCTATATCTCAGGAACTAATGCACAGAATTGCATTAAAATTTATCTGTAGTTGAATCTTCACATAAATTAGTTTCTATCAATTTTTGATGTCAGCCGCTCAACAGCTGCCGCTGCCAAACAGAGATTTCTGCAATTTAAGAAAAGACTATATCTCAGGTTCTATGGCGTATAATCAAACAAAACTTGATGTGTGAGAAGGACATTATGAAACATTACGCTGATTCAAGTTGGATGCTTATAGACCAATAGATGGCGCTCCTATACTGAAAATTTCCTCGATAATGGAAAGACTATATCTAAACTTGTATGAGATATGAAATAACCATTATAAATACGCATTTTTAAAGATTTATTTATAGGCAATAAAACTGTCCTTGTTTGGATATTTGGTTTTAGTTTTCTCCAAGATAAAAATCATTTGCATTCTTCATGTTAGATAATTTTAATGAATAATAGTTTTAATAAATTATTTGCCCTTAGTAAATTTGTATAGGAAAATATAGAAGAAAGTATTGTGGTGGCCACAATATACTAGTTTAATTATTGTGTGCTCTTAAAAAACTGAAAATTTCATGTGAACTGGGGAAGGGGACTGCCGGATATACCACCGGATATCCGGATCCGGCAAAGTAAAAAAAATATCCGGAATGCCGGATATCCGTATCCGGTTATCCGGTAAAATCCATATCCGGTCCATCCCTAACATTAATAAACTTCTCAACCGTATCAATAGCCATGATCAAAATATACAATTCACCTACGAAGAAGAGAACAATTCACAATTAAACTTCCTGGATGTTAAAATTACCCACAATAAAAATAATTTTAGAACCACTGTGTATAGAAAACCCACTAATAGTAACGAAATTATCCACTTTAAAAGTAAAACACCATTTCGCTATAAAACAAATGCTATCCAGTCATACATTAACCGTGCCATTTTAATATGTAATGAACCCGGCGACCTCGAAGAAGAACTTAATCTCATTAAAAATTTCACAAGAAAAGACGGATATCCTGATAAAATAGTTAACAAATTAATTAAAAATAGATTCAAAAACCTCGACCAAATACCCAGTCACCAAAAAGCACCCATTAAATTTACCCCATCCATCCCGTACGATCGCGGAGCCGCTAACAAAATTAAAAATACAGCTGACAAATATGGCATTAATATCCCCATCAAACCCAACAAAAATATCTTTCAACTAATCTGAAGCGATAAACCTCCCACCCCCCCCACCCCCTCTTGAAACCGCCGGCATTTATAAAATTCCATTCATAGATGAAAATAATAAACACGGCTCATATATTGGTGTCACTAAAATAAAAATAAAAACTAGAATCAAAGAACATGAAAACAACATTAAAACCGGAAAATATAACACCGCGTTAGCCAAAACATATAGTAAAAACAATATTAAAATAAACTTTGATAAAACCGTAAAATTAGCAGATTACGATAATTACAACTATGCCATGTACCGCGAGTCAATTGAAATATTAACCAATAGCGACGTATGCAACGATAGCAGCGCAGTAGCCCCAAATAAAGCTTGGAGCCACCTGATGAGAAATCAGCAGAGGAGTGAGCAGTCTCAAGTTTTCCACCACAGAAGCAGCGTTTCTGAAGAGGACCGGGTGCCCGGTACCGAAAGATCTTAAACGACCACGAAGTAAAGCTAGGTCTTTATATATTTAATATGTTATATTAATATACTTCGTTTTTTTTTTTTTTTTTTTTTTTTAATTAAATAAGGAATCCCAGTTTATGTCTATTAGATAAGTGAATTAACTATTCCTTATTAATATTTTATGTAATTAATAATATTTCTTCATTAAATTCATTAATATTAGTACAGAATACGACATTGTCATATTGTCAAAAATAAATTAATTCAAACAGCGGCATTATTTTAGATGATATGATTATTTTAATATCTATTTTTTATTTATTTGGAAGGTATGCGTATTTAAAGGGTATGCATACTCGAAGGTATGGGTATTTCGAACAGTATGAGTATTTAAAAATAATTTTAAATGCTGTGAAAATTGATTTTTTTTTTTTTTTTTTTTTCCTTTTCAAATGCACCAAATTGTTCTTTCTATCTTGTTCTTTATTTCCCTATAGTACTGAGTTAGCTATTTAAGTCTTTTTGTCTTTTGTAATATTTCATGTAATTTAATCTAAAATAAGTAAAAATTTTAAAATTTCAATTAAAAAAATGTAAATCTCGTAAACTTTTTAAAAAGAATTATATTTTAGAAAATTTTAATTAAGAATTATATTTATTAGGAAATTCAAGGCACTAGAAATTTAATAATGTGTGTGAAGCGCTTCTCTTAATTAGCAATTTTCTGCTCATACTAGCAATTTTGCAATTTATTCGCATGTAAGTGGGGCATATAAATATTTTAGTGCATTACAAAGTAGTAGAAAATAGTAAAATTCTGAATTTATCAATTAGTTAAAATAATAATAATAAATTGGGGTGTTTTAAATGTTCTGAATGTTACTCATGAAATGTCACGTCACGAGTCCATATAATATAATTTGTGATAAAACAAAACTGCGCTATATTAATTATACTGATGTATAAATTTTGAACTGTGGAAAATAATGAATAATTTTATAATAGTTAGTATTAAAGCATTATATCTTTATCAGAAGGCTGTTTCTTAGACGGACTAAGAACATGATTTGACAAGAATTTATTAGGGATGCAACGGATATCCGGTAAGCAATAACTATCCGGCCGATCTGGCTGGTCAACCGGATATCCGGCAATGGCCGGATATTACTATTATCCGGCAGTAACATCCGGCCAAAAATTTATGAATTGAGAAATGGGTAGAAATAACATATATGAGAGTATAACAAATAATATCTAATAAATAATCCACTACAATAACATTAGAGAATGTATTTTAATTTTTTTAAATTAATATTTACTTACTTTTTAAGGAATTAAAATAAATGATATTTTTGAAATAAAGAAATCATACATAAAAAATACACTTTGTTGAATCTTTCGCATTTCTACAATTGCTATGAAATTAACCACCAATATAAGTATTTTCAAAGTATGTTATTTTAAAATTTATATAACATAAAAACAGGGTTTAACCTGGCAAAAAAATTACTTTAGCATTTTAGCGAAAATAGGCAAGCACTATTTTAGCTTTTTCGAAAGTTAATTAATTCTTTGGATACTATTGATTTCTTTTACTTAGTTTTGTTATCCTCAGTTTTGTTTTCTATTCCTTTTGTTCATTGATGATTTTAACCAAGCATTCATATTTGTGACCAGGGGCGCGCCGACCCGGTGTGCGAAGTGTGCGGCGCACACAGGCGCCAGCTAAAGAAAGGCGCCAGCCGAGGATAAATTATTTGAAAAAAAAAAAAAAAAAAATCTGATTTCATAATGCCGGTCTGAAGCCCTGCGACTAGTGTTGCTAAATGAGGCACCTTGAAAAATATACTGGCAATACTATACTTGAAAAATATACTCTTTGACTTTTTTAACATATCAAAGCATTCTATTGAAATTCAAAAGGACGCCTTAATCTCCCCCCCCCCCTTTTTTTTTTGCCAGAAAAAGGCCACCTAGGTTGATAAAAAGACAATATAATTCAATTGCAAAAATAAAGATTTAATAGAACCGGAGATTTTATTTAGAGTAGATTTTCCCCTTTGCATTATTGATGTAACATCTAATATAATTAAAATTAGACTTTTGACTGTAAAATCTTCACATTTCGCACATCGTGAAAGCCAAATCTGATTTCAGAAAAATTTCTGTGTGTGCGTGTGCGGTCGTTGTGTCTGCATGTCTATAACATTTTTCTCTGGGCATCACATGAGAACAGCTGGACAGTATTCAACGACACTTGGCAAGAATTACCCAACTTAAAATCATATCTATCAACTTTTGTAAATTCCCCCCTTGGAGGGGGGGGGCAGTAAACAAAAACACGTTTGTATGCATAACTTGGTTTAAAATCACTTCACAGTGAAGAACTGCATATGAGGAGTCTAGATTTGAGTACAAAAATAAATAAATAAATAAATAATAATCATTGCCTACAATTTTAGATTTTTTTATTTTTAAGGGGGGGGGAAGAAAATTGATTTTCGGGGGGGAAATTTCGTAAATTCCGGATTTTTGAGAAGAAATTTCCCAACAATGGTACAAAAATGTTGAAAACAGCCATGCATCTTCTTTAGGGTATTTCCAAAAGCCCATTTTTGGTGTTTGTAATTTTCGGTCTTGGGGGTTTACGAGGGATAAAATTCGTGATCGCTCTTTTAGTGCTAAATTAGTCCTGGAAAATTTATGGGAGCGCGCCGGTCACGAATTTTGGTGCTTATATTGTTTAGATGCATCCAATGTCTATACTAACGGGATTTTACGAAATTCCTCCTCACCCTTTTCAAGGGAGAAAGGAAGCAAAAAACGCTTTACTGAGCATAACTCGGCTCCTAGTTACTTCACGGTGAGGAAATTGCATTTGGGAAGACTAGACTTGAGTACCAAATAATAATAATAATAATAATAAATAAATAAATAAAATAAATAAATAAAATAAAATAAAACTCTGCAACTTTGGAATTTTTGATTTTGGGGAAAATTTCGTCAACTCCGGATTCTACCAAAAGAATTCTACTAAAAATTGTACAAAGATATTGAAAACAGGTATACGTCTTCTTTAGGATATTTCCTGGGACACTCCCCTCCCCCACCTTCTTTTAGTGCTAAATTTGTCGTCTAAAATCTAAGGGAACTGCGGGCACGTATTTTGGTGCGTAAATTGTTTCTATGTATCCGATACCTATTGTAACGGGATTTTACGAAATCCCCCCTTTCCTTCCTTGAGGCCACAAACACGTTTCCAAGCGTCATCTTACTCCAAATTATATCAGCAAGAATAAATTTTATGTGTAGATTGATTGTTTTCGAGATTGTTCCATTTATGCTACTGGTAATTATGAGAAAACAATCTTTTTCTAAATTTAAAATGATAAAAAAATACATACACTCCACAACGGTATCAGACAGATTTTTATATTTTGCAAATACATGGATAGCATAAGATATTTTTGATCAAATGGATACGTATCATTCCAGATTAAAAAAAAAAAAAACTCAAGTAAATTAATTACATTTCACTAAATAATATTATCTGTTTAAATGTTCATATAATCTACTTTAAAACTTAATAATTTTGATTGTATATTCTTATTTTACTTATAAATTTATCTGTTTATGTCTGTGCAACAGTGCAAAGTGCAACGTACAAACGTCGCGGCAAAATAGTTTAAAAGATTTTTGTATCTTACTACTATATGGAAAAATGCGTAAATTTACATACAAATTACATAAAAAGTTTAGATAATGAATAATTATAAGATTAAAAAAAAAAAAAAAACTTTTTATATACCACGTTTTTAAATTTTCTGTTGAATCATATAAACTTGACGCATTACACGAGTAATTACAAACGCATTGTCATTGTGTTCTGAGCTATTTTCTAAATGTTTCAAATGTCTAGCAGTCTAGCTAGTCGGAAAGTTCACTAAAAATTTATTGCAAGATTTGTACTGGACAAACGAGAAAGTGATATAAAAAAAAGTTGGTTTTAAAAATAAAATAATAATCCTTTTAGATTGATTGGTTGGGTTTTACGTAGCACCAGTGCTGCGGAATGGGCAATTGGCGGCGGTCTGTGACTCACCCCTAGAGGTGGTCTGGAGACATGCCATCACAATTTTGATCCTCCACGGAATTGATGGCCCTCCCGCTTCGGTGACCCCCAGAGTAATCCTTTTAGAACAATATATATTAGCATCATGAACTACATTAGCACTTTATCAATATGTAGAAAATTTTTAAAGTTATAATGACGTCAATTTTTGTGAGATGCCTAATTTAACTTTTTATGTTTTTTTAATGGTCACGCTTAATTAAATGTATTTATTTTTATGTCGAAAGGAAAGGAACTCATAATTATTATTATTATTATTATTTTTTTTTTTTGCAACAATTAAATTATAGCTAATATTTAAATGGTTAATTTTAAAGCTATTAGGAGGTTATTATTTTCCTATTTCAATTAATTAAAAGAAACTAATCAAAAGTTTGAAAATCGGGCTTCGAGGTATTGCGTTGTTATCGTGTTCTGAGCTATTCTAAAAGTTTAAAATGTCTAGCTAGTCGGGAAATTAGTTTAAAATTGATTGCAAGATTTGTACCGAACAAACAAGAGAGCGAGTTAATAAAAACATTGTAATAAAATAGACAAAATTTCTTTCATTAGATGTTTTTTTTCCCTGTTAAGTATTTTTTATCCATATTTACTAAGTTATATTTATTGCATGCTCCTATTTTATGTATTTATAAATTTATTTGTTCCTTAAAAAACAAAACAAAACAAAAAAAAACTTCTATAATTAACCAAATCAAATCTTGTTACTATCGATAGTCATACATTAATTTGATCTCAATAGTATTTCGAGAGTTTTGAACAATGAAATTCAGCAAAACAGTACTCACTACGGAATTTTATTATTATTATTATTAGTTCTAATTTTATATAATTATAAATTCCATTTATCTGTACTAGTACAAAAGGTTAAACTCATTTATATGTGCAAACATACTACAATAGTACGACTAATTAAAAAAAAATTTCATTATAATATTGTAAAGAGTTAAACCACTTTCCTAAATCAAAGGTGTTGTTGCAACAAAAGCAGATTTACAATTAAAGTGCAAATAAGGAGCAGTTCATTCAATTTTAACGGGAGTGGGGTGGGAGGTGATTGCCAGACTTGGCTACAGACGTGGCAACTTAGCGATGAATTTGGCGACATGGCGACCAAACTTGGGGAGAAGTAATAATTTAGTGTTTCCAAAATTTAAAAGCTCTATCTTCAATAAGAGCCGAGTTCTAGAATTTTTTGGATTCATCAATAGGTTTCTGGAGCAGAATAACCTCGAAAGATCGCCAAATCGCGACAAAAATTATAAAAGCAGAAGTGACACTCCCAAAGCGATCAGTTGTATTCGGACATTTGTTCTGAACGTTCGTTTCGGTTTAAATGGTTTATAGTTATTCTTAAATGAGTGATATTCCACTCTGTGATGTTTTTAATGTTGTTTTATGACTTTTTGAGGTATGAATTTGAGTACGATAATTTACTGGCTTTTTTTTTTAGAAGAATCCTTGAATAAAGTGTATTTGTCGAGAAGAAACTGCCTGTTTCTTTACAATTAATTTTCCATGCAAGAAAATCGACATTTTGGTAACAATATGAATAGAGACGGATATTTTGGATCAGTATGATATACGTAATACTCACAAAAGGTGCAATGAAGTGAGGGAACGTTTAGTTTACTATTTTTTGTGTTTAAATATTTACTTAAAAAGTAGACCCAAACAAATAGAAACATTTACATTTACAGCTCTCATCTAAATCATCTATTGTAATGCCTCAACGCGGCATTTATGCACCCACATTCACACCAAATCTGCCTATTTCCGGGATGGAACACGGACGCAGAACTCATACCGGCATTTGTTGAAGAAATTTTTCTACCTATAATATCGTTGGTTTAAGAAGTAGAAAAATTTATTGTATTGGTAGTGGTATCAATTCTGTGTCCGTGTTCCATGCCTGCTATTTTAGTTTCCTCTATTTGCCTTCACAATTGTACCTCGTGCTTTTGGAAATCCCCGTATAAGATTTTTTCTCTTTCTGCAAGATGCACTTTTTATTTGTTTCTTTTTAAATTTCATTTTATTTGGTACGTTTTTCTTTTTATTAGCCACTCAATAAACTTATTACTATTAATGTTCGAGATTCAATTGACTTGCTGAATGATAACTTTTTATAAAATGATAAAAAAAAAAAAAAAAAATGTAATATAGGGGCGCCAACTGAAACTTTGCACACAGGCGCCTGACAATGCTGGCGCGCCCCTGTTTGTGACTTTAAAAATATGAATCAGGGAAACTATGTTTTGATTTTAACAATAGAAAAAGAGGTACTCATATCATACGTGTAAAATGAAAAAGCAATTTAAAAATTAAGTAAAGTGTAGTGGTAGATAATCGTGAAATACTAGTGCTAAGAATGGTTCTATGAAGCAAATTCTGAATTCTGACATACTTTTAAATATTTTTGCATTTAAATTCAATCATTAAAAATTAAAAATAAATCCAAATTACTCTTGATTTCTAAAAATTTCTGTCATTTCGTAGTTTTTGCCTGCAAATATTAAAAAAAAAAAAAAAAAAAAAAAATCGGAGTTATTATACAGAGATAGTTTATACAGTTATCCAGTTTTAGCTTTTTAGCGAAATTCTGACCAACATGTTTTAGCAAAATATGATATTTTTTAGCAAAATGCTAAAAAAACTAATGGCAGTTTAAACCCTGCATAAAAAAGAAACAAATTGTGGTACTTAAAAGCAGGGTGTACAATTATATATATATTTGTTTTCTTCTAAAAATATTGAAGTAATGTAATGGTCTCGGAGAAATTGTTTTAGCAATATCAACAGATTACTGAGACTGAGATGAAAAAGTTAAAATTACTTTTAATTTTTCCATATTTGTTACAAATCTTGCATACAATTATTCAAAAAAAAAAAAAAAAAAATCTGATTCATTATTGTTTAATACTAAATAATGTGCAATAAATAGTTGAATGAATACATTATTAAATTTGTTTTCCAATTATGAAAATGAAATGTACTAAAATTTTAATAACTTTTAATGTTTTTTAAAATATGTAAATTATGATGTAAAAGTAACAATTGTTCAGCATTTGTGGCAGAATTCTGTTTCTTCTTTGCTCATAAATGATGCCTGAGAAATGATAGAATACAAAAGCTGCTTTACTTAAATGTAAAGTTTCATTATAATCTAATTGTTGAAGTATTATCTAAAATAATTGGCAAGAAACAAACACTGAACTTAAAAAGGCACTTATTTCCAGCAATATTAAATTTGAAAATAAAGAGATGGTAATTTTTTTAACATTTATTTTAGAAGGTATAAAAAATGTTTGTTTTTTAATTTTAACAATTTTTAATTTGAATATTACTGTAAATAAATCTGCTTCTTATATTTTAATAATTGTTTGTTTCTTGAAAACTATATATTTGAAAAAAAAATTCAGTGGTTTTATTCTAGGATAGTTACAGATAGGTTTCATTTAATAGTTATGAAATTGTTTCCATTAGAATTTCATTTAAAAGAAATGCATAACACATGTAAAAAAGGAAAATAATGGTGGTTTAGAGTTTAGATTAGTCAGATTAAATGTTTAATACTAAGAAGAAAGAAAGAAGAAAAAGTACTGCAAGCCGGATACTGGATATCCGGCTCAAAGTCTGGCCAGATATCCGGTATCCTGTATCCGGCCAAATTTAGATCCGTTGCATCTCTAGAATTTATTTTACAGAGCAATATTAAATGTACATTTTTTATATAGAAAATATTGCTATCGCTCGAATAATTTTATATCCGACTATATATGGAGTAATGTTATAAGCAATACCATTATATGGCTCAACCTCATTTTTAAGTTTTCTACTTCCTGCGATTGAATTTAAGTTGAACCAAAATTGGAGCTACCATACATCCACTCCAAGGGATATATAAATCAGTAAAATTCCTATTGAAACCAAACCAAGATTAAATTAAAAGAGAGGTCGAAAATATAGGCTAAATGGCAAATTTTGAGCAACAATTCACTTATGGGTTAAGATAAGACCCTAGAAAATTTAATCCCTTTTATGAAAATCAACGAAATATAATAAGTGGGCAAAAAAGCGTGGCACAGTGTCAGAGTGTTTGGCTTGAGACAAGAAGATCCTCAGTTAAATCCCCGCCTCGGCAAATTTTGATTTTTTTTTTTTTTTTTTCCTTGTCATAATACTAATATTTGGTTTATCTAAAATTAACAAATGATGGTGAAAAGTTAAACCATGAGGTGGTTGCAGCTACTTCAGTACCAAGTTTTGGTTCAAACTAACACCAAACTTTTTATATTGTAACGCTGTACTACTGAGACATTAACAGGGATGGAACACGGGCGCAGAATTCATACCGGAATCTGTTTAAGAAATTTCTCTGTCTATAATACCGTTGATTTAAGAAGTAGAAAATTTTCTTACATTGATAGTGGTATGAATTCTGTGCCCGTGTTCCATCCCTGCATTAAACCTAACAAACTAACTATAAACCGTCTCTACATTCTAAAGAAAACTGCTAAAAGTCCTTACGTGTAGGGATTATACCCTAGAATTGGTAACGCTGCATTAAATCGATATATCCTTATATCGGTATTTTAGACGAACGATATATCGATTTAAGAAACGTCAACATCGCCCAGCACTACTGTTTAGCATTTTGCGAAAAAAGTGACTATAGTGGAAACACTGTATATGTAACTTTTTCACTAATTTGCATTCATTTTTATAATTATATCACTGTAATTTGGTGAATTTTTCCGCCCATCACTTTTTCAGTTATTTCGCAGCTCAATTGGTTAAAAACCATTTTTACAGATTTTAAGTGGTTAGAATTGATGCATATAACACTACATCGGAGTCGGACAAGGAAGAAATATGACTTGCTGTATATATTATTGTATAAATAAATTATAAAACAAAGACTAATCATTTTACTGAATAAAAAATCGTTCTGAAACATTAAAATCTTTAAATTTTTCTGCTCTTATATATACAGTGAACTCTCGTTAAGATGGCCCCTTTTAAGATTGATTTCTCGTTATTACGTACAAAATCAGAATCCCCGGCTAAGCCCTATAGGAATTGCATGTAATAAACATTGCTTTATACGTACAATTCATTCGTTAAGATGAACATTTTTTTCCCTCAAAGCTTAGTTTCTTCAAAGAAGAATGAGTTCCCAATTTTTTTTTTTTTTTTTTTTTTTTTTTTTTTAACATGAAAAGTTGACGAGGAAATCTCTCCACCAAATATACTAGATGTCCGTTATATGCTGGTGGCAATTAGGACATTTTATCAATCGACTGAAAATGTTCCAGATAATATTTTTGAAAAATTGGCTAAAATTAAAAATGACATAGAAAGACGATCATTTACCCTAAAAAAACAAACCAAGATAACTTCTTTTTTAGTCTAACTAACTACTATGTACTATCAGCCTTTTTTCTTTATGTACTACATCAAGTTTTACTACATTGTACTATATGAAAAAAAGAAGTTTTGTAAGTAAGTATCGTTTTCATGCTTTTATATTTTTAGTGAATAAAAGGGTTTGAGGAAACAAATTTTCATTCGCGTTATACTGTGTATGTGTACATAATAGTAATTTTAGAGTTCATTTAGAACTTCAGTTTATGAACTCCTTTTATAATGGACTCTCGTTAATATGGACAAAAACTGTCATCCCTTGATTGTCCATTTTAACGAGAGTTCACTGTACTTGTATTTATATTTTTAATAAAAGAAATAAAGGTTGTGCCCTAGCCTGCATTTTTTAAATCTGAAGGAGAGTATACTTGCTAATTATCTCAACAACATGAATTGGTACCATTGTATAGTACTTTATATTTGTATATTGATGTACATCAGTGTATTCTATTCTTATAGGATGAAACAATAAAGCAAGTCTATGAAGAAATGAAAGCTTTGTTTGAAGAAAATCAGTTAGATGTGTAAGTTTATAATTAATTAATCTTATACGGTTTTATTCATAAATGTTTTAAGTTATGCTCATTGCTGATTTTGATTGCGATTGTTCAGTTAGTACAGTTGAAACTCAAAAATCCGGAATCGATGGGACCATGACAATTCCGGATTTTAGAAATTTGTAACAAAAATAAAATTTTACGTGATTATAATAATGTTAAAATGCAATTTTTATGCTTGGGAAGATAAACGAATATTAAATAGGTGAATTAATTTATAAAACAGGAATTAAAAAAACACTTATACTGAATTAAAATAATATAAAACAATATAAATTAAAATATAATAGACAATAGGACATTAAATAATGCCAAAGATTGTTTATTTATTTTTTAAAAAAAATGCTTAAATAAAACTATGGAAACTGACAAAGTATTTTACGTTGGTTTTTCTTTTTTTACATTTTCAGGAATTGAAAACTGTTTCACTCTAGTGTTTTTTTTTTTTTTTTTTTTTTTTTTAATTCAATTTTTTAACTCTCCAGTTTTTGTAAAGAATAAAGTCTTTAATTGACAATCAGTCAGTATAAAAATATATCAGATTCTGTTCATATTAATATATTTGGGGTTCAATTAAAAGGAGTTTAAACTGCATTCCACAAGAAATGTAGAAATCAGGTGCAGCAAAGTGTTATTTTAAAAATAAAACTGAAATTGGAAAAATATCTGGATTTTAGAGATTTTCAGATTTTGGATGTCCGGATTTTCAAAGTTCAACTGTTGCAAGATATTAAATCAGATATAATTTGACTTTGAAGATCAGATTTATAGAATTTCTACTTTTTATCAGAGGTATTATATTCTGCAGTGATTGAGGATCTACTATCTGAAGTAAGAATGATGCTTTAAATTAAATAATAATAATAAGCTATGATAATATATATAGTTGAAGAAAATCAAACAGTTTTGTGTAATTTTAACGCTGCTCAAGCTCATTCCTCATAAGTCAGATTTGCCCCTTTTTTCCCCATGTAATCCTATAGAATTGTCATTAGTTTAAGGATTTTTCTTTGAAAAATTGAGTTTTCAAATTCTGTTTTTAATTCTTTCCTTGAACTTGTTGCCTTTCATTTTAGAATTTTTTTTTTTTTTTTCTACGTACAGCCAGCCAAAAAAAAAAAAAAAAACACCCCTTGAGTAATTTTACCGTAAATTATAGAAGCATACAGCTAGTGCCAATGGATTTGTAATAATGTCTAATTATTAATGCAATAGCTTAATTCAGAACAAATTTAGTGCCGCATTGAGGCACTTTCACAAAATCAGTTTTCAGCTAAGAGGCACCTTCACAAAATACGAAGCCAATTCTCAGCAATTTAACTGCACACTAAAAATTTCTATGAGCTTCGCTGCATCAAATACATAATAAAAACCCTTAATTCGAATATTTACTGTAGACAGTGGTAAATATCTAAGTATTAAACATTTTCTACATATATGAAATTTGCACCACATACATATATTTATTTTACGATTGTTCCATTTTATTTTTTAAATATATTTTTAAATTAATTAAATTGCTTTGGGCATTTCGGTTAATTGTTCAGAAGCATTATTAATTTTCACAAACTTACTTGATTTTTCACAAATTATTTTATAAATTCACAAATGGAGTAACATTTTAAAAAATGTGAATTAAACCCTGAATAGTTATATTTAGCTTAGGGGTCATCTACATATTAAAATTTAACTCGATTTCATATTTTCAAATGGTAATGCCCATTTTTGACTACATAATTGAATTCCTGAGATCAAGGCAGCTTGGAAAAAGGTATGGTTTACCATATACTTTTAATTCTTGTTGGGGTTACAAAGGATAATATATTAGGGGTTCATTCGTACATTTAAAAAAATTAAATTAAAATTCACGCAGAAAAGTATCATGTCCTTTCTAATGGTAACTGGAAAAGATGTATGACAGTTTAAAATATAAACTAAAGTAATGATGGCATGCATCTAAGCTTACTTCAATGGCTATTTTAATTTGTGTGTATGCAAGGTTATATGCAACACAAATGACAAGTGATGGGGGTCCCCTTAACAGCAATAAAAAGGGAAATATCACTGTAGTTCAAAAAAAAAATAATAGGAATGAGCAAGTATTAATTAGAATTTGTAAGTTTTTTTTTTTTTTTTTTTTAAAGATTAAATGCCATTGGTGCAACATGTTTGATTATAATTTTAAATAGGTTTTTATTATATCTGTAAATTTGGAAACCCATTAGCATCCCTATATTTTGACAACTTGTAACTCTGTGAACAAATTAAATTAAAAATATATTAGGTCTTTGCATAAATTCGTGCGGTTTTTTATTGCTTCATTTCATAAAAATACATCAAATCAAATGACAATTTTTAATCAAAATACTCTCCATTACTTTCTACAACCTTTGCCCATTTTTCGGGTAACAAATGTATACCATGGCGATGGAAACTCTCGTCTTTGGAGGCAATAAAATGATCCGTGTCCGCACGAACTTTTGCAACGACATAATATATTTAGAATAATGAAATAAAATTTATATTTATAGAACAAAAGCATATTTTGTTTTAAGTACCCGTGTATTAAATTATCTGTGCTTATTTTTTTAGAAATGCTTCCATAAATGGAGAAATACCTTGTCATGCAGCTGTACAACTGCGACACTCAGTTTTACTCAGAGACAAAAGATGTGTTTTAAGTTATTTGTAAGTATTTTTATATGTATATATTTTTAAGATTAAATGCCATTGGTGCAACAAGTTTGATTATAATTTTAAATAGATTTTTATTATATCTGTAATTTAGTGCAAAAAGGTTTCTTAATGTTTTTCTGTCATGTAGATAAGATACTTTTTAAATGTTATAACTCACCATTTTGAATTTTGCATATTTGTTTTATTAGCATAAGAAAATAACAAAATTATATTTGTCAGTTCTGAAGAAAAAAATTCTTGTAGTCTTACGTGTTTTGCACAGGTTTGAAAACCCCAGGTTTTCTGAGTTTTATCAGGTTTTTTTGTGTGTGTGTTTTATCAGTTTTTTTTTTTTTTTTTTTTTTTTTTTTGGGGGGGGGGGGGGCTTTTTCTTGGTTATTTTAAGTAAGAATTTTTTTTTTTCTTTTTGTAATATGAAATATATTAATAAGATGATTTAAAAAGTCATGTTAATTATTTATTACTAGCAGGCTATGCCCACCATACTATATAACTGAATTTTCAAAAGAATTGAATCACTATTTATTTTACCATGTTTTTATTAGCTTCGATTCTTGTGTGTTTGTCAGGGACAAATCTTGCAATCGATTTTTAACTAACTTCCCGACTAGCTAGACATTTGAAACTTTCACAGTAGCTCAGAACCCGGTGACAACACAATACTTCGAAGTCAGATATTCGAATTTTCGAATAGTTTTCTTTTAATTAAAATGTGAAAATGATAAGCTCCTAATAGCAATAAAAATAGCCATTAAAATATTAACTATAATTTAATTGTTGCCAAAAAAAATTTACGAGTTCATTTTCTTTTGACCTAAAAATAAATACATTTAATTAAACGTGAGCGCTAAAAAATTGTTAAAAGTTAAATTATGCATTTGGCAAAAATTGATGTCGTTATCATTTTAAAGATTTTCTACACAATGATAAAGTGCTAATGTAGTTCATGATGCAAATATATGTTATACGGAAACGATTAATATTTTATTTTTAAAACCAACTTTTTTTTTTAAATTCAAATTTCCGGTAACTCTTTAACCAATCACATTAGAACGTCCATCTTTGGAATATCGATAATAAGAATTTTCTCGCCAAAAAAGTCGCCAAGGGCAAAAAGTTGTCAAATTTGGCGCCAAATCCATTACCTGCCTATTGGAGCTTTTTAATGTGTTTTAAAGAGAAGTTTAAGCTATTTAAAAACATGGTATGTAAAATTTTTTTTTATCTTATAATTATTTTATATCACATTATAAGTACAGAGGGTGTTCACATATTTTTGTAATGATTTTGACTTACTCCTTGAATTTAAATTTTAAAATAAAATCATAACTGACATCAAATTGTTAATTTCTGCAGCATTAAAAATAGTTTTTGCTTTAAACAGGGTTGGCAAAAACCCGGGTTTTTCTAGAAAAACCCAACCCACTTGGGTTTTTGCGGGGTTTTCTGGGCATTTGTGGGGTTTTCTGGGCTTTTGTGGGTTTTTGTTTGAATACATTTGCATTGCAATGTTAGATATATGTTATTTAGCATATTAGTTGTAATACACCTAATTATATTAAACTACTAATTAATCTAATATTTATCTTAGAAATAAAAATTGGTTTGATTCTAATATTAATATAGTGTTAATTAGTAAGATTAAGCTATACTTTATTTTATTGTATGCTTATTCAAAATAAATATTCTTTATGACAATAACTGATAAAATAAAAGAATTTAAATTCTTAAGTACAATACATATCATTTAAATTTTTTAGTTCCCCATCATGCTATAGATGGAGAACTTAGGTAATTGTGAAAATTTTTTACCTCGGTTTTTTTTTACTTTTTTACACATTTTCACGTGTGAGGAATACGAAAAATGACAATTTGTATGGTGTGTGTTAGCTTGTTAGTCCGTTAGTCTGTGTACATGATATCTCAAGAACAAATTGTCACAGAGAAGTCAGATCAGTTTTAAAATATTACTTTTGACATTGGCAAGAACCCTATTCATTTGCAACATTTGAATTAAAAACTTCGTAAGTTACTAAAAATTTATGCTTTTCTTAACATGGGAGAATAGGGCAAAATTTTACTTAAACATGCATTAAATGGAAAATTTTTACTAAAAAAATGTGAGACCAGTTTTAAAGTATGAGTTTTGATGTCGGAATGAACATCAGTAACTAAAGACATACTGCTTTGAAAATTTCGCAAGTTATTGGAAATTTACGAATTTCTTAGCATGGCAGTATAGGGCAAAATTTCACATAAATGTCAATTTTGAGGGATATTTTCATCGTAAAGATGTCAGACCACTTTTGAAATATTATTTAGGATACTGGCATGAATATCATAGAGCATAAATTTTCCAATTTCAAAAATTTGTAAATTATTTGTAATTTATGATTTACTTGAAATGGAAGAATAGGGCAAAATTGAGCATAAATGTCCACTTTGAGGATCATAAATATATCAGACAACTTCAAAATAATATTTATAATACTTGTTTGACCATAATTGACTACAAATATTGTAATAGGAAAATTTCGCAAGTTACTCGTAATTTAAGATTTTATCAACATAGCAAAATGGGGCGATATCCCATATAAAATATGCATTTTGAAGATTGTTGCATTGAAAAGAGTAGCATGAAAATGAAACTACAAAATTGATCCTAATAAAATAATAGATTAGAATTAAGATAAATATATCAAAGTGAACGGTGGATAGCCTATTATGTGGGGATTTCATTCTGTCACTGTGCCAAGTGTTTGGTCAGATGCATTTCTCTTAACATGGTAATCATGTTAAGAGAATGTCCTGTACTAGAAATTTATGAGAACATATATATGATGGAGAACTGAGCAGGGTCCAACTAGTTTTAATTATAAAAATAAGTTGCACTGCTTTATCCTTAGTTTTAAAACTAAACAATTTAAATAGTTAAATATTGATTCTGGACAACATTCATGTCCGCTGTTAAACAAAAATATCGTTCAGTTTTACAGGAAAAGGAAAATTGAACCAATTATAGAAGATAGACTTGCTTTTGTTATATTTATAACTGTAATTACTTTTTATGTTTAATACTATTTTCTAGAAAATAAAAATTAGAGTTTTTTCTTTAAAGGTAAGGTGTTTCCTATACTTTATAGATGGGATTTGTAAATTATAAATAATTTTTAACAAAAACCCGCTTATTTGCAAAAACCCAGCGGGTTTTTGTTGGTGGGCCCGCCCAGAAGAACCCGGGCGGGTTTTTCTGAGCTGGGCCCAGTTTGCCAACCCTGGCTTTAAAATGTCTTTAGAAAATTAAAAATGGATCAATGGCTGTATTTTTCAGCTTTCCAAAGAGAAGTACTCATATTTGCTTATGAAATAAAGACAAGAAAAGCATGGATTTAATATTTCTATATGTAAAATAAACAACATAATTAATAAAAAGTAAATAAATGTCGAATTTTACATTATACTGGGAAAAGGGCAAAAAATTTAATACACAAAATCTGATTTAAAGCTGATAATAACAAGAGAAATGATCTACACGTAATGCCAAAACATAAGTTTCTCAATGCAAGGCTATTTGCATATTGTTTTATCAAGATTATTTGACAGGGAAAAATGGAAATATATAGTTACAATTGATGAGGATATTATTATCTGATTTGAATAGAAAAAGATCAAATTAATAGAAAAAAATCTGGAGTGACTCCACTCGACTTTCCGAACATTGAGTAATTAACAGTTTTGTAGATAAAGTAAAAAAATAGGAGTTGTTAAACAAACAAAGGGGAGAAAACCATAATAGAGTGTTTGAGTATTTTTCTCCATATATTACACCATGTTTTATTTAACGCTACTGATCTTTGAGCCCATAAATCATAATGATAAAGAATTTTTCGTTGTGTCCCTGTAAAAACCTATAAATGCTATATTCACCAAAATGCTTATAGTTAGAGCAACAGTGATTTATAATATTCATATAAATTTTCAGCTCAATTGAATAAGGCGTTTAGATGCTATCTCACTTTTAAAAATTTGGTCCCATAGGCCATAATGATAAAGATTTTTTCTTTGTGTCCCTGTAAAAAAACTGTAAGTGCTAGATTCACCAAAATCTATACAGTGTGTACAACTGTGACCTATAATATGTGTACAAATTTTTTGTTTATATTAATAAGGCGTTTTTACGCTATCACATTTTTAAAAATTTGGCCCCATTGGCCATAATGATAAAGAATTTTTCTTTATGTCCCTGTAAGAAAATTATAAGTCCTAGATTCTCCAAAATCTATACAGGTTGAGTATCTGTGACCTATAATATGTGTATAAATTTTTTGCTCAATTGAATAAGGCGTTTAGATGCTATCGCACTTTTAAGATTTTGGTCCCATAGGCCGTAATGATAAAGAATTTTTCTTTGTGTCCCTGTAAAAAAACTATAAGTGCTAGATTCACCAAAATCTATAGGGTTCGTACTATGGTGATTTACAATATACGTACCAACTTTCAGCTTATTCGAACAAAGCGTTTAGACGCTAGCGTGTTCACTCACAGACATACATACACACATACATACACACATACATACACACACACATACACACACACATACATATATCATCGCAAAAATAGTGAAAACGGACTCATTGGACCTTGAAACGTATAGAAACATCAAAATCTCAAATTCGGATTTTTGACATGATTACAATACTTTCCTCACTATAGTGTTCGGAAAGTAAAAATAAGAGAAAAATATTTAAAACTAGCAGGCTTTGCCCGCTGCGCTGGTCATTATATCGAAATGAATTCTCAACATTTTATATCATTAATAATAAAAAAATCTCAAAAAAAAAAAAAAAAAAAAAAAAGAAAGAAAGAAATCAGTCAAAATGTAAGTTAAAGTTTGCACTACCTTCGATAGCGGTTTTCCTGCTCCCCACACTTTTTGAATCTCAAGCCCCAATGCTTTCGGCAGTACTTTACCTAATTTTTACTCCCCCTCCCATATGAGTAGTTGAAAGTTTTGCAAAATATCCTCCTATCAAAGTGCATATTGTGTACACTTAAACAACACCCACTCATCAAAATTCATCATTCTAATGTAAGCTGGAAACGTGTTTTTTGCCCCGCCAGCCCAGAAGTGGGGGGGGGGGGGTAATTTTGCGAAATCCCTTTGTAGTGCTTCTTGCATACACATGCATAACCAGACATTTAAAAAAAAATTAGATCCTGAGATTATTTGAAGCAAAATTATGTTTTAAAATGTGTTTTTTACCCCTCTGCTCATAAAGGAGGGACAGTGGAGGGAATTTTGCAAAATCTCTTTATACTGTGATTTAGATACATATAACCGACCCACACATCAAAAAATATCCTCCCTAAGATAATTTAGTGAAGAGTTATTCATGAATACATGTTTTTGTTCTTACCTCCCAAGAATGGTAGGGTTTCCACCCTACCATTCACCCTACCATTTCACAAAACCAGTGTGTGTGTTGAGTACGCATAACCAACATATAAAAAAATTCCTTTCCTGAGGTACTTTGGAACAGAGTTACTCTTAAAAACATGTTTTTGCCCCCACTCCGCCCTTAAAGGAGGTAGGCAGAGGAAATTTTCATAAAATTCCTTCAGCTCCTATGAATGCCTCAGCTCCTATGAATTTCTTCAGACAAATTTTATCCGCTTGGCTGGTCACTATATTTAAAGAAAATTCTTTTCTATATCTCTTTATAGATAAAAAATATAAATAAAATTCATTGAAATTGCTCAAAAGCTCTCTTCCGGTTTGTGTCGCTATTGCATACATCAATGCCATACCAGTGGGCTTCCACTTTTGTACTTATCAAATAACAGTTTCAAAACAGGCAGTATCAAAAAAATAAAAGTAGCCCTTTTATATTTGAATTTGAATTACATATGAATAACATTATACATACTGTACATAATATTTACTTTTACATTATTTCCTATATTTATTTGATTTTTCCGGTCGACTATAAATGACAGCAATTTCAATATGCTGTGAGACAACTAACTTTTTGTGGCTATATGTATTTTATAGTTAGTTAACAGTGGTTGGTATATAGAAAAATAAATGAATATTTAACCTTATCGTGGAACAGGCTTATTATAGCTCCCCTTGGTGACTTTTGAATTTTTATCAGCATTTTAAACGAAAATACATAATTTATGAGATTTAATACTTAATTTATTGTTTTGGTTTCTTCCTTTCATTCTCTCTTTTTTTTTCTCAATATTTTATAATTTATTTGTTTATATGCTTTATCGGCTACTTGGCTTAAAGTGGCTATCCCAAAAGTAGACATCTTGGCGAAAAATGTCGTATCTACTTCAGCATCAAAATTTTAAAAAAATTACCCTGCATTATGAATAAGTAAATCTGAATATAATGCTGAATTAGCTTTCATGTCAAACGTATTATACATGCCAATAAATAAATGAATAAATAAAAACTCTATTAAAAAGAAATCTAAAACAGAGGTATATTAAAAAAGATTATGAAACAAAATTTGAGAAATATGTTGTATTTTTATTATTATTATTTAGTTTTGATAATGACATCATTTTGTCATAGCGTAAAAAAATTCATTATTTAATATTTCTTTTACTATTCGTGTGGAAATATATTTTATTATATGTCGTAAAATAAATCAACTCGTAATTTTTTTTGGCAACAATTAAAAATTAAAATAATTATTTTTAAAACTTTATTTTAGAAGAAATATCTATATTATATATAGAAGATATAATATAGATAACGTTTTGCTTCCCCCCCCCCCCTCTCCTTAGGAACTGAATTTCTAAAATTCCAAAAATTGGTTTTTAGGTATTTGGAATATGGTCATTTGGAATATGGATGACTGTGGCATTGAAGTTTCTCGTTGTCACATCACATTAAAAAAATACTGATTTAATCATGGTTACTGATACTATTAAAACACTAAATAACCAAATATTATTTTAATCAATTTTAAAATTCTGACTGCATCACGTTCCTGTGACAGGATATTTTTATGCTTTCTACAACAAGCCTTGTTCATGCGAACCTTTTTTGCAGGACATTATTGATATATTTTCTAATTTACACATAATATATAGTTATGTACAAATAATTATATAGAAAGATATCCATATTGTTAATAGACTGTTAAAGAATTTTTAAATATAAGACATGAGTTTCTATTTTCTACTGAAATTTAGGAATATCTTTAATTTTTATGAGCAAATCATTCTGCAAATGATAATTTGTTTTCTGCGACAATGTCACTGTGTCATCTGAATTCTGCCACAGGGCATCATGGTAAAAAATACTGAGTTTCTTTTTTCCAATTAAAAAAATTTAGCCTATCTGTGTGGCAACACAACAGTTTTGCAAATGTCATGTTTTTATTGCTGCCGGTGCCTCCAAACATGAGTTTGCTAGGTCAGAGTTTTTTATTGTTGTTTGCATGGTGAGTGAACAGGCTGTTTCAAGTTATGAAACAGAGAGAGGGTATCGCAAGTGCTACCGAGCAGGAGTTTGTTATAGTCAGAATTTTTAAAGCTGTTTGTATGGTAAATGAATAAGCTATTGCAGGTTATGATATGGGGAAAGGTGCTACAGACCCTATCGAGCATGAGTTTAGTTTGGTATGATTTTTCAAGAATTGCAAACCTACTGTTGCTGAAGGCAGCTAGTATTAATTAAGATGATACATTTAATGCTTATTAAAAAAATATATATATTTAGATATAACACAAATGTGACTTTGTGTCTGAAAATATATATATATATATATATATATATATATATATATTGTAGAAATCAATTTGTTTGAAAAGAAAAGTTTTTGATCAGTGCATTTTGCCTGTTTTAACTTATGTTTCAGAAACTTGGACATTAACATGTAAAGCTATACAAAAACTTCAAACAACTGAGAGAAGCATGGAGAGATGCATGTTAGGATTTGCCTGAAGAGACAGAAAGCGAAATACTTGGATTAGGAAACAAACCAAAGTTACTGGTGTTATTTCTACAGTCAAGAAGTTAAAATGGAGCTAAGCTGGGCACCTTGAGAGAAGAAATGATGATAGACGGACCACCAAAGTTCTATTTTGGATACCAAGAGATAAGAAAAGACTGGGGAAGAGACCGCTATGTCGTTGGAGAGATTAAATTGTGAAGTTTGGGCAAGCAGAATGGAGAAGAATTGCAGAAAACAGGGCAGTTTGGAATCATCTAGGAGAGACCTTCTCCCTGCAGTAGATTGATAAAAGCTGAAACTGATGATGATATTCTAGTAATGAAAATTTAATGTTTCCTATTTTGCGCAAAATACCTGGGTTTTTTGCCTATTAAACTCAGATTATTTTTTAATAATATTTCTTAAGCTGGTGTTTTTACATCACGTTAATGTTGTATTTGAGCTATGCAGTAGGCAATTGGTGACAGTCTGGGGAGATAGGTTGAATAAACTTTTAGTGTTGTTGTTCGTTTGTTTTATTTTTATTTATAAAGTGATACATAAAAAATAATGATTCAATTTTTTTGAAAATTCATTTGAATATTAATAAGTGTTCTTATTCTTCTCTACAAATTTCTTAATATTTATGAAACATTAATGATAGAAAAAATTAAAGTGCACTTGATAAAACTTTTGCATTTTCTAGATTTAATCGCCTTCAGATGATTCGAGAAATACGATGGAGTTTTGGATCAGTTTTACCTCAAGATGTTCGCTCATGTATGTCAGAAGCTGAGGTAAATGAATGCCCCAAATTCAGTTTTAAAATTTTTTAAATGCTTTTGTTACAATTACTATTGCAGTAAGTCTATTTTTGTTTCTTGATTTTATATTATTGTGCAATTTATAACAATAATCTTCGGATCCAGGTACCTTTCAAACTGAAAGATAATAACACTTCTCAGTCTTTATTAACAACTTCCACATTCTTTTAAAAGGGATAATTTTATTGGTTGCTAGATCAGTAACCAATACAGTTAATTCTTAGATTAATTCAATCAATCCAATTATGGGAAATGTGTGAAAGCCAAAATTAATTTTCCTCTCTTTCCATATAAATGGGAGAAGAAACAAGAATAAAAATGTATTTAGTGTATTACGATTATGGAAGTATTTAATTAAAGAAAAGAACTACTTGAAGCTCTAAATAAATAAATAAAAACTATGCAAATTAACAATAAATAACATAGATCTTATATAGATAGAAAACAAATCCCTTCATTATCTGTCAGCGTCATAAACTAACTCCTCCAGCTGAATGATTATTTTTGCATAGAAATAAAAGTAGTTTTGGGTTTTTTAATCTCTATATTGTACACATACTTTTTATTTAAATATTTAGATTTATGCACGGTTGGAAAGCTAAAATGTCATAGATTAATTTTTAGAAAAGAGAGAGAGAGAAAAACTATTTTGAAAGGAAAAATAAGCTTTCTTATGGGAGATTTTTCATCAACAAGATTTATTGTTCAGATCATAATTTTCAAATTTTTTCATAGTACTCATATATATATATTACTTATTATTTTTTTTAATGGGTTTTAATGTAATATTGACTTATATTAAATTATCAGAAGCATATAAAAATTATTTTTGTATCTTTAGGTTAATTGGTTTACTCATTATAATCGCATGGTTGCTAGCTATATGTCTCAAATTGGTAACATTGGAGTTGATTTGTTCACAAACTTGCAACCTCCAAAATCTCTATATGTTCAGGTAATTTACCTAATTTGAAATATTTACATGTATATACAATATTTAATATTACAAGTATTTATCCATATGCAGTAAAACCTCAATTATCTGACATAATTGAGATCAAACCAACATTGGATAATCGAAATTTCTGGATAATAAAGAATTTTTCAATAATCATCTAGTTTAATATGTATCACCATCATCAAACTACTATTATGACTATTTAATCTGCTAAATAAATTCTCTAAATTCAAATTATACATGAAAATAAATTTCAAAACATAAAACTTACAATACTTATAATGGAAGCTTCATCTGACGTAAATTAGTGTGTTTAGGGCAAAGTAGGAGCTCAAACTAATTTAAACTAATTTAAAATATTTATATCTGTACTTGTAGTACGAAAAGAATGCTTGCTGACACAAGGAATGTTGAAAAAAAAAAAAAGTTAGCAGAATTTGTTGTTTAAAAGAGTGTCTGATAATAGATACTGAAAAAAAAGACAGAAAACTAATATCGATCAATGGAAAGTTCCAATTAAACGAGGGTCCGGTAATTGAGGTTCTGCTGTATATTTATTTATTTTAGTAAGGGACTTTTACCAGTAATAGACATTAAAAACATTTTCCAACTATTTTTTTTTTTTTTTTTTATTGCTCTTAATTTTAGAGATACTAATTATAACAGTGCTCTATACCTTAATTAAATCTTTCTGTACACAATTATACTGCAAAAAATAATAAATGAAGCGGTTTTATACTCAGAAATTTATTTTTCTGGAGAACTTACAATTCACGAATAATGTGTACTTGAAAACTCAATTGTGGACGCTTCTGCTACATTGATGAACACCTTTTGAAATTTTGTGGAAAAATTGAAATAAAACGTGAACTAATTGATAACATATGTTTAATTAATAGAAAAGGTATTTTTTGCATTAAAAACAAATTTATCTTTGAAAATTTTAAGTTTCAACAACTCATTCTATTTGCAATGCTTCAATCAAATTGTTTTGTTTATTTAAATTGAGATAATTTGTAACATTTTACTTTTTTACACACTCGTTTTGATAATCTTATAAAAATGCTTAGGCTTGCTTTGAGGTATTTGTTGAGATTTTGCATGCCATTTTGAAAAAATGTAAGTCTCTTTTCAAGGGAGAGGAATCATATGAATTTATCGAGATAGTCCAATTTGAGTTTGGTTGAAATGAATTTACGTTCTTCCCCACATTGCAATTTGGAAGCATGAAACCTTCTGTACATTACTGACAATGATGACATATTTTGATATCAGAAGTGGACACACATAAAATTGTTATATGCTATTAAAAAATTGAAAATTTAACACGATAATTAAATTCTGCATACTTATTTTAGTCATATGAAAGCATATGATTTAAGAAGTCAACTCAAAATAATCAAATGCAAAACTTGACTTATCTTATTCCAAACTGCATAAAATAACCATAAAAAGGAAGTAAGTTTGCACTCTTTTAGTTGAATTAATCTCATTCTAGAACTAAATCAAGGCCAGAGCCAATGAGGGAGGGTTCAAACTCCACAACGGTTGAAGTGGCTGGTATTGAAATGAAATATCCTTTTTTTTTTTTTTTTTTTTTTTAAATCTGACAATCTCCTCACTTAAAAAGGTATGACCAGATTGAGAAATTTTTTTCTCAGTCAGAACATACCAATATTTAAAAAAAGAAGAAGAAGAAAAATCGAAACAGTATCTTGATATTAAAATCTCGATTATATTTAAACTATATTTGATCACAAGACATACTATGAATGAAAGAAATTGAAAAATTAATAGTATAGTAATTGTTGCTAAGGGGTGCAGAATTTCTTTAAAATTTAAGAAAGTGAAATGAAAGAAATCGTATATATATGTATAATAAAGTAATTTTAAAAATTTGAATTTTAAAAAATTCTCAATGAGGTATACTCCTATATTAGAGGTGCACTACCTGCGGCCCACTAGCCATCAATTTGAAGCCCACGGAAGGACAGACATTTTAGCTTGTGTTAATCAATCAGCATGACAACATGAGAGAAAAAAGAAAAAAAGAAAAAATATTTTATTTATTGAATTTCCAAAACTGGCATTTACAAAAACTTTTGTCGTTGTTGTTGTTTGCCGGGGGGGGGGGGGGGGGTGTTATATACATATTTCTGTTTGAGAGCTATGTTTTCCATTCAATTTCTCAATAATGTAACCCACAGTATGTTCCTTCTTTTTTTCTTGGAAAAATCATGGCATAATCTACTGGTAAGTGATCTTTACCTGAGAAGATTAAAAACTGAAAAATGTAACAATCAGTAAGTAAAAGCTCCTACCCCCTTTTTTAAATATTTCCCTTATGTGTGTTAAAATTAATGATGAAGAAGTATAAATTTATAATAGTAATTAATTTCTATTAAAAAACTTCAAATGTGCAGTTAGTCAAATTTATTTCTGTCTGGCGACATAAAAAAGAAATACAAGTCCGGTGGGTTCTTATTATTTTGTAAAGCTGAGAAAAAAAACACCGACCGCGATAATGATGGCCATGATTTATGAAGTTGCAAACAGAAATATTGGCAGCGGCCAAAAGAATGTGTAGATAAAACCAAGATTTTCAGTGGTTGTGCATGTATTGGGGTTACATTTGCAAAAATATAAGCTATATCACATATTTTCAGCAGCATATTTAGTTGCTAATGGTAACTATTATGATAGTTTAGTTGATTGCTAACAGAGACATAACTACAGATGTTATCAGCAGGAGGCACGTAGGAGGCTGAGGCTGATTACCTAATTTGTTTAACCCTTTAACGTTCATTGGTTTCGCAGCGAAACCAAACATTTGACATAATTTAAGAATTTTTATGCAGCAGTTTTTTTAACATTTTCCCCTTGTTTTTATCAGGTTTTAAACTTGTGTTCCTTTTCTGTTCGGTAGATAGCAGCACTATTCCAAAATTTAACAAATAATGCTTCAAAGGAAGCTAAATACATAAGTCATTTGTAGTTTCTTAATGTGCGCGAGTGCGAACTGCTGGTTTGATAATGCACTCACATCTAGTTTTTTTCATTTAATAAAGAGCTGGACTATTATTTTCACCTGAAACAACTTTTACGAGTTTTTGTAGTCGATAATGTTTACTTACAAAGTGTTTTATTTATTAAGCTAAATATTATTTGAATTTATAAGGTTACCTTATAGATGATTCAAACCGAAAATTTTTCGAAAAGGAACAATGCTAATTTTTTATTTTTTAAATAGTTATGATCAGCTATGTGTCTAAAAGCCGTTTTTAAAATTAGTTTAGTAATTTTTAAAATAAATTAAGTAGTGAACGTTAAAGGGTTAAAGGGTCAAAAATAAAAATTTACCGTAAAATTCCGATTATAACCCCCCTTTCCTTTATAAATAAAAATCATTAAAATCAGAAGATGTGAAAAAAATTTAAAAATCTGAAATTTTAGGAAAAACTTCAGATTATAATAGCCGAGAGAACGGAAGGTTTTGGGAAAAGGGAAACATCTAAAAATTACTGAGGAAGGTATATTTGTGTGGGGGGTTACTATCGGAATTTTACATATTTAATTCAGAAATACCTAAGCTACAATACAAGCGCCCCTTTCCTTGGAAGTGCCCTTGATTGCTGTCATATTATTTCACAACCAAATCCTCATCAAATTAATTAAGACTTTTGCAGACCATGCTCTTTCTGTTACTGCAGAACAGTAAGGTGACGCAATACATTGTTTGAAATTCATGTGGAAAATGACAATTAAAACCCTGAAAAGCTTTTTCACTTATAGATCTCGCTAGTGCCATCTAATACCTCAAAGCGGTATTTTCATACCCATTTATCTACACTAAAACTGCTTATTTTGGTACCCTCTATCTGCCTTTACATTTGTGCTAGGTGTTTTTGAGAATTCCAGTATAACCTTCATCCCCCCCCCCCCCTCTCTCAGCAAAGCAATACATTTTATTTATCCTTTTTTGTATTTTATGATACATTTATTTAATTCTTTTGCTTACTATTCAATAACTTTATGATTATTACACTTTGAGAATCACTTGATTCGCTGATTAAAAAAATGTTATATATATTTAAGACACACACATATATATATGTATATATTATCCAGAAAATACATCTGCACAGTTTCATTCTTTTATATTACCTCATCTGTGGCCCTTCATGTCCCACTCAACAGTGCGAGTGGCCCACCAGCCAAAAAGGTTGTGCACCCCTACCCTATATGGTCGAACCAGATATCCTTGTACCAAGTTCATTTGCCAATTCTCTCTTATTTCAAGGGAGACTCCATTATTTTGGGACTGTTTTCCACTCTCCTTTATTCTCATACATTTCTCCCTTTCAGAACATTTTAAAGTTATACCTATATAGGGTTGCTACGGCACCTGGAAAACCTGGAAAACTCAGGGAATTTGAAAATCTATTAAAAAACAGTAAAAACTCAGAGAATTTTCAAAATTTATTGGAAAATTCAGGGAATTTTGAAATGCTTTGGAAAAACATTGGAAAATTTTTTCATAATCAAATATTTTTAAAAATTCTAGTGCTTTCTAATGAATCAATTATGTTTTTTTCCCCCAACTATAGAAAATTAATATACCCTAAATATGTACAATTAACCTGTAAACATGTTAGATTCTAATGCTGTGTGATTGCATGTCATCTATTTTATTTCTAAAAGGGACAGGGAAAACTCAGGGAATTTTTTCTCCTGATTTGTGTAGCAAACCTGCTATAATTTATGCAAAAACAAATCTTCAATTTTTTAAACATGATTTTTGCTGAAAAAACATTCTCATGCATCTCAATATATAGCACTAACTTGCAAAAATAAATTTTTGATAATTTAAATCATGGATTAAACTATTAAATACTGTCATATGTCGAAAACTCATCGATGTTTTATAGGCCTGAAATTACTAGACCTCCATTATTTTGATCATTCAGTGTTGGTAGGTATACTCCAAAGTGTACACAGGCACACACTGATAACGCTTCTTTGTATTTCTGAGTGTAGTAAGATTAAAAATAACGTTTTTATTTTCTTTTATTGATTGTGAAATTGATGTTCTAATTTAAATAACGAATGCAAAGTATTTTTAAAATCAGTAAACAAAAAGAAATTTACTGCAGAAAAGTCCTCTTCAAGTAGAAAACTTCTTAGTTCAATGTTTCTTTAAGAAAAAATAAAGAAAAAAATATTCAAGGTTTTTTTTTTTTTTTTTTTTTTTAATGCACTCGTGTTATTTGATTTTCTCTAGTTTTCTATTCAAGGAAAAATCTAATGTTATCTTAATTTTTTTTGCATAATTAACTGTATTTTGCTAAAGAGAAAACAACGATAAAAAAAAAATATATATATATATATATATATAATACATAATAAAAATAAATAAATAAATAATAATTTCTTAGATATGGATTTTTATTCATTTTTGTTAACGATTTAAAAAGTTTACATTAGCATTTCTTTTAGTACAATCAAAGTGAGAGTGGGGAAGGGACAATAAAAAATGATTAGATGATAATTGTTATGTATCATTATGATACTGCCGAGCATGAATAATAAATATTATGTTAGACCACAATAATCAATGTTTAAAACTGGGTATTTCTAAATGTATTTTAAATTTTTATTTCATTTATTCATCTTTTTTTTATATTGATATATGCATGTAATTGATTGTTTCATATCAATAATTAACCAGTTTTAATTGTTTTTCTTAAAATTAATATGTTTGAATAATTTTAAATTGTAGGTTCGGTGTCTCTGTGATTATGGTGATTTTGAAACGAGCGAAGGAGATACAGTCATACTTGCCAAAAATTGCACGGTAAGTCTCGTATTTATGTTTAGTTGTAGTTGTCTTAGATGCATAGAGGCTAAAATGTATAGCCCTGGCCACCTGACCTAGTATGACAACTAAAAGTTTGATAGTAATAATAATAATAATAAATATAATAAATAATAATAATGTAATTGAAAACAACAACAACAAAAAAAAGTTTGGATACATTTTAATTACTGTTATTCCACCATTAAAATTCCACTTATAAAATACTGCACACGTTTTTGTACAATAATTATTTAGCATAGTATGCTGGATGTTTTGCATGTCCAAGCAATGAAATTGTGGCTTTGAATAACATATATCAGCTTCAGGTCATTCTCAGAATATTTATAGAAATGAAAGCATGGACGGACAGGTAAGCCAGAGTTACAAGAACTCTCTAGCTTCAATGGAAACTACCAAAAAAAAAAAAAAAAAAAGTGACATATTAACTTGTAAAACTGTATGAATGAAAAAAACATTATTTCATTTCATCATTTACATTCTTTACTGAATAACATATTACAGTGAACTCTCGTTAAAACGGACAATCAAGGGCCAGCAGTTTTTGTCCATATTAATGAGAGTCCATCATAACAGGAGTTCATAAACTGAAGTTCTATATGAACTCTAAAATCACTATTATGTACACATACACAGTATAACATGAATGAAAATTTTGTTTCCTCAAACCCTTTTATTCACTAAAAATATAAAAGCATGAAAACCAATACTTACTTTCAAAACTTCTTTTCTTCATAGTACAACTTGATAACAAAATCCTTTGCTATGTCTCCACAATAGAAGTGCAGACAGGTGCAAATTGTTGACCTCAACTGTCACTGTCAATCAATACTATTTACCTCCCACAGTGTAAGCACAGAGTGAAAGAGATAAACCCTTTTCATGTTTAAAAAAAAAAAAAAAAGAAAATATTGAATTTCAAAAGATTTTGGGAATTGACTCTTTTTCGAAGAAAGTAAGCTTTGAGGGGGGAAAATGTCCATCGTAACGAATGAATTGTGCGTATAAAGCGATGTTTATTACATGCAATTCCTATAGGCCTTAGCCGGGAATTCTGTTTTTGTACGTAATAACGAGAAATCCATTTTAAACGGGGCTGTCTTAACAAGAGTTCACTGTATTTATTAACCCATTAAACGCCACTATATGAATCCCACTGCAAATTGTTGAATTTTCATATCCTCTGGGTTTCAATGTGCATCTCTAATCATATGTAGTTTTATTTTGTTAGAAGATATGATATGGTTCCAAAATGGAAGACTTGGCACTTAATAGGGGTAGCATAGTTGTAGATAAACTGCAAAACTCTTTAAATTAGTTTTCTTGATCCCTGTTTGTTGTAATTTAAGAAAAGAACTGTTTTATTTCATATCCATCGTTTTAAATCCCCGTACTCAAATGAGTTATTTTTGAAGATTTTTTGCAGAAAAACAGACATATTTGTTTGAATAATTAAAAAAAAAATTACATTACAAACATTTTGGAAAAAATTACCAATGAAGCTATACACTACAACACAGTGGCAGAAAGTTTTGAAGCTGTCTGTGACAGGCTTTTAAAATTTCATAATCTGTCTGCAAAATTTGTGTGTAATCAGGGGTGAAAATGGCTTACACTCAAAAAGCCTGAAAGCTGATGGGGACGGGGGGCTTAATATCAGTGGTGATCTTGTACAACAATACACAAATACAATTTTACTACAAAACAATATAGTATAAACAATTGTATTCATTCTATTCATCTCATTCAATTAAATATTTTATAGCAATGTTTGACACAACACAATATAAATAATTATAAATAATAAAAGTATTAGTTTTACTCTTGATACAGAAATTTTTATAAGTGAATTGTTATTCGAAAGTTGCAGACAAATTTTTTTCTCAGTGCAGACAAAAACTGTCCGCAAGAAGTTTTTCTGTGTCCGCGACTATGTTGCCGTGTCACGGTGTTTCTGCCACTGGGCACTACAATATTTAATGGAAAAATTAAAAATATGTTTATCTTAGTTACTTGCAGAGTAAAAAATTCTTAAACAATTGTTCCCACTGCGGAAACTGTAGCACGTAATGGGTTAACATAAAAATTATCTTTCTAAGATGCAAAATTGTCATGCTTGAATAATTTTTAGAAAATGTAAAAGTTCCTATACACTTAGATTTAATTTAAGGTGCATGAAATAAACACATGAAATGATAATATTAAATTTATTGTATAATTTCAAACATGACAGGTTTATTAATATTCAGATCTTAGAAATTTAAAATGACTGATGGTTAAACTTAATTATTAAACTACATTTTTAACATTTTGGTGTTTTTTTTTTTTTTTTTTTTTTTTTTTTTTAACAATTATTTTTTAAATTAAAAATCATTATTTTTTCTTACAGTTTTAAAAGTGGCTTACTTTCATTTGTACAAATGTATAACTAAAATATTATGTCCTTTAATTTTACATAAGAGGTTTTTTTTCCCCTTCTTCTAAAATATTTTTGTTTATTTTATTAGATACAATATTATGTATTAAGTTTTTATAAATTATTACATACTACCAAACCCATGCGAAATTTTCTCACTTTATTTCTTTTCTTATTTACCTTTAAAATTTGAAACTCATAAATATTATGCCAATTTCACCACTTAATTGAATTTTCATTTACCAGAAGCCAAATTTTTATTAGAACCAAATTAATATTGTACAATAATGAAACTAAAATAATTCAAAGAAAGGTTCCAAAATAAAATTCATGGTTGACAACTCAGTTTTCATACTTCCGTAAGCAGTAGTTTTAGTATAGGACCCGCATGATGCTTTTTAAATTTTTGCCACTGTGTTGGCAATGATTTTTTATTCTTTTAATTTGTCATAATTTTTTGTTTAAGAAAAACTAATTTCTATTTTGATTATATTTTTTTTATGATTGTATTTTTTTAGTCAACTTACGATAATAATTCACATTCTGTGTATATCTTGAAAGTATTGCTATGTCAGGCATGAAACTTTTCTGCGGATCCGCGATTTTCCGCTTTTTTATGATTTCCGTTAATTCCTCGGGTTTTTTTTTTCCTTTTTAATTAAACTCCAAAAATGATCAGTGTTCAGATGCTCCATGAAAGAATTTAGATTCTCAATCTTTCTCCATCCAAAATATAAATGTCAATATTCATTTTAAACGTGCTTTATCAGATTCTATAACATATAAAAGAACAGAATTATGCAATATTTCTCACTCATGTAATTTTTTTTTGTCCCCCCCCCCCTTTTTTTTCTTTTCATCTCTAACTATCGCTGATCAAACATTCTATGGGAAGCCTTTTATTTTTGAATATTTAGCCATCCACAACAAAAATGTCAATATTAATTTTAAACTTACTTTATGATATTCTAGAACCCTTAAAGAAGTGGAATTGTGTTTAATATTTCTCACTCAAGAACTACTTTTTACTCTCACCCCCTTTCCCATTTTCCACCACCAGTCAATGATTAAAAGTTGATTGCTAGCCACTTTTTTTTGTTTGTTTGTTTAAACACATGTTTTATTGTGTTGATGTGCATTATTCTTTTAGTTTAATTTGTCACTTTTAAAATATTTTGTATAGTTTTTCCCTGTGAACATTATTTTTCATTTGAAATAACTTTTATGAACATGTTTGTATAGTTTTCCCCGCGCACATTATTTTTCATGTGGAATTAATTTTATAAACACGCGTGTTTCCTCTTTTTTTAATTTTCTGCACTCTCATGCATGCTATGTTTAAAATGACGCTGGCGAAGATTCTGAAGAAGTAACTTTAAAGAAAAAAATTTTTCCATAAAATAATATCATCAGATAAATGTCATATTTCTTTTTATTAGATCATGGAGCTGACTCTGCATGCTTAAATATCGTCCATTTATAAATATTATTTTTTACTAATTACATGTTTCTGAAAAATTTAATTGTAAATGGTCTAGGTTAGAGAAATATTATATAGATATACATACAGGATAATTATAATTAAACTTCTGCTGTAAACAACCCTTTACAGATAAATTGGACAAGCGCATTGTCTCTAAAGAACATCTCATGAATTGTTCCTATAATAAATTAGATGGCAATCTTCTCGAGCATTTTAACTGCAAAAGGCAAAAATTTAATTATTTATATTTTCATTTTTTTTTTTTTTTTAGTTTAATTATTAGTAGTTATCTGTCAATGATTATTTCATATCAGTCTTCATTTGTTTTCAATAATAATGCATAAAAATAATGAAATTCTTACAACTACTCAGTACTAGCTGAGTACATGTGAAGTAGTGAGCACGGCTGTAATTATTATGTTTATTTTATTTTATTATTACACTGCTTAGCATGAAAATTGCCCCCCCCCCCCCCCAACACCATTTTTGCAAATTCTTATGTAAAATGACCTCCTGATTCCGAACACCCATTTTGCCCTATCACCCACTGTTTTTTAGAGACTGCCCCCTATTTTCATCACTTTTTGGTAATTTTATGACTGTAAATTTGATTTTTAGTGAGGGGTGGGGGATTATTTTAACTGTTAAATATCTTCTGAGGGGCTACAGAAAAAAAAAAAAAAAAAAAAAACAGAGTTGGAAAATTCTGAAACATGAACATTTGCAGCAAGGGGGAAATTTGGGGAGGGGGGATTTGCCATTAAAATTATGTATTACATTTCTTATATATTTTTAATCTGTTATTAATGTTATTTATTTAAACATTATATATTTTTGTTTTTAGGTGTTAAATTAATTCTTTTTCATTCTCCAAATCAAATTCATGGTCATAAAGTTACCAAACAGTGATAAAAATTGAGGGAGGGGGTAGTGTCCCTAGAAAACAGTGGATGACTGAGCAAAATGGGAGTCACATTCGGATTCAGGAGGTCATTTTACATAAGAATCAGCAAGAATGGTATCGGTGCTTGAATTTTTTTTTTTTTTTTCTTTCCTCAGCGCTGTGTTATTATTTTCTTTTTATGCTGTTTATGTCATAACTCTTTGATGTCCAATCTTGATTTTTCCTCTTATTGCTAAAAGCAAATTTAAGCTTAATCTATTTTAAAGGTACAGTGAACTTTCATTAACATGGCCCCGTTTAAGATGGATTTCTCGTTATTACATACAAAAACAGAATCTCCGGCTAAGGCCTATAGGGATTGCATGTAATAAACATCGCTTTATACGTACAATTCATTCGTTAAGATGGACATTTTTTCCCCCTCAAAGCTTACTTTCTTCGAAAAAGAGTCAGTTCCCAAAATCTTTTCAAATTCAGTATTTTTTTTTTTTTTTTACATGAAAAGGTTCAATAATAAAACGGTTAATCTATTTCACTCTGTGCTATTACCCTGTGTGAGGTAAATAGTATTGATTGACAGTGACAGTTGAGGTCAACAATTTGCACATGTCTCCACTTCTATTGTGGAGACATAGCAAAGGGTTTTGTTATCAAGTTGTACATATGAAGAAAAGAAGTTTTGAAAGTAAGTATCGGTTTTCATGCTTTTCTATTTTTAGTGAATAAAAGGGTTTGAGAAAACAAATTTTCATTCGTGTTATACTGTGTATTTGTACATAATAGTGATTTTAGAGTTTATATAGAACTTCAGTTTATGAATTTCTGTTATAATGGACTCTCGTTAATATGGACAAAAACTGCTGGCCCTTGATTGTCTGTTTTAACGAGAGTTCACTGTATATGAAATTAGCCTAACATTATTTGAATAGAATTTTGTAATTAATTACTTAAAATTTTATTATAACACATTTTTATTTTTTCTTTGTAGCATTTGTTACCTCGAACAGACTGTGAAAAATTGATTCACCAAGGAATCTTGGAGCACATAGCTGAGTAGTCGTTAATTCATCACTGATAGGAAGTTATAAATAATTACATTGTTCATCTTCCTTTGTCTTATATAGTCATATCATTCTGGAATTCAAATATAAAATGAAATGTGAAGAAAAAAATATTTTTTTCGACAATTTTTTTTATATATATATATTTAAAAAAAAAAAAAAAAAAAACTTTCAGATTCGTGAATGAGCTAGGAAATGAGTTTTGGAATTTGTGTATTATCCTGTCGCATTGAAAAAAAAATTCTCACCCTATGGTAGCTTAGTATTAATAAATAAACTGAAATAATGTATATTAGCTTTATGGAAAGATGAAAATATTATTGGAATTGAATTACTAGACAAGTCAACCATAGTCAAACTTTTTTAAGCTTTGTTGGAAAATGCTTGAAATATTTTCTGAACTGTTCCTTCAGAAAAGATAAATTATATCAACTAGTGAAATAACTTTTCTTGAATTATTATTTTGTGTGCTAAAAAGATAATAAAACAAGATGAATTAAAAATTATTTTAATAATTTTTATGCAATTCAACAAAATCTGTTTTTTCTAAAAGATAATACACAAGTATCATATTCAAGGTCCTGCAAAATGGCAAATGTTTAGTTATTCATTTCAATTTTTTACTAATTTCCCCCTATCATAATTGTATATAATGTAAATTTTTTTAAAAAAAGAGGTTTTTCTATTTATTATGTGATGACGGCAACAAAAATGCATATTTTGATGAAATTTAAGTATTGTAGTTTAATTACTTGAGAAAAATTTTTCATTGTAATGTTTAAAATATAATTTTTATTTGTGATATATATGTAAAGTTTGAAATATTGACTAAAAAAGAAATATAACTCATTTCTAAAAATATTATTTCATCATGAATGTTTGATTTGTAACTGTTTTTTATCTAATAAAATTTATTCACCAAGTTGTTTCTTATTTGTGTGATTTAATGCAACATATTTTCAATCTGTATTATTTGTTAAACTATACAGTATACTGCCGATTATCTACGGAATTAGGTAGGTCAAGAAAATGTGAATGTATATATAAAGTTTAATTGTCGATCCCATTGTATTAATTATTAACATTTTTACTTTCTAAACATGCATTAATTATGTACCGTAAAATTCCAATTATAACACCCTCCGTTTTTAGAAATAAAAATTGTTAAAATCAGAAAGCTGTATGATGTTATTGGAAACTTTTAAAAAAACTTCAGATTGTAACAGCCGAGAGAACGGAAGTTTTTTGGAAAATGACAACATCTGAAAATCATAAAGCAAGATATATTTGGGTGGGGGTTACTATCAGAATTTTATGATAAATATTGTAATGGCTTATTAAAAAATTTGAATGTGAGTTATGGGTGTATTTATACAATTCAGATCTCCTGATTTTATTTTTACAGTGATGTAAATACCTCTTGTAACATATGTATGTGGATAGGATCAGGACTTCTTTGTAAGCACAACACTTTTTATTATATACATGGAACAACACAAAATAATAAATTGACACAGAGATAAAGTATGTGAAAAAATTAATAATCATAACATTTCAACGAGTTCTCAAAGTATTACGAAAAAAAAACAAAAGATATTCTCATTTCTTTCCATCTCACGAGCCGGTACAAATCACTGCTCACTTCTGCATCTCGCAGCCAACTTCCTCCTTTCATTTCACACCACTCGGTCTAGGATTCACCTGCTCATGTGCAGATCGTTTTTTTTTTTTTTTTTTTTTTTTTTTTTTTTGAATCTGGGAGGCTTAGGTTTAAATTATAGGCTCAAACTATTTAAAGTTCCCTTTATCAATGTTAAATTGTTTAAAAGATAAATGTTTGATATTCTCAGTTCAACATGTATAATTCTTTTACAGGGGTGTACAAAATAATTTGGACACACTACAATCTATCAAACAGCATAGAACTCGGGGAGAATAGTCAAACACCTATTATGATTTTCCCCTTTTGTTTATTTAACAACTTCTCTCATTAAAATTTATTAAAACATTAATTACTAAATCATGTTCGGGAAGTCGCTTCAGATTTTTTTAACATGCTCCGTAATTTACCATCGCAAAAGAGCCAAGAAAGACTGTAGATAAATTAGTAATTTGACCTTTTCAGCTGAGAATTTGCAGACACAGGCACAAAATTCAGTTTTGAACCCAAGCGCATACACAAATTTCAAACTTGTGTATAAATCTATTTTGGGCTTTTACAATGCAATCAGTTATTTTTATATCAAGGTTGTATGTAATCACTTCATGGTATGTCTTTAAGAAAATGATGACGACTCAGTTTATTACCTGAAACATCCTTTATTGAATTTATAGTGCATCTATGTGGTCATTCTGAACTGGGAATCACTCTAAAACAGCTATCACACGGAAGACCCTACCCTCTGAACTGTACGCTATTACCTCTCCAAATAATCGAGCATACGGTAGTAGGGTTATTTTGAAGACTGAAATAAATTCATTGAAGATGTTAACAATTGGCGACTAATCGCTCGCTGTTTAATGTTTTAAATGCACTCTGATTTTCTCGCACTCCGATTGCTTGAATACGAGCTAACATCTAGTGTATAAGATTTAGTCAGTCATAAGCTCATCACTGACAAAGATAGGAGGGAAACTATCAAACAATATGTTTTCGACCGTTTGCCTCTCAAAAAACCTGTTTCAGGTGGTTTCGGGAGAAAGTATCTGATACTACTGATCGTATGAGAGTACGTGTGATAGCAGCTTAAGTTCCAGGAAATCTCACAAAACAGCTACTGGAGCATCAGTGGTACATTGCGGGATCAGGGCTTTGCTTTGTCTTGTGTGGATTTATTATCAACTGTGTTACATAGTGAAAATTTAGTTTTATTTATTTATTTATTTTTTACTGTGGTTTTTTGTTTTAAAAATATTTTATTATAATTACAGTCCCTGTGGCAAAATATAGGCGGCACAGCAACACAGTTGCAGTAAAGAAATTGTCACTTGCAGAAAGATTTGTTCATAAAAATTTTAAATATTCTTAAATTTTAGTAGAAAATAGAAACTCATTCTCATATATAAGAATTCTTCGATAGTTTATTAATAATACTGATATCTTTACAATTATATATATGTACATATATTATGTGTAAATTACAAAATATATCTATTGTCTTGCAAAGAAGGTTTGCACAAACAAGTTTTGTTGCAGAAAGCATAAAAATAATCTGCCACAAGGACAATTATCTGTGGCACAGGAAATGATCTAGATTTTTAAAAAAATGGGGGGGGGAGGGGGTTTCTCAACAAGAAACAAAAATAAATGATTGTTTTTTTTTATTATTATTATTATGAGAAAAAAATAATAAATATTTACATTGCTTTTATTTTACTTATTTATTTATAATGTATTATATTGTATATAATAATTATAATTTAGTTTTATTTATTTATATTGTAATAGTCCAAATTACTGCCATTACACGACTACCGTAGGTAATGGAAGTAATGTATTCGGTCCAAAAACTCAGTATCAAGTTTTCACCTGATTTACATGTTTTAAGATCTCCTGAGTCTAAAAAAGTGGTTTTTGGCAATTGATCAATGTGTGTGCATGTATGTGGGGAATATTCTGGCTATTATATCTCTGAAACTAATAAAGATAGAACTATGAAACTTCAGAATTGAGGCAGGTCTGGCATACAGATGATTTTTCCAAATTTTGGAGAAAATTTGAAAAACAGAAGTGGGACTATAAGTCCGTATCTCAAAAACAGCTATAACCAAGGATGAGAGTGGGAAATGGACAAAAAGTCTGAAAATATGTGCAATACTCAAAGATAACTTAATTTTTTTTAATAAAAGAAGAAACAGAGACAATAAATCATACTTTCCATAAGCAAATATGAGAAAAAAACTAACTGCTCAAGAACATGTTCAAACAAAGAATATTAAACAAAAATAAGAATGTTTTGAGATAAAAAAAAGTCTGAAAATTACTTTTAAAAATTAAGAAAAGTCTGAAATTCCTACTAAAGTCTGAAGAATCTCATCTCTGTATAACAATTTTAAAGTTGCTATATAAACATTCTGTTAGATGACTTTTCATGTGAATTAGTTGGTTAGTTCAAGAAAATTGGTAGGCGTCCTGTATAAGTAGCTCAATTTCAGGTCTCCCAAGTGCGTTCCTTCAAAAACGGCTCTACAGATTTTTTTCAAACAGCAAATCTCTGCTTGTGACAAGACAGAACAAGAGCAAGACAGAAGGGAGTAATTTTGTATTTACAAATTTTTTGCATTTTATTGTTTAATTTATTTTTATTTTATTTTTTTTTTTTTAACAAAAACAAGTTTAATGTTTTTTAATGTGAACATTCTAAAACTACACTAAAAAATATGTCCTATTTGGCTGCCAGAAATTCTCTGTAATTTGAAAAATACGTGTAATTTACGAAAAAATTATGTTGTCAGAACGTATTTTTTGTAATTACAGATTAAGTAATGAGTAATTCTCATCACAAGTTTCCTACAGCAGGCCTGTCCAACCCAAAACACTTGGTGGGCCGCATTAGAAATGTATTTTATTCGTTCGGGCCGCACCGTATGTACAGTCATATATAAGCACCCCCCCCCCCGACAAATTCCGCCGTAAATTAGCTGATAATTTACGGTGAAATAAGTCGGGGAAGAAAATTATTATTATTTTATGACTGTACATATACATATGTGTATATATGTTGGTAAGTATATAATTCATGTATGTATATACTTTTTTCAAGGACAGGTAGGGTGAAAATTCGGAGCAGAATACATTAATTTAAATTATTTTCATTCATGAATTAACAATGGTATGAAAAATTTATGAATGTATATTAAAACTATCTCTATATATTTAAAAAATGTTACTGTCAAATTATTTTGTCTGCGACAGCATCTTCTCGCGGAGGGCAGGGTTCTTTCGTGCCATGAGAGGTACCAATGTGCTCCGAATACTCCAAGGAAGACATTTCAGCTGCTTAAAAATTTCTATCATTTTAATTAAAGAAGTTATTAACTAAAAACGACGAGTTTATGAAGGTACTCTAATTGCCACATTGAAAAAAGTTTCTCCCAGTGACGTTGTTCTTCTGTCATGAAGTCATTTTACACGGGGAAATTATAATATGATCCATGGTTATAGGTAGTTAGGTTGGGATTAACGTCGCATCAGTATTGTGCTATGGGTAATTGGTGACGGTGTAGGGATGGAGGAATGTTCTTAGGGCTGTCCCTTAGGAATGTTCCGGAGACATGCCACCACAGTTTTGATCTTACACGGATGAGATGGCTGCCCCGCTTTGATGACTCCCCAAAGGCACAATTTTGATGGGAACATGGAGGACATTGCGACTACGATGGATTTTATGTGCACCAGCCATCATCATCAGTGTTCACGGTGGTCTCTGGCCGGCTCAAGTATCGAACCCCCAATCTAACAATTGCGAGCTTGGTGCTTTACCGACTCGGGCCCGCGGCCCAGATCCGTGGTTATAAAAAAGAAATAAATTAAATGCCAATGTTGCAATTAGAAACTTTTTCTCTACTTTTAGAAAATTAATTTTCTTACACGGAAAAATTAAAATATCATCGATGGTTGTAGGTAGGTAGTTAGGTAGGCGGGATTTGACTTTGCACCCTTTCTGCGCTATGGATAATTAGCGACGGGGTGGGACACACCCCTAGGGATGTTCCGGAGAAATATCACCACAGTTTTGATCCTACACTGAGGGGATGACTCCCCCTCTTCGATGACCCCTAGAGGTATAATTTTGATGGGAACATGGAGGACATTACGGTCACGACAGATTTTACGTGCACCAGCCACCATTAATATAAAGGATGGTCTTTAGGCCGCTTGAGTACCAAACCCGCAATCTTCCAATTACGAGCTCGGCGCTCTACCGAATGGGGTACCGCAGTCCGGATCTATGGCTGTACAAAAGAAAGAAAAAGGGTCATATACTAAAGCTGCAACTCAAAATTGTTTAGATATTACAAATTTCTTCCTATAAATAAATAAATAAAAATATAAAAATACTAATTTTTAGCATAATTTTCATAAAAATAAATAATGTGCTATTAAATATTATATACTTCAATTTGACATTGTATATGGGTATTTTTATAATATTTTACTGCTTTTGTCTTGTGTTATGCACTATTAATATCTCTATTCAGCGAAAGGAAAGAAGCGAATAGGCGGGCAGAGCTCTGCATGTGTTACTAATTAAAGTGATAGTCTGGGGGAGGCGAAGCCTCCCTCGAGGGTTGGTCAGCGGAGCGAGCAGGGGGCAGAGCCCCGTAGTAATAAAAAGAATGAATAATGGATCTAATAATATTTCATTACAACAGTTCTTTAGCTACCATAATCGTTGAAAGGTATTTTCACTTCGAAAAATCAGACCATATTTATTAATTTTTGATCCGTTAACTAAAGCTGTCAAACTTTAAATATCGTTAGTCTCCTCGCGGGCTGCAAAAAACTACGCGGTGGGCCGCATGCGGCCCGCGGGCCGCGGGTTGGCCACCCCTGTCCTACAGAATAACATTGCTTTGGCTGTGGCAATAATAGGCAGATCACCCTCTCTAAAATCGCTGTTGTATTGATGAAACAAACCAATTAAAAATTACAACTTACAAATAAAATCCTTTATTTAAAATAGTTTAAGTATCAATACATATTTTAAATATTTGGTTCAAAAAAAGCAACACAAATTTCTAAATAACACTGCAAACTAAACACCAATCACAAATTGCTAACTCTAATTAGCAACTGTCAAACTACACTTCAAGTTCTAAACATAACATGCTCATAAATTAAACATAGTATAAAAAAATTTTAAAAAATTTTCAACAAAGAACACGATAAAAGGACAATTTGAATGCTAAATTAAATTTGGCATTTCGTACATTACCAACAGACTTTGAATACAGTGTATATTAATGTAAACTTCAGAATGAATATTGGAAGAGATTAAAAAAAATGGAATCAGTTGTATTCTGGAAAATAAATAATAAATTATTAATAAAAGTAAATGTATGTGTATAATCCATTCTAAAAATTAAAATGTAAGTTGACAAAGAATATGGCGTTCACAGGTAGATCAAAATTTAGAATTAAAAATAATATGAGAAATGTATTGAAGCAGATTATGAATACTATAATTAAACATGAAAAATATATTGCTGTCCAAAGAAAGAATGCAGTCCCAAGATCAATCTACATGTTTAGAAATTAGGGGCATTTTCAATGAGACTTAATAGCTGCACTCGAACTTAGAACAGCAATAAATATCACAGATTTTTCATGATTTTTGTAATGCTTATAATGCCAAAAAAATGATAGTAAATTATAAGAACAGCTTGACAACATTTTTAGAACAATTTAAATTAAAACAAAAAAAAAAAAAAAAAAATCACTTATTTCTCTAAAATTATATCAACATAATTATATATGCGTAATATTTAGTGTATTGTTATACTTAATACCATAATGCAAATTACTATAATAAATTACATAAAGTATTCACAAAATTTTTTATTATATCCAAACAGTGAAGCACAAATATTTCAAATGTTTTAGAATTCTGTAATAACTTCAGTTAGTTCTTTCCTTAAAAAATTCTTAAAACAGCATCCCAGAATATTTTTTCAGAAGTGATTTTTGCATACCCAGGGTTCATACGCCTCAGGGAGAACCTGACAATCAGGGAAAACTCAGGGGAAAAAATCTGTCATAAAATCTCAGGGAAACTTTCAAAACAAGCACCAAAACCTGGAAAAACAGGGATCTACTCTGGAAAAAGCTGGTACGTGCGTTTCCGTGACGTGAAAATCCGATAAGACACGCCTACTAGCATCATGCTGATCCAATGAAAAACTGGGCACGTTTTTTGCATTATGAACAATCCAATCGTGAAATTAGACACACCTTTACTCTCTCTAAGAGATTCATTAGCTTGATTTTTCTCCATGGTTAATTTGTTTTTATTCGATAATCGGCATCTGGTAGCAGCTTTAAATATTTAGTTTGTTATTTAGTCTTATTGATGCAGTGTGCACGTGCTTAGCTTAGTTATTTTATTAGCTTAGGCATTTTATTTCATTTTTTTTTGTGAGATGGATTTGGGTCGATAGTGACCCTTACAAAGCACAATGTAATTTAATAATCATTGGCTAATCAAGTTTTTTGAAGCATTTAGTTTAAGGGCAAATTTTTATATAAGGTAATTAAGTTTCCAAGAGTTTGTTATATATATACACATTTCCAATTCTGATTAATATTTTATTTTATCTGAAAAGGATTTTAAAATTAATTTAAAATAAGTTATTCAGATACAAAACATTCTAGGCAATTAGTTTGCTAATATTTATTTATATATTTTTTATTTTTAGAAACGGGGGGGATAAAATAAACATCACTAGTTGTCGATATGGAAAAATTATTGATTCTGGGAACTAACTCAGGGAAAACTCAGGGAATTTTTTTTCTGAAAATGAGTATGAACCCTGATACCATATCTTACAAATGACTACAAAAGTATTTTAAATACATTGAAAAGCTATGTACATTAAATAGGGGAAACTGTGTTTTCAAACATTAAAAGAACAAAAGTGATATTATATGTGTATAATTTCAAATTATAAAAAGAATATAAATACAAGCACAATAAAACCTCTAATGAAGAGCCACCTCCCTTTAAGACCAGTATTAACCAGTTCCAAAATTTTTCTATAAGACTTGATACCAATTTGCCTGCATTAAAAGCCTGTGTACAATTGTATATCTCTCTTAAGGGTCAGATTTTGTGAGAGCAGATATTTTTTTTTTCTTTGACTTAAATTGACCACTGCCTACTCTATAGCTGAAGTTAATCTCTATGTATATACCATAATTTTCAGTGTATAATTTGTAGGTCAGAGATAAGCCAATTTTGTGCCGGTACAAGTTGTTTTTTCAAAAAAATAAAATATAGATTTTTCTGTTAAATAAAATTTCCGACGGAGGAATCACTATCTTGCACAGGGGCGTAGGAAAGGGTGGGGTTCAGGCCCTATTAATTATTACGAAACTTCCTTTTAATGCCAAATAAAATAATCATCAAATTAAAACCAAAATTAATGTGTTATAAATGTTCATAAGAGTAATTTTTAACTTGAAATTTTTTGGCCCCTCCCATGATTTTTGAATTGCTACACCCTTGATTCTTGCATGCAGATTATATGAAAAAATTACGGTAAGTATAATCTGCGTGGGGAAAAAAAAGAGAGAGAGAGGATAAGAAAACATTTCTAATTGGAAAAGGGAATTTTGTATCATACCATTATTTAGCTAAAAAAAGTATATAAAAGCAATGGCTTCTAAATGGGTAATGCTGACTTTAAATGGCAAAATAAAAATATTAATCCCTTTAATTTATCCTTTTTATTATTAAATTTAGCTATCTTCTAACACAAAAGTTTAGTGGACATTAATAAATTATTAGAGATTTCTTTTTCCCTCAGAAATGATGCTAAACAGAATAATTTATTTGCGTAGTAAAATTATTGCTAAAATGCTTTCAGGAATCAAACAAATTAACAACTATTAATGATTATTAGAGAATTATATAGACAAATAATTTAAATTTGAGTAGTAATTAAAACCATTTACAGAATTTGTTGCCAGAATTAAGATTTTTTTCAACAACGCTTTTCAAAAAGCCAATTTTCTATGACATGGTGAGTGCCCTCTTAAAGAGATTTTACTGTATATAAATGTTAAAAAAATAAAAAATTCTGTAAAAAACATAATAATTTAAAAAAAAACTTACTTGTAACACTTTTTTTTTTTTTTAAAATAAGGAAATGAAATCATTTATCAGGGCATTATTGAAAAAGAGATTTTATGAGAAAAAGAATATTATAAATAAAAACATAAAATATTATGAAAAATGTTCCTATAAAGCTGGTTCATAATTAATGCAGTACAAATATATATATAAGTCATTTTTATAACTAAAAGCAACAGATAACAACTTAATAACAATGAACAGTCTCAATTATCAGCAGTCTTCCTTGTTTTTTTTTTTTTTTTTTTTTTTTGTGTGTGTGTGTGTGTGTGTGTGTGTGTGTGTGTGTGTGTGTGTGTGTGTGTGTGTGATTGTAAATTATGATATATATTAAAAGAATATTTTATACAATTTTTAAAACTACAATAAAAAATTACAGGGGAAAAAAAAATAGAAAAATGAATAGTATTTATATTTGCCAAATCATATTATTTCAGCTCTCTATAAAATTAAAAATATCTGCACACACAATTAAAAAATAAAGTTTCTGCAAGCTTGCAGATAAATAAATCAGAAAAAATTAATGATTTAGTATTACTTTGATATATCTAGAAAAATGCAAAAAGTAAAATATAACTATCAGTTGTTTACCATGAATTTATAAATATCCATGGTGGGAAGAGGTGAATTGTATTTCATAAGTTTATTAATTGGTTTTGATATTGTCCAATTCTTAGTTTCACGGCCATATTATATAGTGGATATCAGCATTTTCCAATATTTATTTCTCTTATTTAAAAAGAAAAAAAAAGTTTCTTTAAAAAAGTAAAACAACCTGTACATCTGCATTATACAAATTTGCCTAATTCCATGAATAATCGGAAGTTTACTGTTTAAAAAAAAAAGCTATACAAAAACATAAACAGTAATACCTATAGTACTTATTATTATTTTTTTTATTATTATTAATTATTAGTTTGGAATAAACTAATATAAAAACTTAGTTAAACTAATATAAAAACTTAGTGTTCTTTGACCATGGGGACATCATACTTGAATCAAGAGCTTATTTATTTGTATCAAACATGTCTACTTAAAAAATTAAAATTATTCTGCATTGTTAAAATTACCTCAAATTAATCTCATTGTTCATAATAAATACATGCACCTTTAGTACTTTAATGTGATAAATAGGATTTTACATATCTACACACATTCTCCTAGGTTAATTACGAATTATTTAGCAATTTAAAATTGCATTTTAGTGAATTCAAATGAAAGACTATTTAATTCCAAATACATATAAGAAAAAAAATGGAAGAAATATAAATGCATTCAAAATAAATAACTGACATTACAATGAATATTAAATATTCAAACAAAAAACATATTGACAAATTGTAAATTATCTGTAATTTTTGTTTGTGTTAATTTAAGTAAATATTGGTCCATATTTGTCCCCCTCCCTCCTACTAACTAATTGTTACAATTTGAATAATAAGTTCATTCAAAATGTTTCTAATAAACATAGAATTACTGCCAATTTGATATAATTTTAAGATTTTCTTTTGTAAAATATCAACATACTCAAAATTCATCATTACTAACTGACACTACTAACTGATACAATATAAATTTATATTGAAAAAATATAATGTTAAATAAATGCTACAGAAATATTGGAATTCTTTACATTCAATTAGATAATTCAACAGCTTTTTAAAAAATCAAAATAGCATAACACAATAATTTTACAAGCATTCAAATATATGTTTTAAAGAAAGTGACAACATTAAATCACAATCATTTCTATTATTCTAAAGCAAAAACACTTTTCTTTCTAACAAATTAAAAATCATTCAAAAGGAAAAATTTAAAAGCATATTTTATTTATTAATCTGCTCTGATACAATATTATTACTTTTTTTTTTTTTTTTTTTTTTTTTTAGGTTAAATATATGTTCAGTTATCAACAGATTCGTAAGTTGCATTCAAATTAGCTGTTATCTGTTTTTGTTTATGAACTGTGTTCTTGAACATACAATTTTCTTTTAATTATGTAAAAATACCATAAAAGCAATGGGCTCTTCCCAGCATCGTCTGCTCAATCACATGATATAAAAAAAACAAAGAAGCGAATTCAGTTAAATATTGTTCTTAAGACAGAGGTTAATCCAGAACAAATTTAGTGTCGCATTGAGGCACTTTCACAAAGTGAATTTTTAGAAATGAGGTATCTTCACAAATTCAACTTTCAGCAAAGAGGTACCTTCACAAATTCAACTTTCAGCAAAGGGGTACCTTCACAAAGTCAATTCTCAGCAATATAACTGCACACTAAAATATTTTATAAGCTTCACTGCATCGAACACAGAAAAATACCCTCAATTTGAATATTTACTGGAGACAATGATAAATATCTAAGTAAAACACCTACTTATCTTACATATAAGAAACAACTAAACTCGCCCATATATATATATTTATTTTAACAACTGTTTCATTTTATTTTTTAAATGTATTTTAAAATTTAAAAAAACTGCTTTAAGTATTTTAGTTAATTGTTCTGAAGTATGATTAATTTTCACAAACTTACTTCATGTTTTCACAAATTATTTTATAAATTCACAAATGGGGTACCATTTTTAAAAAGCTGGATTAATCCCTGTAAGAATAAAAGTGTTAATATTTAATATAAAATAAAACTAATATTGTGCATTTGTAAACAGTAGAATAATTGTATTTGTAAGTTTAATAATTTTTAAAAAATACTTTCTATGTTTATTTATTTTCACAAGTAAGAATCAATTTTTGTACGTTGTAGTGTAACTTTTACATTAACTGATCTAGCAATAAATAGTGGAATGTTTATGGATTATAACTTTAAATTAATTTAAAATGTTTTAAGTTAAATTTAATCACATAAAGGTGTTGCAACAAGTTAATTAACTTTGCTACTGGCCGAAATGGCTTTACACCATACGATGTTGCACTGTTAATGATAAGTACCAAAAATCAGAGTACTTAACACGTACTTCATTAACATCAATAAAAAATATAAACTAAATAATGATTGTAAATGTATACAGCAAACAAAAGATGATGAGTAATGATATAAAATGGATTAGAAATGATGATGTATAAAAAAATAACACAGATTAAATTGGATTGATAAAAAATAAGAATAGAAAATGTGTTATTTTAGCAATCGCTATAGATATAGAAGACTTCGTCTGCTCTTTGTTTATCTATGTCATGTGACCTCTGACGTCAGGTGGGAAGAGCCCATAGGTTTTCTCTCTCTCACTCTCTCTTCTGTTAATATTTTAAAAACTTTTTTAGAAAAAAAAAATTCACATTTCTTATAAAAGAGTTGAGAATTCTACTTTTGAAGTTATACACACACTATTTTTTAACAATGATTTCTTTTTATTAATCATTATATATATATATATATAAATAAAATGTTACTGAAATTTGTTTATCAGTGTTAACTTTAGTGCTTCTGGGTACATACAAATGGTTCAACTAATACTTACTTCTGTCGAAAAGACATAATGATAAATTTTCAGAAAATTAAAAAAAAAGTAAAAAGGATTAAAATTTAGAATTTTAGATCTGAATAGATATCCACAAAAGCAGAAATTATTTAGAGTGAGAAACAGAGGTAAAAATATAAATAAACAAAAAGGATTTACTATACTCCTTGGGGAGAAAGAAAAAAAAACCTACATGCAACAGAAAAGTTTGTGTGTGTTAAATTTTTACTTGTATTCATTGAAATTCTGGTATTTTATAAATAAAGATATAGAAACCGAAAAGCATAATAGTTGTAACTAGAGGAATATTAAAATAAAAATTCTGTTATGCTAAACTGAAAACTTTAGATTTGGTTGTTGGCGAATTAAATATAAGTGATAGGATTGAAAGCTTAAGTCTAAATGTTAAATTTTATTTTCTGAAGAGTTAATTATTTGAATCGATATTATATTTTTAATTCATTATGAATTTATTGTAAAATAATAATAATAATTTTACAATTATCTGAAAAGTAATTATCTGCTGTAGGAAGAAACATGGTTTTTAAAACTATATTTTTGCACTGAATTCTCCATAAAAACTTTTCATGTTACAAGACAACTTTGTGCAACCATCAACTTTCAGACGACATCAGGAGGTGAAACTTTTCAAGGGCTTACCCCTTAAGGCTTAAGGGCCCTCTTCACTCACCGCCGTCGGAAGCCAAAGCTAATGTTATTCTATGGGAAATTTTTCTTTACAAATAACTTATTAACTAATACATATTTTTAAATTCTGTTTTCACATTCTGAAAATTCCCAGCTATTAAACTGACGGACCTTTTTTAAAAAATTATTTTTTTAATTTTTTATATTTTATTTTGAAGCTGCAAAATACGAATTTTCAATATGCGAAATTTTTTCATTTTGCAATTTCAAAATAAAATATTAAAAATTTAAAAAATACATTTTTAAAAAAGGTGCGTCAATTTAACAGTTGGGAATTTTCAGAATGTGAAAACAGAATTTAAAAATATGTATTAGTTAATAGGTTATTTGTAAAGAAAATTTCCCCATAGAATAACATTGGCTCGGGCTTCCGGCGACAGTAAGTGAAGAGGGCCGTTAAGGGGTTTTTTGTACCTTTTATGGTATCTAAACTTCATGTTAAATTATTTTGTTTTTTTATAGAAATTTCTCTTTTTTTTTAAAGCTTAATTTTCCTTATGTATTAAGAACTCTCCAAATATCATTTAATATAGGTATAAATAAATATTTTTAATAATAACCATCTGATATGTCATTAATAGGTCTTCCTTCGCCATTCATCCTGATGCAGGTATTTAAGGTTTTTGCATGTTAAGTAGTTTCACCCCTGCTGTATCAAATAGCATTTAGAAATGAATTAAGTTCAACTGTAAAACAATAACAAATGAACTTAACAGGGTGGCTACAGAAATTCAGAAACAAATTTCCCCGATTTTTCCATGACTAATTCTGACAAATTTCCATGATTTCCGTTATCTATTCATACTTGCCAACCAATTTTAATTAAAAAAAGGGAAGATTTTTGTTGAAAAACCAGAAGATTTCATAAAAAAGGGGAAGATTTTTTTTTCTCTCTTTGACGTATTAAACAATACAGTTTTACAATTTTAATATTTAGAAGCAATCTATAAAAACTTTTTACTATAGATTGATTATACTAAATATATAAAAGTTTTAAATGATGTTATATTCCTTTTCAACATATAAATACCTACAAAACAGAATCTGTAAGAAATTTATTTAACAATAGCCAAAAAACTTAGTTAAGTTAAAGTATAACTAATTTTTTAAATAAATATAGAATATGATTTTTGTGTATGTACATTAATCATACATATAAGAAATAGTAGCAGTAGAGTAGCTAATTATCAGTTTCAACATGTATAAAACCAAACTGAGTATTAATAATCTTAAATTGATTTGGGAAAAATTTTCCTACCTGAAAAAATTATTCTTCATTTTTTCCCCATGTTTTCACATTTGGTATAAATATGACATACAAATATTTAATTGAGGAAAAATAAACAGATTCATTACATTCAGCGATAAAGATCTAAAAATAATTACATATGTGAGAAATATTGAGCACTTCCATTGCTTTATTGTTTCTAGAATTGATCACAATCCAGAGAAAGGATGGGGGGGGGGGATGCAAAAATAATTAGAGTAAGAAATATTTAAACTCTTTCAACTCTACTTCTAGAATCTAATGTAATAACTTAAAAATTAATATTATTATTTATGTTGCAGATGGATAAAGATTAGGAAAGAAAAGACTTCTGCAGAACATTTGATTGCTGATCACTAATTGTAGATAAATAAATGGGGGGGGAGGCAAAAAATAATTACATCAGCAAGAAATATTTAACAATTCTATTTCTTTAAATGTTCTAGAATCTCATAAAGCAAGTTTGAAATGAATATTGACATTTATGTTATGGATGGAAAAAGATTGGGAATAAGGAGTTTTCGTATAACATTTAGGTTTCTTTTTAAAACGAACTATATCCGCGATTTTTTAAAAAACGGAAGATTTCATCATCTGTCCGGAAGACCGGAAGATACGTTATAAAACCGGAAGTCTTCCGGGAAAACCGGAAAAGTTGGCAAGTATGTCTATTATATACATTCCATAATTTTGAGTATACCACACTCTTGGGTAACAAGCTTGCTTGCTAAACCACTGCAATTCATAATCCATACTGATGGGTAAAAATATCTGTCTTTTTATTTTTTTTTCTTTGTTCACTTAAAAAGAAAAAGAAAATTCAAAATTTTGGAGAAATTAGCAAAATTATAAAAATATGACTCATTTTAATTGCACAACATAATAACATCAAGACATAAAATTATTCCTCATGTTGTACTTTTTTTATTTTTTAAAGGTTGATTCAACTAGAAAGCAGTCAATCCTGTGCAATCATGGTCAAAATAGCAAATGTTTGGTGATTTTACAGTCATATTTGCTAGGCAAAAAGGAAAATTTCCATGATTTTTGGGTGTTTTTACAAAATTCCCTGATTTTCCCCTGATATTTCCAGATTGATAAAGTACCCTGATTTTTCCATGATTTCCCTGTTTTCTTTGATTGTCGCCACCCTGTTAAAATTCTACAAAAAAAAATTTTCAAATAGTTTTCACTCATTAATATATAAAGAAAAATGACACTTCTTTTTCTTTTTTTTTTTTTTTTTTTAATGAGAAGAAAAAATATTTGTAGTAAATAATTTTTATACTCAATAAATTGTTAACTACGAAATTCTATTTATATTGTTTGACACAAAATGAGATTCTTTGAGTAATAAAAAAATCTGTACAAAAATAACAATAATAAATACAAATAAAATGACTGGATTTTTGAAAGAGTAAAAAACATATTTTAAGAAAAAAATAATAATAATAACTGTTTTTTTTTATTAACTGTGTAACAAAATGATAATATCAAGAAACGTAATCATATAATTAATGAAGAGGTTGATAAGTGCTTGTTAATTCACAAATGGCAAATATTTTTCTTTGACAGTGTACTTTAAATATACAAAAATAATTTTTGATATCAACAGCTGAAATACAAAACGCAGTATGTCTGAATGCTTAACAATTTTAAAAAATTGATATGAGATCATTTATACAATGAAAAATGTTCTATGTCTCCAACAAGTCATTTTCCCGCCCATATGCACATTTTTATGACTAGATATTTTGAAAGAATGTTGCCATTACTCCCAGTCTTTATACAACAAGTAGTCAATCAAATGCCTTGGAATGCTTAAATTTTTTATTTCAGCTGCAGGCACTACTTTACGAACAACAGTTCTTGTTAAAAAGAGGAGTGGCTTGATGCACAGAGGAGCGTTCCAAAATGTCACACTTCCTTGTTTGCTACTGCAATATAAAAAGAAGAAAAAAAAGAAAGAAAATAATTAAAATTTATAAAAATGTAAATTTCTTTTAAGTTTATGACATTTTAAATGAATTCCAGAGAAAAATAGTATTATTTGTTATTTAATGAATTAATATGCATAATCTTCTACGCACATATAAATTAATATCCATTAGAAGAAATATTAGTTTTTACATCACATTAGATTTACAGACAAATAAAAGCAATAAAGCCACTTCTAATAATACGAACAAAAAAAAAAGTTTTAACAGTTTATTAAGGTTGTAAAAAATGCACCGGAGGATTAATGTTAAAAAGTAATATTTAAAAAAAAACTTGCAACAATTGATTTGGGTTGAAATAATTAACACAAAACTTCATCAGGTGAAAAAGTAGGCACATGTGTGTTGCTGCTGTGATGCTGCACCCATGCCTACTTTTTCCCCCCACTTGATGAAGAGTCGGACAGTATTCAATCCAAAACAATTATTGCAAGTTTTTTGCTATGTATGGTGTTTATTTAATTATATTATTTACCAATTAATTAGGTACTTTTCTGTTTAAGAACCACCACACTATTTGGCATATACATATAGTGAAACCTACCCAAACAGCACACTTATCCATAATACGTCCGGAGGCTGTCCCTTAGATGTACTTTCAACCATAGGATATCCTGAGGATGTCTTATGGATGAGATGTGCTGTTAGGGTAATGATAATGCTCTTTGAAGACGACACTTTATGAAATTTTCTTCTCTCATACAATTCATAAACAAAAAATTTGTAATAAATATATAAATGAGGTATTTGCAAATTCATTCAGTTTGAATTTATTTTTATTAATATTATTAAATTGTTATTAATATTTATTATGATTATTTTAATTATTTCTTAGAGAACTCTGGCATCTGATTTAACTAAATGTTTTAAACATAAATTTGGCAGTTTATTGCAAGAGCTATGAAAGAAATTCACCAAATCTCCAAGTAGTGGTCCTCAAATGGAAAAATACTTTTTATTTTTTATTTAATTTTCATCTAACAAGGGTGACTGCATGACCTGACCCTAACAGCACATCTACTCCAAATGACATCCTCAGGATATCCTATGGGTGAAAAGGATGTCTATGGACATCTTCAGGATGTATTAGGGACAAATGTGTTGTTAGGGGAGAAATTGAATTTGGACTTAAGCTTTGTAGGTTTGTACTTGTAATACACCCTAAGGGTGTCCTGTCCTTGAAGTAGTACAATGCACTAGCTAGTAGATTTCGAAGAAACACCCTCAAAGTTTCCCCTGACATTTATGTGTTACTGAATTTCACAGCTACCAACAGCAGTGGACAACTGAGCCTTATACTTGCTTGGTAACTGGCCAACCTAGGTTCGATCTCACTTTTGGTAACTTTTTAAAAATTATAATTTTTTTAAAATAATAACCCATGAATATTGTAAATTATTTCACTAGTTGATTAATAAATATAATGAAATAATTTATGGTTTAATAAGTTTTTTTATTAAAAATGTTTATGATTTTTAAAAGTTTTTTTTTCTTTTTCTTTAAGTTAGCAAAGGTAGGATTGAAACTGGGGCAGCCAGTTGGTAGGCCAGTATGCAGCTAACTTGTCCTGATGCTGGTGATAGCAATGAAACTTAATATTAAATAAACAGTGGGTGAAACTTTGAGGGCACTTTTATCAAAATCTACTGACTAATGTGTTGTACTACTTACAAGAACAGGACATACTTGGGGTGTACTACAACCCTACAAAGTTTAAACTTGAACTTAATTTCCCAAGTTGTGCAGCCCTTGTAAAATTTTATCACATACTGCAGTAAAATGCACTCAAAAATTAGTGTTTAATGATAAATAAGAGCTTTTTATGAAAGACATGCAACAATTTTTTGAATTGAAATAATTAAGCATAACTTTCCATCAGGCAGGGGAAAAGAAAAAAAAAAAAAAACTTGCTATACTTGTGCCTACATTTTTTTTTTTTTTTTTTTTTTTGCGAGATAAAGGGGTTTTGTTTACTTCAGGAGTACTACAAACACAAAACAAAATTTTAAGACATATTTTTTTTTTTTTTTAATAATTTCAGGACAAAACCACCAATCTACCCATGAAAGCAAACACCTGGAATTTATTGAGAACAGGCAAAAAGAGCTAGTTTAATAAATAGAGAAGAAGATCTACTTTTTTTTTTTATGTGTTTATATAGTACAAGAAAATATGTTTCAAATTGCTTTTAAACGCTAACTTTAAAATTTTTACTTATGATTGAAATATATTATAAATACTAAAAAAATTAAAACACATAAAAGTGGAACATTTGATTCACTATTTTGGATTTAGAAAAAGTCTAATTTTAATAACAGTAACTGAAACTTGGCTAAAACAGGTTTTCATATATAGCGGTCATTCCAAAGTTTTAAAATGACATAAAAATAGAACATTTATTTATTTATTTTTATTTTTTTAATCACCTCCAAATATATATATATATATATATATATAAACATTTTCCTTGAGAAAGCAGCATTAAAGTGTGTTTCTGCTTTAATACTATACTTGTGCTTACTTTTCGCCTGATAAACAGTTGTGCTATTATTTTAATCCAAAACAACTGTTGAGTTTTTTTTTTTTTTTTTTTCCTTTTTTTAAAATAAATATATGGTATTTGTTTACATTATTATTATTATTATTACTTTAACAATCGTGGCAAAATATTTTTGTAGTACAACATAAGTTTGAGATTTAACTGAATAATTTGAGGAGTTTAGCTGTCAATATACAGCCAAATCACTCAAAATTTAAGGAAATTTAGGATAACATTTCATATTTAAAGATATTTATTACCCCTGTTTATCTAAAATTTTGCCAATTTTTTCACATTCTTTTTCAACTGAATTCTAAAATAAATATACATTTTTTTTTTTTTTTTTTTTTTTTTTTCATATTTTTTCAACAAAATGTACAAACCATTTGATTTTTTTTTTAACGCATCTATTTTAAGATAATTAATTTTTGTGAAAAATCTAATTTTGATAACTGATTTTTTTTTTTTTTTTACACCTACATATAAATAAAAGCCCTACTTTTTTATATTTGATTGCCAAAAAAAAGCGATGTTTTTTACGATTACAATGCTCTGCATGAAAATTGTCCCCGAACACCATTTTTGCATATTCTTATGTAAAATGACCTCCTGAATCCGAATATGATACCCCTCTTGCCCTATCACCCATCGTTTTTTAGAGACGTATTTTTATCACTTTTCGGTAATTTTATGGCTATAAATTTTATCTTTAGTGTTAGAAAGGATTATTTAAACTGTTAAATATCTTCTGAGGGGCTACAGAGTTGGAAAATTCTAAAACATCAACATTTGCTGCAAGGGGAAAATTTGTGGGGGGGGGGGGGGGGGGATTTGCCACTGAAATTATGTATTATATTTTTTAATCTATTATTAATGTTATTTATTAAACATTATATATATATTTGTTTTTAAGCATTAAATTAATACTTTTTCATTCCCCAAATCAAATTCATGGCCATAAAATTCTGAACAGTGATAAAAATTAAAGGAGGGGGGTGGTGTCCCGAGAAAATGGTGGGTGACTGGGAAAAATGGGAGTCATATTAGGATTCAGGTCATTTTACATTGGAATCAGCAAGAATGGTATCTGGGCTCGAAAAAAAAAATTTTTTTGCTAAATGCAGGATCATTTTCAATTAATTAATGAAATATAAAAACCTTAATAGATACTTCATATTTCATCGTTAATATTTTCGGCTGGGCGCCCAGCTCTTTTCAAACGATCTTCATCTGTGTTGGATCTCTTAGAGTTGTGGTCTTTTATAGACTTCATAAGTTGATTACACATCTGGTCAGGAGCCATTGCGTCGCTGTCATTGCACACATCTGGTGTTGTTGCTATTTCTATGGCTTCTCTAAACATCGCATAATTATAATTATTGTAATTCACTATCTTTTTAGTCTATGAAGTCTATAAAAGACCACAACTCTAAGAGATCCAACACAGATGAAGATCGTTTGAAAAGAGCTGGACGCCCAACCGAAAATATTAATGATGAATATGAAGTATCTATTAAGGTTTTTATATTTAATTAATTATGTGTTAAGTGCTTCATTATAATTATAATTTTATTTATTGTTAAATTGTCATTTTCAATTGTTTGACTTTACATTTTTCCTAACTAATTTTGAAAACTGGGCTGCTAAAAGATAGAAGTCACACATCATTTTACTGTAAATCAACAAAATTTCTGCTTTTATAGTGTTTAATTTCTGAAATATGAGATTTTTCGCAGCCGACTTGTAAAATATAGAATTATTTTACTGCTGTTTGATTTAATTTACCTTTAATTGTGGAAATATTGATGAAATTTCATATAAATATACACAATCAGAATTATTTTTAAAGAATCAGAATTATCTAAAATAGTAATACAGTACAAAGCCGAAAATCCGGAATTGTCAGGACCGCGGCGATTCCGGATTTTCGAATTTTCCAGATTTTTGGTCATGCCTAAAAAATATAATATTTTGGTTTAAGTATTTGGTTAAAATGCAAATTCAAGTAAAAAGTAATATATTACGATTTTTAAATGTATTCTGTAATATTTTTTTTTATCAATTTTAATGAATAAATTAAATTTAAATTAAACTTAAACTAAAATTAAATTAAAACAAAACAGATTTATTGAAATATTTGCATACAAAAGTACAAGTTTCAATAGAAAAAAAATAAATAAGAAAAACACTTTTAAAACACTTCATGTTTTTTTTTTAAGTACTTTAGGTTTTCAACTAAAATTTGAGCATAATTGAAATAGAATATAGAATGTAGTTAGTTCTCAGTGAGATAAATGTTTAAGAATTGTTACTATTATTATAATCTCCCTCCTCGCCTCCTCTTTCAGAATTTGCAAATGTTGGTTTTGAAGATTACTAAGAAATAAAGTACTTTTTCAGTTTTTTATTTAGATATATTTATACTTAAAATAAAAAATAAAAAAAAACACTGTTGATGATGATGATTATCGCCATTGAAATTGTCCGGATTTTTGGCGATTCCAGATTTTTGGCTTCGTACTGTAATGAACTAGAAAAAATTTTTTATACATGTAGAAGCATCACTTCCCCCCCCCCCTTATAAAAGGAAGTACCACAGTAAATATGAATTTTAATGATAATTTTGGAAATGACATAATTATTTAAAATCAATAGGGGTCTTGGCAATATCATAATTGACGTTTTAAAAACTGTATCATACTCTTTATGATTGTTTGTTCTTGAGATAATGTATACATTAACAAACTGACTAACCTATGAACAAACATCACATTAATTTTGTTATTTTAAAATTCTTCACACCTCAAAACATGTAAGCATCAAAAAATCCCAGTCAGAAATTTTCATGAATACCTATGTTCCCCATATCTATAGTATGATGAGGAAATTTAGTTGGTTTGGTAAAAATACAGTGTTAAATTGCTTTTATCAAAATTGTGTTAATTGATTATAAAATATTTAAGTAACCGCAAAGATGTAATAATGTTTAAAATGGTTTTTAAATAAAATTTTTAATTACAGGTTGTTTTTATCACTGGATTTTAATAACAAAGACACACATGACAATGTGTATGTTTTATATTATAAATCTAATATAAATATTGGTTCTACTTAAGAGGTCGAAAAATTCGCCTAAATACAGGTTAAAAAAAAAAAAAAAAAAGTTTCAGGTTGAAATAATCAACCACAATTTATCATCAGGCAAAAAAAGTTAAGACGAGTGCAATGCACTTGTTGCTTTCAGACTGCATTTGACCTGGTTTCACCTGAAGCTTAATATCTATGTAACACTGACTTGTTTTCATAAAAAATGAGTTCAGTTTTAATATGATCTTTTTTTTTTTTTATTCAAAAAATATTCAATTTAAAATGATGATTTTTATTGGAATAATATTAAAAAAGAATATTTTTTTTTTATAAACGGTAAGATTAAAATCATAATACTTGAAATATCAGCTGATTTAATCAAATGACTTTTATACAAATCTAAAAAACATTCTATTCTAATAATCTCATAAAAATGTGATTCAAACCAATCACTTAGTAATTGAAGCTTAGAGTGCAACCATTCAGTCGCCAGATAGATGTTTAAATTTTTGAAGAGAAAGAATCACTCAATTAGGACCTAATTAGCTTAATCTGCATTAGTTTGTGCAGAGTTAATATGATTTTTATGGGACTGAAAAGACCTACCTCTGCCATATAAAATTCACCAACTTTATGTACATTTTTCACAGAAATAGTGAAAGATAAAGAGTTATAGATTTTTTTATGGCAGTTAGAATAACATGTTTTACGAGAATATTTTCTTTCTAAGTGAAACTGAAAAATTATTAATAATTATTTATTGAAAATCACTTTTAAATTAGCATTTTTGGTACAATTTCACAGTCTAAAAAAAAATCTCATCAAATCATTCAAAATTCTAGAATCTAATAAAACAAGTTTATCATTAACATTGGCACTTATGTTATGGATGGAGACAAATTGAGAATTGAAGAGCTTCGGCAGATCGTTTTAAAGGCCGATCGCTAGTTTTAGGAGGGATGGGGGGGCAATATAACTATGTATATGAGAGGTATAGAGCAATTTTCTTTATAAAGGTTCTAGAATCTGATAAAAGTAAGTTTAATATGAATATTGATATTTATCTTGTGGTTGGAAACAGATTGAAAAATGCATGGCTTTAACGATTTATTTGATCGTCGATCATTAGTTTGTGGGGAGGGGGGGAAAAAGAAATTATAAAAAAGGGGAATTTTCTGTCTGGCAGAAAAGGGACATCCCTGTAACTGTATTATTATATTTTCTGTTTATATAACCCAGATTTACTTTTTTGATCTCTTTCCTAAGACTATCTATTTATTCTATACACTGAAATACTACTTTCCTCATAGCTGCACAAATGTGGCAAGTAAACAAGCTATGAGATAACTTGTAGTTGTCCGAGACAAGTAAACAAACTACAAGTTATCTCATAGTATGCAATCAATGTATTAAAATAACTGTTTGTATAAATGCCTGGTACAAAATGTTTAATAATAACAACTTGTATAATTTTTTTTCTGTTAAATTTGATTAAAATGTGTATACAGTTTTTAACATGCTTATTTTTGTACATATAAGGGAGGGAAATTTATTACAACTTTTTAAAATTATTATTGAATAGTAAAATTTTTATAAAAGTATCTATTTTTTCAATACTAAAACATATTTTATTAGTAACTAGTAAATAGGTAAAATTTTTAGCACTATGAAGAAAGCTATGAAATCTTCAATATTTTAATATTGTTAATTTGTTGATTCTTTTTGCAATATATTTACTAATTAAATTTATATATATATATATATTTTTTTATCATAGAAATAAAAAATTTGACTAAAACATAAGTTTTTAATTAAAAACCATTAAACTCTTAAAGCAAATTTACAATTCTTTCCCCTTACTTTGATTTAATAATAGCCATTAAAATATTAATAACTAACATTAAAAAATTAACATTAAGGCATCTTATCAATCAGATTTACCATTTCTCTTTCCCTATGTAATTCTATGGGAATGCCATTGCTTCATATTTACAAAAATCTCATTAAAAATTGGAGTTGAAATTATGTTTTTCTTTCTTTCTTTTTTTTTCTTTTTTTTTTTTTTTAATATATACACTGGTTCTCATAATTATAAGGACACCCGTTTTTCTATATTAACTAAACACTGAACACTATTATTTAAACAAATATATTTTTTATTAATTTGAATTTCCTTAACAGACTATATTTAAAAAGTTTTATCGTTTTTCTATCTTAAAAAACTTTAAATACGGTCAAAAAGATGATTTTTCAGGTGTTCACAATTATACGGACAGATCGAATCTCAGTAATTTTTTTTTCAGTTATTCTTTAAATTAATATTTTATGGGGTCTCTTTTAAGGGTGAAACAGCCAGACGTTCTCTCTGGTATATATATATATATACATTTTTTTTTTTAAATATTCAGTTTCAATACCATTTCATACAGCATACATGATATTCTGAATACATTTAAACTATTTAAAATTGCTTTCCACTTGCATGCACTTTTCTAATACGATAAGTTAAGTTTTTTCAACTTTTAGGCCACGGGAACGGCAATAATACAGAAGTTTCTTTCTTCAAACTATTTCCTATTGCTCTAGAAGTAGAGCAAAAATTTAAGTCTTGTTGAAAAAAATATTATTTATTACCCCACAAATGTAACAAAAATCTGAGAATTCCTCGTTTAAAATTTGCGGATATTCTCTTGATGTTCATAATAATAGAAAAAATTACTGAATTCATTCTGCCTTCAGTAGAAACAGCTCCCCAGAGCACCATAGATCCATCTTTAAAATGCCCGATTCATATCTGCCTTTAAAAAATCTGCTCTGTCTTTCACTATCTTCAGATCGTGCCAGTAATTGTTAAAACTATTTGGTTAATCAAGAATAAAATGTTTTTCATCCGAAAATGCAACATTTTACCATTTAATATTGTCTTTATTCAACTTTAACACAGACGTTCTTTCCCCTATTAAATGCTTATTGATTATTACAGGTTTTTTATTCATTTTAACATATTATTAATTATTTTAAACATGCATAAATGTGGACCACAACCTTTCTTTAAAAATTACGAGCAAATTCAGCAGCAGTCATTATGAGTAGAACAGTAAGAGGAATTATGAGCATTCTATCTCTGTAAAACAACTCTGATTTTGCATCAGATTTCTCTCCTATCGAACCAGCAGTGCAACGTTTGATCGCATTTCCTTCAGCAATTTTAGACCTTCGAATTTCATTAGAAATTCGGCAGATTGAAATTATCCTTCCACTTAAAAAACACATTTATCATACTTCACTACATGAACGCTCTTTTTTTCGAGGAATTATCAGTAATGTCCATCTAAGAAAAATTGAAGGCTTATTTATGAATTAATCTAGCCCAGTAGTTAACAAATTCGAATGTCAACTGTAATTTATCCGCTAGTAAATTAAATAAAACGAAAAAATCTTATTGTCCCTATAATTATGAACATCTAAAAACGTGGAGGAAAAAAAGAAATTGCATTATTTTTTATTGATTTTGTTTCATATTAAAAAAATTATCTGGTGTGTCACTCACACGACTTTCTCTTACCCTGAAATTTAATACTATAAATATAGGTTGCAGATTAAGATGTAAGATAACGAGAACTGTCATGTAAACCTATGCTAAACAATTCAAATTAGGCTTCAGAAGAGTTTTATACGATAATTAGTTCTGTGTGAGGGGGGCTACCTTCCCCCTAAACCCCCCGTTTCATTAATGCACTTACATTTATATAGAATTTAATTCGGTTATTAAAAAATAATTCATTTTTTTTTAAATAATTTATTAAAATTATTATTTAAAAAAATTATCTTTTATGATAATGCAGACGATTTCCATATTAGAGAAGTAGTGTAACACTAAATATCCAAAAAAAGTCCATTTTACTCTCAATATTTAAAAAAAAAAGAAAATTACGTTTTTTTTTTTTTTTTTTAAAGTAAAAAAAATCTATAACTTTGCCTTAAATTATCACAGATTTATAGTTCAACCATTCGTTTTAAAAGTATTGATGAGCTCTTTTGAATGATACCCATCATGAAAATTTACTCCCCTCGAGGGGGAACTTCCCCCCCAGGGGAGGAGGCAAGGCTCCTACATACACAAAAATTTTTTCTCAGTTAACTATCTCTTTTACAAAAAATATATATTTGTTTCATTTGGTTTAGTGCAGTCTATAGACGTTAAACTCTACTTACCTGCAATTTCCCCCATAGACGTAATGTATTAGAATTCTCTTGATTGTCCCTGTACACGAACCATTTGCTTGATCTTAACGAAAAGCTTACTGTAGCATCCCTATATGATACACATTTAGAATACCAAGTTTGAACTTTCTGCCATAATTTGTTTTTGAGATATGCTGATAACAGACAGACACACAGACACACACACACACACACACAGACCATTTGCTAAAAACATGATTTTCGTATTCAGGGGACCTCAAAATGTGTAAATATAACAAAATCTCGCTTTCGAAAATTTGAGCCAAAAACAATACTTTTTCTACCTTATGGGTAAGGGAAAGTAATTATAGCAGTTTTGGTTTTTAGAATACTAGATATAGTAAGTGCACTTAGTATAATCTTGTTCACAATTATTTTTACATTAGTTATTTCAAAACATAAAGTGTCCTTATAAATATGAGAAGGAGTCTATATATATATACACTATCTACCAATAAGTATTTGGACACTTTCGAATTCAGATGTTTTGTCAAATATCTAGAAAAGTTCTTTAGGAATCATCTTGAAACTTTGGTAGTGCAAAGAACGTGTATACCTCATATATTTCAGCAAAAGTTGTGTCCTGAAGAGGAAAAAGGAGACCAGTAAAAAATTAAACAAGAAACAAAATGTTTTGGATCCCCCTGTAAAAAAGTAATACTTTAAATGCATTTTGGCTGTAGAATGAGATTATGAGGAATTTTCTCATCTGTATAAATTTTTATGAAGCTATCACATATATTCATGCAGACATAACTCTTTTTTTAATTGCAAAAAAAAATTTCCACTTTTTTAATTATAACACGTAAAATATTAAACCCAGTGCAAAGCTATTTTTAGGAAATTTTGAATACTACATTAAACACAGCATACTGCAATCAGAATGCAAAAATGCTAAATATCTTGCGAAGTATGAGCATTTTTACGAAATAACTTTTAACTACACATATACGCTAGCTTTTAAGAAATTTCATTTGCATAATTTAATAGCCAAAAGCCAAAAGTATTGAGCAACTTATATGAAAACCCCAAACAAATAACCTGCAAATTCAAAAAGTTATGAAAGATAAAAGAACAGAATTTCAGTTCTTCTAAAAAAATAAAAAAAAAGGGGGGGGGGAATTTATCAATATTTAATTACAGTCAGAGAACACCGTATTACCATTGGCCATTGATTGAATCAAAATAAAAATGTGAGTGAAATCCTTTATAATTTAGCTTTTATTTTGAGAGAACTGAAATTCTGTGCATTCTATCTCTCATAAATTTTTGAATTAACATGATATTTGTTTGCAATTTTCATATAAGTTGCTCAATACTTTTGGCTATTAAATTATGCAAATGAAATTTTTTAAAGCTAGCACACGCGTAGTTAAAAATTTAGTAAAAATGCTCATATTTTTGCAAGATATTTAACATTTTTGTATTCTGATTGCACTATGCTGTGATTAATGTAGTATGCCAAATTTTCTAAAAATGTTTTTGCACTGGTTTTGCACTACGAGTTATAATTTAAAATGTGGAATTTATTTTTGCAATTTAAAAAATAAATAAATAAGTGATAGCTCCATGAATATATGTGGTAGCCACACAAAAATTTTTATACGGATGAGAAAAATCCTCTTAATCACATACTACATCCAAAATGCATTTAAAGCATTACTTTTTACAGAGTGACCCAAAACATTTCGACTTTTAATTTTTTACTGGTCCCCTTTTCCTCTTTAGGGCACAACTTTTGTTGAAATATATGAGGTATAACATGTTCTTTACACTACCAAAGATTCAAGATGATTCTTAAAGAACTTTTCTAGATATTTGACAAAACATCTGAATTCGAAAGTGTCCAAATACTTGTTGATAGATAGTGTTTATTCAATTTGAACAAGTTGTTTTTTATCTCAGCCAGAATTTAAAAAAAAAAAAAAAAGTTTAACTTTTAATCTAAAATAAGTAAACAAATAAATTTATTTAAAAAAAAAAAAATATCACTAAGATAAAAAGTGAATCATTTAAAAAGTTGGATACAAAAAACAGAATTTGAAATTACATCTAAGTGAAAGAGAGAAACAATATTCTGACTATTATATCTTCAAAACAAAAAAGGATAGAAAGACAAAACTTCAGAAATAAGGCACGTCTGGTGTACAGATGTTTTTGTCAACTTTTGATGAAAATTGGAAAAACAGAAGAACTGGCATATTAAAAACTGGATGTGAACCTAAAATCCATATCTCAGAAACAGCTCTATCAATTTTCTTCAGAGGTGCTAGATAAACTCCTTTTTATGTGTCCTTGTATTAGTTGGTTGCTGCAAGTAAACTGACAGGTATCCAGTATAAGTAGGTCAATTTTAGGTGTTGCAAGTGCATTCCCTAAAAAACATGAACAGATTTTCTTTGGGCTCACCAGTAGATGCCTTTCGTATATAAATGTTGGTTTCTGCTGAACAGATGAGTCTGTCAAGTTTTGCTGAAAATCAGAAATGTGACCAAAAGTTCTCTAAAAACACTTGAACATTTTTTTTCCAAATTTGCAATATAACCCCTTTTTTTTATGCTCTTTCGCAAGTATTTCTTAGTTACTACAGGACAATTGACAGGAGTCCTAATTAGGTAGGTCATTTATAGATCTTGGAAATGGGTGTTTCAAAAAACAGCTCTGCCGATTTTTTAAAAACTCACTATGTCTACTCTCTTTTATATGTTTTTAGGACGTATGGTATTAATTTGCTCTGATATGAAAATTGTTAGGTGTCTGATTTGTCAGTGTGATCAGAATCCTAACAGCACACTTATCCCCAGTACATCTTCAGGGTGTTTCTGGGATGTCTTTTCATCCTGAAGACATCCTGGGGAGAAGATGTGCTTTTAGGGAAGACATAAAATTGACTTTTCCTGAAAAAGAGTTTATAACAGGGTTGCCACTCAAGCAGGAGAATGCAGGAGAAGCCCTGACTTTTCCAGGTTTTCCAGAAATATTCTAAAAAAAAATTCAAGTCTAACCAAATATTCAGCATTGGTTGTGTTAAGGGCAAAATTATTATGGTACCACTTGAAATCACAAAAGTTACATATAATAAAAAGTGTATATAGTTATAGCAGCTGTTGCTTATAAGCGAGATAAAAAATTTCTTTCATGGGTGGAAAAGAAGGGTGTGGGTGTTTAAAACAAATGGTGGAAGCTTAAAAAAAAAAAAAAAAAAAAAAAAAAAAAGACCCTACGTTGGTGGAAAAAATTGTTTATTTTTTGGCAATCATATGAAATTCCCTGACTTTTCCAGATTTTGGCTAAAATATTCAAGTTCCCTGACATTTATAGTCAATTTTTGAATTCCCTGACTATTCCAGGTTCTCCAGGTTTCCCAGGTAGGGTGGCAAGGCAACCCTGTTATAATATGTAGAGTAATAGGTAATGGAAGTCATGTGATTGTTACAAATCATATTTTTTTAATGAGATTTACTTATAATATGAAGCAACAGGAATACCATAGGATTATGGTGTTACATGGGTTTGTAAAGCTAAATAAAAACATATATTTTTCCTTATTTATTTTATTTTATTTAATATAATTAATAAAACATTTTATTCAAAATTTTGAGCATAAAAAGGAGCAATATTTAAACAATATTTTAGTTAAAATTTTTTGGAAAATTTAGCTAATGGGTCCTAGTTTTCAGAGACCCTTCAGAAAAGCGATGATTCCTCAAGAACTAATGCACTGATCTTATTGAAAATGTTCACATTTCTTCAAAATAGAATTGACTAATGCTTGAATGAAGAATTTAAAAAATTACTGAAATTTGAATTTTTGGCAGAGTTGTACACAAAAACAGTACAATTTTAGGTACCTTTTACCCCACATACATATAGCCTTGTAAAGTTATTTGTTATTTGTTAGTTGTTAATTCCACTAAAAAAAAAAAAAAATCCACCCCAGAAAATCATGGAGTGGAAGGCTGATTTTTTATACCAACTATGTGAAAAATACCAGAGCCGGGAATCAAACCCGGGCCTTCCACTTTATGCGTGGATTGTCAAACCATCGAGCTGCCCTGGCTGATTACGAGCTAGGCATTTCTCACATAACATTTGTCTTCCGGGTTCGATTCCCGGCTCTGGTATTTTTCATGTAGTTGGTATAAAAAATCAGCCTTCCACCCCATGATTTTCTGGGGTGAACTTTCAGGCATGATGAATGAATTTCTAAAATAAAAAAAATTAAAATCCTTTGTTCGAGCAATAGTCAATTCTATTTTGAAGTAGTATGCAAAATTTCAATAAAATTAATGCATTAATTTTTCAGAAATCGTGCTCACTGCTTTCCCAAAGGATCTCAAAAAAGCAGGACACACAGGCAAAATTTTTCAAATTTTTTAATGAGCATTTTATAAAATATTGCTTAAATATTGCTTTTTTATATGCTTAAAATTTTGAATAAAATTTTTTATTTATTATATGAAATAAAAATAGATAAAATATGTTTTTTTTTTAGCCTTTAAAAGTGATGTAACCCCTTAAAAGGGAAAAGAGAAACTTTGAATCTGATGAGTGAGCACCCCCCCCCCCTTAAATCAAAAAAAATAATGATAAGATCTGGATTGTGAAGGATAATTTAGTGTACTAAAATTGTTATAATAAATATTTTATATTTTTTGTAATAAATTTTATATTTCTTTGAAAATAAATCAATGGTACAATAAAGAAGTAAGTAATTACAATAAAATTATTAATTTGTAATTTTAACCTTTTAAAATAGATTAAAATTACAAATAGATAATCTAAAGAAATTTTTTAGCTGTGTTTAAATACAGTAATTATGCTTTTTAAGGCAAGACAAAATATCTATATATGTTAGAAAAAGAAGCGGCTGATAGGAAACATCTTATATTTGAAAATCAATGCTATTTAAAAAATGTAGAAGTATAAAAACATAATTATAATCATTTGCAACAAAGCTATTGCAAAGAATAACCAATACAGAAATGAAATTTCAAAAATAAGTAAATGTTAAAATTAAGTTAGAAATTTTAACCCTTTTTATAGCACATTGCTTTAGCCTGACAACTCATAATTTTATAGTCTTGAAGCAGAAACATAATTGCAAAAGGTCTGATCATAAAATTCTAAGACTTTATTTTTCAGTTCGTAAAAAAAAAGATAGAATTAAACTATGTTTTTTTTTTTTTTTTTTTTAAGGAAGCACGTATTTAAAAGTGAATTATTTTTACATCACAAAATAAAATTACCATTAATTAGTTTTATTTTATTTTATTTATATATTTTTTAAAGAAAAAAAAATAGTGCTTTAAATAATATATTTTAAATTAAAATAAATAATAAATGCTTCAAAATTAATAAAACAGAAATTAGATGTAAGTGACTATATTTATAAAATTACATATATTATAAACAAAGAATGGAGATAAATCTTTTAAACATAACAGCTACTAAATAATTACGCCAAGAATTTTTTATTACAAATTACAGTTAGTTACTTATAAAGTAGATATACCCCCAGTAAAAAGACTATTAAATACCATAATACATTAAAGATAAAAACAATTAGTGTCCAGGTAATAAATATGTAAATTTTCTAAATTTCAATTGTTTTTTGAAAAACAAAGCCTTAGACTTTTCTGATCAAATCTTAGGTAACAGAACATATAGAACAGGCAAATAGGTAAATCGAATTACTGTGAACTTATAAAGTGAGTGAGAAACTGCAACAAATCCAATGCAGGTATAACCCCACTTTTGGAATACAAGCAACCGCACAGCTTCAGCACCCTGGAGGCTGAAGCGAAGTTTAATGCCAGCTACGGCTCTCTGGTATATGGCGTCTTTCATCCACTGAAAATGGAAGTCATTAGAGAAAACAAAGCTTACAGATAAGCACTCATGCACTACCATTCAAAATATCACTCACAAATGGCTTTAGATAGATCTCATAGTAGCATTCAAATGTCAAAATTATTATTATAAAATTATTCAGACATTTTATAAACGAAGGCTAATCTAGGTGGTTGTTTTTTTTCTTTGAGGGAGAGTCTATTTTTATATTAAAAAAAAAAAAAAAAAAAAAAAAAGAGAGAAAAATATTATGGTGTAAAGCTTTTAATTTTAGTAGTCATTCTATATAATGTTTAACATCAAGTTAATAATTTTTTATTAAACTAATAATATAGATGGCAGCATCTTTTTTCTCCTCCTTTATACAAAGTTGTATTTATTTTTATTTTTATTATTTTATTTATTTTGTGTGCGTATGTATATATTCCAAATAAATTGCAACTTAGTTAAAAACATTTAAAAATACCTTATAAAAATCCTTTAAAAAAGATAGGCCTATATATTTCGCCATCATCAGAGCCTGACGACAAACAAAGAGCCTGGCGGTTCACTTCTTTATCTGTTCTTCCTCATCCGTCGATTCTTCACTATGTTTCTTTATTTCCAAAATCTGTTTCCATTCAGGTGGGATTAGACTATGTTCTAGGTCATTTATTGCGTCATGGGTGGTCAGGATTTCAAATGTAAGTATTGTATCAAATGTAAATGTATAATGTTGTATTTTAAGTCAGCAAGGTGTTTGGATATTCAGCACCTTGCTGACTTAAAATACAACAAACCGTCCACAGCCTTCTCAAGAAATAATAACACTAACCCTATTAATATTGAATCAATTAACTTTTGTAAAATTTCAACTTTTAATTCACATAAATACGCACTTAAAAGAGAAGCACTTGAAATCCTGACCACCCATGACGCAATAAATGACCTAGAACATAGTATAATCCCACCTGAATGGAAACAGATTTTGGAAATAAAGAAACAAAGTGAAGAATCGATGGACGAGGAAGAAAAGATAAAGAAGTGAATTGCCAGGCTCTTTGTTTGTCGTCAGTCTCTCATGATGGCTCCGGTAAGAGTTGAAGTATATAGGCCTATCTTTTTTAAAGGATTTTTATAAGGTATTTTTAAATGTTTTTAATTCAATTTTAATCCTTTGTAAATAAAATAATGTATTAAATTGCAACTTTTTTACATTTTTATATTTTATTACATAAAATTTAGATAATCTATCTTATATTGTTATCTTATATCTCTATTATAATGTTATAAAATATTTATATATTTTTTATAATAATAATATTTATAAATTACAAAATCATTATTTTATTTTCTAAAAATGTTTCTTTAATACTTTAGAATTTCTTTCCAGCTTCTTAACAATAACTTCCACTCTCTATAATATCATTTTTGAACTAATGGCATTCACATGTATTTTGTAGATGGACATTATATATTATACATATATTTATTTATTTATTTAAATAAAGTTTTAACATTTATTCTTCTTTGTGTTATCACTATTATTTGGTCGATTTGGTGTTTTGCAATAAAATATTAATTTATATCACCCATTACATCAGAAACCAGATGTTTAATTTATCGCAGGAATAGAGAATGATCCTGATGAAAATTATCGTTTTATGGGAGATTATTTAAATAAATTATGTAGGGTAGGTGCTCCAGTGATTGGCATGTTCCAGTAATTGACATATATCCCAAAATAAATAATAAATAAGAAAAATAATAAAATCATATATTTTACATATAAGAATTTTAACATTTTATGTCAAACACTGGAGCATAGGGTGCTAATAACTGGTAAAATGAATAACTAGCAGTGTCAAACACTGGAACATAGGGGGCCAATTACTGATAAAATGAAAAACTGGCAGTGTCAATTACTGGAACATTGAGTGGGTGTCAAATAAAAATTCATATAAAAAAAATAATAATAATTGTTATTAAATGTACATATTTTAACATATATGTGGTTAAGGATGTCTTTCATACCATATGTACTAACTTAAGATTTCTAAAAATATTTTCTGATGACTAGAACATTAAAAACATCAGAGATTGCTCTAAAAGTGTCAATCACTGGTGGACTTACCCTACACTTAAATTAGTATTTTGTTAGCTTGAATGCCAATATGCACAATCTATCTAAGACCATTTAAAATTCCAGTGTAAAATACTTTCAGGCATTTCATACATACAGGCTTCTAATAGATGTTTGAACTTTTTTCTTCCCATCTTTTCTTTTTTTAAAGAAATCATAATATAAAGCAGCCTGCAACTCAAAAATAACATTCAAAAAGCAAAGGCATACCATGGATGAAAACAGGAGTAAAGGGAAGAAAATTTATATAGAATGAAATTTTTAAAAAGAAACATTTTTAATGATGAATTTTTTTGATTCAGGACAAATATTGAAACAAATGTATTTAAAGGCAATGAAAGTTTCAAAACAAAAATATTATAAAAGCACAAAAAATTAATACATAAAATAAAAACCCAATAGGACATTTTAAGTAATCAAAAAGCAACATTAATAGCATAAAGCTGTACATCACATTATTGTATTTTACATTAATTTATATGGGAAAAAATGTTTTGCTTAACAAGTATTTTGCGCTTCAAGTAGGATTCTAGGATGAGTCACGCCCATTATGTGAGATTCTACTATACCCTATTAGATCTTTTTTCAGCCTACTATAGGATGCGCTGCTATATTATCTTACTATTCAGAATGTACAGTGCAGCCACATATCCTAAAACTAGTAGTGAAGATGCATCCAAAATGTTGGAGGGATGCCAGCTTGACCGGCAGTTTGAAATTTGGAAAACATCTAGTAATTCCGCGCTCTGTGTTATTGCTCATTTTCTCTGTGTCAGATGACTGTCACCCCTATTTTAGCCTTCAACTTGCTGAGTTAGCACTTGCGCAGATGCTTCCATGGTTTTATGAAATGTGGTCGAAGAATAATCACTGAAACAAACTGCAGTAACATTCAGATTTCATCAATTACAGAATAACATACCAGAATAGCTTTTAAACATAAGCATAATTATTTTCGACCATGCACATGGCTATCTTCAATGCTCAGTATCATCCACTGTTTTTTCCCCAGTATTGCATTTTTCTTGTTTCGTTTCAGTTCTTTTTATAAAGCAATAGCTATCCTGATGGTATAGTACTCTCCATTGTTAACCTTTTTATTATTAGTTGAAATTTCAACTCCTTTCTCGAGGCATAGTTATGAGAATTGTAATGCACTATTTTGTGTGTGTTTATGATATTTAAATTAACTGGTGTTGATATATGGATCTCAAAGAATGCAGTAAATTGTTTATTTAGTTTGAGGTCTGTTAAATATTATTCCATATAAATAAATAAATATTCCATAAATATAATCCCATTAATCTTAACACCATTAACACTAAAAAAATAGCCCACTATAACAATCATAAGTTTGCATTAAAGCGCGAAGCCATAAAAATACTAACCACTCCTTCTTCTGTTAACGACCGCGAACACAGTTTAATCCCTGAAGAATGGCAACAGGTACTGGAAATCAAGAAGTGAAGTTAGAACGTCGGCGAGGGAGGATTGTTTACTTTGAAGTTCCGGCAATACAAGTTCATCATTTGCAACGCTGAAGAGGGCTGCGATGGCCTGCCGAAATATATACGTTGCTTTTAAAGGATAAATTTTAAGGTACTGAATTTTTAAAAATATATACTTTAATCCTTTTCGTATTATACCAATTCCTTTTCACTTTCTTTGATTTTTCTTTTGGTCATTACTACATAAGTACCTTTGTTTACATTTACAAAGTTAAACTTAATTTGTTAGAATTTTGTATTGCCTTTAAAGTTTATACAGTCGAACCAGTTTATACAGTCGAACCTCGATAACGTGAATCTCAAAGGAAATAAAAAATTTGTTCATGTTATCAACAGTTCATGCTATCAGTAACTCAGAAACTAATGTTCATTTTGACGAGGATTGTAGAAACAGTTCAAGTTAGAAGTAATTCCTGTTAAGCGTGTTCACATTAATGAGGTTCGGCTGTATAATCTTTTTTCTTCCTTATTTGTAGAAAAATATTTTTGTTGGTTTCTACAGAAATATAGATACATTTAAAACATTCATGTTTTATTTTATTAGCTGCTCCTTGGCAATATGGAATGGATTTGTGTGAACATTCACCACCAATCATCCCAGGGGGCCCATTGAGACCTGATAACAATCCACTTTCTTTTTTAGCCTCAGCTATTACAATATTAATATATCTATCACACAAATTCAGATACCAGCCTAGCTATTGACTGTGAAAAGATTAGTTTTATTTATTTTTATGCATTATTAATCATATTAAGAGTTTTAAGGACCAATTTTTATATGTCTTTTGATTTGAATTTTAATGTAACCTGCATTATTTCCAATCCTAATGATATAATTAACATTGTTATTTAAGAGAGTTTTATTGGAATAAATGATGATTGAGGCAAACCAGAAAAGTAGTAAGTGAGATGTCAAAACTATTCAATTAAATTAGCTCTTACATAAAAAATGAACTTTATTTTAAAACTTTTTAAAGCTAATTCTAATTACATTCTTTTTTTGCACATGAAAGACAATTTAAAAAAAAAAAAAAAAAAAAGCTCAAATCTGACTAAATTTATAAAGTCGACTAGATAAAAATGATGATATCACAGTTTCCAGCTAAAGGTCCAATTAAAGTAGCAGTAAAATGGTTCCAGAAAACCATTGTCGTTAGAGAAGGTGGAGAGGATTTTTTTTTAGTTTTAAAAATTGCCACATTGGAGGAGTTTAACTAACAGATAATTTTTATTTTTATGTCATCTTTTTACTGTTTTTTAATATTTCTAAATATTTTCATATATATATATATATATAAATTATGCATAATTTTTTACAAATAAACTTGAGGTTTTTCTCCATTTTATTTTCAAGAAATTTGAATGTTTCTCTTTTTTTATTGTCGCATTGAATGCAATTTTTATCAAACTCATACATTCTTTTATTTTATTTATTTATTTTATTATAAAGAAAAATCAGATTGTTCTTTTTCCAAGGTTAGCATTTATTTAAGATAATTTTACTAACTTGACCAAAAGTCACAAAAATTGAAGTTGCTTTTTTGGCAAATTTACCCATTAAACTTTTATTTATTTATTTATTTTTATATTTTTAATTAGTTTCTTGAAATTCAAATTGCAGATGCATTTACTTCTTTCTGGAAAACTTACAAAATTTATTGTTCTATTTTGAAGACTTCCCTCTTCAGCTGTTTTGTATTAAATCTCTGAGTACAGAATTTTACCAACTCTGCCACAAAGTCCTGTTTCTCCATTTGTCAAATTAAAAAAGAGCTACATGCATGGTTAGACAAGTGAAGCCTGGTTAGATTTTTATTAGTATTTCATTACTATTGTTAGACTTTAAAAACATTGTCGTCATAAGTTTTGTTTCCTTTTTTTAATAATTTAAACACAAAAAAATAATAAATAATACATTATTTGTATCTTTCTTATGGATAAATTTAATGTTTTTATCTAGTTTATTAAGACTGTTGGGCATATGAATGGGATCAATACAATTAGGAATAATAACGATGATGTTTTGTTTTACCAACACCTTTGTTTTACCCCTGATTATGGGTGCAAGTAGATTTTCTTTACTCTTTGGAGCAAGGCCGTAGCCAAGTATGTTATGAGGAAGAGGACCCTCCTTCCCTGAAATTTTGCAGATTTGCCAATTTTTTTTTGTTAATTATACTCCATTTTTAACACTTAACAATGTGTACTAAACTTTGGAACACCTGTGGAAAATTTTTCTGGCTACGACCTTGCTTTGGAGGGATATAATTCATTGAAAAGTGTCTCCAACTACTTTTCTTGCTACTAACCTATCCTGTAGTGAGTATTCAAACTAGACCATGTCTAAGAATGGCCAGCCTTCATGTACATATAAAGCAGAGTGAATCTAAGTTACTGGGGCCAAATTACTACAGGTTTCCTCTAACCCTTGGTCTTATTCATTTTAGGGAATCCTGCCTGTGCAGGGTTGCTCTTATGGCAGCAAGGCTTTATTAGCTTGGGACTTAATTGCAGAACTGAATGGACTCTCTTGAGCCTGGATTAGTTGGCAGTGGATGCTTTGCATTATTCCCATTGCATAATGCCAAAGGAAGGGCAGCAAATAAAATATGAAGAATACAATATCCATATTCCTATAAAATCCAACAAAAATATTTTTCAGTGAAGAAAAAAGTAGCAAAGTCTATATTATCTTTTTGAGGAATTGAAAAGATAATATAAACTTTAGAGATACCACAAGAATCTACCAACTAATTTTAACTTTCCAAACAGAAACAAAGGTACCATTAAATACATTTAAATAAAAAACCTAGTTATTTACTTCGTGCGTCATTTTAGATCTTTCGAAACCGGGTACCCGGTCCTCTTCAGAAACGAACTTCTGTGCTTGAAACTTGAAACTGAGTGTTTCTCTGTTGATTTTTCAGCAGATGGCTCCATGCTCCGTTTGGGGCTACTTCGCCGCTGTCATTGCATTCGTTATAATTCGTAGATATTTCGATCGATTCACGGTACATTGCATAATTATAATTTTCATAATCGGCTATTTTAGTGGTTTTGTCAAAGTCTATTTTAATATTTTGTTTATTGTGTGTTTTGGAAAATCAACAGAGGAACACTCAGTTTCAAGTTTCAAGCACAGAAGTTCGTTCCTGAAGAGGACCGGGTACCCGGTTTCGAAAGATCTAAAACGGCGCACGAAGTAAATAACTAGGTTTTTTATTTAAATGTATTTAATTATAATTATACTTCGTTTTTTTTCTATTTATTACAAAGGTACCATGTTTAAGAATGACCAAAAGAAAAATCAAAGTTAATATTTAACTGACCTCCAACTAAAAATATTTACTGCATTCTTTAGAATCCATTTAACCCCAGTTAATTTAAATGCAATTGATTCCTGTAAAATAAGCACATTTCAATTCTCATAACTATGCTTTCAAGAAAGAAGAACTTGGAATTTTAACTAACAATAAGGTAGTTAACAATATAGAGCACAATATCATACCATTAATTTGGCACTGCATTATGATAAGAATTGAAAAGAAAAGAGAAGAAAAAAACACCAAACTGTGGGGAAAATAATGTATGCCACTGAACACTGAAAATGACCATGTGCATAGTAATCAAAAATATTATGTTCATAAAATAAAATTGATTGAAAGTATTATGTTCATAATTAAAGACCTTTAATGTATATTATTCTTTAATTAATGAATTTAAGCATTTTAATTTTGCATATATATTAAAATTTCAGTTTTGTTATAATCATATACAAAATGAATTATTCAAACCCACTGATTTTTTCATGCAGATATTACAATTAAAATTATTGCTGAGTTAACTAATCATTCTAACATTTAAAATTTAATACTTCCAATGAATTATTAAAAAGCATTAAGGGCCCTCTTCACTCACCGCCGCTGGAAGCCGAAGCTAATGTTATTCTATGGGAAATTTTTCTTTACAAATAACTTATTAACTAATACATATTTTTAAATTCTGTTTTCACATTCTGAAAATACCCAATTGTTAAATTGACGGACCTTTTTTAAAAAATAATTTTTTTAATTTTTAATATTTTATTTTGAAATTGCAAAATGAAAAAAATTCACATATTGAAAATTCGTATTTTGCAGCTTCAAAATAAAATATTAAAAATTTAAGAAATTCATTTTTAAAAAAGGTGCGTCAATTTCACAGTTGGGAATTTTCTGAATGTGAAAACAGAATTTAAAAATACGTATTAGTTAATAAGTTATTTGTAAAGAAAATTTCTCCATAGAATAACATTGACTCGGGCTTCCGGCGACGTTAAATGAAGAGGGCCGTTAAAAGCTAAAAATACATTTTAAAACATGCCATTCATTTATTAAAATCAAATTTACAAAATCTAAAGAACAAAGCTTTTCGCCATGATTTACATGGCATCTTCAGGTCAAACAGAGCATTTTAGCAATGTACAAAAAGAAAAGTCAGCTATATATGTTACGACTCTCGGTGATGGTTGCAGATATAAAAAGTTTGACAATATGTAAGTACCGTATATTTCCGTGTATAAGCCGAGAAATTTTCGAAATTTTTCGAAAGCTGTATTATAATGGTCGGCTTATATACGGATCTACATTTCTAGCAAAAAACGTACTTCAGAAACAATGATTGAATACATATATTTTAAGCTTAAAAAGTATATATAAAGTAAAATAGTTATATTAAACCTTATTTTTAAATAATTATCACATATAAAACTCTTAAATTAGCAATTTTAAATTTATTTCACGAAACGCTCGATGTAGTCGCGTTTGTTTACATTTCTTTTTGACCAGCCGGTAACTGAAGTCATCGGCAGAGTGCACGAACAGAGTAAATTCTCTGTCTGATTCAGAAATAGTATACGAGAAACTTGAAAAAAACAGGACTCCCGATCATATTTTTAATTTATACAATTAAATTTAAATCATCTCTGTTTAAAATGTTTCTAGGCTTACACTAGCAAAAGCGGCAAAGCTTAGTTTTTTTTTATAGAAGTATTTTTATTTTGTTGAAGATTGCCTTGAAGCACTGATAAAAATACTGAAAAGTAGAAATATACAAAATAATTTAGATACGTTATTAAAAAAAATCGATGCAATCGGACTTTACACGGCTTATTTATGTAAACATCCAGCGGCGGCATTGCTTTATCGACGTTAGGGTTAGGTCTCCCGGCCCGGTATTACGGTAGCCATCGTTTTCAGCTGCCGGGACTTGCGTTCGCGTCTGTGTTTGCCTCCCTTCTGATAGGGTTGCCAGAGTTAAAACTATCGCCGTTGGCAAACAATCTGCGAACGTTTTACGTAATGGCTAAGCAAGGTAAGGAATTCTATTGGATAAGCATGCATTTCGCGCAATTTCATTGGGCAGATTATCCTGAAGGTTGTATAGATTGGCAATATATTCTCCATTTTGGCGATATACTCAAACTTTAAAAAGAGTATTTTTTCAATTCGGCTTATACACGGGTTTGCAATTTTGGGCAAATTTCTGCAGGGAAAAATGTACTCTCGGCTTATATACGGATCGGCTTATATTCGGAAATATACGGTACATATACTAGGAGGAATTCATTGAAATGTCACTTGTAGCAGAATCTTGTTAATACTTCGTAACATTACATCAAAACATTGGAGAAAAGAGACGTTGATTTTTCAATGCTCTGAAGTAATGTTACGAAGTATTAACAAGATTCTGCTACAAGTGACATTTCAATGAATCCTAGTATATGTACTTACATATTGTCAAGCTTCTTATATCTGCAACCATCACCGAGAGTCATAACGTAACATATATAGCTGACTTTTCTCTTTGTACCTTGCTAAAATGCCCCAAAGATGCCTTGTAACTCATGACGAAAAGATTTGTTCTTTAGATATTGTAAATTTAATTTTAATAAATGAATGACATGTTATAAAGTGTTTATATCTTTTAATGCTTTTTAATAATTAAAATGTACACTTGTTTTTAAATCTCAATTTAAAAGATTATGTTTTACTTCCAATGAATCGTATACAAAAAATTAGTTACACTCAATTATTCTCCCCTCCCCTTTTGAAACGACAATTATCACACTAGCTCTCTCTTTTCCTCGCCCAAGATACAAGAAATTAGTTTTAATCAAAAATTCCAATTAAATAAGCTGTTACACGTGTAATTGAGCAATATTAACATTAACACTTAATGAATTCACGCCATTCCAACTTCTATAGCTAGTTGCCACTGACGTAAATTCACTCCTTTTTAGATTCTATTGCTGATTACTGCTGAAGTACTTTAAAAAATTTCTATGGAAACAATACTTTAATATTACTTTGATACTATTATTAGGGTATTAATTCTTTGATAATGTTATAGGTTTGTTCTAATATTATATGACTAATCTTAATTTCAAGCTTCAGATAATTACAAGAGTAACATTTCAAAATGTTATATCTAATTTTTATCCATGCGTAAACATCAAAATTTGTGGCAACTAGCTTGGGTTTACTTCAGTATTCCCTGGCAATCAGTGTTAGAGAAGGGAAAAATATGCTGGTCACAAAAGTGTTAATTTTCACTGCCATTCAAGAAGGGTGAGTAAAACTAGTATCAAAACTGTAATATCAATTTGATTAGAGCATGAACATACCAACTAATATAATTCAGAAAAATGCTGATTTCATTATTAACATTTTTTTTTTTTTTTAATCAATGTAGCTAAGAGATGAGGCAGCAAATGATTCTTGCTTTAAACTCAAATTTTGGATTTACAATAAATAAAACTATGCAATAGTATAAATTTTGATTAACATCTGAAAACAAACCATTCTGAATTGCAAGGAAATTTTCAAACACAGATTTTGAATAAAATTAGTAAGTATAATTTTAAGTTTGAATTTCTCATTTTTCAAAATTTATTAATATCACGATAATGTCTAGAAATGAGACAGTTATTAGAATGAGATCTTATAATCTGATTATGAAGTTTAGAGAACTTTTATAAAAATGCCAGCAAAAGAAAATAAAAATAAAGTAAAAGAAACTACACCATGTTTCAATTTAGTCATTTTCAAATTTGTTTTGCCTAATTCATTGAATATTTTATAGTTATCAATTGTTACTTTTTTTCTCTGCTTAGATTGTTTTATAAAAAATATTCTCACAAAAATTACGCTATTTTTTAAATGCAAGTTATGATTTTAAAAACAAAATAATTTTAATTTTGTGAAAATTATGAGTTAAACTGAAAACAAATCTCTTGAATAGAATTTTGGTTTAAACATATTTATAATACAGTTTTATAATATTTTATATATATATACACAATAAAGCACCATTTATACCTCTTTCAAGGGACTGACTTTACATCAGAAAAGGGCGTATAATCGAAATTTTAATAATAACACTTTGATTACTACAAATTTAATGACACTTAAGCAAAATTTATATGAGAATATTAATTAATAAAGTTTCTTAAGTTAGTAAATGTATATTATACATTTTAGTTTTTCAATTTTATTTTGATGTTGTGAAATGCAAAATTTCACAAAATGAAACTTTATGTTTTACAACTTCAAAAATAAAATGTTAAAAGTTTAAGAAATCAATTTTTGAAAAACAAGACATAAATTAAGAGTGGTGAACTTTTTAAATGTGAAGCAGGAAATAATTTTAAAAATATGGATTTAATGAATAATAATAGGGATTATTTTCTCCTTAACTTAGATGACCTTGACACTCACGGATAGAGAACCTTAAGGGCCCGCTTCACTTTCCATCGACGGAAGTCCAATCCAATGTTATTCTATGGGAAATTTTCTTTACTTATAATTCATTAACTAATAAATATTTTTAAATTCTGTTTTCACATTCAGAAAATTCACAACTGTAAAATTGATGGATGTTTTTTAAAAACAGATTTTTTAGATTTTTAATATTTTATTTTGAAACTGTAAAATGAAATAATTCACATATAGAAAATTTGTATTTTACAGCTTCAAAATAAAACATTTAAAATTTAAAAAATCTGTTTTTAAAAAATGATTATAAATTTAATAGTTGTGAATTTTCTGAATGTAAAAACACAAATTTAAAAATATATATTAGTTAATGAATTACAAGTAAACAAATTTTCCCATAGAAAAACATTGGCTTGGACTTCTGGCGATGATAAGCCAAGCAGTTCCTTAAGTGTCCTGCTTAATCCTAGCATCAACGACCTTTATTCCTTTTTGTGATTGTTATCATATGTTTTACCCTTTCAAATTAAGCCTTGGCAAAATAACTTTTAATCCTCATTATTTAAGGTAACAACACTAGTGTTCATCACCCCTAAAATTTGCACCAGTAGTCGTCATCCTCGTAAAAGAAGAGTTAAAATAAGCGTTTAATAACATCTATGAATTTGAATCCGCCTGCATTAGATTCTGCCAGGCCTTCTGCTTCTTATTCTTATCACACAAACAGTTCGATTTCAAGCATTTGGGAAAAAGTGGGGGAAGTGAAATAAATGAACTATGCGTTAAATCAGAGGCGGATACACAACTTAACTTTTGGGAAGGGGGGGGGGGCTAAGATTTTTCAAGATGCTATTACATATCAATGAAAAGTTTACAACTGTAATGTTCAATTATGAATGTCAGTACTTTTTTTTTTTTTTTTTTTTTTTTTTTTTTTTTTTTTTGGGGGGGGGGGGGGGGGGGGGGCTTCAGCCCCCTAGCCCCATCCCCCCTTTAGATCTGCCACTGCGTTAAATGACAATTGGATGGAGTCAACGTAAAACAAAAGACTAAGGAAAGAGGTATGCATTTCTTGATGTTGTTTGTTGTGTTTGACATTACTCATAAAGCATTGTATGTAATGTTTATGAAATATAGAATCCGATGTATGTGAGCCTTTTTAAAATTTAACATAATATACTGATTTTTAATGTATGGTGGCTACTAGTACCAATTTTGCACATTTTACCAAAGTTCGTCATCCCTGACAAATACTGGTGTTTTAACATTTTTGATAACTGGGTAACTTTTTTGATTAAAAATACTATATTTTTGTTTAGAATTATGATGGTATAATTTTTACTTCAACTGGACTACTGGCACCAGTAGTCGCCAGGGGTATTCATAAATGTAAACAAACGTATTTTGACCCCAAGAATGTGACCTGTACTGCACTTGTAACTTTTCTTTAAACAGTTTAATTACAGTCAATCAGGAATAAGTTCAAAACTTTGAATAAACACCATAAAATGAAAGAACTCGCAACAATTGTTTCGAGTCGAAAGGAAACATGACCCTTCAACAGGCGAACAAAACAGGCACCAGTTCTGCAATACATCTACGGTATTTCAATTTTTGTGAGGTCCTGTTATTCCCAAGACACATTTAAATGATATTTTGAAGTTTATTCATATTAATTAGTTTCCACAAATCGTAAACATCATTTAAGTACTTTATTATGCACTAGCAGGCTATGCCCACTTCGCTGGTCACTATATTAAATGATTTTTCAAAAGAATTGAACCACTGTTTATTTATTATATCATATTATAAATAAAAACTAAAAAAAAAAAAAAAAAATTACCTACATTGCCCTAAACCTAGCTTCGGGTACCTGCTGCTTACGGCAGGTCTTTTTCTGCCTGCACTGCATCGGGTCCAGGTTACCACTGCCTGTAGAAAGATCTATTCCAGGTACTTCAATTTGGATATTTATCAACGAAAAGTAGATTTGTTATTATTTAGGAACTACAATTTCATAGATGACTGTATCTCAATGTCTATTAAATATTTCAGTTTCATTATTCAGTAGCAAAATTTCATTATTCACGTGAAAATATATATATATATATTTTTTTTTTTTTCTTTTTCTGACGAAAACAATGAACTGGAAAATTTTTTTGGCAACAATTAAATTTAAAACTAATATTTAAATGACTAATTTTCAAGCTGTTATAAGGAATTTATTTTGATATTTTAATTAAATAAAAAAAATCAAAAATCTAACAAATATAAAAAGAATCTCGAATGTTGTTCTCGAATGCTTTATAAAATATTTTGATTAGTTAAAATATTTTATCTCTTGCAAAAGTGAAACATCTATATTTTTCTTTAAAATTTACTTATTGATGACACATTGATTTTTTTTTATAGCTATATCTCTTCAAGAATAAATATTTATTTTATGATTTTTAAGACTCCAGTGTTTTCTTTTTATTCCCTTAAATTTTTATTTTGTGCGTTTTAGTAACTAAAAGAAAGCTTTTAAAAAATCTAATCAGAATTTCTTAGGATACTGTGTAGACAGTGAAATGTTTTCTTTTACAATTGACATCTGATCTATTTATTGTCTGCGAAAAAAGTAACACATCCGCCACCGAGTATCGAACCCAAGACCATCGCATGAACAAATTGACACTTTAACTGTCTAAGCCATTGACCAACATAAGAAATGCTTCATATTTACTTTCAAATGGAAAGGCCTTGTTTTTTTTAGCGTGACACGGAAACACTATGGCAAAATCCAATTTCAATGAAACAAAAGCTTCTAATTAAAAGAAAACTAATAAAAAATTCGAAAATCGGGCTTCAAGGTGCATCAGACAAGATCATTACGAACCTCCATGCAAATTTGTGTAGCTCTGCGATCAGCCGTTTTCTTAAAATGCTCCGGACAAACATACAGAATGACACATACACACACAAACATCTTATTTTATTATATGTACAGATTTAACATATAGAAATATTAATTTTTGATTGTGACTAATTAATTCTTTATTCGTTTGTATTTGGAAAGTAATAAAATACAAAGGCTTAACTTCCTTTTCAGCATAACTTTGAACTGGTTCAAAGTAATATCAAGGTTCCTTGTTATATTAAATATAAGTGAATAAGAATTTGTGCAGAAAATATTAAGCATAAAAATATTTCGTATGCAAGCTTTCTAATAATAAATTATATTATTTATATAACATAAACAAAATAAATATACAAATTAATCTTTTAGTTGTAAAAACGTTGAATATGTAAGGCATTTTTTTTCTAAAGTTATTTTTATTTATTTATTTTTGAGGGGGGGGGGGGATTATATTAAGTAGTTGTAGCTTAATTCTTACTGTTTAACACTAAGAAAAAGTATCATTTGAAGTGAAAGTTTTTCATAAAAACAGACCAGCTTTTGAATCACAGAAGAGGGAGGGGGAGTAAGAAGGCAAGAAAGACTACAAGTGGAAAAAAAAGGATTTTTTAAATTCGCCTGTATAAAAAAAAGGGGGCGGGGGCTCAAAGAAACTGCACTTTGCCTGTCTAGCATATATATTGTTATGTTATTTGAATTATTAAAAAAAATATGTTGTTTTAATAATATCTACAGTCAAGAAGGAACAGTAACAGAATGCAAAAAAGCAACTGTTACCTTAGAAGTTTTAGAAGATGTGGTTGGGCAAGAAAAACTACATTTACTCAAACCATCTAATTTTTGAATAGGTAACATAAAAGATACATCTGTATTTGAAATATGGAAGAAGTAACTAAACAAGAATCAGGACCGAAATTCCTTTCATCCTTTTCCCCCCATTGTCACAATAAGTGGTGAAGAAAATGATATAGATTTTACAGCGGCAATTATTGGAAGAGAATCTTTTACAGATACCACTGAATTCACCCTAAAAAACAAAAGTGTTACAAGAAACATTGAAAATTCAGAACACTAGGGTTCCTCTCTGGAGGCAGCAGTTTATAAAAAAAAAAAAAAAGAGTAAAAGAAAAGAATTAAAGAAGAAAAAAGAAAAATATTACTGAATTTTTCTATTTAAAAAAGTGGTATTGAATTAAGGGACTGTTAAATGCCCTGTGTTTTAAAACCTAAGGGTAAATATATCTATTAAGTATGTGCCAAAGACATTTTGTTTGATAAAGTTTTGTGAACACACATTTAAAATCGGATTATTTAACAAATTTTTACATTTTATTGATATGGTGATTACTGGTGCAAGCAACTGACGACTGGTGAAATCCATTTTTCGAATGATGAACACTGGCGCATTTCTATAGGTTCAATTTATATATATATATATATATATATATATATATATAGGCTTAATATATTGAAAGATTGAAAGTGTCTATCGAAAACTAGAAGGATCAGTGTATAAAATAGACGGCAGTACAATAATGACACATGAATACCATGCGAAAAAAACAAATATTTTGAAAATAAGGCCTTAAAAGTGACGAGCACTGGTGTCGTTACCTTACATGAATCGAAACTAAAAATATAAAAGTGTACCTATAAGCTATGCTATAAGAGTAACAATAGTGTAAGAATAGTGTAGATTTTTTCTAGACTATTTCCTACATCAAAAATTACCATATATGACACTTGCAACACCAAATAGCCAACAAAGAGGCAGATACAGATTCATGTAAATAATGATGATTGAAATTGATTTTGCCAAGGCTTAATTAGGGATGATAAAAATTATGATAATAAGCACAGAAAAGTACTCAGGTATCTGGTAATTGACAGTAAGTTTACAAAGAAAATATTGAAAACAGTTATTGCCAGATTCTAATTTATGTCAATCAATCAACAAGACTTACAAAACAAAGTTGAGTTGTTTATTTATTTTATATTGCAAATCCCTGTTATGTGAAATTGTCTATGAGTACCAGGTATTCATTGATAAAGCTACTCAGACTTCATAAAAAAACACACATTGTATTTTATCCTTGTGGGTTGGTTTAAAACATTTTCATTGCCTTTAAAATCATACATATATGAATTTCATGATCATTATATTATTCAAATGTCTCTACAATTAGATTATGGATGTAACTAGGAAAATATAGGGTATACATGTACTTACATGAACCTGCAAAAATAACACATTATAAATTATTGCAGTATTTCTTAATGTATTAAAAATAGTTAAATTTTAAGAATAGAGAAAATTAATGATATTGCCTTTGCTTTAGGACAATATAAAAAAGCTGAAATTTAAAGAAAGAAAAAAGTAAAGTAAAAAAGTAAAAAGTAAACAGCAAAGAAAATAAATTAAAATAAAACAATGTGAGATTTTTATTTAATAAGATATTAATTTAAATTAAAAAAAAAAAAAAATTATAATAATGATAGATGTTTCTTGCATATCAATAAAAAAAAAATAAATAAATAAGCAATAGTGCCCTAAAGCTTTTTCCAATGCTCAATCAATCATGCTGGCATGTTTTCGAAAGATATATAAGTAAAATTAAGAAAAAAACAAATAAACTATAATCTGTCACTGAAAGGGGGGATATTTTTTTTAAATTCAATTACATTAAATTTTTAAGAAGGTGGATTTATAAAAAAAAAAAAGTTAAGATTTGGGTGCAAGATAAAAAAAAAAAAATACTATGTTAAGAAAAAAATCAAAATAAATGGCATAAAATAATATTGAATGCAGGCTGCTCATTCATAGCATCGATATATACAATTGAAAAATCTTATTTTAATAAAAGGAGAAATACAGGTTTAAATAAAAACAACACATATAAGAGACTCACCCAACAGCAAGGATACGACCAGATGGTGCAAAATTACAAAACAATGAATTTTCAATCACAGCAATAGCTTCAGGATTTTTTTCAGCAGCAATGTCCCAAAACCTTAAGTACCTAAAATAAATAGAGTAAAATTTTTAACCCTTTGAAGGGCAGTGGGATATACTATATCCAGAGATGCCAAATTCTAATGACAAAAAAGCAGGAGATTTTTATTAACAGAAATCAGGAGACTTTCCAACAAGAAAGTTTGTAAGAAAAATGAGTAAAATAATGCAAATTTAATTTTAAGTAAAGCTTTATAAGCTTAGGAGGTATTTACAAAGCATCAGTATTAAAATTAAATGAATAATATATGTTTTTTGCAGTAAAACAAACTAAAAAAAAAAAAAAAAAAAAAAAAACCTCAGACATACAGTTGTTTAAAATTTAAGTCAAAATAGACAGATTTTATCATTCTGCTCCTAATATAAAACAATGAGGATCTTAATTATCTTTGTAAAAGAAAAGGTAATAAAGAAATGAAAATATCAGTTATATTCTAATGAAATTTGAATTCTTGAAGTTTTCAATAGTTATGGTATTTCAAAAAAAAAAAAAAAAAAATTGATAATAAGACATTTTTCATTATGCAAAAATGAAAGTTAAAAATTTATTCTTAGCAAAAAATTAGTTTCAAAGCATTGTACAGTAATTCACATTCAAACTGAACTTCATAAATTGCAGGGCAAGATAAATTTCAATTTTTTTACCCAATCCCACAAATTTTACGCATAAATTATGCTAAGAGGGATGGATAAAAATTACATCAAAAAAGCAGGAGAAATGAGTGGAAAATCAGGAGCATGGAAAAACAAGCAAAAATCAGGAGACTCCTGCCAAAAGCAGGAGACTTGGCATGTCTATATATCTCACCTAATTTTAATTCCCAAATGTAGGGTAAAAACTCATTCTGGTAAATTTTTACAAAATTTTACTTTTATAATTTAGAGGAGAAACTTCATTTATTTCTTTTCTCCCAGACTTATTGGTAAATTTCGGTAGCTTTTCATTTTAAATGAGTAACACTGCCTTACTTTTCAAAGGATTAAATAAAATTTACAGTGATTTTGGATTAAAAAGCATTTTTATGAATGTTTTTTAACCAAAGCTTTTTTTCAGCATAAAAACCCTGATGAATTTCAAAAAAAAAAAAAAAAAGTAAGAATCATGTGACATGTAATTATATAAACAATGCAATCAACAATAGTATTTACTGTTTCTTTTCATATCTATCAGAATTGGATTGATACTATCACATATGTGTCATGTTTGCTGCAATTTAACAAAATGGGGGGGGGGGATGAAAGAAAGGCTGTTTTACAGCTTACCAGATGTCATTGTAGCCTCAACAATCACCCCTTTCCAGAATAAAATCATCCCTGTTCATTTACGACTAGAACCTGTAAATGAACAATACAACTCCTCCCCTCCTTTTTTTTTTTTTTTTTTTTTTTTTTTTTAGCTTCCTAAATAAGTCTATCCAGCCAAATATTCCACAATTTAAATGATTAATTTTCCTTGTTTTTCTTTAATCATAATGTTACCATAGCTTCAATGAGATATTTTTTTAAAAAATCCTAGAAATAAAATGTGAAAATTTTTAGCTTTATTGCTAAAAAAAATTGCCTAGAAATCCTAGAAATAAAATTTGAAAATTTTTAGCTTTATTGCGAAAAAAAAAAAAATTAAACATTTTAATCTTAATTTTATTTATTTATTTATTTTTATTTACTATTATTATTATTATTATTTTTTTTTCTAAGGCTTAAGAAGTTACAAGGGTAAAATAAGAAAAAGAAAAAAAAAAACTAGTATTAGAATATGACTAGAATATTTTTTCCAAAGTTTTAAGTCAATCAGAATAAAAGTCTAGGAGAGAGAGCCTTTGCAAATAATTCTCATTAGGTTCATTTAATTTCTACTTAAGGGCCCTCTTCACTCACTGCCACCGGAAGCCGAAGCTAATGTTATCCTATGGGAAATTTTTCTTTACAAGTAACTTATTAACTAATACATATTTTTAAATTCTGTTTTCACATTCTGAAAATTCCCAGCTGTTAAATGGACGGACCTTTTTTAAAAAAATATTTTTTTAATTTTTTATATTTTATTTTGAAGCTGCAAAATACGAATTTCCAATATGTGAAATTTTTTCATTTTGCAATTTCAAAATAAAATATTACAAATAAAAAAATACATTTTCAAAAAAGGTCCATCAATTTAACAGTTGAGAATTTTCTGATTGTGAAAACAAAATTTAAAAGTATGTATTAGTTAATAAGTTATTTGTAAAGAAAATTTCCCCATAGAATAACATTGGCTCGGACTTCCGGCGTTGGTAAGTGAAGAGGGCCGTTAAAACATTAATTGCCTTTTCTGGAAACATTATTTTTCAAGTCTGTGGATATGATTTCTTAAAAACTAATGCACCAACCTTATTGAAATTTTGCACACTTCTTCAAAATAGAATTGACTAGTGATTAAAAAATAGTTGTTTCCTTCTCCCCCCCCCCACAATTACAAATAATTTTACATCGTTACACATTTGATAAATTGTACTGAAAACCCTACTATTTTGCATACAAGTTTGTCAAAAATTCAAATTTCCTTAGGAAAAAAAAAATGCTTGTTCAAATACAAGTTATATTTATCTACTAATAGTTTTTTTTTTTTTTTTTTTTTTTTTTTTTAATTAGTTTCAGATAAAACTAGCATGAGTTATCCTTGCCACAATGGGGACAGTTTTTTTTTTTTCTGAAAGGTCTTTGGAAACCAGGTCCGTCGGTTGAATTTTCCAAAATTTTTAAAGAAAATTTTATAAAATATTGTTTAAATGTTGCTCTTTTAATATGCTCAAAATTTTGAATAAAATAATTCATTTTTTATATTAAAAAAGAGAGAAAATATGCTTCTGCATAGGGGAAACATTAAAATCTAATTCCCAAATTAAAAGTATTTTTTTTTTTTTTTTTTTTTTTTTTTGTGAACATTATGAAACATTCTAAACTTTATAAACAACCACAATTAAATATTACTGAAAAAGAAAAATACATACCCGTCATCAGCAACAGTAGCAATATGAGCTCCATCAGATGAAAAAGCTAAATCTCTAATCCATGTTCCGTTATCCCCACAAGCAAAAATGAGATGAGGCAAAGGTTGAAGATGACTAATTGAGAAATACAAATCACCATAAAGTTAAATAATGAAAATAAAACAAATAAATCAATATTACTCAAACACAATAATATATTTCATCTTTTATTTACTTTATTTTATTTATTTATTTATTTATTTATTTATTTATTTTTTTAATGAAGGTGAGAAATTTGTGAAAAGCACTTTTTTATATATGACTAGCATTAGAATGGATTTTAAAATGCCACTGATCCCATAGAACAATGAACATGAGAATATAGTGGTCAGCAGATATTATCACTAGTCATAATAAGAAAGCACCACAGAACTGGTGCTGTAAAGTAATAAGTACAAAACTTCATACTTATTGCATTTTATGGTGTTTATTCAAAGTTTTGTACTTATTATTATCACTGATCCACTACCAAAAAGTGCTCATTAACATAATGCAGTTATCAAAAATCAAAATTTATTTTTTGATAATAAGGTTTTTTTTTTTTTTTTTTTTAAATTGATATTTATTAAAAGGTTCCAAAAATAAATAAATAATAAAATAATAAAGTAAATGGAAAATAGCCATACATGGTTCAAAAACTAAAATATTTAATGGATGTTGAGATACAGTCATCTTTAAAATCATAGTTTTTAAATAATAACAGATCCAACTGCCGTCAATAAATACCCAAAATGAACTGGCCGGGAAAGACATTTCTGCAGGCAGTGGAAACCTGGACCCGCTGTAGTGCGGGCGCGGAGAAAGAGCTGCCGTAGGCAGCAGGTATCCGAAGTGAGGTTTAGAGCAATTTCAATATAATTTTTTTAGTTTTTATTTATGATGGGATGTAAAAAATAAATACTAATCCAATTCTTTTGAAAATACATTTAAGTATAGTGACTAGCAAAGCAGGCGTAGCTTGCTAGTTTTAAATATAGTGATTAACATTTTTTGAAAATTCCTTTAAATATAGTGACTAGCAAAGCAGGCAAAAAGTCTGCTAGTTATATATATACAGATAAATTTATATATTACATAAACTAAGTGATTGCAATAGGTCAATTTATAAAGATATCAATTTAAGGAATCAGATTTCTTAAAACTATGGAAGCAGCAAATATATTTGAGTTGAAAATTACTGAATATGTCCCAACTATGCAGAAGAAAATTTGGACAATGTTGGAAAATACCCCAGTGGCAGAAAGTTTTGTAGCTGTCTGCGACAGGCTTTTGAAATTTCATGATATTTCTGCAAAATTTGTGCGTAATCAGGGGTGAAAATGGCTTACACTCAAAAAGCCTGAAAGCTGATGGGGGGGGGGGGGGGGGCGCTTAACCTCAGGGGTGATCTTGTGCAACAATACACGAATACAATTTTACTACAGAACAATATAGTATAAACAATTGTGTATTCATTCAATTCATCTCATTCAATTAAATATTTTATAGCAATGTTTGACACAACACAATATAAATAATTATAAATAATAAAAGTATTAGTTTTAGTTTTGATACAGAAATTTTTATAAAGTGAATTGTTATTCGAAAGTTGTGAACAATTTTTTTTTTTTATCAGTGCAGAGAAAAACTGTCCACAAGCCGTTTTTCTGTGTCCGCTACTATGTTGCCGTGTCATGATTTTCTGCTACTGGGGAAAATACATAGTCTTACATAATACAATCAATTAACGTAATAAATACAAAAATTGTTTATTCAAACGATAATTGTGATTGTAATAAATATGAGTAATTCCATTTTATAGAATAGAACATTTTAGATTTACAATTAAACTGCTGCCTATTTTGCTACGATTTAGTTGTAATAAGTATTATCTAATTAAAGCTGATAAAATTAGACAACAGCAGCCATAACTAATAAAATTTCAATTCTTAACTTTATGTGCACTGAGAAATAAATTTAAAAACAAATAAACTTGAAATCAGTAAACTCTAATTTAAAACATATACACTACTGGCCATTAAAATAGCAACACCAAGAAGGAATGCAAATTATCAGGATGATATTTATTGGGCACATACATTATAGTAGGAAAAACAATTGATTAAATTTACAGAAAATGTGGAGGACCCATTTTGCAACTCTAGTGATTAACAGATTTAAAAAAAAAAAAAATGCTCTGTATTGTGCTGTTAGAGCAGTGAGTTGCATGTAGTGGATCTGTTAGTTTTTTTTTTTTTTTTTTTTTTTGGCAGAATCCAAACATCTGCTCTGCATACTTTCCTAATCTACTGTGAATGTTCTTGGATGATCAACAATAGTTGTTTAAGAGTGTCTGACAGTTTCTCTATTGCCTGACATAAATTTGCTTCAACTTTTGCCTTTAACACATCACTGTTTAAAGTTGTTAGGTCTTCCTGATTGATATGAATCAAAAAGATGAAAATTAATAAATCTGAACTTAGAAAAACCACCTTTGGCATCTACAAACATCTAATGCACTTGGATAACTATCGCAAATGCTTTTGGTAGCAACTGTTGCATTACTATCCTTGTAAAGTTCAAAAAGCACACAATGCCAGATATGTAGTTCATCTGGTATTTGTCTGCCTATTTTGGCCAAAATTACAAAAACAAATTTAAAACTTAATTATTTGCATGTAAAGTCACTTTAACATTCAATTGTTCTTGGCATGAATTTTAAATAGACAATAAGCTGATAAATGACAAACAGTAACATGTGGATAAATGACATCACTTTCCGATTTCCCCAATACTTGTATTACAAATTTACAATTTTTACTATAATTTACAAATACAGATAAAACTAACTTTTTTTTTTAATTAAAAAAATTTTTTTTACGGTTTATGAGAGGTCATTATTTTTTGCTCAAGCACAAATATTGTTGTGCTAAAAAATTTTTATACTTACCTTCAAGTCCAGAAATTTACTTAAAATTCTTTCTTAAAATTCACTTAAACTTTATATAATTAGATTCAGTTTCTAAAGATACACAGTTAATATCAATGATAACTTTTTTTTTTTCTTTCTCCTTTAAAAGTGTAAAATAAATTTCATTGTTTATATTGGTTTTGATATGCAGATTTCTGGAGTTTGCTGATTTTAGAAGCACAGATTTCTAAGAGTCTATTGCATATCAAAGAACTTTTCTTACCCGAAAAATCTGAGCATTTGTCCAGATTGAGAGTCCCATAAAATGACTCTGGTATCCCATGAAGCAGTGGCAATGAGGCAACCATCCGGAGAAAAGGCACAGGAAGTCACGTCATGGAGATGGCCTTCTAACTTCATTTCAACTGTGAGTGATGACATATCCCAAACATAAACCTATCAAGAAAAAGAAAGCCCAAACAATTTATTCAAAAGAAAATGGCACTAATAAAAATTGGTTATGGAAATAGAAGACAACAAACTTGATGCATTGTATTAAAATTAGAAATTTTATAAATAAGATTTTGCATATTGGCTTTTACATGGAAATCAGTTTAATAAGCTACCAAATAATATACATTTTTTTATGGAAAGGCAAAATTAAAATTAACAAAAGTGAGAAATGACTAGGCCAGATTGAAATCCTATTTACATTTACAGGAAAAGAAAAGATTAAAGAGCTAATTTTTAAATATAATTTGAAAGCATCATTAGCAATTTTAAATTTTGATTGAAAAAAAAAAAAAAAAAACTCATACTTTTTGGTACTGTTCTTGATAAGTATCTAAACAACATTAGAAAGAAAAAAAAAACTAATACGCTGTAGGCGTCACGAAATTTTGTTCTATATCATTCTATATAACAGTGCCACTTATTGTTCAACATGCACAAAAGATTAATTATAGCTTCTCACCATAAAGATTTTACATATAGAGTTGGGTGCAATTTTAATCAACAGATGCTGCGATGTGATACACAGAAGGTTAATAATAGCAGCTGCACCACCTGTCAGCCAATATACACCCAAATTAAGTTAGTAGTCATTTTCATAATGGTTATGTTTAGTATAGTAATGTTTGGTAAATTGATATAATATGCAATAAAAGCTGAAATATATCTTCCCAGGGTAAATTGTGACACAGCAGTGCTACCTGTTGGCTGATATGCAGGCAAATAGAATCATATATCTGCCAGTATTCAAGGATCAAAACAAGGGAGTTCTACAAGGCATTTTCAGGTCTAGACAATATTGATAGGTTTTTGAGACATGCCTGTTTTTTAATAGTTTAATCCATGGTTTCAGTTGTCAAAAACTATATGCACAAATTAAATTTAATTAATAAGTAAAAATCTAGTAAATATAAATTAAAAATAGCGCTATCTATTCTTAGCAGCTGAAACAGTATAGCACAGCAGTGAGCACTGCAGATTGTATAAAACTTTTTAGATTAATTTAACATAAAAAAAGAAATGCTAAAGGAAGAAGTCTCCCTTAAAAAAAGGGTGAGTTGGCAAAAATGGAATCAGCATAATCAGTGTTTCATAATGATTATTACAAAAAAAAAAAAAAAAGTTTTGTGCAGTTCTTTACAGTAGAATAGATATCGTCTCGTTCACAGGGAAAATTTAACACAGCAGCACCACCTATCGGCCGATATGCACTCAAACTGAATCAGCATAATGCTTCATAATGGTCCTCTAACATATGAAATATTGTTCATTTATACATAGCCTTCCTGAGCTCCCTAGCATTCCCTCCATAACCTGAGATATAGCCTTCCCTTGAATGGGAGAAATCGCAGTATAGCAGCACCACCTGTTAAGTGATTTGCACAAAAAGTTCATAATAACTAACTGATGTCAAGGTGCAACTAGATGTATAAATTTATATGAAATTCTGAACTAAAAGAGAGGAAATGTTCCTGAGATAAAATTACCCTAAATTTTTTAACTTACACACACACACACACACACAGACAAACACATTTTCTAAAGATAGTCAAATTGTGTTCTGAACCATCTAAAATATGTGAATCCATAGAAAATTGGAAATCGAAAATTTTTAGAAACTTTCTTCTATTGAATATAAAAGAAAGTAATAAGAAAGCTCATTCAAAAACTAGATTAACACTATTAGTAGCAATGAACTAATCATTAAAACAGGCTTTCAATAGTTTTGAAAAAAATCTGGCATGGCACTTGCACTACTTTCTGTTATGCTGCACTGCATTACTATAAACATATTTACAGCTTAATGCGTAACATGTCATGTCAGATACCGTATATAAAACCTTCAATTGCATTTAAACAATTTAAAATAGTTTTATTTGGCAAAAACTTCTATGTAGGGGAGCTGCATTTTCTAAAAATATCGTGGTCAAAACGTGTTCTGGACCTCTCAAAACGTCTATATTCATGGAAAACTGGAAGCTGAAAATTTTTACAAATCCAATACTTTCTTCTATTGAATATAGAATGGAAAAACTGGAATGCTCCAAATTTGTACAAGGAAAGAAAAATACTGCCAAAAGTAGAAAAACTGAAAATTTTGTATTTTTTTCCCCCGAGAAATTTTAGGAGTATGCCCCGATGGGGGGTCACAGACTCCCCGATGGCGGGCCTGTGCCCCCCCGGTCCCCTAGCTGGCGCCACCCCTGGCTGAAAGGGTTAATAAATAGTTTCAATAAGCAATCCATATGATACAGATTTAAAATACTGAATTTCAATTTCCTGCTGTTATTTGTTTTTTAATTGTGCTAATAACAGACTCACAGGCTGACAATTATTAGCCTGTTGGTATAATACTAAAGGATTAACCTTTTATATTATTTAAAAACTTAAATACCTCAAATTTATCCTTTTAATAGCAACGGATATATTTCGGCATGCTATCGCAGCCCTCTTCAGCATTGCAAATGATGACTTCGATGACTGCTATTCCTTTCTGTAACGGGGCCGTCAACAAAATAAAATACAAAGCCGCCGAGCATAATATAAATATTCCAATCAAACCCAACAAAAACGTTTTCCAACACCTCAGGAATGAAAAAGACCCTATACCGTTTAAAGACACTTCAGGCATCTACAAAATAGACTTTAACTTTGAGGACAATACACAAGCTTGCTACATAGGAATGACTAAGAGACCCATAAAAGAACGCGAAAAAGAACATATATCCGATCTTAAATTTAATAAATTTTCTACCGCACTTTCTACCCCCCATAACAATAATCCCATTAACCTTAACACCATTAATACTCAAAAAATAGCCCACTATAACAATCATAAGTTTGCTTTAAAGCGCAAAGCCATAGAAATCCTAACCACCCCCTCTTCTATTAACGACCATGAACACAGCTTAATCCCTGAAGATTGGCAACAGATACTAAAGATCAAGAAGTGAAATGAAGTTAGAGCATCAGCGGGCGAGGATTGTTTACCTTGGAGGTGCCGGCAATACAAAGTCATCATTTGCAATGCTGGAGAGGGCTGCAATAGCATGCCGAAATATATCCGTTGCTATTGAAAGGATTAATTTAAGGCATTTAAGTTTTTAAATAATATAAAATTATTAACCTGGTTTTTGGATTCAGGAAACCTTAAAATGTGCAAATACAGCAAAATCTCAATTACATAAATTTAATACAAAAACAGTACTTTCTCCTACCATATACAGATAAGAAAAAGTAAAACTTACTTACCTGTTTACACATTCCAACAGATGCAAGTTTCTTTCCATCCGGTGACCAGCAGCAAGAATACACAACTTTATTATTCATTCTCAAAGTCTGGAACATGTTTCCATCATCATTGAAGTTCCAAACTTTCAACGTACAATCGTAAGATGTAGAAGCGAGTATTAAATTCCCAGTTGGATTGAAAGCCAGATGTGTCACAATGTCATCGTGATCCATAAGTTCAAGGATAAGTTTACCTGAAATAACACAGAAAATATCGAGAAATTGTTATTTCAGTATGTACTGTAATCAAAGTTTCGCCCAGGTTTAAAAAATCTAAAGTGACTCCACTTGACTCTCGAAACATTTAGTAAATGGCAGTTGTTTGAATTAATTTAAGTAAAATAAGTCATTTAAATAACAAAAATCTGGAGCAACTCCACTCGACTTTCCAAACATTGAGTAATCAACAATTTTGTAGATAAAGTAAAGAAAGAGGAGTTGTAAAACAAACAAAAGAGAAAAAACCATAATAGAGTGTTTGAGTATTTTTCTCCCTATATTAAACGATGTTTTATTTAACGCTACTGAACTTTGAGCCCATAGATCATAATGATAAAGAATTTTTCGTTCTGTCCCTGTAAAAACATATAAATGCTAGATTCACCAAAATGCTTATATTTAGTGTAACAGTGATTTATAATATTTATATAAATTTTCAGCTCAATTGAATAAGGCGTTTAGATGCTATTGCACTTTTAAAAATTTGGTCCCATAGGCCATAATGATACAGAATTTATCTTTGTGTCCCTGTAAAAAAACTGTAAGTGCTAGATTCACCAAAATCTATACAGTTGGTGCAACTGTGACCTAAAATATGTGTATAAATTTTTTGCTCAGATTAATAAGGCATTTAGACGCTATCACACTTTTAAAAATTTGGCCATAATGATAAATAATTTTTTTTTGTGTGTCCCTGTAAAAAACTATAAGTGCTAGATTCTCCAAAATCTCTACAGATTGAGTATCTGTGACCTATAATATGTGTATAAATTGTTTGCTCAATTGAATAAGGCGTTTAGATGCTATCGCACTTTTAAGATTTTGATCCCATAGGCCATAATGACAAAGAATTTTTCTTTGTGTCCCTGTAAAAAACTATAAGTGCTAGATTCACCAAAATCAATAGGGTTCGTACTATGGTGACTTACAATATACGTTCCAACTTTCGGCTTATTCGAACAAAGCATTTAGACACTAGCGTGTTCACTCACACACATACATACATATATCATCGCAAAAATAGTGAAAACGGACTCAGGGGACCTCGAAACGTATAGAAACATCAAAATCTCAAATTTGGATTTTTGACATGATTACAATAATACTTTCCTCACTATAGTGTTCGGAAAGTATAAAGGAAAATCAGAATAGGGTGTTTGAATGTTTTCCCCGAAATAGTTTGTTATTTAACCCTTTCCGACTGGAAAATTTTTACCTTAAAACATTACATTATTCCGTTTTTGTCAGTTGAAAGAAAAATATGGAGTACAACCACCATTTGTTGATTGAAAATGGTACTTTACATTTTCTGGGAATTAGTACGATCGTTCATTTCCTGTTTTTATCACATACAACTGCTGTAGATGCAAAAATGTATGTGGATATGAAGATGTCTAACCTACACAATTGTGTAGCTTAGGTCGGAAAGGGTTATTGGATTGTAATGTAGCCAAACTCTTTTGTACATCCCAGTGAAAGAACTATAAATAATAAGTTCACAATATGACATATATACAAAGGGCATTCCATAAAATGAAAGTTATTTTTTTACGAAGTGGCAACACCACGAAACTAAAAAATAGAAGTGCAGGCGATTTTTTCAAACTGTTAACTGTACGTTTATACAAAATTCTAAATGAAGCAGACGATTTTGTTTTCCTATTTCCGTGCTTGTTTAAAGAACTGTTTTATTTGCCCTACAGAAATGGAGATGAGTGATTCAGAGTTAAAAAACGAAATGTGTTGTGCCATAATATTTTGCTACCGTTTGGGCAAAACAGCTCCAGAAACAGTTAAGTTAATGAAAGAAGCTTACAAAGACAAATGTTTTGGTGAGTCTACGATTTTTAGATGGCATGGTTATTTCAAGAAAGGCCGTTTGTCTGCAGAACTGGCTTCTAGGCCTGGGTGACCAAAAAGTGTTGTGAATGATTGAAATGTTAACACTGTGTGGGTAATCCTTCAAGAAAATCGGCGAATGACATGTGAGGAGATAGCGGCATCAACAAACATTTTGAAAACGTTGATATTTCGCATTCTACACAACAATTTACAGCTTCGCTGTGTTTGTTCCAGATGGGTCCCTCATCACCTTACTAAAGAACAAATGAAAACAAGAATTCACCAATGTTGTGAATGGAAACAGATGCTTCAAAATGATCCAAATCTCCTAAAGACTGTAATAACAGGTGATGAAACTTGGGTGCATCATTATGATCCCCATACCAAGTCCGCAACAAGTGTATGGAAACATACCGATTCTCCGCCTCCAAAAAAAATCCCACAAACCAAATCTGCTGGAAAGGTCATGATGATTATTTTCTTTGATCATAAAGTTGTAATCAATCAGCATGCTGTGCCTCCAAAAACTACTGTGAATGGTGAATATTATGTTTCAATTTTGAAAATTTTTCGACAAAACATACCGAGAAAGTGTCATGAACTGGTAGGGAATTGGACATTACATCACGATAATGCTCGCCCGCATGTCGCTACTTATGTTCAACAATATCTTAGTAAATGCAATATTAAAATCATGCCACATCCCCCTTACAGTCCAGATCTCGCACCATGCGATTTCTGGCTGTTTCCGACGTTGAAGGAGAAGCTCCGTGGCAGAAAATTTAATACAGATTCTGAAGTTATTTCAGCAGTGGAGGGTTCTTTGAAGCAGCTTCCAGAAAAGGGCTTCTCTACTTGTTTTGAAAAGTGGGTTGAACGATGGGACCGTTGCATATCATCTGACGGAAGGTATTTTGAAAAAGAAAGATGTATTTTTTGCTGTAAATACATTTCTTGATTTTTTATGATTTTACTCTCAGTTTTTATGGAACGCCCTTTGTATATAGTATATATATTAATGTTTTAAAGAATTTAACATTAATAAAGTGAACTTTTTGAGCCCATAGACAACAAGGTATGAAAATTTTACTTTGCATACTGGTAAAAAAAAAAACTATAAGCCTTACACTCATGTAAGGCTATACAGTTCTTGTGATAATAACTTATAACATGCCTTCCTATTTATACTTAATCGAATACTGAGTTTAGATGCTATAGCACTTCAAATATTTTGAGCCCATTACTGTAATGATGAAGAATTTTACTTTGTGTTCCTGTAAAAGGACTATAAGTCCTGCACTCATCAAAATACATAAAAATTGTGTGATGGTGTTGGTGACCTATAATCTACCTGCCAATTTTTAGCTCAAGGCCTTTAGACGCTGTTGCACTTTAAATAATTTGAATCCATAGTCCATAATGATAAACAATTTTTTGTCCCTGTAAAAAAACTGTAAGTGCTAGACTGATCAAAATACAAACAGTTTGTGCAATGATAACCTATAATATATATACAGTTGAGGATCTATAATCCACATACCCATAATCTGCAATTGTCTATAATCCACACTCACTTTGCAAATGTAAACAAAAGATTTTGCAGTAACGGAAATCTGACATTTTGGATGTATATGAGAAAATATGATGTTAATTTACATATTAAAATGAAAAAAAAAAAAAAAAAAAATGAGTAAAATTTAATTTAGACATACATAATTATTTTTAAAAGGAAAAAAAAATACACTTTTATTGCCTTATACTTTTTTAGCGAATAATATTCAATTAGTGATCAAATAAAACACATGCAAATGCAGTTTTCTAACTCCTGCCAGTAACAGCATTGCTCATGGGTTAAAAAGAATGACATCATATGCGTTGGTGGGATTGTGTATTTTCACAGATGTTTAAGGACCATTAGTATAAATGTTCTTTTTAGTGTGGTATTTCAAAAATACACAATACTATTTAAGGAAAAATTTATACCAGCATTTGTCTTGAGGATAAGATCTACAATGCAGTCATTAAACAATGCAGTATCAAACTAATCACATTACATTGCAAGTATCTGGCTACATACTGCTATCACAGTCCAGAAGCAAGAGTACCGTTTTTTTTAATGAATTACTCATTTAAGGGTTTAAACTATACATTGCTTCTACTTCATTAAATAAATTTTATTGTTTTATATATTTATTACCTTCATTACATTATATAAAAACAAACAATTCTAATTCTAGCTTCATTAAATAAAGTTTATTGTTTTTGTACATTATACTAATTCATATAGAGAGGAAATGGCATAATTGATCTATAATTTGCAAAAATCTATAATCTGCATAAGTTCTAGAACCAAGGTGTGTGGATTAAAGATCTTCAACTGTATATACCAACTTTCAGCTCAGATGATCACAGAATTTAGATGCTATTATATTCACTCACACACATACATCACTGTAAAAATAACAAAAATTAACTCAAGAGAGAACAAAATGCATAAATACATGAACTAAAACTAATAAATATAGATATATATACCAGTTAAAATGTCCCATGTTCTGATACGACCATTATTATGACCTGTGGCAAGAATTAAATCTTTGGAAGCACTGAGTCTGGACCAGAATGGAGCAGGGGAATGGGATTCATAGCCTAATGAAGAAGATCCAAAGGCTACAGAGCGAACAGGATGACCAGTGTGTACACATATGGTGTTGCAGCCAAAGCAATTCTCCACTTCATGTTCACTATCAATGGGAATCCTATAACTGATATAGGATAATAAAAAAAGTTAACACCATACAAGTATATAATTAATGCAAACACAAGAAAAAAACAATATCAATAAATTATACGATGTCAGCAGCCAAAACAATTATCTACTTCATGTACCTGTCAACGACAATCATGTGAATATTACAGTAAACTAGTTAACGCTATGCAGCATACAGAAAACAAAAACACATACACTAAAATAGCAATATTAATAAAATGTAGGAGTTACTATTTTTCTACATGTTTTTAACAGTAATCTTCCCCAATTTCAGTGCCATATCTTCAAATGCTACTATGCAATTTGAGACGGGAGGAGAGAGCAACAAGGAATAAGACTAAGTTTCTGAAAATGCTTTTATTATAAATACTTTTACATACCTGCCAACATTGAAGAATCAAAATAACGGAGATTTTATAAGCGGCATTTTCAGGCCTAGAAAACATTGATGTGTTTTCAACATATGACATCATTTCGATAGCTTGATTCATGGCTTAAATTATCGAAAAGTTATACGGGTAAGTGAAATTTAATTATTAAATAAAAATTGAGTAATTATTAATTAAAAATAGTAATATATATATATATAGATTCATGAGAATTTTTTTCAGAAAAAGCAAAATCTTGCTTAAAAAAATGAAGGTTTGTTGAAGTTTTGAATAAATTATAACTTTAAAATCTTCAGAATAATGGAGAAATGTTTGAGAATAACGGAGAGTGGAAAACAGTTCCAAAATAACGGAGAGTTGGCAGGTATGCTTTTATATTCAACATAAGAAAGTGTTAGTTTCTTAAAGATTTTTTATAATTCTATCAGGGACAGACTTACAAAAATGGGCTTCCAGGTCAAAAACATTAACTTGAGCCCCCCTTCTACCATACAGAACACAAAGTAAATTTCAAATGTATATAATACGCTTTTCTTTGAAAAGGTAGCTGATTTCGGGGCCTTGGGGATCATCTTGACTCAATTATCCCATAGGAAATCAAGCTTTGATTTCTAGTTTTCAATGGGGATCCGAACATAATATCACGGGACAAATTATTGCCGGACAAAATGTCACATAAAAAAAATAGTATGATCTATTTGAAAATTTTATTTTGCGTCACGTGTGACCCTCTGATGGGGGCCACAGGGCCTTATAAATATTAATTAATTAATTAAAATAAATAAATAAATAATTAAATAAATCATAGAGTTGAATTTCACTATTTTATCTATGTTTATTTTTAAGTTATTTTATCTTTTGCTTTTCACTATTCAAAATACATTTTAAAAATCGTGTACATCACTGCTGACATTAAAGCTGAACACTGTTCACAAACTTGAATTAAAAAATTTTAAATTGATAAGCATGATTGAATTCATTATGACTAATCTTGACAAAAGTTAATAAATATAGTTTTTAAATTATTTTAAGTAAGATTTATAAAAAATTTTGTTGTAGGTTTGTCAGAATGTCAGTGCTCTGACTAAGGTACGTGTTGTCATGAAATTTTATACAACATTACTAATAATTACCAACTCATTTTTGCTTTGTATTCATTTAAATTGGCAATATTTTGTGCCGCGAGATTTTGTCTCCAACCCTTTACGATGAGCTTACACGTTTTGAAAGATACAGAACACAAAATGACCCTTTTTAGAAAATATCTGTGACAATTTTGTGGCAGATCTAACTCAAAAACTACTGCTCAGAATTTCGTGCACCTTCACATAAATTAGTGCTTATCGACTTTTGGTAAAAATTGTCCAATAGGTGGTGTTGCTATCCCGTTCTTTCTTAAAATTTAATATGGCAATATAGAGCAAAATTCTGCATAAATATACACCATGAAAATTATTTTTAATGAATCATTGTAAAATTTAAAAAATACTTATAATAATAATAAACTTTTTTTTTTTTTTTTTTTTTTAACATGAGTTAGCGCATTGCTTCAGCCATATGAAGGAGAGGGGGGGGGGGGAGTACCCTCATGGCCAATGAAAATTTTCAGTATAATTATTTTTCAAAGAACTCCTCAGTATCTTTAAGAATGAATGGTTAAACCCTAGACTTAATTTGAAGCATAATAAAAAAAATAAAAAATAGAAATAGAAAAAACAGAAAAAATTACTTCTTAAGATGTTGTATGTAGGGCACAAAAATGACTTTCTTTTGACATTTAGTATTATACTTCTCTGATATGATAATCGTCTGCATTCATCATAGACAATTTTTAATAAATAATTTGTACTACATGAATTTGTATAGTTAAAATATAGAAGGAAGTTTAATAATGCCACAATATACTAACTATAATTTGTTTTTGTTACATGCACATTACACACAAACATAATTAGTATAGTTTAATGACTTAAGTAGATGTATGTTGCTAAATTACTATACAATTAACACATTTTAGTAGAGAGAGAGAGAGAGAGAATATCAACAAAAAATATTATGAAAAATTTGGGATTTTAAAAATAAGTACCCATAATACAAAAAATCTTTAAACAAAAGAAAAAGAAAAACTAAAATGTATTTTTAATGCAAAAAGTTTTAATATACTGCATCTAAATTTCCAAAAATATACAAAATAAACTTATATATTATAATAGGACATGTTTTACTTATTACGCAATTGAGTTTGCTTCTAAAAAAAAAAAAAAAAAAAAAAAAAAAAAAACAATAAATTTACTTTAGAAAGTATTTACGTATTTATATATTTATTTATTTATTCTTCTTCAAAAAATGCAGAAGATATATTTAAAAAAAAAAAAAAAAAAAAAAAACTGCAGAAGAAATTGCAAAAATGTAGATTTATGCAATATTATTTTATATACCAAAAAATAGAAAAATACGCAATAGATGGATTTTAGTTAACGGCCCTCTTCACTTACCGTCGCCGGAAGCCCGAGCCAATGTTATTCTAAGGGGAAATTTTCTTTACAAATAACTTATTAACTAATACGTATTTTTAAATTCTGTTTTCACATTCAGAAAATTCCCAACTGTTGAATTGTCAGACCTTTTTTAAAAATGTATTTTTTTAATTTTTAATATTTTATTTCGAAATTGCGAAATGAAAAAATTTCACATCCTGAAAATTCGTATTTTGCAGCTTCAAAATCAAATATAAAAAATTTAAAAAATAATTTTTTAAAAAAGGTCCGTCAATTCAACAGCTGGGAATTTTCTGAATGTGAAAACAGAATTTAAAAATATGTATTAGTTAATAAGTTATTTGTAAAGAAAAATTTCCCATAGAATAACATTAGCATCAGCTTTCGGCAGCGGTGAGTGAAGAGGGCCCTTAAGCTATTATGTAATAAGGATTATTGGTGCTCTAATAATAAAACATGTAATTAAAAAATCAGTATATATGCAAATCAAATGTATTTTTAGTTGACATATAGTTAGTGGCATGGTATTATCACAAAACTATAGAAAGATAATCATTATAATCAATATTTAAGTTAACATCCATTAACTTTATGCATCAAAAGCAACTGGAATATCAAAATTTTATCATAAAATACACAATTTTCTATATAAACAAACACTTGGTTAACGATTTCGGTAAAGCAGAAGATTTCATCTCAGCACAGAAAAGCAGAGTTCGTTAAAAAGCGTACATTTTCTGAAGAAAAGTTGGCAGCTATGCACCTGGAAATTAAAATTTTAAGTTACTCACAAGTACCAATAGTTCGTTTTTAGCTTACTCCCAACTTTTTCTCAAAATTTTAAGCTGATTCTTTAAAAATATCTTTAGTTTTTTTTGTCCATTTTTATTTTTTTCTATATGTAATATGAAGAAAGCATTGGATTCGTTAAAATGTTCGACCTTCGTTTTTTGATGGATTTACACGTTTTGGGATGTCCTGAACACGAATTGATAGTTTTTAGAAAATGTCTGTCTGTGTGTGTGTGTATAACGAATTTTGTGTCCACTGGATCTCACGAACCAATGAATGAAATTCAACCAAACTTGGTATTTAGTTGCACCCTGACATAAACTGGTGCTGATTAGATTTGGGGATCAATCGCTCAACAGGTGGCGCTGTGATCGCCTATTTTACAAACTTTTAACATGGCAGTATAGGACAAAATTTCGTATAAATGCGCATAATAAGAGTTATTTTAAACTTGTGTTTGTAAAATTAATATGAATTATTAATAATAGTGGTAGTTAACTAGGAAAAAAATTCTGTGCATGTGGGGGCATCGGTCACCCCCCCCCCCTCCCCTCCCTGGGGGGAGTTATCGATTTTTTTTTTTTTTTTTTTTTTTTTTTTTTTACTTTTAACAAAAAATCTTTTTTTTTTTTTTTTAATATCGTTACTGAGTGAATTTGTATAGGAAAATATAGAAGAAAGTCTTGTGGCGGCCACAACATACTAGTTTGTGAAGGGTTTATTTTAAAACCAATGATTTTTAAGTCGGGTTCATTTTTAGTTTGTCTATGTTTGTGAAGTATCCATTTTAAGAAATGTTGATTTTTTGGAAGGTTTCGTTTGAATACTCAAGAATTTTTTCTAGATTAATCTAGGAAATTCTTGAAAATGCCATATAGTCAATAAACTGATTAAATTTGTGCTTTTTTTGGTGCGATCAACAAATTAGACTTGATATTTTTGCGATCGATTGTCAAAATGCGGAACTATTAATTGCCATATTACATTATGGCAATTAATTCCCGAAATACAATTTCCTCGCTTGCAAACACTAAAATGAACAATTATTTCAATAACTGAAAAAATTTACGGTTTTTTCAAAGCTGATTTCCGCAATGCGTGATTATTTTACCGAAAATCTAGAAAATTCTTACTAAAAATAAAGCAGATTGCCGAAAAACGCGATTTCCCCCTTCTCCCTGTTTATTAGTGAAATACAAGATTCCTTCACCACTACGTGAATTAATTTACGTTTAATGACGGCGAATAGCATAAATATGCTTTTCTGTGTGTGTGTGGGGGGGGGGGGGGGGGAGGTCGATTGTAGAAATAGATAATTATTTAGCTGCTAATAGTCAAAACTCCTGCTTCTTTCAAAGCTTATTTTGAAAATACACGATTATTTCAGCCCAAGTCAACAAAATTACTTCTTTTGTAAATATCTGATTTTTCAAAATTAAGCTACTTTTTTTGCGGACAATTTTCAAAATGAGAAATTATTTTACGCCATTGTTGGATTTCATTTACATTTAATGGACTCTTCCCACCTGACGTCAGAGGTCACATGATAGAGGAAAAACAAATAGCAGACGAAGTCTTGTTTATCTAGAGCGATTGCTAAAATAACATTTTATATTCTTATTTTTGATCAATCGTATTTAATCTGTGTTATTTTTTACACATCATCATTTTTAATCCATTTTATATCATTATTCATCATCTTTTGTTTGCTGTATACATTTACAATCATCATTTAGTTTATATTTGTTATTGATGTTCATGGAGAACATGTTAAATACTCTGATTTTTTGTACTTAAATCAGTGACAGTGCAATATCGTACTGCGTATATCCATTTAGACCAGTAACTAAGTTAATTAACTTGTCATAATAACTTTATGCAATTAAATTAAATGAAAACATTTTAAAATTTCAAATTATAATCCATAAACCACGGAGTAATATTAATAGGAGTTGAAGGTCCAATGGGAGAAAGCTACGAAACTGTGATCTAAATTTTTGGTAAATATTGAGGGCGCCACTTGTCATTCCTCCCTACTTCGGCGCGGATATACTGTTGTTTTCAATAGAATTTTGCTAAAGTACATTTAAATTTTTTTATTTTAAGCAATTTAATTTCTTTGTAAGTTTTTAAAACTGCATAATTCAGATGTTTCAAATAAATGCTTCGTTCCTAGTTGTAAAACAGGCTATGATAGTGATAAGAAAAACAAAAAAAAGTCCTAGGAGAAAAATAAAGTCCGAGTTCGTGTTTTCTGCACCTAAAGTAAGTTTATTTTTTTTCTTTACAAAATTTCATCCATTCTCCTTCCTCCCAATTGTCTGTTTTAGCTAGCTTCGGTTCATAAGAATCGTCATTTTTTAAAAGCTTTCTTTCAAAGTAAAATTAGTATAAAATGGCTCTTAAAAAAAACATGTTGGTTAGAATACTCTATTTAATGAAATTTGCTTTCAATCGAAATTTTTTCAGCTTGATATTATTTTTAAAAAAATAATTAAAATGAGACATTTCCCCATTGAATAACATTGCGGAAGCTGGAGAGAAGGAAGGATTGCACGCTGGCGCCATCTGTAAACATTAGAAAACAACATCACAAAATTTCAGCGTTACCTTCTTCTCCAGTCTTTTTACTCCGTGCCATAAACGTTCCACAATAACAAGCTATTATTTATTGCTAGATCAGTTAATGTTACAGTTACACTACAATATACAAAAATCGATTCTTATAGGTAAAAATAAATAAACACATAAAATGTTTTTAAAAAATTATTAAATTTACAAATACAACTATTCTACTGTTTATAAATGCACAATATTACTTTTATTTTATTTTATATTAAATATTAAAATTTTTGTTCTTCAGAACAATATTTAATTGAATTCGATTCTCAGAATTCGACTATTCGTTTTCCTCTATCACGTGATTGAGCAGACGACGCTGGGAAGAGCCCATTACCGAAACATATAAATTTCCACGGGGTTGATCTAATAATCCATGCTTATGATACTCACGGGAAAAGCGGGTGGAGGTGGCGAATTGAACAATTCTTTTTAAGTTTCCTTTCACGCTTCGAGCGGGTGATATTTTTAGGTCTAGATTAAAAATAAAATGGGGGGAGAAATAATAAAAAAAAAGTTTTTCAGGTATACACAGATTTAAATATGTAAACTTCTATTAAAATTGTAACTGTACAATTACTGTTAAATATGTTATGTGCTAACGGTCCTCTTCACTTACCGTTGCCGGAAGCCCGAGCCAATATTATTCTATGGGGAAATTTTCTTTACAAATAACTTATTAACTAATACATATTTTTAAATTCTGTTTTCACATTCAGAAAATTGCCAACTGTTAAATGGACGGACCTTTTTAAAAAATGTATTTTTTTAATTTTTAATATTTTATTTTGAAATTGCAAAATGAAAAAAATTCACATATCGAAAATTCGCATTTTGCAGCTTCAAAATAAAATATAAAAAAATAAATAAAATAATTTTTCAAAAAAGGTCCGTCCATTTAACAGCTGGGAATTTTCAGAATGTGAAAACAGAATTTAAAAATATGTATTAGTTAATAAGTTATTTGTAAAGAAAAATTTCCCATAGAATAACATTAGCTTCGGCTTCCGGCGGCGGTGAGTGAAGAGGGCCCTTAACATTCCAAGTTTAAATTTGAGAATACTAACGATACTAACATAAGAGGTACACAAATTTCCTCGTCCGATTTTTGTGAAAGTTCTATTTTAAGTATAGGTCAATTTTCCTAAAAGGTCCATTTTAGGTCAGTTGATTTTTGTAAAGAGTCCGTTTTTGAACCCTAATTTTTTATAAATAAACTGCTGACTGGACACTTTCTATATAAGTAAAATAAACAATTCTTTATAGGTACGGAAAGATTCAGTATTCCCCAGCTTTCCGTATAAATTATGAAATAATTAGAAAGAAAAAAAAATCCAGCATGTAACGACTATACGACTACCATTACTCACTATTAGTACACATATTAGTACATTACTCTTTTTGGTGACAGTGTAGTCATAAGAGATAAAAATTAACAAATTAGACACCTAACAATTTTCCTGTAACAGAAAACTAATACAAACGTCGTAAAGATATGCAAATTACATGGCGAGTTTAAAATAAATAATAGTCGGTAGAGCCGTTTTCGAAACACTTATTTCCGAGACCTAAAATTGACTGACCTAATCATAACAGCTACCAATTTTTCTGTAGTAATCAAAAAATACATGCGAAAAGACATCTAAAAAGGAGTTTATTTAACAAATTTGAAGAAAATCGTTAGAGCCATTTTTGAAATACCGACTTTCAGTTCCGCCTTCAATTTTCACTAAATCTTGGCAAAGTCATCTGCTCATCGAAAAAAAAAAATAATAATAATATTTGCATACAAATTTAAGTATAGGACAGAAAAGACACCTAAATGAGAGTTACAAGGCGAATTTGAAAAAAAAAAAAAAAAAAAAAAACTCTAAAACCGTTTTTAAAGGAAAGTATGCTTGCGAGACTTCAAATCGATCTACGTATACAGGACGTGTATGTGAAAGGGTATCTAATAATGTGTTTATATAGCAACGAAGAATATCATTAGAGCCGTTTTTGAGAAACGGGCTTAAGGTCCAACTTCCGGTTTTCCAATTTTCACCAAAGGTTGGGAAAATTATAGGTACACTAGACTTCTCTTGTTTCTGAAGTGTCGTCGTTCTATCTTTATTTGTTTTCGATACATGCTAGTCAGAAGATTTCACACACAGAGAGCTGCCAACCTAATCCGGCAAATTGTTAGTACAGCCCCTTTTTCTACACCACTTAATTTTCAGAGTAACTTTCTTCAAATTTATCTACGATGATTTAAGAAGAAAAATACTCTAAAAATTAAGTGGTGTAGAAAAAGAGGCGGTACTAACAATTAGCCGGATTAGGTTGGCAGCTCTCCACACATATTCATGCATACATATTGACCAATTGCTAAGATCCACTTTTTAGGGCGCAAGAGACCTTAAAACATGTAAATCAGATTAAAAACTCGATACTGACATTATCTATGCCGAATACAATATTTCCATTACCTGCGGTAATCGGGTAATGAACGTAAAAAAAAGACATTTTGTTACACATAACACGTATATAAGTATAGCAATTACGGAACAGAAAATCATTAATGTCGATCTTGACTTTGTTGCCATGGCGACAAATAGAATGAAAAAGATACAAATTATTAAATGATTAACCGGCAGGACAAAAAGAAGCTTGTGCGGAAGAACTGTAGTACTTAAAATAGAAATCCTTTGATTAAACTATTTCAGATTCAGAAATAGCTTAGCTGCGACATAAATTACACAGTCCAAAAATGTCAGTCAGTTACAAACGGTTACAACACCGTTAGCGACACACTAACACGAATTTATTTCGAATCGGGAAAAGAAATAAGACGAAAGAAAGAAAAATAATTTTTGAACAGAAAAGATGGAAAGATTTAAATTCACAATTAAATTCATTCTTCAGCATTTTTAAAAATGTTTGTAATTAGATACATATAAACTTAAAAAAAAAGTTACGTATTAATAAAACTGGAATAACACAAATATTAATTTAGTTTTCGTTCCCTGGCGTCCGTCGGTGTGAGGCCACATTTAATCAAATTACTTTACTTTGTTGTATTGGAGCTTTAGTAACAAGAAAATAAATAATAATAATGATGATGCTCTTTAAAAAAATAAAAAATAAAAAAAAAAGATTTTTGAATTTATTTTTATTTTTTTATCTTTATTTTATATATTATTTTATCAGCATTTTATTTTTATATATATTTTTTTTACATTTTCATTGGGGGGGGGGGGGGCAAAGGCGTTATATTTATAAGCATTTATCATGAGAAATTAGATTTTCAAAAAAAAAGGCAAAAGAATTTCCAAAAATCGTGCTCCTCTCCTCTTTCCTTCCCTCACGGAGGGCACCATATGCCCCGGTCCCCAGTGTAGACAAACTGGCCTTAAATCGAAGGCCTTAGACCAAAAATCGTATCAAAGTCGAGATCTCAACTATCAAGCCGATTTGGTGTAATCCCACATAAAGATCACAAAAATTAATCATGTATCTCCCTTAAGGATACCCTTTAAGGTAGGTATCCTTATGACTCATAAGTATACCTAAAAGGGTATTTATATAGCCAGTTTGAAGTACATTGATAGAGGCCGTTTTGGGCCATTATTTCTAAGACCATAAATTGACCTACCTATAATTAGGATGCCTATCAATTTTCCCGATGTGACTACCTATAACATATAAAAGAACATCAAGGGGGTTTATATAACTTTGAAGATAATCGTTAGAGCCTTTTTTGATATACAAACTTACGCTGCCGCACAAAAAGGGATGGTTGGGTTTTACGTCGCACTAGTGCTGAACAGATGGGCAATTGGCGACGGTCTGGGACACACCCCTAGAGGTGATCCGGAGACATGCCATCACAATTTTGATCCTCCACGGAAGGGATGGCTTTCCCGCTTCGGTGACCCCCAGGGGTATAATTCTTGATGGGAACATGGAGGACATTGCGGTCACGACAGATTTTACGTGCACCAGCCACCATTAGTGTACACGACGGTCTTTGGCCGGCTCGAGTACCGAACCCGCAATCTTCCAATTACGAGGCCGGCGCTCTACCGACCACTAAAAGGGAGTTTATATAACAACTTTGAAGATAATCTTTAGAGCCGTTTTAAAGTTACAGACTTACGGTGCCATTTCTGGTTTCCCGATTTTCACCATAAGTTGGCAAAATCATCTGTACACCACACCTGTCTTAATTCTGAAGTTTCGTCGTTCTATTTTTATTAGTTTTGGAGATATGATGGTCAGAAAATTCCGCACACACATACAGATTTACTAAATCCGATATCCTTTCCTTTATCTACTTTTTTCGAGAACAACCTCTCGGCCGTTGGTGGCTGGTGGGGCCGAAAAGATAGGTCTTAACGCGGCCTGCACCTGCACGAGCCCGGGTTTGGACCAAGGACTGAGGCTAGTACACTGTGGGCCAGCAAAATAAGAATTAATTTTCAAACGGGTCGAGTCGGCAGAACAAAGATGAATTTATAAATGGATCGGGCCGGCAACGCACAAACGACTTTTAATAACTAAGTCTGTAAAGGGAAATACGACTTTTAATAACTAAGTCTGTAAAGGGAAATCAGACTTTTTATTCAAATGTAAGCGTTTAGAATTTCGTGTACAATGTAATGATTTCGTAAAATTTTTATCTATAAAGTCACGCTAAAAATTTTTTTAAAACAGTTTAATGATTATATGTTTGGGATGTGAAAACAACTGAACGGTTGTGTGGGTTAAGGCCGATTGACTACACTAGGTTTCTAGGCATATATAAATGGCTAAATGAAGCATCAGGGATGAGATTAGCAAAAATACAAAAAAGGTGAAACTATACGGAAAGGCAAGACATTGAAATGAAATACTAGAATTTTGAGGAAAAAATATATTATATTAGAGTAATAAATATTTATTTTAATCTTCAATGTATAAAAAAGAACAAATACACATCAGAAACATAAAAAAAGCTGAAAAGCTAAATGTACAAAAAAGCAGAAATCAGCTGAAAAATCTTATCCCTGAAGCATGTAATGCCTATCTTGAAATCACTTAAACATGAGCGAATCGAGACTTTGACTAATTTCATTGTTATTTCAGGTCCAGCGGTCTGACCCTATACATTTTACCCCAGAAAGGCTTTAACGGTTTTGAGATAAAAGCATTATCGCCCACAACCCAGGGGCGAAGCAATTCAAAAGTCAGGAGAGGAGTTCAAAAAATTTCATTTTAAAAATGACTCAAAATGAATCTTAAGGAAGTCAATCAATAATTAAATGTTAATTAATATTCAGTAATTATTAGCATTAATTTTGAAATATCACTAATTATGAACATTTATAAGGTAATAATTTTGGTTTTAAATTGGTGATTCTTTCATTTGGCATTATTTTTTTTTTTTTTTCATAATAATCAAAAGTGGGGGGAGGAGGGGGCTTGAGCTTTGAGCCCTCACCCTTTCCTATACCCCTGCCACAACTTGAAATAAAGTAGAATAAAATACTTTCATACAGTACAGGGTGTAGTTGCACTGAAATACTATTACTAATACACATGGCAACGCAAACGCACAGACATTTATGTACGTGCATGCAAGCCGCACACACACACAAGCATAAAGCATGCAGTCTTGCAGCACTCATAAATTATCAAATATTTCCCATCTTAGTTGGGAAAGACACATACTTTGTTGGCGAAACTGTTAAAAGTCTCTAAGAGGCAGATTTCGATTTTTGCTTTCAATTAGTAGAAAAGGTGTCAATTGATAAAAGAAAATTTTTCGTTGACTACACAGTATCCTAAGAATTTTTGAAGAGTTTTTTTAAGAAACTTTTTTTTTTTTTTTTTAGATATTAAAAAACACAAAATATTTTAGATATTAAAAATGCACAAAATAAAAAGGTTTAAGTAAAAAATATATAAATAAATATTTTTTTAGAAGCTTTTTATTGAAATTAGAAGTTTTTTTTTTTTTTTTTTTTTTTTTTTATTTATTGAAATTGGGTTTTGTCATCGTGCCTTCGTGTCACACTGAAAACCAAAACGCCTCCACTTTAACGTAAATGTTAGCACCTTTTTTCGTCGCTTGTTTGCTCAATTGAATAGAGCGACATGTTGATAACGCGATGGTTGTAAGTTCGATCCTCGAAGGCCGATGTGTTACTTTATTGCAGATAATTAATAGGAAAGATGTAAAATGATAAAATAAAGATCCTTCGTTGTCTACGCACTATCCTAAAAATTTTTGATTAATTTTTTTAAGAAGCTCCTTTTAGTTACTAAAACGCACAAAACAAAAATGTAATTATATATATATATATATATCTGGAGTGACTCCACTCAACTATCCGAACATTGAGTAATTAACGGTTTTGTAGATAAAGTAAGAGGAGTTGCCAAATAAACAAAAGAGAAAATTATAATAGGGTGTTTGGGTATTCTTCTTTATATAGTACACGATGTTTAATTTAACACTATTTTACTAAACACGTAGATCAAAATGATAAAAAATAATTCATTGTGTCCCTGCAAAAACCAACAAATGCTAGATTCATCAAAATGCTTATAGTTAGTGCAACAGTGACTTATAATATTTATATAAATTTTCAGCTCCATCGGATAAGGCATTTAGACGCTGTCGCACTTTAAAGTTTGAGCCCATATGCCACAATTATAAAGAAATCTGTATTTTGTCCCTATAAAAAGAACCATAAGTGTTAGATTCTCTAAAGTTCATAAAGTTCGTGTGACGGTGACGCATAAAATGTACATAAATTTTCAGTTAATTTGAATAAGGAGTTTAGTCACTGTCGCACTTTAAATAATTTAAGCCTATAGGTCTTAATGATGAACAATTTTTAATTGTGTACCTGTAAAACTCGTTAAGTGCTAGAGTCACCAAAATCCATACAGTTTGTGCGATGGTGACCTATAACTCGTATATAAATTTTCCACTCAAACGGATAAGGCATTTAGATGCTATCGCACTTTAAATAATTTCACCCCATAGACCATAATGATACAGAATTATTTGTTGTGTCCCTGTAAAAAAAAAACTAGAAGTGCTAGATTCACCAAAACCCATATAGATCGTGAAACTGTGACCTAAAATATGTGTATAATTTTTTTGTTCAATTGAATAAGGCGTTTAGACGCTATCGCACTTTTTAAAATTTGGTCCCATAGGCCGTAATGATAAAGAATTTTTCTTTGTGTCCCTGTAAAGAAACTATAAGTGCTAGATTCACCAAACTCTATGCAGTTCATGCAACTATTACCTATAATATGTGTATAAATTATTTTCTCAGTTTAATAAGGTGTTTTAACGCTATCGCACTTTTTAAAATTTGGTCCCATAGGCCATAATGATAAAGAATTTTTCCTTGTGTCCCTGTAAAAAAAACTATAAGTGCCAGATTCTCCGAAATCTATACAGATTGAGTAACTGTGACCTATAATATGTGTATAATTTTTTTGCTCAATTGAATAAGGCGTTTAGATGCTATCGCACTTTTAAGATTTTGGTCCCATAGACCATAATGATAAAGAATTTTTCTTTGTGTCCCTGTAAAAAAAAACGAAGTGCCAGATTCACCAAAGTCAATAGGGTTCGTGTTATGGTGACTTGCAACACGTGTACCAACTTACAGCTCATTCGAACAAAGCGTTTAGACGCTAGCGTGTTCACACACACACATACATCATCGTAAAAATAGTGAATACGGATTCAGGGGGCCTCAAAACGTATAGAAACACCAAAATCTCGAATTCGGATTTTTTACATGATTACAATACTTTCCTTACATACGTATATTCGGAAAGTAAAAAAGCTGGAGGTTTTTATTGTGTAGCCCTAAAAAGCATTAAATAAATAAATATTCTTGCAAGGACATGCTGTAAAAAAATATAAATATTTAAAGAAAAATATAAATATTTCACTTTGTAAGAAATGAAAATTTTTAAATATTCAAATACTTTAAAAAGCATTTGAGGACAATATTCTTTTTGTATAAGTATTTGTTGGAAATTTTTCTTTACTGTTCTTTGATTTTTGGTTAGAGCTTGTCGTGGATTCGATTCTCCAAGGACCGATGTGTTAATTTTTTGCAGACAATTAATAGAAAACGTGTCAAATGATAAAATAAAATCTTTTAAAGTCTACACAGTATCCTTTGATTCATTTTTTAGAAGCTTTATATATATATGTTTTAAACTAAAAAACAGAAAATAAAAAATTAAGTAAAAAAACATTTTTTAACAGTAGAAGCTTTTTATTGTCGAGCCCTGAAAAGCATAAAATAAAAATTTATTCTTGCAAAGACATGCTATATATAAATGAAAGTTTCAACACTAAGAAAATTTTACAAAAAAATATAGATATTTCACTTTTGCCACAGATGAAAATTTTTAAATATTCAAAATAGTTTAAAAAGCTTTCGAGACCTTTGAAATTTATGGCTTAAAAAATACATATGTAGAAACTAATGACTAAGAATATTGCTCTCGATAGCTTTTTAAAATATTTTGAATATTTAAAAATTTTCATCTCTTGCAAAAGTGAAATATCTATATTTTTCTCTAAAATTTTCTTAGTGTTGAAACTTTCATTTATTTATAGCATGTCTTTGCAAGAATAAATTTTTATTTTATGCTTTTCAGGGCTCCACAATAAAAAGGTTCTACTGTTAAAAAATGTGTTAACTTAAATTTTTATATCAAGCCGGGTACGATCGGTCCCGTATAGTTACGATGCGGACAGGACCAGGGTTGAAATTTTAAACCCGTGCAGACCTGTCTGAAAAAAAGACAGGGATTGTTTCAATTGCTCTTAAGCTTAAGGAATGTTTCTAACGAAATACAAAAAATATTACTACTACAACGAAACGTTAAATATTACGTACTAACTTAATGTCAAAAGCATAATTTGCTGCTATTTTTGAATTTCGCATGACTACTTCCGAAATATTATGAATGCCAAAGTTGCAATGAATATAAATGGATACAGATTGTTTGAATAACAAGCGCCTGATAAGTTCAAGGGCAATGACCAAGTGGAATACAGCCAAGAAAAAGTCATCAATCGGTCAAGGTCAAAATTCATATTAAAACCTTAGACTTTTTTTGGGGTTTTTTAGGGAAGAAGGTGCATTTTGAATTTATCCTGTAATTCTGTTCTGTTGTTTCCAAATTTTGTGTCAAAATGTAACTTGATAAAGATTTCATCTTGATAAATAAATAAAAGTAAAAAGTAAGGCGTGCTTTTTCATTAATTATTCAAATATGTCAAAAGAATATTTCACCAAATATTTTTTTCCATTTTTTTTTTCTCTTGTTTATAACATAGTAAATAAAATATTGTTTTTGAGTCAAATTATCGAAATCGAGTTTTTGATATATATATATATACGTTTTGATAGCTTCTGAATTCAAAAATTTGATTTTTAGGGGTTGGTATCTATGTATGAGTCTCATCATAATAACCCACGAACAAAAATTAGCTGGAAGTCCGAACTCGATATTCGTGGTTTTCTCCGAAACTTGCCTATAAATACAGGCTGGGACCCCTTAGAAAGACCCTCCACGGAAGGCACCCCCCTCAGTCCTAGAACCACAGTGCAGTCATTTGGCCTTAACCCTCACCAACACCACCGAACTCGATATTCTAAACCTGTACCATATAGGGATGCTACACGAAATTTTTCATTGAGATTGGGAAAATATTTCGTGTATATACAGGGACATCCAAGAGAATTCAAATACATTACGTCTATAGATGAAATTTCTGGTAGGTATAATTTGACAGACTTAAATTACACTAAACAATATGAAATGAACATATATTTTTTCTGTGCATAAAAGCGTGTTTAATATAGGATATATTATTAAAGCCATTCACCATTCGTTTGCAAGGCCATACAAAAGATTTCGGGTGTATTAGGACTGTACTTTGGAAATTGCTGGAAATACAGTTCAAGTGTGTTTGTGTCTTCTTCATATTGTGCTAAATTTTAAGTACACTATGCGATGTGTATCTAATTTATACACAATATACAGGGCTACTCAAAATTAAGTGAATACATTCTTTTCTATGTAAGTGATTAATTACATAACTAAAATTTGCCAAATCCAGGAAAACTGCAAATAATAATTTATTTCTCGTACGCATATGATATACATTGGTATGTTTCAAAATAAAAAGATTTGTATGCGCAAGTTGTCTGAATAATTTAAAATAATCTTGTAAATTTAATAACAGCCGTAAGATTTTTATGAATGAAGTTGCAGAAACTATATTTAAACAAGGCGTTGTGGGTAGCAGCAGCCCCTATCACATAGAAATGCGTGTCAAATAAAATCATTTTCTAAAACCGTTTTTAAAAGTACATTCACATACAGTACTCAGTTATCGTACCTCTTAACCCCTTCTCCGCCGACGAAACTTCGAGATTCGCTTCCCTATAATACCACCATTTTCTCCACAGGCGTGTGTAGTGATGCATTTATTGTTCCAGAAATATTCTATTTCTGATTCCTCTCACTCCCCATCTTCTCTGAAATAAGTAAATCCTTCGAAAACGCTGTCATGGTCATTTAACTGCATTCCAAAGAAATCAGACTAGTTTCACTAGTAGCAGCATAACACAAAGGATCGTACTTCGGCAAGACGTATATATACGCCCGGGGCAGAACGCATCGGCATAGCGAGACGAATATATACTCCCGGGACAGTTAAGGGGTTAATCTATATTCTGTCTTTATAGTATTCAAATGCAAGGTTGTGCGAGTGATACAACAGATTATTATAATTATTCTTTAAATAATTACTAGATTATTTTCTATCGGAATGTTTAATTATTTAACAGCAATCAAAAAATATGGAGTGACTCCATTTTCACGTTTCTTCTTGATTTTTCGAACAAATATTTCCAAGGGGGCATAAAATTTTCAAAATCGATCCAATTAAATATATCCAGATATAGCAGAACTGCAGTTATCCGAGCCACAATTAACCGAGTTCCGGGTTAACCGAGGTACTTCCGAAAAGGCGATGCGACTCTTGACAAATGACATAGATAACTTTGACAAATTTTACTATACAGTACTGTATTTTATAATTTATACACGTATGTATTGTATTGCTTCTTTAACTGACTATATGTAATATACACTGATGGAAAAAAAAATCCCAACACCAGGAAGGAGCTGTGCTAGATAAACGAAATTTGGTAGGCGTGTTAATACATCTGAAAGATGACGTCGATTCAAATTTCGAGCTACGCGCATAAGTGTGGCGCTAGTAGCGACACTATGAACATGCAAATGAGGTTTGCTTTAAATAAGCGCTGTAAGGTTCGTGATCGTTATTTACAGTTGAGATTTGACGTAGTGGGTTAATGTTAGTCAAGGATGCCTCTAAGAAGACGAAGAAGCCATTATCAACAGCTCACTGAGTTTGAACGAGGTCGTGTAGTAGGGCTACGAGAAGTGGGTTTTCTTTCCGCGATATTGCATTAAGACTTGGCAGGAATGTATCCACTGTGCATGAGTGTTGGCAGCAGTGGTCAAGGGAAGGTACTGCCTCAAGAAGACCGGGTTCCGGGCGGCCACGTGGCACTACTGAGAGGGAAGACCGCTGTGTTTGGTGTATGGCTGTGGCTAATCGTACTGTGTCTGCAGCTGAAATTCGAGCTGCAGTTGGCACCACAGTGACACAACGAACTGTTACAAATCAGTTACTTCAAGGACAGCTCTGAGCCAGACGCCCTGTAGCGTACATTCCACTGACTCAAAACCACTGCCGTTTGCGGCGTGAGTGGTGTCAAGCGAGAGCTCATTGGAGGACGGAGTGGAGATCTGTTGTGTTTTCTGATAAAAGCCGGTTCTGCCTTGGTCGCAGTGATAGCCATGTGTTGGTTAGAAGGAGGCCAGGTGAACGCCTGCTAGCGACCTTTCTGCGGCCTAGACACACAGGGCCTACTCCTGGAGTTATGGTTTGGGGAGCAATTTCGTATGACAGCAGAAGCACTCTCGTGGTTATCCCACGCACCCTGACTGCAAATTTGTACGTCAGTCTAGTGATACAACCTGTTGTGCTGCCATTCATGAACAGCATTCAAGGGGTGTTTTCCAACAGGATAACGCTCGTCCTCATACCGCTGTTGTAACCCAACATGCTCTACAGAGTGTCGACATGTTGCCTTGGCCTGATCACCAGATCTTTCTCCAATCGAGCACGTATGGGACATCATTGGACGACAACTCCAGCATCATCCACAACCAGCATTAACCGTCCCTGCATTGACCGCCCAAGTGCAACAGGCATGGAACTCCATCCCACAAACTGATATCCGACACCTGTACGACACAATGCATGCACGTTTGCATGCTTGCATTCAAAATTCTGGCAGTTACACCGGTTACTAATGTACCAACATTTCACATTTGAAATGGCTCTTCTTGCCAATGGCTCTACCTATGATCTTGAAACTTGAATCAATTAAATATGTTACCTAGACAAATGTATTGCTGAAATTTCATTACTGTACAATAATTTTTTCTTGGTGTTGGGATTTTTTTTTTCCATCAGTGTATGTATTATTTTACTTCATTAACGTTTTCATCCATTTTAAACTTTGTCATATATTTCCTCCTCGATTTACGACAGAGCCCGCGTTATTCCAGTTTTCGATTATCCAAGGTATCCTCGGTCCACATTATATCGGATGAGCGAGGTTTTACTGTAGTTATTTTCAAATGAATGAAGACACATATGGACTATATAATAGTCGCTATATAATACTTTTAAAATAATTTAATTCTACAGTCCTTTAAATATTATTTAAAAGCTTTTATAAAATTTCAAACTTTTCATTTAAAACATCCTATTTACATAAAAATGATAGATTTCATGAGAGTATATATAGGATTTGAGAAGTGATAAAATGTAAAACAAAAATAATTAATTCCAACATATTTAATGCTTTATAATAGCAGGAGACTTGGCGTTGGAATATTAAAACAGGAATAAACTACTACGTCAGAAACCAATAAATCGGCTATTTCTAAACATTGCTGGGAGGAAAATCATAATTTTAAATTTAAAGAAACCAATAAATCGGCTATTTCTAAACATTGCTGGGAGGAAAATCATAATTTTAAATTTAAAGAAACCAATAAATCGGCTATTTCTAAACATTGCTGGGAGGAAAATCATAATTTTAAATTTAATTCAGCTAAAATAATTTGCAGACCTAAATCCATTCATGAACTCGATTTCTTTGAAGCTTTTCATATTTATAAAAATTTTAAAAACCTTGTAAATTGTGATTTCGCTGTTCCCTATTTGTCTGATTGTTGGAAATTTTACATTCAGTCCACATTTCCTTAATTTTTCTACTGTTTACACAGCTACACATTCATTAATTCCTATTGGCCACACTCCCCACCTCTTCCGTATTCCTATTGGTTGAACTAAATCCGGTCCCTCTCCTATATATACGAGCACTTCTCAAGATTCAGAATTCTTTTTGCACTGATGACGGTACGCTTTAGGCTACCGAAACAGCTGTATGCACCTCAATAATTTTTCTTTGGCGTTTCTGACGTAGTAGTTTATTCCTGTTTTAATATTTAATGCTTTACCCCATATTTCACCATCTTCCTAAAAATAGGACACCATGCATAAGTGGTATTTATATAAATTCTTTTGAATATTTTAATTCAAATTAAAGGAGACACTATATGATTTAAACGTCCAATAAATACATATGTGTCTTTATCGTTAGTTTAAATTAACGTTTAAAATATTTTTTTTAATTTTTAAAATGACGATTTTTTAAGATTTATTCATTACATTTTCAACACATCATTACTTAAAAAGGTTTTATGTTCAAGAATAACGGACATATAAATTTATTGAGGTAATATTCTACACTTTTGTACTTGGTAAAACAATTATATAAAAAAAATATATAGAGATGGTCTGTTTCCCTTATATTTCCAACTGTAATAAACCAAACCAGTCCTATTTTTAGGACAGCCTGTACCGATTAAGCTAATGAAAGGTTGGTAAGTTTTTGATTTTGTTTGTATACATAGGCTTTAAAGAAACATATATTTAAGATTTTATAAAGAAAAAATATTTTTTCAATGCTTGGTACAATATGGGTTAAGCAAATTTGAATCGGTAAGCAAACAAACAAACTGAATTACAATACAGTATTTCTTCTCAAAATCGTATACATCATGGACCAAAGTCGGAGGTTAAAAAATCTGTTGCTGAGCCAGACCAGAAAACTTAGGCGTTAATTTTAAAAAGTATATACGCAGTATATTTAGAAAAACATTTAATAATAATAATAATAAATTAAACTATGTGCAGTGCACAATATTTTATACTTAACTTCACCGCCATTCCCACACCTAACAGCCAGGGCCCGATTAACCTTACAATTGAGGGGAAGCACAAATCCATTTGGGGGTCAGTACTGACTTCTTGGTCTAAAGACTCATACAAACATTTTGAAAAATTTATAAAGTTTTCATAAAGTTTTGTAGTTACCTGGAATTGAGTAGTTACAAGTAAATTCGCTTAAAATATAGACAAGCAAATTCACTTAATTTTTGTACCAAGATATAAACTGGTGAAAGCCTATATTCACCACAATATATGAAATTATTCCATTATAAACGAACGTGTAAAAGCTTTATCATATATCCTATATAATCTAGAAATGATAGCTGTGCAGTAAGATAGGACTGTGACGTTTTATAATCAGAATCAGACAATGCTTTAAGACCACAAGCTTACAATTTGAGGCCCATTTTTTTGCTTAATTTGGGGACTTTTCAAAATTTTCCAGGGGAAGCACATGCTGCTCGTGCCTATTGGGTAATCAGGGCCTGCTAACACCCTTAGTTTCGGAGCATTCATTTCTTACAGACCTTTAGGGATTAGCTCTTCAAGTCCGTTCCAATCAAATTAATTAAAAGGAAATTTTATAATCTGTCGATTTCATATCAGATCCTTATATATTTTTACTTTCTTCTATATGTAATATAGAGAAAGTATTGGATTCGCGAAAATTTTCGACCTCCGTTTTTTGACGGATCTACACGTTTTGGGATGTCCTGAACACGAATTGATAGTTTTTAAAAAATGTCTGTCTGTGTGTCTGTCTGTCTGTGTGTCTGTATCATTTTTTTTTGTGGACGCTGTATCTCACGAACCAATGAATGAAATTTAACCAAACTTGGTATTTAGTTGCACCCTGACATGAACTGGTGCCCATTAGATTTGGGGATCAATAGCTCAACAGGTGGCGTTGTGATCGCATTTTATGCAAATTTTTATCATGGCAGCATAGGACAAAATACCGTATAAATGGGCATAATGAGAGTTATTTTAAACTTACAATTGTAAAATTAATATGAATTATTGATAATAGTAGTAGTTAACTAGGAAACAAATTTTGTGCATGGGGGGGCATCGGTTCCCCCCCAGGGGGGAAAATCCCCCCCGGGGAAGTAAATTTTCAAGATGGGTATCTTTCGAAAGATCTCGTCAATACCTTTAAAACGAATGGTTGAACGATAAATGTGTGATAATTTAAACCAAAGTTATCGATTTTTTTTACTTTTAACAAAAAAAAACATAGAAAAGTATCGCAATTTTTTTTTTTTTTTTTTTTTTTTTTTTTTTTTAACGAAATTTAACCAAACTTGGTATTTAGTTGGTCCCCGACATAAACTGGTGCTGATTATGTTTGGGGATCAATAGCTCAACAGGTGGCACTGTGATAGCATTTTATCTAAATTTTTAACATGGCAGCATAGGACAAAAATTCGTATAAATGTGCATAATTAGAGTTGTTTTAAACTTGTGATTGTAAAATTAATATGAATTATTGATAATAGTAGTATGTAACTAGGAAAAAAATTTTCTGCATGGGGGGCATCGCTTCCCCCCCCCCTAGGGGGGAAATACCCCCCCAGGGGGGGTAAATTTTCACATTGGGTATCTTTCGAAAGATCAGGTTAATAATAGTAGTAGTTAACTAGGAAAAAATTTTTGTGCATGTGGGGGCATCGGTTCCCCCCCCACCGGGGGGGGGGGGGGAAGTTCTCACCCGGGGGGGGCAAAGTTTCAAGATGGGTATCTTTCGAAAGATCTCGTCAATACCTTTAAAACGAATGGTTGAACTATAAATCTGTGATAATTTATACCAAAGTTATCGATTTTTTTTACTTTTAACAAAAAAAAACATAGAAAAGTATCACAATTTTTTTTTTTTTTTTTTTTTTAACGAAATTTAACCAAACTTGGTATTTAGTTGGTCCCCCACATAAACTGGTGCTGATTATGTTTGGGGATCAATAGCTCAACAGGTGGCGCTGTGATAGCATTTTATGTAAATTTTTAACATGGCAGCATAGGACAAAAATTCGTATAAATGTGCATAATTAGAGTTGTTTTAAACTTGTGATTGTAAAATTAATATGAATTATTGATAATAGTAGTATGTAACTAGGAAAAAAATTTTCTGCATGGGGGGGCATCGCTTCCCCCCCTGGGGGGATAAATTTTCAAGATGGGTATCTTTCGAAAGGTCTCGTCAATACCTTTAAAACGAATGGTTGAACTATAAATCTGTGATAATTTAAAACAAAGTTATCGATTTTTTTCACTTTTAACAAAAAAAAAAAAAAAAAAAACTTAGAAAAAAAAAATCGTACTTTTTTTTTTTTTTTTTTTTAAATATTGTTACTGATTGAATATGTATAGGTAAATATAGAAGAAAGTCTTGTGGTGGCCACAACATACTAGTTCTATTACATTTCATATCAGAAAACAAAAGGTTTGAAATTCATTTTTTATTCCTTCTTAGGAAAGAAGTTTCCCTACCTACCAACATAATTATAAAGCAGGGAAATTAGATGTTTATGAGGAAGAAAAAATATGATTATAAAAAAATTATTATATATATATATATGTGTGTGTGTGTGTGTGTGTGTGTGACGTATCCTCTTTACTCCGTGTCACACAATAGCTATAATGAAGAGAGGCTTTCACTCAGTAACGAGTCCATGAATTAGAGACATTTGTTTATTGGCGCATCTTACAAGGCATAGTAAAGGATCTAGGTCTGAGCATGTGGAATGCAGTGCAGCAGAGCCGAGAACGACGGTAGCCCACGATTACCTCGCGTTGCCTCCCGTGACCTCCTGGGGCCGTTAATTTGACGTGACTTTACTTAGGCAAGAGCACACACGAAGAGCGAGCTCATCCACGCGTGTTTTCTCTTAAATACCAGCGTTTTTGGTGTGAAACTTTACCACTCTTTCGTCTAATTATTGGCTATTAACTTAATGATTGACAACTTAGCTGAGGTCCAGATTGCCGGGATTAATTAGTATGCATCATCTAACCACAAGAAACTGCAAGTTGCGTTTGTTCAGCACTTTATTATCCTAAAATTCGTTCACTTTTATGACTTTTGCATTACGATCGTGCATTGTACTAAAACTTACTTTACTGGGGAAACTTTAGAATCCATTTTAAGTTAAGACTTTCTAATGGGATTTTCTTTAAGTTATTACTCACTATTAATTTAAAATAATAATTTAAAACTTACCTCTCTTTAGCCTTTCATATATATTTATCAGGATCATTTCTTTGGATCTAATTCATTCTTAGCAAGATTTGCCAATATTGAGGGGAAAAAATATGAAGTGACTCCACTCGACTTTCCGAACATTGAGTAATTAACAGTTTTGTAGATAAAGTAAAAAAAAAGAGGAGTTGTTAAACAAACAAAAGAGAGAAAACCATAATAGAAGGATTGAGTATTTTTCTCCATATATTACACGATGTTTTATTTAACGCTACTGAACTTTGAGCCCATAGATCATAATGATAAAGAATTTTTCGTTGTGACCCTGTAAAAACCTATAAATGCTAGATTCACCCAAATGCTTATAGTTAGTGCAACAGTAGTTTATAATAGTCATATAAATTTTCAGCTCAATTGAATAAGGCGTTTAGATGCTATCGCACTTTTAAAAATTTGGTCCCATAGGCCATAATGATAAAGAATTTTTCTTTGAGCCCCTGTAATAAAACCGTAAGTGCTAAATTCACCAAAATCTATACAGTTCGTGCAACTGTGACCTATAACATGTGTACAAATTTTTTGCTCAGATTAATAAAGCGCTTAGACGCTATCGCACTTTTAAAAATTTGGCCCCATAGGCCATAATGATAAAGAATTTTTCCTGGTGTCCCTGTAAAAAAACTATAAGTGCTAGATTCACCAAAATCAATAGGGTTCGTACTATGGTGACTTACAATATACGTACCAACTTTCAGCTTATTCGAACAAAGCGTTTAGACGCTAGCGTGTTCACTCACAGGCATAAACACACACATACATACATACACACATCATCGTAAAAATAGTGAAAACAAACTCAGGGGACCTCAAAACGTATAGAAACATCAAAATCTCAAATTCAGATTTTTGACATGATTACAATATTTTCCTCACTATAGTGTTTGGAAAGTAAAAAGAAAAATGGGGGGCGGGGGGTCTTTTTTTTATTTAAAAGAAAATTAACCACTTGACATTTAATTGCCAGGTCTGTAGTTTTAGTTGGCGATGCGACCTGGGATTTGGTATTCTGCTTATTCGACAGATGTAAATGGAATATACCAAATGTTTATTTTGATCATGTAACTTCATACTATTTCACAAACAAATGGTAAAATGAAAAATAAGATTGATTGTGTTGAATCCAAATGGGTTAGATCTACTGGAATTCTAAGAAATCCCCCCCTCCCCCTGTAGTTCAGAAGACTTTCAAATAAGCAAAATCATTAAGAAAACTGAACAATTTTTTTCTTTGCAAAAAAGTTCTTATTAAAGAGAGTGAGAGAGAGAGAGAGAGAGACTTTGAATTTCAATAATTCTGCACATACTCCTACAGTGTTGCAACTAAAATAAATAAAGTTTTCGACGATTTGAAGCATGAACAAAAATTACTTATAAAAAAATTTATTTGAAATTTTTATATCTAAAATCAGAAGTAATTTATTTTTTGTAACATAAGTAATGTTACATCTGATTATCTGAAGATTTGTAGAAAGTTTGGTTGCATAAACCATATATAACGCATGTGAAGTACAATAAAACTGCTTTTATTTGGCCAATTTTAAAAGATATTTAAATGTATACTTACAATAACAGATCATTAGTATGTTTCTGATCATTCACAACATTAATAACTCAAAAAGTATTACTTTTATTTAAATATTTAAACTTCTTTACACATCATAAAATTAATGCTTGTATACGATACACTACCAGTTTCGAAAGGAAATAGTTTCTCTTCTTCAGGTGCAAAAAAACATGTGCCTTGGAGGTTAAAGGAAAACTCAGTCTGGCTTTTTTACTACAGTTTTATTCCAATTTTTACTTTCTCTTACCCATAAGGTAGAGAAAGTATTGTTTTTGGGTCAAATTTTCGAAAGTGACATTTTGTTATATTTACACGTTTTGAGGTCTCCTGAATACGAAAATCATGTTTTTAGCGGTTGGTCTGTGTGTATGTGTGTGCGTTATCAGCATATCTCAAAAACAAATAGTAGCAGAAATTCCAAACTCGGTATTCTAAATGTGTATCATATAGGGATGCTACACTAAGCTTTTCGTTGAGATGAAGCAAATGGTTAGTGTACAGGGACACTCAAAAGTATTCATATACATTACGTCTATGGGGGAAATTACAGGTAAGTAGAGTTTAACATCTATAGACTGCACTAAACCAAATGAAACGAATATATATTTTGTGTAATAGAGATAGTCAACTGGGAAAATAATTTTGTGTATGTAGGAGCCTCGCCTCCCCCCCCTAGGGGGAGGGAAGTCCCTCCTAGAGGGGCGTAAATTTTCATGATGGGTATCTTTCAAAAGAGCTCGCTAATACCTTTAAAAGGAATGGTTGAACCATTGATCTGCGATAAATAAAAATAAAGTTATCGTTTTTTTTAATTTTTAACATTTTTTTTTTTTTATAATGTAATATTGAGAATAAATTCAACTTTTTTTTTTTTTTTTTTTTTTTGGACATTTAGTGTTATACTACTTCTCTAATGTGGAAACCGTGTGCATTATAATGGAAGATAATTTTTTTAAATAATAATTTTAATAAATTATTTTTACTGAGTGAATTTGTATAGGAAAATATAGAAGAAAGTCGTGTGGTGGCCACAACACACTAGTTATTTGTTGCTAGTGGATGTGCTTTACTAATAATATTTTACCATTTCTAGGAAAGCTGTTCGGGAATTGAAATAAATTCCTCATAGATATATGGTAAATAATGTATCTTTTAAGCTAAATATTCATCGCTTGTTTTTTGTACATTAATGAAACAATGGGTTGAGGCGGCGGTAGCCCCTCGCACACAGAACTAATTATCATATAAAACTCTTCCTAAGCCTAATTTGAATTACTTAACAGTAGTCATTATCTCACCTCTTAATCTCCAACCTGTATTCATAGTATTAAATTTCAGGGTAAGAGAAAGTAGTGTGAGTGACACACCAGATTATTATTCTAGTTTTTGAAATCATATCAAACCTTATGAAAATCTGCAAAGCAATTCCATTTTTCATTGGAAATTTCCAGTTAAAGTGATGGTTTCTTCTTCAAAAGCAAACTACTGTTCACTTTCCTGCTTTTGATATTGCATTTAACATATATTTGAAATTATGGTAGTAATTTGATGTTCAATAAAAAATAAAAACACAAACAGATTTCCATTTTTGATTAATATTGATTCTAACAATTCCTAACTGCTATGTGAAAAGTCAGAGAAAAATCACTAGTCTAGAGCTGAGAAAGATAGAAGAAAAAATTCTGTGCCACACACAGTTGCATTAAAAGGTGTTTTTCATAAAAAAGGAATAATAAGGACTAGACTTCTCTGTACTAGCACAGCATCTATACCTGATAAGATTTTCAGAAAACCTCATAAATAAAATCACTAGAAAATTTCAGCTTTTCCCTTTTTCTTTCTTTCCCCAATAAAAGAGATTTAAATGTTTGATATTTGCATTATAAATTCAATTTTAGAAAATAATTTCTCTCGCTAAGTTAAAAGTTCTTAGAATTAAATTATTTTCATACTAAAAAATCACTTATTTCCTAAAATTTGACGGAATAAAATTACCATATCATCATACATAACAAATAGTGCATGGTTAATAAATGTATCTACAAAATAAATAAATAATTAAAAAGAAATAACGTTCATTCCATTTTATTTATAATGAATAATATATATATATATATAATATATACAATAGATGGCTCTACCACTGTCCTGCCAAATAATCACCATGAAATGCGAGTCCTAACTGATTTTAAATTCTTTCAAATATACCTCTACTGTACTAAAATGAGATTTTGAACATATGTTTCAGCACAAAAATTTAATATTTTTTCAATTTCGTTGAGAAAAAGTACATTTCAAGTGTATTAGATTAAATTTTTGTAACTGAAAATGAAATCTCTAGCAGCCAAACTTATGCTTTGGGTCTGGGATAACCAATCAGATAATACCTTACAGTTACACCACACTATTGTATCGATTGGACTAAATTTAATCGTAACTGGTCAACATTAGAGAAATATTATATAGATGGTAAGAAGAAAAAAATAAAAATTCTTGTACTTTGTTTTTCTACAAATGATCTACTTGTTAGCTCCAGTACCAAGGATCAATCTAGGTTTTAATTTTGGGGTCCATTTTCATAAGAAAAAAAAAAGTATTTTATCGAATTTATCTTGACAGCATATATTTAAATGCCACTTATTAAAATTTATTGAAGGACTAGTCGGCTTTGCATACTTCACTGGTTACAATATATAAATGAATTCTCAAGGAAACTGAATCAATAATTTTTTATATATCACTTTATACATATATATATAAATTCATTAAAATTACGCAAAATATGGCAGTGACTTCCTTACAATGTCGGATCTGAGTCCTCACTGCTTGTGATAGCACTTTAACTTGGACCACAAACAGTTCTTATACATGAACTTAATTGTTGAACATTTTAATAAAGTTAAAAACGTATTAAGTTTAATATATTGACATTTGATCCCAAAACAAAAAATAAAAAGGATAAACATTTTCCTTCCAAAGGAATTTTTATGTCTCCAAATAAAAAATTGTTTTAAAGAGGCAACTATTGAAATAAAATATCTTATTTTGATCGATTAAAATAAAAATATGTCGATAGCTTCGCTTTTTAAAAGGCACCACCAGATTGAGAAAGCGTTGCTATGTAGTAACCGTAATAACCTAGTAACCATTGAAAGGAATGGAGAAGATTGAAAATGAAAACCAGGCAATTTGAATAAAATTTAAGAAATTGAAACCAAAAAATTCGAAAAAGTGGGGGGGGGGGGGGGATTTAAATATTCTGATTTAAAATAGGGGGAAAAAAAATCTCGATCAGGTTCACATTTGCAATATCTAGGCTACACCTCTGCCACATTTTGTAGCTCTGTAATTAATGGCCAAAGCTTCAGAGCCAAGTTCTTACAAGAGGAAATTTTAATACCACTATTTTTATATTGCAATTTTTCACTTGATAAATCGTTGATATGAGTTTTACCTGTAAAAAATAAATAAATAAATAAAAATACTGTATAAAACTTATAATATCTAAATTCTTATTTTTGAAAATCTGTCCACAGTGCACGCCACGCAGACACACAGAGAGAGACTGGCAATTCTCTTTATTCATATAGAGAAATAACATTATAAATAAAATTTTGATCATAGTTTTATTTCTTTCGGAAGTTTCCGTTTGGTATGAGTTATTTAGGTTAAAAAAATAAATAAATAATAATAATAATAATAATAAATAAAAAACAGCAGTAATTTTCCTGTGGCATAAAATGGCAGAGATATTTTTTCAAGAATTTATACAAATTTTATTTTATAATTAAGTCATCATTCATAAATAAATTCAGTTTTTTTTTATTGTGAAAAGTTTTTTTTATTATATCTTTGTAAAATACAGCATTAAATTTTACTTTATTAATAATATTTTTGAACTGACAGCATCGTCAATCTATTCAGTCATTCTTGTCTTTGAGTAGACGTACAAAATTGAAAAACTAGTTCTCACTGACTATGCGAACACTTCTACGAAAGATAAGAAAATGAAAATCCCTAATACTTTAGCAGTACGGGAAAACTCCAGGACATGCGGTGGATGAATAGCATGACTTGGATCCTTTAAAGAGCGGAAATCACCTTGTGCGGGAAAGTTAGCGCAATGAATATTTCCTCACACAACAAAAATTCCCTATCCAAGGGTATGCTTTAGAAAAGTAGCATGCCTTACGGAGTAACCGGTTAGAAGACGCTGTTTTTCCAAGAATTATCTTATGTAACAGAAGACATTTTCTTTTAGAATACTTTTCGAAAATTAAATGAGATAATGGATGGATGAAAGCAAGTGATTAACAAAATCAGCTGTTGAATTATTATGTTTTCTTTCTTTTTTTAATCAAAAAATGTTTGAAGTTTTGATAGTTTTTAGCGGGTATGCAGCGCATGCCTAGCATACCCAGAGAATATGCCACTGATATATATATTAGGGTGGTTCGAAAAAAACTTTTTTTTAAATTTCAGATCGCTATAGTGCACAAAAGTTGCCATTGGTATAGACATGAAAAAAGCACTAATTATTATTTTTTAATAAATTTGTCTTCCGGTCGCGCAATGCCATCGAAGTTAGCAAAAAAATGTGAAAAACCTTAATTTTTCATAAATTTTTTAAGCACGCCAGATGGTTTTAATTGCGTTCCTATACCATGAATTAACTGCTTAAAGTATGTAAAATAAATGTATATGCACTTTTTATACATTTGTTTTATATCTTCCGGTCGCGCAACATAGTACAAAATGAGCAAAATTAGTAGTTTTTGCGAAATTTCAAAGTTTGACTGTTTAGTACATTTTAATCATACGACTTTTAGAGATGCTATAGTTTAATTCTATTACAATAATATATTTAAAATCCAAGCATATAAGATAAACGTGGCTATAAGATAGGCGTGGCGTACGTGACGAATGCCAGCGATGCGCGGTCAGCGCTGCCAGTTGCAGCCATTATCGTTTCCCGCTATTTTCTTCAGTCTGCTCATGCCGCTAGCTCTAGTCAGTACTAGATTGTGTTGTGCTTAAGTCCGTATTCTGCTTTTGCGTTCAGTGTTTGTACTTGAATACGACAGTTATTGATACAATGTATGTACCAATGAAAGTTGGTATAGGTACAATAACTAGAAAAGATTTTGAGTGCCCTATTTTTGGTCGCCCACGAGACTTGTTGCACAACAAGTTTCCTACTCATGAAAATGTCCTTCGCTGCTGCTTTCAACAGAGATTCAACGTAGCTGTAACAATAAACAACAAGAGTGTATCTTTTTCAAGAGTAGCCTCAACAGTAGCAAAGAAAATTATCGGTTTATATGACAAAGCCTCGATCCCAACTGTTATGGAATACAGAGTCATCTAGCTAATTAGTTCTTACTACGAATCATGCAGTAAACTCAAAAATTCGTTTCATCGTGACAAAGATAAACCAGCATTCAAACTTAAACTTGACAATTTCAAGGAGAAAGGATGCTCTCTTTTTGATGTCGCGGCGTGTAAATGTGCAAGTACATAAACCTTAATTCCAAAGGTGGAATATTTTTTCTTCTTTCACAAATGCAGTTCACACTTAGAGGACATACTCATGTATCTGGAGATTTCTTACATGAACAGTCATTAGCAACAATTACACATTTACACTCCGCGATATCAAAAAGAGAGCATCCTTTCTTCTTCAAATTGTCAAGTTTAAGTTTGAATGCTGGTTTATTTTTGTCACGATGTAACGACTTTCTGAGTTTACTGTATGATTCGTAGTAAGAACTAATTAGCTGGATGACTATGTACTCCGTAACAGTTGGGATCGAGGCTTTGTCATATAAACCGATAATTTTCTTTGCCACTGTTGAGGCTTCTCTTGAAAAAGATACACTCTTGTAGTTTATTGTCACAGCTAAGTTGAATCTCTGTTGAAAGCAGCAGCGAAGGACATCTTCATGAGTAGGAAGGTTGTTGTGTAACAAGTCTCGTGGGTAACCAAAAATAGAGCACTTAAAATCTTATCTAGTTATTGTACCTATACCAACTTTCTTTGACACATCCATTGTATCAATAACTGTCGTATTCAAGTACAAACACTGAACGCAAAAGTAGGCAGAAAAATAAGGACTTAAGTAAAACACAATGTAGTACTGATTCGAGCTAGCTGCATAAGCAGACTGAAGAAAATAGCGGGAAACGATAATGGCTGCGACTGGCTGCGCTGCGCGCGCATCGCTGGCATTCGTCACGTACGCCACGTCTATCTTATAGCCATGTTTATCTCTTATGTTTGGATTTTAAATATATTATTGTAATAGAATTAAACTATAGCATCTCTAAAAGTCGTATGATTAAAATGTACTAAACAGTCAAACTTTGAAATTTTGAAAAAACTACTAATTTTACTCATTTTGTACTATGTTGCGCGACCGGAAGATATGAAACAAATATATAATAAGTGCATATATATTGATTTTACATACTTTTAGTAGTTAATTCATGGTATAGGAACGCAATTAAAACAATCTGGCGTGCTTAAAAAAAACTATGAAAAATTAAGGTTTTTCACAATTTTTTGCTAACTTCGATGGCATTGCGCGACCGGAAGACAAATTAATAAAAAAATAATAATTAGTGCTTTTTTCATGTCTATACCAATGGCAACTTTTGTGCACTATAGCGATCTGAAATTAAAAAAAAAATTTTTTCGAACCACCCTAATATATATATATATATATATATATATATATATATATATATATGTGTGTGTGTGTGTGTGTGTGTGTGTAAATATATATATATATACATATATAGCGTAGGAGTATTAATTAAAGAATCAAACTAATGTATGAACCCCATGGCAGAAAATGCGAGACGCGCGACATGCGTCGCAGATTTTTTTTTAGTCTGCAGATTATTTCCAAATCAGCATTATGCAGAAATTCCCAAATCTCTCGATTTTGGCAGGAAAGATGGCGATTTTCAATCTTTTTGCATCCACAGCGTAATTGTCAATATTCATTTTAAACATGCTTTATTAAATTCTAGAACCTATACAGAGGTAGAACTGTTTAATATCTCTCACTCAAGTAATTTTTTGTGACCCCCCTTCCCCTTACACCTATTAAAGATCAGCGATCACACAGATCGCGGAATCTTTGCGATTTCAAAATTTTTCCCCCATCAGCAACATAAATGTCAGTATTCTTTTTAAACTTACTTAATTAGATTCCAGAACCTATAAAGAAGTACAATTGTTCAATATATCACTCCTATTTGTTTTAGTCCCCCCCCCCCCAATAACAATCAGTGATCCAACGTTCCACAAAAGCGTTGTAATTTTTAATCTTCTTTCATCCGCAGCATAAATGTCAGTATTTATTAAAAACACGCTTTATTATATTCTAGAACCTATGAAAAGTAAAATTGTTCAATATCTCTTACTCGTGTAATTTTTTGTGACCCCCCTCCCCACCCCCTCACGAAATTCTTGTGATTTCAAATCTTTCTCCATCCGCAACATAAATCTCAATGTTCTTTTTAAACTTATTTACTTAGATTGCAGAACATATAAAAAAAAAACTAGTATGTTGTGGCCACCACAAGACTTTCTTCTATATTTACCTATACATATTCAATCAGTAACAATATTTAAAAAAAAAAAAAAAAAAAAAAAAGTACGATTTTTTTTTTTTTTTTTTTTTTTTTTTTTTTTGTTAAAAGTGAAAAAAATCGATAACTTTGTTTTAAATTATCACAGATTTATAGTTCAACCATTCGTTTTAAAGGTATTGACGAGACCTTTCGAAAGATACCCATCTTGAAAATTTATCCCCCCGGGGGGGGGGGGGGGGGGGGGGGGGGTACTTCCACCCCAGGGGGGGAAGCGATGCCCCCCATGCAGAAAATTTTTTTCCTAGTTACATACTACTATTATCAATAATTCATATTAATTTTACAATCACAAGTTTAAAACAACTCTAATTATGCACATTTATACGAATTTTTGTCCTATTCTGCCATGTTAAAAATTTAGATAAAATGCTATCACAGCACCACCTGTTGAGCTATTGATCCCCAAACATAATCAGCACCAGTTTATGTCCGGGACCAACTAAATACCAAGTTTGGTTAAATTTCGTTAATAAAAAAAAAAAAAAAAAAAAAAAAATTGCGATATTTTTCTAAGTTTTTTTTTGTTAAAAGTAAAAAAAATCGATAACTTTGGTTTAAATTATCACAGATTTATCGTTCAACCATTCGTTTTAAAGGTATTGACGAGATCTTTCGAAAGATACCCATCTTGAAATTTTGCCCCCCCGGGTGGGAACTTCCCTTCCCGGTGGGGGGGCAACCGATGCCCCCACATGCACAAAAATTTTTTCCTAGTTAACTACTACTATTATCAACCTGATCTTTCGAAAGATACCCAATGTGAAAATTTACCCCCCCTGGGGGGGTATTTTTCCCCTAGGGGGGGGAAGCGATGCCCCCCCATGCAGAAAATTTTTTTCCTAGTTACATACTACTATTATCAATAATTCATATTAATTTTACAATCACAAGTTTAAAACAACTCTAATTATGCACATTTATACGAATTTTTGTCCTATGCTGCCATGTTAAAAATTTAGATAAAATGCTATCACAGCGCCACCTGTTGAGCTATTGATCCCCAAACATAATCAGCACCAGTTTATGTCGGGGACCAACTAAATACCAAGTTTGGTTAAATTTCGTTAAAAAAAAAAAAAAAAAAAAAAATTGCGATATTTTTCTAAGTTTTTTTTTTGTTAAAAGTAAAAAAAATCGATAACTTTGGTTTAAATTATCACAGATTTATCGTTCAACCATTCGTTTTAAAGGTATTGACGAGATCTTTCGAAAGATACCCATCTTGAAATTTTGCCCCCCCGGGTGGGAACTTCCCCCCCCGGTGGGGGGGCAACCGATGCCCCCACATGCACAAAATTTTTTTCCAAGTTAACTATTACTATTATCAACGAGACCTTTCGAAAGATACCCATCTTGAAAATTTACTTCCCCGGGGGGGGATTTTCCCCCCCAGGGGGGGAACCGATGCCCCCCATGCACAAAATTTTTTTCCTAGCTAACTACTACTATTATCAATAATTCATATTAATTTTACAATCACAAGTGTAAAATAACTCTCTTTATGCCCATTTATACGGAATTTTGTCCTATGCTGCCATGTTAAAAATTTGCATAAAATGCGATCACAACGCCACCTATTGAGCGAGTGATCCCAAAATCTAATCAGCACCAGTTTATGTCAGGGTGCAACTAAATACCAAGTTTGGTTAAATTTCATTCATTGGTTCGTGAGATACAGCGTCCACAAAAAAATGATACAGACAGACAGACAGACAGACATTTTCTAAAAACTATTAATTCGTGTTCTCCATATCCCAAAACATGTAAATCCATCAAAAAGTGGACTTCGAAAATTTTCGCGAATCCAATACTTTCTCTATATTACATATAGAAGAAAGTAAAAATTAGAATTGTTCAATATTTCTCACTCCTATATTTGTTTTACTCTCCCCCCCCCCCCCCCCCATCCCCCACTCCACATTACGCTAATGACAGGCAATCAAACGCTTCACAGAAGCATTGTGATTTTCAAACGTTTTCCATCCACAGCATAAATGTCAATTTCATTAAACTTACTTTATTAGATTCTATAATGAATAAAGAAGTAGAATTGTTCAATATTTCTCATTCATATAATATTTTGGTGCCCTCCCCCCCATTACCATTTAGAACCGATCGGTAATGAAACTTGCTGCAGAAGTGTTGTGATTCTCAATCTTTCTTTGTATGCAGCCTAACTGTCAATATTCTGTTTAAACTTGTTTCATTAAATTGCAGAACCTGTTTAGAGGTAGAATTGTTCAATATCACTCACTACTCATGTAATTTTTCTTGTTGCTTCTTTGAATATATACAAGATTTTGTATCAATTTCAAAGTTTGAGGATCTTGACACCTTTTTGCTTGAATACCAGTGTTTTTGTAAATGAATCGCTAGCACTATAGAAGAAGAAAGTGGATCTGAAAGGATCATAGGTTTGTCAAAGAAAATACCTGTTTGTTTATTAAGTTACTTAAATTTGCAGTTTCAATTCCAGTATCGGAAAATTTCTGTAAAAGTTGGGGCTCAGTCATTTAGATGGTGAGCAAAATGCAATTAAGATGTAGAGATGGCAATGACAAACAAGCTGTAATTGTTGATAAAAGAAAGTTTATATGTCTTAATATCCATCCATTTGGTTACACAGGAACCAGAAAATTTTAGAAAGTTGCATTAATTTCAATGTTTAGAGTCTCTTACCACAAGTATTTTACTAGAGTCAGTACGACAAAGTCATAAACAAAGATAGTTTTTATACAAAATGAAGGATAATGTGGCTAATGCCAATTCTTTACCTAGCTCTATGTAATCGAAATTTTATAACTACAATGCTTTGACACATCTAACTGATTAATAACATTAGATAAATGCAAACTTGTGATAAAAATATGCTTACTGAATCTAGTAATTTTTTTTTTTCTGTAACTTATTGTGAAATTATACTGCAGATTATTTTTTAATGCCCAAATAGTTGTCGCAGATTGGCAGAAAAATTTCTGCTACTGGGTGTATGAAGAATTTTTTCCTTTTGCTTTACTTTCTTCTATATAAGAAAAAAGTATTGGATTCGTGAAAATGATCGAACTCCAGTTTTCGATAGATTTACATGTTTTGAGATGTCCTGAACAGGATTTGACTGTTTTTAGAAAATGTTTGTCTGTGTGTGTATCACAAATTTTGTGGACTCAATATGTCCCGAACCAATACACGAAATTTAACTAAACTTGGTATTTTGCTGGACTCTGATTTAAACTGGTGCTGATTACATTTGGGGATCAATTGCTCAATAGGTGGCATTGTGATATCATTTTTCTAAATTTTTAACACAGCGCTATAGGACAAAATTTCATAAAAAGGTACTTAATGAAAGTTCTTTTTAGCATATGATTGTAAAACTAATATGAGTTATTGATAATAGCAGCAGTAAACTAGAAAAAAAAAGCTTTGCATGTAGGAGCAACGCTTCCTCAACTGGGGGGGGGGGGGGGGAAGACCCCTCACCCCCTCAGGGATGTAATATGGGTACCTTTTGAAAGAACTCATCAATATATTTAAAATGAATGGTTGTACCATAGATCTGTGACAATTTAAAACAAAGTTATCGATTTTTTTCCTTTATAATAAAAATATATAAAATAATTGCATTTCTTTTGATATTGACACAAAATTGACTTACTGTTGGATTTTAGTGTTATAATTTTGTGAGATAAAAATCATATGCATTCATGATAAAAAATAATTTTAATAAATAATAATTTAATAAATAAATTTGTGCTGCAAGAATTTGTGTAAATTTATATAAAAGAAAGTTTTCTGGTGGCAACAACATACCAGTTTTTAAATATAACTCATAGAGAGGCCATGGAAAATTTTAAATTTTCTAATAGTTACAATAATGTATTTGTTGACTTGAATTGTATCCAAGATTAAAAAAAAAAAAATAATAATAATAATTAAAATACATCTGCAAATGTAAATATATCTCCATGACTAATAGCTGATGAAACAGCCATTGGGCAGTAATAGTACTCAGAGGGTGTCTGGGAGGAAAAAATTTAAAAATTCTCAAATATTTTTCTCACATCTTTCCTTCAATTCCCTGTTACTGCTTGGCCAAGGATTAAAGATAGGTCATGTCCTTTGAAGGTGAGAAGAAAACGAATCTATTCTATAATAATTATAAGATAAAAAACTTTTTGTATACCATGTTTTTAAATTTTCTGTTGAATCATAGCTACAGAACTACATTAGCACTTTATCAATGTGTAGAAAATTTTTAAAGTGATAATAGCATCAATTTTTGTGAGATGCATAATTTAACTTTTTACAATTCTTTAACATTTACATATGTTAATTAAATGTATTTATTTTTATGTTGAAAGAAAATGAACTCGTAAATTTCTTTTGGTAACAATTAAATTATAGCTAATATTTTAATGGCTATTTTTAAAGCTATTAGGAGGTTATTTTCATATTTTAATTAATTAAAAGAAAACTAATCAAAAATTCGAAAATCAGGCTTTGAAGTTCTGTGTTGTCATCGAGTTCTGAGCTATTCTAAAAGTTTCAAATGCCTAGCTAGTAGGGAAGTTAGTTAAAAATCGATTGCAAGATTTGTACCGGACAAACAAACAAGAATCGAAGTTAATAAAAACATGGTAAAATAGGGTAAGAGGTCTTTTAATTTCATTACTGATTTCATCAGAGGGTGACTCTTCACATCCTTCCAACTTCCAAAGTATGTTCCTCCTCCATTTTTTCGCAACATGCCAATGTCTGGCCGAGCAGTACTTGTATTTTTTTCTCTCTGTTGAAAACAATGCCAGCCATGCCATTTTTTAGTGTGGTTGGTTCCCTATCTTCAACTCTAAAGATTGTTACACACATCTGGAGGAAAAATTCCGTGTTAAAATATTCATAGTCAATGATGTTGAAGCCAGTACCATAAATGATATTTTAAAAGTATTGACATCCTTATGATGAAAATATCCCCAAAAATAGGTGTTTATGTGAAATTTTTTCCTATTTCGCTATGTTGAGAAATTTATAAATTTCATATAACTTACAAAGTTTTCAGAGAAGAATTTTCATAGTTAATGACATTCATGCCAGCATCATAACTAATATTTTAAAGCTCGTCTAACATCTTTACAATAAAAATGTTTCTTTTAATGCAAATTTAAGCAAAAAAATTGCCTGTATTCTGATGTTAAGAAAATCATACATTTTTAATAACTTATGAAGCTTTTAAATTAGAATGCTGCAAATCAATAGAATTCTTTCCAGTATCATAAGAAATGCAGTATAGGACTGAAAATATGGAATTGCGAAATGACCCAAAATCCAGAACGTTTTGAAATTCCAATCATTCCGTACTGAACACTCTGAGGGAAAAAAAAAGGGTAGGGGAAAAAAACTATGTTTCCAGTAAATTATGGTAACTTAATTCAATTTTAACAAGTTTTTTTTTTTCTCTCTCCATTAAATAATTTCTAACCATTTTCCACTTCTTTCTAAAACAACGGGCAGACGATCAGCCTATTTTCACTTTCTTCTATATGTAATATAGAGAAAGTATTGGATTCGCGAAAATTTTCGACCTCCGTTTTTTGACGGATCTACACGTTTTGGGATGTCCTGAACACGAATTGATAGTTTTTAAAAAATGTCTGTCTGTCTGTCTGTGTGTGTGTCTGTCTGTATCATTTTTTTGTGGACGCTGTATCTCACGAACATATGAATGAAATTTAACCAAACTTGGTATTTAGTTGCACCCTGACATGAACTGGTGCCCATTAGATTTGGGGATCAATAGCTCAACAGGTGGCGCTGTAATCGCATTTTATGCAAATTTTTAACATGGCAGCATAGGACAAAATTCCGTATAAATGGGCATAATGAGAGTTATTTTAAACTTGTGATTGTAAAATTAATTTGAATTATTGATGATAGTAGTAGTTAACTAGGAAAAAAAATTTGTGCATGGGGGGCATCGGTTCCCCCCCAGGGGGGAAAATCCCCCCCCCCCGGGGAAGTAAATTTTCAAGATGGGTATCATTCGAAAGATCTCGTCAATACCTTTAAAACGAATGGTTGAACCATAAATCTGTGATAATTTAAAACAAAGTTATCGATTTTTTTTACTTTTAACAAAAAAAAAAAAGGAAAAAAAAATTTTTTTTTTTTTTTAATTTTTTTTTTTTTTATATTGTTACTGATTGAATATGTATAGGAAAATATAGAAGAAAGTCTTGTGGTGGCCACAACATACTAGTTTTTCTTTCTCTACATTTATATTCAAAGGTTTTGTTTATCGTTCCAATGAGTAAAGAGATAACAGGATTGTGTGTTTATCTTTGTAATTATAAGCATTTGAGCTTTATTATTTTTTTTTTTTATTTAAGAAATAATTTAATAGGATTAAATAAATGAAGCTTTGCACTTTCGGGTCTATCATGTGGACCACATTATAGTCTGTTTAGAAATGCAGTATTTTCACTATAGTGGGAATGCTGTTCCTATTTTATTAATTTTATTTCTGTTATTTAACCACCATAGTTTTATAATAATTAAAGTTTTTAATTATCATTCACACGGTATAAAATTATATTGGAATATGTCAGTCATTATTTCTTTGGTGCTTAATTATAAGGGTTGGGCTAAATTTAAAAAAATGTCCAGTAAATCGATATATTTTTTTAAAGTTTCTAAAATCCAGAATGGCGTCGATCCCGCGGTTTCCGGATTTTCGGTCCCATACATACTGTATTTAGAACTTGCCCAATCTTTCTATGATCATTTGTTCTGGAGATAATGCATATGTTACCGTTAAAACGCGAAATCCGTTAATCTGCAGATTACCTAGCTAATCTGCAGATTAACTAAAATGACCCGTTAAAGTGCGGAATAAAGAGTTTTCCTCATTTTAACTAGGTAATCTGCAGATTAACGGCTTCAGTATCGTTAAAGTTCAAATGTTTGTTTCGAGCCTTAGTTTTTTTTTACATTCACTATGACGTCAAACAGCCATGTGATACAGATACGCGAATGACCTTCAAACATAACTAAAACTTTTACCCCTTCTCTTCCGCACTTCCGCTACACTGTGGGGCTGTGGCTGTGGCTGTGATGATAAACCGACAAACGGCAAACGGAAATTGTGGAGGATGGAAGCCATGATTAGATTTATTATGACTAACACAAAATTTAAAGTAACAAGTAAGTTATAATTGTTTTAATTTTGATTTTATTTCTATCTTTTATAATTCTGTCAATATAAGTTTGATAAGGGTTTGCATTTTATTAATGAAATGTAATCTTAATTAAAAGCTGTCTCTCGTGAAACTCCATTTTGAATTATGAATATTAGATTTAGATTACAGTAATTATATCCTTCCGAACTAAAACTATTAAACCATAACTTTTTAAAACTAATTTATTTTAAAATTGGTTTAATTACTATTACTTACTGGAAAAAAAAAGAAAAAAAGATGTATTAATTATTAACTTTGAAAAATATTATGGCATTTAATAAATACTTAATATGAAATTTTTGTACATTTTTTAGCATTTCATTACATTTTTTTTTCTTTCCGTTTCAAGTTTCCTGTACATATTTTATATATCATGATTATATTTTTATTTATTTATTTTTTAAATTTTGTTCGCTTTTTCAGATAATTTCGTTGTAGTTTATCACGTAAAAAGTGTTAATAAAGGTTTTTTTTGTAAAATTAATATATTTGCTAAACTTGTACAGATATATGTATATGCTGCAAAATATAGTTTAATAAAACATTGAAAACTGTCATTTTAATTTTCATGCATTCTAAAAAATGTTAAAGCAGTTTTAATTATTTGAAGTATTTCTTAAATAATGCTTCTGATTTGTCTAATTTAATATTTCTAGTAATATTTTATATAATTTAATACTTCTAGTATTTAAATAGTAATAGCAATATAAGTTGTTAATAAAACTTTTTTTTTTTTAATTTTAAATTGTTAAATATTTTTATTTTGAAAAGAAATCGGTACTGTATTACAATTCTAACATTCATTTATAAAATAGAATTTATTGAAAGCTATTAAAGCTATTATATTTCATATTAAAAATGCATAACATCTTCAAACTTATATTGACAGAATAAAAAAGATGAAATAAATAAAAAATAAAACAAATATAACTTTAAAAGATATAAAAATTAAAACACATACAGATTAAAATAAGTAAAGAAAGAAATAAAAAAGAAAAGAAAACTATTTTTTTTCCGAATGAAAAAACAAATACAACACAGCGTGCTGTAAAATTACAACACCAGATATCTTATTTTCACTTTAACTAGTGCCTAGTAGGTAATGTGCAGATTATCTAGGTAATTCGCAGATTACCTAGGTAATTTGAGAAATAAGACAATTTTCCTCACTTTAACGGATCACTCTAGTTAATGTGCAGATTACCTAGCTAATCTGCAGATTAACTGATTTCTGCACTTTAGCGGTAACACATACAACATACTCTACCCTATCCCTTTTAACAAAGAGTGTCTATTTGAAAGTGGTGTATTTCTGAGACATTTGAACATGGCAATTTAAAACCTAGGTTGGTTCAGCCAGCCAGAAAAGAAAATCCTACACTGAGACAGAACTGAACATGGCTGCTTTGGTCACTATTGGAGATGATTTCCTATGATTCATTGGCTGTATGAGTACATTGATGGTTCTACTACTGGTGCTGATCTTAATGCTGGTGCAGGGGTTTATTCTCAGCACTTTAGCAGAGCTGTTGGGAGCAAATTGCATTAATTATAATGCTAAAGTGGCTGTTGTCCAATGGGCTTTGATTGAAATCAGTAAAAAAGATTATCTGAACAGTATAATATTCATTGATCATATTTTTTAACTATGAGCCTGTTCGTAGTTGTCAACTTGTGATTAATTATTTGAAGATAAGGGATGTGATGTTACCCTGCAGTGGATACCAAGTAATTGTGAAAATGTGGGTAATAACGAGTTTGCTGACCAAGGCTAATTCTGACCTCCCTCAACTTGATCCTCCTCTTTGCTATCACAGAGCTAGGAGAATCATCAAGTACCTGATTTACCTGTAAGAGATAGAGATTCTGTGAATAAAAAAATTTGGGGCTCTTTATTGGCAAGCTCCATTCCTTGCGACTTGCCTAAAAAAGTTGGTGTAGCTAACTTTAGAATAAAAACTGAACATTAGTATCTCACAAAACACCTGCATAGATTTGGTTTTGCACATTCCCCAACTTGCCCATTATTAATACTGACGACATATGTGGTGCGATTTTGATTCTTGTTCTGGAGTTGACAACATGAAGAGGTTAATGCTGTTTAAAATTATTGCAAGTTTTTAGGTACTTCAGAATTACATTGAACTGTCCATTATAGACTAATAGCAGAGGGGGGAAAAAATTAAAAAACACATACAAAATAACCTATGGACAAATACCATAACAATTTTGTGATATCCAGATTCTTTATGCCTCAAAATGTATAAGGGGAAAAAAAAAGGAGATAAAAAATATTCAGGATTATCTGTAGTGTGATGCTGATGGGGAACTAAAAAGCAAGAAAACAAAAGAGAACTTCAATTGTTGGTATTTATGATATAATTTATTCCTAAAATTTATGAAAATGAATGAAATTTTCTTCTTTGTTTTGTGAAGATTAACCCCTTGAACTGCAATTTATTTTCAGTCAGCACTGCTCATACAGACAATTTAATTTTCTTAGTTTTAAGAAGAGGGATTGATATAGAAACTTACAGTTTTGTTGCTCAAATAATTTGTTATTATTAAAAATAATATTTGTTTCACATATTTATATGAATGTTTATTGTTATATATACATATAAGAACATAATTAGTGTCGGGAAATTCACGACGAGCTCGACTATTCATTTCAGTTCATGGGGAGCGATTCCATACCAACTCACCTAATGAGGGTTGCATGACCGACTTGGATTTTCTTTAAATTTGGTACACAGATTGACGATATAGAGGCATGAAAAAGTCCAAATTTTTAGCTACCTGCTCCACTTATTTATAGATATACAGGTCCTCAAAGTTTGTCCGCTCCCTCAAAATACCAAAAAATTGATGTTATTTAATTTTTTTTTCTTAAAAATTGTACTCATGCAATATGAAAGTGTTAGGTATCTATGGAAACTAGTTATTCCAGACATTCAGAAAAAAAATACTACAATGTTTATAATGAAAATCGTTAAGGTACAGTACTCTTAGAAGTTGCAACCACAAAAATTTGATTTTCCCGATTTTGTTAAAATTTAGACATCAATTCCAAAAAAAGGAAAATAAAACCACAGGTTTACTCACTTTCTGGTAGAGTACAGGTGTTCATCATAAATTACTACACAATAAATTACTTGGGTTTCTCACTCCTTCTTGGAAATATTTAAGCTTAAAGACAAACCATAGGACAGAAACATGCAATTTCGGCCATCTTGACAGCCATTTTACTCCTAAAGGGGGAGCACTAGAAACTTTTTTATTTTTTTTTAAATAAGCTACTGATGTGTTAACTATTCACAGGAAAAGAGTATACTTTTGGTTATTATTTGCATAAAGATATATCCTGCTGATAGTATATGCAAGTTTTTCTGTAATACCATATGCTTGTGTTCCCCCTCTCATAGACTTAACATTAATAAAAAGGAAAAATAATAATGCATATTAATAGCTGCACTATCTATACAAGAATTGAAGAAATTTAATATATTAAATTATTTAATAATAATTAAAAAAAAAAATAATTTGTACATTTTATAGCAAAATTAGATATTTGATGAAAACAAGAAATAGAATTTTTCCAAAACCCGACGTTGTCCATCTTTAATTATAAAGTACAAAATAATTTCTTGTAAAATCAATCAAAATAAAGGAGCTATAAATATTCATTTCATAAGCAAATATATTTGAAATACAGCAATATATTAAAAATTGATGTGTACAGAATTTTATTCAACTGCAAGCATAAGTTCCTGTATTTTTTTCACAGTATCAAACATGCATCCTGTGGCTGCTGCTGCTGATGGCATTGGTACTATAACTAACAGGTGCTTGTATGAAATCCAGCATGTATCTGGTTTCTCTGGCCAGTAAAAGTTTTGGCAGGGGCCATGAGGATGCATAAATTGTAATTGAACATCACCTTTTTCAAAACAATTTTCTAAGACAGCTCCTAACCACCATTTCTTATCATACATGCAAGCAACACAGATACTTCAATCTGATTCGATATGTTTGTAATGTAGATACAATGGAAACTAAAAGCACAGATAATACTGATAGGAATAAATTTATGATAATCCCTGATACCCTCAATTCTTACAGCGAAAATTAGTCTTTCAGAAAGCAATGATCTTGTTTCTGCTACATATTCTTCAGATGCAAAGAAAAATTTAATATTTTTAAAATTACCTGTGCAATAATGAAACAAATCACATGGAGAAATTATCTGATCCTTGTAAGCACGTTGCAAGCTCGTTCTGTAAGCAGACCTTTTAACTGTGCCTCCAGTAGCATCACAGGGGCTTTTGCCATGGGAAATGGCAAAAAAATGTCACTCAGCATTTAGTTTGAAATCATCTTTATGTTGGCATAAATTTAAAAAGTTTTTCTTATTTTTGTACTGCGCTGAGCTACCACCACTGAAATAAATTATTTTCTATATGTCTGGATATTGTGATGTTAAATATGGAATTACAGGCCTTTAAAAAGAAACTACTGCCACTGTATCATGTGTCAAACAGTCACTGATAATACACATAGAAATAACTTTTAGATTATAATTTGGCTGAACATACGCTAAAAAAGGATGGAGTGTAGCGTGTGTGTTTTCCCAGTGATATCCCTGTATTGCATCCTGTACAAAAAAAGTAAAATTTTCAGAAAAATCAAGTAATAAAATGCACTCATTGTTAGGTTACATTTATTTTCCATTACCAATGCCTCTTGTATTTACCCTCCTTCACTGTATAATAGATCATTCCAATAACGACTGGCGCGCCACCACTTGGACTGTTTTTGTACGGCGCATCTTTTACCTGTACCTTGTTGAATATTTGTTTCTCTATATGTAACTATGTGATGTGAGTGTTCGTCTAATTAAAAGTGTTTCGTTTTAATATGGACTCATCAATATGCATTATAATTTGCGTGCTCTGCCTTCTAAGCCCAATAGGTTATGGGCCCAGAGCAAATTAATTTTTTATTTACGATAAATAGACTTTTATCTGTTAGATAGACGACCACGTTTAAAAATGGCGTCTTATGGAACACTACGTATTGAAACTTTAAACAAAGATAATTACGAGACATGGAAGATACAAATGAAGGCACTCTTAATAAAAAATGAATCCTGGATTTATGTATCTGGCTCTAAACCAAAGCCAGAGCTCACGGCAGGTGATGCGACATCAAAAGAAGCGTTCGATAAATGGACTAATTTGGATGAAAAGGCCAAAGCCGACATAATTTTGTGTATATCGCCTTCTGAACTGAAACAAATAAAAAACTGTGAAACATCCCTGGATATATGGAAAAAATTAGAAGAAATATATCAATCTAAAGGCCCCGCTAGAAAAGCGTCACTGTTAAAATCGCTTATTCAACATAAAATGGCAGATTCCTCTTCTGTGAGCATTCGAGATCATCTTCGAAAGTTTTTTGACATAGTCGATAAACTATCTGAAATGGACATTAGAATAGATGATGAATTGTTAAATGTGATGTTGTTATACAGCCTATCATCCAGTTATGAAAATTTTCGGTGCGCAATAGAATCCAGGGATGAGCTACCGAAACCAGAAGTACTACGAATAAAAATAGTAGAAGAAAACGACGCCAGACCGAACGATGGAGCGTTCATGACTGGGAATTTCCGAAAGAAACCTGCTCCGTGGAATAAAAATAAAAGGAATCCTAAGATTACTGAACAGTACACTCAGAACGAAAGAGATAATTCAAAAATTACTTGCTGGAAATGTAAACGTATCGGCCACCGTGCAAATCAGTGTGAAAAAGATAAATCATTTAAATATCGACAAAACAGTTTAGGACTACTGGCCAGCACAAATTCAACGAATACGAACATATTATTCAAAGAACAATCCGAGAATCTTTGGTGTGTCGACAGCGGCTGTACTCGACACATGGGGAAGGATGACTCCAATTTTCACGATTTAAAGGATACAGATATAAAATCTGTAAATTTAGCGAATAATGAAACAACTGATGTGTCCGGTGTTGGTAAAATATTGATTAAAACAAAAGTCAATTCAAAACTTCAAAATGTAGAGATCAACGACGCTCTATTGGTTCCAGAATTGAAAACGAACTTATTGTCCGTGTCACAAATGTGCGACAAAGGTTTCACTGTAACTTTTAAAGACAAATGTGCTATTATAAATAACAGACAAAAAAATGTGACTCTAATTGCGGACAGAAAAAATTAACTTTATTATCTGCGGGATAATAATGCAAATATAAATAATGCAGTTAATTTTTCGAGTGAATCAATCGATAGTTCTAAAAATATTTTTGCCAATGTAGAAAAATGGCATTGTAGAATGGGTCATCTAAATGTAAAAGATTTGATTGATTCAAATTTAAAAGGTCATATTAGGGGGTTAAATATTAAAAAGGCATCCGACTTCAATTGTGAAGTTTGCGCGTTAAATAAAATGACCCGTGCTCCTTTTCCTAAGCACTCAGATCGTGTTATAAAAATGTTAGAAATAGTTCATTTGGATCTTTGTGGGCCTATTAGGGTTCCCTCAATAGGTAAGTCCCTTTATTTTATTACTTTTATTGATGATTATTCTCGTTATTGTGCAGTAAAATTCTTAAAAACTAAAGATGAGGCATTGAATGCTTTTAAAGAAATCAAACTTCTTTGGGAAAATGAAAAATCTATAAAAATAAAAAAATTCATGAGTGATAATGGGGGTGAATTTATTGGAACTGAATTTGAAAATTTCTTGAAAGAAAATGGTATTCAGCATAGATTAACAACCCCTTATTGCCCGGAACAATCAGGTGTTTGTGAAAGGAAGAAGGAAGAATAGAACTCTCGTTGAAATGGCCCGTTGTCTATTATCACAATCAAAATTACCCTTAAATTTATGGGCAGAAGCTATTAATACTTCTAATTATATAAGAAATAGATGCCCAACAAAAGCTTTAAATGGAAAAACCCCATATGAATTATGGAATAATATAACACCTAACGTTAGCTATTTTAAATCTTTTGGTTGCACTTCTTATTATTTCAATAACCATCCTAAACATAAATTTTCCCCAAGGTCTAAAAAAGGGATATTTGTGGGTTATTCAGAAAATTCTAAAGCATTTCGTATTTATCTTCCTGAATCAAACACAGTAATTATATCCCGTAGCGTAAAATTTTTTGAAGCGAAATCTAATGATGTTTCAAAAATAGGTCAATTGTATCCAGATGTTTTTGAAAGAGAAATACAATTAAGCGAATCGCAAAATGACTCACACATGCAGCAGGCAGAAGAAAAAATTTCTCCTCCTCAAATAAAATATGAAAAAGATGAACTGTCACGTGACTCAGAATCGGCGCTCGAAGATAAAAATATATTGTCACTGCGTAATCGCGAAATAATTAGGGAGCCGGAATCAATTGTGAATGCTGTTTATAGTTTTAATTCGGAAATAGAAACAAATAATGCCTTGAAAAGTCCGGAAGCTTCGAATTGGTATAAATCAATGACTGACGAAATAAAAGTAATATTAAAAAATGATACATTCGAAGTAGTAGAAAGGCCCCAGAAAAAATGCATAAAAGGCAGATTTGTCCTTACAAATAAATATGATCAACATGGATCTCTTTTGAAATATAAAGCGAGATTAGTAGCTTGCGGATTTAGTCAAAAATTTGGTATAGATTTTCGTGAAATTTCTCCGGTAGCAAAAATGGGATCTATTAGAATCTTAGCAGGTTATGTTGCAAAATTAGGAATAAAAATACATCAATTTGACATAACGTCAGCATATTTGAATGGAAAATTAGATGAGGAAATTTTTATGGAAGTTCCCGATTACTTTAAAGAAATACTTCAAATAATTATAAATGAAAATTGCGATAGGGACATATCTGATAAAGCAGCCGAGATTCTTAAATATCTAAATGTAGGGAATAAAGTTCTTTTGTTAAAAAGATCGCTCTATGGCCTCAAGCAGGCCGGGAGGTGTTGGAGGAACACTAAATTAAATAAAATTTTGAATGATTTCGGAGCAAAACAAACAAATGCAGATCCATGTTTATATTATATTAAAAGTGATAAAGGGTTGACACTTATAATGATTTACGTTGATGACATATTGTTTATGTCACAGGACCCTGATATGTTAGAAAACTTCAAAATTCATCTTAATGAAAAACTAGATGTTAAATATTCAGGCATAGTTAAATATTGTCTAGAGATAAATTTTCAGTTAGAAAATGGCCTTATAACAATGAGTCAACATAGTTATATTAGAGAGCTCTTAAAGCGTTTTGGCATGACAGAAGCCAAGCCCGTAGCTTGTCCTATGGATACAAGCATTCGATTAAAAAAGGCCGAAAAATGTTGTGAAAACGAATATCCCTACCGTGAATTAGTTGGAAGTTTGATGTATCTTGCAACTTCCACCAGGCCGGACATTGCAAATTCCGTCAGTCAATTAAGTCAATTTCTAACTTGTTTTGATAAAACTCATTGGACTGCCGCTAAACGAGTTTTACGATACTTAAAGAAAACAATAAATTTTGGACTTGTATTTAGAAAAAGTAATGAGCCTTTGTTCGGTTACACTGACGCGGATTGGGGGAATTGCCTCGATGACCGTAGGTCATATACAGGTTACTGTTTCATTTTTTGCGGGAGTGCAATTACATGGGAAAGCCGTAAACAGTGTACCGTAGCTCTCTCATCAACGGAAGCCGAATATATGGCTTTATCCGATGCCACTAAGGAAGGGATATATTTATGTAAATTACTAAATGAGTTATCTGAAGGCAAAATTGAAAAAGTGAGTATATTTACAGATAACTTAGGATCTATTAAATTAGCTGAAAATCCGATCTTTCATAAGCGCACCAAACATATAGACATTAGGCATCATTTCATAAGGGATGCACTGAAAGATGGAATTATTGATTTAAATTTTGTGTCTACTGAAAATATGGGGGCTGATATTCTTACAAAAGCATTAATATCATCAAAACATTACAACTGTTGTAAAATTATGGGATTGGAAGATGTAACATTGTTATTTAGGTAAATACGTCGACATTGTGGGGGGGTGTTAGGTTACATTTATTTTCCATTACCAATGCCTCTTGTATTTACCCTCCTTCACTGTATAATAGATCATTCTAATAACGACTGGCGCGCCACCACTTGGACTGTTTTCGTACGGCGCATCTTTTACCTGTACCTTGTTGAATATTTGTTTCTCTATATGTAACTATGTGATGTGAGTGTTCGTCTAATTAAAAGTGTTTCGTTTTAATATGGACTCATCAATATGCATTATAATTTGCGTGCTCTGCCTTCTAAGCCCAATACTCATCTGGTTTTAGTTCTGCTTTTCTTGTTTTTAAATACCCTGATTGAGATTTTGCAATGTAATGGTGTTTTGCCTAAGACTTCATTTTCAATAAAAGTTCAGATTTAAAATCAGGTGCAGACAAAGTAATTTAATGAGTGTTGAATGGACTGTAGTTATCCACCGTTGAAACATCACTTCAGATTCTTAATCATAATCATCCATTAACATACCTAAAAATTCTTCAAATGCAGTTTGGAGTGGACACTGTGAACAAAATCCTAACATACATGCTTCATTGTTAATGTCACACACATAATGAGACAAAAAAATCACCGATAGATGGTTTAATAGATTATTTTAGAGATGCCGTCATTAGCCTGTCATTTTAGTGAATCATACAGACAGACTGAATGAATTCCTGTACTACCAGCTAACATACACCACTTCGGTCGCAAATCAGCAAATTTAGATAATCCAATCTTGTGATTGGGATATTCCTGTTTAAAAAGTGTGTACGCTTCTTTGAGATTGCATAATATGAGGTGTTTCTGTTTTGTAAATATTTTATTTCTTCACTAAATACTAACTTGAATTTTTAAAAAATAAAAGGTTTCCTACATCTTTCTGTAAAATATCACAAAAATAGAGTACACATTAGTTTTGTTTTAATACCAGAATATAATAAAATCAGAATGTTGCACCCTTATTCAATGCTTCATTCACCTAATAACACTATTTCTAAAAGTAACTAAGTAACGTTCAGAGGGTAAATAAAGTCTTATACATGTATTAAATCAATATTTATATAATATTCAATAAGTTTTGTTTTTTTACATCTTTTTTTATCAATGTTAAGTCTGTGAGAGGGGAAACACAAGCATATGGTATTAGAGAAAAACATGCATATACTATCAGCAAGATATCTCTTTATGCAAATAATAACCAAAAGTAAACTCTTTTCCTGTGAATAGCTAACACATCAGTAGCTTATTTAAAAAAAATAAAAATGTTTCTAGTGCTCCCCCTTTAGGAGAAAAATGGCTGCCAAGATGGCTGAAATTGCATGTTTTTGCCCTATGGTTTGTCTTTAAGCTTAAATATTTCCAAGAAGGAGTGAGAAACCCAAGTAATTTATTGAGTACTAATTTATGGTGAACACCTGTACTCTACCAGAAAGTGAGTAAACCTTTGGTTTTATTTTCCTTTTTTTGGAATTGATGTCTCAATTTTAGCAAAATCGGGAAAATCAAATTTTTGTGGTTGCAACTTCTAAGAGTACTGTACCTTAACGGTTTTCATTATAAACATTGTAGTATTTTTTTTCTGAATGCCTGGGATAACTAGTTTCCATAGATACCTAACACTTTCATATTACACAAGCACAATTTTTAAGAAAAAATAATTAAATAACATCAATTTCTTGGTATTTTGAGGGGGCAGACAAACTTCGAGGACCTGTATATCTATAAATAAGTGGAGCAGGTAGCTAAAAATTTGGACTTTTTCATGCCTCTATATCATCAATCTGTGTACCAAATTTAAAGAAAATCTGAGTCGGCCATGCAACCAATTTTAATTTTTTTAGGTGAGTTGGTATGGAATCACTCTGGGGTTAAAGACCATTTCTTGAATAGAAAGAAAGAAAGAAACAGAAATTTAAAATTTCCTACAACTTCTAGAGTTTATAGAAAAACTTTTAATTTTCCTGCATTTTCCCTTAATTTTAGGGGATTCCAGAAGGAATTCCCTGTATCTTCCCAGGTGGTGTTACAACTTTATTTATTTTTTAACACAGTTTTGCAGAATTCATTATTTTTTTTATCTTTTATTTATATAATTTCCCTGATTTATTGGATTGGATTTTCTGCCAAAATTCTCTTATTTTCAATAATCTGCTTTCTAAAATGCTAGGCAACCTGTGATTGACACCTAATACATTAAATAAATGAAAATTTTTCAAATCAGTGGAATAAAAAAAATTTAAACATAGAAAATTCTCACCCACTAAATCCAGGTTTGAAAGGAACAGTAATCTTTTTATTTTTGAACCTGTAAAATAAATAATAAATTGAAAATAACAACAAACATTAATAAGAACATATCAGATTTTTCACCCAGTAAAAGAATTTTTTGTATTTATCTGCAGCAAAACAAAATTTATCTATGATCCCGAATGCTAGACAAAGTTATGAATTACAATAAGTATTAGCAATTTATAAAATATGCATCTACAAAAAAAAAAAAAGATCATATTATGAGGGATTTTACACATTTTTTGCCTGAACGTGAACATATATTAAATTCACACATGAATTCTATGTACTATATATAAATGAAGTGTGCTTAGCAATTGAAGTAAATTAACCATGTATCCAGTAGCCATTAGTTAGAAGACTCAATTTTTCTTTTAATATGTTAAAACTAGTATGTTGTGGCCACCACAAGACTTTCTTATATTTTCCTATACATATTCAATCAGTAACAATATTTAAAAAAAAAAAAAAAAAAAAAAAAAAAAAAAAAAAAAGATTTTTTTTTTTTTTTTTGTGAAAATTAATACATATTCAATCACTAACAATAATTAAAAAAAAAAAAAAAAAAAAAAAATCGAATTTTTTTTTTTTTTTTTTTTTTTTTTGTTAAAAGTAAAAAAAAATCGATAACTTTGTTTTAAATTATCACAGATTTATGGTTCAACCATTCGTTTTAAAGGTATTGACGAGATCTTTCGAATGATACCCATCTTCAAAATTTAACCCCCCCGGGGGGGTACTTCCCCCCCAGGGGGGGAACCGATGCCCCCCCCATGCACAATTTTTTTTTCCTAGTTAACTACTACTATCATCAATAATTCAAATTAATTTTACAATCACAAGTTTAAAATAACTCTCATTATGCCCATTTATACGGAATTTTGTCCTATGCTGCCATGTTAAAAATTTGCATAAAATGCGATTACAGCGCCTCCTGTTGAGCTATTGATCCCCAAATCTAATGGGCACCAGTTCATGTCAGGGTGCAACTAAATACCAAGTTTGGTTAAATTTCATTCATATGTTCGTGAGATACAGCGTCCACAAAAAAATGATACAGACACACAGACAGACAGACAGACAGACAGACAGACATTTTCTAAAAACTATCAATTCGTGTTCAGGACATCCCAAAACGTGTAGATCCGTCAAAAAACGGAGGTCGAAAATTTTCGCGAATCCAATACTTTCTCTATATTACATATAGAAGAAAGTAAAAATTTACAGCTGTAATAATAATAATAAATTTAAATTAAGATAATAAATAATACTGACTCCAGACTGATTTGACAAGGTATATCAACATCAACCTTGTTTTTTTTAAGCATCTCAACAGCACTTTTTAAAACATTTTTTTTATCACTTTATGACCCTTTCCAACATTTTAAGTGTTGAGGGGCCATTGGATATTTTATCCAGACATTTAGCTTTCTGATGATAGTTTCATAGCAAGAACAAATGTTCTATTCTGCATAAACATCATTTTTAATAATTTTTATTTGTGCTTCCTTTTAAGATTAAGGCAGTAAAGGTATTTCCTCAGTGAAGTTTTGCCACACACCTTAATATTTTGAAAACATATACTTACACCACTGCATAAAATGCAGAGAAGAAAATAATTTAAAAAATTTAGTTAAAAACATCTATATCAAGTCATATAAATAGAAAAATAGTAAACTGAATACCAATATTTTTGGTTTGACTATCTGTCTGTGAGCTTTCTGTTTATAAATGAAAATAATTTAAATTAATGAATTTTGCTCCGAATTTTCACCCTGCTTTTCCCAGAAAAAAGTATATACATACATGAATCATATACTCACAAACATATATACACATATGCATATGTACAGTCATAAAATAATAATAATTTCCTGCCCCGACTAATTTCACCGCAAATTATCGTAGAAACCAGCAGCTGATGCCTGATTATTGGTAATAACATCTAGTTTTTAATTCAAATGCTAAATTTTGTTTAGGGTGTCATCTACATATTAAAACTTGCACAAACTTCATTTATTTATTTATTTATTAATAGTAACACCCATTTTTAACTGCATATTCGAATTTCTGAGATCAAGGCAGTTCGGAAAAAGGTATAGTTTTTATTTCTTATTTTAAATCTTCATAGACTTACAAGCAAAAACTGATCAAGGGTAAATCTCTATATTTAAAAAAATTAAATCAAGATATCACACAGAAAAGTATTATATCCATTCAGAAAATAATCGTAAAAGAAGTATAACAATTTTAAATATAAAATAAATTAAAGTAATGCTAGTTGGGAAATGATGTGTACATTTAAACTTACTTGAATAATTATTTTAATCATGTGCAAGCAAAGCGATATATGACACAAATGGTAACAAGTGACAGTTCCCTACCAGCAATAAAATCTGAAATATCACTATAATTCGAAAAATAACGATAGCAATGAACTATAAATTTAGAAACCCATATTTTTGATGATACCCATTTTATTCGTGCAAAAATTAATGTAGGTCATAACTCATAATTTTTTCAAATGTGAAATTATTAATAATTTTCATAGTTCAAAAAATGTTTTTTAATCAAAAATATGCATGGAATATATTTGGCTTATTTCATTCAGTATTCTAACGTAAAAAAGAAAATTTATGAAATTTTAATATATTAATTTTTTGGGAAGGCATGAATTAATATTTATTACACTCATTTATCATTATCATCTCCATATTGTAACAAATTTGTGAAAAATTGAGAGAAACATATAAACTATATCATTTTCTGGGCTGATTTGATCCAACTACTCCAAAAAGCTTGTCAAAATTGGGTGTTGCCTTTGAGGAAATGAAGTTGATGCCAGTTTTAATATGTAGACACCCCTTAAGTAAAGTCTAACTAAGCCGTTTCTAATCTATCGGCACCAGCGCATGTCTCTACAATAATTTACGGTGAAATTAGTCGGGAAAGAAAGGGGGCGGGGGGCTTTTTTATGACTGTACATATAGCATGGCCCGAATGAATAAAATAGGTTTCCAATGTGGCCCACCAAGTGCTTTGGGTTGGACAGGCCTGTTATAAAAGATCAATAATTTTGTTTACAGATATTCCATTGCTTGGCTAAGTAAAACCTCTGAAAAATAGATACTAAAACAATTTAGCATAGAATGCTGGAATTTTGTTGTTTTTTCTTTCTATTTTTGGATCAGGTCAAGCCTGATTTTATTGGTTTTTGTCTGGACGCTGGTCAAACATTTAGATATCAAACTGAGAAAGACTGGGTAAGCAAAGTTTTCATACAGGCCGGGCCTCAAAATTTTGACCCATGCAGGCCTCTAATTGAAATAACTGCAATCTCATCTGAATTGAGATGAGTTTCACATGAAGAATATTTCTAGTAAAGAATATGAGACGGTCACCAAATGTGATGCAACTTTTATATTTATTGTCGACTTATTAATGCAACCATCAATTTTTGGTTGTGTTTACACTGCCATTTAAAAAAAGAAATTAATAGTATATGTGTAGCATGCATCAAACCTCATGTATCACTGGATAAGGTAGTATTTTCAATCTACGTCTTTTGAAGTTATATATTTTTTGATGGAATTATTTCTTGGAAATGTCTGGTAACAATATTTTTAATTATTTTTTAACTGACTTCAAAAAGGAGGGGATTCTCAATTCAAACCGTCTTTTTTGTTTTGTTTGTTTGCTAGCTCATAACTTCTGAACGAATTCTTCGATTTTGATACTTTTTGTTTTATTGTAAAGGTCTTGGCCTGGATGAAATTGTAATATCTTTATGACCTAAAGAAAATACAGGGTGTCCTCAAAAGTCAGTCCCAACTCTTTTAACTGCTGAGCAACTGCAGCTATAATCATAAAAGTGGTATGTAGGTATAGTTAAGTGGCCATGCGCGCTACGAGATTCAACTGCTTACAGTGCCACCTGGCAGAAAACAATAGAGCCTACTGTTCCTATTTGAAAAATGGTTCAATATAGGGGGAAAAGTTAATTACAAAGTTGTAGAGCATCATCGATTTAGTAAGAAAAGACAGTTCGTAGACATTAATGCTAAATATAGAATGCATAAAACATGCATTTGTTGACCTTGTAAGCCAAAGATCCGGTGTTCGACTCCCGGTCTAGGCATTATTTTCATTCAGTTGGAAAAATAAATTTTCAAGATATATGATTTTCTTCCCAATCTGCTGATTGTGTGACATTAATAAATGCATTTGTTTGTTCGCAATTTTCTACACTGTGCAACACTCAACTACACTGCACACATTGTAGCATAGCGCATGGCATGTATGCGCTAACAGTCAGTTCAAAGTACAGTCACTGTAGGCAGTCACATCGAGATTGATTAGCTCATAATCATTTTTAATCCACTTTCAGCCACAGTCCTGTACACATCAAATGTATTGACTGTTTTAAAAGCTTTTGCTTCGTTATTTTAAGTTAAAAATCAAGCTGGCAATGAGCCAAGATCTATCTGAATATAACATAAAAAATTTAGTAGATGATTTACTACTATAGCCTAAAAAAAAATATTATCTTGAAGAGTTCTTTGGAAAATAAATAAAAGTTTGGCTAAAAATGGCTTAACCGACTACACAAAGGAGGGAATTCTAAATTCAAACCATATGTTTTTGTTGTTGTTGTTGTTTGTAAATTTATAAATTCGTAAGAGATGAAGATGATCCGATTTCAGGGCTGCAAAAATGCCGGCCTTTTTTTAAAAAGACCAGACCATCCATCTCTTATTAAAAAAGACTGCACTTTTTTAATAAAAGCTGGTTTTTATTGGCTTTTTTTACTTAACTATCTTACTATACATTTAACATATGCTATATGTTAATTTATGTTCCTAATGTCATTTTATGAAAAGGAAAGAAAAAAAAATCTAATTTATTTTGTAAAATTTAAAATAATTCTCAAATTTTTGTTATTATAGCATCTAATAAGTAAACAATGTGATGAAAACATTTTAGTAGGTATATAATAATGACATTTCTCATTATCATTTGAATAATTGTTACTATTATATATCTACATTAAAGTATATTCCTTGGGGAGGGGGGGGGGGAGGAAAAATAAAAAGTTATTGTTAATTTGCATAGTTTTCACTTTTATATTTAGAGCTTTAAGTACTTCTCTTTCTTTAATTAAATATTTCCATAATCGTAATATACTAAATAAATACTAACATACATTTTTGTTTTTCCTTACATTTATACAGAAAAAGAGGAAAATTAATTTTAGTTTTCACACATTTCCCATAGTTGGATTGGATTGATCTAAGAATCAACTGCACTGGTTACTGATCTAGATTAGATAGTAATAAAATCATTCCTCTTAAAAGAATGTGAAAGTTGGGAATAAAGACTGAGAAGTGCTATTTTTTCATTTTAAAAACTATTTGAATCTGCGGAAAAATAAATCTCTTAAGTTCTTTAAGAGAGTTATTGAACAATTTCCAGAAAAACAAAAGAGTCTGGCAAAATTTAAAATAAACTAAGGTTCATTTTAAGTAAATTGGAGTGTAAAGGTTGATATTTTTATTTTACCAACTACGTGAAAAATACCAGAGCCGAGAATCGAACCCGGGCACCTCCGCTTAACGCACGGATGCTCTACCACTGAGCTACCCTGGCTGACAACCAGCTAGGCATTTCTCACATAATAGTCGTTGGCCAAGTCACCGAGTCTGCAAACGCAGCTGTATCAAGTGACAATATTAATCGCAGCACAACTCCATAGACCACGAAATTTCAATTTAGAAATATTTATTCATGAATCAATCATGAATATTAATCTCACAGATTCATTTCACGGAAATGAATATTCACTGTTGATTCATGAATAAATATTTCTAAATTGAAATTTCGTGGTCTATGGAGTTGTGCTGCGATTAATATTGTCACTTGATACAGCTGCGTTTGCAGACTCTGTGACTTGGCCAACAAATATTATGTGAGAAATGCCTAGCTGGTTGTCAGCCAGGGTAGCTCAGTGGTAGAGCATCCGTGCGTTAAGCGGAGGTGCCCGGGTTCGATTCCCGGCTCTGGTATTTTTCACATAGTTGGTAAAATAAAAATATCAACCTTTACACTCCAATTTACTTAAAATGAATATTCACGGTTGATTCATGAATAAATATTTCTAAATTAAACTAAGGTTTATTTCATAAAATTTTCTTATTTTTCTACTTATAATCTTCATGTCAGAAAAGTCAGTTTTATAACAGAAATTTTAATTTACAAGTGTACAAGAAAAAATCTCACTTAAAAATAGCCTTTTCTGTTAATTTAAATTTCTGGTGTAAAACTCAGTTAGCTGATATGCAGAAAACTGCATGCTTTTAGCTGACATGCAGGAAAATATATTTTGTTAAATTGTAGAGCTGCCCTCCAGCTTCAAGTGAAAAGATTCTTTTCTACACGTCACTTGTTTAGAACACACTAAGGAATAGTTTTGTTTAGGAGCTGAAAAAGCAGACAAAAAATTATAATTTTATTGTTATTAAAAAACTGAGCAAAGTGATTGGTATATTTAATTTCCCTTAGCATTTTTATTGAGCAAGAATTATTTATTAGTAATTTAAACAGTATTGAACCAAATCAATTTTCTAATAAAAGAGTGGTGTTTTTATTATCCTATATTTGCTATTTAGAGTTCTTCTCATTGTATGATTTTACTTTCATTTAATTTTTTATTACAATATATATAATTTAATTATATTAATGCTCCAGTCATCACTTTTATTTTCAAAATTTTCAAAAAAAAAAAAAAAAAAAAAAAAAAAATTGGCCTGGCCGAAATCCAGCAGCTCTGTCCAATTTTAATACTTTTTTTTTTTGTAAAGATCTTCACCTGAAATCAATTCAATTATGATTTCATTAAAATCTAAACAAATTACAGGGTGCTCAGAAAAGTCTGTTTTCACTCTTTTAACTGCTGAATGGCTGCAGCTACACTGGTAAAAGTATTATGTAAGTATAGTAAAGTGGGCATCTGCCATTAAGGTACATTACTTATATTAATTTTATGTTAAAGAATCCTTCATCAATTTAAATTATCTCAAATTGTTTTAAGTTATGTTGAAGAAATTATTATGTTGATTTTTATACTTCAAATAAAATATAAAGTTAAATTAAAAATTTCTATGGTCATCACTTATACACTTTTACGCCTTTTTCAATATTCTGGGTAAAAGCATATTTACTTATTCTAGCTTTCATTTTTTCAAGACATTTTAATTTAATTTAAATATGTCATTTAGCTGGTGTGATTATAAATTTAAAAGTAGTTCCTCTACTAGTTTACTTAGCCATGGATCTACTTCACACCAGCTAATGACAAATATCAAAGCTATATATCAAGTTTTCAAAGAAAACTCTAGTAACTTCATAAAAACATAAATACTGCCGAATTGACAACTTGACCTTCTGTCGTCATTCGATGTCATGATGAAACTTAACCTATACGAGTCTTAATTTACCTCACAAATAAAGGACTATAGCCAATCATAGAGCAGCGTTTCCCCACAAACAAAAGGAAACTCCGCCTTGTTCTAGTCGTCCATTGCATAGGAGGTTCACTGTTCTATGTAGATGTTACTAATGGACCAATTGTACAGAATGATAAATTAATAAAGGAAACTATGAAGATGGATCTATTGAGACAACAGCATTTGTAGTTTACTAATGGACCAATTGTACAGAATGATAAATTAATAAAGGAAACTATGAAGATGGATCTATTGAGACAACAGCATTTGTAGTTATAGGTCTAAAAACAAATCTGTAAAAAAAATAATAATCATCAAATTTTATTTAATTTTGCGCTGACTTCAAAAGTTGTGATTAATTGTAGTGTTTATATTGTTTGGCAAAGAAATGTATTTCATACTTTTAGGCACAATTTACAATTTCATTTTATTTTTAGCTGTTCGAATAATAGTTGCTTTTTGGAATCAGTTCGATTTTTTTACAAAAAGATTTTATTATGTTTTATGACAGAAAGAGAAGAAATCTGTAATAGACTAGAGCATGTTAATTTATGGTAGCAAAAAAATAGGTTAAGTGGATTATTTTATAAGTCAATAAACAAGCTTTTTAATTTGAAAAATTATATTCTGGGGGAGGGGGGGGGGTGACAAAAATAAACAAATAAAAATATTATTTGTAATTTTAAGATTAGCGTGTGTGAATTTATTGAAAGATAAAAAGAGTATTTATTTTAAGAATCAATAAATAGGTTTTTTAGTGTGAAAGATATTATATTTTGAGGGGATGGGGTGTTCCTCCCTGAAAAAAAGTTATTTGCCAACTTAGAATTGTGTTGTTGTGGCTTATTCCTCAAGGTCTAGCTACAAGCTAGACCAGGTCCAGGAGGTCATGGATCTTCAAAAAGTCATAAACAATAAAAGGTGTAGTAATAAGATCTTCATGCAAGAGCCCCATGCAGTGGAGGAGATGTTCTGGGGAGGCTCCTACTGACATGCACGTGGTGCACTCACTATAAAATTTCTGTTCATCAATATAACTTAGAACTGTTGCTATATTGAAAACACGTATCATGGGACTGGCCATTTTTTCATACAGATATTTATCACAGCTATTAATGTTTTCTTTTTTAATATTTTTAGCTATTTATATATTCTAAAATTACTTATTTTAGACACACAAGTGATTTAAAATATTTTTTATGTTATATATATATACCTATAGATATATGTGTGTGCGCATGCATTAATATAATAGTTATACTTTGTTGCTTTGATCGTAATTTCAATCATAGCTTTCTTTCTATTTGATTTGAAATCATAGAAATAATCAAATCAATTTAGTTTCCAAATATTTTGTATAAAATAAATTCAACAAAATTTAGTGAAAATTTCTTCAAGTCGTAGATTGAATAGCAACACTGTTCCATGTTAGATACCGCCTTGTTTTTGAAGATACAAATTGGTGTAAAAAAAAAAAAAAAAAATCGCACCAGACACTGTCTGTCTCCTATTCTTAATTACTCCCTTTTTGGTATTTTGCTTCCATCAAATTGTAACAGAAAACTGCTAAACTATTAAAAATAAAATTAAATTCATACTGTTAATATCAGATTAAAAATAACAAAATAATATATTTCATTCCTATAATGTTACAAACAGAATATCTAAAACTTTCCAAATTGTAGCAAAATAATATCAAATAACGTAAAAACACGGGACAATAAATGATAGATAATAAAAGATAAATAATAAATAACTTACAATGTTGATTTACAAAAGGTCCATGGTATTAATGTCACTACACAGTTACCCGGTGACCAAGCAAAATAAGTTTCATCTTGTGAAAACGCACAGCACCAGGATTGTGAGCCCCAAAGGCCTTTCTTTTCACTATGCACAGGATTAAATTCGGTAATAAAATTGGCCAAAGCTAAAAATAAAAATATTTTTATGAGTTTATATTTATCATTATGCTGTCATTCATTTTGTGAAATTCGTCAACTTTTACAGATATTTTCACACAGAAAGAAAATAAATAAATGTGGTTTTGGAAAGAAATTAAAAATATTAACATTAGTCATAATAAAATATACATTTTACTTTCTTCTATATGTTTAAAGGAAAGTATTCAGGCAGGTAACATTTGAGATTAGCATTAGCAACATAAATTTAAATTTAAATGCACAATTAAATAAACTATCAACTTTCTTGACTACGGTTAAAATTTGAGCGCCCTAAATTTCGATCACAAACAAAACAAATAAAAGTCCAAATTAGTAGGTAAAAGGAAAAAGATAATTTTGAAACGCCATGATAACAAAAAATAATAAAAGAAATAGACTTACTAATTTCTTCTTTCGGTCGGTTTACTAAATTTGCCATTCACTGGCCTATGTATAACTTTGTTTTATAAAGGCCTTCACAATATATATATTTAAAAAAAATTTTAGCTAATCCACTGTTCGGCTTAAAAAATTATAGCTTATTTATTTACAGTTTATGATAGTCTCATCTGATCACTGTCTAAAAGCTGAAAGATTTACTAAGAATTACATAGGTGTGTCTTATTCCTTTGATACTGATTGGCTAATCTGGCAAGACGTACCCATTTTGATTTGTTGTTGATTAGTTTCGATTTCTTATTTATTTCATATATCTTTTGTTGCCATCAAGCATGAAGAAAAATTGTTATGGAAATTTTTTGTCTTCTTTTTTTCTTATGTACATCTGCTTTACGTGATAAACCCTTGGCACGTGACTACTACAAGGACAAATAGAGAATTATAATGTTTACCTGTGTTTTATGGGGAAATGTTTGAATTCAGTGGAGAAATATTTGCATCCCAGAGAAAAATTCATACGGAAATGGAGAATTAGAAGTCACATGTTGGGTACATAGAATAATAATAAAGGAAGAAGGAGCGTATATGTTTTGTTTCAGTTTGAAAAATCCAGGAATGCCGGGTATAGGGTTGTAACTATGCTTCAACCTGATGGTTGGCGAGATTTTTGAATCGTCTCGTCTCTCTGTCAGTCAGCGAGGCAGCACCCACAACAAACAGCGAAAAATGCGCTGAAGATGGGTGCTCTACTTCAAAGTTTTAAGTAGCAGGAGCAGCTTTCGCTGGCAATTCACTAGAAGGGGTTTGTAGGCATTAGAGTATCATTATTATTCTATAGTTGGGTATAATTTAGCATCGAACCCAAAAAACCGATAGAGTGCTTTTAAAAAAAATCTGATGTGGACACCACATGACTTCCTCATACACCCATTGGAATATATATATTGTTATAAAAACATTGACGTTTTTGTGTGAGGTAACTGATTCGTAAATAAACAGACAGGTTCTGACTTCTAACCAAAAAAACTAAAAAACCGCTATTCTAACCACAAAAGTCATAATAATAGGATTATATATACCGCCAAACAAATATACTAGTTTTTTTCAGGAATGGCTTATTACAGAATCTGTCATTGGCAAATACATAGCTTAGTTTAATGAAAATATCTCGCATAGATGGCCTACTCTTGTTCCTTTTGCCAAAAATTAGAGGTGAAAAATTATACATTTTACAAAAACAATTAATTCAATTAAAACCGAGAAAGTATTTACTAATTTTGCCTACCCTGAAGCAATATTTGCCTCCAAATTTGATCGCTAACCTCGCCAAATCGCCAAGTTTGCAGCCAACACTAATTTTGATCTTGGCATCGATTTTGGCGATTTTGCGTCGCATTTGGTGACTTGGCAACCGAATTAGGCGAAATTTTGTAGTTTAGGGTTGCCAAAATGTTATAAGCTCTAACTTCAATAAGAATAGAATTCTGGAATTTCCCGGAAAGATTCATCGGTTTATAACGCTGAACTAAATTCTTCAAAAACTCTTTAAATGACAAACAAAACTAAAACAAAATTAAGTGCATTCATCGAGTAGAACCTGCTTATATATTAAGAATTACTTTCTACACTCAAAAATGTCGGCAACTTTCATAACAGTATCATTACGTGTTGAATATGCATTAAAGTGCATTCATCGACTAGAACCTGTTTATGTCTTTAAGAATTATTTTCTACACGCAAGAATGTGGACAACTTTCATAAAAATATCGTTGAATTAAATAAAATGCATTCGTCGACTAGAACCTGCTTATGTCTTTACAAATTACTTTCTACACGCAAAAATGTCGACAACTTTCATAATATCATTACGGGCTCTATCATTAGTTTATTTTGAAATCTCTATGATGGTAGGTATATAATGGCCAAAACCTTTGTATATTTTCCGTTGTATACATAATTTTCTTAAATATCTCCAAAATGGAAAGTCACAGGGAGACCAAAAAGGGAGGTGCATAACTAGATGTTATAACAAACCTATATACCAATTTGCAACGTTCTACGTCCAACCGTTTTGAAGGTATGCGAGATACAACATACACACACACATACAGACGTCACAAAAAATCGTGTAAGCTCGCTGATATCTCTAAAACGAGAGCTCGTGTTAAGACGAAACTTGCAGGTGTACAACGAGACATCATGACAGTCACACATATAAATTTGCAACATTCTACAGTCGGCAGTAAAAGTATCCGAGCACTAGCCAATAATTCCGATGTCAAAAACGTACACTTAATACTGTTTTGTTAACTAAATCTTTGTCGAATCACGTTCTTAGACTGATTAAGAGCATGGATCGACAAGAATTTATTTAACAAAGCAGTATTAAGTGCACTTTTTTTACACAGGGGTTATTGGTAGTGCTCGGATACTCTATCTGCCGACTGTACGATGATTCGTTTTTGAGCTATGCAAGATATAAAATCTATTTCGCAAATCGGGATTCCAATACTTCCTTCGTTGGATATTTATTTAATTTCCTGATTTTAATCCCCATATTTTAGGGTGACCAGAATTTTTTTATGCAAAGTGAGGACAAATTATGCAATGTTCTCATTTCTTTGAGAAAAATGAGGGCAGTTTCTTTTAAAAATTAGGACATTTCTGAGGACATAAATTTTCATAAAATATAGCACAAAATTAGCTTATATTAACCACATTTGCAGCCATTAATCGTCACTATGATAAATTTATACTACTTGTGAACTTATACGATAAACATTATAAAAAATTATTTATATAAATATTATTAAATTTACAATAAACATTATCGTAAACTTGTACACATTATACTTTTCTCCGTTATAATATAATGGCATGCTGTTAATATTAAAGTATTATTTTCTGATACACGGTTGATACGAAAGTACTAAATTGTTTTATATCCGCTTCTGTTTATACTTTTATAAACTGTTTTAATACAATTGTTATTGTTGTATAGACCAAGTTTCAGTGAAAACGAAATCATAACTACTTCAAATGGAAGTGATCCGATAAATAACATTTTAAGAGGAAAAGACAATCTGAACAATGTCAAAAACCGGCTAGAGCTAGGCTAAGAATAAAAACCCTTTTTAAGCAGATAAGCTTTTTTATAAGAACCTTTGTCAGCAAATAATTATATAATTAATATTATTGTATTTCAGTGCATATGTACCCAACTATGCAGAATTAAAAAAAAAAAAAAAAATATGCATCTATCTTTTTTTTATTATTCATAGTTAAATTACATTTTTAATTAATGAATTAAAATTCATTATTTAAAAATGTAATTTAAATATGAATAATAAAAAAAAGATCGATGCATAACATTTTTTTTTTCTGAGTAGTTGGGTACATATACACTGAAATACAATAATATTAATTATATAATTCTTTTTTGAAAATTATTTAAATAAAAAAAATAATAACAATAAAATTTTAATTTTAGAAATTTTTCCAGCAAGTTTTTTTTTTTTTTTTTTTTAATTATTTCCCTCAATTATGCATTATTGTATTTTAATGATATATTGTAAACAATTTTAAGTTTTATTTTGTGGATTTATTATCAAGCTAATTTTTTAAAAATATTTTTAAGTTGGAATGCTGAAATTTAAAACAAATATTTACCATTCAAATATTCGATGTAAATAAGAAGTAGGTTCAAGTTTTATTATGATCTAAGGTAAGAAATATAAAACTATTACACATTGCAAAAAATTATAAAATTTAAATCAATGATTACAAAAAAAAAAAGTTTTTTATAACAGTTTTTTAAATTATCATTAATTTGATTCAAATCTTCATTAAATTGGTTTGTTAAATTCAATTAATTCTGATTTCAATCAGTAATATTTTAAATGTTTAATATATTTATGATTTTTTATTAATATTATTATTATTTAAATACATATTAAATGTTGATTTTTAAATATTGTTAATTATTTTTATGTTTGAATACTGAAATTTGATGAAAGTATTTAATATTCAAACATAAAAATGTTTCATAAAAATTAACTGATCCATAAATTCCCAAAGTAGTTCACGAACAAATTTAAATTATTTTGTTGAACTCAAAATTTAAAAAATGTTAGCAAGGAGCATTTTAAATTTTATTTTATTAAATGTAAATAATATTCGATGAATTTTAATTTGCATTATTGTATATTTCAATCCATTGCATGATCGGATTTATTACAAAAAAAAAAAAAAGATTGTATGCATATTCGCGTTTGTAAGGACCGATAGATGGCGTAACCAGAGCAATAACCAATGTCTAATCATAGTAATGCATTGGGTGAGTACAGCCTCTGGAACACTTCGACCGATCCAACTGGGCAGAGAGACATTTGATCCACGACCGGTCGAAGGAAGAGCCTGGACGACTCCGATCACTCTATTGGATCAAAATTAGTGCTGCCATCTGTAGACTTAGTTTGAAATTAGCTCTAAAATATTAGAATTAAACTAGTTAATGAGAAATTTAATTCATTAATTAAAAATGTAATTTAACTATGAATAAAAAAAAGATAGATGCATATCTATTTTTTTCTATTCTGCATAGTTGGGTACATATGCACTGATATACAATAATATTAATTATATAATTCTTTTTCGAAAATTCTTTAGAAAAAATTTTAATTATTTCGCTCAATTATGCATTTTTGTATTTTAACGATATATTGTAAACAATTTTAAGTAATATTTTATGGATTTATTATCAAGCTAATTTTTAGTAAATATTTTTAAGTTGGAATGTTGAAATTTAAAGCAAATATTTAGCATTCAAATATTTGATGTAAATAAGAAGTAGGTTCAAGTTTTTTTTTATTATGATCTAAGGTAAGAAATATGAAACTATTACACACTGCCAAAAAAATATAAAATTTAAATTTTGATTTAAATCAATGATTACAAAAAAAGAAAAATACAGTTTTTTAAATTATCATTTCATTGATTGGTTTGTAAATTCAATTAATTATGATTTCAATCAATAATATTTTAAATGTTTAATATAGTTATGATTTTTTTTTTATTTTTTTTTTAATTTAAATACAAATTAAATATTGTTAATTACTTTTATGTTTGAATGCTAAAATTTAATGCAAATATTGACAAAGCAGTACAAAACATATTTAAAATATTTTGTTAAACTGAAAATTTAAAAATTGTAAGTAGGGAGCATTTTAAAAATTTATTTTATTAAATTTAAATAATATTCGATGAATTTTAATTTGCATTATTGTATTATATTTCAATCCATTACATGAATATATTTATAATTCTAAAACAATTATACAGTTCTTTACCAAAAAAAATGCTTGTATGCATATTCGCGTTTGTAAGGACCGATAGATGGCGGAACCAGACTGGAATAACCAACGGCCAATCGGAGCAATGTATCATTAAATCACGGAAGAAGAGTCTAAAGGAATTAAAACGAGATAGGGCAGCGAGCGCGGGAACAGAAGTTTCCTTTTCCGCATTAATTCAGCCGAGTCCAGGAAAGCGATTCGATCGCCGCCTGGTGTAGTATCTTTGAAACTTATCGGAAGAAAGGGAAAGCCCGCCCCTTTTTTCAGTCATCATCCGATTTCCGAGAACAACCAACGAACGAACAGCCAGAAATGTAAAAACGCGCTGATTGGTGAATTTTCAAGATCTGGTCGCCCTCTATCTGTAAGATGAAAATTACTACCTTTCCGTAACATTCGCAATACATCCTACTCTTTTAATCCGTGCATTAAATGGATCAAATGACTCGGAAAAAATTCTTGGGGTGAGTCCAGCCTCTGGAACACTTCGACCGATCCAACTGGACCCTGAGTCATTTGATCCACGACCGGTCGAAAGCAGAGGCTGGACGACTCCGATCCTTTTATTGGATCAAAATCAGTGCTGCCATGTATAGGCTTAGTTTGAAACTATACTCGGGGAACGCATAACTTGTCAGCATTGCAAAGGCTTTAAGACCTGTTTACGCACTTGGCGTTAATTGGGTTGCGATATCGGGCGATTTAGCGATGCTTTCGGAAAGTTTTTTCTTTTTCTTTTTTTCGATTAAAGTAAAAATATTTTTTCAGAGTATATTTTTTAGTTTCTTTATAAATGAATTTATACTAAATTCATTACTTACAATTTATTGTAAATCCATATTACTGCAAATTATGTAATATACTACATTTTACCTTGAGAGAGAAAAAAAAAAAAAAAAGGTTAATACTTAAATATTTTGAAAAAGGAAAAAATTAAATAAAATATTATCTGTATGTACATTTTTTGTCTTTGTTTTCTTTAAAGAGAAACTTATTATTATATATATATATATATATATTTATTTATAATTTAAAAATATACTTTTAAAATATTTCGAATATATTTTGGCAGAAAAATTATTTTATCATAAGATTTAAACTGTGATTTTTAAATGGCAGTATCTTCTGTGGAGAAAATGAACAAAAAGTTCTAAATGAACAAAACGTAATAGATTTTCAATTTGCATTATTATTTACCGGTTAATCAGTAAATGTTAAAAGCAGTAAAAAAATGAGAAAGTGGAAATAGTTTAAAGCTTTTATGAAAATATTAAAAAATATTAATTTAAAATAAATAAATAAATATAGTGAATTTTCATATGCAGAGGCAATCTCTGTTTACAATTTGTTTATACATTCATTTTGTCTGTATCCTGATTTTTTATGCTAAATGTGAATATGAGAATTTTTATATATTTATTTCTGAATAAAATTAAGAAACTCACAATTTATATGAAAGGGAAGCGAATTTTAATTTACTTGAAAATATGATTTGTCTTGATGTGTTTATTTAATACTGATAAACACACACCTTTGTGACTGCTATTTTTAAAAACTGAGTTGAAACATTTATTTTCATAGCATTTTTAGGCGGTTGGAATGAGATTTTTATAGATGAGAAAGAGGAAAATGTTACGTTATTCGATTCTTTGGAATAGGAATGAAAGCATGTCATTTCACGCATTTTTCAATTTACTTTGATATATTGAATGGATAAGCATGCTTTGATATTAATGTGTGATATTAAATTTAAAAGCAATCTTAAAATTTTCAGAAACAATGTTTCCACACTTTTATTTTGGCTATTTTTTTCCGACAGCATAGACTAAATAAAAACGATTTATCTTTCTATTTTGTGATTTTGTTTTCCCTTTGGCACAGTTAAAAAAATATTAAAGGTAAAATTGAGAGATAATGTTCGACAGAAATTTTCAGAAATTTATATAGTAACCGTTTCAAAGGGCTACAATTTATAAACAAAGTTATGAACCCCCCCTCCCATTTTTTTAAGAATATTTGTATATTTAAATCGAAAAATAACTATTGTAGTAAATTATGTAGAGCAATTGCAGAAAATGAGTCAAAATTCCGTCATACTTGATACTGAAAAACTTAGCAATTGAATGAATACCAATTTTGTAGCCATTTGGAATTATTTTAGATATCTGAAAATAAGTTTTTGACTTTTGTGTAGCTTTTGGAAGAACTTCGAGGCATTTTTATGAATTTAGGAGGCTCTTGGCTCTAAATTCAAATCTCAAAAGATAGATTTATAAGGACGAGAGAACTATTTCTTTCAAAGAGCCAATAATAATAATAATAATTGTGTCGTTAAAATTTTACGGTAGACTACCTTGATTAAAGCAGGCAGTGTCAGGAGTACATTTTCATGCATACACAATAAATAAATAGGCCACTTTCACAAAATTATACTATGTGTAGGACAGAATTTAAATTTCATTTCAATTCACTTGACCACTATCAGCCTTTATTTATTTATTTATTTTTAATTTAATTTAAATTAATTTAATTTATTATTTTTGTTAAATAATATAGTTTTTATTCACTTGATGAAATTATTTTACCAACTAAATCCACAGAATTATAAGTAATAATTCTATTCAATGTAAGCTTTTTCTAATCAAAATTTTTTATAATGATATCTTTAAAAGTAAATATTTTAAACTGCAATATAGAAAATCCTACATAATTGCTCTACATATCTTTAAAATTTTGTAATTCCTCTCCAAGGTATCGATCAATTTGTTATAAAGTCTCAAACAGTATTTATTTCCCAATTAATTTTCTTTAAGTAAATATCCATTAAAATAAAATTTGTTTTACAATGTAATGCTTGCTAATTATGTAATTTCGGCTTTAAATAAATGATCTGTCTCCCATTTATATATAAATTTTACATATATAAGTCTGATATATATATATGATAATTATTATTATTATTAAAGATAATTATGTTTTTCTTTTATTGTTCTGTTCCAGAAAAAAAAAAGTAAAATCTTTAGTATATATAGTGCATAGTATAAATTAATGTAAACACTATTAGTTGTTTGTATTGGAAATAAAAATATTTTATATAACAATGCGTAAACGAATTGAAATTATATTATCAATGTAATAATAATAACGAAAAAGAAAAAGTATTTGTCGAAAAATATTTTTCCTTATTCCTGTTAGCTTGAATATTTCATTGACATATTTGGTGTGAATCTGGTGTGAAAATTTCCCAAAAGTTCAAATCCGTCAAAATTTTTACTCTATTTTTAACAGTTGTGAAATTAAAGAAGCGGACTGTGCATTAATTATCTTCAAATTTTCGAAAATAAAGTAATCTATTAGCCCCACCAAACTGTTTCGCACTCACAATAGGGGTTAAAAGGTTGCTTCCGGTATTCCCTCTTCCGCCAATATTTCGCCAACAGACTTTCTTCGCGAAACAATACATTGATATAAATTTTATGCTTATCTATTACAAAAAATTCCATGTGTTAACATAAATATGTTTAGTTTAAATAGTTAATCTTTTTTCAGTTTACCAGAATAAAAAAAAAATCGAGAAAAAGTTTATTACACTTAAATATAGTAAAGAACTATTTTCTTTCGCGGATGTGTAATTTCTACAGGCTAATACACACTGTCAAGTTATCCTTTCCCCGAGTATAGCTATAGAATATTATAAAAAAAAATTAATTAAAGAAAAATTTAATTCATTATTTAAAAATGTAATTTAACTATGAATAATGAAAAAAAGATAGATGCATAACATTTTTTTTTTGTATTCTGCATAGTTGGGTACATATACACTGAAATAAAATAATATTAATTATATAATTCTTTTTTGAAAATTATTTAAATAAAAAAATAATAACAATGAAATTTTAATATTAGAAATTTTTCCAGCAAAATTTTTTTTTAATTATTTCCCTCAATTATGCATTATTGTATTTTAATGATATACTGTAAACAATTTTAAGTTTTATTTTGTGGATTTATTATCAAGCTAATTTTTGTTAAATATTTTTAAGTTAGAATGCTGAAATTCAAAACAAATATTTTGCATTCAAATATTCGATGTAAATAAGAAGTAGGTTCAAGTTTTATTATGATCTAAGGTAGAAATATAAAACTATTACACATTGCAAAAAATTATAAAATTTAAATTTAAGTCAATTATTACAAAAAAAAAAAAAAAAGATTTTTATAACAGTTTTTTAAATTATCATTCATTTGATTCAAATCTTCATTAAATTGGTTTGCTAAATTCAATTAATTCTGATTTCAATCAATAATATTTTAAATGTTTAATATATTTATGATTTTTTATTAATATTATTATTTAAATATAAATTAAATGTTGATTTTTAAATATTGTTAATTATTTTTATTTTTGAATGCTGAAATTTAATGCAAATATTTAGTATTCAAACATAAAAATGTTTCATAAAAATTAACTGATCGATAAATTCCTAAAGTAGTTCACAAACAAATTTAAAATATTTTGTTGAACTCAAAATTAAAAAAAATGTTAGCAGAGAGCATTTTAAAATTTTATTTTATTAAATTTAAATATTATTCGATGAATTTTAATTTGCATTATTGTATATTTCAATCCATTGCATGTATATATTTATAATCCTAAAACAATTATACAGTTATTTACAAAAAAAAAAAAAAAAATGCTTGTATGCATATTCGCGTTTTTAAGGACCGATAGATGGCGTAACCAGAGCAAAAACCAATGTCCAATCATAGCAATAGGGCAGTTCCTTGTTTGTAAACAAACATCTCAACTTTTATGAGTGGTTGGCAAAAAGGCTTGGGAAAAGAGCGATGGCGATTACTTGATTACTACCAACGGAAAATCAATGGTGGGCGGGACGCGGGAAAGTCGAGCGCGCTTTTTTGCCAACCACATGACGTCACGGGGAAATGCTCTATGGATTTGTAAATGGATCATATGACTCGGAAAAATTTCTTGGGCGATTTGATCCACGACCGGTCCATGGAACACATTACACTGGACGACTTTGATCCAGACCGGTCGATGAGACTGGACGCATTGTTCCACGACCAATTGGATCGGTCGAAAGCCTGAACACGCCCATTTATAAATGGATCAAATGACTCGGAAAAATTTCTTGGGCGATTTGATCCACGACCGGTCCATGGAACACATTACACTGGACGACTATGATCCAGACCGGTCGATGAGACTGGATGCATTCTTCCACGACCAATTGGATCGGTCGAGAGCCTGAACCCGCCCGGCACGCACTGAAGCCCGAGATTACTTTAGTAGTTTTTTAGGTGGCATCATTCCTTCTACTTCTTTCTTCAAAACTAACGAGTATTAAGAATTCGGTAGAGGATTTATAAAATCAAAAGAGTAAGTTTTAAACGTATTTTATAACTAAATTTTTTTGTAATTGAGGTAATTATACTTTGGTTTTATAACTGTTACAAAGTTTCAGTTTGTATTAGTAAACTAGAAATGAATATCACATGACATTTTAATAGCTGTTGTGCTATTGTCTAATCGTCAAGATAGATACATAACATAGGAGATTAATTAGCTCTTAATTTATACTTTGTTGATAATTTGTTTTTGTATTTTAAATTTCCCCCCTCACAAATGCTATTTTATTGATTTTGTGTAAAAAAAAGCAAATTATCCGGATACTAATTTTCTGCTATAGTGTCGAATAATTATTTTAACAAGTTTAAAGTTTCTTTTCTTTCTTTACGTCTGTTAAATAAAATTGCGAATTATTTTTGGCTGTTTCTGTCATCTGTAAAAATAGTTTTCAAACAGTAAAAGGAACAGTCATGTAAATCTTGAAACAATGCCAAAATGGCGCTCAAATGAAGATAACCCTAAATCTAATGAAGCGTATAGGCTGTGTTCTAGTTATGTTGATATGTTTTGATAACTAAGGATTATAACATTCATTGTATAATTTTAAATATTCTTTTTACATTCTTTATAATGAATATTTGAAATCATTTTAACTTTTGTTTCGTGACGCAATTTCAACTAGGGCGTCTCTTATTGATTGTTATATATGCGTTTTCTGCAATGCTATGCAGTAATTAACTTTTTTTTTTTTTTTTGACTACGATTTAAACAGCTCAGCATAAGTAAAATTTAACGAGGGAAAATAGTTTTTAGATAAGTTTTTGAGTATTGGTTAATTTGCTGTAAGGTATCCAAATTATGTTATTTTGCTTTATTAAATCTTTAAAATTCATTGAACTGATAAGATGCTGATAAAGTTTTGGAGAGAAATTTTTTTCGGATTGTATTGTGACTTTTGCCTAAATGTATACTTTTGTCATATTCAATGTTAGATTAATTGTATTTTTAAAAATTTTAATGCTGTATTTGGTGTAGTAATATGTATATAATTATCTAAATTGATTAATATTTCTGCTTTTTTTATTTGCAGTTCTGTTACTTTTAAATGTATGCTTTTAGATTCATAAAAACCAAACGTTGAGCATCATAAACTGATTCAGATTACAAACTTTTTTTTCTTTCCGTTACATGAGTTTACAAAACACCTTTGTGTGAACTTTCCTTCTAATTCATAAAAAAATTTAGTTTCTAAAAGTTATGTTTAGTTTAGGGCTCTAGGAGTTGAAAAATAATTTGCCTTATTTTTTTCTCGCAAATTTTTCAATTTATTTGAATACAGTATAGAAATAAAAATTCTATACATAAACAACTAATATTTACTAGGGCTAAGGATACATGGGGAAGCACCTGTTTAAATTTGACATCAATCCAGTTTTATCACTTTCTGTAAACCGACATACCACCACCATCATCATCATAAGAACTGGGTCGCAAAGCAAAAACACAAACAGAAACTAAACAAATTATTCCCTAAAGCAGTGCATTGATTCAACTCAGAGTTGTGAAACAGGCTAAGCTTTACTATAAGGCACCAATTGGCAGTTTGCGCCACAATGTCATTCAGTGTATCGACGTTTTTTGCTAGTACCTAACCTTTTTGTTTCGGAACTTCATTTAACTGTCTTGAAATTTTAGTTTTGTGCTGGCCACTCATGTATGTTTATTGTATTACAGCCCAGCTGAATTTTTTTTGGCCTTTTTCAGATTTTCAGATTAATTTTTTGAGTGTATTATTTTTAAATGAAATTACTTAAGGAAAGAAAGTTTTTCCCAGACAGTTTCAGGAGGGAGTTGTGCCCTGCCCTTTAATTATAAAAATAGTACACTTTTTTGCTATTCTCAAGAAAATGGAGACTATTGTATTTTGAACAAAAAAAAAAAAAAAATTGTTTCCCGCTATTTTTCCTGCACCTTCACTGCATTTTTACTTGCATTACCTGACTACTGTAGGTAACAATTTTTTTTTTTTTTTTTTTTTTTTTTGTATTCAGTCAAAAAAATCAATTTAGAGTTTTTAACAAATTTACATGTTTTTAAGGTCTCCTGAGCCCCAAAAAGTGGTTTTTGGCAGTTGGGGGGTATGCAGGGGTTGGGATCTTCTGACTACCATATCTCTGAAACTAATATAGAACGATGAAACTTCAGAATTAAGACAGGTGTGGTATACAGATGATTTTTCTAATTTTGGTAAAAATTGAATTGTGGCATTGTGTTAAAACTTCATGAAGTGCTCTACCCGTACATTAAAGGGCAAAACTGGGAAAATTCATTAGTGGCCAGTGGCCGGTACTGTCAGTTTCATTAGTAGCCACTTTTTTAAGTTAGTGGCCACTTTTCACATGATAAGACTATTTCTTTCAGACTGCAAAAAGCATTGTCTCCATTTTGCGGTATAATCACCACAAGAAAAATATTAAAATAAGAAATATATATAATAATAAAATTAATACAGGGACACTGAAATTGTAATTTGTAATTACGCTCTTTTTAAAAATTCTAAATTGCACATCCTAAATTAAAATCTGCTTAGGGCTGTAATAATAACAGCAAAAGAACTTATTTTTCAGATAATTCAGTAGTACTTTTTTTTTTTTTTTTTTTTCAATTTATTTAAGTGAAATAAGCTGCTATCATTCCCAGTTCACATTGGTATTTTCTAGTAAATGAATCAGCTGATTCATCACCATCACAACCTTTTACATGGTCATGTATAAATACAGTTAGCAGATTTATTATTTTTTCTTATTTCTAAAGACACACTTTTTTAAATGATTTTATTTCAATAGAGTTAAAATATTTCCTCTTAAAAAGTATAGATATGAAAACTTAGCTGCTTCATTAAAATAATTTACTTAGCTGCCAAATTTGTAGCTTTAAAAATAGGGAGATTTCTACTTTAAAATGGGAAGGAAAAAGGAAGATTTCTACTCAAAAGAAAGCAAATACAAAATTTTTTGAAAAATACACATTTAAGCCAAATCAAATTTTGATACACACATTTGTCAAATATCTTGAATGGGTTAAATATACACTAAATACTATGGAGGTAATAATGGAAAAAGATTGTGCTTTGCAGGACATTTGATCATTAACTGCTAGTTGAAATGGAGCGCACATGTGTGTGTGTGGGAGGGGGGAGGGAATACATCTATATACTTCTTTATAGGTTCTAGAATCTAATCAAGAAAGTTTAAAATGAATATTTACATTTATGTTATGGATGGAGAAAAATTGTAAATCACAAGGCTTCAGTGAAGCATGTGATTGCCAATCGTTGGAGAGGGGGGGGGGGGAATTACAAGAATTATGAGTAAGAGATATTAAACAATTCTACTTCTTTACAGATTCTAGAATCTAATAAAGTAAGTTTTAAAAAGATATTTATATTTTTGCGGAAAATGGAGAATGATGAGAAATCATAAAGCTTTCTATAAGCTGTGTGATCACAGATAGTTAGGGGGGGGGGCAAGAAATTATATGAGTGAGATATATTAAACAATTCTACTTCTTTATAGCTTGTAGAATATAATAAAGCAAGTTTAAAATGAACATTGACATTTATGCCATGGATGGAAAAAGATTGGAAATCACAAGGCTTCGATTTCCTATCGTCACTCGATTTTTAGAATCTTTTAATGATCACAAAAAGTGGCGACTTTAGTGGCGATCGATGCATAATTTTTAATCGTCATCTTATTTAGTGGCCAGTGGCGACCGTTAATTTTGCCCTTTAGTACATGTCATCCAATCGCTGCTCGATTCAATGCCTAGGCAGATATGTGCTGTTATTGCTCACAGAGGTTGCTGCTTTATGTACTGTTTTCTCATTACATATTACTCCAAATTTCCTGAAATTTTAATCAATTGTTCTTCCTACTATAATGTATGTGTCCAACAAATTTCATTCCGTTATTATCATTCCTTCTTGGTGTTGCATTTTCAATTTCGAGCAGTGTATATAGGTATGTATTATATGATTTGAGATTAAGTGAAACTGGATGAAACATGTAAGTATAAGATAATAAAAAAAAGAACTACTTTTGTTTTAATAAAAGTAATATCAGGCAAACTTACTGCACATTACAAATTTTGTTCTTTTTGTACACGAGTTTTTATAGAATCGAAATTTAATTAAAAAAAAAAAAAATTGTTTGTAGCTGAGTTGTTTTGAACTTTGCATTTTTATACAATTAAAATTCAGATATTGTTTTCTGATTATGTGAAAACATGTTAAAACAATACATGTACAGTATTATCAGTTTTATTGATCAAAAATGTTTGTTTAGTGCTTGCTAAACTATATATGTTCTCATATAAAACAAAATAACATATATACTATACATTAACTTTTTGGAAAAAGAAATTCCATTTTGCCCAAAAACCTTTTTTTTTTTTTTTTTAATGAAACCCACACCCACCTGGGCGGGGTTTTTTACAACCCTGGAAGATTGTATGTAAACACCCTCTTAGATGTCCTTTCGTATGTGTTAAATGGTTAGTTCAGAAAAATTGATAGACTATTTGAATAAGTAGGTCAACTTGAGGTTCTTGCAAAATAAAATCGTTGTACGGATCTTTTTCAAACTCGCCATATTAACTCCCTTATATATTTTTGTCGTATCGTATGTAATTGTTTTACTGTCAACAATTGAGTTTGCCACATTCTTGTTTTGGTCAAAGTATCTCAAAAATGGTTCTAACTATTTTCTTAAAAATAGCTATATGTATCCCTTTTTAGATATCCTTTTGCATCAAATTATTGTTAATTTTCCATGGTTATTACAGGAAAATTAACAATCATCAGGGTTCACACTAGGCAAAAAAAAAAGAGTGGGATCCTCCCACTCCAACAAAAAAACTAAGTGGGATGTTTAAAATTTACATGAGATTTTTGAAATTTAGTCAGTAATTAGCTAAAGGTGGAAATTAAGAAATTTGGTTGGTGGCCACTAGCCTTCATTTTTTTAGTGGCCACTTTTAAAAAGTTAGTGGCCACTGGCCACTCGCTGATAAAAGTAAAAGTAAAATAAAATGTTCTTTTCTTTAATTTTTTCAATGTTCAGTCTCGACAAATCATTAAGAAAATAATTAAGGTAGTCAACTTTTTGAAACTCATCCACAATAATACATTTCTGATAAATTTTAATAAATGAAATAGGAATAGATTTACATAATTTATACTATGAATGTAAGAAAATACTATTCAATACAAAATTCATATGTTTAAAATGCTCTTTTGGTTATATTATTTTATAACAGAAAGATTCTGATTATATTGCCCCTTCACTATCCTGAATGGTGTCAATTTTCTACTTTTTCAAAAAAAAAAAAAAAAAAATCTTTGATTCATGAAAATATATTAGTATATGTAAATAAAAAAAATATTTTTTTAATAATACTTTTTTATTTTGCAAGTTTCTTTTTCCTTTTTTTTTTTCATGTTACAAATGAATTATAAATTAATTTTTCTTTAATAATAATGAATTTTTAATAATTTGCAATTATAATCCCCCTCTCTAACTGAATTTAGAGAGTGTGGCTGGCCAGGGTCCAACTATATACCAAGTTTGGTTGAATTTCATTCATTGGTTCGTGAGATACGGTGAAAACACTAAACCACAGACACACACACACACACAGACAGACATTTCTTAAAAACTATCAATTCGTGTTCAGGAGACCCCAAAACGTGTAGATCCGTCAAAAAACGGAGGTCGAAAATTTTCGCGAATCCAATACTTTCTCTATATTACATATAGAAGAAAGCAAAAAATAGTTCATATGCAATAACAAATATTAAATGATATATGTTGTAAATAAATAAAATATTCAATAAATTATGCATTCTTCTGATTAAGAACTAAAAATATACATACATATATACATTTTTTTTTTTTAATAACAGAAAACGCAATTACCTTTTTCCGAAAAACGATGTTATTTTTACAGAATTATCTGTAGCTCCACGTTTACTACCACTACGGTTGCTTTGTGATTCAGGATTTTCTTTAAATCTCTTCATATTAAAGCAATAAATCCAAAATTTATATTACTATATAAAGCTTGTTTTAAAGATTGAAATTTCGAGAAACCACGCGTATGACTGAATGCGATACGGCCATTGGGAATGGATAGAAATGCCAAGTTTGAAAAGAAAGTGGTATAAAATAACAAAGAAAATGCGTCGTATGACGTTTTTAATTTTTCTGCGAACGTAATACAATCGGAGTTTCAGCCGATTGATTATCTCACGAGCTTCCTTTTCGTCTCTGTCTCCCGAAAGTCGGCCGAAACTCTCATTTTGACATTTTTTAAAAATCAAAATCTAATACTTTTATAGAAAAATGGAAAAAAGCCATACGTTCTTTTAGTATATGAATAAGACTACCTGCCAATTTCCAGTGTTTACTGTTAAAATTGACTTCCGAAAATGTCTAAGTGGCGATGTTAGATTTGAGAAAGCCTGAATTCGAGGCGCACGGCGCGTTTACTGCGAAATTGCCGTCGCGCGATCCAAGTTTGCATTGGAATGGGGTATTCTATAAAGAATGGGTAGAAGAATTTTAAGTGTTTACTATTAAAATTTACTTCCGAAATATGTTTGCAAGTGGCGAGGTTAGATTTTAGAACAGCCTGAATTCTTTGCGCGGCGCGTTTACCGCGAAAAAGCCGCCGCGCAATCAAAGTTTGCTGTGGAATGGGGTATATTTTATAAAGAATGGGTAGAAGAGAAGTGGCCACTGCAGTGGCGACCAAGGGCAATTTCTTTAGTCGCCACTTTTAAAAATCTAGTCGCCATGTGGCGAGTGGCGACCGCTAATTTCCAGCTTTAGTAATTACATTTTGCAGGAAAAATTTATTTTCAAGAAATATATACAAATATTAACAATTACAAGCTTCAACAATAAAAAAAACTGCTAAAGTATATATATATATATATATATATATATATATATATATATATATATATATTTTTTTTTTTTTTTTCGCGTTAAAAGATTTTTGCTGCAGCATCAAATAAAAAAAATTTCAGAGTTTTCTTAGAAGATACGAGTAATAATGCTCTAGTTCTTATTCAGTCTGTTGGTAAAAAAAAAAAAATAAATTAATAATTTAAAATCTCGATTAACTGTCATGATTGGGAAACACCAGTTGCTGGGGAAAAAAAAAAATATATATATATATATATATATATATATATATATATACACATCTGGAGAGTTGTGAGGTTCGAAATTTAAACAAGAATGAGCAGGAGAGGGGACAGTCAACACAGAAATCTCTCTATATATAAATGGCTAAGAGTTTTTTCCTTTAAGTCCGTGGCTGGACGCAAGTTGATTGGCTAAGAGATTTTCTTCTGTTTGTCTGTGTGTTGTTGCCACCAGCTTTTCATACTTTAGTTAATTTTAAAAAATTGTCACCAGCTTTTTATACTTTAGTTAATTTTTAAAAATCTTGTCCGATCGATAAGTTAATTAAACCGACGGATTCAGAAAAAAATGCCCCTTTCCTTTGGTACTTTATTTGTAATGATACTTTGATTACATTTTTTAAAATTTTAGAATGTTGCTTAAAAGAAGAAGAAAAAAAAACTTTTTTTCTCAAACATAAAATGAAATATGCTTTCACGCGAAAAATAAAAAATATATAAAGTATTTTTGATTAATATATTTTTATGCTTAATTTTGATCAGACATTAAGGAAACTCTAAACTTTTTAAATTTTTAGCAAACATGAGAGCAACATCAATCTTTGTGGGTGGCCTAAGTGCTGATATCCAAAGAGAAGATCTTGAAAGAGAATTCAACAAATTTGGTCAGATGAATAAAATATGGGTGGCTCGTAATCCTCCAGGATTTGCCTTCATAGAATTCAGCGACGATCAGGATGCTAACGATGCCATCAAAGAAATGAATGGAGCTATGATCAATGGTTCTCAAATACGTGTAGACATCTCACGCAATGGTGGTGGTGGTGGTGGCGGCGGTGGAAGACGAGGAGGTAGTGGTGGTGGACGAGGAGGAGGAGGAGGATTTCGATCAGGTGGTGGATACGGATCTGGAGGTAATCCTAGATATGGTGGTAGTGGAGGTGGACGTCCATATAGAAGTGATGGTGGTAACTTCAGAGGCTCTGGTGGATACCGTAGCAGATCACCAGGACGGTAATTTAAATTTTTTGTTTTATGATTGTTATAATTTAAATTTTTAATAACATTGATCACATATTTAACATTTGAAAATAGAAAAATATTTAAATAAAGGCCATTTTTTTCCTTTGTGGCAAAACCCCCAGTGGCAGAGAGTTTTGTAGCTGTCTGCGACAGGCTTTTAAAATTTCACAATTTGTCTGAAAAATTTGCATGTAATCAGGGGTGAAAATGGCTTACACTCAAAAAGCCTGAAAGCTGATAGTGGCAATCTTGAAGTGGGGGGGGGGAGCTTAACAACAGTGGTGATCTTGTGCAACAATACACAAATACAGTTTTACTACAGAACAATATGGTATGAACAATTATACAAAAATAAGTTGAACTCATTCAATTATATATTTTATAGCAATGTTTTACACAACACAATATAAATAATCAGGGGTCTGTTCAGAGGCAAACTTGAGTCCGTTAAAGGACCTTTCACAAAATTTTACATCTTAAAAAAGGACCCTTCACAAAATTATTTATCCCAAAACAGGACCCTTCACAAAATTATTTATCCCACAGGACCCTTCACAAAATTTTTATCAAAACAGTACCCTTTACAAAATTTTTTTATTCTAAAAAAGAACCCTTCACAAAATTTTTCTCCTTAGACCTTTGATAAATCTCTCATTTTCAAAATTAATCTTCAGTGGAACGAATGTAGACTGCCTGAATAATCTGATGTTTTTGTTGTATTTCTCCCGAAAAGCTGATATTCAATTTCTAATTTACAAATCACTTCTATGCATAAGTGTGAGTTTAGTTCTATAAAACTGAACTGTCATTGTCTAAAATGAAACCTTAATTGTAATTTTATTTTGCAAAATTAAATTTTTCACAATTTCACAAAAAGAGGACCCTAGCCGAAAAGTTTAGAACTTTATTTTCACACTAAATTTATATTCACAAAATTACGTGTAGAATTTTTCACAATTTCACAAAAACAGGACCCTGTGTGAAAAGTCTGGACAGACCCCCTGATAATAAATGTATTACTAATACGATAATTTAGTAATGTGGTAATCATTATAATTAATATTACTATAAACACATATTAATACTTCACATTTTCTAAAACCAAAAAGTCACTGGATGCATGAAACTCGGTATGCAAAAATTTCTGCCACTGGGGGCAAGACTTTCACCCAAAATCCTAGACATTGTCCCAGCCACAATTGAATGCTGTTTTCTGCTTTCACTATCCTGAGACCTGAGCAGGCAGTGCCAGTGATCAATGCCTGTGATTGGTTCATTGTTGTAACAATTACATTTGTTATTTACGATTTCTATTGCTTTTCTATTAACTGTGTAAATGTGATTTTCATAATTACCTAACTTTTTGGGGTTTTTAAAATCTTATTTCTATATCATTTTCTTTATTTGGAGCGAGTGTAATACAGTGTATGGTTGATTTTGTTACCAAGTGTGGCAGATGGTGCAGAGTTTCTGCTATGGTCGCATATTTCACAAAATGCATAATCTTTTTTTAATCTGTTCTTAACAGGGCTTCGGATTGGGTTTGTTGGCGGGTCCAAAACCTGCTTCAATAAAACCCACTCTCAAATAGCTTTTATTTATTTATTTTTTTGATCTAATAAAATTTTTCACTTTTTAAAAAGTGTTTTTTTTTTTACGTATATTTTCTTACTTGACATTATTATACATAATAAAAATATATGTAATATAATAATTATGTATAATTACGTAGGTATATATCTACATAAAATGGTATTGCATCACATTAGTGATATATATGCCAGTTTGAAATTATGCAATTCTTTTTCAACTTTGTTAGAAAAATTCATTTCATTTTAACAATCTATCTATAATATAAAAAAAAAAAAAAAAAAAAAATGAACAAAATTTTAAGCCAAATTTATTAAATAGGTACTGACTGAAAATGTATTCAATCAATTACATATTATATAGTTAAATTGGAAGGTTTTGATTTTTTTTTTTTTTTCCAACTTTTTAAGCATTATGATGTAAAAAAAAAAGTGTCATTATTTAAAAAATATTATGCAGCCTACTTTCTTCACTCCTTGGTCCATTTGACTGAGTACCAGGTCATCTTTAGGGAATGTTTTGCGCATTATAACATATCTGGTTATTATAATTAGCCAGATTTTTAGCATTCTGAAAATCTATGTTTATATTTTGTTCGCGATTTGTTTTTGTTAATGCTGTTGTTATTTTATTGTTTTTATGTTCATTGATTCTATTAATTTTTCTTTTGGTCTTACCAATATAGCAGGGTTCATTCTAGACCTAAAAAAGGGCAGGGTGCTGTAATCTAAAAAGGGCACTTTAACTCTTAAAGAAAGGCACTTTTAAAAAAGAAAGGGCATTTGATAAAAAAAAAAAAGGGGGGGGGGCATTTTGTTAAAAAAAAAAAAAAAAAAGTCTAGTTCCTTATTTCACGAGTTTTATTGAACATATTCATAATGATTGAATGAATGACCCACTAGAGAATTATTCAAATGAGATTTATCGTCGAAAGCTCCAGAGAGAAATTTCCCTATACATACATTTTATAGAAATCGCAGGCCACAAGAATAAGTCCAAGCCAATCTCCCTCTTAAATTAAATAAATGTTATCTGTTAAATACGAAATGTATATTCAGGTCTCTAAATTAAAAACGATCCGTTTGTCCGGGACCACAAAAATATTCAACGGACCAGTAAAATATAAATTATAGTGGTCCACCAGACAAGGAACGCTTTTCAATTTATTTTACTTTATCTGTTTTTCTAAATTTGTCTAATAATCTTTCTCATCCTTCCTTTCATCCAAATATTGAAGATTTTTGAAAGCTATAACACAAATTATAACGAATATTTTTCAAATTTCTCTCATAAAAACTATATGAAAATTCAATACTAGTACTGCTCTGCCATCTGGTCAAATTTAAAGCAATTTAATTAAGGTAATTAGAAGACTAATTGATTGTTAAAATTAAAATAGTTAAGTTAAAACTAAAATTCAGTCTCAAATTTTTCTCTGTCTCTCACTCTATTTTTTTATTTTATTTTATTTTTTATTCTCATTTTATTTTTAAAGAGGGGATTGATGGAGTTTTGTGATAAGGTTATAAATTATTTTAAGAAATAAAATAACCTTCTTTTACTATCACATCGAAATATAAATTTTACTAAGGAAATTTAAAAGTGACTCTCCATCCTGCCATCTCAAAATTTAACACTATTAAAAAAAAAAAAAAAAATGTAGCTGATTAGCAAAATAAGGATAATGTCACTGTTAATTAATAAAACATTTCTTTTTCCCCCTTTTTATAGCTGATCCCATAAATATGTGCATATTTCACTATAAACCCCTCCCCCCCCCCCTTTTTTTTTTTTTTTTTTTTTTTAATTTAATAGCAGCTAATTGCTCTAAATCGTATTTTCCTTTTTTCCTCTTTTTTTTTTTTTTTTTCTGTTGCTAACTGTTGTGTTTTATATATAGAAAAAAATAAAATAATAAAAACGTTGCAAAAATATCTTTTTTTCTTCTTTCATTTTACCTCCTTTCCCCTCCCTTTTCAGTTTCAGTGTTTAAATATAAACAAACGCTCTGTTAAAGTGTTTGTTTATTTATGAGGATTATGTGATTATTCTTGGAGCTCTTTAGTTAGATAACAAAAATAATTTGAATTTTGATAATTTCTTTAGCTTATATTAATCACGAAATATTTATCGTATTAATTTTACGCCCGTTTAAAATTTTTTCTTGAATAATAAAAAAGTACCGCAGGATTGGCGTTTAAAAGCAATAAGTACAAAACTTCTGGTCAAAAGAAAACACGACCCTTCATCAGGTGAACAAAGTAAACCCCCCCCCCCCCGTATTTCTGGCTCTTTACCACATTTGCAGTATCACTTAAGTAATTATTTTGCCGGTCACAATTTTTTCAGGAGTGGAAAGAAGAATTTATTTATTTATTTATTTTCTTAGATTCCTTTATTTATTCGGGATTTCTGAAATTCGTGATTTTTACAATTCCACATTCTATTTAAAACACTGATTATGTTTCCCCCCCAAAAAATATTGGATTAGAGCTTAAAAGAAGAAATACTCATTTAACATAAGAATACAACTGTTAAATCATTGTTTAATGTTTTTTTTTTTTTTTTTTTTTCAGGAAAATTATTATTTCAGTTTTCATTTTTATTTTCTCCTAAGAAAATAAATATTCGAAATTTTCCCCGAACCTCATTCGCGTGTTCGAACATATTCTGAAAAATTCCTTATCATTATGGCCTATAGGCTCAAATTATTTTAAGTTCGATTGTGTCTAAGCGCCGTATTCAAATAAATTGAAAATTTATTACACACGTTATCAGATCAGAAGTAGCAGCCGAAAGAAAAAATAAATCGATTTTTCTGCTTTTATTTATTTTATTTTTTCTACTTTAATCATAAAGCCTTAAAGAGTCAATCCAACCTACAATTTCTTATTGCACTAATAAACTTTTTAAAGGTTTTAGCCACAAAATGTTACATAAAATTGATTCTTTATCGCACTTTAAACCATGTTTCCTTTGGGGGAAGGAGAAAGAAAATAAATAAAAAGAGCATTGTAATTTTCATAACTTTCCACCTTTTGCAAACATCCGATTCTTCCACCCGTGAATATGTTCACCAGCGGCCGAGCTGTTCTGCGCTCAAAGCTGGTAAACGTGAGGTGCCGTGTTCGATAACAGGTCGCGCTCGCCGGCCTAGCTGTTCGAAGGTTTCCGTGGTTTTCTCCGAAACTTGAATAAATACGGGCTAGGACCCTTTAGAAAGACCCCCTCATGGAAGACACTCCCCCTCAGGCCTAGGACCCTGGTGCAGTTAATCGGCCTTAATCCCCATAACCCAACCCAACTCACCCGTGGACATTCTTCAAAGAAAGTACCTACAGTTACGTCAAAAAGTAGTGATAGATGGAGTAAAGAGATCACATTTGATTTAATCTACCTCCTCCTCCTCTCGCTTACTCTCCGTTGAAGACCGCCGCGGCGAAAGAATTTTCTTTGTCACGGGCCGGTTCAGCACTGAGTTGACAGCTGTGATAATAAAAAGGAGTTGCAGATTGCATTTTTCAGTGATAAATCAATTGTGCGCATTAAAGATTAATAAATATAGAAAAAAGAAAATAGGCTGATCGCCTGTCCGTTGTTTTTCTTGAATGGAAATAGTTTTAACCTCAGATTAGCCTTGCAATTTATTATAACAGTAAACATCCGAATACCCGCGAAATAGTATCTCTCAATAAATGCGAATACTTGACTTTCTTTTTTTCTTCTGCAATACACTTAATTGTGGACCTAATAGTATTTTTTTTCTCTTTTTTTTAATAAACTTGTAATTTATAATCGAAAAAAAAGGGAAAGAAAAGACCGTGGATAATCCAGAGTTTACTATATATATATAAACAAATTCTATTGAAGCATAAAGTTTAAAGTAACAAACGCATTAAGAAGCTTAAAAAGATAAAAATTACTTTATGATTAATGTTCAGAAAATATAAGACACACCTACCTTTTTTTCAAACAAAAAAGTCAGCTTTAAGCATTTCACGGTATTATGTTCAAGCTTGCGATTGTTTAGGCATTTTCTTCTGCCTTTTGGGTGCATGTTTAAAACTAAAATAAGATGGAAAGGAATTGATCGCAAAAATCTAGTTAACAAACGTCGCTTTCATTTCTTACTTTCGCGCGAAATAGAGAATGTCGATATTGCCATAAAGAAGAAATATTAATTATATTCTTAATCTACAGACGATTTTCATTAATCTTATTAGCAGACGATTTTTGTGACAATCAATTTTTAGGATCGAAAGTTTTCTTTGATTCTTTCGTCCGTTTGACCCGAAATTTCGATTTTTTTTTTTTTTTTTTTTTTCCGGGGCGCGCGATCGTGATTAAAGGGCAGCGGGGCGGATTTTTTTTATCGAAAGGGCAAACGGGGCAGAGCGCCCCGTAAACCCCGTCTAGAATGAACCCTGATATAGTATCTGAAATCTTTATTTTCCTTTTTATATTTTATTTCATAAATGCTTGCTGTTTATAGGGGGTCAATGGGGTCATTATTACGGATTCATTGGAAAATGTTATTGGGTTTTATGGGTATATTGAGATTAACTGCTTCGTTTTTAATTTTGATTGAAGTACCTCTTTTGTAGGGAATTGCTGTTGTATATCCACTACTATATAATATATCCACCCTATTTTAATTTTCTCTTTTGTTTATTTAACAACTCCTCTTACTTTACTTTATCTACAAAACGCAGGGGTGAAACTTTTCAGGGACTACCCCTCAATTAAGGGTTTTTGAAAATTTTACTGTCTTTGAATTTTGTGCTAAATTACTTAGTTTTCACAGAAATTTCTCATTTTGAATGTTTAATTTGCCTTATAATGTATTACAAAATCTGTAAATGTTACTTAATATAGGTAGTCATATGACATATCATTAATAAATGTCCTCTACCTGCATGTAAGAAACAGTTTTCAGGGTTTTTGGAAGCTAGGTAGTTTCACCCCTGAAAAACCGTTAATTACTCAATGTTCGGAAAGTCGAGTGGGGGTCACTCCAGTTGTTTTTTAGATTAAAAAAATAGTCTTTACATTAGCATGTCTTTTTAGACAAGGATAATGCAGAGCATATTTATTGAAGTAAAAAATGATATAGCACGAAATTTTATATTACAGCTGTACCAAGCATTCGGTATATACTCGGTATTCAGCCTATTTGCTGAATACTGAGAATTTCACTATTTTTATGCATTATTGAAAGAAATGTGTTAATGAGATATTTATTTCATAACTAAACTAAAAAATTGTGAAAATATAGTCATTATAATTAAAATTTTTGCTATATAACAGTTTCTGCAATCAGATACTAACTTATTTAACTCTTCCACAAGCGTATTTTACGCATTAAAATCTAAAAATACTTAAAATTTTAACCAAGAGTATTTTCACACTTTGTATTAGATTAAATTTAGTGTATTTTGTTAAATGTGTCTGAACAAGTTTATATTCTTTCTACAATTCAATGCTCTGCATACTTTTTTTTTTTTTAATCAATACCTTCTCTTACAATGGATAAAAAGTTTTTATAATTAAAATTATTTTGAGTAAAACTGTAAACACTTGCATCAATAATACAATTTCTCAGATTCAAGTATGGCTTTATCTTTCAGTATTGATTTTAATTTATAAACTGAGTGACATTATGTTCATAGTCTGAGTTCTGATACTATATTGAACAAATTATGCTGAAAGTAATATTATTAATTGACCAGTCCATATAATATAACTTGAACTCATAACTGAAACTTATAGCGTGTGTTTATATACATGTAAAATTAAAATGCTGGGATGCTGCGGGTGTACAGTCGTGGACCCAAGGAAATAGACTTGATCTCTGGCACTTCTCTTTATTTAATATCTATAGAGAAGGGACTTGGAAGGCGATGGAGAGTGAGGACATTATATCCAGTCGCAGTACTTTAATTCTGCAGTCTCGAATTGCGGCATGGAATTACATTGGGGTTTAGTTGGACGTTATTATCGAAAATCGCCGTAGCCTTTCCGGACCCCGAGGCCGGCTTGCTTGGTAGTTAAAATCTTTCTAGCCGATGATAGTTCAAATATCTCTAATCGCTCTCTTAATTTTTAAGAGTTTTCTATTTTATACCTGTAATTTTTGGCGTATTTCTAATTCCCTCCTTATTTCCTTTAGAGTGATTCCATACCAACTCACCTAATGAGGGTTGCATGACCGACTCGTATTTTCTTTAAATTTGGTACACAGATTGATGATATAGAGGCATGAAAAAGTCCAAATTTTTAGCTACCTGCTCCACTTATTTATAGATATACAGGTCCTTAAAGTTTGTCCGTTCCCTCAGAATACCAAAAAATTGATGTTATTTAGTTTTTTTTTTTCTTAAAAATTGTACTCATGCAATATGAAAGTGTTAGGTATCTATGGAAACTAGTTATTCCAGGCATTCAGAAAAAAAATACTACAATGTTTATAATGAAAATCGTTAAGGTACAGTACTCTTAGAAGTTGCAACCACAAAAATTTGATTTTCCCGATTTTGCTAAAACTGAGACATCAATTCCAAAAAAAGGAAAATAAAACCAAAGGTTTACTCACTTTCTGGTAGAGTACAGGTGTTCACCATAAATTACTACACAATAAATTACTTGGGTTTCTCATTCCTTCTTGGAAATATTTAAGCTTAAAGATAAACCATAGGACAAAAACATGCAATTTCGGCCATCTTGGCAGCCATTTTACTCCTAAAGGGGGAGCACTAGAAACTTTATTTTTTTTAAATAAGCTACTGATGTGTTAGCTATTCACAGGAAAAGAGTATACTTTTGGTTATTATTTGCATAAAGATATATCCTGCTGATAGTATATGCATGTTTTCCTCTAATACCATATGTTTGTGTTCTCCCTCTCATAGACTTAACATTAATAAAAAGGAAAAATAATAATGCATATATTAATAGCTGCACTATCTATACAAGAATTCAAGAAATTTAATACATTAAATTATTTAATAATAATTAAAAAAAATAATAATTTCGACATTTTATAGCAAAATTAGATATTTGATGAAAACAAGAAATAGAATTTTTCCAAAACTGGACGTTGTCCATCCGTAATTAAAAAGTACTAAATAATTTCTTGAAAAATCAATCAAAATAAAGGAGCTATAAATATTTATTTCATAAGCAAATATATTTGAAATACAGCAATATATTAAAAATTGATGTGTATAGAATTTTATTCAACTGCAAGCATAAGTTCCTGTATTTTTTTCACAGTATCATTTGATATTAAAAACATGCATCCTGTGGCTGCTGCTGCTGATGGCATTGGTACTATAACTAACAGGTGCTTGTATGAAATCCAGCATGTATCTGGTTTCTCTGGCCAGTAAAAGTTTTGGCAGGGGCCATGAGGATGCATAAATTGTAATTGAACATCACCTTTTTCAAAACAATTTTCTAAGACAGCTCCTAACCACCATTTCTTATCATACATGCAAGCAACATAAAAACCTTTAGAAATGTTACTAAGACTAAATTTTTGACATGTTGCTTACCTACTGCAGATACTTCAATCTGATTTGATATGTTTGTAATGTAGATACAATGGAAACTAAAGATTTACCGATATGAATAAATTTATGATAATCCCTGATACCCTCAATTCTTGCAGCGAAAGTTAGTCTTTCAGAAAGCAATGCTCTTGTTTCTGCTACATATTCTTCAGATGCAAAGAAAAACTTAATATTTTTAAAATTACCTGTGCAATAATGAAACAAATCACGTGGAGAAATTATCTGATCCTTGTAAGGACGTTGCAAGCTGGTTCTGTAAGCAGACCTTTTAACTGTGCCTCCAGTGGCATCACAGGGGCTTTTGCCATGGGAAGTGGCAAAAAAAATGTCGCTCAGCATTTAGTTTGAAATCATCTTTATGTTGGCATAAATTAAAAATGTTTTTCTTGTTTTTGTACTGTGCTGAGCTACCATCACAGAAATAAATTATTTTCTATATGTCTGGATATTGTGATGTTAAATATGGAATTACAGGCCTTTAAAAAGAAACTACTGCCACTGTATCATGTGTCAAACAGTCACTGGTAATACACATAGAAATTACTTTTATGTTATCGTTTGGCCGAACATACGCTAAAAAAGGATGGAGTGTAGCTTGCGTGTTTTCCCAGTGATATCCCTGTATTGCATCCTGTACAATAAAAGTAAAATTTTCAGAAAAATAAAGTAATAAAATGCACTCATCTGGTTTTAGTTCTGCTTTTCTTGTTTTTAAATACTCTGATTGAGATTTTGCAATGTAATGGTGTTTTGCCTAGGACTTCATTTTCAATAAAAGTTCAGATTTAAAATCAGGTGCAGACAAAGTAATTTAATGAGTGTTGAATGGACTGTAGTTATCCCCCCTTGAAACATCACTTCAGATTCTTCATCGTAATCATCCATTAACATATCTAAAAATTCTTCAAATGCAGTTTGGAGTGGACACTGTGAACAAAATCCTAACATACATGCTTCATTGTTAATGTCACACACATAATGAGACAAAAAAATCACTGATAGATGGTTTAATAGATTATTTTAGAGATGCCATTATTAGCCTGTCATTTTAGTGAATCATAGACAGACTGAATGAATTCCTGTACTACCAGCTAACACACCACTTCGGTCGCAAATCAGCAAATTTAGATAATCCAATCTTGTGATTGGGATATTCCTGTTTAAAAAGTGTGTACGATTCTTTGAGATTATATAAAATGAGGTGTTTCTGTTTTGTAAATATTTTATTTCTTCACTAAATACTAACTTGAATTTTTAAAAAATAAAAGGTTTCCTACATCTTTCTTTAAAATATCACAAAAATAGAGTACACATTAGTTTTGTTTTAATACCAGAATATAATAAAATCAGAATGTTGCACCCTTATTCAATGCTTCATTCACCTAATAACACTATTTCTAAAAGTAACTAAGTAACGTACAGAGGGTAAATAAAGTCTTATACATGTATTAAACCAATATTTATATAATATTCAATAAGTTTTGTTTTTTTACATCTTTTTTTATCTATGTTAAGTCTGTGAGAGGGGAAACACAAGCATATGGTATTAGAGAAAAACATGTGTATACTATCAGCAAGATATCTCTTTATGCAAATAATAACCAAAAGTAAACTTTTCCTGTGAATAGTTAACACATCAGTAGCTTATTTAAAAAAAAAAAATAAAGTTTCTAGTGCTCCCCCTTTAGGAGAAAAATGGCTGCCAAGATGGCCGAAATTGCATGTTTTTGCCCTATGGTTTGTCTTTAAGCTTAAATATTTCAAAGAAGGAATGAGAAACCCAAGTAATTTATAGTGTAGTAATTTATGGTGAACACCTGTACTCTACCAGAAAGTGAGCCAACCTTTGGTTTTATTTTCCTTTTCTTGGAATTGATGTCTCAATTTTAGCAAAATCGGGAAAATCAAATTTTTGTGGTTGCAAATTCTAAGAGGTACCTTAACGATTTTCATTATAAACATTGTAGTATTTTTTTTCTGGATGCCTGGGATAACTAGTTTCCATAGATACCTAGCACTTTCATATTACATGAGCACAATGTTTAAGAAAAAAAAATTAAATAACATCAATTTCTTGGTATTTTGAGGGGGCGGACAAACTTCGAGGACCTGTATATCTATAAATAAGTGGAGCAGATAGCTAAAAATTTGGACTTTTTCATTCCTCTATATCATCAATCTGTGTACCAAATTTAAAGAAAATCTGAGTCTGTCATGCAACCAACTTTTATTTTTTTAGGTGAGTTGGTATGGCTATTCCATATAATACACCCTTTCTTTGTGTCTTATTGGTTGTACTTTTGTTTTTCCCAGACATCGTGACACCGTTCGGCTCTCCACTTTGCCAATTCGCTAAGTCATTAAAACATTTATTACTTCATTTTGACATAAGTAATCAAACCTTAATTTAGAATAATTTTAACATCGCTAATTTAATTCTTGTATTGAATTTTTCTGATGCCAGATACTTTTGTATTGCTCATTAAACTTAATTTATAGACTATTTCCAGGCATCAAAATGCTTAATGATTAACTTGTTCATTTATTTTTGAATGATGATCGCAATTGTAAATTCCCATTCGTTATTTTTTTATACTTTGTCTTACAGCCTAATATGAAATCTCCTTTAATTTATTTTGCAATTTTACTTTGAAATATAAAAAGAATACCCTGAAAATATGAAAATAATTTAACATATAAAAAAAAATATTAATTTTTACTTCTTTCTATGCCTTACGTTTCATACATATATTTTATTTTTGAGCTTATTAAGAAAAAAGTAAATTTAGCATGAAATCACAAAAAACCAACTTCTTTCTCTTCCTTTTTTTTTTCCCTACTTCTAATAATGCCACATTCACTCCTTCAAAAAAGATCAAGGAGTAATTTCACTCTTAGGAAAAAATCCTAGCAATATCCTCTGCAATTAAAATGGGCTGCCACCAAACTTGGTATAGAAACGATTCATGATATGAGCTTGTCCATTTTAGCTATAATAATTTAATTATATCTATCTTGTACGTATATAATGTGCAATATTTTATAAAAACTTTAGTACATAAAATTGTATCTGTAAATCAGACAAAAATTATATATTTTGGAATAAAGTACCTTTAATGTAATGTTGATACAAAATTTTAGTTATACATTTGTGCAAATAGAAGAAAGATATTTTTAAATCGGTAAGAAAAGATCTTTGATTTTAAATTTAAAGAAAAATATATATTGTAAAGTAAAATAACGTAAAAATTTATCACCTATTTGGATACAGTCTACCACTGAACGTAAGGGGCATTTATTTGGTATTGTAAGAACAAACAAAATTAATGTGAAAAGAAGGGCCCAAACCACCTATCATTTTACATTTCTACGATCTGATGATTGAATCCTATCATGTTTGAAATTATAAAATTTATTTTAATATTCTCATTTCATAAGTAAATTTCATGTATTTTAAATTAAATCTTACTGCATAGGGACTTTTATGTTCTCCTCCTAAGAATTAACTGAGGATGATAATTTCGCATCTAAGAAAGATTTTAAGAATAAAAGTTATCAGTTATGGTTTTAGTAATTCACTCACTGAAAATATCAATATAGCAATGAACTTAATTATGTATTTACACTACAAAAGTTCTGCATGAAAGCATGCTGTTTGCCATCTAACTAAATTTTGTGTTCAAAAGGCTTTTTTCTAATTTCAAGATGTACACATTTCTTCATATATGCATCAATTATTCTTTCTTACAAATACTCGGTACTTGGCCGAGTAGTAAAGGCTCAGTACTCGGCTACTCGGCCAAAGTGCTACTTGGTGCAGCTTTATTTTATATAATTTGAAATTTATAGAGCTTGCCATGATTGAAAATTATTATTTTAATTTCAGCGATGCACCCAGCTGGTAGACAACTTTACAAGTAACTGAAACAAAGCTATTGGAAGCAGGAACAACTTTGCATCCTCTACCTTTTTGTTATGAAACTGGTCACCCACTTCTTCAGAAACAGCATTTACTATTCAAACTCATCTGATGTTTTATCAGGGTTAGTGTTTGTATTATGTAAATGCTTAATAAAAAATTTCAAAAAAAGTGTATCTTGTGTCTGTGTTTCTTGTGTGGTTGTTTAAAAAAAAAAAAAGGGAGGGTTAAGAGAGAAACTTGGTCAATGCCTCTAGTGACCTAGAAAACCTAGATGCTAGAGAATTCAAAAGGGTCTTGTAAGGTAAATAGGTAGAAATAACAAGATTTTCCTATTCATCGATGATTTCCACTTAAAAAAATATATATACATATGAATAAAGGCTTCAAAAAAAAAAAAAGTATGAAATTCAGCCTGCGTGTCCTGGTTTCTGGAGGCCATTCAGGGAAGTGGTGGATACAACTTATCAAGAACTAATGCACCTATCTTAATGAAATTTTGTACAAGTCTTCAAAATAGAATTGACTAGTGTGCTTAAATGAAGGATTTTCCTTTTCAGATTAGAACTACATTTACAAGACTCATAAGGTAAAATATATCGAATTGTACTGTTTTTGCATACAACTGTCTTTAAAAATAAATAAATCAATCGTTTGAGCACTAGTAATTCTGTTTTGAAGTGTGTAAAATTTAAATAAGATCAGTGCATTAGTTTTTGAGAAATAGTGAAAGGTGTTTCTGAAGGATCATCAGAAACCAGGACTCACTGTCTGGATTTTATCAAATAATTGTTTAAGTGTTGCTATTTTATTATATCATAAAATAATCTACAATAAAAAATGATTTGCAATGTAATAGTTTTTTTTTTATTCTTGGCCCCCCCCCTTTTTTTTTTTAAATAACTGTTCCATTAAAAACAGAAGAAACCTCATTAACGTGAACTTATGGGGAAATTTTGCCCCATAATAATTCGTTAACTAATACATATTTTTTAATTCCATTTTCACTCTCCAAGAATTCCCATTTATTAAACAATATCCGCTTTCTAAAAATTGGATTTTTTTTTTTTTAAGCTCAAAAATGAAAATTTTCACATTGTGAAAATTCTCATTTTACAACCTCAAAGTAAAATATTAAAAACTTTCAAAAAATAATTTTTAGAAAGCGATAAATTGTTTAATAGTTGTGATTTAAAAATATATACACTGCATAAAAAAGTAGACGGACACTTACTTGTAATACTTTAAAGCCGTTTATTTCTTTAATTAGAGATATGAGGTTCATTTCTCTAATAAAATTATATTCTTGAGACATCATATATTATTTTTTGGATATACATTCAATCCAATTAAAATAAAAAACGAAGTATATTAATATAACATATTAAATATAAAAAGACCTAGCTTTACTTTGTGGTCGTTTAAGATCTTTCGGTACCGGGCACCCGGTCCTCATCAGAAACGTTGCTTCTGTGGTGGAAAACTTGAGACTGTTGACTCCTCTGCTGATTTCTCATCAGGTGGCTCCAAGCTCTATTTGGGGCTACTGCGCTGCTATCGTTGCATACGTCGCTATTGGTTAATATTTCAATTGACTCGCGGTACATGGCATAGTTGTAATTATCGTAATCTGCTAATTTTACGGTTTTATCAAAGTTTATTTTAATATTGTTTTTACTATATGTTTTGGCTAACGCAGTATTATATTTTCCGGTTTTAATGTCGTTTTCATGTTCTTTGATCCTAGTTTTTATTTTTCTTTTAGTGACACCAACATATGAGCCTTGTTTATTGTTTTCATCTATGAATGGAATTTTATAAATGCCGGCGGTTTCAAGAGGGGGGGTGGGGTTTTTATCGCTTCGGATTAGCTGAAAAATATTTTTGTTGGGTTTGATGGGGATATTAATGCCATATTTGTTAGCTGTATTTTTAATTTTGTTAGCGGCTCCGCGATCGTACGGGATGGATGGGGTAAATTTAATGGGTGCTTTTTGGTGGCTGGGTATTTGGTCGAGGTTTTTGAATCTATTTTTAATTAATTTGTTAACTATTTTATCAGGATATCCGGCTTTTCTTGTGAAATTTTTAATGATGTTAAGTTCTTCTTCGAGATCGTCTGGTTCATTACATATTAAAATGGCACGGTTGATGTATGATTGGATAGCATTTGTTTTATAGCGAAATGGTGTTTTACTTTTAAAGTGGATAATTTCGTTACTATTAGTGGGTTTTCTATACACAGTGGTTCTAAAATTATTTTTATTGTGGGTAATTTTAACATCCAGGAAATTTAATTGTGAATTGTTCTCTTCTTCGTAGGTGAATTGTATATTTTGATCGTGGCTATTGATACAATTGAGAAGTTTATTAATGTCAGTGTTTTTCTCGACGATGGCGAATACGTCGTCGACGTAACGATACCAGTATTTAATTTGATTTTTTAGATTTTCTATGATTTGATTTTCTAGTTTTCTCAATTTGAATTCAGCGACGAAGCCTGAGATAGGCGACCCCATGGGCATGCCTTTGGTCTGTTTGTAAATCTTTTCGTTGAAGGTAAAATAATTTTCTTTAAGAAGGAAATTGGTAGTAGCGTTTAAAGTTCGGGCTATTTCTGGATCAGTGTAAGTTTCGTTGATAGTTTCGTTAACTATTTCGCAAGCTTCATTTATATCAATAGAGGGATAAAGATTTATAACGTCAAAACTAATTAAATGATAATTTTCTTTATTTTCGATTTCTCTAAGTTTTTTAATAAAATCTTCTGTTGATTCTAACGAGTGGGTGGAGGGGGGAATGATTTTTTTTTTTTTGGGGGGGGGGGGAAATCATTCCCCCCTCCACCCACTCGTTAGAATCAACAGAAGATTTTATTAAAAAACTTAGAGAAATCGAAAATAAAGAAAATTATCATTTAATTAGTTTTGACGTTATAAATCTTTATCCCTCTATTGATATAAATGAAGCTTGCGAAATAGTTAACGAAACTATCAACGAAACTTACACTGATCCAGAAATAGCCCGAACTTTAAACGCTACTACCAATTTCCTTCTTAAAGAAAATTATTTTACCTTCAACAAAAAGATTTACAAACAGACCAAAGGCATGCCCATGGGGTCGCCTATCTCAGGCTTCGTCGCTTAATTCAAATTGAGAAAACTAGAAAATCAAATCATAGAAAATCTAAAAAATCAAATTAAATACTGGTATCGTTACGTCGACGACGTATTCGCCATCGTCGAGAAAAACACTGACATTAATAAACTTCTCAATTGTATCAATAGCCACGATCAAAATATACAATTCACCTACGAAGAAGAGAACAATTCACAATTAAATTTCCTGGATGTTAAAATTACCCACAATAAAAATAATTTTAGAACCACTGTGTATAGAAAACCCACTAATAGTAACGAAATTATCCACTTTAAAAGTAAAACACCATTTCGCTATAAAACAAATGCTATCCAATCATACATCAACCGTGCCATTTTAATATGTAATGAACCAGACGATCTCGAAGAAGAACTTAACATCATTAAAAATTTCACAAGAAAAGCCGGATATCCTGATAAAATAGTTAACAAATTAATTAAAAATAGATTCAAAAACCTCGACCAAATACCCAGCCACCAAAAAGCACCCATTAAATTTACCCCATCCATCCCGTACGATCGCGGAGCCGCTAACAAAATTAAAAATACAGCTAACAAATATGGCATTAATATCCCCATCAAACCCAACAAAAATATTTTTCAGCTAATCCGAAGCGATAAAAACCCCACCCCCCCCTCTTGAAACCGCCGGCATTTATAAAATTCCATTCATAGATGAAAACAATAAACAAGGCTCATATGTTGGTGTCACTAAAAGAAAAATAAAAACTAGGATCAAAGAACATGAAAACGACATTAAAACCGGAAAATATAATACTGCGTTAGCCAAAACATATAGTAAAAACAATATTAAAATAAACTTTGATAAAACCGTAAAATTAGCAGATTACGATAATTACAACTATGCCATGTACCGCGAGTCAATTGAAATATTAACCAATAGCGACGTATGCAACGATAGCAGCGCAGTAGCCCCAAATAGAGCTTGGAGCCACCTGATGAGAAATCAGCAGAGGAGTCAACAGTCTCAAGTTTTCCACCACAGAAGCAACGTTTCTGATGAGGACCGGGTGCCCGGTACCGAAAGATCTTAAACGACCACGAAGTAAAGCTAGGTCTTTTTATATTTAATATGTTACATTCAATCCTTTTGAATTATGTAGTGGAAAAATTCAGAAAACAAAAATGGGGCATATTTGCACAGTAATATTTCTTGAAAAAAAGTAGACGGACACATCTTGTATCTCTAAAATAAAACGTTTTTAGTAAGGGGTTCGTCTCCCATTTGCTTTAATAAGTTCGTATACTCTGTTAGGCATGGAATCAATGAGATTCTGAATTTTTTTTGACAGAAAATTTCCCAAATGTTTGCAAGAGCTTCTTTGAGCTGGTGAATTGATTCATACTGGCGTCCACCCTCATAAATTTTATGAACAAGTATATCCCAAATGTTTTCTACAGGATTCATATCCGGACTCTTGGCTGGCCAGGGTAAAACATTGAAGTTGTTCTCATGAAACCATTTTTTAACGTTGTTTGCGGTGTGTATCGGCACTCCATCTTGTTGGAAAATCCAGTTTTCTCCACCAAGATCACACGCAAATGGCAAAAGCTCACTGCTTAGTGTTTCAATATAATCTTAGTGAGTCTGCTTCTTACTTAGGAACACTAAATTTGTCCTTCCACCATAGCCAACAGCTAGCCACACCATCACGCCACCACCACCAACTTGCCAAGTAGCGTACACTTCGTCTTCTTTCTCCAAACTGTGCCAATAATATTGATATCCATCTGGGCCGTCTAAATTAAATTTTTTCTCATCTGAAAACACTACAGATATCCATTCTGTAGTCCAAAACATATGGTTTTGAGCCCACTGTAGGCATTCTGTCACGTGGTGATCCTTCCAGCATGGATGATGTTTTCACTTCTTATATTGAGAGCTCTGAGTGCTTAATGTAGTTATAAATTGTCTGAGAAGTTACGTTAGTAATTCCTGTGCTTATTCGAACTCTGGGAATTGATGCTCCAGTTTTTTTCAGCTCAGTAAAATTTTTTCTTTGGTCTCTAAGTGAAAGTTTCTTTGGCCGGCCACTCTTTTTCTTTACGCCATGGGTTTCAGGAGCACGTAGGAAATCGCTGATGCTACTTTTGCTTATTAGAAGTAGCCTACTAATTTCTCTGACTCCTTTATTAACATTTTTCAGCGCTATAATCTGTCCTTTCTGGTAATCAGTTAGAGGAATTCCTCGTGGCATGGCGCATTCATCTCCAAGAAATTTAACTACATAAAATCATCTTGTCAAGCACGTTAGCAATTGGCAAAATGCCAAATGTACATGTACATGCAAAACTGGTATTCCTCAAACAACACCCACTTAGACTGACACTGGTCAAAAACTGCAATTATCTACTTCAAAAAAAAAAAAAATTATTGTGCAAATGTATATCTTTTCTCTTTTCTGCATTTTCCAACATTAAAATTATAAATAATTGAATATTTTTATTTGTCTGTCAAAACTATGAAGATTGATAAGTATAAACATGTTAAAGAATTTTAATTGACATTTCCTATTAAAGACGGGGGTTTTAAAAAATTGTAAAGAAGTGTCCACTACTTTTTTTATGCAGTGTATTTGTTAATAAGTTATAATGGGGCAAAATTCTTCATAGAGTAACATTGGCTGTGGCTTCTGGGGATAAGTGGAGAGGCTTCTTGAGATATGGTATTTGTTGAAAATAGTGTTTTTCTTATGTTGAAGTTGGAAAAATAATTATATAATATCAAACTAGCATATACAGTAGAAGATCTTTATAACGCAAACTTAAAAACATGAGATTTTGCATTATATAGAATTTTGTGTTATATAGATCACAAATCGTACCTCATTAAATTTACCTTGCATAAATAGCCAAATATGTCTGAAACCTATCAAAATAGAGCAGAGTATCTTTAAATTATTTTCCTTGTAACAGAAATTGAAGAGATTAAAATTTCATTATTAAATTTATAAATATAGTCCAAATATGCCTGGAGCAGATCATTCATTGTAATACTCATTTTCAGAAATAACTAAATAAACAATAATAGCTCTTTTTACTTTAAAAAGCTTTGAATTAGGAAATTAAAATAAAATATATGTATATCACATTTAGTGTTAGACAGTAACAGTTTTTGGCAATAAATTGAAGTAGTTCTTAGCTGCAAAATGCATTGTTTATATTTGAGAGGCTTTGCGTTATATAGATTTGCGTTATAAAGATCTTCTACTGTATTTCTTTGATATATGCATACACTTAAAATCAAGTAAAAAATAACAAATGACTTTGAGAATAGTGAAAATTCTGGAATATACAGTGAACTCTCGTTAAGATGGCCCCGCTTAAGATGGATTTCTTGTTATTACGTACAAAAACAGAATCCCCGGCTAAGGCCTATAATAATTGCATGTTAATAAACATCGCTTTATACGTACAAGTCATTCGGATGGATGGATATTTTTCCCCCTTCGAAAAAGAGTCAATTCCCAAAATCTTTACAAATTAAAGTTTATTTTTTTTTTTTTTCAACATGAAAAGGTGCAATAATAAGAGTTAATCTTTTTCACTCTCCCCTATTACATCGTAAGAGTTAAACAGCATTGATTGACAGTGACATTTGAGATCAACAATTTGTACCTGTCTTCACTTCTATTGTGAAGACATAGCAAAGGATTTCGTTATCAGTGGCAATCGTCCTTACAGTACGAGTACACATTCTTTCCTCAGTTCCTGAAAACTGTGGTTACTCAGTCCAGCTGTAGTCAGTGTAATCGCGTGATTTTTTTTTAAAGTATTGTTTTTCCTGCGTTTATATTTTTTGTGAATAGAGGTTTGAGGAAACAAATTTTCATTCGTATGTGTACAAAAGTGATTTTAGAGTTCATATAGAACTTCAGTTTATGAACTCCTGTTATAATGGACTCTCGTTAATATGGATGAAAACTGCCAGCCCTTGATTGTCCGTTTTAACGAGAGTTCACTGTATATAGAATAGTTGTGTTTGGAGAAAAATTTAAATATTTACCTACAAAAATAACAACTTAATGTTTCTTATTTAATATTCCTTTAATGTAAAGTTAGAAACTATCAGGTTGTAACATATGAAATGTCAGATTCTCACCAGTAAAATTTTTGAGATTTCGTTCCTTTATAAACTTTTTTGATACAGTCAATTATGTATCATTTTGAAGCTAAAACCTTGTCTTTTTCATCTGATGTGTTTCAAATAGAAATATTGTGATTTGGTGTTAAGTTTATAGCTTTAATCGTAGGATGAATTCTAGAGATTTTAGAGTGCTATTTTTGTATGACTGGAAAAGTAAGCATAATGCAGCAGCTGCCCGAAACATTAATGCTGCATTTGGAAACGGTTCTGTAAATGAACGTACCATTCGACGTTGGTATGCAAAGTTCGAAACTGGGGATGAGAGTCCCACAAACGAAGACCGGGGCAGACCAGATACTGTTGTAGACAATGAAGTTTTACCAGCAATAGTTGAAAAAAATCCAGGCAATACTGTTAGAGATTATGCAGAAGAACTAGGTGTATCTCCTACAACCATTTCACGTAATCTAAAATTGATTGGCAAAGTTTAAAAAATAGATAAATGGGTACCGCATGAATTAAATGAGAATCAGAAGCGCAAACGTTTTGAAATCTCGTCTGCCCTTCTTCGCAACCAAAATGATCCTTTTCAAAAGTGGATTCTGTACGACAATTGTAAATGTTCAGCGCAGTGGCTGGATGCTGACAAGGCTCCACAACACTTCCCAAAGCCGAAACTCCATCAAAAGAAGGTTATGGTGACTGTTTGGTGGTCCTCAGCTGGTTTAATTCGCCATAGCTTTCTAAAACCAGGCGATGCCATCACAGAGGAGAAATATATTGTAGAGAAATCGATGAAATGCACCAGGAACTTACACGTAAACAGCCGGCATTGTTCAATAGGAAGGGTCCTATTCTTCTCCATGGATGATAACACTAGACTGCATGTTTCAATGATCACTCGTCAGAAGCTGCACATGTTAAACTATGAAGTTTTAGACCATCCACCATATTCACCTGACCTCTCACCTACAGATTTTCACTTTTTCAAACATCTCGATAACTTCTTGCAGGAGAAATACTTCAGAAATCCAAAGGATGCTGAAGCGGCATTCAATGAATTTGTTGCTTTCAGGACGACTACATTTTATGATACCGGCATAAAAAAAAAAAAACTTGTTTCTCGTTGGAAAAAGTGTATTGAAGCTAATGGTTCCTATTTTGATTAATAAGTTTGTTCTGTAAAAATATATTCTTTCTTTAAGTAGACCATGAAAATCGGACATTTCATGTCACAAACTAATATCAATAGTTCTTAACATATAAAGTATTGGAATTATTAACATCTACTCTCTCCTTTAAATACTACTACTCCCTGCAGAGAAATAAAGGAAAAATCAGGGAATTTCATAAAAATACTCAAAAATTATGGAACTTTTAATTTTTCCTTTGTAAACATGACTTGAAAGATCACCAAACAAGACATATCTTAACCAAGGCTGGTGGGATTAGCTGCTTTCTAGTTAAAACTTTCCAATCAAGCTTTTTTAAAAAAATTTATTTCTAATGAAAGAACTTGAGAAATAATTTTGTTCTGATCTGATAGTAATACAGTGGAACCTCTTTCGTTCATCCCCGCTTACTTTGCATTTTCCGCGTATTTCGTTTTTTAAACTTTGTCCCTTGAAGTTCCTTATTACCATAATGTTAAAAAATCCCGTATATTTCATCCTATTACTTTTTCGCTTTCCTGTGTAGTTCGTAACGAATTCGCTTACATACAATCGATTTCGATCAGTCGTACAGCAGGGGCAAGCAGGGGACTTGTCCTGAAAAAAAAAAAAATGTCCTGAAATGTCGTAATCCATCCTGAAATTACGCGAAATTTGTCATAAATCATTAAATATTTTCACTTAAGATTACCAAAATAAGCAATCTGAAATAAAAATTTACACAAGTACACAATAAAATGTTTGTTTTATGTGTTGTTTACTACGATTACGATCTTAAGTGCAATGCGTAGGCAGTGCAATGTGCTGTGGATGTATCTTTCTTCCTATTCGTTCGGATTGCGTGACGTCACGACCGCTTAGTGATCCGAACATGGATGTGAAGTAGGAAACTTGGAGCAGGTGTGGTCGAAAACGTTAACCGGTACATGTTTCTGTAAATACTTGTGACTTGAAATTGGCAACAACTACTACTTGATTTTAATCGTTAACCACAGTTATGCTTTCTGATTATTGAGTGCGTGAAGGAGTTTAATGTTTTTGTTTATCAAATTATTTATTTTGTTTCAGTTTCTTTAAGAAAAAATTTCAAATTTATTTTATTTATGATTTTGCTCATTTATTTTTTATAAATAAATGCCGAGGAATACTAGTTTTCCGAAGACTGGCTTAGTCATTCTATAGTTGATGACAATGGCGAAGATTGACCCGTTAGCCTTTGGTTTAAAGCCAGTCCTGATGATATTCATTCTGCCTTTTGTAGGCTTTGTAGAAAACGCTTCAGCGTTTCTAATATGGGATTCAAACAAGTTGAATCTCATGCTAATAACAACAGTAAGCATAAAAAACTTTTGAAAAATTTCGTTAATCGTCAAAGTGTTTTTCAAACTTATCAAAAAAAGAGAAGGCTGGATCGTTAAATGACGGTGTTTTAACCCCAGTGGGTTTTATAATTTTTTCTCCCCCAAGAGTATTTTTGGGTTTCATCAGAGTTTTCAGGAATATTTTGATTCTTAATTTTTTTAAACATTAAATATATCATTCATAATAAGATAATTTAAATAAAACAAGTTGTTATTTATTGAACTTTTCATAGTCAATAGATTTCCATAAAACATCCTTCTACACAGTGGCGGATTTAAGGGGGGGGGGGGGCTAGGGGGCTGAAGGCCCCCCCAAAATACTGTCATTCATAATTGAAATTTGCAATTGTAAATTTTTTATTGGTCTAGAATAACACTTTGAAAAATCTCCCCCCCCCCAAAAGTCAAGTTCTGGATCCGCCACTGCTTCTACATCACATAAGTGTTGCACTGTTCAAGTTTCCAGAAATTTTTTTATTTTTACTTATTTATATTTTACATTCATCGAGTCCTACAGTTTTCATTATTTTGAAAAACAACTGTCTTTTTTTTGCTTTCATTAATTAATATAATTTGTTATTCTGTTTTAATAAGATAATTATGCATTTTTTTTTTTTTTTTTTTTTTTTTTTTTGTGGGGAATTTTTCAGGATTTTTTTCAATACAGCAGTTTGAGCAAATCAGCATTTTTCCAATATTTCTAAAAATTCTTTGTTCATGTTCTAATAATGTATAAAATATTAGTTTTATACTTTAACTTAATTAGAAAAGGATATGATAACATTAACTTAACTTTATACCTAACAAATTATCCTTTTATAGTAGCACTTACTTTAAAATTTCAAATATATTTCGAGCGCACTCGCGCTCATCATCAGTGCTTTCTAGTGGTTTCATCTCTGTTTACATCGTTCTTCATCTCGGGATATTCGGTTCGCTTGCTGCACCACTGCTGAAGTGATCACACCACTGCTGAAGTGAAGCGAACCGAAGATCCTGAGATGAAGAACGATGTAAACAGAGATGAAACCACTAGAAAGCACTGATGATGAGCGCGAGTGCGCTCGAAATATATTTGAAATTTTAAAGTAAGTGCTACTATAAAAGGATAATTTGTTAGGTATAAAGTTAAGTTAATATTAGTTTTATATTTGTATGTTTATTGTGTAAGTTAAAAGTACAATTTTAAACAAGATTTTGTAAAAACATACATGAGTTTTTTCAAGTAGGTGTTATGGAAAAAAAAACCCACCTAGGTTTTTTCGGGTTTGTCAAAATCTAGCCAACCCTGAATAGAGGTGTTGATCCAGGTTTTAATTAATTTCTGAGGCCCGTTTTTGTGAAAAATAGGCCTCAGAATTTGCCATTGCATAAAAACTTTAATTTTGCAGTCCCTAGATATCTAATCAATGTTCAATATAATAAGTATTTCATTTAAACAAGTACTGGCAATGATATGAAATAATACTTAAAAGATAGAAATTTTTTATAAAATAGATCATTTTTATAAAATGAAATTTTGTGAAAAAGGCCGTTTTTATGACTGGATTTTGTGAAGTAGTTTATATTTCATGGATTTATGTTATATGACGGAATTCATTTTATAGTTTTGAATTTTGTGACGGGACAGCATATGGGTTCCAATATTTAGCTGATCAGCCTCTAAAATGCTATAGTTTTTTTTTCTTTTAAACTCAGAAGTTTATTTATATTTTACTCTTATAAACTTTAATTCTTGATATGTGGATTTTTTATTTCAGTTAGTGCGAGAGATAAAAGCAGTCTTGCAAAGAATTTACCTTGCGATATATATATATATATATATATATATATATTTTTTTTTTTTACCTGGCCAAACGTAAACATCCTGAAATTAAAAAAAAAATTATGTCCTGAAATTTTATGTAGTACCAGTACTACCCCTGGTACAGCCAACACCAACATAGCCAGACAATCTGGAGCAAAAGGGAAGGGGATGGCTAAAATGCGTCTCACCACATGATTGGACTATTTCATTAGAACTCTCTTAACTGCGAAAAAGACTGAGAAATTGTATTGTGCTCCGATCGAAGCTAGTTAAATTGTTAAAGAAATGAGTGTTTTTCTTATTTGGACTTTTGAGCCCCAATTATTCAACAGATGGCTTCCACAAGTGGTACAAAAAGAAATTTTCTCACGTTGAGTGAAAAATTAGCTATTCTAAAAGAATCTGTGTAGAATTAGCAAAAAAAAAAAATACTGTAACAGGATTAGAAACTGTGAAGAGATTCTTTTTATGTAATGCAATGAATTAAAAGAAGATTCTATTTAAAAAAAAAAAAAAATTGCTGTCATTGAAAATGCAATGTTTATGATACGCACTAAAAATGCAAAACAATCGCACATTACGGATTTCTTCATGTAATTATAGGTATGTATGTAATTGTACAATTTACCAGTACTAGTATTTATTAAACATACAAAATTAAACTTTTATATTTCTTTTTACAAAGATATTGATCATAATAGCTATTTATTATAACTTTGCACTGTGCTTTTACTGTATTACAAATTTTTTGTAACTTTACAGAAAAAAAGTTTATCCCACTTGCATAATTTTGCTCATTTTTTTCCTTGAGTCTCCTGAAAAACGAACGACAGAGGTTCAACTGTATATTGTATGCTTAAAATGATTCAATTTTTTATTTTGTCAATTTGTTCCAAATTTTTAACTTTCATTTTTTTTTTTCTTTTTATGTTTTCTAAAAAAAAAAAAAAATCTAAATATTTTTGCCCATTAGTATTGTTTTTCGAATTATAGTGGTTTGGTAAGCATATTTTACAAAAATGCGATATTTCTAATATTATGAAATATATGTAATCGGTAACAGAAATCATGGAAATCTCACTTTAGCTTATTTAAAACGAAGCATAATTCAAATAAATTTAATAAGTTACCTTATTTTTGCTTCATTATTTGTGAGCTGCTTTCGGTCTAGGGCCCCAAACCTTCATCAGATGTTGCTCGAGTGGTAAGTGGTTTCTTTTCTTGATCTTCCTCTTCACCTGTAATTAGGCGGCACCACTGGGTGTCTATTCCGATTCTCGATTCATGGTTATTAATCGAATTAGGCTCATTAATGATTTCGACGGTTTCGCGGTAGTAAGCATAGGTGGAGTTATCATAATTAGCTAATTTTTTAACGTCATCGAACTGGATGTTTATTCCGTTTTCGTGGTAGCTTTTTGATAGAGCGGTAGTATTTCTGTCGTATTTTAAATCGTTTTGGTGCTCTTTAATCCGTGTACTTATTTTCCTTTTTGTTACTCCCACATAACAACCCATTTCTCCATTGTTGTGTTTAAGGGGGATTTTATAAATTCCGGCGGTTTCCAATGGGGATATATTGTCCTTATCGTTCCTTATAATTTGAAAAATGTTCTGATTCGGTTTAATTGGAATATTGACATTTAATTTCTTGGCAGCATTTTTAATTTTATTAGATTCTAATAAAATTAAAAATGCTGCCAAGAAATTAAGTGTCAATATTCCAATTAAACCGAATCAGAACATTTTTCAAAGGAACGATAAGGACAATATATCCCCATTGGAAACTGCCGGAATTTATAAAATCCCCCTTAAACACAACAATGGAGAAACGGGTTGTTATGTGGGAGTAACAAAAAGGAAAATAAGTACACGGATTAAAGGGCACCAAAACGATTTAAAATACGACAGAAATACTACCGCGCTATCAAAAAGCTACTGCGAAAATGGAATAAACATCCAGTTCGATGACGTTAAAAAATTAGCTAATTATGATAACTCCACCTATGCTTACTACCGCAAAACCGTCGAAATCATTAATGAGCCTAATTCGATTAATGACCATGAATCGAGAATCGGAATAGACACCCAGTGGCGCCGCCTAATTACAGGTGAAGAGGATCAAGAAAAGAAACCACTTACCACTCGAGCAACGTCTGATGAAGGTTTGAGGCCCCAGACCGAAAGCAGCTCACAAATAATGAAGCAAAAATAAGGTAACTTATTAAATTTATTCATGGAAATCTGTCAAAACGTCAGAAACGCCAAAGAAAAATATTGGAAATGCATACAGCTGTTTCGGTAGCCTAAAGTGTACTGTCTTCAGTGCAAAAAGGATTCTGAATCAGGAGAAGTGCTCGTATATATAGGAGAGGGGCCGGATTTAGTTCAATCAGTAGGATTACGGGAGAGTGGCAAATAGGAATTTAGGAAAGTTAGCTGAGTAAACAGAAAAATTAAGAAAATGTGGACTGAATATAAAATTTCCAACAGTCAGACAAATAGGGAATAGCGAAATCACAATTTACAAGGTTTTTAAAATTTTTATAAATATGAAAAGCTTCAAAGAAATAGAGTTCATGAATGGATTTAGGTCTGCAAATTATTTTAGCTGAATTAAATTTAAAATTATGATTTTCCTTCCAGCAATGTTTAGAAATAGCCGATTTATTGGTTTCTTGTTTGCGGACGCAATTCATATGTTCTTTTAGACGAAATTTAAGACTGCATTTAGTTTGGCCAATATATGATAAACCACACTGACAGGAAATACTATAAATACCCCTAAATTCCTATTTGCCACTCTCCCCACCTTTCTTGTATTCCTATTGGTTGAACTAAATCTGGTCCCTCTCCTATATACACTGATGGAAAAAAAAATCCTAACACCAGGAAGGAGCTGTGCTAGATAAATGAAATTTGGTAGGCGTGTTTATACATCTGAAAGATGACGTCGATTCAAATTTCGAGCTACGCGCATAAGTGTGGCGCTTGTAGCGACACTATGAACATGCAAATGAGGTTTGCTTTAAATACGCGCTGTAAGGTTCGTGATCATTATTTACAGTTGAGATTTGACGTAGTGGGTTAATGTTAGTCAAGGATGCCTCTAAGAAGACGAAGAAGCCATTATCAACAGCTCACTGAGTTTGAACGAGGTCGTGTAGTAGGGCTATGAGAAGGTGGGTTTTCTTTCCGCGATATTGCAGAACGACTTGGCAAGAATGTATCCACTGTGCATGAGTGTTGGCAGCAGTAGTCAAGGGAAGGTACTGCCTCAAGAAGACCAGGTTCCGGGCGGCCACGTGGCACTACTGAGAGGGAAGACCGGCGTATGGCTGTGGCTAATCGTACTGCATCTGCAGCTGAAATTCGAGCTGCAGTTGGTACCACAGTGACACAACGAACTGTTACAAATCGGTTACTTCAAGGACAGCTCCGAGCCAGACGCCCTGTAGCATGCATTCCACTGACTCCAAACCACTGCCGTTTGTGACGTGAGTGGTGTCAAGCTAGAGCTCATTGGAGGACGGAGTGGAGATATGTTGTGTTTTCTGATGAAAGCCGGTTCTGCCTTGGTCACAGTGATAGCCGTGTGTTGGTTAGAAGGAGGCCAGGTGAATGCCTGCTAGCGACCTGTCTGCGGCCTAGACACACAGGGCCTACTCCTGGAGTTATGGTTTGGGGAGCAATTTCGTATGACAGCAGGAGCATTCTCGTGGTTATCCCACACACCCTGACTGCAAATTTGTACGTCAGTCTAGTGATACAACCTGTTTTGCTGCCATTCATGAACAGCATTCAAGGGGGTGTTTTCCAACAGGATAACGCTCGTCCTCATACCGCAGTTGTAACCCAACATGCTCTACAGAGTGTCGACATTTTGCCTTGGCCTGCTAGATCACCAGATCTTTCTCCAATCGAGCACGTATGGGACATCTTTGGACAACTCCAGCGTCATCCACAACCAGCATTAACCGTCCCTGCATTGACCGCCCAAGTGCAACAGGCATGGAACTCCATCCCACAAACTGATATCCGACACCTGTACGACACAATGCATGCTTGCATTAAAAATTCTGGCGGTTACACCGGTTACTAATGTACCAACATTTCACATTTGAAATGACTCTACCTGTGATCTTGAAACTTTAATCAATTAAATATGTTACCTAGACAAATGTATTGCTGAAATTTCATTACTGTACAATAATTTTTTCTTGGTGTTGGGATTTTTTTTCCCATCAGTGTATATGAGCATTTCTCCTGATTCAGAATCCTTTTTGCACTGAAGACGGTACGCTTTAGGCTACCGAAATAGCTGTATGCATTTCCAATATTTTTCTTTGGCGTTTCTGACGTAGTAGTTTATTCGGGTTTTAATATTCCAATGCCGAGTCTCCTGTTATTATTATGTAAACTTTGTTTTACATGTCTACATATATCATCTTTCATATATATGTATCAACTTTAGTATATATCATCTTTCTCTTATATAAAATTTGTTAGGTGTCTACTTCGTTAGGTCAATTTTATGTCTTCTGATCACATTTTTAAAAATTGCATATAATACGTGAAATAGTGGGTAATGGAAGTCGTGTGGTTGCTTCACACCAGATTTTTTTATTCTTTCTTAAATCATTTAGGCGGCCTATACAAAAAGTGACTATGTGGACAGAGAACCGTAGCATGATATTAATAATACCTATCATTTCCATAAATCTAACTTCACAAGGGTAGGAATGAAACTACTATCTTTAAAGCTTCGATAAAAAGAATTGAAAAAAAAAAAAAAAAAAATCTGTTGGATACGGATAATTTAAAACCAGGGCCCAAAATTTCAGCTTGGATTACACTCGCTGAAAAAAAAAAGTTACTTGCCACAAAATATGATTAACTTACTCTATTTTTTACGTATAAATTGACTAGAAATTTTTATTGGAAAAAAGAGGAGAAATTACACAATGTCTTTTATTTTATAAGAAAATAGAGGACACAAAATTGAATGAAAATTATTATAAAAACTGATTCAAATGCTACTTTACACAAGTGATAAAACATTTTTATCTCAAATGATGAATTTGGATCAGTACACCTTAATTTAAATTAATACTATACGGATATGAAAGGAAAAAATCCTTAATTTTTGTAGGTGCCACGGGACAATATAGATTTTTTTAAAATTATTAATTTAAGTTCTCACAAGTATAACCTAAATTAGTCTTAGTTAGTTAATAAGTTTTAAAGTAGGCGAAGAAAGGAGATTTTTTTCACTTGTCTACATTTTGTTTATTGTTGAAAACAGTCGCTTTGTGGGAATGTTTTTGCCAGGAGGACATAAAATGAATTCAACTAACTTTTGTATATTTTTGTGAGGTGGTAGTAGTGTTATAATTAAGGCCAATTGTCTGCAGTAGGGCTCTAGGCCTGAGTAGGAGAGTCCTCCGTGGTGTTCCTAGAGTTCCTAGCCCATATTTATGCTAGTTTCGGAGAAAACCATGGAAAACTCCTGATGGCTAACTTAACAAGTGCAACCGGGTATCGAACCCAACACCTCGCGTATACCAGTTTTGAGGACAGAACCTCTCGGTAACTGGTGGGCCTATTTGTATGAGGACTATTATTCTTGCAAAAGTTAGAACACACGTCAACTACGTACCAGCCAGAGCCGCACCTTATGATTTCATGATAATTTCAATAGTGATTCTGTGTTCTGGATCAAAAAACCGTACAAATATTGGGAATATTTTTATTTCTTTGTGATTCTAAAAATCTGAACACACTTACAAAAAATTATACTGCCTTCATCTGGAATAAATAAGTGGCCATTTTCTATATCCCTTAACTAGAAATATAAGATTTCCGAGCTATGCACATAAGGCATGCCAATAAATTGAATAGACGAAATGATCGAGAATTTCTAGTGTACACATTTCTAGATGGTGAAACAATATTCTGAATCTTTTGTATGACGAGAAATTCTCGCTTAACTATCTAGAATTGGGTCATGAACCAAGATTATAGTTTTTGAAACCTGCTTCTTGTGTTCACATTTATTTGGAGATATTTTCAAATAGGTTTGACATCGATAATATAGACAAACTCTCCAGAATTCTAATCAGAGTTTCTAGAACTTGCTTTCAAAGGGGACTAGAATTTATAAGGATGATATGCAACTATTTTTTTCTAGAGCCACAATTTAGATTCTAGATGTTAGTCACAGAATTTTTTCTCAGTGTAGACATAAACCATAATATGCTTTGGCAAGTTTATTAGAAAGTTGTTCTTTCGCGAACCTAACACAGAGAAAACTTTGTGTTCCCCGTTCGATACAGCCAACAGCCGGCTGAGCTTCTCAGTTTTGTGAAATTCTAAAAATTTAGGACTAAATCCTTTTCATTTGAAAAAGAGGACAGATAATGAAAACATAAAAAAGAGAACTTTTTAGTCCTGTAATGTTTTTTTCGTTTAGCAGGAAAGACCATCCTCTTAAAAAGAGGATGTCTGGTCACCTTACCTAAGATTAGCATGATTTTACATTTTAAAATCTTTTTTTTCTTTTTTTTTTTTTTTTGTAGCACCGTATACTATAAGAATTCTATCTACATTTAGACAGAAATTTTACTCGCCAAAGTAAAATTTTGCACCCTGACTTAAATTATGTCAAATTACTACGATTAAAATTAAATTTCAGTTACGTATATTTTAAATAGGTTGATAAATATTTTGTCAGTTTTTGATAATGTGCCATTAGTAAAGTATTCCAGGAAAAGATGCACAATCTAATTCTTCTCTTGTGAATTTTTCATTAAGTCAAAATTAAAATTTTCTTTACAAAACATTTAAATATTTTGAGGTCTCAGTAATTATGCTATCAGATATGTACACATTTTTCTTTTTTTATATTTATAAATGTTTGAAAAATTATATATTTCTGGTTTTCAATGATTTTTTTTTTTTTTTTTACCTTTAAATTTTATTGTGCTCTTTAACTATCTTTCCCATATATTTGAGTATAAATTTTATTCGTTAGGTGTTTTGAGTCTGTCTGCGAAATACATTAGCATCAATGCAAAATCCAGACTAAGCAAACATTTTTCTAGTTAATTTTTATTGCCTTGAAACACTGACTTCTTCATGGAGTCATGATATTAACAAATATTATCATTTTCTGTTTTGATAGCGAACATGCTTTTGTGTGTAGAAGTGATTTGTGGTTGCTCTTGCCATCTTTTTGCATAGCTTTTCAAATAAGCTCGGTTGTAACAGTCTTGATATTATGGAATTCATTATTTTTTAATTGTAATGTTCAAAATTTTTTTAATCAACTTGTGCACAGATTTTAATACCAATACTTCTCTCCCAGGAACAGAATTATATCTAATGTTCTGCAATGAGACATTAAAATTTGCAGATGTTCTGCAGGTATTTTGTCCAAATTTGTCAAAGCACAGTAAAATGCAAAATAAGCATAAAAATAATACTTATTAGTAAAATATTTATTACACATTTATAATAAAACATGATTTAAAATTTTTATAATCTAAAATGGAGAAATACACCCAGAATTTGTAATTTTTTCAATGGCTTTTGGCATTAATATTGTCACATTAATGTGGATATACTACTTACAAAATGTTTATAAATTTTGTCTATACATTGAAACAATGACTGTTTCCAGCAATTTTCTAGTATGCTAACAGATTTACAGGTCAGTTGAACATATCTAGATTTTATTAATTTTAGAATGTTAGCTGTATCAACATCATCCAGTTAGGGGATAGATGAAATGTTCTGCAAAAGCCTCAATTGTTCTGTGACGTGCGTCACAGTTTTAAGCACTTTCTGCTCCTGGGACTTCTCTGTGAAATATTACAATGTTTCCAAGATATATTTGAGCTAACTGCAAGGACATTAATCGGAACACTTTTTTTTAAAAAGACAAATGGTTTGAGTATTATGTATATCCAGACACATTCCATCCAATTTAAAAATCTGGATTTCTAATTACTGAAGATTTTTCACTGGTTCCTGGAATAAGTAGTTCACAAAATAATATATCAGTGGATTCATTACTCCATATGTAACACGAAAAGAAAAAAGCTGGAACAAATTTTGTATATCATTAGATTCCTCGATAAGTTGTAACAAGGAAAATGTTTTCTGAGCATAGGTGCGAAGTCTTCCATTTTTCAAGGAAGACTTCATACCAGAAACATTTTGCATTGTTTCTGGTTTCAGTTTATTTCAGTTCTGGTTCAGTTTATTTAATAGTTGAAAATACATGTGACACATTGCTTTTTAAAAATAATGGAGATAAATCTGATTTAAAAATTAGAAAGGTTGACAGCTATGTCTTAATAACTTTTTGGATAAATTAAACTGATCTTCAGTCCACTACAACTTTTCACCGATTGTGCAATTAACTGCGTTATATGAAAGTGGTACTGTCTCGAATTCTCTTGAATTAGCATAACTTGAACTGCATCCTTTATTGCGGTCAGCAATAAAGTTTCGCCAATTGTGTGAGACAAAAGTTTTTGTTTTTTTTTATAACTAATGAGATAAAAAGCACACCCTTTTGCTGATCTCGGTGAAATGCAAATTTTTTTTTCAACTATAACGTTGTTAATCACCCAGATCCATTTCAGAATAGCCGTGACGACGTGGTTAAAAATATGTTGAAGGAAACATTCTTTGCAGGTAAAGTAAGAGAAAGCAATCAGATAAACAGGTGTTTTATTGATAGTCACATGGAAACAGTCATTTTCAAAAGTCTATTACATCTTGTTAATTACTGATAAAAGACAAATCCCATACGGTAAATGGGACGAGAGGAGAGGAGGAGACCAATAAAAATCACGTTTTACACCAACGGAATCAAAAGCGAAAAAACTTGATGAGAGCTCAGAGTCGTAAAGTGCAACCCCAAAAGGTTGGCTTCGTTAAAATTCAGCCAAAAGAATGCCAAGCTGTTTCTTTGTCCTCCTAATATTTTAATACAAAATTTTGAATATAAAAATGTCGTTACAAAAGTTAGATCGACTTGGCATTCAAAAGCATCACCAGGTGTCAATCATCTTCAACGTACAAAAACCGACAGTTCTAATAGACGCCACGGCGGGGAAAATCCATTAGAAATCTATTTTTAGAACTATAATGACCTGCTCGAATTAATAATAGCTTTTAATGTAAACACAAGGATAATAAATATGAACTGAAATGACTATTTTTTATTTTATTAATAGCTACATATGCTAGAAAAATGCTGATAACGACTTTTAAATTACATTCTCAAAATAAATAATTATACCTAAATTGATTTAATTCTTTCGGGGAAGAAGTATAAACACAATTACTTTTCAAAAACCCCGATATAAAAATTGCTTTATTTTATTCCGAGAGCAATGTGTTTGTAACTATTAAAGGACAAAGAAACGCTATTAAATGAAAGATTTTTTATTTGTAAAGAAAACGGGAAATTCTATATAATTGAATTACATAAATTTAAAAAGATTTTTTTTATATTATCTATATTAATCCCTCCTTTTGTTATATATTAAATTTGAATAAACAAATAAACTTTTAAAGAACATATGTGTGAACACTCACACATCAACATTTGTTTTAAAAAAATTCAAGAGGCTTGTTTTTTAGCATCCTTGCAATGAAATTTACTAGGGAACATATTTTCATTTGCAAGTATTTTTCTGCAAATAACACACCTATTTGGGGTTATTTTCCTTTCCAAAGCATGAAAATTCTAATGTTAACTAGCTAGCATCATATTTATGAAAATTATGGAAATCTGCATGTATATTCAAATTTTCCCATTACCCACAGTTTGAGAACCACTGATCTAGATTTTTTTTTTTTTTCAACTTTATTTCCAGTATTTTACCATGTTTTTATTAACTTCTATTCTTGTTTGTTTGTTTGGTACAAATCTTGCAATCGAATTTTAACTAACTTCCCTACAAGCTAGACATTTGAAACTTTCACAGTAGCTCAGAACCCAGTGACAACACAATACTTCAAAGTCCGATTTTTGATTAGTTTTCTTATAATTACTAGCAGGCACAGCCCGCTTCGCTGGTCCCTATTTTTAAATGAATCACTATAATGAATTCTCAAAATTGCATTAATTTTTATCACTTGAAAAAAAAGAGAAACAAAATCTGATTAGGAAAAATGTCGCACCGGGTTCTCACTGCCTTCGGAAAAAATTCCCAACATGCTCTAACCCTTATTTCTATTATTTTCCCACTTCGCCCCCCCCCCCCTCCTGTCTATCCTAATAATTTTACAAATTTGAAAATATCCGCAATCGATTTGTAAGTATCAAAAACCTCTATGAACCATTTTTGAACGATATATCTCTATTTTTATTTTTTTGACGCTCTACTCCCCCGCCTTTCCTCCCTCCCAATAATTTTAAAAATTCGAAAATATCCGCAATCGATTTGTAGGTATTGGAAACCTCTATGTACCAATTTTGAATGATCTAAGTCTATTTTCTTTTTTTTTGCCCCTCTGCCCCCCCTTCCCGGCCCTTCCAATAACTTTACACTTTCGAAAATATCCCCATTCGACTTGCAGGTCTCTAAAACCCTACGGCCTAACTGTATTTCTATTTGTTTTTGACCATAGCCCCCCCCCCTCTCCCGCCCCACCTAATAATTTTAAAAATTCTAAAATATCCGCAATCGATTTGTAAGTATTGAAAACATCTATATACCAATTTTGAACGATCTAACTCTATTTTTATTTTTTTGCCCCCTCTCTCCCGGCCCTCCTAATAACTTTACACTTTCGAAAATATCCCTATTCGACTTGCAGGCATATAAAACCTATCTGTACCAATTTTGAACGGCCTAACTGTATTTCTATTTGTTTTTACCCCATAGCCCCCCCCCCTTGCCGCCTCACCCCCCTTCCCGCCCCTCCTAATAATTTTACAAATTCGAAAATATCCGAAATTGATTTGTAGGTATCGTAAACCTCTATATATCAATTTTGAACGATCTAACTATTTTTATTTTTTGCCCCCCCCCTCACCCTTCCTGCCCCTCCTAATAACTTTACACAATCGAAAATATCCTCATTCGACTTGCAGGCCTCTAAAACCTATCTGTATCAATTTTGAACGCCCTAACTGTATTTCTATTTGTTTTTGCCCCTTAGCCCCCTCCCTCCCCCTTGCTGCCCCACCTGGGGGCTGAATTTCTAAAATTCCAGAAATTGGTTTTTAGATTAGCATTAGCTTTGCTATTATTTAGATTGCTGTTATTTAGATTGGCATTAGCTATATTTTAGAGCAAAAATTTCACGCATATCTATTTTTTTGTTTGAGATATATAGGATTATGCGAAATCACGATTTACGCATGTGAAATCACGTTTTGACCCCCCGCCCCCCTTGGGGACCGAATTTTGAAAATTCCAGAAATTGGTTTTTTGACATTTGCATTAGCTATATTTTAAAGCAAAAATTTTACAGATATCTGTTTTTTTGTTTGAGATATGAAGGATTTTGTGAAATCACGTATTGCCCCCCCTCCTCCCCTTGGGGGGCGAATTTTGTAAAATCGCTTCTTAGTGGATGCCTACGTCATAGAAAGAACGTTGTCACAAAATTTCATGTTTCTAGGTCCAGTGGTTTGGTCTGGGCATTGATAGATCACCCCCTCACTCACTCACTCACTCAGGAAGTGTTCTTTTATATATATAGATTAAAATATGAAAATAATAACATCCTAATAGCATTAAAATAGCCATTAAAATATTAGCTATAATTTAATTGTTGCCAAATAAAATTTATGAGTTCATTTTCTTTAGACATAAAAATAAATACATTTAATTAAATGTGAATGTTAAAAAATTATAAAAAGTTAAATTATGCATTTGACAAAAATAAACGACATTATCACTTAAAAAAATTTATGCACATTGATAAGAGCTCTATGATTCATCAGAAAATTTAAAACATGGTATATAAAAAGTTTTTTTTATCTTATAATTATTTAAATATATGACAGAAAGACATTGTAAGATACTCATCATTACTAGTATTTAATCACTATGTATACAGGGTCAGTCAAAAGTCTCACCTTACTCCCTGTCACTTCAGAAACATATCAGAATTTCAGAAAGCTGTAAAAAATGTGTTGAATCAATTTAAGGGATATTTAATTTTGATTATTAAAGAAACAGGGCATAAGGGTACCTAAGGAAGGCAAATTTTGAATAGGAAGAGGCTCATTTGTTAGCCTAATGTTTTTTTATTTTTTTTTTAAGGCAAACACTTTTAAAAATGTTTTACCCTACTATGCTTTGTTAGGATGTTAAAGCTAGTTTTCATTAAAAGTTCCACTATCACTTTGTATTTCAGAAACACTGAATTTCTGCAAACTTCAAAGAATGTGCTCGATTAATTTGAAAAGGAATTCATTTGATAAAAATAAAGTGGACATAGGGGCAACCTAAATCATTAAATATGTCATGTAATTAAATATTTTTTTCAAATTATATTTTAATTAGTCATAAAATATCTTTAAACGCTATAGCAGGAGATAATTTTTTTAAATGTTTATCATAAAGAAGACCTTTCAACAAGCAAGCAATTTCCAGTTTTAAATTTCAAAAGTGCCCAATATCACTAAGGTGACCTATGCTCCCTGCCCCACCCCCATCAAAATTAATTTTTCCAAACAAAATCTGCCAACTGATGTTTTTTTTTTTTTTTTTTTTTTTTTTAGTTTTAAAAAGATTGTGAGTTGTTTCTGAGATATAAAGGATGAATGGGAATTTTTAAAAACTTTAATCAGTTATAACCTCTTGAAAATATTTTTGTAAAAAAAAAAAAAAAAAAAACTTTCCATAGAGACAAATTAGAAGTAAATTTAATTCTATAAATATTTCAGATTTAAATAGATATTTAAGTTTGAGTACAATGACTGTAGTATTTAAATTAAATTTTGTGTGAAACCAATATTTTTTTAAAGGACACATAAACTAGCTAGTTTAGAAATATACATTTGAATATATAAAGTTGTCTTATGCTGATAAATGATGTACATACATGAAGACTAAAATCTTGATTTTCTTATTCAGGAGACCTTATAGTGTGTAAAATCTAAATTTTGAAAATTTGACTCAAAAACAATACTTTCACCATTGGATAAAAGAAATTTTTTGCAATGAGTGAATTCAACTGTATTTAAATAAATAACAAATAAACAAAAATGAAAACAACATTTATTTGCTTGTGTAGATGAAAACAGTGAAATAGATACAAGTACAGCAAATTTATATAAATATAAAAAATTAACAAGCATCTTTTTAACTAAGTACCAACATATTCCAAATGATATACAAAAATATCTGCTTAAAAATAAGTACACCATAGAAAACTTACAGGCATAAAAAATAAAATTGTCGATTTTTAAGCCTATACTAATTCCAAAGATCATGATTTGGCACAAATTTAAAGTTGAACAGCATCTTGAGTAAAGATTTTTTCTTCAAAAGTTTAATCTTTTATTGTTGATCTTCTCCTGTAAAGAAAGAAAATATATATGAAATAATTTGGCAAAGCACACACACTACCTTCTCTTATCGCTTACCCCATATTACTACAGATATATTATTACAGTTCAAAATATAACATAAGCAGTACTATAGCTAAACATTTCTACTGCATTTTAAGCAAAAATTAAAAAAATTTTTACAAAAATTTCTATACAAGTTTAACTACTGCCCACCTCCCTCCTCAACCCTCTATAACACTGCCAATCATACAATAATACTTGTCAACATTTCAAATTTTTAAAACAGGTTTCATATCAGTATTTTTTTATATTAATTTTTTATGATTAAATAAAGTGAAATTTATTATAGGAAATTTCTGATATGAAGTGTCTTGTTTGAATCGGAGACTTGGCAACATTGCCTCTGTTTGAATATTGTACCCACACAGATAAAACATTTAAAGCTTTTATTAAATTTATGAAGGTGAATCAAAGCCTATTCCCCTATTTTTTATTATCCAAAATAAGGTTCCTATTGGTAATTGCGAATATCCATACTATTCTGCATACCTTACTCGATTTTTTTCACATAGTCCTTACACAAATTCAGACATTAGTCCCACTGCAGCGTTAAATTTGAGATGACTATCATAAAATTCATCTAGCTCATTGTGAAACAACCATCGCACAATGTGCAACCACCGATGCCGACAATTATCGTTCCACACTTTTACACCTGCAGGCTATCATCAGGTGAAAGAACCAAGGGATTGACAATGTGGCTCCACAACAATGCGAGACCACATGTGACAATCAGAATCGCTGACAAGCACCTGTCATTTCACTAGAAAAGTCTAGACCTCGCTCCCAGTGATTTCCAGGTTTTCAGTTCGCTGAAGAAGTTCATGGCAGAATAATAATTTGATTGTGAGCCCACAATCAGCTGGATAAATTTTATGACAGAGGCATTTCAAGTTTAGCGCTGTGATGGGACTAATGTCTGAATGTCCAAAAACAGTGTAAGGTACCTAGAATAGTACGTATATTTGTAATTATGTACCTCATGTACCTCATTGTGGCTAATAAAAAATAGGGATAAAGACTTTCCGATTCGCCCTCGTATTTCAAACTATTCAGAGAACTGTCACCCAAACCATTCTCTGAAACTCAATGGACTAATTTTGAGTAGCCCTGTATTCTTCGACCACATTTCATGAAACTATGGAAGCCTCTCTCTGCACAGGTGCTGATTCAACGAGTCCAGTGTTAAAATAGGAGTGACAGTCATCTGATTAAGAGAAAATAAGCAATAACAGAGTGCAGAATTACTGCATGTTTTCCAAATCCCAACCTCCTGGTCAAGTTGGCACCCCTCCAACTTTTTGGACTCATCCTCACTGCTAGTTTTAGGAAATGTGGCTGCTCTCTCTATATAAATTATATATGTATAAACAATGTACTTAAACTGAGCACATCACCAAAAGGAAAAAAATGACAGAACTTGAAAAAAACTTCAAGCCATTTCCAAATGTAACTCTAATATATCAGAGTTCTGTTGTGTAGCCTTTAAATAAAGGATAAGTATTTTTTTATTACCATATTTTATGTGAAACATGATTTTGTGCATATAAAAAATGTATACTAAATTAAAAAACTTGTGTACAATCAATATTTAAACTTTAAAACTCCACACACCATAAATAGGGTGACAACAATCAAGGAAATCAGGGTACTTTAACAATCTTGAGAGTGTTGTAAAAAGAATAAAAAATAATGAAAGTTTTCATATTTGCTCAGCAAACACAACTGAAACATCGACATACAGGTGTTATCTTAGCCATGTTTGCACAGGATTGGCTGCTTTCTAGTTGAATCTTGCTAATTTTTTTTTTTTTTTTTTTTAATTAATATCTTTAGTGCAACAACTTGTGGAATAATTTTATGTTCTGATGTTAATATATTGTGCAATGGGCTCTTCCCACCTAACGTCAGAGGTCACATGATAGAGAAAAAACAAACAGCAGATGAAATCTTGTTTATCTATAGCAATTGCTGAAATAACATATTTTCTATTCTTATTTTTGATCAATCGTATTTAATCTGTGTTACTTTTTTATACATCATCATTTTTAATCCATTTTATATCACTATTCATCATCTTCTGTTTGCTGTATACATTTACAATCATGATTAATTTATATTTGTTATTGATGTTCATGAAGAACATGTTAAATACTCTGATTTTTGGTACTTAAATCAGTGACAGTGCAATATCGTAGTGCGTAAATCCATTTAGACCAGTAACTAAGTTAATTAACTTGATGTAACATCTTTATGCAATTAAATTAAATGAAAACATTTTAAAATTTCAAATTATAATCCATAAACATTCCACAAGAACAAGCTATTATTTATTGCTAGATCAGTTAATGTAACAGTTACATAGAACATACAAAAATCGATTCTTACAGTTGAAAATAAATAAACACATAAAGTGTTTTTAAAAAATTATTAAATTTACAAATACAACTATTCTACTGTTTACAAATGAACGATATTAGTTTTATTTTATTTATATTAAATATTAACATTTTTGTTCGTAAGAACAATATTTAATTGAATTCAATTCTCAGAATTCGATTATTCGTTTTCCTCTATCACATGATTGAGCAGACGAAACTGGGAAGAGTCCATTAAAATGATTCATATTTTTATAATTTTGTTAGTTTCTCCAAATTTTGAATTTTGAATTTTATTTTCCTTTTTGTGTATGTGAACAAAGAAAAAAATAAAAAGTGAGATACTTTTGCTCATCAGTATAGTTTTTTGAAATGGTTTAGTGATATACCCAAAATTATAGAATACATATAACAGGTAATTAGTCAGGGAAAAATCAGGGAACTTGTTTTCGATTTTCGTTAATTTCGTGATTTTTTATTTTGTTAAAATCAAACTCCAATAACGATCAGTGTTCAAACGCTCCACGAAAAACTTTAGATTCTCAATCTTTTTCCATCCAAAATATAAATGCCAATATTCATTTTAAACATGCTTTATCAGATTCTATAACATATAAAAGAACAGAATTATTCAATATTTCTCACTCATGTAATTTTTTTTGTCTTCCCCCCCCCTTTTTTTATTTTCATCTCTAACCATTGCCAATCAAACATTCTGCAGGAAGCCTTTTATTTTTGAATATTTATCCATCCACAATATTAATTTTAAACTTACTTTATGATATTCTAGAACCCATAAAGAAGTAGAATTGCGTTTAATATTTCTCTCATGAACTATTTTTTACCCCCCAGCCAATGATTAAATGTTGATTGTTAGCTAACGTTTTTTTTTTTTCTAAACACATGTTTTATTGTATTGATGTGCATTATTCTTTTAGTTTAATTTGTCACTTTTAAAATATTTTGTATAGTTTTCTCCTGTGACCATTATTTTTTCATTTGAAATAAATTTTATGAACTTATATTTGTATAGATTTCCCCGCATGCATTATTTTTTTTTAAAATTAATTTTATGAACACGTGTGTTTCCTCTTTTTTTAATTTTCTGCACTCTCATGCCTGCAAATAGATCCCCATATGATACAATTAGGGATGAAACGGATATCCGGTATCTATCTGGCTGAGTTTTAAATATCCGACGGGGTACCGGATACGGATATCTTGCAATTTCAAGCCGGATATCCGAAGCAGAAAATTCAGGCTTAAACTCCCATCAAATGAAAATTTTGCGACAATTATTTTATTTTTTTAGATCCGTTGTAGCATAAAGTCTTTTTTTTTTTTTTTTTTTTAAGGGAAAAAAAAAAAAAAGGAAGCCTTTGTGAAATTTGAAATTAGCCTCTTTAGTAAACAAATTTTGACAAAAGTAGCTTGGGGCCTAAGAAATATAGAAGCCCTATTTTAATTTTATACAGAGTTAGCTAGGTTTTTCCAGATTGATCTATATCATTCTCCCTAATCTTCCCCATAACAATAAAAAGAGCTGTTCCTAATCAAATTATATTCAATCTGTTCAGTGCATATAACTCTGTTTTTATGACTTTTGTTTAACATGTTGTTAGATTGTTTAGTAATATTCTTAGTATTGGAAATAAAAGTTGTTAGATTGTTTCGAAAATGAGTCAAATAATGCACATTTATTGACTAGAACCTGCTTGTTTATTTACAATCCACTTTTTCATACATAAGAAAGTTCTTGTTTTTGTGACCGTATATTTATACTAGTAGAGCATCTACATTGCCTGCGCCATCTACCTATTCGATTTGTATTATAAAAAAAAAAAAAAAAAATATATATATATATAAATTTACTTTTTTAATAGAATATCTTGCTAAAGCACCTGAATTAAGAATTCCCATTACATTGCATAGATATATTCCCCAAAATTAAAATTACTTCAAATAAAAGTACATATTTAAATTTTCAGAAAGTCTGTACTTTGACATTCAGATTGTTAAAGGGGAAGAAAAAAATATTTTTTTAAAATGTTCAATTATTTAAAGTTTTTGATTTTGAACATTAGAAAAACTTAACTTTTAATTAAAGAATTTTAATAAATAATATAAACTTTTCTTTCTTATCTGTACAGAATATAAAAATATAAAATAAGTAAAATTTATACAAAGAAAAAAAACAAATTCATTTTGAATTATTACTTTCTTCTATCTTAAATAGAAAGAAGTATTAGATTCCTAAAAATTTTCAAATTCCAGTTTTCAGTGGATTTACGCATTTTGGGGGAACCAGGGGCCCTACAACGTATATGCCGAGAAGTTTCCGTGCAGGAAACTTCCCGGTACCGAATTTCCAAGATCCCGGCACTCACGTTTTCGAGACTCATACTTAGCCCTACAACAAACGTATTGGAAGTCGGTAACGGAAGCCCAGTGCAGAGATATAAAACTTTATCGGTACCGGATACTTTTGACCAATCACAGGGAGTAGGTGGTCAAAAGCGAATATATCCAACGTTGTCAGCCATTTTTAAATAAGAACTGATGAAACAAAAAAGCAAAAAATATGCACCAAAGTTATACTTTTTGAAAAGAACTTTCAAAACTATTAATTTTTTGTGTGGACACTATATTCATATAAACATTATTTTTAAAGATATTCGATTAGAAAGTTCACGAGTGACAAGAGGAATATCGCTTTGTCAACTGCATTTTTAAGCGAAAGAAACAGTCTAAAATTAAAGGCTAAAGAATAATTTTCTGAAAAATAATCAATTTTGGAGTATTCAGAGCTATAAATTCTAAGCTAAACCATGTAAAATTCATAGTTTATAATGAAAGAATTGTGAAGATTCTATTTAAGAGCTATAAAATATAACTTAAGACTGATGGAAGAGTCTCTGCAGGTAGCCAGTGGCGCTGTGGCAGAGTAACTTTCTGCTGTCTGAGAGTTCCTCGGTTCGATCCTCGTTTAATCCACATTTTTTTTTTTTTTTTCTTTTCTCCGTTTTAGAATATTTGCTTAAAATAAATATTTTGTCATCAAAATCCAAATGTTTATTAATTTTTATTTCACTGAAAAATAAATAAATAAAAGAAGTTGAGTTAAATTTAATGAATTATGAAACAGAAAATAATTACTAAATTAAATCAGGGATTACACAGATATTCAGTGCCAAGGAATACAAAATAAATAAGTAATAAATAATTTATTTACATAGAAGATAAATCTTTAAGGTTAAGAGTTTAATCTTTGATTAATAATGATTTTTTATTTAAAAGCAAAAGAATGATCAAGCATTTGTAAAATAATTTATTTCGAGTGAAATTTTTATTTTTTGTAGGGTAGTTAAATTTATTTCATAATTTAGCATCAACTCGAAATATATATATATATATATATGTGTGTGTGTTTATAATATTTTCGTTATAATAATTTAGCAAAATATCATAAAGAAATTTAAGAAATTGTATTTTTGAAGTTAAAAAGTTGCAATTTATTTTTTGATTAATAATGACTGTAGAAGTAGAGATATTATTGAAGTGAAAGCATTTCATTTCTTAAATATTTTATAATAATAATAATAATAATAATAATAATAAATTCTTAGTTATTTTTTCTAATTATTAAATTAATTATTCATGTTCTCCTTGTTAGTAATACTTAAAATAAATAAATTAAATAATTAAAATTAAATAAAATAGAAAGAAAATCAGGAAGTGTTACACATATATTCAAAGGATATATTTTTAGGGCATACTATGTTTAAAAAATATGTATATTAAGAAAAATAAAATTGAAATACGCTTTTGCGAGCTTTGACTATTTTATTTCAACTGAAAATAACTTTTTTTTTCTTTTTGTGTTTGTGTTGAATTTAATTAATAATTTACGAGAAAATAATTATTAAAACAAATTAAGATCTATGCATTCGTCAACAAAGAATAAAAATGGAAAATAATTTGTTTAATTAATGTAATTTATTTATTTCTCATTAGTAATGATTGAAATCAGAAGTAAAATAAAATTATCAAACACTTTATTTTGAAATTGTTGTTTTGCAATTGAAATTTATATTTATATACATATTTATTTATTTTATAATTAATAAATTAAATATTCATACTTCCCTTCTTAGTAATATATATATTAATTAGAAAGATTTTAATATTTGCAGTACTCTTCTTAAAAAAAAAAAAAAAAAAAAAAAGAAAGAAAAAATTATTTTAAATATTTGTTTGCCTTAAAAAAAAAAAAAAAAAGAAGTCATAAAAAACGTAGAATATTTGCTTAAAATAAATAATTTTTCATCAAAATTTTTACTTTTAAAACATTTAATTTATTTTGTAAATACTTTTTATTTAACTAAAAAAAAAAAAAAAAAAAAAAAGAAAAGAAAAGAAAGAAAAAAGTTAAATTTATTTAATTATGAAATAGAAAATAATTACTAAATTAAATCAGGAATTACACAAATATTCAGCAAAGAATAAAAAATAAATTATTTATATAGAAGAAAAATTTTTAAGGTTGTTAAAAGTTTAATCTTTGATTAATAATGATTTTTTATTTAAAAACAGAAGAATAATCAAGCATTTATAAAATAAACTGCCGAAGGCAGTGGGGACCCTGGCCGACTTTTTACCCAATCAGAAATGATTTTTTTTTTTTTTAATTTCTTTTCTTAACACTAAAAATTACTGTTAGTGATTCATTAATTTTAGTGATTCATTTGAAAATACTGACCCGCTAGCGAGCGAAGCCAGCTAGTTTTTTATTTAAAAACAGAAGAATAATCAAGCATTTATAAAATAATTTATTTTGACTGGAATTTTTAAATTTTATTTTTTCTAGGGGAGGGTGGTTAAATTTAATTAATAATTTACCAGAAAATAATTTAGCATCAACTCGAAATACATATGTGTGTGTATGTATTTATAATATTTTCTTTGTAATATTTTAACAAATTACAAAGAAATTTAAGAAATTGTATTTTCAAAATTAAAATGCTACAATTTTTTTTCTGATTAATAATGACTATAAAAGTAGAAATATTATCGAAAGGAAAGTATCTCATATTGTAAATATTTTATTACAATTTGGAAAAAAAAAAAAAAAAAAAAAAGGAGGTGTTTTTATTTATTTTTTCTAATTATTAAATTAATTATTCTTATCCTATTTGTTAGTAATACTAAAAAAAGGAAGGAGGGGGGGGGGGGGAGAAAGAAAATTAGGAAGTGATACATATATGTTCAATATTGTGTTTAAATATATATGTAAAATCTATGCCTTTGTAAGCTTTGACTATTTTATTTCAGATGAAAAGAAGCTCTTCCCACATAGCAATTTCAATTTGCAGCGAAATTGCAGCAATCTTGCTTTGTAAGCCAACAAACTTGCAGCAAGTTCAGTGTGACAAGCTGTAAGTTCATAGCAAGATTGAAGCAAGCTAACGCAAACTCCGAAGTCACCATACACCAAATTTGCAGCAAACTTGTCGTGCAAGTTGCACTCTTACTGTATCAAATTTGCTGCAAATTCGTTGCAAACTAGTAGAAAAGTTAGGTTTGTCGTATTAAGAGTACTGCAAATTCATTGCAATAGGCAAGCTTGTCATGTCACACCAGCTGTTAATGCATTGCAAACTCAGATTCTTATCACGCCACATTATCTGCAAATACTCATAGAAACATGTAAACATAGCTTGTATTTCGCGTAAGACTTGTCGTCACGAGACTTCGAGCCCCGCGGATAACACACGCTTCTTCCACCAGAAAACAATACGAGCAAGAAAACGTTGCGAAACCGCTTCAATTTCAGTCTTTGGTTGAGTTTCAAATACATACATAGCAATTTTAGTTTGCAACAGAAATGGTGTGAAAGGAATAATAATAATAATAATAATAATAATAATAATAATAGTGAAAACGAAATATAGATTTATGTTGTGTCTACTTTGCGGCAATTTCACGGCAAATTTGTCGCATCAAATTTGTCATGGCAAGGTAATAGCAAGAAAAATCAAGCTTGCTGCAAATGTGCTTGTTATCTGGGTTTTTTCTTTTTGTGTGTGTGTTAAATTTAATTAATAACTTATGAGAAAATAATTATTAAAACAAATTAGAATTATATGCACTCATCAGCAAAGAATAAAAACGAAAAATAATTTATTTATTTCTGATTAGTAATGATAACAATCAGCAGTAAAATAAAACGATCAAGCAGTTTATTTTTAAATTATTTTTTTGCAGTTGATATATATATATATATGCATATTTATTTATTTTATAATTAATAAATTAAGTATTCATACTTCCCTTGTTAGTAATATACATATATTAGGAAAATCCTAATATTTAAAGTACTCTTCTTATTAAAATAAATAAATAAATAAATTAAATAAAAGAAAAAGAAAAATTATTTAAATTAATTGTCCCCCCCCCCCCCCTTTAAAAAAAAAAAATATTATTATTATTATTAAAAAAAAAAAAAAAAAACTGAGACGCCCGCGGATTGAACCCGAGCACTTTGGTTCAGCAATCAAATACGCTGCGATCGAGCTACTGACGGAATAGGCTCTGGTAACTAATTTATTATGATATACTATCATTAAATTAGCATCGGATTTCATTATGAATGATGAATTTACATAATTTAGCTTCCAATTCATAGCTTTGAGGACTTAAAAACTAATTAAATTTAGAAAGTTATTCTTTAGTCTTCAATATTCGATTGTTTCTGTTAATAGTGTACTTGACAAAAGGGGTACATATCTTGTCACTCGTGAACTTTCTAATCGAATATCTTTAAAAGTAATAATTATACGAATATAGTGTTCACACAAAAAATTAATAGTTTTGAAAGTTCTTTCTAAAAAATATAACATATGTACACGTTTTTTACTTTTTACTTTTTAATTCATCATTTTTTATTTTTTTAAAATGGCGGACACATTACATATATTTCGGTGCCGAAAACTCGTTCCCACAAGCTCTACGCTTGGTGATATTTTTTCGATAAATCTCGGCAGGAGTTTCCGAGACCGAAAACCAAGAGAGAGCTTCCGTGAGCTTCGTTGTAGCACATTTTTTGACACTCTCGGAACATGACGTCACAGCCAAGAATTGCCGGGAGTGAGACAGTCTCGGTAGTTTCGTTGTAGCACCCCAGAACACAATAAAAAATGTCTGTGTGACAAAAATTTTGTGTAGCAGCTCTAGCTCAAGAGTTAATGCACAGAATTTCATATAAATTTATACATAGTTACACCTTAACAAACAAACAAAAAAAAAAGTGTCCATGAACTTTTGGTGCAAATCACTCAACAGGCGGTGCTGCTATACTGTGATTTCTCCTATTTAAAAGAAGACTATATCTCAGCTTCTACTGTGTATAATTTAAAAAAAACTGTCACAGGGCTATTATGAAACACGTTTATTTAATTTCTGTGCATATTGGCCAATAGGTGGTGCTGCTATGCTGCATTTTCCCCGTGATTGGGGAAGTTATATCTCAGATTCATTTGTGAATAATTGCACAAAATTTGGTGCATACCGGTCAATAGGTGGCTATATTATGCTGCAATTTACTCTGTGAATAGGAAGGCTAAATTTCAACATTTATAATATTTAACTGCACTTAACTTGATATGGAAGATAAATAATATGAGAGCGAAAGCTGGCTTAATTCTGGTGTATATTGCCCAACAGGTGGTGCAGCTGTTCCTCACCTTCTATGATTCTCCACAGGGCTATATCTCAAAACCTTTTGATTAAAATCGCACTAAACTCTATATCTTTGTGAGAAGCTATGATTAAGTTTATTCTGTGCACGTTAAACAACATGTAGCATTATTATATAGAGTGATATAGAAGAAAGTTTTGTGATGGCCATAACATACTAGTTTAAAGCTTTTAGTTTTCTTTGCTTCTTTCTTTTATGTTTTCTTATAAATGTCTCAAAAGAAAGTATTGAATTCATAAAAATTTTCAACTTCTGGTTTTTGATGGATTCACACATTTTAAGAAGCCAGAACCTGGTTTGATCAATTAAAAAAAATATCTGTTAGTGTATATGTGACAAAAATTCTGTCCAACTGTACCTCTGAAATTACTGCATATAATTACATATGAATTTATATGTAGTTGAACCATGACATAAATCAGTGCCTATCAACTTTTGGTGCATATGGCTCAACAGGTGATGCTACCATACTGCAATTTATGCAACTTAAAGAAAGGCTATATCTTAGGAACTACTGCACAGAATTTCATAGAAATATATATGTACATGCACCTTGGCATATAATGCGCCTATCAAATTTTGGTGTCAATCATTCAGCAGGTGGTGCTGTTATACAGCACTTTTTGCAGTTTCAGAGAAGGCCATATCTTAGGTTCTATTGCATATAATTACATGGAACTTTATGTTAGAAGGGCATTATGAGAAATTATGCTGATTCAATCTGGGTGCATGTTGGCCAATAGGTAATGCTGCAATATGGAAATTTCCTCCAAAAACGAGAAGGGTATACCTCAGATTCTATTGTATATAATTGTACAAAACTTGGTATGTGAGTGAGACAGCCATTATGAAACACTATTGTGATTTATTTTGGGTGTATATCGGTCAACAGGTGGCAATTCTGCGCTGCAATTTACCTCATAAATGGGCTAAGTCTCAACTTCTATGACATAAGTGCATAAAACTTGATATGTAAGACAACCATTATGGAAACGAATGTCGACCTTATTTAGGTATATATCAGCCGATAGGTGGAGCTGCTATTATGATTTTTCACAAGCCTATATCTCAGCATCTGTTTATTAAAATTGCACTGAACTCCATATGCAAAATATTTATTATGAGAAGCTATGGTTAAACTTTTGTACAACATAAACAGTAAGTGGCACTGTTATATAGAATGATATAACAGAAAGTTTTGTGATTGCCACAACACAACATATTAGTTTTCCTATGAAAATAATCCTTCAACTATGATTATATTAGTAAAATATTTTATTTCACTTTTTTAATACTAGTAATGCAAAAAATATGTAAATAATAAGTTTTAGTCTTGTAATTCTGAACAAAACCTATCTTTTTGTGACAATACTTTTCATGACAAGCTGCAAGTATAGGAATGAGTATGTTAGGCTTAAAGTTTTAATCTTCATGGTGATATTGCACAAATAAATAAAATATTAAATATGTTTGAGTAAATTATATTTAAAATGTTTATAAAAGAGTAGTATATGAAATCTGTTTATATTTTATTGTTAAAAAAAAAAAAAACTAATGCCAGATATCCAGTCCGGATATCCATATCCGGCAGGCACAAGAGCTCTGGATATCCGGTATCCGGCAAAATCACTATCCGTTTCATCCCTAGATACAATACATATTTAGAATACTGATTTTGAATTTCCTGCAGCTATTTTTTCTTGAGTTATTTCTGATAACAGAAATACAGATCAATTGCTTAAAACCTGTTTATCAGATTAAGGGAACCTTAAATGTGCAGACATGCCCAGTCTCCTGCTTTTGGCAGGAGTCTCCTGCTTTTTGCTTGTTTTCTATGCTCCTGATTTTCCACTCATTTCTCCTGCTTTTCTGATGTAATTTTTATCTATCCCTCTTAGCATAATTTATGCTTAAAATTTGTGGGATTGGGTAAAAAAATTTGAAAGAAAATTGAAATTTATCAAGTTCAGTTTGAATGTGAATTACTATACAATGCTTTGAAACTAATTTTTGCTAAGAATAAATTTTTAACTTTCAGTTTTGCATATTGAAAAATGTCTTATTATTAAAAGATTTTTTTTTTTTTTTTTTTTTTTTTTGGGAAGTACCATAACTATTGAAAACTTAAAGAATTCAAATTTCCTTAGAATATAGCTGATATATTTTCATTTCTTTATTACCTTTTCTTTTACAAAGATAATTAAGATTCTTATTGTTTAAGGAGCAGAATGATCAAACCTGTCTATTTTGACTTAAATTTTAAACAACTGTATGCCTGAGGTTTTTTTTTTTTGATAGTTTGTTTTACTGCAGGAAACATATATTATTCATTTAATTTTAATACTGATGCTTTGTAAATACCTCCTAAGCTTATAAAGCTTTACTTAAAATTAAATTTGCATTATTTTACTCATTTTTCTTACAAACTTTCTTGTTGAAAAAAGTCTCGTGATTTCTGTTAAAAAACCTCTTGCTTTTTTGTCATTAGAAGTTGGCATCTCTGAATGTGTAAATAGAGCAAAAATCTCAATTTCTAGAATTTGACCCAAAAATAATACTTTCTCTATAATGTATAGGTAAGAAATATCCAAGACCATGTGTGACAAAGATGAAAATTAATAGAAAATAAAAAGTAATTTACCTTGGATTTGATGTAGGAATTTTGCTTTCCGTATTTAAACTTCCAAAAGTTGCTGATTTTCTAAATACTTCTGAAATTAAAAGATTTTGTGTTGAATAAAGAATTTAAATATATACATATATTTAATACATTTGTGTTTCCGTAATAATAGTGATTTATACAACAAGCACAGACATTTAGATATTATTTTATATGATCTACAGGTGGTGGACAAAATAATGTGAACACTTTCGCTTTTTTACGTTTTGTCGAACATCTTGAAAAATACTTAATGGGATCTGGACAAAATATCGCGTCAAAAAAATAATATAATCTATTTGAGAATTTGTATTTCTGTCACGTGTGATCTCTGGTGAAGGCCACGGGCCTTATAAATCAATGTTAATTAATTAAAATAAATTAATTAATTAATACAATATAGAATGGAATTTTATTATTTTATCTATATTTAATTTTAAGTTATTTTACCATTTACTTTTCACCATTCAAAATACATTTTAAAAATATTGTACATCACTGCTGACATCAAAGCTGAACACTGTTCCCAAACTTGAATTAACAATTTTAAAATAGATAAGCACGATTGAATTCTTTATGACTAATCTTAAAAAAATGTTAATAAACATAGTCTTTAAACACTTTTAAGCAAAATTTATAGTAATTTTTGTGGTGGGTTTGTGTGTATGCCAGCACTCTTGACTAAGGTATGTGTTTTCATGAAATTTTATACAACATTATTAATAATTACCAACTCCTTTTTGCTTTCCATTCATTTACGTAGGCGAGATTTTGTCCCCAACCCATACTTAATGTGTTGGTCTTCAATTTTGCTAATAAGGAAAACATGTCTTTCCTCATATTTTTCAGCAAAGATTTTGTCAAGAAGGCCCTTAGGGGACGAGCAACAAATCCAATAACATAAAAAGTATTTGTGATAACCCTGTATATGGAAAAGCTTTGATTGATCTGCAAATTTTAGATATGGTTATATAAATGTTATATTTTATACGTGTGTAAAGTTTTGTAGGGATATCTTGAATATTTAAAATTCTCTCTTTTTTTTTTTTTTAAAAAAAAAAGGTGTGTACAACATACCTATAAAATAAAAAAATAAATAAAATAATAAAATAAAAATGAATTGTTTGAAAAGGAAAATTAATTTTTTTTTTAATACAAATTTTCATTTGTGAATAAACCCTTATCCTAAAGACCTTTTTAGAAAACAGCTGTAAAAACCGATATTGCTAAGAATTTTTGTGATATTCAACTGGATGTTTTTTTATAAGGTGCTCTATACAGTTGAGTATTAAACTATGTCAAATATTTTTGCTACAGTCCGCACACGCACAGTGATAAATTATTTACTACAACTATCCATATCTCTTTGAATATTAAATATATTTGTTTTAAACTATAGTATAATGATTTAGGCATATGTTGTCATGTTTTCTTTCAATTCCTTTTTAATGCACTTCTGCTGAATTGGTTTTACTCAAATTTTAGACATCAATCCATAGTCAATGACAATACAATAAAGTAATTTCAGAATCCTATCTCGTTAGGAGCAAGTTCTAGGGGAAAATATTGTCTACATGTATCAAATATTGTGATTAATTTTTAAATTTTTATAACATTATTGATTTGAACTTTTTAGAGAGGTTATTGATATGTAACAGAACATAGCCTTCTTAACTAGATGCCTGTCGTGTGGCTCTTAAACTTGGCAACAGGTCGAACGGTAGGCAGCGCCACCTGGTACAGATTGCGCGACTTTTTTATTCAAATGTCTCCAATAATTTTAAGAAGTGATATGTGATATATATAATCGACGTTTCTTCGATTCCATTTGCCTTTTCTGTATTTCAAATCCCACTTTTAAAAATTTTTGGTGACAGTTGAATAAAAAAGTCGTGCAATCTGTACCAGGTGGCGCTGTCTATCGCTTGAACTGTTGCCAAGCTTAAGAGCCATTCGACAGGCATCTACTTAACGAGGCTATGAACAGAATTAATAAGAAAGAAAAAAGGCTCTGAATTAATAAAATATTATGTGAAACAAATCTGTAACCATGGGCGTCGGCACATAGGGGCAAGGGGGGGCACTTGCCCCCTCCTGGAAAATTATAATAAATAAATAATTATTTAAAAAAATTACAATTAAAGCTTTAAAGCTGCATCATTGGAATTCAAATAACGAAATAAAATTTATGTGACAGAGCCAATTAGAGTCCCCTTTCCCCTGCAAACAGATTTTAAATTGACTCGGCAGTACGTTTTCCGGATTAGTGTTGTGGTTTAGAATAAGTTGTCTGATTTCTATATGTAAAATGTTGTAGCTTAAATTGCATGCATAAAAAATTGTAGTAGTAAATGCTTACTTACACTGGCTTACTTAATCACCTCAATCAACTAACCAATCATTTGAATCTAATTGAATTTGTAAAAACATGCTGAAATTTTACAATTTGAAGTTTGCCCCCTCCTGAAATTTTTTCTGGTGACGCCACTGTCTGTAACTATGCTAAAAGAAAATAAATCTATTTGGCAAAGTCACAGAATAAAATGCCCCTTCCAATAGACTATTCTCCCTCCAATTTGATGCATTTACATTATCTTAATTTATTTTGTTTAATTTTATTAGACATTTTAATTAGTATATATTTCAGCTTTTATGTAACTCTATAGTATTTTCAATCTATTAATCCTCATAATGCAAATTTGAGTGAAGTACTATCCTATTCTGCTCTGTTAAATTCTGCATAACTTAAGAAGTTTTCAAGTTAGAATGCCCATAGTCAATTTTATGGTAATAATATTTTCACAGTGAAAATAATACTCATACATTTATACAAAAATATTTACTATTCTCTCATGTTAAGAAAATTGTAAATTTCGAATGACTTTATAAGGTTATCAAATTAGAATGCTGAAAACATATAGGATTCTTTATTGAAATTTATTTTTCCGACTGAGTGAAAATAATGCCTGGACCGGAAGTCGAACCCCAGGTTTCTGCCTAAAGGTTGTCTGAGTGAGTAATGTCCACCGGTTGTCGGCCTGGATAGCTCAATTGGTAGAGCCTTTGTTAGAACATTATAGACTCCGAAATTCATATTTGATATTAACCTAGAAACTTTTTCATTTAAAGAACTCTCATTTTCCGTACGTGATATGTAGATGTATTAAACTCAATTGTTTCCGCGTTCTCGCCACACCCTGCGGGTTAAATGTAGATGTATCTTCTGTATCTTTTTCGCCTCTGTGAAACTGTTTTTGTTTTACGTATGTAAGTGCTTCTCTAAAATAGCGAGCTTCGAGCTCGCTCCATAAAAACGATATATTATAATAAATATTCCAGAAATCACATTAATGATTAATTTCACTTGAATATACACATCACCAGAGAATAATATGAAAATGTTATAGATTTTTTTACAGAATGCAATGTGCTGAATTCCAGAATAAAAAAAATTGGAGAATGCTGAAAAACACGAGCTAAGTAAGATCATAAAAATTTTCCAGTAAGAAGATTTACAGGTAAGCGAAATTTTACTTACCTAATATCTATTTGGCAAGTGATATATTATTGAAACAAATATCTCAAAGTAAAGTTGAATAAGAGGTAAAATCTTACTCACGCACATGTATAAGTGAATATTTTATTTAAAAATCAAATAGATTATGTACGACTGAAATTTCAAAATAGAATTATAAAAAAGAAATAGTTGATAAACTGTTTTTCTAATAAACTATTCTTGGTGAAACAAAAAAAACAAACAGTTGACATTTATATACTTTACATTGAGAAATATTAAAAAAAAAAAAAAAAACTGTTTATATTTCAAAGAAACTATTCTTGGTGGAATAAAAATAAAATAAATAAATAAACAAAATGAACCTGTTTAAAGATACTAATATTGAAGCACTAAATGCAAACAATTACGACATTTGGAAATTTAGAATTGAAAATTTGTTACAAAAAGATGATTTATTCATAGTTATAAGTGATGAGCCTCCAACGCCAATAACCGATACATGGAGGTCTAAGGATCGTAGAGCGCGTGCAATTATAAATTTATTAGTTGATGACACTCAAATAATAAACGTTAAGAACCTCTCCACAGCTCGTGAATGCTGGGAAGCTCTTAAAAAAATACATGAAAGGTCATCACTCTCAAGTAAACTATTTCTCCTTCGGAAACTATATTCCATTAAATTAACTGAAGGAGGTAATATGACAGAGCATATCACTAAAATATACCAAACGCGCGACAAGCTGATAGCCATTGGTGAACAAATAAGCGATCAGCATCTTTCAGCATCAATGCTTTGTTCTCTGCCGCAATCTTATGATGTATTAATCACTTCTTTGGAAAGTAGAGATGAAGCAGACCTTTCTCCCGAGTTTATCCGATCCAAACTAATAGACGAATATTTAAAGAGAGAAGAAAATAAACACGAAAACAATATTTCAGCTTTGAAAATAACTAAAACAAAAAATGAAAACGTGAAATTCTGTAAGTTTTGTAAAAGAAACAACCACAACATAGATGAATGCTGGATTCTAAAGAGAAAAAATAATTCGAGATCCAAACAAAATAATAGATATAACAAAAACAGACAGCCCTTTAGAACTGCAATGTGCTCTCATGATAGAGATGACGCAGACAAAACACAGACTTCAGCAACTGATAAAAATAAATCAAATAAGGTATTTACATTATATATGGGTATGAAATCAGATAATTGGTATATTGATTCAGGCTGTTCGACACACGTCTGCAACGATAAAAGTAAATTTTATGAATTCTATCCTAGCTCCTCCTGCGTAACAATCGCGAATGGGCAGGAAATAAAATCGTTTGGACATGGATCTGTAAAATTACATACCATAAATTCAAATAATACACAAAACACCATACTGTTAAAAAATGTCTTGTATGTACCGGATATTGAGACAAATCTCATATCTGTGAAAGGGGTAACAGAAAATGGGTGTATAGCAGTATTTAAAGATAGATCATGCAAAATAATGCATGAAGGCGAAACATGTATTGAAGGGTATATCAATAATAATTTATATGAATGTAAAATAAAGTCAGATACAACACACACCATAAACATTGTGAAAACGTGCGAAAATAAAAACTGCATAGACAAATGGCATGTTAAATTGGGTCATAGAAATGTTAATCATATAAGACAGTTAGTAAACAAAAACATGGCAACAGGAATAAAACTAGATGATTGCAAACATGATAGTGTATGCGAAACTTGCATATTATCTAAGTTAACTGACAATCCTTATCCCAAAAAGGCTCAATTTAGGGCAACAAAAGTTTTAGAGTTGGTTCACAGCGATTTATGCGGGCCGATGAAAACCCCCACGGTCGGTGGAAAGTATTATTTTTTGACGTTTATAGATGACTTTAGTCGATTTACCGTTATATACTTATTAAGAAGTAAGGACGAAGTTTTATCAAAATTAAAACAATACATAGCAATGACTACAAATAAATTCGGGAGAACTTTGCAGGCAATCCGCTCAGACAATGGAGGGGAATACACCGGAAAAGAATTCGATGAATATTTAGGAAAATTAGGAATAGACCATCAATTCACAGTCCCCTATTCGGCTCCTCAGAATGGCGTTTCTGAGCGTAAAAATCGAACTTTGGTTGAGATGGCACGTTGCTTATTAAAAGATGGAAATTTACCGAATTCTTTCTGGGGTGAGGCAATTAATACCACCGTTTACTTACAGAATAGACTCCCGACTTCCGCGTGTGAATCAACACCCTATGAATTATGGACGGGTCGAAAACCTGACCTGTCAAAATTAAAACCCTTCGGTTGTCGTGCCTATGCTTATGTACAAAAAGTACACAGGGGAAAATTAGATGATACCGCCCAGCAAGGTATATTTGTAGGGTATGATAATAGAAGTAAAGGGTATAGAATCTGTACGAATGGTAAAAACATAATTATAAGTCGTACTGTAAAATTTATAGAACATGAAAATAAAGAAATAATAAATAATGAAACATTAAAAAACAATGATGAAAGACCTGATGACATAAAGTTATCACCAAAACTGCAGATAATAGACTCGGAAGCAGAAAACACAGATGATAGCAGTTTGTCAGATAATTCACAAGACTTACCGCGAAGATCGCAAAGATCTAATAGGGGATTACCACCTGATAGATTTACATTCACAGTAAACAATAAAAGAATTGAAGAACCGAAATGTTGGGACGATATAATGAAAATGAAAAATCCCATAGAGAAAGAAAATTGGATTAAAGCCACGTTAGAGGAAATAAACTCACTTAAGGAAAACGAAACATGGGAATTAGTAGAAGCCTCACCAGGAACTAAAGTAATTGGTAGTAAATGGGCATTTAAGGCAAAATTCAATAATCAGGGACTAGTGGAAAAATATAAAGCAAGGTTGGTAGCCAAGGGATTTTCCCAAAAATATGGCATTGATTATGATGAAACCTTTGCACCTGTTGCATCACACACAACCATAAGAAGTTTTCTAGCAATGTCCCTGTACAAAAATTCAAGTTTAAGACATGTTGACATTAAGATGGCTTTCTTACATGGGGAATTACAGGAGGATGTATATATGCAGCAACCAGAGGGTTATGCTGCACCAGGCGAAGAGCATAAGGTTTGTAAGTTGAAAAAGGCCATCTATGGGTTAAAGCAGGCCGCGAGGGCTTGGAATCAGAAATTAAATGATACATTATGCAAATTAGGTTTCAATCAAAGCCAGTACGATAAATGTCTTTATAAAAGAAAACAAAATAATTCAACAACATATGTTCTAGTCTATGTTGACGATTTATTAATTGCGGGTGAAAATAAAATTATAAACATGTTAATAGACAAATTGAAAGAAGAATATCCGTTGACAGACTTAGGCGAAGCTAAGTATTATTTAGGAATAAATTTAGAAAGACCCTGTAAAGGCACGATAACGCTCGACCAAACGAACAAAATAATGGAACTAATAACCAAATTTGGGCTTGAAAATGTGAAACCGACAGATACTCCCATGGAACCAGGCTACATAAAGTTAGTCGATAACGAAAACCTTCTACCGCATAACACCCAATACCGACAAGCTATCGGAGCGCTACTCTACATAGCCACGGTATCGCGACCGGACATTAGCGCTGCAGTGGGGATTCTAAGCAGAAGGAATGAGTGTCCCAGATCAAAGGATTGGGAGGCGGTTAAGAGAGTCATACGCTATCTAAAAACAACAATTAACTTAAAATTAACATTTAGCAATAAAGAAGAACCTATCCTGAGGGCATATGCAGATTCAGATTGGGCAAATGATGCATCCGATAGAAGATCAATCGCAGAAAACCTGTTCATGGTCGGAAGAAATCCCATTCAATGGAGCTCAAAGAAACAAAATTGCATTGCTATGTCCTCCGCTGAAGCTGAATATGTGTCCGCAGCGAACGCTGCACGAGAAATAATATACATTAAGAATTTATTGCACGAACTAGATTTAATAAATCAAGAGGAACCAATAACTTTGTATGAGGATAATATGTCCTGCATCAAATTAGCAGAAAGTGACAAGTACCATCATAAAACGAAGCATATTGACATACGATACCATTTGCTTCGTGAAAACATTAAAGAGAAAAAAATTCAAATGGTTTATAAATCTACAGAAACTATGGTTGCAGACATCCTCACTAAGGCTCTACCCAGAACTCTCTTTGTTAAACATAGAAACGAACTACTAAACTAGTAAAGGACTTTCAGAGTCTAAGTGGGGATGTTAGAACATTATAGACTCCGAAATTCATATTTGATATTAACCTAGAAACTTTTTCATTTAAAGAACTCTCATTTTCCGTACGTGATATGTAGATGTATTAAACTCAATTGTTTCCGCGTTCTCGCCACACCCTGCGGGTTAAATGTAGATGTATCTTCTGTATCTTTTTCGCCTCTGTGAAACTGTTTTTGTTTTACGTATGTAAGTGCTTCTCTAAAATAGCGAGCTTCGAGCTCGCTCCATAAAAACGATATATTATAATAAATATTCCAGAAATCACATTAATGATTAATTTCACTTGAATATACACATCACCAGAGAATAATATGAAAATGTTATAGATTTTTTTACAGAATGCAATGTGCTGAATTCCAGAATAAAAAAAATTGGAGAATGCTGAAAAACACGAGCTAAGTAAGATCATAAAAATTTTCCAGTAAGAAGATTTACAGGTAAGCGAAATTTTACTTACCTAATATCTATTTGGCAAGTGATATATTATTGAAACAAATATCTCAAAGTAAAGTTGAATAAGAGGTAAAATCTTACTCACGCACATGTATAAGTGAATATTTTATTTAAAAATCAAATAGCCTTGACCTTGTAAGTCAATGATCTGGGGTTCGACTCCCGGTCCAGGCATTATTTTCACTCAGTCGGAAAAATAAATTTCAATAAATATGATTTTCTTCCCAATCAGTTGATTGTGTGATTTTAATATATAGTATTTCTTTTTCCCATTGTTTAATGGTGTTTTCCTTTACCTGCGGCTTATTTCTGTCGAGCTATCTACATGATAGACCAGATGTTTCTGCCTAAAGGTTGTCTGAGTGAGTAATGTCCACCGGTTGTCGGCCTGGATAGCTCAATTGGTAGAGCTTTGACCTTGTAAGTCAATGATCTGGGGTTCGACTCTCGGTCCAGGCATTATTTTCACTCAGTCGGAAAAATAAATTTCAATAAATATGATTTTCTTCCCAATCAGTTGATTGTGTGATTTTAATATAGGATTCTTGTCAGTATTATTTTATAATTGATATTAACTGGCCCAGACTCTTTCCAATCATTTTTTTTTCTAGGATTATAATGTACACAGACTAACACCCTATTGACAGATACCACATTGATTTTGTGATTTTCGAATTTCTAACGCCTTAAAACATGCAAAAGAGTAAAGAAAATGAAATAGAGAAAATTTTTGCAAATATCTAAGTTGCCCAAACCTATAGTATGTTAGGGACTAATAAATATATTGCAGTTGACAATAGCTTAAAGTTTAAGCATACTGTCATCAGTCCAAAATAGCCAGGACTTTTGCTTTTCAATATGGAAAGGAAACAGATTCTAGGACCAGAGTTATTAAACAGATTTTGAGAAGTATACAGGGATTAGCCAATAGAAATTTGAAAAACATTTGTTATGAAAACTGTTAGTAGAACTTAAGAAAATGTGGGTTTTATGTAAAATTTCCAGCAATCTGATTGGGAAAGAGAATACCACAAAGTCCCAGTTGATAATATTTTTACGATTTTTAAAATTTGAAGAACCTTTGAAACTTTATTTATTTTTTTACAAACCTCAAGATAATCTCGAAGTCTCCAATAAATAAAATTTTCTAAATATGTTGAAAAATGATTTATTCATTTCTAAAAGAATTTAGAATCTTAATGAAAACTTTACTTAATGAGATTATGAGGAAAAAAATAGATTTAGTTAAAAAATAAGCAAAAAATTTTTTGCATGTATAATAATAAATAAGTCATATTCTTAAATAAAATTATCCATAGGCAATTAAATTTGTACACTATCTTCTGCATTCTAAATACATTCATCAACTCATTAAATACATTTATTGAATAAAATTTACCTGGAGATGGAGATGATTTATATTTGATTCTTCTTTTCACTTCTGTAACAGGTTTTGGACTACCAATAGAAACAGCTTTTTGCTTATTTACATTTTCTTTAGAAGCTGCATTATTAGGTGCTTCAACCAGTACTTTTTTATTTGATAAATTAGAAAGAGCAGCTAACTTGGCTGTACCCGATTCTACCCGATTTTGATCAGAGAGACGACGAGGCAATGGCATGGGAGAAGGACAACGATCAACTGCTTGTTTTGGAATGCTTGATACCCGTTTCTGACGAGGCCAGGTGTTTGTAGTTGGACTTGTGGAACTGTAAAAAATAAATATAATAACTAATGATAATGGATTTGATGAAGAATCTACTTTTCAAATTTAAATAGAAAAAGAAACTGTAGCAAGTTCAAATGTATACAGACAGATACAGGGTGATACCACTCTAAATTATCTGACTTTTTATAATAAAATTCCCTAACTATTGCACTTTATTTCTCGCTGGAACTATTGATGTCATTAGTACCTAGTACAGTTTAATTTTAGATGGCATTACAACAATACTTTTTTTAAATACAAATGAAATAAACCCTATAAATAATTGTTTTATAACAAAAAACTAAATTCAAAAACTGGCCTACAGTCAATAGAAAGAAATTAAAACTTCTTCACACACCATAAATTTTAAGTCAGCACAACTGGTTTCGAAAGGACATAGCCTTTCTTCATCAGGTGCAAAGACGTGCTACTGCCTTGGAGGCAAAGGGTATGTCCTTTTGAAACCGATTGTGCTGACTTAAAATTTATGGTGTGTGAAGAAGTTTTAATTTCTTTCAATTGTTTTATACTTTGCTCTGTTAACACGGACACAAATGAAATTTAAGGGAAGGATTTAGTTTTATTTTGGTTTATCACATGCTTGACTTCTCCTTCCAATTTAAGAAAAGCAGTTTCATGTATGTTTTTCATATAAATTTTTGTTAAAATATACACAGCATGCCTGGGCAAGACATTGCAGGCAGTGGATCTAAACCTGGCATATTGCGGGTTGGGAAGGCATTGTTGAAGAAGTGATGACCCATATCAAGGGTTTAACCAGATTTAATGGAATTTAGTTTCAAAGGAGGTTTATTATCATAATTATTATATATTTTATTTTATTCTATTCATTTTTGAGATTTTATAAGTAATTCATTTAAATATAATTATAATGACTAGCTGGTCATTATTTTCATTAATTATAATGACCAACAAAGTCTGCTAGTAATTTAACAAATTATTTTTCAATATCCTGACATTTTGATTTTTATATTACATTAATGGGAACATTATTGTTTAAATGGTAGAAGCAATACTAACAAGGAGAGGTCACGACATGGAAAATTCAGATCGGGACGAAATTGCGCAGGATTGTAGTATACTATGAGGGTAACAACATATTAAAGCAGTAGGACCCACTATCCACAAAATTTCGAGAAAAAAAGCATTTAAAGTTTCAGTAATCTTTAAATACAAGTTATTTCGTCACCGAGTAAGCGCCTTAGTGGCGTGATCCTAAAGCGCGAGTCTCCCACCCAGAGGACTTGGGTTCGAGGCTACCTGCGGGACTGCTCTTTTTTTTTTCTTTAACTTTTTACATAATCTTAACTTTTTATTTATTTTACTTTATTTTACAATTCAGTTCAAAATTTCAAAATTTTAATAAAAAATTATTTAATTTTCTTGAGTATAAAATAACTTTTTCTATTTTTAATATTTATAACTTAAAAATACAATAAATTTCTATAACTTAAGAAATAAAGTTTAGTTTTGCAAAACCCTAAATAAGAAACATAAAGAAAAACAGACAAATATTTAAATAATTAAAAAATAAACAAGCTGTAAACAAAGTGTAAAATAGTTAGCAGGTGTACTAAGCTTCCTGATTTGGTTTGAATGTGTATAAATTACGCAAACACTTCTAGCTTGTTAATAATAAAAGGCAGGTGGAATTTTATTTTGTGCACAGAAGGATAAAAAAAAAAAAAAAGGAAGTCGTTATCGAAAAGAAACGATGTTCATTAACATTTAAAATCTACATTTAAAGATAACGTTTCTTTACCTGTAATAATTTATAGCGTCGCAATCCTATACTATAGTTTTTAAGAAACTATTGATTGGAGAAGTAATTATTTAATTTGGATAGTAATTATATATGCAATTAAAATCATCATTTCTCTATAATATATATATATATTTTTTTTTTATTTAAAAAATAAAATTAAATATACCTAAAATGAAATAAAATATTTAGATAAATAATTAAAAACAGTTTCTTTAGTTTTACCTTATTTTAAAGTTAAAATAAATCTAAAATTTATTTTTTAAGTTATATAAATCTATTGTATTTTTAAGTTATAAATATTAAAAATAGAAAAAGTTATTTTATACTCAAGAAAATTAAATAATTTTTTATTACAATTTTCAAATTTTGAATTGAATTGTAAAATAAAATAAAATAAATAAAAAGTTAAGATTACATAAAAAGTTAAAGAAGAAAAAAAAAAAAAAAAAAAAAAAAAATAGTAGTCCCGCAGGTAGCCTCGAACCCAAGTCACCTGGGTGGGAGGCTCGCGCTTAAGAATCACGCCACTGAGGCGCTTACTCGCTTACGAAATAACTTGTATTTAAAGATTACTGAAACTTTAAATGCTTTTTTCTCGAAATTTTGTGGATAGTGGGTCCTACTGCTTTAACATGTTGTTACCCTCATAGTATACTACAATCCTGCGCAATTTCGTCCCGATCTGAATTTTCCATGTTGTGACCTCTCCTTGTAAGATATGAATACAAATTACCCATGTCAATATCATAACTATACAGATATTAAATGTTTTGTTTTAGCATGTAGTATAAAATTTCAAAATAGATATTTAATTTTTTTTTTTTTTTTTTTAAAGTTAAAAGTAAAAAAAGAAGCTTTTTATGTTGTAAATATATTTAATTAACTGGATCCATTGGAAGAACTGGAGTTAGAAATGACCATTGATGGTGACCAGGCCCTGATTGTGACATTATAAGGCATTGGGACATAAGATATTTTAGAAGCCTACATTTTTGTGTTACATCTAATTTTAATGTCTAGTTACATATTTTAAAAAGTTGAATTTATATATTGTCTCTATACATAAAATAATAATAAAATATATCGAAATTTTACTTTTCTTCTCCCATTTTTACACACAGAGGAGAAAATATAATACTTAAAATATTACACTTCTCACAAATAAATGCATAAATATGAAGTGCAGCTGATAAGAAGTACATGAAAAATATTGCATCTAAATAATGGGAAGATTTCATATTTTCTAAAATTATCTAAACTTTGATACATCTCTAAAAGTAACTTCCATAAAAAATTTAAATTATTGATAGAGAATTAGTTAACAATTTGGGGCCCTTATAACCTGAAGTTTTATGAAAATGCTCGTTCTGTCTATGCGTTAATATGGCCCTGCCAGCGACAATGTTTTAAAATGAATGTTGTTAACTCTGAATCATTTTAATACTTTGTCAAAACTTTTGTCTCAATAATCATTATTTCGTTATCAGATTAGATGTCTGCAAAATTTGCTTAGATTTATAATATAGCAAAAACATAACAGAGTTCATGTACAAAAAATTAAAAATAATAGTAAATTGTTTATAACTGAATAATAGAAAAAATGAAATTTCAGTTTATTGATATAAATTTTTCATTTTAGACTTACACTATTTACATAGAATTCATACAAATGTCATCTTATCAAATAATTATTTTTTAAGATAAAATCGAGGTAAATATAGAATTTTATTTCATATGAATAAAAGTGATAAAGAAAAAAAAATCTTTTGTAAAGTTTAATAATTAAAAAAAAACAGTGCATTTATTAAAAAAAAAAAAAAAAAAAAAAAAATAACACATTCATTCTTTTTAAGCAAAGTCTTAAGGGGATTCTCTACCTATCGTCTCCGAAAGCCGAAGCCAATGTTATTCTATGGGAAATTTTGCCCCATTATAATTCATTAACTGATACATATTTTTAAATTCCGTTTTCACTTTCCAAAAATTCACAACTATTAAACAATTTATCGCTTTTTAAAAATTGATTTCTTTTATTTTTACGATTTCATTTTTTAGTTCAAAAATGAAAAATTTCACATTGTGAAAATTCGCATTTTACAACTTCAAAATAAAATATTAAAAATTTGAAAAAATAATTTTTAGAAAGCGATAAATTGTTTAATAGTTGTGAAGATTCTGAATGTGAAAACGGAATTTAAAAATATATATTAGTTAATGAATTATAATGGGGCGAAATTCTCCATAGAATAACACTGGCTCTGGCTTCTGGGGACGATAAGTGGAGAGGCCTCTTAAGTACAATAAAAAACTATTTCTTTCGGCAAGAAATCTTTAATACCACTAAATTATTTTTTAATTTTAAAATAAAATACGAGTGTTATATTACTTAGATACTGGAATGCTGCACTTTGATGAATTTGTATTAGATGCATTAGGAGTAGGACTCCCAAAATTTGCTTTGTTAGCTTGAATACTCTTTGATATATTTCTTTGGACTTCAGGACTAAATCCAGGACTAGATATTCTGCGTTCATTTTTAATACCTGTGATTTAACAAGACAATAAATGAATTTCTATAAATAAATATCAATGCTAATTTAAATAAAGAACATTTACACACAGTACTAGTATCCAATCATTTGTAATTATATTTTTTAATCAAAGGCCTTACATAGGATCATTCCACATAAATGTGCACCTCACAGGCAAAAAAAAAAAAAAGTTTGTACAAACTGTAACTGCAACCTGTTTTCCAATTAAACCTATAATCTACTTGTAAAAATTAGCAATATTTTAAATACCTTAAAATAATATAAAGTTCTAAAGTTCATAATATGATGATAAATGACACCTAGGTCATTTCATCTCCTATATTAAAAAATTGGAAAATTTTTAAATGGAATTTTTTTCAGGAGAGCCATAAATGGATGACTCATTAAAATATTTAAATTGACCACTAACCTGCTAATAAAATTTAATTTCAAAAAATAAAACAATTGGAAGTCAAACAAAACTGTACTTTGCCTTCTAGACATAGGCCAGTTTTTATGTTAGATACCTCTGTTTGAAATACATGCTATGGCTTAGTTATGAATACTAGGAAACTGACCAAGGCTGTAGTTTAAAAAAAAAAAGAAAATGTAGAGGGTTCAAACTTTATTACATAATGTTTCACATTACTCTTCCACAAATGTCATTTCACATCTAACATTAAAACATTGTATGAATTTTTATCATATTTTATACAAAAAGCTTTAAAAATGCATTTAATTTGATTTTTAGAAACATTTTGCAATTAAATACAAGTGAAATCTATGATAAACTTTAAATTTTGCATTTTAGTGATCTGAAAAGAAGATTATCTCTAATAACATATGTTTACATATAAATAAACAGCATCTGTAAAAAGTTTCAATAAAATTAAAAATAATAAATTTCGCATGAAGCCTTTCATACTCTAAAATGAAAAATAGATCTGATAATAAAATTTCATGTAAAGTTAAAATTAATTTACTTTACTATGAGCAGTGTATATTAGAAACAGGTTCTGAAAAATAAATTCCATTGTTTCAAAGAGAGGAAATCAATAAAGTTGAGCTTCATATGGATAAATTTTCCAGTTGCATATATCTAAGTCAACTGCCGCTGATTAAAGACAGCTTATAAATAGAAACAGAAATACAATAAACCTCATTTAATAAAATACATATAAAATTATATGATTCCTTATGATTTTATAGTTTTTGATTTGTCAAAACAACTCTTGGAATTTTAGTACATTGAACAAATTAAAAAAAGAACAATAGATGTGGGGTAAAAGGTAAAATTAACACAATAATTTATTTAAACTTACAGGCATGAGAGTGCAGAAAATTAAAAAAAGAGGAAACACGCGTGTTCATAAAATTAATTTCAAATGAAAAATAACGCATGGGGGGAAAACTATACAAATGTGTTCATAAAATTTATTTCAAATGAAAAATAATGCTCACAGGAAAAAACTATACAAAATATTTTTAAAGTGACAAATTAAACTAAAAGAATAGTGCACATGAGCACAATAAAACAAGTGTTAAAAAAAAACAACAACAACAAAAAAAAAAAAAAAAAAACATTAGCTAGCAATCAACATTTAATAACATTGACTGGTGGTGGAAAATGAGTAAAGGGGGGGTGGGTAAAAAAGTAATTCATGAGTGAGCAATATTAAACACAATTCTACTTCTTTGTGGGTTCTAGAATATCATAAAGTAAGTTTAAAATTAATATTGACATTTTTGTTGTGGATGGATAAATATTCAAAAATAAAAGGCTTTCTGCAGAATGTTTGGTCGGCGATGGTTAGAGATGAAAAGGGGGGGAGGAGAACAAAAAAAATTATATGAGAGAGAAATATTGAATCTATTCTTTTATATGTTACAGAATCTGATTTGAGATTTATATTTTGGATGGAAAAAAATTGAGAATCTAAAGTTTTTCGTGGAGCGTTTGAACACTGATCATTATTGGAGTTTGAATTTAACAAAATAAAAAACCACAAAATCAACGAAAATCACGAAAAAGTGGAAAATTGCAGATCCCCTGAAAATTCTCATGCCTGAACTTAACACAATAATGTTATGAAATTATTTATGTAAAATTCGAACTAGAACTTATAGATAAAAGTCAAGATTGAGAAGTAGAGGCAAATCATTGCAAGAAATCTGCCCTTCATATATAAAAATTTATTTTCAAAATTGTTTCATAAGGCGTGAACCATACAGATAGAAGTCACGGGTAACATAAAATAAAATAAATAGAAGATTTTGGATATATTTACTTCTTAAGGATTTTTGAGGACTAGAAGGTGGCATTTTTTCAGCCACTATAATCTCTTTATTTTTGGAAGGTTTAGGAAGTGTACCACCTGCAATTAAAGAAATTTGAAAAATTATGTTGATGTTAAACACAACATTTAAATGACAAATACAAGTAAAATACCATGACAAACATCTGTGATAAAAAAAAAAAATGTTAAAGTGTAATTATTTTACACTTCAGTGTAATTATTTTAACACTTAAGTGTAAAATACACTTAAGTAAAATACACTTAAGTGTAAAATAATTACACTTAAGTGTAATTATTTTACACTTAATCTCTTTAGAATATGAAATGCACTTCATTAAAAACTGAGAATAAAATCAGAAATTTTAAGAAATATAGCTACAGCAAAAAATAAATATCTTCTTCTAAGTATCTTTTCTCAGATGATTTGGAATCACAAGTATTATTTATTGTTTAGTTGATCTTTAAAAGCAAATAGCAGAGACATTTTGGGTAATTACTAAAGAAAAAAAATTATCCAGCTGAAATAACATCAGTATAGTGCAGTGGTCAGCAACCTCATTTTTGAACAAAGCCAAATGTCAACAATACAACGATTAAAATATCTTTTGGGAGCCAAAAATTTTTAACCTAATTTATATTGGTGCATTCATTCTTATTAACATAATTAGAGTATTCCTAAGTCGACATTTGCTAAAATCTCAAGGGACGAAAAATCTGCGTGTGGCTCGCAAGCCGCAGGTTGCTGACCACTGGTATAGTGTAATCACGTTTCCTAAAATTAGCAGTGAGGAACACTCCAAATGCTTGGAGGGGTGCCAAATTGACCGACAGCTTGGGATTTGGAAAACATCCAGTAATTCGGCACTCTCTTATCGCTTATTTTCTGTGAATCAGATGACCATCTCCCCTATTTTAACACTGAACTTGCCGAGCCAGCACTTACACAGAGGCTTCCATGGTTTCAAGAAATGTGGTAGAAGAATATCTCATTTGATTTTCTTTGATGCAGCTTCTCTTTTAAACAATAGTGCGTCATTTAATAAATTGAAAAAAGTCTAACTAAAACATTTATTTCAGAAATTTTGGAGTGGAAGGCTGATTTTTTATACTAACTATGTGAAAAATACCAGTGCTGGGAATTGAACCTGGGGCTTCCGCTTTACGTGCGGATGTTCAAACCATCGAGCTATCCTGGCTGATTACCAGCTAGGTATTTCTCACATAACATTCGTTGGCAAAGTCACCGAGTTTACACATAGTTGGTATAAAAAATTAGCCTTCCACTCCAAAATTTCTGAAATGAACTTTCAGGGTTGATGAATAAATTTCTAAATAAAACATTTGTTTTTTTGCATGTCATATAACTGACTATTTCCCAACAAATACATACAGAGAATTTTCTGTTAAACAGTGCTGTGGAGTTGAAGATCGAACCGGAAACACTCAAAACACGCCAACTCAGACTTCAACATGTGTTAGACAATTTAAAATGAAATGAAGAAATTATCTAAATTTAAAACATTTTAAAACATACAACCTTAATTCTTCATGTCAACTTGCCAACTAGTTTCTCATGGGGCGCCCCAGCTTGTTCGGTGTGCTTGCTCGGGGTTTGAAGTTCGACGAAACTGATGTTTCACCTCATCTTCTTCTCTTTTAAAGACTCGGCGCCACTGCCAGTCAAGTAGTGCCCCATCGTTGCCATTGCAATCATTAAAACGATGGGGCACTACTCGACCGGCAGTGGCGCCGAGTCTTTAAAAGAGAAGAAGATGGAGTGAAACATCAGTTTCGTCGAATTTCAAACACCGTATCGCCGGAGAACAAGCTGGGGCGCCCCATGCGAAACTAGTCGGCAAGTTGACATGAAGAATTAAGGTTGTATATTTTAAAATGTTTTAAATTTAGATATTTACTTCATGGTTTAGTTTTTTGTGAAGAAATTATATTTTAATTTAAATTTATAAAAATATTTTTTATTATTTTGAATAATTTATTGTCAAGTTAATAAATAAGTATAGGGAAGGAGGATGGATGGAACATTTGTCATAAAAGATTTATGAAGATTACTTTTCTTCTATGAATCTATACTTCTATGAATCTATACTATTATTTCTGTACTGATAAGTATAAAGGATTTAAGTCCAAAAATATCGATTTTGAGTTAAGTACATAGTTAGACTCAGAAAAAAGTTCTCTATCAATTGGTATAAAGGAAGTCTCCTGAAAAATCAAGAATATGGACTTAAATCCTTTATACTTATCAGTACAGATTTCTTCTGTTTAGTTTATCCCTTTACAAGAACATCAGATGATTCAGCTTGCTGCATTTTTGTAACTTTGTATCTAGAAAAATAAATAAGTGGATTTATTATAAAGAGGTAGGATTGTACTTCACAAATTTTGATTATTCTGTCCTTAAAGAAAAAAAAAAAAAAAAAAAAAAAAAAAAAGCACAAGTATTTTTCTATTTATTATTATTATTTTCCAATTTTCCTTTAATTTTTTACATTGTATTTGGAGATATAAATTTAAATTAATTACAAAATAATAATAATAAATAAAAAAATGATAAAATAATATTAAGCTGAAATGTTTTAAATAAGAGCTATAAATGAAAAATAACTTACTTTTTCTTACTGGAATTTTTCCACCTTTAGTGATGATACTTCCTAAGATGGGAGAAGTTTTAGAGGCTTTATTTTTTTCAACAAACTTTAAATTAAATTCCTATTTTGAAGAAAGAGAAAATATATATGTAGAACTTTTGACTGCAAAATGTAAAAACAAATGAAATAAAAATAATAATCTAATTAATGTTTTAACAGTTATGGTAGAATTTGTACTTTTTGATTTTCCCTGACTTTTCAAGATGATTTTCATCCATTTTAGTGTATGACTAAGCCCATATTATTGCATAGGCAAATCAGAACTTTGCCCAAGGGCCATGGATTTTAAGTAGCTCCAAGACCTGGTTATTGAAAAGACCCAGGAAACACAAGCTTTCTCTCTAAAATTTAAGAACAAAATCAGAAGGATTGAAAACAGTCTAAAATTCTTGCTTTCAAATTTTCATACTGAGACAATTATTTTTTTCTCAGAAACAAGTGTAAGTACACATTGTTTTAGCAAAATTCTATTATTTAATAAAAGATCTGAAGAAATAAGCTGTTAACCATTTATATACAATCTTGATGTGGATAAACCACATAGACATATGAATACAAAAGAATTATAAACACAGCCATTGATTTTTGATCTGTGATATTTTTATATAAGAATATTAATATATAGAGGGAAAAGGATCTTTAATCTTAATTATGCTGAGACATGCATTGGAATTAAATTTTTAACCTTAATAAGTTTTTTTCTATGTGTGTAAGATTAGAAAAATTTCCCCGAATGAAATGGGTCCTGAAATGATAGAGTTTCTAATAGCTCTAGAGGTTAATAATGTTTTGAGTGCCTCTCAAATTTCTAATATTAAATTGTAAAATATTCCTTTTTATTTCAATCAAAAATTTATTAATGAAAAGTTTCAAATTTAACATATGAAATTCATTTTTAAAATGTACTAAACTGTATAAAATGCTGTTCATGCACTGTATGACCATTTGTAGTACGTGAGACACATTGCGATAGTGAATGAAGCCACCTAATTTTCTATTGGCTAGATAATTTCTAGTTTTTCATGATCAGGGATCATATGACATTTTATAAATCAACATTCTAGATTTTGAATTTCTGTTCTATTTTTTTCTGGATTTAGTAACAAAATTTTTAGTGATGAAAAAAAAAAGTATCTGGATAGCCTGAACAGGTTTAATTTCCAATTTGAGAAAGGATAAAGCATTTTTCATGGTGCAAGAAGCTGCATTTTCTGGGAAGACTTTACTGCCTCAGGGAACTCTTTTTTTGGCATCTGTTTCCTGTAAAATGGATAGTTCAGAAAACTAAGATGTGTCGAAACAGAAGCTTTTACCTTATGAAAATTATGTCACAATTATCAACCTTACATTTCAAGAAGACAACTATCTTGTTGATATATTTAGAGTAACTCACTTTATCTTAATTTCTTTTTACGTAATTTAATGTTAATTTTATCTTAATTTCATTTTTATCACTTGTTTTTATTCCCTTCTCTTCTCAGTTTTGATGTTATTCATTCTGGCATTCTGTTTAATCTTCTGCTCACGAATATTTACACACTGGCTCTATCTCTTTTGCATTTGCATCAACTGCTGTGCACTGCTTGCTGGTTTTGTTAAGTACTTACTCTTTTCCTCCATGGTGTACGTTTTGATGCACTACCTGCACTTTCTGCATAGGGACAAAAGTGTGGATTAGGTTGCCCTAGATGGATTATTCATTCGACTTTTGGTAGCAAGTGCAGGCAGGCAACCTTTTTACTTTCCGAACACTATAGTGAGGAAAGTATTGTAATCATGTCAAAAATCCGAATTTGAGATTTTGATGTTTCTATATGTTTTGAGGTCCCCTGAGTCCGTTTTCACTATTTTTGCGATGATGTATGTATGTGTGTATGTCTGTGAGTGAACACGCTAGTGTCTAAACGCTTTGTTCGAATAAGCTGAAAGTTGGTACGTATATTCTAAGTCACCATAGTACTAACCGTATTGATTTTGGTGAATCTAGCACTTATAGTTTTTTTACAGGGACACAAAGAAAAATTCTTTATCATTATGGCATATGGGGCCAAATTTTTAAAAGTGTGATAGCATCTAAACGCCTTATTAATCTGAGCAAAAAAATTGTACGCATGTTATAGGTTACAGTTGCACCAACTGTATAGATTTTGGTGAATCTAGAATTTATAGGTTTTTACAGGGACATGATGAAAAATTCTTTATCATTATGATCTATGGGCTCAAAGTTCAGTAGCATTAAATAAAACATCATGTAATATATGGAGAAAAATACTCACTCTATTATGGTTTTCTCTCTTTTGTTTGTTTAACAACCCCTCTTTCTTCACTTTATCTACAAAACTGTTACTTACTCAATGTTTGGAAAGTCGAGTGGAATCACTCCAGATTTTTTTTTACTTCTTTAATCGGACCGAGAAAAGGCACCATAGAGATGATAGCTCCAAGATGCCTTAGATTAGATTACAGTAATTTATTTTTGCACATGAATAGGCTTTCTCCTAATTCTACTCTAGATACACAAAATTTCATCCTATTCATTAATGATTTTTATTTATCTATGATAAAGTAATTCATAATTTTTAAGTTTAATAGTATCAATAAAATGGATTAGCTCTGCAAATTTTGACTGATTATTCCTATTCCCACAGTTTTTTTCTCAGCAGAATTAACATTTTAAAAAGATTTTACAAAACACAGGTTGCATTATTTTATTTATTAATTTCAGTGCAATTGTTTTACATTAGCAAAACTTTAGCTAGTAAAATATCTAGAATTAGTTTAAATTACACCTAGTCATTAAGAACCTGAACTCTTTCACTTAAAGTTGATACAATTGTGCATTTCTACATTTCTTAAAGTAATGCCTACATGATTTTATAATAAAATCTTTAAAACAACAACATTGCTATAGCAGTAGCAGCAGCACCCAAATGGTGGTTAACTGCTAATAGAATTAATGTACAGGATTGGCCAGCCTATTCGCCAGTTCACCAAACCTAAATCTCATTGAAAATGTTTGGGGCGTAGGGGAAAAAAAAAAAAAAGTTTAAGAAAATGAAATTTCTGGCAACATTCATAAAGATGACAATTGAAAAAATTATAAATTTTAGTGGACTTATATTTTTATGCAACTTTTTCATTGCATATATACAGTAGAGAGTCAAAAATCCGCACAGCTCGGGACCAGTTGTTGTGCGGATTTTAGGATTTGGCAGATTTCGGGGCCCTTAAAAAATTATCACTTTTAATAATAAAAGAAGAATGTTATTCACACTAACGAATATTGACCCAATTTCACTTGAATATTAAATTATTAGGTACATAAGAATAGCACTGAACATTAAAAGAATGTACATAACGAAAATAATAAATAAAAATGAAATTTGTCAAATTTCGATAAAATCTGTTCACATGTAGTTAGTTTACAAAACTACACTTGTACATACATACATCATTGAGATTTTTTTTTTTTTTTTTTTTTTTTCCTGTATATTGTAAATTGTCATTTATTCTTATCTTGTAACACACATTTATTGTTTTAAGAATTTAAGTTAGTTCTTTCCTATGGTTATGTCTTCATCAGATAACATTTTTTTAAATTATTTTGTTATTGTATACCTCATTGATGGATTTAATATACTGTCAATAATTTCATTATCAGTAACTTGGTTCTGATAGTCTTATGTTATTAATTTTCTTTTATAATCATAAAATGTAAGTACAGAATCTTCATTCGAGATCATTTTTAAAAATTTTGATTTGCAGTTTGTAATTTATTAATAGTGAATTTTATCGTTTATATATTTGACAAGCTGTGGGGATTTCGGACTTTGGCGGATTTTAGGTCAGCGGATTTCTGGCTCTCTACTGTATATATAAATAAGCAAAAATATCAGTAAAAATTGCTTTATTGTTGCAAATTTTGCCTTGTTTTAACTTCTATAGTTGCTCAGAATTGATACAAATACTCACTGCTTGTGAGAAAATTGTCTCTAACCAATTTCTGGACCACAAATTTTGTTTTGCTGCAAATATAGAGATTTCTGCAAATCCATAAGACCTTTTAACTGTGAAAGGGTGAGTTAATTGAAAGGTGAAAAAATTACTTTAAAATCATACTGTTTGCTCAGAACTTTAGCTATGGCATAAATTGATTTAGGAAAATGGGGTAAAACAATACTGATATTAGAAGAGACCAATTTAAGAGGTGAAGAACAAGGGAGTTGTAATTTTTGAATAGCTTGACCCATAATGAAAGAGTTACTACCTCTGTCAATTGCAATGGTTTTTACAGCTTAACAGCCCTCTTCACTTACCATCGCCGGAAGCCCGAGCCAATGTTATTCTATGGGAAATTTTCTTTACAAATAACTTATTAACTAATACATATTTTTAAATTCTGTTTTCACATTCAGAAAATTTCCAACTGTTAAATTGATGGACCTGTTTTAAAAATGTATTTTTTAAATTTTTAATATTTTATTTTGACATTGCAAAATGAAAAAATTCAGATATTGAAAATTCATATTTTGCAGCTTCAAAATAAAATATAAAAAATTAAAAAAATAATTTTTTAAAAAAAGGACTGTCTTTAACAGTTAGGAGTTTTCAGAATGAGAAGACAGAATTAAAAAATATGTATTAGTTAATAAGTTATTTGTAAAGTTAATTTCCCATAGAATAACATCAGCTTCGGCTTCCGGCGATGGTGAGTGAAGCGGTTCCTTAATAAAACAAAATTAAAATTAATATTAAGGCACAGTAAACCAATAAATGGCAATTCCTTCTTTCTTCTTCTTTTTTTTTTTTTTTTTTTTTTTTGTTAATTGCATCCTTAATATTTGAATTTGTACCAATTGTTTTCATAAGATGATAAAGTACAACAATTCTAAAATAGAAAATAATAACCAAGCTCAATATTTTAATCAAATTTTGAGTAAATACATCAAGACTTATTTTTACTTACCATTTCTAGTAATTGCCTTTCTTCTTTTTCTTTTTGCCAGTCTTCTAAATCTAAATCATACTCAGAAGTTGATGACCGCCTAGATATCTATAAAAAATAATTTGAAACAATAATTAATGTGAATTTATAGACACCCCTTCTCAAAAATTTAGCAAGATTTACAAGTGATCATTCTTTTTTTTTTTTTTCTAATTTAACGACTTATATCAAGATGAAATGCTTTTAAACACTGGATATATAAAGAATAGGATCTTTCTCATGTTTTTCAGTGAAGATTAGGTTGCGACAATAATTAGGGGAAACAAATTGAGCAAAATCAATAATGTTTGTGATCACCCTGTATCGTTAAGTGAAGGAAATGATCTGTAACTTAGAATATGTTAATACAGACCTAGCACAATTTGGGATGAATTTGTATGATGGTAGCGTGTTAAATAATGGAGATATAAGCATTTATTTTAAAACTCAAAAAAAAAAAAAAAAAAAAAAAAAAAAAAATCAACATGTTTATTATTTATACTATACGGAGTTTTGAATGAAAATTATTCCCACTTTCAGATAAATTCAAAAAACTTTTGAAACAATATGAATATACTGCAATTGGAATACAGATATATTAAATATATCATGAAATATGAACATTTTTATGAAAAACATTTTCACTGTGCATGTACGAAAGATAGAAAAATTTTTTATTACATGGGATGAAAGCTAGATTTATTGGGCAACTTTTGTCAAAATTTCAATTAAATAGAGTAAAAATTAAGCAAATTATTGGGAAAGAACAAGCTAGATTTTAGGTATTTTCTGAAATTTCATAAGGAGTTTTTCACATGTTACATAATTAATTTGAAGATCCAATTATTTCAACCATGCTCCAAAAGTACATTTTTGTGAAAAACCCCTTACAAGCTTGTAACTCTAATATATTTTTGTTTATTTACTAAGATTTGTGGGATCATTAATCTTATTAATTATTAATCTTTGGAACACAAACTAAAAATGCTTTAATTCTTTATCTGTTAGGAGGACAAAAAAGTTCAATTATTTTCAGTAAACCAACATTAAAAATATACATTTTCCTGATTTCCCGATGTAATTAATATTGAATAATACGTCAAAATAATCTTAATTTATTTACATCTTTTAAATTAATGAAAGTAAAGCTAAATTATTATTATATTTTTTTTTTCTTGCAATGAATAAGATAATATTAAAGTAATAAATTTAATCCAACAAAGTTTATATTTAAGACAAATTATAATTAATATTTAATTTTAGAAATTTATTCATCAAGCCTGAAAGTTTATTAAAAAAAATTATGGAGTGGAAGGCTGATTTTTTACACCAACTATGTGAAAAATACCAGAGCCGGGAATCGAACCCAGGCCTTCCGCTTTACGTGCGGATGCTCAAACCATCAAGCTACCCTGGCTGATTACCAGCTAGGCATTTCTCACATAACATTCATTGGCAAAGTCACTACATTTATTTATTAACATGACAATAAATTATTAATCAAAATAATAAAAAATAGTATTATAAATTTAAATTAAAATATAATTTCTTCATTTCATTTTAAATTATCTAACACATGTTGAAGTCTGAGTTGTCGTGTTTTGAGTGATTCCGATTCCATCTTCAACTCCATAGCACTGTTAAACAGAAAATCCTCTGTATGTATTTGATGGGAAATAGTCAGTTATGTGACATGCAAAAACAAATGTTTCATTTAGAAATTTATTCATCAACCCTGAAAGTTCATTTCAGAAATTTTGGAGTGGAAGGCTGATTTTTTATACCAACTACAGGGCATTTAGCACAACTCCCTCAAAAATAAAGGGACTTTAGGGACCAAATTGAAAAAAAAAGGGACTTTAGGGACCTATTTATTTTATGCTTAAATATCAGTAATATATATATATATATACACGTTCTTTTATGATCCCCTACCATGTATAAGCCAAGTGTAATGCCCAAAATCAAATAATTTAAAAAAATACACAGCCAGTGTCAAAAGAATTCATACTTTGTATTCATAATTTTGCATTCATAATTTTGTTTGGTTTTGTTGAATACCTTAAGATACAGGCATTGAGTTATATGAGCCATGAGACTGTTGGTCCTCCAATAATTTCTGTGATGAGCGCTCACTTTTACTACTCTTTATGATGCAAAATGAAAAGTTTCAGATTTTATATTTAAAGCTATGTTTGGCAAATAGAATATACATATTTTCCCATCAATTTATTGTCTTCAAAATTTGTTGTCCTAAGTGTGTGTGGGGGTCAACAAGAGGAACATTGTATTACCTACTCAAGGTGCCTAGAGTGTTTTGCCATCCATGGGGATCCGTTTAAGGGATTTTTGTCTGTAATAGCTAGGCAAGGCCCACAAGTGTAACCCAAATCTGGCATTTTTTATCAACTAGGTTTCAGAAGAGAACCTTTCAGCCACTGGTGCCGTTTGTTGCTTCAAAAATCTTTTTTGTAAACAACCTAAGCAAAACCATACTAACTATTAAAAGAATTTCGCTCTAAGGTCATTTTTTGCACAATAGGGCAAATTGAACTAAGATGTGCAAAGAAAAAATTACACAATATGCTACAGGTGCAGTCTGAGTTTTGCAGTAACTATGCTATATGCAACTGTCATGAACTCTGCAAATAACAGAAAAAAGTATATGTCTATAAAAGTTTGAACGGCAGACAAAACATGTAATGCATTTCCATAATGTGACCAAAATAATAATAATAATAATAATAATAATGACATTTTGATTAAAAGGTACAAGCCCACTTCATTCTGTGTTGCTAACAAAGTTGGATATTAGCCAAATAAATAATGCAATTCAAAGCTACAAGTGAAAATAAGAATTATTACCAACATCGGGTCAGGGTTAGAAATAAGCGGTCATCAGTCGCATTTTGCGACCAGTTTTTTCATTTTGACGACTAGAATTCCAATCATAGGTGCCATATTTGACACCTGAATTTTTTCCGCATCATACCTAATAATTTTTCCAATCCCATCCGACTGTAAACAAGTCTATTTCAGTCAATTGAACCTAATAGAAACTGATTTAAGAAATCATATCTCTATGAAAGTAGTTGACGATTTGTTAATGATTAAACAGCCCTAAATTGGAAGATTTCTGCCCAGAAAATGGTATTAAATTGTGGTGGAATGATGTATCTTCTGGGCGAAGAATGAATTTGCGATTTTAAATATGTACGTTTAATATTGTCAATGTAATTACATTCATTACGTAAATATGCTTTATATAATCTTACACATATATTATTTACAAGTTGATGCTTTATTATTATTTTTTTTAATATACATATTTAATTATGGATGGCACCTAGATTTTTCATTTTGACGCCCAAAAAATTTAATCCAGGTGTCATTTTGACGCCTAGTTTCAAAATTCTTATTTCTAACACTGCATCGGGTGCCACTACAGGGTTTAACCTGAGTTCATAATTTGTTTTACTGAAAAAGCTAAAATCAAAAAAACCGTCTTAAGCAAAATGCTACAATACTATTAGGCTTATGATACCTGTTCGTATGCTATTATAGATGTCTCTTTATGTTACATTTTTCTTTTCCAAACTAAGTTTTAAATTTTATAATAACATCTTTAAAAAAAATCTGAAGTAGCCTCCATGGACATTTCGAACATTTAGTATAGTCACTGAGTGTTTAAACAAATTTGAACCGCTGAATATTTCAGTAAATAAATAAAAGTGAACATGATGTCAGTATGCTTTTATTCCCAAATTCATATATCCGTCAATGAACATACAAGTAATATATCTGAAATATTTAGGCATCCCTGTAAAAGAAAATAAATAGTAAACATGCAATTTCGGTAATTCTGTAAGAATATTCTGAAATATCTATTAGTTTCACTTCATACTTTTAAATAACTTAATTTGTTTTAAGAAAATTAGTCCCCATAGGATGTGATATAAATAAAATCTTTTATACTTCTCGATAAAAGAACTATGCATAATATGCCCATCATTTCATACAACGATCATACATTAGTAAAACAATGTAATGTATATCAGTGTTTTTTAACACTTTCCAATAATATTGAAAAGTGTTAATGACTTCAGTTTGTTTGTCCGTATTCTATTTCGCATAAATATTCATGGAATTTCTTGAAAATGATATGTGTTATACAAGTTCACTATCCCATATTCCCTATTAAAAATGGAGTAAATACCTCTACTGGTTTGTCTACAGGGACACTCAAAAGTATTCCAAAGCATTGCACTCTATGAAAGGTATTACAATAAACCTGATTTTAATATACTTTACATAAATTTTAATGAAATTAAAATATGTTATTCATGTTCACTATCAGATGTTTCCCATTGAAAATAGAGTAAATACCACCAATGATTTGTGTACAAGAACACTTGAAAATATGCCAAAGCATTTATTCTATGAGAAGTATTTCTATTAAACCATATAGGCACACACTACCACTTGGCACAAATCTTAATGAAATTGAAATATGTTATATGTACAAAAGAATGTTTTCTACAGAATGTAATACGAAAACGAATAGCAATAAAATTTAAAGGGACTATAAAAATATTCAGTTACATTAAGGACTATTTTTGAAAATTTGCTGCAATTACATTTTTGTTTACCTCAAGCATTTTTAACACTTTCTAAAAATTTTTAAGTATAAATAAGATTTAAAATAATGTATTTGTCTGCCCAGCTGTCTGTATGTCTATGTCTATCTGCTCGACTCCACTGTTCGTCAATATTTTCAGATTTTCGTAAAAATGATATATGTTATTCAAGTTCATTAAGCATTGTTCTCTATTTAAAATAGCATTAATGAGTCCTGCACAACTTGGTCTGTATACAGGGACATCTCCCCCAAAAAAGGCCAATACATTGCTTTTTCGGATAGCCATTTTTATAAATCACATTTTAATAACTATCTACTGTAAAAATCATAAAGAAGTTGACATTTATGTGAATATGATAAAATAATGTTTTGTATAGAAAAATATGTTTAATCTTCAGATTTACAGGCCTACACTAAAATATTTAGATACATTAAGAGCTGCAATTAGAAATTAATGGCTACATTTCCATTTGTATTAAGCATTTTTAACACTTTCTAACAATGTTTAAGAATGATATAGTTTACCTGTCTGCCTTTTCATTGTGCGATAACGTAGATAAAGAATACTAAAGGTTATAATGACACAACAAGTATGTACAATTGGAAAATGCTAATAATCAATGCGTACCACATGATATTTTGTTCTTGTTTCTTTTTATTCTGTATTAAAAATTTAACATTTTTTATTTATTTTTTTTAATAACAGTTAAAAAATGCTTCAGCAAAAAAGGCAAAAATTTCTTGTTTAATTTTCGCATTCTGTATACATGTTATACATTGTGAAAAATTTGACCGTAGTGGAAATCCTATGCCATTAACACTTTATGGGGCCAAGCCTTGATGACTGCACAACAATTGGGCATTGAGATAATTTTTGGATATGTTCATTTAGTATTAAGAAGTATTTCATTGTACCAAATTTTGATATGTGCTCCCTTAACTGCGTTAAAGGTACCAGATTTCCATTCAGCCTTAAATCTAAACTATTTATTACCAGGCCAAAGCAAAGTAGTAATGTTACGGTACCAGGGGTCGACACAGGTTTTAATTTTTGGGGCCCATTTTTGGGAAATTTTTATTTATTTTTGTGAAATTTTGATTATTTTTGCGAAAAAAATTATTACTGTATGAAACTTTTCATTTTAGCAGTTACTCTATCTGATGTTTAATATCAAGTTAATAGCATTTCACTGAACCAAGTATAGATACTCATTAAAATTAATACTGGAAACATGGAAAAATTTTACAAAATTATCATTTTTACAAAGCAAAATCAAACAATTTTTATAAACCTAAATTTTGTGAAGGGGCCTATTTTATAGATTTGAATTTTGTAAAGGGACTCATTTTAGAAATTTGAAAAGGGGCAGCAAAAGGGTCCCAATTTTTGCTTGGATCGATCCCTGGGTACTGCAACATTCTTTTTTTTTTTTTTTTTTTTTTTTTAACCTAAAGATATACATATCTTTGCTAGTCATCAGAGTTGAATTTGTAACTGGGCTCATTACTGAACTGAAAATAATCGAGCTTCTGACCTAATGCATGCAGTACAACTAACTGTGGTATCGCGCTATGCAATGGTGAGAGGACAGTTAGCACAATGACCTCTTTAATCTTAGCCTTTCCTTTCTCCATGGCCCATTTTCTGAATTATCTATGAATATTAGTGTCCCTGTTACACATCAGATAACTGGCTGCCCATCATTTCAGTATTCTGTAGATAATATAAAGTATGTGCCTAAGCAATTTCATCGCATTTAGTTTTTTTTTTTTTTTTTTTTTTTCCCCAGCGTACCTAAAAAATCTTAAGATTTTTGATAGGCAAAGAAAAAAAAGGGACTTAGGGACCATTTTGCCAAAAAAAGGGACTTTTAGGGACCTAAAATAAATTAAGGGACTTTTAGGGACTTTAGGGACCACACTAAATGCCCTGCAACTATGTGTAAACTCGGTGACTTTGCCAACGAATATTATGTAAGAAATGCCTAGCTGGTAATCAGCCAGGGTAGCTCGATGGTTTGAGCATCCGCTCGTAAAGCAGAAGGCCTGGGTTCGATTCCCGGCTCTGGTATTTTTCACATAGTTGGTGTAAAAAATCAGCCTTCCACTCCATAATTTTCAAAAATATAATTAATATTATTTAAATTATACATTTGAAAATATATGCTGGTATTACTATAAAATATTATTAACTAAATAAATAATAATTACAACAAAAATGAAAAACTTACAGATTCAGTAGTAACTTCGATTTTGTCAAGCTCCTGAATAGCCTAGAGAAAATAAAGAAAAACACATGTATTTATACATATAAAATACCAAAGTTTATTTTTACAAATTAAAGTTTCAACCTATGATTTGGTATTTAGCAAAATATGAATATCAAGTTTTAAACTTTTAAGCCAAATGTCAGCAACATTTTACAATGAACTAAAAATTATGAACTACATTTAACATTGAGCAATACCTACTGATGTTCAATTAGATTAAGCAATCGACCATCTTTCTACAAAACTCTAATTATAACGAATTTTAACCAACTACAGAGCAAATACATGTTACTTTACTCATCTTAATTCTTAAGAACAACTTATAATATACTTTTGAATTATGTCAGATAAATTAACATACTGTTTTATTATTTTGTTCATTAAAAAATAAAATAAACTTTGCAGAAGGAAACAGAACTGCTTAAGATTAATAGAAGAAATGAAAGATAGATACTCTTAGTAATCATTAAAGCTTCAATTTTTTGTTTTTATTATTATTATTATTTTAAATCACAGTGAACAAAATTTAAGGTATAAAATTACAGAAAAAAAAAAAAAAAAAAAAAAAATAAATAATAATTAAAAGAAAAGAAAGCATAGCTATGCAGGGATGAAACTACTATCGAAAACTAATACTTGAAATATACACAATGTATTCAAAACTTCTTCTGCTTGCATGAAAGTACATACAATTAATAACAGGAGACTTGGCGTTGGAATATTAAAAACCTGGACATACTATTACGTCAGAAACGCCGAAGAAAAATATTTGAGATACATACAGCTGTTTCGGTAGCCTTAAGCGTACCGTCTTCAGTGCAAAAAGAATTCTGAATCTGGAGAAGTGCTCGTATATATAGGAGAGGGACCGAATTTAGTTCAACCAATAGGATTACAGGAAAGGTGGGGAGTGTGGCCAATAGGAATTTAGGAATGTTCATATTGTTCACACTCCCCACCTTTCCCATAATCCTATTGGTTGAACTAAATTCGGTCCCTATCCTATACATACGAGCACTTCTCCAGATTCAGAATTCTTTTTGCACTGAAGATGGTACGCTTAAGCATAGCTGCCAACCTAGTGATTTAAAAATTAGGAGCACAAGACTTAAAAAATAGGAGCAAACACGAAAAAATAGGAGCAAATTTTATAATACCAAATCCTTGAATGCGACTCCCACATATAAATCATAATTACACAGTTTTAATGTTAATTTACATTAAAACTGTGTAGTAGTTAGTAAGTTTTAATGTTAGTAAATTTTAAAATCATTCTAAGTATATTAGAGTAAAAAAATTAAAGAAAAGAGAAATATTTACCTTAAGTTAGTGAGACTTTTTTTCCCCATTGATTTAAAACTTTCTCTACAATGTGCAACTGATATGAATGACTGATATAATAATTCCAGCGTGCTTTAATCCTGATTGATACTACAAACATTTATTTTTATGTCAACCATGCTAAAATTATTCTTTTTAACACTGAAATATTTATTTAAAAAAAATCTATACACAAATTAAAATATTACAGTTCAGAAAAAACATTTTTTTACTTATTTAAGGCTACAAAGGTAGCAGATTTAGCTTTTTTTAAAAATTCCTTTTTATATTTTTGGGAATAACAAACAGAAATTTGTGATTTTGCAATCAAAATAGATTGCAAAGTAGAAATACTCATAGAACTTCTGAAGTCGGTTTTATTTCTGCGGACAAGACTGAATATCCGCTCACACGTTGCATTACTATGTGGGAATGTTAGTATTCCCAACATAGTCTTACTTAACCTGTTATACAGCAGCTGATTGCAAGAATCTGTTTCTTTGGACAATGCAGCCCACTGTTCATCAATTCTCTGTAAATTAATCACATTTTCTGGTACATGAGCAGTTTGATAATGTAAAAATTCTGCTTCAAGTTTATCAATAGCTTGAAACACAGTTTCAGATGCTTCCTTTTTGAGCAAACATGGGTAATTATTAATGAAAAATTTTAAAGATGAAAAAGAAACAGTTTCTTTTTTAGAAATATCAGCCACCATGGCATGTTGTAGAAGGTCAGAATTAATGGGGAAATTGGATATGATATAATTACAGGAAGTAATTAAATAGCTTTTAACTTTACAGAAAAAAGTTTTGGCTTCCTTTGTTGATAATTTCTTCAAAATTTCTGCTGCTTCTGAACCAATAGTGATTTCAGCATTGGACTTATGGTTTGAACTATTTTTATACTCTACATTGAATACTGAATATGAGGCTTTAATAACATGAGCTTTTACAAATCTACTCAACAATTCAGTAAAAAATGATTCAAGATCACACTTTACTCTATGTATTCTTGGAATTTCCGTTTGAAATAAGGTATTGTATTTTTCAAAAACAGTAATTATATTACTCAAAAAACATGCAAAAGGGTGATATAAATCATTGCTTAAAATCATAAATATTCTTTCTTCTCTCTTAATGACATTGTTTATTTTTTTTATCTTATCTTTATGTGTCTTTTTTTTCTGAACAGTCTTGGTTGTTGCTTTTGGTTGCTCTTTTTTACTTGCTACAGCCGAATTTATTTTTTCTTGATTCAATTCTTCCGAATCAATTTTAGATTTCTTTACTTGAGTACACTCTATTTCTTGTTTTGATGTAGTGGTTTCATTCAATTCAGAAAATTTTCTTTTTTGAGTCACAGTATTTATAGCTGTAGGTGAACTTTCTTTAACTGTCTCTACTTTCTGTTTGGATTTCAACGTTGATTTTGGTTGCTTTGCTTTGCTTGGTACAGCTGGAAATTTCTTTTTTTCTTGGTGGAATTCTTCAGAACTAATTTTTAATTTCTTTTGTTTAGTGTTCTCCATTTTTCGTTTTGCAGTATTAGCTTCATTCAATTCAGAAAATTTTCTTTTTTTAGCAACAGTAACTGAAGCTACAGTTGAACATTCTGAAAAACAGAAGTGGATTCCACTGGTTAAGAAGACGGTTAAGACATTTACCTAATGAAAGCTACCTAGTCACGCCATGCTTTAGAATTTTTTGCTCCTCTGCAGCATATAATTTTTGAAACTCTTTTAATGCATTTTTTCGTTTAAAACTTTTTTTTAGATAGTAATACACATCAATCAACAATTCATCAAACGAAATAGGCAACACTGCAGAGCCTTTCTCGGCGGCCAGGCTTATTAAGTGGCACAAACATCCCATAAGAAACAAATTTGATTGTTGATCTTTCAAAAATGCATACACACCTTTATTTTTTCCTGTCATCACAAATGCACTGTCACAGCTAAAAGAAATGCACTTTTCAAACGGTATATCGAACTTTTTCAATTCTTGAATAATTAAGTTGGAGATATTTTTTCCAGAACCGTCTCCTTCAAGGCAGGGCAATGACAGAAGTTTTGATGTAACCTGACTCAATAATTCATCAAAAAAAGTCACTACAACAGGGTACATGTGGTTATCCGAATCATTACTACCGTCCGTCGCGAGCGTAAATGGTTCTTTCTTCAAAATGTTTGCTATCTTTTGTATGGAATCCAAGGCGATTTCTTTAACAATATGGCCTGCTTTTGTCCTACCACAGGCAAATTTTTTAACTTCTACCGAATTTGGAAACATCGCACGGAACAAATTTGAAGCATGATCAGCAGCAGCCAGAGGTATATTGTGCTCTAGCAGAAAATTTGTAAATAGCAGTTCTGCCGTAATAGTCTGAAAATCATCAGAAACCACAGAAAAGTTCAGTTTTTGTTTTGAAGCAATCTTATAAGCAGCGTAATTTTTCTTGTGTTTTTTTGTTTTCGCATGAGCAACTATGTCTGATCTACTACCATGATTAATTGTGATGTCAGCATTACAAACAAAACATAAAGCAAAAGTGTCTCCTGAATGCGAAGCTTGAATAAAATCGAACTCTTGCGAATAACGATCTGAATATGTTTGAACATGATTTCGAATTTTAGAAGCCATCTGACAAAAAAAAAACTCAATAAATCATCGATAACGTGCACAAATTTAAATCACAACAATAACAGAAAACATTCCACAAAATAAGAACATGAAACAGGGCTCGCGCGGTTTGAGAACAACTTTCTCCGATATTCCGATTCCCATCACGAGCATGCATAAATAATGCTCCTCTGATATTCTCCTCTGATATTCTCCCTCTCCACTACTAGCGCATGCGTACACAAAGGCGAAAATTTTCTCCCAAGTCGTTCTCTTAATCCGTGCCCGCGCGTATATGTTCTCCTCCTTTCCCCTTCCCTTTCTCTTTACGGCAATGATCTGGGATCTGGGCACGAAAGCATCCACGGCAAGTGCCGATACATAAACACCGCTCTCTCAGGGCAGGCGAAGAGAGAGAGCTCTTAGATGAGCGCAGCCGATGCGCGTGCACACATCCGATGGAGCGGAGAGAGAAGAGCGCGCTGTTTACAAAACGAACGCTCTCCGCTACAATGGTTTGAAAAGAATAATAATTCTGCGTTTGCAAAATATATTTCCCAGAGTTTTCGTATTTTTAATCAGCGCGCAGGCTAAATTGTCGAATGGATATTTTAGAAGAGTGAAAAAGAAAAAAAAAAAAAAGTAAAAAAAAAAATTGTCAAGTTTGAAAAATCGGAGTTTTTTCGATAATATTCGGACTACCGGAGTACACTAAAAAAATCGGGTAAACTCCGATTAAATCGGAGCAGTTGGCAGCTATGCTTAAGGCTACCGAAACAGCTGTATGCATCTGAAATATTTTTCTTTGGTGTTTCTGACGTAGTAGTTTATCCGGGTTTTTAAAGTACATACAATACTAACACTGTCAATCTGATGAGATGATATAGCAATGACCTTCAGCCATATATATCACATGATTGCAAGAATTTGTGACTATTTCTGACTTGTCAGCATTCAGATATATACAAAATGATTAAACTTGTCTACGGTAACAATGCTATGAATTGCTCAACAATATTTGTGTTGTTTTTTGAAATTTAAAGCTGAAACAAATACTTGAATGCAGACAATGAGAGATCATGCTGTCCATTTTGGAGTAGAAATGATGAAAATGTTGAGTATGATTGAACAGTCATCAAATATTAAAGGCCCTCATCACTTACCATCGCCGGAAGCCCGAGCCAATGTTATTCTATGGGGGAATTTTCTTTACAAATAACGTGTTAACTAATACAAATTTTTTAATTCTGTTTTCACATTCAGAAAATTCCCAACTGTTAAACTGACGGACCTTTTTTAAAAATGTATTTTTTTTAATTTTTAATATTTTATTTTGAAATTGCAAAATGAAAAAAATTCACATATTGAAAATTCATATTTTGCAGCTTCAAAATAAAATACAAAAAAAAAAAAAAAAAAAGTCCGTCAATTTAACAGCTGGGAATTTTCAGAATGTGAAAACAGAATTTAAAAATATGTATTAGTTAATAAGTTATTTGTAAAGAAAAAATTCCCATAGAATAAATAACATTAGCTTCGGCTTCCGGCGGTGGTGAGTGAAGAGGGCCCTTAATGTAGAATTTGTTTGAATTGGGAAGAGACCAATGTAAAAATTTTATATCAAATATGAGCATATTGTCTCTGTGTGTCATATAGTACCTTTAAGATCAGTCCTGGAACATTTAAAATACACTGTGTATATAATTGCATAGAATTGCTACCTTGCTAACAGCAGATGACACATCTTTGTCTTTTTCAGCCATCATTAAAGTTTTAACACAAGATTCAAGTTCTTGAAGAAGAAGACTATCTTTTGGAAGCTTGATGAGACTTTTTAATCGTGGCAAGATTCCACATAAACACAATCTAATATTAGGCACAGGATCAGCTAGAAATAGATTTAGAAAATAAAAATATTTAAAAAATAAGCAACAAAAATGTCTGCTATATGAAAGATATAATAAAACATGTAATAGTAAGTAGTAAAAATTTGGTTAAATTCCAATGGTTTACAAAAAGAAGCAATACAGTCAAATCTTTATTTAACAAAATTATTAAAATCCTGCTAAAAAAATTTGTTATATAAAAATTTATAAAATAGAGATTCACTTCAGTAATTAATTACAATTAAATGTAAATTTTGTCAATGAATGCAAGATGATTGGTCATAAAATAATGCAAATTTTATCAATTAGCGTTAAAATTATAGCTTATATTTGTTATGCATTATTTTACTGTATTAACCATAAATATATGCAAAGGGACAAATAAAAGATGTTTATATAATAAAAATTAAGAAAATCATTTGAGCCATTTTTGAGATATTGACTTTCGTTCCCAACTTCTATTTTTCCAATCATTTTTCATTTTAGAAATTTAATAGTCATAAAATTCCCCATCGAATCACTCAAATTTACTTATCCATACACAAGTCATTTTTTTCATTTAAAAAGGAATTCATTTTTTTTTTTAAGATATCATATAGAGAATAAAATTGACTTTTTTTGGATATTTAGCGTTATACTACTTCTCTAAAATGGAAATCACCTGCATTCATCATGGAAGATAATTTTAATAAATTATTTTTACTGGATGAATTTGTATAGGAAAATATAAAAGAAAGTGATGTGGTGGTCACAGTATACTAGTTTCATCATATACAGTATAACTTCCCGCGAGCAACCACCCTTCGTTCCGCAAAAATTTGGTCGTAAATAGAAGTGGTCCCTCAAAGGAGTGTCAACATTGGACATTAAGTAGATAGGGTAACAAATCGGTGCCTTTAAAATCGGTCGTTGGAGGAGGGGGGGGGGGGTCGCTTAACAGGGGTGGTCACCCATAGAAGTTTCACTGTACTTCACATTAAATATTCAAATTTGTGAAATATTACACAGATTTTAAGTTTTCATGGCTCAGAGTCATTATATGTTTATTACTTAAATATAGTTCAACATATATTTTTGAAATAATATTTTCAACATTAAAATATAAAATAGGGAGCCTTTTTTATTAAAACTGATTTTTGGAAACTAGATGAGGGCTTTCAATTAAGCCATTTTTCAGATAACTGAAATTCTACTGTATTTTAAAGAAACAAACAAACAAACAAAAATCCTCACCAGATAATCCAAGTAATGGCTTGAAAAAATGAAGCTTGAAAAAGATTTTTGAGAATAACTTAATCACAAGCTCACAAACACGAATAAACAGCATCCTTTTATGACAGCTTTTTCCATAACATAACTCTGAAAATAACACAAACACAATTATAAAGGGTGTAAAATGAAGACGTTATAATGATGTGAAAAATTCAAGAAGAATCTCTATTAATACTTTAACAATCATTGGTTTTAGACTGAAACCAAATATTTAACATAACTTAAAAAAATTTTATGCAACAATTTTTCAATATTTTCTCTTTTTTTTAAATTTATTTTTAAATTTTTGTTTTAATATGTGTTTAGTAAATACAGGGTTGCCACTCAAATAGTAGAATGAAATTCCCTGACTTTTCCAGGTTTTCCAGACATGTTAACAAAATAATTATGGTACCACTTGAAAAACAAAAGTTGCATATTACTTTGACCTAAGGAAAGATTGCCCTCCAAGGGGGACTTTCTAAAAGGTCTTGTTTAAAAAGGCAAGAGCTAAAAAAATAGAAGATAAAAATAAAAATCAGGAAAAATGACTCTACATTGGAGGAAAAATTATTATTATTATTATTATTATTATTTTTTTTTTTTACAATCATCGTATGAAATTCCCTGACTTTTCCAGATTTTGGCAAAAATATTCAAATTCCCTGACTTTCATGGTCAATTTTCAAATTCCCTGACAATTCCAGGATTTCCAGGTAGCGTGGCAACCCTGTAAATAGCAACAATATTTTGAAATTTAACAACTGATGTTTCTGAAACAGCAATAACTACAGGGTATAACCTGGCAAAAAAGTTTCTTCAGCATTTTGCCTAAAATGCACAAGCAGTATTTTAGCTTTTCCGAAAGTTAGTTTAATTTCTTTGGATAGTGTTGATTTCTTTTTCTTAACTTGGTTATTCCCAATTTTGTTTTCTATTTCTTTTGTTCACTGATGATATTAATCCAGAACTGTACTTGTGATTTAAGAAAAATGAATCAGTAAAACTTTGTTTCTATTTCAACTATAGCATAAAATACACCAGTGCCTAGTTTTTTCATCTCATGAAGGGTCATGCCATTACTTTGCCTTGAAATAACTGTTGCGAGTTTCACAGTTTATAATGTTTACATACAGAGTTATTTATTAAATTAAATATTATTTGAATTTAATAAGATTAATATATAGATAATACTAAATTAAAGAACTGGCATGCAATCAATATTTAAACTTAAAAACTTCTTCAAACACCATAAAATTAATGAAAGCATTACTGGTTTCGAAAGAACATGGACTTTCTTCGTCAGATGCAAAACCCATGCTACTGCCTTGGACGCAAAAGCAAGACTGAAAGCAAGGCAAAACCCAAAGGGGGGTAAGCAACACAACCAACCATTAGGAAGCAGCCTGCAAAACTTTCAGAACCGATAGTACTTTCATTAATTTTGTGATGTGCGAAAAAGTTTTTAAGTTTATATAATATTTAGATATTTCAAACCTAAAATTTGAAAATAAAAAATGCTAATCTTTTCTTTTTACATATTTATGATCAGTTACCTGTCTAACAGACATTTTTGAAAATTAGTTCAGCAATTTTCAAAAGGTAATATCAGAGATGCCAACTTCTAATAACAAAAAAAAAAAAAAAAAAAAAAAACAGGAGATTTTTTAACAGAAATCAGGAGACTTTTTCCAACAAGAAAGTTTATAAGAAAAATGAATAAAATAATGCAAATTTAATTTTAAGTAAAGCTTTTTAAGCTTATGAGGTATTTACAAAGCATCAGTATTAAAATTAAATGAATAATATATGTTTCTTGCAGTAAAACAAACTAAAAAAAAAAAAAAAAAAAAAAAAAAAAAAAAAAACCCCTCAGACAGATTTGATCATTCTGCTCCTAATATAAAACAATAAGGATCTTAATTATCTTTGTAAAAGAAAAGGTAATAAAGAAATGAAAATATCAGCTATAATCTATAGAAATTTGAATTATTTAAGTTTTCAATAGTTATGATATTTCAAAAAAAAAAAAAAAATCTTTTAATAATAAGACATTTTTTATTATGCAAAAATGAAAGTTAAAAATTTATTCTTAGCAAAAATTAGTTCCAAAGCATTAGTAATTCACATTCAAACTGAACTTGATAAATTGCAGGGCAAGATGAATTTAAATTTTTTTTTACCCAATCCCACAAATTTTAAGCCTAAATTATGCTAAGAGGGATGGATAGATACAAATTACATAAAAAAAAAGTAGGAGAAATGAGTGAAAAATCAGCAGCATGGAAAAGCAAGCAAAAATCAGGAGACTCCTGCCAAAAGCAGGAGACTTGGCATGTTTGTAATATGCAGTGAATGTTAAAGGGTTAAAAAAAAAAAAAAATGTATCCAAATGCTCATAAAACAATATTTTTACTGCTCTTGAGTTTTATTTTACCTCTAATCAATTCATTTATGATTCCTTTCCTTCTTTCAAGACTAGGTGTACTTCGTAGATAAACTAATAAACTGTGTGCAGCAGCTATTCTGCAAGGAATAGGACGCTGAAAAATAAGAATAAATATTTCAATAAGATAAAATTAAAATAAATATATACATTATATAAAGAAATAATAAGGGGTAATAGTAATAATACGGTAATTAAAGAAGCTTCAAGAATTAACTACAAAATCCTTAATTAAACTAAACTACCACATTTACCAAAATATTAAAAATGAGAAAGACCCTATTGATCGACTCGAAATGTCAGGTATCTATAAAATCCTATACACTGCTAAAAGAAATATAAAACCTTGTATTATGTGCAAATGACAAAACATAAAATAAAAAAGGAAATAAAAGAACACTTACCAATATTAAATTAGAAAAAATCATCACTGCATTAACTAAAGTTAATCAAGAAATGGAGTTAAAAAATTTATTTTGATAATGATAAAAATTAGGCAATTATGAAAATAAGCAATTTGCAATTAATCAAGAAACAGTAGAAATCAATATAAATTGAAAAACCTTTGACATTACTTTGTGTGTCGTCGTTTAAATTTTTCGGCCGGGTACTCGGCTCTCCTCAGAACGACATCCTCTGTGGAGGACTTGAGCTTGACTGACGACTTCTTTCACCATAAGGTGGCGCCACACATGGTCAGGTGCCACTGCGCCGCTGTCGTTGCATGCCTCTCTATTGGTTGTAATTTCGACTGACTCATGAAACATTGTGTAATAAAACAACGATGCACAAAGTAATGTCAAAGGTTTTTCAATTTATATTAATTTAAGTTAAATGCTTCGTTTTTATTTATTATGTTTACAGTAGAAATTGTTGCTGATTTGACATCTTGCAACAGAAATGAGCCAGTGGGAAATTTAGATTGAACACGGCACCACTAAGGAAGAAGCCAGAGAGACAAAACAGTTCAGTTTCAGAAAAGATACTTACAATGTAGCTGTGAAGGATGATGGGGGCCCCTGTTGAAAGGTCTACAGCCACAATTCCTTCAATGCAAAGTTTCTGAGTTCTTTTAAATTAATTAATGTAGGAGTTATTATACTTTATTTAAAGTTAAGTTTCTCTTGCAATGTTTGATAATTAAAAAAAAAAAAAAAAATGCATTTATTTTTTTTTTAAATTGTGAAAGATAAACACAATTTAAATTAATTTTGAAAATATAGTGCAGTGCCATGGATCCCCCTTGCTTGTACTCTCGGTGTCCAAAGACATAATAGCAATCCTTGTTCACAGGCAAATCCCATGTTATTCTATGAGAAAATTTGTTAGTTTTTGTTTTTACTCATTACTTATTTATTTATTTAATTTCATTTTCATTTTCAAAAAAATTCATGAGGAATAATATTTGTTCTAATTTTGTAAAAACTAATATTTTAGATTTGGAACAAAATAATAATAATAATAATAAAAAACCTCTTAGTTTAATTTTGAATTTTTGGCTCTAAATTAAAATATTCAAAATGTAAAAAAAAAACAATTTTTGGAAAACAAGAACTAATTTAATGGCTGTGAATTTACAAAATATGAAAACGAAATTAAATATATATATATATATATATATTAAGTAATGAATAATTCTGCAAACAAATTTCCTCATAGAAAAACTTGGAGTTTATTTGTAAGAAGATATTGTGTCTTCTTGCGACATTGAAATGATATAACAATTTTATGATGTAAGTAATGGAAGCATTATTAAAAGACGTTTTCCAGAGAATTTAAAATTAGTTCTGTTTTTCTGGACAACATATGCAAGTTATCTTATTTACAAGTGTTATACTAAAACAAAAATGCAATTTAAAAAACATGACCACATATGAAAAATACTTACAGAAGTGTGGAGCTTGACAAAAAGTAAAGGCACGAATGTTGTAAAAATAGTTTCTGATGAAATGCAGAAAGGCAAACAGGAAAGACAGTACAGAAAATCAGCATGGAGACGCCAACTGCTGGTGACAGATGTTGCTTCTTCACAAGCAATAAGAGCTCTGACTAGTTTATCTTCAGGATCATCCTAGTCAAAAAAGTAAAGTGAAGGGAAAAAATATTAAGATGATTCTTATCCAACATTCATTATAAAGATTTAAAAAAAAAAAGTGTATTTTTAGAAGGCTAGTTTATTGCCAGGATCATCCTTGTCATAAAAAAAAGTAAAAGTAATTAAACATGAATATAATTCTTATCCCATATTACATTGATAAAATAAAATGTAATTTTAATAAATTATAAAGATACAGAATTTATGTTGATTCTTAAAACTGTCAGAAACATTTATTCAAATATGTATAAAAAATAAATATATGTTATAGGTGCACAACCACTTAAGGGTAAGGGCTACTCATATAGATGTCTGGGATAAGGACGGCTGTTACCAAGCGAGGCTTAATTTGCATGTAAATGCAAAGGAACTCAGTTCCCATTTCATTTCAATGAATTTTTATACATTAGACTCAAAACATGACAAATCATTAAAATTATGACTGTGATGCTCAATAGTGCATTATATCTGATAAACTAAAATATCTAAATTGTTATTTCTTTCCCCTACAATCATTATTCTTCTTCTTTTACGAAAAATACCTATATCTGAATTGTAATGTGGTAACAACTTTTTTTTCTATCTACCTTCCCTAGCTATAAACTGTTTTTCTCTCTCACTTTTTACACAACAGATATTAATAATAAATGAAATATAAAAAGCAGAAAGGTAAACAGTAGTTAGAAAAAAAGAGAAAAAGAAACAAGTGGTTTAACTGGAAATTTCAAATAAAAATGAGACTATACCTTGCTGATTTTTGTAAGATTTGATTTACAACTTTTAAAACTGGGATGAAATCTTTAAAAATTTTTTGATAGATTTGTAAAATGAGAGTCACATACAAACGTATGTATATATATATATATAATAATGATCTATTAAGCATAGTAGAAGCCAAGCAACAGATACAAGATCACTGAAACACCAATGACCAATAAGATTAAAAATTTCTTTGAGAAGTTCAGATATATATAAATGATCTCTATCTTTATTATTATGAAAAGCAATTTTGTTATGATGATGTCTGGCTTTATCGTTACATAGATGATGATATTGTATTTTATCTTAACAAGAAATCACAAAATGCCTTTTTCTTAAATTATCCATCTAATTTAAAGCTAACTCAAAATACTCTAACTAATCAATCAATTAACTTTTTATATCTAAAAATAATCTTTGATGGTAATAAAATTTACACAGATATCTATGACAAATGGGCAAGATTTTAGTTTTAAAGTAAACTTATTTACACATTATAATTTCTGTCTGCATCTTTCGGTATTTAGAAACATCATCATGAACCATTTATTTTTAATTAATAATTTATGCTCTCTGAAGTATAAAAACAAGAATATTAATAAATTGATCACAGCCACCGCTAAAATAGGTTTTCCTAAAAAAAAAATTATTTTCTATTTTATATCCCTAACCATGTCTCTGTCAGTACATTTAAAAAAAAAAAAAAATGATTACACTTTAGTGTATCTTAACAAAAAAAATTATAAAATAATAAAAGGCAATAAAAAAGGTGGGCAAATGTTTGATTACGGAGGATGAGTGGTGGTGTTTGGCTGGATGGTTGGGTGGAATTGTGAAATTAAGTTAAAAAAAAAAAAAAAAAAAAAAAAAAAAAAACAGAAGGCTTGTTGCATTTATTTAGTATTAATACGCAATATTTCCTTTTCCGTTAAATTTTCAGTTTTTTCATTGTTGAGTAGTCAATTATTCTTAAAATTCGAATCATACTATTAAACACATAATAATCAATAATTTTCATTGTTGCTTCATAGTTTCATTATTCTTTATCTGCTATTAAATTTTGCTCTTTTTAATCCATATGACTCCTATTCTGGTCTTGGCAGGCTGGGAGAGTGTTGCCGGCATGAAACTAGTTTAACCCTACAGGCAAGTCACAAGTCTTGCTGCCTGCCTCCTTCCTTCCTTTCTTAAGTTTCTTAAATTATTTTTTCATAAATTTCGTTTCAGTTTCAGTTTTTCCATTAAGATTTTGTTGAGTTAGTTTATTGTTTTGTTTGTTTTGCTGGCTGTTAATTAATAAATTTGGTTTCTTTAAATATGTGTATTTCATCTCCTGATAAATTTCTTTCACCTTCCTGAGCTTCTCCAACATAAAAAAAAAAAAAAAAAAAAAAAAAATATCATTCTTATTGGTCTTTGTGGTTTCAGTGATCTTGTATCTGTTGCTTGGCTTTTACTATGCTTAATAAATCACTATTATATATATATGCATAACTTTTACTAAACTAACTAATTGCAAAAAAAATTTTGTTTCCATTTTTTTTTTTTTTTTTTAAATAAAATTAGATTTATAGATAATTATTTAATAAAAACAAATGAAAAATTATAATGAAAAAAGAAAGAAAGAAAACAGTTAAAATTAACATTTAGAGACTTTTCAGAGGATCACGGTTAACCCCTCAAGGGCAGGTCACAATTTGTGCATGACAAATATAAATCAATAATGGATCAATATATAAATTCATGGAATATGCTATATTCAAAATTACTTCAATGGGAGGGAAAATGGCAGAGGAAAACCTAGCAATTCAACAACATAAACATCTTGCATAAAAAATAGAAGTAAAGCCTCTATAGGAATAAATATTTTAGTTAATTAGTATTGAAGTTTTTTTTTTTTTTTCTCTTTCTTTAGCTATAGTCCGAATTTATTACAAATATTAAGCATGTTTTTTTTTTTTTTTTTTACTGTCTTGCCCAAACTATTTTTAGAATCGTTTTAAAGTTTTGCTTCATAATTACCATCAATGGGTATTTTACATGGATAAATTGAGAATTTTACAATATCTTCAGAAATTCTTACTGAAAAGCATTTTTTTTAATTCAAAGAGAACAGATGAAAATAGTATTTAAGTATTTTCTCTGACAGAGAAATCAAATAATTTTTTTTTTTTTAATTCAGTTTTGTTCTTCATTATACTTAAGGTAAAAGATGAAGTTTAGAGAGCAAAAGAAAACACACAATAATTAAATTTAAGAATATTTATTAAATACTAAACAAATATTCAGAATTTTTCTAAACATTACAGAACAACAATTAACTGCTTTTTTGTAATATCAAGGAATTTAATTTTTACAAAATGTGAACGAATAGAAACAAAAATACCTTTTCGTCCATTTTGGATTCCAATCTGCTACACACAGCTTTAAGGGATTTTGGCAAACAAGGAATTAATTTCTTCAATACCTAAAACAAAAAATAAAACACACACACACATATATATATATAATCATTCAATGTGCATTATGTTTAGTATGAATAAAACATAAAAATATAATTTTAATATTTATTCTTCTTTCATTATTCTTAACTGCCTTATTAGAAGACAATAATTAAAGATATTATTTCATTCATTCACTTTTTTTTTTTTTTTTTAAGGCTTATTCAATTAGCTTATTCATTGTCAATGATGCTGGTGCGTTAGAATGACACAACTTTATTTTTAACAGAGTCTGAGGATATAAATATCATTTTCACCAGCAGCAAATATGTTAATTTGAATTTTAAATAAGTTACACATATTACATAATTCAAAAAGAGTCCATAGTCTATTTAAAACAGCTTTCCTACTGAATTAAAAAAATTCAGATAAAATTCTCTGACTTTTCTCAGTTTTTTTTTTTTTTTTTTAATTCTAGGTGCAAAAATTTGGTTTGCAACAAAAAAATATAGCTCCTGGCATAAAAGATAACATAGTACATTAACTGCATGCTCAAAAAGCATTTTCTAGGTTTATATAATTTTCTCAGGTTTTTGGACAATATTTGCAATTTTCCCTGACTTTTTTTCCCCAAATTTCAAATTCTCTGACTTTTTCAGGTTTTCTAGGTTCTCACTGACCTGTAGAAACCTTGTTAAAAACATCAACTAAATGAAATCTGTAATACATTTAAAGCTCCCAATTAGAAAAATGTCCACTATGTATTTACAATTTGTTTCAATTTATTAGAAATAAAAAAGGTAGGAAAATGCACAACATGCTATTACAGGGATTTTAGTGGATCATACATGTTATATAAAACATGGATTGTTTTTCATAAAACTAGAAAAATCTTAGCCAAATAAATGACTATAATTATAGAAAAAGTAACTCGTTGAAATGATTGAACATGGAAAATATAAGGCTGAATTATAGGAATTTAACTTACTTCAATAGATTCATCTTGTAAGAGGAGAACTAATTCTGGATGCAGTAAATAAGCTTTGTTATTGAGCAATCTAGCAACCTAATTGAGGATAATGATAATTACTGCAAATTACTTTTATTTATACTTATACTTATTTCTTATAAATCATCATACAAAAAAAAGTTTTAAAAAACAAATACAGTACCCGCCACTTATTAAAGTCACATTCGTTCTGAGCAAAAGTGATTTTATTAAGAGGCTGATTTTTATATCAGGCGAACGTTTCTGCACTCAAGAAAAAGGTATTTACCTGAATTAGAAAAAAAAAATTCAAAATCTACCAAATAATGGAACTAATAAACAATATTAATTAATTCTTAACAGATAATTATTTGATTGTTCTTTCAAAGTAAGTGAATTAAACAAATCCCAAGTTCCGATATGCTTTACATTGATGAAAATCATTTGTACTTTATTAAAAGTTCACACTTTTCTCTTAAATTAAAAAATTTTTCGTTTAGGCTTCTTGCTTCTTAGCTATTTCAGAATAAGAACCAGAAATTGTCTTTTATTAATTAAACATTACAAAATAAATAATAAATAAATAAATAATAAATAAATAAATAAATAAAGCACTCGTGAATTAAATCAAATTTGTAACTTATAACCCCGCTTTGAAGAATGCATTCCTTGAAATTGTTACTTAGACAAGTGATGGGGCGTGTTTAATTGCTGTAAATGTAAAATTTAATGTTCTAAGTGTAAAATTTTCGACAAAGAGAGATAGCAGAAATATTTCTGTATTTTATTTTCTATTTTATTTCAAAAATAAAAAATCACAGTGTAAATAAAAATTTGTTTAGCGTGCATAAATGACATTTTTGCTGCTGAAGAGATTTTTTTTAGTTTATTAACCGGCAATGTTGATTTTATTAAGCGCCGGTTTTAAAATTGGTTTGCATTGATTTAATTCTGGTCCTGGCAATTTGAGCAGATTAAATGGCTGATTTTATTAACCAGTGAATTTATTAAGCGGCGGTTGCTGTATTTCATAGCAATAGCAGTGTGATGTAAGAAAGTGCTAGATAGAATAAAATAATACATTTATCATTTTAAGAATTTTATATATGAACTGTGCTTTAAAATAAATGTAATTACACAAGGTACTCTGAATGTCTTTAATATTCTTAATTTATCTAACTAAGTTCTTTAGCATGCCAAACTGTAATAATTGACAACAGGGTTCCCATTACAGCATGAGTCTGTGAAAATCTCCCATATTTTTGCTCAGAAAATGAACTTGTCACAAAAACTGACATTGTTAAAATGAACCTTTAAAAAAAATCAGCTAATTTAAAATAGACTGTTTACAAAAATTAGCAATTAAATATATTTTATTTTTTTTCATGAAAATTACATATTTACTGTTCCACCACAAAAGAAAAGAGTATATTTCAACAATGAAACACCAGAAAAACAGGAAATATGTCGATTTTTAGGTAAATAATGTTGTATTTCAGAAATCAACTTTAAAAAAAAAATAAAGAAAAATGGACATTTTGTCAATTAGCATAGCGGTGCAATAATGGATGCCCAATAATGACATAATAATTTTAAGACTTGTCTATTCAGAGCACATTTATAAAAGAACCGAAAGAAAAAAGATTATTGTTTTACTTGAGATTAAGTTAAGCTTACTATAAGCGTTAAGCCCGTCTTTTTCCGGCATGCATAGTCAAAATAAAAAGCTGGTGTAGCTAAATTTTGAAATATATGTTGCTTTTTTCAAGAAAATAAGATTAATAAACATGTGTAGTATACAGTATTAAATTCTCATATTTATACTGTACATAGTATTAATTTTATGAATCATTAAACGGATATACCGAAAAATGGCAAACGCTGAAAGGGTTAAAAATCAAACAAAAATTATAAATCAGTTAAAACTGAAAGCACAAAAAATAATTAAGAATTCACATTGAGGTTATTGAAAAATTGAATTGAAAAAATTGGAAGTAAATTTTAATAATCAATTGTAAATAAAAAACAAAAGAAATCCTAGTACAAACAATTTTACTAATTCTAAAGCAAATAAGAATAAATTATATAAATACCTCAAAAAATCCACAAGCCATTGTTTGCCTTACATTCTGGAAAGGATCAGCACATAATTCTTTAAAAGTAGCATGAAGTTCTCGTTCAAAATTTTCAGGACCAATAAAAAGAACCATTGCCTGTAAATTTCATTTTAAAAATAAGAAGAAAAAAAATCAAGCAGATTCAAATTCCTATTAAGATTAACAATTTCTACAGAATTAAAAAATAAATAAATAAAATGAAATAACATTCATGGGAGGAGACGGAACTTTTCATGAAACACATCTATTATTGGTATACAAAAGATAAATGTGATTTAATTTAAAATTGTAATCCATACTTGCCAACATCCTAATAGACAATTTGCATGTTTTCTGATTTTATTCTTATATAATAGAAAATGAAAAGGTAAGAAAATAAATACATACATTTTTTTTATTTGAAATCTAATGACTGATTTATAACAATTTTAACATTGCACTATTTATTCTATCGAGAAAACGCAGTATAATATATCGTGACGTCATTCTTTATGACAACAAACGGAAGTAATCGCTGTTTACATTCGATTTCGTGATTTGCTTTGCTTCTTGAATCAGTGAAATAGGTTTTGTATGTTATAATAATGACGGATATTAAAAAATCATAGAATAAATATTGTATTGTACCTTTTTGTACTACGGCTAATGCTTCTCAAAAGTTATTCTTTAGCGTTCCACAGGATCCTATTAAACAAAAACATTGGAAAACTGCCATGAAAAGAAAACAATTGAAAATAATGATAATGGAAAATGGTGATAATGATATTAAATTATTATAAGATGAAAAAGAAATGATCAGAAATCACATAAACAATTGATAATTACGAAAGTTAAAACGAATATCTGCTTACTAACCAGGCTAACAAAATGTAAACGTTGAAGCATCATAAAGTGTGACGTCAGGCAGCGTTTTGAAGTCATGTGATTTTTGGTTAATTTTAAAGTTAATTTTTTAAATTAATGAGAACTTTTTTTGCATTTTTAATAAACTTTTTGAAATTTATGGACCTAAAACTACTAGAAAAATAGGATTTTGTTCAAATCCCCCATGAGTGCAAATTCCTCATTAATAATCTAGAGAATTGTTAGTACCCATCATTTTTTTCACACCAGTCTTTCTTTAGAGTATTTTTCTTCTTATTTCATCCTAAATACATTTGAAGAGAATTACTCTAAAAATGAAGTGGTGTAGAAAAAGGAGTTGGTACTAATAATACTCCAGATTAGGCTGGCAGCTATGTTGTAATCTGCAATAAAGAGTAAAATAGGTAAATATAATTAAATATAAAATTAAACGTATACTCACAGGAAAATTATAGGCACAGGCATGTCTGCATTCTCTATATCTATTTTTGTTATCAACTTCTGGAAGCAAGTCAGGCATCTATAACATTTAGAAATAAAATAAGAACAATAGTATTTTTAATAAGTGAAAACTGAAAATAATTATATATGTTATAAAATATGCTAAAATTTGTAGATCTGTTAAAATATATTTAATATATTTGATTTCATAAATTTTTGCTGCACAGCATACAACATTCATGCTAAGAGATATGAATACGGCTGATCACTCGGCATGGTCACAGACTGAAATATGCCCACCCAGTAGGCTATCCTCCATCAGATTCGACACATTTACTTTATCCTAATTTGCTGATTAATTTTGTATTTTAGTTTTCACACAATTCCATGTTATTTTCAAGGCAATATCACTACAATGCATGTTTACGTGAAATATTACTCTATTCTGCCATGTTAAGAAAATCTTAAATTTTGAATAACTTATGCAGTTTTCAAATTAGAATATTCATAGTCAATCATGAATGATATTTTAAGTGATCTGACATCTTTATGATAAAATTATTCCTCTTAATGGATATTTATAAGAAATTTTGCCTTATTCTGACATATTTAGAAAATCATAAATTTCAAATAACAAAGTTTTCAAATTAGAATATTCATAGTCAATGATATTTATGTCATTATCATAAATGACATTTTAAAAGCAGTCTATCTTTACGATGAAAATATTCCTGATAGTGGACGTTTATGCAAAATTTTGTCTTATTCTCTCATCTTAAAAGAAAAATGCAAATTTCTTAAAAGTTAGGAAGTTTTCAAATAGGAATGATAATAGTTAATGATGTTCATACCAGCATCATAAATAATATTTAAACTCTTTATATCTCAAGATCTCAGATTTAAGAAATATTTACCTATGTGTTTGAATATGTTATCTGAAACATACAAAAAATAATTTCAAAAATATTATACACAAAAATTAAACATTTACTGACAAAAATATGTTTGTTAGATACTGAAACACCGTGCAAAATGATTATATAAATTTTTTTCGAAATATTCAAGTTTTCAGTTTAGATGGAAATTTTAAAAATGTCTTAATTCTGTTTTACTGAAAGCTGGCTCATAAATTGTTTTATTTCTCACAAATTGCATCTTTGTAAACTATTTACATTCAGAAAGTTTCCATCTGATATTTTTTTATTCATAAATTAAACTTTTGTGTGAAAACAGCACATAATATCACCAACTATTGGAAATTTCATAAATATTCTGTGTTAAAAATAATGTTGCAAGACAGAGCAACAGTCAATAAAATCAGCTTTCAAAGCCTGCTGTAAAAATAACTTTGACTTTTTGGTATGTTGCTGAAAGGCAACATGGTAATACAAAAGGTTAAAGTTGGTCTGATATCTCTATGATAGAAATATTCTTTTAAATACGCATTTAAGGGAAATTTTGTTCTATTCTTGCATGTTAAGAAAAGCGTAATTTTAATTAACTTAAAAAATTTTCAGATTGTTGCAAATCAATATGGCACATTATAAGTGATATTTTAAAAGCATTATAAGTGATATTTTAAAACTGGACTGACTCTTTATTATCATTTATTCTTGAGTTAAAGTATAGACAAACTAACAAATTAACCCACTAACTAGCAGACTAACGAGATGACTAATCTACAGATGGATACCAAATCAACTTTTGTGATTTTCTGATTCTTCACACCTTAAAATGTGTAATATATATATATATATATATATACAGTCGAACCTCGTTAACAGGAATCTCAAAGGGGATAATTTTTTTTTTAATGTTATCAGTAGTTCATGCTATCAGTAACTAATTTGCATTTTCACAGGGACTGTGAAAACAGTTCATGTTAAAAGTAATTCATGTTAACGAGGTTCGACTGTATATATAAACAAAACTGATATAAAAATACTACCGAAACACCTAAGTTTTCTATACGTATAATAGGATGGGGAATTAATCTATAATGGTTAACTTCATTTGTGAGGGGACATAAGATATTCTTGTCCATTTTAAATACTAAATATTAATTTATTTTAATGACTTTTGGTGTATCTATATATATGTATGTGTTGTTTATATATAGTAAAATTAAAAAAAAAAAAAAAAAAAAAAAAAAAAAACGGCATAACTTCAGTATAACTCCACAGCTGAATTTGGCGATTTTTCTTTGGCGCCGTTTTGAACGATAACAATGTCGTTCTGGACTGTTTGTGATATAATATGGCAGCCTATATGTTGTTTATTTTGGATTTATGATTTATGATTTAGATTATGATTTTATCATTTATGATTTAGTCATAATCGCCAACAAAAACATCGCCAAATATCGTTGTGGGGTTATACTGAAGTTGTTCCAAATAGACTTAATAAGCTAAAAATGTAGCATGACAGACATGACAAAAAGCAGACAGGATTTCCATGATTCATCTTTATCACACAGTTGGTCTAAATTGAGACACATTTGAAGTTCAGAAATTTTAATTAATACAAACCGGGCTTTCTTCTGATGTGTCTAAAATTTAAGCAAATATATTTATAAAAAATTATCTAATAGTGTGACACACATGACAAGTGTAAAAATTTAGAATTATCTTTTGTTTACTTCTTTTTAAATTTAAATATTCCTTTGTAATTAATGATATGTTTCATATGTTTTCTATCAATAATAAGTAAAAACAATTGAGTTTAAAATAATAAATCATTGCCTTATTTTAAAGTTGCTCTGTTTAAGCACTTTCAGTCGGGCACCCAACTATCATCAGAGAGCTTTCCTTGGTGACTGCTAATTTTGTTGCGGTTTTTTGCTTTTAATAAGCAGCGACATCCCTAGTCTAATTGCTTACATGCTTCTTCATTGTTATAGGTGTGCTCAATGGTCATAATTTCTATTACTCCACACAAGAAGGCATAATTATGATTGTTGTAGTTGGATAATTTCTGGACTTTGTTAAAATCTATGTTAATTGGCGATTCATTGTTGGTTTTAGTTAATGCTATGGTTATTTTATCGTATTTAATGTCATTTTCATGTTCCTTTATTCTATTACTGATTTTTCTTTTAGTCATGCTCATGTAATATCCAATTTCGTTTTTAACATTTTTATAGTTGATTTAATAAATTCCCGCAGTTTGTAAAGGGTTGATGGAGTCTTTACCGTTTCTTATTTTTTTGAAATATGTTATTAGGTTTTATGGGTATTGTTCACATTAATTTTTGCTGCTTCGTTTTTTGCCGAAAGTGCTTAAATAGAGCAATTTAAAGTAAGGCAATTATTTATTATTTTTATTCGAGTTTAAGAAATTTCTCCTTTTGTGAAATATAACTATTAAGTTAGCTGAAAAGTTAAAAATAATTTTTTTTCCCCCACTTTAATGTGAAACTGACCTAATAATAAATTATAAACAAAAACAATATAAACTAGACATCAACTGATAACCATTTTATACATATGATCTCTCTCTGCTACTTTTGCATTGCACTTACACCTTCTTGTTTGTATCTGTTTAATTATGCTTTGCTTTTAAAAGTTTGATTTAATTTTTTGAACTATCATATGCTTCAACACTGGATTTATGAAATTGAAATAAATAACTAACAGAAAGAGAAACAATAAAAAAGCTTTAGTTTTCATTATTTCATTCGACCAAATTACAAAACACAAATGGTTCATAACAACACTACCAATTTTATAATTTAAATGTTTTTTTTTTTTTTTTTTTTTTTCTTATGGCAATTTAAAATAATATTTACATGAACACATACAGGATTAAAATGGCAAGAATCTCTTCTTTCTTGATTAGATAAGCCAAGTCGGGAGAGGTCTTTAAAAAAATGAAGAAACCAATGTTTTTGCTCAGCAGTAAAATTGGCTGCAATAAAGAGAAAATAAATAAATTGATACACATACATGCATAAATATATATTTTAAAAAATAAGTATAAATGTATATAAATAATCAAAAGTCCTGAGCGTAATCAATCACATATACAGTGCACACTTGCCAACATCCTAATTAATATTCCGTAGTATCGTTAGCTCCGCCTTCTTTTTCACACCAGTGTATTTTTAGAGTATTTTTCATCTTATTCAATCGTAATTGCTTTTGGAGAATATAACTCTACAAGTTTATCGGTGTGAGAAAAAGGGCGGGACTATCAACACTACGGAATATTAATTAGGATGTAAGTATGACAGTGTATTCTAAAAGTTCCAGGACTCTCATTCGTAAAAATGTACAGACATCACTGTAGTGAAACCACGTTTCCTAAGTCTAGCAGTGAGGGCAATTTCAAAGGTTTGGAGGGGTGCAAAATTGACAGACAGGTTGGGATTTGGTAACCATCCAATCATTCGGTGTTTCCTTATCACTTATTTTCTCCCAACAAGGGTTATGACTCCTATTTTAACACTGGACTCGTTGAGTCTGCACTTACGTAGAGACACTCCCATGGTCGCAAGAAATGTAGTTAAAGAATATCGCTGCGAAGCTGATGGGATGACATAGCAATAATCTACAACCACACGTATCACATGATTGCAACCTTTTTTGATTAGTTTTGACTTTTTTATGATGAAAGCATAAATATGTGTCTAACATGTTTATGCGTTATTTTAATCGAAAAAAAAAAAAAAAAAATGGAGTACTATAAAATATTGTTTAAGTGTTGCTTTAATCTTAAAAGAAGAGAAAATTGGGATATATTTAGAGAGCAGGCAGATAAATAGCAAAAGTATGCAAAAATATACAAATTGACATGTATTTTTCAACTAAAATTTAATGGCACAAAAAAGATTTTAAAACAAAACTTATATATATTAATAAGTTGCAATGATTAAAAAAAAAAAAAAAAAAAGAAAAGAACGAAGTATGTTTAACTCTTGGCTAACCAACATTTAACTAACCAGAAAAATTTAAAAAACTCTTTCTCCCCACTTCGAATATTTAAAATATTTGCAGTTATTTTAGGAAGTTTATAATTTCCATTTTCAAATAATCAGTGTCTGATTTAATATAAAACAAATACAAACTAATGTTTATATTTACAAATGCGGATGTTGTAAAAGAAATGAATAAGGCAAAAACTATCACCTATAGAATAGAGTTTACTGCTGACAAGGGAAGTATGAATGAGTAAAATTGCTATTGAAACCAAACCAAGCTTAAATTAAATAAAGAGCATGGTCGGAAACATTGGGTACAGTACAAATTTGCTGCAACAACCCCCATGGGAGCGAAATATGACCCCCTAATAGTTTTAGTTATGTCTATAAAAACAACAAAACACATTTCATTGTGTGAACAGATGGCGTAGTGGTAGCGTGCTTGGCTTCTGATATGGAGTTCATGGGATCGAGTCCCCCGCAAGGGCGTTTTGTATTTAAATTTTTTATTTCAACTGAAATATTTATTTTTTACATTTTTAATTAAATCAAATCATTATTTTAAGAGAAAATATTAATTATATTAAAAAGTTTTTTTTTTTTTTTTTTTTTTCTTTTCAGCACGGACAATTTAATATTTTTGTAAATTTTAACTAATTTATTTATTTATTTATTAAATTTAAAGAAATTAATAATTTAACAGAAAATACTTTTATATTACATTCAGATAAGATATTTTAATGATTACATTCAGATAAAATTTTGTTAATGATTATGTTTTATGTAAATTTTTAATTACTATTTTTTAACGACGACATTAATAGCAAGAGTTAATCGTCTGCTCTCAATTCTATTATTAATTCATGCAATTTTTTTGCCTAAAAATCCTGAACGAACAACAGCTGTTGCTTAACTATTCAACGTCACATTTAACTTTTATTTCAAATATTTCATTAAACAACTGTCCAATTTGGTGGTGTCGGAAGAACTGACAATAATATTGAACACAATGACAAATTTTCTCAAAATGATTTTACTAATTTATAATTAGTTTACACCTCAATAAATTCAAAATCTCGGTAAATATTAATTTTACAAATCTAGTAATCTCGACGAAAAGACAAATATTTAAGAAAATGTTCGTGATGAATAATAATTGACGGTGAACATAATTGTAATTCAAATAATTGTCATCAATCTTTTTATATTTCTTGTTCTAATTGTGAAAAATACTTATGGTTTCATGATTTTTCTACTTTTAATCATAATTGTTATAAATTAGAAACTATATTCGTAGCTTTAAACATGATTTTCTTTTTTTATAAATAAAAAAATAAAAACATATATTTCTTAAATTCATGGTTAATACTTTATTAATTAGAATACTCAAAAAAAAAAAAAAAAAATCTTCATAATGTAATAAATATTTTCTCTAAAAATAATGATTTAATTTAATTAAAAATGTAAAAAATAAATATTTCAATTGAAAAAAAAAAATAAATAAATAAAATACAAAATGCCCTTGCGGAGACTCGATTCTAGGACCTCCGTATCAGAAGTCAAACACGCTACCACTACGCCATCAGTTCTCACTACGATGTGTGTTTTGTTGGCTTTTATAGACATAACTAAAAAAATTAGGGGGTCATATCTCGCCCCCATGTGAGCTGTTGCAGCAAATTTGTACTGTACCCAATGTTTTCGACCATGCTCTTTAATTTAAGCTTGGTTTGGTTTCAATAGCAATTTTACTCATTCATACTTCCCTTGTGAGTGTAAGGGGCATTTATTTGGTACAGTAAAGCCCCGTTTATATGGCTTTTACATTTATACGTCCTTTTAGTGAAATCCCGATTCATTCCTATTCATCTTAATGCAAAAATTCTTCATTTATATGCCGCTAATATCGTTTATACGTCTTTTCCACTTTACTAAAATTCGCAAAATTTCTTGAACTGTCATTAATTTTCATTCTAAATAAGATGGATTTTTCCTAGAAAGCATCTTAAATGGAGGAACACAGGAAAGATCGAAGAATACTGATCAAAGAATCAATTGACTTCACAGTAGAATTTTGAATACTCATAGACATGCAGCAAATTAGATGAATATTAAAGATTTTTAATATTATTAAATAACTATCTGCGTGGACATAAATCGTATGTTTATTATTAAAGATACACAATGTATATAATTAATATTCACAATGTGTTCATATAGTTCTTAAGAAATGTAATATAATACTCAATATATGATATATGCAATTAGTACCCAGTCATGCATTAATAAGATTTTTCTCACTTAATAAATCTTTTTTTTTTTTTTTTTATTAATTATTGCCTTAAAAAAAAGTATAATATACATTTACTAAATTAAGAAACTTTATTAATTAGTATCTTCACATAAATTTTGCTTAAGTGTCATTACATTTGTAGTAATCAAAGTGCTATTATTAAAATTTCAATTATACGTCTTTTCATTTATATGTCCTTCTACACTAGTCCCTTGAAAGACATATAAACGGTGCTTTACCGTATTTTGAAAATAATGAAATTCATATTAGAAGCAGAGGGTCTGGCATTTAATCAAGGGAAGGCATTTTTGTGGTATTTTATAGTAATGAATAAACGAATTCATTACTATAAAATACCACAAAATTAATTAATAAGCAAGAGTTGACTGCAGAAAAGGAGAACTGCACTTATTCAGCTAAATTTACTTTTAAAAATCCTCCATTTTATCAGCTCTTGCATTATAAAGTGTTAAGCTGGAAAAATTAACTTGCAGGTACATTTTGCAAATTATTTTTTAGTTACTAATTTTGACTAAGACTCTTAATTAAATGCTATTATTTTTTCTAAAAACTTTGAATAGGAATTTCATTTAAATACCAAATCTTTTTAATCCTTCATACTCCCATCTTTTTTATCATTTTATATACATTTTATTAAAAATTTAAAATCAGGAACAGAAAGATGAAACAGTGCCTCAAAGTTAGTTTAGTAGAATGGGTGAATATTTCTATAATATAAAATGGCGGATTTTCTAAAAGAAAAATTCAATACAATTACAATTTGATAAATTATGTCTTATAGATCACTGCATTATACAGATTAGCATAACAAATATCTTCAACGGTGATATTACTTATAACACATTTACTTGGCTAATCATTCCATATTAGAGGTCTGCATGGGCCGAAATTTTCAATTTGCTCTTGGGCCGGGCCTGGCTCAAAATTTTTTTGCAGGCTTGGGCTCAATTTTTTTGTGTATACTTGGGCCGGGTTGGTCCTGGATGAAATTTTTTCCTGGCTGCATCTGCCCGAATCATTTTCTAGTTTCCTCCTTAATCAACGAAAAAGGAAAATGATAAAATATTATTGTATATATATTATAAAATATCGCCTAGTATAATATTTTACAGGCTAGTATGTCACATAAAATTTTATTTTGCCCGCGATCTGATTTTCCACAAATATTTTTAGCATGTCTCGAAATTAATATATTTTATTTCAAATAATATTAGATGGTTTAATATTCAAAATAGCATGCATGTCACTACTAGTTTGCGCACATAAATTATATACGTTAATATGTATAAGGCTTTGTGTCCTATGGTCTGTAGAGTTTAGGTGGTATGAAAGCTTTAAAAAACCTTCTGCTGTAACTTTTTCTCTAAGACTCCTTTTTCTTTTCTCCAGTGCACTGAATGAAAGTAGCATTACTTGTAACATGTGCAAAAGCATCTTTTCTATTGAATATGATTGGATTAACCATTAAAGTTTTGTTTACCGGATCACATGAAAGATTCAGATACATTATGATATATAAGAAGAAATGGTTGAAAGAACATTTTTAGTAGTAATAAAAATTTTAAATACCTTCCTGTATTGTTTGATAAGTGCTAATATTTTTAATTTGACTTTCTGTCTGCCTTTGTGCTTCCTGTACGTCTGTAATAACAGATTTTTGTTTATATATAATTACCTTGTAAATGTTAAGCAATTCTGTTACAGAAGATTCTATTGCTTCGCTATATAAAACCTCTGCAAAACACATGCTAAAAATCTTTTTCATAGAAAGGCATGCACTTTTTTTTTTTTTTTTTCTTTGTATTTTACATTTTTTTTTTTAACCTGGCCGGGCTGCATACTGGAAAAAAAATAAATGAGCTGGGCCCGGGCCTCAAAATTCTGGCCCGTGCAGACCTCTATTCCATATTTCATTTGTTTTTCAAACTATTTTTTCTTAAATTGGTTTATGATAAAACATATCATAATTAATGTATAATGAAATTTGTTTTTTTAAATTTTACATTAGTTAGATAATTAAAATGAGTTCCAAAGTAATTAATAGTTGAAGAATAAGTACTTACAATTGGTATATCTGTAAAATTAATTCTTTACAAAAATCTTTGCAGAAATCTCAGCTTCAAGTTGGCCATTAAAATAATAATAATAATTGAAACTAAAAGTTAAAAGGAATAAGCTAATAAAGCATCAGCAAATATTTAAAGGATTTCTAAACAGACAGACATAGTAAAAATAAAAGTTTCTAAATCTATTTTTTTTTAAAGATTACTAAATGAAAAACTAGCACATTTACATAAAGGAGATTTATAAAGCAATTAATACGGACAATATAGGCAAAGCTAAAATACATACAAACTAAACCATGACATAACTGGCCAAGCTGCTTGGAAACTACAGGAAGTGTTGAATCTTTTGAATGAAGAGCATTTTCACAAAATTTTTTAACAAGGGGTATAATAGCTTCTTTACATGTATCTAGAAAAAAAAAATAAAAGTAATAAATAAATAAAATGATGCAATGAAAACACAATAGACTTACACGTCATAATTTTGCACATATAGCCAGCAGTCTATGTGTGTCAAAATAGCAATTTTTTTTCACCTGTAACCTATACACAGACATGGTACAAGCTTACAGAGAAAAAGGCTGAACTTTTCACGACCCCCCCCCCTCCCCCTTGTTAGAATCAAAAATTCTAACACTTTTGAATTTGGTTAATTTTTATCAAATCCTCCGGAAAATATTTTAGTTACTTTTATTTTATTTATTTTCTCCATTTAAAATTTCTTAAAATTCGCAATTTTCAATAAACAAAAAATTTTTAAGAATTTCCAGTGAAGCGTTTTGTTTGTAAACAAAACTACCGATGTTTCCGGATTGTAAACAAACGCCTTAGCCAATAAAGAAATTCAATTTTATTCATGATTCAAATCAGTTCAAAATCTTTTTAGATCGTCTGCAAATAATTTAAAAATAATTTTATTAATTTTCCTAACGTCCATTTTTCACTAATTAAAATCAGTGACGTCATTTCCATTTACATTTTTTCAAATTCTCTTTCTGGAAGATTCCATTCAGTTCGCAGCGAATATGTCAGGTCCGCAGCGAATATATCACGGCGCCGATTTAAAAGTGGCGTCTCTCTAGGAAAATGTGTATTTTTAATATTAATATTGAATCCAAAAACTAACCCAATATAAAATATTCCGTTCATAAAATTAAATTTATTTATTTCCATTTTATTATTTATTATGCAGCAGACGATCCGGATAAAAATAATTCATTTTCGGACTATTTATCGCGCGCAGCAATTTGAATGTGCGTGGTCTCGCGGCGCGGGAGATTGGAAGGCATCTCTGACTCTCTCTCTGGTAAGCTCTTGTGGAAGAGGGTGTGCGCTCTCGCCGCTCGGCGGCATCGGCTTATAGCCGGTGCGCGCGAGTAGTTTTACGGACATCCATATTCATTGCTAATACTACGTAATTTGTATGTTTCTGCCAAAATTATGAACTAATTGCTTGAATTGAAACGAAGTGGTATCTCTAAAGGAAATGCGCTCTCCAGTCCTACGGAAGTCGCCTCCAGCTGCTAGGCCTAACGCGAGGCCTAAAGACTGCATCTACGGAAAACCATCTTCGAAGCTCTTAAGTGCTCCATCTCAATGATTAATGAGAACGAATTAAGTGGATAATCCAAAATATCCTGATAGAATGCCGCTGTGTGATGATATCCATATACAGGAAGGTGGCTTGTACTGGCTACCTAAAAATGATACTGATGAAAGCCGTTACCGAGCGATTCCCATCTGCTTTGAAGTTTACAGATCATGTACCAATATTCTCTTCTTTTATCCATCCTCCTCTCACGTAAATGATAAATGGCTACCTACAGCATACTGAATACGTTCCACTGTGAGCTGAGCGAGAATGAAAACTTAATTATTTAGAGTTAAGCATGTCATAAATAGAATTAACGCTGTATAAACTCACAAACGTTATTATTACTATTTGAAATAATGCATTCTTCCAATGAGAGGTCAATATCATATACCATCAATAATGAGTGTGAGAATTATAATGTATTCAACGATCTATTTTATAGTGTACACCTTTGATGTAATGATAATTGGTGACGGCGCCGCCATTATTCGTTGTTTCAATTCTTTAATTTTGCTGCAGCAAAGAATCCTTAACATATGGTAATTAAAATAAAGAAGATTCGTATACAAAAAGTGTTCGTTTTTTGTGTGTTTTGATATTATGAAGGGTGCCTTTGGATATTTACCTTTCTTTTTCAGGTATATGTTATTTCTTCATGGGGTAAGTTAATTATTATTTTTCTATGATTGTTTTATTAATTTAATTTAAATTATTATTATTGATTGCAATATGAAATATTTGATTTCAGGAAGGGTTAATGATTCGCGGCACTATATACGCACAAGTAATCCACTATTCCTAAATCGATCACGTTCGGCCATTTTTTCATTTCTCATTTTCTTATCTAACTTCATAATTCCCAAAATCCAAAAATCAAGTATTATTGTTGTATAACCAAATTTAATGTATAACATTTGGTGCCGTCGCGAAAAATAACCTCCGTTAAGGTTGAGAACCTGAGGTTATTTAATCATTAATCCTTTTTTCAAAATTAATTAATTTTAGCGATCGCGATTCAAAAAAAAAAGAAAAAATCGTTTAGATTTATTTTTTGTCTCATTATGCATGCCACTTAAAATAATCTAGATATTATATTTTCATGTTGTATGTTTTATTTTATGTGATTTCAAGGTGGGAAATCTCAATATATGGCATTCCAAGAAAGGGAATGTAGATAAATTTTTGAGCTATTTTAGCTGTAAACTTTTAAAGAAAATAAACAAAAAATTGAGATTTGCCACTATTACATAATATTGCCACTATTAATGCATTGAGAATATTTCATGGAAATTTTGTGTATTTTATTTTATTTTAATGTGGTAAGTCCCAATTTATGGTATTCCAGTAAATAAAAGGAATACATGTAATTTTTAGAGCTATTTTAGCTATAATTATTTAAAAAATAAAGAAATAATTGAGATTTGCCACATTTTTTAAACATTCCATGGAATTGGAGTGTGATTTAATGTTCGGAAATTAGATATTGATTTTAATTTTATGTTGAACAGAGAAAATGATAATTTTTTTATTCATACATTTGTGTTTTTTCTATGGAAATCTGCTAAGTGAAATTTAATATAGATATTTAATTTACAGTTATTTACTTAGTGTCCTTTTCCATTTATTACATTTTCTCTCTGGGTAGAGTTAAAAATAAGATGATTTTAATAACTCTAGATAGAGGTTTTTGCAAAAAAAAAAAAAAAAAAAAAAAAAAAAAAAAAAAAATCCTTTCGGGATATGCAAGATTCATTTATTTTGATGTATAATATGCTGCAATGATTACATAGAGAAAATTTCAAAAAAAAAAAAATAATAATAATAAGGGGTCTTGAATATCTCCGATTTTAAATACAATCATTTATTTAAGTATGATTTGCCTTAAATATGGCAATTTCAAAAGAATGTTTTGAAAAATTAAAAAGATGGAAAAATTTACATCAAAAAATTCAGAATATAAATTTATTTGTAAGGGATGAATGATTATAAACTACATGGTGTTACTTAGAAAATTCTAAATAAAAAAGTCCAAAGGTGCGAGATATTTTTTTGGGGGCGAAGGTGTTTAGATTTGATTATTGGGACGGTGAAATTTTGCGTTTTATGGTAATCTGAGCTGATGGCCACAGCGATCATTGTGCCATGCGAAATTTTAACTATAAACCCAGTTGACTAGGCAGTTCACTTCAAAAAAAAAAAAAAAAAAAGTTACTTACCTTTTTAATTTTCCATCACACCTAAAGAATTTACAGGAAACATTTATAGGCAATTAAAATTCAGATCATTGTTCTATTTATATATACAAAAATTATATTTGATTTATTATATTAAAACTGTGCACAGTATGTATAAAATTTATAGGGTAGATGATAGGGCATGACACTTGCAGTTTTTATATAAGTCGATGAGGTTAAAACTGATTAGGTACCCGTTTTTCACTTCAGGTGAATGTAAGTCTGTGGCTTAAACTGACATGCATGCTTTCTATTCAAAATTCTATATATGAAAACTACCTTGAATATTATTTATAGCATATGTAGAGACCATTATAAGCTGAGCCTATAATTAGTGTGAACAGCAGTCTTATGCATTGCTTTTATTGATATGGGACGAATAAATTCCTCTTTTCTTCAATTAAAATGAATTAAAAGAAAAAACAATGATCTAAAATTATGTTATATATATGATGTGATCATCACAATGCCTGTTTTCCTGCTAAGAAATTTAAAGAACATTAATATTACTCTAAAATGTTCAATTTTGTTTCTCACTATTCATCCTCATGAGATTGCATTTCAACCCCAAACAATTTCAATATTCAAATTTACTCATAACTAAAACTTCTCAGCAAAGCAAAAAAAAAAAAAAAAAAAAAAAATATTTTTCACTCTCTTTTCAAATTTTATGATACTGGCTCCTCCAATAGACATTCAAGTTAGCAGACAAAATACATAAATTAATATATAGCAAAAAATTTTTTTTTTACTTACATTAAAGTATTCTGGAATTGCTTTTGATGGGATACTGAGAAATCCGAGCCCAGAGTGATTCAAAATCTGTCAGGCTGGTCCGAGGTAATGTTTCACTTTTGTGCACTGGTGCTGCAGTTCTTAGATATTCTCACTTCTTCAATTTCAGAATAAAAATTTTTAACCTAAATGTTACATTATGAAAATCTACAAAAAACATATTCACTTACCTGTTTAAAAAAAAAAAAAAAAAAGCAAAAAAAAAAAAAAAAGATATATGCATTTTTTTTTCAAATTATTAAGGTATATTCAAAAACGTTTAATCACTGACACCTACCTGTTGTAAACCTTTTGCGATTTGGCAGGAGTGTATATTCTAAAATAACACAAATCAATTTTACAAACAGTATTCATTTTCCAATTCCTTATGCATGTGACACATTGTAGAAATATAGGTATTGTCCTAGAGTATTGATGGAGACCATTTATAGCCGAGCCTTTATTTAAGTGTCATTGGCTGTCTCACATGCTCATCACAATAGTGTTACAGCTCATAAGCCTGTCAATTGTAGATATGACAGTGTGCGGATGGCAAAGGCAACATCGTTATGGGGGTCACTAGCGGTTTCACATAATTATATGCCGTCATCTGTAACGACGTGTGCGTTGGAACTGCTTCATTCGTACTTGTTTAGTATATCTACTATTGAGTTCCAATAAATTTTTTACCTTTAATGATTTGTTGTGAGGTGCATAATTTACACTTAATAATCCCTGTCCTAATATTTTTAGCTGAGATGTTTTTGGTATACAAAAAAAAAAAAAAAAAAAAAATTTTTCATTAATAGTTAAAATTTCCTTTTAAATTGTTAATTTCAGCAGATCTCCATTGTATTATTATAACTCCATTGTACTATTTTATATTATGTGTTGAAAAAGTGGTATGCATATGATTTTGTTTTAACTTGCCCCAAATCATTTATGTTTTGAGTGTTAATATATATATTCGGATATGCGCTCATGTAGTGTATTTTTTATATTTAGTGTATGTTTTATGTTACAACGTCCTTCCATTTTCCTGCGGCTATATATTTTTTTTTGGAGAAGGGGGGTAATGTTAGAATCAAAAATTCTAACACTTTTGAATTTGGTTAATTTTTATCAAATCCTCTGGAAAATATTTTAGTTACTTTTATTTTATTTATTTTCTCCATTTAAAATTTCTTAAAATTCGCAATTTTCAATAAACAAAAAATTTTTAAGAATTTCCAGTGAAGCGTTTTGTTTGTAAACAAAACTACCGATGTTTCCGGATTGTAAACAAACGCCTTAGCCAATAAAGAAATTCAATTTTATTCATGATTCAAATCAGTTCAAAATCTTTTTAGATCGTCTGCAAATAATTTAAAAATAATTTTATTAATTTTCCTAACGTCCATTTTTCACTAATTAAAATCAGTGACGTCATTTCCATTTACATTTTTTCAAATTCTCTTTCTGGAAGATTCCATTCAGTTCGCAGCGAATATGTCAGGTCCGCAGCGAATATATCACGGCGCCGATTTAAAAGTGGCGTCTCTCTAGGAAAATGTGTATTTTTAATATTAATATTGAATCCAAAAACTAACCCAATATAAAATATTCCGTTCATAAAATTAAATTTATTTATTTCCATTTTATTATTTATTATGCAGCAGACGATCCGGATAAAAATAATTCATTTTCGGACTATTTATCGCGCGCAGCAATTTGAATGTGCGTGGTCTCGCGGCGCGGGAGATTGGAAGGCATCTCTGACTCTCTCTCTGGTAAGCTCTTGTGGAAGAGGGTGTGCGCTCTCGCCGCTCGGCGGCATCGGCTTATAGCCGGTGCGCGCGAGTAGTTTTACGGACATCCATATTCATTGCTAATACTACGTAATTTGTATGTTTCTGCCAAAATTATGAACTAATTGCTTGAATTGAAACGAAGTGGTATCTCTAAAGGAAATGCGCTCTCCAGTCCTACGGAAGTCGCCTCCAGCTGCTAGGCCTAACGCGAGGCCTAAAGACTGCATCTACGGAAAACCATCTTCGAAGCTCTTAAGTGCTCCATCTCAATGATTAATGAGAACGAATTAAGTGGATAATCCAAAATATCCTGATAGAATGCCGCTGTGTGATGATATCCATATACAGGAAGGTGGCTTGTACTGGCTACCTAAAAATGATACTGATGAAAGCCGTTACCGAGCGATTCCCATCTGCTTTGAAGTTTACAGATCATGTACCAATATTCTCTTCTTTTATCCATCCTCCTCTCACGTAAATGATAAATGGCTACCTACAGCATACTGAATACGTTCCACTGTGAGCTGAGCGAGAATGAAAACTTAATTATTTAGAGTTAAGCATGTCATAAATAGAATTAACGCTGTATAAACTCACAAACGTTATTATTACTATTTGAAATAATGCATTCTTCCAATGAGAGGTCAATATCATATACCATCAATAATGAGTGTGAGAATTATAATGTATTCAACGATCTATTTTATAGTGTACACCTTTGATGTAATGATAATTGGTGACGGCGCCGCCATTATTCGTTGTTTCAATTCTTTAATTTTGCTGCAGCAAAGAATCCTTAACATATGGTAATTAAAATAAAGAAGATTCGTATACAAAAAGTGTTCGTTTTTTGTGTGTTTTGATATTATGAAGGGTGCCTTTGGATATTTACCTTTCTTTTTCAGGTATATGTTATTTCTTCATGGGGTAAGTTAATTATTATTTTTCTATGATTGTTTTATTAATTTAATTTAAATTATTATTATTGATTGCAATATGAAATATTTGATTTCAGGAAGGGTTAATGATTCGCGGCACTATATACGCACAAGTAATCCACTATTCCTAAATCGATCACGTTCGGCCATTTTTTCATTTCTCATTTTCTTATCTAACTTCATAATTCCCAAAATCCAAAAATCAAGTATTATTGTTGTATAACCAAATTTAATGTATAACACCCCTCTCAAAAGTGGTATCAGGAAACTGACACAATATAAATTTTACAATAATAAAAATAATGTTAAATCTGATTGCATAGATATACAACAAAATCAGAACGATAAATCTTATATTAAATATCATATTAATTATAATTAAAATAGCTGTAAGTGCTTAAAAATCAGACAAAACTATTACACATACTTGAAAATAAGTTTATTCTATAGAAGCATTGTTTGCTGGGGCAACTGATTATCAAAATAATGTAGTTCAAGTTCATTAGGAAAATGCAGTTGAAGTACTATTTCTTTTTCAATTTCTCCAAGTTTGAATTTGACATTTCTTGAAAGTCAATCTCATAGAAATTGCTAATAATATATTGCAGAAATTCAGGCTGACCCCCCCCCCCTCCCCCTACCATACATGTCCAAAAAGTTTTAATGCAGATTTGCATTGATCCCAAGAATAATAATTTTCAAGCCTAAAAAGGCTGAAAAGTAACATGTCTGTATACAGCAGTGTAGAGTGCTGTATTATGGAGTACTGGAAAGTAACACAATTCATTATTTATGATGCACATTGGCAACACTGAGTAAACAGGTTCATGATTGAAGGTCAAATCGAATTAAGAGGATAGCAAATTGCTCATGAAGTTATATGAAATTTCAGAGTTTTGTTCCTGTATTGTTTATTAGATTGGTTTTTCCATATGTCACCAAAACATCATAGTTTTACAGCCGAGTTTAAATCAGAAGAAAACAGACACAGGGGGAAATTACTGTCAGTAAAGAAAGCAATACTGACAACAACTTTACAGACATTCTAATAGAAAATATATTTCCTGGGGGTAAATCTCAGACCATTGCCAATTGCCCACAGCACATTTCTACTGCAATGTTAAAACTCACTCAACTGGGGAGTGTATTAGAGTTATCCAATTCCAAGAGTGAAACATGAGACTTTGTAGGCTTCTTTTATTGTATATAGTATATATAATTAATTTATCAATGTGAGATTTTTTAAATACGCTAAATTAGTAAGCAAGTGCTTTTTTCTGTTTCGTATTACTATTTATTCTTTCTTTATAATGCTGTAATAATGTCATATAAAAGTTTTTTACCAGTCTGTTTTTCCCATGCTATATTTTTATCTTGGAGACTATATGGTGGTGCAAATTATCTGATGTTTTATTTTAAATTTTTATACAAAATTGTATCTGTGAACTATATAAGCAAAATTATGGTACTTAGAAAAATAATCTGATGTGGTATTCACACTACTTCCTCTTATTACACATTCTCATGAAAATAGATTATTACAGTTTAAGGTGTAATGTAAGAGTTACTATATTAGAACAATCCAAAAGTAATTTAAAAATAGTTGAAAATTGTTATACAACCAGTTTTATTCTAAAATTGTACTGTGTATAATGGCAATATAATGTGCGAGAGGGGCTATCTCCATCCTGTTTAATTCTCTGTTTAAATATAGTAGTTATATTCATAAAACATTTAAGGTTGTTATTAAATTCAAAAAATTATTTTCAACCATTTTGAGAATTGTAATATTCAATTATTATGAGCCATAGTTAAAAGCCACTAGTTCATGAGAGATGCCCCTCTCAAAATTCAAAGTGTTGTTATTGCTGCACTTGTGCAGTAAACTCCACAGTTTTTGGTAAGAAAACTAAGTTTTGTATGTAGAGTTTGAATATAACTCCAGCTTTGTTCTATTCCATAAGCTTTTTTTTGGCATGCGTGGTTACCTTACACCACGAATTTTGTATTTTGGGGCAAATGTAACCAGGGAGGTAGCACCTGTCCCAAGCACTTCAATTGCATCAGTTATTTATTTTGCTTTTGCCACAGTTCCCATTAGAGTGCAAGATCACAAGAATCTTGCAGATTTTTTCATTTTTCCACTTAATAATTTTAATATGGGGAGAAATTCAGGTGCTTTTTTATTTTTCAGGAATTGATAAAAAAAAAAAACAATAAAAACTTATTTTAATCATTTCTACATAGGCTTATATTTCTCCTATATTAGAAAAAAATATGTGACAAATAAACTGGGCTCTAATCTGATCAAGTATATGTGACTTCTTGGTCTTCCCCCACCTCCACCCATTCAACGGAAAACACCTAAGAAAAACTTGTGCTATTCTAAAAAATGCAAATGCACCTAAAACTTCAGAAAGACTATATTTGAAATCTATCCTAGAAAAGAAACCAGCTCAGATGAGTAGGAATGAGGCTCTAGTTATTTGTGCACTGCAACGACTATAAAAAAAAAAAAAAAAAAATTGTATTAATTCCAGATATGAATTCTTTGTGTCCATGTAAAAGACCTATTATTAGTAAATTTATACAAATGAAAAGGATTAAGTAACTTAGAATATAAATAATTACCTTAAATCATCATCCTTTTTACTTGTGCATATATATTTCAAGCACTATTGCACCCGTCATCGGTGCACATTATAACTTAGCCTCTTCTGGACTGTTTTCCTTTCTCTTTCTTCCTTTCATTCTTTTTAGCATATGTTGCCATTCTGTTGTAATTATGCTGTGCTCCCGGTCATTAACTACAAAATTATTGGTTAGTATCTCAATGGCTTCAAGTTTTAGGGCATAAAGCATAATTCCAACAGAATGGCAACATATGCTAAAAAGGATGAAAGGAAGTGAAGTGGAACTCCAAGAAGAAAGAGAAAAGAAAACAGTCATTTGGGGTCTCACTTAATTTTCAGAAATCTCACATAGTTTTTAAAAGTCTCACATCGTTTTTGAGGAAGGGCGAATAATTCTCACCCAATTTTTCCCTCTGATATTTTGCAACTCTATCTTTTAATTTTCAATGAAACCTAATAACTTGATCATAATCACAGTTGGAGGCACAGAAAATTCTGAAACAAATTGAGATACTTTCAATTCAAAAGGTTTTGGATTCTAAAAAATTCAAAAGGTTTTGGATTCATGGAGATTTTCACTATCTGGAAAATCTTAATGTACTGCATGTATATGATGCAGTGGATCGAGATTACATTTGCCTTTAACTATGGAGCCAGTGGAACCACCAAACAAAGAAATTTCATCAGATATTTTTCTTCAAGCGGCGCATTGTTAAATTATAAAAAGCTGGTATATTTTAATAGTCAATTATAATTAAATTGCAGTTTTAAGCTTAAAAATTTTCAAAAGTGTAACTATAAAAAGTAACAGTACAAAATGAGGTCATATGTTTAAATGTGATTACACTTACCCTATTTCATTCAATGTCAAAGAAATATAAGCAAGATGAAATGTAGTAATTTTTGGCAAACATTATACTGATTAAATGAACATAATCAAAATTTAAGTAAAATAACAAATAATGAAGTAGAAAAAAATCCAATGCAGTATATTTCCAGAAATCTACAACACAGCTTGGGATCAGAGACTGTGCGGATTTTAGAATTTTGTGGATTTTAGATATTTTTTGTTTGCATTTCTAACTTATAATTTTAATGCCATAATGCATTAAAACTTTTTTCGCAGTCTATGAATAGACTCTTTTTTCAAATATAAATATTGTTGTTTTAAAAAATTTAGGTACTCTGGACCTCATTTAAAAATCTTAAAATTAGCTTTCCTTATTTCACTGGATTCAGTTTCTAAAAAATCACCGTTAATATCAGTGATTTTTTTTTTTTTTTTTTTTAATTTCACTATAAATTTCACTGTTTACATTGATTGTAATTTGCAGATTTTAGAAATTCATGAATTTTTAGAAGTTTAGATTTCAGAGAGTCTATTATTTCTTTAAGATAACATCAAGTAAATGAAAACAAAATATAAGAATTTAAATTTAGCAATATATAAATTACGTTCACTTCAATATAAAATTCAGTTCTGTTAAAAACAATTACACACCATCATCTAATAAAGGCAACATTTGTATAACAGTCTCAATTCCAGCAAGACGAACAAATATTTCTTCATCATTAGCCAGCTCAACTAGTTCAGGTAGAATTGCACTTTTTGTGGCTTCAAGCCTAATGAATAGAAAACAGAATTAAATATACAAATAATAATATTACAAATTTTACAAATAAATATAAAAATATAATTTTTTTAAAAATGTATACAAGAAAAAAAAAAAAAATATATATAAATCAAATCTTACATAACATGCACATTAATTATACATATAAGAGACAAAAGTTGTTAAAATTTACCCTATCCCTTTTGCAATTACAGCCAGCTGTCGACACATAAAGCCCCGAACTTCAAAATCTACATCTTGACAAAGGGACAGGACAACTGGTAAAATTTCTTTCATAATGCTAGAATGATACATGTAAGTAATTAATAGTTTCAATTATTAAAAATAGAAAATTATGAAGAAAACAGCATTTATAAAATATAAAAAATTAAACCAAAACATAAAAAAATAACTGTTTTATAAACACATTTTAACATCAGACAGGCTAAGATTAAATATTTTTTTTTTTTTTTTTTAAAACAATCTAATAATTTGTTAAATACTTAAATATACTTAAGTTGCACACATGTCGTGTACAAAATAATGCACATATGTATATGAATTTAATGAAAGAAAATATTTAATAAAATATTAATAGCATATCTAATACATTTTAAATAGCAAATGTAGGTGTCCAAAAACGTATTTTTGAAACAATGCATACATCTTTTTGTTTGACACACTTGAATTAAAATTTAAAACGATATCAATTAGTAGGATTGTAACTTTGACCTTGCAGTAGATTCTCAACTTTTTTTTAACAACCAATTTCTATTATACATCAGCCACAATGAAAAAAAAAAAAAATAAATAAAAAATCTAAAAATACATATTTTCTATGAAGAAGTAAGAAGGAAAATACTAGTTGCCTTAAGCAACCATCAAGAGCTATCCTATAATATTGCTGTTCTACCTGAAAATATTTTAAAGGAGGATGTTTGAAATAAACAAGTATAGAATAAGCTTTGAAATATTACACAACAATGAACTTGTAACAAACATGTTGACTGAGGGAGATTATTTAAGCGATGATGAGAAAGAAGTTGCCATCCAGAATAAATATAAAATAGGCAAAGTGGCCTGGCTATGGTTTGATTAAGAGTCTTTTGTGTAATGTACCATTGCTTCACCACAATTCTAATCTGGTCTACTCAGGGGTGATTGTGGCTCAAAGATAAAAACCCTGAAAATTAGAGCCTCAAATTAAAAAACCCCCAAAATATCACATAATACTCAAATTGTTTAGGCTATAAGCCCTCAATCCATTTACATTTCATTCACATATCACCTAGATAACAAATGAACAACCAATGAAAGCAAAAAATAACTTTATAAGAAATATGAAAATACAGATGGGTTGAGTAAAAACCCTGAAATCAGGGGTAAACCCCGAACACAAACACCCCTGGGTCTACTTCAGAGCATCAATACATTCACATAAAATTAGAAGATTTTATTTGTTTTGAAAATAATAATTTTATTAATGAGAAAAAAAAAAAAAAAAAAAAAAAAAGAATTATTAAATTAAATTAAAATTCCATTATTACTAGATAACAATGCACAATTAAGTTTGTAATTTTAATTATATGTATACTACACATTCTTGGTGAAAGGTGAAATTAATTTTAATAATTGACTCTATCTTTTATTTTATCGCTAAATGAAAATACAATATGAATCATAAATAAATATATATATTTATACAAATATATAATTTTAAAAATTTTACGGACATTGTCTCATTTTAAAATGTATTATAAACACCAGTTCAACAGATGTGGATAATATACATGTATTCAAAACTTCAGCTCAATCGAATGATAGGAAGTGGTTTAAAATTTAAAAAGAAATTTTGAGCTGTAGTTGGGGGTTCAGCAACCATTCCCCCCCTCTCCACAAGTCCGTTGCAGCTTAAGCCTATATTGTCGTCAGAATTATGCATGCATGCATAATTTAAACCCAATCCGATGATAGTAAGTGGGATAAAATTCAAAACAAATTTTGAACTGGTTTTGAGGGCCAGAGTCTCCAGACCACTACTTATGAATTCCTACTACTTGAACATGTATTGGTATAAGACTTATACATGCATGTAAAATTTCCTCTCAATCGAATGATAGAACGTGGGTTAAAAAAAAAAAAAAATCAACTGAAGTTTAGGACTCAGGGCCTTACCCATAAGTTGGCTACTACTTGAGCATATATTGTTATCGGAGTTACACATGTGCAAAATTGTAGTTCAATTGGATAATAAGAAGTGGGTGAAAATTCGAAAGAAATTTTGAACTGGAGTTGGGGGCCCAGGGCCCCTAGAGTTACTCATAGAATCATTGCTACTTGAGCATGTAATGTCATCAGAGTTATACATGCATGCAAAATAATAGCTCAATTGTATAATTGGAAGTGCATTAAAATCCAGTTCTTAGATTTGACACTCACACATAAATAAATAAATAAACGTACCTAGTTAAATAAATCCATATAAAAGAAAATTAATTCAGTCCTAAATAGAATTTAATTTTAAACAAAAGGCCTACTTTTTTCTTTTTTTTTTTTTCTTTTTTAACTGTATGTTGCAGGACTTTCTATTTTATTGAAAGTGGTCTATTGCAAAATGGTGACGGCACTTATTTACTGTCTGAAAGAAATAGTTTTCTCATTGTAATAAATCTGCTTTTTAAAATTTTTAATTTAGTGCCAAAAGACTCTTATATTCAGAAAAATGCTTCGAAGTTTTTCTAAATGCTAGACAAAAAATTCAAAAATTTATGTTGGCAGATATCTAAAATTTATTCCATAGGGCTACAAAATTAGTAATCATCCATTGGTTCAGTTTTTCTAAGATTGTGTCAAATAACATAATTTTCTCTCATTTGGTGTAAATATTTTATATAATTTAATATAATACTTATCTTTTGATTTAAACAGACAAAAACGTTAAAATGAAAAAACTGATTCTTGAAATCTGAAGTTGCATTCCTGAGTAATGGTTATGTATAAATTTCTTAAAATTTCTTTTACATGTTTTTTCTAAAATTTCTTTTAAATATTTTTTAGCTTGATGCCAAAAGGAAAGAAAAACATTTTTCAATAAGTCTATTTTGTCATGTCTTAATAAGAGCAAAATGTGACCGTCAACAATCAAACCTACAAATTCTGTACTGATAAGTATAAAGGATTTAAGTCCAAAAATGTCGATTTTGAGTTAAGTACATAGTCAGACTTAGAAAAAAATTCTCAATCGATTGGTATAAAAGATTTAAGCCTATGTCATTTAGTCTTTGAGAAAATCGATTGGTAAAAAAAGGTTCAAGTCAGAAATTTACCATTCATGTATGGTATAAAATATTTAATTGAGTTTTTTCCTGTTTTTAAATGAAGGTTGACAATCACTGAATGGTATAAAAGGTATAAATCAACATAATCCCTTTTCCCTAATCAATTCTTCTGATTAGTTTTTAGTTAGATTAACTTTATTTTTCGTCTCCTGAAAAATCAAGAATATGGACTTAAATCCTTTATACTTATCAGTACAGAATTATACTTACACATATGGATCAAATTTTGTGCAGATTTTCCCTAACATCTTACAGCACAGAAGGCGAGAAGGAATTGGCTGAGAAAGTTGGCCTTTATTTACAGCAAGTGTTAAAATCTGAAAGGAGTAAAAAAAAAGAAGAGTGACTAAGTTTATAAACTAATTTTACTAAACTATTTAATGATTTTTAACAATTTGTGAACAAATTATCAAATATATAATTATATATTAAAAAAAAAGAGCCTTACTTCACTTTTTATAATTTCTTTTGGAAGAAGATCAATCACATCTAATAGTGTTTCCATCCATGCATTGGCAACAACTAAAACAAACATGTGTAATTTATATCATCAAATTAATTAAAAACTGATAGATGTTTAATGCAAAATTAGAGATTTAATTAGTTAAATTTAAAATGTCTAAATAATTATAATAATGTAGCTTTTTTTTTTTTTTTTTTTTTTTTAAAGGGGGTGGGGGTGGGTGGAAATCCTGGATAATTGGAATATGGCTTTTAATCATATATTTGGATTGTTTATACAATAGTTCCTTTTTTCTGTTACAAGGTAAATTTAGTGCTTTTAATGTAAAATATAACTTTCCCTGAGATTATTTGAAACTTTTAATTTCCGTTAGGAGGAAAATTATATATTCTGAATTCTTCATCACTTTTCTAACTTAAATTTTGCATGTACGTCATTTGTTGTTCTGTGGTATCTTTGGATTATAAGAATTTTTTTATACGCTTCTGCAAAATACTGGCAATTTCAACATATGTGGGAAAAAAAAAAAAATCTATACATATATATATATTTATTTCCATTAAATAAAAACCATATAGGGTAGGTCCAGTGTTTGACATGCTCTAGTAATTGACACCTTCCCCGAAATAATTAATAAATAGATAAAAAAATAAAAGCAAATGTTTTACATATAAAAATTTTAACATTGTATGTCAAACACTGGAGCATAGGGTGCCTATTACTGGTAAAATAAAAAACTAGCAGAGTCAAACACTAGAACATAGGGGGCCAATTACTGGTAAAGTGAAAAACTGGCAGTGTCAATTACTGGAACATTGAGTGGGTGTAAAATAAAAATGCATAAAAAAAATCATAATTATCAAATGTATATATTTTAACATATATGTGGTTCTGAAAGTCTTTTATGCCAAATTTTTAATTTAAGATTTCCAGAAATAGTTTCTGATGACTAAAACATTAAAGACATCAGAAATTGCTCTAAAAGTGTCAATGACTGGAGCATTTACCCTAGCCTGACAACATGTAATGACAACTGACAATGTCTATAAATTTTTAGCATCTTTAGACTGCAGTAAATATAATGAAATTAACATTTATCTATGTATCTATGTATATATATATATAGCACTGAAAGTTTGTCATTGTATCTGTTTAAACTTTTAGTTTGCTATACAAAGTAACACCTTTCAACGAATTGCTATGAAAATTGGTACACTTACTAATCAGGACAAAATCTAACTAAACTCCTTATTTTTTAGTTCGATCGGATAATTGGTTCAAAAGATATTAAATAAAAACCCTATTTTAATTTTAAAATTATTAACAAGAAAGAAACAAATTGATGCCAAAAATAAATAAATAAATTACACATTCATTTACACACAGATTTTTTTTTTTTTTTTTTTTTTTTCAATTTTATAATTTATGTGTAAGTAAATATATTTCTTTTTATGCAAAATAAATAAATAAAATAAAATAAACGTGTATTTTTTCTTATTTTTATTTAATTAATTGTTTATTTGTAGTTTTATTTGTTCAAACTATCACAGTAAGTTCAAACTGTTATAATTAGGATTTTATTGAGATCGTACATATAGTAATTCATTTTACTGGCTTTCTTTTTATTCAATTAAATTTTTCTCTCAATTTTCACATTTAAATAATTTCGATACTAAAACTCAGCAATCATATAAATAACTAAATTCTGTTTAATCCTATATTTAGTATCTTTACATAAATAAAAATATTTAATGCTTCCAAAAATGTGACATTCTTATGTAAAGGCTTATTGTTTACACAGAAGTTCTACAGTTGCATCAACATGTTTTGTCAACCTGCTAGGTTAGGTTTGCAATCCATTTACTCAATTTGCAACTCTTTCTTTACTTTATTTTTTCTTTAATTCAACATTTTTATAAGCACTACTTCAACCCAAGCAGCACTGATTAGACCTGATTTTTTTATATATATATATATATAAACAAAAACATGTTTCCTAAATAATATACAGTGGTCTGTCCAGACTTTTCAGACAGGGTCCTGTTTTTGTGAAATTGTGAAAAATTCTACACATAATTTTGTGAATCTAAGTTAATGTGAAAATAAAGCTCTTCTGAATTTTTCGGCTAGGGTCCTGTTTTTGTGAAATTGGGAAAAATATAATTTTGCAAAATAAAATTACAATTAAGATTTCATTTTAGGCAATAGCTGTTCACTTTTATAGAGCTAAACTCACACACATGCATAGAAACCTTTTATAAATTAGAAATAGAATATCAGCTTTTCAAGGAAAAACAACATTTCATGTCCAATTATTCAGGCGGTCTGTTCGTTGCGTGGAAGATTAGTTTTCGAAATGAAACAGATTTATTAAAGGTCTGTTTTTATGAGGGAAAGTTTTGTGAAGGGTCCTTTAATGGATCCAGATTTTCTTCTGGACAGACCTCTGATATAGTATAAAAAGTGTTTTCATTATTCATTTACAAGGTTACATCAGATATAATAGGGACTAGTAAAAAATTGCTCAAAGTCCATTTCAAATTAGCTTACATATTTTTCTCATTAAGCAGACTCTCTACTTATCGTTTCCAAAAGCCGAAGTCAATGTTATTCTATGGGGAATTTCGCCCCATTATAACTCATTAACTAATAAATATTTTTAAAATCTGTTTTCTCATTCAGAAAATTCCCAAATATTAAAATATTTATTGCTTTCTAAAAAGTGACTTTTTTAATTTTTAAGATTTCAATTTTAAGCTCAAAAACGCAAAATTTCACATTCTAAAAATTCGCATTTTAATTTTGCTTGTTACTAATGTATGAATAAATGTTGATTGCTATGCCCAATACATTTATTTATATTTATAGCATACCATCAGTTTGAAGGTTATTTTTAACAAAAGACAGTAAAGCCGCTATCACACGAAGATCTGTATAAACAGCATTAGCACATAGTAACTAATAAACAGGTTTTTCATGCGGTAAACCGGTGAAAAACTACCGTTTGATGCTTTTGCCGCACGTATATTCTTGAATCACGCATTTTCGACTGTTAAAATAACATACGCTAGTCTTTAGAATGAAGTCCTCCAATCAGAGAATCGCGATTCCAGAGTATCACCTACCCTCATTCCTTTCAAACCTCGGAAAGGGGAATTTTCGCCAAATGTTGCGCTCATTGTTTACATTTGTGGATTTTGTTTATGCTGAAAAATAACCCTTGACTGCAGTAGTGGCACCAGAAATTCCCCGACGGGGGGACACCACCTCCCCGACAGGGGGGCACTACATAAAGAGAGTTTATTATATAAGTATTTATCAAAAACTGCAATACTGTTAATATTTGTACCATTCCATTTGTTAGTACTCCTCGTGGTTTTGGAGATGATCGTACCACAGACAGACATTTTCTAAAAATATCGTGGTCAAAACGTGTTCTGGACTTCTCAAAATGTGTATATTAATGGAAAACTGTAAGCTGAAAATTGTTACGAATCCAATACTTTCTTCTATTGAATACAGAATGGAAAAACTGGAATGCTCCAAATTTGTGCAAGTAAAGAAAAATGCTGCCAAAAGTAGAAAAACTGAAAATTTTGTATTTTTCCCCCCGAGAGATTTTAGGAGTATGCCCCGATGGGGGGTCACAGACTCCCCGACGGGGGGCCTGTGCCCCCCCGGCCCCCTAGCTGGCGCCACCCCTGCTTGACTGAGCACAAGAAAGTTGTTCGGTAGGTTTGAGATTCAATAGATTATGCTTCAGAATATATGTTCTTTCGTGTGATAGCAGCTTAAGGGTGCAACTTTTTTTGTTTAGGGGCAAGAAGGGTGGGATTTTTTAGGGTGAAGGGCAAGAAAGGTGCTATTTTTTCAGTCACAAGACAGGCAAGGAGCAGCACCCTCCTGAAACTGCCTGGGGAAAACTTTACAGGGCTATCCAAAACTAAGCAAATACATTCTTTACTATTGGCTATAATTGATGAAAGTGAAACACTAAATTATACCATGTGGACTGAAAAGTATCAACACAAAAGCTTTCATCTCCAGAACAAGGATTAAATAAAAATGAATTAATTAATAATTAATTAATTTTAAGAGAAAGTAGTGTGAGATCTATATCACATAGTTTTGTTTATTTCAGTGAAAACTCACAGTATATATATGGTGGAGGTTACAATCCAAATTAATTTAAGTACCGCTTTATACAATTGAAACAAATACAACAGAATATTTTTTATCATAATCACATTATGCAATTTAATTTTTAGTTACATCAAATGTGCTTTTTTCAATTCAATGTAATCAAAGATAAATATAATAACTAACCTGGATCAGTGCTGTCAACACTGGACAGTATGCTTTGAAGGAAGGTTTGGGTGAAACTATTTGTCCGGAACAATTCTCGGTTAAACAAAGAGATAAAGTTTTTGTTAGGAAATTTTTCTTCACCAAGAAAATGGAAGACATCATTCTGATAAGAAAAAAAATAAGGAAAAGAAAAAAAAAAGAATTATTCGCAATTTAAAAATAAAAAAAAAGTATAATAACAAATATAAAGAAAATGAGCTTTTTTACTATGGAAACAAAATATATATACTTGTTGTTATGGAAATAAATTCACTGAAAATATTTTATTAATATTGAATATCACAAATACGTTGTTTAGTTTACATCCTGTCAAATCAAATTCTCTATCTCCCACTTTTTAATTATTAAATTTCAATATTTTATTTCTTGAACCTGTAACACTAACTGTTACAGCAAACATTTATGTCAAGTCAGGTTCTCTGAATTAAAACTTTTAGTACTTTACAAAAAACCAAACCATGAAGTAAATATCTAAATTTAAAACATTTTAAAATAGACAACCTTACTTCTTCATGTCTACTTGCCGACTAGTTTCACATGGGGCACCCCAGCTTGTTCTCCGGCGATATGGTGCTCAAAGTTCGACGAAACTGACGTTTCACTCCATCTTCTCCTCTTTTAAAGACTCGGCGCCACTGCTGATCGAGTAGTGCCCCATCGTTGCCATTGCAATTATTAAAATTAGACTATCAGAAGATTATGCTGCGGTTAGGGAATCTGTTGAAATATTGTCTAATTTTAATAATTGCAATGGCAACGATGGGGCACTACTCGACTGGCAGTGGCGCCGAGTCTTTAAAAGAGGAGAAGATGGAGTGAAACGTCAGTTTCGACAAACTTCGAACACCATATCGCCAGAGAACAAGCTGGGGCACCCCATGCGAAACCAGTCGGCAAGTAGACATGAAGAATTAAGGTTGTATATTTTAAAATGTTTTAAATTAAAAACTTTTAGTGTTAGTGGGTTTTTAGTTTGTTTCTTTAGTAATTCCTAAAACTAATAATATGGATGTAAGTATGAAAATTTGGATACTGCTTTAGGAGCCGATCCAGGCAAAAATTGGAGCCATTTTACGGTTGCTTCACAAAATTCCACATCATAAAAAGGACCCCTTTACAAAATTAAAATCCATAAAAGGGGCCTATTTACAAAAATCAAATCAGTAAAATGGTCCCCTTGACAAAATTCAAATTCACAAAATAGGCCCTTTCACAAAATTCAAATTCATAAAAATAATTCTTTTATAAAATTTTTCCGTGTTTTTAACATTATAGGACTAGGAAGACTATTAGTTTCAATCTGAATAAAAAACGTCGTCATCAATTTTTGTAGACCAGTTTTGTGTAACACCAAAATAAACTAGAAATATCAGTCCTATCGTTACAAATTTGGTACCATATGAAAGGAGCGATTTTTCTGAATCCAAGTGTGCAAACAATTTTTCGACATGGCAATTAAATTTTTTAAAATTAACTAAAGTATGAAATTTAGGTGACAACACTTCATTTTAATTGATTTCAGTCATTTTAAAGAGTATGTCGCCCAGATTTACGGTAAAAAAATGAGATAAAAAATGAGATAAAAAATAAAAATTAAAATTCTACAGATTGAAATTAATAGTCCTCCATACTAAACTCTGTCTTTGACAGATTTTTTTTTTTTTTTTTTTAAATTAATGCCTATATTCAGTTCAACAAAACTCTATTAATTTGATATTAAACATTATATAGAATGAGTGTTAAAATGGAAGGTTTCTACACACACATGCACGCAAATGCATACATAAAGTTGAGGATTGTAAATCATTATAAAATTTAGCATTTAGGCGATACATTGTTAATGCCAACAACATTCAATATATAATTTTAAATCAGAGTAAATCTTAGTACTCAAGAAATACATTACAGTATAGGATCCGTTATCCAGAAAGCTTGGGACCTGGGACATTCTGGATAAGGGTTTTTTCCATAATTCGGAACACTTAATTATATGTATAAAAATAATACAAAATAATTTCATAAATAGCAGTGATAAACATGAATAATATATATGTAAACACTTTACCTATATATTTGTTCATTTAATAAATTATTTCCACAAAATAAAAACACATTCTTAATTAGAATTTCAAACTATAAATAACAATAGTAATAACAAATGAAAAACAAATAAACATATATAAAATTTAATTTTGGACCTGAGAGCAACATCCTTTCATTTGGATTTTGCAAAAATTTCTATGATATTTTTTTGCTTATAGTGTATCTCTGCTCTGATACTAATAGTTCATAAATGTTTCAAATATTTTTAGCACATAATGGTAATTTAGCTAAATATTTTATGAAATGAATTCTAAAAATAATGGAAATTAATAAAAACTATTTAAAAATTTTATAACAATTGGGACTTCATAGTTGATACATGCGGCCTGAGTTCAAGGATAAAATTCATCTGCTATTGGGCACTTTAAGAAGTATGTGTTATTAATGTTTATCTATTAAAAAATACAATAAAAATTCATTTTCTAACCTAAATTTGCAAAATTTTCAGTAATTATTTGGACAATTTTGTGCTCACCATATTTCCTCAGAATAACACCGTAGCATTAAAGAAAGTAGGTTCTAAAACTATAATTCTGACCGTTGCTATTGTATAACTTTAATTCTTAAATTTTACGACAATTAAAAATTTTGTTAGTTGTCATTTTGCATTCTGGTTTTCGGAACATTCTGGATAACGGGTTTCCGGATAACAGATCCTATACTGTATTAATGTGAGTTACTTTCATTAAAGTAATGGATTAAAATTAAAGTCTATATCTTATACTATTAAGTGAGCAATATTTGTATATATATTTCACTGCTCTCGAAAACGGTAGCTCGGACAGTCACGAGATTTAACACAAAGGTGCCCCCCGAAGGATCATTGTGCACATCGAAGTCAGAATTTCGAATTTCTGTTTAGTTTTCTTTTAATTAATAAAAATATGAAAATAATAAGCTAATAATAGCGAAAAATTAGCTATTTAAATTTAATCCATAATTTAATTGTTGCCAAAAAAAAAAAAAAAAAATACGAGTTTATTTTTTTTTCGAACAGGAAAATAAATACATTTATCTAAACATGAACAATACTACACACTACTGATCGCAGAGCTTCCAAATTTGACATATAGGTACCTGGGACCCTGCAGGTGTGCACCTCATTGAGATTTTTTCGAATTTGAATTTTTTAAATTAATGTTTTTTCGATTTTAAACATTGGCTTTTATGATTCATTTTTCATGAATTTATTCTTCGATTGTAATCGTCTGCGTATCTTAGCAACGGCTATATTATGCAATTTATTTTTTATTTAATACATTTATTTGAGGGCGAATCTTTTTTCTCTTTTTAATTTATTATATTTATTGGAAATAAATTGGTAATGCAGTAGAAAAAATTAAATATATTAAATTTAAAATCTAAAAACGTATACAGTTATGTTTATGTATAACTTTTGTAGTATAACAAAAATTATTTTTCATTTGTTAATTTAATTTCTTTAAAAGTTTTTTTTTTTTTTTCTAATTTATAGTATTTGTCAGGAAATAATGGTAGTATATAATAGAAAGGATTAAACTGATTGGAATTTATTTGTTTTTTATGTATTTAATTCCTTCTGAAAGAAAATCTACTTTTTATTTTATTTCATTACATTGGTCGGAATCAAATTGTAATACGTAAATAGCATAAGCAATAAAATACTTGGTTCAAAAACTAAAATATTTAATAGACGCTGAGATACAGTTATCTTTAAAATCGTAGTTCTTAAATAATGGCAGACCCACCTATCGTCAATACCCATATTGAAATACATAGGAAAGAGATTTCTGCAGGCAGTGGGAACCTGCTCCCGATACAGTGCGGGCAGAGAAAGAGCTGCCGTAGTCAGCGAGTACCCGATGCGAGGTCTAGAGCGATTCCAATGTAATTATTTTAGTTTTTATTTATAATGTGATGTGAAAAATAAATAATGATCCAATTCTTTTGGAGATTCATTTAAATATAGTGGCCAGCGAAGCGGGCGTAGCCTGCTAGTTGGTGATTAAATTAGAAATTAATACTTACACCAATGATGACTTATTAGACCCACACACATAAGACATAAGCCATTAAAGAATGAATTTTTTGTTTGAAATTTAAGAAAGTAAGCCATCAGAAACCAGCAATTTTAAAAAATGGAGCAAAGATGAATTGGAAAATGTTCAAAACTAGAAGGACTCGAACATCAGGGAACATACGATCCTCCAGAAAAAGAATTGCAAGATCGAAATATTTCAGATACTGTATAACTAAATTAAGTAAAAAAATAAAATAAAAATACAGTGCATGCCCTTATCTTGTGACAATATCTAACTTTGAAAAGGAATTTAAAAATAATTTTAACAATTCAGAGATTTACCCCATTAGATAAACAAAAAAGAATTTTTTTCTTTTTATCCACATGTTTTGTAAACTCCAAATTTCCACAGATTGAGTTGCCAATAGCATTTTATCTAAATAAGGAGAAAATATAAGTTTGACATTCATCCATATTGAATTAGTAAAAATATTTGAGTGCCCTTAAAACTTGTTTAATCCACTCCACATGTTTTAAACTACGGCAGCTTCTACTCCTTTATTATCATTTTTTTTAATTAGGGATGAAACGGATAGTGATTTTGCCGGATACCGGATATCGGATATCCGGAGCTCTTGTGCCTGCCGGATACGGATATCCGGCATTAGTTTTGTTTTTTGTATATTTCTTTTTTTTTTTTAACAATAAAATATAAACAGATTTCATATACTATTCTTTTAAAAACATTTTAAATATAATTTACTTAAACATATTTAATGTTTTATTTATTTGTGCAAAATCACCAAGAAGATTAAAACTTTAAGCCTAACATACTCATTCCTATACTTGCAGCTTGTCATGAAAAGCATTGTCTCAAAAAGATAGTTTTGTTCAGAATTACAAGACTAAAACTTACTATTTACATATTTTTTACATTACTAGTATTAAAAAAGTGAAATAAAATATTTTACTAATATAATCATAGGTGAAGGGTTATTTTCATAGGAAAACTAATGTGGCAATCACAAAACTTTCTGTTATGTCATTCTATATAACGGTGCCACTTACTGCTTACGTTGTACAAAAGTTTAACCATAGCTTCTCACAATAAATATTTTGCATATGGAGTTTGATGCAATTTTAATAAACAGATGCTGAGATATAGGCTTGTGAAAAATCATAATAGCAGCTCCACCTATCGGCTGATATATACCTAAATAAGGTCGACATTCATTTTTATAATGGTTGTCTTACATATCAAGTTTTATGCACTTATGTCATAGAAGTTGAGACTTAGCCCATTTATGAGGTAAATTGCAGTGCAGTATTGCCACCTGTTGACCAATATACACCCAAAATAAATTACAATAGTGTTTCATAATGGCTGTCTCACTCACATACCAAGTTTGGTGCAATTATACACAATAGAATCTGAGGTATAGCCTTCTCGTTTTTTGGGGGAAATTTCCGTATAGCAGCATTATCTATTGGCCAACATGCACCCAGATTGAATCAGCATAATTTTTCATAATGCCCTTCTAACATAAAGTTTCATGTAATTATATGCAATAGAACCTAAGATATGGCCTTCCCTGAAATTGTAAAAAGTGCTGTATAACCTGCTGAATGATTGGCACCAAAATTCGATAGGCACATTATATGCCAAGGTGCATGTACATATATATTTCTATGAAATTCTGTGCAGTAGTTCCTAAAATATAGCCTTTCTTTAAGTTGCATAAATCGCAGTATAGTATCATAACCTGTTGAGCCATATGCACCAAAAGTTGATAGGCACTGATTTATGTCATGGTTCAACTACATATAAATTCATATGTAATTATATGCAGTAATTTCAGAGGTACAGTTGGACAGAATTTTTGTCACATATACACAAACAGATATCTTTTTAGATTGATCAAACCAGGTTCTGGACTTCTTAAAATGTGTAAATCCATCGAAAACCAGAAGTTGAAAATTTTTATGAATTCAATACTTTCTTTTGAGACATTTATAAGAAAACATAAAAGAAAGAAGTAAAAAAAAAACTAAAAGTTTTAAACTATTATGTTATGGCCATGGCATCACAAAACTTTCTTCTATATCACTCTATATAACAATGCTACATGCTGTTTAACGTGCACAGAAGAAACTTAATCATAGCTTCTCACAATAAAAATTTTAAATATAGAGTAAGAGTTTAGTGCGATTTTAATCAAAAGATTTTGAGATGTAGCCCTGTGAAGAATCATAGAAGGTGAGGAACAGCTGCGCCACCTGTTGGTCGATATACACCAAAATTAAGCCAGCTTTCGTTCTTATATTATTTATCTTACATATCAAGTTAAGTGCAGTTAAATATTATAAATGTTGAAATATAGCCTTCCTATCCACAGAGTTTGCAGCATAGTATAGCCACCTATTAACTGGTATGCACCAAATTTTGTGCAATTATACACAAATGAATCTGAGATATAACTTCCCCAATCACGGGAAAACTGCAGCATAGCAGCACCACCTATTAGCTGATATGCACAGAAATTAAATAAATGTGTTTCATAATACCCCTGTGACATAGTTTTTTTTTAAATTATAAACAGTAGAAGCTGAGATATAATAGTCTTCCTTTAAATAGTAGAAATCACAGTATAGCAGCACCACCTGTTGAGTGATTTGCACCAAAAGTTCATGGACACTTTTTTTGTTAAGGTGTAACTATGTATAAATTTATATGAAATTCTGTGCATTAACTCTTGAGCTAGAGCTGCTACACCAAATTTTTGTGACACAGACTTTTTCTAAAAATGGTCAAATTGTGTTCTGGTTCTCCCAAAATGAGTAAATCCACTGAAAACTGGAAGTTGAAAATTTTTACGAATCTAATACTTCCTTCTATTTAACATAGAAGAAAATAATTCAAAATGAAATTTTTTTTTTTTTTTTTTTTTTTCTTTGTATAAATTTTACTTATTTTATATTCTGTACAGATAAAAAAGAAAAGTTTATATTATTTAGTAAAATTCTTTAATTAAAAGTTAAGTTTTTCTAATGTTCAAAATCAAAAACTTTAAATAATTGAGCATTAAAAAAAAAAAAAAAATTTTTTTTCTTCTCATTTAACAATCTGAAAGTCAAAGTACAGACTTTCTGAAAATTTAAATACTTTTATTTGAAGTAATGTACTTTTATTTGAAGTAATTTTAATTTTGGGGAATATATCTACGCAATGTAATGGGAATTCTTAATTCAGGTGCTTTAGCAAGATATTCTATAAAAGCGTAAATTTATATAAATTGTTTCTTTTTCTTTCTTTTTTTTTTTTTAAATACAAATCGAATAGGTAGATGGCACAGGGAATGTAGATGCTCTGCTAGTATAAATATACGGTCACAAAAACAAGAACTTTCTAATGTATGAAAAAGTGGATTGTAAATAAACAAGCAGGTTCTAGTCAATAAATGTGCATTATTTGACTCATTTTCGAAACAATCTAACAACTTTTATTTCCAATACTAACAATATTTCTAAACAATCTAACAACATGTTAAACAAAAGTCATAAAAGCAGAGTTATATGCACTGCACAGATTGAATATCATTTGTTTAGGAACAGCTTTTTTTATTGTTATGGGGAAGATTAGGGGGAATGATATAGATCACTCTGGAAAAACCTAGCTAACTCTGTATAAAATTAAAATAGGGCTTCTATATTTCTTAGACCTGAAGCTACTTGTGTCTAAATTTGTTTGCTAAAGAGGCTACTTTCAAATTTCTCAACGGCTTACTTTTTTTTTTTCTTAAACAGAAAAAAAAAAACTTTATGCTACAGCGGATCTAAAAAAATAAAATAATTGTCGCAAAATTTTCATTTGATGAGAGTTTAAGCCTGAATTTTCTGTTTCGGATATCCGGCTTGAAATTGCCGGATATCCGTATCCGGAGAGCTGATATCCGGTACCCCGTCGGATATTTAAAACTCAGCCGGATAGGCCGGATACCGGATAGTTACCGGATATCCGTTTCATCCCTATTTTTAATTAACTTCTATTCTTCAGGCCTAGAAGTGACATTTAAAAAATACATAATAGGAAATATAGGAATTGGCTTTTCAAAATATAGGAATTTTATAGGAATTAATTTAGGAAGGAAATACATATATGCACACAAAAATTATGTATGAAATATTAAAATTATGTATACAGTATCAGGGTTCTCACAAAGGGAAAGTTTTTTATTTTAATAAAATTATTTTACATTTGAATATTTGTTGATAGCTATTTTAAAAATATCTCTATTTAAAAATAGTGGTATCTAAATTTCCCTCTGTGACAGTCCTGTACAGTACCAAAAGTCCAGATTTTTCAAAGAAATGTGTATCATTGTCATAAAAAACTGAGGCTTTTCCGATGAAGCCTTGCGTGAATCCTAGAATTAGCCACAGTTAGAGGGTAATTCAAAAAATTATGTGTAAGAAACACCTACATTTTGGATCTTGGAAAAAAAAACCTCTCAAACAATATTAAAACTCAATATTTTTTGAAAAATACTGCATCGTTGAAAGTGGAAAAGAATTGTCTTCCTGATTCCAAAATCTTTTTCTTTGGGAGGAAATGATGTTGTTTTAATTAATATCTGAATAACAGAGGTCTACATCTAAAATTTAGATTTGATAATTTTGGCTGATCTTAATGTTTTTTAGTGAGCTGAAACCGAAACTGTAGCAGTTTTTCTCTATCAAGTATAGATTTTTGTCAATACAGGGTGTCTTCTGACATAATTTCATCTGCGATTTTCTACCAATATTGTTATATGGTAACTTTTATAGTATAAATCATGAAATACCAGAAACTATTGAAAAGGGAAAAAATGTGTAGGTAGTGCAATGACCAAAAATCTATGCGTGAAAGATAAAAGTTTCATTTTCAATTTCAGAACACCGAAAAAAAAAAAAAAAATGTATCAGCTAAAATTGTCAAATGAAATTTTGCAAACATTATTTTTGACAGACATCTTCTTTTATTAGTATCGATAAAGCTGTACACAAATTGGCATAATATCTAAGAAACAAGCAATTAAAAAAAGCTCAACAGCAGCTGTCCTAATGTTAAGCCTCAAAAACTTTATAAGTTCAATGGAAATGACATTAGAAAAACCTTAGTATTTTAAATAGGCTATATCCTTTTAAGAAGCACCTTACACTTTTGAGTATTAGATACTGGCTCAATTTCTAGGAATTATTTATAATAATGAGAAACGGTGATATCTCTAAAATATAAAACTGCCAATTTTTGTAGATCTACGATGTGTGATGTATAATAAGCTCATTGCAGTACAAACATATGCACATAGAGACATACAGTTATATTGTTTATTAATCTCGATATGTTTCATAATTTTTTTCTTCATTTCAAATGATTAGTATTCATTAGAAATAATTCTGGTAAACTTTTGTGTATAATTCTTAAACAGAGATGCAAAAAATAAATTGAATTTATACTACACAGATTCTTTATGGTTTATTTTACATCATAGTATTTTATAATATTACAGTAAATATTTCTTAAAATGTATTTTCAGTGATATTCATTTTTCGGTTACATATACATTTAGTATTTTATATGGTGCTTGTATTAACTGTTATTCTTATATAAGATGGCACAAAATAATTTGAATGCAAAAGTACCTCATGACGATAAATATTTGAAATCCTTATTTATGATGCTAAAAATTTATAAGCAGAACAAAATTTCTTTAATAGTACAAAAATCTGAAGATAACATAAGCACTAACCGTTATGTTTGTGTACAACTTTTCTTTGATCGTGCCAAAGTATAAAGATTACATAAGATTTTTTCACATTGGAAACTGTTTCATAATCTATTCCCGAAGCATGACTTTTATTTCTTTTTTTTTTTCTCTCAAAAATTTTTTAAATATTTATTTATGTCTTGTTTGGCAATGTTTATGTGTATGTAAGTACATTTTAACAACGGTCATTTTTTTAATGACAACGTAGGGAGCGTTAATAAAATATATTAACAAAGGGTACTGAAAATTTTCTTTGCTTAGAGGCACCATGCACCCTTGTACCGGCCCTGCTCTTGGCCAGATTTAGAGTTAAAACTCATATACTGCACATTCAATCAGACGTTCAGAAGTAGTCAAAACTAAAATATAGGAAATATTGAGCGACAATTAAAAAATAAAGGAAAAATAGGAGGTTTGATAAATATATAGGAAATATAGGAGCGCTGCGAGGCCTGTATTCTTGTTTGTTTGTTTGTCCAGTACAAATCTTGCAATCGAATTTTAACAAACTTCCCTACATTTGAAACTTTTACGGTAGCTCAGAGCCCGGTGACAACACAATACTTCAAAGTCCGATTTTTGAATTTTTGATTAGTTTTCTTATAATTAATTAAAATATTAAGGTAATAACATCCTAATAGCGTTAAAATAGCCATTAAAATATTAGCTATAATTTAATTGCTGCCAAAAAAAATTTATGAGTTCATTTTCTTTCGATATAAAATAAATACATTTAATTAAACATGAATGTTAAAAAATTATAAAAAGTTAAATTATGCATCTCACAAAAATTGACGTCATTATCACTTTAAAAATTTTATGCACATTGATAAGAGCTCTATGATTCATCAGAAAATTTAAAACATGGTATATAAAAAGTTTTTTTTATCTTATAATTATTTTTATTGTTTGATTACTGTAATGGATTATTATTATATATATATATACAGTCAACTCTCAAAAATCCGCAACCCTAAAATCCGCAATTCTCTAAAATCCGCATATCATTTGCAATGTAAACAAACATTGTCACAACTGATTTGTTGATTAGTGAATTGCAAAACTTCAACTGTATTAAAAGATAAATCAATTATTAACTGGTGCTGATGAATCACCAATCACTCAACATATTGCAGAGAAGAAAACGATAAGTGTAATTATGTATAATTATCAAAAAATAAATTATATTAATTTAGAGGAAGAAGGAGAAAGTTTCATGAAAGATTTTCTCACATAAGATAAATATTCAAACTTTCTCATAGCACAAACTTCTGTCATTGACCAAGAATTGCTGACTTTTTTGCAGGTTATAGGAAAATAAATATGTATGAATATTCTTACTTAAACTACTATTGATAAGACTTTTCAAAAATCTAGATAATTTGTAACTATAATATGATGTATAAAAATTTCTCCTTAATAAAAATTTAATGAAATATTTGTACTTTTATTAGGCACTCTTTATTTCAGCATTGTATGTATAACAAATAAATTGTTTCTTAAAGATTTTCTACTTAAATTAGGTTCTTAGATGTAAATAAATGAAATTACTCTAAAATCTGCAAAATTCAGAAATCCGCAAAACACTTCGTTTTAAGCTGTGCGGATTTTTGAGAGTGTACTGTATATATATAAATATGTCATGTTCTATATCACATTAACAAAATTCTTAACTGACAAACAAAAATAGAATAAAAATTAACAGTAATTTGAATGAAAATGATCAAACCTGTAAATTTGCATGAGCATTTGATAATCCATCTTGAAAATGTTCTGATAATGCAGATATCTGTAAGGATTTTAATTTTTCAGCTTTGTCGGATCTGTAAAACAGAAGAACAATTATTAAATACAAATTATTTTTTTTCATAAAATACATAAAAAGCAAATTAGCAAATATTAAGTGTGCATTATTTCCAATGAAATGCATAAAAAACATGTTTAGCAGAAGTATGGTAATGAGAAGGCGTATGAACAATGACATTTAGCATAAAGATGTTTTGAAAAGGTATCAAGATTGTTTTGCAGAGAATTAAAAAAAAAAATTAGATTTTTTTTTTTTTTTTTTTTTTTTTTTTTTTTTTAATTATAGGTTTATGAGCGTCTGTTTGTCTTACAAGGAAATTTTTTCAAGTGCTTATTCAGGGTTGCTACACAAATCAGTAAAAAAAAATTCCCTGAGTTTTCCCTGTCCCTTTTAGAAGTAAAATAGATGACACGCAATCATGCAGCATTAGAATCTAAATGTTTACAAGTCAATTGAACAACATATTTAGGGTATATTAATTTTATTAACTTACTATAGGTGAGGGGGGGGGACATAACAGATTCATTATAAAGGCATTAAAAAATTTAAAAATATATGATTATGAAAAAAATTTTCAATGTTTTTCCAAAACATTTCAAAATATCCTGAATTTTCCTTGTTTTTGCAATAAATTTTGAAAATTCCCTGAGTTTTCCCTGTTTTTTAATAGATTTTCAAATTCCCTGGGTTTTCCAGGTTTTTCCAGGTGCCATAGCAACCCTGTTATTGCTGATTTTCTTGAAAAAAAATTGTGGCATATGACTAAAATTGTGGCATAAATAGCATTTTCCTAAGATATTAGCTGCTGAGTTGTGGTAGAAAAGGTGTAAAAAATTATTAAAAAGGAGTTCATGTCTACAATATCTCCAAAAATGTGCTTGTTTGGCAATTCGTTATACTGATTTTTATGTGCAGTTGTTATGGAGATTAAATACATGCAGATATTCTTTTGCATCCATAGCCCAATGCACTGCATGTGAAGTCGAATACTTCACAGATACATACAAAAACAATATAATACAGAACAGATTAAAGAAAAATCACTCTTTTTTACAACATTCAACACTGTGCTACGAAATACATTACTATAAACAGAAAATTGCAATATTGTCAAGTTAAGTGCAAGATTTTGCAAATGAACAAGTACCTATAAAATTCTAGCACAGATTTTTACAAAATGTTTAGATTGCTCACACACTTAAATACTGGCAAAAGCGCAAGAAAACACAAAGCAGTAGTTGTATATTACATGTTTCCCATTTTAAACATTTCTATTTTATTTATTTCCGTGCTAATTTCAATTAGATAAATATTCTAATATGATTCTGACACACTGAAAAATTTTCAAGTGGCCGCTGCTTGGAAACAAAATGGTGGAGCAAGTTGACTAGCAAACTCATCCAAGATATTTGACAGATGAGTCACTTTCCAAATTTGGTGCAAATTAATTCAATATTTCAAATGTTATCATAATGTTAAATTTTCGAATGACAGCCTCATTCAAAGTGGCCCCTCTTAATTTAAGGTATCAAAATGATGGATTAAATGGATGATTTCATTAATAAACTTGGTGGAGATCTTTATATGGTTTATGTATACACAGTGGCGGATTTAAGGGGGGGGCTAGGGGGCTCAAGCCCCCCCCCCCAAAACACTGATATTTACAATTGAATATTGCAATTGTAAATTTTTTATTGGTCTAGAATAACACTTTGAAAAATCTTAGCCCCCCCCCAAAAAGTCAAGTTCTGGATCCGCCACTGTGTATACACCAAAACTTAAGCAAATTCAATCTTAAGCTTTTTGCAATGTGGATCTGAAATTTTCAAGTGGATGCCACTTTACAACAAAATGGCATTTTTTCTTTTTTTTTTTTTTTTTTAAATGGTATCCATAAAATAATTTCTATTGAGTAAAAGTGCCTTATACCCTAATAAAGTGATGCACAAAATTTTAATCTTGTATGATAAAACACCCTAGAGTAGAGATATGCTGAAGTGAAATTGTTGAATAACTAGTCATAAATTCAAACATAAATGACAAAAGTGGACAAAGTGACCACTTTTTAATTTTAAACTAATTGAATTATTTTTAATTTTTCTTGACAGAAAACATATCAAACCTTCAGAAAATAGCAAGTCAAACTATACAAATATATATAAAATACCAAATTTAAATTTACAAAGAATTAAGTAAAGAAAATTCTAAATTTTTACTCAAATTTTTTGTCATGTCTGTCACACAACTAACTGATTTCTTATATGTTCAATTTTATTTAATTTAACAAAATTTAATTTTTTTTAATTACTTATCAGATAAAAGCCATGTTTGTGCAAAATAAAATTTCTTAACTTTAAGTGTGTATCTCAATTTAGAGCAATTGAGTGATAAAGATTAGTTACTGAAAATAATGTTTGTCATGCTTATTAAGTGTAAATTATTTTTTCTTAGCTTAAAATTTCTAATTATTTTTAAGCAAGACATACAGATATATCGGCACACCAAAATACATTAAAATAAATGAACAGGGGTTGATCCAGGTTTTAATTTTTGGGGCCCATTTTTGTGAAAAGAAGAATTGTCGCTAGAAACCTTTCATTTTAGCAGTTACTTTATCTAATGTTTAATATCAAGTTAATAGCATTTTATTAAACAAGCATAGACACTCATTAAAAATAATACTGTAAACATGGAAAGATTTACAAAATTATTGTTTTTATAAAACAAAATTTTGTGAAAGGGCTGTTTTTATAAATCTGAATTTTGTGAAGGGACCCATTTTCTGAATTTGAATTTTGTGAAGGGGCCCATTTTAAGGATTTGAATTTTGTGAAGGGGCAGCAAAAGGATCCCAGTTTTTGCCAGGATCGACCGCTGATTAATATTTTCTACTTATAATTGGACAAGAAAAGTATCTGATGTCATGTCTGTCACAAATGAAATTAACCAAACGTGTTTATTTGTTTACATTATCACTTATAATTTATGTATGATCCTTGAAATATGGCTGTGGTAGGTATATTCTTTTCACTTGAAGTGAATCATCAAACTGCGTTGTATTATTTATTATTAATTTTTTTTTAATTGTTATATTTTCGAGGCTGCGTATGATACGATGTTGAAAAAATTTTTTACATCACTTTATTAGTGTATGGGTTAATTTTCTTTTTTTTTAATTTTTCTGAGATGAAAATCGTCTACATTCATCGTGATAAATAATTTTAATACAGGATATGTATTGCGTGAATTTGTATAGGAAAATATGGAAGAATGTTTTGTAGTGGCCACAATATACTAATTTTGTAAGGGAGAAAATTTAACTTTTGTAATTTTTACTTTCTTCTATACACATAAGAAAGTGTTAGATTTGTGAAAATTTTCGACCTCCGGTTCCCTATATTTTTACAGGCCTTGAAATTTCTTGAACACGATTTGACTATTTAAAAAAAAAAAGAAAAGAAAATGTTTGTCTGTGCATGTCACAAATTTTGTGGACGCTGTATCTCACGGATCAATGAACGGAATTTAAACAAACTTGGTGTTTAATTGGACTTACGATTCACTTAAATAATAATACAATACATAAACGAGAATTCACCGCAGTATGAATAACATTATAGTACACCTTGTATGCAATAAGTTATGATTAGTAAATAAACAGAAATAGTAATTCTACCCCCCCCCCACCCCCACCCCAGTGCGCGCTCCTACATTTCAATACATGTTTTTCCTTCTCATGTTCGAGATAACACGTATTCCACTAGATAATAAAGTTTTACTGAAAGCAAACAAACAAAACAAAACAAAACAAAAAAAAGCTGCTACAGAGGCTGGATATTATTTATTTATTTATTAAAACACAAAATCGATCAATTGCGCACGACTTTGCATAAGAGTGCAAAAGTGTATAAAATAACATTAATAATTTCTCTTTGTTTTGTATTATTATGATTTTTATTTTTACAAACCCTATATAGACCAAGTATTCATTCAGTTCACATGATTTTCAAGAAAGTGAAAGTTTAAAATATCATACGACAGACAGATCTTTTATTTATTTTTTTAACTTTTCATAATATAATTTAGTGCCAACAAAATCCTTTTTTTTTTTTTCCACAGAGCAGACAAACAGTGCATAGCAGACGACCATCTCCAAAAAACGTATCATATTATGGGCAAGCATCCAAAAAATGATCCCACTTATTTCTTAAAACAATATTTTGTCCCTTTGTTTAGAATAGAATCTGAGGAGACACCAATGCTGACAAGAGACAAAAGGGAACTGGAAAAAGAAGGGAGGAGGGGGGAAAGAAGCTGCATTTATGAACACAAAAAGGACACCGAAAAAAATTCACTAGTCAAAAGATTCAAGGACTTTCAGCCTCTGTTACCAAACATAGAAGGCGGATCCTTTGTTTTTCCGTTGAGATAATTTATGATATAACGCACGAAACTTAAAGGATAAGAATTTTGTCTTTTGAAAATTACTGAAGCATTAAAACGAAACATAATAACTAGGGTCACGCTCACGTCACGTGATTGCAATGACAAGTATTTTTTCCAAATCGTAAATAGCTAAGGCAAAAAGAGGCGAGCAGTTTTAATTTACATTCATTCTTACTTTCTTCTTATATCCAGAAGAAGGAAATATTAGAATTGTAAAAATTTTTGACTGCCAGTTTTCCATGAATTTATGCGTTTTGACATGTCCAGAACATGATTTACCCATTTTTAGAACTGTCTGTGTGTTTGTAACAAAAATGTTGTGTCAGATGAACTAATGCACAAATATAAGTTTATATTGTGCCTATCAACTATTGATGCAAATCGTCCAACAGGAGAGGTTGCTGTTGCCATGATAAACTATATCTCACCTGATATCGCGTATAACGGCATAAAACTTGATATATGATAGGACCATTAGGAAACATGTTAATTCAATCTGGATACATATCGAAAACACTGCTATGTTGTAATTTTCTCCCTGAATGGGAAAGCTATATCTCAGCTTCTTTGATGTACAAATGCATCAAACTACATATGTGAGATTATTCTTATAAAAAAGAACGTTCAGTTAGTTTGCGCACATATCAACCGGCAGGTAGCACTGCTATGCTGTGATTTCCCCTGTGCATGGGAAAGCTCTCTCTCAGCTTCTATGATATATAAATGCACTAAACTGTATACTTGAGATGGCCATTATGAAAACGAAGGCTGACTGAATTCGAGTGCATATCGACCAACAGGTGGCGCGACTATAAATCACCTTCAGTGATTTTCCGTATGACCTACATCTCAGCATCTATGCTATTAAAATCTATTGATTAAAATTTCATCGCACTGCATATATAAAATCTCTATTGTCAGAAGCTACGATTAAATTTTTGTGCATCAGGGTGGCTAACATTAGAACTTTCAAATTTTCTCTGACTTTTCCATGACTATTTTTCACCATTTTCCCTAACTTACCCTGTTTATTTCCTCCAAAATGTCACAAAATTTTGAAACAATTTAGGCGCCACCGAACAGGACTTTGCTAAAGTCAGAATTCTGAAAGATCATAACACGGTGAGCGAACAGGCTGTTTCAGATATTGAAACGGGAAGAGGGCGCCGCAGGCGCTACCGAGCGGGAATTTACTGTGGTTAAATTTTTCAATAAAGCTATTTTCACTATATGTCAATAAGCTGTTGTAGGATCTGAAACGTAAAAAAAGCGCAGAAGGCGCCACCGAGCAGGTGTTTCGTAAAATTGGATTTTTCAAGGATCGCGAACCAGCTGGTCGCCGAAGACGGCTAGTATAGAATATAGAAGAAAGTTTTGTGATGGCCACAATATGCCAGTTTTTTATAGTAATACTGATTTCAGAAATATTTCTCAGAGAAATATTTTCTGCGTTATCGAAAGGAGAGAGAGACTATTAGATGAGGACGGGGGAATCACAGAAGAAGCTTATATTTTTAAATTAATAATAAAGCAGAAATCTAAAAGTCTTCCATAGAGTATATTTTGATGCTTCGGAAGGGGTAAATATCACTTTTACATGTTGAACATCAAACTATTTCTGAGAAGTTAAAAAAACAATCAATTTATTAAATGAGATTTAGGGGTACAATTTTTAATCCTTTTTACAGAGTTAGCCTATACTTTTAGTGAGGACTTGTAATTATACTTTGATAGCAACCCGAAACCCGTTAAAATAATTTTCATCTACTTGAAAAACGAAACCTGAAAAAGAATGAAAATTAACTACTTATCTGAAATTTACGAACTAATATCTTTTTAAATTATAAAATAAAGTAAATTAGCATTGTTACAGAATTGATTACTTTTTATTATACAAATTCTATTTTAAATGCAATAAAATCTCTAAATAGTGGACACTTTCGGAAAGGTATTTGTACGCTGTATAGATACACCCCGCGACAAAAAGATAGGAACAAAGGGTTTTTTCTTTGATTTTTCATAAAATAACGTTATCTAAATTGTGCTTATCATTTATTATTATTATAAAATAACACTATTCCTGGACTAATTTTTGTTTTAAGACTAAAATTTTTCTAATTTAAGGGCCCTCTTCATTGAACGCCGCCGGAAGCCGAAGCTAATGTTTTTCTATGGAAAACTTTTCTTTACAAATAAGTTATTAACTAATGCATATTTTTAAATTCTGTTTCCACATTCTGAAAAATCCCAGATGTTAAATATTGACGCACCTTTTTTAAAAAATTATTTTTTTATTTTTCTATGTTTTATTTTGAAGATGCAAAATACGAATTTTCACTATGTGAACTTTTTTCCTTTTGTAATTTCAAAATAAAATATTAAAAATTAAAAAAATACATTTTTAAAAAAGGTCCGTCAATTTAGCAGTTAGGAATTTTCTGAATGTGAAAACAGAATTTAAAAATATGTATTAGTTAATAAGTTATTCGTAAAGAAAATTTTCCCATAGAATAACATTGGCTCGGGCTTCCGGCGACGGTAAGTGAAGAGGGTCGTTAAGACTACACAGCGCGACAAAAAGATAGGAACAAAGGTTTTTTTTTTTTTTTTTTTTTTTTTTAATTTTTGAATATGATTATTTTGAGTATGATTATTTTGAATATGATTCAAATATTTAATATGTTTTTGATATGATAATATTTTGTTATGATAATAAATTATCAGCACAATTTAGATAATGTTATTTTATGAAAAAAATTAAAAAAACCCCTTTGTTCCTATCTTTTTGTCGCGGGGTGTATATCCGTTATTCAGAAAAATTAGATAATGAAAAGGAATTAAAATACGGATTGGAAAAGTGTCCATTAAATACATGTATCTGGTACTAGGGGTGTCCAATCTTCTTAACCCCTTACTTGCCAAGGAAAACTTACGAGATTCGCTACCCAGTACCACCATTTTCCACACAGGTGCGCATTAAATCATATGTTTACTGTTACAGAAACATTGCCTTTCCGATTCCTCCCACTCGCCTCTTCTCTGAAATAAATAAATTTTTCGAAAACACTATCAAGGTCAATTTTAAAGACATTTTGCTACAAAGTACTACAATGCCGTGGGATTGGTTTTTCAGGTAGCAGCGCAACACAAATGATAGCATTTCGGAAAAGCGTACATATACAGGGTTCATACTCAAATATGGGAAAAAAATCTGGAGTGACTCCACTCGACTTTCCGAACATTGAGTAACTAACAGTTTTGTAGATAAAATAAAGAAAGAGGTGTTGCTAAACAAACAAAAAAGAGAAAACCATAACAGAGTGTTTGAGTATTTTTCTCCATATATCATACGAGGTTTTATTTAACGCTACTGAACTTTGAGCTCTTAGATCATAAGGATAAAGAATTTTTCGTTGTGTCCCTGTAAAAATCTATAAATGCTAGATTCACCAAAATGCTTATAGTTAGTGCAACAGTGATTTATAATATTCATACAAATTTTCAGCTCAATTGAATAAGGCGTTTAGATGCTATCGCTGGTCTCATAGGCCATAAAGATAAAGAATTTTTCTTTTTGTCCCTGTAAAAAACTGTAAGTGCTAGATTCACCAAAATCTATACAGTTGGTTCAAATGTGATCTATAACATGTGTACAAATTCTTTGCTGAGATTTATAAGGCGTTTAGACGCTATCACACTTTTAAAAGTTTGGCAAATAATTTTTCTTTGTTTCCCTGTAAAAAAACTATAAGTCCTAGATTCTCCAAAATCTATACAGATTGAGTATCTGTGACCTATAATATGGGTATAAAATTTTTGCTCAATTGAATAAGGCGTTTAAATGCTATCGCACTTTTAAGATTTTGGTCCCATAGGCCATAATGATAAAGAATTTTTCTTTGTGTCCCTGTAAAAAAACTATAAGTGCTAGATTCACCAAAATCTATAGGGTTCGTACTATGGTGACTTACAATATACGTACCAACTTTCAGGTTAATCGAACAAAGCCTTTAGACGCTAGCGTGTTCACAAACATACACACATACACACATACATCATCGTAAAAATAGTGAAAACGGACTCAGGGGACCTCAAAACGTATAGAAACATCAAAATCTCGAATTCGGATTTTTGACATGATTACAATACTTTCCTCACTATAGTGTTCGGAAAGTAAAAATTCCCTGAGTTCCCAGACAAGTTTCAAGAAAATATTAGCGACATATTACAAGAAACGCTCTTCTAGACAGGACAAAATACACAGCTACTTCCACTGTATGGTGTCATACTACTGTCGACCATGATAGAAATTCAGGTAGAAATCATTATTTACATGAGTATTTTCACAATACTTAATCATTTAAATTTTGATACGAAGCTAAACAAGAAATACATAACTTGAGAGAAAAAAAAAAGTTGTTTTTCCAGGTTTTATAACTGATTTTCCCTGGCTTTTAATGAAAATTTTTATTTTCCCTGAGTTTTTTTTAACAAATTCCAAATTCCCTGAGTATTCCCTGTTTTCCATGAGGAGTGTGAACCCTGATATACGCCAGGAGCGGGGCAGTTAACACATCGGCTTAGCGAGACGAATATATACGCCGGGACAGTTATGGGGTTAATAATAAAAGCATAGGTTTCCAGAGGATAACGCTCGAAACTGGTGTCATAGGTACAAAAATGAATTTCATCCATGGTTTCCATGTGTGTATTTCAAATTAATAAAATAATGAAAAAGAATAATTCAGCGTAAAAACTCATATCACAATTGCAATAATGTATTGCGATTAAAATAAATTTTAATCATGGTCTGAATGGTTTTAGAAGACTCCTTCATTGATTCAAATAACGAATAGTTTATTTAAATCGATTCAAATAATTTTTAATATGGACATTTTGTCCTATACTGCAATACTAAAAATTATTAAAAAATGAGATGCGTTAGTAATGAATCCTAAAATGTAATCAGCACCAGTTTATGTCAAGGTCCAACTACATACCAAGTTTGCTTAAATTTCTTTCATTGGCTACTGATAAAATTTATGATAAACACACAGGCAGACATTTTCTAAAAATGGTCAAATCGTGTTCAGGACATCTCAAAAAATGTAAATCCATCGAAAACCGGAGGTCGAAAATTTTCAAGGAGACAAAGTAATAATATAATTATGCATTTGTTTTTAATGGTAGATATAAATTTAATGTACGCATATCAGTTATGCAGATGTACAGGTGATTATAATTAAAGTTACGATTTCAAAACGCTATAATTTTAAAACTACCCATCAGAGCGATTTGATATTTTACCACAGCAATCGTGAGGCAATGAAATTTTGTTTGGGGGAGGAAAAAAATAGTTCCAACATGTTCTTATAGATGGCGCTGTCAGGGTAATGTCGGGGAGAACGCCTAAATGGACTCATTAAACCTAGGAATGTTATTAGCAACACAATGGAATAGCAGGAAACAATAGACTTCAAGGGTTTACTATAATTTTCTTTAGCAAAAAGACAAGAATACGTGTTTACAGAGGAAACAGTCATAGTGAAAAGAGAAAAAGAGGAGCCTCATGAAATAAATACTTTACGGATAATTAACGGCACATTTTGGAACTATTTTTTTTTTTTCTTCTTTTGCCAAACAAAATTTCACTGCCTCACGACTGCTCTGGTAAAATATCAAATCGCTCTGATGGGTAGTTTTAAAATTATAGCGTTTTGAAATCGTAACTTCAATTATAATCACCCTGTATTTATCGCAAACAAAATTCTGCCTATTATTGTAAATTTTGAAACAAGGCTCTACAACTTGACACGACTCTCAGTGATGCCAGATGGTCGAAAATTATTTCCCCAAACAGGTCTTCAAATTTCCCCAAATCAGGGTTTTTTTCCGAAAAAATCCCCAACTTGATTTCTACTAAGGGAAAAAAAAAAAAAAAAATTAAGAAAAAATATCAAGGAGATTTAAGTAGATTTAAGCTCAGATTTTCCCCCAAATGAAAACAATTTTTGAAAAAAATCCCCAAATAACAATAAAGCTATTGAAAATCCCTGGTCGTAGAGACAAATCATTAAGTTGCCAACATTGACAGATTGACAGAAAGTTGAACTACCCAGATTTGTCCCCAAAAATTTTAGAATTCCCCAAAAAAGTCCCCACAAACATTTGGTCGCCAAAATTGTCCCCAGAAGCCTCAAAAATCCCCAAAATGGGGGACAAAATCCCGAATCTGGAAACACTGCGACTCATTAAAAACTGAACTCAATCCAAACTTTGCCGCAGAAAAATATATTGAGGAGAAAACTCGCCCCAGAAGAAGAATTTCTGTCATTTCCGATCCGATACAAGACTCCGAATAAACATAAACATTATAAGTACGACAGTGTTCAATTTGTAGTTCATTTGGAATGAACGAAGAAAACATTGTTGAAATACTTCTTTGTTACTTTAGTTATTTATAACAGATTTTTTTCCCCGATACAATATGCCACATGGTAGGCAGATTTGTTTTTCTTAGGTGATAGAACTGAACAAGATATCTTTATAAAAGAGTGCTTGGCAGTAGAGCAAATCAGCAAGCAGAGACTCTTATCTAAAGTTCTAAAACAGATCCAGATGGCCGCTAAAAAAAATAGTCATATTTTTTGATCTGATACATCTAAACATAAAAATAACATAAAAATCAAATAAACTAGCATGTTGTGCCACCACAAAACTTTCTTCTATATTTCCCTTTACAAATTCAGTCAGTAACAATAAAAAAAAAAAAAAAAAAGTTTTTTTTCGTTAAAACTAAAAAAAATAGATAACTTTGTTTTAAATTACCACATATTTATAGTTCAACCATTCGTTTTACAGGTATTGACGAGAACTTTCGAAAGATACCCATCTTGAAAATTTACTCCCCTCGAAGGGGGACTTCCCCTCCCCCCCAGGGGGAGGGGGGGTGGCAAGGCTCTTACACATACCAAAAAAAAAAAAAAAAAAAAAAAAAAATTCACAGTTGACTATCTCTATTAAAAATAATTCTTGTAAATTTCATAATGATAAATAATTCTCTTTATGCACATTTATACAAAATTTTGTCCTATATCACCATGTTAAAAATTTAGAAAAAGCGAGATGGCAACGCAACCTGTAAAACAATTTTTACCAAAAGTTGATAGGCACTAATTTATGTCAAGGTGCAACTACATACCAATTTGTATGAAATTCTGTGCAGTAGTTCCCGAGATACAGTTGCCACAAAATTTTGTCACACACACACACACACACAGACAGACACTTTCTAAAAATGGTCAAATCGTGTTCTACAGCTCTCAAAACGTGTAAATCCATCAAAAACCCGACGTCGAAAATTTTTACGAATTTAATACTTTCTTTCTATTGAATATAGAAGAAAGTAATAAATGGTCAAATCGTGTTCTAGCCCTCCAAAACGTGTAAATCTGGCGAAAACCGGAAATCGAAAATTTTTACAAATCCAATACTTTCTTCTATTGAATATGGAAGAAAGTAACAATTTAAAATGGGTTTAGGAAAAGTTGTATTTGAAATATAGTTTTGTGTGAGGATGCGTATTTCCCAATTTCCCGTTTAAATATAGCATCTACATTTATATAGAATTTAAGGAAGTTATTAAATTTTAAAGTTATTACTAATTATTCAGGCAACTTTCAACAGCAACACGCATTGAAATTTACAAATTTTAATCAAACTGTTGAAACGACAAACTCATGTGGAGTTCAAGATACAAATTTGAAATTCCTTCAATTGCCCCCCCTCCCCCTTGAACATAGCATTGTAATCATGACAAAAATTCGACTCGGAGATTTTGCAGTATCTATTCGTTTTGAGGTGCCCTGAGTTTATTTTTTGATACTTTTATGGTGATGTATGTAAGTGTGTGTGAGTGAACACGATAGCGTCTAAACGCTTTGTTCATATGAGCTAAAAGTTGGTACTATGTTATAGGTCACCATAGCACGAACCCTATTGACTTTGGCGAATCTAGCCATTATAGTTTCTTTTTTACAGATACAAAAAATTCTTTATAATTACGGCCTGGGGACTCAAATTATTTAAAGCGCGATAGCGTCTCTAAACGCCTTATTCAAATAAATTGAAAATTCACACTCCTGCTCAAACGTTTAGCAAGATTTGCAAACAATCAGATTTTTCAGTTTAAAACTTATCTCTCTATGAAATGTTTTCAAACGTTGGGCATTTAATGAACTGGGTCTTCCTCGTGTTTTTCAGTGAAGATTGGTTTAAGACAACATCTAGGGGGCTGGTAACAAATTGAGCAAAATCAATAATGTTTGTGATCACCCTGTATCGTTAAGTGAACGAAATGAATTTTAGGATATGTTAATACAGACCAAAAAGTATATGCTTTTTAGGGCTTCACAATAAAAAACTTCTATTCTTAAAAAAATGATTTTTGATTTAAATTTTCATTTTGTGCTTTTTAGTTATAAATAAAGCTTTTTGAAAATCTAATCAAAATGTCTTTAGTCTTATCTTTCGTAAACTTTAATTATTAGGTGTTATTACGGCAATGGGGCCTAATGCTATTTGTCTGTCTCTCTTGTCCTATCTAATCTTTCAATTTGCAGTTTTGTTTTCTCATACTTAATAATATAATAAGGAACAAAAAATGCCACGATTTACGAAATTGGCATTTAAAAATAGGCGGTTTAAAATACGCCACGTCATTGTGCCACTTACGGCTAAATTATTTGTTTACTAATCTACACATTAAATACAAGTGCATCTGAATTTGTGTCACTGCAACAAAAATTCCTCGATCAAACAAATTATGCATTTTCTATTTAGTATCGATGTATTGTAATTTTCCATATAACGTTAACCTGATTCTGAATGTTGCTGTGTATTAATCAAAAACAAAATTTCATACATGATGTAACTTGATTTCGTTGCGCCCCTTTGCTCTTTATAAACAAGAAACAACACACCCTTTAATTGTAAAATTATGCAAACTGCTAAGCTATACACTAGTGATTCTTAGCCAATGTGTTGCTGCGGCACTTTAGTCATTATGAATATCCAGGTAAAAGTACGTATTCAGATTTAACATGTCGAGATAAACTCGGAGTTTTCCTTTTGCATTACAGGTAATTATTTTATTATTAGCGAGTCGCTAAATTATTAAAAGTGTAACGTAGGGAGGGGGGGAATAGTACGTTATGGCTATTACAAAACCTTCTTCAATATTTCCCTATACAAATTCACTCAATACAAATTATTTATTAAAATTATTTTTCATGATGAATGTAGACGAATTTCATCTCAGACATGTATAGCAACTAAATGTCAAATCAAAAGAAAGTCATTTTTGTGCAGACATCTAAAAAAAAAAAAATGCTCCTCTCCCCCCCCCCTCCCCCCTTCTTTTAAAGAAAAAAAATCGATAATTTTAAGTTATCACAAATCTATGGTTCAATCATTTGTTTTAAATGTATTCATGAGTTCTTTTAGAAGATATCTACATTGAAAATTTACACCTTACGGGAACGATGCGGGGAGGGGGGGGGGTACTTACCCCAAGGGGAAAGAAATCTAGTATGTTGTGGCCACCACAACACTTTCTTCTATATTTTCCTACACAAATTCACTCAGTACAAATAATTTATTAAAACTATTATTTATTAAAATTATCTACCATGATGAATGCAGACGATTTTCATTTAAGAGGAAACTAACACTAAATATCCAAAGAGTGAGTTTTATTCTCTATAATTAGTCTCTTAAAAAATGCGTTTTCATAATGGTTATCCCCATTTAAGTTTCGTACAGTTATACGCCATAGAAGTTAAGATGTTATCTTAACGTTCTAGAAGAATATTGCAGTATAACAACGCCACCTATTGGTCGATATGCATCAAAATTGAATTAGCATAATGTTTTATAATGGTCTTCTAACATATCAAGTTTTGTTTCATTATACACAATGAGATATAACTTTCTCTTAAATTGCGGAAATCACTGTATAGCAGCGCCACCTGTTGAGAGATTGACACCAAAAGTTTACAGGCACTAATTTATGCCAAGGTGCATATACATATAAATTTATATGTAATTCTGTGCAGTAGTTCTTGAGATATAGCCTTCTCTTAAGTTGTAGAAATCGCTGTATAGCAGCGTCACCTGTTGAGAAATCAATACCGAAACCTAATACACACTTATTTAGGTCAAGGTGCATTTACATAAAAATCTATATACAAATTTATGTAGTAGTCCCTAAGATATATATATATTCCTTAAAATTGTGAAAATCGCTGTATAGCAGCGCCGCCCGTTGAACAATTGACACCAAAAGTTGATTTGCATTGATTTAGGTCAGGTCGATTGTCTGAAGGACGTCCTACGTGGAAGGAGGGGGGGGGGTTCTAACAGGTGTGAGGTGAGATATTAGTAATTAGTAGACTAAAAATGTTTGTAGCTAATAGATTTTTCGCTCATAGACGTAATGCATTTCAATTCTTTTGCATGTTTCTGTACACAAACCATTTGTTCGATTTCAATAAAATATTTCAAATATCATTTCCATAAGATTTAGAATACCGGAGTTTGGACTCCCCGTCAATATTTGTTTTCAGTTATACCGATAGAAAAAAACTCACACATACACAGATAGACACACAGACCAACTGCTAAAAACCTGGTTTTTAGATTCTGGGAGCCTCAAAACGTTTAAATGTATCAAAAACTCAATTTCAAAAAAACATCGATAAAAAATAAATAAAAAGTATTTTCTAAATTTTCTTTCTGTGTTAAAATTTCTAAGCTGAAATCACAAACATTGAATTAGGGGTATGTTTAAGACCAAAAGAAGTTCTGTTTGTGAGCTAGCGAGGCGATTAGCGAATAGCAAGCGTTACATATATTTAGCATATTTCCTGTATGTAATCCACAATCCAGTACATAGTTATATGTAATGAAAACTTCGTTGTTATAAAAGCACCACAGAACTAGCGTTTAAAAGCAATAAGTACAAAACTTTGAATAAATATAAAATGCTAGAACTCGCAACAATTGTTTCGGGTTGAAAGAAGACACAACTCTTCGTCAGGCGAACAAAATAAGCACACGTGCTGCAATCAAAGCGGCAACGCACGGATTTCTCTCTTATTTCTTCGTTGTGTTTGAAAAAAAAAAAAAAAAAAATGTAATGATAAAATTTTCAAAACATAGTCCATATATATGAATACATTTAAAATATAACTTGAATACCATTATAAAAATTAATTAATTAATAAACAAATAAAAACCTGTTTCTGCCATAAAGACTACTTTCAACAGGGAACATGCTGTATTCCGTTTCAACGACTTTTTCAACGTCCATTACAACTTTTGAGCATTTCTTTTCTAAAATTAAGCGCGTGTGGAGAGGTATACATACATAAGTTTTAAAAAATCAAACGACACAAGAGAACTCAGTTATGCTGAAAATTTTTTAACCTAAACGAACAAGAGAAAAATTAACAATACCGATTTCTTAACTTAAAGTATAAAATTCCCAAGCTCGACTGACGAATGCAATCCGTCTGATATTACGAAATCGTTTCATTATTCATCAAAAAACTTTCTTTTTTCTTTTCTTACCCATTTCTCTCTTATTTCTTCTTCAATTCCTACAATGTCAAGGAACAGATAAGCGAAATACCCCCAGATTTAAACTTTTAATGGGATATTATTGAAGATCGTCTGCACTTATTCTGTTAAAACAGATATTAGGAAAAATACATCAGAAATAGCAACAAAGGTTTTACATCTTTTTATATAGCCAAAATAATATTCCCTTGGAATGGAAAAAAGAATAAGATTAACTCAAGATGTTTGCAATGAAGGGAAAAAGATGCAATTTGACAGGCATCCATGCACAGTCAACCGTGCATTTTTTATTTTAAAGAGCATAAACATACCAACATCACGTTACGAAAACACTACTAATATGACAGATAGCATTATTGGAGTTATTTTTCTGAAGAAGAATGCAAAACATTTTAAGATCTTCCATTTTAAAAACCTTATAATTTTAGGTGAAATCCAAAAATGTATGAGTGAAGGTCGGTGAACTAAATAGAGAGTAAAAAAGTTCTATTCTATAAGTAAGATGTTAAAGTGCAGAGATTATTTTTTTTACTTTACAGGCACAAATCCAAAACGCTGAACTGGAGCTAAAAAGTAAATAAATAAATAAACTTTAGATTCAGCATTTTATTTCTTTGGGTATAGCTAGAATGCAAACTTTCAACGAAAAATTTTAAAATTATAAAAGCACTTTTAAGTATGTAAACTTTATAAAAAAAAAAAAAAAAAAAAAAACTATTCTATTAATGGGAGCTTTTACAGGGCAGTTGACAAGAGATCACAAATTTCCTAAACTTCAGCAATAGTAATTATAATAAAATACTTCGAATTGGGAAAAAAAAAAAAAAAAAAAAAAAAAAACTAGTTTGCATAGGTGGACTCTGCTCAGTTCCCCATCATATTTACGTTCTCATAAATTTCTAGCGCGAGACATATTATAATCATGTTAAGAGAAATGAATTTGACCAAAGTTTGACACTGTGACAGAATGAAATCCCCAGCCGTTCACTTCGATATATTTATCTTATTCTAATCTATTAATTTATTTTATCAGGGTCAATTCCGTTGACTTTTCATGCTACTATTTCCAATGCAATAATCCTAAAAATCAATGCAATAATCCTAAAAATATTTATATGAAAAATTTTCAATTTCGCTATGTTGATAAAATCTTAAATTACGAAATTTTCCTATTAGAATATTTGTAGTCAATCATGTTCAAACAAATATCATAAATGTTATTTTGAAGTTGTCTGATACATTTATGATCCTCAAAATGGACGTTTATGCTCAATTTTTCCCTATTCTGCCTTGTTATGTAAATCGTAAATTCCAAATAACTTACGAATTTTTTAAATTGGAAAAATCATAGTGTATGATATTCATGCCAGTATCCTAAATAATATTTCAAAAGTGGTTTGACATCTTCACGATGAAAATATCCCTCAAGATTGACGTTTATGTGAAATTTTGCCCTATTCTGTCATGTTAAGGAATTCGTAAATTTCCAATAACTTACGAAATTTTTATATTGGAAAATTCATAGTCAATAATATTCATGCCAGTCTCCTAAATAATATTTCAAAAGTGGTCTGACATGTTTACGATGAAAATATCCCTCAAAATTGACGTTTATGTGAAATTTTGCTCTATTTTGCCATGTTAAGAAATTCGTAAATTCCAAATAACTTGCGAAACTTTCGAAGTAGCAAGTTTATAGTTAATGACGTCCATTCCGAATTCAAAACTGATATTTCAAAACTGTCCTGACATCTTTACAGTAAAAATTTTCTACTTAATGGACGTTTAAGTGTAATTTTGCCATATTCTCCCATGTTAAGAAAATCGTAAACTTCGAATAAATTCTGAAGTGTTTTAATTAGAATGTTGGGAGTAAATAGGGTTCTTGCCAGTGTCGAAAGTAATATTTTAAAACTAGTCTGACCTCTCTGCGATCATTTGTTCGTGAGATATCGTGTACACAGACTAGCAAACTCACTAACAGACTAACAAACTAACAGACACCCTACAGACGGACACCATACAAATTTTGTGTTTTTCGGATTCCTCACACCTGAAAACGTCTAAAAAAGTCAAAAAACCGAGGTCGAAAATTTTCACGATTACCTAAGTTCCCCATACCTATAGTATGATAGGGAACTAAAACATGGTTTGACATTTATATATTCTTTTGTAACCCCGCATTTGAACATTTACTATAAAGACAGATTGAGATGTCAGATAACAAGCACTGTACACAAAAGTACTTTAAAAACAGTTTTATTTGACATATATTTCTGTTTGTGGGAGACGGTAGCCCCTCAGACCCCCCAATCATACATACTGTATCTACATTCATAAGAAATTTTAAGCTGTTCTTAAATTTAAATTTTATTTCAAATTATTCAGACAAGTTTCACCACTTACCAGTTTGGTTAAACTTTTCAAAGTGGCTAACTTACATGATTTTCAAAATACCGAATTTGAATTTTCTGCAGTCATTCATTTTGTTAAGCTGATAACAGACGTATATACAGATCAGCCACTAAAAACTTGATTTTGGTATTCAGGGGACATCAAAACGCATCGTAAAAAAAAAAAAAAAAATCAGCGTTGAAATTTGGAATACAAACTAATATTTTATTCACTACATGGGTATGAGAATAATTACGTATCGTTTTTAAGAAGTTTTCCTAGATTTAGTAAATCATTTCCATCAATTACATTCAATGGAGAAGAATATATTCGCTGAATTTTGAATAGGCCTGTATATTTTCACGATTACCTAAGTTCCCCACACCTATAGTATGATGGGGAACTAAAATGTCTTTCTCCTCCCCGGAACATTTTCCCCCTATTGCCTACACCCATGCCACGAGAAAAATAACTAAATAAAAATAAATGGCAGAAATGTTTAAGGCCCTTTAATAAAGCTATTGAAATAATTTTCTTATTTTTAAAATTCATTAATTTTGTGGATATTCATTGAAGAATTAAAAAATAAATTTGTATGTTTTTTTGGTAATAAAGCTTGGAATTTTTGAAAATATAACAATGATCAAATGCAACCAAAGAATTTTTTAGAAGAAAAACCAAATTTTTTCCAAATTTTATATTATTTGTTTGTCCGCTCCTAGAAATTTTTAATCAATAAAAAATTATTTTTAAATTGTATTTAAAGCTTCAAAACTATATCATTAGAGTTTGAATGATTATCTAAATTGCCAAATACTACCTATTTATATCACAAAGCAAATTAGAGACAAACATAGCGACCCCAGATGCAGATTATGTTGTAAGGATTTTCCTGCAAATAAAGTTCGAGTCGATTTGAAAGTACATTTTTTGGATTTGGGTTGATTTGGAATAAGCTGTATAAAAAATATACAGAAAAGTGATAGGGAAATAATCTGGTGTGTCACTCACACGACTTTCTCTTAGCCTGAAATTTAATACAATAAATACAGGTTGCAGATTAAAAGGTAAGATAACGAGTAGTGTTATGTAAACCTGTGTTAAACAATTCATATTAGGCTTCTGAAGAGTTTTATATGACAATTAGTTCTGTGTGAAACCCCCCGTTTCATTAATGCACCTACAACTACATTTATATAGAATTTAATTCGGTTATTAAAAAATAATTCTGTTTTTAAAAAATAATTTATTAAAATTATTATTTAAAAAAATTATCTTTTATGATATTGCAGACGATTTCCATATTAGAGAAGTAGTATAACACCAAATATAAAAAAAAAAAAGTCCATTTTAGTCTCAATAATAATAATAATAATAATAAAAAAAAAAAAAAAAAAACGATTTTATTTTTCTAATTTTTTTTTTTTCGTTAAAAGTAAAAAAAAAAAAAAAAAAAAAAAAATCGATAACTTTGTTTTAAATTATCGCAGATCGATGGTTCAACCATTCGTTTTAAAGGTATTGGCGAGCTCTTTTGAAAGATACCCATCATAAAAATTTACTCCCTCGAGGGGGGAGTTCCCCCCAAGGGGGGGGGGGAGGCGAGGCTCCTACATACACAATTTTTTTTCCCGGTTGACTATCTCTATTACAAAAAATATATATTCGTTTCATTTGGTTTAGTGCAGTCTATAGATGTTAAACTCTACTTACCTGCAATTTCCTCCATAGACGTAATGTATTTGAATACTTTTGAGTGTCCCTGTACACGAACCATTTGCTTGATCTTAACGAAAAGTTTAGTGTAGCATCCTTATATGATACACATTTAGAATACCAAGTTTGAACTTTCTGCCATAATTTGTTTTTGAGATATGCTGATAACAGACAGACATACACACAGACCATTTGCTAAAAACATGATTTTCAAATTCAGGGGACCTCAGAACATGTAAATATAACAAAAACTCGCGTTCGAAAATTTGACCTAAAAACAATACTTTCTCTACCTTATGGGTAAGTTCTCTACCTTATGAGAAAGTAAAAATATATTGAAGCAAACCATAACAGGAAGATGAAAAAAACCTGGAGTGACTCCACTCGACTTTCCGATCATTAAGTAATTATCGGTTATATTAAAGCTATCGGAATTAAAAAGAAGTAGTTAAACAAATAAAAGAGAAAATTATAATATAGTGCTTGAGTATGTTTCTGTGTATAGTATGTTGTTTAAATTAATGCTGTTGCCGCATAAATAATTTGAGCCCATAGATCATAATGGCAAAGAAATTTTCGCTGTGTCTCTGTAAAAAATCTATAAGTGCTAGACTCACAAAAATCTTTATAGCTCGTTTAACGGTGACCAATAACATGTATATAAATTTTCAGCTCATTCAGATGAGGCGTTTAGATGTTATAGCACTTTAAATAAGATGAATCCATAAGCCACAATGACTAAGAATTTTCTCTAGTGTCCTTATAAAATCTATTAGTTCTAGATTTCCTAAAATTTATAAAGTTCATGTGATGGTAACTTTTAACATGTATATACATTTTCCGCTCAATCGAATGAGGCATTTAATCTCTACTGCACTTTAAATAATTTGAGCTCATCATAAGCCCATAGGTGCCAAGTCTCCCGTTTTTCAAGGGAGACTTCAAACCGGAAAATTTTTACAACTGCTTTCAGTAATATTAATCGTCGAAAATATATATACATATCCCATTTAAAATTACTGGTGTCAATTCTGATTTAAAAGTTTAAAATGTTGGCAGCTCTGTAAGCCACAATTATAAAGAATTTTTCTTTGTGTTCCTGTACAAATCTATAAGTGCTAGGTTTTTTAAAATTCATACAGTTCGTGTAACACTGATCCATAACATGTATATCAATTTTCAGCTCAATCAGATAAGACATTTACACGCTATTGCACTTTAAGAGTTTGAGCCCATACCATAGGGCTTAATGATAAAGAATTTTTCATTGTGTCCCTGTAAAAAAACTGTAAGTGCTAGATTCACTAAAATCTATATAGTTTGAGTAATAATGACTTGTAACACGTATTGTACATAAATGTTTAGCTCAATCGGATAAGGCGTTTAGATGCTGTCGCACTTCAAAGAATTTGAGCCCATAGGACATAATGATAAAGAATTTTTTATTGTGTCCCTGTAAAAAATACATAAATGCTAAATTGACTAAAATCTATGCAGTTTGTTTAATAGTAACCTATAACATGCGTATAAATTTTCAGCTCAATCGAATAAGGCGTTTAGATGCAATCGCAATTTAAAAAATTTGAGCCCAAAATAAGGAATTTTTCTTTGTGTCCCTGTAAAAAATTATGAGTGCTAAATGCATCAAAATCCATACAGTTCGTAAGACAGTGATTTATAGCATGTGTATAAATTTTCAGCTCAATCGAATAAGGCATTTAGATGCTATCACACTTTAAAAAATTTTAACCCATAAGCCAAGGCGTGAAATTTCCGCTTGCCAGCTGGCCATTGGCAAGTAAATATTTAAAGCTGGCGAGTAAGCTTTTTCTTTAGAAATATTGTGCTTCAAATCAAACTATGCAAGCTATGTTCATATGTTAAAAGAAATAACAGGAAATCTAGGGGAAGAAATTCTTAAACAGAATGATATTCATAGTATTAGAAAGTTATCCAGTAAAGAAAGTGCTATAAGAGATCCCTTGTAATCTTGGAATACTGTTATAACAACGCATCTGGTTATAACAACGGGTGTCCAACGGAAAAGACAATGATAGTGCAAAGGGTTTGCTAAAAAGTTTGAAGGATTATAAATTTCTTAGAGTTCTCTACTTAGATTTGTACAGGAAATCGAACCCTTTAAGTGTGACATGAGAAAGCAAGGAACTTGTCATTTCATCTTTGAAAATAGAAACTGAACATTGCATCTCAGTTTTGATAGATTTCGAATCTACTGTTTGATCAAGTGAACAGTAGTTTTTGGATTAAGTATCCATCTCAGGGATAATCGAGAATGTGCAACTAACAAACACTAAAAATAGGAAACAAGAGTTTCAGACTTTAAGAGGGAGATTAATTAAACATGCAAAAGAGATACATCAACGAAAGACTGAAGTATATGTGAACAGATGTGTTAACATTTTTGCATGTTTTTGACACCTTAGGTTGGCCTCCCAAAGAAAATGTTCTTGAATATGAGACGAGGAAATAAAGATACTCTTTATGTACTTGAACCCAAGTTTCTTTGATGAAAAGGTGGATATTATATTGGCCCAGTGGGCAGAATTCAAATTTATGTTCCTTTCGCTAACATTAAAACAGATGCTGGAGAAATGTTTAGTTAAAAGTGTTCAGAAGGATTCCCCAATCTCCTCCAGATTCTAACATTTTTGTACTCGTCTACCAGTGATCACAGTTTTTGGTGAGAGGGTCTTCAGCTGTCACAATGGACACAAAACTACCTATAAGAACTCCCTGAAGACTGAGACACTGGATGATTTGTTCAAAATTTTTTTTAATGGACCCACCCTGACAGTCTGCTATTGATAAATGGTACTTCAGTGAAGAAAGGTAATGCTACAAAAATGTTAAGTGCTAAAAGTACGTACATTTTCTCTTAAATGATTTATTTTAGTGGTATGTGACAATTTCTGGAACCACTGAAACATTATGATAATCTTATTTTTAATTATTAGTACATTACAATAAGTATGTTTCAGTTTTTCACATTCCACATTCTTTTATGGTTTCGGTCACCAAAATATTATTTATATTACAACATCTGTTAACCATAACCTTTTAAAAATTCACATTTTTCATGAATGTAAAATAGTAGCAAGCAAAAATTTTAGTCTAACTAGTACCGTTAAAACTGAAATTTCATACACTGTCATAGGCCATAATGATAAAAACTTTTTCTTTGTGTCCCTATAAAAAAACTGCAAGTCACCAAAATCACAGGGTCTGTACTATGATGACTTATAACATATTTATCAACTTTCAGCTCATTCAAACAAAGCGTTTCGACATTTATTGTGTTCATTCACATACATATACACATCATCATAAAAATAGCAAATATGAACTCAGTGAACCTCAAAACTTGTAGAAACACCAAAATCTGAAATTCGGACTTTTGACATGATTACAATACTTTCTTTACATATGTATGTTCGACCATATTATGATCTTTGGAAATTCTAACCATAACAAAATCCTGCTTGGTGGTACCAAATCTCTGTTTTAGAACTTATAACAGCTTGTATGGTCATAGTGCTAATAGCTTTGAAAATTTTAATTGTAGCAAATTTATGCCCTGTGATGACTTATGGTGCCTCTTTACGTTTCATAATTTGCAACAGCCCGTTTGCTCACCGTGTAAAAAAACATTGAAAATTCTGATCGTGGGAAATCCCTATCCTGGTGGGGCCTACAGTCTCCTAATCTACTCCCAAATAATTTCATCATAATTAGAGATATTGAATTATTAAAATATCGAAGTGCCATCTGGCGACAGGGATTTGCAACATCTACTCTTCAATTCCAATTCAAATAACATTTAAAATGAAACCTTATTTATGAAATTATGTTAATTATAAGCTGAGATACAAAAATAACATAAACATTGTTATAAAAAGATTTGTGTCTGACTTTTCCATGGTTTTCTCTGGAACTTGTGTAACTGAGGGCTAAATAATGTTAAAAATCCCTAATAAGAAATGTGGGTGGAGTATTCGAATTCGAAAGTCTGCAAATGCTGTTTGCACCTCTGGATAAAAGAAAAAAAGAAATCGCCCCTTTCATTTGGTACCAAATTTTTAAAAATTGGACTATTTCTAATTTATTTGGACATTTAATGCTGTTTAAGCTCTGAACTGACTCATTTATTAATTGACACAGGTTGACATTTTAATTAATATCTCCGCAAATAATTAAAAATTTTAAATTCTGTTTTCACTATACGATTGGGAGGGTTCCTGAGTATCAGTATGCCCCAGTGGCAGAAACGGCGCAACACGGCGACATAGTTGCGGACACAGAAAAATGGCTTGCAGACAGTTTTTGCCTGCACCAATAAAAAAATTAGTCCACAACTTTCGGACACTCTTTGTCTGTACTAATAAAAAGAAAATTGCCAGAAACTGTCAGACAGTTTTTGTGTGCAGTCATAAAAAATTGTCTGCAATTTATGTACATTTTTCGCCCACGACAATGTGCTACCGATGTATGACATCTCAGACGCTCTCTGGTAGGAACTCTAGAGCCCCCTATAGGTGCCTTGGTAGGAACACATAAAACAGTGCTTAACAAGGGCGACCTAAGAGCCTAGATCTCCCTTGATAGGCAGCGTTAAGCATGTATTATTTTCTCCTGTTATCTGTTACTGAGATTCTACGGGAACGTAGAAAAGTGCTAATTTCATTTAAAACTGCTCCGAAACTTTTCCTCCACTTCAAAATTCACTTATAAAAATTTCTGTATCAAAACTAAAACTAATACTTTTATTATTTATAATTATTTTTATTGTGTTGTGTGAAACATTGCTATAAAATATGTAATTGAATGAGTTAAACTTATTATTTTATAATTGTTTATATTATATTGTTTTGTAGTAAAATTGTATTGTGTATTGTTGCACGAGATCACCACTGTTGTTAAGCCCCCACCCCACCCAGATTGCCGCTATCAGCTTTCAGGCTTTTTAAGTGTAAATCATTTTCACCCCTGACTACATGCAAATTTCGCAGACAGATTATGAAATTTTAAAAACTTGTCACAGACAGCTACAAAATTTTCTGTCACTGGGCCGTATGCCAATTTTTGTACCTCTACGTTCAATAGGGACTAAATGTATAGAAGCTCTAGGGGCTGAATGTATAGAAGCTCAGACAGACAGAGAGACAGACATCTTTTATTATTATAGATTATTTACTGTATATGTACAGCTTTCAATTATTATAAGGTTTATTTATTTTATTATTATAAATAAATAAATACAGCCAACTTGTGTTACGACGACCCCATCAGGACGACTCAATTTGGATCGTTATATCAAATGGTCGCTATATCAAATACATTAAAAATAATCTTCCAAATGACATACTGCATGTAAAATATGAATTAGAATTTATAAGTGAAATAAAAGTTCAAAATTAAAATCGATTAAAAATATTAACAAGTGAATGTAGTATAATTTTCTCAAATTTGATGAAAATGAAAATAATGATTCCAGATGACCATTTAAATTAATTATATAGTATATGTGTACCATAAAAATTTTTAAATGAAACAATAATTTCATTTTGATAAAATTTATATAATAAAAAAGAAAAGAAGAAGGAATATGAATTGTGTACATACTGTACAAAAATCGAATTCTCCTATTGATTTATTAACAACTAATTACATGTTCAATATTTTGTGAAAAGCAATAATTGAGTTTTGATGTAATTTTAAAACTGGAAAAAAGCATTTTTAAAATTACTAGCGTTTTCAAATTATTCATTTCCATTACTTTGATTTTCAAAAGCATTAAAAAGTTTGTTGTGAGTTTATGCAACTCCTTTTTGATTGTAGGATTGCTAATTTTTGGAATGCAATTGATGCTGTCATTATACTCTACAGTTAATATCCCATTTACCTTTCCACTGTCAATTTTCCTCACAAACCCTAAATTTGTGAAAATCTGTTTTTTTAAGTGAGTTCTGGTGATTTCTTTGGAAATTTCTTGCTGAACAGTTTATGTGGTTCGGACTGCAATTAAAAGGCTGACATCAAACTGCATCTCCTTTTCCCGATGAAATGAAATGCATTGTATTTTCTTTCTCTCTCTTTTTTTTTTGTTTTAATTAACTAAAGATCACAACTAATACTATAAATTCAGGGAAGTACAGATATTTTGTGGGTCATTATATCAAGAATCTTGTCTTTTCCTGTTCGTTATATCAATTACGAAATTACATTATCTTAATTGGAAGCCAACTGGGATTTTTCAAAGGCCGTTTTAACGTTGGTCTACTGTACAAGTATTTTTTTCAAATGACTAAATTCAAAGTTAATAGAAAAATTACAAAAATATAAATAAATAAATAAAAATATTTTCTATTATATGGTAAGTTAGTAAGTATATAATAATATAGTATATCTAAATATATATATATTTTTTTTTTTTTTTACAATAATGAATTAATTATATTTTATACACAAGTACAATATATAAATATACAGTTGACACACGTTACAACTACCCCATCGGGACAACTGAATTTGGGTCATTTATAAAATGGTCGCTATATCAAATAAATCGAAAATAATTTTTCAAATGATGACTTTTCATTAAATTTGGTTTGATAATGGTTGCAAATGACATGCCAGACGCAAAATATGAATTGTATTAGAATTTATAAGTGAAAATTTTTTTAAAAATTAAAATCAATTAAATGAGAAACATTATAATTTTCTCAAATTTGGCGAAAATGGAAATAATGATTCCCATGACCATTTGAATTAATTATACAGTATATGTGTACCATAAAAATTTTAAATGAAATAATAATTTTATTTTGATAAAATTTACATACATAAAAAAGAAAAGAAGGGGCATGAATTGTGTACATACAGTACAAAAATCAAATTCTCCTATCTATTTATGAAAACTAATTACATCATGTTTAATATTTTATGAAGAGAGCAATAATCGAGTTTTGATGTAATTTTGAAATCGGAAAGAAGAATTTTTAAAACAAATGATGTTTTCAAATTATTCATTTCCAAATTATCATTTTCAAAAGTATCCGAAAGTTTGTTACGTATTTTCGTAGCTCATTTTCGATTGTAGGATTACTTTTTGGAATATAATTCGTGTTTTCATTATTTTCTACTTTTAATACTCCTTTTGCCTTTCCACTGCCAATAATCTTTACGAGGAACATTTGATGAATTTTCTTCACACTCCCTGAATTTGAGAAAATCTGTTCGAAGTGATTTCTGATTTATTTATTTTTTTTTTAAAGTTTTTTCTTACCAATCAGCTTATGCGGTTCGGATTGCAATTAATAGGCTAACATCAAACTGCATCTCATTTTCTTGATGAAGTAAAATTCATCCGATTCTATCTCTCTCTGTCTTTTTATTTTATTTAAATAAAGATCACATCTTAAACTATAAATTGAAGGAAGTACAGTCGTTTGCTGGGTCATTATATCAAGAGTGTTGTCTTTTCCTGGTCGTTACATAAAATATGAAATAGCATTATCGTAATTGGAAGTCAATCAGGACTCACTATATCGTGTTGGGTTGTTATAACACAAAGTTGTTATAACGAGAGCCGACTGTATATATATAAGAATATCCTTGATTATCCTCTAAATTTCAGCTTCAGGAGAATATTCTTGGAATATAATTCTTCAACAAGAACATTTTCAAAAAATATTCTTACCTCACATCACTAATTAATTTGAAACTCCTCCCCCACTGTGCTGATTATTTTTTTTAAACTATAGTCTTGATAACATGGAAGAATAATATCAGTTTTGAATAACTACTCACCGTTCGATGTAGAATTCACAAAGAGATTCTCCACCTTCTAGTGGGGGCGAATTAGAACGAAAATGAGTTTTTTCATTCCCTTGCTCTTTCAAACAATCTTCTCGATCATTATTTGATAACCACATTGTAGAAGGTGGACATGCAAATCTAGAATAGAAAAGTATTATAAATGTAATTTTACAATTGATTTATAGTCCAGTCAAAATAGGAAAAATAGAAGAAAAAAATCGTGTAGTTTTGAAATTTTGCATACTCATAGCCGAGGGGGTCCTGAACAACATACTAAAAGTCCCCGCCCGTGGGGGGTGAGCGGGGGGCAGGGGGGCATTTAAGGGGGGCAATTTTCAGTTTTTATTACATATCTTAAAAACTATCGCATTTAGAGAACAAATGTCAATTACAAAATTAATCTACGTAAAATTTCCTACAAAAATGTATATTACATTTTGTTTGTACGATCATTAGTTTAGAAGATATAGGGAGATGAAATAACACATTTTCTTGAAAAATTCTTTTTTGCAATAGTAAAATCAACTAAAGTGTGCAATTAAAAGGGTTCTTGTCAAATATTTTCTAATGTAAAAAACAAATATATACATAGGGAATATGCAAAGATAATACAGCATGTTTTGTAAGTTTTAAATAATTTTAAGGCTAGTAGGCGCAAGTGGCGGTTTGAGTAAAAATCTGGATAAGTCCAGTCAAAATAGGAAAAATAGAAAAAAAAATCGTGTAGTTTTGAAGTTTTGCACACTCATAGCTGAGAGGGTCCTGAACAACATACTAAAAGTCCCCGCCCGTGGGGGGTGAGCGGGGGGCAGGGGGACATTTAAGGGGGGCAATTTTCAGTTTTTATTACATATCTTAAAAACTATCGCATTTAGAGAAAAAATGTCAATTACAAAATTAATCTACGCAAAATTTCCTACAAAAATGTATACAGAGGCTGTTCGCACATTTTTTAGACGATTTTGATGGAGTGTACTGGAGCAATTTCACTCATATTTCGAGTTTTATTTGTTCAGTTTGATAGCCCTTGTTCTTAACTAACATTCTACATCATTATTTCTATGATAATAATGTTTTTTATAATATCGGAAGAGGTATATTTTTCTACTCCTCTTGAACGGTTTTCCAGAGTCCACGAAGCGTTTGTAGGTCGGTGTTTGGATAATGTTGATTTTAAGAGTCGAAAAACACAAAAATCCAACATTTATACATCAGAAGATTTAGCAGGAATGTCAGTGAAGGGTATGGTTTTAATTCCCGTTCTTTGTTCCATTTTTTTCTAGAAAAGCAATTGCGGATTTTATGTGTGGCTGCTTGTTTTGTCTTGATACAGTTCTACGGATTGATAGCATTGAGAATAAAGATCTGTATTTTCATTTTTTAAAATTGGAATTAAAATATGTTCTTGAGAGTATTGATTGAGAGTTGATTCTTGAGAGTTGATTTTGACATTTTTGTCACCTTTTTTTTTTTTTTTTTTTTTTTTTTTATCTTGCGCTTGTATGAAAAACCAGTGGCAATCATAAATCCTTTAGAAAAACTTTCTTTTGATGCTTTGAGCCATGTAGCAATTTTTTTTTCTCCACTTTTGTGATAAAACATTGACCTTTTTTTATTGCAACCACTTAAATAGACCCAAGATTCATCTGTTGTTGCAACATTTTTCCATTTTTCTCCTGATAAATGCTTTTCAAAAAGATTTCACTAAAAACTATCTTTGGAAAGAGCGGAAACCTATACTTCAATCCACTGCCATTTTAAAAGCGCATTTTTGCATCTAAACAAAAATTCTAAATATCAGAAGATAAATAAAACTTCCAAAAATATAACTGTTGTGAAAATAAAATTCTCCATGCAAACGATTTTTTCTTACTGCGAAATAAAATCGTCTAAAAAATGTGCGAACAGCCTCTGTATTACATTTTGTTTGTACGATCATTAGTTTAGAAGATATAGGGAGATGAAATAACACATTTTCTTGAAAAATTCTTTTTTGCAATAGTAAAATCAACTAAAGTGTGCAATTAAAAGGGTTCTTGTCAAATATTTTCTAATGTAAAAATCAAATATATACATAGGGAATATACAAGGATAATACAGCATGTTTTGTAAGTTTTAAATAATGTTAAGACTAGCAGGCGCAAGTGGCGGTTTGAGTAAAAATGTAGATAACGAAGACCCAAAACCGATCAACATAAAAAAAAAAAAAAAAAAAAAAAAAAAATCGTGTAGCTTAGAAATTGAGCACAGTTATAAAGTTAAGTGCCCTGAATAACATACTAAAAGTCCCTAACCATGGGGGGGCATTTAAAGGGGGCACATTTCAGTTTTTATTAAGTATCTTGAAAACTATCGCATTTAGAGAAAAAAAATCTCAATTACAAAATTAATCTACGTGAAATTTCCTAAAAAAATTGTATATTCTATTTTGTTTGTATGATCAATAGTTTAGAAGATATAGGGGAACGAAATAACACATTTTCTTGAAAAATTCTTTTTTTTTTTTTTTTTTTTTTTTTTTTTTTTGCAATAGTAAAATCAACTAAATTGTGGAATTAAAAGGGTTCTGATAAAATATTTTCTAATGTACAAAATAAATATATGCATAGGGAATATGTAAGGATAATACAGCATGTTTTGTACGTTTTAAATAATTTTAAGGTTAGTAAGCGCAAGTGGTGTTTAGGTAAAAATCGAGATAACGAAGACCCAAAACCGATCAACATTTAAAAAAATCTTATAGCTTTGAGATTTTTTTTCTATAAATGCGATAGTTTTCAAGATACTTAATAAAAACTGAAATGTGCCCCCTTTAAATGTCCCCCCCCCCATGGTTAGGGACTTTTAGTATGTTATTCAGGGCACTTAACTTTATAACTGTGCTCAATTTCTAAGCTACACGATTTTTTTTTTTTTTTATGTTGATCGGTTTTGGGTCTTCGTTATCTAGATTTTTACTCAAACCGCCACTTGCGCCTGCTAGCCTTAAAATTATTTAAAACTTACAAAACATGCTGTATTATCCTTGCATATTCCCTATGTATATATTTGTTTTTTACATTAGAAAATATTTGACAAGAACCCTTTTAATTGCACACTTTAGTTGATTTTACTATTGCAAAAAAAGAATTTTTCAAGAAAACGTGTTATTTCATCTCCCTATATCTTCTAAACTAATGATCGTACAAACAAAATGTAACATACATTTTTGTAGGAAATTTTACGTAGATTAATTTTGTAATTGACATTTTTTCTCTAAATGCGATAGATTTTAAGATATTTAATAAAAACTGAAATTTGCTCCCCTTAAATGCCCCCCTGCCCCCCGCTCACCCCCCACGGGCGGGGACTTTTAGTATGTTGTTCAGGACCCTCTCGGCTATGAGTGTGCAAAACTTCAAAACTACACGATTTTTTTTTTTTCTATTTTTCCTATTTTGACTGGACTTATCCAGATTTTTACTCAAACCGCCACTTGCGCCTACTAGCCTTAAAATTATTTAAAACCTACAAAACATGCTGTATTATCCTTGCATATTCCCTATGTATATATTTGTTTTTTACATTAGAAAATATATGACAAGAACCCTTTTAATTGCACACTTTAGTTGATTTTACTATTGCAAAAAAGAATTTTTCAAGAAAGTGTGTTATTTCATCTTTCTATATCTTCTAAACTAATGATCGTACAAACAAAATGTAATATACATTTTTGTAGAAAATTTTACGTAGATTAATTTTGTAATTGACATTTTTTCTCTAAATGCGATAGTTTTTAAGATATTTAATAAAAACTGAAAATTGCCCCCCTTAAATGCCCCCCCCCTGCCCCCCCCACGGGCGGGGACTTTTAGTATGTTGTTCAGGACCCTCTCGGCTATGAGTATGTAAAATTTCAAAACTACACGATTTTTTTCCTCTATTCGTCAAATTTTAGCCTTCGTTGCCTGGACTATTATTACAGCAGGTAATATAATATGTACATCAGTGGCATAGATATAATTCAATACCAAATGAAAGGCATGATTTTTCTGAATCCAGGGGTGCAAACAGTTTTTCGGCATGACAGTTAAATTTTTTTGAATTAATTAAAGTATGAAATTAAGGTAGCAACACTTTATTTTAATTTATTTCAATCATTTTAAAAAGTAGGGTGGTGGCCCAGTTTTACGGTCAAAAAATGAGATAAAAATAAATTAAAAATTTTATAGATTGAAATTAATAGTTCTCCGTACAAAACTAAATTCTGTCTTTGACAGAATTTTTGTTTTTTTTTTATATTAAATTTGCAATGAATGTTTAAACACTGGTAGAAACATAATTTGAAAAGTTATCAGGGATTCATCCTGGTTTTAATTTTTGGGAAAAATTTTTGTTGGGAAAATATTATCCTAAAAAAACATATCAATCAAAATAAATGTTAAAAGTAAGAATTTTGAAAATTGACATCATAATTATGCCTGGATTAAATTTTTTTAAGCATCAAAATGAAAAACCAAGGTGCCACTCATAATTAAATATGTATTAAAAAATAAATAAATAAAGCACTACCTTGTAAATAATATATGCAATATGTAAGATTACAGAGGTGTCAAAGTACTAACAACCCCAGTGGCAGAAACACTGCGACATAGTTGCGGACACAGAAAAACAGCTTTCAGACAGTTTTTGTCTGCACTGATAAAAACAAATTAGCACGCAACTTTCGGACACTTTGTCTGTACTAATAAAAGAAAATTGTCCGCAACTTTCGGACAGTCTTTGTCTGCAGTCACAAAAAAATTGTCTGCAATTTACGGGCATTTTTCGCCCGCGACCATGCACTACCGATGTATGATGTCTTAGATGCTCTCTGGTAGTGTAAGTCATTTTCACCCCTGATTACACGCAAATTTTGCAGAAAGATTACGAAATTTTAAAAGCCTGTCGCAGACAGCTACAAAACTTTCTGCCACTGGGCTACCAACAAAAAATAAGCTTTAGTATATCACTACTCAGAAAAATTAATTTTTAGAGGGGTCTGTCTAGAGGTAAAACTGGGTCCATTAAAGGATCCTTCAAAAAATTTTATATCATAAAACAAGGACCCTTCACAAAAATTTTCCTCTTAAAAACAGACCTTTGATAAATCTTTTTCATTTCAAAAACTAATTTTCTCCATGCAGCGAAAGGCCATATGAGCAATCTGGTGAGCCCCTCTACAAAATTTAAATTAACAAAAATCAATCAATTATTTACAACGCTAGATTGATACTAGAGGTGAGTTTGGGCTCTATTTTGGCAATCCGAGCCCGAAACATTTTTGAACTGAGCTCGCCCGAGCCCGAAAAAATTTGTGTGATCAGAGCCCGAGCCCGATATTGAAAGTGGTACGCTATGCAACGCATACACAATAATAAAATTAAATACCGTTTTCATTTTCAAATTAATTTTCTTATTACCAATCCTCAATTTAAATAACTATAAATGTTATTATAACAATTTATAATGTCTGTGTATTTGTATACATATATTTATATAATACATATTTATAGTGCAGCTCATTGTTTATAACACGCCTGTCGGGGGACAAAAAATTTATCCGAATGAGTGATATAATGAGGCTCAATATAACGAAGGAGGAAGGATTACTGTATAACACTATGACATAATATGCATCCCGTTCAAAAAAAGTCCTATTTAGAAAAAGGAAAGTCAAAGCTACTAAGGTTTGCAAGATTATTTTGTGATTTATAACCTATCACGACTATTATGACATTACTAAAGGTGCTCTCAAAATGAATAAAATATCTTTTTTTTTTTCTAGTTAGTGAAGAATAAAATAAACGGAACTTTTAGCTTGAATCCGAGCCCGCCCGGAGCCCGAAGACTTGCGTAAGATTTGAGCCCGATCGGGCTCGGGCTTTCGGGCTGAGCCCGTCTCATCTCTAATTGATACATCAAGAAACACTTGTTTACATTTAACATTGTGAAACCGTCTTTGTTATTTTCACTGAACAGACACACCACTGGCATTGATCGTAAACGTCAAAAAATTCGGCTGAGATTATTCAGTCAGGCAAATGAAAACCGCCATACATATAAAAGACATCCCATCAGATACTGAATAAAAGGCTTCTGGCATTTAATGATTGATGGGCTGCATTTAATTAACAGTGTTGCTTTACATTAATATATATATTTTTTTTCACATTCACGATCATAAAAGTATAACAAATTATAACTACTTAATATACACTCCTTTAATACTAGAAGCTGATACTCAGTTTAGAAAAACATCGGCAGCAAATATATAGGCATTTCATTATCCTTGCATAAACTACTCTGCACCAGCTACTTACACCCGCAAAACGATTCAGCACCAGGTCACTAAGCACACACAAACAAGAGCAGGGTAAACCAATTCCCTAAAAAAACTGCACACTAATTTAACACTGAGTTGTGAAACATGAGAAAAGTAGCATAAATCATCTAATGCTGTCCTGATTCAACATAGTGCACAATATATGGAAAGGTAGTGAGAGAAGCGAGAATCAAATTGGCGAGAGTTCAACTACATCGAGAGAGGAGACTAACTAAAATACATTGGTCACGAATGTTGACTGGGCGACCATATTTCACAAGCATTTATAAGAATGTTTTTTTAATAAAAATTTTTCATGCTTTCAGTATTACTTTAAGTGATTATCTATATTTACTTAAACGCTATTAACTGAAGGTTACAGTCAAAAGATGGGGAGAGCGGTGGGATGACCCTTAAAAACTTGGTAGATAGACAAAAATGTTTGAGATATTCTTCATGTTTGACACTCAACATTAAATCCCCGACGAAATTTTTTTCAGACTATGACCTTGTTAACATATTAAGCATTATTTAGAGCAATGTTTAATCCAGGTTTTTTAAAATGGTACCCAATACACAAATTTATAAAATAATTTGTGAAAAAAACAAATATGTTTGTGAAAATTAATAATGCCTCTGAACAATTAACCAAAATGTGCAAAGCATTTTATTTAAAAAAAAAAAAAAAAAATTAAGGGAAAAAAAGGAACAATTATGAAATAATTATATACGAGTGGCGAGTAAATTCTAACGTTTAAGGTAAGTAGGTATTTACTTATGACTTAACGAGGAGGGCAGCCCTCAGGAGGACACTGAGAGCTAGGGCACATCGACCAGAGGTCTATTGTACCCATACCCAAACACATCCTTATGAGAAAAGCCTCGTTGCTGAAGCAAAGCTCAGCAGACACCTGACAGGAATATCCTGCAGCTCCCAAGGCTCAATCAGATGCCGACCAAGATGTTCAAACCTGTAAGCAGAAAAGGCCTCACAATCACACAAAATGTGCCGAGCAGTCTCCTTTTCCAGACAACAACCACGACTGATGGGATCAGAACTGATACCCATAATGTTTAGATGTCTCTTAAGGGTACAGTGACCAGTAAGTGACTATGACCTTGTTAACATGATATTAAGCATTATTTAGAGCAATGTTTAATCCAGGTTTTTTTAAATGGTACCCAATTCACAAATTTATAAAATAATTTGTAAAAAAAATCAAATATGTTTGTGAAAATTAATAATGCCTCTGAACAATTAACCAAAATGTGCAAAGCATTTTATTTAATTATAAAAGAAATTAAGGGGAAAAAAAGGAACAATTATAAAATAATTATATACACGTGGCGAGTAAATTCTAATTTGTAAGGTAAGTAGGTATTTACTTAGATTATGTCTAGTAAATATTCATGCTGAGAGTATTTTTATCATGTGTTTGATGCAGAGAAAGCCCATAGAAATTTGCAATGTGCATTTATATTGCAGAGAATTTACCTTGTGAAAATGTTTACAGAATGTTGATTTTGTGAAAGTACCTCAAAATGGCATTGAATTTGCTCAGGATTAGCCTCTGTAGAGTGACTGCAAAAATGGAAGGTTTTACATGATAGATAATAATTTTCCCCTCAAAATAAATAAATTTCACAATTTTTTTTTTCTTTTTCCCAAAAAGTGGCCCAAAGAATAAAAATCTGAATCAATCGTTGCTAACTATTGTTACACGAAAGAAAAGCTTTTGAACTTCACATAGATTATTTCATTTGAATTGCGATCCAATTATAATTAAATAGCAATAACTTATTCATTTTTAATAATTTATTATTTTATTGAAGATAAATGTTTATTATTTAAGGACTTATCCTCCTCCACTTTTATATAAGAAGGATAAAAAGTTAATTTTGCTTAATAAATTAATACATATAAAGGGAAAATATACAAAAGGAATTTGAATTGATAATGCTATAAACTAATTAAAACTTCAGTAATTTAAACAAAACTGTGATGTAATTTCAAATAGTTAAAGCCCTGTTAGACTACATGCATATACAGTGAAACTTGAATAATTCAAACTTGTTTAATTTGAAATTCTGGATAATTCGAGTTTTTTACTCGGTCCCTCGAATTTTATATTAAAATAATGTTAAAAAATCGTGGATAATTCGAATTCTATTTTGGATAATTCGAATTTTTCATACGATTAATTTTAAAATATTACACTAAAATTTTCCCCAAGATTTTTCACAGCTAAAATGCATTATTTATTTTAATTGTCTTTCAAAACAAGGAAAGGAAATACAAGAAAAGCCCCTAGCTAGTGCATCAGAAGATATGGTGCATATACGTGAAGTTCGAGGGTTTTTTGAATTGAAAGTCATGTCTGATGTGGAAGATTCTATTTTTGTATCAACTGATAGGTTGAAGTCATATGCTATGACACAAAGATTGTACTTGAAGAAGCAATAAAAAATATCTGACTATTTTTTAAAAAAGTATTGAATAATTAAGCTCGTAAAAAATATTGATTTAATGGGAGGGGGGGGCAGTTTCCTTAGATATAAAGTTTATATGTTAAATCTTTCATCGTAGAGTTTCAATTTTTTTTTATTTATCTCTTCTTTTTGACAAAATAGCATGCTTGCCAACATCCTAATTAATATTTTGTAGTGTTGTTAGTCCCATCCTTTTTTTTTCACACCAGTAAATTTTTAAAGTAATATTTTGTAAATGCGATTAAGATTAAATAAGAAGAAAAATACTCTAAATCGGATATTGGCGTGAAAAAGAAAGCGGGGTTAACAATACTACAGAATTTTAATTAGTATGTTGACAAGTATGAAATAGTATATGTAATTCGAATTTTTGGATATTTCGAATTTTTCTCAGGTCTCTTCAACTTCGAATTATCCAAGTTCTACTGTATATATAATATATATAGAGAGAGAAAGAGAAAACATTAAAAGCGTTTATTGAATATATATCTCTAATTTAAGTAAAAATCACACTACATTGCCATTTAACACAACAGAAATTTACATACATATGCACTTTTTTTAAATACATTTTATAATGAGAAAAAATATCATATACCACAGATGAAATATTCTTTTAATACACTATTTCTAGAATTTTGTATTATATGCGAAATAAATAACAATGATAGTAATAATATTAATTTCAACTTCACAATATATATTACAGGAAAAACGTCATAGAATTATCTAGCTCAATCCTAAAATAATTCCAATCACTTTCAAAATTAAGCCAGTATAATATTATTAAAAGTATATGATTTTACAATTGCTCATGAAAATATTTAAAATATTATTATTATTACTATTTGAAATTGACAGCAAATAAAAATGAAACAAGGGGAAATAAAAACAATTAATTTGTTCAAAAATTTCTATATTATCAAGAAAAAACAGTAAATATAATAAATAATAATTATACTAACTTCGCTAATCAACACTCTCAAAACAGCAAAAGATGAAATTATATGAATTGTTGAAACGTTTTGGAACAGAATAAAGAAGTTTCATGATTAAAATTATAGCTAAATGAAATAAAAACGATACTTTTCAATGAAATAACACACAAAAAAATAATCTCTAAAAAATTATTCTCTAAGATGCTGAAAATAAGTAAACATTTCCTATGAAAACAACGACGATAACAGAAGAAATTGTGTCGCTAGAAGAGGAAATGTCATTAAAAAATCCCTCATGCTCCAATATATTTTTCCCCAAAATAATGCAGCCAGCTCAGAATGTAGTGAACAATACTTTCACTTTGTACGATATTTTTATTAACTCAATGAATCTTTCTGAGCTTTTGGTTAAAAATATAAATAATGTTATTTTCAAGAGGCTACAATACAGAAACTGGATAAAGAAAAAGGCATTGTTAGAAATCTGTATGAACGAAATATTATCAGGCCCCGACTTACGGCAGGGCATACGGGGCAAATGCCCTGGGCCCCCCTTCTGGAAGGGGCCCCCCTACAGGCAAATACAGAAATTCTGCAACCTAAAGACCTCTTATGCCACTGCAAGGGGGCCCCCCAGAATAGGCTTGCCCCGGGGCTGCAGGTAGTCTAAGTCGGGCCCTGAATATTATAATTTACCTTTTAAAATGTTATACGTTTCACATGTGATGTGTGAACGTAATAGGTTTATACTTTTTAAATGATGGCTTTATTTGTTTTTATAAACAATTTTGTGCAGAATTATATGTATTTACATTCAAGAAATACATTGTTCTATCGAAATTATTTTCATTTAAGAAGGTGGGAGAGGATTGTGATGGATGGATGGATGATTGGGTTTTACGTCGCACTAGTACTGCGCAGGTGGGCAATTGCTGACGGTCTGGGACACACCCCTAGAAGTGGTCCGGAGACATGCCATCACAATTTTGATCCTCCACGGAAGGGATGGCTCTCCCGCTTCGGTGATCTCCAGAGGTATAAGGGAGGGGATTGGGAATAAATAAACCTCGCTCCCTCGAAGGCGAGCTATTTAGTGGCTTGCGGGAGACTGAGACTGACTTCTTAGTTTGTTTCAATGGTCAAAAATAAAAAATTATTCAATTTCAAAGTTTTTTTTTCTCTTCGAATCTCCATAGATCTCCCACCCTTCCTGCCTTGTCTACACTTATGTATATGCGGATATGGCCTATGGCCGATCCAGGCCAAGACACTTATGCCAACCACGCCAGTACCTACTGTTTATCATGATCAGCCAGCACTAGAGCCCCTTAAATAAAATATATAGGAGCCTTAGCCAGCACGTTATCAAATGATCTTCACATCTTTTATTCCTGATTACAACAGTACGAAATTTCTAAATCCCTTTCTAAAACGTAACTTGGCTGCAAATATATCTAGTAAAAAATAGCTTTAGGGATGAATGATAACTTACATTTTCCCCTATTAGGGAAAATAAGTTGCAGCATCCCTTCCCTTCACTAATCCCAAGTTAATGATGACGGCATTTTTCCATTAAAGTGCCGCTCTCCATCTGGTTACTAATGACGGCTGTAAATTGCCACGGGGTGTGAAGGAAGAAAAATGGTATTTGATGCAAACCGGACGAGAGGGAGTAGAGTGGGGGGATTCCCTTACGTGACTCAGAAGTTTTTTCAACTGTAGCATGTAAGGGAATGTACTCAAAAGAACAGTAAAAGTGAAAAGAGATGATAATATGAAGATTTTTCAAGTGAACTTTGAAATTCCAATTTAATTGGAACGTTTACGATGTGTGTGTTTTAATATGATGTGAATAAAATTTTCTTGTTCTATTATATATCCCACTTTTAAAAAATGCTAAATTTATTTCGTGAAATGAATGAAGAAGATTTCTTAGGGAAGTATTTATTGAACATACTTTCCCTGTACACTAATTTTCCTAAAGATAAAATGAATTAATAAAATAATAATAATAATAATAATAATTTTTTCATTATATTAAATTTTATAATAATTATTAATATTCATCAAATCAGTAAATTTATTATTTTTATGTATTAAAAATTATTAATATTAAACAAATATTTCATTTCATCATATATTGTTGTTTCGTTTTTCAAGTGCTACGATGCTTCATTAAATTTCAGAAAACGTTTACATAGGATTTTATTTTTAAAGACTTTTTTTTAGCTTACATTCTCTGTCATAAACATTCTGCCGAATCCGGGTTAAAAAGGGGAAATAAATTAGAAATATCAGTCCTATCGTTACAAAATCGGTACCAAATGAAAGGGGCGATTTTTCTCAATCCAGGAATGCAAGCAGGTTTTCGACACGACAATTAGATTTTTTTAAATTAACTAAAGTATGAAATTTAGGTGGTCACACTTCATTTTAGTTCCTTTCAGTCATTTTCAGGGGCAGATTATGGCACGGGCCCACGGGGCACTGGCCCAGGGCCTCCAAATTTAGGGGGACCTCATTTCCAAAAATTGAGAAGTAATAGTACAATTTTTTTCGTTATATGTCTATTAAAAACAGAAATTGATTATTTTTTTCTTTCTATATTTTATTAAAGAGTTTAAACAATTATCAAATTTTGTGACTAATTTCCTAAACATTGGTTGGTCAATGTGCTTCAGTTTTTCATTTGTCTTGAACATAAAACTAATGATTTTGTTATAGGTTGCTAAAAAAATGAGGAAATAGAAAGTATAATTGAAGGTAAAATTTAAAAAACGCACTATTTTATTTATTTATTTTTGATTTTGAGAATGGGTCCTTTTGGCGAGCTCTTTAGAGCAGGGTAAAGGAGCATCAGTGCCCCGGGTCTTCAAAAAGCATAGTCGGGCTCTGGTCATTTTAAAAAATACGTGGCTCGTTACAAAATCGGTACCAAATTACAGGGGCAATTTTTCTGAATCCAGGGGTGCAAACAGTTTTTTCACACGACAATTAGATTTTTTTAAATTAACTAAAGTATAAAATTTAGGTGGCAACACTTGATTTTAAACTTATCATACATTTTAGTGTGAATCAAGCTGATAGAAAAAGTCTTTAATTTAAAAAAAAAAAAAAAAAAAAAATATTTTTTTAGCTTCATGAATAAAGGAATAAGTATTCAAAAAAATTGAAGTAATCAGATTAGTAAATATAAAATACTAATGCAAAATTGATTTTTGAATTTCTAAAAATAAATTAATATACTTATAATTAATAATACTATTTTTAAATTTTTATTTTCTCTTATTTATATGTGGCCGAGTTATTGTTTCATATTACTGATTGCTCTCTTAATGTACGTTTTTAAAATAACCATGTTTTTTGAAAAGGAATTAAATATGCTCGCCAGATAATTTAGCGATCTTTTATTATTATTATTATTTTTCCACCAAGGACAACATATATCAAATCTGTTCTTTTGAAATGAATCTCATTCTTCTGAACTGAAATGTTTATGTTTATAATCGAAAATGGAAGTCTGCCATTTAATTTTTCTAGAGCATTGAAATTTAAAATTAAAATTTTATGAATTTGAGTTTGACAGAGAAAATCTAACACACGCAGGCAGTAATATATAAAACTATACCCTAATATGTGGATTAAAATCGGGAGATAATTTTTCTTAATGTTTAAAATTAAACTAATTAATGTTTAAAATCAATCAAATTAGCAATTAACATAGGAAAATTTCGCTTGGCCCCACGGACGGTCAGTGACGTCATCACATCGCTTGCGTAAAGTAAAAAATTCATTTAAAAAAGGTAGTCAATTTCAATTAATTGGAATGCATTATGTTTTTTCTTATATATCTTCAAATTAATTAAATCTTTATAAAATAAGGAAAAAAAAAAAAAAACAATAGAACTCTCATAAATCAAATCCTTTTTACTTTCTCTTACCCATAAGGTAGAGAAAGTATTGTTTTTGGGTCAAATTTTCGAACTCGAGATTTTGTTATATTTACACGTTTTGAGGTCCCCTGAATACGAAAATCATGTTTTTAGCAAATGGTCTGTGTGTGTGTCTGTATGTCTGTGTGTGTGTGTCTGTCTGTTATCAGCATATCTCAAGAACAAATTATGGCAGAAAGTTCAAACTTGGTATTCTAAATGTGTATCATATAGGGACGCGACAGTAAGCTTTTCGTTAAGATCAAGCAAATAGTTCGTGTACAGGGACAATCAAGAGAATTCTAATACATTACGTCTATTTGGGAAATTGCAGGAAAGTAGAGTTTAACGTCTATAGACTGCACTAAACCAAATGAAACGAATATATATTTTTTGTAATAGAGATAGTTAACTGGGAAAAAAAATTTGTGTGTGTAGGAGCCTCGCCTCCCCCCTGGGGGGGAAGTCCCCCCTCGAGGGGAGTAAATTTTCATGATGGGTATCTTTCAAAAGAGCTCGCCAATACCTTTAAAACGAATGGTTGAACCATCGATCTGCGATAATTTAAAGCAAAGTTATCGATTTTTTTTTACTTTTAACGAAAAGAAAAAACTTAGAAAAAAAAATCGTACTTTTTCTTTCTTTCTTTCTTTCTTTTTTTTTTTTTTAAATATTGAGAATAAAATGGACTTTTTTTGGACATTTGGTGTTATACTACTTCTCTAATATGGAAATCGTCTGCCTTAGCATAAAAGATAATTTTTTTTAATAATAATTTTAATAAATTATTTTTTAAAAAGAGAATTATTTTTTAATAACCGAATTAAATTCTATATAAATGTAGGTGCATTAATGAAACGGGGGGTTGAGGGGGGCTCACACAGAACTAATTATCATATAAAACTCTTCAGAAGCCTAATATGAATTGTTTAACATAGGTTTACATAACAGTACTCGTTATCTTACCTATTAATCTGCAAGCTGTATTTATAGTATTAAATTTCAGGGTAAGAGAAAGTCGTGTGAGTGACACACCAGATTATTTAACTTGCGTTTATTTTGAACAGTATAAACTTTTGATCTGTTTATACTGTACAATATAAGTAATACTGTACTATACTTATAAACTTTTGAACAGAAATCTGAGTGCATGAGTGGTAACTCATGCACTCAGATTTCTACCATTTTAATGGCTGTTTTCTCTCTTAGAATAAAAAATCTGTAGACGAGAGTATAGTGATGCTACATTATACAAATTACTGTGTCTATGGTTTTATTTGAGTTTTAAGAAATTGCCAGATTTATATATATATATATATATATATAAATAACAACTTTCTACTTTTAGGTATTTTTTATGTAAAACAATACGTGTATAAAAGGGAAAAATTGGGGAAAATGCATAAAAAATAAACGTATTTTTAAATACTTTCTTGACATCGTAAGAAAATAATTTTTATATTCTACACATCTGGCGAACCATACTTTTCGAATGATACCATTTTCCACCCTCTACTTCCGTAATTAATATGTTAAAAGTGTACCACAAATTTTATGCTTGCCTATTAATATATAGATTTTTTTTTTCCCATGCGTATTTTATTAATTAGATCGTTATCGTATCGTTTCGACAAAATATAATCGTAACTGGACCACGTTAGAAAAATGCTATATAGTTAATTGTACATTTTTTTTGAAAGATGTTCTCATTCTCAAGTCGACCCGACTCGTTGAAAAGTAAACCCTACACGAACCCGACCCGTGAGAGAAAAATGTTTGTCAACCCGATCCAAACCCGACCCGCGGGTCGGGTAAATTTGGGTTACCCGACCCGATGCAGGACTCTATTGTTAGCCTAGCCGTTTGGAGTTTTCTGTGGTTTTCTCCGAAACTAGCGTAGATACGATATAGGACCCCCCTAGAAAGACCACACCGAGGGCACTCCATCTATAGGTCTAAAATAGACAATTGGCCTTATTCTATATGCGCACTCTTATTTATATATGATACAGATTATTGATTTTCGTGTAGAATTTTTTTTAATTGAGATTTTTACTATAACTACATGTTTTGAGCTTCCTTGAATCCTAAAATCAGGTTTTTTGTAGTTTGCTTGTATATGCGTGTATGTGAGTCTGTTATCAACATAATTCAAAAACAAATTTTAGCAGGACGTTCAAACACAATGTTCTAAATTTGTACTATATGGGGATGTTATATGAAGCTGTTTATTGAAAACGAGCGAACAGTTCGTGTACAGGGACATTCAAAAGTATTCAAATACCGCACGTTTTCGGTCGAAATTTGATGTTGCTATACTTTAACATCTTACTAAACAAAATAAAATAAGTATGCATGAACACAAATGCATGTTTCATACAGAATATTGTATGGAAAATGTTCATCATTCGTATTAACCCTTTAACGATCTCGTGTAATTTTTAAGAAAACGGTAAGAAAAAGTGCCTTTTTTTTTATTCAAGAAAATTGTATAAAATAAAGTGTATGAACAATATATGTATTCATTTTTAATTCTTGGAATTTTTTTTTAGCTTGAAATCAAGAAAATTTAATTTTACAGAAAAAACAAAACTCAAGGCTTTTTTGACTGAATGTTGGTTTTCCAGTAAGTAGAAAAAATAAGAGATATGTGTTTTAAACATTAAATCAGAATTTTATGAAAAGAATTTTATGTATAATAAACTGTTCTTAGTTTTGCTATCCGAACTTTCATAAAGATCACTTATTTTCGAATCACTCTCAGATGCATTTATAGTAAAATTAGAATCGAAGTCACTTTGTGATTCATATAATGTACACAATATTAAAAAAAAAAAAATATTTTACCACAGAGCACAAAACCAAATTGCATTCAAAAGCCTAAATGAGCTAAGATTACAAAATAAGTATTAGAAATATTTAAAATTGGATAGTGCTGACAGTTAAAAATAAACCAACTGTCTCAAATTTTATTTTAAATAGTCTGCTACTTCCATCTAGAGTGTAGTAAAGTAAGAAATAAAATGTTTTCAGAGTTCAGTAGCGTTAAATAAAACATCGTGTAATATATGGAGAAAAATACTCAAACACTCTATTATGGTTTTCTCTCTTTTGTTCGTTTAACAACTCCTCTTTCTTTACTTTAACTACAAAACTGTTGATTACTCAATGTTCGGAAAGTCGAGGGGAGTCACTCCAGATTTTTTAATTCAGCTTGAAGATATTCACAGTAATCATTAAAAATCAAAAATACTCTTTATAACTAAATTTCTATTAGGTAAACATACACATTTACAAAATATATTAACAATAATTATAAATTAATTATAAGTTGAAAGATGTATAAGAATAATGTATGAATTTCTACAATACATTGATAATTAATAGGCCATAGGTAAATGCAGCTCCAATTGCCGTAAGAATAAATCCACGTGGAATGTTAAATAAACCGCAAGCGGTAATATAAATAATTTCTTTTTGTTCTATTCTTTTTAGGCATTCAAGCACAGATTGAGGAAGGAATTTCTGCTTCTTATATGCAAGTTCATTAAGTTTATTCTGCACAGTCGTTTCAATTTCAAATAATCTGTCTGGTATCATGGAACTATATACTGCGTACGACACCAAAATAAAAACCCCACTTATAAAATCAAGAGAAAAATCTAAGAAAGAGAGGTAAGTTTTAAGTAATACTTCCGGAAATTTTATTGCCGAAAGTATCGAATTAAAAACACAATTTGAAGCGTAAATTGTTATGAAAAATGTCGTGTAACTTAAAACTTGATAAAGTTTAAAAATCGTCTGATCAATATGAAAGTTACTTTCAGGTGTAACTATGATTGTCTCTGTATTCAAATCACGCAGTTGAATTTGTAGATTTCTGTTGTAAATCCGCAGCACTGCCACAAATTTATAAAATATAATGCATAAAATCAAAGTTATAAGAACTGGATATGAAAAACATATGTACCTGTTTATATTTATTATAAACAAAATTATGAATTTCTAGACTCCATTCGGAAGTTCATTCCGAAATGTCCAGAAATTTACGAATCCACTACTGTCATAAATACAGGGGGTCTACCACGAGCTTAGCGGAATCGTTTCCATGTCGGAGTTTCTCCGATGTGACGTCATATTCCGACAGCCTCTCTTCTTTCGCTAGCACGAACATATCGGATTGCTTTTGCTATCGGAAAAGACCAGTGGAAACCCTCCCAAACTTTCCGTCAGACTTTTTCCGAGTGGAATCAGCATTCCGATAGCATATTAGCAATGGCGTCGTCCATCTTTCTTTATCGTTAGGTGTTGTTTAGTGCTTTGAAAGCTTCAAATTGAAGAGTTCGGCCGTTCAGCGTTCATTTGCAACAAAATACTGCAGAAACGAAGGTATGTTTTATTTTTATTTCTATTTGTAATGTTTAAAGTGGAATAAAAAACGATAAAGATATTTTTTGATCGCATAACAGCATCAAATTTTAATGTATTGTTTTATCTGATACTAAGTTTCCACTAACTTTTAATAATGTTATATTCCGCTTTAAGATACATCGCCGATTATTCAATTTTTAAGTATTAATATGAGGGAAATACTAGTTTGTGTCAGATTTAGGTAGTGAATGTTTTTTCTGTTTAAAATACGTTTCTTAATGACATTGCTAATTTCATATACTTTCATATTTTAGATCATAATGTTACAAAACTGATACTGTAAATAAATTTAGTTTCTGAAAATAATAAAGCATCATTAACTATTCATGTTTTCCCCAAAACAAGATTAAAAAAAAAAAAAAAAGTTTTCTTATATGAAAAGCTGGAATTTACCATACAAAAAAGTCGATAATATTTTAAGTAAAAGGTGTGTATAGTCATTTTTCTTTACATGTTTAAAATGCTTTAAACATTTTACTTCTGCATTTCGTAAACATAAAAAGGTGCTTGTTAAATGAGTAATTTTTCTGATTTGAAAATTTTCAAACCTTTATTGTTTACTTCTGCATTTTGTAGTAAACATAAATAAAGAAGTGCTTGTTAAATGTTAAATGAAAAGTAATTTTTCTGATTTGAAAATTTTCAAACCTTTGTTTACTTCTGCATTTTGTAGTAAACATAAATAAAGAAGCGCTTGTTAAATGTTAAATGAAAAGTAATTTTTCTGATTTGAAAATTTTCAAACCTTCATTGATTTTAAAAGGCAGATAACTAGTATATGCATATTGCAAAAAATAATCTTCACCTCATTTTCCAGTATTAGTTTTGGCTAATATTTAATGTTAAAGATATTTGTTATACAATGAATAAATTGTATTACTGCTTATTTGAGAATTTTCATTTTTTAACAATAAAATTAAGAGTGTCACATTGCATTTTTTCTAAACTGTACAACTAAAAAGTAGCATTAATTTATTATATAGTTTTTACATTTTTGGTGCTAGAATATATTTTCACAACTATACTCCCCCCACCAAATAAATAAAAATGAGAATTAAGAGACCATTTACAAATTCTTAATCAGCCTTGTAAAAATATGACAAATGACAAATTTTACACAGTTACAATTTTTTGCTGTAATTATTTTGTTTGATTGGTATGAAGATGTTTAAAATTTTTACATGAAGCTGTCATTTTAATAGCTAAAAATATAAAACATTAGTTTTTAGCAATATTTGTAAATAACATTATGAAAAAGAAAATTGCATTTAAAATAATATTAGTATCTCTTTAAACCCTGAAGAGGTGAAGATTATTTTTTGCAATATACATATACTAGTTATCTGCCTTTTAAAAAAATTGAAGGTTTGAAAATTTTCAAATCAGAAAAATTACTTCACATTTAACAAGCACTTCTTTATTTATGTTTACAAAAGGGAGAAGTAAAATGTTTAAAGTATTTTAAACGTTTTAACAGTAATGACTTTTTCTTAAAATTAATCGACTTTATCCTATAATAAATTCCAGCTTTTCACATAAGAAAACAAGTCTTTATTATTATTATTATTGTTGTTTTGGTGAAAATATGAATACTTTATTGTACTTATTATTTTCAGAAACTAAATTTATTTACAATATTAGTTGTAATAGTAACATTATGATCTAAATTCTAAAATATTAAAGTACATGAAAACAGCAATGTTATTAAGAAACTTATTTTAATCAGAGAAAAAGTATTTACCATAAACCTAAACCTCAGACAAATAGGATAAACTAATATTACCAAAGTATTAATGCTTAAAAATTGAATAATGAGCGATGAATTTAAAGCGGAATATAACATTATTACAAGTTAGTCGAAACCCAATAAGACAATACAATAGTATTTCATGCAATTACACGACCAAAAAATATCTTTTTCGTTTTTTTATTTCACTTTAAACATTACAAATAGAAGAAATAAAAATAATAAAACATACCTTCGTCAGACACATCACACTTTAGCAAAAAAAGAAAAAAAAAAGTGACACAAATCAAAAATACAGTATTTGAGAAAAATCAAGTACTCGCTATGCTATGATAAAACTCACACAACTGCCTTTCAGGTGAATAAACTGTGAGATAGAGATGTGATATTTCATGTGCATGTTGGAAGAACATAAACTGAAAATTTCCATTCTTTGACACAATGGGGCACCCCCCCCCCCCCTGCAAAATTCTAATAAGCGTATTTTTTTTTTTTTTTTTAACTTTAAAACTATGCTTTCAGAATTTTACTAAAAAACAACTTTTTTTTTCAGGTTGTGCCTCCCCCCCCCCTTGAAATTTTGCAGTTTTTTTTTTTTATTTTATTATTTATTTAAAAATTGATTAAGATTTGCTAATTTAACAATATAATAATTATATTCAAACTTACACATGAAAGAACTTTTTTAGAAAATTTAAGCTTATCTTTACAATTTTTGACAGCTTAAAACAGTATTATACTCACTCTTGTCATGTCAAGAAATACTTTGACGTCAAAAAGCCAATCACAAAGATGTTATATATTAAAAAAATATAAAATTACACATTACCTAATTGTTATTTTCATATTCTGAAAATACGCAACCATTAAATGAGTACTGGTTTTCCAAAATTTTTTTAATTTGAATTTTGAGTTTAAAAATGTGAATTTTCACTAAATGCAATTTTCTCATTTTTGAGCTGCAAAGTAAAATATTAAAAAAAAAAAAAATCACTTTTTGGGAAACGGGTACTCATTTAACAGTTGTCAATTTTCTGAATGTGAAAACGGAATTTAAAAATATCAATTAGGTAATGAGCAGTTCTATAAACAAATTTCACCATAGACTTGCATGGTATTTGGTGACTTGAGACGGGGAAATTGTAAGAGTGAGTAAGCAGCCTTAATGATGCACAACTAAAAAAAATTTTTGATAAATTTATAAATTTCAAGGGGGGACTCTCAACACTCCCTAACATAGTACCTATATAACTACTACTGTTGGTATGCTTATTAATCTTGCTAACACTGACAAAAAAAAAAAAAAATTGCTAAACAATACATTAGTAACAGAACTGTTTTGCAAGAATGGGTTTTAGCGTAGAAATTTTCAGTAGCCTACCTTGAGTCAAGCCTATATATAATGTGTAATATTAATTGTAATTAACTATAAAAAGCTACACCATTCAACCAATTGCTACAAAAATTAGTACGTACATTAATCAGGACAAAATTTAGCTTTCACAGTATCAACAGTACAGCAATGACAGTTCAACTGGATAACTGACTCAAAATACATTAAATAAAAAAAAAACTATTTTAACTTTAACACGTTCATGCTGGCGTGGTCCACCTGTGGCTCACAGCAAAAGTATCCGAGCACTAGCAATAATCCTTGTCCAAAAAACGTACACTTAATACTGCTTTGTTAAATAAATCCTTGTCGAATCATGATCTTAGTCAGTCTAAGAACATGTTTCGATAAGGATTTATTGAACAAAACAGTTTTAAGTATACTTTTTTGATATCGGAATTATTGGCTAGTGCTCAGCTGCTTTTGAGAAGAATGCGCCGGCGTGAACATGTTAAAATTATTAAAAAAGAAAAAAACAATTTGGAAAAAAATATATATGTGTTCATAAAATAAAAGTGTAAAAAATAAAGTTAAAATGAAATTAAGAAAAATCATGCTGAAGAAATGGAACAGCTTTAGTATAGCTCTTAACCCTTGGTGAAATTGGAACTTGCAACTGAAGTAGCTTTTCACCAAGATTTTTACTTGCAGAGATGCAATAGCTATTTTAATTTATACCCTAATTATGTTAATAACAATGAACCTGCCAATATGAATAAAGTTAAAAAAAAAAAAAAAAAAAATGTCTCACAAAAGAAATTTTAATCTAATTTAGATAAAATGGAGAGTAAGTTTTAATTTTTACACCAACTATGTGAAATGTGCCAGAGCCGAGAATCAAATCAAGCCACGGAGTGCCCGGGTTTAATTCCTGGCTTAGTATTTTTCACATAGCTGGTGTAAAAATCAACATTACACTCCACTATATAAATTGAATATTCATGGTAGATGAATTAATGAATTAAATTTCTAAAGTGGAATTTTAATCGTTGTACTGTGTACATTTGGTTCTGTTCAATAATGAGTTTGCCGACCACTGGGTTAGGGTATTCAGATGTGTCTTTTATTTTATTTTTTCTTGTTTATAGCTTGATAGTGGTTGCTGCAATACAAAATTTTATGCATTGCTAGGTTGGGGTATTCAATAATGTTTCTTTTTTTGGTTTTGCTGTAATATGAATGCTACAATACAAAAATTCAACTTACACACTGGGAAAGGGAAGTAAGAAGCGGGTAAGTTGCTGCCGAAGGTGGTGGGGACCCGGACTCCTCACATTCAGAGCGAGAAAAAACTCTACCGAAATAGCGAGAATTTAGGTTATTAATAATGATATGCAATTTTGACAACTCATTTAAGTATAATGTCCAGCGAAGCGGGCAAAGCCAGCAAGTATATACATATAGAAGAAAGTAAAAACCCTGTTAATATTTTTACTTTCTTCTATATTCAATAGAAGAAAGTATTGGATTCGTAAAATTTTAGACGTCGGGTTTTTGATGGATTTACACGTTTTGAGAGCTGTAGAACACGATTTAACCATTTTTAGAAAATGTCTGTCTGTGTGTGTGCGACAAAATTTTTTGGCGACTGTATCTCAGGTACTACTGCACAGAATTTCATAAAATTGGTGTGTAGTTACACATTGATATAAATTAGGGCCTATCAACTTTTGGTCAAAATTATCCAACAGCTTGCGTCACCATCCGTCTTTTTCTAAATTTTTAACATTGTGGTATAGGACAAAATTTTGTATAAATGTGCATAAAGAGAATTATTTTTTAATAATCATTATGATATTTAAAAGAATTATTTGTAATAGAGATAGTCAAATGGGGAAAAAAAATTGTGTATGTAGGAGCTTCGCCTCCCCCCTGGGAGAAATCCCCCTCGAGGGGAGTAAATTTTCATGATTGATGGGTATCTTTCAAAAGAGCTCACCAATACCTTTAAAACGAATGGCTGAACCATCAATCTGCGATAATTTAAAATAAAGTTATCGATTTTTTTCATATTTAAAAAAAAAAAAATGTAATATTGAGAATAAAATTGACTTTTTTTTTTAATATTTAATGTTATACTACTTCTCTTATATGGAAATCATCTACATTATCATGAAAGATAACTTTTAAAAATTATTTTTACTGACTGAATTTGTATAGGAAAATATAGAAGAAGGTCGTGGTGGCCACAACATACTAGTTTGTGATAGGTTATAACTTTGTAAATTTTAAATGAATTATTCTTTGAAAATTTTTATAATAATATAGTTAACTTTTGATATAATGTCTCGGATTGAATTGTTTATTTCTGATGTATTTAGATCACTAATTGCCCATAGTGTAGCGCTAGTGCAATGCAAAACACATTTAACTTTAATCTCGTATATTTATTAAATTTTGTGATTTTAAATGTACTATTCTTTTTAATTTTGTCCTCTAAAAATTTTTTTTACCGTACACAGTAAATTGTTTGGTTCACCGAAAAATGTGCTTTTTTATGTAGACGATCAATGGTTGCAATTGAAATACAATGGAAAATATTGCCACTATGGCAAATTTTGAAAAAATTGCGAAATGGCACTCCTAAACTAGATTCTCCCCCAAATTATTTTTCTTTCTCAAACAAAATGCAAAAAAAAAAAATAGATGTGTATTGCACATAACATGTCGTGTTTATAACAAAATATAAATTTATAACTTTCATTGTTTGATTCGATATCTCTTGAATAAACATTAAACTAAGTGAATTTACAAGTTCAAGACTTGCAAAAACAATTATATTGTCATTAATATTGTTATATTAATGAGGTGATTAAAGAGCAATATATTATTACATAAGGACTGTTTTTATCAGTTTCAGTATAAGTTGTTAAAATTTCTTGTATTCCCATTAATTTATGTACTTAAGTTTATACCATGTGTTTAATTTTCATCAATAACCCCCCTTACACAATTACTAATTTTTTTTTTTTTTTAAGCTTCAGGAATATACTTTAAAAAAAATATGTTGATATGAAGATATTTTTTACTTTGGATTTTACGTTTTAAAAAAGTAAAAAAAATTCGTTGGAACTTGAAAGTATACTAAGTTTTGGCTCACAGAGGGCAATTCGATGTGATAGTTTTTGTTAACATTTAAAAAAATATGTAAACAAATGCTGAGTTATACAATTTCACTCAAGTTATTAAATTCCCCTTTATACAGATTGTTTATATATATATTTAAAGAGTATATTAAAGTAGTGTAAGTTAAAAAAAAGTGGCCCTTAAATTTATACAAATAGGTTTAAAACTGAAAAATGAGATAAATTTTTCCATAAAATAAAATAAATCTTAACCTGAAATAGTGTTATGTGCAGTATTTCAATCGGTATTTAAAGGCGTTGAAGGAGTAATATTTTTAAACAAATAGGAATTGAAATATTCATAGTATTTAGTTGACTCAGCTGTTTACAAATTATAAAGTAATAGTTAATAAATCTAACAACAAATACATTTTACAGCTTCTTATCGACAGTCAAATCAAATGCTTTCTTTCTTTTTACATTGTGTATTCTCACAATCTTACTTCATTATGATATATATATATACATATATATTTAAAACATACTGAATTGTATTATTTTGTTATCTAAGGAAAGTTTAAAGGAAAAGTAACGAAAGAAATGTCAACAAAACATTTAAAACATCGAAAAACGTACGCGAGAGAAAAATGTAAACATGAAGCTATGATGCCACACGCTCGCGTTATTAGAAAATATTTGCTTTTCTGTGATTGGTCGATTCAATCCGATGCCGACAGTTTTCATTTCGCTCTATAAGAAATCCGAAGGGCGTTTCCGATGGTGTGATGCTAGCGCTTAAAATTCATATCGGAATGTTTTTGGTGGAAACTCGCATTTCCGATGTCGGAAAGTTTCCACGTGGAATTCATTCCGATGTGTTGGTGCTAGACCCCCAGATGAGGATTTGAAAAAGAATAATTAAGAAGAAATGAAGAGCCAAAAATAAGATTTTGACAAAAGTTAAGAATTTTTGAGCAACATTATATTGTGTTCGATAAGTGAATAATTTTAATAATAATTTAAATATTGTTTTTCTTCTAGTTAATAGCGAATACCATATTAATAATGAGTTTATAGCTTGAAAAGTGAAGGATGTACCTGCTATGTACGACCCTTCAATGCTTAATTATAAATTCGCCAAAATGTAATGAAATGTTGAAAGGCAATAGAAAAATGTTATTAGAATTGAAAAACATCTAATTTGTAAAACAGTTGTCTTTCTTGGGCCAAAGACTCCAATTATGAATGACAAATTTAGTAACTCTTGATCTTTTAACAACATTTTAATTTGCAGCTTCTTCAACTCCTTTCTTTAAATCTTGATTTTTCTCAAGTTTTCCAGTTCTTTGTTGGGTTTGTAAAATTTTCTATTACCTTTTTCTTTCTTTTTCAATTATTATTCCCAGCTGAAATTAAAGGTTTTGTTTTAATTTAACAATGCAGCATCTTTTTTATTTTTTTCATAAACATTAACGTCTTTCAGTAAAATATTTTTTTAAAGAATAATTAATTATATGCTGAGATCATAGATATAGTAATAAGACATAGATTGGTCAGCGAGAGGGAATATATATATTATACTAATATTTATAAATATATATTATAGTATATATTATAATATTACTATAATATATATTATTATATATTATATATATTATAGTAATATTTATAAAGTCAAAAAATAATTGCTTCATACTTAATAATTTTTTGATATTAATGTATTAAGCCTAATTCAGTTTGAAGATAGTCACAGCAATCATTAAAAATCAAAAATACTCTTTATAATTAAATTTCTATTAGGTAAACATACACATTTACAAAATATATTAACAATAATTATAAATTAATTATAAGTTGAGAGATGTATAAGAATAATGTATGAATTTCTACAATACATTGATAATTAATAGGCCATAGGTAAATGCAGCTCCAATTGCCGCAAGAATAAATCCACGTGGAATGTTAAATAAACCGCAAGCGTTAATATAAATAATTTCTTTTTGTTCTATTCTTTTTAGGCATTCAATCACAGATTGAGGAATGAAGTTCTGCTTCTTATATGCAAGTTCATTAAGTTTATTCTGCACAGTCATTTTAATTTCAAATAATCTTTCTGGTATCATGGAGCTATATACTGCGTACGACACCAAAATAAAAACCCCACTTATAAAATCAAGAGAAAAATCTAAGAAAGAGAGGTAAGTTTTAAGTAATACTTCCGGAAATTTTATTGCCGAAAGTATCGAATTGAAAACACAATTTGAAGCGTAAACTGTTATGAAAAATGTTGTGTAACTTAAAACTTGATAAAGTTTAAAAATCGTCTGATCAATATGAAAGTAACTTTCAAGTGTAACTATGATTGTCTTTGTATTCAAATCACGCAGTTGAATTTGTAGATATCTGTTGTAAATCCGCAGCACTTCCACAAATTTATAAAATATAATGCATAAAATCGAAGTTATAAGAACTGGATATGAAAAACATATATACCTGTTTATATTTATTATAAACAAAATTACGAATTTCCAAACTCCTTTCGGAAGTTCATTCCGAAATGTCCAGAAATTTACGAATCCACTACTGTCATAAATACAGAGAAGGACTTGAAAAAGGATAATTAATAAGAAATGAAGAGCCAAAAATAAGATTTTGACAAAGGTTAAAGATTTTTGAGCAACATTATATTGTGTTCGATAAGTGAATAATTTTAATAATAATTTAAATATTGTTTTTCTTCTAGTTAATAGCGAATACCATATTAATAATGAGTTTATAGCTTGAAAAGTGAAGGATGCACCTGCTATGTACGACCCTTGAATGCTTAAATATAAATTCGCTAAAATGTAATGAAATGTTGAAAGGCAATATAAAAATGTTATTAGAATTGAAAAGCATCTAATTCGTAAAACAGTTGTCTTTCTTGGGCAAACGACTCCAATTATGAATGACAAATTTAGTAACTCTTGATCTTTTAACAACATTTTAATTTGCAGCTTCTTCAACTCCTTTCTTGAAATCTTGATTTTTCACAAGTTTTTCAATTCTTTGTTGGGTTTGTAAAATTTTCTATTATCTTTTTCTTTCTTTTTCAATTATTATTTAATTTAACAATGCAGCATCTTTTTTTTTTCATGAACATTAACGTCTTTCATTATTATTATTTTTTTTAAAAGAATAATTAACTATATGCTGAGATATCAACAAATCATCTTTTATCGATTAGTAATACATTCTACGATATTTTAACCGATTTAGATTGGAGAATTATTTTGTTTATCAAGGAAAAAACAAAGTCATAGCTTTAAATTTTCATTACATTAGAAAATTAGACATTGTTGTAAGAAATTTATCATTTTTTAATCATTACTAATATTTTAGAAATCCTTGAAACAGACACAATTTTCCGAATATTTTCTGCATCTTTAATTTTGGTAATTTTCAAAGCATTAAACCTTTCTCGTTTATTATAACGTTTTTAGTTGGAAGAATGAAATAATTTCGTTTTTTAAAAAGAAGGCACAATTAAAGCAAAATACATAATGCATCACAATTAGGAGCCAATTTTCTTGGTTGTACACTTTTAGTCTCGTTAATTTTTTAAACCTAAACAATATTATATTACAACACGAAAGATTTCTAAAAAAAAATTTTTTTCTTTGTAAAAAAAAACTTTAAATATGATATTTTATGAATACTTCTTGATACGACTTTACCCCGTGTTCTGAAAACGAAATTTAATAATATTTTTAACGGTTTGAATTAGATAGTTTGATTTGATAAACAAAATACCTCAAGGGTTTGAATAAACTAATTTCTCGTTGCTTGGAAGCATTCAACCTTTTTCAGAAAAACAAAGTTTTACTTTAAAGCAAAATCGTGTTTTAAGCTTTTATTTATTAATGAACATCAATTTTGCAGTAAATTTCTAATGATAACACATTGCGTTATTTTAGATAAGTGTATTTAAGTGATAAAAGCAAATAATTTTTGGTGGTTAAAACATGAACAATTTTGTATTTGTTGGTAGGTAGCTCCATTATCTATAATAAATATTGTTTTTATAGTTGTTAGATAAAAGAAAAAAAAATGTTAAAATATATTGAAAAGTTAAAATGTCCAATATAAATAAATATGTTGAACAACTTTTGCGTCTAGAAATGTTTTGAAATACATCTAAAACAAAGCAATATTATTTTATGTTAATGCATTATTGTAATCATATTCTGATATGTTTATTTGGCATAAAAAGATGAATATTTATGGATTTCTAAATAAGCAAAGTTATGATATTTATAATGAAAATTTCAAACGAGCTAAAAACATGTAAAAGATGAAATATTTTCAGCGTAGTAAATGTTTTTAAAACATGCATTTTAAATAACTCATAGAAACTGAAGCAAACAGAGGGAAAAACAATCTGGTGTATCACTCACATGACTTTCTCTTACCCTGAAATTTAATACTATTAATACAGATTGCACATTAAAAGGTAAGATAACGAGTTCTGTTATGTAAACCTGTGTTAAACAATTCATATTAGGCTTCTGAAGAGTTTTATATAGTAATTAGTTTTATGTGAGGGGGGCTACCGCCCCCCTCAACCCCCCGTTTCATTAATGCACCTACATTTATATAGAATTTAATTCGGTTATTAAAAGATAATTCTGTTTTTAAAAAATAATTTATTAAAATTATTATTTAAAAAAATTATCTTTTATGATAATGCAGACGATTTCCGTTTTAGAGTAGTAGTATAACACCAAATATCCCAAAAAAAGTCCATTTTATTCTCAATATATAAAAAAAAAAAAGGACGATTTTTTTTTCTAAGTTTTTTTTTTTTTTTTTTTTTTTTTTTTGTTAAAAGTAAAAAAAATCGATAACTTTGTTTTAAATTATCGCAGATCGATGGTTCAACCATTCGTTTTAAAGGTATTGGCGAGCTCTTTTGAAAGATACCCATCATGAAAATTTACTCCCCCCCAGGGGGGGAGGCGAGGCTCCTATATACACAATTTTTTTTCCCCAGTTAACTATCTCTATTAAAAGTTAGTTAACTATCTCTAAAAAAATTATCTTTTATGATAATGCAGACGATTTCCGTTTTAGAGTAGTAGTATAACACCAAATATCCCCAAAAAAGTCCATTTTATTCTCAATATTAAAAAAAAAAAAAAAGGACGATTATTTTTTCTAAGTTTTTTTTTTTTTTTTTTGTTAAAAGTAAAAAAAATCGATAACTTTGTTTTAAATTATCGCAGATCGATGGTTCAACCATTCGTTTTAAAGGTATTGGCGAGCTCTTTTGAAAGATACCCATCATGAAAATTTACTCCCCCCGAGGGGGGACTTCCCCCCCCCCAGGGGGGGGAGGCGAGGCTCCTATATACACAATTTTTTTTCCCCAGTTAACTATCTCTATTACAAAAAATATATATTCGCTTCATTTGTTTTAGTGCAGTCTATAGACGTTAAACTCTACTTACCTGCAATTTCCCCCATAGACGTAATGTATTAGAATTCTCTTGATTATCCCTGTACACGAACCATTTGCTTGATCTTAACGAAAAGCTTACTGTAGCATCCCTATATGATACACATTTAGAATACCAAGTTTGAACTTTCTGCCATAATTTGTTTTTGAGATATGCTGATAACAGACAGACACACAGACACACACACAGACACCCAGACCATTTGCTAAAAACATGATTTTCATATTCAGGGGACCTCAGAACGTGTAAATATAACAAAATCTCGCGTTCAAAAAATTGACCCAAAAACAATACTTTCTCTACCTTATGGGTAAGAGAAAGTAAAAAAGAAAGAAAGAAAGAAAAATGCACGAGTAATATTTAAACATAGTCGAAAATTTGTTACTTTTCATCACTGAATAGTATACACTTTTTTTTTAGGGTGAGTGGGTGGAAAAGTTACATTTTACTTGTCTTTATTTAACCCTCGCTTTCCCAAGATCAAGGCGTTACTGCAGAAAAATTGTTTTTTCTGGTGCCGCTTGGCAAGCTTGGCGAAAATTACCAGCACTGCACTTTTTTGTATGGTTTAGAAGTTGCAACATTCAACTGGTTACGTTTGCTATCTCGGGCGAATTAGCGCACTTTTTAAACGAGGCGGGTTTAACTAAATTTCAACTTAAAAATGGGGTCAAAATGACCCCATCTTGGGAAAGCGAGGGTTAACAACTCCCAATTCAAACTCAAAATTTAAATTCAGAAAATTTAAGTAAAGGCCAATGACTAATGATTCTTTTACGGTGTCAAATTAAGAGTAAATACAGAAAGTTAAGTAAAAAATCTTTATATTCGATATTGAGAGCCCGCTTCACTTACTTTCGCTGGAAGCCCAAGCCAATGTTATTCTATGGGAAAATTTATTTACTTATAACTCATTAACTAATACATATTTTTAAATTCTGTTTTCACATTCAGAAAACTCACAACTGTTAAACTAACGGATGTTTTTTTAAAAATGAATTTTTTTAATTTTTGACATTTTCTTTTTAAACTGTAAAATGAAAAATTCCACATATTGAAAATTCGTATTTCACGGTTGGGTCAAATCAACACAACTAAAAACCTGACCCCTCTCAGATTTTTATGAAATTGGGCTCACTTATTTGTTCTATTGAGAAATGAATGTATACCAATTAATAAGTCCCTATCACTTTTAGTTTTTGATATACAGGGCTGGAAAAATGGGTGAAAAATGCAAAATTTTCAAAATTCGTCTGTTACAAATGTACCCACATTTTGTTTTCTAATTGATAAAAAATTGGTATCATTAGACAACGTATAATACAGGATTTCAAATGATATATCACAAGTATATATTAATAAAAAATGTTCATTTTAAGGTCAAACATTTTGACCTGTGACCTTCAAAATTTCAAAAAGTACATATTTAATTTCCTTTTTAAAAATTGGGCCGCGGTAGCGCAGTCGGTAGAGCGTCTGGCTCGTATTTGGAAGCTTGCGGGTTCGGTACTCGAGCCGGCCAAAGACCGTCGTGTACGCTAATGGTGGCTGGTGCACGTAAAATCTGTCGTGGCCGCAACGTCTTCCATGTTCCCATAAAAAATTATACCTCTGGGGGTCACCGAAGCGGGAGAGCCAACCCTTCCGTGGAGGATCAAATTTGCGATGGCATCAAAATTGCGATCCATACCACCTCTAGGGGTGAGTCCCAGACCGTCACCAATTGCCCATCTGCACAGCACTAGTGCTATGTAAAGCCCAACCAACCAACCAATCTTTTAAAAATTATATGTTATTTTTACATTTAATATCTATAATTTCTGCAAACTTCAACATGGAACGGCCATATGATGCTGAGTTATAAATTAGTATGCAACCCCAAATCAGTATTTTCACACTAACATAAAGTAATTTTTACCCATATTTTTTTCCCTGAGAGCTGTAAGATTGGTATCATTACAAAGTTTACAATACCATAGATATAATATTTGTATAGATCTATCATCCCCGCGTTAACAAGCAAAGATTTTTTATGCCGAAAAAGTTTTTTGGCATCAGTCTAGTTAATATTCATATTCCATTAAATTCCTTTTTAAAGTTCAACTGAAAATCCTATCAACTTGAACAAGAAGAGTGTCACCCATATTCGGGTGACGGGGCTCCCACGGAAGCCTACTGACGCGGCGACGAATGCGTTAAATATCAATGTAAAATAGTAGCGGAATGATGCAGTTTGGAAACTGACACCAAATGTATGCATTTTCTTAAAGTAGACACCAAACAAGCAGAAAATAGACTGATTTACGATGAAATAATTATGTATTTAGGAAATCTTCTTTGAAAAATTTGCAAGTTGTGCCTATTAACTGCGAAACAACTGCGTATTTCTGCAATAGGCAACAACAACAACAGCAAAAAAAAAAAAAAAAACTGTATTTTTGCTGGTAGTTATCATTAAAGTTAAAGTATCTCAAAGATCTGTAAAAGAATCCCGCATTTTATAAATACGCTGAAAAAAAAAAAAAAAAAAAAAAAAAAAAAATATCGTATTTTTTAATTTGAATAGGAAATAACGCAGAACTTCCATAGATTTTCATAAAAGTGATAACATTGTAACCCAAAGTAATGTTAAAGTAAAGGATGTCATGTCTATTTTTTTTTCTTTATTATGTGAGTATACATTATGTCATTAGTAATGTTTTACAGTATTATTAAGCGATTAATGCTAGTTGCAAAGATGTGCATTTAAACATGCATTTAAAGTTGAAAAAAAATAAATAAATAAAAAATAAAATAAAAAATGTTGCTATTTTCAAAACGTTGCTCTCCTGCTCTTTATCTCCAGGGTACAGATTTATGAAATCTTCTTTGAAAGAAAGCGTAATTTTTGTCGATTAGCGGGAAAAACAATTGTTTATTTTAGCATTTGTCGGCGTAATACACCCCGCGACAAAAATATAGGTACAAAGGGTTTTTTCTTTGATTTTTCATAAAATAACATTATCTAAATTGTGCTTATCATTTATTATTATATCATAAAATAACACTATTCCCGGACTAATTTTTGTTTTAAGACTAATTTAGAAAAGTTTTAAGACTACAATTTTTCTAATTTAAGACTACACTCCGCGACAAAAAGATAGGAACAAAGAGTTTTTTTAATTTTTTCATAAAATAACATTATCTAAATTGTGATGATCCTTTATTATCATAACAAAGTATTATCATAGCAAAAACATATTAAATATTTGAATCATATTCAAAATATTCATATTCAAAATAATCATATTAAAAAAAAAAAAAAAAAAAAAAAAAACTTTTGTTCCTATTTTTTTTTTTTTCGCGGTGTGTAGTCTTAAATTAGAAAATTTTTAGTCTTAAATTTTTTCTAAATTAGTCTTAAAACAAAAATTAGTCCGGGAATAGTGTTATTTTATGATAATAATAAATGATAAGCACAATTTAGATAATGTTATTTTATGAAAAATCAAAGAAAAAACCCTTTGCACCTATCTTTTTGTCGCGGGGTGTATATATACATATATATGTATGCATTTGTCTAGTTAATATAATTTTCGTGCTTAACTGGTAGTAACCATAAATAAACTAAAAAATAATAAACAACTTCGTTAGAATGTTTAGGATCTCTGAGTCAGAATACTAGGTAAAGAGAATGTACAGAGCTCTGACGTTTGCTTTTAAATTTAGAAATAACTAGTATGCTGTGGCCACCACAAGACTTTCTTCTATATTTTCCTATACAAATTCACTCCGTAACAATATTAAAAAAAATACGATTTTTTTCTAAGTTTTTTTTTCGTTAAAAGTAAAAAAAATCGATAACTTTGTTTTAAATTATCACAAATTTCTAGTTCAACCATTCCTTTTAAAGGTATTGACGATACCTTTTGAAAGATACCCATCTTGAAAACTTAGCACCACCCTCACCCCAAGGGGTGGGTGGGTGGGGTGGGGAGAACCGATGCCCCCACATGCACAAAATTTTTTCCCAAGTTAACTACTACTATTATCAATAATTCATATTAATTTTACAATCACAAGTTAAAAATAACTCTCATTATGTACATTTATACAAAATTTTGTCATACACTGCCATGTTAAAAGTTTACAAAAAATGCGATCACAGCGCCACCTGTTGAGCGATTGATCCCCAATTCTAATCAGCACCAGTTTATGTCAGGGTGCAACTAAATACCAAGTTTGGTTAAATTTCATTCATTGATTCGTGAGATACCGCGTCCACAAAATTCGTGATACACACACACACAGACAGAGACATTTTCTAAAAACTATCAATTCGTGTTCAGGACATCCCAAAACGTGCAAATCCATCAAAAAACGGAGGTCAAAAATTTTCACGAATCCAATACTTTCTCTATATTACTTATCCCTACAGTGCATACTGTAGCCAATTGGCTACAAACTCTTTTTTCCTCTCTAACATATTCAATTCATGTAGCATCTCGGCAACACTGTGCTTTCCGGCTTCAAAATACTCCAATTAGCGATTTTCGTTCATGAAACAGATCATAGATAGCAGTAACAACCCGATGGTTGAAATCAAAGTACGACTTTTGCAATCACAATTTTTTTCTGGCAAAGGCTGACTTCATTCTTCTAAAATATCATTAAACATGCAAAAAAAATATATAAACGAAAATATATTTTGTTTAGAGAATATATATTTTTAATTTTAACTTGTATTTAACAACAAAATTTATAATAATAATTTTTTACGTTCGTTTTTAGAAATGTTGCCATTTGGCAACACTATGAAGAAAGCTTGATTTTGCTTTTGATTATTTACGTTCTGAGTTCGATGCAGTAAAAGCTTTTGATTACAATTTCGTTTAGTTCTTTAAAGTTTTTCATGAGTATTTTTATTCTGTGTTCTTATTTCAATGTTTGTATCGTAAAAACGTCATTATGTCGAGTGTATTTTTTAAAGATAAAGACGGAAAAATAAAACCTTTAACTGAAGAAATCTGGAATGCACTTTCCATTGCCAGTGACTTCTCTGATGATAGTGATAAGGACCCAACAGTTGATCCGAACATTCTTTTCGATGACTTAGACACTACTGACGATGATCCGGAGAGTGAGCGTGATATACAAGCGGATGAAAGTGCTGGTGAAAATGATTTGAACATCGGTGCAAACTTAGATGTAGTTATCCAGCCATCCACATCACAACAAAAACCAACAAGTAAACGCAAACTGAAGAGAACTTTGCTTTGGAAACATGAAAATCTGCAAATTGAATCTGCAGTTTTGCCTTTAGAAACACCATTCGAATTTTTTTCATACTTTTTTCCACCTGAACTGTTTGAATTTATCGCTGAGCAAACAAACCTATATAGTGCTCAAAAACGTGTTGAAATTCCACTTACATTGCACTCTACTGATATAAGGAAGTACCTAGAAATTTGTGTTTTTAGCAGCGGTGCAAACTTAAAAAAATATGAGACTGTTTTGGAACCCTAATGTTGGTATTTCTCTTGTTAGTCGAACAATGACTTTGAATACATCTGAAACTATTCGACAATTTTTGCATCTCAATGATAATACTTTGTGTTCTAGTGATGACAAACTGTACAAGTTGAGACCGATAATTGATGCCCTGAAAAAAAAGTTTTTATCTATTTCAATGGAAGAATCCCTGTGTGTGGATGAGCAGATATGTGTGACAAAGATCCGCCATCACATGAAACAATACATTCCAAAAAAAAAAAAAAAAAAAAAAAAAAAACCCGCACAAATATGGATTTAAATTGTTTGTTTTAGCTGGTATGTCTGGTTTCGCATACAATTTCGACATTTATACCGGGGCTGAAAAAAATGCCATTAGTCTGCCGAACGAACCAGAAAACTTAGGGGTCACTGGTTCCGTGGTAGCTAGGCTCATCCGCCCGGTTCCTGAACACAAAAATCATAAATTATACTTTGACAACTTTTACACATCTGTGCCGTTATTGACATTATTGAAGGCAAAAGGAATTCTTTCGCTTGGTACTGTACGAAGAGATAGAGTACCATCTTCCAAAATACCACCTGATAAGGAATTGAAAAAAAGCAAACGTGGAAGTATTTTCGAGTATGTTACGGATGTGAAATATCAAATCAGCATGATAATAAAACTGTTTTGGTGCTTTCAACATTTGCTGGGACAAGTCCTGTGAAAGATGTCATACGCTATGACAGAAAAGAAAAATGTAGAAAAAGTGTTTCTTGTCCTCATGTAATTCACGTGTATAACAAACATATGGGTGGAGTAGATCTTCATGATAGTTTACTTGGGAGATATAAAATTACCATGCGAACTAGAAAATGGTACTTTAGACTATTTTATCATCTTATCGATCTTACTATAATAAACACCTGGTTACTGTACAAGCGGGCACACCTTAATAGGCATTTGAAATTGATAGAGCTTCGGCTTGAGGTTGCAGAAACCTTGTGTTCTATTGGGGAGATGAAAACTTTAAAGCGAGGTTGACCATCGAATGAAGTTGAGACTGACTTAAAACGACTGAAGAAGCCTAACTGCAAGCAACTTCCCAAAGAAGTTAAGTACGACAGATTCGATCACTGGCCTGAACATTTAGATTCCAAGCAACGTTGTAAATTTCTCAACTTTAAAGATTTTACTAGAGTTAAATGTATGAAATGCTTAGTTCCTCTATGTTTCAACCAAAATAATAACTGTTTTGTGTCATACCATACAAAACCATAATGTTTAATAATAAAAACTAACTGGTAAGTACTATTGCTAAATATCTCACGCTTTTTTATTTATGTGTAATTATTATTTCAATAAAAACATTGCAGATTAGCCTAATTAAAAAAAAAATCCTATGTATTGAAAAGTACAAGCTTAATTTACAGTGTTGCCATATGGCAACAATTAAAAAAAATTAAATTAATTAAAAATGGCAATCACTGGAATTTTTTTAATATTTTTACCTTACTATGTGGCTATCACAGAAGCAAATATATTTTTCCTGGGAAAATAGAAAAAATCATGCATTGCAGGGTTAAAGAAGAAAGTAAAAAGGTAAAAAAAATTGCCCATTGTTCACGAATAGGTTACAGAAAGCCGTTCAATCATGCATTTCTGCAAAATTATTCTGTATTTTGGTCTATACAGGGTTCGCATGGGTGCGACCTGAATTCTTATAAGCATTTTATCTTTACTACTATTTTAAAATAAATTTCTTCGTAAACGTACATTGCGTTTTTAAGAAGAAATTTATTTGATGATTTTAAAAAGATTCTGTAACATATTGTTCATTTAGATAATAAGCTGAAAAAATTACTAAACAACAGTAAGTAAGCTAACAAGGAAACATTCAAAAGGTGTCTTTTTCAAAAAACATTGAAAAAAATATATATATATATATATGTGATTCTACTCTTCATAAAACACCAGAAAGTGAAAATATTATCGGCTGAAATGAATTACAGCGACCACAAAAAATTATTAAAATTAAGTATATTTGGCGATTTCACACTGTTAGGCGATTGATTTTGAGTACGACACGGAGAAGGAAAACACGGTTCTGTTCGCACACATCAATCTCGGTGCTAGCAAACTTATCGCCTAACAGCGCTAAATCGCCAAAAATGCTTAATTTTGATAATTTTTTGAGGTCGCTGTAATTCATTTCAGCCGATAATTTTTTCACTTTTTGGTGTTTTATGAAGAGTAGAATCACATATATTTTTTTCAATATTTTTTGAAGACGACACCTTTTGAATGTTTCCTTGTAAGAAGAAAATTATTAGCTATTTGCGAATAACTAAGCCAAGGTAATTAATATTTTCACTTTTAGCTGAGACATATCTTACGATATAACGATAATATGCGCACCAAGTTTACGACAAAACTGTCATATGTAAGTGCGGTGATGCGATTAAATAAATTTGACTTTCTATATAAATATATATTTTTATATCAATATGTAATATTTTTTTATTATCTTCAATGTCTGTACTCTTTTTTAACATAAAAAAAACCTTTTAAAAATTTACTCATTGGTCTTTTAAAAAGAAAGCAATTTCCAGTATATGTTGTTTTAATTCAATAGGACAGAACTTTCCCAACAACCTAATATTTATATCTGAAAGGATGTAATCAGAAGACATAAAATTACCTAACAAAGTAGACATCTAAAAATTTTCCGATGAGAAAAAGCTGATACACATGTAAAGACAAATAAAATAGAATTTACATAGCGAGTTAAAAAAATAAGAAAAAAATCGGTAGGGATATTTTTTGAAACACCAATTTTCGAGATCTAAAACTAACCTACCCAATCCGGATGACTTTTAATTTTACTGTAATAACTATGCAATGCATGAGAAAGGATATCTAAAATGGGTTTATGTAACAATTTTCAAGAAAATAGTTAGAGCCGTTTTTGAAATACCGACGTTTATCAAAACTTGGCATATTTTATGGTTGACCCCAAAACAACAGTTACATACAAAATAATATCTAAAAAGGGGGTTAATACAGCAAGTTTGACAAAAATTCCGTAGAGTCATTTTTAAAGAAACGTACGTACTTACGAGACCTCAAGTTGAGCTACTTACACAGAACGCCTATCAATTTTCCTGAACTAACCAACTAATTCATACGAAAGGGCATCTAACAGAGTGTTTTTAGAGAAATTTTGTAGAAAATCGTTTGAGCTGTTTTCGGGATACGTACTTACTAAATTAGCCCTATTTCTAGTTTCGGATGTACCACTTCCAGTTTTCTAATTTTCACCAAAAGTTGAAAAAATCATCTCTGCGCCAGATCTGCCTCAATTCTGAAGTTTTGTAGTTCTACTTATATTAATTTAGGAGATATGATTGTCAGAAAAATCCCCACATACACACACATATACATACATACACACACGCAGACCAATTGCCAAAAACCACTTTTTTGGACTCGAGAAATCTTAAAATATGTGAATCAGGTGGAAACTCGTTATCGAATTGTCGGACCAAATACAATACTTCCATTACCTACGGCAGTCGGGTAATGAAAATGAAACTGACAAAAAAAAAAAAAAAGACATAAAGGAGAATAATAGCAGAATAAAAATCCTTGAAAGAAAAGTAGCTTTGTTTTGATTCAAACAAGGCAAATCGAATGAATTGAAAAGAGAGAAAAAACAGAGGATAAAGACAAAATTTTCTAAACTAGTACCTGCCAAGTGTAACCACTCAATACAGGAAAAGGGAATAGTAGGTGAAAAATGATGCTTACAGTTTTGCATATTGAGTTATCTGCTAAATTGATGGATAATGAGGGATGTATCTAATGCTTAAAATGTGGATGATGGCTACACCAAGCTTGTTCGTATTGCGAGTAACAAAATGGCATTTTAGTTTATGATTTTGCTTGACGCACAATCATATTTACTTTATATTTCTTTCTATAATCTTGTTTTTCTGTCATTTTTACTTTATTCTATATTCAATAGAAGAAAGTATCGGATTCGTAGAAATTTTCGACCTCAGGGTTTTGATGGATTTACACGTTTTGAGAGCTGTAGAACATAATTTGACCTTTTTAGAAAATGTCTGTCTGTCAGTCCGTCTGTCTGTCTCTCTCTGTGTGTGTGTGACAAAATTTTGTGGCAACTGTATCTCAGGTACTACTGCACAGAATTTCATACAAATTGGTATGTAGTTACACATTAACATAAATTAGTGCTTATCAACTTTTGGTAAAAAATGTCCAACAGCTTGTGTTGCCATCCTGCTTTTTCTAAATTTTTAACATGGTGGTATAGGACAAAATTTTGTATAAATGTGCATAAAGAGAATTATTTTTTAATAATCATTATGAAATTTAAAAGAATTATTTGTAATAGAGATAGTCAACTGGAAAAAAAATGTGTATGTAGGAGCCTCGCTCCCCCCTGGGGGGGGGGGGGACGTTCCCCCTCGAGGGGAGTAAATTTTCATGATGAGTATCTTTCAAAGAGCTCCCTTATACTTTTAAAACGAATGGTTGAACCATCAATCTGCGATAATTTAAAATAAAGTTATCGATTATTTTTCGTTAAAAAAAAATATATATATATACATTATTATTATTATTATTATTTTAAATGTAACAGTGAGAATAAATTCGACTTATATATATATATATATATATATATATATATGTATATATATATATATCTTTATATATATATTTCTTTTGTGCGTGTGTATGTCACTGAACTCCTCCTAAACGGCTGGACCAAGTTTAATGAAATTTTTTGTGTGTCTTCAGGTGTATTCGAGAATGGTTTAGATTTACAATTCAGTTCAATCGGATAATTGGATCAAAAGATATTAAATAAAAACTCCATTTTAACTTTAAAATGATCAAAAAGAAAAATATATTTGATGCCAAAATAAACAAAATTCACGTTTATTTATTTTTTTCCAGAAATAAAATATTTTTAATTTCGCGTGATAAATAATAAAAATTAGAAAAAAAAAATAATATACTATGAAAATATTCGCGTGTAAATAAATATTTTCATAGAGATACTTGGTATTAGCTTAGAAGTTTTATTTAATTTAGTAGTACTTTTCTTTTCTACAGTAAAACAAAATTTTTCGTTTTAATTGATACTTTATATGTAACTTATAAAGGTTCTTTTATGTTTTCACCTTAATTGTAAATAGTAATAATTTCGAATTTATTAGAATTTTTTATTTTTATTTTGTATATATCATAAAACAGTTTTTCTTTTTCTTTTTTTTTTTTTTTTTTTTTTGTATGGAACACCTTTAGTTTGGAAAAATTTGAAATTTGTCACCGAAGTAGTACGGACGTTTCTCACCAAGATCGTCAGTTACGCAGTTGAGATAACCATGTTAATTCATCGCAAAAATGGCCAAAAATATTTAAAGTCGACAAGGGGGGGGAGGTCTATACTAAAGCTGTGCCTTTGTATTTATCTTTATATATATATTTCTTTTGTGCGTGTGTATGTCACTGAACTCCTCCTAAACGGTTGGACCGAGTTTAATGAAATTTTTTGTGTGTCTTCAGGTGGATTCGAGAATGGTTTAGATTTACAATTCAGTCCAATTTATATTGTTTATTTAATTAATTTATCACTTATAAATTGATTGATTTTGGAATGTTTCACATTGGATCCGGCAGACTGCGATACGATCGTAGGATCGAATATTCAATAACACGCAAGCGAAGTAATGACGTCACTGGCCGTCCGTGGATGCAAGAAAAATATTTCCTATGTTAATCGCCCATTGGATTTTTTGTAAAAAATTACTAAAAATCGAGGAAAATTATTTCGCGATTTTAATCCCCATATTTGGGTATAGATATGTATTAGTTATCATGTGCATGCGTTAGATTGAGTTGTTTTTGCTGTAAAATTCATAAAATTTGAATTTTTAATCTCAAAACTCTGTCATCCTTGGCGGGAAAAAAAAATATCGCCATATCATCTGGCGAACATATTTAATTTCTTTCAAAAATAATGGTTATTTCAACAACTTATATTAAGAGAGTAATGGATAATATGAAACAATTTCGTACAATACATATTACGAAAATATACATCTGGTATGTATATTTTCGTATTACGTTTTTGATCGCCAAATAAAAAAAACGCCAAGGAAGACAGAGTTTTGACATTTAAAATTAAAATTTTGTCAATTTGAGAGCAAAATAACTCAATCTAACACATGCATACGATAACCAATACATATCTATACCCAAATACGGGGATTAAAATCGAGAAATAATTTTCCTCGATTTTTAATAATTTTTTATAAAAAATTTAATGGGGGATTAACATAGGAAATCTTTTTCTTGCATCCACTGACGGTCAGTGACGTCACACTTCGCTTGCGTATATTCTATTGTAATTACAGTTTGTCCCGACAGTTGGTGCTGCGATCAAATTCAGGAAAATATTTTGTAACTTCGTGTTATTATTGTTATACAAAAAATTGTGTCCTAATTGAAATATTACATCAAGATGTAATTAGTGTTTGAAGAGTTTTGAAGTGTGCATAAAAAACTATACATTTTGCAAATTTAGTGCGGAATTGGAGTGAGTATGTTATATAATTTTCTATCAAATTTACACGCGCGTTGATTAACAACCACCCTAACCTACAAATCTATTTCTGTAGCAAATTTATTATATTTTATTTATTTATTTTTTGAATGGAACACCTTTAGCAAAATTTAGCGGATCCCTTTGGCAAAATTTGAAATTTGGCACCGAAGTATCTCGGACGCTTCTCGCGAAGATCTTTAGTTCCACAATTGAGATAGCCATTTCAACTCATCGCAAAAATGGCTTGAAATATTTAAAGTCACCAAAGGGGTCCCATACTTTTGTGCGTGTGTATGTCACTGATATTTTATTTATTTATTTTTTGTATGGAACACCTTTAGTATCGGATCCCTTTGGCAAAATTTGAAATTTGGCACCGAAGTAGCTCGGACGCTTCTCGCCAAGATCCTTAGTTCCACAACTGAGATAGCCATTTCAATTCATCGCAAAAACGGTTTAAAATATTTAAAGTCACCAAAGGGGTCCCAATTTGTGGCTTAGATTTAGAAAATCCGTGCTTTTCTCACGGCCAATTATATGTTGCGTGTTCCAGGGTTGGAAAACCTTCGAATTTGTTTGTGTATACTCCTCAAGGATTAACAAAAAGTATTGTACATCCAATGGCATTACGATAAATTAAGTTTTTGTAGATTAAAAAAATATACCTGTTATAAAATAAATTGAGTTTCAACTTTTTCACCTTTAATTAAAACGAGTTTAAGTTTTTATTTAATACGAACTCTACATTTCACTTCGCTCATACTATACACATACTCACATGCATCGATTGATTGAATTGTGATAAATGTACATGTAATGATGTTAGATATTGTAATAACTTTTTGATAAAAATTTTCATCAAATCGGTCCAGATTGTTACAGCTTATTCAAAAAAGACGGAATTTTCATGTGAAATTCGTTGCTATCAGAGATTCCCTCATAAATTGAAATATTTGCCGTATGAAATAAAATTTTGTGCTGTTCGACATTCAGCGGAGGTTTTAAATAACAAGTAGCAAGTAGAAAGTACCAAGTAGCAAGTAGCAAGAAGCAAGTAACGACAATTTCGGTAATTATGTCTTTTACGTTATAATCGGAATTCACAGTCACCGTTCACAGCGCTCCATACCTGTTTCACTTATATACCACATCCTTACACACTTACAATAAGTTAGTTATTTTTTTTCTAGCAAAATATTCTCTAGAAATAATTTATATGACAAAACAACGTTTGTCGGGTCAGCTAGTATATATATATATATATTACTACTTCTCTAATATAGAAATCGTCTGCATTACCATGGAAGATAATTTTTTTAAATAATATTTTTAATAAATTATTTTTACTGAGTGAAGCTGTATAGGAAAATATAGAAGAAAGTCACGTGGTGGAAGAAAGATAGAAGAAAGTCATGAGTTTTTCAAAACATACTAGTTCAGTAAAGTTATTGAAAAACTCATTTTTTTCATTGATATTATAAACCATTCGGTTTTATCACAACGACGGGGGAAAGGCATTTTGCCGAGGTTTAGAAAATAAATAATAATTAAAAAAGTAAACACATCACCACTTTCTAACAAAGAGATTGCTTTTTTAAACGTATAATGAGAGATGCCGACTGGTGTTTGTTTCAAAGAAACCAATATCATTGACTCATCCATTTAACCCCTTAACGCGCGGCGTCCTCGCTGCGAGGACGCAACATTTATGACCCAGCTGCAAAAATTCATCCCGGAAATTTTTTAGCAAAAATTTACGTTTATAAGATATTAGAAAAGGCCAGTTTTTTTAACCTTAAAATTTAAAATTTCTTTTAGTTTAATTTAGTTCATGAATTCCGGTGGCAGTATAATTTAAATGATCGAAATTGTCTTGCGCCGCAAAGGGTTAAATTCAAAGCTTAGAGGGTCTGTTTTACTCCACTTACCCCTAGATAGTATTTTTTTTCTTCCAAAATATTTCATTTGTTTTTCCAAGTCTTTAGTGTTTCTTAACTATCTTCTAAAACACCAATTAGAAGAAACTTAAAAGTATTTAGTTATTTATGAAAATAATAATAATAATAATAATAATTTTTTCCTTGAATGATGTAATAACAAAACTGTTAGTAAATGCTAAAATTTAACTGAACATTTTTTTCACATGACATAAAAATATAAAAAACATAAAAATAAATGATATAAAATTGTCCAGCATTTTTAGTGAACAACAGCAATTATATTCATTATAATGTACAGAATTTAAGTACACTATAAACAAAATGACATTGAATACTTAGTCTAGTACAATTAACAAATTTAAATTCAAATGTGTTTAAAACGGTAAAAATCGATGAAATTTTCTTAAGGGACAACTTCACCTAATTTGACCGCCAGTCTAATCCATAGTTGCCAATATTTTAACCCTTATCGCTCGTATGTCCCTTCTGAGGGGACATTAAAAAATCGAGCCACGCCTTAAGGTGTTCCTCTGCAAATGAAATGTTATTTTTCTAAAATGTGTAACTATAGGCTACTTTTCGGCTACCGGAAAATTTTAACAGAAAGATTTATTTTATTTAATGATGAAGTAAAATAAAACAAATTATTACAATTTTTCGGTAGCCAAAAGGTAGTAAGTTGGAACTATACGTGTGACGTTTTAAAGGAACACCAAAAGGTGTGTCTTACTGTTCAAAATAGGAAAATATGCCGAGCGTTAAGGGTTCATTTATTCCGGAGTATATTTAGCCCCGCCTTTAATCCATACTGTTTTATTTATAAAATATTTTTCTCTAATACATAACTACAATAAAATAAGACAAAATTACTCTTAAGAAAAAAGTAGTATGAAATACAGGCGGGGCTAAAAATGCTCCAAAATAAATTAAAATGTTCGCGTCTCTGGTCTAATCCAGTGTTCCCAACTTTTAAAATTTATCCACGAGCATTTTTAGCCCCGCGTCTTTTTCATACCGGAAATTTTGAAAAATGATTTTCTTCTTATTTTATTGTTGTCACATATTAAAGAGAAATAATGTACAAAATTTCTGGTGTGAAAAGAAGGCGGGGCTAAAAATGCTCGTGAATAAATTATAAAAGTTGGAAACTCTGGTATAATGCTATGTTATTCTATGGAGACATTTATTTTTTAAATAACTGATTACCTAATGTATTTTTTACAATTTCGTTTTCACATTCAGAAAATTCAGAACCAGTAAAATGTTTCACGTTTTCCAAAAATTATTATTTTTGAAATTTTTAATACTTTATTTAAATTACAATGCAGGATGGAAATAGAAAAAAGATGATTCAAAAACTACTATCAAAAACAAAAAAATTATCTTAGAGTCTCCAGTAAAATTATTGAAGCACACATCCACATTTTTCATATATATATATTTAATTTGATCACTAATTTTTATTATTAACTTACTTTTATCTAAATAGAATAAATAATAAGATCATGACTTGACAAATATTTACTTAACAAAATAATATTAGGTTCACATTTTTTAAACATGAATTATTGCTAGTGCTTAAATAGTTTGGCTGCCGACTTGTAGCTCACTACATGCCAAAATAAAAAAGAAATTAACCCTTGTTAATATATACAATAATATATCGAACCTAACTAACCTGAATTTCAAGAAGAATAGATAATTTATTCATGTTATCAGTAGTTCTTGTTATCAGTAAATTATCTTCATTTTGATAGGGATTGTGGAAACAATTCATGTTAAGTGTGCTCACGTTAACAAGGTTCGACTATATATATATATATAAATATAAGTTCATTCAAATATATTCAAATTAATAATAAGCAGGCCATAGGCCAATGCAGCTCCAATTGCCTTCAGAATAAATCCACGAGGTACAGTAAATAATCCGCAAGCAGGCATATACTCAATTTCTTGTTGCTCAATTCTCTGCAGACATTCAAGCACTGATTGAGTAATTAAATGCTGCTTCTTATATGCAAGTTCATCAAGTTTATGTTGTACAGTCATTTTTATTTCAAATAATTTGTCTGCTATCATGGAACCAAATATTGTATACGACGACAAAACAAAAATTCCATTTGTCAAATTAGCACAAAAAGTCATAAAACTGTAGTAATCAGTAAAGAATTCGTCTCTATTTCTCACTGAAAAAATTGAATTAAAAATACGAATTGATGAAAAAATTGTTATGAAAAATGTTGAGTATAGCTTAAAGCTTGATATAGTGTGTAAATAGTATTATATATGCTAAAATAATCATCAATGGTAGCCATGATTATCTGTTTATTTAAATAATACAATTGCATTTTGAGGTTTTCCTGTAAATCTGCAACATTCCAACAAATTTGTGAAATATGATGCACAGAATTGAAGTTACAAATGTCGGAGAAAAATAATAAATATTTTCGTCTATATTTTTCAAAATCAAGATTACGATTTTACAAGCGCCTTCGGGAATTTTCGCATAAAATGTCCAGTTATATACGATGTCTGCCGTATCGGAAACACAGATAATAACTTGAAATATAATGAATGTAAAGAGACATGAAGCAAAAAATAATAATTTAACATATAATAAAGATTTTTGAACTACATTATATAGCTTTCGATAACTTAATAGCCTTAATGTTACTTGGAAAATTTTTCTTCTTTTCATGGTTAGAGACCACCATGTTAAAAATGGCGTTGTATCGTAGACTAAGTAGTATATGCCCCCCACATACAAGCCTTCCTTGATAAGATATAAATCTTGAAAAATGGTACGGATCATTGAGAGGCAGTATACAATTATTAGTAGGATAGAAATTATTCTAATTCGAGAAGTCGAAGAATTTTTTGGGCCATAAATTCCAATTATACTTAAAAAACCTAGTAACTCCTCATCTCTGAACACCATTTTTAATCTGCAGCTTCTTCAGTCAAGTTTCATACAAGAACGGTAGTTTATTTGTAAAGCTGGTATGTTAAGAAAAACACAAACAGATTCATTAGCAGAAGTTTCACTGTGAAAATGTTTCAAAATATCCATTACCTAATGTCCATGAACGAAATTTACTAAAAAAGGTTTTTAATATGGTGAAAAAGTGTTCTTTTATAGTGAAAAGGTATTAGTTATACGATTATAAAATACTCTTATCCTATTGCAGGGATTTCAAAAATAATTACTGTATTAACAGTTAGGTAGATTAACTTAAATGTTTATCATATAATTGTGTAACTCCATGCTGCATCGTGAACATCTTTATTTATTTATTTTTTAATTCCGAAAATGTAAATTTATTAAGTTTTTAATAGAATCAACATTTTCCCATTTGATTCGTTACAAATAAAATAATTTAATATTATACTGGCATACGAATTTATTATTATGAGATTATATTAGTATTGGTTGAAAGTTAAAAGCATTTTTGAAATTTATAATTATTCTTTATTCCGAAAATTTCAGGATACTTTTAGACTTAAAGAACATATATATGCATTTAGTACTATTTAATAATTTGCTTTTCTGTTATTACATTACTATACAGTTTTAAGCAATTTTTTGCAACTTATTATTTAGTTATAAAAAAAAAAAAAAAAAACTCTTCCCGTAAAGTGTTACAAATTATCATTTTAATATTTCCTTTTGTTTGACATATACTGATTTTATTAAATATGTTTCATCGCGTTTAGCGTTTTAATCTTTGAAATGCATTCTTCTAATATACAACATTCAGATCATGTATAGGTATTTGTACTTTGATATTAAACTTAGAAAAATTCAAGGACTTTTAAATGAAATTAGTTTTTTTTTTTAAATAAAGTATTGGAGATTTTTATTTAACTTATAGAGATGTTATAGAAATTTAAAATTTATTGAGATTAAAAAAAAAAAAAAAAAAGTAAGAGTATTATTTTGTTAAAAAAAAAAAAAAAAAAAACTTAGACTCCAATGTTAAAATTGGATTAAAATCTGAAATATATCCAAAAATATTTACCTGAAAAAGAATATTTTCGTCATACCTGAGTATATATATATTCTTTTTTAATTGTATGTTTTAAATTATATATTTTTAAAAGGTATTTGTACATTAGTATATTTAAACTTAAAATTGGAAAGTCATTTAAATTAAAATTAAATTAATTGTTTTTTTTTTTTTTTTTTTTTTTTTTTTTTTTTAATAAAAATTTAAGATTTTTTATTTAACTTATAGAGATATTATAGGGATTTATAACTTATAGAGATAATAATAATAATAATAAAAAATAATGTGAAAGAAAAAGTAAAAATATTTTTAATAATAAAAAATAAACTTCACTGCTAAAATTCAATAGAATTCAATGCTAAAATTGGATTAAAATCTGAAATAAGTCCAAAAACATGCTGAAAAATAGTATTTTCGTCATACCTGAGGTTTTATTTTTTATTTTTAATTTTTTTTTTATTTAAATGTTACATGCTATCTATTTAATATCTTCCTTACTTCTTCTAATTATTTTCGCCAAAATAAATTGAATATATTGTTAATTAAATGTATTTTTGTCATACACAAAAGTATCAAACAAAGAGTCTTTTCACCATATATGTCTTTTTTTTTTTTATTAAGCAACATATTTTCAAATTTTTATGTTATCTACTTAATATCTTTCATAATTCCTGTAATTATTTTTACCAAAATAAATCGAATATATTGAAAATGAAAAGCTTTAATTTTAAAGTGCATCTTCTTTTTCACATGGACATTTAATTCTTTTAGTAAAATAACTCTAGAAAAATGAAACTACAATATCGTGAAAAGTTTTAAAAATATACATTGTTTATCATTTAGTAACACATCTTTTTTTCATTCAATAATTTTTTTTTACCATTTAGGCATCCTTTATCATTGTTATCATTCTTCATAATCTTTTGTTTCGGTATAGTTAACTGTACTGCAAGAGAATCGATGTTGTTATGATGTATTTAACAATTCAATGATTAAGAAAATAAATAAGGACTGTAAATTTTACTTAACTTGATAATGTTTTTAATACCTTAGCATTGGTTTCTGACATGAATAATTAGTTAAACAACAAGCATTAATAGGTAAATAAATGATAATAATAATAATCATAACAATAAAATGGTAAAATCACATTTTTTTTTTTGTAGGCATTATTTCGAATCTTGAAAATATTTCAATTTCTCATTTCATATAATTCAGTTCTTCATTTATAGAACTTAATACATTTTTTCTATAAATTAAAAGTACAGGTTTTGACGCAAGCACTGCATATATTTTCAATCCCAATTCAGCAAGCAATTAGTTTGATTAAATAGCTTTAATGATATAACATTTTCAAGCTTTTTTTTTTTTTTTTTTTTTTTTAATAAGTAGTGGAATTATAGATACATTTCTTCTGACAAATTAAAAACATTTTACATTTCATAATTTAGAAACTCTTTTTTAACGGACGGCTAAATTTGGTGTTTTGCGAATGAATTTCAACGATATTTTTAGAGTTAATAGTAACTTATACAATTTTGACAATCTAATAGTTTGCGTGTTTAAATGAATTTTTCCTATGCTGCGCGAACACGTTAAACATGTCTATAAGAACAAATTCTCTTTAAACGCAATATATTTCGAAGTTTCTATTCATTAATTAAAATCGATTTTGCTACAGCGATATATTGATAATCAATTGTTAATGTTTATTAAGCTTGAGTACGATAGAATTAATATCGATGTTTCTAGAATGCTTTATTGATATAATCAATTATTATATTTAATGAAATTTATTTGAATAGTATCAAACATGTATAAATGCTGTGGAAAATTTAAATATCTTGCAATTCGTGATATTGAGAAGGTTTGTTAAAACTGTCGATAAATTTATTATCTGCAGAGTTAGGAATTTAAACAGACATAACATCGATATCATCTGCTTGCGGATAATTTTGTTAATTTCACTGATTGTATAAGTATGAATTTAGTAGCTCAGAGTGGTAACAAATATAATTTGTTTATTTTTATAGATTTTTTTTTGCTACGATTTTGTTTTTATTATTATACTAGCAGGCTTTGCCCGCTTCGCTGGCCACTAAACAGAACTACACATTTTTAATCGTAAAAAAAAAAAAAAAAAACAGAATTACTCTTTTTTTTTTTTTTTATTGCTTTATAAATAAAAGGAAAAAAAAAATCAATTGAAATTTCCATCGGGTACGTACCCCTATTGCTTGAGGCAATACTCTATCCGTGGGCATTGCCACAGGCAATAGAGACATCTGATGAGCATTTGGGTGCTTATTGGAAGAAAGTTTCGAAACGTATAGCATCTAAAAAGTTGAAATAGCGCTTTTATATTTCAACCCTAGTTACATATGAACAACACTATGCGTACTATACATAATATTTACTTTCATGTTATTTTATATATTTTATTTGATTTATCCACTCGACCATAAATTACAACATTTTCACACCAAATTAATATTACAATATGGTGTGAGCTCTACTTCTATGGAGACAACTAACTTTTTACTTTCTCTTACCCATAAGGTCGAGAAAGTATTGTTTTAGGGTCAAATTTTCGGACGTGAGTTTTTGTTATAATTACATGTTCTGAAGTCCCCTGAATACGAAAATCATGTTTTTAGCGAATGGTCTGTGTGTCTGTTATCAGCATATCTCAAGAACAAATAGTAGCAGAAATTCCGAACTCAGTATTCTAAATGTGTATCCTATAGGGATGCTACAGTAAGCTTTTCGTTGAGATGAAGCAAATGGTTCGTGTACAGGGACACTTAAAAGTATTCAAATACATTACGTCCATGGGGGAAATTGCAGGTAAGTAGAGTTTAGTATCTATAGACTGCACTAAACCGAATGAAACGAATATGTATTTTTTGTAATAGAGATAGTCAACTGGAAATTTTTTTTGTGTATGTAGGAGCCTCGCCTTCCCTCTGGGAGGGGGAAGTCCCCCTCTTGAGGGGAGTCAATTTTCATGATGGGTATCTTTCAAAAGAGCTCGCCAATACCTTTAAAAGGGTTGAACCATCGATCTGCGATAACTTAAAATAAAGTTATCGATTTTTTTTTTTTTTTTTTTTTTTTCATTTTTAACAAAAAAAAAAAATAATAATAATAATAATAAAAAAATAAATAAATAAATAAAAATAAATAAATAAATAAAAATAAATAAATAAATAAAAATAAATAAATAAATAAATAAAAATAAATGTAATATTAAGAATAAATTTTTTATATTTAGTGTTATACTACTTCTCTAATATGGAAATCGTCTGCATTATCATAAAAGATAATTTTTTTAAATAATAATTTTAATAAATTATTTTTTTAAAACAGAATTATTTTTTAATAACCGAATTAAATTCTATATAAATGTAGGTGCATTGATGAAACGAGGGGTTGAGGGGAGCGGTAGCCCTTCCCCCCTCCCACAGAGCTAATTATCATATAAAACTCTTCCGAAGACTAATTTGAATTGTTTAACACAGGTTTACATAACAGTACTCGTTGTTTTACCTCTTAATCTGCAACCTGTATTTATAGTATTAAATTTCAGGGTAAGAGAAAGTCGTATGAGTGACACACCAGATTATTTTTATTATATATATTTTTCATTTTAAATAGTTTGTGGTTATTTAATAGCATTTGGTTTATAGAGATAATAATAATAATAATAAATCTATAAACGTCATCATTGTACCTAAGGCACCTATAATAGAGCCTCTATAATACAGGCCGACTTATCATCCTCCATATTTGCCCCCATTTGGAACCGCGCTTCCCGACTGGCGCGCTTATTGCTTTATTGGCGAGTTTGAATGAAGGTTTCTTTTCTCAGAGTTCAGCGCGATATTTAACACGGCATATATAATAGTTCTTTTCTTAATTCGAGGCTGCACTTAATCGGTAGTGATTTCTGCAGTAGTGAATAACATTTCTTGTTCAATAATATGAGAAATGTTAAATTTTGCTTTGGTTCGTTTAATTGTTAGATATAAAAATAATTTCATTTTCATCAAGATTTTATAACTTAATTTAATTGCAAAATAATTTTTAAAGTTTTTAACAATTTATTTTAAAATTATATATAGATGTTTATTGTTATTGTGCAAATACTGTGTAATTTAATATATATATATATATATATTCACAACACTTTTATTAGTATAGATGCAGAAATAAAGAACGAAAATAAACTAGTATGTTGTGGCCACCACATGAATTTCTTCTATATTTTCCTATACTAATTCACTCAGTAAAAATAATTTATTAAAATTTTTATTTAAAAAAAATTATCTTCCATGATAATGCAGACGATTTCCATATTAGAGAAGTAGTATAACACTAAATATCCAAAAGAAAGTCAATTTTATTGTCAATATTACATAAAAAAAAATTTTTAATTTTTTTTTTTTTTTTTTTTTTGTTAAAAATGAAGAAAATCGATAACTTTATTTTAAATTATCGCAGATCGATGGTTCAACCATTCGTTTTAGAGGTATTGGCAAGCTCTTTTGAACGATACCCATCATGAAAAAAAAAAAAAAAAAAAAAAAAATCCACAGATGTTGGCACAAAATTGACTTTCTCTCAACATTTAGTTTTATACATCTCCTCCGAGACGAAAGCGCTCAATGCTGGTAGATGGAAGGTGCCGAGTTCGATCCCAGGTCACGCTCATTCACCTAGTCGTTCGGAGTTTTCCGTGGTTTCCTCCGAAACTCGAGTAAATACGGACTAGGACCCCTTATAAAGACCCCCATGGAGGGCATTTCCCCTACAGGCCTAGGACACATGCGGAGACAATCGGTCTTAAATCCTCCAACCAACCAACCAACCTCCGAGACGCAAACCGTCTGCATTCCCCATGGAAAACAATTTTAGCAAATAATTTGCACTGCTTGAATTTTTTCAGTAAAATATAGAAGAAAGTTTTGTGGTGGCCACGGCATACTAGCTTGTTTTATAATTTAAAATTTGATTATGGTTAATTTAGCCCTCTTCTTCATATATGTATAATAGGTATGTGAGTATGTATGTGTATAAAAAATTTACAAATCAAAATCAGTCTCCTACAGATTTCAGTTTCATATACTATAACTAAATTTTACGAAGAATAATAGCTCCTTTCCAAAGTTTCTGTGGAGTTTTTTTTACTTACTTTTTCTTTATATATATATACTAGCAGGCTTCGCCCGCTTCTCTGGACCCTATTTTTAAATGAATCACTATAATTATTGAATTCTCAATTTTTATTTTTTTGCCCCACCACTCTCCCCCCCTTCCCAATAATTTTAAAAATTCGAAAATATCCGCAATCGATTTGTAAGTATCGAAAACCTCTATGTACCAATTTTGAATGACTAACTCTCTCTCTCTATATTTTTTTTTTGCCCCTCCGCCCCCCCCCTCCCGTCCCTCCTAATAACGTTACACTTTCGAAAATATCCCCATTTGACTTGCAGGCCTCTAAAACCAATCTGTACTAATTTTGAACGGCCTAACTGCATTTCTATTTCTTTTTGCCCATAGCCCTCCCCCCCCCCTTACCGCCCCTCCTAATAATTTTACAAATTCAAAAATATCCGCATTCGATTTTAAGTATCGAAAACCATTTGTGTACCAATTTTGAACGATCCAACTCTATTTTTATTTTTTTGCCCCCCCCCACCCCCTTCCCCTTCTCGCCCCTCCTAATAACTTTACACTTTCGAAAATATCCCCATTCGACTTGCAGGCCTTTAAAACCTATCTGTACCAATTTTGAATGCCCTAACTGTATTTCTTTTTTTTTTTTTTTTTTTTTTTGCCCATAGCCCCCCCCCCTTACCGCACCTCCTGATAATTTTACAAATTCGAAAATATCCGCAATCGATTTGTAAGTATCGAAAACCTCTATATACCAAATTTGAACGATATTTTTTTTTTGCCCCCCCCCCTCTCCCCTCCTAATAACTTTACACTTTCGAAAATATCCCCATTCGACTTGCAGGCTATTGAAACCTATCTGTACCAATTTTGAAAGGCCTAACTGTATTTCTAATTATTTTTGCCCCTGCTGCCCCACATGAGGGCTGAATTTTTTAAATTCCAGAAATTGGTTTCTAGATATTTGTATTAGATATATTTTATAGCAAAAAATTCACGTATATCTGTTTTTTTTTTTTTTTTTTTTTTTTTTTTTTTGAGATATATAGGATTATGCGAAATCGCGTTTTACACATGTGAAATCCCGTTTCGCCCCCCCCCCGCCCCCTCTTGGGGACCGAATTTCGAAAATTCTAGAAATTGGTTTTTAAGACATTTATATTAGCTATATTTTAAAGGAAAAATTTTTACGGATATCTGTTTTTTTGTTTGAGATATGAAGGATTTTTTGAATTCATGTTTTGCCCCCCTCCTTCCCCTTGGGGGCGAATTTTTTCAATTTTTTTTTTTCCTAAACCATCCCTGACCTATAAGGAAAAAAACAAAAAAAAGAATGATCGAAATCGGTCAAGCCGTTTACGATTTTATAAAGGACATACAGACAAACATTCATTTATATATATATATATATAAAGATTTCTATAATAAAAGTCTGTTACCCTCCAATCAAGTAAAAAAAAAAAAAAACTTAGCATTTTGTATAAACTTATCATCAGGGCTGAAGTCTTTCTAGAAATTTTCTATGTTCCCCCGCCTTTTTTTTATTTTTCACTATAAAAAATTTAAGGATGATAAATTTTGCTTTGCTTTCCTTTAAAAATTCAGTGAATCTTCTCTAAATGTCCATCTCTTTTGAAAGGCCACATTCCTTCAGGGCCAATTTTAACAGATCCAAAATTTCCTTCTATAACTTAATATTAATATCCCTCAAATAAAAGCCCACTTACAACGGTATTCCTTTTTCAAGATCAAGTAATTTTACTTTGCCTTTGACCAAAACTAATTAGTGTTCACTATTTATAAGTGAGAGGTTAAACACTATATCTTCAGTTATGCAGTGGCGGATTTATGGGGGAAGGGGGCTAAGGGGCTGAAGCCCCCCCTCTCCAAAAAAAAAGCACTAACATCCCCAACTGAATGTTACAATTGTAAAATTTTCATTGATCTGGATTAATATCTTGAAAACTCTTAGCCCCTCCCCCCCCCTGCAGCTATGTGATCAAAACGTAAATTCCTATAATCCAAATGTAATTTTTAGATTTTGTGGCCTGAATAGGATTTTCTGAACAACCTTAATTAAAAGGCTACTTCTTTTTTTAAGGGCTAATATTTTATGGCAGGTGGCTCCCTTACTATGGTGCACGTGAAGGTGTTAAGGTCAACTGACTACAGGAGGGTCCTCTCCCTGTAATAACTTTAGGGTGGTTTTATTGTATAAATGTATATATATTAAAATTTGTGTATATATATATATATATATATATATATATATATATATATATATATAATCTGTCTTCTACAGATTTCAGTTGATTTGCTAATTATATCTTTACAGAAAAATATAGAATAGTGTTCCTAATTAACAAATGACTTTTTTTAAGAATTAATTTGAACATTCACTGATTTTTTTTTTTTTTTTTAATGTAATTCTTGTCTATAATGTTTAAGTCTCTCAGTATCTTTATTTATGCAAGATTTTAATTTTGTATTACATTTACTGTTATTTTAAATATTTTTTAATGCCAATGTTCACTTAGTCACTCTCACACATTTACTGTAGATTGTAACATGCAAAAGTGTTTCATAATTTATGAATATAATTGATTATTTTTTTCTTTATTATATTTGTCTTGAGTACATATGAATATATACAGAGCCTGATTAAGACCTGCTGTGGCCCAAGGCCCAGGACAATTTTCGTGCCCCCTCCCCCCAAACAAATTAAAGCTTATTTTTATTTTATTTGTTTCAAAAAGTTAAGAAAATTTCACAAAGTTAAGAAAATGTAACTGGATACAAACCTGAGGTGTAGGTTCAGTGGGTTCAGTGTTGCATTAGAGCTAGGAAACAGGAAATTGGTGACGATTTGGTATCTACCCCTAGGTGTGGTCTGTAGGCATGCCATATAACTTTTTATCCTCCTCCTCAGAGATTAGATTTCAACTAAAGATTCTTATCATTAGCTAACTTTCAATTAATTTTTTAAAGAAAATCTTTGCCAAAAATAGCATTTAAAAATTTTTAAAGTTATTTTGGTGCCCTAGACGGCCTGTGCGATAATCAGGCCCTGAATATATATAAGTAAATTCTTCATTTTTCCTTTTTAAATGTTTGAACTACAGGTATATTCCATATCAATGGAGAGTTTTTTACAATTTCTCTTTATTTTAAACAAATAACATTCAGTCAGTGCCAGACTTACTTTTACTATAACAAAATTGTGCAATATGAAAAATGTTTTATAATTAATAATTAAAAACATATTTTTTATTTCTTGTCTTTAAATAACATCACTCATTCTTCGATTTACTCTTCTTTTCACTATAATTTTATTTTACTCTATTATGGATTTGCATTACTCAAATGTAAGTTCTCATAATTAAATTCTTTTATAATTTTATCCAGTAACCTCAGAAAGTATTTCATCCTACTTTACTCCAGGTGAATGATGTTATAATCAAAGTTCTCACAAAGGGAAATTTGAATACCATTTTTTACCTCTATTTATTTTTAGAATTGGCTAATCATTGAATATATATTTTTAAAAAAATTTCTTGTATCCAAATTTGTATTTGTGAGAACCCTGGTTATATTAGGTTTCTAAAAGTAATATTCTATATGTGCTAATAAAATGAAAATAAATCCAGTAATATATACTTTTAATCATTAGTTAAAAAAGATGCGAATAATACTAGAAAAATAAAATACAAATATTTTATTTATTTCGCTTCACAAAATGTTTACATTGCTGGAGAAATCTATATATGCTTATATTGTTTTATCAAATACAACAAAGGTCTTGCAAAATAGGATGTAATATAATTACATATTCACAACACTTTTACAAATTGAATTGATATTAAACAAAGTAAAAAATGCATATCTGGAAAATACAAGATGCAGGAAGGTTCATCGCTCTGATATGTAATGCTCTGTCTATCAACCTAAAAAGATGCAATTTGCTTTTCAGACAAAAATGAAGATAGCCCGCTGTCTTTTTCTTGTATTGCATCTTTTTCTTTTAATATCTTTTAAATTTTTACGATAGCATTTTCTAATGCTGCAATTTTCTTTTTCAGAATTTTGTTATATTCTTCATAACATTCCTATAAAAAAATAATAATAATTAACCAATAATTTCAGTCTATGATAACTAATTTTTCAAATATTTAAGTACATAAAATGATACAGTAAGAATAATTTTGATGACCTTTCGAAGAAGAAATAAATGAACACAATTATGCATCTCTTATCCTGTATAATCTAATGTCACTGAAAATAACAAAAATATCCTAAATAATCTGTTACGATGTTTACATTACTTCCTTTTATCCTACAATGCGATAAACATATATGGTAAGGTATAAGCTCAAAGGCACTGTATTTGAACATTTCTAGTCTATTTCAATAGTAGTTCTAAAAGAACTTTTATTTAACAAAAATTTCTGTGTGAGGAACCTTCTCCATCCTCCTCTCTCTTTTGTTAACCCCCCCCCCCCCCTTTTGTCTGCAGCCTTACCTTCAATAAATAGCACATTTGCTAAAAATATTTAAGAAAATCACAGTGCGAACTAGGAGACAATCAAGTTAAAATTGTAAAAAAAAAAAAAAAAAAAAAAAAAAAAAGACAAACTAATTTATAACATTGTGTAAAATCCAGGCCCGTACAAAGTATATAGAGAAAAATACATAAATAATAAAAATTAAAATGTCTGAGCCTGAACTGTGAAGTGAAGAGTATTTTTTTTTTTCAGTTGTTTACAAAGACAGTGTAATGTGTTTATAAATGATATTTACATTTTAGTAATTTAAAAAATACAGAGTTTGCAAATGAGCTAAAAATTTGTTTAATTTATTACTTGTGCATAAATAAAAAAAACTTTATTTACAGATTTATTTATATTAAAATGAAATAATAAAAAAATACAGGGTTCATAAATATAGTAAAAATCTTATTTAATTTAGTATTTGTAAATGAAAAAATAAAACTGCTTATTTGCAGTTTTGACTATATTAAATTGCATTATGTAAAAACACTTTAACTTTAAAAATATAATTAAAAAATTTAAAAAAAAGTTTAATATGCATCCTTAATTTTTTTTAAATTTAGGATGCATATTAGTTTAATTTTGTGTACAACTTAAAATTCAAAATTATTGTGCAAGACAGGTATCAACATTTACACATTTATAGCATAATACGTCATAAAAGAAAAGGAAAACAAACCTTTTCTGGATTACTCAGATGTGATTCAAGTACACAACCAGGTTTTGGACATCCAATTTCAGCCTCAGTCTATTCTGCTTGAATTGGGACTCTTCAAAATGGTCCTAAAGAATTTTTTTAAATCTTACTATGAGTATTAACAAATTAACATACATTTATTTAAAAATGTATCATAAATGTATTCAAAAGAAGTAAATTGCTAGTAGTAAATTCGTAAATTGATACTTTTATGTATTTACAATTTACATATGGAACATTTCAAGAGTTGACCAAGATTTTTTTTTTTTTTTTTTTTTTTTTGGGGGGGGGGGGCAGTGGCATTTTGGCAGAATATATAAGTGCAAAAAAAAAAATTTCTAAAAAAAATTCTACTTTTGTAAACAAATAAAAATTAGCACTAATTTATATATATCTATATCAAGTTTATAACGTGGCAGAGAATCAAGTGCAAGTAGTCATTTGAAATAATATTGAAAACATGGGAAATTTTTTAAAAAATTTCATTTTTATTAAACAAAAATTTTGTGAAATGACTTTATGAACTGAAATTTAGTGAATGGGCTCATACTTCGTTTACTAAATTTAAATTTTCTGAAAGGGTCTATTTTATGAACTTTAATTTTTTGAAAGGCCCCATTTTATAATATTCAGTTTGGAGAAGGAAGGGGGGAGGGGGTTAAAAGGATTTTTTTTATTTTGATCAACCCCTGAAATTAAAAAATGAATCCCCCCCCCCCCGAAAATCCTATTAAAAAAAAAAAAAAAAAAAAAAATATTGATTTATCAATTTATAGAATACATAAACATTCCCATAAAGTAAATCTTCATCTGAACCTGAACAATCTATCATTCAAGTGTGCAGTTAAACTAAATATTAAGATAGAAATTAAAACAGATTGGATACTTTGTATAAATATCAAATAATTAGTTCATGTTCTAAAAGCATTTTTATTTTCTCATGTTAATTAAACTTTAAAAAACAAATAAGATTATTTAAAATTAAAAATAATGGGTTTTTCTTGAAAGTTAACCGTGAAAACAGAAATAAAAGCACCAACTTGTTTCAGAGAAATTTCCTCAATAAAGGTTTAATGCATATATACTACATTAAACTTTATTATAAATAAATTTCTTAGATATATAATAATATGACTGCATATTTTGACTCACATAATGTCAATTAATATACCATGTTCTAAGATATAAATTTTTAAACATAAAAAGGTTTTGTTTCTTATTTGATCAAAATATTTAGCATTATTTCACAAAAATCTTAAATCTCTTTATATTTTGCAAGAATTTATTTATAAGCAAGATCTTTTATTAATAATAACTAAATTCTTTCTTACCAAAATAAATAATTATTATGTAATAAGTAAATCAATTTATTTTAAATGAAATACTTAACATTAAAAACAAGGACGTATTATATGTGAAAATTATTGTAGTTTAAAACGAAATTTAAGGAGCATATATTTCTTAATCTAGAAAAAAAATTCTTAATCTAGATTTTTTGAACGAGGATTGTACAAGTTTCTATTGAAAGATTTTAGCATAGTAAACTTAAATTTTCAAAATTCATACTTTATTATTATTATAATTATTATTAATTTAAATTTACCTATTTTAAGACAATAGAAAACACCAATAGATATTTCAGAAAAGTACAAGTGTATCAAGTAAATAAATGCTTTTTACTGTAGTAAGTTAAACTATAATACATATAAATATATTGTTTAGCACAAAAAGTTTATTATCTGATTTTAATGATTAAATAAAAATAACCCTAAAAATGCAAAAATGCGTACATTTCTTCAATAATAATTCACCTATGATTTAAAATTAAAACAAACTAAATTTTATTTGCATTAAATTATGAAAACAAAACTTTATTTGGCGAAATTTGACGTCGCCAATATTTACAAACTCAGAATATCACATTAAGCTCATAGTTAACTTTTTTACGTCTTTAAAACATATAAGCAGTTAAATATTAATAAGTAGCAGCATGCATTATCATATTTTCACATAAAGAGGAGGTATTTATCAAGAGATATATTAATTAAACAAAATATAACTTACATTCCATACTTCAGCGCCGGATCTCTGAATGCAATTGTCTCGACGAAAATTAACAGTCCAAATTTTCTTTCTGATCGCCTCTAAAAGAAATCCAAACATCCGAGGATTCTTTCTTGAATGAATACTGCAATTAATATCTTAACATCCATCTATATTTATTACTTTATGCACAGAAAACAATAAATATCCTCTGAGAGCGTAACGATAACAAGGGATCTATACAAGCAAGCAGACGACAATGAAAGAAGTGTGCTTCCGCGGAAGTAAATAGTTCCACAATTAGAAAAAGCTATTCAGCTATTGATAACCTAATATTATATTTTCTTTTAAATTCGAAGCTAAATTTGTTTACTTATCTTTTATGAATGAATATATTTTATTTATGCGTTTGAAAATTACCATTTAAAAAGCATGCAATTTGGCGAACTTTGAAACGAAACGCGTAGGTTAAGGCACCTATAATACGAGCAGACTCGTCCGGCATCTTTTCCCCCAATTCCTTCAAGTGGGGAGCGTGGGAGAGAAAAGCAACCCTGAGCCGTTTTACGCGTTTCGTTTCAAAGTTCGCCAAATTGCATGCTTTTTAAATGGTAATTTTCAAACGCATAAATAAAATATATTCATTCATAAAAGATAAGTAAACAAATTTAGCTTCGAATTTAAAAGAAAATATAATATTAGGTTATCAATAGCTGAATAGCTTTTTCTAATTGTGGAACTATTTACTTCCGCGGAAGCACACTTCTTTCATTGTCGTCTGCTTGCTTGTATAGATCCCTTGTTATCGTTACGCTCTCAGAGGATATTTATTGTTTTCTGTGCATAAAGTAATAAATATAGATGGATGTTAAGATATTAATTGCAGTATTCATTCAAGAAAGAATCCTCGGATGTTTGGATTTCTTTTAGAGGCGATCAGAAAGAAAATTTGGACTGTTAATTTTCGTCGAGACAATTGCATTCAGAGATCCGGCGCTGAAGTATGGAATGTAAGTTATATTTTGTTTAATTAATATATCTCTTGATAAATACCTCCTCTTTATGTGAAAATATGATAATGCATGCTGCTACTTATTAATATTTAACTGCTTATATGTTTTAAAGACGTAAAAAAGTTAACTATGAGCTTAATGTGATATTCTGAGTTTGTAAATATTGGCGACGTCAAATTTCGCCAAATAAAGTTTTGTTTTCATAATTTAATGCAAATAAAATTTAGTTTGTTTTAATTTTAAATCATAGGTGAATTATTATTGAAGAAATGTACGCATTTTTGCATTTTTAGGGTTATTTTTATTTAATCATTAAAATCAGATAATAAACTTTTTGTGCTAAACAATATATTTATATGTATTATAGTTTAACTTACTACAGTAAAAAGCATTTATTTACTTGATACACTTGTACTTTTCTGAAATATCTATTGGTGTTTTCTATTGTCTTAAAATAGGTAAATTTAAATTAATAATAATTATAATAATAATAAAGTATGAATTTTGAAAATTTAAGTTTACTATGCTAAAATCTTTCAATAGAAACTTGTACAATCCTCGTTCAAAAAATCTAGATTAAGAATTTTTTTTCTAGATTAAGAAATATATGCTCCTTAAATTTCGTTTTAAACTACAATAATTTTCACATATAATACGTCCTTGTTTTTAATGTTAAGTATTTCATTTAAAATAAATTGATTTACTTATTACATAATAATTATTTATTTTGGTAAGAAAGAATTTAGTTATTATTAATAAAAGATCTTGCTTATAAATAAATTCTTGCAAAATATAAAGAGATTTAAGATTTTTGTGAAATAATGCTAAATATTTTGATCAAATAAGAAACAAAACCTTTTTATGTTTAAAAATTTATATCTTAGAACATGGTATATTAATTGACATTATGTGAGTCAAAATATGCAGTCATATTATTATATATCTAAGAAATTTATTTATAATAAAGTTTAATGTAGTATATATGCATTAAACCTTTATTGAGGAAATTTCTCTGAAACAAGTTGGTGCTTTTATTTCTGTTTTCACGGTTAACTTTCAAGAAAAACCCATTATTTTTAATTTTAAATAATCTTATTTGTTTTTTAAAGTTTAATTAACATGAGAAAATAAAAATGCTTTTAGAACATGAACTAATTATTTGATATTTATACAAAGTATCCAATCTGTTTTAATTTCTATCTTAATATTTAGTTTAACTGCACACTTGAATGATAGATTGTTCAGGTTCAGATGAAGATTTACTTTATGGGAATGTTTATGTATTCTATAAATTGATAAATCAATATTTTTTTTTTTTTTTTTTTTTTTTAATAGGATTTTCGGGGGGGGGATTCATTTTTTAATTTCAGGGGTTGATCAAAATAAAAAAAATCCTTTTAACCCCCTCCCCCCTTCCTTCTCCAAACTGAATATTATAAAATGGGGCCTTTCAAAAAATTAAAGTTCATAAAATAGACCCTTTCAGAAAATTTAAATTTAGTAAACGAAGTATGAGCCCATTCACTAAATTTCAGTTCATAAAGTCATTTCACAAAATTTTTGTTTAATAAAAATGAAATTTTTTAAAAAATTTCCCATGTTTTCAATATTATTTCAAATGACTACTTGCACTTGATTCTCTGCCACGTTATAAACTTGATATAGATATATATAAATTAGTGCTAATTTTTATTTGTTTACAAAAGTAGAATTTTTTTTAGAAATTTTTTTTTTTGCACTTATATATTCTGCCAAAATGCCACTGCCCCCCCCCCCCCCCCAAAAAAAAAAAAAAAAAAAAAAAAATCTTGGTCAACTCTTGAAATGTTCCATATGTAAATTGTAAATACATAAAAGTATCAATTTACGAATTTACTACTAGCAATTTACTTCTTTTGAATACATTTATGATACATTTTTAAATAAATGTATGTTAATTTGTTAATACTCATAGTAAGATTTAAAAAAATTCTTTAGGACCATTTTGAAGAGTCCCAATTCAAGCAGAATAGACTGAGGCTGAAATTGGATGTCCAAAACCTGGTTGTGTACTTGAATCACATCTGAGTAATCCAGAAAAGGTTTGTTTTCCTTTTCTTTTATGACGTATTATGCTATAAATGTGTAAATGTTGATACCTGTCTTGCACAATAATTTTGAATTTTAAGTTGTACACAAAATTAAACTAATATGCATCCTAAATTTAAAAAAAATTAAGGATGCATATTAAACTTTTTTTTAAATTTTTTAATTATATTTTTAAAGTTAAAGTGTTTTTACATAATGCAATTTAATATAGTCAAAACTGCAAATAAGCAGTTTTATTTTTTCATTTACAAATACTAAATTAAATAAGATTTTTACTATATTTATGAACCCTGTATTTTTTTATTATTTCATTTTAATATAAATAAATCTGTAAATAAAGTTTTTTTTATTTATGCACAAGTAATAAATTAAACAAATTTTTAGCTCATTTGCAAACTCTGTATTTTTTAAATTACTAAAATGTAAATATCATTTATAAACACTTTACACTGTCTTTGTAAACAACTGAAAAAAAAAAATACTCTTCACTTCACAGTTCAGGCTCAGACATTTTAATTTTTATTATTTATGTATTTTTCTCTATATACTTTGTACGGGCCTGGATTTTACACAATGTTATAAATTAGTTTGTCTTTTTTTTTTTTTTTTACAATTTTAACTTGATTGTCTCCTAGTTCGCACTGTGATTTTCTTAAATATTTTTAGCAAATGTGCTATTTATTGAAGGTAAGGCTGCAGACAAAAGGGGGGGGGGGGGTTAACAAAAGAGAGAGGAGGATGGAGAAGGTTCCTCACACAGAAATTTTTGTTAAATAAAAGTTCTTTTAGAACTACTATTGAAATAGACTAGAAATGTTCAAATACAGTGCCTTTGAGCTTATACCTTACCATATATGTTTATCGCATTGTAGGATAAAAGGAAGTAATGTAAACATCGTAACAGATTATTTAGGATATTTTTGTTATTTTCAGTGACATTAGATTATACAGGATAAGAGATGCATAATTGTGTTCATTTATTTCTTCTTCGAAAGGTCATCAAAATTATTCTTACTGTATCATTTTATGTACTTAAATATTTGAAAAATTAGTTATCATAGACTGAAATTATTGGTTAATTATTATTATTTTTTTATAGGAATGTTATGAAGAATATAACAAAATTCTGAAAAAGAAAATTGCAGCATTAGAAAATGCTATCGTAAAAATTTAAAAGATATTAAAAGAAAAAGATGCAATACAAGAAAAAGACAGCGGGCTATCTTCATTTTTGTCTGAAAAGCAAATTGCATCTTTTTAGGTTGATAGACAGAGCATTACATATCAGAGCGATGAACCTTCCTGCATCTTGTATTTTCCAGATATGCATTTTTTACTTTGTTTAATATCAATTCAATTTGTAAAAGTGTTGTGAATATGTAATTATATTACATCCTATTTTGCAAGACCTTTGTTGTATTTGATAAAACAATATAAGCATATATAGATTTCTCCAGCAATGTAAACATTTTGTGAAGCGAAATAAATAAAATATTTGTATTTTATTTTTCTAGTATTATTCGCATCTTTTTTAACTAATGATTAAAAGTATATATTACTGGATTTATTTTCATTTTATTAGCACATATAGAATATTACTTTTAGAAACCTAATATAACCAGGGTTCTCACAAATACAAATTTGGATACAAGAAATTTTTTTAAAAATATATATTCAATGATTAGCCAATTCTAAAAATAAATAGAGGTAAAAAATGGTATTCAAATTTCCCTTTGTGAGAACTTTGATTATAACATCATTCACCTGGAGTAAAGTAGGATGAAATACTTTCTGAGGTTACTGGATAAAATTATAAAAGAATTTAATTATGAGAACTTACATTTGAGTAATGCAAATCCATAATAGAGTAAAATAAAATTATAGTGAAAAGAAGAGTAAATCGAAGAATGAGTGATGTTATTTAAAGACAAGAAATAAAAAATATGTTTTTAATTATTAATTATAAAACATTTTTCATATTGCACAATTTTGTTATAGTAAAAGTAAGTCTGGCACTGACTGAATGTTATTTGTTTAAAATAAAGAGAAATTGTAAAAAACTCTCCATTGATATGGAATATAGCTGTAGTTCAAACATTTAAAAAGGAAAAATGAAGAATTTACTTATATATATTCAGGGCCTGATTATCGCACAGGCCGTCTAGGGCACCAAAATAACTTTAAAAATTTTTAAATGCTATTTTTGGCAAAGATTTTCTTTAAAAAATTAATTGAAAGTTAGCTAATGATAAGAATCTTTAGTTGAAATCTAATCTCTGAGGAGGAGGATAAAAAGTTATATGGCATGCCTACAGACCACACCTAGGGGTAGATACCAAATCGTCACCAATTTCCTGTTTCCTAGCTCTAATGCAACACTGAACCCACTGAACCTACACCTCAGGTTTGTATCCAGTTACATTTTCTTAACTTTGTGAAATTTTCTTAACTTTTTGAAACAAATAAAATAAAAATAAGCTTTAATTTGTTTGGGGGGAGGGGGCACGAAAATTGTCCTGGGCCTTGGGCCACAGCAGGTCTTAATCAGGCTCTGTATATATTCATATGTACTCAAGACAAATATAATAAAGAAAAAAATAATCAATTATATTCATAAATTATGAAACACTTTTGCATGTTACAATCTACAGTAAATGTGTGAGAGTGACTAAGTGAACATTGGCATTAAAAAATATTTAAAATAACAGTAAATGTAATACAAAATTAAAATCTTGCATAAATAAAGATACTGAGAGACTTAAACATTATAGACAAGAATTACATTAAAAAAAAAAAAAAAAATCAGTGAATGTTCAAATTAATTCTTAAAAAAAGTCATTTGTTAATTAGGAACACTATTCTATATTTTTCTGTAAAGATATAATTAGCAAATCAACTGAAATCTGTAGAAGACAGATTATATATATATATATATATATATATACACAAATTTTAATATATATACATTTATACAATAAAACCACCCTAAAGTTATTACAGGGAGAGGACCCTCCTGTAGTCAGTTGACCTTAACACCTTCACGTGCACCATAGTAAGGGAGCCACCTGCCATAAAATATTAGCCCTTAAAAAAAGAAGTAGCCTTTTAATTAAGGTTGTTCAGAAAATCCTATTCAGGCCACAAAATCTAAAAATTACATTTGGATTATAGGAATTTACGTTTTGATCACATAGCTGCAGGGGGGGGGGAGGGGCTAAGAGTTTTCAAGATATTAATCCAGATCAATGAAAATTTTACAATTGTAACATTCAGTTGGGGATGTTAGTGCTTTTTTTTTGGAGAGGGGGGGCTTCAGCCCCTTAGCCCCCTTCCCCCATAAATCCGCCACTGCATAACTGAAGATATAGTGTTTAACCTCTCACTTATAAATAGTGAACACTAATTAGTTTTGGTCAAAGGCAAAGTAAAATTACTTGATCTTGAAAAAGGAATACCGTTGTAAGTGGGCTTTTATTTGAGGGATATTAATATTAAGTTATAGAAGGAAATTTTGGATCTGTTAAAATTGGCCCTGAAGGAATGTGGCCTTTCAAAAGAGATGGACATTTAGAGAAGATTCACTGAATTTTTAAAGGAAAGCAAAGCAAAATTTATCATCCTTAAATTTTTTATAGTGAAAAATAAAAAAAAGGCGGGGGAACATAGAAAATTTCTAGAAAGACTTCAGCCCTGATGATAAGTTTATACAAAATGCTAAGTTTTTTTTTTTTTTTTTACTTGATTGGAGGGTAACAGACTTTTATTATAGAAATCTTTATATATATATATATATAAATGAATGTTTGTCTGTATGTCCTTTATAAAATCGTAAACGGCTTGACCGATTTCGATCATTCTTTTTTTTGTTTTTTTCCTTATAGGTCAGGGATGGTTTAGGAAAAAAAAAAATTGAAAAAATTCGCCCCCAAGGGGAAGGAGGGGGGCAAAACATGAATTCAAAAAATCCTTCATATCTCAAACAAAAAAACAGATATCCGTAAAAATTTTTCCTTTAAAATATAGCTAATATAAATGTCTTAAAAACCAATTTCTAGAATTTTCGAAATTCGGTCCCCAAGAGGAGGCGGGGGGGGGGGGGCGAAACGGGATTTCACATGTGTAAAACGCGATTTCGCATAATCCTATATATCTCAAAAAAAAAAAAAAAAAAAAAAAAAAAAAACAGATATACGTGAATTTTTTGCTATAAAATATATCTAATACAAATATCTAGAAACCAATTTCTGGAATTTAAAAAATTCAGCCCTCATGTGGGGCAGCAGGGGCAAAAATAATTAGAAATACAGTTAGGCCTTTCAAAATTGGTACAGATAGGTTTCAATAGCCTGCAAGTCGAATGGGGATATTTTCGAAAGTGTAAAGTTATTAGGAGGGGAGAGGGGGGGGGGGCAAAAAAAAAATATCGTTCAAATTTGGTATATAGAGGTTTTCGATACTTACAAATCGATTGCGGATATTTTCGAATTTGTAAAATTATCAGGAGGTGCGGTAAGGGGGGGGGGGCTATGGGCAAAAAAAAAAAAAAAAAAAAAGAAATACAGTTAGGGCATTCAAAATTGGTACAGATAGGTTTTAAAGGCCTGCAAGTCGAATGGGGATATTTTCGAAAGTGTAAAGTTATTAGGAGGGGCGAGAAGGGGAAGGGGGTGGGGGGGGCAAAAAAATAAAAATAGAGTTGGATCGTTCAAAATTGGTACACAAATGGTTTTCGATACTTAAAATCGAATGCGGATATTTTTGAATTTGTAAAATTATTAGGAGGGGCGGTAAGGGGGGGGGAGGGCTATGGGCAAAAAGAAATAGAAATGCAGTTAGGCCGTTCAAAATTAGTACAGATTGGTTTTAGAGGCCTGCAAGTCAAATGGGGATATTTTCGAAAGTGTAACGTTATTAGGAGGGACGGGAGGGGGGGGCGGAGGGGCAAAAAAAAAAAATATAGAGAGAGAGTTAGTCATTCAAAATTGGTACATAGAGGTTTTCGATACTTACAAATCGATTGCGGATATTTTCGAATTTTTAAAATTATTGGGAAGGGGGGGAGAGTGGTGGGGCAAAAAAATAAAAATTGAGAATTCAATAATTATAGTGATTCATTTAAAAATAGGGTCCAGAGAAGCGGGCGAAGCCTGCTAGTATATATATATAAAGAAAAAGTAAGTAAAAAAAACTCCACAGAAACTTTGGAAAGGAGCTATTATTCTTCGTAAAATTTAGTTATAGTATATGAAACTGAAATCTGTAGGAGACTGATTTTGATTTGTAAATTTTTTATACACATACATACTCACATACCTATTATACATATATGAAGAAGAGGGCTAAATTAACCATAATCAAATTTTAAATTATAAAACAAGCTAGTATGCCGTGGCCACCACAAAACTTTCTTCTATATTTTACTGAAAAAATTCAAGCAGTGCAAATTATTTGCTAAAATTGTTTTCCATGGGGAATGCAGACGGTTTGCGTCTCGGAGGTTGGTTGGTTGGTTGGAGGATTTAAGACCGATTGTCTCCGCATGTGTCCTAGGCCTGTAGGGGAAATGCCCTCCATGGGGGTCTTTATAAGGGGTCCTAGTCCGTATTTACTCGAGTTTCGGAGGAAACCACGGAAAACTCCGAACGACTAGGTGAATGAGCGTGACCTGGGATCGAACTCGGCACCTTCCATCTACCAGCATTGAGCGCTTTCGTCTCGGAGGAGATGTATAAAACTAAATGTTGAGAGAAAGTCAATTTTGTGCCAACATCTGTGGATTTTTTTTTTTTTTTTTTTTTTTTTCATGATGGGTATCGTTCAAAAGAGCTTGCCAATACCTCTAAAACGAATGGTTGAACCATCGATCTGCGATAATTTAAAATAAAGTTATCGATTTTCTTCATTTTTAACAAAAAAAAAAAAAAAAAAAAAAAAATTAAAATTTTTTTTTTATGTAATATTGACAATAAAATTGACTTTCTTTTGGATATTTAGTGTTATACTACTTCTCTAATATGGAAATCGTCTGCATTATCATGGAAGATAATTTTTTTTAAATAAAAATTTTAATAAATTATTTTTACTGAGTGAATTAGTATAGGAAAATATAGAAGAAATTCATGTGGTGGCCACAACATACTAGTTTATTTTCGTTCTTTATTTCTGCATCTATACTAATAAAAGTGTTGTGAATATATATATATATATATATTAAATTACACAGTATTTGCACAATAACAATAAACATCTATATATAATTTTAAAATAAATTGTTAAAAACTTTAAAAATTATTTTGCAATTAAATTAAGTTATAAAATCTTGATGAAAATGAAATTATTTTTATATCTAACAATTAAACGAACCAAAGCAAAATTTAACATTTCTCATATTATTGAACAAGAAATGTTATTCACTACTGCAGAAATCACTACCGATTAAGTGCAGCCTCGAATTAAGAAAAGAACTATTATATATGCCGTGTTAAATATCGCGCTGAACTCTGAGAAAAGAAACCTTCATTCAAACTCGCCAATAAAGCAATAAGCGCGCCAGTCGGGAAGCGCGGTTCCAAATGGGGGCAAATATGGAGGATGATAAGTCGGCCTGTATTATAGAGGCTCTAATTGTACCCACTTGGCGACTTTTTAATTTTTAATAAATAAAAGGGATTTTGCCAACATGGCGTCAAAAATTTAAAAGTCGCCGTTGGGGTCTTTTATTAAAGCTGTCTTGCCAAGGGAAATATGAAAACTAAGTTGTCAAACATGAATTTTATTTTGAAACTTTTCTTTGAATGATTTAGTTTAAGTATCATTAGAATTTCATCCCACAAAAACTGATAATAATTTGGCTCTGGTGAATTAAAATTTTAATTGGATGGTGATATTAGTATAAGTCTTATAAGTTTCAAGTTTTAAAGGTAAATAAAAAAAATAAAAAAATAAAATCTGCGAAAATTTCGCATGGGTTTGCTAGTCTAAAAGTGTATTAATTATTATTAATTTAATTTTGAAGCCATTATAACATCATTTTTTCATGTACATAAGCAAATTCAATTTTTGATAATTTTTTATTAATCCCGTGAAAATAATGTAAAAAAAAAAAAAAAAAAAAAAAAAAAAAAAAAGAACTGAAAAACTTTTTTGGCAACAATTAAATTTAAAACAAATATTTAAATCTATAGTAATAAAAGGAAAGGTTTGTCTGCATGTATGTCTGTCATACTGTTCTTGTATACGTTCAGTCCCTATTGAACGCAGAAGTACAAAAATTGTTATATACGGATGCTCAGGAGCCTTCCGGAGGGGCTCCTGAAAACATAATTAAAAATTTTTAATTAGTTGTTAAGATATTAACATAGACCAATTATAAGAGTAGACGGAACATTCCATTATTAAGGCATTAAGAGAATATAAGTAAAGGTGGTAAAGATGAAACACGTGACTGCTGGAAAAAGGTTATCTTATCTGGCATTTATCGCGTTATTGGCGATTTTTTGCTCTGAATATAAATATAAATATTATTATTATTTAAAGATACAGCAAGCAAAACTTGTGTAAAACACTACAGCTGCTAAAATTAATTTTTATCTTGTTATTAACACTTTCCAACAAAGTTAAAAAGTGTTTATAACTTCGGTTTGGCTATACTCGCTTTAACTCTCATAAATAATCATGGACATTTTTGAAATCATATAAGGTGCAATATATTTAAACTAATTCAATTTAGAGAATTAAGTATAGCAATTAAAAACATTTTATAAAAATAATTACTTAAAAAGAACGAAATAATAAAATATTAAAAAGAATCTTACCTGTGAAATAAAATTCTTATTTTACATAACTTCTAGGGCTTTTATAGTACATTTAATTATTATTTCTTGCTATAAAATTCTTTTTAAATTCAAAACAATCTAACGTTTAGAGTGAAATAAAAGTTTTAAAAAGAACTTTCAGAAAAAAAGGGAAAATATCGTCTGCTTAAAAAAAGCAGAGTTTAGAGCGTGGCGAGAAAATTTCAATGAGCGTGTTCAGTAGCTTTGGAACAATTTTGACGTGATAGGAGCAGCGCCATCTATCTAATTTGACCTGTATTAGCAGCAAGTTATTTATTGTATTTCTGTTGTTTATTTTGTCTGGACTTTTAATACGTAATTCCATAAAATGCTAAACTATATTACGTTTTTTCTTAAAAAAAAAAAAAAAAGAAAGAAAGAAAGATCTTTTATGTAATAACAGTTCTTATTAATGTAGATTTCTGTACTCTGCTAACAAAAAATAAGAAGCTATTAATTGATTGTACTGATAAATTACTAATATACATTACTTTGGTTATGATTTTTCTAAATTCACGTATAAATTTTAATCATGAAAATGTTAAGAATGTTACGTTACATTTATTTTTAAAGGAGCAGAGTAGATTTATCTTAAATGAGCACTTAAAACACCTTTCTTTCTCTTCGAATTTTATTATGAACAGAAATGTACAACAAAAATGTTTTTGAAAAAAAAAAAAAAAAAAAAAATAAAAATAAAAATAAATAAATAAATTATATAAAATATGAAATATGCTGTTCAGTTAATATAATGGATTTATATAAAAAATAATTTTATTTTCTTCTTGGATTTATGAATCAATATAAAGAGCTTTTTCTCTTATTACCGACTGAATATTAAAATAAACTAGCAATGTAAACAACACTGCATAATTTTATAGCTACTTTTTTTACAGTCTGTTTTGTTTATTAAATTTAATAATTGACATCTTAAACTTATTTTTACCTAAATTAAAAATATGTGGAAGGATTTTAATTTATTTACTTATAGTTAACTTATTGTTTTAAAGGTAAAAAATAGAATCGTTTACAAACTTTTCTATTTGTAAACAAAAAACAATCGCATGAATGAAAAGCTTTGTCTGAAAAAAAAAAAAGAAATACAATTTTTCCCAGCTTATTTTTATATATTAAATTAACAAAATATGATAGCGTCCGCATTAAAAAAATATATATATATTTTTGTTTCAATTAAAATTGTGTAAATTTTTGTTTTAATTTTATGTTTGAATGTTACGTTCATCAATAAAAAAAATTACGTATCGAAAATCGTTATTACGTAAAAAATCTTTTTTACACAATAAATAAATAAACATAATATAGTTTAGCATTTTATGGAATTACTTACCTTATTTTCTACAACACAAACAATGCATATAAATAGGTACATCTGTATTAATCCTCAGCTAATCGAACAAATAAACAATCATTGTCAAAAACAGATGTTCATTGTTCAGGTTTTCACTGCGTAATGTCAATCAGAGCCTGATTTTCAACCTATTGCGCATTTGATCCATCACGTGACCCAATGGATCAAGAAATTTTTCTGGGCTTTCTGATCCACGACCGGTCGAGATCGGTCCATCCCACTGAACGATGTGACTCTGGATCGGTCGACACCACTGAACGCTTTGGCTCGGAATCTTTCGACCGGTCGTGGATCGGGCGCTCTACTGAACACGCCCAATATTGGCCAGTTTGGCTTCCTGTAGTTCAACAGTCACGTGACTCTTTTATGAGTTATCTTTGCCACTGAAAAAGGTTGCCATTGTCCCGTCCACCTTTATAATAGGTCTATGGATATTAATTAAAATGTCAACCATTGGTTAGCTATATAAATATTTGTTTTAAATTTAATTGTTGCCAAAAAAAGTTTTCCGGTTCATTTTGTTTTCGACATTATTTTCACGAGATTAATAAGAAATTATCAAAAATTAGGTTTGCTTATGCACATCAAAAAATGGTGTTATTATATACGGATATTTTTTGGCTATTTCTTGTGTAATTTCCTAAATTTTAGTGTTTCAAAAAATAATTAATATTTCACACCTTTATTAACTCTTTCTTAACCCGACTGTATTATGAACATTCCTGATTGTAGCATTTATATACATAAAAAAATAAAAAATCTGGAGAGCTTAAAATGAGCCAGTAGTGGGCCCCTTTGAATTTTTGCTTTAAAATTAAGGTGACCAAACGTTTCTATGTCTTGAGGACAGACCCGTTTTAGCAGTTTGTCCTCACATGCATGAATCCCAGTTGGGGCCAACATTAAGGGCTGAAATTTGAGTGAATTTTTCGTCTCACTAGTGCTGCACTATTTGTTATTGGAGACAGTCTGGGAATCACTAATAAGGCTAGTCAGGAGACATCCCATCACAATTTTCTTCTCGTATCCGCAATGTCTTCCATGTTCCCATCAAAGTTAAACTTCTGAGAGGGTTATAAAATGTCTCCGGACTATTCTTAGGGGTGAGTTTCAGATCATCGTTAACTGCCCATAGTGTAGCACTAGTGCAACATAAAATTCACTCATGCTCAACCCTCTAAATACTGACCGTACTTATGCTGTTTGAATGTCGATATTTCAATGAGAACCGAACTTAAACAACTAGTCCAATATTAACAACCCCCCCCCCAAAAAAAAAAAAAAAAAAAAAAAAAAGTGAATAAAATAATTTAAATGTCCCAAGATTATCTTATGATTCAAGCGAATTTCCATTTTGTTCAGTTTTCTAAATTTGGGAAGGCCTGGGACCCACCTTCTCCACAGAAGATCAAAATTGTGATAGCATGTCTCCTTACCCTCCAAGGAGTGAGTCCCAGACCGGCACCAATTGCTAAATGCGTAGCTTTAGAGTGACGTTTAAAAACACTGAATTCAACTCTAAAATTGCGAGATTACAGAATTGCGTCCACTACTGGATCTGACCTTAAAAGTCACATGAGCCAGTAGTGAACAGGGCTGTCCACTATTGATAATAGCAGGAGATTTTGCGTTGGAATATTAAAACAGGAATAAGGCATGAGGGTAGCATAAGGTATGAGGTGCATACAGCTGTTTCGGTAGCCTAAAGCATACCGTCATCAGTGCAAAAAGAATTCTGAATCTTCTCAAGCACTCGAGACTTCTGAATCTTCTCGAGCACTTCTCAAGATTCAGAATTCTTTTTGCACTGATGACGGTATGCTTTAGGCTACCGAAACAGCTGTATGCACCTCAATATTTTTTCTTTGGCGTTTCTGACGTAGTAATTTATTCCTGTTTTAATACTGTCCATTATTGGTCATGATGACATTCTTTGGTACCAGTAGTGCACACCCATAAAAATACTATATGTTAATACAAGATTTAAAAAACAGCAAAAGAAAAGAATTCTGCATACTTATTTCAGTCATATAAAAGCAAAATGTAGAAGAAATCAGTTAACAATAAGCAGTGAGAGAGAGCAAATAAAATTTCATTTCCTTATTCAAAGTGATAAGAAGAAAACGGCAAAATCACAAAAAGTGCAAATTTTTTTAGTTAAACTAATGGCCAGAATTGTTTTTCGTTAAATGGTTTAACAGTAGAGGACTATAACTTCCTTCTTGAACATTGCTCGAATCTTCAGAATTATTAGGTAGCTTATTTTCGGAGTTTAAAATTAAAAGTGTCAACTACTTACTGGTACAGGGTCCACTACTGGTGCGTTTACCTTATATTGATTTAATTATTGCAACTATAAGTTTCCGCATTAATATGCATAGTATGTAAGGGAATTCCATGAAGTCTGAAGCAAACTGATAGTTATCTGCAAACTGATAGTTAGTCAAATGCATTCAGAATCAATATTCGTGATAAATGTCATACCCACTTTTTTCAAAATATCAGGGTTGCCAACATTTTAATTTATTCCGGAGCATTTTTAGCTCCGCCTTTATTTCGCACCACTTTAATTTTGAGAATAATTGTTTTCTTATTTTGTTGTATTTATATATTGTAGAAAATTTTTCTATAAAAAAAGTGGTGCGAAATGAAGGCGGGGCTAAAAATTCTCCAGAATATAGTCGGCAGCAAAAGTATCCGAACACTAGCAAAAATTCCTATGTAAAAAAAGTACACTTAATAAATCCTTGTCGAACCATGTTCTTAGTCAGTCTAAGAACATGATTCGACAAGGATTTATTTAACCCCTTAACGCGCGCTGTCCTTGCTGCGAGGACGCAAAATTTAAGACCCAGCTGCAAAAATTCATCCCCGAAATATTTTAGCAAAAATTTATGTTTATAACATATCAGAAAAGGCCGGTTTTTTAAACTTTAAAATTAAAAATTTCTTTTAGTTTAATTTAGTTCATGAATTCCGGTGGAAGTATAATTTAAATGATCCGAATTGTCTTGCGCCGCAAAGGGTTAACAAAACTGTATTAAGTTTACATTTTTTATATAGGAATTTCTACTAGTGCTCGGATACTTTTGCTACCGGCTGTAAATTAAAATGTTGGCAACCCTGGAATATTTACATTGTTCGTTATACGAAAACTTTAAGAGATATTTATGGCGTAATCTGTGTACAATGCATTTGCAGTTTTCTTGAGAATAACTGTAATAAGCAAAAATCCATTTCAACCCATCATACAGTCGGTAACAAAAGTGTCCGAACACTAGCAAAAATTCCTATGTAAAAAAAGCACAGTTCATACGGTTTTGTTAAATAAATCCTTGTCGAATCCTGTTCTTAGTCAGTGTAAGCACATGATTCGATAAGGATTTATTTAACAAAACCATATGAACTGTACGTTTTTTACATAGGAATTTTTGCTAGTGTTAGGACACTTTTGTTACCGGCTGTACATCGAAAAATAAAATGAGCATCCCTTTCCAAAGCTCTTTATTAAACTGTATCAATAACAATATTCGATCGTGTCACGGATGGGAATCATCCAACAAATCGTAAAGAAAAATGATAAACAGCAAACCAGAACATTGCGTCTCCAGGGGTAGTAAACAAGATATATTGTCAATTGTTATCATGGAAATAAACTTTGCATCCTTTGAAAAGTTTCACAAAAGGTAATGAATATCCATTTAAAAACTTTCCGATTACTAATGATAAAAATCAATTATCATATCAATAATTTTAAGCTGTTATACTTAAAAGCATCATAGGTAAAATCCTGCTATAAGTGGATAACTAGCAGGAGATTAATAAGCATTGCTTGAGCATGTCTTTAGTATAAATATTTTGAAGCTAATGGAACATTCACAGTCAGAGCCTGATTAAGGGGGAAGCACACATTATTTATACTTACACCGTTATTTTTTAACAAATACTTTCCTCCTATAATAAACAGAAAATTCTCATTAAAAATTATTTTAAAAGAATTCTGGTGTCTAATAACGGTGAATAAATTGGATTGTTTTACACCGTTCATTTTTTATAAAAAATATTTCCTCGTCAAAGCGTGGAATTTCTATGACATGAAGTAAAAAATAATTGTAAAAATATTCCGGTGAGAGCGAAGATAATGTGTGCAGGCTCTGTTCACAGTGCTAGTTAAAAATGCCTTGTATCACTTGACGTGCAATTTTGTTTATTTTATCTCGGACAGTACAGTTGGTAACAAAAGTGTCCGAACACAAGCAAAAATTCCTATGTAAAGGAATTTTTGCTAGTGTTCGGACACTTTTGTTACCGACTGTAATAATAAATAAAATCAGAGTTGATACGGTTCGTATAAGAGACAGGTTAAAAAGGGAGTTTCTATAAGAACAATTTAAGGTATATAAAATATGTAAAATTTAAAGAGCTATCATCAATACCTTTATAACATAATTATTCACTTATTTATGATAGAAATTTTTTAAAGTAATTAGAAGATAGTAATATGTAAGAAGTATATTTATGAAGAATCGCCATTCAAAGAAATAATCATCACATGTATTTCAAAGCAATTTTTTCAAACATATGCCATAAATAAATGTTTAAAAGAAATCTGGGGTGACTTCACTTGACTTTCTGAACATTAAATAATTATTACAGGACTACAAAATTGAAGTTGACAAAATTTGATTTGATGATTTTAGCAGAACTTTATGCTTTTTGATGTGCTGAAACCGAAAATGCAGCCCATTTTTCTCCATCACGTACATAGTTTTGTCAATACAGGGTGCTTACGACACAATTTCTTACATATACCATCATAACAATAGGTTGGTTGGTATATTTTTACGTTGTACTAGTGCTGCGCTATTACAACAGTAGGTATCCATGTTTAATTAATCATGAAAACATACTATAAAACTTACCATAGAATTACATTGGTGGAAGCGTAATAGAAGAAATTATATAGGTAGGCACCCTGTATTGACAAAAATCTATACGGGATAGAGCAAAACTGACTTAATTTTCGGTTTCAGCACAAATAAATAAATAAATAAATAAATAAAAATAAATAAAAATAAAAAAAATAAAAATAAAAATAAATAAACAAATAAATAAAGATCAGTCGAAATTATAAAATCAAAATTTTACACGTCGACCTGTGAATAGTTGCATCTAAAAGTCGCACACGATTGAGCTAAAAATTTATACACATGTTAAAGATCACCGTTGCACAAAATGTACAGATTTTTTTTATTCTAGCGCTTAAATTTTTTTTTACAGGAACTGAAAGAAAAATTCCGTATTATTATGGCTTAAGGTCTAACATTATTTAAAACGTGATAGTGTATAAATTCCTTATTAGATTGTGCTTTAAATTTATGTATATGTTATAGGTAATCATGGATTTTGATGAATCTAGCACTTATAGATTTTTACAGGGACACAACTAAAAATCCATTATCGTTATGATTTATGGGCTCAAAATATTTGAAATTTAATAGTGTTAAATTAAACAATATACTTTTTGAAAAAAAAAAAAAAAGTATTCAAACAACCTAAGTAACTTTATCTTTTGTTACTTTCTTCTATCTTCAATAGAAGAAAGTATTGGATTCGTAAAAATTTTCGATTTCGGGTTTTTGATGGATTTACACGTTTTGAGAGCTGTAGAACACGATTTTACCATTTTTAGAAAATGTCTGTCTGTCTATCTGTCTGTCTGTCTGTGTGTGTGTGTGTGTGACAAAATTTTGTGGCAACTGTATCTCTGAAACTACTGCACAGAATTTCATACAAATTGGTATGTAGTTGCACCTTGACATAAATTAGTGCCTATCAACTTTTGGTAAAAATCGTCTTACAGGTTGCGTTGCCATCCCGCTTTTTCTAAATTTTTAACAGGGTGATATAGGGCAAAAATTTTCAAGATGGGTATCTTTCGAAAGGTCTCGTCAGTACCTTTAAAACGAATGGTTGAACTATAAATCTGTGATAATTTAAAACAAAGTTATCGATTTTTTTTTACTTTTTACGAAAAAAAAAAACTTTGAAAAAAAAAAAAAATATATATATATTTTTTTTTTCTCTCCCCTTAATTTAATCAAACTCCCACGGTTTCCGTGTTCTGACAAACTTAAACTAATTTTTGCTTTTTTCCCCTAATTTTGTCAAAGTCCTACGGTTTCCGTGTCTTGACAAACTTTAACATATTTTTGCATTTTTCCCCTAATTTTGTCAAAGTCCCACGGTTTCCGTGTTTTGACAAACTTTAACAAATTTTCACATTTTACACAAAATTTTGTCAAAGTCCCACTTTTTTTTTTCTCTCCCCTTAATTCTATCAAACTCCCACGGTTTCCGTGTTCTGAGAAACTTAAACAAATTTTTGCATTTTACCCAAAATTTTGTCAAAGTCCCACTTTTTTTTTTTTTTTTTTTAATTATTGTTACTGAGTGAATTTGTATAGGAAAATATAGAAGAAAGTCTCGTGGTGGCCACAACATACTAGTTTATTTAACGACTTCTCTGAATTAATTTATTTATAGAACCGATTATTATTTAATGTACAGAAAGTTCAGAGGAGTCATTCTAAATTTTATTTTCATAGTTATTTTGATAATATATTTCCCTTTTTTTTAAAGAAAAAAATTACTGTAGGAATTTAGCAATTCTGGAAAATACCAGGTGTCGAAACTCAGAAAATGCAAAAATAATTGTGGTTCATTGCATATAATCTATAGTTTTATCAAAAAATTGTAGTTAACAACTGACAGGTAAACCCAATTTAAGCAACAGTCAAAGAAAAAAAAAAAATTGGTAAATGTATTAAACCTTATTCGTTTTCGAAGCAATCACAGCAACAATTAAATAACCAGACAGAACTTCACACAAGGTTTCATTTATATTATTTGGGAATCTTATTAATTGCAATAACAATAATTCTAACCCTGAGATTTTGAAGAATCATTTGTAATCAAATTAATAATTAATAGACTGTAGGTGAATGCAGCTCCAACTGCCGTCAGAATAAATCCACGTGATACATTAAATAAACCACATGCAGAAATATACATAACTTCTTCTTGTTCAACTCTCTTTAGGCATTCAAGTACAGATTGAGGAACAAAATGCTCTTTCTTACACGCAAGTTCATTAAGTTTATTTCGTACCATCATCTTTATTTCAAATAATTTGTCCGCTATCATGGAACTGAAAATTATGTACGGCAACAAGGCAAAAAGTCCGTTAGCAAAATAAACAGAAATATTCATAAGTCGGTAGTAATCAGTCACAGACATTTTTGTGTAGTCAATACCTAAAAGAATTGAAGTAAAAATGCGAGTTGTTGAGTAAAGTGTTATAAAAAAACGTTGTTGGGCTTAAAACATGATATAGTTTGAAAATAGTGTTACGAATGTTAAAATAATTGTCAAGTGTACCCATGATTATCTGTTTATTCAAGTAATACAATTGCAGTTTGAGAATATTATTGTAAATCCTTAATACTTCGACAACTTTATAAAATGGAATGCACAAAATCGAAGTTAAAATTACTGGAAATAATAAGCACATGATATTTTCTATGTTAAATAAAATCAAAATAATTATATTCAAGAATCCTTCGGGCCTTTTCGTAAAAAATGTCATGTAAAACGCGACGATTTTGGCTCTCTTTTCGGAAACACAGAGAGTAACTTGGAAAATGATAAAAATCAGAAGATTTGAAGCAAAAAATAAAAATTTGACACAGTTATATGATTTATGAACCACCTTGTATCGCTTCCGATAACTTAATATCTTCAAGGATATTTTGAAAATTCGTCTTCGTTTTATGATTAAAGACCACCATATTGGTACCAGTTCTATAGTGTTTTTGATAATGTAATACAAGACACTTTTGTACGGTCCTCCAAACAAACCATATAAACCTGCTGAAGTGGTATGGATCACTGAAAAGCAGTAGAAAAATATTATTAAGATAGCGATTATTTTATATCGTGAAATCAGACAATTTGCTCGGTTATAAACTCCAATTAAGATTAAAAATTTCATTAATTCATTATCTCTCAACACCATTTTTGATCTGTAGCTTCTTCAGAAAAATTCCAATGCAAGAATTTATTTTGTAAAAGTTGGTATGTAAGAAAAACTCAAATGGATCCAAAAGCAGATGTTCAAAAATGAAGGTATTCTTATCCTCTTCGGACCCGAAGATATAATAACAACAGAAGTTGCACTTGAAGGCTTTTAGACGTATACGTTCACATTGTACATTACAAAAAAGTATAATTTTCTTACATGTATAATTTAGGGGGTTAGTAGCGTACGATACAAATGTATGGCCTTTAAACAACTAAACTCTAAATTATTAAGATACATAAATCTTCCTAACTGTAACACAATTAAAAATTTGATGCTCTTAAATAAATCAATCGAAGTTTTCTTTTTATTCTGGCAAGTGTCTAAGTACTTAATAAATAATTATGAAAATTGCGTGTTTTTCTTCGACCGTGTGGTCGACTACTGTTTTGAAGTCGTTTTACGAAAGGCGACAAAATAACATTATATTTCAGAAATAAATTTAGTTTGATGCTGCCCTATACCGGTATCTTTTTTAAAGCCAATTTATTCAGCTTTTTATTAGCTTAGTCAAAATATAAAAATATTAAATGGTATAGATTTTATAAAGGATAGAATAGAAGTCCACATATGTGGACCTCTGGAGCGAAGAGGTTAAATATTTAGGAAAACTTCTAATATAGTTAGGAAATGGTCTTTTATAGTGAAAAAGAATTAGTTATGAGATCATAAATATCCTTATCTAGTAGTAAGATTTTCAAAATTATTTAATATTTTAATAATAACTGAGTCAGTAGTTCATTTTATCATAAATAAATATATATATATATATATATAGTATTCTCCAGAGTATCATGAAAAATGTATGCTTTATTCCGAAAATGTAAATTTAATGTTTTCAATAAAATGAATATCTTACTGTTTTACTCATTAGTTAAAAATTAGAGTAAATTTCTAACAATTAAAATAGTTTTCATAATTGTTTCAGAATTCAATTTACTTTTTTGCATATTACAATATTCGTTTAAAGTCATAAATAGTGTTGAATTAAACGCTTTGCAACATAGTTTTTGGGTCTTAAACTCCAGTTATGAGTAAAAACTCCAGTAATGATATATCAGTTAAAAATTAGAGTAACATTTCTAACAATTAAAATAGTTTTCATAATTGTTTCAGAATTTAATTTACTTTTTTGCATATTACAATATTCGTTTAAAGTCATAAATAGTGTTGAATTAAACGCTTTGCAACATAGTATTTGAGTCTTAAACTCCAGTTATGAGTAAAAACTCCAGTAATGTTATATCTCGCAGCGATATTTTTAATCTGCAGTTTTCTCAGAGAAACTTCATGCAAGAATAACAGTTATTTTATTTGTAAGCATTTTTACCTAGGGAAAAAAAAAAAAAAAAAAAAAAATCTTTTTCTTTCAAATTATAGTTTTTGTTGAAAGTCAAATAAAATGTTAAAATTAAATGTTATTTTTTTATTCGGAAACAATTAGCGACTTTTTTTTTTTTAAATCTAAGAACATATCTAAAAATTTTCTTCTCATTAATTTTTTTCCTTTATAGTTACTTTGCTTCAAAATTTCAAGAGATTATTCGCGACATATTAATAAGTATTTTCCAATAAACACATTTCCGTAATAAAGTGTGTCATTAATTAATTCGATATATTAGTGATTACTTTTACCTGAGATATTGACATATAACAATTTTTAAAACAATTTTTTTTTTTATATTTATGTTTTAATCTTATAAGCGCCTTCTAATATTTTACGCTCAGAACGTGTACATATATATATTCCTCTTATTATTTTCAAACTAATTTGAGGAGTTTTAAATTAAATTTTAGATTTTTTTTTGTACATGATGGCTTTAAAATATATATTTAAAAATTTTTCACAATAAAGAGACTTATTTATATGAAATAAATGAAAATGTCCCGAAGTTGAAAAAAAATCTTTGAAATCAATATTGAATTTGTCGTTTAAATTTCAAATAAATCCGTTTAAATGTATGGGATGAAAATTATTTTCATCACTCATTATTTTCTTCACTCATACAATTATTCACAAAAAAATATATTTTATTCATCAGCTTATTATTCTTTTTTCCTTCAATTATTATTAAAATAAATCAAATGTATTATTAATTAATTTTTTCTAACTTTACAGTGTATCCACTTTTTCACCGGAATATCGAAATCTTTTAGTATATCTCTACAACTTATAATAATATTTTAAATTAAATATTTTATCATTTAGTATCACACATTTATCATTTAATAGCATATCAGTTATCATTTAGTATCGATTTCTGTATCATTCAGTAACATTTCTCTTTTATATCATTTTATAGTATAAATAAATAAAAGTGTACGGAAGTTGAAAAAAAAATCTTTGAAATCGATATTGAATTTGTCGTTTAAATTTCAAATAAATCCGTTTAAATATATGGGATGAAAATTTTTTTCATCACTCATTATTTTCTTCACTCATAAAATTGTTCACAAAAAATTCTATTTTATTCATAAGCTTATTATTCTTTTTTTTCCTTTAATTATTATTAAAATAAATCAAATGCATTATTAATTAACTTTTCTAGTTTTACAGTGTATCTACTTTTTCACCTGAACATCGAAATTTTTTAGTATATTTCTACAACTTATAATAATATTTTAAATTAAATATTTTATCATTTAGTACCACACATTTATCATTTAATAGCATATCAGTTATAATTTAGTATCGATTTCTGTATCATTCAGTAACACTTCTCTTTTATATTATTTTATAGTATTAGTCATATTTAAAGTTAAGTTTTTAATTAAATATTCTATATTCTAATAAAACTCACGTTAGAAAAAAAGTCACAAAATCCAAAAAACGTCATAAAATATAATCTTATAATTCAATGAGTAAAAGATAAAATATTAGATGCAGATTTCAATTAATTTCACACTTTTATTTTGTTGTAAATAATTGTTAATCTTGGAGCACTGGTAAAATTTAATATGCACTTGATAAAGTCTAAATTTTCATAGGCATCATTTTGCATGATTATTTTAGCAATGTTCAGAGCTGTTTCGTAAATTCACGGTAGATATTTTACCATCAGCGACATGTATCTCAATTTAATCACTGTTTAACAGGCAAACAATTTGATTAAATAGTTTTGATGCTATAAAGTTTTGAAGCTCACAACAGTTTTCTAAGTCATTCTAAAATATTTAAGGACAACATCCTTCTGACGGAATGAAAATCTTTAAATTTCATATTTCATAAAATCTTATTTGACGGACGACTTATGCTGTTGTTTTGAAACTGAATTACAACGATATGTTAAGAATTAACAGTTATAAACGTGATTTGGCAGCTATAATTACATATGTTTTTGCGTAAGTGATTTATTCGTTGCCAGAACTCGTTTAACATATTTATGAAAACGAATTCTATTTAAACACAATAGAGTTCTAACAACCACGTGACTTTCTTCTTAGCAACCCTACTTTGCTGAAGAACAATGCTAATTTTTCCATGCCTTTGGAAGCGTAGTAGTCGAATTTTTTTATGCTTTTACAAATATATTTACAACACTGTGTTACAATAGATTTGTAACACTATTCCGCAATGATAAAATGGGTCAGTGGAGTCAACTGTCCTTCAGCAAACATGCTCATGACGTCATCTGTTAGAACTCTATATAATTTTTCATTGAATTTGCTACGATATTTTACAGATAATAAAATATTAATAATTAATTGACACGTTTGTTCTTGTATCAGATATGTAAATGCTTTTCAAAACTTAAGTATTTTGCAATTCGTGGTAATGTCAAGATTTATTAAAAGCTTTACTAAATTTATTGTGCTCAGTTTCAAGAATTTAGATTGACATAACGTCGATATCGTCTGTTTATAACATTCGCTCTTTGCGTAAATATTTATTTCGTAACTCTGAATGGCAACAAAATGGATTTGTTTATTTCGTTTTTACTACAAGCTTATTCTTTTGAAACGTATAATTTATAATATTTCCATAAATTTATTGGTGTAACTATTGATTTTACATAATGGAATGTTTTATTAATCATTTTTACATGTCACATATTAGTCTTCCAATTCAGAATTTTTATTTAGTCATTTGGTCTTAGAAAAGTGTTTTTTAGCAATGTATTTATTTATTTATATTTTTTTTTCTCATTTCTGTGATTTTTATTTTTACGCAATTGAATATTTTATCAACCCATTTTACATGTCACATATTGAATTTTCAAATGTGTCATTTTTCTTTTAGCGTTTTGGACTTGGAAAAATATTTGTAAACAATGTTATATTTTATATTTTTATTTACTAGGTTTTATTAAAAAAATAAAAAAAAATCACAGGTTTTGTTTTTTATTAAATAAATCAAAACGTTTTGCATTTAGATTTCATATGCATCCTCCTGCCTGAAAACATTGAGATTTTTATTTTCGAAATATATTATGCAGGGATGGAACACGGGAGCAGAATTCATACCGGAATCTGTTTAAAAAATTTCCATACCTATAATATCGTTGATCTAAGAGGTAGAAAATTTTCTTACATTCATAGTGGTATGAATTCTGCGCCCGTGTTCCATCCCTGATTATGTGTCCCCATCCCTGTATTTAATGATATATATATGTATAATCTAAAAATTTAAATAAATGCAGGCAGTAAGCTAAAGAAACTTAAAAATGAAAACAGAGAAAAAGTAATAATTTACCCCCCAAAAAAAATAATCAGAACCTTTAAGTACAGTCACACACACACAAAAAAAAAAAAAAAAAAAAAAAAAAGAAAGAAAATGCCCCCCTCCCCCCCCCCACACCTAATTTCACCATAAATTGTCGTAGAAACATGTGGTTGGTATCAATCGATTTGTGATAACGTCTAGTTTATAATGGTATAGTTACATTTTGCTTAGGGGTCGCCTACCTATTAAAACTGGCATCAACTTCATTTTTTTTCAATAGTAACCCATATTTTATAATTTATTTGAATTCTTTGGATCAAATCATCGCGGAAAATGGTATAGTTTATATATTTTGCTCAATTTTTCATGCAGTTATAAGCTGTCAAAGTTTGGGGATGCTAATGTTAAATGAATGTGACAAACATTCATCCATATCATCCATATCACCATATATTCATCCATGTATTTTTTTTTTTTTTTATTACTGCACAAAATACAGACATAAACATAAAACATGCAAAAATATTTATGAACATATACATATTAAAACCAGAATTATTTTTTCAAATTTTTAGTACACAAAAAATAGAAGACTTGCAGTTTTGTGGACATTTCTTCGCTGAAAGAAGTTCATGAATACGGTTTGACAATGTCGAGCCGTGGAAAATTCGAAGTTTAATTATTTATAAATTGTGATGTAAAAGTATGTGGAGTATTTTCTCGAAAATTTTTAATCAGTTGATCTGAAAAACTATTATTTAAGAATAAATACGTTGGATTAAGAAATTGAAAGAATAACAACAATGTGTTTTTAAATAGAATTAGAGTAATATCTGATTTAGCTCTTTAAATTAAACTTTTGGGATGCCTAAAACACTAGAATTACGTATTTAGATTTCGAAAATATTTAAACGAAGATTTGTTGTAATAATTAAAACCAATTTTTAATCTATGACATAGATGTCAACATTTTAATTTATTCCGGTGTACTTTTAGCTCCGCTTTTCTTTCATACCACTTATTTTTTTAAAAGTAATTTTTTCTTATCATACCAATATTATATATTGGAGAAAATTTGTCCACAAATAAAGTGGTACGAAAAAAAGGGAGGCCAAAAACATTCCGGAATAAAATAAAATGTTGGCATCCATGCTATGACCAGATATACCAACATTTTAATTTATTCTTGAGCATTTTTAACCCCGCCCTTAACCCATACCGCTTGCCTTTTTCTTGCGCCGAAAAAACAGAGTCCCTGACCTGCTAAAAATCATGAAAATGATAAGAAATACCTTTATAACTCATTTCTTTTAATTGCTATTAATATAAACACTTAAAATAATAAATTCCGACAAATAGAAGGTTTTTAAATAAATTTCACACATGGCCCTAGGTACAACACTCTAATTGTACCTAGGGTCAGACCACAATGTACCTAGGGCCAGACCTCATAGTACCTATGGCTTCAAAGTACCTAGGGTCATTCCCTCAAAATTAGATTTCACTTTGTAATGAATAGAAAACAAACATATAAATATATATTTTGTAAAAGAAACAATATCAAGTAATACATTTATTTGTCATATAATAATTATCATGTGGTTGCCTTAATTTAAAACACCAAATTTTTCACTATTTTTTTTTTTTTTTCCTTTGGGATATATTCTAATAGCATACTTTTCTTCATTTATTTTTTTTTTTTCCTTGAATGTTTCTTAGATTTCTAGATCTTCCTAGTTTTCGGCCATATCTTTTCTTTGTGTTATTTTTGTACGAAGTTTTGCTTCAGGAAAAGATTGTACCTGTTCAAGCGACACGCGAAAATATGTTAGATGTTGAAGGTTTCGAAATTTCAACAGGACGACAAAAAGAGACATCCAATTCCAACATTGTTGGTTTACTTTCTTCCTGAAGAAAATATTTTTTGGAAATTTATAGAGGGAGTTTGTCTTTCGGCCACATTCGAATTTCAATATTCGCTCTCACCAGAAAACCATTCTAATAGTGTAATAATAGAAATCAATTAAATTATGTTCGATCGAGAGTGCACTATATAATGTGATTTCTCATGCGTAAACTGTTAGCCCTCATAAGCCCGTTCTCGTGAAATCTATAATTAACACTTTCGCGGCGTACATTCGCGTCATTTGAAAATCTGTAACTCCACCACAGATCGTTTCTTTCGCGATTTGTATGTTACTTATTTCTTAAGAATACACAATATTCATATTTGTTCAACCAGTACACTGTGGACACAAATATTTTGATTAGGAAGAATATAATTATAATGTATATCCATTTGTAATATAAATGAGAATGTAGACAATTTCGTTCTGAAATATTGTAACTTGGGAGAATAACGCCCACAGGCGGACCTTACTGTCAAAAAGACAAAAAAATGCGGTCGCGAAAGTGTTAAGTTTGAGTAAAAATGTAGTAACGAGAAAGGAGTGGGAGGAGACTCATCAAAATCTGCTAGAACCATGACTTTTATCAATATTTAGATTCATTATTACCGAATTTTTAGGCATTATATCTCAATTGAATATATCTCAAAGCTGAAATAGTCAACTGATAAATGCATCAAAAAACACGTTTGTCTATGCTCTTCCAATTTCATCTTGTTTTGGATTTCATTCATTATTTCAGTAAGGCGTGATGTTATGGAATTAGTCGTGGTTGCACCGATTATTAGGGAACTTTCAGGACGAGGGCTAATGCTTTATGCTTCAAAAAATATAATATTTATATATGTTTTTTCGATTAATGCTTGTTCGGATTTCGTTTTTTTTCTTTATGAATACAGTATGGATGTTTTCCTTGTCATTGAAAATGTTTTGTTTCGCTGACCATATGTCAGTTACACGAAAACCTGATAGAATGTTCACAGGAGTAAAGGTCGACGGATGGGACTTGCCAACATTTTCAGCAACGTCATATATAGTGTTTGGTTTTCTAGGGTTTTCCAGAATCCAATTACTACAGGCTGTACTGTAGTTTTTCTTATAAGATCCAAACACACCTCTGCCCATCGGCTGAAGCTTATGACTGGTGATGGGTTGAAGAAATATACCTCATAAAACAATATTCTTCATTTAAGTATAAAAGTTTTTCTATTAAATTGTAACAATTTGAAGACTAAGATTACAACTGTACCTAGGGCCATGTATGGCTGTAGGTACAAGTTTCGTTAAATTCATTCAAAATACCTTCCACCAAAATACCTACACACAGAAGGCTAATTAAATATTTCATTTCTTACTCAATATAACAAGAAAGATTATACACAAGAAATTAAAGAAAACTATTTGACTGACTTTTGTAAATTAGCAAAAGAGATGAGATGCAAAATTTTACTTCAAACCAAGCAAATTCTTATTGTACATGTAACTTCTAAAATCTTTCTCCTCAATGGTTTCAAAGTGATTGTAAATGCAGAAATTCATGGTGTTTCTCGCCAAATTGAATATGAAACTTTTAAACTAAATGTTATTCAAATAAAGTGAAGTGGATCTAGGTACATGATGGCCCTAGGTACACGGGTCTCCCCTATTTTTTTATTTAACTTAATCAATGAAAACCATTACAGTTCGCTGCTTAAATAAAATGTATAATTCTATTAAAATTTTCCGATAGCCAAAATTTGCTAAGTTGGCAACTATAAGGAATACGTGTTTATTTTATTTTATTCTATTGTATTTTATTTTATTATTTATCTCCTTTTTTTACTTTTTATTTTTTATTTTCATTTTCAATTTATTTTTATTTATATATTTATTTTAGTTATTTTATTTATGTATTTTTTTTTATTACTGCACAAAATACAGACATAAACATAAAACATGCAAAAATATTTATGAACATATACATATTAATACCAGAATTATTTTCTCAAATTTTTAGTACAAAGAAAATAGAAAACTTGCATACTTGTGTTCAAAATCTTTGAAAAAATTGTTCATGAATACGGTTTGACAAAGTCGATGTTTAGTTATTTAGAAATTGTGATGTATAGGAAGTATTGTCTCGAAAAGTTTTAATCAGTTGATCCGAATAACTATTATTTCAGAATAAATACGTTAGATTAAGAAATTGAAAGAATAACAACAATGTGTTTTTAAATAGAATTAGAGTAATATCTGATTTAGCTCTTTAAATTAAACTTTTGGGATGCCTAAAACACTAGAATTACGTATTTAGATTTCGAAAATATTTAAACGAAGATTTGTTGTAATAACTAAAACCAATTTTTAATCTATGACATAGATGTCAACATTTTAATTTATTCCGGTGTACTTTTAGCTCCGCTTTTCTTTCATACCACTTATTTTTTTAAAAGTAATTTTTTCTTATCATACCAATATTATATATTGGAGAAAATTTGTCCACAAATAAAGTGGTACGAAAAAAAGGGAGGCCAAAAACATTCCGGAATAAAATAAAATGTTGGCATCCATGCTATGACCAGATATACCAACATTTTAATTTATTCTTGAGCATTTTTAACCCCGCCCTTAACCCATACCGCTTGCCTTTTTCTTGCGCCGAAAAAACAGAGTCCCTGACCTGCTAAAAATCATGAAAATGATAAGAAATACCTTTATAACTCATTTCTTTTAATTGCTATTAATATAAACACTTAAAATAATAAATTCCGACAAATAGAAGGTTTTTAAATAAATTTCACACATGGCCCTAGGTACAACACTCTAATTGTACCTAGGGTCAGACCACAATGTACCTAGGGCCAGACCTCATAGTACCTATGGCTTCAAAGTACCTAGGGTCATTCCCTCAAAATTAGATTTCACTTTGTAATGAATAGAAAACAAACATATAAATATATATTTTGTAAAAGAAACAATATCAAGTAATACATTTATTTGTCATATAATAATTATCATGTGGTTGCCTTAATTTAAAACACCAAATTTTTCACTATTTTTTTTTTTTTTTTCCTTTGGGATATATTCTAATAGCATACTTTTCTTCATTTTTTTTTTTTTTTCCTTGAATGTTTCTTAGATTTCTAGATCTTCCTAGTTTTCGGCCATATCTTTTCTTTGTGTTATTTTTGTACGAAGTTTTGCTTCAGGAAAAGATTGTACCTGTTCAAGCGACACGCGAAAATATGTTAGATGTTGAAGGTTTCGAAATTTCAACAGGACGACAAAAAGAGACATCCAATTCCAACATTGTTGGTTTACTTTCTTCCTGAAGAAAATATTTTTTGGAAATTTATAGAGGGAGTTTGTCTTTCGGCCACATTCGAATTTCAATATTCGCTCTCACCAGAAAACCATTCTAATAGTGTAATAATAGAAATCAATTAAATTATGTTCGATCGAGAGTGCACTATATAATGTGATTTCTCATGCGTAAACTGTTAGCCCTCATAAGCCCGTTCTCGTGAAATCTATAATTAACACTTTCGCGGCGTACATTCGCGTCATTTGAAAATCTGTAACTCCACCACAGATCGTTTCTTTCGCGATTTGTATGTTACTTATTTCTTAAGAATACACAATATTCATATTTGTTCAACCAGTACACTGTGGACACAAATATTTTGATTAGGAAGAATATAATTATAATGTATATCCATTTGTAATATAAATGAGAATGTAGACAATTTCGTTCTGAAATATTGTAACTTGGGAGAATAACGCCCACAGGCGGACCTTACTGTCAAAAAGACAAAAAAATGCGGTCGCGAAAGTGTTAAGTTTGAGTAAAAATGTAGTAACGAGAAAGGAGTGGGAGGAGACTCATCAAAATCTGCTAGAACCATGACTTTTATCAATATTTAGATTCATTATTACCGAATTTTTAGGCATTATATCTCAATTGAATATATCTCAAAGCTGAAATAGTCAACTGATAAATGCATCAAAAAACACGTTTGTCTATGCTCTTCCAATTTCATCTTGTTTTGGATTTCATTCATTATTTCAGTAAGGCGTGATGTTATGGAATTAGTCGTGGTTGCACCGATTATTAGGGAACTTTCAGGACGAGGGCTAATGCTTTATGCTTCAAAAAATATAATATTTATATATGTTTTTTCGATTAATGCTTGTTCGGATTTCGTTTTTTTTCTTTATGAATACAGTATGGATGTTTTCCTTGTCATTGAAAATGTTTTGTTTCGCTGACCATATGTCAGTTACACGAAAACCTGATAGAATGTTCACAGGAGTAAAGGTCGACGGATGGGACTTGCCAACATTTTCAGCAACGTCATATATAGTGTTTGGTTTTCTAGGGTTTTCCAGAATCCAATTACTACAGGCTGTACTGTAGTTTTTCTTATAAGATCCAAACACACCTCTGCCCATCGGCTGAAGCTTATGACTGGTGATGGGTTGAAGAAATATACCTCATAAAACAATATTCTTCATTTAAGTATAAAAGTTTTTCTATTAAATTGTAACAATTTGAAGACTAAGATTACAACTGTACCTAGGGCCATGTATGGCTGTAGGTACAAGTTTCGTTAAATTCATTCAAAATACCTTCCACCAAAATACCTACACACAGAAGGCTAATTAAATATTTCATTTCTTACTCAATATAACAAGAAAGATTATACACAAGAAATTAAAGAAAACTATTTGACTGACTTTTGTAAATTAGCAAAAGAGATGAGATGCAAAATTTTACTTCAAACCAAGCAAATTCTTATTGTACATGTAACTTCTAAAATCTTTCTCCTCAATGGTTTCAAAGTGATTGTAAATGCAGAAATTCATGGTGTTTCTCGCCAAATTGAATATGAAACTTTTAAACTAAATGTTATTCAAATAAAGTGAAGTGGATCTAGGTACATGATGGCCCTAGGTACACGGGTCTCCCCTATTTTTTTTATTTAACTAAATCAATGAAAACCATTACAGTTCGCTGCTTAAATAAAATGTATAATTCTATTAAAATTTTCCGATAGCCAAAATGTGCTAAGTTGGCAACTATAAGGAATACGTGTTTATTTTATTTTATTCTATTGTATTTTATTTTATTATTTATCTCCTTTTTTTACATTTTATTTTTTATTTTCATTTTCAATTTATTTTTATTTATATATTTATTTTATTTATTTTATTTATGTATTTTTTTTTATTACTGCACAAAATACAGACATAAACATAAAACATGCAAAAATATTTATGAACATATACATATTAATACCAGAATTATTTTCTCAAATTTTTAGTACAAAAAAAATAGAAAACTTGCATACTTGTGTTCAAAATCTTTGAAAAAATTGTTCATGAATACGGTTTGACAAAGTCGATGTTTAGTTATTTAGAAATTGTGATGTATAGGAAGTATTGTCTCGAAAAGTTTTAATCAGTTGATCCGAATAACTATTATTTCAGAATAAATACGTTAGATTAAGAAATTGAAAGAATAACAACAATGTGTTTTTAAATAGAATTAGAGTAATATCTGATTTAGCTCTTTAAATTAAACTTTTGGGATGCCTAAAACACTAGAATTACGTATTTAGATTTCGAAAATATTTAAACGAAGATTTGTTGTAATAATTAAAACCAATTTTTAATCTATGACATAGATGTCAACATTTTAATTTATTCCGGTGTACTTTTAGCTCCGCTTTTCTTTCATACCACTTATATTTTTAAAAGTAATTTTTTCTTATCATACCAATATTATATATTGGAGAAAATTTGTCCACAAATAAAGTGGTACGAAAAAAAGGGAGGCCAAAAACATTCCGGAATAAAATAAAATGTTGGCATCCATGCTATGACCAGATATACCAACATTTTAATTTATTCTTGAGCATTTTTAACCCCGCCCTTAACCCATACCGCTTGCCTTTTTCTTGCGCCGAAAAAACAGAGTCCCTGACCAGCTAAAAATCATGAAAATGATAAGAAATACCTTTAGAACTCATTTCTTTTAATTGCTATTAATATAAACACTTAAAATAATAAATTCCGACAAATAGAAGGTTTTTAAATAAATTTCACACATGGCCCTAGGTACAACACTCTAATTGTACCTAGGGTCAGACCACAATGTACCTAGGGCCAGACCTCATAGTACCTATGGCTTCAAAGTACCTAGGGTCATTCCCTCAAAATTAGATTTCACTTTGTAATGAATAGAAAACAAACATATAAATATATATTTTGTAAAAGAAACAATATCAAGTAATACATTTATTTGTCATATAATAATTATCATGTGGTTGCCTTAATTTAAAACACCAAATTTTTCACTATTTTTTTTTTTTTTTTTTTTCCTTTGGGATATATTCTAATAGCATACTTTTCTTCATTTATTTTTTTTTTTTCCTTGAATGTTTCTTAGATTTCTAGATCTTCCTAGTTTTCGGCCATATCTTTTCTTTGTGTTATTTTTGTACGAAGTTTTGCTTCAGGAAAAGATTGTACCTGTTCAAGCGACACGCGAAAATATGTTAGATGTTGAAGGTTTCGAAATTTCAACAGGACGACAAAAAGAGACATCCAATTCCAACATTGTTGGTTTACTTTCTTCCTGAAGAATATATTTTTTGGAAATTTATAGAGGGAGTTTGTCTTTCGGCCACATTCGAATTTCAATATTCGCTCTCACCAGAAAAACATTCTAATAGTGTAATAATAGAAATCAATTAAATTATGTTCGATCGAGAGTGCACTATATAATGTGATTTCTCATGCGTAAACTGTTAGCCCTCATAAGCCCGTTCTCGTGAAATCTATAATTAACACTTTCGCGGCGTACATTCGCGTCATTTGAAAATCTGTAACTCCACCACAGATCGTTTCTTTCGCGATTTGTATGTTACTTATTTCTTAAGAATACACAATATTCATATTTGTTCAACCAGTACACTGTGGACACAAATATTTTGATTAGGAAGAATATAATTATAATGTATATCCATTTGTAATATAAATGAGAATGTAGACAATTTCGTTCTGAAATATTGTAACTTGGGAGAATAACGCCCACAGGCGGACCTTACTGTCAAAAAGACAAAAAAATGCGGTCGCGAAAGTGTTAAGTTTGAGTAAAAATGTAGTAACGAGAAAGGAGTGGGAGGAGACTCATCAAAATCTGCTAGAACCATGACTTTTATCAATATTTAGATTCATTATTACCGAATTTTTAGGCATTATATCTCAATTGAATATATCTCAAAGCTGAAATAGTCAACTGATAAATGCATCAAAAAACACGTTTGTCTATGCTCTTCCAATTTCATCTTGTTTTGGATTTCATTCATTATTTCAGTAAGGCGTGATGTTATGGAATTAGTCGTGGTTGCACCGATTATTAGGGAACTTTCAGGACGAGGGCTAATGCTTTATGCTTCAAAAAATATAATATTTATATATGTTTTTTCGATTAATGCTTGTTCGGATTTCGTTTTTTTTCTTTATGAATACAGTATGGATGTTTTCCTTGTCATTGAAAATGTTTTGTTTCGCTGACCATATGTCAGTTACACGAAAACCTGATAGAATGTTCACAGGAGTAAAGGTCGACGGATGGGACTTGCCAACATTTTCAGCAACGTCATATATAGTGTTTGGTTTTCTAGGGTTTTCCAGAATCCAATTACTACAGGCTGTACTGTAGTTTTTCTTATAAGATCCAAACACACCTCTGCCCATCGGCTGAAGCTTATGACTGGTGATGGGTTGAAGAAATATACCTCATAAAACAATATTCTTCATTTAAGTATAAAAGTTTTTCTATTAAATTGTAACAATTTGAAGACTAAGATTACAACTGTACCTAGGGCCATGTATGGCTGTAGGTACAAGTTTCGTTAAATTCATTCAAAATACCTTCCACCAAAATACCTACACACAGAAGGCTAATTAAATATTTCATTTCTTACTCAATATAACAAGAAAGATTATACACAAGAAATTAAAGAAAACTATTTGACTGACTTTTGTAAATTAGCAAAAGAGATGAGATGCAAAATTTTACTTCAAACCAAGCAAATTCTTATTGTACATGTAACTTCTAAAATCTTTCTCCTCAATGGTTTCAAAGTGATTGTAAATGCAGAAATTCATGGTGTTTCTCGCCAAATTGAATATGAAACTTTTAAACTAAATGTTATTCAAATAAAGTGAAGTGGATCTAGGTACATGATGGCCCTAGGTACACGGGTCTCCCCTATTTTTTTTATTTAACTTAATCAATGAAAACCATTATAGTTCGCTGCTTAAATAAAATGTATAATTCTATTAAAATTTTCCGATAGCCAAAATGTGCTAAGTTGGCAACTATAAGGAATACGTGTTTATTTTATTTTATTCTATTGTATTTTATTTTATTATTTATCTCCTTTTTTTACTTTTTATTTTTTATTTTCATTTTCAATTTATTTTTATTTATATATTTATTTTAGTTATTTTATTTATGTATTTTTTTTTATTACTGCACAAAATACAGACATAAACATAAAACATGCAAAAATATTTATGAACATATACATATTAATACCAGAATTATTTTCTCAAATTTTTAGTACAAAAAAAATAGAAAACTTGCATACTTGTGTTCAAAATCTTTGAAAAAATTGTTCATGAATACGGTTTGACAAAGTCGATGTTTAGTTATTTAGAAATTGTGATGTATAGGAAGTATTGTCTCGAAAAGTTTTAATCAGTTGATCCGAATAACTATTATTTCAGAATAAATACGTTAGATTAAGAAATTGAAAGAATAACAACAATGTGTTTTTAAATATAATTAGAGTAATATCTGATTTAGCTCTTTAAATTAAACTTTTGGGATGCCTAAAACACTAGAATTACGTATTTAGATTTCGAAAATATTTAAACGAAGATTTGTTGTAATAATTAAAACCAATTTTTAATCTATGACATAGATGTCAACATTTTAATTTATTCCGGTGTACTTTTAGCTCCGCTTTTCTTTCATACCACTTATTTTTTTAAAAGTAATTTTTTCTTATCATACCAATATTATATATTGGAGAAAATTTGTCCACAAATAAAGTGGTACGAAAAAAAGGGAGGCCAAAAACATTCCGGAATAAAATAAAATGTTGGCATCTATGCTATGACCAGATATACCAACATTTTAATTTATTCTTGAGCATTTTTAACCCCGCCCTTAACCCATACCGCTTGCCTTTTTCTTGCGCCGAAAAAACAGAGTCCCTGACCTGCTAAAAATCATGAAAATGATAAGAAATACCTTTAGAACTCATTTCTTTTAATTGCTATTAATATAAACACTTAAAATAATAAATTCCGACAAATAGAAGGTTTTTAAATAAATTTCACACATGGCCCTAGGTACAACACTCTAATTGTACCTAGGGTCAGACCACAATGTACCTAGGGCCAGACCTCATAGTACCTATGGCTTCAAAGTACCTAGGGTCATTCCCTCAAAATTAGATTTCACTTTGTAATGAATAGAAAACAAACATATAAATATATATTTTGTAAAAGAAACAATATCAAGTAATACATTTATTTGTCATATAATAATTATCATGTGGTTGCCTTAATTTAAAACACCAAATTTTTCACTATTTTTTTTTTTTTTTTCCTTTGGGATATATTCTAATAGCATACTTTTCTTCATTTTTTTTTTTTTTTTCCTTGAATGTTTCTTAGATTTCTAGATCTTCCTAGTTTTCGGCCATATCTTTTCTTTGTGTTATTTTTGTACGAAGTTTTGCTTCAGGAAAAGATTGTACCTGTTCAAGCGACACGCGAAAATATGTTAGATGTTGAAGGTTTCGAAATTTCAACAGGACGACAAAAAGAGACATCCAATTCCAACATTGTTGGTTTACTTTCTTCCTGAAGAAAATATTTTTTGGAAATTTATAGAGGGAGTTTGTCTTTCGGCCACATTCGAATTTCAATATTCGCTCTCACCAGAAAACCATTCTAATAGTGTAATAATAGAAATCAATTAAATTATGTTCGATCGAGAGTGCACTATATAATGTGATTTCTCATGCGTAAACTGTTAGCCCTCATAAGCCCGTTCTCGTGAAATCTATAATTAACACTTTCGCGGCGTACATTCGCGTCATTTGAAAATCTGTAACTCCACCACAGATCGTTTCTTTCGCGATTTGTATGTTACTTATTTCTTAAGAATACACAATATTCATATTTGTTCAACCAGTACACTGTGGACACAAATATTTTGATTAGGAAGAATATAATTATAATGTATATCCATTTGTAATATAAATGAGAATGTAGACAATTTCGTTCTGAAATATTGTAACTTGGGAGAATAACGCCCACAGGCGGACCTTACTGTCAAAAAGACAAAAAAATGCGGTCGCGAAAGTGTTAAGTTTGAGTAAAAATGTAGTAACGAGAAAGGAGTGGGAGGAGACTCATCAAAATCTGCTAGAACCATGACTTTTATCAATATTTAGATTCATTATTACCGAATTTTTAGGCATTATATCTCAATTGAATATATCTCAAAGCTGAAATAGTCAACTGATAAATGCATCAAAAAACACGTTTGTCTATGCTCTTCCAATTTCATCTTGTTTTGGATTTCATTCATTATTTCAGTAAGGCGTGATGTTATGGAATTAGTCGTGGTTGCACCGATTATTAGGGAACTTTCAGGACGAGGGCTAATGCTTTATGCTTCAAAAAATATAATATTTATATATGTTTTTTCGATTAATGCTTGTTCGGATTTCGTTTTTTTTCTTTATGAATACAGTATGGATGTTTTCCTTGTCATTGAAAATGTTTTGTTTCGCTGACCATATGTCAGTTACACGAAAACCTGATAGAATGTTCACAGGAGTAAAGGTCGACGGATGGGACTTGCCAACATTTTCAGCAACGTCATATATAGTGTTTGGTTTTCTAGGGTTTTCCAGAATCCAATTACTACAGGCTGTACTGTAGTTTTTCTTATAAGATCCAAACACACCTCTGCCCATCGGCTGAAGCTTATGACTGGTGATGGGTTGAAGAAATATACCTCATAAAACAATATTCTTCATTTAAGTATAAAAGTTTTTCTATTAAATTGTAACAATTTGAAGACTAAGATTACAACTGTACCTAGGGCCATGTATGGCTGTAGGTACAAGTTTCGTTAAATTCATTCAAAATACCTTCCACCAAAATACCTACACACAGAAGGCTAATTAAATATTTCATTTCTTACTCAATATAACAAGAAAGATTATACACAAGAAATTAAAGAAAACTATTTGACTGACTTTTGTAAATTAGCAAAAGAGATGAGATGCAAAATTTTACTTCAAACCAAGCAAATTCTTATTGTACATGTAACTTCTAAAATCTTTCTCCTCAATGGTTTCAAAGTGATTGTAAATGCAGAAATTCATGGTGTTTCTCGCCAAATTGAATATGAAACTTTTAAACTAAATGTTATTCAAATAAAGTGAAGTGGATCTAGGTACATGATGGCCCTAGGTACACGGGTCTCCCCTATTTTTTTTATTTAACTTAATCAATGAAAACCATTACAGTTCGCTGCTTAAATAAAATGTATAATTCTATTAAAATTTTCCGATAGCCAAAATGTGCTAAGTTGGCAACTATAAGGAATACGTGTTTATTTTATTTTATTCTATTGTATTTTATTTTATTATTTATCTCCTTTTTTTACATTTTATTTTTTATTTTCATTTTCAATTTATTTTTATTTATATATTTATTTTATTTATTTTATTTATGTATTTTTTTTTATTACTGCACAAAATACAGACATAAACATAAAACATGCAAAAATATTTATGAACATATACATATTAATACCAGAATTATTTTCTCAAATTTTTAGTACAAAAAAAATAGAAAACTTGCATACTTGTGTTCAAAATCTTTGAAAAAATTGTTCATGAATACGGTTTGACAAAGTCGATGTTTAGTTATTTAGAAATTGTGATGTATAGGAAGTATTGTCTCGAAAAGTTTTAATCAGTTGATCCGAATAACTATTATTTCAGAATAAATACGTTAGATTAAGAAATTGAAAGAATAACAACAATGTGTTTTTAAATAGAATTAGAGTAATATCTGATTTAGCTCTTTAAATTAAACTTTTGGGATGCCTAAAACACTAGAATTACGTATTTAGATTTCGAAAATATTTAAACGAAGATTTGTTGTAATAATTAAAACCAATTTTTAATCTATGACATAGATGTCAACATTTTAATTTATTCCGGTGTACTTTTAGCTCCGCTTTTCTTTCATACCACTTATATTTTTAAAAGTAATTTTTTCTTATCATACCAATATTATATATTGGAGAAAATTTGTCCACAAATAAAGTGGTACGAAAAAAAGGGAGGCCAAAAACATTCCGGAATAAAATAAAATGTTGGCATCCATGCTATGACCAGATATACCAACATTTTAATTTATTCTTGAGCATTTTTAACCCCGCCCTTAACCCATACCGCTTGCCTTTTTCTTGCGCCGAAAAAACAGAGTCCCTGACCTGCTAAAAATCATGAAAATGATAAGAAATACCTTTAGAACTCATTTCTTTTAATTGCTATTAATATAAACACTTAAAATAATAAATTCCGACAAATAGAAGGTTTTTAAATAAATTTCACACATGGCCCTAGGTACAACACTCTAATTGTACCTAGGGTCAGACCACAATGTACCTAGGGCCAGACCTCATAGTACCTATGGCTTCAAAGTACCTAGGGTCATTCCCTCAAAATTAGATTTCACTTTGTAATGAATAGAAAACAAACATATAAATATATATTTTGTAAAAGAAACAATATCAAGTAATACATTTATTTGTCATATAATAATTATCATGTGGTTGCCTTAATTTAAAACACCAAATTTTTCACTATTTTTTTTTTTTTTTTTTTCCTTTGGGATATATTCTAATAGCATACTTTTCTTCATTTATTTTTTTTTTTTCCTTGAATGTTTCTTAGATTTCTAGATCTTCCTAGTTTTCGGCCATATCTTTTCTTTGTGTTATTTTTGTACGAAGTTTTGCTTCAGGAAAAGATTGTACCTGTTCAAGCGACACGCGAAAATATGTTAGATGTTGAAGGTTTCGAAATTTCAACAGGACGACAAAAAGAGACATCCAATTCCAACATTGTTGGTTTACTTTCTTCCTGAAGAATATATTTTTTGGAAATTTATAGAGGGAGTTTGTCTTTCGGCCACATTCGAATTTCAATATTCGCTCTCACCAGAAAAACATTCTAATAGTGTAATAATAGAAATCAATTAAATTATGTTCGATCGAGAGTGCACTATATAATGTGATTTCTCATGCGTAAACTGTTAGCCCTCATAAGCCCGTTCTCGTGAAATCTATAATTAACACTTTCGCGGCGTACATTCGCGTCATTTGAAAATCTGTAACTCCACCACAGATCGTTTCTTTCGCGATTTGTATGTTACTTATTTCTTAAGAATACACAATATTCATATTTGTTCAACCAGTACACTGTGGACACAAATATTTTGATTAGGAAGAATATAATTATAATGTATATCCATTTGTAATATAAATGAGAATGTAGACAATTTCGTTCTGAAATATTGTAACTTGGGAGAATAACGCCCACAGGCGGACCTTACTGTCAAAAAGACAAAAAAATGCGGTCGCGAAAGTGTTAAGTTTGAGTAAAAATGTAGTAACGAGAAAGGAGTGGGAGGAGACTCATCAAAATCTGCTAGAACCATGACTTTTATCAATATTTAGATTCATTATTACCGAATTTTTAGGCATTATATCTCAATTGAATATATCTCAAAGCTGAAATAGTCAACTGATAAATGCATCAAAAAACACGTTTGTCTATGCTCTTCCAATTTCATCTTGTTTTGGATTTCATTCATTATTTCAGTAAGGCGTGATGTTATGGAATTAGTCGTGGTTGCACCGATTATTAGGGAACTTTCAGGACGAGGGCTAATGCTTTATGCTTCAAAAAATATAATATTTATATATGTTTTTTCGATTAATGCTTGTTCGGATTTCGTTTTTTTTCTTTATGAATACAGTATGGATGTTTTCCTTGTCATTGAAAATGTTTTGTTTCGCTGACCATATGTCAGTTACACGAAAACCTGATAGAATGTTCACAGGAGTAAAGGTCGACGGATGGGACTTGCCAACATTTTCAGCAACGTCATATATAGTGTTTGGTTTTCTAGGGTTTTCCAGAATCCAATTACTACAGGCTGTACTGTAGTTTTTCTTATAAGATCCAAACACACCTCTGCCCATCGGCTGAAGCTTATGACTGGTGATGGGTTGAAGAAATATACCTCATAAAACAATATTCTTCATTTAAGTATAAAAGTTTTTCTATTAAATTGTAACAATTTGAAGACTAAGATTACAACTGTACCTAGGGCCATGTATGGCTGTAGGTACAAGTTTCGTTAAATTCATTCAAAATACCTTCCACCAAAATACCTACACACAGAAGGCTAATTAAATATTTCATTTCTTACTCAATATAACAAGAAAGATTATACACAAGAAATTAAAGAAAACTATTTGACTGACTTTTGTAAATTAGCAAAAGAGATGAGATGCAAAATTTTACTTCAAACCAAGCAAATTCTTATTGTACATGTAACTTCTAAAATCTTTCTCCTCAATGGTTTCAAAGTGATTGTAAATGCAGAAATTCATGGTGTTTCTCGCCAAATTGAATATGAAACTTTTAAACTAAATGTTATTCAAATAAAGTGAAGTGGATCTAGGTACATGATGGCCCTAGGTACACGGGTCTCCCCTATTTTTTTTATTTAACTTAATCAATGAAAACCATTATAGTTCGCTGCTTAAATAAAATGTATAATTCTATTAAAATTTTCCGATAGCCAAAATGTGCTAAGTTGGCAACTATAAGGAATACGTGTTTATTTTATTTTATTCTATTGTATTTTATTTTATTATTTATCTCCTTTTTTTACTTTTTATTTTTTATTTTCATTTTCAATTTATTTTTATTTATATATTTATTTTAGTTATTTTATTTATGTATTTTTTTTTATTACTGCACAAAATACAGACATAAACATAAAACATGCAAAAATATTTATGAACATATACATATTAATACCAGAATTATTTTCTCAAATTTTTAGTACAAAAAAAATAGAAAACTTGCATACTTGTGTTCAAAATCTTTGAAAAAATTGTTCATGAATACGGTTTGACAAAGTCGATGTTTAGTTATTTAGAAATTGTGATGTATAGGAAGTATTGTCTCGAAAAGTTTTAATCAGTTGATCCGAATAACTATTATTTCAGAATAAATACGTTAGATTAAGAAATTGAAAGAATAACAACAATGTGTTTTTAAATATAATTAGAGTAATATCTGATTTAGCTCTTTAAATTAAACTTTTGGGATGCCTAAAACACTAGAATTACGTATTTAGATTTCGAAAATATTTAAACGAAGATTTGTTGTAATAATTAAAACCAATTTTTAATCTATGACATAGATGTCAACATTTTAATTTATTCCGGTGTACTTTTAGCTCCGCTTTTCTTTCATACCACTTATTTTTTTAAAAGTAATTTTTTCTTATCATACCAATATTATATATTGGAGAAAATTTGTCCACAAATAAAGTGGTACGAAAAAAAGGGAGGCCAAAAACATTCCGGAATAAAATAAAATGTTGGCATCTATGCTATGACCAGATATACCAACATTTTAATTTATTCTTGAGCATTTTTAACCCCGCCCTTAACCCATACCGCTTGCCTTTTTCTTGCGCCGAAAAAACAGAGTCCCTGACCTGCTAAAAATCATGAAAATGATAAGAAATACCTTTAGAACTCATTTCTTTTAATTGCTATTAATATAAACACTTAAAATAATAAATTCCGACAAATAGAAGGTTTTTAAATAAATTTCACACATGGCCCTAGGTACAACACTCTAATTGTACCTAGGGTCAGACCACAATGTACCTAGGGCCAGACCTCATAGTACCTATGGCTTCAAAGTACCTAGGGTCATTCCCTCAAAATTAGATTTCACTTTGTAATGAATAGAAAACAAACATATAAATATATATTTTGTAAAAGAAACAATATCAAGTAATACATTTATTTGTCATATAATAATTATCATGTGGTTGCCTTAATTTAAAACACCAAATTTTTCACTATTTTTTTTTTTTTTTTCCTTTGGGATATATTCTAATAGCATGCTTTTCTTCATTTATTTTTTTTTTTTCCTTGAATGTTTCTTAGATTTCTAGATCTTCCTAGTTTTCGGCCATATCTTTTCTTTGTGTTATTTTTGTACGAAGTTTTGCTTCAGGAAAAGATTGTACCTGTTCAAGCGACACGCGAAAATATGTTAGATGTTGAAGGTTTCGAAATTTCAACAGGACGACAAAAAGAGACATCCAATTCCAACATTGTTGGTTTACTTTCTTCCTGAAGAAAATATTTTTTGGAAATTTATAGAGGGAGTTTGTCTTTCGGCCACATTCGAATTTCAATATTCGCTCTCACCAGAAAACCATTCTAATAGTGTAATAATAGAAATGAATTAAATTATGTTCGATCGAGAGTGCACTATATAATGTGATTTCTCATGCGTAAACTGTTAGCCCTCATAAGCCCGTTCTCATGAAATCTATAATTAACACTTTCGCGGCGTACATTCGCGTCATTTGAAAATCTGTAACTCCACCACAGATCGTTTCTTTCGCGATTTGTATGTTACTTATTTCTTAAGAATACACAATATTCATATTTGTTCAACCAGTACACTGTGGACACAAATATTTTGATTAGGAAGAATATAATTATAATGTATATCCATTTGTAATATAAATGAGAATGTAGACAATTTCGTTCTGAAATATTGTAACTTGGGAGAATAACGCCCACAGGCGGACCTTACTGTCAAAAAGACAAAAAAATGCGGTCGCGAAAGTGTTAAGTTTGAGTAAAAATGTAGTAACGAGAAAGGAGTGGGAGGAGACTCATCAAAATCTGCTAGAACCATGACTTTTATCAATATTTAGATTCATTATTACCGAATTTTTAGGCATTATATCTCAATTGAATATATCTCAAAGCTGAAATAGTCAACTGATAAATGCATCAAAAAACACGTTTGTCTATGCTCTTCCAATTTCATCTTGTTTTGGATTTCATTCATTATTTCAGTAAGGCGTGATGTTATGGAATTAGTCGTGGTTGCACCGATTATTAGGGAACTTTCAGGACGAGGGCTAATGCTTTATGCTTCAAAAAATATAATATTTATATATGTTTTTTCGATTAATGCTTGTTCGGATTTCGTTTTTTTTCTTTATGAATACAGTATGGATGTTTTCCTTGTCATTGAAAATGTTTTGTTTCGCTGACCATATGTCAGTTACACGAAAACCTGATAGAATGTTCACAGGAGTAAAGGTCGACGGATGGGACTTGCCAACATTTTCAGCAACGTCATATATAGTGTTTGGTTTTCTAGGGTTTTCCAGAATCCAATTACTACAGGCTGTACTGTAGTTTTTCTTATAAGATCCAAACACACCTCTGCCCATCGGCTGAAGCTTATGACTGGTGATGGGTTGAAGAAATATACCTCATAAAACAATATTCTTCATTTAAGTATAAAAGTTTTTCTATTAAATTGTAACAATTTGAAGACTAAGATTACAACTGTACCTAGGGCCATGTATGGCTGTAGGTACAAGTTTCGTTAAATTCATTCAAAATACCTTCCACCAAAATACCTACACACAGAAGGCTAATTAAATATTTCATTTCTTACTCAATATAACAAGAAAGATTATACACAAGAAATTAAAGAAAACTATTTGACTGACTTTTGTAAATTAGCAAAACAGATGAGATGCAAAATTTTACTTCAAACCAAGCAAATTCTTATTGTACATGTAACTTCTAAAATCTTTCTCCTCAATGGTTTCAAAGTGATTGTAAATGCAGAAATTCATGGTGTTTCTCGCCAAATTGAATATGAAACTTTTAAACTAAATGTTATTCAAATAAAGTGAAGTGGATCTAGGTACATGATGGCCCTAGGTACACGGGTCTCCCCTATTTTTTTTATTTAACTTAATCAATGAAAACCATTACAGTTCGCTGCTTAAATAAAATGTATAATTCTATTAAAATTTTCCGATAGCCAAAATGTGCTAAGTTGGCAACTATAAGGAATACGTGTTTATTTTATTTTATTCTATTGTATTTTATTTTATTATTTATCTCCTTTTTTCACTTTTTATTTTTTATTTTCATTTTCAATTTATTTTTATTTATATATTTATTTTAGTTATTTTATTTATGTATTTTTTTTATTACTGCACAAAATACAGACATAAACATAAAACATGCAAAAATATTTATGAACATATACATATTAATACCAGAATTATTTTCTCAAATTTTTAGTACAAAAAAAATAGAAAACTTGCATACTTGTGTTCAAAATCTTTGAAAAAATTGTTCATGAATACGGTTTGACAAAGTCGATGTTTAGTTATTTAGAAATTGTGATGTATAGGAAGTATTGTCTCGAAAAGTTTTAATCAGTTGATCCGAATAACTATTATTTCAGAATAAATACGTTAGATTAAGAAATTGAAAGAATAACAACAATGTGTTTTTAAATAGAATTAGAGTAATATCTGATTTAGCTCTTTAAATTAAACTTTTGGGATGCCTAAAACACTAGAATTACGTATTTAGATTTCGAAAATATTTAAACGAAGATTTGTTGTAATAATTAAAACCAATTTTTAATCTATGACATAGATGTCAACATTTTAATTTATTCCGGTGTACTTTTAGCTCCGCTTTTCTTTCATACCACTTATTTTTTTAAAAGTAATTTTTTCTTATCATACCAATATTATATATTGGAGAAAATTTGTCCACAAATAAAGTGGTACGAAAAAAAGGGAGGCCAAAAACATTCCGGAATAAAATAAAATGTTGGCATCCATGCTATGACCAGATATACCAACATTTTAATTTATTCTTGAGCATTTTTAACCCCGCCCTTAACCCATACCGCTTGCCTTTTTCTTGCGCCGAAAAAACAGAGTCCCTGACCTGCTAAAAATCATGAAAATGATAAGAAATACCTTTAGAACTCATTTCTTTTAATTGCTATTAATATAAACACTTAAAATAATAAATTCCGACAAATAGAAGGTTTTTAAATAAATTTCACACATGGCCCTAGGTACAACACTCTAATTGTACCTAGGGTCAGACCACAATGTACCTAGGGCCAGACCTCATAGTACCTATGGCTTCAAAGTACCTAGGGTCATTCCCTCAAAATTAGATTTCACTTTGTAATGAATAGAAAACAAACATATAAATATATATTTTGTAAAAGAAACAATATCAAGTAATACATTTATTTGTCATATAATAATTATCATGTGGTTGCCTTAACTTAAAACACCAAATTTTTCACTATTTTTTTTTTTTTTTTTTCCTTTGGGATATATTCTAATAGCATACTTTTCTTCATTTATTTATTTTTTTTCCTTGAATGTTTCTTAGATTTCTAGATCTTCCTAGTTTTCGGCCATATCTTTTCTTTGTGTTATTTTTGTACGAAGTTTTGCTTCAGGAAAAGATTGTACCTGTTCAAGCGACACGCGAAAATATGTTAGATGTTGAAGGTTTCGAAATTTCAACAGGACGACAAAAAGAGACATCCAATTCCAACATTGTTGGTTTACTTTCTTCCTGAAGAAAATATTTTTTGGAAATTTATAGAGGGAGTTTGTCTTTCGGCCACATTCGAATTTCAATATTCGCTCTCACCAGAAAACCATTCTAATAGTGTAATAATAGAAATCAATTAAATTATGTTCGATCGAGAGTGCACTATATAATGTGATTTCTCATGCGTAAACTGTTAGCCCTCATAAGCCCGTTCTCGTGAAATCTATAATTAACACTTTCGCGGCGTACATTCGCGTCATTTGAAAATCTGTAACTCCACCACAGATCGTTTCTTTCGCGATTTGTATGTTACTTATTTCTTAAGAATACACAATATTCATATTTGTTCAACCAGTACACTGTGGACACAAATATTTTGATTAGGAAGAATATAATTATAATGTATATCCATTTGTAATATAAATGAGAATGTAGACAATTTCGTTCTGAAATATTGTAACTTGGGAGAATAACGCCCACAGGCGGACCTTACTGTCAAAAAGACAAAAAAATGCGGTCGCGAAAGTGTTAAGTTTGAGTAAAAATGTAGTAACGAGAAAGGAGTGGGAGGAGACTCATCAAAATCTGCTAGAACCATGACTTTTATCAATATTTAGATTCATTATTACCGAATTTTTAGGCATTATATCTCAATTGAATATATCTCAAAGCTGAAATAATCAACTGATAAATGCATCAAAAAACACGTTTGTCTATGCTCTTCCAATTTCATCTTGTTTTGGATTTCATTCATTATTTCAGTAAGGCGTGATGTTATGGAATTAGTCGTGGTTGCACCGATTATTAGGGAACTTTCAGGACGAGGGCTAATGCTTTATGCTTCAAAAAATATAATATTTATATATGTTTTTTCGATTAATGCTTCTTCGGATTTCGTTTTTTTTCTTTATGAATACAGTATGGATGTTTTCCTTGTCATTGAAATTGTTTTGTTTCGCTGACCATATGTCAGTTACACGAAAACCTGATAGAATGTTCACAGGAGTAAAGGTCGACGGATGGGACTTGCCAACATTTTCAGCAACGTCATATATAGTGTTTGGTTTTCTAGGGTTTTCCAGAATCCAATTACTACAGGCTGTACTGTAGTTTTTCTTATAAGATCCAAACACACCTCTGCCCATCGGCTGAAGCTTATGACTGGTGATGGGTTGAAGAAATATACCTCATAAAACAATATTCTTCATTTAAGTATAAAAGTTTTTCTATTAAATTGTAACAATTTGAAGACTAAGATTACAACTGTACCTAGGGCCATGTATGGCTGTAGGTACAAGTTTCGTTAAATTCATTCAAAATACCTTCCACCAAAATACCTACACACAGAAGGCTAATTAAATATTTCATTTCTTACTCAATATAACAAGAAAGATTATACACAAGAAATTAAAGAAAACTATTTGACTGACTTTTGTAAATTAGCAAAAGAGATGAGATGCAAAATTTTACTTCAAACCAAGCAAATTCTTATTGTACATGTAACTTCTAAAATCTTTCTCCTCAATGGTTTCAAAGTGATTGTAAATGCAGAAATTCATGGTGTTTCTCGCCAAATTGAATATGAAACTTTTAAACTAAATGTTATTCAAATAAAGTGAAGTGGATCTAGGTACATGATGGCCCTAGGTACACGGGTCTCCCCTATTTTTTTATTTAACTTAATCAATGAAAACCATTACAGTTCGCTGCTTAAATAAAATGTATAATTCTATTAAAATTTTCCGATAGCCAAAATGTGCTAAGTTGGCAACTATAAGGAATACGTGTTTATTTTATTTTATTCTATTGTATTTTATTTTATTATTTATCTCCTTTTTTTTACTTTTTATTTTTTATTTTCATTTTCAATTTATTTTTATTTATATATTTATTTTAGTTATTTTATTTATGTATTTTTTTTTATTACTGCACAAAATACAGACATAAACATAAAACATGCAAAAATATTTATGAACATATACATATTAATACCAGAATTATTTTCTCAAATTTTTAGTACAAAAAAAATAGAAAACTTGCATACTTGTGTTCAAAATCTTTGAAAAAATTGTTCATGAATACGGTTTGACAAAGTCGATGTTTAGTTATTTAGAAATTGTGATGTATAGGAAGTATTGTCTCGAAAAGTTTTAATCAGTTGATCCGAATAACTATTATTTCAGAATAAATACGTTAGATTAAGAAATTGAAAGAATAACAACAATGTGTTTTTAAATAGAATTAGAGTAATATCTGATTTAGCTCTTTAAATTAAACTTTTGGGATGCCTAAAACACTAGAATTACGTATTTAGATTTCGAAAATATTTAAACGAAGATTTGTTGTAATAATTAAAACCAATTTTTAATCTATGACATAGATGTCAACATTTTAATTTATTCCGGTGTACTTTTAGCTCCGCTTTTCTTTCATACCACTTATTTTTTTAAAAGTAATTTTTTCTTATCATACCAATATTATATATTGGAGAAAATTTGTCCACAAATAAAGTGGTACGAAAAAAAGGGAGGCCAAAAACATTCCGGAATAAAATAAAATGTTGGCATCCATGCTATGACCAGATATACCAACATTTTAATTTATTCTTGAGCATTTTTAACCCCGCCCTTAACCCATACCGCTTGCCTTTTTCTTGCGCCGAAAAAACAGAGTCCCTGACCTGCTAAAAATCATGAAAATGATAAGAAATACCTTTAGAACTCATTTCTTTTAATTGCTATTAATATAAACACTTAAAATAATAAATTCCGACAAATAGAAGGTTTTTAAATAAATTTCACACATGGCCCTAGGTACAACACTCTAATTGTACCTAGGGTCAGACCACAATGTACCTAGGGCCAGACCTCATAGTACCTATGGCTTCAAAGTACCTAGGGTCATTCCCTCAAAATTAGATTTCACTTTGTAATGAATAGAAAACAAACATATAAATATATATTTTGTAAAAGAAACAATATCAAGTAATACATTTATTTGTCATATAATAATTATCATGTGGTTGCCTTAACTTAAAACACCAAATTTTTCACTATTTTTTTTTTTTTTTTTTCCTTTGGGATATATTCTAATAGCATACTTTTCTTCATTTATTTATTTTTTTTCCTTGAATGTTTCTTAGATTTCTAGATCTTCCTAGTTTTCGGCCATATCTTTTCTTTGTGTTATTTTTGTACGAAGTTTTGCTTCAGGAAAAGATTGTACCTGTTCAAGCGACACGCGAAAATATGTTAGATGTTGAAGGTTTCGAAATTTCAACAGGACGACAAAAAGAGACATCCAATTCCAACATTGTTGGTTTACTTTCTTCCTGAAGAAAATATTTTTTGGAAATTTATAGAGGGAGTTTGTCTTTCGGCCACATTCGAATTTCAATATTCGCTCTCACCAGAAAACCATTCTAATAGTGTAATAATAGAAATCAATTAAATTATGTTCGATCGAGAGTGCACTATATAATGTGATTTCTCATGCGTAAACTGTTAGCCCTCATAAGCCCGTTCTCGTGAAATCTATAATTAACACTTTCGCGGCGTACATTCGCGTCATTTGAAAATCTGTAACTCCACCACAGATCGTTTCTTTCGCGATTTGTATGTTACTTATTTCTTAAGAATACACAATATTCATATTTGTTCAACCAGTACACTGTGGACACAAATATTTTGATTAGGAAGAATATAATTATAATGTATATCCATTTGTAATATAAATGAGAATGTAGACAATTTCGTTCTGAAATATTGTAACTTGGGAGAATAACGCCCACAGGCGGACCTTACTGTCAAAAAGACAAAAAAATGCGGTCGCGAAAGTGTTAAGTTTGAGTAAAAATGTAGTAACGAGAAAGGAGTGGGAGGAGACTCATCAAAATCTGCTAGAACCATGACTTTTATCAATATTTAGATTCATTATTACCGAATTTTTAGGCATTATATCTCAATTGAATATATCTCAAAGCTGAAATAATCAACTGATAAATGCATCAAAAAACACGTTTGTCTATGCTCTTCCAATTTCATCTTGTTTTGGATTTCATTCATTATTTCAGTAAGGCGTGATGTTATGGAATTAGTCGTGGTTGCACCGATTATTAGGGAACTTTCAGGACGAGGGCTAATGCTTTATGCTTCAAAAAATATAATATTTATATATGTTTTTTCGATTAATGCTTCTTCGGATTTCGTTTTTTTTCTTTATGAATACAGTATGGATGTTTTCCTTGTCATTGAAAATGTTTTGTTTCGCTGACCATATGTCAGTTACACGAAAACCTGATAGAATGTTCACAGGAGTAAAGGTCGACGGATGGGACTTGCCAACATTTTCAGCAACGTCATATATAGTGTTTGGTTTTCTAGGGTTTTCCAGAATCCAATTACTACAGGCTGTACTGTAGTTTTTCTTATAAGATCCAAACACACCTCTGCCCATCGGCTGAAGCTTATGACTGGTGATGGGTTGAAGAAATATACCTCATAAAACAATATTCTTCATTTAAGTATAAAAGTTTTTCTATTAAATTGTAACAATTTGAAGACTAAGATTACAACTGTACCTAGGGCCATGTATGGCTGTAGGTACAAGTTTCGTTAAATTCATTCAAAATACCTTCCACCAAAATACCTACACACAGAAGGCTAATTAAATATTTCATTTCTTACTCAATATAACAAGAAAGATTATACACAAGAAATTAAAGAAAACTATTTGACTGACTTTTGTAAATTAGCAAAACAGATGAGATGCAAAATTTTACTTCAAACCAAGCAAATTCTTATTGTACATGTAACTTCTAAAATCTTTCTCCTCAATGGTTTCAAAGTGATTGTAAATGCAGAAATTCATGGTGTTTCTCGCCAAATTGAATATGAAACTTTTAAACTAAATGTTATTCAAATAAAGTGAAGTGGATCTAGGTACATGATGGCCCTAGGTACACGGGTCTCCCCTATTTTTTTTATTTAACTTAATCAATGAAAACCATTACAGTTCGCTGCTTAAATAAAATGTATAATTCTATTAAAATTTTCCGATAGCCAAAATGTGCTAAGTTGGCAACTATAAGGAATATGTGTTTATTTTATTTTATTCTATTGTATTTTATTTTATTATTTATCTCCTTTTTTTTACTTTTTATTTTTTATTTTCATTTTCAATTTATTTTTATTTATATATTTATTTTAGTTATTTTATTTATGTATTTTTTTTTATTACTGCACAAAATACAGACATAAACATAAAACATGCAAAAATATTTATGAACATATACATATTAATACCAGAATTATTTTCTCAAATTTTTAGTACAAAAAAAATAGAAAACTTGCATACTTGTGTTCAAAATCTTTGAAAAAATTGTTCATGAATACGGTTTGACAAAGTCGATGTTTAGTTATTTAGAAATTGTGATGTATAGGAAGTATTGTCTCGAAAAGTTTTAATCAGTTGATCCGAATAACTATTATTTCAGAATAAATACGTTAGATTAAGAAATTGAAAGAATAACAACAATGTGTTTTTAAATAGAATTAGAGTAATATCTGATTTAGCTCTTTAAATTAAACTTTTGGGATGCCTAAAACACTAGAATTACGTATTTAGATTTCGAAAATATTTAAACGAAGATTTGTTGTAATAATTAAAACCAATTTTTAATCTATGACATAGATGTCAACATTTTAATTTATTCCGGTGTACTTTTAGCTCCGCTTTTCTTTCATACCACTTATTTTTTTAAAAGTAATTTTTTCTTATCATACCAATATTATATATTGGAGAAAATTTGTCCACAAATAAAGTGGTACGAAAAAAAGGGAGGCCAAAAACATTCCGGAATAAAATAAAATGTTGGCATCCATGCTATGACCAGATATACCAACATTTTAATTTATTCTTGAGCATTTTTAACCCCGCCCTTAACCCATACCGCTTGCCTTTTTCTTGCGCCGAAAAAACAGAGTCCCTGACCTGCTAAAAATCATGAAAATGATAAGAAATACCTTTAGAACTCATTTCTTTTAATTGCTATTAATATAAACACTTAAAATAATAAATTCCGACAAATAGAAGGTTTTTAAATAAATTTCACACATGGCCCTAGGTACAACACTCTAATTGTACCTAGGGTCAGACCACAATGTACCTAGGGCCAGACCTCATAGTACCTATGGCTTCAAAGTACCTAGGGTCATTCCCTCAAAATTAGATTTCACTTTGTAATGAATAGAAAACAAACATATAAATATATATTTTGTAAAAGAAACAATATCAAGTAATACATTTATTTGTCATATAATAATTATCATGTGGTTGCCTTAATTTAAAACACTAAATTTTTCACTATTTTTTTTTTTTTTTTCCTTTGGGATATATTCTAATAGCATACTTTTCTTCATTTATTTTTTTTTTTCCTTGAATGTTTCTTAGATTTCTAGATCTTCCTAGTTTTCGGCCATATCTTTTCTTTGTGTTATTTTTGTACGAAGTTTTGCTTCAGGAAAAGATTGTACCTGTTCAAGCGACACGCGAAAATATGTTAGATGTTGAAGGTTTCGAAATTTCAACAGGACGACAAAAAGAGACATCCAATTCCAACATTGTTGGTTTACTTTCTTCCTGAAGAAAATATTTTTTGGAAATTTATAGAGGAAGTTTGTCTTTCGGCCACATTCGAATTTCAATATTCGCTCTCACCAGAAAACCATTCTAATAGTGTAATAATAGAAATCAATTAAATTATGTTCGATCGAGAGTGCACTATATAATGTGATTTCTCATGCGTAAACTGTTAGCCCTCATAAGCCCGTTCTCGTGAAATCTATAATTAACACTTTCGCGGCGTACATTCGCGTCATTTGAAAATCTGTAACTCCACCACAGATCGTTTCTTTCGCGATTTGTATGTTACTTATTTCTTAAGAATACACAATATTCATATTTGTTCAACCAGTACACTGTGGACACAAATATTTTGATTAGGAAGAATATAATTATAATGTATATCCATTTGTAATATAAATGAGAATGTAGACAATTTCGTTCTGAAATATTGTAACTTGGGAGAATAACGCCCACAGGCGGACCTTACTGTCAAAAAGACAAAAAAATGCGGTCGCGAAAGTGTTAAGTTTGAGTAAAAATGTAGTAACGAGAAAGGAGTGGGAGGAGACTCATCAAAATCTGCTAGAACCATGACTTTTATCAATATTTAGATTCATTATTACCGAATTTTTAGGCATTATATCTCAATTGAATATATCTCAAAGCTGAAATAGTCAACTGATAAATGCATCAAAAAACACGTTTGTCTATGCTCTTCCAATTTCATCTTGTTTTGGATTTCATTCATTATTTCAGTAAGGCGTGATGTTATGGAATTAGTCGTGGTTGCACCGATTATTAGGGAACTTTCAGGACGAGGGCTAATGCTTTATGCTTCAAAAAATATAATATTTATATATGTTTTTTCGATTAATGCTTGTTCGGATTTCGTTTTTTTTCTTTATGAATACAGTATGGATGTTTTCCTTGTCATTGAAAATGTTTTGTTTCGCTGACCATATGTCAGTTACACGAAAACCTGATAGAATGTTCACAGGAGTAAAGGTCGACGGATGGGACTTGCCAACATTTTCAGCAACGTCATATATAGTGTTTGGTTTTCTAGGGTTTTCCAGAATCCAATTACTACAGGCTGTACTGTAGTTTTTCTTATAAGATCCAAACACACCTCTGCCCATCGGCTGAAGCTTATGACTGGTGATGGGTTGAAGAAATATACCTCATAAAACAATATTCTTCATTTAAGTATAAAAGTTTTTCTATTAAATTGTAACAATTTGAAGACTAAGATTACAACTGTACCTAGGGCCATGTATGGCTGTAGGTACAAGTTTCGTTAAATTCATTCAAAATACCTTCCACCAAAATACCTACACACAGAAGGCTAATTAAATATTTCATTTCTTACTCAATATAACAAGAAAGATTATACACAAGAAATTAAAGAAAACTATTTGACTGACTTTTGTAAATTAGCAAAACAGATGAGATGCAAAATTTTACTTCAAACCAAGCAAATTCTTATTGTACATGTAACTTCTAAAATCTTTCTCCTCAATGGTTTCAAAGTGATTGTAAATGCAGAAATTCATGGTGTTTCTCGCCAAATTGAATATGAAACTTTTAAACTAAATGTTATTCAAATAAAGTGAAGTGGATCTAGGTACATGATGGCCCTAGGTACACGGGTCTCCCCTATTTTTTTTATTTAACTTAATCAATGAAAACCATTACAGTTCGCTGCTTAAATAAAATGTATAATTCTATTAAAATTTTCCGATAGCCAAAATGTGCTAAGTTGGCAACTATAAGGAATAAGTGTTTATTTTATTTTATTCTATTGTATTTTATTTTATTATTTATCTCCTTTTTTCACTTTTTATTTTTTATTTTCATTTTCAATTTATTTTTATTTATATATTTATTTTAGTTATTTTATTTATGTATTTTTTTTTATTACTGCACAAAATACAGACATAAACATAAAACATGCAAAAATATTTATGAACATATACATATTAATACCAGAATTATTTTCTCAAATTTTTAGTACAAAAAAAATAGAAAACTTGCATACTTGTGTTCAAAATCTTTGAAAAAATTGTTCATGAATACGGTTTGACAAAGTCGATGTTTAGTTATTTAGAAATTGTGATGTATAGGAAGTATTGTCTCGAAAAGTTTTAATCAGTTGATCCGAATAACTATTATTTCAGAATAAATACGTTAGATTAAGAAATTGAAAGAATAACAACAATGTGTTTTTAAATAGAATTAGAGTAATATCTGATTTAGCTCTTTAAATTAAACTTTTGGGATGCCTAAAACACTAGAATTACGTATTTAGATTTCGAAAATATTTAAACGAAGATTTGTTGTAATAATTAAAACCAATTTTTAATCTATGACATAGATGTCAACATTTTAATTTATTCCGGTGTACTTTTAGCTCCGCTTTTCTTTCATACCACTTATTTTTTTAAAAGTAATTTTTTCTTATCATACCAATATTATATATTGGAGAAAATTTGTCCACAAATAAAGTGGTACGAAAAAAAGGGAGGCCAAAAACATTCCGGAATAAAATAAAATGTTGGCATCCATGCTATGACCAGATATACCAACATTTTAATTTATTCTTGAGCATTTTTAACCCCGCCCTTAACCCATACCGCTTGCCTTTTTCTTGCGCCGAAAAAACAGAGTCCCTGACCTGCTAAAAATCATGAAAATGATAAGAAATACCTTTAGAACTCATTTCTTTTAATTGCTATTAATATAAACACTTAAAATAATAAATTCCGACAAATAGAAGGTTTTTAAATAAATTTCACACATGGCCCTAGGTACAACACTCTAATTGTACCTAGGGTCAGACCACAATGTACCTAGGGCCAGACCTCATAGTACCTATGGCTTCAAAGTACCTAGGGTCATTCCCTCAAAATTAGATTTCACTTTGTAATGAATAGAAAACAAACATATAAATATATATTTTGTAAAAGAAACAATATCAAGTAATACATTTATTTGTCATATAATAATTATCATGTGGTTGCCTTAACTTAAAACACCAAATTTTTCACTATTTTTTTTTTTTTTTTTTTTCCTTTGGGATATATTCTAATAGCATACTTTTCTTCATTTATTTATTTATTTTCCTTGAATGTTTCTTAGATTTCTAGATCTTCCTAGTTTTCGGCCATATCTTTTCTTTGTGTTATTTTTGTACGAAGTTTTGCTTCAGGAAAAGATTGTACCTGTTCAAGCGACACGCGAAAATATGTTAGATGTTGAAGGTTTCGAAATTTCAACAGGACGACAAAAAGAGACATCCAATTCCAACATTGTTGGTTTACTTTCTTCCTGAAGAAAATATTTTTTGGAAATTTATAGAGGGAGTTTGTCTTTCGGCCACATTCGAATTTCAATATTCGCTCTCACCAGAAAACCATTCTAATAGTGTAATAATAGAAATCAATTAAATTATGTTCGATCGAGAGTGCACTATATAATGTGATTTCTCATGCGTAAACTGTTAGCCCTCATAAGCCCGTTCTCGTGAAATCTATAATTAACACTTTCGCGGCGTACATTCGCGTCATTTGAAAATCTGTAACTCCACCACAGATCGTTTCTTTCGCGATTTGTATGTTACTTATTTCTTAAGAATACACAATATTCATATTTGTTCAACCAGTACACTGTGGACACAAATATTTTGATTAGGAAGAATATAATTATAATGTATATCCATTTGTAATATAAATGAGAATGTAGACAATTTCGTTCTGAAATATTGTAACTTGGGAGAATAACGCCCACAGGCGGACCTTACTGTCAAAAAGACAAAAAAATGCGGTCGCGAAAGTGTTAAGTTTGCGTAAAAATGTAGTAACGAGAAAGGAGTGGGAGGAGACTCATCAAAATCTGCTAGAACCATGACTTTTATCAATATTTAGATTCATTATTACCGAATTTTTAGGCATTATATCTCAATTGAATATATCTCAAAGCTGAAATAATCAACTGATAAATGCATCAAAAAACACGTTTGTCTATGCTCTTCCAATTTCATCTTGTTTTGGATTTCATTCATTATTTCAGTAAGGCGTGATGTTATGGAATTAGTCGTGGTTGCACCGATTATTAGGGAACTTTCAGGACGAGGGCTAATGCTTTATGCTTCAAAAAATATAATATTTATATATGTTTTTTCGATTAATGCTTCTTCGGATTTCGTTTTTTTTCTTTATGAATACAGTATGGATGTTTTCCTTGTCATTGAAAATGTTTTGTTTCGCTGACCATATGTCAGTTACACGAAAACCTGATAGAATGTTCACAGGAGTAAAGGTCGACGGATGGGACTTGCCAACATTTTCAGCAACGTCATATATAGTGTTTGGTTTTCTAGGGTTTTCCAGAATCCAATTACTACAGGCTGTACTGTAGTTTTTCTTATAAGATCCAAACACACCTCTGCCCATCGGCTGAAGCTTATGACTGGTGATGGGTTGAAGAAATATACCTCATAAAACAATATTCTTCATTTAAGTATAAAAGTTTTTCTATTAAATTGTAACAATTTGAAGACTAAGATTACAACTGTACCTAGGGCCATGTATGGCTGTAGGTACAAGTTTCGTTAAATTCATTCAAAATACCTTCCACCAAAATACCTACACACAGAAGGCTAATTAAATATTTCATTTCTTACTCAATATAACAAGAAAGATTATACACAAGAAATTAAAGAAAACTATTTGACTGACTTTTGTAAATTAGCAAAAGAGATGAGATGCAAAATTTTACTTAAAACCAAGCAAATTCTTATTGTACATGTAACTTCTAAAATCTTTCTCCTCAATGGTTTCAAAGTGATTGTAAATGCAGAAATTCATGGTGTTTCTCGCCAAATTGAATATGAAACTTTTAAACTAAATGTTATTCAAATAAAGTGAAGTGGATCTAGGTACATGATGGCCCTAGGTACACGGGTCTCCCCTATTTTTTTATTTAACTTAATCAATGAAAACCATTACAGTTCGCTGCTTAAATAAAATGTATAATTCTATTAAAATTTTCCGATAGCCAAAATGTGCTAAGTTGGCAACTATAAGGAATACGTGTTTATTTTATTTTATTCTATTGTATTTTATTTTATTATTTATCTCCTTTTTTTTAATTTTTATTTTTTATTTTCATTTTCAATTTATTTTTATTTATATATTTATTTTAGTTATTTTATTTATGTATTTTTTTTTATTACTGCACAAAATACAGACATAAACATAAAACATGCAAAAATATTTATGAACATATACATATTAATACCAGAATTATTTTCTCAAATTTTTAGTACAAAAAAAATAGAAAACTTGCATTCTTGTGTTCAAAATCTTTGAAAAAATTGTTCATGAATACGGTTTGACAAAGTCGATGTTTAGTTATTTAGAAATTGTGATGTATAGGAAGTATTGTCTCGAAAAGTTTTAATCAGTTGATCCGAATAACTATTATTTCAGAATAAATACGTTAGATTAAGAAATTGAAAGAATAACAACAATGTGTTTTTAAATAGAATTAGAGTAATATCTGATTTAGCTCTTTAAATTAAACTTTTGGGATGCCTAAAACACTAGAATTACGTATTTAGATTTCGAAAATATTTAAACGAAGATTTGTTGTAATAATTAAAACCAATTTTTAATCTATGACATAGATGTCAACATTTTAATTTATTCCGGTGTACTTTTAGCTCCGCTTTTCTTTCATACCACTTATTTTTTTAAAAGTAATTTTTTCTTATCATACCAATATTATATATTGGAGAAAATTTGTCCACAAATAAAGTGGTACGAAAAAAAGGGAGGCCAAAAACATTCCGGAATAAAATAAAATGTTGGCATCCATGCTATGACCAGATATACCAACATTTTAATTTATTCTTGAGCATTTTTAACCCCGCCCTTAACCCATACCGCTTGCCTTTTTCTTGCGCCGAAAAAACAGAGTCCCTGACCTGCTAAAAATCATGAAAATGATAAGAAATACCTTTAGAACTCATTTCTTTTAATTGCTATTAATATAAACACTTAAAATAATAAATTCCGACAAATAGAAGGTTTTTAAATAAATTTCACACATGGCCCTAGGTACAACACTCTAATTGTACCTAGGGTCAGACCACAATGTACCTAGGGCCAGACCTCATAGTACCTATGGCTTCAAAGTACCTAGGGTCATTCCCTCAAAATTAGATTTCACTTTGTAATGAATAGAAAACAAACATATAAATATATATTTTGTAAAAGAAACAATATCAAGTAATACATTTATTTGTCATATAATAATTATCATGTGGTTGCCTTAATTTAAAACACCAAATTTTTCACTATTTTTTTTTTTTTTTCCTTTGGGATATATTCTAATAGCATACTTTTCTTCATTTATTTTTTTTTTCCTTGAATGTTTCTTAGATTTCTAGATCTTCCTAGTTTTCGGCCATATCTTTTCTTTGTGTTATTTTTGTACGAAGTTTTGCTTCAGGAAAAGATTGTACCTGTTCAAGCGACACGCGAAAATATGTTAGATGTTGAAGGTTTCGAAATTTCAACAGGACGACAAAAAGAGACATCCAATTCCAACATTGTTGGTTTACTTTCTTCCTGAAGAAAATATTTTTTGGAAATTTATAGAGGAAGTTTGTCTTTCGGCCACATTCGAATTTCAATATTCGCTCTCACCAGAAAACCATTCTAATAGTGTAATAATAGAAATCAATTAAATTATGTTCGATCGAGAGTGCACTATATAATGTGATTTCTCATGCGTAAACTGTTAGCCCTCATAAGCCCGTTCTCGTGAAATCTATAATTAACACTTTCGCGGCGTACATTCGCGTCATTTGAAAATCTGTAACTCCACCACAGATCGTTTCTTTCGCGATTTGTATGTTACTTATTTCTTAAGAATACACAATATTCATATTTGTTCAACCAGTACACTGTGGACACAAATATTTTGATTAGGAAGAATATAATTATAATGTATATCCATTTGTAATATAAATGAGAATGTAGACAATTTCGTTCTGAAATATTGTAACTTGGGAGAATAACGCCCACAGGCGGACCTTACTGTCAAAAAGACAAAAAAATGCGGTCGCGAAAGTGTTAAGTTTGAGTAAAAATGTAGTAACGAGAAAGGAGTGGGAGGAGACTCATCAAAATCTGCTAGAACCATGACTTTTATCAATATTTAGATTCATTATTACCGAATTTTTAGGCATTATATCTCAATTGAATATATCTCAAAGCTGAAATAGTCAACTGATAAATGCATCAAAAAACACGTTTGTCTATGCTCTTCCAATTTCATCTTGTTTTGGATTTCATTCATTATTTCAGTAAGGCGTGATGTTATGGAATTAGTCGTGGTTGCACCGATTATTAGGGAACTTTCAGGACGAGGGCTAATGCTTTATGCTTCAAAAAATATAATATTTATATATGTTTTTTCGATTAATGCTTGTTCGGATTTCGTTTTTTTTCTTCATGAATACAGTATGGATGTTTTCCTTGTCATTGAAAATGTTTTGTTTCGCTGACCATATGTCAGTTACACGAAAACCTGATAGAATGTTCACAGGAGTAAAGGTCGACGGATGGGACTTGCCAACATTTTCAGCAACGTCATATATAGTGTTTGGTTTTCTAGGGTTTTCCAGAATCCAATTACTACAGGCTGTACTGTAGTTTTTCTTATAAGATCCAAACACACCTCTGCCCATCGGCTGAAGCTTATGACTGGTGATGGGTTGAAGAAATATACCTCATAAAACAATATTCTTCATTTAAGTATAAAAGTTTTTCTATTAAATTGTAACAATTTGAAGACTAAGATTACAACTGTACCTAGGGCCATGTATGGCTGTAGGTACAAGTTTCGTTAAATTCATTCAAAATACCTTCCACCAAAATACCTACACACAGAAGGCTAATTAAATATTTCATTTCTTACTCAATATAACAAGAAAGATTATACACAAGAAATTAAAGAAAACTATTTGACTGACTTTTGTAAATTAGCAAAACAGATGAGATGCAAAATTTTACTTCAAACCAAGCAAATTCTTATTGTACATGTAACTTCTAAAATCTTTCTCCTCAATGGTTTCAAAGTGATTGTAAATGCAGAAATTCATGGTGTTTCTCGCCAAATTGAATATGAAACTTTTAAACTAAATGTTATTCAAATAAAGTGAAGTGGATCTAGGTACATGATGGCCCTAGGTACACGGGTCTCCCCTATTTTTTTTATTTAACTTAATCAATGAAAACCATTACAGTTCGCTGCTTAAATAAAATGTATAATTCTATTAAAATTTTCCGATAGCCAAAATGTGCTAAGTTGGCAACTATAAGGAATACGTGTTTATTTTATTTTATTCTATTGTATTTTATTTTATTATTTATCTCCTTTTTTCACTTTTTATTTTTTATTTTCATTTTCAATTTATTTTTATTTATATATTTATTTTAGTTATTTTATTTATGTATTTTTTTTTATTACTGCACAAAATACAGACATAAACATAAAACATGCAAAAATATTTATGAACATATACATATTAATACCAGAATTATTTTCTCAAATTTTTAGTACAAAAAAAATAGAAAACTTGCATACTTGTGTTCAAAATCTTTGAAAAAATTGTTCATGAATACGGTTTGACAAAGTCGATGTTTAGTTATTTAGAAATTGTGATGTATAGGAAGTATTGTCTCGAAAAGTTTTAATCAGTTGATCCGAATAACTATTATTTCAGAATAAATACGTTAGATTAAGAAAATGAAAGAATAACAACAATGTGTTTTTAAATAGAATTAGAGTAATATCTGATTTAGCTCTTTAAATTAAACTTTTGGGATGCCTAAAACACTAGAATTACGTATTTAGATTTCGAAAATATTTAAACGAAGATTTGTTGTAATAATTAAAACCAATTTTTAATCTATGACATAGATGTCAACATTTTAATTTATTCCGGTGTACTTTTAGCTCCGCTTTTCTTTCATACCACTTATTTTTTTAAAAGTAATTTTTTCTTATCATACCAATATTATATATTGGAGAAAATTTGTCCACAAATAAAGTGGTACGAAAAAAAGGGAGGCCAAAAACATTCCGGAATAAAATAAAATGTTGGCATCCATGCTATGACCAGATATACCAACATTTTAATTTATTCTTGAGCATTTTTAACCCCGCCCTTAACCCATACCGCTTGCCTTTTTCTTGCGCCGAAAAAACAGAGTCCCTGACCTGCTAAAAATCATGAAAATGATAAGAAATACCTTTAGAACTCATTTCTTTTAATTGCTATTAATATAAACACTTAAAATAATAAATTCCGACAAATAGAAGGTTTTTAAATAAATTTCACACATGGCCCTAGGTACAACACTCTAATTGTACCTAGGGTCAGACCACAATGTACCTAGGGCCAGACCTCATAGTACCTATGGCTTCAAAGTACCTAGGGTCATTCCCTCAAAATTAGATTTCACTTTGTAATGAATAGAAAACAAACATATAAATATATATTTTGTAAAAGAAACAATATCAAGTAATACATTTATTTGTCATATAATAATTATCATGTGGTTGCCTTAACTTAAAACACCAAATTTTTCACTATTTTTTTTTTTTTTTTTTCCTTTGGGATATATTCTAATAGCATACTTTTCTTCATTTATTTATTTTTTTTCCTTGAATGTTTCTTAGATTTCTAGATCTTCCTAGTTTTCGGCCATATCTTTTCTTTGTGTTATTTTTGTACGAAGTTTTGCTTCAGGAAAAGATTGTACCTGTTCAAGCGACACGCGAAAATATGTTAGATGTTGAAGGTTTCGAAATTTCAACAGGACGACAAAAAGAGACATCCAATTCCAACATTGTTGGTTTACTTTCTTCCTGAAGAAAATATTTTTTGGAAATTTATAGAGGGAGTTTGTCTTTCGGCCACATTCGAATTTCAATATTCGCTCTCACCAGAAAACCATTCTAATAGTGTAATAATAGAAATCAATTAAATTATGTTCGATCGAGAGTGCACTATATAATGTGATTTCTCATGCGTAAACTGTTAGCCCTCATAAGCCCGTTCTCGTGAAATCTATAATTAACACTTTCGCGGCGTACATTCGCGTCATTTGAAAATCTGTAACTCCACCACAGATCGTTTCTTTCGCGATTTGTATGTTACTTATTTCTTAAGAATACACAATATTCATATTTGTTCAACCAGTACACTGTGGACACAAATATTTTGATTAGGAAGAATATAATTATAATGTATATCCATTTGTAATATAAATGAGAATGTAGACAATTTCGTTCTGAAATATTGTAACTTGGGAGAATAACGCCCACAGGCGGACCTTACTGTCAAAAAGACAAAAAAATGCGGTCGCGAAAGTGTTAAGTTTGAGTAAAAATGTAGTAACGAGAAAGGAGTGGGAGGAGACTCATCAAAATCTGCTAGAACCATGACTTTTATCAATATTTAGATTCATTATTACCGAATTTTTAGGCATTATATCTCAATTGAATATATCTCAAAGCTGAAATAATCAACTGATAAATGCATCAAAAAACACGTTTGTCTATGCTCTTCCAATTTCATCTTGTTTTGGATTTCATTCATTATTTCAGTAAGGCGTGATGTTATGGAATTAGTCGTGGTTGCACCGATTATTAGGGAACTTTCAGGACGAGGGCTAATGCTTTATGCTTCAAAAAATATAATATTTATATATGTTTTTTCGATTAATGCTTCTTCGGATTTCGTTTTTTTTCTTTATGAATACAGTATGGATGTTTTCCTTGTCATTGAAAATGTTTTGTTTCGCTGACCATATGTCAGTTACACGAAAACCTGATAGAATGTTCACAGGAGTAAAGGTCGACGGATGGGACTTGCCAACATTTTCAGCAACGTCATATATAGTGTTTGGTTTTCTAGGGTTTTCCAGAATCCAATTACTACAGGCTGTACTGTAGTTTTTCTTATAAGATCCAAACACACCTCTGCCCATCGGCTGAAGCTTATGACTGGTGATGGGTTGAAGAAATATACCTCATAAAACAATATTCTTCATTTAAGTATAAAAGTTTTTCTATTAAATTGTAACAATTTGAAGACTAAGATTACAACTGTACCTAGGGCCATGTATGGCTGTAGGTACAAGTTTCGTTAAATTCATTCAAAATACCTTCCACCAAAATACCTACACACAGAAGGCTAATTAAATATTTCATTTCTTACTCAATATAACAAGAAAGATTATACACAAGAAATTAAAGAAAACTATTTGACTGACTTTTGTAAATTAGCAAAAGAGATGAGATGCAAAATTTTACTTCAAACCAAGCAAATTCTTATTGTACATGTAACTTCTAAAATCTTTCTCCTCAATGGTTTCAAAGTGATTGTAAATGCAGAAATTCATGGTGTTTCTCGCCAAATTGAATATGAAACTTTTAAACTAAATGTTATTCAAATAAAGTGAAGTGGATCTAGGTACATGATGGCCCTAGGTACACGGGTCTCCCCTATTTTTTTATTTAACTTAATCAATGAAAACCATTACAGTTCGCTGCTTAAATAAAATGTATAATTCTATTAAAATTTTCCGATAGCCAAAATGTGCTAAGTTGGCAACTATAAGGAATACGTGTTTATTTTATTTTATTCTATTGTATTTTATTTTATTATTTATCTCCTTTTTTTTACTTTTTATTTTTTATTTTCATTTTCAATTTATTTTTATTTATATATTTATTTTAGTTATTTTATTTATGTATTTTTTTTTATTACTGCACAAAATACAGACATAAACATAAAACATGCAAAAATATTTATGAACATATACATATTAATACCAGAATTATTTTCTCAAATTTTTAGTACAAAAAAAATAGAAAACTTGCATACTTGTGTTCAAAATCTTTGAAAAAATTGTTCATGAATACGGTTTGACAAAGTCGATGTTTAGTTATTTAGAAATTGTGATGTATAGGAAGTATTGTCTCGAAAAGTTTTAATCAGTTGATCCGAATAACTATTATTTCAGAATAAATACGTTAGATTAAGAAATTGAAAGAATAACAACAATGTGTTTTTAAATAGAATTAGAGTAATATCTGATTTAGCTCTTTAAATTAAACTTTTGGGATGCCTAAAACACTAGAATTACGTATTTAGATTTCGAAAATATTTAAACGAAGATTTGTTGTAATAATTAAAACCAATTTTTAATCTATGACATAGATGTCAACATTTTAATTTATTCCGGTGTACTTTTAGCTCCGCTTTTCTTTCATACCACTTATTTTTTTAAAAGTAATTTTTTCTTATCATACCAATATTATATATTGGAGAAAATTTGTCCACAAATAAAGTGGTACGAAAAAAAGGGAGGCCAAAAACATTCCGGAATAAAATAAAATGTTGGCATCCATGCTATGACCAGATATACCAACATTTTAATTTATTCTTGAGCATTTTTAACCCCGCCCTTAACCCATACCGCTTGCCTTTTTCTTGCGCCGAAAAAACAGAGTCCCTGACCTGCTAAAAATCATGAAAATGATAAGAAATACCTTTAGAACTCATTTCTTTTAATTGCTATTAATATAAACACTTAATATAATAAATTCCGACAAATAGAAGGTTTTTAAATAAATTTCACACATGGCCCTAGGTACAACACTCTAATTGTACCTAGGGTCAGACCACAATGTACCTAGGGCCAGACCTCATAGTACCTATGGCTTCAAAGTACCTAGGGTCATTCCCTCAAAATTAGATTTCACTTTGTAATGAATAGAAAACAAACATATAAATATATATTTTGTAAAAGAAACAATATCAAGTAATACATTTATTTGTCATATAATAATTATCATGTGGTTGCCTTAATTTAAAACACCAAATTTTTCACTATTTTTTTTTTTTTTTTTCCTTTGGGATATATTCTAATAGCATACTTTTCTTCATTTATTTTTTTTTTTCCTTGAATGTTTCTTAGATTTCTAGATCTTCCTAGTTTTCGGCCATATCTTTTCTTTGTGTTATTTTTGTACGAAGTTTTGCTTCAGGAAAAGATTGTACCTGTTCAAGCGACACGCGAAAATATGTTAGATGTTGAAGGTTTCGAAATTTCAACAGGACGACAAAAAGAGACATCCAATTCCAACATTGTTGGTTTACTTTCTTCCTGAAGAAAATATTTTTTGGAAATTTATAGAGGAAGTTTGTCTTTCGGCCACATTCGAATTTCAATATTCGCTCTCACCAGAAAACCATTCTAATAGTGTAATAATAGAAATCAATTAAATTATGTTCGATCGAGAGTGCACTATATAATGTGATTTCTCATGCGTAAACTGTTAGCCCTCATAAGCCCGTTCTCGTGAAATCTATAATTAACACTTTCGCGGCGTACATTCGCGTCATTTGAAAATCTGTAACTCCACCACAGATCGTTTCTTTCGCGATTTGTATGTTACTTATTTCTTAAGAATACACAATATTCATATTTGTTCAACCAGTACACTGTGGACACAAATATTTTGATTAGGAAGAATATAATTATAATGTATATCCATTTGTAATATAAATGAGAATGTAGACAATTTCGTTCTGAAATATTGTAACTTGGGAGAATAACGCCCACAGGCGGACCTTACTGTCAAAAAGACAAAAAAATGCGGTCGCGAAAGTGTTAAGTTTGAGTAAAAATGTAGTAACGAGAAAGGAGTGGGAGGAGACTCATCAAAATCTGCTAGAACCATGACTTTTATCAATATTTAGATTCATTATTACCGAATTTTTAGGCATTATATCTCAATTGAATATATCTCAAAGCTGAAATAGTCAACTGATAAATGCATCAAAAAACACGTTTGTCTATGCTCTTCCAATTTCATCTTGTTTTGGATTTCATTCATTATTTCAGTAAGGCGTGATGTTATGGAATTAGTCGTGGTTGCACCGATTATTAGGGAACTTTCAGGACGAGGGCTAATGCTTTATGCTTCAAAAAATATAATATTTATATATGTTTTTTCGATTAATGCTTGTTCGGATTTCGTTTTTTTTCTTTATGAATACAGTATGGATGTTTTCCTTGTCATTGAAAATGTTTTGTTTCGCTGACCATATGTCAGTTACACGAAAACCTGATAGAATGTTCACAGGAGTAAAGGTCGACGGATGGGACTTGCCAACATTTTCAGCAACGTCATATATAGTGTTTGGTTTTCTAGGGTTTTCCAGAATCCAATTACTACAGGCTGTACTGTAGTTTTTCTTATAAGATCCAAACACACCTCTGCCCATCGGCTGAAGCTTATGACTGGTGATGGGTTGAAGAAATATACCTCATAAAACAATATTCTTCATTTAAGTATAAAAGTTTTTCTATTAAATTGTAACAATTTGAAGACTAAGATTACAACTGTACCTAGGGCCATGTATGGCTGTAGGTACAAGTTTCGTTAAATTCATTCAAAATACCTTCCACCAAAATACCTACACACAGAAGGCTAATTAAATATTTCATTTCTTACTCAATATAACAAGAAAGATTATACACAAGAAATTAAAGAAAACTATTTGACTGACTTTTGTAAATTAGCAAAAGAGATGAGATGCAAAATTTTACTTCAAACCAAGCAAATTCTTATTGTACATGTAACTTCTAAAATCTTTCTCCTCAATGGTTTCAAAGTGATTGTAATTGCAGAAATTCATGGTGTTTCTCGCCAAATTGAATATGAAACTTTTAAACTAAATGTTATTCAAATAAAGTGAAGTGGATCTAGGTACATGATGGCCCTAGGTACACGGGTCTCCCCTATTTTTTTATTTAACTTAATCAATGAAAACCATTACAGTTCGCTGCTTAAATAAAATGTATAATTCTATTAAAATTTTCCGATAGCCAAAATGTGCTAAGTTGGCAACTATAAGGAATACGTGTTTATTTTATTTTATTCTATTGTATTTTATTTTATTATTTATCTCCTTTTTTTACTTTTTATTTTTTATTTTCATTTTCAATTTATTTTTATTTATATATTTATTTTAGTTATTTTATTTATGTATTTTTTTTTATTACTACACAAAATACAGACATAAACATAAAACATGCAAAAATATTTATGAACATATACATATTAATACCAGAATTATTTTCTCAAATTTTTAGTACAAAAAAAATAGAAAACTTGCATACTTGTGTTCAAAATCTTTGAAAAAATTGTTCATGAATACGGTTTGACAAAGTCGATGTTTAGTTATTTAGAAATTGTGATGTATAGGAAGTATTGTCTCGAAAAGTTTTAATCAGTTGATCCGAATAACTATTATTTCAGAATAAATACGTTAGATTAAGAAATTGAAAGAATAACAACAATGTGTTTTTAAATAGAATTAGAGTAATATCTGATTTAGCTCTTTAAATTAAACTTTTGGGATGCCTAAAACACTAGAATTACGTATTTAGATTTCGAAAATATTTAAACGAAGATTTGTTGTAATAATTAAAACCAATTTTTAATCTATGACATAGATGTCAACATTTTAATTTATTCCGGTGTACTTTTAGCTCCGCTTTTCTTTCATACCACTTATTTTTTTAAAAGTAATTTTTTCTTATCATACCAATATTATATATTGGAGAAAATTTGTCCACAAATAAAGTGGTACGAAAAAAAGGGAGGCCAAAAACATTCCGGAATAAAATAAAATGTTGGCATCCATGCTATGACCAGATATACCAACATTTTAATTTATTCTTGAGCATTTTTAACCCCGCCCTTAACCCATACCGCTTGCCTTTTTCTTGCGCCGAAAAAACAGAGTCCCTGACCTGCTAAAAATCATGAAAATGATAAGAAATACCTTTAGAACTCATTTCTTTTAATTGCTATTAATATAAACACTTAAAATAATAAATTCCGACAAATAGAAGGTTTTTAAATAAATTTCACACATGGCCCTAGGTACAACACTCTAATTGTACCTAGGGTCAGACCACAATGTACCTAGGGCCAGACCTCATAGTACCTATGGCTTCAAAGTACCTAGGGTCATTCCCTCAAAATTAGATTTCACTTTGTAATGAATAGAAAACAAACATATAAATATATATTTTGTAAAAGAAACAATATCAAGTAATACATTTATTTGTCATATAATAATTATCATGTGGTTGCCTTAATTTAAAACACCAAATTTTTCACTATTTTTTTTTTTTTTCCTTTGGGATATATTCTAATAGCATACTTTTCTTCATTTATTTTTTTTTTCCTTGAATGTTTTTTTAGATTTCTAGATCTTCCTAGTTTTCGGCCATATCTTTTCTTTGTGTTATTTTTGTACGAAGTTTTGCTTCAGGAAAAGATTGTACCTGTTCAAGCGACACGCGAAAATATGTTAGATGTTGAAGGTTTCGAAATTTCAACAGGACGACAAAAAGAGACATCCAATTCCAACATTGTTGGTTTACTTTCTTCCTGAAGAAAATACTTTTTGGAAATTTATAGAGGGAGTTTGTCTTTCGGCCACATTCGAATTTCAATATTCGCTCTCACCAGAAAACCATTCTAATAGTGTAATAATAGAAATCAATTAAATTATGTTCGATCGAGAGTGCACTATATAATGTGATTTCTCATGCGTAAACTGTTAGCCCTCATAAGCCCGTTCTCGTGAAATCTATAATTAACACTTTCGCGGCGTACATTCGCGTCATTTGAAAATCTGTAACTCCACCACAGATCGTTTCTTTCGCGATTTGTATGTTACTTATTTCTTAAGAATACACAATATTCATATTTGTTCAACCAGTACACTGTGGACACAAATATTTTGATTAGGAAGAATATAATTATAATGTATATCCATTTGTAATATAAATGAGAATGTAGACAATTTCGTTCTGAAATATTGTAACTTGGGAGAATAACGCCCACAGGCGGACCTTACTGTCAAAAAGACAAAAAAATGCGGTCGCGAAAGTGTTAAGTTTGAGTAAAAATGTAGTAACGAGAAAGGAGTGGGAGGAGACTCATCAAAATCTGCTAGAACCATGACTTTTATCAATATTTAGATTCATTATTACCGAATTTTTAGGCATTATATCTCAATTGAATATATCTCAAAGCTGAAATAGTCAACTGATAAATGCATCAAAAAACACGTTTGTCTATGCTCTTCCAATTTCATCTTGTTTTGGATTTCATTCATTATTTCAGTAAGGCGTGATGTTATGGAATTAGTCGTGGTTGCACCGATTATTAGGGAACTTTCAGGACGAGGGCTAATGCTTTATGCTTCAAAAAATATAATATTTATATATGTTTTTTCGATTAATGCTTGTTCGGATTTCGTTTTTTTTCTTTATGAATACAGTATGGATGTTTTCCTTGTCATTGAAAATGTTTTGTTTCGCTGACCATATGTCAGTTACACGAAAACCTGATAGAATGTTCACAGGAGTAAAGGTCGACGGATGGGACTTGCCAACATTTTCAGCAACGTCATATATAGTGTTTGGTTTTCTAGGGTTTTCCAGAATCCAATTACTACAGGCTGTACTGTAGTTTTTCTTATAAGATCCAAACACACCTCTGCCCATCGGCTGAAGCTTATGACTGGTGATGGGTTGAAGAAATATACCTCATAAAACAATATTCTTCATTTAAGTATAAAAGTTTTTCTATTAAATTGTAACAATTTGAAGACTAAGATTACAACTGTACCTAGGGCCATGTATGGCTGTAGGTATAAGTTTCGTTAAATTCATTCAAAATACCTTCCACCAAAATACCTACACACAGAAGGCTAATTAAATATTTCATTTCTTACTCAATATAACAAGAAAGATTATACACAAGAAATTAAAGAAAACTATTTGACTGACCTTTGTAAATTAGCAAAAGAGATGAGATGCAAAATTTTACTTCAAACCAAGCAAATTCTTATTGTACATGTAACTTCTAAAATCTTTCTCCTCAATGGTTTCAAAGTGATTGTAAATGCAGAAATTCATGGTGTTTCTCGCCAAATTGAATATGAAACTTTTAAACTAAATGTTATTCAAATAAAGTGAAGTGGATCTAGGTATATGATGGCCCTAGGTACACGGGTCTCCCCTATTTTTTTTATTTAACTTAATCAATGAAAACCATTACAGTTCGCTGCTTAAATAAAATGTATAATTCTATTAAAATTTTCCGATAGCCAAAATGTGCTAAGTTGGCAACTATAAGGAATACGTGTTTATTTTATTTTATTCTATTGTATTTTATTTTATTATTTATCTCCTTTTTTTACTTTTTATTTTTTATTTTCATTTTCAATTTATTTTTATTTATATATTTATTTTATTTATTTTATTTATGTATTTTTTTTTATTACTGCACAAAATACAGACATAAACATAAAACATGCAAAAATATTTATGAACATATACATATTAATACCAGAATTATTTTCTCAAATTTTTAGTACAAAAAAAATAGAAATCTTGCATACTTGTGTTCAAAATCTTTGAAAAAATTGTTCATGAATACGGTTTGACAAAGTCGATGTTTAGTTATTTAGAAATTGTGATGTATAGGAAGTATTGTCTCGAAAAGTTTTAATCAGTTGATCCGAATAACTATTATTTCAGAATAAATACGTTAGATTAAGTATTCGAAAGAATAACAACAATGTGTTTTTAAATAGAATTAGAGTAATATCTGATTTAGCTCTTTAAATTCGAACTTTTGGGATGCCCAAAACAACAGAATTACGTACTTAGATTTCTAAAATATTTAAACGAAGATTTGTTGCGATAATTAAAACCAATTTTTAATCTATGACATAGATGTCAACATTTGAATTTATTCCGGTGTATTTTTAGCTCCGCTTTTCTTTTATACCACTTATTTTTTAAAAGTAAATTTTTCTTATCATCCCAATGTTATATATTGGAGAAATTTTGTCGACAAATAAAGTGGTATGAAATAAAGGCGAGGCCAAAAACTTTCCGGAATAAAATAAAATGTTGGCATCCATGCTATGACCAGATATACCAACATTTTAATTTATTCTTGAGCATTTTTAGCCCCGCCCTTAACCCATACCGCTTGCCTTTTTCTTGCGCCGAAAAAACAGAGTCCATGACATTTTAATAATCTTAAAAGTGATACGAACATACCTTTAGAACTCATTTCTTTTAATTGTTATTAATATAAACACTTAAAATAAGAAATTCCGGCAAATAGAAGGTTTTTAAATAAATTTCACACATGGCCCTAGGTACAACACTCTAATTGTACCTAAGTTCAGACCATAATGTACCTAGGGCCAGACCTCATACTACCAAGGGAAAGACCTCATTGTACCTATGGCTTCAATGTACCTAGAGCCATTCCCTCAAAATTAGATTTCACTTTGTAATGAATAGAAAACAAACATATAAACATATATTTTGTAAAAGAAACAATATCAAGTAATATATTTATTTGTCATATAATAATTATCATGTTGTTGCCTTAATTTAAAACACCAAATTTTTCACTATTTTTTTTTCCTTTGGGATATATTCTAATTGCATACTTTTCGTCATTTTTTTTTCCTTGAATGTTTCTTAGATATCTAGATCTTCCTAGTTTTCGGCCACATCTTTTCTTTGTGTTATTTTTGTACGAAGTTTTGCTTCAGGAAAAGATTGTACCTGTTCAAGCTGTGACGACCTTAGCGTCGTCGCCATGTTTATTTAACTTTACTTTAACTTGAAGCTGACTTAATTACTTAATGAAGTTATGGAATCACACAAAGTCAGATTTATAAAATCAATGGAGCTTTAAATGAGCTTAAATAAGAATGAGGGCGCTGGACTATAATGGCAATTAGTAACTTACGACTTAAAATGGGCAGTCCTCTTAAATACTTTGACAGCGATAAATAACCACCGTTACTTTACTTTACTTGATTACTCGCAAATGATCTCAACTACTTTTATTTAACTTGTAAGGCCAAGTAGTCTTTCGCATGTAGGAGGATTCCCTGACGCTACAATGCTACTGGGCTTACTCTCTTCTACCCTAAGCCGCTAACAGCTAGCCTTCTACTAACTCTCTAACTCAATCCAACTATGAAATACATCGCTTTTCAACTCCCTCTCCAACTAACACTCCTTCCAACTAACACTCCTTCCAACTAACACTCCTTCAAACTAACACTCTTACCTCCTCTCAACTAACACCCGCTAACACCACTTCCTTCTCCTTTTATATAAATCACTTTTCAAACTTATTAGCATAATGTCAATTACAATTTTAGTTTAGGATGAGAACTAACTCTATTACTCAATCGAATCCTAAAACTTTCGTTTTCATGTTTTACTCGCAAAGTGCGAATTTTAATCGTAGCACTTTGCTAGACCTCACAAAGCGACACACGAAAATATGTTAGATGTTGAAGGTTTCGAAATTTCAACAGGACGACAAAAAGAGACATCTAATTCCAACATTGTTGGTTCACTTTCTTCCTGAAGAAAATGTTTTTTGGAATTTTATAGAGGGAGTTTGTCTTTCGGCCACATTCGAATTTAAATATTCGCTCTCACCAGAAAACCATTCTAATAGTGTAATAACAGAAATCAATTAAATTATGTTCGTTCGAGAGTGCACTATGTAATGTGATTTCTCATGCGTAAACTGTTAGCCCTCATAAGCCCGTTCTCGTGAAATCTATAATTAACACTTTCGCGGCGTACATTCGCGTCATTTGAAAATCTGTAACTCCACCACAGATCGTTTCTTTCGCGATTTGTATGTTACTTATTTCTTAAGAATACACAATATTCATATTTGTTCAACCAGTACACTGTGGACACAAATATTTTGATTAGGAAGAATATAATTATAATGTATATCCATTTGTAATATAAATGAGAATGTAGACAATTTTGTTCTGAAATATTGTAACTTGGGAGAATAACGCCCACAGGCGGACCTTACTGTCAAAAAGACAAAAAAATGCGGTCGCGAAAGTGTTAAGTTTGAGTAAAAATGTAGTAACGAGAAAGGAGTGGGAGGAGACTCATCAAAATCTGCTAGAACCATGACTTTTATCAATATTTAGATTCATTATTACCGAATTTTTAGGCATTATATCTCAATTGAATATATCTCAAAGCTGAAATAGTCAACTGATAAATGCATCAAAAAACACGTTTGTCTATGCTCTTCCAATTTCATTTTGTTTTGGATTTCATTCATTATTTCAGTAAGGCGTGATGTTATGGAATTAGTCGTGGTTGCACCGATTATTAGGGAACTTTCAGGACGAGGGCTAATGCTTTATGCTTCAAAAAATATAATATTTATATATGTTTTTTCGATTAATGCTTGTTCGGATTTCGTTTTTTTTCTTTATGAATACAGTATGGGATGTTTTCCTTGTCATTGAAAATGTTTTGTTTCGTTGACCATATGTCAGTTACACGAAAACCTGATAGAATGTTCACAGGAGTAAAGGTCGACGGATGGGACTTGCCAACATTTTCAGCAACGTCATATATAGTGTTTGGTTTTCTAGGGTTTTCCAGAATCCAATTACTACAGGCTGTACTGTAGTTTTTCTTATAAGATCCAAACACACCTCTGCCCATCGGCTGAAGCTTATGACTGGTGATGGGTTGAAGAAATATACCTCATAAAACAATATTCTTCATTTAAGTATAAAAGTTTTTCTATTAAATTGTAACAATTTGAAAACTAAGATTACAACTGTACCTAGGGCCATGTATGGCTGTAGGTACAAGTTTCGTTAAATTCATTCAAAATACCTTCCACCAAAATACCTACACACAGAAGGCTAATTAAATATTTCATTTCTTACTCAATATAGCAAGAAAGATTATACACAAGAAATTAAAGAAAACTATTTGACTGACTTTTGTAAATTAGCAAAAGAGATGAGATGCAAAATTTTACTTCAAACCAAGCAAATTCTTATTGTACATGTAACTTCTAAAATCTTTCTCCTCAATGGTTTCAAAGTGATTGTAAATGCAGAAATTCATGGTGTTTCTCGCCAAATTGAATATGAAACTTTTAAACTAAATGTTATTCAAAAAAAGTGAAGTGGATCTAGGTACATGATGGCCCTAGGTACACGGGTCTCCCCTATTTTTTTATTTAACTTAATCAATGAAAACCATTACAGTTCGCTGCTTAAATAAAATGTATAATTCTATTAAAATTTTCCGATAGCCAAAATGTGCTAAGTTGGCAACTATAAGGAATACGTGTTTATTTTATTTTATTCTATTGTATTTTATTTTATTATTTATCTCCTTTTTTATTTTTTATTTTTTATTTTCATTTTCAATTTATTTTTATTTATATATTTATTTTAGTTATTTTATTTATGTATTTTTTTTTATTACTGCACAAAATACAGACATAAACATAAAACATGCAAAAATATTTATGAACATATACATATTAATACCAGAATTATTTTCTCAAATTTTTAGTACAAAAAAAATAGAAGACTTGCATACTTGTGTTCAAAATCTTTGAAAAAATTGTTCATGAATACGGTTTGACAAAGTCGATGTTTAGTTATTTAGAAATTGTGATGTATAGGAAGTATTGTCTCGAAAAGTTTTAATCAGTTGATCCGAGTAACTATTATTTCAGAATAAATACGTTAGATTAAGAATTCGAAAGAATAACAACAATGTGTTTTTAAATAGAATTAGAGTAATATCTGATTTAGCTCTTTAAATTCGAACTTTTGGGATGCCCAAAACAACAGAATTACGTACTTAGATTTCTAAAATATTTAAACGAAGATTTGTTGCAATAATTAAAACCAATTTTTAATCTATGACATAGATGTCAACATTTGAATTTATTCCGGTGTTTTTTTAGCTCCGCTTTTCTTTCATACCACTTATTTTTTAAAAGTAAATTTTTCTTATCATCCCAATGTTATATATTGGAGAAATTTTGTCGACAAATAAAGTGGTATGAAATAAAGGCGAGGCCAAAAATATTCCGGAATAAAATAAAATGTTGACATCCATGCTATGACTAGATATACCAACATTTTAATTTATTCTTGAGCATTTTTAGCCCCGCCCTTAACCCATACCGCTTGCCTTTTTCTTGCGCCGAAAAAACAGAGTCCATGACATTTTAATAATCTTAAAAGTGATACGAACATACCTTTAGAACTCATTTCTTTTAATTGTTATTAATATAAACACTTAAAATAAGAAATTCCGGCAAATAGAAGGTTTTTAAATAAATTTCACACATGGCCCTAGGTACAACACTCTAATTGTACCTAAGGTCAGACCATAATGTACCTAGGGCCAGACCTCATAGTACCAAGGGAAAGACCTCATTGTACCTATGGCTTCAATGTACCTAGAGCCATTCCCTCAAAATTAGATTTCACTTTGTAATGAATAGAAAACAAACATATAAACATATATTTTGTAAAAGAAACAATATCAAGTAATATATTTATTTGTCATATAATAATTATCATGTTGTTGCCTTAATTTAAAACACCAAATTTTTCACTATTTTTTTTTCCTTTGGGATATATTCTAATTGCATACTTTTCTTCATTTTTTTTTTCCTTGAATGTTTCTTAGATATCTAGATCTTCCTAGTTTTCGGCCACATCTTTTCTTTGTGTTATTTTTGTACGAAGTTTTGCTTCAGGAAAAGATTGTACCTGTTCAAGCTGTGACGACCTTAGCGTCGTCGCCATATTTATTTAACTTTACTTTAACTTGAAGCTGACTTAATTACTTAATGAAGTTATGGAATCACACAAAGTCAGATTTATAAAATCAATGGAGCTTTAAATGAGCTTAAATAAGAATGAGGGCGCTGGACTATAATGGCAATTAGTAACTTACGACTTAAAATGGGCAGTCCTCTTAAATACTTTGACAGCGATAAATAACCACCGTTACTTTACTTTACTTGATTACTCGCAAATGATCTCAACTACTTTTATTTAACTTCTAAGGCCAAGTAGTCTTTCGCATGTAGGAGGATTCCCTGACGCTACAATGCTACTGGGCTTACTCTCTTCTACCCTAAGCCGCTAACAGCTAGCCTTCTACTAACTCTCTAACTCAATCCAACTATGAAATACATCGCTTTTCAACTCCCTCTCCAACTAACACTCCTTCCAACTAACACTCCTTCAAACTAACACTCTTACCTCCTCTCAACTAACACCCGCTAACACCACTTCCTTCTCCTTTTATATAAATCACTTTTCAAACTTATTAGCATAATGTCAATTACAATTTTAGTTTAGGATGAGAACTAACTCTATTACTCAATCGAATCCTAAAACCTTCGTTTTCATGTTTTACTCGCAAAGTGCAAATTTTAATCGTAGCTCTTTGCTAGACCTCACAAAGCGACACACGAAAATATGTTAGATGTTGAAGGTTTCGAAATTTCAACAGGACGACAAAAAGAGACATCTAATTCCAACATTGTTGGTTCACTTTCTTCCTGAAGAAAATGTTTTTTGGAATTTTATAGAGGGAGTTTGTCTTTCGGCCACATTCGAATTTAAATATTCGCTCTCACCAGAAAACCATTCCAATAGTGTAATAATAGAAATCAAATTATGTTCGTTCGAGAGGGCATTATATAACGTGATTTCTCATGCGTAAACTGTTGTTAGCCCTCGTAAGCCCGTTCTCGAGAAATCTATATTTAATACTTTAGCGGCATAGATTCGCGTCATTTGAAAATCTGTAACTCCACCACAGATCGTTTCTTTCGCGATTTGTAAGTTACTTATTTCTTAAGAATATACACAATATTCATATTTGTACAACCAGTACACTGTGGACACAAATATTTTGAGTAGGAAGAATATAATTATAATGTATATCCATTTGTAATATAAATGAGAATGTAGAATTTTTTTTTCTGAAATATTGTAACTTGGGAAAATAACGCCCACAGGCAGACCTTACTGTCAAAAAGACAAAAAAAAAAAAAAATGCTGTCGCGAAAGTGTTGAGTTTGAGTAAAAATGTAGCAACGAGAAAGGAGTGGGAGGAGACTCATCAAGATCTGCTAGAACCATGACTTTTATCAATATTTAGATTCATTATTACCGAATTTTTAGGCATTATATCTCAATTGAATATATCTCAAAGCTGAAATAGTCAACTGATGAATGCATCAAAAAACACGTTTGTCTATGCTCTTTCAATTTCATCTTGTTTTGGATTTCATTCATTATTTCAGTAAGGCGTGATGTTATCGATTTAGTCGTGGTTGCACCGATTATTAGGGAACTTTCAGGACGAGGGCTAATGCTTTATGCTTCAAAAAATATAATATTTATATATGTTCTTTCGATTAATGCTTGTTCGGATTTCGTTTTTTTTTTCTTTAGGATTACAGTATGGAATGTTTTCCTTGTCATTGAAAATGTTTTGTTTCGCTGACCATATGCCAGTTACACGAAAACCTGATAGAATGTTCACAGGAGTAAAGGTCGACGGATGGGACTTGCCAAAATTTTCAGCAACGTCATATATAGTGTTTGGTTTGCTAGGGTTTTCCAGCATCCAATTACTACAGGCTGTACTGTAGTTTTTCTTATAAGATCCAAACACACCTCTGCCCATCGGCTGAAGCTTATGACTGGTGATGGGTTGAAGAAATATACCTCATAAAACAATATTCTTCATTTAAGTATAAAAGTTTTTCTATTAAATTGTAACAATTTGAAGACTAAGATTACAACTGTACCTAGGGCCATGTATGGCTGTAGGTACAAGTTTCGTTAAATTCATTCAAAATACCTTCCACCAAAATACCTACACACAGAAGGCTAATTAAATATTTCATTTCTTACTCAATATAACAAGAAAGATTATACACAAGAAATTAAAGAAAACTATTTGACTGACTTTTGTAAATTAGCAAAAGAGATGAGATGCAAAATTTTACTTCAAACCAAGCAAATTCTTATTGTACATGTAACTTCTAAAATCTTTCTCCTCAATGGTTTCAAAGTGATTGTAAATGCAGAAATTCATGGTGTTTCTCGCTAAATTGAATATGAAACTTTTAAACTAAATGTTATTCAAATAAAGTGAAGTGGATCTAGGTACATGATGGCCCTAGGTACACGGGTCTCCCCTATTTTTTTATTTAACTTAATCAATGAAAACCATTACAGTTCGCTGCTTAAATAAAATGTATAATTCTATTAAAATTTTCCGATAGCCAAAATGTGCTAAGTTGGCAACTATAAGGAATACGTGTTTATTTTATTTTATTCTATTGTATTTTATTTTATTATTTATCTCCTTTTTTATTTTTTATTTTTTATTTTCATTTTCAATTTATTTTTATTTATATATTTATTTTAGTTATTTTATTTATGTATTTTTTTTTATTACTGCACAAAATACAGACATAAACATAAAACATGCAAAAATATTTATGAACATATACATATTAATACCAGAATTATTTTCTCAAATTTTTAGTACAAAAAAAATAGAAGACTTGCATACTTGTGTTCAAAATCTTTGAAAAAATTGTTCATGAATACGGTTTGACAAAGTCGATGTTTAGTTATTTAGAAATTGTGATGTATAGGAAGTATTGTCTCGAAAAGTTTTAATCAGTTGATCCGAATAACTATTATTTCAGAATAAATACGTTAGATTAAGAATTCGAAAGAATAACAACAATGTGTTTTTAAATAGAATTAGAGTAATATCTGATTTAGCTTTTTAAATTCGAACTTTTGGGATGCCCAAAACAACAGAATTACGTACTTAGATTTCTAAAATATTTAAACGAAGATTTGTTGCAATAATTAAAACCAATTTTTAATCTATGACATAGATGTCAACATTTGAATTTATTCCGGTGTATTTTTAGCTCCGCTTTTCTTTCATACCACTTATTTTTTAAAAGTAAATTTTTCTTATCATCCCAATGTTATATATTGGAGAAATTTTGTCGACAAATAAAGTGGTATGAAATAAAGGCGAGGCCAAAAACATTCCGGAATAAAATAAAATGTTGACATCCATGCTATGACTAGATATACCAACATTTTAATTTATTCTTGAGCATTTTTAGCCCCGCCCTTAACCCATACCGCTTGCCTTTTTCTTGCGCCGAAAAAACAGAGTCCATGACATTTTAATAATCTTAAAAGTGATACGAACATACCTTTAGAACTCATTTCTTTTAATTGTTATTAATATAAACACTTAAAATAAGAAATTCCGGCAAATAGAAGGTTTTTAAATAAATTTCACACATGGCCCTAGGTACAACACTCTAATTGTACCTAAGGTCAGACCATAATGTACCTAGGGCCAGACCTCATAGTACCAAGGGAAAGACCTCATTGTACCTATGGCTTCAATGTACCTAGAGCCATTCCCTCAAAATTAGATTTCACTTTGTAATGAATAGAAAACAAACATATAAACATATATTTTGTAAAAGAAACAATATCAAGTAATATATTTATTTGTCATATAATAATTATCATGTTGTTGCCTTAATTTAAAACACCAAATTTTTCACTATTTTTTTTTCCTTTGGGATATATTCTAATTGCATACTTTTCTTCATTTTTTTTTTCCTTGAATGTTTCTTAGATATCTAGATCTTCCTAGTTTTCGGCCACATCTTTTCTTTGTGTTATTTTTGTACGAAGTTTTGCTTCAGGAAAAGATTGTACCTGTTCTAGCTGTGACGACCTTAGCGTCGTCGCCATATTTATTTAACTTTACTTTAACTTGAAGCTGACTTAATTACTTAATGAAGTTATGGAATCACACAAAGTCAGATTTATAAAATCAATGGAGCTTTAATTGAGCTTAAATAAGAATGAGGGCGCTGGACTATAATGGCAATTAGTAACTTACGACTTAAAATGGGCAGTCCTCTTAAATACTTTGACAGCGATAAATAACCACCGTTACTTTACTTTACTTGATTACTCGCAAATGATCTCAACTACTTTTATTTAACTTCTAAGGCCAAGTAGTGTTTCGAACGTAGGAGGATTCCCTGACGCTACAATGCTACTGGGCTTACTCTCTTCTACCCTAAGCCGCTAACAGCTAGCCTTCTACTAACTCTCTAACTCAATCCAACTATGAAATACATCGCTTTTCAACTCCCTCTCCAACTAACACTCCTTCCAACTAACACTCCTTCCAACTAACACTCTTACCTCCTCTCAACTAACACCCGCTAACACCACTTCCTTCTCCTTTTATATAAATCACTTTTCAAACTTATTAGCATAATGTCAATTACAATTTTAGTTTAGGATGAGAACTAACTCTATTACTCAATCGAATCCTAAAACCTTCGTTTTCATGTTTTACTCGCAAAGTGCGAATTTTAATCGTAGCACTTTGCTAGACCTCACAAAGCGACACACGAAAATATGTTAGATGTTGAAGGTTTCGAAATTTCAACAGGACGACAAAAAGAGACATCTAATTCCAACATTGTTGGTTCACTTTCTTCCTGAAGAAAATGTTTTTTGGAAATTTATAGAGGGAGTTTGTCTTTCGGCCACAATCGAATTTAAATATTCGCTCTCACCAGAAAACCATTCCAATAGTGTAATAATAGAAATCAAATTATGTTCGTTCGAGAGGGCACTATATAACGTGATTTCTCATGCGTAAACTGTTGTTAGCCCTCGTAAGCCCGTTCTCGAGAAATCTATATTTAATACTTTAGCGGCATAGATTCGCGTCATTTAAAAATCTGTAACTCCACCACAGATCGTTTCTTTCGCGATTTGTAAGTTACTTAATTCTTAAGAATATACACAATATTCATATTTGTACAACCAGTACACTGTGGACACAAATATTTTGAGTAGGAAGAATATAATTATAATGTATATCCATTTGTAATATAAATGAGAATGTAGAAATTTTTTTTCTGAAATATTGTAACTTGGGACAATAACGCCCACAGGCGGACCTTACTGTCAAAAAGACAAAAAAAAATGCTGTCGCGAAAGTGTTAAGTTTGAGTAAAAATGTAGCAACGAGAAAGGAGTGGGAGGAGACTCATCAAGATCTGCTAGATCCATGACTTTTATCAATATTTAGATTCATTATTACCGAATTTTTAGGCATTATATCTCAATTGAATATATCTCAAAGCTGAAATAGTCAACTGATGAATGCATCAAAAAACACGTTTGTCTATGCTCTTTCAATTTCATCTTGTTTTGGATTTCATTCATTATTTCAGTAAGGCGTGATGTTATCGATTTAGTCGTGGTTGCACCGATTATTAGGGAACTTTCAGGACGAGGGCTAATGCTTTATGCTTCAAAAAATATAATATTTATATATGTTCTTTCGATTAATGCTTGTTCGGATTTTGTTTTTTTTTCTTTAGGATTACAGTATGGGATGTTTTCCTTGTCATTGAAAATGTTTTGTTTCGCTGACCATATGCCAGTTACACGAAAACCTGATAGAATGTTCACAGGAGTAAAGGTCGACGGATGGGACTTGCCAAAATTTTCAGCAACGTCATATATAGTGTTTGGTTTGCTAGGGTTTTCCAGCATCCAATTACTACAGGATGTACTGTAGTATTTCTTATAAGATCCAAACACACCTCTGCCCATCGGCTGAAGCTTATGACTGGTGATGGGTTGAAGAAATATACCTCATAAAACAATATTCTTCATTTAAGTATAAAAGTTTTTCTATTAAATTGTAACAATTCGAAGACTAAGATTACAACTGTACCTAGGGCCATGTATGGCCCTAGGTACAAGTTTCGGTAAATTCATTCAAAATACCTTCCATCAAAATACCTACACACAGAAGGCTAATTAAATATTTCATTTCTTACTCAATATAACAAGAAAGATTATACACAAGAAATTAAAAAAAACTATTTGACTGACTTTTGTAAATTAGCAAAAGAGATGAGATGCAAAATTTTACTTCAAACTAAGCAAATTCTTATTGTACATGTAACTTCTAAAATCTTTCTCCTCAATGGTTTCAAAGTGATTGTAAATGCAGAAATTCATGGTGTTTCTCGCCAAATTGAATATGAAACTTGAAAACTAAATGTTATTCAAATAAAGTGAAGTGGATCTAGGTACATGATGGCCCTAGGTACACGGGTCTCCCCTATTTTTTTTTTATTTAACTTAATCAATGAAAACCATTACAGTTCGCTGCTTAAATAAAATGTATAATTCTATTAAAATTTTCCGATAGCCAAAATGTGCTAAGTTGGCAACTATAAGGAATACGTGTTTATTTTATTTTATTTTATTTTATTTTATTATTTATCTCCTTTTTTTATTTTTTATTTTCATTTTCAATTTATTTTTATTTATATATTTATTTTAGTTATTTTATTTATGTATTTTTTTTATTACTGCACAAAATACAGACATAAACATAAAACATGCAAAAATATTTATGAACATATACATATTAATACCAGAATTGTTTTCTCAAATTTTTAGTAGAAAAAAAATAGAAGAGTTCTATTTTTGTGTTCAAAATCTTTGAAAAAATAGTTCATGAATACGGCTTGACAAAGTCGATAGTCGAGCCGTGGAAAATTCGAAGTTTAGTTATTTGGAAATTGTGATGTATAGGAAGTATTGTCTCGAAAAGTTTTAATATGTTGATCCGAATAACTATTATTTAAGAATAAATACGTGAGATTCAGAAATCGAAAGAATAACAACAATGTGTTTTTAAATAGAATTAGAGTAATATCTGATTTAGCTCTTTAAATTCGAACTTTTGGGATGCCCAAAACACCAGAATTACGTACTTAGATTTCTAAAATATTTAAACGAAGATTTGTTGTAATAATTAAAACCAATTTTTAATCTATGACATAGATGTCAACATTTGAATTTATTCCGGTGTATTTTTAGCTCCGCTTTTCTTTCATACCACTTATTTTTTAAAAGTAAATTTTTCTTATCATCCCAATGTTATATATTGGAGAAATTTTGTCGACAAATAAAGTGGTATGAAATAAAGGTGAGGCCAATAACATTTTAATTTATTGTTGAGCATTTTTAGCCCCGCCCTTAACCCATACCGCTTGCCTTTTTCTTGCGCCGAAAAAACAGAGTCCATGACATTTTAATAATCTTAAAAGTGATACGAACATACCTTTAGAACTCATTTCTTTTAATTGTTATTAATATAAACACTTAAAATAAGAAATTCCGGCAAATAGAAGGTTTTTAAATAAATTTCACACATGGCCCTAGGTACAACACTCTAATTGTACCTAAGGTCAGACCATAATGTACCTAGGGCCAGACCTCATAGTACCAAGGGAAAGACCTCATTGTACCTATGGCTTCAATGTACCTAGAGCCATTCCCTCAAAATTAGATTTCACTTTGTAATGAATAGAAAACAAACATATAAACATACATTTTGTAAAAGAAACAATATCAAGTAATATATTTATTTGTCATATAATAATTATCATGTTGTTGCCTTAATTTAAAACACCAAATTTTTCACTATTTTTTTTTCCCTTTGGGATATATTCTAATAGCATACTTTTCTTCATTTTTTTTATTTTTTTTTCTTGAATGTTTCTTAGATTTCTATATCTTCCTAGTTTTCGGCCACATCTTTTCTTTGTGTTATTTTTGTACGAAGTTTTGCTTCAGGAAAAGATTGTACCTGTTCAAGCGACACGCGAAAATATGTTAGATGTTGAAGGTTTCGAAATTTCAACAGGACGACAAAAAGAGACATCCAATTACAACATTGTTGGTTTACTTTCTTCCTGAAGAAAATATTTTTTGGAAATTTATAGAGGGAGTTTGTCTTTCGGCCACATTCGAATTTAAATATTCGCTCTCACCAGAAAACCATTCTAATAGTGTAATAATAGAAATCAATTAAATTATGTTCTTTCGAGAGGGCACTATATAACGTGATTTCTCATGCGTAAACTGTTGTTAGCCCTCATAAGCCCGTTCTCGAGAAATCTATATTTAACACTATCGCGACGTAGATTAGCGTCATTTGAAAATCTGTAACTTCACCAGAGATCGTTTCTTTCGCGATTTGTAAGTTACTTATTTCTTAAGAATATACACAATATTCATATTTGTACAACCAGTACACTGTGGACACAAATATTTTGAGTAGGAAGAATATAATTATAATGTATATCCATTTCTAATATAAATGAGAATGTAGAATTTTTTTTTCTGAAATATTGTATTTTGGGACAATAACGCCCACAGGCGGACCTTACTGTCAAAAAGACAAAAAAAAAATGCTGTCGCGAAAGTGTTAAGTTTGAGTAAAAATGTAGCAACGAGAAAGGAGTGGGAGGAGACTCATCAAGATCTGCTAGAACCATGACTTTTATCAATATTTAGATTCATTATTACCGAATTTTTAGGCATTATATCTCAATTGAATATATCTCAAAGCTGAAATAGTCAACTGATGAATGCATCAAGAAACACGTTTGTCTATGCTCTTTCAATTTCTTCTTGTTTTGGATTTCATTCATTATTTCAGTAAGGCGTGATGTGATAGATTTAGTCGTGGTTGCACCGATTATTATGGAACTTTCAGGACGAGGGCTAATGTTTTATGCGTCAAAAAATATAATATTTATATATGCTCTTTCGGTTAATGCTTGTTCGGATTTCGTTTTTTTTCCTTTATCATTACAGTATGGGATGTTTTCCTTGTCAGTGAAAATGTTTTGTTTCGGTGACCATATGCCAGTTACACGAAAACCTGATAGAATGTTCACAACAGTAAAGGTCGACGATGGGACTTGCCAACATTTTCAGCAACGTCATATATAGTGTTTGGTTTTCTAGGGTTTTCCAGAATCCAATTACTACAGGCTGTACTCTAGTATTTCTTATAAGTTCGAAACACACCTCTGCCCATCGGCTGAAGCTTATGACTGGTGATGGGTTGAAGAAATATACCTCATAAAACAATATTCTTCATTTAAGTATAAAAGTTTTTTTTATTAAATTGTAACAATTTGATGAATAAGATTACAACTGTACCTAGGGCCATGCATGGCCCTAGGTACAAGGTTCGGTAACTTTATTCAAAATACCTTCCACCAAAATACCTACACACAGAGAGGCTAATTAAATATTTCATTTCTTACTCAATATAACAAGAAAAATGATACACAAGAAATTAAAGAAAACTATTTGACTGACTTTTGTAAATTAGCAAAAGAGATGAGATGCAAAATTTTACTTCACACCATGTAAATTCTTAGGCTGGGATTGCGGTGCCTCGTTCTTAAGTCTTATCTTAAATGTTACGAACTTTCGTAGATGGGCGTGGTTAAGAACGATCTTAATTTGGTATTGCGGTGCCTCAAGCGTAAGTCCTCCGCGTGTCCTCGTAAGAGAGAGCCAGCCAGCCAATGGGAGACGCAGAGCGAGCTATGTTGTGATTGCGCGCGCATCCAGTTACGATTCGACTTAAGATAGCTCTCAGGTTGTCGTAAGATAGTGAGACACTGCAGTACGACTTGCGTTTTGTTTACATCTTAAGACAGAGTTTGTGCGTAAGATAGTGTTGAGCGAGGCACCGCAATCCCAGCCTTATTCTACATGTGACTTCTAAAATCATTCTCCTCAATGGTTTCAAAGTGATTGTAAATGTAGAAATTGGTTGTGTTTCTCGCGAAATTGAATATGAAACTTTAAAACTAAATGTTATTCAAATAAAGTGAAGCGGAGCTAAGTACATGATGGCCCTATGTACAAGCGTCTCCCCTATATAACATATATATATTTTTAAATTTAAATTAATCAGTGAAAACCATTGCAGTTCGCTGCTTAAATAAAATGTGTAATTCTATTAAAATTATCCGATAGGCAAAATGTGCTAAGTTGGCAAATATATGGAAGATGTGTTTATTTTATTTTATTTTATTTTATTATTTATCTCTTTTTTTTTTTTTTCACCTTTCTTTTTCTTTTTCACTTTCACTTTCACTTTCATTTCACTTTCATTTTATTTTTATTTATTTATTTTACTTATTTTATTTTTGTATTTCTTTTTTATTACTGCACAAAATACTGATATAAACATGCAAAATATGTATGAACATATACATATTTAAATAGGAATTATTTTTCAAATTTGTAGTATACAAAAAATAGAAAACTCATGATATGGAGTCGTTTTGTTGATAAAAAAAAGTTCAAGAATATGGCCTGACAATGTCGAGCAGTGGAAATTTCGAAGTTTAATTATTTAGAAAATATGATGTAAAAGGATGTGAAATATTGTCACGAAAATTTTTAATCAGTTGATCCGGATAACTATTATTTAAGAATAAATACGTTAGATTAAGAAATCGAAAGAATAACTACAAAGTGTTTTGAAATAGAACTAGAATAATATTTGATTTAGCTCTTTAAATTCGAACTTTAGGGATAACCAAAAGACTAGAATTACGTATTTAGATTTCGAAAATATTTAAACGAAGATTTGATGTAATAATTAAAACCAATTTTTAATCTATGACATAGATGTAAACATTTTAATTTATTCCGGTGTATTTTTAGCATCACTCTTTTCTTTCATACCACTTATTTTTTAAAAGTAAATTATTCTTATCATACCAAAGTTGGTATGTTATATATTGGAGAAAATTTTTCCGCATATAAATTGGTACAAAATAAAGGCGAGGCCAAAAACACTCCTGAATAAAATAAAATTTTGGCATCCATGCTATCACCTGATATAACAACATATTTATTTATTCTTGGGTTTTTTTAGCCCCACCCTTAACACATACCGCTTGCTTTATTTCTTTTTTCCCGTTCATTTTTATTGTTGTTATATTTTTATACTTTATAGTAGAATATTCTAGAAATATATTGGGGCGAAATCACGACGGAGTTAAAAATACTTCGGAATAAATTAAAATGTTGGCAGCTATGTATGACTCGTATGAAATATTTAAAAATAAATACTCCCTCCGTCCGAAAATAATTAGTACGTTTGAATACTTTTGTACTGATTATTAATACTGATGATTTTATGTTTTTTTTTTTTTTTTTTTTTGAACATTTTTCTGGGTGCTATCTGCTATGCTATTAAATCAATCAACAACATTTACTTACTAAACATTTTTTCCGTAAATCAGTACCAAATTAGTTTAAAAAAAATTTGCTTTGAAAAATGTGTCCCAAAATAATTTTTGTATTTGTTTAAGGTAAAAAATGAGAATGAAAATACCAAGTTATGATAATTTTAAACAAATAAAACGATTTTAAGTGATATTTAAAGAATTGCTTGCACATAACATAGCTCCGGGATTGTATGCCAGATTCCGCGGAAGAAGATTTTGACGACGAAGTTTTTCCTTATTCAGATTGGTTATTTTATGCGAGTTGCCTCCGACTGACATCGTAATGTTTTCCATGCATGTTTGTAAAGTTAAAAATACACTGTCAAGCTTTTCTGCTTCTATACTTTCAAAAGCGACTTCAACAGCATAAAATAAGCTGTCTATATTCTTTGTAGGCATCTAATGTTGTAATGTCAGTATTTCGTTAAAAAACACAGGATCAAGTACAATTAAATCTGGACTATTGGAGGTTGACACTGTAGTTGAAAATCCCATCCATCTTTTACACATTCTTCTATGATATTGGGATCCACTCACTGCCAAATGAGGCTTGGCATTATGCTGTTGCATGTATATAGGATTCGATTTTTGAGTCTTTTCAAATTTTTCACTTATAGCTGGCAAAACGCTTTCTGTAAAAATTTTTCGGATTTTTTTTTTTTTTTCTTTGTTAACAATTTCTGCAACTTTTATCATAGCAGTTGATTTTGCACGATTTTTTGAGCTTTATTTTGCATTTTCTCAATAAACAAAAGGCCATATTCTAGTCTTTTATCAAACATCTCGTCTCTATTCGAGTCCTATCTTTGTTTTGCCACCGCTATCATAAACATTACTTTGGTAATAAACCTTTTGCTGCGGCTGGCATTTGGGGAGGTCGTCTCAGGACAGATGCCCAAATCAAAATCAACTCTATCCAAAGGACCTTTCTCCTACAACTTTCCAGGGGCTAAAAGATGATCTCAACTGACGCCCTCACTGTCATCACAGGTATTCCTCATGTTCATCTTCAGGCTGAATATAATTTCTTAAAAACTAATATCCTACAATTAAACAATATAAATTTAGCAAATAATTTTTTCCCTAATACTGAAATTCAAGCTACTTCTAAAAGCTGGGAAATTAACCCTGCCAAAGATGTTGCTTCCAAAATAATTAACTGTAACAAAAATAGCTACACTCCTTCTGCTTATGTGGCCATCTACACCGATGGTTTCAAGACAGATCACGGCGTCGCTGCAGCTTTCTGTGTGCTGTTTAAGGATTCTGTGGTCCATCGGTGGGCTGGCAGACTTGCTGACCACAATTCAGTCTTTCAGGCTGAATTGTTTGCAATCCAAAAAGCAATTAAATGGGTTGAAGATAATATCGAGACCCACTCTTCCTTTAACGTATTTAGCGACAGTCAATCAGGTCAGCTGGCCATTGCCCGTCACAGGAGTAGACATCCTCAAATAATCTCTATAAAATCCAAACTAATCTCTCTTGTTAATCACTTATCTCTGGCACACGCTTCTGCCCACAGAGGAGTACTCGGGATGAAACTGCTGACTCCCTGGCAAAAGCTGCTACCGAAGATAATTCCATTTACTATACTCTTCCCGCTCCACCCTTCTTTATAAAAATAAAAATAAAAATAAAACATAGATTAATACAAAAGTGGCAGGATTTATGGGACTCTTCAGAAATAGGAAGATTCACATTCAACTTAAACCCTGTGGTCTCCTCTAATTTCTGGTCGCTCTCCCCTTCAGTTACTGCATTCCTAACGGGCCACGGCCCTTTTCCATCCTACCTAAACCGATTTCATTGCCGACGTTCTCCTCTGTGTCCTTGTGGGCCGGAGGGAACTCCAAACGACTCTTATTTTCTCACATCAGCCTACCATATAAGAAACCCAATACGAAGATCTTCTGATTGGCTGGAAAACATCCTTTTTAGAAAAAGTTTGCTAATAAATCTAAATAAAATATTCGAAATCTTAATGGATATCTGTAATTTAAGAGATTAATTATTTACCTACTTGCGCTATTTATTCATTCAGTCAAGAGAAATTTCCCACCAGAATAATGATTAAATAAAGCTCCTGTATCTTTTCTAAGTCTTACAAAAATTCAACGTTTTGTCTGAAGTTCAGTGCCACCATGCCCTGTGTCACGTAAGGTAAATAACTCGGGAACTAATTTTTACTACAGCCATGCAGTGAACTTACGTCTGAAATGTCATCTATTCACTGAAATGTTTTTAATACTTCATGCCACTGTCGCGTGGGGCATATCCCGGCAATTTTAACTTCTGAATAAACGCCCACTGTCGGCTCTAAGCCGGATTAGGCCTGACGGATTTTGTATTTTTTTTTTTTTTTTTTTTTCCCCCTTTGCGTTTTTTAATAAACTGCGAGTAGTCCCCTTAGAAGCGCTCTACATCGCTCCAAGAGTGATGAGCGGGGGCTGCTCCCTGTTAAATAAACCTTTTGCTATTGCAATGCCTCAAAGGTTCAGTTTCATCTAGGATGATGTAAAACGAATTACTGGTTTTCGTAATATAATGATTTCTTGAGTATAAGTTTTCTCTCTCACCAAGTTTTTTATTTTTTATTTTTTATTCAAGATTTTATTAGCTCCACCAGTTCCGAGAGGGTATGCTTTCGAAACTGATAGACATTTTCGAAATAAAGTTGTGTTATATTTACATGTTTTAAGGTCTCCTGAAACGAAAAATAATGTTTTTAACGGTTGGTCTGTGCGCGTCGGTTTGCCTATCTCGGATATACTTAGAAAATGCTGAAAGTGTATTTCATTTTCTGTTAGGTGTTTTTCATATATGACTAAATTTAAATGCACAATCTGATGTACAAATAGTTTATGGAAAACATACAGGGCTATCCAAAATTAAGCTAAACGTTCTTTTCTGTAGAATGTAATTGACGGAAGTGCTTTGCTACACTTTTTTATGTCGACGAATACTGTTGAAGAAGGAAAATTAATTTTTCGAGCACATAATGTAAACAAAGTATTTTTTTGAAGTTCTATTTTCAACTCAGGGTTTTGAATAAAGTCACGTTTTGAAGTTCCCTGAATACAAAAAACATTTTTTTTTTTTTAGTTTGTAGCGATTGATTTATATGCATATTTATTATCAGAATAACTTAAAAACAAACAAATGCAGGAAATTCACAATTGTAATTTGTATTTTAAAACTCGTATTAGGTTTCAATTTGAAAAATTTGATAAAGATTGGCAAATTTAAGGACAAATTAATAACATCCTTGAAATATTTTTACTTCCATTTACTTCCATTTACTTCCATTATTTTTACTTCCATAACATAAGCATAACTATTTTATTTATTAAATCTAACTTACTAACAACCCTTCGAATTTTTATATCATAATTTCTTTTAAATTTATCTCCATCTTAATCACAGAATTTACGATAATAAATAAAAAGAATGTTTTTGTGAAAAATATTATTGATATTCAAAAATCCGGAGGGTTGGTAATTTTGCACTAATTATTTATGCAGTTTACATACCTTGTCTTGAAATATTTGCAAAGCATTTTTTACGCTGAATTGCATTGCTTGGTATTTCGTGAAAATTTATACTTTCACGGCGACTGTCCGATTTACAAAATGGAACGACGCAATACACCATATTATTAAAAGAAAAAAAAAAAAACCCTCTCACATTTGTTAAATTAATAAACATAAACCATAAAGAACTCAGTTGAAACTCAACTGAATGGCGGGAAATAAACAGAACTTTATGTTCGGTATCAAGCGACATCTACTGGCTAAGTTCTTCTTGTACTGTTTCCAAGTTTTCTAGCGACTCGCCAGGCATCTACTTAAGGAGGCTCTGGTTATATATTGGAGAAAAATATTCTAAAAATAAAGTGGTGCGAAATAAAGGTGGAGCTAAACATACTCCGGAATAAATTAAAATATTGGCAGCTATGTATAATCATTGTTTTGTAAAGAAAAAAAATTTGTTTCATACACAGTGGTATAAGTTTACTCCCATATCTGCTATCAGTTTCCGTTTCTGAGATGTTTAATGTAGGGCGTGGTTTCTGTTATAATTTGTGCTGAACAACTGCTCTTCATTTAGAAAAAAAAAAAAAAAAAAAAAAAAAAACTATGGAGATTTTGGATCTAAAATTAACTAAAGTTATGCTAATAAAGTAATTGCTTTTCTATCTAAACTTATTTGAATAACTATTTTAATTCTATTTATGTATGCAAGCTGTAAGATAATTATATAAATGTATAAAAATAAAAAGTAACCGTGTCACATTACTATATTTATATGTATTTTGTTGTAATAAATGTGATTTTTAGGCCGTTATTGTTCAGTTTTAAAGGGATATAAATAAAATTGGGCCTTTTATCAACTCATTAGATTTTGTACGGTAACGAGCTTTCAAGCAACAAATGCTTTGTTTTCGATTTAATAGAAAAATGATAAATAAAGTACCATTACTTTAGAAAAAATCCAAAATTAAAGTTTTAATAATATTTTGATTTCTCTAACGCATAAAAACCGTAATAGTCAGTTTTTCTTTGTCTCCTTATAATTTTTTTTTAAATACAGTTTATATTTTCATAGGTTTTTCTTTTATAAAAATGATATAATTTCTTATGTTATTTTATGCGTTAAAAACATATTTTCCAACGTATTATTTAATATTCCGTATTCCGATAGATTCCGCCCCCCCCCCCCAAACTCTTTTTTTTTTTTTTTTTTTTTTCCCACTACCTTAGGGGAGAAGGTGGTAATATGAAACAGGGTGGTAATATGAAACCGCTTCTTTCTGCTTATCTACTGGGGCCATCTGTGTTTACTAAAGTAAACTTAATTAATGGGAATCATAATAATTGCTATACCGCTGGGCATCAGTATAGCTTGTTTTGTTTATGGTGTAACAGGCGGATCTTTGTTTATGCAGTTCTAAAAAATTTCACAAGGTAAGTTTCATGACTATTTTTCACATCCTTATTGATAAATATAAGATATTGTTAATATTGTTTTTATTAACTCTAAGATTGAATAGTAAAATAGCAGGATTAAATTATGAATAAATATTTTTTAAACTTAAAATTCATGGGATCGTTTATAAAATGGCGATTGGTGGTAATATGGAACAATGTGTTCCATATGACCATAAGCCGGAGAACTTTGAATTAAATGTGTTGTATGCCAACAATGGGCACATGTTTTATGCAGCGGATGTGAAGGTGACATTTATATTTGTGACTTTTGTTCCTAAGTATGACTAATTTGAACTTTAGGATTATTTTTTTTACAAACAATATTTTACAGGAAAAAAAAAATTCCTCTTTATGTTTTTCGATAAAATATGCGTATTTTTTACAATACTTTCCTTTAGATGTTCAGATTTTCCTTTTTTTAGTAATGTTTTCTGAAATAAATTACCCAATAAATATTTTCTTGTTTCACTTTTTATTGTTCCATATTACCACCCCACTTTCTAAGACAGCTATTTTTGTATTATGTTTTAAAAAAATTAATGGTTTTCAAATCGTTTAATGGTTTACCTTCTAATAACTTTAAATGTTCAGCGGAAGGATACTTTGTCAAATTATAGTAGTTATTGTTGAAAAAATTCCATTGAAAAGTGCATTTTTTGTTAAAAAATAAAAAGTGGTCCATATTACCACCTTCTCCCCTATTTTTTAAGTATTTTTTTTTCCAGATTTAATAAGGATTAAATAAGGAGCAAAATACAGTAAAAAATGACTGGTATAGGAAAAAAGCGGGAACTGCGGGACTACAGAATAATAATTAAAATGTCGACAGGTATGGTTAAAATTTAAATAACCTGAGTTATATTAACCTTACATTATTATAAAAAAAAAAAAAAAAAAAAAAAAAAAAAGGATTATATCTGTACTGATAAGTATAAAGGATTTAAGTCCATATATTTGATTTTTCAGGAGACGAAAAATAAAGTTTAACTAGCTAAAAACAAATCAGAAGAATCGATTAGGAAAAAGGTATTTCGTTGATTTATACCCTTTATACCATTCAGTGGTTGTCAACCTTCATTTAATAACGGGAAATATTGATTTAAATATTTTATACCATACATGAATGGTAAATTTCTGAATTGGTCCTCTTTTTACCAATGGATTTTCTCAAAGACTAAATGACATAGAATTAAATCCTTTATACCAATCGATTGAGAATTTTTTTCTGAGTCTGACTATGTACTTAACTCAAAATCGACATTTTTGGACTTAAATCCTTTATACTTATCAGTACAGATATTGTCGTTGATTATTTATTTATTTATTTTCATCATTAGCCCCGCCTTTTTATGTTAATGTGCAATTATTTATCAAAATAATTTTACTTCTTCGTAATGAAATAATTTTAATTTTATTCTCAATAATCGACATATTGTAGCATCCCAAGAGTTAAACATGAATACGCAAATTCATTTTTTAAAGTAAAGTATTGTTTTGGAGGAATGTCTAAAAGCGTGGCTTGTTTTTCTTTTCGACTGTAACAGGACTGCCAACCATCTCATTAATAAGCGTAGACTTGTTAACGCCCCTTTTCCCACACCACTTTATATTTAGAGCAATTCTCTCCAAATAGTGTTACGATTAAATAAGAATGAAATTACTCTAAAAAATTACTGGTGTACAAAAAAAGGCGGTGACTAAAAGTACTACGCTTCATAATGAGATGGTTGGCAAGCATGCTGTAATCATAAATACTTACCTACCAATTTACTAATTAATATTCCGCAAAATTGTTAGAACCTGCCCCTTTTCCGCGCCACTTTCAGGGGTCGTACTCTCCGCCCTTTTTTCAGGACACTCTCAAATATGACAAATTTCCGCCTCCTTTCCTACCACTATTTTTTTACGATGATCTCTAACCAGATTAATCTGGAGACATTTCTATAAAAAGTACCATAAAAATTTCTGCATGAAATTACTGGTGGAAAAATAGGAGAAAATTTTTTATTCTTAAGTGTGTCCTGAAAAAGGGGCGGAGAGTACGACCCCTGCACTTTATTTTTAAAGAAATTTTCTTCAAATGTGATCACCATTAAATAAGAAGAAAAATACTTAACAAAGTCTGATGTGAAAAAAGGGTGTGTACCACGAACTTAGACAGACTTAGTGTATACGTCCATGGTGTGTACTAACAACTTTACGGAATATTAATTAGTAAATTGGCAAGCATGTAGATGCAAATGACAACACGAGACGGCACTCTAAAATCAGTTCGAAACAAAATATCACTAGAACTCGTATCCTAATGATAAGAAAGAGCTAAAAATTTGAAAACCCGTGTTTTTTATTTATTACCTTATTTTATTTGTGAAAAAATTAATCTAGATAGAAATTCAATATTTTCTGGCATACGAATTTTTTAATAATTTTTATTACTAAATATATGTTTAATAATCAAAAATATGCAAGGAAGATGTTTGGGTCATTTCATTCTTATAAATAAAAAAAAGGAAAATTTAATTTCAAAATTTATTCGGAGAGATTTAAAGTCTGTCACATTCATTCAACATTAGCCTCCTTAGATTTGTCATCTCATAACTGTATAAAAAATTGAGAGAAACATTAAAATTGTACCATTTTCTTGGATGATTTTATACAAATAACTCAAAATACTTGACAATAATGAATGTGTCAATTTGAAAAAAAAAAAAAAAAAAAAGCTACTTAATATGTAGAAAAAACAATATGTATGTAAGTACAGTATTAAAACTTCTTTTACTAAACGATTAGCATCAGTTGCAATACGACGATTTTTGGCAAAATTATGTATGAGTGACTTTTTTTTTCGGATTGTACGTTTTAAATTCGTAAGTGTCCTAACCGTCGCCGGTTCCTAACCGTTCCTAACCTAATTTATTCCTAACCGTCGCCGGTTAGAAATAAATTGAAAGATCAAGTTGTACGATTAACTTTCCCTTGATGTAATTATTATTATTATTATTATTATTTTTAAATATATAAATCCTAAGTGTACTTATTTTAACATTTTGTAATAGACTGACACCAATAACTTTGTTGCATTTTCATTTTACATAATTTTTAAATTTAAAATCCATTTTATTATACTTACGAGTGTCTGACGCTCGTTTTACCTTCGAAATTGGAAAATATTTATATATACAAAGATGCAGATCCCCCATTGGGGCAGGGTCTGCGAGAAAGCAAAGGTAGTTCTACCCTACCCAGGTTTCCTGATGGTGAAAAGACATTCGATCAGCGTCCTTAAGATTTGCTGTGAAAAAGTATGCTGTTTGGGTTTAGGCATGGTCACGTTTACGTTATTCATCAATCTCAAAGAGAGTATTATTAAGAGCGGACAATACCTAATCTCGCCGGCAGCTTTCGCCCATGTTATTCTTTGGGAAAATTTGTTTACATAATTACTCATTACCTAATGAATATTTTTAAATTCTGTTTACACATTTAGAAAATTCATAAGCGTTAAATTAGTACTTGTTTTCCAAAAATTGATTTTTTAAAATTTTAGTATTTCATTTTGCGATTAGAAAACGAGAAAAATGCATTTGTGAAAAATCGCATTTTTGAACTCAAAATTAAAATGTAAAAATTGAAAAAAATGAATTTTTAAAAAATGAGTACTCATTTAACGGTTATGAATTTTCTGACTGCGAAAACAGAATTTAAAAATATTCATTTGGTAATGTGTAATTGTTTTCCCATAGAATAACATGGGCGAAGGCTGCCGGCGAGATTAGGTATTGTCCCCTCTTAAGCATACAAAGAAGAGTATTCAATAAAAAGGAGATCTAGGTAGCGGTGTTACGTCACTGATAAATGAAAAGGGTATGCTGTTTCGGTTTAAGCGTACACCAGGTCGAAATAATAATAATAATAATAATAAGTACCTAATTCAAAAGTATTTTTCAATTCTTACAATTTATATAATTACTGAAATTTGATTTTCTGCAATTTTTCATCCTTTACGGATCATACGAATATCTATGGAATTTTTAATTCAGTTGCTTTTATATATTATGAGTTCAGAACAAGTTAGTGCATATTAGATTTCGGCATTTCTAACTGATATTTTATTACTATTTTAGTTCCATGATTACAAAGTGATTACAAACATACTTTTTGTTTATATCATAAATTTTTTTGCGTTGTCTGAATGATCTCGCCTGTGTTTAATCGATTTTATGGAACAAGAAATAATAATTATATATACATGGTAATATTCATAATTTATTCCGGTTCCCCGCACTTTTTTCATCCCAGTATCTTTTTAGGGTATTTTTCTTCTTAATTAATAGTAATTGCATTTGGAGAACATTAGTCTAAAAATTCACTGGTGTGAAAAAAGAAAAAAAAAAAGGGGGACGGACTAACAACACTACGTAATATTAATTAGGATGTTGGCCAGTAGGTTTTTAAAAAAATTTCATCTTATTTCATCGTAGTTACAATTTAAAGATATTTTTTCTATGATCATACTGGTATGAGAAAAGGGCGGGGCTAACATTACTCCGGAATAAATTATAAATATTACTAACAAAGAAACATTCAAAAGGTGTTGTCTTCAAATAATATTGAATATATATATATATATCTATATCTATCTATATATATATATATATATATATGTGATTCTACTCTTCATAAAACACCAGGAAGTAGAAAAATTATAGGCTCAAATGAATTACAGCGACCGTAAAAGTTATCAGAATTAAGCATATTTGGTGATTTAGCGCTGTTAGGCGTTCAGTTCGCTAGCACCGAGATTGCCGTGTACGAACAGAACTGTGTTTTGTTTCTCCGCCAAGTACTCAAAATCAATCGCCTATCAATGTGAAATCGCCAAATATGCTTAATTTTTATAATTTTTTGTGGTCGCTGTAATTCATTTCAGCCGATAATTTTTTCACTTTATGGTGTTTCAGGAAGAGTAGCATCGCATATATTTTTTTCAATATTTTTTGAAGGCGACACCATTTGAATGTTTTCTTGTAAGCATGTATATATATAATAAAATCATCATTTATGAGCGATTGCTTTTGCTATTTTTAAAAATTTCAAAACTTTACTTAAAAAAAACTGCGTACATAAACATTTTCCTATTGAATTGCCATTAAAGACATATATTTTTCGCATTTCCAATAACAATTTACAACATGAAAAGTTCAATAAAGATAATATTTCTTACGTTAATTAATTCTCTCGTAAAGTAAACCCTGTAAGATGGGACTATTTACTTGAAATTACTTTGTGACATTTTATAATGCTGTGTGATGAAAGTTTACTCTCTGGAAAGCTTTGCAAAAAAAATAGCTTTACTGAAACTGCGTATGTTTGAATAAAAATATGTGGGAGTTTGAATGAAATCCTATTTTCTATTTGAATGGAAAAATCCATGTATTTCTAGGACATTCATATTTCGCTTTTTTTTTCTTTATTATAAGCAATGTATATGTATATGTATATATATATATGTATATATATGGCATTTAATTTTTAATAAGGCGTTTAATTTTTTAATTTCTTCTTACCATTTAAATAACTTTTGAAGTGCGCATTTCTTCGATTTTTCATGTATTACGGATCAAGAGAAAATTCGAATTCGGTTGATTTGATTTATTATGAGGTTAGAACAAGTTAGTGTATATTATATTTGTTCATTTCTAAATGTTATTTTAATCATAATTGGATTTTAAAACGTTTACAAGCATAGTTTTTTAAATGATAAAATGCTTGCGAATAATTTTGTCTACGTTTGATCGATTTAATAAAACAGTATATTGTTTTTATTAAATAAATAAATACAGTAAAATGATAATAAAGTAATCTTTCATGAGAGACTAATTTGGCTATTTTCCAAAATTTTAAAATTTTAGTTTCGAAAATTGCCTACATTAACATTTTCCTCTTAAATTACTATTACATGGATATTTATTTTCTTTTTTCGTATTTGCAGTACAGTTTACCACATTAAAAAATCGATTTAAATAAGATTTATTTTTTGCTTTAATTAATTCTGCCGCGAAGTGAACAAACAACACTGTACAAGTGATTATTTGTTTATAATTGCTAGCGAACATCTAACATGTTTTATATTTAATATCAAATGTTCGTTAATAATTTCTAAATAATCCCATCTACAATGTTCAATTAGAGCCAGAATTAATTATTGTTTACATTAATCACATTAGACATAATATTTTAAAGTACGAATTATGTGGGCGTGTTTTTCAAAAACTCATATTTGCATGGTTCCATACTCTCCGCCCTTTTTCCAGGACACTCACAGAAATGAGAAATTTTTGCCTTATTGGCCATCACTAATTTCATTCAGAAATATTTGTGGTAATTTCATAGGGATGTTTCATTTTTAAATAAGGTTGATGTAACTGTATACAAATAGCAGTAGCAATAAAGAATGAAATGTCTCATTCCTGAGAGTGTCGCAGGGATAGTATCCGCCCTTTTTCCAGGATACACTTATGAGTGAAAAATTTTCAAATTTTTTGCTACCACAAATTTTATAAAATAATCTTTACTCTGTATAATCATGGGATATCTCTAAAAGTATACCAGAAGTATGTCTGTATGAAATTCGTGGTGATGAAAAAGGATACAATTTCTTATCTCTGAGAGTGCCCTGAAGAAAGGGCGGAGAGTACGACCACTGTATTTGTGTACTACAAGCAGAGCTCGAAGTCTACTCCCTGTTATCAGGACACTTTTAAAGATGAGAAATTTCCGTCTTTTTTGCTACTACTATTTTTATACAATAATTTCTATTCTATTTAATGAAGACACATTACTATAAAAATACGGTAAAAAAATCCATATGAATTCAGCGGTAGCATACAAGGTTGAAATTTCTTATCTTGGAAAGTGTCCTGAGAAAAGGGTGGAGACTTCGAGCTCTGACTTCAAGGAAGCGCTGCCATCAAGTTTAGTTTGCGACAATTCTAATGTAGTATGAAAAAGCTTACTCTGGAAAGTTTTGGGAGGAAACGTCAAGGAATTACGAGACAACTCACATAGAAATTTCAACAGCAGCTGCGTTATTTTACACTGTATACTACATGGATGGAGAGTTTAAAAGTCTCATAATATTGTTGATACTTTTTGCTAAATGAATAGAGTGTAGGGTTTCCCCCACCCCCTTTTAAATATAGAAAAGTTTAAAATAACTGTAATTTTAAAACAAATACTTTAAATTAAAATTACGATGAAGCATAAAACTAAAATTTTAAAAATTAATTAAAAACCTTGCATTTCAGCTTCAGTTTCAGAAAAGGGATGTTATGTGGGGATGACAAAGAGAAAAATAAGCACTAGAATCAATGAACACATTAACGATATAAAATACAAAAAATGTACTACAGCGTTAGCCAAAATATGTCAAAAAGAAGAAATAAAAATTAATTTTAAGGAAGCTATAAAAATTACTTAGTAGAATAATCCAAATTACACCTTTTTTCGGGAGACAGTGGTTAGATAAATTAGAAGTTCGCAATGGCATCGAATCGAAAGTCGGACTAGAACAGTGATGCCATATTGGGGATTTTTGAGGCTTTTGGGGACAATTTTGGGGACCAAGTGTTTGTGGGGACTTTTTTGGGGACAAATCTGGGGAGTTCTTCAACTTTCTGTCAATGTTGGCAACGTAATGATTTATCCCTACGACCAGGGATTTTCAATAGCTTTATTGTCATTTGGGGATTTTTTTCAAAAATTGCCTTCATTTGGGGAAAAATCTGAGCTTAAATCCACTTAAATCTGCTTGATATATATATATATTGAAAAAAATTTTATTTTCCCTTTTTGTAGAAATCAAGTTGGTGATTTTTTCGAAAAAAAACCCCCTGATTTGGGGAAATTTGAAGACCTGTTTGGGGAAATAATTTTCGCCCATCTGGCATCACTAGACTTGACCCGCTATGGCGCCGTCTTCTGGAAGAAGGATGACAGCAACGACTCAAAACATCACTTCAACAGGTCGCCAGGTCAAACACCAACGTGGATGGGTGCTGAGGATGAGAGGGATCCTCCTGATTAGAAAGCACTTCGCCCTAAAATCAACAACAAAATTGAAGCTGAAATGTAAGGTTTCTAATTAATTTTTTAAACAAATATTTCAGTTAATATTATTAATAATTATTTAGTAATACATTATTAACTCCTTAACGCGTGCTGTCCTCGCTGCGAGGACGCAAAATTTAAGATCCAGCTGCAAAAATTCATCCCTGAAACTTTTTAGCAAAAATACACGTTTATAACCTATCAGAAAAGGCCTGTTTTTTTAAACCGTAAAATTTTAAATTTCTTTTAGTTTAATTTAGTTTATGAATTCCGGTGGCAGTATAATTTAAATATTTCAAATTCTCTTGCGACGCAAAGGGTTAAAGAAATAAATATAATACAGTAAAAATTATATTTAACTTAAATTTATAACTATGGTAGAAGGAGGTAAAAAGATTATGAAACTGACTGCCATAATTTAACTTGTGATAGAAACAATTTATTTTACGCCATCCTTCATTAGAATTGGCTTATCGATTCATTTTATTACTAATTAGCAGGCTACGCCCGCTTCGCTGGTCACTATATTTAAACGCATTTTTATAAGAATTGGATCAGTATTTATTTTTTACATCACATTATGAAAAAAACGTAATAAAAAAAAATAATAATTTATACATAAATAAATAAATAAATAAATAAACATTGAAATTGCTCTAGACCTCGCTTCATGTACCCGCTGCCTACGGCAGCTTTGTTTTCCGTCCGTGCTGCATCGGGGGGTCCCGTTTCCCACTGTCTGCAAAAAGGTCTTTCTCGGGCACTTCAATCTGGGTATTTATCGACGACATGTGGATCTTCTGTTATTTAAGAACTACGATTTTAAAGATGACTGTATCTCAGCATCTATTATATGTTTTTGTTTTTGAATCAAGTGTTTTCCCACACAGCAAATTCACATCTATAAGATATCTATAAGCTGTAAGCACGAAACATTCAACACATCCATAAGACATCTAAAAATATCTAAATCGCATCCATTTCACGTCTATTAGAGATGTGATGTGTGATCTCTCTGAGCTCCATAAGACATCTATGATGTCTTGCTTATGCACATCTATAAGACATCCAAGTATAGATCTCTTTTCAACATGCAGTACCTCTAATGTACGTCTATAAGACATCCAAGTATAGATCTCTTTTTGACATGCTATACCTCTCATGCACATCTATAAGACATCCAAGTATAGATCTCTTTTCAACATGCAGTACCTCTTATAGCTGTACTATAGATATGCATGAAGGATATTATTTACAGGTGTTGGAGAAAATAATGTGAACACTTACACTATTTTACATTTTGTTGAATATCTTGAAAAATACTTACCGTGTTGTTCTTGAATTTTGGGAATAAGGAAAACATGCTTTTCCTCATATTTTTCAGCAAAAGATTTTGTCACAAAGGCCTTTAGGGGACGAACAACAAATCCAATAAAATAAAGGATTTGTGATAACCCAGTAATTGAAAAGCTTCAAATGATCTGCACATTTTAGATATGGTTATATAAATGTTAACTTATACATGTGTAGAGTTTTATGAGGATATCTTGAGTATTCAAAATTATTAACATTTTATTAAAAAATGCAAAAATTTTTCACAAGTATTTTTCACAGGAGCTATAATTATAGCTCCTGTTATTTACACTGTATTACGATTTGATTCCGACCAGTGTAACAAAATAAAATAAAAAGTAGATTTTCTTTTAAAAGGAATTAAATACATGAAAAACAAATAAATTTTAATCAGTTTAATCCTTTTCCACTATATACTACCATCCCCCCCCCAATAAATATTATAAATAAATAAATAAATAATAATAATAATAATAATAATAATAAAAGGATTTTATTTTAAAGGAATTAATTTAATATGAAAAATAAAAAGTTGTTATACTATAAAAAATATACATAATTATAACAATTTATTTATATTGCATTACCATTTGATTTTCAATAAATATAATAATAATAATTAAAAAAAAAAAAAAAAAAAAAAGGAATTTCGCCTTTAAATGAATGTATTAAATAAAAAAAGTAAATAATGAAATAACCGTTGCTAAGATATGCAGATGATTACAATCAAAGAATTAAATTTATGAAAAATGAAGCATTAAAGCCAATATCTAAAATCGAAAAAACATTAATTTAAAAAATTCAATTTCGAAATTCGAAAAAATCTTGATGAGGTAGGTGCACACCTGCAGGGTCCCACGTACTTATATACCAAATTTGGAAGCTCTGCGATCAATAGTGTGAACACCAGAGCGCAGACAGACACACACACACAGACACTCCTCTTTATTTATATAGATTAGACTGAGATATCTAAAACTGTGTACATCCTAGATATGTTTATATTTTTCAACTATAAAAAATAAGACTGTCTAATTTACAGATTTATGTTATACACCTACAGTGACGATTAAGTATATTTTAATCAAATTTTTCTCTATTTAATCTACCAATTTATCAGTGACATAATAGGATATTTAAAACTGGGCAAGTTCTGAAACCAACTAAACACTTTAACAGAAAACTCTGTGTAATCTATTATCTTAAGTTTTACGTAAAATTACAGAGAGAAAAAAACGGAGTTGTTAAAATTCTTATTATATACATTCATCTTAATAACTAATATTAATTTAATTAAATATTGGTGAGATTATATTTCGGGCTTGGAATGCTTTTTCTAATGTAGAAACTGTCATTTTAATTAAATTAATTAAAAACACTTTAAAAAACACGTTAAAAATACATTTATTAAAATATCCAAAGCTTTTCGCCTATATACAAGAAGGCATCATCAGGGAATTTGGTTTGACACATACTTCATGTGATTCAAAAATACATATAACTGCTCTGAAGTATGTGTCAAACCAAATTCCCTGATGATGCCTTCTTGTATATAGGCGAAAAGCTTTGGATATTTTAATAAAGGTATTTTTAACGTGTTTTTAAAGTGTTTTTAATTAATTTATTACAACATGACACGTGTTTTTAATGCAACTCTGAACTGGAGTTTATTTATAGTCATTTTAATTTTAATTAAAAAATGAAATAATAAAATTACATAAAAATACAGAATAAAGATTGAGAATCTCGATTACTCACTTTTAAAAACGAATTACTGTAAATTTACAGAGACTCTGGATAGATATTTACATTAAATTTACAGAAAATTTTAACAGTGTAGAAAGAGCTTTACTTCTCAAGTCGTTATTACCATTTTTTAAAAATAAAATACAAATATGCTGCAATACAATGAATTGTTGAAAGACGGAACAAAAATATTAGTAGGATAGAAATTATTCTAATTCCTGAAATCGAAGCATTGCTTTCACCATAAACTGACCAATTATGAGTGAAAAATCTAGTAACTCCTGATGATCTTTGAACACCATTTTTATCTGCAGCTTCTTCCATGAAATTTAATATAAGAACAAATGTTACATCATTAGAAAATATTCTCATAAAATTAATAACACAAACTGCTTCAATATTAGACTTTTCAATATGCAGATTTTTCAAAATATGAATTATGTCATGTCTTTCAGTGAAAACTAAGAAAAAAATCTGGAGTGACTCCACTCGACTTTCCGAACATTGAGTAATTAACAGTTTTGTAGATAAAGTAAAGAAAGAGGAGTTGTTAAACAAACAAAAGAGAGAAAACCATAATAGAGTGTTTGAGTATTTTTCTCCATATATTACACGATGTTTTATTTAATGCTACTGATCTTTGAGCCCATAGATCATAATGATAAAGAATTTTTCGTTGTGTCTCTGTAAAAACCTATAAATGCAGATTCACCAAAATGCTTATAGTTAGTGTAACAGTGATTTATAATATTCATATAAATTTTCAGCTCAATTGAATAAGGCGTTTAGATGCTATCGCACTTTTAAATATTTGGTCCCATAGGCCATAATGATAAAGATTTTTTCTTTGTGTCCCTGTAAAAAAACTGTAAGCGCTATATTCACCAAAATCTATACAGTGTGTGCAACTGTGACCTATAACATGTGTACAAATTTTTTGTTTACATTAATAAGGCGTTTAGACGCTATCACACTTTTAAAAATATGGCCCCATTGGCCATAATGATAAAGAATTTTTCTTTATGTCCCTGTAAGAAAACTGTAAGACCTAGATTCTCCAAAATCTATACAGGTTGAGTATCTGTGACCTATAATATATGTATAAATTTTTTGCTCAATTGAATAAGGCGTTTAGATGCTATCTCACTTTTAATATTTTGGTCCCATAGGCCGTAATGATAAAGAATTTTTCTTTGTGTCCCTGTAAAAAAACTATAAGTGCTAGATTCACCAAAATCTATAGGGTTCGTACTATGGGGATTTACAATATACCTACCAACTTTCAGCTTATTCGAACAAAGCGTTTAGACGCTAGCGTGTTCACTCACAGACATACACACATACATACATCATCGCAAAAATAGTGAAAACGGACTCATTGGACCTTGAAACGTATAGAAACATCAAAATCTCAAATTCGGATTTTTGACATGATTACAATACTTTCCTCACTATAGTGTTCGGAAAGTAAAAAATTCAGTTATAGCGAGGAATTGTTTTTTTGTGAGGAAAATTTATTAATAATGAAATCATAAAATTTTATATCAAGCAGTTGCATTAAAAAAAAATATATATATATATATTTAATAGTTACTTATTCGGTAATTCATTTTATCGTAAGTGTTTAATTCCAAATATTACTGTGAAAAATCCTGTTTTATTCTGAAAAATGTACATTATTAAATTTTCCACAGACACAATATTTTCTTATTTAACTCGTACGTTAAAAATTTGAGAATGAATTCTAAAAATAAATAAATAAATAATTTCATAATAAGTTTGAGAACTCTTATTCTTTTCAAACTATATTATTCGTTAAAAATTTAAAACAGAGTTAAAACTATTTTATTATTATTTTTTAAATTAATATTCTGAAATATCCAGAGTATTTCTTGGCAGAAAATATGAATGAATTTAGTACCATTTAATTACTTGCCTGTAAAATTACTTTTTAATTGCGCCTGCGCAAGTGTTGGCAAAATTTTATTTGCACGATTTACTAGTTAAATGTATATTTAGTCTTATATAAGAAAATATAAAAAAAAAGACAAGCAAATATCATGAAATTTCAGAGAAATTTCGTTCCTAGAATAAGTTGAACTTCATGTCCTCTCGAAAAGAAACCAATATATAAGAAGTTTTATCCACCTTTTTGTTTTCAATTATTCTATATTCCGTTTATTGATTCTAAATAAAAACACGGATAAAGCTCCTCATAACTGTTAGGCAATGCTGAACAGAAATACAGCATTGCTCTTTATATACCATAGTGCTATGTATGGGTATTAATGGTCAACTTTATGCGTTTTTTCCTACCATAACTTTTAATAGAAATCTTTTATAAATGTATGCAACAGTTTTCAATATATATATATATATATATATATATATATAATATCAATAAAATCTGCTTAATTAAAGTTGCAATGAAAGAGAGTAAAAATTGTAGCTATTTTACATGAGTAGGTTTCTTACCAGCGACGAAGCTTTAGTGGTTAGAAAAGACATCATGGTTACGATTTAGAGTAGGGAAAAAAGACTTGGCGAGGCCCTTTTCAACTGCATTTTATTGCAGCGGGCAACATTATAAACGTGTGTATGTGTATTTATGTAAAAATTTGGAACGGAAAACATTGATATTATAATTTTTATTTTTACTGTTGTAATAGAACTTTTACAGAAATATTACAATACATAAGCAATCCTAAAAATAATAATAAAAAGAACAATAGAATTATATTTTATTTAAATTGATTCATGCGTTATTTCTATGAATCAGAAGCCAAGCAGAAAAAAAAAAAAAAAAAAAAAAAAAATGAAACTGAAAAATTGAGAATTTAATTAGAATTATAGTACAAAATTCTGGAACGAAGTAAATGAAACAAAATTTCTTTCGGTATAAAGTTAAAAGGATGTAGAATGTCTTTTGTGTTATTCGACACAGAAAAGGAAAATATTTTCTCAAAACACTACTCATAAATTGAAAAATTATAACTTACTTGTTTATCCACTGACATTTTGTGAAATTGTAAATCGTAATCTACAGTAAAATTGTGAATAATATAAAATAGAAAGTATATAACTTAATGAATAAGTGCATTTATCACTAAGGGATATACAACATAATAATTAGTCAGCATATTCATCATCATCATCATCAACAGCTTTCACTGATTCAGTTAGTTTGCGTGCGTCTGCCAGTGTTTTACAGTTTTCGATACGGACATTTGGTGAATGATAACAGTGATGGTAAGTATGCGGTATGACTTTTAACAGCTATTATAAGTTCATCTTCTTTTTTCCCTGTCGCAGGCGTCGCAGATATTATCAAACAATTTTTGACAGTGTATATGGGAGATGTAAAGTGTTCTATCAATTTGATGACACTTCTTGATTTCAATAATAGAAAACGTCAAATTTTTATTTAAAGCACATTTGAGGTATACTTTATCGGTTTGCAACAACGTAGTCATTTAATAGGCAATCCGTTCACATCTGCCCCATTTTTATTAGTCTTCCAATCACTAATAACGGTTTAAAAATCTTAGTTAATAAAAAATCATTAAGAGTAAATTGAATATCTTGAAGTGGCCTGCTCTTCGCTTATTTTATCCGAGCGTAATATCCTAATAGGTAATCTGCGTCACATCTTACCCAAATACGGCAGAGAAAATAAATACAATTTTAGTGTAAATATTTGTGGGTAATCAAGAAAAAATTTCCGTCTTTCATTTGATAATATATATGTATATATATATAAGAATTAAAACATATCTAATATATCCCTATACTTCAAAGAAGGAAAAAAACCCATATGTAACTACCACAGTCGATTTTTTTTTTTTTTTAATCATTTTTGTACCACTATTATTATTTGCATAATTTAAAATTTATAATAATTTTATGCTGGCAAAGTTCAGTATATACTTGCGAAGATATGTTTTTAATTTTACCTTTTGGAAATAGTGGTACGAAATAAATATTAACAAAGTTGCCTGATGCAGTTCTGCCCTACAAGAATTTTGCACATTTGCATCTAATATAGGATGCGAGATTTGTGAAAGACAGTTAATAATTTCATTATTAGCACTTGTTTCCAAATAATGAAAGTATCAGTACTCATTGAGAAATTTACTGTATCTCATTACATGCAATTTTATTTTAATACCTCTAACACGAGTCATATATATAATGCTAAAGTGCAATGTATAATGAATAAATGTAGTTTTTGTAAAATTTTAAAGCGAATAGCCAACATGCTGACTATTAGCTCCGATAGTGGTACATTAAAAAAAAATTTCAGAAAAAAGGAAATAAATTTTCTCATTTAGAACAGTTAATAAGTTTGTTAAGAAATTGTAAACCTCATTTAAATTATTTCGGACCATAATGTGTTTCAAAATCATCTCTGAAATGTTAAAGCAAATTGATAATTAAAAGACCATACGTTAATGCAGCAGCAAATGCAGTAAGAATAAATCCTCGTTGTAAGTTAAATAAACCGCAAGCGGACATATAAAAAACTTCCTTATTTTCTATTCGCTTTAGGCATTCAAGCACTGATTGAGGGAGGTTTTTCTGTTCTTTATATGCAAACACACTGAGATTTCTTTCCACAGTCATGTTTATTTCAATTATTTTATCCGGCACCAAAGAACTGAATATAACATACGTGATCAAAATGAAGACTCCATTTGAAAAATCAGCAAAAATGTAAAAGAAATTGAAAGGTTCATTCATCAAGATCTCAGGGTATTTTATTATTAAAAGGATGAAATTAAGAATACAGTTTGTTGAATAAACTGTTATAAAAAATGTTGTATAGCTTAAAACTTGATAAAGTTTGAAGATGGTGTTATAAATGTTGAAATAATTTTCTAGCGTAACCATTATATTCTGTTTATCTAAAATACGTAGATTAAACTGGAGACTTTTGTTGTAAATCTGTAACACTTCGGCAAATTTATAAAATATAATGCATAGGATTGATGTTAAAAATACCGGAAACAAGAAAAGCATGTAGTAGTTTATATTTATTAAAATCAAGAACACGATTTTCCAAATTCCGTAAGGCAATTCTTTCTCAAATGCCCAGAATTGTACGATGTCCTTATTGCTTGTATGCGAAACGCAGAGAAAAACTTGAAAAATACTAAACATAAAGAGCTGTGGAGCAAAAAATAACACTTTAACAAAGTTTGAAGATTTATCAGCCACATTATATTGCTTTCGATAGCCGAATAATTTTAATAGTATTTTAAATATTATCTTTCTTCTAACAATTAGGGAACGCCACATTAGTAATTCAATTGTCACTTTAAAAATGTAGGATAATTCATCCACAGACCCACTGCGAATAATAAAATATAAATCTGCCAAAATAAAATGAATTATTGAAATACAAAATAAAACAATTATTAAAATTGACAAGCATCTTCGTATAATCGATGAATTTTTTGGGCCACAAATTCCAAATATGAGTGTAAAATCCAGCAATTCCTGTTCTTTTAATGCCATTTTAATTCTGTAGTTTTTTTTTTTTTTTTCGATGAAATTTAAGGAATGAGCGAGATTTTCTTTTCTACTGACAACATTGATGTAAAGGGACAAATATATACAACAACACAACTTTCAATGCGGGATAATGTTTTAATCAATACATTTTATCAGCAAGATATAAAAGTTCGATAGTAGCAATTTATTAAACTGTTGTTTTATTCTTTTTATATGCAATTTGGTATTTTAAATTTATGTTTCTCTAAAAGACATTTTGTAGAAAAGTTTTTAAATGTTGATCATTTTCTTTTAATCAGGAATCTAGGAATAGTATAGTTAAAATTTTAGTTAAAATCTAATGTTCAATCTTAGTTAAACAGTTTGTTAAAATATACTGTTACAAAAACAAATTATTTCACTGCAAAACTGTAAATTTAGAAAAATTCTTTTAGATTTAAACTTACCTACGTCTTTTAGATAGGTAAAGTATTTTTATATATCTATCAATTTAATTAAAATTTCAGAAGCAAAAATTAACATAAAACAGATTTGTTTTTATTGAATTAAAATTTACTTTTTTGTAAAAAAATGTTGTTTTCTGAAAATAAATAATAATTTTTAAAATAAAAATAATTTTTCTTGACCACCGATTTATTGTGATAATTTATATTTTTATAACGTAGATCGAACATAGAGTTTTACAACGTATAATTAATAAGTTAATATTTAAACGGTGTGACTTAATGTGATATGCAATAATTTCTTTCCTTCAAATTTGCAAGAGTATTTTTTTTAGTAACTGAAATAGATCTTGATTGTAGACAAATATCAAGTCTTTTCATTGTTAAAAATTGGTTGTAAAAAACATCTTTTTATGTTCATATCTCTTTCACATACAAAAGTTCATAGAACATTTTCATTTATACTTCTTGAAATCTTCTTCTTCTTCTTTTTTTTTTTTTTTTATTATAATCTTAAAAGAAGTCAGTTGCTAAATCTAATTTAACAATTCACGTACGTTTCCATAAAAGTACTGTACGCAGAATATCTCTGAGTGTAAAATCAAAAGGTATCATACAATATTTATATCACATTCTGCATCGTTTGATAATACATTCTTTATCGTTTAATTTTATCTAAATGATATTTTTTATTTCTTAAGTAATTCGCATTAGTTCTTAACACCTTTTCTTTTCTTCTTCTTCTTTTTTTTAAATAATAGAATGAGTAAAATAAATAATATTATTATTTTAAAATTTTCTGAGCTTTAAAATCTTTATTAACTTAACTATGAAATTTTTTTGTAAATGATATATTAAAATTTAAACTTTAGAAAAGTTTAACAAATACCTGAATATAGATTGTGAAATACCTAGTCACAAATCAGCGAGTAATACTTTTCTTGAATAATTCGTTTAATGCTAAAAGCATTTAGTTTTTCCTTTCTTATAAAAGTATTTTTCCTTAAAATAATATAATATTTTAATCAGTAGGCTAAAAGTAGAAACTGAAGAGTAAACAAAGCATTTGATACGTTCAATCACAATTAAAAAATAAATATCTTTCGTTCAATAATTTTGATATTATACGCTTTCAAAGTTTAGAGTTTTGTGAAATATCGTAGCACTTTTGCAAGGTGCTTTCTCCTGTTGAAATGAAAATAACAATCAATGAAAAGCATTTTACACGATGGTCTATAATTTAATACTTGATATTTTAATTAATCTGTATTTTCAAAATGAGATTCTACGATCTTTAAAGTGTCACCGTTAACTTATTTTATTTTGTAATTGAAAAATCTCACGTGCTTGAACCAATTACTTATTCGTTGCCTGGAAACATTCAATATGCTTACGAAAACAAATAATTCAACTAGCTATATCGATGTTTATATAAAAGCCGAATCATAATATAATAAAATAATAATCGAAACATCGATATCATAAGATTCAATGATGTAAATGGTTTGCATAGATTAATTACTTTGACCAATAGTCAGTATCTCAATATCTATTCTGAAAAGTTTTTGAATTTTGAAGCATGAACTTCTTTTTACATTTCCTTTCGCTTGTGTAACTTTGCTATAGGAAAATTGAAAGGCGTCTTAAATATAGGTTCGTCAGTTTGAGATATGCGATTTGAGTGTTTCAAATAACAACTGTGCCATTTTTTTTTTTTTTTTTTGATTGCGAAGTATACTTTCTTTTATATCTCTTTAAAAATATCAATTATTATTATTTTTTTTTTTACAGGGAAAATGTTAGGTGTCAGATATGTTATTGGTGTCGCAAGACCTACACTGTTAAAAATAAAGGTGACAAATCGGTACCATTTAGCACCCTGGGGTGAAAAGACGGTAGCATTTGGCACCTTAGTGCTTAAAAATGTGGTTAGGGTGCCAATTGACCTCTTGTTGGGTGATTAGAGCCAATTAAGGTGCTATGCACTAGGTAATGGGTGAAATGAGGCACCCTGCAGAGTGATCAGCCGGATCAGTAAAGTTTAATGGCGATATACATGAAAATATACAAAACTTTTCACAACAAGAATTTTTTTCTTGCAATCGATGGTAAGTTTACTAATAATTATTCAAAGTAAGTTCACAAATGATTATTGTATATTTTACTGTTATTCGCACTGTAATGTTTTTCTTTAGGAAAAAAACTTACCTAGAAATAATTATAAATATTTTCCCTAAGCCTTAAACTTTTACATCCGATGCAAAAACTAAGCAAAGTGTGTGAAATAAATGACTAGTGTAAAGTTATTAATTTTAATAATATATTTAGTGTTGTTGTTGTTGTCGTGTGCCACTCGGAAATTCCGAGCCCCGGTAGTGGAACTACCAGAAAAATTATAAAGCATGAGGGGTGCGCCTTTCGTTATTTAAGAGCGCCTCATAGGGAGGAAATACGACTTTAGCTCCAGAAGCTGGTGAAAGATGGCAGCACCAGCCAAACAACTCGAATTTTGATCCGGATCACAGCGAGTTAAACCCATGTTCCGGTACCCCCAGAGGTATAATTTTTGATGGGAACTTGGAGGACTTTGTGACCACGACGGAATTGAACGTGCACCAGTCGCCATTAGCGTACACGACGGTCTTCGGCCGGCTCGAGGACCGAATGCGCAATCTTTCGATCACGAACTCGCTGCTCTTACCGACCAGGCTACCGTGGCCAGATATTTAGTAAATTAAATAATATAATTATGTTATTTCATATAATATACATTTCAATACGAACGAAATTAGATTATGATTTTAATTATTTGTTTTATATTTATATATTTATTTTTATTTACATTATTTTTATGCATACAAATCCTTCTTACTACCTCGAAATCATGATATAACTTGACACAACGGTGTTTTTTTACGTTACTTAAGCATGGTTAAGGAGTTTTATATGGTTTTTAAACCATTCAGTTTTTAAAATAATGACTACTGAAACACCCTCTTCACCCCCCCCTCCTTATTTTTTCTGTAGTAAAAATTTTACATTCATTTACACTTTTAGTTTGTAAGACTGTAAGTAAATTAATTCATGTATTCAGGGGATGGGAAAGTGTAAATTACTCAAAAAAAAAAGCTTGTTTGTTTGTGAGGGCTAAGGATATTTGACTACACTGGAATCCTAGGTATATGGATGCAATGTCCTCCATGGGTAGTCTTTCTAAGGGGTTCTACCCCGTATTTACGTGAATTTCGGAGAAAACCATGGAAAACTCCACAATTCCACAAGCGTACTCCTAATTCCACAAGCGTACCTAGGATCGATATCGGTACTTCCCGTCTACCAGCTTTGAGCGCAGAACCACTCTGCCACTTGTGGGGCCTACCCAAAGTAAGTAAGTTCAAGGTTAGTAAAACGTGTGTTAAGACACGTTTTTAGACATTAACCGCAGAAAGTGAGAGGGTTGAATAGCAGTTTACTCAAGGTAAGTTCAATGTAAGTAAATTCAAAGTGAGTAAAGAGTGTTTATAGTTTTTAGGCATTATTTCAGCAAGTAAGGGGGATGAAAAGAACTTCAATTTCAAGGTAAGTTCAAGGTAAGAAAATTCGATGTATGTTTACAAGTAAGAAAGGAATTTAAATTATTTTAAATATTATACAAAAGAAATTTGATTCTAATTTTAATTCTTTGTTTTTATTTTTCCTTTTTATTTTTTAATTTATAAGAAGCATTAGTTTTAAGCATAAAACTTCTTACTATCACAAAAACATGATATATTTTAAATAACTGTATTTTTTATTTTACTAATGCATGTTTAAGGATTTTTGTGAAGCTAAATTAAATTAAATGAATTTCATGTGGTTCTTAAACTGTCCTATTTTAAAAAGAAACATAATTACTAAAACAGTCCGTTCCCTCCCCCTTCTTTTCCCTCTAATAATAATTTTACATTCATTGACTTTGTAAGATTGTAAATAAATTAATTTATCTATGTAGCAACAAGAACCTAATAAAATTGTAAAGATTATTTGAATGTTTTTAAAGCTATGTGTAAAATTCGTAAATATGAGGCGATAATCTAAGTTTTGGTAAAAATGATGCTTATTACTACGAATCCGTTATATATGTTTGTAAGACTGTATTTCTCCAATTGTTTAAGCATTTTTGTGGAAGTTTATATAACTAAATTATTTTTTTTTTAAATATTTGATTTTTGAATCATTCAGTTAAAGAAAATTGAGAAAGAAAAGTTCATTTTTAAATGTCTTATAATGTTTCATTCATGAATAGCTTCATCTTGTAAGTAAAATAATGGATAGACAAGTATATTACAAATCCATTACTTGTCTAAGAAACTTTGACACCCCTCGCCTCACCCGTCCACACACTCACACTTACTGAAACAAACCACTGAGACGTATTCAATAACTACGAATAAATTTTGTAGCACAAGTCATTTTGGATACAATTAAAAAAATAAAAATAAATAAATAAAGGGCTATTTTTTTTTCCAGGTACTGAATCAAGGCAAACGTTTAGGAATTTCTGAAGACACCCTAAAAATGTTTCTGAACATGAAAATGAACAGTCCTTCATAACTTGTACAAAAATAGAAGATTTTTATAGCCCATAACAACAGAGGCAGAATGCGCAAGCCCAAAATGTGGAAGAGTGTGTTTAAAGATTTTTTATTAATTAACCTCAGCAAGTTATGGGGGGGGGGGTAGAACTGTTTAATTTTATTCATATTAATTTAAATCATGATTAACAACAAATGATTTAAAAATAATCGTAATGCTGCTTTCTCTTTTCGATTGATTATAATTGGAATATGGATAATGTTTATTTATATTTGGAAAAAAAAAAATAAAAATAAAAAATTAGAAACTAAAACAATATTCAAGATAATTTAAAAGAAATTAGTCACTTAATCAAATAATTTTTTTTAACGAACTTATATAATAAATTTTTATCAGAGTAACTCTATATTTAACGTACACAAACATCAAACCGTCTCAATTATTTATATATTAAAAACAAAAAATATTTTATTTATGAGACAAAACTTTAGTTAAAATACATTAAAAAACAAAATATACATTTAAAAACATTCAAAATTTAAACGTTTCGAAACCCGTCCAGATTTCCTCATCAGTATCACTACAACATAATTTGCAAGCATTACATGAATACACAAGGAATTTATAGAAGTACATTCCTTATGTATTCATGTAATGCTTGAAAATTATGTTGTAGTGATACTGATGAGGAAACCTGGTCGGGTTTCGAAACGTCTAAATTTTAAATGTTTTTAAATGTATATTTTGTTTTTAAATGTATTTTAACTAAAGTTTTGTCTCATAAATAAAAATAATTTTTGTTTTTAACTCAATATTGTACATAAAGGTTTTCAAAAAATGTTACTTTACATCAAAGTTTACATCCACGAAGTATCAAATCTGTATTTAATGCTATTTAATAATTTTTCTTTTCTTATTTTTTCATTTTTTGATATTTTGCGTGTACGAATAGTAGCCGTACTAAATAAAATCTTGGTTTAATTGTTGAGATCACTTTTAAATTATGGCAAAGTACTTTAAATTGGAGAAGGTGTAGAATTTTTTTTTAGCTTTATATAATTAACAATACACATCCTTTGATCACATTTATGAATCAAAAGGTTGTTTATGTATTATGATCATTTCACTAAAATGGACCGCCTTATCAACTTCAATGGTCACTCAGTACTTACAACTAGTAAATTTCTGTTAAATATTTCAATTTTGCATACGATGACTTTTAAATTTTCAGTGAGTTCCCAATGGGGAATTAACCACAGTGTGTCATTTTTCTGCACATATAGAAAAGGGGGGGGGGCAGAAACATGTTATTTTATTGGTTTATTCATAAATTTTGCCTGCTTCACATATTCAAACGAGCAGCTAATGAGGACATCCACTGTACATTGTATACTTTTTGTATTATACTCCTCATGAATATAATATAATTCAATTGTCAAAACAGAAAAAAAGGATAAAGAAAGAAAACTTGGTGTTTATAATAAGAAAAATGCTTTTTGACAAAAATATTTTTATTTTTAAAGTGTTTTATACATTTCATAACATTTTGCCTATTGACTTATGTTTACTATGTAATAAATCAAATAAAAAAAAAAAAAAGAAAAAAAAGAAAGAAAGAAAGAAAGAAAAGAAAGAAAGAACAAGGAAAAAAATGCAGAAACTTTTTTATTATGGATATATGCAATAAAATATGGATTCTTCATAAATATAGTATACATGTAAATATTGCATATGATGTAACAATGTTTTTTAACCAAATTTTATTTAACCATGATTTTACCAGAACTATAAAATTGTATCATTTTCTGCAATTAATTTCATAGTCATCACTTACTATGTATGAAAATTTACAGTGTCACATTCCTTGAGGGGAGAGCAGAGGGAAATAAAATTATTTTTTATATCACTACGTTACTAATTTTTTTGATAATTTCTATAATTATCAGTTATTCTTTATCAAAATTACTATCAATTTAAATAACACTCATTGTTTAAAAAAAGAAAAAAAAAAAAAAATACGGTGAATGTTACACATATCTGGAGGGGGAAAGGGGCAGAGAGAAAGTAAATGGTTGTTTTCATACCACCATATTGCCGTCTTTGATGAAACTTTATGTAACTATATCTTACAGTGAAAATTACAATGAGTGTTACATATGCCAAGGGAGGGAGAACAGAATGAAAGAAAATGACTGTTTCAACTATAACATTTACACGAAGCTTTATTCAGAAGTCACGAATTTTCACAAGCAACATTTTAGGTTTTAAAAGTCATTTTATTTCCGTATCCCACCCCCTCCCCATCCCCAACTCTACTGTTTTATGTAGCACTCACTGTAATTTTCATACAGAGTAAGTGATATTAAAATCAGCAACATAGTGACACACACACACACACACACAAAAAAAAAAAATAAAAAAAAAAAATATATATATATATATTTCTCTCTGCCCCCCCCCCCCCCCAGGGGCCGCTTTACATTTTTCGCGGCCCTAGGCAAAAGATTTTTGGCGGCCCATCTCTAATAGATATTACGCCAAGGCAGCTTATTACATGTGACCCCAAATAAATTTTTTATGACTGATTTCTAACCCCCCCCCCTTCCATACCAAAAAAAAAAAAAAAAAAAAAAAAAAAAAAGCCTTCTGATTGTAAAGTACTATATTAAGACTCAATTTATTCTAATAATGTGTAAGTGAATATAAATTTAAATAACACTCGATTTTTTTGTAAAAATTGATTATATATATTGGGTATATTTATGAATAAGCAAAATAAGTAGGTAGAATCAAAATTTCAACTTTTCCACATGATCGTGCTAAAGGTTCAATTGAAAAATGCCTTAAAATTTCTGCCTATACGATTCGCTAGTCTGTAAATGACTTCACATGTAGTGACGCATCACAAGCTTTTTGGCAGAAGTTTTAAGTGAAAATAATTCTGTACTGATAAGTATAAAGGATTTAAGTCCAAAAATGCCGATTTTGAGTTAAGTACATAGTCAGACTCAGAAAAAAATTCTCTATCGATTGGTATAAAGGATTTAATTCTATGTCATTTAGTCTTTGAGAAAATCCATTGGTAAAAAAAGGACCAATTTAGAAATTTACCATTCATGTATGGTATAAAATATTTAATTCAATTTTTCCCGTTATTAAATGAAGGTTGACAACCACTGAATGGTATAAAGGGTAAAAATCAACGAAATACCTTTTTCCTAATCCATTCTTCTGATTTGTTTTTAGCTAGTTAAACTTTATTTTTCGTCTCCTGAAAAATCAAGAATATGGACTTAAATCCTTTATACTTATCACTACAGAATTACAATGGAATGCAAAAGAAATTTTTTCCATGGTCAGAAAAAGTAAAATGGGAAGCGCGTCATTTCTACTACCCTTCTTACAACCACATTGCCAACCATTATAATAAACGCGATCAGAGTGCGGCATCTCATCACAAAATGGAAAGTGAATCTGTTGCTACACTTTTACTACCGAAAAAGAAATCCATTGTGAATAATAATAATAGTTAAATATTACTGCCATTTCTTTTTAATTAGTTTTTATTTTTATTATAATTTTAATCCTTCAACTATAGATGATTTATTTTCAGTTGTACAGTCGGGGGAAAAAAAAAAACGCAACACCCGCTGTAATTTCGTTATTTATTGACGCAGGAACATCTAATAGACATAATTCAACAGGAAATTAAATGCACTTTCTGAAAATGTCGTCGAAGTTTGAATTAGGGGTCATCTACATATTGAAATGAACGCCAAATTTGATTTTTTCACTAGCAACACCCAATTCTGACTTCATATTCGAATTTCTGAGAGTCTGGTAGTGCGGAAAAGTATACTGTTTGTATACTTTATCTTTAGTATTTATAGAGTTATAATCAAAAATGTGTCAGGTGGTTTTCTCTAAATGTAGAAAAATAAAATTAAAATCTATAAGAAATAGACAAAATTTTAATGTTTTACACCGGAAATCTTTTCAGAAAAAAAAGAATTATATAAATTAATAAAATCATTTACATTTTCAAGTTTCTTAATTAACTAAATTCAGTTTTTTAGATTTGTATATACTTCAGTACTTTTTAAGATAATTTTAGGTCTATTTAAATAGATTACTCTTGCGATTGGTCCAGACAGTACTCTTTGAAAAAAGTGAAATATTTTTCAAATAAAACTGTCTATTATGGCTGTGCTGATCACCAATATAGCTTAAATTTTCTTTTGTAGGTGTAACATAATATACGAAATGAAATAATATAGATATATATATACAACAACGCATAAACTAAATCTTTTCGGATAAATTATTTTAAAGGTTCATGAAGTAAATATTAAACAATTTTAATCGCACTTACCAGTTTTGGGTCAGTTGAACTGTTTGGAACTGTACGATTCGTTTTATAATTTCTATGAAAATATAATTTCTTAATTAATTCTTTCGCGACTGCTGACATAAATTCACGCCATTTGAAAATCAGTAACTCTGTCGGTGGGCGTTTCTTTCGTAATTTGTGTGTTACTTACAGGGATGGAACACGGGCGCAGTATTCATACCGGAATCTGTTGAAGAAATTTATCTACCTATAATATCGTTGATTTAAGAGGTAGAAAATTTTCTTACATTGATAGTGGTATGAATTCTGCGCCCGTGTTCCATCCCTGTACTTATTTCTTAAGTGTGTACCCATTGCTCATATTTTTGCAATAAAATATACTATGGATAGAAATATATTGATTAGAAAGAATATAATTATAATGTATATCCATTTATAATATGATTGTGAATACAGAAAATTTGTTCTGAAATATTAAGCCCATTTTTCTATTTAAAACAGTAAACCCCGCCTATTTAGTTAATTTTTTTCTTCTAGTGTTCGTTTAAAAGATTCAAACTTTATCACCAGTAATCGATGAAGTAAATACCACTTGTGCATATTTTTGTCAAGATAAAATAAGGGGTTTAACACAAATACTCGATGTCACATTTATTTTTCTTCCCTTTTCTGTATTGTTTTCGTTTGAAGAACGATGAAGGCGGGGCTTGTCTTCTTTAGAAAACAGGAATTCTTGATGACTAAGGACTAAAAAACATTATTTTTGTTTCATTTCTTTGCGTTTGATGTTGTTGTTATATAATTTGACCCGTAAGTAAAAAATAAAAATATTTTGTTTAATTTTCTTTGTTATTTTTTAAGATTTCATTCGTTATCTCATGCAAAACTTTATAGGAGACGGCCCCCTAAACCACTCGAAATTATTAATATTTTTCAGAATTAAAAATATTTTTCAGAATCAAAAGTAATGATGGATTATGTTTGGGTTTCTTCACTGTATCTTGTAAAAAAAAATTATATCGATCAAGTTATTTTTTGTGAAGATATTAATAAAAGTTTGAAATATGAATTTAACATTAGCACCACCAAACTTTGAACGCTTATAACTCTGTGAAAAAATAAGTAAAATATACAACCAATATACTTTTTCGCGTTGTCGCGATCGCAGGAATTCAAATATAAAATTAAAATGGGGCATTACCATTGAAAAAAATCAAAGTTGGTGCGCCTTTTAATATGTAGACGACCCCCAATTCAAAATTTCACTTCATTTTCTGAAACTACTCACAATTCCCCGTCGAATGATACCTATTACATTTTTCTACATCGATTAGCAACGAAGTTACGTTGAGTGTTGCGTTTTTTTTCCCCGACTGTACATTCAATCAGATGTTAACAAGAATTAATTTTAATATTTAAACTGGAACGAAAAATCAATTGGTTTGCATAGACTATTAACACTTTCCAACTATACGTATTCGTTGCATCGTTTAACCTTCAACGTACTTTGCCTACAGGATCACATAACGAACAAAAATCAGACAGATAGATTAACTGAATTCATAATCATTCTGAAACATTGTTGGAAAGTTTTAAAGACCGTTAACACAAACAGAAATGCAGTTCAATCAATTTACAATTGTTGTTCTTAATGTATCTGAATATAATAAATGTAAATTTTAATACAATTTGCGTAGTACAAAGTTTTTTATGATTTAGAAAAATGCATCACAGAGAGATCAATGCATATCATTATTGATGTCCCTGTACAGAAGCCAGTTGTGCTATTCCTACTATTTTAAATAAATTGTATTCCATAGAGAACTTTAATAGCATAATAGTTTGAAGAATGTATCTGAATATAATAAATGTAAATTTTAATACAATTTGCGTAGTACAAAGTTTTTTATGATTTAGAAAAATGCATCACAGAGAGACCAATGCATATCATTATTGATGTCCCTGTACAGAAGCCAGTTGTGCTATTCCTACTATTTTAAATAAATTGTATTCCATAGAGAACTTTAATAACATAATAGTTTGAAGAAATTCTGAAGGTATTTATGAACGCTAGAGTTCGGATAGACGGACGGAAAGGCAGACAGGTAGACTAATCGAATTCATACTCACTCTCAAACACTGTTAGAAAATATTTAAAATGCTTAATTAAAAAGGAAATACAATTCCAACAATTTCCAATTATAACCCTCAATGTATCTGAATATTTTTGTGTAACCATGTAAATCTCAATGCTAATCACACTATGTTCAATAATTATCCTTTTTATTTTATTTTATTTGTGTGTGTGTGTGAGTGTGCATATGAATAATAACTGTCAATTTTCGTTATGATTTGCGCAAAATAAAGGTATTAAAACATAGTTTATAGAAATACCTCTCATAGAATGCAACACCTTGGAATTCTTTCAGGTGTTATTGTACACAAACCAATGGTGGTATTTACCACCATTAATTAGATTGGTATGTGAGATATTCCCTATTTTGAATAAGAAGCATTCCATAGTGAACTTGAAAAATATATAGTTTCAAAGAATTATATGAACATTTACGGAAATTAAAGTGCAAATAGACAAACAAGGCCGAAGCAAGAAAAAAAATTTCTTAGGAGGTTCAGGCTTTAGAATATAATACTGAGTGTTAAAAATGATGTATAACTCAAAAAGTTTCGACAAATTTGCAAAATATTGGGGTGAAGGGGTGTTTGACTAAGCCCGGCCTTCAGACAAACGGAAGTCCCAAACATTTTTAAATTTTGTTGAAAAGTGTTAAAAATGCTTCTCTGTTCACTTTAGCTTGAACCTTTCCCTTATTGTAAATGTGAAATAAAGTTTTCATAAATTCATATATTTATCAGATGAAATTTTGTGTTGGCTTTTATTAGTTCCAAACTAATCATTTTTCAAGCACATATCGTGTATTTACAAACAACATAATAAGATATTCTTATTTAGATATGACTATGATGATACAAATCGATATAGCGTTTACTTTCTCCGTATGAAAGTTAGCCTTTTGCAGAAAACGCTGTCTAAATCAACACTTTAAACAAATTTTCTAGACACGATAGTTGAGAAAAGGTCGTCCTTATATAATTTGTATTTACTCTTATTCACTTTTTAATATTAATTTGTATACTTTATCAAGACTTTCTGAATTATTTTCGAGCTTATTTATAAAGCTACTTTTTTTTGCAAAAGTATAAAACTTAGATACGTAGAAATTGAATAGTGTTTTCTATTTTCTTATTTTTAGTTCAATTGTTTAGTTAACTATAAATGAATTTTATAACGAGTAGGAATTTGAAGTTGGATGAGTTTAAAAAATAAGGCCACTATATGAAACTTTGACAAAGGCGAAAAAAGGTCAACTTTTTCAGATTTAATAAAACTATCGTGAATGAATTCTGTGACTTTAAAGATCTGGTGGGTGGTGGAAAGCTTAGGTCTAAAACCAAATTGTTCAGTTTGCAATTTTTATCTACCTCTTTACCATCTAATTTGAAAAATATCTAGTCTACATTCATATATACAATTCAAAGCATACGTTTATTAAAAAACAATATTTTATTACCTTATGGTGTCTTAACAGAGAAAAAAAAAATCAAAGATTGGTTTGTGATTTTCGCTTTTTTTCCTTCCCTCCTTTCTTTCTTTCTTTTTTTTTTTGTCACAGTATTCTATCTTTTTGGCGGCCCAAAGCGACCGCTTAGGTTCGCCTAATGGTAAAGCGGGCCCTGCCCCCCCCCCCCTTAATTATGTGTAACGCTTACTGTAATTTTTCATAAACAATCAGTGATTGTTATACAAAATTTCATCAAAATCGGTAAGAGGTTGATATAAAAACTGTTATTTTTCTTCAATCTACTAACAAAACGCATAATCGATGAAAAACCATTATCAACAACTTTTATCAATAAGTGGAAGAAATACATGGTAATATACATGTTTGTATTGGATAAGTTTCAGGTCATTTATGGAAATGTACTTTATTTTTTAATTTAAAAAAATTAAAAAAAGGAAACAAAAAAAAAAAAAAAAAAAAAAAAAAACAGTCAATTGCCCTTTCAAATCGGTACAATTAAAATTTTAACAGGTAACTGGACAATTATCCAGATCACACTTTAGATCATAACCCTTTGTATCCCACCGCGACTTTAAAGCCCCAACAAAAAAATTCCTTATTATAGCCTAAATTTACTACAGGATTTCATTGGGACTATGGTTTAAGATTTAGTTCTATAGTTTAAGCTTCCCTATAGTCAAGCTATAGTTTAAACTAAATTTAATATTTTCGCGACCGCTGACATAGATTCACATCATTTGAAAATTTGTAACTCCATCAGTGGGCGTTTCTTTCGCCATTTCTATGCTATTTATTTCTTAAATATATAACCAATATTCACATTTTTACAATGAAATATACTATGGATGCAAATACTTTGAATAGAATGGATATAATTATAATGTATATCCATTTCTAATATGAATGAGAATACAGAAAATTTTGTTCTGAAATATTGTAACATGGGAGAGTAACGCCCACAGGCGGACCTTACTGTCAAAAATTCAAAATCGTGCGGTCGCGAAAGTGTTAATATGAGATGATTCTCATGCATAAAGAAGTATAATAAAAAAGTTTCAAACTATTTTTCCAAACATGAAACAATTTTGGATATAAAGGGTTAAATATCTTTCGAACTCTGCAACTTGTGTAGAAAAGATTTTTAAACTTTTTATTTCAAGAATGTTTTCGATAATAAAAATTAAATTTTTATCTCACAAAGTAAATAAAATCTTCAGAAAGTTCTAAGAGTTAAATTTTTGGAGCCTCATTTTATTACTTCTGATTACATTGAAGTATTTTTTGGTATTTTGCTTTTTTATTTTGGTATAATTCAGTTATTTATTTACAAAATTCAATAAATTTGTTCTATAAATTCAAAATACAAATTTTGCCACAGTCATATCACACTGTATTTTCCCTCACAATTTATCAAGCAATCAGTTTGATTAAATAGTTTTGATACTATAGCATCTTCAAGCTTAAATATTTTTTTTTTTTTTTTTAAAGTTGATATAGTACATTTATGAACAGTTTCCTTCTGACAAATTGAAACTAAAAGTAAATAAAACACTCCATTTCATATTTTAGAAATTCTGCTTTAACGAACGACTTAATTTGATCTTTTGCAAATAAATATCAACAGTATTTTAAGAGTTAATGGTAACTTGTATCATTTTGTAAAATTAATAGTTTGCGTGTTTGAATATATTATTCCTTTCTTCTCCGAACACGTTATACATACATGTTTGTAGAGACAAATTCCCTTAAAACGCAATGTGATATTTCGAAGTTACTATTAATAATTAAAATCGATTTTGATACAAAGTTTTATTGATAAACAGTTGTTAATGTTTATTGAGCTTTAATCGGATACAATTAACGTCGATTATGTTAGAATGTTTAAAATATTTAATGAGCTTGTGTTGTATAGTATCAATTAAGTATGAATGCTGTGAGAAAGTGCAATCCACCATCCGTGTATCTTGCAATCCACGGTATTGTCGAGTTAAATTTTATGTGCAATAACAATGATATCGCCTTCTTGCATGTATTTTCCCCTCATTGTATCAGTATAGATTTAGTAACTCAAAGTGGTTACATAATATTTGTAATTCATTTTATTTTAGAAATTTTATTTTTTCTACAAGCTCTTTATTTTTTAAACATGCATTGTATTACTTTTCTGTAAATTATTTTCTGTCATTATGTAATTTAAGTAATGGAGTACTTTGATTATTCATTTACATGTCACGCTTTAAATGCTCAAATAAATTATTTATTTATTTCTCTACTTACTTTTTTTTTTTGTTGGAAAAAATATATTTATGTAATATTTTATTTAATGTTTATTATTCCTTTTTTACTTTCTCTTACCCATAGGATCGAGAAAGTATTGTCTTAGGGTAAATTTTCGAACGTGAGTTTTTGTTATATTTACATGTTCTGAGGTCCTCTGAATACGAAAATCATGTTTTTAGCGAATGGTCTGTGTGTCTGTCTGTCGGTGTGTCTGTCTCTGTGTGTGTGTCTGTGTGTGTGTTATCAGCATATCTCACAAACAAATAGTAACAGATATTCCAAACTCGGTATGCTAAATGTACATCATATAGGGATGCTACACTAAGCTTTTCGTGGAGATGAAGCAAATGGTTCGTGTACAGGGACACTCAAAAGTATTCAAATACATTACGTCTATGGGGGAAATTGCAGGTAAGTAGAGTTTGACATCTATAGACTGCACTAAACAAAATGAAACGAATATATATTTTTTATAATAGAGATAGTCAACTGGGAAAAAATTTTTCTATATGTGGGAGCCTCGCTTTTCCCATGGGAGGGAAGTCCACCCTCGAGGGGAGTAAATTTTCATGATGGGTATCTTTCAAAAGAGCTCGCCAATACCTTTAAAACGAATGGTTGAACCATCGATCTGCGATAATTTAAAATAAAGTTATCGATTTTTTTTTCATTAAAAAAAAAAAAAAAAAAAAAAAATGTATTATTGAGGATAAATTCAACTTTTTTTGAATATTTAGTGTTATACTACTTCTCTAATATGGAAATCTCCTGCATTATCATGGAAGACAATGTTTTTAAATAATAATTTTAATAAATTATTTTTACTGAGTGAATTTGTATAGGAAAATATAGAAGAAAGTCGTGTGGTGGCCACAACACACTAGTTATTTGTTGTTAGTGGATGTGGTTTACTAATAATATTTTACCATTTCCAGGAAAGCTGTTCGGGAATTGAAATAAATTCCTCATAGAGATATGGTAAGTAACGTATGTTTTAAGCTAAATATTCATCGTTTGTTTTTGTATATTTACACATTTTGAGGCTTTCTGATTACCGTAGTCAAGTTTTTTAACGTTTGATCTTTGTCTGTGTCTCTTAGAGTAACTTAAAAAAGAAAAATTTTAGGAGATCCAAATGTTGTATTTCGAAGTTAATATAAGTTTGTTGCTGGAAAAGTTTGATCAAGATTGATAAGTTTCAATGAATGTTGCCTGTGAAAATCGTTTGTATAATTTTAAGTAAACTTTTAATTTTAATAACAGAAATAAATTCTATATAAATGTAGGTGCATTAATGAAACGGGGGGGTTGAGGGAGTGATATCCCCCCCCCCCCCCCACACACACAGAACTAATTATCATATAAAACTCTTCCGAAGCCTAATTTGAATTGTTTAACATAGGTTTACATAACAGTACTCGTTATCTTACCTCTTAATCTCCAACCTGTATTTATAGTATTAAATTTCTGGGTAAGAGAAAGTCGTGTGAGTGACACTCCAGATTATTATTATTATTATTATTATTATTATTATTATTATTTTAATTTATTCAAAATCGAAAATTTCTCTACAGTGGTTTGTGAAATTTTATGTTCTCTAATTATTTGCATTTTTTTTTCCAAATATTTTTTACAAAATCAAATCAAGGTGTCATAAATTTAATTAAAAAATATATTTTTACCTTAACATTTTATACAATTAATAAAATATATTAGAAGAATTAAGTCTTAGAAGAATTAACTGCATTTAAGAATCTCGTTTGGCAACGCATTTTTTATAGTTTAAAAACACATTTGTATCGTTTAATAACACGTCTTTGATCTCTTATTGTTTAACAACACATTTGCTTGCAAATACTTATAAACTGTTCTTATACCTTTTACATCTTGCTATTATTATTATTATTATTATTATTATTATTATTATTATTATTTGCAAATTAATTCAAATGTACTACATTTTTATTTTTATCAGAAGATTTAATACATTAAATAAAGCATTTCTTTCAGAAGAATTAACAATAGATTAGAATCTCGCTCAAGAATACATTTTTCATAGTTTAAAACTACGCTTGTATTGTTTATTAAAACATCATACGTCGTTTAAGAAGACATCTTTTGTCGTTGAACAACTCACCCTCAGGGGTCGTACTCTCCGCTTTTTTTACAGGACCCTCTAAGATATGAGAAATTTCCACTTTTTTTGGCACCAATAATTTCATGCAGAAATCTTTGTGGTCTTTGCATAATGATGTGTCGCGAGTAAGTTTGTTTGAGATTGTTGTATAGAAATAGCGGTGGCAATAAACACGAAAATTTTTTGTATTTGAAAGTGTCTTGAAAAAAAAGGGCGGAGAGTACGACCCCCTGCTCACCCTTCTTACATTGTTTCTACTTTTTAAACTATTTGTCATGATAATTAACTTTGGTATAAATCTCATTATACAATGCAAAAAAGTAAAATATAAAACAGTAATTGTAAATTATAATAACTTTAAAATCTTTATATTACCACAGCAATAAATTTTCTTATGTATACTCTTTTTATTTTTAACGGCCCTCTTCACTTACCGTCGCCGGAAGCCCGAGCCAATGTTATTCTATGGGGAAATTTTCATTACAAATAACTTATTAACTAATACATATTTTTAAATTCTGTTTTCACATTCAGAAAATTCCCAACTGTTAAATTAACGGACCTTTTTTAAAAATGTATTTTTTCAATTTTTAATATTTTATTTTAAAATTGCAAAATGAAAAAAAATCACATATTGAAAATTCGCAGCTTCAAAATAAAACAAAAAATTTAAAAAATAATTTTTTAAAAAAGGTGCGTCAATTTAACACCTGGGAAATTTCAGAATGTGAAAACAGAATTTAAAAATATGTATTACTTAATAAGTTATTTGTAAAGAAAAATTTCCCATAGAATAGCATTAGCTTCGGCTTCCGACGACGGTGAGTGAAGTGGGCCCTTAAGCAATAGTAAATGTAATGAAATACTTAAAATAGTCGATTACATTTCAGCAAGCATCTTTGCTGCATGGCAAATTTTAGTATAATTCAAAGCACTAAGTTCTTCTTACTTAACCCATTTTATCCCATTGTCCTATTTAAAGGACAGCTGAAAAATAGCATTATAGAAATCAGAATTTGCTTGGTGCGAATATTTTGTCAGCTTGAATATATATTCTATATATATAAAAGAGTAAACTCACTGACTGATTCACTCACTGATTCACTGACTCAACACGGCTGTGGCGATCCTATGAGAGATAGAGTCACAATTTTTGGTGAGCTGGTTGATTTTAGGACCCTGACGCTCACTAAGACGGGATTTTGCGAAATACCTCCCCGTTCCCCCCCGGGGGGGCAGAAGGCAGAAACCACCTTTATAAGCATAACTCGGCTCCAAATTGCTTCACGGTGAAGAAATTGCAGATGGGGAGACTAGACTTGAATACAAAAAAATCATTTTCTGCGATTTTGGAATTTTTGATTTTTAAGAGGGGTAGGGGGTAAAAATGAGATTTTCGGGGGCGCATAAGGCAAAACCACATTTATAAGTACAACTCGGCACCAAATTACTTCACAGGGAAGAAATTGCAGATGGGGAGACCAGGCTTGAATACGAAAAAATTATTTTCTGCGATTTTGGAATTTTTGATTTTTAAGGGGGAAGGGGGTGAAAATGATTTTCGGAATTGCTGAAGGCAAACACACCTTTATAAGCATAACTCGGCTCCAAATTGCTTCACGAGGAAAATATTGCAGATGGGGAGACTAGATTTGAATACAAAAAAAATCATTTTCTGTGATTTTGGGTTTTTGGATTTTTAAGGGGGAAAAGGGGTGAAAATGATTTTCGGAGGCGCAGGAGGCAAAAACACCTTTATAAGCATAACTCGGCTCCAAATTACTTCACGATGAAAAAATTGCAGATGGGGAGACTAGACTTAAGTACAAAAAAATCGTTTTCTGCGATTTTGGAATTTTGGATTTTTAAGGGGGGAGAGGGGCTGAAAATGATTTTCGAAGGTGCAGAAGACAAAAACCACCTTTATAAGCACAACTCGGCTCAAATTGCTTCACGGTGAAGAAATTGCAGAGGGAGAGACTAGACTTCAAAACAAAAAAATTATTTTCTGCGATTTTGGAATTTTGGATTTTTAAGGGGGGAAGGGGGTATAAATGATTTTCGGAGGCGCATAAGGCAAAAACACATTTATAAGTATAACTCGGCTCCAAATTACTTCACAGTGAAGAAATTGCAGACGGGGAGACTAGATTTGAATACGAAAAAATCATTTCCTGCGATTTTGGAATTTTGGATTTTTAACGGGAGAAGGGGGTATAAATGATTTTCGGAGGCAAATTTAGAAAAATACAGATTTTCGAGTAAAAGTAATAGCTCAAAGATGTAAAACAAAAATATTAAACCGCCAAGTGTCTTCTTGAAAATATTTCCAAAAACTCATTTTTTGATTTTTTCTGATTTTTTTTTTTTTGGGGGGGGGGGGGAGGGGGGGGCAAAAAAAATAAAAATAGTGTCAGATCGTTCAAAATTGGTACATAGAGGTTCTCGATACTTACAAATCGATTGCGGATATTTTCGAATTTGTAAAATTATTAGAAGGGGTGGGAAGGGGGGGCAGTATGGGGGGGCTATGGGCAAAAACAAATAGAAATAGAGTTAGGCCGTTCAAAATTGGTACAGATAGGTTTTAAAGGCCGGCAAGTCGAATGGGGCTATTTTCGAAAGTGTAAAGTTATTAGGAGGGGCGAGAAGGGCGAGGGGAGAGGGGGGGGGGCAAAAAATAAAAATAGAGTTAGATCGTTCAAAATTGGTATATAGAGGTTTTCGATCCTTACAAATCGATTACGGATATTTTCGAATTTGTAAAATTATTAGAAGGGGCGGGAGGGGGGGGGGGCAAAAACAAATAGAAATACAGTTAGGCCGTTTAAAATTGGTACAGATAGGTTTTAGAGGCCAGCAAGTCGAATGGGGATATTTTCGAAAGTGTAAAGTTATTAGGAGGGCCGGGTAGGGGGGGCGGAGGGGCAAAAAAAAAATAGAATAGAGTTAGAGCATTCAAAATTGGTATATAGAGGTTATCGATTGCGGATAATTTCGAATTTTTAAAATTATTAGGATAGACGGGAGGGGGGGGCGAAGGGGGAAAATAATAGAAATAAGAGTTAGAGCATTTTGGGAATTTTTTCCGAAGGCAGTGAGAACCCGGTGCGACATTTTTCCTAATAAGATTTTTTTTCTGTTTTTTTTTCACGTGATAAATATTAATGCAATTTTGAGAATTCAGTAATTATAGCGATTCATTTAAAAATAGGGACCAGCGAAGCGGGCGTTGCCTGCTAGTGGTATATATAAGCTTCTGCTAGCGTGTTATGGGTCTCACCTCCTCCTCCTTCTCCATCTGGAATCTTTGTTTAATCATTACATTAGGGAGCGTGGTTTATCTTTTCTTTGCGGTTGAAAATTCTTTTTGGAGAACTATCGTGTAAATAAGAAAGTATACAGATAAAGCAAAACTTTATACTCGGAAAGCACTTTTTGCTATTGAAGAGAACACTAAAACATATAAGTGTAAATTTCATCATCTTTATTTCAATGTCCTGCGTACGAGGTGGATAAGATTTTTTATACAGAATATAATTTTTTTATTTTTTTTTTTCAAAGTTTGTTATATTTTGTTGTATTTAGGTTTAATTAACCTTAAAAATATAATTTTTCTCAAATTTGAGTAAAATAAATAAATTGGGATAAAATGGGTTAATGGATATTTCAATATATTTTCATTAGTAGAAAAATATGATTCTTGTCAATGAGATTCATCTATATTTTAACCGTCACTATTAAATGGCTTTATTTCCATGATACTATGTTTAATGCAAAAGAATAATTTTCTTCCCATTGCATGAAAACATTCAACATGTTCATAAAAATAAATTTTATCAAAAAGCAAAATCTTGTTTCCCAATTTTCCTTTATTAATTACAAATGTTTTTGATAAAAATTGCCATTCCAGCTATATTTAGTAATTCGATTATTAACAAAAGAAGAAACCATTTGTTAGAAACCATCTGAAAAGGACATTCTAAAAATTTTCTGAAATAGTTGTGGTATAGTCTTGCAACGAAGCGTTAATAAGTTACTTTCATGCTATATATGTGATGCTTTTTTTTTTTTTTTTTCCATGTGTACTTTTTGTAATTTATTCAAAAGCTGACAAATGTATAAATAATAATCGAACAGAAAACTTTTTAATCGATGATGTAGTGTTGAGAGGTTACATGGGTTTCGACGTCTCAGAAAAGGTTTCTCTATTTTTACTTTCTCTTATCCATAGGGTCGAGAAAGTATTGTTTTAGGGTCAAATTTTCGAACGTGAGTTTTGGTTATATTTACATGTTCTGAGGTCCCCAGAATACGAAAATCATGTTTTTAGCGAATAGTTTGTGCGTCTGTCTGTGTGTCTGTTATCAGCATATCTGAAGAACAAATAGTAGCGAAAATTCCAAACTCGGTATTCTAAATGTGTATCATATAGGGATGCTACAGTAAGCTTCTCGAGATGAATCAAATGGTTCGTGTACAGGGACATTCAAAAGTATTCAAATACATTACGTCTATGGGGGAAATTACAGGTAAGTATAATTTAACATCTATAGACTAAACCAAATGAAACTAATATATATTTTTTGTAATAGAGATAGTCAACTGGGAAAAAAAATTGTGTATTTAGGAGCCTTGCCGCCCCCCCCCCCTCGAGGGGAGTAAATTTTCATGATGGGTATCTTTCAAAAGAGCTCGACAATACCTTTAAAACGAATAGTTGAACCATCGATCTGCGATAATTTAAAATAAAGTTATCGCTTTTTTCATTTTTAACCAAAATAATAATAATAATAATAATAATAATAATAATAATATATATATATATATTTTGAAATATTGAGAATAAATTCAACTTTTTTTTTTATATTTAGTGTTATACTAACACTACTTCTCTAATATGGAAATCGTCTACATTATCATGGAAGATAAATTTATTACGATAGGATTATGTTTAGGTGCACTATGTGGATTTTACATATTCTTCAAGAGATATACAGGGTTGCAAATATTTAAGCGATAATATTCTTTTTTATTGTTAGTGGAAGTGCTTTACTAAAATATTTTACCATTTCCAGGAAAGCTGTTCGAGAATTGAAATAAATTCCTCATAGAGATATGGTAAGTAATGTATGTTTTAAGCTATATATTCATCGCTTGTTTTTTGTATATTTACACGTTTTGAGGCTTTCTGATTACCGTAGGCAAGTCTTTTAACGTTTGATCTTTGTCTGTGTCTCTTAGAGTAACTTAAAAACGAAAAATTTTAGGAGATCCAAATGTTCTATTTTGAAGTTAATATAAGTTTGTTGCTGGAAAAGTTTATCAAGATTGATAAGTTTCAATGAATGTTGCGTGTGAAAATTGTCTGTATAATTTTAAATAAACTTTTAATTTTAATAACAGAATTAAATTCTATATAAATGTAGGTGCATTAATGAAACGGGGGGTTGAGGGGGTGGTAGCCCCCCCCCACACACACACCGAACTAATTATCATATAAAACTCTTCCGAAGCCTAATTTGAATTGTTTAACATAGGTTTGCATAACAGTAATCGTTATCTTACCTCTTAATCTCCAACCTGTATTTACAGTATTGAATTTCAGGGTAAGAGAAAGTCGTGTGAGTGACACACCAGATTATTTTAAATGTAATAAATGATTTTTTTTTCTTTTATTGAAAATTTTGAGTCTGTAAAAGAGCCATATTTAAAAAATAATTTATAAAATTTTAATTAAAAAATTTAAAACTAAATCGATGGGAGACCTTTCTGAAAAATGACCAATGATCGGAATTTTCCAAAAACTAATGAAATGATATTATTAAAATTTTGCACATTTATTCCAAATACAACATAGTTCCACTCTCCGCTGTTAAATATAGTGCAGGATTCTTACAAAGAGAAATTGGAATACGAATAATTTTTTATGATAATTTCAAGCTTAACTAGTCGTTGATATCTGTCGATATATAAAAAAAAAAAAATTACTATATGAAATTTCTGGTATACACATTTTTTTTTTTTTTTTTTTTTTTTGAGAATCCTGATTATATGTTACTATACAAGTCAATTAGCAAAAACAATGCTGGAAACCCTAGTTTCGACTACAAAGTTTCTTCTAGCATCGTTGATATTTGGTTCCACGATAGAAATTTTGCTCTATTGTTTGAAGAAAATTCGCGCTTTTTAGTAGTGGGTAATGAAGACAAAATTTAGCTCCGAAAACCCTACAGCATTACACAGGAAAAAAACTCAAAACACTCGGTGTATTAATGGTATAATCAAAGGACAAATAGAAACATGTAAATAAACTGACACCGATAACTAGAACATAGCTGCTAATACTCTAATTTATTTCGGAGTACTTTTAGCCCCGTCTTTATTTCGCACCACTTTATTTATAGAAAAATTTTCTTCGATACATGACTTCGGTAAAATAAGAAAAAAAAAAATTCTTTAAAAAAATAAGTGGTACGAATTAGAGGCGGGGCTAAAATTACTCCGGAATAAATTAACCCATAACGCTCGACATATGAACAGTAAGACAAGCCTTTTGGCGCTCTTTTAAAACGTCACACGTATAGTTTCCAACTTACTACCTTTTGGCTACCGAAAAATTATAATAATTTGTTATATTTTACTTCATCATTAAATAAAATAAATCTTTCTGTTAAAATTTTCCGGTAGCCGAAAGGTACCCTATAGCATAGCCTCCTTAACTAGATGCCTGTCGCGTAGCTCGGAAACTAGGCAACAGTTGAAGCGGTAGACAGGGCCATTTAGTACAGATTATGGGACTTGTTTATTGAACTGTGACCAATAATTTAAAGAAGTGATATATGATATATATAATCGACGTTTCTTCGATGCTATTGGCTTTTTATATATATCATATCCCACTTTTAAATATTTTTGGTGGCTGTTGAATAAAAAAGTAGCGCAATCTGTACCAGGTGGCGCTGTCTACCGCTTCAATTGTTGACTAGTTTCCGAGCTACGCGACAGGCATCTAGTTAAGGAGGCTATACCTATAGCTACACGTTTTAGAAAAATAACATTTCATTTGCAGAGGAGCACCTTAAAGCGTGGCTCGATTTTTTAATGTCTCCTCAGAAAGTACATACGAGCGATAAGGGCTAAAATATTGGCAGCTATGCTAGAGGAAATTCGCGAATTCTAAAAATGTTTATGGAAATGAAATTGCGGATAAATAGGCAGGCAATTTGAAATCTACAGTTTTAAAAAATGTTGGAATGTGCTAAAAATATTTACCAAGCTATTCTTAAAGAATTAGAAAAAAAAATATTTTTAGTTAAAAATCTGATGTAGACATGACTTCTTTTATACACCACCTGAAATATACATTCATAACAAAACTTCACATTTTATAGCGCTCTATTTGAAAAACTGTGTTGCAATATTTCATGAAAATTGAGTAATAGAATAATCAGATGATGAGGATTTTACCTAGCACAAAAAGTTCCAAAAACCACCACTAAAGGGTAAATGGGAATATAACTGAGGAAAAGTGATTCGCTATCATTTTCCTACCTTCTGTCCATCGAGATCAGTAGACTTTTAAATTCTTGTGACTTTGGCTATGGGAATAACAGGAAGATTTGGTATAGTGAGATTAGCACGCCAAGTGCGTAACATTCCTGAGAAACACTGCTTTAAACTGCTTAACATGTAATTTTACGCTTCCAGATGGTAGCAGACAATCATGGACTTCGTATAAAACAAGTTTTGTAAATAATAGAACTGTAATTTTGTAGATTTGCAATTGTTAAATGTTGTAGATTCTTGTTATATTTTAAATATAGCTGTAATACGCCATCTATTTGTAGTTTTTGGAATTTTGTTTGGTGCTAGATAAATTTTCCATCATCTGATGATACTCTCACACAATTTTCATAAAATTCTGCAGCAAAAGTTTTGATAAAGCGCGTTATAAAATGTGAAGTTTAATTATAGACACACAGTATATATTATTACAAAAACTTTGACATTTTTGAGGGAGACAACTAATTCGTAAATAAACAGGTCCATGAACATTACTGAAAACATGCCTAGAAAACTATTACTTAACGATAATAGGATTATGTGCACAGTAGAAAACAATTACCTCTTGTTCAAGAACAGTATTACACAACTTATTATGGAATCTCTTGTTCGCAAATGCACAACTTAGAGTTCAATGGAATTCATTTGAGTGTTGATGGCCTACTTCGCTTTTCTTTTACGAAAATTAGTGGCGTGATGAACGATAATTATACCAACGTTAAAATTGAGAAAGGCCTTACTGATTCTGGCAACCCCGAACTACTGTTTTCTGCCAACTTTGTCGTTAAACTCGCCAAATCGTCAAGTTTGTTGCCAATACAGATTTTGGTCTTGTTGTCGAATTTGGCCAAAAATTCTAGTTAAAGTATGCCAAAGCTTCGAAGTTCTAACTTCAGTAAGAAGTTCTAGAATATTTTGGAATGATTTATTGGATTCTAGCGCAGAACTGACTTTCTCGAAAGTTCTATAAATCCCAATGAGACTTAAAAAAAAAAAAAAGAGAAAAATCATTATTGATGATTTAAAATTAGAATCTGTTATTTCGTTACGTACTTTTTTCTACACTATAAGTTGAGACTGACTGCACTTTTCCCTTCCACGAGAGTGGGCTTTTTCGGCGAACTTTGCGACTTAGCGTCAAAATAGGCAATTTAGCACACAATTTAAACGAAAGTTAGTAGTTTAGGATTTCCAAAGTTTGGAATCTCTATATTTAATTGAAACCGAGTCCTGGTATTTTCTGCATACTTAATTGGTATATAGCTTAGAATTACCTCGAAAGCTCTATAAAGCAGTGACACGATTCTCGATAAATTCAACTTCTGTTCAGACTTTGAACTGAGCAGCTGATCATTATCCGTGAATTAACAAAAATACTGCTCTGTGGCGGACTTAGCGTTGTTTACTTAATTTTTGTGGTACAAATGACTGTTTTGTTGGATTATTTCGAGTATATTCATTGATTATTTATTTTTACGTTATAAAGAGTATTTTATTCAACTGTTTTCCTCATTAAGTAAGTGTTTTCGTCGACTAAAATTTTCTGATGTCTTTACGAACTACTTTTTTCATGAAAAAATGTCGACAACTTATAACAATATTATTACGGTCTCTATCATTACCTGCTGTTGAAATCTCTGTGACGTTTGGTAATGTATAATGCCCAAAAATTTTGTACTTTTTGTCAATAGGTATGTAATTTAAAAATGAATATGAATGTCACTAAAACGGAACGTCACAGATATACCAAAAAAAGAGGTGCACAACTAGATGTTATAGCGAACTTACATGTGAATTTTCAACATTCTACATTCATTCATTTTTTAGATTATGAGAGATACATACACACATACGTATATACAAATGTTACGAAAAATCGTGTAAAATCTTAGATGTGTTTGAAAAGGGACCTCGTGTCAAATCCAAAGTTGGAATTTTATGTACAACAAGAAGTCATGAAAGTCACAAATATAAATTTTCAACATTCTACGACAATTCCTTTTTGTGCTATTGGAGGTACAAAATCCATTTCGCAAAGCTTCCTCATACTTTGTATAAGAAATAAATAAATGCATTATAAAATAATAATAATAATAATAATAATAAAAAAAAATCAGTTATTTCCATAATTTTTACATGTCCGTATATTTCAGAGAAGATTTTGTCCAGATTTTGTTTTGAAACAGAAAAGAAACCATTAATAAATTACAGAAAGAACAATGTTTGCGATCATCCTGTAATAAAAAAGAATTAATTAATTAAATTAATTAATAAAAGTACGTAAAAAAAAAATAAATATTTGATATCCGCTGTAGCTGTAGAATACGAATTTAAGATTTCTTTAATTGCTGCATTTGATTGTATGTAAATGGCATGTATAATCATACAGATAACAAGTATTTTTTATGCTTGTTGTTGTTTTCATACTTTTGTTTGTTTGTTTGTTTTTAAGATGCAGTGGTTTTAATATAATTCAATGCCCTTTTCAAAGACCTGTCATATTACAATAAACGCATCATATTTCAATGAGAATATAAAAAAAAAAATTAGCTAAGTAATTTTTAATTGCGCCAGCGAAAATGTTGGCAAAATTTTATTTTCATAATTTACTAGTGAAATGTATATTTTGTCTATTATAAAAATATATAAGAAAAGACTAGCAAATATCATGAAATTTCAGAGAAATTTCGATCATACAATAAGTTGAACTTCATGTACTCTCGAAAAGAAACCAATATATAAGACGTTTTATCCACATTTTTGTTTTCAATTAACATATATACAATATTCCGTTAATTGATTCTAAATAAAAACACCGATAAAGCTCTTTATAACTGTTAGGCAATGTTGAACACAAATACAGCATTGTTCTTTATATACCATAGTGCTATGTATGGGTACTAATGGTCAACTTTCTGCTTTTTTTCCTACCATAACTTTTAATAGAAATCTTTTATAAATGTATGCAACAGTTTTCAATATATATATATATATATATTTAAATAATATCAATAAAATCTGCTTAATTAAAGTTGCAATGAAAAAGAGTAAAAATTGTAGCTATTTTACATGAGTAGGTTTCTTACCAGCGAAGAAACTTTAGTGGTTAAAAAAGACATCATGGTCACGATTTAGAGTAGGGAAAAAAGACTAGGCGAGGCCCTTTTCAACTGCATTTCATTGCGGCGGGCAACATTATAAACGTGTGTATGTGTATTTATGTAAAAATTTGGAACGGAAAACATTGATATTATAATTTTTATTTTCACTGTTGTAATAGAACTTTTACAGAAATATTTACAATACATAAGCAATCCTTAAAATAATAATAAAAAGAACAATAGAATTATATTTTATTTAAATTGATTCGTGCGCTATTTCTATGGATCAGAAGCCAAGCAGCGGTAATAAAAAAAAAAAAAAAAAAAAAAAAAAGAAACTGAAAAATTGAGAATTTAATTAGGTTATAGTACAAAATTCTGGAACGAAGTAAATGAAACAAAATTTCTTTTGGTATAAAGTTAAAAGGTTGTAGAATGCCTTTTGTGTTATTCGACACAGAAAAGCAAAATATTTTCTCAAAACACTACCCATAAATTCAAAAATTGAAACTTACTTGTTTTTTCCAATGAAGTTTTGTGAAATTGTAAATCGTAATCTACAGGAAAATTGTGAATAATATAAAGCAGAAAGTATATAACAATGAATAAGTGTGTTTATCACTAAAGGATATACAACATAATAGTCAGCATATTCCTCATCATCATCATCAGCAACAGCTTTCACTGATTCAGTTTACGTGCGTCTGCCTGTGCTTCGCAGTTTTCGATACGGACATTTGGTGAACGATAACAGTGATGGTAAGTATGCGGTATGACTTTTAACAACTATTACAAGTTCATCTTCTTTTTCCCTGTCACAGTCGTCGCAGATATTATCAAACAATTTTTGACAGTGTATATGGGAGATGTAATGCGGTCTACTAACTTGATGAGACTTCTTGATTTCAATAACAGAAAACGTCAAGTCTTCATTTAAAGTACATTTGAGGTATACTTTATAGGTTTGCCATAACGTAGCCAATTAATAGGCAACAAGCTCACACCTGCCACATTTTTATTAGTCTTCCTATAACTAATAACAGTTTAAGGAATCTTAGTTAATAAAAAATCATTGAGTAAATTGAATCTCTTCAAACGGGCTGGTCTTTGCTTATTTTATCTGAGCGTAATGTCCTAATACGTAATCTGCGTCACATCGTACCCAAATTCGGGAGAAGAAAAAAAAAAAAAAAAAGGAAAAGTGCAATTTTAGCGTAAATATTTATGGGTAATCAAGAAAAAAATCTCCATCTCTCATTTTACAATATATATATAAGAATTAAAATATATCTAACTATATACTTAACAGAAAGAAAAAAGAACATATGTATAGCATTACTATGCTGCGACAGGCAACTTTTTTTATTTTATCATTTCGTAACACTATTATTATTTGCATAATTTAAAACTTATAATAATTTTATGTTGGCAAAGTGCAGTATATACTTGTGAATATATGTTTTTAATTTTACTTTTTGGAAATAGTGGTACGAAATAAATATTAAAAAAGTTGCCTGATGCAGTTCTGCACTACAAGAATTTCGCACTTTTGCATCTAATATAGGATGCGAGATTTGTGAAAGACAGTTAATAATTTCATTATTAGCACTTGTTTCCAAATAATGAAAAGAATTATTACTCATTGAGAAATCTACTGTATCTCATTACATGCAATTTTATTTATATTTTCTCTGACATGAATCTTATATATATAAGGCTAATGTGTAATGAATAAAATTAATTTTTATAAAATTTCTAAGCAAATGACCAACATGCTGACTATTAGCTCCAGTAGCTGTACATTCAGGAAAAAGGAATTACATTTTCTGATTTAGAACAATTACAAAGTTTGTTAAGAAATGTAAAATCTTATTTAAATTTTTTTCGGACAATAACGTGTTTCAAAATCACCACAGAAACGTTAAAACAAATTGATAATTAAAAGACTATAGGTTAATGCAGCAGCAAATGCAGTAAGAATAAATCCTCGTTGTAAGTTAAATAAACCGCAAGCGGACATATAAAAAACTTCTTTATTTTCTATTCGCTTTAGACATTTAAGCACTGGTTGAGGAATGTTTTTCTGTTCATTACATGCAAACACACTGAGATGTCTTTCCACAGTCATGTTTATTTCAATTATTTTATCCGGTACCAAAGAACTAAATATAACATATGAGATCAAAATGAAGACACCCGTTGAAATACCAGCAAAAATGAAAAAGAAGTTGATATAGTCTTTCATCAACATCTCATGGTATTTTATTAACAAAAGTATGAAATTAAAAACACAGTTTGTTGAGTAAACTATCATAAAAAATGTTGTATAGCTTAAAACATGATAAAGTTTGAAGATGGTGTTATAAATGTTAAAATAATTTTCTAGCGTAAACATTATATTCTGTTTCTCTAAAATACGTAGTTGAAACAGGAGACTTTTGTTGTAAATCTGTAACACTTCGGCAAATTTATAAAATATAATGCATAGGATTGATGTTAAAAATACCGGAAACAAGAAAAGCATGTAGTTGTTTATATTTATTAATATCAGGAACACGATTTTCCAAACTCCGTAAGGCAATTCTTTCTCAAATGCCCAGAATTGTACAAGGTTCTTATTGCTTGTATGCGAAAAGCAGAGAAAAACTTGAAAAATAATAAACATAAAGAACTGTGGAGCAAAAAATAAGAATTTAACAAAGTTTGAAGATTTCTCGGCCACATTATATTGCTTTCGATAGCCGAATAATTTTAATAGTATTTTAAAGATTTTCTTTCTTCTAACAATTAGGGAACGCCACATTAATAATGCAATTGCCACATTAAAAATGTAGGACACTTCAGTCGCAGTCGCACCGCGAATAATAAAATATATATCTGCCAAAATAAAATGAATTATTGAAAGGCAGAATAAAACAATTATTAAAATTGACAAGCATCTTCGTGAAACCGATGAATTTTTTGGCCCACAAATTCCAAATATGAGTGTAAAATCCAGCAATTCCTGTTCTTTTAATACCATTTTAATTCAGTAGTTTTTTTTTTTTTCCCAATGAAATTTAAGGAATAAGCGATATTTTCTTTTATAGTGAGAACGTTGGTATCTAGGTACAAATATATACAACAACACAACTTTCAATGCGGGGAAATATTTTTATCAATACATTATATCAGGAAGATATAAAAGTCCGATTGTAGCAATTTATTAAACTGTTGATTTATTCTTTTTATATGCAATTTGTTATTTTTAATTTATATTTCTCTAAAAGACATTTTGTAGAAAAGTTTTTAAATGCTGAGCATTTTTTTTCCCTTCTAAATCCGTAATATAGGAATAGTTTAGTTAAAATTTTAGTTAAAATCTAATGTTCAATTTTAATTAAACAGTTTGTTAAAATATACTGTTACAAGAACAAATTATTTCACTGAAAAAAAGTAAATTTAGAAAATTTAGAAAAACTCTTTTTAGATTTAAACTTACCTACGTCTTTTAGACAGGTAAAATAGTTTTATATCTATCAATTTAATTAAAATTTCAGAAACAAAAATTAATATAAAACAGATTTGTTTTTATTGAATTAAAAATTACTTTTTTGTAAAAAAAAAAATGTAGTTTTCTGAAAATAAATAATAATTTTTAAAATAAAAATAATTTTTCTTGACCACCGATTTATTGTGATAATTTATATTTTTATAACGTAGGTCCAACTCAGAGTTTTACAACCTATAACTAATATGTTAATATTTAAACCGTATGATTTAATGTGATATGCAATAATTTCTTTCCTTCAAATTTGCAAAAGTATTTTTTATAACATATAACTTAGAAATTTTAATAATCCGACTTCTGTCATTATGTAATCAAGTTAATAATTATGTATCAAATTTTTAGATACTTGTTTTATCCTTCTTGTCTTATAAAATTAAATTTTTTAACATTTCACACATATAAACAACAGAAGTCTAAAACTTGAAGAATTTTAAATTTTACATATTAATACTAGAAAGATTCAATGTTTATATTTTATGGGGACATTGAATTATAGGTAATTAAGAATTATATATATAAAATACTGAATATATATCAATTTTGAAGAAAAAAAAGTAAAATTTAAAGTCAATATTAAAATTCTTTTTTAGTAACTAAAATAGATCTTGATTGTAGACAAATATCAAGTCTTTCCATTGTTAAAAATTGGTTGTAAAAAACATCCTTTTATGTTCATATCACTTTCACATACAAAAGTTCATAGTACATTTTCATTTATACTTTTGAAGTCTTTTATTTTTTTTAAATTATAATCTTAAAAGAAGTCAATTGCTAAATCTAATTTAACAATTCATGTACGTTTCTATAAAGTATTTTACGCAGAATATCTCTAAGTGAAAAATCAAAAGGTATCATGCAATATTTATATCACATTCTTCATCGTTTGATAATACATTCTCTATCGTTTAACAACACACCCATCTCGTTTTCTTTTTTCATTTTATCTAAATGATATTTTTTATTTCTTAAGTAATTAGCATTAGTTCTAAAGGCCTTTTCTTTTCTTCTTCTTCTTCGTCTATTTTTTTTCTTTTTCTTCTTCTTCTTTTTTTTAAATAATAGAATGAGTAAAATAAAATTATATTATTATTTTAAAAATTTCTGAGCTTTAAAACCTTTAGTAACTTAACTATAAAATTTTATTGTAAATAATATATTAAAATTTAAACCTAAGAAAAGTTTAAGAAATACCTGAATATACATTGTGAAATACCTAGTCACAAATCAGCGAGTAATACTTTTCTTGAATAATTCGTTTAATGCTTAAAGCAATTTCGTTTTTCCTTTCTTATAATAGTGTTTTTTCTTAAAATAATATAATATTTTAATAAGTAAATTAAAAGTGGAAACTGAAGTGGAAACAAAGCATTTGATACGTTCAATTACAGTTCAAAAATAAAGCTCTTTTGTTCAATAATTTTGATATTATACGCTTTCAAGATTTAAGAGTTTTGTGAAATATCGTAGCACTTTTACAAGTGATTTCTCCTGTTGAAATGAAAATAACAATCAATGAAAAACGTTTTACATGATGTTCTATAATTTTATCCTTAATATTTAAATTAATGTGTATTTTGTAAATGAGATTCTACAATCATTAAAGTGTCACCGTTAACTTATTTCATTTCGTAATTGAAAAATCTTATGTGTTTGAACCAAATACTTATTCGTTGCCTGGAAACATTCAATATGCTTACGAAAACAAATAATTCAACTAGCTATATCGATGTTTATATAAAAGCCAAATCATAATATAATGAAATAATAATCGAAACATCGATATCGTAAGATTCAATGATGTAAATGTCTTGCATAGATTAATTACTTTGACCAATAGTCAGTATCTCAATACCTATTCTGAAAAGTTTTTCAATTTTGCAGCATGAACTTCTTTTTAGATGTCATTTCCCTTGTGTTACTTTGCTACAGGAAAATTGAAAGGCCTCCCAAATATAGATTCGTCAATTTTTTATTAAAATCACAATCAATTGATTGGAAGAAAATCATAATTAATGAAATTTTATTTTTCCGACTGAGTGAAAATAATACCCGGACCTGGAGTCGAACCCCGGATCTTTGACTTACAAGGTCAAGGCTCTACCAATTGAGCTATCCAGGCTGACAACCGGTCAGCATTACTTACTCAGACAACCTTTTGGCAGAAACATCTGGTCTATCATTTAGATAGCTCAACAGAAATAAGCCGCAGGTAAAGGAAAACACTATTAAACAATGGGAGAATTTTCGCTTAGTCGGAAAAATAAAATTTCATTAAATATGATTTTCTTCCAATCAGTTGATCGTGCTTTTAATAAAAATTGTATTTCTTTCTCCCATTGTTTAATGGTGTTTTCCTTTACCTGCGGCTTATTTCTGTTGAGCTATCTAAATGATAGACCAGATGTTTCTGCCAAAAGGTTGTCTGAGTGAGTAATGCTGACCGGTTGTCAGCCTGGCTAGCTCAATTGGTAGACCCTTGACCTTGTAAGTCAAAGATCCGGGGTTCGACTCCCGGTCCAGGCATTATTTTCACTCAGTCGGAAAAATAAATTTTCAATAGATTCGTCAGTTTCAGATATAGGATTTGGGTGTTTCAAATAACGACTGCACCATTTTTTTTTTTTTATTGCGAAGTATGCTTTCTTTTATATCTCTTTAAAAAATATCTATTATTTGTTTTTGTTTTTACAGGGAAAATGTTAAGGTGTCAGATATGTTATTAGTGTCACAAGACCTATAACTGACCTGTTTCAAAAATGAGTATAAAATATCTGAAACAGTGTGTAAAGCAAGTCGTGTTAGTGTCGCACACGAGATTTTTTAGGTATAAATATCGTGTTTTTTCGGTGATTTGTTTTTATATGATAGCCATAGGCCTAGAAAAAAAATGATAAACATGAGCTTTTCAACTCGAAGTTTTCTTGAAAATAAAATTTTTCTTAGTACTAGTATGTAAATTTTACCTTCTTAGATACGTTTTTCAAATTCCATTCAAAGTTCTTGGATATTTATTTTTCCTGGAGTTTAGTTAAAACAAAAATATCAAAAGCCAAATGAAAATGCGTCAGGGGATTTTAAAGTCGTTTTATTAAAGGGATACACTTTATTCCTGTTTCTTATTCTGCCTTTGCTAATTAAATGGCAGTTGACTTAGACGTTCGAGTAAATTGTGGTTTCATACATGAGCTTACCTTTATAAATGCGCTTTACATATAAGACTTAAATTTCTTCTTTAATAATTTCTTCTAAGTATCTAATAATTCAGGAGTGGATTAATTTTGGCTTCATGTGAATTTTTATGTGTATATATTTAATTTGCTACACTGAGAAAAAATGTATACTGCCTTCATCTAGAAGGAATAAGTGGTCATTTTCTAAATCCCTTAACTAGAAATATAGATTTCCGAGCTATGCGCATAAGGCACGGCAATAAAGTGAATAGACGAAATGATCGAGAACTTCTGGCCTACACATTTCTAGATGGTGGAACAATATTCTGAACTTTCCGAATATTCTGAATCTTTTGTATTGCGAGAAACTCTTACTTGATTTTCTAGAATTGGGTAATAAACCAAGATTATAGTTGCTGAAACCCACCTCTTGTATTCGCATTTATTTGCAGAGATTTTTAAATAACATTGCCCTCGAGAATATAGGCAAACGCTCTAGAATTCTAATAGCGGTTTCTAGAACTCACTTTCAAAGGGAACTAGAATTTATAAGGATGACATGGAACTATTTTTTTCTAGAGCCGCAATTTAGATTCTACATGTCAGTTATAGAACTTTTTCTTAGTGTATCGTATCGAGATATTGTATTTATCATGAACTCCTTCAGGACCTTTTCTCTATTTTTAGAAAGCCGTTTCTTACGGTCATTTTAATCATTTGAAAATAATGCTTTTTTTAATACAATCATTTAAACATGTATCATATTATATTATCTTATAATATAGGGTGTCTCCATAAAGATGGAAATACGATTCATCCTTTAATACCTTACCTATAAGAGATAAGTGGGCAATGTATACTAAAAAAATGTTCAAAATAAGATAGAAAATGATATTACGTTAAGTAAAACATCCTCTCGTTAATTTTCAAATTGTTATATATTTTAAAACGTCGTACATGTGCAGTTAAAAAATATTTAATAAAACTTGTTATATTTTATGAGGTATTTAATATTTTTACTTTGTTCTATGTGTATATATAGAGAAAGTATTGGATTAGTGAAAATTTTCGAACACCAGTTTTCGATGGATTTACACGTTTTGGGATGCCCTGAACACGATTTGATTGTTTTTAGAAAATGTCTGTCTGTCAGTCTGTGTGTGTGTGTGTGTGTGTGTGTGTGTGTGTGTGTGTGTATGTGTGTGTTTGTCTGTGTGTGTGTATCACAAATTTTGTAGACGTTGTATCTCACGAACCAATGAACGAAATTTAACCAAACTTGGTATTTGGTTGGACCCTGACATAAACTGGTGCTGATTAGATTTGTGGAACAATAGCTGAACTGGAGGCTCTGTGATCGTATTTTTTCTAAATTTTTATCATGGCAATATAGGACAAAATTTCGCATAAATGTACATAATGAGAGTTATTTTAATCGTGTGATTGTAAAATTAATATGAATTATGGATAATAGCAGTAATTAACTAGGCAAAAAATTGTGCATGTGGGAGCATTGCTTACCCTCCTTGGGGGGAAGTAAATTTTCAATACGGGTATCAAAGTTGTCGATTTTTTTTTTTTTTTTTTTTTTTTTTTAACGAAAAAAAAACTTGGAAAAAAAAATCTTTTTTCTACTGATTTGCAAAAAATTGACATCTTTCGGCATTTCATGATAATATAATTCTGTCAGGTAAAAATCGTCTGCATTTATAATGGAAAATAATTTGATGATTTAATAAATAATTTGTATTGAATAAATTTTGTGTAAAATTATATAGAAAGTCAGGTGATAGCCACATCATAGTAGTTATACTCTGTTTGCAGTATGTCTCCTAAAAATGGCATTGCATTGGGTTTAATACACTTCACGTTATAATAAAAGAAAAAAAAAAAAGAAAAAAGAAAAGGGATAATTTTTTGTAGTAAAAAAAAAAAAAAAAAAAAAAAAAAAGTACCGATTAAATACATGTGCCTGTCTCATATAAAGAATACAGATAATAACATGAATTCGCATAATTACATCTTACAATAAAAAGCTTTTAAAGCACTGCTGCTTATAGGATGATTCAAACTATTTTGTTTTCTCTTTAATTTTTACTGGTCCCCTTTTAGCTTCCGGTGCAAAACTTTTACTTAAATATATGACAACATGTTCTTTCCACAACTAAAGTTTCGAGGTAACTCTTCAACAAATTTTCTAGATATTTGAAAAACAACGTGTAAAATTGAAAGTTTCATGTCATTTATGAAAAGATACTTTATTTTTTAATAAAAAAATAAATAAATGAATAAATAAATAAAAGTAATAAAAGAAAAAAAAAAAACAGACAATTGCCCTTAAAATTGGATTTAATTAAAATTTTAACAGGTAACTGGACAATTATCCAGAACACACTTTAGATCTTAAATATCTTTTGAAATCTGCAACTTGTGTAGAAATTTTTTTTAACTTTTTATTTCAAGAATGTTTTTGATAATAAAAGTTAAATTTGTATCTCACAAAACAAATAAAATTGCCAAATTCCTTAATTTATTTCGGATATTTTTAGCCCGGCCTTTTTTTCATAATTTTTTTTTAATAAGAGTATGCTTTTATTTTGCCCAGCAAAACCTGACATGATGGCCAACACGAGTCCAAGTGCACGCTGCCAATAGTAGCCTCTGCTAGCTCACTGGTTTCAAAAGTCAACGGTGCCGAAGGGAATATGTTAAGCTGGTCGGCAAGTGGCCACACACCACCCATCCACTGCTGGCAGCCTGCAGTAAGGTGTAAATAAGTTAGTGTATCAGTAATAAGTCGCTGATGGCAGCTAGCAATAGAATAGAAATAATTTGTGGGCCACTGCTGATAGCCAACACTAGGATAGAAATTATTAATGAGGCAGTCTTGGACCAGCTGCTGGCAAATATAATTTTTAACACTTTCCAACAAGGTTGAAAAGTGTTTATGACTTCGGTTTGTCTGTCTGTATGTCTGTCTGTCCGCGCTCTAACTCACGTAAATATTTATGAAATTTCTTGAAACTGATATATGTTATTCATGTTCACTATCGGACGGTCCGTATGGAAAATGGAGTTTATAACTCTACTGGTTTGTGTATAGGACTGTATAAACCAGAGTATAAACCACTGTATAAACCAGAGTTTATACCTCTACTGGTTTGTGTACAGTACACCCGAAAGTATTTCAAAGCATTGTGTTCTATGAGAGGTATTTCTATAAATCATATTTTAATAACTTTGCTGTAGACATATCTTAATGAAATTGAAATATGTTATTCAAGTTCACTATCGGACGTTCCCTATTGAAAATGGAGTTTATACCTCAACTGGTTTGTGTACAGGGACACTCGAAAATATTTCAAAGCATTGTGTTCTATGAGAGGTATTTCTGTAAATCATATTTTAGTACCTTTACTGTAGACATATCTTAATGAAATTGAAATAGGTTGTTCAAGTCTACTATTGGATGTTTTCTGTATAAGATGGACGAGAATATCCCCATCGGTTTATGTATAGGGACACTCAAAATTATTTCAAAGCATTGTGTTCTATGAGAGATATTTCTATAAATCAAATTTTAATAACTTTACTTTCCATGAAGTTTTAGGAAATTGAAATATGTTATTTATATGCACAAAAGAGTGCTTTGCATAGAATATAGCAGGATTAGCATTAGATTTACAGGGTGACACAAAAATATCCAGTTACATTAAGAGGTATTGATAAAAAATTGCTAGAAATGTACTTTCGTTTACGTTAAGCGTTTTAAACGCTTTCTAGCATTTTTTAAGTGTCAATATGATTTCAGTTTTGTGTATCTGCCTGCCTGCCTGTCTGTCTGTCCGTGCTCTAACTCCCGTAAATATTTATAGAATTTCTTGAAACTGATATATGTTATTCAAGTTCACTATCGGATGTTTCCTATTTAAAATGCAGTTTATACCTCTACAGGTTTGTGTACAGGGACACCCGAAAGTAATTCAAAGCATTATGTTCTATGAGATTTATTTCTATACACCATATTTTCGTACCTTTACTGTAGACATACCTTAATGAAATTGAAGTATGTTATTCAAATTCTCTATTGGATGTGTCCTGTATAAAACGGAGGAAATACCACCACCGATTTATATACAGAGACACTCAAAAGTGTTCCGAAGCATTGCGTTCTATGAGAGATATTTCTATAAATCAAATTTTAATGACTTTACTTTCCACGAAGTTTTAGGAAATTGAAATATGTTATTTAAATGCACGAAAAAATTCTTTGCATAGAATGTAGCATGATTAGCATTCGATTTACAGGGTGACACAATAATATCCATTTGTATTAAGAGCTAATAATAAAAAATTGCTAGAATTGTACTTTCGTTTATATTAAGCGTTTTTAACACTTTCTAACTTTTTAAAGTGTGAATATGATTTGAGTTTGTGTATCTATCCATCTGTCTGTCTATCTGTCTGCCCACGCTTTAACTCCTGTAAATATTTATGGAATTTCTCGAAACTGATATATTTTATATAAAACATTATATTTTATATAAAAATATTTTATATTATATATTGTTCACTATCGGATGTTCCATATTGAAAATGGAGTGAATATCTTTTCTGGTTTGTGTACAGGGACACCCAAAACATTCGAAAGCATTGTGTTCTATGAGTGTTATTTTTATAAATATTTTCCGTATAGAATGTTCCCCATTTAAAATGACACTAATAGGTCGTGTACAACTAGTTTGTTTACAGGGACAAAAAAAAAAAAAAAAAAAAAAAAAAAGCCAATGCATTACGTTTTAGGACAGAATTTTTTGAAAGTTATATTTAAAAGTCTTTCCACTGAAAGAATCATAAAAATATTGAAATGTATTGTTTATATTCTAAAATAATGTTTTGTATAGAATATGATATGATAAACTTTCTGATTTATAGGGCTACACTAAAATATTCAGAGAGATCAAAAGCTGTAATTACAATCTAATGGCTGCATTTTCTTTTGCGTTAAGACTTTTTAACACTTTCCAAAATGATTAAGAGTAATTTTAAAATCAATTAGTCTATCTGTATGTTATTCAGTCCTTCTGTCTGTTGTGTGATAACGTAGGGAAAAAATATTAAAAGTTATTCGATACAACAATTACGTACAGTTGGAAAGTGTTACTAATCAATGCGTACTGCATGATTTTTCTTTCTTGTTTCATATTATTGTTGGCAGCTACCAGTAGGTCACCAATGGCAAACATAGAGTTTTCCTTTGTCAACAATTTTCATTTTGGGCCGTTATATTTTCCTATTAAAGCATGGTGGACATTAAAAATTGTTCTTTGAAATTACTGCCTAAAAGATGTGAAACTTTGTATATACATGCATTGAAATATAACATTACAAAATATATTAAAATTTATCGAAAACTATTATAATTTTTAAAAAATTAAACAGGAAAATTTTAATATTTAAAAATAATAATAATAAATGCTTTATGCGCCTTAGTTTTTGAATTTTGCTCGAGTTTACATTATTATAGTTTATCAATGTATTCTAAATATATTTGGGTAACATTGCGGATTTTAATTTAAAGTTAATTTTTGAAATGCTTTTATGTTTGGGTGCTAAAAATATTTTACATACAAACATAAAAATATTTTTAAAAAATTAACTTATCAACAAATCCGCAAAATAATAATTAACTGTGTTCAGAATACATTGATAATATAGTGATATTTAATCCATAGTAATGTAAAATCGAGCGACAAAATTTAAAAACTAAATCAGATGGAGCATTTAAAGTGTTTTCAAAAACATTAAAATTTTGAAGTTTATTTTTCTTTAATAATTACAGTTTTCGAGAAATTTTAATATTATTAATATTGCTACATTTCCATGCACACACACACACACACACACACACACACACACACATATATATATATATATAAACAAACTTTCACAACTATAAGACAATAATTTCAGATAATAATTTTGAATGTCCACCATCCCGTTAAAAGGCGAATAGCAGTTTGGTTATGGCTAGTATGTTTGTTTTATTGATGAAGTCCTAAGTTTTATTAGTGCTTATTTCTATATATCCAATATTCAATTTGATTTTGTATTTATTTATCTCTAATACTATTTTTACAAGTATTTTTACTATTTTATAGGGATGCTATACTAAGCTTTTCGTTGAGATGAAGCAAATGGTTCGAGTACAGGGATACCCAAGATAATTCCTAAACATTACGTCTATGGGGAAATTGCAGGTAAGTCGAGTTTAACGTCTTTAGACTGCACTAAAACAAATAACATTAATACATATTTTTTATATGCGTAAAAACATGTCTCATGCAGAATATGGTAGGCTATCATTCACTGTTCTTTTACAGGGCTACACAAAAGAACTAGATTATAATACGACAATAGTTGAAAATTGGTGGATCTGTATTTCTGTGCATGTACTATTAATATATGATTATGCTTAGGTGCACCATGTGGTATGTACATAATTTTCAAAAAATATATAGAGCTGCGAATATTTAAACGATAACATTCTTTTTTTATTGTTAGTGGAAGTGCTTTACTGTAATATTTTACCATGTCCAGGAAAGTTGATCAGGAATTGAAATGAATTCCTCATAGACGTATGATAAATAATGTATGTTTTTAAGCTAAATATCCATAGATTGTTTTTTGCACATTTATACGTTTTGAGGGTTCCTGATTACTGAAGTCAAGGTTTTTAACGTTTGATCTTTGTCTGTGTTTCTTAGAGTAAATTAAAAACAAATAATTTCAGGAGATCCAAAATTTGTATTTTCAAATTAATATAAGTTTGTTGCAGGAAAAGTTTGGTCAAAACGGATAAGTTTCAAGGAATGCTGCGTGTGAAAGTTGTCCGAATAATTTTAAGTGAACTTTTAATTTTAATAAAAGGTTTAAATTCTATATTAATGTAGGTGCAGCAATGAAACGGCGGGTTGAGGGAGGTGGTAGGTCCCCTCATACAGCAGTAATTATCATATAAAAATCTTCCGAAGCCTAATTTGAATTATTTCAACGTAACATTATTCGTTATCTTACTTCTTATTCTCAAACCTGTATTTATAGTATTAAATTTCAGGGTAAGAGAAAGTCGTATGAGTGACACACCAGATTATTTTTATATGCAAATATTCCTCTATATTACATTATTTATTATTAAGAGATTAGGTTTTCTTTCAAAGGGCTGAAAATTTATTGAATTTTGATACATTATTTTAAATAAATAAATTTAACTTTACGTATAAATATGTTGAAATATTAAAACAAAAATTATCGTTTTCAAATATGCAGTATAGAGAACATTTAATTAAATATTTAAAGAGGGGTTAAAAGGGATTTGACTTTCAACAAAAGCAATATAACTACTAAAGTACGGAGTTCTAACTCTAAAGAATAAAATAATAGGTCGCGAAAAATAAAAATATTTGTAAGAATACACCATAAATTGCAAAAATCTCGCAACTATTGTTTTCGGTCGAAGTACTTCATCAGGCGAACAAAGTGAGTATGAGTACAGTAAAAGTACATTGCCGCACTCGTGCAAATATTGTTCACTTAATGAAGGGCTGTGGTATTATTGTGATCCGAAACAATTCTTGCGAGTATCTTAGCAAAGATCTTGTTTATTTAGAAAATTGTTTATTCATTATTTTTTAACACCAGCATTTTGGACATTTATTGTTGCAAAAAAGCATATACTTCATAATTTACATTTTGTTTTGGATAAGTTGATTTTTGATTTCTCTTACCTATGTAAATAGTAGACACAGTATTGTTTTTAGGTCAAATTTTTGAAATCGAGTTTTTGCTATATTTACACGTTTTGAGGTCACCTGAATCCAAAAATCATGTTTTTAGCGGTTGGTCTCTCTCTGTGTGTGTCTGTTATCAGCATATCTCAAGAACAAATAATAGCAGAAAATCTAAACTTGGTATTCTAGTTGTGCATCATGTTGCGATGCTACACTATACTTTTCATTGAGATCAAGCAAACTGTTCGTGTACAGGGACACCCAAAAGAGTTCAAATACATTACGTCTATGAGGGAAATTGCACTTAATAATAGTTTAACATCTATAGACTTCACTAAAGCGAATGAAACATATATATATATATATTATATGAGTAAAAACATGTTTCAAGTAGAATACAGTATGGAAATAATTCATTGCTCGTTTACAGGGCTACACAAAAGATCTAGATTATGGTGTGACAATACTTGAAAATTGATGGAAGTGTATTTCAGGTTGTGCCGTATGGGATTAATATAGGATTATATTTATGTGCACCATGTGGTGTGCATAACCTTCAGAAGATATACAGGACTACCAATATTTAAGCCATAACATTCTTTTTTATTGTTAGAGAAAGTGCTTTACTATAATATTTTGCCATGTCCAGGAAAGCTGCTCAGGAATTAAAATAAATTCCTCAAAGCTATATGGTAAATAATGTATTGTTTTAAGCTAAATATTCATCGATTGGTTTTCTTGCATATTTATACGTTTTGAGACTTCCTGAATACCAAAGTCAAGTTTTATAGTTTGATCTTTGCCTGTGTCTGTTTCTGTTAGAGTAAGTCAAAAACAAATAATTTTACGCAATCCAAATGTTGTATTTTGAAGTCAATACGCTTGTTACTAGAAAAGTTTGTTCAAGATTGATAAGTTTCAAGGAATGATGCGTGTGAAAGTTGTCTGACTAATTTTAAGTGAACTTTTGAATTTAATAACAGATTTCAATTCAATATAAATGTAGTTTAAATAATGAAACGAGGGGGTGAGAGGGCGGTAGCCTCCTCACACAGAACTGTTTGTCAAATAAAGTTGTTCCAAAGTTCAATTTAAATTCTTTTAACATGGGTTTATATAACTCATTATTTTACCCCTTAATCTCCAATCTGTACTTATAGTATTAAATTTCAGGGTAAAATAAAGTTGTGTGAGTGACACACCAAATTCTTTTTAAACCAAATTAGACATGTATAAATTTTTTTCTGTTGATTCTTAAGTATCAATTTTTTACCCCACCTTCTCCTACTCAATGGAAATTCAGAAAAAAAAGTGGTCATACGTCTCTTATTTATATTATATCTAATTGTATTAAATTGTAACTACAATAATTTTAATCTGTGGCATCCCAAAAACACATTCGCAAAATTCTAATCCAAATTAATAATTAGCAGACCGTACGTTAATGAAGCTCCAATTGCCGTCAGAATAAATCCTTTCGAGATATTAAATAAACCCCATGCAGAAATATACACAATTTCTGTTTGTTCTACCCTTTTTAAGCATTCAAGCACTGATTGAGGAACTGAATCCCATTTCTTACACGCGAGCGTGTTAAGTTTATTTTGTGCCATTATCTTCATGTCAAACAATTCGTCTGATATTCGGGAACTAAACATCGCATACGATATTAAAATGAAAATTCCAGTTATGAAATAAACGCAAAAATTCATGAAACTTATACTGTAAATGGAAAATATTTGTCTGAATTCCACTCCCATATATATTGAAGTAAAAATACAATTGGATGAATGAAATATTATGAAAAGTGTCGTGGAGCTTAAAATTCGATAAAGTTTGAAAATAGTCTTGTGAATGCTGAAATAATGGTCAAGAGTAACGACGATTGGCTCTTCCTTTAAATTAAGCAGTTGAAATCGAAGAATTGTCTTGTAAATCTGTAACACTTCACTAAATTTGTAAAATATGAGGCATACAATGTAATTTAAAATTATCGGAAACAAAAAAAGCACGTTCTTGTCTATATTTATTAAAGTCAGGATGACTATTTTTAAAGGTCCATCTGGTATTTTCGTAAAAAATGTCCAGTATTTAAAGAAGGAATTACCGCTGGTATCAGAGACACAGAGAATAACTTGAAAAATAATAAATATAAATATCTGCGAGGCAATGAACAAGCATCTAATGCATTTGAAAGATTTCTGAGGTACATTATATCGCTTTCGATAGGTGAATAATTTTATTAATATTTTAAAAATAGTTTTTCTTTTTACGATTAGGGACCACCATATTACTAGCGGTATTGACTGTTGAGAAAAATAGTATACGAATCTTTTATAATGTCCTTGAATTACCAAATATAAATCAGCCAAAATAAAATGAATTATTGAAAGGCAGTATAATGAAGCTAGTACGATAGAAATGATTCGAATTCTTGTAATTGAAAATTTTCCTGGTTCATAAAGTCCAATTATCAGTAAAAAGTCGAGAAACGCTTGATCTCTCAAAACCATTTTCAATCGGCAGCTTATTCGAAACAATTAAATGCAGAAGAAACGTTACTTGTTTTGTAAACTTTAGTATTAAGATAAAAACACAAAGCAATTTCTATAGCAAAAATATCAGTATGGAGATTTTCAATACAATATTTACCACAAATTCTTCAATAAAATTTACAGAAATCGTATATTTTCATATTCTCTTGTTTCGAATTTATTAAAGGTCGAATTTGTTCGAATTTGTTGTCTACATTCTAAGAAAATCGACGTTGTTATGCAATGTTATTTAACAATACAATGATTGAAAACTTATGCATTAAAATTAGCTTTAATTTTAAAATGTTTTTAGTACTCCAGCATTAGATTTTGTTAAAAACTATTCATTAAAGGTACTGGTAACATTAAGCATTGATAACAGTCAAAAAATATATATATAGAAAATCTTGATATAATTATAATTTGAAAAGTATCATTTTGCATGAATAATTTCAGCAATAAATTTAAAATATTCACCTTTTCTCTTTTATAATATTTCTTTTATTCTCTGATAGAATTCAATAGTTTTTCTTTCTTTCCGAAAATACAAAGTACAAAGTGATCACTAGGAGAAAATCTTTAGTATATTCAATCGCAATTTAGCAAGCAGTTTCTTTTATTGAAACATTTTACAGCAATATATTTCAGCAATATATTTAAAATATTCACCTTTTCTCTTTTTTTAATATTTCTTTTATTCTCTGATAGAACTCAATAATTTTTTTTCCCGAAAATACAAAGTACAATGTGATCACTAGGAGAAAATCTTTAGTATATTCAATCACGATTTAGCAAGCAGTTTCTTTTATTGAAACATTTTTCAGCAATATATTTCAGCAATATATTTAAAATATTCACCTTTTCTCTTTTTTAATATTTCTTTTATTCTCTGACATAACTCAATAATTTTTTTTCCGAAAATACAAAGTACAAAATGATCACTAGGAGAAAATCTTTAGTATATTCAACACAATTTAGCAAGCAGTTTCTTTTATTGAAAAATTTTTCAGCAATATATTTAAAATATTCACCTTTTCTCTCTTATAATATTTCTTTTATTCTCTGATAGAACTCAATAATTTTTTTTTCCCGAGAATACAAAGTACAAAGTGATCACTAGGAGAAAATCTTTAGTATATTCAATCACAATTTAGCAAGCAGTTTCTTTTATTGAAAAATTTTATCCTTAAAACGTTTAAATTTTTAAGATTTATCAAAGTACATTTCTAGACATCTCTCCGTTTACAAAATGAAAATAAAGAGCAACTAATTTAGATATTTTATGAACTCTTCTGATACGGGCAGCTTCAGTTGTTGCTTTCTACATGAAGTTTCCATGTATTTTAAGAATCAGTTCAAACTTATTCAATATCATATACGTATAGTTTATATGCGGTTGAATAATTCATTTCTTTATTCACTAGAAGCTTTTAGTACGTGTATGAAAAATTTTTTTTCGAAAACGTAATATGGTATTTCTATGATTTTACATGATGTTGAGCATTGATTTTGATAAATATATTTTAAATAATTAATAAATAGGAATAATACACTATTCAACATGTAAAAATGCTGCGCAATTGTTAAATAATTTGCAGTCTGTAGTATTGCAAGGATTTGTTAAAATAAGTACTTTTTAGAATATATATATATATATATATATTATTAATATCGATATCGTCTGCTAATACATAGTTTTGTAATTTTTACTCATTGCACAATCACAAACATAGCAACCCGAAATGGCAACACAAACGGTTTTATTATAAAAAAATTATTTTTAATATAAGCGTGTACAGTTTTATTTCAAAAAGGGATTATAATATTGTCATGCAAGCGTTTTAATATAAATGTATAATTTTTTTTTACTAACGTCCTCACATTATCATGAATAATTTGTTTTATTATATTAAATATGAAAAATAATAATTTTTATAAAATTTGAAATTAAACCAATTTTTCTTTGAATTGACTGCTGAATATAATAAAAAGGGTTTTTTAAAAAAAATATATGGTTTTAATTTATAAAGTTTTAAAAGCAGCATTTTTTTTTTTTTTTTTTTTTTTTTTTTTTTAAATCACATTATTTCTTGAATGTCAGAGTTATGTTCAAATTAAAATAAAAAATTATATTTCTACATTCTCAATCATTTTGTGAAAGTCTAAACTCTATTTTCATATATATATATATATATATGTATATTTATGATCCTCAAAATGGAAGTTTATGCTCAAATTTGCCTTACTCTGTCATGTTAAGTAAATCGTAAATTTCAAATCACTTACGAATTTTTTAAATTGAAAAAATCATAGTCTGTGAATCCTAAATAATATTTCAAAGTGGTTTGACATCTTTACGATGAAAATATCCTCAAGATTGACGTTTATGTGAAATTTTGCTCTATTCTGCCATGTTATGAAATTGGTAAATTTCCAATAACTTACGAAATTTTTATATTGGAAAATTCATAGTCATTAATATTCCTGCCAGTATCCTAAATAATATTTCAAAAGTAGTCTGACATCTTTACGATGAAAATATCTCTCAAAATTGACGTTTATGTGAAATTTTGCCCTATACTGCCATGTTAAGAAATTTGTAAATTTCCAATAACTTGCGAAGTTTTCAAAGTAGCATATTTATAGTTACTGATGTTCATTCCGGCATCAAAACTGATATTTTAAAACTGGTCTGACATTTTTACAGTAAAAAGTTTCCATCTAATGCACGTTTAAGTGAATTTTTGTCCTATTCTCCCATGTTAAGAAAATCGTAAATTTCTAATAACTTACGAAGTTTTTTAATTAGAATGTTCCAAATAAATAGGGTTCTTGCCAGTATCGAAAGTAAAATTTTAAAACTGATCTGACCTCTCTGCGATTATTTGTTCATGAGATATCGTGTAAACAGACTAATGAACTGACCCACTAAGAGACACCTTACAGACAGACACCATACAAATTTTGTCATTTTCGGATTCCTCACACCTGAAAATGTATAAAAAAGTCAAAATACCGAGGTCGAAAATTTTCCCGATTACGTAAGTTCCCCATACGTATAGTATGATGGGGAACTAAAAAAAAAAAAAAATGCTCTTGTTTCGCCTCGTTTTCAGTTCTTATATTATTAAATATGTGCATTCACTTCTTATATTAGTTCCCCATCATACTATAGGTATGGGGAATTTAGGTAATCGTGAAAATTTTCGACCTCGGTTTTTTGACTTTTTTACACGTTTTCAGGGGATTTCGAAAATGACAAAATTTGTATGGTGTCTGTCTGTAGGATGTCTGTTAGTGTGTTAGTGTGTTAGTGTGTTAGTCCGATAGTCCGTTAGTTTGTTAGTCTGTGTACACGATATCTCAAGAACAAATTGTCGCAGAGAGGTCAGATCAGTTTTAAAATATTACTTTCGACACTGGCAAGAACCCTATTCATTTGCAACATTCGAATTAAGAAACTTCTGCAGTTATTCGAAATTTACGATTTTCTTAACATAAATGAAAATATGAAAACATGACAATAAAAATAAGAAACGTTACATTGGAAATTTTATAATTTCTTCATTAACAGTTCACTTTGTTTGGTATTTTGTAAAGGAGATTTAAGATTTAAACGCTTTGATCTCGTAGCTTAGGTATGTTCGTTTTAACGCTGAATCTATCATAAGATTGTTTATGCATCTATGAACATTTTTTTAAATGAAAATAAAAATGAAAAATATTTGAAGTTTTATAAACTTTTCTTCAAACGAATCATTTTATTTCATGTTCTTCAAACTATCTATTATAATTCTTCTCTAACTAAGTGAGCCTCATAAACAAAATGACTAATACTCGTAAAGTTTTCGGTTGCTAGGAAACATTAAAATTGTTTGTGAAAATAAATATTCCCTAAAAGCAAAATGATGTTTTAAACTTTTTTTAGTAAATAAGTTTTACTTTTTCCTGTAAAATTCCAGTTAAAACTTATTATTATTTTTAAAATCATAGAAAACATGAACAATACAGCATTCACAATATCTAAATTCTGCGCGAATCTTCATTATTTTGTAATTCCTGACAAGGTATGAATCATTCAAATCATTTATATCTGACAGTTGCACTTCAGAGAAAGAAAAAACAAAATAATATCAATATAGTCTAAATGTATATATGTTTGTAATTTTCATTCATTTGTAAGCCTCAATTAAAAAACTTTGTATGGCAGCAAAAGGAATTTGTTTTATTCTAGATATTTTCTTTTAAATACTTTTTTATTTCTGAACATACATCTATAAGGAAAGTATTGTAATCATGTCAAAAATCCGACTTTGAGATTTTGGTGTTTCTGCATGTTTTGAGGTCTCTTAAGTTCATATTTGCTATTTTTACGATGATGTATGTGTGTATGTATGTATGTGCGTAAGCATGATAACGTCTAAACGCTCTGTTCTAATGGGGTGAATGTGGTCGCGTAAGTTATAAAAGAAAAATTCTTTATCATCATCGTCTGTGGGCCCAAATTTTTTAAAGTGCGATAACGTCTAAACGTCTTATTTGATTGAACTGAAAATTTATACGCATACCATAGACCACAATTGCACAAAGTAGAGGTCTGCACGGGACGAAATTTTGAGGCACAAGCCCGGCTCGGCCCGTACGAAAGATTTGCTTACCAGCCCGGCGCAGTATGAAAGCTAAACTTTCCCCCTATGCCCGGCCCCCACAAAAAACGATAAAATCAGGCCCGATCTGGTCCGGCCCGATAAAAAAAAAAAAAAAAAAAAAAAAAAAAAAAAAAATGCATGCCTTTTTAACCGACTTCAAAAAAGAAGGAAGGTTCTGAATTCAAACCGTATGTTTTTTTTATGTTTGTTAGCTCATAACTTTTGAACGGATGCTCCGACTTTGATACTTTTTGTTTTGTTGAAAAGGTCTTGGTCTGAAATAGGTCCCATTGTAATATCTTTACAATCTAAAGAAAATACAGGGTGCCCAAAAAAGTCAGTCCCAACTCTTTTAACTGCTAAACGGCTGCAGCTATAGTGATAAAAATGGTATGCAAAGTGGCCATGCAGTACAATGTTAAACCGCTTGCTGTGCCACCTGGTAGAAAATAGCGGAGTTTGTGCTCCTATCTCGAAAACGTTTCTAGCGAAAAAAGTGAATTACAAAGTTAAAGAGTATGATAGATTTAGTACAAAAAGATAGTTTAGACATTCATGCTAGCGTTCCTATCTCGGAAACGGTTCAAGAAAGGGGGAAAATGAATTATAAAATTGCAGAGCATCATCGATTAAGTACAAAAAGATAGTTTAGACATTAATGCTAAAAACAGAACGCTTAAAACGTGCATTTGTTTGTTCATAATTTCCTATTTTGTGCACACTTGAACGACATTGCACATGTTGTAGCGTAGCGGGTGACATTTTTGCTATGTAAAATTCAAAGTATAGTTATTGTAAGCGGTCACATCGATTAGCGCATAAACGTTTTAAACCGACTTCATAAAGGAAGAGGTTCTCAATACAAACCATGTTTCTCATTGTTGTTGTTGTTGATGAAATTTGTTAGCTTATAACTTCGTAAAAGATGATTTAATTTTAATACTTTTTTTGTTGTCGTAATGATCTTGGACTGAAATAGGTTTCATTATGATTTCATTAAGATATAAACAAATTACAGGCTAGTCACAAAAGTCTGTTCTCAGTCTAATTGCTGATTGCATGCAGCTACACTGGTAAAAGCAGTATGTAAGTATCGATGTTCAAACTTCTGTCCGTCAGCGGCAATGCATATTTTGCTCTTTGTTTGAACTTTACGCTGCGCAATTTCCAGCACAGCGGGTGACACGTATTCACTGTAAAGTTCAATATATATGCCTAACAGAATTTTTGGTTAAGAATACAGCGTATCCGTTCTTTACATTTCTAAAGACTTTTTAATTTAACGTATGTTCATTCAATAGCTAGTTTTTTGCTCATATCCGATAAAGGCAAGAAAAGTGACACAACTTGAAAATGTTGCATTTGAGAAAAATCAACTTAAAAATAACTTGACTAGAATAAAATTGGCACAACTGTCTCTCGAGTGGATAACTTTCTAGATGGAAATGTAACTTTTTTGTTCACATTGGGTGCATTTCATGTATTTTTCAGTGACATAAACCATTTTTTGAGTTATGTCACTTTTCTTGGAAGTTGTGATTTGTGAAACTGCCGTCAAACGTCTTCTGATATTCTGCTATATGAATAAGTTTTCACTGAAAAGAGGAAAATAAAATCTTTTTGTAAAAAAAATAGAACCGACTCCAAAAAGGAACTACTATCAATTAAAAAAAAAAAATTATATGAAATGAAACTGGAAATTGCGCCTAAAAGTATAAAGTAATTTTGTTCGCCAAACAACCTATAACACTACAATTAATCATAACTTTTGAAGTCGGCGCAAAATTAAATAAAAATTGATGCCTTTTTTCAATACAAAAATAAAATCCTATTCAAAATACACATCTCATAGTATCACCTGCAAAACGCATCCGAAAACTACTTTCTTCAAGAAAACAAATAAGATTTCGTGAGCAGCAAAAGTTGGCGAAGATGCTGGTATCTAACGTCCTTGGTGAAAAAAAAATCGCAAAATTATCTGGCAAACATATTTAATTTCTTTGGGATATCATGAGTAATTTGATAAGGTATATTAAGAGAGTAATCAAGAATATGAAACAATACTTCGCGCAATATATATTATGAAAATATTCATCTTGCGTGTATAAATTTTGTATTACGTTTTGATCGCCAAATCCAAAAACCACCAAGGTTGATAGTTATCAAAGTCATACCAAATTTTCAAAGGAAACTCTAACTTCGTAGAAACATAAATACCGCATTGTGAAGAATGTTCACTGTTCTATGTAGATGCTACTAATGGACCAATTGTATACAGTGATAAAATAATAAAGGAAATATAAAAATGGATCATTCGAGACAACAGCATTTGTTGCTACCGATCTAAAAATAAACCTTTAAAAACTAATTAAATTTTATTTAATTTTTTGCCGATTTCAAAAGTTATGATTAATTGTAGTTTTATAGGTTGTTTGGCGAACAAAATTACTTTATACTTTTAGGCACAATTTACAGTTTCATTTCATATATATATATATATATATATATATATATATATATATTAATTGATAATATTTCCTTTTTGGAGTCGGTTCTATTTTTTTACAAAAAGATTTTATTATGAAAAAGTTTTTTAGTATGTGTTTTGCAGATGTTTTATGTAGCCATTAAATAGAATGTTCTTTAACAAAACTATTAATGTTTTACAAGACAATTATATATTAACAGAAATTCATTATTACAGACGTACAGAAGGCAAAAAGACAGAAAGAATGTCAAATCGAAAATATTAGATAATAATAATGATAAAATGATAATATAATGAATGATAAAATGATAATATAATTAGGAAATCAAATAATATAGGAAGGTATTAAAAATGGTAAATACTGCTAAAATTGCACTTTCAACCATGCCGTAATATATCCGAATCCTTTCATGTGATCCGTTAAAGAAAACTTTAATGCTAATATAACCATTTTTAAAAGAAAAGATGCTTTTGCACGTGCTAAAAAGGAAGCTAATTTGCACAGGCAAGTAGAGGAAAAGTTAAACCGGATAGAATTTTATATCATTCATGCTACCTAGACTCTACAGACCATAGGACACAAAGTCTTATAGGCATTAACGTATCTAATTTCTTTTGTTTGTACGTACATGTGTGCAAATTAGTACTGACATGCATACTATTTTGAACTGGAATCCATCTAATATTACTTTAGCTAAAACATATCAGTTTCGAGACATGCTAAAAATATTTGTGGAAAATCAGATCGCGAATAGACAGACTGACATACAATTAAGTTGAAGTTATAAACATTTTCTAACAAAATAAAATTTTATATGACATACTAGCCTATAAAATTATGCCAAATGAATGACTGAAGAAATATTTTATCGTTTTGATTTTCCGTTTATTATCGAGGAAAGTAGAAAACATCCGAGTGGACACTGTCCGGAAAAAATTTCTTCCAGGTCCGGCACGAGGCTGAAAAAAAAATAAATAAATAAACCTGAGCTCTGCCCGAGAGAAAATTAAAATATTCAGCTGAAACACGGCTCGGGCCCGTGCACGAAGTGCATAGATTTTCGTGCATAGACCTCTAGCACGAAGTGCATAGATTTTCGTTAATCTAGCAGTTTCATTAATCTAGCAGTAGTTTAGTTCATTTACAGGGACAGAACGAAAAATTATTTATCATTATGCCCTATAGGCTCAAATTCTTTAAAGTGCGATAGCGTCTAAACTCCATGTTCGATTGAGCTGAAAATTCATATACATATTATAGATCACTGTCACACTAATTGTATGAATTTTAGACAATGTAGCAATTACAGTTTCTTTAGAGGGATACAAAGAAAAATTCATCATCGTTGTGGCTTGGGGGATCAAATTATTAAAATGCCATAGCGTCTAAACGCCTCATCCGGTTGAGCTGAAAATTTATATACATGTTACAGGTCACCGTCGCATGAACTGCATTGATTTTGGTGAGTCTAGCACTTACATATTTTTACAGGGATACAATGAAAATTTCTTTATCATTATGACCTATGGGGTGAAATCATTTGAAAGGCAATAGCGTTAATTTAAACAATATACTCTATAGAGAAAACACTCAAATACCCTATTATAATTTTGTCTTTTGTTTATTTAACGAATTGTTTTACTTTAATTTAATTATACAACTGTTAGTTATTTAATGTTCAGAAAATCGAGTGGAGTTACTCTAGATTTTTTTTATGTAGCACTAAAAAGTCATTATATTGCTGTGCTGGTCTTCGAATATAATATGTGATTCTACAACTATTGTATATTAGTTCCCCATCATACTATAGGTATGGGGAACTTAGGTAATCGTGAAAATTTTCGACCTCGGTTTTTTTAATTTTTTATACGTTTTCAGGTGTGAGGAATCCAAATATGACAAAATTAGTATGGTGTCCTTCTGTTGGGTGTCTGTTAGTTTGTTAGTCCATTAGTCCATTAGTGTGTTAGTGTGTTAGTCCGTTAGTTTGTTTGTCTGTTTACACGATATCTCACGAATAAATGATCACAGAGAGCTCAGACCAGTTTTAAAATATTATTTATGACACTGGCAATAACCCTATTTATTTGTAACATTCTAATTAAAAAACTTCAGAAGTTATTCGTAATTTATGATTTTCTTAACATGGGAAAATTGGACAAAATTTCACTTAAACGTGCATGAAAAGAAATATTTTTATCGTGAAGATGCAAGAACAGCTCTTAAATATCAGTTTTGATGCCGGGATGAACATCATTAACTATAAACATGCGACTTTGAAAAATTCGCAAGGCAGAAAAATTCATGCTTTCTCTTAACTCTTCATTGGCCGATTGTATCATATAGCAAAAATTGGGTTTACTCGGAAATGCAAATAGCGATTTTACAAAATGTTTGTAGTTAAGTGGTTTTCGTGGTGCTTGGATTAACCCTCATCTTCAGAAAAAATTGCTTTCGCTATAAACCCCTTACTGGTCAATGGCAACATATGGCAGAAATTGGGTTTACTCGGAAATGGTTATAGGGATTTTGATGAAAGTTTGGAATTAAGTGCTTTTGGGGGTGCTTAAACGATTGGAATTGTCTTCAACGTCAGAAAAATTTACTTTCACAGTTAAACCTTTAAAGGCCAATTGCAACGTATGGCAGAAATTAGGTTTACTAGGAAATGTAAAAAGCGATTTTGATGAAAGTTTGGAGTTAGAGATTTTTGATGAGAAAAAACGATTGGATCTCATCTTCAGATAAATTCGCGTTCACAGTTAACCCTTTATCGGCCAATTGCAAAACATAGAAAAAATCGGGTTTACTCAGAAATGGATATAGCGATTTTGTTGAAAGTTTGGGATTAAGTGTTTTCGGGGAGGTGCTAAAATGATTGGACTTACCCTCATCTTTTGAAACAATTGCGTTCTCAGCTAACCCTTTATCGGCCAATTTCAACATATGGCCGAAATTGGGTTTACTCAGAAACCGATATAGAGATTTTGGATAGAAGTTTAGGGGTACATAAACGATTGGAAATATTTTCATCTTCAGTTCGCTGTTAAACCTTTAAAGACCAATCGCAACGTATGGCTGAAATATGGTTTACATGAAATTGGACATAGCGATTTTGATGAAAGTTTAAAGTTAGGGATTTTTTGGAGAGAAAAAGCGATTGGAAATATCCTCTTCTTCAGAGAAATCTCGTTCGCTGTTAACACTTTATCAGCCCATTGCAACATATGGTAGAAATTTACTTCAAAATGTGTATAGTGATTTAAAAAAATAATTGGAGTTAAGAATTTTTCGGGGTGTTAAAGCGTTTGAACTTATCCTCATCTTCAGAAAAATTCGCGTTCACAGTTAACCCTTTATCGGATGATTGCAACATATGGCAGAAATTGGGTTTACTTAGAAATGGTTATAGGAATTTTGATCAAAGTTTGGGGTTAAAAGCTTTTTGGGGTGCTTAAACGATTGGACGTACTATCATCTTCAGAAAAATTCGCATTTGCAGCTAAACCTTTATCGGCCAGGTGCAATATATGGCAGAAATTGGAAAATTTGGGTTTATGTTACTGAGAAATGCGCATAAAATGTCCCCAATGAGCGCGGAAAATGTGCATCTATAACTCTCAAAATTCATCCACCTGAGAGGGATTCATGTTAGTTTTATTATAGCCAAGTTCATTCTTTATACTATCTTTAAGTTGATTCTTCTCAAATACTGCATTTTTAAGTTGTGTCATTTTTGTTGCCGGAATGCGATATGCCAATTTCATTTTAATAGTTTTTAACAATAATTAAAGTGTGTGGAAACAAATACGTGATGGGGAACTGCGCGGAGTTCACCTATGACAACTAGTTTATCCATACTTTCATAATCAACTTTCTTTATTCCAAAGGATTAAATTTGAAAAAATATAAATATATGCAAATAATTTTACATTTAATAAAATAGCATAATACGACAAAGAAAAAGTAAAAAAATCCTGTAAAATATAATATTTAAGGGAGAAAAACAATTCCTATAAAATTATTTTAGTAAATTATTTTTGAAGAAAATATAACTTTTTATTCTGTTTGAAATAATATTCTTAAAAGCAAACAGGGATTGCTTACTTATTTTACTATTATTATTTTTTTTTTAACTCTAAATTATACAACAAATATATGTCTATTTTATGAATACACGTAATGATTTTCGAATTCAAAGGGAATTTTTTCACCCTATAATTTAGCACAAATACACACACTTATATGTGATTTTGTGTTTTAAAATATTTGATATTTTAAAATTACCTGTCCTATGTTCCATATCAATTTTTAAATAGCTTTTTTAAAAGCTTTCACTCTCACTACAATAATACATTTTTAATATCTCATGTTCAAAAACATAACAATGGTTCTTTACTGGAAATTGAAATTAATGTATACGAATACTATAATTTCTTAATTTTATCCAATACCAAACAGAATAACAAAAGATGTAATGTAGGCTAGAGAGAAAATTACTCACCACAAATCAAGAAATATCCAAATATTTAACAAAAGACAGCTTTTTGTTATAAAATATAATTCTTTTCAGTAACCAGATGTAATATCACAAGAAATTAAAAAAAAATCGATGTTCATGAATAAATAAATTAAAAAAACATAACTTTGTTGTGTGAAAAAAAATGTTTTCGTAAATAAACTGTATGCTTCCAAGCAACGAACAAATAGCTTTATATATATAAGTTATTTAACTTGCTAAATCAAATCAGTTCCTGTTGATTTTTTAAATGTACATGAATCTCATATACAAAACGTCAAGTTGTACCATTTGATGGAGAAGAGAATATAAATCTTGAATTAAATAATTTTATTTCATCCTTCTATCAGAAGATAATTGTGGATTTAAATATTATAACAGCTGATAAAACTAAGAGAAAATAACTTATACATTATCAAATCCCTTGTCGATCAAAATACCATAATTCATTGTTGCCAAGTCTCTCGATTTTGACGCGAGATTTCATATCAGAAATATTTTAAAGTAGATTTTATTTTATTTACTTGAAGAAAAACGATCGATTTCTCTTAAAAAAAAAATAGTGGTGATAAACTTGATGTTAAAATGTAAATTGATGGGAAGTAAAATTAATGCTTAAAGAAGAAAATTTTACATATTATCAAAACACTTTAATCAAAGAGATTGGTTGATAAATGGTTATTGAAATAGTCACTGCTTTGCTACAGATATAGAGCAAAAATACTTAGTACTGATGAATAAAAGCAATATGATAAAAAGAAAATTTTTAATGCGTTTTACTTATGAAAATTAATGCAAAAAAATTGACTGTCATACTAATTAATGATTATAAAAATTGCTTATTTTTAAGGAACACTTAAAGAAATATTCATTATTATTTTACAACAAAGTTTATTGATGTGTTAAAATAACGATTTTTAAATTATTAAAAAAAAAAAAAAAAAAAAAAAAAAAATCAATTAATAAAAGAAAAGGAACTATCCAAACAAATATCATATAAAATACTTTGTTTAATGAAAAAGGATTCGTTTTGATTTTAGATTCCAGGATATGGATAATATTTTTAGTTTCCTAAAAGAATTAGATGTTTATGAATGCATTTCAAAACGCCTATGAATTGATTTTCGAAAACAAATTAAGAAGAAAGAAGTAAAAAGACGACAAAGGTATATATAATAGGAAATTTTTTTCAGATAGTGTACTCATGAATTTAGGTTCAGGAAATTAGAAAATCGGAAATACAATTGAAGAAGCTGACATTTAAAAATGGTGTTAAAAGATGAGGAGTTACTAAATTTGTCACTCATAATTGGAATTTATGGCTTAAAAGAGCCAACTGCTTTACAAATTAGATGCTTTTCACTATGTATAATTATTTTATTTTGTCTTGGAATATTTCATTTCATTTTAGCGGCCATGTGTTCGATTATTCAAGGCGAGTATATCGAAGGCGCATCCTACATTTTTCAAACTATATTTTCATTACTATTTTGGCGTTTCTTAATAATTAAAAAAAAAAAAAATCTTTAAAATACTTCTAAAGTTATTCAGTTATCGAAAGAAATACAACGTAACGCGAAAATCTTTAAAGTTTGTTAAAATCTTGTTTTTTGCAGTACTGGTTATTATCTTTCTTATTTCTCAGGTCGGTCTCTGCGTTTCCGATACAGACAACAATTATATCGTAAATTTCTGGGTATTGAACCTAGAAATGCCGGAAGGAATTGGTAGAATAATGGTCTTGATTTTGATAAATATAGATAAGTACATGTATCTTTTATTTACGACATTTTAAACTTCTTTTCTATGTATTATATTTTACAAATTTACCGACGTTTTACAGACTTATAATACATATCTGCAGTTTCAATTGCGTAATTCAAATAAACAAGAAATCATGGTTACCCTGGATAATTTTTTTAATATTCATAAAACTATTTTCAAACTCTATCAAGCTTTAAGCTACACAACATTTTTTTTAACAGTATAGTCCTCAAATTGTATTTTTAATTCAATTCTTGTGGCAATAAAATATCCACAACTTATACTTCAAGACTTTCTTAATTTCATAGATTATTTTGTCTAATTTACAACAGCTCTTTTTATTTTGATGTCATATGCAATACTTATTTCAATGGTAGACGGCAAATTATTTGATATAAAAATTACTATTCAAAATAAACTTGATGAACTGACATGTATGAAGCAGAATTTCTTTCCTCCATCATTAATTGAAGGCTTAAAAAGAATAGAACAAAAAGAAGTTGTTTCTATGTCAGCTTGCGGTTTATTTTTCGTACGGCGAGGGTTTATTCTTACGGCAATAGGAGCAGCATTAACCTATAGTCTTCTAATTTTAAATTTGCTTTAGAGTTTCGAACATCATACTTTGAAGTTTCACAGTTTAAAATTATTTTTAGTACAGTTTATTCAAATCTGAGAATTCCTTAATGATGTAACATTCCAAAGGGAAGTTTGGAATTTGTAAGAAAAGTTTTAAAATGTAAGAATGTTTAATGCCGTTATCTTAGTGATTTATTTTGACTGATGTCTATTTAAACTTAATTCATGTGCTACTTATAAGATATTTTAATAGTCTTACAAATATTTTGTACAGGTATCACATTTTAAAATTATTTTTATTAGAATTTATTAGAATTTGAAATTATCAAAGGAGATAGCACATAAAGAGATGATCTGGAGTTTTGATGATTTCCGTGAATGTTCTGAAAAGGAAAAAGTTAAATCATGGTTGTAAACTGTTTTGGTGTTTTACTAATGATATTTTTCAATACAGTTAATGGTAGATAATATATAAGGAGTGCTACTAAATTTTATTTTAATACATTTTCCTGGAAAATCGGAAGATTTGACATGTGTGGCTAAATACATCGCGAGGTTACACATTGATAGCTTCTGTAACTGCGTTTTCTTATCGTCTGCTAATTATGAATTCGCTTTCAAAAATTATTGATTATTCTTATAAAATTATATTATTATGGATTCTTTAGATTAGAGATTATATTATTATGAACTGTTCATTATACAGTATCAATATAGTAATTTTTAATGGTCTGAGATTATCTTTAAAATATCGCTTGTAAAACAGATGCTGTCAATCAGAGTTGCCACAGATTTTTTCATGCCATTATTTCCGGAAACTTATCTCTACCTTCTGTTATCAGTGAATTTTCATAAATTAGGAAGATATTTTTGTAAAAAATTATTGGTATCAAAAAATCCGAAGATTAACAACTCTGATTCAATTTTCAATGATTGATTTTTTTATATTCGAAAATAGAATATAGTTAAATTGATTAATTACCCTGATGATTTTTTTTCTGGTGGATTCGGGAACCTTTTTGAACTATGAACATCCAGTTAATTTTGTGATTTTACGGATGTTTCTCATTCATATCACAGCTCAAAATTATTATTATATTTTACAAGAATGATGTTATAGAATTAAGACTGCATATAAACCAGTGGTAAAGATTTTCCCTCTCAAGACGGAACACTGACACCAGTACATTTTTTCAATAATTTCTATCATATTCAATCGCAGTAAATTACTGTACAAATGTGACAGAAATTACTGATAAAAAATATTGGTGTAACAGTTTCAGAAACTCTTGCAACCTTTCGTAAACAGATTATATCAATGCGTTGTGTGAAATTTTAATAAAGATTTAATGCATTTATTCTAACCAGGAAACCTTCTGAATAGTGTAATAATATAAATCAATTAAATCATTTTCATTCGAGAGGGCATAATCTAACGTGGTTTTCGACGCGTAATCTATATGCCCTCGTGTGCGCTTTTTCGATAAATCTATAGTTAGTTAGGGTAAAAATGTAGTGACAGGAAAGAAGTGGGATGAGTCCCGATAAAACCTGTCACAACAATGACTTTTATCAATTTATAGATTCTACATTAGCGAATTTTTAGACATTATGTCTCGATAGAGTATATCTAAAAGTTAAATGGGCAACTGATTTATACATCAAACAACAGGATTGTCCAATCTCTTCCGATTATTACTTGCTTTGGATTTCATTCTTTATTTCAGTTAGACGAGATTGCACCGATTATGCGAACTTTCAGAATTTATAACTCGGAAACGAGCTGACGAGGAAATTGTTTTATGCGTCAAAAATCATGTTTATATATGCTCTATCGATTAATGCTTGTTTGGATTTTTTTTTATGATTAGAGTTTGGGTCAAATTCCTTTTAAGGATGTGTTTTGAGTACAACTCGAACTGTATTATGTTTTCCTGTTAATCATCGATTTTCATCACAGTTTTATGTTTCTGTATATCATTAGTCAATGGATTAATCAAAATGTATATTTTTTTTTATCCTTTAATGAAATTCATGATTTTATTTTTAGTCTATGTCTTATGCTTATCACAGCTTGAAATTATTGTTATTGCAATTTATTATAATCTAAATGAGATCACTTGTAACGATATGCTTTGAATTTCTGAATAAACGCTATGGATATTTTGAAGAAACATATTTGTTTTACATTTATTATGAAGATTTATTTTTAAAACATCTTGATCGGTAATGGCTCATGGTTTGGTATTTAACGTATTATCACTGGGGTATTTTCCTATTTTGAAACGTAAACCCCACCCTTTGGCTTTCATTTACAGTCCCTGGCCAAATTATTAGACGCACTATAGTTTTTTAATAATTACATGTTTTGCAGCTCAGAGAATGTTTTCCAAATGAATAACCATTCATTTTTATGCAAGATGGAGCTCCCTGCCACACAGAACGGCCTGTTAAAGATTGTTTGGTAGTGCCAAAAATCCCTCTGTTGGATTGGCCGGGTAATAGCCCAGATATGAAACCTACTGAAAACGTGAGGTAGCTGATGACGAGAGAACTTTCTAAACGTGTGATCATAAACAAAACGCAACTCTTAGAAAAGGTCATTCATGTGTGGAATCACCATCCTCAGATGCATAATTGAAGCTCTCATAGCGGCTAAAGGTGGCTCAACAAAATATTAACATTTAATTGCATTAATTTCAAATTTTTTCAAGAGTTAATAAATACATATTTTTTCTATAACTATGGTATTTTATTTGTGTTAAAAAACAGGTAATAAGGTGGATAATAAAAAAAATAAATACATTGTATCTAGTAAAAACAATAAAGCTCTATAGTATCACCTGATAATTAAGGTTTTACATAGAATCTTACAGTGCGTCTAATAATTTGGCCAGGGACTGTATAACGTTACATTATTACAAAACTGATTTTACGCATTCCCATCCTTTATAATGAATGAGTGCCAAAATTTAGAACTAGGGACAATAATTTTCGACGTACGTATAAATGTTGGTAGATCTTATCATATATGCGTCGGAAATATTATGCGAAATGATAATGATAAGGTATCTATAAAGATGTACCTTTGTCTCTGGGATCTTACGTCAGAGTGTCAGAATCTGTGTTGAATATGTGTAACATATAAAATATCGTTTTGGTGACAGATTTTTGGCACCAAATCTGCAAATTATTCTCGTATCACCAAAAGTACCCTTATTTCGGAAACTTTCGAGTCAAAAACGTTCCGTTTCTCGGGCAGCACTTTAGCTATATGATTGAAGACATCTTTTGTGTATCAACTGGGCAATTGTGCGTATGCTGGTAAATTACTGAAAAGACCTTATTAAATAAATAACACTGTCAACTTAATGTCTGCATGAGAAGTAGGCGAGAACTTAATCTCTGGTACTATACCAAAAGGATATTGATAGATAACTAGATTATTTGTGCAGAGTAAAAGATATTCTCTTACTCGATAAAGCTAGTGAAATGATCATTCCAGTGATTATTTTAACACTTACGCGACCGCTGACGTAGATTCACGTCTTTTGAAAATCTGTAACTCCGCCAGTGGGCGTTTCTTTCATAGTTTGTATGTTATTTTTTCCTTAACCGTTTGTATCTCAAATTATTTTATTTTTGGAAAAATAGTTTGAAACTTTTTTATTATATTTCTTTTTGCATGAGAATCATCTCATATTAAATTTAGCTTAAACTATAGGGAAAGCTTAAACTATAGTCCCAATGAAATCCTGTAGTAAATTTAGGCTATATTGAGGAATTTTTTGATGGGACTTTAAAGTCCCGGTGGGATACAAAGGATTACGAATATACCCAATATTCATATTTGTACAATGAATATACTATGAATACAAATACTTTGATTAGAAAGAGTAAAATAATTATGTATTTCCATTTGTAATATAAATGTGATTACAGAAAATTTTGTAACTTGGGAGAACAACGCCAACAGGCGGATCTTATTGTCTAAAAGACAAAAGCATGCGGTCGTGAAAGTGTTAATAATCTCATTTCCATACTTCAAGTTAAACAATAATACCTCCATCTTTATATTCGTCTTAAATAATACGTTTAAATAATACTTTCTTTAGGCATACAGCAGCTGTGCTTATTAACATTTTCTTGAATGTATTATTCTTAACAACCTATTATTCTTGGGGAAATAACAGACTAAATTTTAATAGCAGAGCTGCCAACCTAATCCGGCAAATTGTTAGTAACGTTCCTTTTTCTACACCAGTCATTTCTTAGAGTTTTTTCCTTCTTAATTCATCACAAATATATTTAAAGAAAATTACTTTAAAAATTAAGTGGTGTAGGAAAAGGGGAGGTACTAACAATTTCGGATTAGGTTGGCAGCTCTGTAATAGGGAGGTGAGCAATCAATCGGGGATAAATAATATCACTGAGATATCAATTTAACCATCAGATATTAACTTAGAAATGACTATTTGATGTTGATTATTTTTCATTGCACAATGTAATCTTTTTGAAGGTAAGAGTTCATAAAGATCCGTTTGTTTTCTCTAAATATATGGACAGAGGAAGAATGAAGGGGTCGCTTGATTTTAATTCGCTTGATTTTAATTAATACTCTTCTATATTTGCCTACTGGGATGCTTATATTTACATTTGAAATTGCTGATGGTAGCTGTGATTGGAGTTACGTAATAGCGAGTGTCGTATTTGAATGTGCTCTGGAACCCTTTTCTGTGAAGTTTTTGTGTATCTATCAAATTGAATTTGAATTAAGATTGCGAATTTATATTTCGGTTTTCAATTTTTTTTATGCTATTTTTAACTTCTTTATCCGATATTCTATATGATTTAATATGTGGAAATGGATTAAAATGATCTATTTGTGGTCCTATATGACGGTTAAGGAATTAGGAAAAAATAAAATGCAAAAAAATAAAAATAATAATAAATAAAATAAAATAATATTATAGCATATGATTTATACTTTAGTAATCTTTATTATAATAAGCAGAATCTATGTCATTGGATATAATTTGAGATATTCTATTTTCGCAAATGTGTACTCATTCGAGGCTAACGTTTTCCGTACACTATTTAATCTTTGACTACCACTGTTTCGTAACAGCATTTTCTGTCTCTTAAATCACAAAAAAAAAAAAAAAAAAAATGCGATTAGATAAATTAAAGAATAGTGTACAAGCGTGTTGTTATTCAAAAACATGAATCCTATACTGTAAAAAATAACTATTACCAGCTGCAAGAAACTCTCTGTGACTCCAATCACAGAGAGTTTCTTGCAACTGGTAATAGTTATTTTTTTACAGTTCACTGTGCACAAAACGTAATAAGTTATAAAGATAATAGTTTATTGGAAGCTATTACAAACGTTATGTGGAAAGAAGTATCCTATTACTGAAAAGTAACTGTTTATCTCATCTTATGTTGTCAAATCACCTTGGTAACTAAATCTAGTATAGGGGAGACTCGTGTACCTAGCGCCGCTTTTTTTCAATGCCCAAAAACAGAGCCCTTGACCAGATTAAAATTATCAAACTGATATGTACATATCTTTAGAACTAATTACTTCCAATTGGGATTAATATAAATACCTAAAATAATAAATTCCGACAAATAGAAGGTTTAAAAAAAAACTTCACTCGTGGCCCTAGGTAGAACACCCTCATTGTACCTGGGGCCATACCTCATTGTACCTAGGGCCATTCTCTTAAATTTAGATTTCACTTTGTAATGAATAGAAAATAAACATATAAGCATGTATTTTATAAAAGAAACAATATCAAGTAATATATTTATTTATCATATAATAAATATCATGTTGTTGCCTTAATTTAAAATACGAAACTTTTCACCCCTCCCCCCATTTGTGATATTCTAACAGAATTTTTTCCCCCCCCCCCTTCAATTTTTTTTCCAGGGGTGTCTCTTGGATTTCTAGATCTCTCTGGTTTTCGGTCACATCTTTTCTTGGATGTGGGAGGTTTTGCTTTAGGTAAAGGTTTGCTTAGGTTCGTACCTGTTAAAGCATAACACACGAAAAGATGTTAGATGTTGAAGGTTTCGAAATTTCAACAGGACACGAAACAGAGACATCCTATTCTATCATTGCTGGTTCACTTTCTTCCTGGAAAATCTTTTTTATTTTTATTTTTATTTTTATTATTTTTTAAATTTATGGAGGGGTCTTGTCTTTCAGTCACATTTGAACTTAAATATTCATCCTCAGTGAATGTGTTTTGATTTATTGGCTATATGCCGGATACACGAAAACTTGATTGAATGTTTACAGGAGTAAAGGCCAACGGATAGGACTTGCCAACACTTTCAGCAACGTCATATATAGTGATTGGTTTACCAGGGTTTGCCAGCATTCAATTACTATAGGCTGTACTGTGCTTCTTAACATTTTTCTCGACCGCTGACGTAGATTCACGCCATTCGAAAATATGAAACTCCAAGTGGGCGTTTCTTTTGCAATTTGTTTGTTATTTGTTTCTAAAAAATATATACAATATTCATATTTGTACAATCAGTATATTATGGATGCAAATACTTTGATTACAGACAGAGTATGATTATAATGCATATCCATTTGTAATATAAATGTGAATACGGAAAATTTTGTTTTGAAAAACTGTAACTTATGAGAAAAACGCCCACAGGCGGACTTTACTGTCAAAAAGACAAAAACATGCTGTCGTGAAAGTGTTAAAAGGTCCAAACACTCTGGCCCTATGTACAAGGCAGCGATGTGGCTCTAGGTACAAGTTTTGGTAACTTCATTCAAAATGCTTTCCACTAAAAGATCCGCATGCAGAGAGGACTAATTAAATATCTCATTTATTACTCAATATAACAAGCAAAATTATACACTAGAAATGAAAGAAAAATATTTGACTTGCCTTTGTAAAATAGCAAAAGAGATGAGCTGCAAAATTTTATTTCAAACCATGTAAATTCGTTTTCTACATGTAACTTGTCAAAACTCCCTCCTTAAAAGTTCCAAAGTAGTTGTAAAAGTAGCAATTGGTGTTGTTACTCGGCCAGTTGAGTATTAAAACTTAAAATTAAATATTATTCAAATAAAGTGGGGTGGCCCTAGGTACATGTTGGCCCTAGGTTCACGGGTCTCCCCTATACTTCTTAATAAATAAATACTGTATAGCTTTTTTGTTACTTTCCAAAATTAAAGCTTGTTTGTTTTTAAAGCCAATAGTTACAGAAGACAGCCCTCAAAAAGACTCTCATTTTTGTTTCCTTAATCTATAAAACGACAATTAATTCAAATAAGCAGTTTTTTTCCACATGCATGGATTTCTCGATGGTGATTCATTTTATGTAGCACGTAGGGCGTTCAAAAAGTAATTTATATTTGTTCCCCTACTGATGGCAGCATTGCTAAACAAGAGCGAAGCTTTCATAGACGAGAAGTAAGTCCACGGATTCCAAAAGGTAGCAATTACATTCTAATAATTGCGAGCGTTGCTGCGTAGTTTACGAAAAAAAAAAAAAAAATGACTCGTCTGTTGGAAACGCCGTGGTTTACGGAAGTTTTTGTAGGCTAAATGGTTTAAGAGTACGAAGATTCATCGTGAAATGTTGGACAGCGTCTGGGCCACATACCATTTACTTTCAGTTATTGTGAATTACTAAAAACAGTTGGAAGACGGCCTTTCAAACTTAACCGATGTGAAAGCAAAGAAGGCCAACATCACATCAGACATGATGCAGTGGGTGGAAGACATTCTCAGCAATCGCAGACTAAGAATCACACACATTGCACAAGATTTGTGAATATCTGTTGGCAGTGCTTATTCCATTGTCTCTTACTAGTCTGGTTACAAGTTGGTTCCAGAGGGAATGTGCGAATTTCTGTCGTCAGGGCAATTTACGATTAGTGCAGACGTCTGACAAATACCTGCGGTGGCTATGAGATTGTGTAGAGAAATATTGCTCTGTATGTGTATCATATTTATTATAATGCACTTCTCAATACAGGTTTTTTTTTTTTTTTTTTTTTTTTTTTTTTTTTTACCTACATTGTGTAGGTACTGTGTTTTTTATATACATAGTCTACTATACTATAATCTTTCAATGACTTAGTATAAATTTATGTAAATCTCAATTCATATATGTATTATATTTACCTGTAGATTTATCATTGATTTTTATAATTAAAAATATATTTTAGAAATAGAACAGTGTTTGGAAAAATGTTTATTTTTATTTATCTTATCTCTACATGTAATTATAAAAATCTCTATGTACGTGTGTTTGCCGCATACCATAGCTGCCAATATTTTAATTTATTCCGGAGTACTTTTAGCCCCGCCTTTATTTCGCACCCCGCCTTTATTAAAAGAAAAACTTTTTCCAATATATAACTTTGATAAAATAAGCCAAAATGTCTTTAAAAAAATAAGTGGTACGAAATAAAGGCGGGGCTAAAAATACTCCGGAATAAATTTAAATATTGGCAGCTATGCGCATACCTACAAACATTCTAATTTATATTCCGTAAGATTGTTAAAACCCGCTCTTTTTCCACGCCACTTTATTTTTAAAGTAATTTCCTCCAAATGCAACAAACGCAATTACGGTTTAATAAGAAGAAAAAGGCTGTAAAAAAAAAAAAAAAAAAAAAAAAAAAAAAAAAGAGGCGGGTACTAACAATTTTATTATTATTATTATTATTTGAAATTGTATGTTTACTTAATTTTGTATTATTTTTGCTGTATGACTATCTTTAAGAGCCAATATATGTTTGCATGTTGAAAATGAACGTCAAAAAAGCTTTTTATTTGTCCATTTGGTGTCACATAAAAAAAGAAAGTATCTCGTTTGCGTTTGCTTACTTTTAATTATTGACAAAAAAAGAAGGTTGTTACAAGTTTTACAATCATATTTTACTTATTTTTGTGCGTTTCTGTATACTTGTCAGTGGAGTTGTAGTTCTCAAATAAATTGTCAGATTTCAATGTTTTTTTTTTTTTTTTTTTAATTTATTCTTAAATATTTGTTGCCTTAATATTATATTGTATGATGTTATATATTCGTTCGGATGTGATTATAATAAATAACTGAATCACATGTTATATTTTTGTCTTTTTCTTAATCCTCTTTCCTTTTGCCCACTCTTCCCTTTTACATACGTGGATAGAATTTTATTACTAAAAAAAACCTTATTTTAACTAATTGTTATTAAATAACTATAAGATAATAATAAAAATCAAAAGCAAGTAACCAGCTTCTATTACTTAAAAATGGTAGAATTTTTGGGTTTAATCTATGGAAAAACTATATGTCCCCTGATCTGAATGTTTTTATAAAATTTGTAGCAATCAAAATTGAAGTCATCAAAATTGACTACATAATTATATATATATATATATATATATATAAAAAAAAAGTAAAATAAAATAAAATAAAGTTCATTGTTCAAATTTATATTAAAAAAAAAAAAAAAAAGGAAAATTTTTTTTTTTTTTTAAAGAAAGCTTGCTATATATATATTAGGGCTGATGAAGCAGGTCTTAATATTATTCGATTGAGTTCAAACGATGGTAATGTCATTTTTATGTGAATTGGCAACTTTGGAAGCGTTACCGTTAACAAAATTCGGAGATCGATTTCTTGCGACCACTCTATTGTTTCATGTTTGTCCTTTAACCAGTGTTGCCAATTTTAGGGACATTTTTATTCAGTATCCATTATTATATTTTAATTGTAACGGTTGACTAATTTCTTCGAAGATTTAATCGACAATTATACATATGAAATATCACTCTTCAAAATTATTGCTGATTATCGAAAAATAAATCCCTAAATTTGGCAACATTGTCCTTAACACATTCGCGACTGCAAGTTTTTGTCTTTTTGACAGAACTTTTGACAGAACTTTTGACAGAACTTTTTGACAGACTTCTCCTATGGGCGTTATTTCCCAAGTTACAATATTTCAGAATAAAATTTTCTGTGTTCACATTTATATTACAAATGGATATACATTATAATTATATTCTTCTAATCAAAGTATTTGTATCCCTAGTATATTTGATTGTACAGATATGAATAATGGGTATATTCTTAAGAAATAAATAACATACAAATTGCGAAAGAAACGCCCACTGGCGTAGTTACAGATTTTCAAATGACGTGAATCAACGTCAGCGGTCGCAAAAGTGTTAACTATTTACAAAATAAGGTTACCGAATTTCTTAATTGGTAGTCCCATATTCGAGCACATGCGTAGATAGCAAGTGTATTTCATTATTATAATCGCAAAAAGGCACCAAGCACGCTTAGTGTTTTAGCGTACCCTGTAACTATGACATAACCAATAAAAAGTATACGAATGTTGATACATTGAATAAAGAGATTAAATAATGCTTACACTGCACACATTTCTGTAATTCAGTTCAATAACAAGGTAAAAAGAATATTTTGTGACTATTTTTAACGCCTTCTGGTATGCAATTCCGAAATGTCCTAAATCTGATGTTGAAACTTAATGTCATTACTTGCAATGAACAGCAAAATATAAACTGTTCATTTTAGCTTCTTTTTAGTTTCCCATCATACTATGGGTATGGGGGAACTTAGGTAATCGTGAAAAATTTCGACCTCGGTTTTTTGACTTTTTTATACGTTTTCAGGTGTGAGGAATCCGAAAATGACAAAATTTGTATGGTGTCTCTCTGTAGGGTGTCTGTTAGTGGGTCAGTCCGTTAGTGTGTCAGTCCGTTAGTGTGTTAGTGTGTTAGTCCGTTAGTTTGTTAGTCTGTTAACACGATATCTCCCGAACAAATGATCGCAGAGAGGTCAGATCAGTTTTAAAATATTACTTTCGATACTGGCAAGAACCCCATTCATTTGCAACATTCGAACTAAAAAACTTCGTAAGTTATGGGAAATTTACGATTTTCTTAACATGGGAGAATAGGACAAAAATTCACTTAAACGTGCATTAAATGGAAACTGTTTACTGTAAAAATGTCAAACCAGTTTTAAAATATCGGTTTTGATGCCGGAATGAACATCAGTAACTATAAATATGCAACTTTGAAAATTTCGCAAGTTATTGGAAATTTACGAATTTCTTAACATGGCAGTATAAGGCAAAATTTCGCATAAACGTCAATTTTGAGAGAGATTTTCATCGTAAAGATGTCAGGCTACTTTTGAAATATTATTTAGGACACTGGCATGAAAATTAATGACTATGAATTTTAGAATATTAAAATTTCGTAAGTTATTGGAAATTTACGAATTTCTTAACATGGCAGAATAGAGCAAAATCTCACATAAACGTCAATCTTGAGGGATATTTTCATCGTAAAGATGTCAAAACACTTTCGAAATATTATTTAGGATACTGGCATGAATATCATATACTATAATTTTTTCAATTTAAAAAATTCGTAAGTTATTTGGAATTTACGCTTTACTTAACATGTCAGAATATGGCAAAATTGAGCATAAACTTCCATTTTGAGAATCATAAATACATTAGACAACTTCAAAATTACATTTATGATATTTTTAGTTCCCCATCATACTATAGGTATGGGGAACTTAGGTAATCGTGAAAATTTTCGACTTCGGTTTTTTGACTTTTCTACACGTTTTCAGGTGTGAGGAATCCGAAAATGGCAAAATTTCTATGGTGTCTGTCTGTAGGGTGTCTGTTAGTGTGTCAGTCCGTTAGTGTGTCAGTGTGTTAGTCCGTTAGTTTGTTAGTCTGTTAACACGATATCTCACGAACAAATGATCACAGAGAGGTCAGATCAGTTTTAAAATATTACTTTCGATACTGGCAAGAACCCTATTCATTTGCAACATTCGAATTAAAAAACTTCGTAAGTTATTAGAAATTTACGATTTTCTTAACATGGGAGAATAGGATAAAAAATCACTTAAACGTGCATTTAATGGAAACTTTTTACTGTAAAAATGTCAGACAAGTTTTAAAATATCAGTTTTGATGCCGGAATGAACATCAGTAACTATAAATATGCTACTTTGGAAATTTCGCAAGTTATTGGAAATTTACGAATTTCTTAACATGACAGTATAGGGCAAAACTTCACATAAACGTCAATTTTGAGAGATATTTTCATCGTAAAGATGTCAGACTACTTTTGAAATATTATTCAGAACACTGGCATGAATATTAATGACTATGAATTTTCCAATATGAAAATTTTGTAAGTTATTGGAAAATTACGAATTTCTTAACATGGCAGCATAGAGCAAAATTTCACATAAACGTCAATCTTGAGGGATATTTTCATCGTAAAGATGTCAAACCACTTTCAAAATATTATATAGGATACTGGCATGAATATCATAGACTATGATTTTTACTATTTAAAAAATTCGTAAGTTATTTGGAATTTACGATTTACTTAACATGTCAGAATAAGGCAAAATTGAGCATAAATTTCCATTTTGAGGATCAAAAATACATTAGACAACTTCAAAAGTACATTTATGATATTTGTTTGAACATGATTGAATACAAATCTTCTAATAGGAAAATTTCGTAAATCATTCGTAATTTACGATTTTATCAACATAGCGAAATTGTAAATTTTTCATATAAATATGAATTTTAAGGATTATTGCATTGGAAATAGTAGCATGGAAACTAAACAACGTAATTGACCCTGATAAAATAAATTAATAGAGTAGAATAATATATATATATCGAAGTTACCGGTGGATAACCTATTAGGCGGGGATTTCAATCTGTCACTATATTAAGCTTTGGTCAAATTCATTTCTTTTAACATGATTATAATATGTCTCGCACTAGAAATTTATGAGAACATAAATATGATGGGGAACTGGGCAGAGTCCACCTATGCCAACTAGTTTTGAACATGATTGAATACAAATAGTCTAATAGGAAATTTTCGTAAATTATTCGTAATTTACGATTTTATCAGCATATCGAAATTGTAAATTTTTCATTTAAATATGAATTTTGAGGATTATTGCATTGGAAACAGTAGCATGAAAAATAAACAACGGAATCGACCCTGATAAAATAAATTAATAGATTAGAATGAGATAAATATATCGAAGTGAACGGTGGATAGCCTATTAGGCGGGGATTTCTTTCTGTCACTGTATCAAGCTTTGGTGATATTAATTTCTTTTAACATGATTATAATATGTCTCGCACTAGAAATTTATGAGAAACTAAATATGATGGGGAACTGAGCAGAGTCCACCTATGCCAACTAGTTTTTTTTTTGTTTTTTTTCATACCGTCTACATACTTCTCCTCTGTTTTTACATAAAAAATTTAGTCTTGTTTACTAAAACATTTATATATATATATATATATATATTAAGTAAAAACTAGCTAATTTTAATGACAATTTTAATATTTTAAATCAATATTTCTGAAAAAATTTCGGTATACAATGTTAGACAAATTATTTAGAAGTTTATAAAACTGTGCATTGAGAGAATTGTTTGAAATTATATTTTTACAAATAGTCACATTATAATTACATAATCGTTTATTTAGACATTACTAATTGTTGTTATCTGGTACCTGAACTAAAAAATATCTGAAGTGAGTCCACTCGATTTTTCGAACATTAAGTAATTCACGGTTCTTTGAATAAATTGAAGAGAAGCCGCTGTTGTTGTTGTCGTATGCCACTCGGAAATTCCGAGCCCCGTTAGTGGAACAAACCGGATTTGTTTTAAGGCATGAGGGGTGCGTCTTCCGTTATTTAGGAGCGCCTCATAGGTTGGAAGTACGACTTCAGCTGCAGAAGCTGGTGAAAGATGGCAGCACCAGCCAAACAACAGGAACTCGAATTTTGATCCGGATCAGAGAGAGTTAAACCCATGTTCCGGTACCCTCAGAGGTATAATTTATGATGGGAACTTGGAGGACTTTACGACCACGACGGAATTTAACGTGCACCAGTCGCCATTAGCGTACACGACGGTCTTCGGCCGGCTCGAGGACCGAACCCGCAATCTTTCGATCACGAACTCGTTGCTCTTACCGACCAGGCTACCGCGGCCTAAGAGAAGCCGCTAAATAAACAAATACAAGTACGATACGGTGTTTGAATATTATTCCCGAAGTCAGGGATGGAACACGGGCGCAGAATTCATACCGGAATCCGTTTAAGAAATTTCTCTACTTATAATATCGTTGATTTAAGAAGTAGAAAATTTTCTTACATCGATAGTGGTATGAATTCTGCGCCCGTGTTCCATCCCTGCGAAGTAGTCTTTAATTTAACGCAATTGCCCTTCAAGTAATTTGAACACATCGGTCACAATGATAAAAGATTATTCGTTGTGTTCATGTAAAAATTTGTTACTGTTAGATTCACCAAAATCCATTTAGTTTGTGTGATGGTGACCTATAACATTTTTCTGAATTTTAAGTTCAATCGAACAAGGCATTTTGATGCAACCAATCTTTAAAAAATTTCAATCGACCCCTGTGGCAGAAATTTATTATGCTTTATGCGACAAGCTTCATCAACACCAAAATCTTTCTGCAGGAATAGTTTGTGAAGTTAACATTTACGAATTCAAAATAAATTATTTTTAAACAGTAAATAATATTCAGTATAACCAATGTATTTAAATTTTAACTAGGCACAAATGCATAAATCGGCACAATTGCAAGATTTTTTTTTTTTTTTTATGAAAGGTGAAAATAAATCTATTGATCTTAATTGCTTCAGATTTTTTGTTCACATTAATATACAATATTGTTTATAAAATATTCAATGAATTCAAACCATAAAATGCAGCAACACATCAAAAGTAATCTGCAATTTTTTTAAGGCATTCAAATCGTGAAATGTCTAAATTAAACAAATGTTACAAATACTATTAAAATTTCATTACTTTTTTTTTATATTAAATATATATATTTAAATACACAAATGCACTTATTTCATAAGGTGCAAACCAAACAACATAAAACATAATACAGGACTCAAAATTAAAATACAACAAATTAAAAGTAAAAATTAATATAGAATACTGAATATCATAATGAAATATAAATAATTTACAACATTTATAGTTTTTGAGATTATTAGAAATATGCACGATAACATTCTAATACACAAGATTTATTTTTTGTATTATATACAAATAGCATAAAGATGTGTATATGAAATCTAAAAAATGTGATTCGACATTAAAGAATTCAGAATGTATGATTATACCATCATTTAAATACATAAAGTAAAACAGAATACAAGATCTAAGTAACACAATTATAGACAAAGCATAGTGGAATTATTTTCATAAAAATTGAGGCAAGTGAAATATTTAATTTTTAAGGAAATGTTGAAATCTGAAATGTAACAGATTTCATGGATAAAATCTATAATAGAAAATAATGATTACAGATGAATGAAATAAATAGAAATCAATTAAAAGTAATATTTGGTATTGATATCTATACGAATAAGTAAATAAAAATAAATAAACAAAAGCATTTGCTGTTTAATTAGTATTTATCCAAAACAACTACTATTAGATAAAATTCCTTTTGCTTACAAAAAAAAAAAAAAAAAAAAAAAATCAACAAAACCTTTGGTTTGATTATTATTCAAAATAACTATTTAATTTGCAATATTTCAATTAAAAAAATAAACATTTTTTTAAAAATTCAGATGTTTAAAAAATGAAATGAAGAAGCTGTAGAAACTAATGATAAGAGTATTTTTGTAAAATAAATTAATAAATTTTTAACGACTTCATATGCTTAAACAACAAAATTTAAAGCTAAGAATTTTAATCACAATTAAAATAATTAATGATTAGTAAAGAAAAAAATTAGAAAAATTACCAATTTTATAACTTAAGGTACCAATTAATATTTATTGCTAAGATCTTTTACTACATATAAAATGTTAAATACCAATAAAGTATTTTTATGATTAATTTCTTAATTTTCTATTTTTTGAAGCAAGGTTTGAAGTTTCATGTTTTATTTTGCGTATAACTACAGACGTTACAAATTTCCCCATAGTCTTATTTTTGCATATATTTATGAAATGTATTGCATAGTTTGAACCAAACATTAAAATTAATGCAGCTTTAAAAAATTTACGTGCATTTACTGCCACGCACGTATGCAAGCCTCGCATACTCTAAAGAAAAAAAAATCACTAGATGCAACTAATTTGTCATGCGTAAATAAGAAAATGTATGAAAATCGGTACAGCAGCAATCACGCACTTAAAAAAAAAAAAAAAAAAAAAAAAAAATCGCTATTTTGTTATGCATGAATCTGAAAATGCATGAAATATGAAATTCAGAAAATGGTCGCAAAGCCACATTCTTTCGAAAAAACACCTTTTTGCAATACAATAAATACACACGACACGAGCGGCAGGCGCGGTGTGAAAACAAAGTTTGAAGACTCGAAACTGAAGTTCGACGTGAAGAGTTTACCAGTGAAAAGTGTCGATACACCGAATCCTATCCCCGCATCACGAATCGCTAATGCATGCCGTATCAAAGCTAACCCAAGTGATTTACATCCGCTTTATCTCCTCTCCTTATTCAGGATTGAGGCGATCGTATCTGCAGAAACGAAAATTTGTTCTGCAGAACAGTTTATAAACCATTCTTTGACTTTCTTTCTCTCTCTCTCTCTCTTTTTTTTAACACTATGGCAAAATTTATTTCACTTAAGTAAAATCTTTCTGCAAGAACATTTCTGTTTCTGCGACATTGTCGCCGTGTCGCCGTGTTTCTGCCACGGGGCAATCGACAATACAAAGAATTTTTCTTTGTCTTCCCGTATAAAAACTATAACTGCTAGATTCATCAAAATCTATATAGTTCTTACTGTGGGACCTATAACAAACGTATAAAGTCTCAGTTCATTCAAGCAAAGCATTTAGACGCTATCGTATTCATTCACAGCCATACACACATGCATACAAATACAACACTGTAAAAATAACAAAAATTAACTCAGTGTATACATAAATCGTATGAATATACCAAAACCTCAACGTTGAAGTTCTGTCTTAATCCCAATACCGTCTTACATATCTAAGTTTCAAAAGTAAAAAAATAATCAAAGCATGCAAAAAAATAATTTAGTAGAAAAATTAACACTGCAGAGTCACCATGACGACTAGCTCAATATTTTTGTAAAGTATTCATTGAAAGGATGCCAAAACAAGTAGAGGCTTTCCTGGAGGTCGTATGCTCTAATAGTACTTTTTAAAATATCTATTTAACCCTGTCAAGGGCTGTGGTTACATAGTGTGCAACCACAAATTTTAATTAAAAATTGCAAAAACTGTTCCCGAAAAATTGCTCAGACAAATAACTTCATTTATTTCTTATATTTTTAAATTGTGGGGGATTTCTGGTGGCTCTTGATTTTAAGTGAGGAAAATTTCCTTGCCACTGAGAGGGTTAAAATTCTCTTTTCTTCTCCTGAAAAAAATCTACCTGTAAATATTTATTGAAAATTTGGCTTTCTCGAGGTAAGGGAAGGGGTGGCCTAAAATGATCCAGGCGGAGAAGCGATCTACACATGTTTTCTTTTTTTAGACAGATAGCACTATCTACAGAGTAACGCATAAATTACTTGTACCAAGTCAAGAAGTAGCAATGGCGTTATTCAAGCGATTGCAGTGCTACGTCTGAATAGAATTATTTAAAAAAGTCGGTTTTATAACGTCTCTCATAAGGTAAGCACTAACTTTCCTATTTATTTAGATATACAGTCTTTCAGGTATAGAAATATGATCTAGTTTACATATTTATTTAATTATGTGTTGTCATAACTGCTTGTATATCCTTTATTTTGCCAATAATAAAACAATTTACACTTATTTTTAAATGAAGAATCATTTGGACCTTTGGAGGGAGTAAAACGATTCTTTGGACACTTTTTCAAATATCTTTTTCTTTATTATTATTATTACTCAATTTGGGTTGAAAATATTATTAAACTATGTTTATAATGCAAAATGTAGTGTAAAATATACTAGCAAAAATGCCTAAGTTTTATTTAAACAGTTATGTTTTTTTACGCAATTTTTTTTGCTTAAGGGGGTCATTTTAGGCCACTTTCCCTTAAATACTATACTTTTATGTTTTAATTTCAAAGCTCTTAAAAGAACAATGGAAAAAGTAATCGTTATCGAGAACAAAAGTATATATCTACGAAAAAGAACATTGCAACAACTGCACAAAATAAGAATATCGAAAAATGTAGGGGGAAAAAGCAATAATCTTCCTCAACATCTTCGCGACTGTTGACGTAGATTCAAGTCATTTAATAATCTGTGGTGGGCGTTCAGTGGGCGTTATTTCGAATTTTGTATATTATATAATTTTTTAAGTATATGCCCAATTACATATTTTTACAATGAAATATACTTTGGATGCAAATACTTTGATTAGAAAGAATATAATTATAATGTATATTCATTTGTAATATAAATGCGAATAAAGAAAATATTATTCTGAAATATTCTAACTTGGGTTATTGACGCCCACAGGTGGACCTTACTATCAAAATGACAAAAGCATGCGGTCGCGAAAGTGTTAAAGTGCTTTTTTTATGATGGTGTATACAGAGTTGTCAATATTTTAATTTATTTCGGAGCATTTTTAGTTCCGCCTTTATATCACACCACTTTATTTTTAGAATATTTTTCTTCGACAAATAACTACGATAAAATAAGAAAATTTTACTCTTTAAAAAAAATTGGTATTGAATAAAGGCGGAGCTAAAAGTGCTCCGGAATAAATTAAAATATTGACAGCTATGTATTGTGGATAATAATTATGATAATTAATATTATTAATATAAATTGGCGTTGAAAATACTTTCTACATAGTAGTTTCATTGGAAATAAAAAGTAACGTATACAAACACCATACTTTTGCGATTTTATCCAAAACCAGTTAAAATATTAAAAGACCAACATAGGATAAAGACAAAATTAAGAATATAAAAAAATATAGGGGGAAAAGGCAATAATCTTTCTAAAAGTGCTTTTTATGATGGTGTATATTGTGAATAATAATGAAGATTATTAATATTATTATTATAATTCACGTTAAAAATACCTCCTACATAGTACCTTTATTGGAAATTTAAATTAATGTATACAGATACCATACTTTTGTGATTTTATCCAATACCAATTAAAATAACAAAAGACATAAAATAGGATAGAGACAAAATTAAAAATATCGAAAAATGTTGGGGAAAAAAGCAATAATCTTCCTTAACCCTTTTAGTACTGAATTATTTGAAGATTTTTATTACCATGGGACGGATTTAATTTGTCGTTATATGGAATGATTTTGAATTTTTGACAGCAAGGTCCGCCTGTTGGCGTTATTCTCCCATGTTACAATATTTCAGAACAAAATTTACTGTATTCACATTTATATTACAAATGGATATACATTATAATTTTATTCTTTCTAATCAAAGTATTTGTATCCATAGTATTTTTCATTGTAAAATTATGAATATTAATTATATATTAAAGAAAAAAATAGCATACAAATTGCTAAAGAAACGCCCACTGGTTGAATTACAGATTTTCAAATGATGTGAATCTGCGTCAGTGGTCGCGAAAGTGTTAAAATGTAAAAGAAATATATTTTATTTGGAATATACTTATATTGATGATATAAGTATGGTTGTAAGTAGGGTGCCTATATTACTAAGAGTGGCGACAGTTCTCAGTGCGCAACCGCTGTGGATGAAATCTTGGGTTGCTTGCGTGAGCTACGAGTGGGTTGATTCTTTCTAGATATGACCTTTATCTTACGTTGGCGAGAAAATGCTTCTGGTGAACATTTACTTTTCTGGCGGGATATTTAATTTTCTTAGAAGTAAAAAAGACTTAATTTATTCATAATTCGTTCAAATCAGTGGCGGATCCAGAACTTGACTTTTTTTTTTGGGGGGGGGGGGGGTGGGGGGGGGGGTGGGGGGGGCAAAAAATTTTCAAAGTGTTATTATAGACCAATAAAAAATTTACAATTGCAATATTCAATTGTGAATGTCAGTGTTTTTTTTTTTTTTCTCTGAAATCCGCCACTGGTTCAAATTGTATTGAAATTAAGCATTTTCTTTTCACTAAATTATTTTTAGTTTTGTCAAATAACAAGTTATCGATAGACTTAAATTGCCAAATTTATAAAAAGGAAAAAAAAAAAAAAAGAATTGCTCTTAGAACCACAATTTTACGACTTCTATCAATTTTATTTAATAATTATTTTAATTTTTTCTGTGTGTTAATTTTCAATTTATTGTTATTATTATTAAACCATTATTTTTAACTTAGATTTTTAAAAACCAAAAACATTATACTGAACTAAAGAATTTTTTTGTTTATAGTGAATTAAGGGAAATTTTTCATTTAAGAATTTATAATGCATCCCGATTTAATTTCATTATTTTTTCATTTTGTAGCACAATTTTTTTTTTTAAATAAACTGTAATATTTTTTCCTTAATAAGTTTAATTTCTGAAATAATAAGAATATAATAATAAATTGGTCATTTCTAATTCTTTACAGATTTTTTTTTGCATTTTGATATTATGCTCAAGATTTAACGTGGGGAGGGGGAGGGGGAGAAAATATTGTCCTATCTTCAAGGTTCTGAAAAAGTGGTACTTTTAGGAAGCTACAGTGCATCGTTGCTTTCACACAACACTTGTGCCTTGTTGATAAATATATGAGCTCATTTTAAACTAACTAATTATGTTTTATTTTATTTATTTATTTTTTTCTTACATTTGTGGGAATTAGTGTTACTAAAAAATAAATATGTATATACATTTTTGCATTTAGAATATTTTAAAAGTAAAGTATGTGTATAGTTTCGTTGTGAAAATATTGACATATGTAGTAACAATATGTAAATATATGTAAAATGTGTGCACTTAAAACTTTGACTATTATTTTATATTTTAACCACTAAATAGTAGGTGATCCTTTCCGACCATTAAATTACCAAGATTGGTGCGAACAATGTATAGTAAATTGTTAGACGATTTAACTATGAAAGTCACAAAATCTCTTAAATGTAATTGAAAATTAATCGCAGAAAGAACTTTCAAGTACATAAAGAAAATAATAAATAAACAATCGAAAATGTAAAAATTCTTACTTCACACAAATAGCTTGCGTTAGTTGGTTCCTAATTAAGGCGTTTAACTTTGGAGGCCCAAAGTTTCCTCCTTTCGGGATTTTTAGGAAACACTTTTAACTTATAGCATTGCTCAAATCTGTTTGAGCAGTTAAAAGCCGAACAGCCCGTGATTTTTTAGCAAAAAAAGAAAACTGCAATTTTGATTACAACAATAATAAAGGTAAATGAACGGTAGAAGGGATGTATATAAGAAAATTAGCAATTAGTTTTAGGGAATCAGATATAATTTTTTTTTCTTTTTCTTTTTGGGGATCAGTACAGTAATAGCTATACCAATAAATCTAATAAACTAATAATAAGTTTTGGCCAAGTTCAAGTGTATTAAAAAAGAATTTTTAAATGTATAAAATAAATAATTTAAATTTATACTAACTGTCAATTTTTTTATGTGCATATTTTGTATAAATGTGCTTAATGGGGAAGGCCAGGAGATATTGATAAGCACATTTATCAATAAAGTTTAAAACGGTAGCATTTTATTTTGCTTTCTTTCTTTTCTTTTGTCTTTTCTTTTGCCTTTTTTTTTTTTTTTTTAAGATTTAAATATATTTAAGCAATCATTCACCTACTTTACATACTAACCATCTTAACTATCATGTTTGATACGTTTATACACTACAGAAGTTGAGATCTAGCTTCCCTAAAAAATCAGGAATTTCAGCATAGTAGCACCATTTGTCAACTAATATGCACCAAAAATTGAAAGACTCCAGTTTATGCTAAAATGCGACAAAATAAAAACTTTCGTAAAATATTGTGCATTAGATCTTGATCTCGAGCTACCACAAAATTTTTGTAACATACACTCATACAAAGAAAGAAAGAGAGGTTTTTAAAATTAGACTTTATTTTTTTAAAAATTGTAAGCACTTTAATTAAACGGGGTGGGGAGGGTTAGGAGGGCGGCAGCTCCCCTCGCATAGAATTTTATGCCAAATGACACAATGGCCTACACCTTTTTTAGATTAATTTTAAAGTACATTGAACTATATTATTTTACCTTACTGAACTTAATATGCGATCTGTCTTTGTAACATCGAAATGCAGTGTAAGAGAAAGTCGTGTGAGTGACACACCATATAATTTAATCTAAAATCGTATCATCATTCTTCTTCTAATTAAAGGTATCGCCAGATTTAATTCACACCCTATGTAAACATTTCTAGGGGAGAAATACTATGCCTCCCACAAAATAAATGTTTTAACAAACAATTAAAAAGAAACAACGTTTGTAAAATATTTAAATATATTTATAAATTTTAATGCTTTCAAAACTCATTATTTTCAAAAAAAAAAAAAAAAAAAAAAAAAAGGAAAGAAAAAGAAAAGAAAAGAAAAAAAGAAACTAATGAATTTATTTTTATCTTTATTTTCAAAATAGTAAATAACTATCAATTTTATTGAAGAAAATTAAACATTATTCGTAATTAGTCAGACGTAATAAATAAGAAACAATTAACATATATATTCCTTAGTACATACTCTTACACATAATACACACAGAGATACACACTTATAAAGCTTTTAAAGCTTTCTCTGAGAGAGATGTCAAAACACTGACGGGGAATCTCTCGCCAGTACCATGTTAAATATCGCCAAATGTTTCTACTTTGCTTTATCAACGAAATCATTATTTTTTTTATTTAAAATAGCACAAAAATAGGACAAAAGTAACATATTTAATAAATAAGATGATTACAGATCAGTTATGACAATAATCATACAGTATTGTTTCTTTTTATATTAATTTATAAGCTGTGAAACAGGCCAGTAAAAGAATCTGCCTATCTCGTCCATCAATTAAGTTAATAAAACAGATTAATAATTAACATTATTCAGTAAAATATGTTTTGATATTTTACAAATAATCTTTCTTAATGTATTTCTGAAAGAAAAAAAAATCAAATTTACTTAATATCAAGAGATAAAAATGCTTTTTTCGACATATGTGAAACTCTCAATGTAAAACCTACGGAGCATCATCCAGCAGTTGCCCCGGGCGGCTGACGGTGAGTCTTGTCCAATGAGAATCTGTCACAGATCTGTCGCCACTCTTATCTTATCGAGGCACCCTAGTTGTAAGATATCATAAAAAACGCCAGGAAAGTGTTTGCGATCAACGCCCACTGGCGGGGTTGCCGCAAACATTAACGCCTACTTCTTAAATTCAGATGACGAGTCAGACTCGTCCACCGAAACTTCGCCCAAGTAAGCAGATGACGAGTCTCACTCGTCAAATGTACCCAAAGGGTTAAAATGCTTTTTTATTATGGTGTATAATGTGCATAATAATAATTAATTAATATTGTTATTATAATTGACGTTAAAAATACTTTCTACATAGTATATTTATTAGAAATTTAAAGTAATATATACAAATACCATACTTTTGTGATTTTATCCAATACCAATTAAAATAGCAAAAGACATAAAGTAGGATAGAGACAAAATTAAGAATATCGAAAAATGTTGAGGAAAAAAGCAATAATGTTCCTTAAATTGCTTTTTTATGATGTTGTATAATGTGCATAAGAATAATGAATTAATATTATTATTATTATAATTGACGTTAAAAGTACTTTCTACATAGTATCTTTATTGGAAATTTCAATTAATATATATAAATATCGTGCTTTTGTGACTTTATCCGATACCACTAAAAATAACAAAAGACATAAAGTAGGATAAAAACAAAATCAATATCTAATTTTTTAAAAAGAGGCAGAATTTTGTCACATTAATAAATATCTTGAGTAAACAACTGTAATATCATAAGAAATTAGGAAAATGGATTGTTTGAAAAAATTTGTTTTGATAAGTATGCTGAATGCTTCCAAGCAACGAACATTTTTTTTTTCTTCTAACAAATGTTACTAAGCTTAAGGAATTAAACTAGTTTTAATGATTCATAAAAGGCGTTTGATTGTTCTTTATAAACATCAAATTGAGTCATTTGTTGAAGAAGAGAATATAAATATTGAATTAAATCTTTTTATTTCATCCTTGTATCAAAAGGTAATTGTGAATTGAAATATCGTAACATCTGATAAAACTAAGATAAAATAACTTATACATTATCAAATCCCTTGTGGATAAAAGTACCACAATTCATTGCTGCCAAGTCTCCCGACTGCGACGCGAGATTTCATACCAAAAATTTTATAAGGTAAATTTCAGTTTATTTATTTGTATAAAAATGATCGATTTTTCTTTAAAGAAATATTGGTGATAAATTTGATTAAAAAATTGAAAATTTTTGCAAGTAAAACTGCTCTGACAGACGAAAAATTTCATGTATTAACAAAACTCTTTAATCGAAGAGATTGGTTGATAAATGGATATTGAAATACTTTGCTGATTTGCTACAGCTATAGGATAAAATTGCTTAGTACTTGTGAATAAAAGCATCATGATAAAAGGAAAAAGTTTAATGTGTTTTACTTACGAAAATTAATGAAAGAAAAAAATGCTTGTCATGTACTAATTAACTATTATAAAAATTACTTATTTGTTAGTAATACTTATATAAATATTGTTTATAATTTTAATACAATATTTATTGATGTGTAAAAATAACGATTTTAAACTTATGAAAAACAAAATAAATCAATTAATAAAAGAAATAAAAGAAATAATCTGAGGAAATGCTGTATAGAATACTATGCTAAACGAAACAAGATTCGTTCAGAATTGAGATTCTATGATATGGATTTATTATTATTATTATTATTTACTAAAAGAAGCATATATTTACGTTCACAATCAAATGCATTTCTAAACGTCTGTGAATAAATTTTCGAAAAGAGAAAATTTAAGAAGAAAGAAATAAAAAGACAAGAAGAAGTAGATAACGGGAAGTTCTCTAAATAGTAAGCCAATGAATTAATGAACAAGAAAAAAAAAAAAAAAAAAAAATCGAATTACCCGAGATAAAAAATGGTATTAAAAGATCAGGAGTTACTAAATTTTTCACTCATAATTGGAGTTTGCGGTTACAAAGAGTCATGTATTTTACGAATTAGATGCTTTTCAATACTAATAATTATTTTATACTGCCTTTCAATATGTCACTACATTTTGGCGACTACATATTTGATTATTCAAGGAGAGTATACACCAGGCGCAGCTGGCATTTTGCAAGTCACACTTTCACTACTATTTTGGCGTTCCTTAATCATCAGGAAGAAAAAAATCTTTAAAATATTACTAAAATTATTCGGTTATCGAAAGAAATACAACGTAACGCGAAAATCTTTAAACTTTGTTAAAATCTTCTTTTTTGCAGTAGTGATTATTATTTTTCTCATTTTTCAAGTCATTCTCTGCATTTCTGATACAAACAACAATTTTATCGTAAGTTTCTGGGTATTGCAGATGCATATGCCGGTAGGAATCGCAAAAGTAATGATCTTGATTCTCGTAAATATTGATAATTACACGTTTTTTTTATTTCCGGTATTTTTAACTTATCTTTTATGCGTTATATTTTACAAATTTGCCGAGGTGTTACAGAGTTATAATAAAAATCTGCAGTTTCATTTGCATAAATTAAATAAACAAGAAATCTTGGTTACCCTTGATAATTTTTTTACTATTGATAAGACTATTTTCAAACTCTATCAAGTTTTAAGCAACACAACATTTTTTTTAACACTTTACTCATCAAGTTGTATTTTTAGCTCAATTCTTGCAGGAATAAAATATCAGGAACGTTTAATTCAAAATTTTCAGAATTTCATAGATTTTTCTATCCAATTTACAACAGCCCTTTTTATGTTGATGTCATATGCAATAGTTATTTCAATGGTAGACGGCAAATTATTTAATATAAAGATTACTGTTCGAAATAAACTTAATGAACTTACATGTATGAAGCAGCATTTCTTTCCTCAATCATTGATTGAAGGCTTAAAAAGAGTAGAACAAAACGAAATTGTTTCTATGTCAGCTTGCGGTTTATTTTTCGTTCAGCGTGGATTTATTCTTACGGCATTTGGAGCGGCATTAACCTATAGTCTTCTAATTGTCAATTTTCTTTAGAGTTTCGCAGATCATATTTTGAAGTTTCACAGTTTAAATTACTTTTAATATAGCTTATTCAGGTCTCAGATTTTCTTGGTGATGTAGATTTCTAAAGGGACGTTTGGAATTTAAAACACTGTTCTAAAGTGTAAGAAAGATTAATGCCTTATAATAATGCATGATTTATTTTGTCTGATATCTATTTAAAGCTAATATGCGTGCTGCATATTAGACATTTTTTTAATAGTTTTACAAATATTTAAGACTAGCAGGCTACGCCCGCTTCGCTGGTCACTATTTTTAAATGAATCACTATAATTAATGAATTCTCAAAATTGCATTATTTTTTATCATGCGAAAAAAAAAAAAAAAAAAAAAAAAAAAAAAAGAGAGAAAAAAGTTTTGATTGGAAAAAATGGAACGCTGCGCGCGGTCATTTATATTCGACACTCTTAATGAATCACTCTATTATCGTAAGGGAAAAACATAAATATAAAATACAAAAAGAAATCTTCTCCCATTGGTTAAATAATCGGTCACCACTGCCTGCAGCATCGTATACAGGAGCACGCGGCGCGCATGTTCCTTCACCTACCGCCCCCGACCCTCCGAATTATTTTAGACTTTAAAAATACTCGCAATCGTTCTCCCGGGCTTTTAAACCAAATAATACTAATTTCCAACATTCTATCTGAATGTCTTTATTTTTACCCCTGCACCTGCCCCCTTCCCGCCCCTCGTAATAATTCTGTACTTTCGAAAATATTCCCAATCGATTTATCCTCAAATCCTAACAACACTAATTTTGAGCGCTCTAACACTTACTTGTACATTTTTGTCCCTCCTCCCCCCCCCTTCCTACCCCTCCTATTAACTTTACAAATTTGAAAATATCCGCAATCGATCTGTATTTATAAAAAACCTCTATGTACCAATTTTGAACGACCTAACTCTATTTTTATTTTTATTTTTTTTTGCCCCTCCGCCCCCCCGCCACTTTCTGACCCTCCTGATAACTTTGCACTTTCGAAAATATCCTCATTCGACTTGCAGGCCTCTAAAACCTATCTGTACCAATTTTGAACGGTCTAACTGTATTTCTATTTTTTGCCCCATAGACCTCCCCCCCTCCCCCCCCGCTTTCCCGCCCCACCTGTGACGAATTTCTAAAATTAATGAAATTAGTTTTTATGTTTTTCTGTAAGCTATATTTTAGATCAAAAATCTCACATGCATCTTTTTTTCTGTTTGCGATATTAAGGATTATTTCAAGTCACGTTTTACCCCCTCTCCCCCTCTTGGGGGCTGAATTTCTAAAATTGCATAAATTGGTTTTTAGGTATTTGTATTAGCTATATATTAGAGCAAAAATTTCACGTATATGTGTTTTTTTGTTTGAGATATATAGGAGTATGTAAAGCCACGTTTTGCGCACGTGAAATCACGTTTTGCCCCCTTTCCCCTTTGGGGACCGAATTTCTAAAATTCAAGAAATTGGTTTTTAGATATTTATGTTAGCTATATTTTAAAGCAAAAATTTTACGAATATCTGTTTTTTTTCTTTGAGATATGAAGGTTTTTGTGAAATCACATTTTGCCCCCTAGTCCCCCTTAGGGGGCGAATTTCGCAAAATTGCTTCTTAGGGGGTGCTTACACTACATGTTCTATAATCTGACCCAGTGTCGTGTCAATTGCTGCAGTAGATTTTGCTGTGCGTTGATGAGTCAGTGAGTGAGTGAGTGGAAGTACTCTTTTATATGTATAGATAGGTATCACACTTTAAAGTTATTTTTATTATTAGTTATTGATTTATTTATTGTTTTTAGTTTTCTGAGACTAACATGTAATGTCATTTACGGGATTTTAATGCAATTATTGGAGTTTTTTTCTTTTTTATAATGAAAGATGTGACAAACTGTGATACAATTAAGCAAATATATATATATTTAAAAAATATGGAGTTACAATAATTTTACAATGAGCCTTTCATATATTAGAGGGAAATATTGTATAAATAAAGTGGTGCGAATTAAAGGTGGAGCTGAAAATACTCCGAAATAAATTAAAACGTTTAAAACTATGATATTGTATCCGCCCCCTCATTTTTCCAGGATAAATAAATAAAAATTTATCAATGTTGTTAGTACGACCCGCGTTCAACTAGCACTACATTGAAAAACAATATACGAAATCGATAGACTTACATTTCGAATTCACTTATATGCATTAAAATGCATTTGATCCTTCTCTCTCTCTCTGTATATATATTATAATATGCATACTTGCCAACATCCTAATTAATATTCCGTAGTGTTGTTAGTCCCGTCCTTTTTTTCACAGGAGTAAATTTTTAAAGTAATATTCTACAAAAGCAATTATGATTAAATAAGAAGAAAAATACTCTAAAATGATACTGGTCTGAAAAAGAAGGCGGGGCTAACGATACTACGGAATATTAATTAGTATGTCGGCAAGTATGTAATGTGCATCAAATGCTTTAAAGATACAAAAGTTGGTGTTGAAGGATGAAAAATGAGAAATTTCTGAGCAAACACTTAAAAGTAGAAAAAACAGGTAACAATTTCTTTAGGTCGAAATTACATAGTTGCCGACTTTCCCAGTATTTCCAGAAAAATTAATATCGCTGTTTTCAAATAGTGACATCCAATATTCAATACATTTAATCATAGAAAATTATTACAAACCCTTTTATTTGCAAATAGTGGTGTAAAATACCTCCCGCCTAAATTTGAAGACTTGGCATTTATGAAACAATAAAAACGACTTCAGCCGACTGCACTTGACTTCTATATTCATAGCTATCAACCTAACCTGGAGAATTATTAGTTCCGCCCCTTTTTCCTCACCACTTACTTTTTAAAGTAATCATTTTCAAATGTATTTACGAGGAATTCAGATGAAAAAGACTCTAACAAAGACTGGTGTGCAAAAAGGAGCGGGTACTATCAATCCTCCGTATTAGGTTGGCAGCTATGTATATTGTATCCGCCCCCTCCCGCCCTTTTTATGAATTTTTGGTAATCACGGTGGTAAGCTCTAATATTACTTGTTTATAACTAGATTCCTCACAAAGAGAAATTTGGATACTACAGTTTTTATATAACAATTATTTTAAATAGATATCAACGATTAACCAAGTCCAAATTTGCTAAATAAAAAGAGTGATATTCAAATAATTTTCCTTTTGTAAGAAAGCCATTTATAGTATCAATTTAATAATATTTTACTTATCTGTAAAAGTTTCTGCGCAAGTATTATTAATGGAAACTTAGACTTCTTAATACAAATATTATGGTTTTATATTATCAATAAAGAAAAAAAAAAAATAAATCGTTGAATCATTCTTTAAAACAAAGTTAATTAACTGTAAATGCATGAATATATATATATATATAAAAGAAAGAAATGTTTAAATGACTGTATTCGAAAATACAAGGGAAATACTAATCATGTCAGCTAATTATAATTTTTCATGATGCTATATATTCTAATCATATTAATAATTATTGTATTAATAAGGGTGATGACCTATAAAATAATATCTGCATATCTTTACCGGAAATTTCAATTTATAAATACAAAATCCATGTACAATAGGAAATAAAATAATAAAACGAGCAGCAATTAAATATATGTTATGTAGCATACTAAATCAAACCTGTTAGATGTAGCTGTTAAACGTAGGAGATATTCATATACAAAACATGAGATTGAATTGTCTGTTGGAGAGATGTATATAAATATTGAACTAAATAATTTTATTCCATCCTTCTATAAGAAGATAGATATGGATTAAAATACTATAAAGGTTCATAAAGCTTTATGATAAAATCCTTATAGATAGAGAAAAATTCTGTGACTGACATCTAAAAACAAGATTGCGGCTCTAGTAAAGATAGTTCCATGTCATCCTTATGTCATCCATGTCATCAATTCTAGTGCCTTTTAATAGCAAATTCTAGAAACCACTATTAGAATTCTAGAGCGTTTGCCTATATTATCGAGGGGTCAAACTTATTTACAAATCTCTGCAAATAAATGCGAACACAAGAGGTGAGTTTTAGCAACTATAATTCGAGTTTATAGTCCAATTCTAGGAAAACAAGCGAAAATTTCTTGCAATACAAAGGATCCATAATATACGTAATATTCTTTCACCGTCTAGAAAAGTATAGACTAGAAATTCTCAAACATTTCGTCTATTCTTTTCACCTTATGTGCATAATTCGAAAATCTACATTTCTAGTTTAGGGAATCACAAAATGGCAATTTATTCGTTCTAGATCAAAAGAAGTATATTTTTTTTCTCAGTGTATATTATCAAACATTTTGTGGATAAAAATACTGCAATTGCTGATAAAACTTAAAGATTAGAAACTTTAAATATTGGCAAAATTCTTCATTCAAAGAGGTTTATTGAAAAATAGTAATTGATATTAATTATTACTTTCCTTACAGCCATAGCAGAAAGCTGTTTTGTAGTACTTGTTCTTTGTCGATTAAGATTTTACGATATTTATAATTATCTACTTTACTAAAATCAAAAGATGTTTAAGTACAAAAGACGATGCATTGTTAAAATACATTTAAAAATGCCTGTGATTTTCGAAAAATACTCTAAGAATAAAGAGAAACACAAGAAAAAGTAGATAACAGGGCAATTTTCAAACAGTGAGCCCATCAATTAGTGAATTTAGGTTCAGGAAATTATGAAATCAGTATAAGAAATTGATGTAGCTGACATAAAAAGTGGTGTTAAAAGATCAGAAGTTACTAAACTTTTCATTCATATTTGGCGTTTGTGGCTTAAAACACTCATTTATTTTACGAAGCAGAAGCTTTTTAACGATAATAATTATTGTATACTGCATTTCAATATTTTATTTTATTGTGGCAACGATTTTGAGTATTCAAGGTTAGTATTTAGAGGGCGCATCCCACATTTTCGAGACTACAATTTCTCTACTATTACAGCGTTCCCTATTCATCAAAAGAGAAAATCCCCTCTAAAATATGTGTTTTTTCTTTCTAGTATATTTAACATCAATTCTGTGCATAATATTTTATAAATTTGCCGAAGTCTTACAGATTTATAATAAAAATCACCAGTCTGATGTAAGTAATTAAAAAAAAAAAAAAAAATCATATTTACACTTACGAGAGATAGTTAGATAGACAGATAAATAGATATAGGTATATTAAGTATGTAAAAACGAATTAAAAAAATTACTCTAAATTAATTTAAGATACTGAATGCTTCCAGTTTTAAGGAAACAAAATTCAATAGTATTTAATCTGCGGAGTAATTTTGATTTTTCGAGTAAAATATGCAAAAAATGAAACATTTTAAACGGAATCATCGGAAAATTTGTATTGTAACCACAGCAACAAACTTGATTTTTCTCTTCATTCATAAAAAATTTCACACCTAAAACACAAAATAACTTATTTAATGAAAAATAGGAAAATGATTATAATGCAAATTCATATCAATTTTTCAGTCTTAATATAGATTTAATATAGATTTAATATTGTTATATTATTTTTTTGAATAACTTTATACATTTTAAAATATTTCTTTCAATTATTCCACTGACACAAACCATAGCCTCCTAAAATAGATGCCTTCCGCGTGGCTCGGAAACTTGGCGACAGTTCAAGCGGTAGATAGCGCCACTTGGTACAGATTGCGCAACTTTTTTATTAAACTGTCACCGATAATTTTAAGAAGTGATGTATGATATATATAAACGACATTTCTTTGATTCTATTCGCTTTTTATGTATATAAATCCCACTTTTCAAAAATTTTGGTTTTTGTTGAATAAAAAAGTCGCGCAATCTGTACCAGGGGGCTCTGTCTACCGCGTGAACTATTGCCAAGTTTCCGAGCCACGCGGAAGGCAACTGGTTTAGGTGGCTATGCACATGCACGCATAAATATATCATACTTGTCAGCCTAACCCATACCTGCCAACATTTTAATTTATTCCGGAGTATTTTTTAGCTCCGCCTTTATTTCATACCATTTATATTTAAAAAGGTAATTTTTTTTTCTTATTTTATCAAAGTTATACTCTGCAGAATTTTTTTCATACATAAAGTGGTACGAAGTAAAGGCGAGGATAAAAATACTCCGGAATAAATTAAAATGTTGGCAGCTATGTTAACCCGGAAGATTGTAAGTCCTGTCCCTTTCCGCCTATTTTTTCACATCAGTCTTTTTTTAGAGTACTTTTCTTCTTTAATCGAAAATATATTTGAAGAGACTTACTCTAAAAATTAAATGGTGTACAAAAAGGGGCGGGGACTAACAATCTTCCGGGTTACATACTTGCCAACATACTAATTAATATTCCATAGTACTGTTAGCTCCACCGTCTTTTTCACACCGGTATCTTTTTAGAGTATTTTTCTTCTTATTTAATCATAATTGCATTTGGAGAAAATTACTCTAAAAATTTATTGGTGTGAAAAAAAGGGCGGGACTAACAAGACTACGGATATTAACTAGGATGTTGGCAAGTATGATATATGCTGGATTAACCCGTTAACACTTTCGCGACCGCAGATTTTTGCCTTTTTGTTAGTATGTTCCACCTCTGTGTGTTATTCTTTTAAGCTGCATTATTTAAGAAAAAGGTTTTCTGTATACATATTTATATTACATATGAATATACATAATAATTATAATCTTTCTATTGAAAGTATTATTTGTATACGTAATATTTTGATTGCAAAAATATGACTATAAGGAATATTTGTAACAAATATAGCAACATTCAAATTGCAAAAGAAACGCCTACTGGTGGAGTTGCAGATTTACAAATGAAGTGAATCTACGTCAGCGGTCACGAAAGTGTTAATTATTTAGTTGAAGGAGATTGTATAAAGGCTTAAATTAGCGAGAAAAAAAAAAAATTGAGACATAAAAATAAAGTTGGGGAAAAAAATAAAATGAAACGAAAATATAAATAAATAAATAAATAAAAACTGTCAATTTAAACAACAACAAAAAAAAAAATTGACTTTAAAGAAATAATGTAATTAAAAATAGACATTGCTTTTAAAACTTTACAAAAAAAAAAAAAAAAAAATAAATAAATAAAAATAGACATCATCAGTTTTTTTTAAATAATTTTTATATGAATTTGTAATTTTTTTTTAAATTTATTTAATTGCTTAAATTCCACAATTCACTCAAATAAAATTTATAATTAAAAAAATTGGTATTCAAAATGTGAGATATTTCGATTTCTGCATGGCATTAAAACGTGAGGACTTACACACTTTAATAAAATAAACAGTTATATCAGAAGAATTGTTTGACAAAATAAAAATCTCGATTTTCAACAGAACAAAACACGCGTATATTAAAAATAAAAATTTCTAGACTAGTTATTTTTGTTGTCATTCTGGGTTGTTATGTAAATATTTGTGCAATGAATAAAAGATTCAAAAGTATACTGCCGATATGGATATTATTAATAAATTGGTGTTCTTTAATGTGTCTCCAGGGCATTAATTTTAACAAACTCGGCAATGCTATGAAAGGCAACGCATTTCAGAATAACTAATCGTTGCTCCCCATTTATGCATGTTTATTGTTATTTTATTTATGTTTATTAATTTAAAAAAAATGTATTGTTATTCATAATTTCTAGCAAAACCTATGCTCAATAACATTTAAATATTTGGGGACATCATTTCATGTTTCTTTTTTCTTTTTTTCCCAAGCAACGGAAAAATAATTTATTCAAACATATAATCAATCTCAAATGAAGATAATAAATAAATTGAACGTACTAATTGACGACATGAGTGTCTGACACAGTTCGACGTCATGATAACGATTTTCTCAAATTTAACCTACAGTAGTATTAATTTAACCCACCAATAATGCAATGAAGCCAATCACAGCACAGTTTTTTTCCAGAAACAGTCGAAGCTCCGCCTCGTTCTAGTCGTCCATAAGATATTCAAACCTGTACTAAAAGGCAGCTAATCAAACCATCCGCTACAGAAGACTATATAAAACAAAAAATGTGTTGTAATCGCTATTATCATATTTCATTTTCATTTTGTTAAAAGAAAAGTGTTTATAAAGTGATCTACACGTCTAACGTAAAAAAAATTAAGCGAAACATTCAAATATGAAGTCTGTTGAACAAATGAAATTCATTACGAAATTGTGATTTACCCTTTCAGGGGCGGTGATGCTACTACAGCATCACCTAGTTTAACTTTGAACTGAAAAGACTCATCCCTGAATATATTTTAGTAAAATTTTACTTTTATCTCACGACAGAAAACGTCGTCAATTTCTTTTTTTTTAAATTTTATTCGTGAATTCCGGTGGCACTGTAATTTAAATTAGCACAATTACCTTGCGCCGCAAAGAGTTAATATGTCAGATATTGTGCGTATTCCTTATTTTATACTTTAAATTAATGGAATAAATTTATAAGTTCTCTAAGTGAATAAAGAGCTAATAAAGAGAAAAGTGAAACGAAATCTAATACTGAAATATTAAAACTGTTCAACAATAGAAATTCTTTACGACACTGTGATTAAATGTGTTTTTCTTTTTGTTTGCATTGTTCATTGAATTTATGAAACAATTTTATTAACTTGAATAAGGGAATAAAAGAACTAATAAAGAGAAAAACTGAGAAAAATCTAATGCTGAAGTATGAAAACTTTTTAACAATGGTTATTTCTTGCGAAATTGTTATTTGATTTGTCAAATATTTTGCTTACCCCTTATTTTATACTTTAATAAAATACATTTATGAAGTTCTTTAAGTGAATAAAGAACCAATAATGAGAAAAGCGAAACAAAATTTAATGCTGGAGTATTAAAACTGTTCAACAATGGAAATTTGCAAGAATGTGATTCATAGCAATTTTATTTTTTACATTGTACACTGAAGTTATGGAACAACTTTATTAAGTTGAGCAAGTGAATAAAAGAACTAATAGTCTGAAAAACTGAAAAAAAAAAATTCTAATGCAGAAGTATTATTTTTTTTAAAGAGAAATTTCTTGCGAAACTGTGATTAAATTGTATCAAATATTTTACTTATTGCTTACTTTATACCTTAAGTTAATGGAATGTCTTCATTAAGTTCTATAAATGAATAAAAAACTAAATAAAAAGAGAAGCTGGACAAAACCTAATGATGAAACATCAAAAAGATTAGATGTAATATATATATATATGTATTTAATATTTATTTTACATATTGAATAATTAATAAGGGATCTTCTAATAATGTCGATGTTCTTAACTAAATCAAATTTCTCCCAAAAATGATTATATAGGGAATCTGTTATTAAAGAATGAAAAATGTATTATTAAGCGTGCTGTTAAATTAGAACTGACAGTTAGAACTGACAGTTAAATTAGAACTGACAAATATTTTTAAATATTGAGTGTATTAAATTAGCAATATGTCAAAAATGTTATTAACAGAAAAGAAATTATTGGATATTTTACCCATTTTTGCACTTTATGGGGCAAGAAATTCTTCGATTTCACAAATTAGAATAATTTCTATCTCATTAGTAATTTTATACTGTCTTTCAATTATTCATTTCATTTTGGCTGATTTTTATTTGGTTATTAAAGGCAAGTACAAGAATTTTGTATTAAATTTATTCCTAGACATAATACCTCTAACAATATGGTGTACCCTAATCTCAAAAAGAAAAATCTTTTTAAAAGTATTATTAAAATTATTAAGTTATGAAAAGCGATATAATGAAGTTCATAAATCTTTAAACTATATTAAATTCTTATTTTTTGCCACACTGCTATTGATATTTATCATTTTTCAAGTTATTCTTTGTATGTCCGATAACAAAAATGATATGTTCTTCAAATACTGGACATTTTATACGAAAATGCCTCAAGGAACCTGGAGAATAGTAATCTTGACTTTAATAAATATAAACATGCACATGCGTACTTTGTTTCCCATAATTTTATCTTCAATTCTATGCCTTATATTTTACAAATTTGCCAAAGTGTTAGAGATTTACAACAAAAGTCTTCAGTTTCAGTTGAATTATGTAGATAAAGAGCTGATTATCGTTAATCTTGATAATTACTTTAGAATTCACAAGACTATTTTAAAACTATATCGAATTTTAAGTTGTACGACATTTTTTATAACACTTCACTCATCAAACTGTGCATTTGCTGCAATTTTTCTGATAGTGAGATTTCGACAAACATTTTCCACTTCTTATTTGGGTTTGATGAATTTTTGTGTTTTTTTTACAACGGGGCTTTTTATTTTGGTGTCGTATGCGATATATAATTCCATGATACAAGACGAAATATATGAAATAAAGATGACTGTGCAAAATAAACTTAATGAACTTGCGTGTAAGAAAAAACATTTTGTACCTCAATCAGTGCTGATATGTCTAAGAAGGGTAGAACAACAAGAAGTTGTGTATATTTCTGCATGTGGTTTGTTTAATGTTCCGAGAGGATTTATTCTGACATCAGTTGGAGCAGCATTGACCTACGGTCTGTTAATTATTAGTGTGACATATACTTTCACTAATAATTGTTAGGGATATCACAGCTTATAATAATAGTTTTTAATATTTTGTATTTTTAAATAGAAAAAAGTAAAATAAAAAACTATGACGAAAGTTGTATAGCGAAAATAATTTTAAAGTGAGTATGACGAAAATACTCTTTATCAAGTAAATGTTATTGGATTTATTTCATTTCAGATTTTAATCCAATCGTTAAAATCCTGCTTCTACTAAAATCTGAAGAAATTTACATTTTCGGAATAAAAAAGAATGTTCACGTTACAAAGTGAGTTAAACATTTCTGATAAAAGGAACTACTGAATAAGTTACTATTTGATAAAATAGCAATTGTTTTTGAAAACCCTACTACATGATATGAGTATTTATGATTTCATAATTAATATCATTTCACTATAAAAGAACGCACCTTTACTATATTAGAAGGTTTTTTGTAAAATTTCATTCACTTTCATCAGGTAATGCATAATTTTTAAAATCTTCACAGTGAAGCTTTTGTTAATGAATCTGTCTGTGTTTTGTTGTTGTTGTTGTTTATTGATACACATATACATCATGTTTGTATGCTTGACTCGCAATCCGCTTGTAAATCTTCGCCAGTTAAAGACAGATAGCACATGACAGAATTACAATACGAAGAATTGGAAAACCATCTAAGGCCAGCGCGGGAATCGAACCCGCTCTCCTACGTTAGAAGGCGATTAGCAGTGTGGTGACATAAACACTCGGCTACGGAGGCCCGTCTGTGTTTTTCTCTAGATACCAACTTTGCAAACAAACATGAAATTTCATTGAAGAGGCTGCAGATTAAAAATGGTGTTCAGAGACGAAGAGTTATAGGATTTTTTTAAGTACAGGTTGATTCGAAATAAGTGTGACCAATTTCAAAGCGTCAGAAATTTTTATTGAATTAAGTTATTTACATGAAATTTTCAGTGTACTTTCCTTTAGCATAGTACATTTTACGTAAATCTTTAGGCCAAGCCAAAAGAGCTTTTTCGACGATTTTTAGGGGCATTTTTCCAACTTCCTCTTCGATTGCTTTTTGAAGCTCTTGAAGTGTTCTTACTTTACGTCTACTTAATTGTTTTTTTTTTTTTAAGTATCCCCATAAAAAATAATCGCAAATAGCACAGTTAGGTAATAATGGTAGCCATTTCTCAGAAGGAAAAAAAATATATATATATTTTATTTTTATTTTTTAGCCCTTTTATAGTTGATTTTGCAGTATGACTTGGTACAGAATCTTGGTAAAAAACAAAGTTTCCTTGGGGTTAAAGATGTTTACTTTCTTTGATCATGTGCTTCAAAACTTTATTCTGATAGCATTTAGCATCAATTTTAGCCTTTGGTTCTACAAAATAATGATTTTGTTAATCCTTGGGAGGACATTCCCATCCATACCATACAACCTGACGACCAACTTGCCTTTTGCAAAACAGTTGCATCTTTGCGACGCTTTTCGGCTGAAATATATTGCATCTTCGTTTTGTCAGTTGTGGATGACAGATAAAACAGTGCTTCATCTGATGCTATCTATTTTTTGTATCTACCTTTGCGTAACATTAAATACAGAGGCCAAGAACATTTTCTCAGTTTTTTTACGGTCTTTGCAGACATTTGATGACAGACTGGTTTATTCACTTTTTTATAGTCAATTTTCTTTATCTGACGACAAATTGTCGATTGCGATACCCGTAGTTTCTTTGCTAAAGTTCTCTGAGGCAGTGAATTTTCTACAGCGATAAGTCTTTTCTGCTTCTTTTTTTCTTTTTCACCAAGCACTTGCTTCCTTCGACATTTTTTCCATGGAGCTTTTTATTACCAGCCAAATTTATTTCTTTTCAAAGTTTAGATAGTAATTCATTAGAAAAATATCTTTTTTGATTTTTAAATGCTTTATTTATAACAGAGTTTGAGCAAACATCCTTCAAAAGCTTTAAAATTTCGTTTCGGGTTTGAGGATCTAATTTCGAAGCCATAATTTACTCCCACTAATAAAAATAGCTAGACTGGTAATTTAAACGTCTCACTTTTAAAATAAAACCGGCGGGAAAGCGATTAAAGTTTGCCATAAATAGTTACGTGCTATTAAAATTGGTCACACTTATTTTGAATCAACCTGTATAATTGGAATTTATGGCCCAACAAATTCTTCGATTCCTCGAATTAGAATAATTTCTATTTTAATAATAATTGTATAATGCCTTTCAGTGATTCGTACAATTTTTGAAGATTTATATCTGATCAAGGAAGGTTCGTATGTGGATGCTGTATGCTTCTTAATCTACGATACAATGCCACTTTTAATACGGTGGTCTCTAATCATAAATAGAAGAAAAATTTTCAACATATTGTTAAAGCTATTAAGTTATCGAAAGCGATATAATGTAGTTCAAAAATCTTTAATATATGTTAAATTATTATTTTTTGCTTCATGTCTATTTATATTTATTACTTTTCAAGTTATTATCTGTGTTTCCGATACGACAGACAACTTATATAACTGGGCATTTTATGCGAAAATTCCCGAAGGAGCCTGTGAAATCGCAATCTTTGTTTAAAAAAAAAAAAAAAAAATAGAGACGAAAATATTTATTTTTTTTCCGGCATTTTTAACTTCAATTCTATGCATCATATTTCACAAATTTGTTTAACTGTTGCAGATTTACAGGAAAATCCTCGAAATGCAATTGTGCTATTTTAATAAGCACATAATCATGGCTACCTTGGACAGTTATTTTAGCATATATAATACTATTTTCAAATTATACCAAGTTTTAAGGTACTCGACATTTTTCATAACAATTTACTCATCAATTCATATTTTCAATTCAATTTTTTCGGGAGTGAGAAATAGCGATGGATTCTTTATTAATAACTGAAATTTTATGAATTTTTGTGTTAATTTGACAAGTGGAATTTTTACTTTGTCGTCGTATACAATAATTAGTTCCATGATAGCGGGCAAATTATTTGAAATAAAAAAAAGCTGCGCAAAATAAACTTAACGAACGTGCATGTGAGAAACAGAATTTAATTCCTCAATCAGTACTTGAATGCCTAAAAAGAATTCAACAACAAGAAGTTGTGTATATGCCTGCTTGTGGTTTATTTAACGTACCTCGAGGATTCATTGTGAAGGCAGTTGGAGCTGCATTGAACAATGGACTGCTTATTATTAATTTGAATATATTTGAGTGAACTTATATTTATATGTATACATATATGTAAAAACGGATTACTCACTAAATATATAAAATGAAGAGATAATCGTTTCAACATTAAATCATTTTTTCTAGTTATTCACAAGATTAAAATGAAACCAAAACTCACTAACTCAAATAATCAATCCGTCTGTCTACACACAAATACTTTTCATAGGATGATTATTTACACTTAAATATTTACATGGTTTTAAGATGATTAGGAAAAATATTGCAAATTAGCACCTTCTGTGCTATTTAAACATAAAAGTAGATATAGAACACTTTTGTTCTGTCATATTAAACGTGAGTCCGTCTGACTACACTACTTCATTCACCAACGAGGAGCGGAACGGCGACTGACTGTTCCATCGAACTTTTTTCCGCAAGTCCACTTGTTGACATTCTCCAGCTACAAATATTGAAGTGGCAAAGTTGCAGTGGTTTTTCCTCTATAAGTGGAAAAGTTGAAGTGCTTTAACTTCACATATATATATAGTGAAACCTCGTTAATGTAAACATGCTTAACTGAATTGCTTCCACAATCCCTATCAAAATGAAGATTTGTTACTGATAGCAAGAACTACTGATAACATGAACAAATTATTTACTCCCGCTGAGATTCTGGTTAAGTAGGTTCGACTATGTTATTGTATACATTAACAGGGGTTAGTTTCTTTTTTATTTTGGTATGTAGTCAGTTACAAGTCGGCAGCAAAATTATTGAAACACTAGCAATTATAATTCGTATTTAAAAAAATGTGCATCTAATATTATTTTGTTAAATAAATATTTGTCAAGTCATGATTTTAGCCTTTATACTGTTTATAAAAAAAGTAATTTGATAATAAAAAATAAAGATCCAATTAAATATATAATTTTTAAAGTAATTTTGGATTATTATTTGTAGTGGTGAGTTTATTTTGATCTACGTTTTTAAATGGTTATTGGATTATCATTTTTAGTGAGGTGTTTTATTTTGATCTTCGTTTTTTCTGGTTTTACTATGGGTGTTTCGGGCCTGTGACCAAAGAAATTCTTAGCTTTTGCTTTCTTCGTGACAGAAAAACATCCATTTTTTATCATATTTGCATTCTACCAGGCCCTTGAAAACGTTAGAATGCAAATAATGCTTTTTTCTCATTCCAATTTGCTATAATTCATTTAGATTTTACTTTATTTCTTTTTTGTTTGATTTGGGTGGTCTTCGTTTTTGATCAGAATAATTGTTTGAATACTGAAATTAAATTATCTTTAAATTTCAAATTTTTGCACTGATAATATTATATTACTATATTATGTATATATATATATATATATATATATATATATATATATATATGAAAAATGAAGATGTGTGCTTCAATAATTTTGTTGTCGACTGGAAGATACTTTTTGTTTTGGCTAATAGTTCTTGAAATATCTTTTTCATTCCATCCTGCATTAAGGTACTCCCCTGATGATAGCCTCGATGATTTTAAGGGTTAATTGGTATTTTATGTCTTGTTTCGTTTTTTCGTGTTTTATTTTGTTTGCACATCTTCTATTTGCTGCATTTTTTTGCCCATTGAATATTTTAATTTGCCGTTTTAGTATTGCTAATTTTATTAATTTTGGATTTTTAATTATACTCTTTGCATTTTGTATATTTCAACCACTATTTTTAATAAGAAATTTTCTTTGAAGTTTTTTATTGCTATAATATCCAAAGAAAAATGTTGTCCTGCAATATTGTCAGCTGTCACCACAATTAATAATAAGAAATTTTCTTTGAAGTTTTTATTGCTATGTTATCCAGAGAAAAATGTTGTACTGCAATATTGGTAAAAACATGTCAAAATGCAAGAAAATTTTAGAAATGCTGCGAGCTATATATATGTATATACAAGGCTGTGTGCTATGTGTAGTTTCTAAAACAGGAGTACATAGGATTTTTTATTTTTTTATTTTAACATTTATTGGGTGAAACAAGACGATACAAAATGGTCATCAATGGTACCTTAATTAACGGAAAAAATGTGATTAATTTGTGCTCAATATCTTTTTCTCTTCAAAAAGAACTTTCATCATTTAATCCAGACTTTTATTTCTGTGTTGAAAACTTTAGTACAAGTTTATCTCAGATATGTGCCGCTCCCAAGCTGCGCCTTGGACTCTAAAACTGCAGAATTAGCTTTTCTGTAAATGTAATGTGTCTACATGTAGTGGTTGTTTCTTTCTCTTAAATATGTGATATCAAAGTTGAAGGTGTTTTTTGTCATATGCTTCTTTTTAAATATATTATTGACAAATTTGATTTTAAAATATTCAATATAGAATGCATTTAAAAATGCCTGTGAATAACTTTTCGAAAAGAGAAAATTGAAGGAGAAAGATACTAAAGACAAGAAGAAGTTGATAATGGGAAGTTCTCTAAATAGTAAGCCCATGAATTAATGAATTTTGGAACAAAAAAAAAAAAAAAAAAAAAATTCGGATTAGCCGAGATAAAAAATAGTATTAAAAGATCAAGAGTTACTAATTTTTTTTACTCATAATTGGAGTTTATGGCTTAAAAGAGTTACATATTTTACGAATTAGATGCTTTTCAATACTAATAATCATTTTACACTGCCTTTCAATATTTCACTACATTTCGGCGACTACATATTTGATTACTCAAGGAAGGTACATAACAGGTGCAGCCTGCATTTTGCAATCTACAATTTCACTGCTATTTTAGGTGTTCCTTAATCACCAGGAAGAAAAAAATCTTTAAAATATTACTAAAGTTAATTAGTTATCGAAAGAAATACAACGTAACGCGAAAATCTTTAAACTTTGTTAAAATCTTCTTTTTTGCAGTACTGATTATTATTTTTTTCATTTTTCAAGTCATTCTCTGCATTTCTGATTGAAACAACAATTATATCGTAAGTTTCTGGATATTGCAGATACAAATGCCGGAGGGAATCGGAAAAGTATCGATCTTGATTTTCATAAATATAGATAATTACATGTATTTCTTATTTTCGGTATTTTTAACTTCTATTCTATGCGTTGTATTTTACAAATTTGTCGAGGCGTTACAGAGTTATGATACATATCTGCAGTTTCATTTGCATAATTTAAATAAACAAGAAATCATGGTTACCCTTGATAATTTTTTTAATATTCATAAAACTATTTTCAAACTCTATCAAGTTTTAAGCAACACAACATTTTTTTTAACAGTTTACACATCAAGTTGTATTTTTAGCTCAATTCTTACAGGAATAAAATATCCGGAACTTTTCATTCAAGATTTTCTGAATTTCATAGGTTTTTGTATCGAATTTACAACAGCGCTTTTTATTTTGATGTCATATGCAATACTTATTTCAATGATAGAAAGCAAATTGTTTCATATAAAGATGACTGTTTCAAATAAACTCAATGAACTTACATGTATGAAGCAGCATTTCTTTTCTCAATCATTATATGAAGGCTTAAAAAGAGTAGAACAAAAAGAAATTGTTTCTATGTCAGCTTGCGGTTTATTTTTTGTACGGCGTGGATTTATTCTTACGGCAATTGGAGCGGCATTAACCTATGGTCTTCTAATTATCAATTTGCTTTAGAGTTTCGCAGAGCATATTTTGAAGTTTCACTGTTTAAACTATTTTTAATATAGCTTTTTATTGTCTCAGATTTTCTCGATGATGTAGCATTCCGAAGGGACGTTCAGAATTTCATGCAATGTTCTAAAATGTAATAAAATTTATTTCCGTTATTTAAATGATTTATTTTGACTGATGTCTATTTAAAGTTAATTTGTATTCTGCATATCAGATTGTTTGAGAGTTTTACAAATGTTTTTGATAGACTAACTTTAAAATTGTTTTTATTATAATATATTAAAATTCAAAATTATCAAAGAAGCTAGCACATAAAATGATGTTTTGGATTTACCATGATTGGTGTGAATGTTCTAAAAATGAAAATGTTAAATCATAGCTCCAAACTGTTTTTGTGGTTTCCTTTAAAGAATAATTTTCATTTTTTCTAACGATTTTTTTTTTCAATACAGTTAATTGTAGAGAATTACTAAGTAGTTCAAATAAAGCAGTGTTGCCAGATTTTGAGACTTTTTTATTCTACATCCACCACTAAAATGTAAATGTAACGATTACCTAATCACTTCGAAGACTAGTCGTCTATTATATATAACAAATGTCATTTCTAAAAATTATCGGTGACTATTAAATATTTTTTTTTTTTAAATCTGGCAACCCAGTAATAAAATGTATGGTGATATGTCTTCCCGGGAAAGCAGAAAATTTGGTGTGTGTGGCTAAATATATTTGTCATGAGGGTACACACTGATAGCTGCTTTAACTGTATTTTCTCATCACGTGATAATTAAGAACTCGCTCTTAAAAATTATGGATTTTTTACAAGTTTTACAATACAGAATCAATACTAGTTTAATTCTTAACTGTCCGAAATTATCTTTAAAAAATCGCTTGTATAAAGATGAAGTGAATCAGAAATGCCAACAGTTCGGATTTTTTCATGTTACTATTTCTGGAAAGTTATCTCTGCCTTGTTTTATTATGTAGTTTTCCATAATAGAATTAAAGAATATTTGTGTAAAAAATCATTTGTATTATATAATTCGAAGATTAACAAGTCGCATTGAATTTTCAGTGATTATTGTGAAATATTCTAAAATGGAATATAATTAAATTGTCTTATTACCTTAAAGAATCTTTTTTCTGGGGATTCAGGAACTTTATTCAATTTTGAACAATCAATTAATTTTTTTCATATGTTTTTTAGAGATATCACTGTTCAAAATTATTATTATTATTATTATTATTGTAGTTTATAAGTAAGATATAATCGAAGTAAAATTGCATATAAACTACGGGTGAAAGACTTTCCGTATCAAGACGGAACATTTACACCAGCACTTTTTATCAATAATTTCTATCATATTCAGTCGAATTAAATGACTGCTCAAATGGGATAGAAATTATTGATAAAAAAAAAAAAAATACTAGCGTAAGATTTCTGTCTTGAGACTGAAACTCCTGCAGCTTTGATAGAAACAGATGCAACGGTTATCTCAATCATAGCCTCCTAAACTAGATGCCTGTCGTGTGGCTTGGAAACTTGGCAACAATTGAAGCGGTAGACAGCACCACCTGGTATAGATTACTTGACTTTGTTATTCAACTGTCACCAACAATTTAAAGAAGTGATATATGATATATAAAATCAACGTTTCTTCGATTCTTTTCGCGTTTTATGTATATCAAATCCCCCTTTTAAAAATTTTTGGTGGCCGTTAAATGAAAAAGTCGCGAAATCTGTACCAGGTGGCGCTGTCTACCTTTTGAACTGTTGCCAAGTTTCCGAGCCATGCAACAGGCATCTAGTTTAGGAGGCTATGCCTCAATGTGTTGCGTGGAAGATTTAATAAAGTTTTAATGCATTTATTCTAACCAGGAAACCATCCCATACTGTAATAAAAAAAAAAAAAATCCAAATAAGCATAAAACGAAAGAGAATATTGCGTTTTCTTACACATAAAACAACATCCCTCGTCAGCTCGTTTTTGAATTATAAATTCTGAAAGTTCACTAATAATCTGTGCAACCACGCCTGTATCGATAACACCACGCCTTACTGAAATAATGAATTAAATCCAAAACAAGCAGAAATCGAAAGAGAACAGACGAACGTGTTTTTGATGCATTAATCAGTTACCCATTTCAGCTTTGAGATATATTCAATCAAGATATAATGTCTAAAAATTCGCTAAAATAGAACCTAAAAATTCATAAAAGTCATGGCAGGTTTTAACGGGACTCCTCCCACCCTTTCTCGTTACTACATTTTTACTCGATAACGGGCTTACGAGGCTAGCAGTTCATGCGTCAAAAATCATGTTAGATCATGCCCTCTCGATTGAACATAATTTAATTGATTTCTATTATTTCACTATTGTTGTGGTTTTCTGGAAAGGATATAATCTGGGTACAGCTGGAACTGTATTTTCTTTCATCTGTTAATGATCAATTTTCATCATAGTTACGTGTTTTTGTGTATCATATGCTTATCATAGTTTGAAATTATTGCTATTGCAGTTTCTTATAATCTAAATGAGATCACTTGCAACGATATGCATTGGATTTCTGAACAGAAGCTATCAATGTTTTGAAGAAGAATATGTATTATATTTATTACGAAGCTTTATTTTGAAAGCAGCTTGATATGCATTGGCTTATGGTTTAATACTTAACCGCTTTGGCTCTGAATTATAAATTGTGCAGATGAATGGTTAGATATTTTACATTTTATGTATGTATCTTAATTATGAAATATTATAAAACACTCTGCCTATTACCAAATTAATTTTTAAATGTTTCATTAGTAGGACACTAAGTTATAATTAACGAAAGAGAGAAAATTTATTTTATATACAGTTTACAATTATATTGTATGAAATATTTTGAAAAAATTTCTTTGTGCGTGAAAACACAAAATTATTGCACATTTCTCATAGAATGAAGTAGTTTTAGTAGAAAATATGCATTTGTAGAAAGTAGTAGAAGAGATGCATTTAACTTTTGGATAATTATGTCCATCTATTGAGCAAAAATGATAGCATACTACTATTCTTGTATGTATTATTAGTAAGACACTAGATTTTGAGGTTAAAATTTTTGAAAATAAGGAATTCAGAGTAATGTAAAGATGTGTTCTAATACTAGGACGTTAGGGGCGAAGGGATTAATGTATTGTCACCGGAGTGTTCTCTAATTTTGAACCACAAACCCCGCCCATTACTATTTATCTATAACACATACCTACCAACCATCTGATTATGAATCGTAACATTTTTAGTACCCACCTTTTTTTCACACAAGCTTTTTTTTAGAGTAATTTTATTCTTATTTAATCGTAACTACATTTGGAGAAATTTACTCAAAAAATAAAGTTGTGTGGAAAAAGGGCCGTGCTTTTTAAAAGGCGTAACAATGTTACGATTATTAATGATATAGTTGGCAAGTATGCTATAACATACTTGCCAACATCCTAATTAATATTCCGTAGTGTTATTAGTCCCGCCCTTTTTTTCACACCAATAAATTTTTAGAGTAATATTTTCCAAATTCAATTACAATTAAATAAGAAGAAAAATACTCTAAAAAGATACTGGTGTGAAAAAGAATGCGGGGCTAACAATACTACGGAATATTAATTAGTATGTTGGCAGGATATTCGTATAACGTTACATTATTTTAAAACTCATTTTACATATTTGTGTTTAGATCAAATAAATTTTATCCACAGCAATAAAACACACTAAATACCGCAGACCTCTATATACGGCGGCGAAATATAAAATATTTATCACGAATACGCATTTTTTTTATTTTTTTTATTTGAGGAACGCCTGAAAAAGGAGCTCGTTCTTTTCGATAAATGTACTTCTAGGCTCAGAATTTGTTAACCTACGTTGAATAAATTGATAGTAATTTGATCAACGGTTCAGTTGAATAAATTGATACTCATTAACAGTATTTTCAGAAAAAAATTATCTTTAATACATATTTAAAATTTTCGTTTTTTTTGTTTTTTTCTTCATTTTGATGAATAATTTACATTCTATGCAGGATCATAATTTATTTTTTCTAAATATATGGATAGACCTCCAATAATTTTTTGCTTGTAACTCTATCAAGAATTAATTAAAAGTATATAAATAGTACCTTTTTCCTAACTGCCTTGATCTCAGAAATTTGTGTATAGAGTGAAAATGGGGGTTGGTACCGAAAAAAATTAAGTTTATGCCAGTTTTATTATTCAGACGACCCTAATAAAAACCTAACTATACCGTTATATTAAAATACTAAAAGGAGACTTGGCACTGAATTATTAAAACCAGTAATAACTACAACGTCATAAACGCCAAGCAGAAAAAAATTTGGGAAGCAGACAGCTGTTTCGGTAGCCTCTAGAGTACCGTCTTCAGTGCATAATGAAATCAGAGAGAAGAGCTAATATATATAGAAAAAGAACCAAATTCTGTTCAACGAATAGAATTACATAGAGGGTGGGGGGAGAGGCCAATATGAATTTTAGAAACATTAGTTGTGAAAACTGTTGAAAAATTAAGAAAATGTGAACCGAAAGTAAATTTTCCAACCATCAGACAAATGGGGTACAGCGAAATCACAATGAACAATAATTTTTTAGATTTTTATAACTATAAAAAGCTTAAAAAATCGAGTTCATGAATGGAATTAATTCATGATCTATTCATGAATGGATTTAATGGAATTAATTTATTTCTAATCATTGCTTGGAGTAAAATAATAATTTTAAATTTGATTCAGCTAAAAAAATTTGTAGGCCTAAATCCATTCATGAACTTGAATTATCTGAAGTGCAATGGCAAATTTATATACATGTGATAGGTCCCCATTGCACGAACCCTATTGATTTTGTTTGATCTAGTACTCACAGTTTTTTTACAGGGACACAATGAGAAATTCTTTATCATTATGGCCTAAGGGTTGAAATCATTTAAAGTGTGATAGCGTGTAAGTGCCTTATTCGATTGAACTAAAAATTTATATACGCATCATTGCGTAAACTGCGTAGCACTTAATTTTTTCTGAATCTAGCACTTATAGTTTTTATAGGGACACAACAAAAAATTCTTTATCATTATGGCCTAAGGGCTAAAATTACGTGAACTGCGATAGCGTCTAAATGCATTTTCCGATTGCGCCGAAAATTTATATACGTATTAAAGGTCACCGTTGAATAAACTGTGTATCATTTGATGAATCTAGTACGTAGAGTTATTTTTATACAGACACAACAAAAAATTCTTTATCATTATGACCTATGGGCTGAAATCATTTGAAGTGCGATAGCGTCTAAATGCCTTATTTGATTGAGCTGAAAATTTATATATGTGTTATGGGTTGCCTTTGCATAAACTGTGTAGATTTGAATAAATCTGGCGCTTATAGTTTTTTTTTTTTTTTCAGGGATACACACACACGCACACACACGCACACACACACACACAAATATTTATCATCATGTTCTACGAGCCCAAAATTTTTAATGTCCGATAGCGTCTAAATGTCTTATGCGATTGGGCTTAAAATGTATTCACATGTTATGAATTACGTCGTACGAACTACATAGACTTTGATGAATCTAGCATTTATAGCTATTTTTACAGGGATATAAAAAAGTTTCTTATCATTATGGCCCATGAGCTCAATTTTCTTAAAAGGCAGTAGCTTCTAAACGCCTTATTCGATAGAGCTGAAAATTTATACGCATGTTATAGGTTACAATTTCACGAACTGCATAGCTTTTGATGAATCTATACTCTGTTCGCCGAGAACTGATAGCGAAAGTAAATAAAGCACCGTGATTCTTGGCGATACTGTTGAATAACTGGCGTTGGATTGAAGACAAACGGCATCTCTCTGACAAGCGAACGACTTCTTTTTAACACGCTTTTATTAGCTTCACGTGTATGTATGTATGTATGTATGTTTGTTTGTAACTCCTCTGGGAGCAAACAAAAAATTTATATTGTAAAAAAAATACTTTCTTAAGTGAACTTTGTGGCGTAGAGGTAAGGCGTTGCGCTACGAATTTAAAGGTCCTGCGTTCGATCCCCATCAGGGGAAATTTTTTAAAAATGGTTTTTGTTAATTCTAAGTTATTTTAATTAAAGATTTAAATGTATGTAAATATTACGGTGTGTCACTCACACGATTTTCTCTTACCCTGAATTTTAATACTAAGATAGATATTTTGTGCTTTTTAGTTCACATTTCTATAAAAGCGTGTTCTTTAATTTTTTAAAACTATATAATATTATTTCGTTTGTTTATTTCGTAGCTGTGTTTTCCCTTTGTTCAGGTGTTTAATTAGAATTATTGAAAGTGAGAGCATGGAATAAAGGGAAAGATAAATGCAGTGAACCCAGAGAATAGTTTTTATCCAGCTATCACAAACTATACTGACTTACAAGGCAAAGAAAGCTAACCATCGGTCAAGATAAACAGAATCGCCCATTCAGCGAAAAAACGTAAATGTGGCAAACTTTGGTCATAAAACAGCAACCCTTTATGTTTACATTCGCTATCAGTTCTCCGCGAACAGACTATAGTGCTTATAGTTTTTTTTTTACAAAGATACAACGAAATATTTTTTAATATTGTGCTCTACGGGATCAAATTCTTTACGGTGCGATAGCGTCTAAAAGCCCTATCCGTTTGAGTTGCTACAGTTAACTAACGACGCCACGCCGGATATTTTCTGCGTGGTTTAGGAGCAAAATACTCTCCTAACACAGGCAGGACACTGGTTCGGTTCTCGAGTGCTCTAACATATAAATCCTTCTACCCTTTATCTACCATCACTCATAGAACATCGGCATTATTATCCAACGCTCTGCTGTATGCAACTTTTTATTTTTCTGTTTTCTTTCTTTCTTTATTTTATTAATTAAATTGAATTTTTTTTTTTTTAGGGGGAAAATAATATCAAAGGTGTTAAATAATTTTAAATGATCTCTTTCCAAAAGAGACATTTCACTTTATAGAAGTTAGCTCCATTTTGGTATGTTTAAAGAGTTATACGCAAATCTTTTAGAATTAGATTTTAATTTTCATATTTTACAGAATATTCTTCAATACATCGTCAGGAAGTCTTGGGGTGAATAAAAGTACCACAAGATACCTTGTGGTGCAAGAAAGTATCTGTATAAGGATAACCAATCACATGAATATTTGAAATGTTTTGATGTACAATTATTTTATTGTCAGATTTAACATTTAAAAAATCCATTCCATTTTTCTAAATCCAAAAAAAAAAAAAAAAAAAGAAAAGTTTTTTACTTTCTTCTATATGTAATATAGAGAAAGTATTGGATTCGTGAAAATTTTCGACGTCTGTTTTTTCATGGATGTACACGTTTTGGGATGTCCTGAACACGAATTGATAGTTTTTAGAAAACGTCTGTCTGTCTGTGTGTATCACGATTTTTGTGGACACTGTATATCACGAACCAATGAATGAAATTCAACCAAACTTGGTATTTAGTTGGACCCTGACATGAACTGATGCTGATTAGATTTGGGGATCGATCGCTCAACAGGTGGCGCTGTGATCGCATTTTTTCTAAACTTCTAACATGACAGTATAGGACAAAATTTCGTATAAATGTGCATAATGAGAGTTATTTTAAAATTGTGATTGTAAAATTAATATGAATTATTGATAATAGTAGTAGTTAACTAGGAAAATTTTTTTGTAAATGTGGGGGGGGCATCGGTTTTCCGTTTGGGGGGTACTAAATTTTCAAGATGGGTATCTTTCGAAGGTCACGTCAATAGCTTTAAAACGAATGGTTGAACTATAAATCTGTGATAATTTAAAACAAAGTTATCGATTTTTTTTTTTTTTACTTTTAACAAAAAAAAAAAAAAAAAAAGATGGACTTCATTTTGGATATTTAGTGTTATACTACTTCCCTAATATGGAAATCGTCTGCTTTATCATGGAAAGAGTTTTTTTTTTTTTTTTTAATAATAATTTTAATGAATTATTTTCACTGAGTGAATTTGTATAGGAAAATATAAAAGAAAGTCATGTGGTGGCTACAACATACTAGTTTTTTTTTTTTAGTTAAGAGTTTTAAATAACCATTAAACTGTTACCTTTCCAATAAAATTCGGAAATGAATGTGCAAAATCTATTTCACTGGTCTCTGCGGCGCCTTCATACTCACGTGTTACACTAAATTTAGCATCACTACCTGAAAACAAAATATCATGAGACTCATCAAAGGGAGCCGCAGAGATAGTTGATCAAGAGTTTTTATCACAGTCAGAATTAGTTGGAGCCCTTAACCAGCTTTTTGTTAAAGGTGGCTATTTAGAAAATAAGAAACCAATCCAAAGAAAGATCAGTGAAAGACGCTTTAGATCGAACTTACGTTGTTACCCTCTTTCCGGACTGTTATTTTCGACTAAAAATAATTTCTTAATTAAAACATTATTATTATTATTATTATTATTATTATTATTATTATTATTATTATTAGAATAAATAAGTTAAACATTATTGTAAAAAACTGCAGTTGTTAGAACTTCCCATGTCCGACCACACATTTGTTTTGAGTAAAATATACAAAATCAAAGACATAGATATTTTCAAATGCACTTACATACAGTCGGTAACAAGAGATGGCGCCACTATGCAGTGACTTCCGCAATTTTAAGGGAAGATTATATCTCAGGAACTATTGCACAGAATTGCATATAAATTTGTATGTACAGTCGGTAACAAAAGTGTCCGACCACTAGCAAAAATTCGTATCTAAAAAAAGTTCACTTCATACGCTTTTGTTAAATAAATCCTTATCGAATCATGTTCTTACACTGACTAAGTACAGGATTCGACAAGGATTTATTTAACAAAACCGTGTACTTTTTTACATAGGAATTTTTGCTCGTGTTCGGATACTTTTGTTACCGCCTGTACATTAAAATGCATTTGATGCCGATATATGTATATTGTAAATTATATTATTTAAAGATACACCAAAAGTTGGTGTTGAACAATGAAAAATGAGAAATTTTTGGGCAAATAAATTCGAAAGGTTAGAATTGCTTTAAGTTGAAATTACATAGTGGCCGACTTTTCCAATATTTCCATAAAAATTCTCACAAAGGGAAATTTCGATATTACAATTTTTATATAGTAATTATTTTTAATAGATATCAACGATTAATAATAATAATAATAATAATAATAATAATAATAATAAATACTGAATAAAAATAGTGATATTCAAATTGCTTTTTGTGATAAACCGGTTAATAATATCTATTTAAAGATATTTTCCTTGTCTGTAAAAGTTCCTACGCGAATATATTTAGAATTCTTAATACAAATATTATATTTTCATGCTATCAAGAAAGAAAAAAGAAAGATAAATATAAATCGTTGAATCACTGTTTAAAACAAAGTCAATTAAATATAAATTCATAAATATTAAAAAAAAAAAGAAAGTTTATTAGGATATTGGAAAATACAGGGAAAAACCATTCATGTGAGCTAACTGTATTTTTTCCCTTTTACTATATATTCTAGACACAATGTTAATTATAATAATAATAAGGATGATGATTAACATTTAAAATAATATCTGCATATCTTTATCGGTAATTCGAATTTATGAATACAAAATTCATACTTTTATGCTTTTATACAATAGGAAATAAAATGATAAAATGAACAGCAAAGAGATTAATTTAATAACGAACAAATCAACAAATATGTAAATATTTCCAATAGTGCAATTACCATGAAAAAGAAAAATATATCGTCATTAGAAAATGAGCAAAATCGATGGGTATTAATAATTAAAAATTAAAAGCATGGCTGGTTAATGGCTTTTTATAGCGCATAGTCCAAATTAGGACATTCTGAGCCAACATGATTTTGTTGTTTAAGAAAATTTGCTTTCCTAAATATGTTGAATGCTACCAAGCAACGAATAAGTAGTTTATTTAGAAACGTATGTTATTTAGCTTACTAAATGAAGCCTGTTAGTAGTAACTGTTAAAGGTAGGTGAAATTCATTTATAAAACATGAAATTAAGTTGTCTGTTAGAGAAGTGTATATAAATATTGAATTAAATCGGTTTATTTTATCCTTCTGTCAAAAGATAAACGTGGATTAAAATACTATAATGGTTCACAAAACTTTAAAAGATGAAATCCTTATATATTATGAAAAATCCTCGGGATAAAAATACCACAACTGCTGATAAAAGTTTAAGATAAAAATCCTTATGTATTACAAAGATCTTCAATGAAAGAGGTTGATTGATAAATAACAATTGATATTCATTATTAATTTGCCTACAACTATAGGTTGAAGCTGTTTAGTATGTGTTTGTTCTTAATTGAGATTTTACGGTATGGATACGTTTTTGCTTTATTAAAAGAAGCAGATGTTTACTGAAAATATGATGCATTGTTAAAATACATTTAAAAAGGCCTGTGATTTTAAATAAATATTATAAGAAAAAAAAAAAAAAAAAAAAAAAAGAAATACATGAAGTAGATAACAGAAAACTTTTCAGACAGTGAACCTCTTAATTTATGACTTTAGGTCAAGAAAATTAGGAAATCAGAAAAGAGATTGAAGTAGTTGAAATAAAAAATAATGTTAAAAGATCAGGAGTTACTAAATTTTTCCTTAATATTTGGAGTTTGTGGCTTAAAAGAGTCATCTATTTCACGAATTAGATTCTTTTCAGTGATAATAATTATTTTATACTGTCTTTCAACATTACATTTTATTGCGGCAACAATAAATTTGATTATTCAAGGGTGGTATTTAGAAGGCGCATCCTACATTTTCGAGTCCACATTTTCATTACTATTATGGCTTTCGCTAATAATTAAAAGAAGAAAACTTTTAAAAATATTATTAAAGTAATTTAGTTATCGAAAAAGATATAATGTAATACATAAATCTCTAAATTCTGTTAGAATCTTGTTTTTTCTTCCACAATTCTTTATAATTATTGTTTTTCAAGTCCTTCTCTGTGTTTGTGATGCAAACGAAAATGAAATCGTAATTTTCTGGTCACTGGGAATAGAAATGCCTGATGGAATCGGAAAAGTCCTGATTTTGATTTTAATAAATATACAGAAGACCATGTGTTTTTTCTTTCCAGTATATTTAACATCAATTCTGTGCATTATATTTTATAAATTTTCCGAAGTCTTGCAGAAGCATAATAAAAATCTCCAGTTTGAATTGCGTAATTTAAATAAACGAGAAACCATCAATACACTTAATAATTATTTTAATATTCATAAAACTATTTTCAAACTATATCAAGTTTTAAGCCACACAACATTTTTCATAACAGTTTACTCATCAAGTTGTATTTTTAATTCAATTCTTGCGGGAATAAAGTACCAGGAATATTTAATTAAAGATTTCTTAAATTTTCTAGATATTTTTGTCGATCTTACAACAGGCCTTTTTATTTTGATGCCATATGCAATATTTGGTTCAATGATAGATGGAAAATTATTTGATATAAAAATGACTGTTCAAAACAAACTTAATGAACTTGCATGTAAGAAGCAGAATTTTGTTCATCAACCTATACTTGAATGCTTAAGAAGAATAGAACAAACAGAAATTGTTCACATATCTGCCTGTGGTTTGTTTCACGTACAGCGAGGATTTATTCTTATGGCAATCGGAGCTGTATTAACCTACAGCCTCCTAATAATAAATTTGTTTTAGAATTTTGCAGCTTTTTACATACGGTTTTAACCAACGAGATATATATATTAGAGTGCTGATTCAATGGATGAAGGATTGGCTTTCCGTGGTTCAAGATGAATCACGTGACATGCTCCAATAGGTTGCTGTGTTTGGCCCTTTATCGCTATTTTGGCATTTAATATATCAGTTCGACAAATTATCATTATTATTAGGTAACATGACAGTCCTATGACCGAAATAAATTGTTTTTAAAATAATTTTACACATATTTCACATAACAATAAATATTAAAATACCTTTTTTTCACCGTTTCCAAACAAAGTTTAAAAGTGTTTATAAAAGAAAATTTAAACTTTTAAGGAGCTAAATTTAACAACAAATAATAATTTTTCAACTATTTTTAAGCCTTTTGTCGGTTAAAGTTTAACTACACGAAATAAAAAAGAAGTAAAATAAAAATAAAAATGATTTAGAACAAAAGAATATTAAACTACGAAAGTAAACAAAAACATTGGCGGTTATGACTTATGCGAAGAACAATCTCCAAACCGTTGCCATAGAAATTTACTGAAAATAAGCTGTTACCAAGGGAACCACCGAATACGCAGGTGCAAGGAGAGCATGTCACATGACTCATGTTGGACCTTCTCAAGGGTTACCATTTATCACTCTACTTTATATACTTCGTTGGTTTCAACATTTAAAATTGTTATTCATGCAGCTTTTTAATGTCTAGGATTTTCTTAATGATACAAGACATTTGTGGATTGTGACGGTGATGCCAACTTTTATCATCTATTTCGGAGCAATTTTAGTGCTCCGAAATAGAATCCTTTACGCTTAAGAATTTTTTAAATATAACGATGTTCCCGAATAAATTATGAAAATTGGCAACTCTTATTATTATTATTTTTTTGAATGCTGAGAATATTCTGAAATGAAAGAAAGTTCTGTGTAGATATTTCAACAATTTATTTTGACGGATATTAAAAAGAGTTAATTTTTATTCGTCGTATAAATTTGATAAGAATTGCAGTAATGGTTTTTATAGGTATCATATATATAGAGAGAGAGACCTGCTAACTATGCTATTTTATCCGTAATGGTATTAAGCCCCGCCTTTTTCACACCAGAATAGTTGTAGAGCAATAGTCTTCTTATTTAATCATGACAACATATTGATGAATATTACGCTACAACTATTCTTGTATGAAAAAAATACGAGGCCTAATACCATTACGGATAAACTAGGATAGTTAGCAGGTCTCTCTCTCTCTATAATATTATTATTTATTACGTTCGAGATAATATGAGTGAGCTAGCTTCTAAAGAGATACAGTCAAAAGCAAAAGTATCCGAGCACTAGCAAAAATTCCTATGTAAAAAAGTGCACTTAATACTGTTTCTTTAAATAAATCCTTGTTGAATAACGTTCTTAGACTGACTAAGAACAGGATTCGACAAGGACTTATTTAACAAAACTGTATCAAGTGTACATTTTTTACATAGGAATTTTCTCTAGTGCTCGGATACTTTTGCTGCCGACTGCATTTTAGATTTGCTTTGCGTAGAGTGGATGTTCTAAAAAGAAACAATATTTGGTACATTTATCTTAAGAACTTTTTTTAATAGCCTTTTGAGGTTACTTTTCTTAGCCTGCACTAATTATCAATTCGCTTTCAAATGTTCTTACAAATATTACAACTTAACATTGCTCTTATTGTAATTTATAATGCTCTTAGATAATTCAATACAGTAAAATCTCCTCGTACAAAGCGGGTACAAGTTTGCCTCATGAATATTACAATTTTACTTTTAACACCACTGTGAGATAGATTCTGGTTAACTTGATCTATAGGATAAGTGTCGCAATAAAACTCCAGGAACAGTAAACTTTAGGCCGTGAGGAAATAAGAATCAATAATTTTGCAGCAATCATCTTTATTTAATCAGCATGAAAATCAAGAAAGTCTATAATAAAAAGTATTTCCAAATGTCTATTATAAAGTTTAACAGACATACAGAGGGTTAGATGAGAGAGAGGGCTTCGCGAATTCGTTGTTTTTACACCAGTAGTTAACGAGAGAATCTTGAAGTTGACTGAGTCGCAATCAAGACCGGACTGCTGGATTACGCCAAAATTATTAAAACAGTGCCAAACTTTCCAGCCAAAGCTAATCCTTTGTTTGTAGAATAATTTAATATAAATATTTTGAATTTAGCAAGTTCGTTACAGCAGTTTATGCCAATGCTTGTGCCAAATTTATCGCCAGACGACCGTTGAATAAGCGAGACCAAAAGTCTGCAAATGATTGCACATCCTGTGATAAAAAAAATATAAATTATCCTTTAATCATTTTCGAACATAAACACATTGCCTAATTTATTTATAACAAAGTGGACTTGCGCAATTTTAAAGAATGAAAATGTAATTATGTATCCAACGGTTTATACTGAAAATAATATTATTTTTTATATTTTATTTATTAAATGATTCAGAAGAGCTTATAATTCTGAGAGATGTCATTTAAAAGGAATATGTTTTTGTTCTCAGAAGATTTATTAATAGCATAAGGGATAAAGTATTATTAGAATTAAGATATTTATTATAGACAAAAGCGAATAAATAAAAGTAATTTAGAATTTCGTTATCTATTTTTATTAGCCATTTAATTTATTGAAAATATAATAATTACTTATTGCCTTTATTTAAAGTTATAATTAAAACTCATATATGTGAAAGAACGACTTCACAACCACTAATTTTATATTAAAGCAACTGCATTACATAAAAACTAAATCGAGTGTATGAATCAATAGATTGGTACTCTAAAAACTTAGTGGTGTTAAAAAATGAAACTGTTTCAATTATTTGTCATCTCCGCCACCGCGTTGTACGAGACTTTACTGTAATAAAAAAAAAAAAGGCTTTTGTAAAAGGTAGACTGAATTTTAAATGACTTGTGTGAAATATACGAAAATGGAAAGAAATGTAATCGATTTATTATCTTGAAGACTTATTCTGATGGCTGAAGACTTATTCTGCTGTTTCATAACTGATATCTATTAATAATACATACCTCGAAATTGATAATAATAAATAAATTATTAGCACGAAGTATTTTTAGTAAACTTGTGTGTTCTAGGATGCTGAATCTAAGACTCCTAAAATACGAGCTGACTCACAGCTGATCATTGTTGCCCAGCGGAAATATAGCTTGGCGACGTTTAGTTGTAGACGTATTACTCGGCATCTTTATCGCCTAAAATGGCGAGTTTGCCTAAACAGAAGAGCGAATTATTGTTTGTACTTGATAAGTTTGGCAGTAATATTTGGCGAAATTTTCTTATAACTCTTGTAAAAAGTAGCCATCAATGTTGCTGTTGAATTAGTTAATTTTAAATATTTATACACGTTAAAAAGTAGTGTAGGTTGTAAAATACAACATTTATATAATCAAACAGCAATAAAAACAAATAATTGATACAAAAAATGCAAGAAAACACATCATAATTACACTTCATATTTGTGATTGAAAGCTAAGCGTACAACTTTCTTTTAGACAATTAATAGCCCATTTTTTCCGCCTTTCTTCTTCTGTTGGGAAACTAAACGTTCTAAAAGCAGTTCTGTTATGATTTGAGCAATTTTCGGCTGCAAAACCTCCATTTTATGAGATTTGATAACACTTGAAATTCGGACCGCGTGGGCAACAATCGCTGAGTGGGAAACAAAATGCCTGATGAGCCAGCCTGTATTGGAGGAGCTCCAGCTGAATCAAAAAAAAAAAAAAAAAAAAAAAAAAAAAAAAAAGGCATCCATTCCAACCATCACGTAATTTTTCTTCTAAAATATAAGGGCTTGGCAATGTCATTATTAGTAAAACCTTAAACTAAAAAATCACCAATTTTATTAAATTATGGTGTCTACTTCTCCCCCCCCCCCCCCTGAACATGCTTTTAATTTCGCCTCTTTATCTCACTTATTTTTCAGTTTGCATTATTGTTTAGATTCTTTTTTTTATAAATATTGTCTCAAAGAAAATTATCTTTTTGCTGGTTTCCAAACTTAGGGACTCATTTTATTTAACCCACCAATAATTTTAAAGAATGGTATTTTATACATATAATGAACGAATTACCTTCGAAGTGATCAGTCAACCGTTCGAATTAAAATTTAGTGGTAGATATTGAATAAAATAGTCCCTAGATTTGGTAACATTGATCAGAGGAGTGAAATTAAATAGGACCGACAAAGGGTTAAAAATTATTGAATGTGGTTTCAAAAACGAAATTAGGATACCATATTTCATGCTTTCACGCAAAATTAAGCGAAAAATAATGAATTTTAAAAAATGATGTGATGCATTTTTTTTTTTTTTTTTTTTTTTTTTTTTTTTTAAGTAAGGAAAAATCGCTTGCAGATTTTTGGTAGCTGACGTGTGCAATCAATTAATTTGTTTTATATAGGTGCCGACGCGTACGGTTTTTTAACACCAGTACACTGTTAAAAATTTAGTTTTAGTTTGAAGCAAAACTTGGTACTGAAGTAGTCGTTACCACCCGATGGTTTAAAATTTTACCACGATTTGGCAATTTTATGTTGATCTAAATTTTGGCATTAAACTTTAAATACAAATAATTCAACATTCGACCGAGGCGGGGATCGAACTGAAGACCTTCACTGAGAAAACAAAAATGTACCATCTCTAAATCCCTTAACTAGAAATATAGATTTCCGAGCTGTGCGCATAAGGCGCACAAATAAACTGAATAGACAAAATGATCGAGAATTTCTATTGTACAGATTTCTAGATGGTGAAACAATATTATGAATATTCTGAATATTTTGAAACTTTTGTATTGCGAGAAATTCTCGCTTGATTTTCTAGAATTGGGTAATAATCCAAGATTATAGTTGCTGAAACCCGCCTCTTGTATTCGCATTTATTCGCATAGTGTTTTAAATAACTTTGCCCTCGAGAACATAGGCAAACGCTCTAGAATTCTAATAGGGGTTCCTAGAACTCGCTTTCCAAGGGGACTAGAATTTATAAGGATGATATGGAACTATTTTTTCTAGAGCTGCAATTTAGGTTCTAGATGTCAGTTACAGAATCTTTTCTAAGTGTTCGTGTCTCAAGCCTAACACTACGGCACTGTGCTGCGCTTCCTTGAACGGTAATCCTGTGTTTTCGTTGATTTTCATAAAAGGGACTAAATTTTCTAGGGTCTTATCTTGACCCATGGGTGAATGAGAGCAGAAAATTTGCATTTTACCTATGTTTTTGACAACGATGCTGCGAAGTGTGTCAAGAACCTGGTTCGATGCGTTCATGTTTGCATTCAAAATAGTGGCGAACATTTTCAACATTTACTGTGAGGAATGATAATCTACAAAAATTGAATTGAATCATGTTTATCAAAAATAAAATTAATACAGGATTAAAAAAAAATGTGCGTTTCCATTTCTGTTTTATCTCACAAATAAAGTTGTAACAGTTCAACAGCGCTAAAAATTGTCTCACAAACTTAAACAAGGTTCAAACAATCATACTTCAATGTTAGAATAGTTGCCACATTCGTCACATTTAAGGGTTATAAGAAAAACTCACGGGTACTCTCTTAAACTGATAACCCTGTGTACTGTCCTGATACATGGAGGACACAAGTTTTATTCTCGAGTATGTAAATCCCATTACAAGAGGTAATTATCCCTAGGGGAAAAAAAAAAAAAAAAAAAGAAAAGGTATGTGGTTGTTATAAATGGAGGTCATTTTTAAATTCATCATCTTTGAAAACATAATGATTACCAAAACTGCAGCTTACAATAAAGATTTTCCCATACCTGAGTTAGTATTGTCACTTTATAAGAATTTTTTAATTAATTTATTTTTTGACAATTTTTTCTCTTTCCAAGAAAATTACTGGACCAAATGACCTTGAACTTCCGGAATGGAAAAAAGATATATAAACTCACATTTTGCATCATCATTTTAGACACAGATGCAATTAGTTGACCAACAACTAATTGAAGAAAGCACAAATATTTCGGATCACCGTGCATCATAAAAAGCATTAAATGACTTGTAATTTTAACGCATAATTTCATTTACTGTGTACAATATCTGTAAAATTATATCTCTGTAAATAATCTGCGATTCCCACAAAAATGCATAAAATATTGCACATAGTAAGTAAAATCATATGTTGAAATTTCAAGCCATTTGTAGCTTTTTATGGGACAGGGTGATACAAAGCATTTGTGTTTTCCTTCAATTTGTATTCGGTTCCCTAACTGTACTCGTGACTAATTTGGTAGTGGAAAATGTAAGTATATGAATGTTCTTTTCATGCATAAGTCAAAGGTCATTTCACTCAGAAGTTTTTTTTTTTTTTTTTTGTAATGTTTAAAAAAAAAAAATTCTAATAATTTGATCACATTTTAGACTTGGTTTGGTTTAAATTTATTATTTAAAAAAAGATATAATTACTTTTAAATTGACGGTATCTGTTTTGCTCTGCATAAGATAAGCTTTTAATAACCTCAATTTTCGACTAAAAATAATTTCTTAATTAAAAAGCATAAATACGTCAAAATTTGTCAAAAAATAGTGTTTTTAGCGTGTCTCGTGTTCAACCATGCATTACTTTTATGTAGAATATATAAAATCGATTACAGTGTAATATTTGAATGAAAATATATGCATCAGAAAGTATTTGATGTCTTTGTATGCATTGTGCATCATAAGTTTTAAAATGCATCAAAAGTTGATGTTCAGTGATGAAAAATGAGAAATTTGTGACCAAATACATTAAATTGTATAAGAAGGCGAGCACTGTTTTGGATCGAAATTACATAGTTGTCATTTTCTCCAGTCTTTCCAGAAGAATTTATACCACTATTTTCTAATAGTGACATCCAATATATATAATGTTTGAAAATTCCTACAAAATATTTTGATTTTTAAATAGTGGGGTAAATTTTTCCGCCTAAATCAGAAGGCTTGATAATTATGAAACAATAAACTCGGATCGACCTGACTGTACTTCTCTACTGTATTTGTGTATTCCTTTCTCCACTTTATGAGGTCCTGTGCTTCAAGGTTGTACGCTTTAATATTATTTGTTCATAATATCTATTAAAAATAATTGCCTTGTTCCGTAAAAAAAACTGTACATATATATTTTTTATGGAAATTTTAATTTATGAATGCAATTATTTTATTTTTATGATTTGATTTCAGTGCTCTAAATAAATAAATATAAATAAACGAATATAAACAATGGAAATAGCAATCGTTATTCAGACAAAGTAATTAATCTAAAATGCATAAATATTTAAAAACTTCTTTCAATGAGCGTAACGGAAAATTCGTGAGGAGAAAAAAAAAAAATCTGGAGTGACTCCACTCGACTTTCCGAACATTGAGTAATTAACAGTTTTGTAGATAAAGTAAAGAAAGAGTAGTTGCTAAACAAACAAAAGAGAGAAAACCATAATAGAGTGTTTGAGTATTTTTATCCATATATTACACGATGTTTTATTTAACTCTTTAAAGACGAAAACGGCCCATAACGGCTTTTGCTACAAAGGACTGAGTGGGCCGTTTTCGGCCGGAAGGAAAGAATTTAGGGGTGACAGGTATATACGGAAAAGTTTGTGCTTGGGTGAAATACTTATTGTATTCACCATAGAAAAGAACGTTTTTAATCCTTTTGTATGCACATTGTTGAGACAGGAGGGCGGATTAGAGATGTTAGACGCTGACAAGTGATGAATGAAAGGGGGATTAGGAGACATTCAGGATTCCACAGTTCATTTTCCTTCTTTTTTTTCTTCTGTATCAATAATTCGTTTATGAAAACCAATTATTTACACACACACATATCTGTATATATATATGTATATATATATATATATATATATATATATATACAGTGGAACCTGTAAAAGTGACCACCTTGGTAAAGTGACCACCTGATTAAAGTGACCATTTTCCTGACTAAAGTGACCATTTTCCAATTTTAAAGAGACTTTATAAAGTGACCACCTGCGTATAGTAACCATTTTAGCCGGTCCCTACGGTGGTCACTTTAGACAGGTTCCACTGTATATCGTAAGAGATTATTTGCTAAAATAAATATATCTAAATTTAGATTATTATATATTAATAATTAACTCTGTTTTTTATCATAAAAGATCATATTAAAGAAATATATTGAAATATCAAAGTTTTTACCGGAATATTATATGTAATAGTGACAATTATCGTTTATTAAATGAAGGGTTCGTTGAATTATTTCATTATATCCAATAACGTGATATGCTATTAAAAAATTCAAATGCATTTTTTTTTTAAATCTTACTAAATTAGATATGAAATCTGTTAGTCTCTGAAAGTTTGTTATTAAAAAAATTGAATAGCATTGTAACTATTTTAATTTTTTACAGTTAATCAGCTAGAATTAATACAATTTCGCCTGCAAGTTCAAGACAACAGGGCAGAATGAAATTTTATTTTAAAGAAACTAATAATCTGATTTTTTTTCACCTCAGAATTACAAAATAGTTTTTAAAAATACTATTGTTTTTTTTAATTTATCAACCAATTCTTTTAATAAGTAAGCAAAAATATTTCATATATTTAATTCAAAGTATAATATGTGCTATTTCAAATAATATAGTCAATTTTTCTGTAAACTTATTTTTATTCTTCTTATTTTATTTTATTTATTTATTTATTTATTTTTTGAGAGAGAGAGGGGGGGGGGAGACGATTGGAATATTTCTTTTTTACCACTTGATTAATTGCTTGAGAAAAGAGTGTGAATAAAGAAGTTGTATTCTTTTAAGATGCTTGAAGTAAGGTACATTGTGTTACCTGCTCTGATTTGCATATTATTGTCATTATATTACGGCAATAGAATATTTATTCGAATTGGAAGTTGTTCGGAACACACATATGTATATATATATATATATATATATATGTGTGTGTTTTTCTAATTATATAAGCAAAAGATCGCCTATAAACGCGCAGATATAATATTTTTCAAGAAGTGGGATATCATATTACATACAGTATATCATATAGTATATAGGATTAATGTAGCACACCGTGAGAGGGAATGTAGGAAAAAATGGCACCGGTAAAAATGGCACCGGTAATAATGGCACCGGTAAAAATGGCACCCGGTAAAAATGGCACCAGTAATAATGGCACCGGTAAAAATGGCACCTGCGATTTGCGAAGCATATGCTAAAATGAAAAGTGATCGCATTATTGAGAAAAATTAGGAGATAGAGTTTTGTTTGGTCAACATGATATATCTAGCCTTCAAAAACATTTATTTAGGTAATGAAATGCTAAGTTAGCGCAATATTCGAGCTAACTACCAGCTAAAAAAAAAATCTTAAGAAAAGAAAAACTAATTTATAAAATAAGAAAATTTCTTTTAAAAAGTGCATTACGGAAAAACTCAATTTTAATTTATTGAATTATATTTTTCCAATACTTATATAAAAATAAATAATAATAATAATAATAATTACAATAATAATACTGTACAATCGAAAGGAAAAAAAGGCATTGCATAACGAATATTAGTGTTTGGTAGGACAAAGAAATATTTTGTCATGACATTGAGGTATTTGGGACATTGTCATACTTCAAATAAAGTAACAGATAGGTTTACATGGTTAACTATAAAAGAGAGAAAAGGCGGGCATATACGAAATGAAGTATCCTGTCAGGTATCGTAATACAACTTTTCCTAAATTTAAAATATCGTTTAAGTACACGAGCACACATCAATTGTGCTTACGTTAATCCCCCCATTATTAAAAATACATCAATTGCGCTCGCAAGAAAAATTACTGATAACGTTCATTGTCATCCCCCCCCCTCTTGTATACCGGAAGGTAACGAATGATAATTTCTAGGAAGGAAATATCTCTTGGGTAAAGATAATAGGCTCCAATAAATTCAAACAAGAGCAATTAAAAAAATGTTTATATTATATTATTTATTTAAAGAAATATTTATATTACATAAATAAAAGCAAGTCTTGCTTTTGCCTCCAAGACAGTAGCACATGTTTTTTGCACCTGATGAAGAAATGCCAAGTCCTTTCGAAAACGGTTGCGCTGGATTGAATTTTATAGTCTGTGAAGAAGTTTTAAGTTTAAATATTGAATATACACCATATTTTTATTTAGTTTTGTCTTACCTGTAAAGTTTTCAAAATATTTTCCCATTTACTGTAAAAGCACTTATTTTCGCGAGGCTTTAATTTTCGCGATTTTCGCGAGCCCATCGTAATCGCGAAAATTTAAGCCTCGCGAAATACTTTTTTTTTTTTTTTTTTTTTTTTTTCACAGCAAATAATAATAAAAATACAGAAATTTTTTCAATTGCCAAAACTCACATGCATTGACGGTCCGAATGCGAGAAAAGTGAAGGGGGTGGGGTGATTACATTTTCGGTGCAAAAGGGGGGTCAGTGCCTAGTTTGATAAACAGCATGTGGAAAAAGGGAATGTGCGCGTTGAGCCAAAACCAAAGGTGATGTATAAGCACCGTTGTAAGCATAAATTGTTTTCAGAGCGATGAGGAGGTGGGGACGAACTTTTCGGACAAAAGGAAATTTCTTAAAATGCCTTATGCAAAAGGGGTTCCATATTTAGGTACTTTTCAACGTTAGGATTTTTCAACTTTCGGTTCTGTTCATATAAAATTCGCGAAATTTTCAGCTCGCGAAATCACCGACATCTTCATTTTCGCGAAAATTACTGCTCGCGAAAATAAGTGCTTTTACACTAAATGAAACATAAGTACTTCAAAAAGAAATCCAAAAATCTCATACCATCAATAACTTATGACAGAATAAGCTGAACGTTCTGGTATGCAAAATGTGTTTTGAAAAACAAATTTATTCCTGAAAAGCTTTCAAAAAATTAAAACAAACAAATATTAATGATTATCAGAAAGCTTTATCGACGAATTATGCAAATTTGAATAGTCAAAATCATTTAGAATTTTTTTTCTGATTTTTTGAAAAGCCTACGAGCGCAATTGATGCGTTTATGCTTTTTTTTTTTTTTTTTTTTTTTGGGGGGGGGATATGATCTCGGCGCAACTGATGCCTTTGAGGATGAAGGCCCTAAGGGCAATTGAGTAGTACCTCCTATTCTTAAGCGCAATTTAATACCGCTCAAGTAGGGCTGATAGCCCACAGGGGGGGGGGGGGAGAAACATTCAGAAGCAAGCATTCGGGACTGGTTGAATTGGTAAGTATAAAAGTCGATTTTTTTGAGAGAAAGAAAACTGATAACTTGTAGACCTCCGTCCCACTCTCTCCTTTAATTGTATTCTAGGGACGGGATGTGAAAAAAAAAAAAAAAAAAAAAAAAAATCTCACAACTTCATAGGCTTATGAAGTTATGAAGTTACGTAAACTTAAAGGTTTATTACTCACTTCCTTTGGGTAAATTTGAATAGGATACCAGAAGATTTTCTTATTTCTTATCATGCTTATTCTTATTTGACATCTTACTGTTGGAGAGACAAAGCAGTTTTTTTTTTTTTTTTTTTTTTTCTTTAACCGTTTGCAAAAATGTCATCTTTATTTAGAAAACGAAAGACTGTCTTTAAAGGTTAAAATCAAAATTTTTAGGAAATTTCCTGAATTTCTACATTTTTAATTATCGTTAAAATTTATCCTACTTTTTAAAATTATTTTAAATTTCATTAAAAATTATCTTAGTCGAACAAATGTAAAGGAAAACATGAAAATTAATTTGATTTTTAATAATAATATAATCCTTTATTATGTATTAATGTGTTAAAAAAAATTTTCAGTAGTACAATTTTTTCATTTGTACGTTTTTCTGAAACGGTCCCTTAAAAAACGTATAAACGATGTCACCTGAGAAAGAAGTCACAATAAAAAGTCACCGGAAAGAAAGTCATGCGGGAAAAAAGTCACTATAAAAAAGTAATAAAAGAACATACATAAATAAAAATGCGTTTTAAAAGTTTGTAAGAATGTTTTAGAGTGAGTATGTGATGAGTACACATGTTTAGTATAAAAACTGAAAACTATGTGAAATAAAGGCAGTATTTCAAACAAATGAAACTCAAACAAAACTAAGAAGGAGCAGAGGCCACCACGGCTTAAGACTGGTGGAGCAGGATGCAGGATAAACAAGTATTTTTATTATTAGATTAAAAATACAATAATAATTACTGATAATTAAAAACCAAATTTATATGAACTAAATCAATCATATATATTATGAATTAAAGAATTAAAATAATGACTTATGATTACATATGTGTGTATATATAATATATGTGTGTATGTATGTATGTATGTGTTAATAGATGCTTTTGTAAGATATATATATATATTATATATTCAAAAATAAAAAATTTAACTTTTTGAAAATTTTATTTAAAATTAAAATTTATTTTTAAAACTAATAATTAAAATTTATAAATTTTTAATTTCTTAATGTATAAGAAGTTTTTAATAAAAAAAAAAAAATCTTATTATGTCGAGTACATATATTAATTAACTAACACACAAACAGATAAACCATATCAGTTTTGTGATTTTTAGATTTCTCACACCTCAAAACTTGTAGAAAAGTTAAAAAAAAAAAAAAAAAAAAAAAAAAAAGGATGAAATTTTTTATGATTGCCTAAGATCCCCATACCTATAGCATGATGGGGAAAAAGAATATACACTGATTGATAAATATATATATATATATATATATATATATATATATATATAATGGAGATTGCTTTAAAAATGTCATATGCGAAAGTTTAAAAATGTAATTGATTTATTTATATAATAAAATAATTTATTATTATAAAAACAACTTTTTCTCGCTCTTACCTAATAATAATTTGGAAGTAATAAGCCATATATATTTTCAGTCATTTTAATTTTAATTTAATTTAATTTATTTATTTTTATTTATTTAATCCTTTTTTACCCTTAGTTAATTGATGCGGTACAAAACAAAATATATTAATTGATTAAAAAAAAATAATTTATGTATAATGCTTTATATTAAAATTAACTTTTGTAGCTATTACTTATTAAGAATCTTACAGTAATGAAATATTTTTTTTCGTTTAAATGTAATAAAATAATAATAATAATAAATCCTTTCGTTCAAAGTTCAGAGTAACCAAATAAGCTCAAATTATTCACTGCATTTTTTTAACAGTAAATATATATTCAATGTTTTATTTAAATCGATACTAGGGCATTTTCAAAAACTTTTTTTTTTTTTTTCATCTGCAAACACTTTTGCCCCCCCCCCAGGTATATATAACCCTCATTTTGATCTTAATAAAAAAGTAAGTGATAATTATAGAATATATAATTAAAATCGGTAAAATGGTGATACAAGAAAAAAAAATCATGTTGTTTTCCTCTGCCACCCACCTCCAATTATGTCTGACACTGTAATTTTTTCACAAATTGTACGCGATTATATAAAGTTTCATTAAAATCGGTAAGAAGGTGGTATAAATACAACCGGTACTACCCCCCCCCCCCGCTGTCCCTCAGGTATATACTAAATGAATGTTGTACACAATCAATTGAAATTTCTAGAAATGTGATTTAGAAATCATTCTTCAAATGTATTATTCATATATATTATTTTGCGATTTGCTTATTACAAAAGCGCCCTTTTATTTGGTATCCGAAAAAAAAAAAAAAAAAAAAAAAAAAATCAGCCCTGGAAAAATCACAACGGAATAAAGCACCCTTACATAAACTATCCACAAAAGGAGACCAAATATTAATGAAGTAAAAATTCTATTATGGTATTGCGGGTCAATCAAAAATAAAAATTATGAAATGGAGGTATTTGTAAGTAACTCTTTTGAATCGAAAATTTTTTGAATCGAAAAATAATGATATGATTGATACTTCATTATTATATCTTTACTAAATAATTTGACATTTTGTTCTGGAAAGAAAATCATTGTTGAAATACCTTACTATGTACTTTACTGTGTATAATACTTTACTTTACAGATAACAGGTCTGTGACGTTCATGCTGAATAAGTGATTTTTTTTTTTTTTTTTCATTTCTTCGTATACAATAATCATATAATCCCCCTTCACCGTGTACCCACCTGCGAACAACAAATAGACAACTGAAGCTGTCACACATTTCAAAACTGACTAACATGCCAAATCCTCTTTTGAAAAATTATCTTTTACTGCATGACAGTTGCACATTCAGAAGCAAACATCAAAGTGCTATAACCTAGAATTTTTAGAAAAATAATTTTATAAATTTGAAAAGAATCTATATTTTACATTTGAACCCAACTTATATATAATTTTTTAAATTAAGTTTTCATTAAATAAATTTAAATACTCTAAGATACTATTGATATAATAATTACTGATAATATATATACTAATATATATATATATAGATAGATAGATATACTTTACTGATAATATTGATACTATTATTTGAATAATAATAATAATAGAACTATTAATGGTTATTATCAGCTATACATATATATGTATAGCTGATATATATGTATACATATATATATACTATACATATATATGTATGTATATATATATGTATAGCTGATACCTCCTTATAATTGATATATATATATCAATTACATAACAACTATCGTTATTGTTAGTTATATAAAAGTATTAATAACTATGTTTTTCACCTAATTTGATTGCCAGTGTAACTATGTTAATTAATGGAGAAATTAGTTTCTTAAATTACTCATATTCTAATTACTCTAAATCCGTTTTCACATTTGAAAAATACTTAAACGTTACCGTTTTTATCGTTTTCCAAATACTGAATTTTTATATTTTTAATATTTCACTTTGAAGCTAAAAAGTGATAAAATTCAACTTATTAATTTTTGCATATTACACATTTAAAGTAAAATATTAAAACTTTTTAAAAACAAGAAGAGTCATAAATAAATAAATAATAGAATGATTAAAAAGAAAGAAAGAAAAAGAAAATCTGCGTGCACCACCCTCTTGGCCCCCTCAGCTGTATATAATGCTCAATGGGATTCATATTTGTATAGCATTGTTTGAAAAAGTTTTCAATACATATACCTCTGACCCCGCCCCCCGTATATGGAACACTGTAGCTTTTTCATAAATAGTAAGTGATTATTATACAAAATTCATTAAAATCAGTCAGATGGTGATATAAAAACAATTATTTTCTTTCAGTCGTCTCCTAACTCTCTCCCCCCCCCCCCCCAACCAAACTTTCAACAGACATATACTAAGTGAATGTTGTACCAATTTATTTAAAATTTCTAATGTCTAATTTTCCTTCTAAACTTTTACTTAAAATCAGTACTTTCTATGAAATATATCTATAATATTTCTATAAAAGATAAAAAATTCAATACTTTTTATTCATAATACAGGTATTTGTATGTGATGGCCAAATATATCACGACAGTCAAACAAAGCTCAAAATACTTCCTAATTTTTAGCAATAATGCGGCTATTTTTCATTGTAGTATATGTTACGCAAATCGCAGGTGCCATTTTTACCGTTGCCATTTTTACCGGTGCCATTTTTACCAGGTGCCATTTTTACCGTTGCCATTTTTTCCGGTGCCATTTTTACCGCCTACCGTGAGAGGTTAGTGTTTCTAATTTTTTTGGATAAGAATATCATATTTTAAGTAAAAAAAGAAATAAAGTATTTTTTTTTTTTTTTAATGCAAAATACTTGCACTTTTGAGAAGAAATATTATTATTAAATTGTAAATTTGAGGTACCCTAAATTATAATTAAGACGCGGAATTCTTTTTCGAAATTTTATTTTAATTAATTAATTAATTAATTTTACTTTTAATAACATAGGCATTTTAATATTTTTTTACAAAATTGTTAAATTTCTGGAAATAAGTACAGAAATATCCATTTGCCACTTGCATTATGGTGATTAAATCAAAAGAAAAAATTATAAATTTAAAAAATTAAATGACTTGAAATTTTCACAATTATTGATGAAATTAAAATGGACCCTTCGTGAAAAGTATCGGATATAAAATGAAAAAAAAAATAATAATAATAATTGATTTTTTGAATCATATAAAGGTTTTTTACAGAATTTTTTACGAAAATTATTTTATTTAAAACATCTCAAAAAATGGGTCGAGAAAATTCACTAATTGAAATTAAAAACTGAAAAAAATGTGAATTTGAGAGTAAGTTCAAAGTATCTATCGGTCGCTGGCGAACAACTAAAATTTTTAATATTCAGGTCTTCTCGAAATGGTTCTATAGAACTATATAATTACTTAATAGCATAAGAAAAGCTAATGGAAGCTTATAAAGACCCCTTTTTTTCTTTCTTATTTTATTTGAGTATATGTAAAAGAAACTTATAAAAAGATTATTATTAATATATGTTAGAAAATCAATGTTTCTCTTGCATAACTTCTCATTGTTTTACAGACAAGAATTGAAATAATAATAATAATTTCTTGCTTGATAAAAGCAAATGTTAAATTTAATATCTTATTTAAAATTTGTGTGTTTCCTTTATAAAAAGGATCACTGGTTGAAAATTATTTTCGCAAAAAGTTTCAATCAACAAGACTTATTTTAATAAGTACTTTCTTTCAAAATAAAAATTTCATTAGTATGTTATTAACTGATATATTTTACAATTTGGCATTTGCTACGCTTTACAGTTACATAGAAAAAACCCCACTCGTCCCCCATGTCTCTTGTAATCCGACTCCATTGTCTAGTAAATTGTGGAAGAGCATTTTGACAGGTGCTACCCCACCTTCTTTTAGAAACTCCGTGGTGACAGAAAGTGGAAGAGTCCAATTTCATTTTCACACTGCAAAATTCTCCCGTCTTTAAAGGTTAGAAAATCGACCTCGGTCCCGTCTCTAAAGGGTTAACGCTACTGAACTATGAACCCATAGATCATAATGACAAAGAATGTTTTGTTGTGTCCCTGTAAAAACCTATAAATGCTAGATTCACGAAAATGCTTATAGTTAGTGCAACAGTGATTTATAATACTCATATAAATTTTCAGCTGAATTCAATAAGGCGTTTAGATGCTATCGTACTTTTAAAAATTTAGTCCCATAGGCCATAATGATAAAGAATTTTTCTTTGTGTCCCTGTAAAAAAACTGTAAGTGCTAGATTCACCAAAATCTATACAGTTAGTTCAACTGTGATCTATAACATGTGTACAATTTTTTTGCTCGGATTAATAAGGCGTTTAGACACTATCACATTTTTAAAAATTTGGCCCCATAGGCATAATGATAAAGAATTTTTCTTTGTGTCCCTGTAAAAAAACTATAAGTGCTAGATTCTCCAAAATCTATACAGATTGAGTATTTGTGATCTATAATATGTGTATAAAATTTTTGCTCAATTGAATAAGGCGTTTAGATGCTATCGCACTTTTAAGATTTTGCTCCCATAGGCCATAATGATAAAGAATTTTTCTTTGTGTCCCTGTAAAAAAACTATAAGTGCTAGATTCACCAAAATCAATAGGGTTCGTACTATGGTGACTTACAATATGCGTACCAACTTTCAGGTTAATCGAACGAAGCGTTTAGACGCTAGCGTGTTCACCCACTGACATACACACATACACACACACATACATACATCATCGTAAAAATAGTGAAAACGGACTCAGGGGACCTCAAAACGTATAGAAACATCAAAATCTCGAATTCGGATTTTTGACATGATTACAATACTTTCCTCACTATAGTGTTCGGAAAGTAAAAATGCATTCATGAGATCTAATAGTATATTTTCATGATATGTATCATCTAAACAAAAATTATAACAATAATTAAACTTAGAAATACTTTCTGCATATTAGCTTCATGGAAAATTTGAGTTTCTGAGTAAACAACAACAAAAAAAAAAAAAATACTTTTTGTTTTTATCCATAAGCATTTAAACCAATAAATTAAGCAGTATAGAGAGAAAATTAGTTATCGACGAAAAAGCAAATTTGCAAGTTTTTTTCAACACAGTTTTGTTTGACAAAATTTGATTCACTCAATATGTTGAATGCTTCTAAGCAAGGAAAAAATAATTTATTTAGAAACATTTTTTATTTAGCCTAGTAAATCAAATGACTAGTAATAATGATTCTTAAAATGTAGGTCAATTTCATTTACAAAACACCTAATTATGTAGTTCGTTTAAGAAGAATATATAAACATTAAATTGAATATTTTATTTCCCTTTTTTTAGCATAAAAAATCTGGAGTGACTCCCCTCGACTTTCCGAAGATTGAGGTATTAACAGTTTTGTTGATAAAGAAAGAGGAGTTGTTAAACAAACAAAAGAGAGAAAACCATAATAGAGTGTTTGAGTATTTTATTTTTATGATTTGATTTCAGTGCTCTAAATAAATAAATATAAATAAACGAATATAAACAATGGAAATAGCAATCGTTATTCAGACAAAGTTATTAATCTAAAATGCATAAATATTTAAAAACTTCTTTCAAAGAGGAGAAAAAAAAATGCATTCATGAGATCTAATAGTATATTTTCATGATATGTATCATCTAAACAAAAATTATAATAATAATTAAACTTAGAAATACTTTCTGCATATTAGCTTCATGGGAAATTAGAGTTTCTGAGTAAAAGAAAAAAAAAAAATACTTTTTGTTTTTATCCATTAGCATTTAAACCAATAAATTAAGCAGTATAGAGAGAAAATTACTTATCGACGAAAAAGCAAATTTGCAAGTTTTTTTCAACACAGTTTTGTTTGACAAAATTTGATTCCCTGAATATGTTGAATGCTTCCAATCAAGGAACAAATAATTTATTTAGAAACATTTTTTATTTAGTCTAGTAAATCAAATGACTGGTAATAATGATTCTTAAAATGTAGGTCAATTTCATTTACAAAACACCTAACTATGTAGTTCGTTTAAGAAGAGTATATAAACATTAAATTGGATATTTTATTTCCTTATTTTATCATAAAAAAGATAGCTGTGAATAAATAATTACAAGATAAAAAGAACTTTTTATACACTATGTTTCTAAATTTTCTGTTGAATCATATAAACACTACCGAAGGCAGCGGGAACCCGGAGAAATTGGATAAAAGTATTAAAAAAATTCAATGCTATCGTGTTTTGAGCGATTATAAAAGTTCCAAATGACTATCTAGCCGGAAAGTTAGTTAAAAATTGATTGCAAGCTGTGCACTGGCAAAGCTGCCGAAGGCAGCAAGCTCCCGAAGAAATTGGTTAACATTATTTTAAAAATGCATTTTCACCGTATTCTGAACTATTCTGAAAGTTTCAAATGTCTAGCTAGTCGGGAAGTTAGTTAAATAAATTTTTTGTCGCATCATATAAACGCTGCCAAAGGCAGCGGGACCTGAAACAATTTACTAAAAGTATTAAAAAAATGTATTGTCACCGTGTTCTGAGCTGTCCTGAAAGTTACAAATATCTAGCTAGTCGGGAAGTTAGTTAAAATACGATTGCAAGATTTGTACTAGACAAACAAACAAACAAACAAACAAGAATCGAAGTTAATAAAAACATGGTAATAATATACCCCACCGATTAAATTTAAAGATAGAAAATCTTATAAAAACACCATCAAAACTTTCCAGTCAAAGCGATTGCTTGTTAGAATAGGATTCCCTTTTCTAGGGAACAAAACCACAAAATAAAATATCACGCAAATTAATCTCTGGAATCACACTAATGATAAAATGTAATTGTAATTGTGTGGTATTTTATCTTTTAATGTTTACATTTCCCTAGGTATCATGACAGACACGAATATAAATTTGCAACATTCTACGATTATTCGTTTTTGAGCTATGCGAGCTATAAGATACATTTCACAAATCAAGAATACTATACTTCCTTATACTTTGTATATGGAAGTAAAAAGACATGTATAGACTAAATAGTTTATTTACAGGGCCACACAAAAGTATTCCGATGAGATTTTGTAAAGATGTTAAATATAATTCAAATGTTAATAAGTTACAAGAAATTTGTTATATACAGTGTTTATTGGTGTATGTGTCATTCTGCCACCAAAATTTTCTTTTATGGAAAAAACTTATATATTTTTCAAGAAACAGCTCTAACATATATAATGTTATTTCTCAATTAAAAATTCTGGTGAAAATTGAATCTGACGTGCGGATTATACGCTGAAAATAAGGTAACTATTTATAAGGCCACACAAAATAATTCCTATATGTTATTCAATCAAATAACAATAAATTTGATACAAGTATTTATAAGTAACAAGGAAATATATATACAGATATGGAAAAATAGATATAACGGGGAGTTGAGGGGGGGGGGGGGGCAGTAGCCCCTCTCAGAAAAGTATATGGTTAAGTAGCGAATTAATCATATATGTATATAATTCAAATAATATGGAATAAATATAAATGATTCATAAGTATAAATGATCAAAAGCCGTATTTAAATGTATTTGAACGATTTTATATAACGTTTATCCGGCAAATCCTGAATTAAAAGAAACAATGTATATTATATACATATATATGTGTGTGTGTGTGTGTGTATTATAAAAACCCGCTTATTAGGTCTCTTTACATTAAGTTGTAATTTAGTTAATATATTCTTTAATAATGATTAAAATCTGTTCTTTTTAAATCGAAACTACCATTTCCGCTTTCCTAAAAACTGAACCGTTAGTAAAATTAATTTATTGTTATTATTATTATTATTAACATATTTCTCTCAAATTGTCTTTTTCCCGCAAGACAAAAAATATCCTAAACAAAATTCTAGACTTAATTACCGCCCAGTCTGAGTGGAAAGAACCAATTGAATAATTAGATAGCACTAAACTACACCCTTTTAATCACGTGATATATTGTCACGCAGGGATATAACCACAAAAATTAATTGTCTCTTGCGATAGACGTAGCCAATCACAGCACATTGTAATATTATATTTGGTGTGAAATTGTTGTCATTTTATCGTTGATCGAATAAATCAAATAAATATAGAAAATAACGTGAAAGAAAATATTATGTACACCATGTTCATATGTAACTGGGATTCAAATATAAAATGGCTACTTCAATATTTTCGATACTGTCCGTTTCGAAACTGTCATCTGATAAGAACGCAAATGGAAGCTCACTGGTAAGCTATTGTCGCAGGCAATAGGGACAGACACCGGAGAGTCTGCGAATGAGTGTGTCGCTGCTGAAGGCAGCGGGAATCCAAAGCGGGCTTTAAAGCAATTTCATGATTTCTTTAAATTTTATTTTTGTTTGTAAAGCGATATAGAAAAGAGTTTTTTTTAAATATAGTGACCAGCGAAGCGAGAAATTCTTCGTTGATTCCCTACCTTCATTGATTTCATGAATGAAAAAATGGTTTCGTTAACAAACTTTGATCTATTGGCACGCAGGCAGCATCAGGCCGAGATTTGTACATTTCGAGTTTGATTTTGAAATTTTTCCCGCATTCGGAATTCGGTTCGTTCCCGAAACGGGGATTTGCCAGTTATATATATAAACAGGGTTTAACCTGGCAAAAAAATTACTTTAGCATTTTAGCGAAAATAGGCAAGCACTATTTTAGCTTTTTCGAAAGTTAATTAATTCTTTGGATACCACGGATCTTTGTTATCCTCAGTTTTGTTTTCTATTCCTTTTGCTCATTGATGATTTTAACCAAGCATCCATATTTGTGACTTTAAAAATATGAATCAGGGAAACTATGTTCTGATTTTAACAAGAGAAAAAGAGGTATTCATATCATATGTGTAAAATGAAAAAGAAATTTAAAAATCAAATAAAGTGTAGTGCTAGATAATCGTGAAATACTAGTGCTAAAAATGCTTCTATGAAGCAAATTCTGAATTCTAACATACATTTAAATATTTTTGCACGTAAATTCAATCATCGAAAATTAAAAATAAATCCAAATTACTATATAAATAAGGATTCCCAAAAATTTCAGTCCTTTCGTAGTTTTTGCCTGCAAATATTACAAAAAGAAAAAAAAAAAAAAATCTGAATTATTATATAGAGATATTTTATACAGTTAACCAGTTTTAGCTTTTTAGCGAAATTCTGACCGACTTGTTTTAGCAAAATATGATACCTTTTAGCAAAATGCTAAAAAAACTAATGGCAGTTTAAACCCTGTATATAAATGACATATTGTATTTATAGAGAGCTCTGTTTATATTATATATATATATATATATATATATATATATATATATAATAATTTTTAAAATGTAGTAAATGCCTCGCAATAGATTTAAGACCACTGAAACCACAAAGGCCAATAGGAATATATATTTTATCAAATTAAAATTACCTGTGAAAACTGATTATAAATTATTGAAACAATTAATTTTAATGTTTGATTTTTGAAACAATAAATTTTATTATTAGTTTGTTTTAAGTAATTTAATTTAACTACAAACAAACCTTAATGATATTCCTAGATAGTTACTATTTAAATAATGTTGCCTGGCGTTAAAACGACATGAAACCTAAAAACAAAAGATGCAAACAAGCAATGAGAGAATAAACAATTAAAACTCTTTTTTTGACAGATTGTTTTTGAATTAGGAATAGCTCAGAACTGCGAAAAAACCTTGTCACGTGAGACTTTTTTCCCCTTTGAGCACCAATGTACGATTTCGTTCGCTAGTGGCTATAATAGCAAATTACTACCAGGCCCCCAATTGTACCTGAAAATAACTGAAATATATATATATAAACATTTTGTTAAGTCAATAAAGAAGGTTAGAGTTTGACTCACCTTCAATGTCTGTTTCTGGTCTCTCTTCTTCGCTTACCGCATTTTCTTTCGTATAATGCGCAGGTTTGTTAAATCAGTTATACGCCGAAAATTTAAATTTACAATAAAAACTACTTTTTTAACAAGCTTTTGTTTCTTAAAAATATACCTTTATTTGTAAATTAAATTTTCTGGGGTGTAACTCATTTATGTGACCTGCGCGTTATTCAACCGGAAAATACGGTGTATTAACACGTTGAATGCCATGTCAGCCATCGGGGGTTGACAGTGTGAAATATTATATAAAGTCGCGTCAACCATTGGTAGTTGACAGTGCAAAATATGATATAAAACTAGAAATATAATATTGTTTTAAGTAATTACTGGAAATTTATTTAAAATTTGCTTAATTTTTATTTATTACAAAATAGCATCATTAAGGAATTTTAACCTTTATCGCTCGTATGTCCCTTCTGAGGGGATATTAAAAAATCGAGCCACGCCTTAAGGTGTTCCTCTGCAAATGATATGTTATTTTTCTAAAACGTGTAACTATAGGCTACCTTTCGGCTACCGGAAAATTTTAACAGAAAGATTTATTTAATTTAATGATGAAGTAAAATAAAACAAATTATTACAATTTTTCGGTAGTCAAAATGTAGTCAGATGGAAACTATACGTGTGACGTTTTAAAGGAACGCCAAAAGGCGTGTCTTACTGTTCAAAATAGGAAAATATGCCTAGCGCAAAGGATTAATGGATTTTATTAAGGATTCGCGTGGCGCTCAACGTGTTAATGATGTAAAAGCTATGAACGCTCATATTCATATTTGAACATCTGCACTTGTAAATAAACTTAATTTTCTTATATAATTATTTTTTATTTTTGTGTAAATAGGTGTCTCAATAAATAAGCTTTGTTTACTTCTTTGTACTTTAATATATGTATCTTGGCTAAATATAAATAGTACAGATTGAGAATATTTTAAAATAAATTTTGTCGATAATGTATTTATAAAAAGAAGCATATGACAAAAAAATCCTTCCTCTTTGATGTTACATATTTAAGCGAAAGAAACGACCACTACATGTAGAAACATTACATTTACAGAAAAGCTAATTCTGCAGGTTTAGAGTCCAAGGCGCAGCTTGGGAGCGGCACATATCTGAGATACACTTGCTTTGAAAGTTTTTAACAAGGAAATAAAAGTCTGGATTAAATGATGAAAGTTCTTTATGAAGAGAAAAATTATATTGAGCACAAATTTATCACAGTTTTTCTATTAATTATGGTACCATTGATGTCCATTTTGTATCGTCTTGTTTCGTCCAATAAATGCTAAAAGAAAAAAAAAATCATATGGAATCCGGTTTTTGAAGCTACACCTAGCACAGAGTCTTGTATATGGATACATGTAGCTATCATTTCTAAAATTTTACTCGCATTTTGCCATGTTTTTACCAATATTGCAGGACAACATTTTTCTTTTCGGTACTATAGCAATAAAAACTTCAAAGAAAATTTCTTGTTAAAAATAGTGGTGACAATATACAAAATGCAAGAAATATATTTAAAAACCCAAAATTAATAAAATAATCAATACTAAAACGACAAATTCAAATACTCAATGCGCAAGAAAATGCAGCAAATAGAAGATGTGCAAACAAAATAAAAAACGCAAAAATGAAAACAGGACAGAAAATATTAATTAACCCTTAAAATCATTGAGGCTATCATCAGGGAAGTACCTCAATGCAGGATGGAATCAGAAAGATATTTCAAGAACTACTAGCAAAAACAAAAAGTATCTTACAGTTGACAACAAAATTATTGAAGACACACATCCACATTTTTCATACATATATATATATATATATCAGGGATGGAACACGGGCGCAGAATTCATACCACTATCGATGTAAGAAAATTTTCTACTTCTTAAATCAACGATATTATAAGTAGAGAAATTTCTTAAACGGATTCCGGTATGAATTCTGCGCCCGTGTTCCATCCCTGATATATATATATATATATATATATATATATATTTAATTTGATCGTTAACTTTTATTATCAACTTACTTTTTTTTATAAACAACATAAGGACTAAGATCATGACTTGACAAATATTTACTTAACAAAATAATATTAGATGCACATTTTTTAAATACGAATTATAATTGCTAGTGTTTCAATAATGTTACTGCCGACTTGTAGCTCGCTACATCACAAAATAAAAAAGAATTTAAACCCTGTTAATATAAACAATAATATAGTCGAACCTAATTAACCTGAATCTGAAGGGGAATAAAAGATTTGTTCATGTTATCAGTAGTTCTTGCTATCAGTAACTAATCTTCATTTTGATAGGGATTGTGGAGACAATTCACGTTAAGCGTGTTCACGTTAACGAGATTCGACTGTATATATATAAATATGTTCACTCAAATATATTCAAATTAATAATAAGCAACCATAGGTCAATGAAACTCTAACTGCCGTCAGAATACGAAGGTACTCGAGGTACGTTCAGCATCGGGGTACGTTAAATAAACTACAAGCAGGCATATACACAATTTCTTGTTTTTCTATTCTCTTTAGGCATTCAAGGACTGACTGTGGAACGAAATTCTGTTTCTCACATGCAAGTTCGTTAAGTTTATTTTGCACAGCCTTTTTTATTTCAAACAATTTTTAAGCTATGATGGAACTAAACACTCTGTATACAACAAAGTAAAAATTCCACTTGTCAAGTTAACACAAAAATTCATAAAACTGTAGTAATTAGTCAAGAATTCGTCACTGTATCTCACTCCCGAAAAAATTGAATTGGAAATATGAATTTATGATTAAATTGTTATGAAAAATGTTGAGTAGCTTAAAACTCGATATAATTTCCAAATAGTATTATACCGGGTGATCCAAATGTCAGGACAAACTTTAAAAATGAATAATTCGAAAACGAATCAGGATACAAAGATACGGTTTGCACCAAACGGATGAAAAAGAAACCGGGTTTTGAGTGGCAAAGAAAAAGTAATAGTTCTGTTGACGAACAACAGATGGCGCTATAGTGTTTTATTTCACCAAAAGGTGGTTTACAAATGAAAAAAAATGTTGAGAATTACAAGTCAGCTAAATTACAGTTAATTAGTACTACTACAGTAACTGTTCAATGTCCATCAATCAGAAGTACAGCTGTGAGACGATTCACCGCATCGTTCACAGCATTTAGTAGCATTTCTTGCGTTATGGCAGACACATTTTGGCGGATGGCATCTTTCAGTGCTGATAATGATATAGGTTGATTGCGGTACCCTTTTGACTCCAAGAATCCCCACAGCCAAAAGTCACAGGGTGTCAGATCGGGAGATCTTGGAGACCATGCGTGATTAAAGTAGCGACTGAGAATGCGATATTTCAATGCATATAAGCTTCGACTACCATTACCTGCTGTAGTTGTTCGTTTTTATATCGTTTATTGCTTTGCATAATCCTACATCAGAAATCCGACAGCGCCATCTATTGGTCACCAACAGAACTATATATATATATATTTTTTTTTTTTTTTCGTAGCCACACAAAACCTGGCTTCTTTTCCATCCGTTTGGTGCAAACCGTATCTTTATATCTTGATTCGTTTTCGAATTATTCATTTTTAAAGTTCGTCCTGACTTTTGGATCACCCGGTATATGCTAAAATAATCCTCAAGGTTAGATTATCTGTTTATTCAAATAGTACAATTGCATTTTGAGGTTTTTCTTGTAAATCTAGAACAATTCAACAAATTTATGAAATATGATGCACAGAATTGAAGTTAAAAATGCCGGAAAAAAAAATAAATAAATATTTTCGTCTATATTTTTTAAAATCAAGATTACGATTTCACAGGCTCCTTCGGGAATTTTCGCATAAAATGCCCAGTTATATAAGTTGTCTGCCGTATCGGAAACACAGATAATAACTTGAAAAATAATAAATATAAATAGACATGAAGCAAAACATAATAATGTAACATATATTAAAGATTTTTGCACTACATTATATCGCTTTCAATAGTTGAATAGCTTTAACAATATTTTGAAAAATTTTCTTATTTTTATGATTAGGAACCACCATATTAAAAGTGGCATTGTATCGTAGATTAAGGAGCATACAGCATCCACATACGAACCTTCCTTGGTCAGATATAAATCTTCAAAAATTGTACGAATCACTGAAAAGCATTATATTAGGTCGTTGCAAAAGTTCGTGGGGTTTTTTATTTCTTCATTTCATAAAAATACATCAAATCAAATGACAATTTTTAATCAAAATACTCTCCATTACTTGCTACAACCTTTGACCATTTTTCGGGTAACAAATGTATACCACGGCGATAGAAGCTCTCGTCTTTGAAGGCAATAAAATTATCCGTGTCCGCACGAACGTTTGCAACGACCTAATACAATTATTAGTAAAATAGAAATTATTCTAATTCGAGGAATCCAAGAATTTTTTGGGCCATAAATTCCAATTATGATTAGAAAATCCACTAATTCCTCATCTCTCAACGCCATTTTTAATCTTCAGCCTTTTCAGTGAAATTTCATGTTTGTTTGCAAAGTTGGTATCTAGAGCAAATCACACACAGATTCATTAACAAAAGCTTCACCGTGAAGATTTAAAAAAATATGCATTACCTGATGGAAGTGAATGAAATTTCACAAAAAATCTTCTAATATAGTAAAGGTGCGTTCTTTTATAGTGAAACGATATTAGTTATGAAATCCTAAATATTTATATCCTGTAGTGGAATTTTCAAAAACAATTGCTATTTTAACAAATAGTAACTTATTCAGTTGATCATTTTATCAGAAATGCTTAACTCCATTTTGCAACGTGAACATCCTTTTTTATTCCGGAAATATAAATTTCTTCAGATTTTAGTAGAAGCAGGATTTTAAAGATTGGATAAAAATCTGAAATGAAATAAATCCAATAACATTTACTTGATAAAGAGTATTTTCGTCATACTCACTTTATGAGTATTTTTACTATACAACTTTCGTCATAGTTTTTTATTTATTTTTATTTTATTTAAATAGTTACAGGTTATCTATTTAATATCTTCCTTACTTTTTCTAATTAATTTCACCAAAATAATCAAATATATTGTTATTTAAAAGTATTTTCGTCACACATAAAAGTATAGAACAAATAGTTTTTTTGTCACACATGTCTCTCTTTTATTCACAAGTTTATTATTTCAAAATTTTATGTTTACTACTTAATAAAGTGTTTTTCCTATGATTATTTTTACGAAAATAAATCAAATATATTGCTTATTAAAGCTTTTAATTTTCAAGTGCATCACCCTTTTTCACATGACCATTGAATTCTTTTAGTAAAATAACTCTAGAAATATGAAACTACGATATCATGAAAAGTTTTTAAGATATACATTATTTTTATAGAAGTATACTTTCTTGATTCAATAACACTTCCTTTATTATTTTGTAAGGCTTCCTTTATTGTTTTTATCATTCGTCATAATGTTTTCTTTCGGTATAGTTAATTGGACTAGTCTTTATTGTAAAAGAATCGACGTTCTTATGATATCATATTTAACAATTCAGTGAATAAGAAAATTAATAATAAATGTAAATTCTACTTAATTTAATTCTAGTGCTAAGTGATAAAAGAAAAACTCTGGTAAAAAATTCCGGGATGAATTTTTGCAGCTGGAAATTAGTATATTAACTGTTTGCGGCGAAAGGTAATTGGGATTCACGAATAAAATTAAAATAAAAGGAATTGACTACCTTTAAAAGTAAAATTTTGCTAAAAAATTTCTGGGATGAGTTTTTGCAGTTCAAAATTAAAATTAGGTATGGCTGTAGTAGCAATCACAATTTCGTAATGAATTTCATTTGTTGAACAGACTTCATATTTGAATGTTTCGCTTTTTTTTTTTTACGTTAGACGTTGTGTAGATCACTTATATAGACACTTTTCTTTTAACAAAATGAAAGTGAAAATATGATAATAACAATTACAACACATTTCTTGTTTTATATAGTCTTCTGTAGCGGATGGTTTGATCAGCTGTCTTGTAGTACAGGCTTGAATATCTTTTAAGAGTCAATGGATGGCTAGAACGAGGCGGAGCTTCCACAGTTGGTGGAAAAAAGCTGTGTTCTGATTGGCTTCATTGCATTATTGGTGGGCTGAACTAATACTTCTATAGGTTAAATTTAAGAAAATCTTTATCATGACGTCAAATTGTGTCAGACAGGCATGTCGTCAATTAGTACTTTCAATTTATTTATTTTCTTCGTTTGAGATAGATTATATGTTTGAATAAATTATTTTTCCGTTGCTTGGGGAAACAAAAAACAAAAAACAAAAACAAAAACAAAAAAAAAAACATGAAATGATGTCCCTAAATTTTTAAATGTTATGGAGCATAGGTTTTGCTAGAAATTATGAATAACAATACATTTTTAAAAATTAATAAACATGAATAAAATAACAATCAACATGCATAAATGTGGTGCAATTATTAGTTATTTGAAAAATGTTGCCTTTCATAGTATTGTCGAGTTTGTTAAAATTAATGCCCTGGATACACATTAAAGAACACCAATTTGTTAATAATATCCATATCTGCAGTATAGTTTTGAATCTTTTATTCATTGCGCAAATATTTACTTAACAACCCAGAATAACAACAAAAATAACTAGTCCAGAAATTTTTATTTTTGATATACGCGTTTTCCGTTTTGTTAAAAATCGAGATTTTTATTTTGTCAAACAATTCTTCTGATATAACTGTTTATTTTAATAAAATGTGTAAGTCCTCACGTTTTCATGCCATACAGAAATCGAAACGTCTCACATTTTAAATACCCATGTTTTTAATTATAAATTTTATTTGAGTGAATTGTCGAAATTAAGCAATTAAATAAATTAAAAATAAAATAAAATAAATTACAAATTTATATTAAAAAAAAAAAAAAAAAATCTGATTATTTGTAATGCATAGAATAATGTTTATTTTTATTTATTTATTTATTTTAATTTGTAAAGTTTTAAAAGCAATGTCTATTTTTAATTACATTATTTCTTTAAAGTCAATTTTTTTGTTTAAATTGATAGTTTTTATTTATTTATTTATTTATATTTTCGTTTCCTTTTATTTTTTGCCCCAAATTTATTTTTGTGTCTCAATTTTATTTATTTTTTTCTTGCTAATTTAAGCCTCTATACAATCTCCTTCAACTGATAAATTAACACTTTCGTGACCGCTGACATAGATTCACCTCATTTGTAAATCTGCAACTCCACCAGTAGGCGTTTCTTTTGCAATTTGAATGTTGCTATATTTGTTACAAACATTCCTTATAGTCATATTTGTGCAATGAAAATATTACGTATACAAATAATACTTTCAATAGAAAGATTATAATTATTATGTGTATTCATATGTAATATAAATATGTATACAGAAAACCTTTTTCTTAAATAATGTAGCTTAAAAGAATAACACCCAGAGGTGGAACATACTGTCAAAACGGGAAAACCTGCGGTCGCGAAAGAATTAACGGGTTAATCCAGCATATATCATATTTGCCAACATTCTAGTTAATATTCCGTAGTCTTGTTAGTCCCACCCTTTTTCTCACACCAATAAATTTTTAGAGTAATATTCTCCAAATGTAATTACGATTAAATAAGAGGAAAAATACTCTAAAAAGATACCGGTCTGAAAAAGAAGGTGGAGTGAACAATACTATGGAATGTTAATTAGTACGTTGGCAAGTATGTAACCCGGAAGACTGTTAGTTCCCGCCCCTTTTTGTACTCCATTTGATTTTTAGAGTAATTCTCTTCAAATATATTTACGATTAAAGAAGAAAAGTACTCTAAAAAAAGACTGGTGTGAAAAAATAGGTGGAAAGGGGCAGGACTAACAATCTTCCGGGTTAACATAGCTGCCAACATTTTAATTTATTCCGGACAATTTTTTATCCTCGCCTTTTTTTCGTACCACTTTATGTATGGAAAAAATTTCTCCAGAGTATAACTTTGATTAAAAAAAAAAAAACTTTTTAAATATAAATTGTATGAAATAAAGGCGGAACTAAAAATACTCCGGAATAAATTAAAATGTTGGCAGGTACGGGTTAGGTTGGCAAGTATGATATATGTATGAGTGCATGTGCATAGCCTCCTAAACTAGATGCTTTCCGCGTGGCTCGGAAACTTGGCAAAAGTTCACGCGGTAGACAGAGCCACCTGGTACAGATTGCGCGACTTTTTTATTCAACAGCCACCAAAAATTTTGAAAAGTGGAATTTGATATACATTAAAAGCGACTAGATGTTAGGATGTAAGGATGGAATGATTGTGAGGAACCTGTGACAGCGTCACGCATCCTCCATTACCTAGATGTGGAAACTAACGGAGTGAGAGTCCCGCACTGTAAAATAATAACTATTACCAGCTGCAAGAAACTGTCTGTGATTGGAGAAAATAATTATTTTCTGTAATCACAGAGAGTTTCTTGCAGCTGGTAATAGTTATTTTTTTACAGTGCGAACAACAATTGACTGCAATGGAGAAAGGGGGGGGGACATAAAATGCACAAAAAACAATAACAAATATTTTTAGAGCTTATGGAAAGAGGAAACACAATAATAAAAATGAGTAGGAAGGTTAAGTACAGCATTACACAACTAGGAGAAAGTTTAGGGATAGTAAGAAATTGAATCGAAGAAATGCCATTTATATATATCATACATCACTTCTTAAAATTATCGGTGACAGTTGAATAAAAAAGTCGCGCAATCTGTACCAAGGGGCTTTGTCTACCGCTTGAACTCTTGCCAAGTTTCCGAGACACGCGGAAGGCATCTATTTTAGGAGGCTATGGTTTGTGTAAGTGGAATAATTGAAAGAAATATGTTAAAATGTATAAAGTTATTAAAAAATTAATATAACAATATTAAATCTATATTAAGACTGAAAAACAAATATGAATTTGCATTATAATCATTTTCCTATTTTTTCATTAAATAAGTTATTTTGGATTTCAGGTGTGAAATTTTATATGAATGAAAAGAAAAATCAAGTTTGTTGCTGTGGTTATAATACAACTTTTCCGATAATTGCGTGTAAAATGTTTAATTTATTGCATATTTTACTCGAAAAATTAAAATTTCTCCACAGATTAAATACTATATTAAGTTTTGTTTCATTAAAACTGGAAACATTCAGTATCTTAAATTAATTTAGAGTAATTTTTTTTAATTCGTTTTTATATACTTAATATATCTATATCTATTTATCTATGTATCTAACTATCTCTCTATCTCTCTATCTAATTTATAATTTATTTGATTAAAAAGAAAAGAATGAGAACAGAGAATAGCTAGTCAAATAAGTCACCACAGAAACATACATAGGCCAAACAACGTAACTAGTTATCTTAAATTGATTTAATTTTATAAGATTAATAATAATACTTACTTTAGTTTATTAGACTACACTAACTGTTGAAAATATAATAAAAGACCGTGCATTTTGATGCTGTAGAAAAGAAGGAATATCATAGGATAGTATTATAGGAGAAAATAATATAACTTACATTAATGAAATGAACTTTTAGGTTGAGATGAGCAATGGAATTTTGGATCAAAGCAAAATAAGATTGAATTTTAAATAAAAAGCTCAAAATGCATAGGACTTCTTAAGGTACTATCCCTATAACAATGAGCAAAAAATTGTAGGTTTTCTGTTTTTGGCAAGCATTTTAGCAAAATAACAAAAGATAGCACTAACGCACAAGAAAAAATTACTTTGAAATGAAACAAATGAAATAAGGACAGAATATATCTTGAATTTTTTGAAATATTATCCAGAAACCTGAAATCAAAGCACGGGTAAACACAGATCATCTATATACATTAGGAAAAATCTGAGGGTTTAACTGGTTCATATGAGACGATATCAACTGTACCTAATTCACAGTACTAGTACTTTTTTGTTTGCTTGTTTGTTTACATTTGTCTTTTACAGTAGTTTCCGTTATTAGTTAGTTGAAAAAGTACTATATTGGTGGAAAATCTTTACTTGATTTAAATTTAGAAACATATTACAAAGGACTTTTTAAAAAATGATACTATAGGATATCACATTGATGTACGCTTTGTGATTCATAAAAACAATACACTAATAAAACGAATATGCAGCAAGTTTAAGTAAGTAGACACAGTTGGCTAGTTAGCTTACAAAGTAACTTTTTTCACATTTGCTTGTTTCACAAAAATTTCTGATTTAAAATAAATTGATACAGTTAGATGATCTTGTTTTCCAAATAGTCACTCCATATGGATTCAAAAACAAGCACAATGCAAAATCGAATGGTATTTATTATATCACATCATTCACCTTCAATCGGAAGTAAAAAGAATCGGATGGTGTGCATTTTTCTTTCCTGTGACTGTTGTTATAAACTTAATTCTAAAATCAATATTGTCGAATTATTTAAGTGATTACAAATATTATTTTCATGGGTACTGAAAATATCTTTTAACCCTTTGGGTACATTTGACGAGCGAGACTCGTCATCTGCTTACTTGGGCAAAGTTACGGTGGACGAGTCTGACTCGTCATCTGAATTTAAGAAGTAGACGTTAATGTTTGCGGCACCCCCGCCAGTGGGCGTTGATCGCAAACACTTTCCTGGCGTTTTTTATGATATCTTACAACCATACTTATATCATCAATATAAGTATATTCCAAATAAAATGTATTACTTTTACACGTTAACACAATCGCGACCGCTGACGTAGATTCACATCATTTGAAAATCTGTAACTCAACCAGTGGGCGTTTCTTTAGCAATTTGTATGCTATTTTTTTCTTAAATATATAATTAATATTCACAATTTTACAATGAAATATACTATGGATACAAATACTTTGATTAGAAAGAATAAAATTATAATGTATATCCATTTGTAATATAAATGTGAATGCAGTAAAATTTGTTCTGAAATATTGTAACATGGAAGAATAACGCCCACAGGCGGACCTTCCTGTCAAAAATTCAAAATCATTCCATATAACGACAAATTAAATCCGTCCCATGGGCATAAAAATCTTCAAATAATTCAGTACTCAAAGGGTTAACAAGCAGCATTTTTATAATTCCGTGTTTAACCACGATTGATTAAAAAAAAAAAAAAAAAAAAAATAGATTAAAAAACAATGACGGATTAAGGAAAAACCATAGAAAGGACGAAATATATGTACGTGTACCACTGACCTTTCACAAAAATTAAAATTATTATACAGAAGCAACTGCATTAATTAATGAACACTTTCTAAAAATTTATGAAAAAATATTAATGGAATAAATTTTTATCGCGGCTTAAAAATAAATAAACGCAAATTAAATAAAATTAAATAATATATACAGAGCTACCAACCTAATGCGGCAAATTGTTACTACCGCCCCTTTTTCTACACCACTTAATTTTTATTTCTCTTAATTAATCTTAAATGCATTTAAAAAGAATTACTCTAAAAAATAAGTGGTGTAGAAAAAGGGGCGGTACTAACAATTTGCCGGATTAGGTTGGCAGCTCTGTATATATATATATATATATATATATATATATGTGTGTGTGTGTGTGTGTGTGTGTGTGTGTGTGTGTGTGTGTGTATGTTTATTTTTAATGTGACATCAAAAAAATTAAAAACAATAATAATAAAATTGATAATAGATGTTTAAATATATAAAAATACGTTCATTTTTTTGTATCGTAAATATATATTCCCTCTTGACTATGGTATTTTCTCCAGGGAAAATTATACAAAAGAGAGGAAACATAAACTTTATAAATTATTTAACTTAAATATGGAAATTCGAATTTCTTAGTCTAAGTATTAGATTCAGAGATAATCATGCCAATTATCCAAGCCCTACAGGCCATCAATTTCCTGTAAACTGACAGATATACACAAAAACACAGACAACTTTTGTTAGATGTACAGACAAGATACAATGAATCAAAACAAGTATATTTTTTCATGTGTTGTTTTAATTTGTAAACATAATTTTAATTAACGAAAATCAATAATAAATTCATATACAAACAAAATATTGAGTAAAAGGAATCAGCATCGTAAAAGACTAGCATTATAAAATTTACAGACCATTCGAACCAATAATCATGTCCCCCATTGTTGCCAGACTTTGCAACTTTTTTATTGAACCTTATTTTAAACGACATTATATTCTATATAATGAAAAAGTTGCAAAGCCTGACAACTTTGGTTTAACGATATAGATATAAAAAAAAATCTCAAAGACCCCTTTGATAGTCGTCTTCTCTAACCTGTATCCTAGTTTCGCGTACCTAATATATATTTGCCAATCATATGATTATGAAGCGTAACATCTTTAGTACCCGCCTTTTTTTTTTTTTTTTTTTTTTTTTTACACCAGCATACTTGCCAACCACTTCATTAATAACCGTACAATTGTTAACTCCCCCTGAAAAAACGCCCCTTTTCTCACACCACTATATTTTTAGAGTTATTCTCTCCAAATGTTGTTACGATTAAATAAGACTAAAATTACTCTAAAATATTATTGGTGTGAAAAAAAAGGCGGGTACTAAAATTTGTACGGTTCATAATGAGATGGTTGGCAAGTATGCACCAGTCATTTTTTAGAGTAATTTTATTCTTAACGATTGAGCAGTATTTCTGCCTAGCACCTGCACAGTTTTCAACTTTTATAATTTATTCACGAGCATTTTTAGCCCCACCTCTTTTTCATACCGGAAATTTTGAAAAATGATTTTTATCTTATTTAGTCGTTGTCACATATTAAAGAGAAATAATTTACAAAACTTCTGGTGAGAAAAGAAGGAGGGGTTAAAAATGCTCGTGAATAAATTATAATAGTTGGGAACTCTGAGCACCTGGGGTCAAGGCACGTATCTACCCCCTGAAGTTGACTTGGTAACTAAAAGAAGTGGAGATCAGATAATGCAAAAAAAAAAAAAAAAAAAAAAAAAGAGAAGTCATAATATGCTAAGTGGGCTATGTTACAGGCTGGTAAAGTTAAAATTGGAGAAGATTAACGATTGGATAAAATCCAGCACTCTCATTGGTCGAAACGACCAAAAGATAATTCTCACCAAAAAAGGTCAGAATTACAACAAGTAAAGAATTTTGAATAAAAAGAGAAAACTTTTAAGCAAAATAAAATTAAAAATTAACTAAGATTTTAGAAAAAATAAGGGAATTTAAGGAAAAACTAAAATTTAATTGAGGAGCCACCATAAAATAAATCTTCCAAGAAAAACAAGCTTCGCGCAATAAATCAAGGGAGTAGATTATCCGCCGAAGACTTTCGATAAAATTTTAACTTTTCCTAACACGTTGTTCTGAGAAAATTTTAACTTTAAATTCCTGAGCACTAGCGTTCAAAATTTGAGTACGTTCTGATATTTTATTAACGGAGGAATTAGTTTGAATTTGGGGAGTTGGATGAGTCATTAGAGAATAGGTGATTCTTGATTGGACGAGCCTGGAGGTGTGTGTTCTACAACGGTTTTCTTGAAAAAACTGAACATCCTCGATAATTCGCGGCAAGTTCTCCTCCATAATTACATCACTTAAGATTTTCTTGGTTGATTTTTTCAACTCCAAATTCGTAATTTTTGGATTCATTGGGACCGGAGCATTTTACGTACCTAGGTTTCATCCTACAAGTTTGCGTTGATTGATAGTTGAAACATTGCATGGTACGCGGTGGGTTTCTATAATTTTCGACATTTATGCAGAAACTCATGAATCTCTTTAAATTGAAAATTTCTTTAGTCTTTTCGTTCTTTGCGAGATGAATTTGGAAAAGGGGAGAGTTTAGTTTTGAAGCTAGTAAGTTGGTTGATTTTAATGATTTCAAAGTTGGGCTCAGTAAGAGCGTCTTCAATCTCTAAGATAGCAGTATCAATCGGAAGCCCTTGAATGACAGCCTTCAAGGAAGTGGCAGACATTTGAAGCATTATATAATAATTTACATTTATTTCATCTAATTTACGAGAGATAAACTGGTAATTTTCCGGTTTATCCGGGAAAATTTTTAGGAAGTTACTAGCTGGGGTAGCTGTAAAGTTACATTGATCTTTATATTTGGCTAAGTTTTTGACCACTTGGGTCATGTTTCTGCATTTTACTGCGATATGTCGCATTTTTGGAATAAAGGGCCTTTTATTCTCGGAAACTTCCTAGGGGCTATGGTATAAAATTGTCCATAAGGACGATTTAATCGTAACGACATTTGGAGAGAATTACTCTAAATAGAAAACGGTATAGAAAAAGGGGAGTTTTTTTAAGGGGTGTTAATAATTTTACTCTTATTAATGAGATGGTTGACAGGTATGACTTAATACTGTTTTGTTAAATAAATATTATAAGTAATAAGTATTTGTTTATTTATGAAAATATATAACGACTTATACAAAAAATTAAACATGCATTTTATAACTGAACACACAGACTAAATAAATAGCTATGAATATTTCTTTAAAGTATATATTAACATACCTTTAATTGAAATTTACGAAATAGTTTTTTTTCCCCACCAACTAGCTAAAATGCAGCACGTGAACAGAATCTCTCATTAGGGGCTGTCCATAAATGATGTCACGCTTTTTTCAGAATTTTGGACCCCCTCATCCCTTTGTCACAAAGTGTCACGTTTCAATATACCCCCCCCCCCTCCTTGTCACATGTCACGGAACATGACATACATCAATAATTACTTGAAGCTCAGAAACAAAATATTAGACTAGAGATCATATTTCAAATTTTATTTTTAAATGTTGACTATGGATCTTAATGACATCTGTAAATATAACCATAAGGACTTATATCTTTTGTTGGACATTTCAAGAGTGTGAGAAGGGAAGGTTTTCTTCTAAGTAAAGATTTTCTATTGCTATCATATACTAAAAACCTACTCTTAATGCTTTTTTCTGAAAGAAAATGATGTATGAGGGGAGGGGGGAATCACAGGATAAAGTTACTTTTACCCGAATTAAAAAAATATCTTTAATCTTTGATAATTTTAAAATAACTTCAAAATTTCATTTGCTGAATATAAATGTTTGTATTTTAACTGAAATATGTGATGTTACACTTTTTGTTACCCCCCTCCCCCCCCTTATCACAAACTGTCACAATTTCACGAAACCCCTCCAAGCGTGACATCATTTATGGACGGCCCCTTAACCATTTTTGTGAAGCACCGATTGTGCTTTCATTATAAAGCGCGTCATAAGAATTATGTTTATAAAAACATTTAATCACAAATGTTACACACTATTTCGTAAATTGTGTGTTACTTCTTACCCCCTGTGACAACTAGCCCCACGCTTCTCTATCTATATTTTTTAAAAATTATGAAGGACAAAGACAGTTTAAATTAATTTTAAAAAACTAGGGAACAGCCATGACCTCATCCTTCCCTATATCTGTCGGTGTATTCTTAGAAAATTACTATATTTTTCCGGTTATTGGTATCTACAATGCTAGAGACGCCTTTACAAAATTTGTAAATATCGTCAATTTTCTCTATATTCTCATCTATGGCTTATTCTCCCCAGTCCTGATCCATTGATTGGATGTTGACATTTTGACATAAAGATAAAATATACTTTCTTGCTAAAGACATAACGGATTCTGGATTGCAATGAAAAACATTTGAAGACTTTAAAAAAAGGGTCAGAGCATCTTCTTCAAGTGGGAATCTATTTTTTATCTGTCTAAATGCTTCAACATAAAATGCTAAACATGATACCCGAACGGATTTTTCACTTTATGCTGTAGGATTTCCGATATTCATCATTAAATCAATCGCATCGAGATAAAGATTTTTTTTTATTGATTTTTTTTTTTTTTTTTTTTTTTTTTCCGAGGGATAAGAGGTTTACTTTGGATACCATAATTTCTAAGCCGTAATATATTCAGAAACAATGAAATTTAATGCTATGAACTTACAAAGTTCAGAAATTTTATCTTTTAGTCATTACTTATTCCGTTACAGCATTTGCTCTTTAGATTTGTAAAAATATACTTCTGATATAAGTTGCTGAAACAAGTTCTTCTACCCTAGTCGGAAGAGTGGATGTATTTCTTTTTCCTTATAAAGCGGCCGCCATTTTGAAATTAGATGATCGACAAAGTTAATGAATAAAGTTAATTGGGACATTGTAGGAGTCAGAGCCTGATTAAGGGGGAAGCATGTATTATCTCCGCTCTCACCGGAATATTTTTAACCGACTTCAAAAAGGAAGGAAGGTTCTCAATTCAAACCGTATGATTTTTTTATGTTTGTTAGCTCATAACTTCTGAACGGATGCTCCGAATTTGATACTTTTTGTTTTGTTGAAAAGGTCTTGGTCTGAAATAGGTCCCATTGTAATATCTTTACGATCTAAAGAAAATACAGGGTGCCTAAAAAAATCAGTCCCAACTTTTTTAACTGCTAAACGGCTGCAGCTATAGTGATAAAAATGGTATGTAAGTATAGCAAAATGGCCATGCAATACAAGGTTAAACCGCTTGTAGCGCCATCTAGTGGAAAATAGCGGAATTAGTGTTCCTATCTCGAAAACGGTTCTAGAGAAAAAAGTGAATTACAAAGTTGAAGAGTATCATTGATTTAGTACAAAAAGATAGTTTAGACATTCATGCTAGCGTTCCTATCTCAGAAACGGTTAAAGACTGAACGGAAAACTGAATTATAAAATTGCAGAGCATCATCGATTTAGTACGAAAAGATAGTTTGACAATGATGCTAAAAATACAATGCTAAAAACGTGCATTTGTTTGTTCGCAATTTCTTACACTATGCACAGTTGAGCTACATTGCACACTTTGCAGCGTAGCGGGTGACACGTATACTCTGCGGTTCAAAGTACAATTACTGTAAGCGGTCACTCGATTAGCGCAAAGTCGTTTTCAACAAACTTTAGAAAGGAGGGTGTTCTTAACTTGAGCTATGTGTTGTTGTTCGTGTTTGTAAGCTAATAATTTCGTAAGAGAAGCTCTAATCAACCGACTTCAAAAAGGAGGAGGTTCCAAATTCAAAGCGTATGTTTTTTTTTTTTTTTTTTTTTAGCTCATAACTTCTGAACGAATGATCGATTTTGAAACTTTTTGTCTTATTGTGAAGGTCTTGGTCTGAAATAGGTCTCATTGTAATATCTTTACGACCAAAAGAAAATATAGGGTGCCTAAAAAAGTCAGTCCCAACTCTTTTAACTGTTCAACAGCTGCAGCTATAGTCATAAAAGTGGTATGTAGGTATAGTAAAGTGGGCATGTTCTACGCGATTCAACCGCCTACTGCTCCACCTGATGGAAAACAGTGGAGTTAGCTTTCCTATTTCGGAAACGGTTCAAGACAGGGGAAAAAGTGAATTATAAAATTGCAGATCATCATCAATTTAGTACGAAAAGATAGTTTAGACATTAATGCTAAAAACAAAACGCTTAAAGCGTGCATTTGTTTGTTCACAATTTCCTATTTTCTGCAGACTTGAACGACATTGCATATGTTGTAGCGTAGCGGGTGACATTTATGCTATGTAAAATTTAAAGTATGGTTATTGTAATCGGTCACATCGATTAACGCAAAGACGTTTTAAACTGACTTCATATAGGAAAAGGTTCTCAATACAAACAATATTTCTCATTGTTGTTGTTGTTGTTAAAATTTGTTAGCTTATAACTTCGTAAGAGATGATTTATATTTAATACTTTTTTGTTGTCGTAATGATCTTGTCCTCAAATAGGTTTCATTATGATTTCATTAAGATATAAACAAATTACAGGATACTCACAAAAGTCTGTTCTCACTCTAACTGCTGAACGCATGCAGCTACACTGGTAAAAGCAGTATGTAAGTATCGATGTTGGAACTTCTGTCCGTCAGCTACAATGCATATTTTGCTCGTTGTTTGAATTTTACGCTGCGCAATTTCCAACGCAGTGGGTGACACGTATTCACTGTAAACTTTAATATATATGCCTAACAGAATTTTTGGTTACGAATACAGCGTATCCGTTCTTTACATTCCTAAAGACATTTTGATTTAACATATGTTCATTCATTCAATAAATAGTTTTTTGCTCATATCCGATAAAGGCAAGAAAAGTGACACAACTTAAAAATGCAGCATTTGAGAAAAATCAACTGAAAAATAACTTGACTAGAATAAAACTGGCGCAACTGTCTCTCGAGTGGATAACTTTCTAGATGGAGATATAACATTTTTGTTCACAGTGTGTGCATTTAATGTATTTTTCAGTGACATAAACAATTTTTTGAGTTATGTCACTTTTCTTGGAAGTTGGGATTTGTGAAACTGCGGTCGAATGTCTTTTGATGTTCTGCTATATCAATAAGTTTTCACGGAAAAGAGAAAAATGAAATCTTTTTGTAAAAAAATAGAACCGACTCAAAAAAATTGGATATGAAATGAAACTGTAAATTGCGCCTAAAAGTGTAAAATAATTTCCTTCGCCAAACAACCTATAACACTACAATTAATCATAACTTTTGAAGATATTAAATAAAAATTCATACCTTTATTCAATACAAAAATCAAATCCTATTCAAAATATACATCTCACATTGTCACCTGGAAAACGCAGCCGAAAACTACTTTGATTTCAGAAAATAAATAAGATTTCGTAAGCAGCAAAAGTTGGCGAAGATGCTGGTATCTGACGTCCTTGGTGAAAGAGAAATCGCAAAATTATCTGGCAAACATATTTAATTTCTTTGGGATATCATGATTATTTTTATAAGGTATATTAAGAGAGTAATCAAGAATATGAAACAATACTTCGTACAGTATATATTATGAAAATATACATCTTGCGTGCATATTTTTGCATTACGTTTTGATCGCCAAATCCAAAAGCCACCAAGGATGATATTTATCAAAGTTATACCAAATTTGCAAAGGAAACTCTAACTTCGTAGAAACATAAATATCGTATTGTGAAGAATGTTCACTGTTCTATGTAGATGCTACTAATGGACCAATTGCATACAGTGATAAAATAATAAAGGAAACATGAAAATGGATCATTCGAGACAGCAGCATTTGTTGCTACCGATCTAAAAACAAACCTTTAAAAACTAATTAAATTTATTTAATTTTGCGCCGACTTCAAAAGCTATGATTAATTGTAGTGTTATAGGTTGTTTGGCGAAGGAAATTATTTTACACGTTTAGGCGCAATTTACAGTTTCATTTCATATCCAATTTTTTGGAGTTGGTTCTATTTTTTTACAAAAAGATTTTATTACAATTATTTTTTACTTCATGCCGTAGAAATTCCACGCTTTGACGAGGAAATATTTTTTATAAAAAATGAACGGTGTAAAACAATCCAATTTACTCACCGTTATTAGACACCAGAATTCTTTTAAAATAATTTTTAATGAGAATTTTCTGTTTATTATAGGAGGAAAGTATTTGTTAGAAAATAACGGTGTAAGTATAAATAATGTGTGCTTCTCCCTTAATCAGGCTCTGCTAGGAGTACCTACCGGGTGATCCAAAAGTCACTAGACTTTTTAAAATCTTATATTATTAAACTATTTACAATAAAGCGATGCGGTTTGCAGAGAAATGCTCAGAAACGTGGGGATTTTTGTTTTTAATGAAAAAAAAAATATATTGCATATTAGTTATAATTTTCGTCAACAGGTGGCGCTAGGGTTCCATTTAGAATACAATCTTATCATGCGTTAAATAAGCAGATGAGTTAATTGCGCATTATCTCATAACATTTCAAACAGTTTCTGTCACAGGTGAATGATATGAAGCGCTAATAAAAAATAAATTCATCCCTTACCTGCAAGAGATTAAAGCACTCCATTCTATAACATTTATGCAGGATGGAGTACGTCCGTACATAGCTACTCCTGTCACGACACATCTAAGGTCGACATTTGGAGACAACCGTGTCCTTAATCAATGTTTTCCACACGAATGGCCCCCAAGCAGACCCATATTATCGCCTGGGCAAACCGGCACTTTGCCCTGGGGCCCCAGGCATTAAGGACCCCTCAAAATCCATAATATTAAATTGCACAATATTTCTCTTTATCTCAATGAAAACTTAAATAGATATATAGTCGAACCTCGTTAACGTGAACACTGTTAACATGAATTACTTTTAACATGAACTGAAGATTAGTTTAGTCATATAAAGATTAGTTACTGATAGCGTGAAAAAATTTTGTATTCCCCTTGAGATTCACGTTAACGAGGATTGACTGAAGTATATTATAATTTTCCTGAGAGAGTGCTGAATTTTCATTTGAGTATATTTTCTTTTTCTATTTCTGCTGGCTCATCTAATGCCTAAATAGTGAACCCTCTGGCCCTGAACCAACAAATGCCGGATTCGTGTCCCAATTCAGGCAGGGGTAATCGGAGTGGTTCGAACTTCGTTTTAATCAGTAGATCCCACTCTAATTAATCCTAGTGTGTAAAAAATGGCAGTACAGTGACAATCCAAAGCTGGCAAATCTATGTTTGCTAAATTTATAAATCATATCCTATTTAGTATTATTTAAACATGTTATACAACGACTTTTTGTTCTCGCCTGTCAGGCACGATATCACGAGGGGATCAATAGAACAAAGTCATTTGATATCAATTGTGTCATTGTGTTTAACATTAATAGTAATTAAAAGTGTAAAAAATATTAACATACTTGAACGTTTAACCTCGAAAATATTGTTTACTCATATTGTACATAAGACTCATCGTCTGCCTTATATAAATAATGTTGCTGGATAATAACAGGAGACTTGGCGTTGGAATATTAAAACCCGAATAAACTACTACGTCAGAAACGCCAAAGAAAAATATTGGAAATGCAAAGGATATTCATCCTTTTTGCACTGAAGACGATACGCTTAAGGCTACCGAAACAGCTGTATGCATTGCCAATATTTTTCTTTGGCGTTTCTGACGTAGTAGTTTATTCGGGTTTTAATGTTGCTGGAGTTTCAAGGGGCCTGCCAATTTCCCTTGCCCAGGGCCCCAATCTGTCATGATCGGGGACTGTTCCCAAGGTTTCCAGATCTTACATCTTGTGACTTCTGGTTATGGGGTTACTTGAAGTCACATATGTTATGTATAGAGATCGGCCTACGTCTTTGGCGCAGTTAAAAGAAGCTATTCGCCACCAGATATACCCTCTGACATGATTTTTAACGTTTTGCAGGGTGTGTCTTCGATCGTCTGACGACTGTAATTATCAGCGAAGAGAATCAAATTGAATAGATGTAGGTATTGAAACACATCAGTGACATTCATATCAGTGATCTATATTATAATTTTATAAGTCTTTTAATTGAACTCCAGCGCCATCTTTTGGTAAAAAATGTAACTAATATTAATATAGTGTTTTTCATTAAAAAGAAAAATCCTCCGTGTTTCTGAGCATTTCTGTGCAAATCGCATTATTTTATTGTACATAATTTAATAACTATAAAGTTTTAAAAAGTCTAGTGACTTTTGGATCACCCAATACATACCAAGTTTTAAAGAAATCAATCCATAAATGCTTTTTTATGGGAAATTTTCAATTGGCCGCGACTTGAAACAAAATAACGGATCAGCTTGGATAATGAAGTCATCCACAATATTTGCCAAATAAGTCCTTTGTCCCACTGTGTTCGAATTGACTGATTTTTTTTTAAGTGAAAACTTCTTTAGGCGCGTTGAGCACTTTTTGGGTGAACAAAAATCATGGAAATCGCGTCATCGTCACCGAGCGCTTTCCATGAGCTATATGCATATTGTGTATATATGTACATAGATATACCTCCGTGCGTTATTAGTATACATTATATATATACAAAGAGTATATCTCTCTACATATATATCCATATATGTAGCGCACGGCGTGGCATGCCTCACATATATATATATGTATAAAATGTATACTAATACGAGTAGTATACTGCCTACTGGCATCTGTCTCTTTCTAGTTCTATATGTGTGTATGTACTTTTTCCACAGTATATACATAGTTCACAAAGTACAAGCACGTGTTTTTATACAGACTGTTATATTCTTCTTTTTGCTTTCAATATAAATTTTCAAATAAATAATAAAAAAAAGGAAATTATTTTAGTCATATTACAAAATTAATACTTCTTTACAAACCAAAAATAATTAAAATATAATAATCTAATAGCTCGACGATACAATTCACAAGTTACTTAGTTTTCACTTCTATCGGCAGTCCCCAATGACTGCCTCGTTAATTTTTTCTTAAATTTCCGTAATGACAAATTTTCAAGTGAACCCGTGATTTCAAGTGGCCGCGCTTTTGAAATAAAATGTGGAATCAAGTTGTTTTAAGAAATTTTTAGGATAAGTCCAGAGTCGAGTATCTGAGGGATTAGGAATTAACCTAATAGCAATTTACTTTATTATATGATCCGCCTTAATAATTAAAAGAAAAAAAAAAGTAGCCATATTTATTAGGTGAATTCTAATAGCAATCCTAGTTAATCTATAAAATGAACAAAATGATCATGGCTAATTTATTATCATTCATTCTACCTTTGAAATACAGATTGATTAAGAATGATATTAAAATTTAGTAAATTATGAAAATTTGTAGAAATTGCTGAAAATTTCAAATAATTTCCTTATTAAATTTTATTTAATAAAGCGAAAAATATAAGAATATTACACTTTAAATTAATTTTTGCATATACATATATTATTTATTTGTGTTTCTGTTCACTTTCAAGCCAAATTTATTATTTTGAAATAAAAAAATCGCATTCTTCGTTTATTTATTTATTTATTTTTTTTTTTTTTAAGGGCATTTTCAGGAATGAAAAATTCCAGACTTATTTGTCACCAGTATTTTTATTAATATAATTTTATGGTATTTCCATACGAAAGTGACGTGATTGAACAGGATAAAGACGTTTTTGTAAAAGTATAATGGTAGTAAAAACGGCAGAACATTGTCATTCTCGAAACAGCCTTAAACAAAAGGCGGAGAATGTAATCAATGGAAATATATATATATATATATATAAAGAAAAAGATGGATGAATGAAAATTAAATATTTGAAACACTCAATGCAACTAAATTTAATCTATAGTCACGGAGTAATATTAATAGGAGTTGAAGGTCCAATGGGAGAAAGCTACGAAACTGTGATGTAAATTTTTGGTAAATACTGAGGGCGCCACTTGTCAATACTCCCTACCTCGGGGCGGATATAGTTTTGTTTTCAATAGAATTTTGCTGGAGTGCATTTAAATTCTTTTATTTTAAGCAATTTAATTTTTTTGTAAGTTCTGCATAATTCAGATGTTTCAAATAAATGCTTCGTTCCTAGTTGTAAAACAGGCTATGATAGTGATAAGAAAAAAAAAAAAAAAACCCTAAGAGAGAAATAATGTCCGAGTTCGTGTTTTCTGCGCCTAAAGTAAGTTTATTTTTTTTCTTTACAAAATTTCATCCATTCTCCTTCCTCCTAATTGTCTGTTTTAGCTAGCTTCGGTTCATAAGGATTGTCATTTTTTGAAAGCTCTCTTTCAAAGTAAAATTAGTATAAAATCGCTCTTAAAAAAAAACATGTTGCATAGAATACTCTATTTAATGAAATTTGCTTTCAATCGAGCTTTTTTCAGCTTGATATTATTTTTAAAAAAATAATTAAAACGAGACATTTCTCCATTGAATAACATTGCGGTAGCTGGAGAGAAGGAAGTATTGTACGCTGGCGCCATCTGTAAACATTATAAAACAACATCACAAAATTTCAGCGTTACCTTCTTCTCCTGTCTTTTTATTCCGTGTCTATAGTTTAATAGAAAAGAACTGTCATGCAACCAACAACTCCCCTATTCATTTTTATTCACTCAGCCAACCTTCTCGGCCGCTGTGAGCGGGAGAAAGTGTTTTGGAGTTTTGTGAGCTTTGGCATTCGGCTGGTAAAACAAGATGCAATTGGCGCATCCGAGTTAAAGAATTTATTCTGTTATTTTACATTTTATTATAACATGAGTTCATATGTGTTTATCTGTATATAATATTTCAAGTTCGCCTGTGCATATTCATATCTAATGTTGTTCTGTTAATTAATTAAAGAGTAATAACTCATATGGGAGAAATTTGTTTCAAGAATCTACACTCGTCCATTACAAGAACATTGAAATGCTTTATATCTTTAAAATAATAACAATGTTAATAATAATGCATTATACAAATACTAACCCGTATTGATCAAGTTTTCTTAGGAACCAGATAAATAAATAAATTATTGTTATTAATAATAATAGTAATTTAATTCTTTTAATTGCTTATTCTTCGTAGTTTGACAATTTGAATCGCGCAGCGCGAAAGAAATTAACAGCAATGACAAGTCAAAACAGCGCCATCTCACGGTGTCGCTTGAAATTTGGAACAGTTGTTGGTATGTAAATTTGCTTCTCTTTCATGCATATTCAGAGTTGCCAACATTTTAATTTATTCCGGCGCATTTTTAGCCCCCGCCATTATTTCATATCTTTTTTTTTTTTTTTTTTTTTTACCGTAGTTATTTTTTCGAAAAAAATCATTCTATGAATAATGTGGGGCAAAAGAAAGGCGGAGCTGAAAATGCTCTGGAATAAATTAAAATGTTGGCAACTATGTATATTGGAGATTTGAGCGGTTTTATATTATACTGTAGATTCTTAAACCAGGTTTCACTTCAAAAAAAGCCGTATCGTACTTCTTAACAAACATAATGTAGAAGAATTTTTCGTCAGAATAAATGGCAATGAATCCATATGTACTGACTTTTATTTATACAACTTTCAAGGAAAAAAATATCCTTTAACACAAATAAATGATCTATCCATCACCAAACTGCAAATACAAGTGACGATAAAATTACACCGCAGTAATTCAGGCAGGGAGAGAGAGGATGCCTACTATGTCAAAATGTAGTTTACTCGATCAAGGCAAGCGGAGAAGTCCCATGCAGAGCCTGATTAAGGAGGAAACACACATTATCTCCGCTCTCACCGGAATATTTTTACAATTATTTTTTACTTCAGGTCATAGAAATTCCACGCTTTGACGAGGAAATATTTTTTATAAAAAATGAACGGTGTAAAACAATCCAATTTACTCACCGTTATTAGACACCAGAATTCTTTTAAATAATTTTTAATGAGAATTTTCTGTTTATTATAGGAGGAAAGTATTTGTTAAAAAATAACGGTGTAACTATAAATAATGTGTGCTTCCCCTTTAATCAAGCTCTGGTCCCATGAAATCTGCCCGTCTCAAAGCCGATAGTGCCAACCGAAAATTGGCGTAGTTAAAATTAAGCCAAAAAGAGTGCTAAACCATTTCCTTGTTTTCCGTACATTTTAATACAAAAATTTTGAATATAATTTGCCGTTACCAAAACTCAAACTAATTTGGCATAAAAAAAAAACACGCCAGCTGTCAGTCAAACCAACGGGAGCAGACAATCCGAGATGAGCTCATAACACACGCCAGTCAGTCGACATTAATCAATTAAAATCTATTTTTCGAACAATAATTGTTTGCTCTAAAGTACTAATAGCTTTTTTATGTAAACAGAAGCATTATAATTATTAAGAATACAGAATAGAATGCTGATTTTTCCCGATCAGTAGGAAACAGACTAGTTGGCATAGGTGGACTCTATTCAGTTCCCCATCATATATATATTCTCATAAATTTCTAGTATAGGATATTCTCTTAACATAATTATCATGTTAAGAGAAATGAATTTGACACAGTGACAGAATGAAATTCCCGCCTAATAGACTATCCACGGTTCATTTCAATTTATTCTAATCTATTAATTTATTTTATTCGAGTCAGTTTCATAGTTTAGTTTTCATGCTACTATTTCCAACGCAGTAATCCTCAGAATGTGTATTTGTATGGATAATTTTCAATTTTGCTATGTTGATGAAATCTTAAATTACAAACAACTTACGAAATTTTCCTATTAGAATATTTGTAGTCAATCATGTTCAAACAAGTATCATATATGTAATTCTGAAGTTTTCTGATATATTTCTGATTCTCAAAACGAACGTTTCTGCTCTATTTCTGCCCTATTCTGCCATTTTAAGTAAATCGTAAATTCCAAATAACTTAAGATATTTTTATATTGGGAAATTCATAGTCAATTATATTAATGCCAGTTTCGTAAATAGTATTTCAAAAGTTGTCTGACATCTTTACGATGAAAATATTCCTCAAAATTGACGTTTATGTGAAATTTTGTCCTATTCAGGGATGGAACACGGGCGCAGAATTCATACCGGAATCAGTTTAAGAAATTTTTCCACCTATAATATCGTTGATTCAAGAGGTAGAAAATTTTCTTATATTGATAGTGGTATGAATTCTGCGCCCGTGTTCCATCCCTGCCTATTCTTCCGTGTTAAGAAATTCGTAAATTTCCAATAACTTTTCAAATTAGCGAAATTTTCAAATTAGCATGTTTATTGTTAATGGTGTTCATTCTGGCATCAAAACTGACATTTTAAAACTTGTCTGACATTTTTAGAGTAAAAGCTTTCCATTTAATGCGCGTTTAAGTGAAATTTTACCCTATTCTCCCATGTTAAGAAAATCGCAAATTTACTAATAACTTATTAAATTTTTTAATTGGAATGTTGCAAATGAATAAGGTTCTTGCAAGTGTCGAAAGTAATATTTTAAAACTGATCTGACTTCTCTGCGACAATTTGTTCTTGAGATATCGAGTACACAGACTAACATACTAACAAACTAACAGACACTCTACAGACGGGCACCATACACATTTTGTCATTTCTGGATTCCTCACGCCTGTAAACGTGTAAAAAAAGTGAAAAACCGAGATCCAAAATTTTCCCGATTACCTAAATTCCCCATACCTATAGTATGATTGGGAACTAAAATTTATCTGGATAATTTGTACACTATTATAATGATTTACCTCTTTCTAGTGCTTTATTCATTTATTAGTTCCCCATCATACTATAGGTATGGGGAACTTAGGTAATCGTGAAAATTTTCGACCTCGGTTTTTTGACTTTTTTATACGTTTTCAGGTGTGAGGAATCCGAAAATGACAAAATTTCTATGGTGTCTGTCTGTAGGGTGTCTGGTAGTCTGTTAGTCTGTTAGTGTGTAAGTCCGTTAGTTTGTTAGTCTGTGTATACGATATCTCAAGAACAAATTGTCGCAGGGAGGTCAGATCAGTTTTAAAATATTACTTTCGACACTGGCAAGAACCTATTCATTTGCAACATTCGAATTTAAAAACTTCGTAAGTTATTAGAAATTTACGATTCTCTTAACATATGAGAATAGGACAAAAATTCACTTAAACGTGCATTAAATGGAAAATTTTTACTGTAAAAATGTCAGACCAGTTTTAAAATATCAGTTTTGATGCCGGAAAGAACATCAGTAACTATAAATATGCTACTTTGAAAATTTCGCAAGTTATTGAAAATTTACGAATTCCTTAACATGGCAGTATAGGGCAAAATTTCACATAAACGTCAATTTTTAGAGATATTTTCATCGTAAAGATGTCAGACTACTTTTGAAATATTATTTAGGACACTGGTATAAATATTAATGACTATGAATTTTCCAATATAAAAATTTCGTAAGTTATTGGAAATTTACGAATTTCTTAACAGGGCAACATAGAGCAAAATTTCACATAAACGTCAATCTTGAGGGATATTTTCATCGTAAAGATGTCAAACCACTTTCGAAATATTATTTAGGATACTGGCATGAATATCATAGACTATGATTTTTCCAATTTAAAAAAATTCGTAAGTTATTTGGAATTTACGATTTACTTAACATGCCAGAATAAGGCAAAATTGAGCATAAACTTTCATTTTGAGGCTCATAAATACATTAGACAACTTCAAAATTACATTTATGATATTTGTTTGAACATGATAGAATACAAATATTCTAATAGGAAAATTTCGTAAATTATTCGTAATTTACGATTTTACCAACATAGCGAAATTAATTTTTCATATAAATATGAATTTTGAGGATTATTGCATTGGAAATAGTAGCATGAAAACTAAAAAACGGAATTAACCCTGATAAAATAAATTAATAGATTAGAATAAGATAAATATATCGAAGTGAACGGTGGATAGCCTATTAGGCGGGGTTTTCATTCTGTCACTGTATCAAGCTTTTGTCAAATTCATTTCTTTTAACATGATTATATCTCTCAAACTAGAAATTTATGAGAACATAAATATGATGGGGAACTGAGCAGAGTCCACCTATGCCAACTAGTTTATTTTTATATTAGATCTTATTAGATTAAATTAGCAAAGCTTAGAGCACCAGGAACTGTGCGAACCAAAGGACTTTTGCCTTTTGATGTTAATTTGAGTCAATACATCAGTTTATGTTAATCTCAGTAAATTCATAGTGTGTAATAAAATCACATAAACCAATTTGACTTTAATAATTTATTTATTTTCGATTTATTTTTATTTTCTTTGTTAACACCAGTCCTGTTCCATTCATTTCCAATCATGCCCCATTCATTCCCATAGGTGGGGAGGAATGAAAAGATGCACATGCATGTAATATATATATATATATATATACATATATATATATATATATATATTATTAATTAAAAATGATAACTTTTTACTAAAGTTAGTATCTTTATAAGTAACTGATTACTGGAGTGTACTTAAGAGCAATGTTACAAAATCCTGAATTACATACGGTGAACGTTATCAGTAAAAACATGAAAAATGTCCCATTCATCCCCACTCTCCCCTAAATATCTGTATATGTCTTGATGAAAAAGTATTTGAATTTACCTTCATGTTTTTCTTATTGTTTTCTAAGCAACATTTCGATGTTTATTATACAAATTGGCTTATTTTTGTAAAATTGTCGCAATACAGGCGAGAGATTGTAAAAGAATTTCAGAAAAAAAAAAAAAAAAAACCGCCTTATGTCGCTAAAAAGATATTAAGAAAACTAGTTTGCATATTCATATTTCACTCTGTATATGCCGCTGGTATGCATAAATCTCAATGACATTTACTACATCGATTGCTGAAGACAAAACTTTAATGAATTAATTGCAAATATGTAAAATCGTTTTGTTTTGTTTTTTAACGGAAAGTTTTTAAAAAATGTGTAAATAAGGTGTAGTTCACGTTGCAAGATATGATTATACCCGATCCTGAAATGTTAAGTGTTCCTTTTTAAATATTATATAACTTTTCCTAGTTTCTCACTGCTAAAAATCTATTTTAAGCCAGCCGCCCTTTTTTTTATTAGTACGACAGGTCGATCATTCCGAAAAAAATGGTAAAAACTATGTCCGAGAAAATATGATTTTTTATTTAAATAATGATAAAGAATTAAAACGCAACTATGTTTGTTTTTTACTCCCTGTTTATATTCCTTTCATTGGATATTTTTCTTTAAATTCTAGACGAAATATAATAGCCAAAATAAAATATTTTAATAGATGAAGAGTGAAAAACCTGTTGTCCCAAGCGGAAATTTATAAAATTCAAACATATTTAATACAAGTTTGTAATGAGTTATAATAATCAGTTTAATGATATTGAACAGAAATACAAATTCTAAAAAGGACTGACAAAAAAGAAAAATCGTCACCTTTTATTTGTATGAAAAAACAATTTTTTTGTCTGTGTCCCAAATTTTATTCAACTCTGTTATGTCCACTCTGTTACAGTAAATAAGAAAAAATATTTTAATATTATATCAAAGCTGGATACACTACTAAATTGCCTGAAGTGTTTACTGTTCCCCTGCAGTCAGTCATTTGGGATAAAATTTCCAAGAACAAGATAAGTTGCTTTTTATGTCTATAATATCTTGAATACATTAAATAAATGTCCATTCTGTTACATTTAAATTTTTATTTCATAAAAAAAATTTAATGAATAAATTATTGAAAATCAATATGTAATTCATGAAGTTTTTTTCAGGAAAGTTTATTTTTATTATAGCTTGAAATTTACAGTCTCTAATCTTACTTTTAGGGTTATTTGCCCATTCTGTTACATGTCCACTCTGTCACACAAAGAATGTAACAGAGTGGACCATTAATGTAACAGAATGGACATATTGACAGAAACAGATAATATTATGTACTACAAATACCTTAATTAATATATTTATTTTTCAAATTGATAAATGCATTAAATTTGTTACTGGAAATTCTTTTTTTTTTTTTCTTTGATATCGCCAAAAGAAAGTAATTCAGAGTGCCAAATCCATTATCGAGAGTTTCCAATTTTTAAGAATATTTCCAACAGGCTAATCAGTTGTATTATGTAAGAAATACATCACTATGGAAGACCCTGAAAAATTATTAGAGAACAGTGTAAATTGACATCAAAGTCATGTAAGTACGGAATCTGTGTTTAGATCATGGTCTAGCATCTGTTTGGACCCAGTTTTAAAGATGATTGAGATACGAAAATAAATGTTGTTCAATTTTCTCCGATACACCTTTTAATCAATATCGGCAAAAGAAAACATTTTACTTATTCAATAAGTATGCAGCTGGTTTTAAGTGGCGCACTTGGAATTTTTTCGAAGCAGGTCACCACAAAGAAGCTGCTGATGATGTAGAGGCATGCTGAAGAGGAAGGCTGATTGTAATATGCAGTAATAATATAAAGGATGCTACTAAATTTTTAATTCCTACAAAGATACAACTAAGGTAAAATTATACTTAATTAAAGATAAACAGATTGAAATAATAAAGTAGATGGGAAGTGCCAGGTTCGATCCTAGGCCACGCTAAGCAACCTAACTATGCAGAGTTTTCTGTGGTTTTCTCTGACACTCACGTAAATGTGTGCTAAGACTCCTTAGAAAAACCATCATGTAAGGACAATACTTTTATTTCTAGGACCCCAGCGAAGTCAATCAGCCATAAATCCAACAACAACTGTAAGCTGAAAATACCTAATGCTTACTTATCGGCTTCATCAGAAACTGATGAACTATTGTCCATGGATGAAGAACTGAGAAAAATATAAATAAATATTTCAAAGAGTATAAAAGCTGGAGTCCATGTGCTTGCAAAATTCAACACAGATGGTACTCATTATAAATTAACATTCAAATATGCTGTAGTAACACAAGAAGATATGAATGATGGAGAAGTAAGAGTTATTAGTTTGAAAATATGCTAATAATAGTGCAAATTTATTCAAAGCTGATTATTAAGATATTTCATACATAGATTTTGATCACATCATTGAAATGCTACTTGAGCCAACACTTAAATTGCAGGGTGTGCGACTATAATATGAATTTCCATGTGATGTGGATGTTTGTGAGAAAGCATAAGAAGATATATCAAGAATTGTGTAAAACACCATTAAATCGTTAAATAATGTTTGCAATTTCTTTTGGCTCCCTCCCCACCCCCCTCCTGTTTTCAAGGGAAAAAATGACCAGTATTATAAAATATTTCTACTCTGTTACAGAATGTGTCCACTGTGTTTCAGAAAATGTCCACTTTGTTACAGAAGCTTATTTTATCATTATTAAATGAAACAAACAGTAATGCAAAATAAGTGTATTTTATTTTAAATATGAATTATAGTCCTTTTATAAAACATAAAAACAAAAGTTATGTAAATTAAATATATAATAGAAAAATAAACTTTTTTCTTCTGTTGTATCATAATTTGTAATATAGTGGACTATAATAAAAAAAATAAATAAATAAATAAATAAATAATTATATTTATAATAAATTTTACAATGTGTATGACAAATTTTAATGTATTTGCATATATTTAAAGGAGTAAAGCTCAATCTAAATGATTAATTAACACAGATAAATCAAAAAACATTTATGTAACAGAGTGGACAAAATTCTCCCTTTTTTGACAAAAAACGAAAAAAAATCCTTTAAAATACTTGATTTATCAAATTAAATTTTATGCCATAATAATGTATGCATTCTTGGCTATCATTGGAATATAAAGTTCTTTTCAAATATTATTTTAATTTTTTAAGTTTTAAAATGTGAAATTCACATATTTTTTCGGAATGACCCGACTACTCCTTTCAATGTGGCATTTTGTGCCGTTAGCAATTTATAGTGTTCCACTTCAAAAATATCTCTAGAAATTGTGCAACTTGTTATTTATAGTCACAATTTGAACTAATATTTTTTTAGTGGCGGGAATAGGATTTTACTAACAGCACGCTATTTCGCCGCGTATTTTTTAATAGCAAAGTTGTAGTTGCTATTTTTAAAAAAACATTGTAAATTCCTTTTTGGATTTTAATCTTGCTAACGATTTTCGAGATTTTAATTTCTAGTGAGAGTGATTAAATGTAGTACTTTTTTCCACATCTAGAAGTTTGCGGAATTCATACCGAAACAAATTTTCATAAATAATTTAACGATACATTTCTTTTCTCATATTCCATTATTTAAATAAAAAACACAAATTTTTTAATATTCCTTTTTTCATTTTTGGCTCATGTTTCCAAATGTTAATTATAATTTACGTGTCTTTTTATTAGTGTGACAGGACTATTTATTTCAATCTGGCATTTTGCGTCGTTGCCAATTTATAGTGTTTCACTTCAAAAATGCTTTCCAATATCCAGTTCTACCATTTAATTTCTTTCTCTATCTTAAAATTTTTTGTGAAATCCGTAAAAACCTCTATATGTATTTTTTTTTCTCTTCCCATCGGTTAGGATCGAACGCACAACCTTCGGGTGCGTAGCTCTGTACTCTGACCACACAGCCAACGGTTATTGGCTAAATATTTCTGAATATATAGATTAGTGTTTTGAAGTATTTTTAGTACGATAAGACTATTTCTTTCAATCTGCTATTTTGCTTAGTTACCAATTTATAGTGTTCCACTTCAAAAATGCCTGCTAACATCCTGCTTTAATATTTAATTCTCTAATACTCTTACTATATCTCTATTTCCTCTCTTACTCTAATGCTCTAATATTCCTCTAATTTTACTATTTAATTCTCTAATTTAAACCAACACCATTTTAAAATATTTTGTGAAATCCGCAAAAACATTTATATATATATTTCAACTTACCATCAGTGAGGATCGAACTCACAGTCTTCGGGCTCGTAGTTCTGTTCTCTGACCACATAGCCAACAGGCCTTGGCTGAATGTCAATGGATTATTTTAATTAATCTGTGATGAATTTTGAGTATAATTTAAGTATCGAATAATCAGTTTATATATATATATATATATATTTAATATTATGTTTTGTTCTGTAGAAATTGACACTGTTAATTATTAACAATAAATGCGAAATTGTTTTAAAGGTTATTTTAAAAATTAAAATATTTAGTAAATAAGTATTAAGCAATTTGGGGAAGATACTATATAATCAATGCATTCAAATTTCAATAATTTATCTGGAGTTAAAAATCAATATACTATTCGAATATGTGTTTAGGAATTTTACTGAACGCCCCCTATTACTTTTCTTTTCTTTTTTTTTTCTTTTTTCTTTTTTTTAAGGGTGTTAAAACACAAATATCATTAGTCCTGTCGTACTAAATTGAATTCTGTCACAGACAGAATTTCATCCATAGTCTTGTTTTTCATTTTTTTGGTACTTGTACATTGTAATATTGTAAGGTTTGTACACATCAAGTTAAATGTCATGTTTTTTGGAAACGCGGTAAGGTGAAATTTATTGTTTAAAAGAGCAATGCGCAGTCAACAATATACTTTTTTTTTTTTTAAATTATTATATTTAATATTCAATGGTTTTTATAAGATTTTTTAAAACGAAGATTAGTTACTCATAGCATGAACAAATTTTTTATCCCCCTTGTGATTCCCGTTAACGAGGTTCGAATGTATTACTATACTTTCATAATTTATCCATACTTTGCCAACATCCTAATTAATATTCCGTACATACTTCCCAACCATCTTATTATGAACCGTACAATTTTTAGTACCCGCCATGTTTATCACACCAATAACTTTTTAGAGTAATTTTAGTCTTATTTAATCCTAACAACATTTGGAGAGAATTACTCTAAAAATATAGTGGAGCGAGAAAAGGGGCGTTTTTTCAGGGGGCGCCCCTAAAAAATTATTGGTGTGGAAAAAAAGGCGGGTACTAAAAATTGTACGGTTCATAATGAGATGGTTGTGAAGTATGTGTTTTTAATTACATGAGATACAATTATTTTGTTCTTCGTGGTAAAGTTAAAAACTATATTTTACACCAGAAAGTATTCCGAGTAATTTATGTATAAATAAAATAAACAGTTCAGTAATGATCTGAGACTATATTCACCTTAAGCTTTGTCTATCAAGTAAGCAGGTTAAAGTAACCTGTATTAGCAAATGTGTAAAACTTAGCTGCTACAAACTGAGCGGATTGTGTTACGTGAACGAGCAGAGGAATTGTGGCTTCCGTTCAACTACAGTATAATTACATTCTTCTTAAACTGGCGACTTATTTTGATGTTTTTTAACCCTTTGGGTACATTTGACGAGTGAGACTCGTCATCTGCTTACTTGAGCGAAGTTACGGTGGACGAGTCTGACCCGTCTTCTGAATTTAAGACGTAGGCGTTAATGTTTGCGGCACCCCCGCCAGTGGGCGTTGAGGGCAAACACTTTCCTGGCGTTTTTTATGATATCTTACAACCATACTTATATCATCAATATAAGTGTATTCCAAATAAAATGTATTACTTTTACATATTAACATATTCGCGACTGCCGACGTACATTCACATCATTTGAAAATCTGTAACTCCACCAGTGGGCGTTTCTTTAGTAATTTGTATGCTATTTTTTTTTCTTAAATATATAATTAATATTCACAATTTTACAATGAAATATACTATGGATACAAATAATTTGATTAGAAAGAATAAAATTATAATGTATATCCATTTGTAATATAAATGTGAATACAGAAAATTTTGTTCTGAAATAATGTAACATGGGAGAATAACGCCCACAGGCGGACCTTACTGTCAAAAATTCAAAATCATTCCATATAGCGACAAATTAAATCCGCCCCATGGGCATAAAAATCTTCAAATAATTCAGTACTCAAAGGGTTAACATTTAAATATGCAAATAAAAAAAATAAAATAAAAAACTTAAAAAACTCAAGTATAACTCAAGTAATTAATTTTTATTAAATAATTGGAGTTATTTCAGATTTTAATCCAATCTTGATACTGATTTGTAAGTGTTAACATAGAAATAATTTCCATTTTTTCCATATAAAGTATTCTTTGTTATCTCTAAAAGTTTTAAATAAAAAAACTCAAATACGTTGTTTAAAAAGGAGTATAATTTAATTTAAATGTCCTTGAATTATTTAAGTTTGAATGCATTAAAATTTGAATACGTGTACATGTTCTGAACATTCTATTCCGATAGTAGAAAAATATATTAGCTGCATAAAAACGCAATAACTAAGAAAACACCTGAATTGTCACTTTGCAATATTTTACAAGTGAAGGTTTTTTTTTTTTTTTCAATTAGCTAAATAATATGCTACGAAACAACATGTCAAACTGTATTACAACGTAAACATAAAAGCAAATGATTAAATCGTATTAAATTCATAAATATGCTATACTAAATTCATACGTATTTATACATAAATTTATAAGTACCATAAAGTTTTCGACTTTTTTTTTTTTTTTTTTTTCAGTTTCAAAAATGTTTTTAACATTCGGCAAATAATATTATAGCCTCAAAGAAAAAAATATCTTATATTCCAGTATAATATTAAGTGATTTTATTTTTAACCTGACAACGGTAAAATGCTGTTAAAATCTTAAGAAATTTTCATTTTCGGAATAAAAAAGGTTGTTCACGTTACAAAGTGAAGTTAAACATTTATGATAAAATGAACTACTGAATAAGTTACTATTTGTTAAAATACTAATTATTTTTGAAAACCCTACTGCAGGATATGAATATTTATGATTTCATAAATAATTCACTATAAAAAAACGCACCTTTACTATATATTAAAAAAATTTTGTAAAATTTCATTCACTTCCATCAGGTAATGCATATTTTGAAATATCTTCACAGTGAAGCTTTTGTTAATGAATCTGTCTGTGTTTTTCCCCAGACACCAACTTTACAAACAAACATGAAATTTCACTGAAAGGGCTGCAGATTAAAAATGGTGTTATGAGATGAAGAATTACTGGATTTTTTAATCTTAATTGGAATTTATGGCTCAACAAATTCTTCGATTTCTCGAATTAGAATAATTTCTGTCCTACTAATAAATTGTATACTCCTTTTCTATCTTTCGTACCATTTTTGAAGATTTTTATCTTATTAAAGAAGGTTCATATGTGGATAGCATATAGTTCTTAATCTATGATATAATGCCACTTTTAATATGGTGGTCTCTAATCATTAAAAGAAGAAAAATTTTCAAAATATTGTTAAAACTATTAAGTTATCAAAAACGGTATAATGTAGTTCAAAAATCTTTAATACATGTTAAATTACTATTTTTTGCGTCATGTCTATTTATATTTATTATGTTTCAAGTTATTATCTGTGTTTCCGATACTACTGTATCGTATATAACTAGACATTTTATGTGAAAATTCCAGAAGGAGCCTGTAAAATCGTTATTTTATTTTTTTTTAAAAATATAGATGAAAATATTTATTATTTTTTTCCGGTATTTTTAATTTCAATTCCGTGCATTACATTTCACAAATTTGTTGAACTGTTGCAGATTTACAGGAAAAACCTCAAAATACAATTGTATTATCTGAATAACACATAATCATGGCTAACCTTGACGATTATTTTAGCATCCATAACACTATTTTCAAACTTTAAGCTACTCAACTCTTTTTATAACAGTTTTCTCATCAATTAATATTTTCAATTCAGCTTTTTCGGGAGTGAGAAATAGCGATGAATTCTTTACTGACTACAACAGTTTTATGAATTTTTGTGTTAATTTGACAAGTGGAATTTTTACTTTGTCGTAGTATACAATAGTTAGTTCCATGGTAGCGGACAAATTGTTTGAAATAAAGAAGACTGTGCAAAATAAACTTAACAAACATGCATGTGAGAAATGGAATTTAGTTCCTTAGTCAGTGCTTGAACGCTTATAGAAAATTCAACAACAAGAAGCTATGTATATGCCTGCTTGTGGTTTATTTAACGTACCTCGTGAATTTATTCTGAAGGCAGTTGGAGCTGCATTGACCTATGGCCTGCTTATTATTAATTTGAATATATTTAAGGAGACTGAGACGTTTGAGACAACCGAGAAGTGCGAAATTTAGGTTGTTGCTTTAATAGCCATATCTTTTTAATTATGCGCGTATCAATATAAATATTTTATGTACTAACAAGAAGTTCAAGAAATATTTGATGCAAAATATTTACTCTTATGTGTTTCAGTTTTTTTATAATAGCACTGTAAACATACATGTGTGTGGAGAAGGACTGCAAGCCATGATGATATTAACAACATTTAATGAACATAGAAAAAAGGGACAATATTACACTTAACCTTTTAAAACGTAACATTAGTTTTAACAAAAGAGAGGAACGTCTTTCCCCTAAAACAATTATTCATCTACTGACAATAATGAGGTGCACGCGCATACAGAGAAGGATGATACAAGCAGTGACGCAGTAATCATGTGATGACGATAGCGTGTATAGGCCTTATTTAGCTGAGCAAAAATTTATTACACATGCTTTAAGTCACAGATGCACGAACTGTATTGATTTTGGTGGTTCTAGTAATTATAGATTTTTACAGGGACACAAAAAAAATTTTTTTTTTCATTATAGCCAATGGGCCCGAATTGTTTAAAGTGCGATAGTGTCTAAACGCCTTACTCGACTGAACTGAGCATTTATACGCATATTATAGTTCAATTTACACGAACCGCATAAATTTTGGTGAATCTAGAATGTATAGCTCCTTTTACAAGAATACAACAAAAAAATCTTTACCATTATGCCCTGTGGGCTCAAATTCTTTAAAGTGAGATAGTGTCTAACCTCCATATCTGATTGAGCTGAAAATTTCTATACATGTTATGAATAACCGTCACACTAACAGCATGAATTTTGGAGAATTTAGCATTTACAGTTTTTTTTTTTTTTTTTTTTTTTTTTTTTTTTTTACAGAAACACAATGAATAATTCTTTAATATTGTGGCTTATGGACTCAAATTATTAAAAGTGCGATAGCATCTAAATGCCTCATCCAATTGAGCTGAATATTTATATACATATTATAAGTCATCGTCGCACAAACTGTGTAGATTTTGGTGAGTCTAGCATTTATAGATTTTTACAGGGACACAACGAAAATTTCTTTATTGTTATGATTTATGGGTTAAATTATTTGAGGGGCATTATCGTTAATTTAAACAACATACCATACAGAGAAAAATACTCACATTCCCTATTATAATTTTCTCTTTTGTTTATTCAATAACTTCTCTTACTTTATTTATACAACCGTTAATTACATACTGTTACAGTGAGGGAACACGGGCGCAGAATTCATACCGGAATCCGTTTAAGAAATTTCTCTACCTATAATATCGTTGATTTAAGAGGTAGAAAATTTTCTTACAGTGATAGTGGTATGAATTCTGCGCCTGTGTTCCATCCCTGCTGTTAGGAAAGTCGAGTGGAGTCACTCCAGATTTTATTAGAATTTACTGTTAGATAAAAATTAAGGAAATGGTTCACCACATTATTAATGGTTAATCACATTATTACTTTAATCTCAGAAGTTATGTTCAAATTAAAAATTACACAGGTCTGTGAAATCGTACTTTTCTCCCCCCCCCCCCCCCCCCCCCACTCTTTTGGGTGTCTGTGTTTAATGAGCTTAACTCAGAAATAATTGTGTTTTCTTTATATCACGTAAGAGTCTTTTACAAAGTAGGGATGAAGAAAGGAAGGAGTTACACAGAGCCTATTATAAACAGAGCTGCCAACCTAATCCGGCAAATTGTTAGTACCGCCAATTTTTCTACACCGTTTAATTTTCAGAGTAATTCTCTTCAAATATATTTACGATGAATAAAGAAAACTAATACTCTAAACATTAGCTGGTGTAGAAAAATGGGTGGTACTAACAATTTGCCGGATTAGGTTGGCAGCTCTGAATAAAATTCGAAACTATTTAAGTATAAAACATATTAAAATAAACTATTATTTACACATTACCTTTTAAATGTGATTCTTTACATTGCAGTTCCATTTAGAGCATTATTATCTTCTGCACGGGTTGGCGGCCTTGAATTTGAGGGGGGGGTTTCTGTATGCAGCATCTATTAATAATCTACTAACATACGTATTGGTCAACATTCTAATTAATATTCCGTAGTCATACTTGCCAACCTAACCCGGAAGATTGATAGTTCCCGCCCTTTTTTGTGAACCACTTAATTTTTAGAATAATTCTCTTCAAATACATTTACGATTAAATAAGAAGAAAAGTACTTAACACTTTCGCCACCGCTCACGTAGATTCACGTCATTTGAAAATCTGTGACTCCGCCAGTGGGTGTTTCTTTCGCAATTTGTATGTTGTTATTTCTTAAGAATATACCCAATATTCATATTTGTGCAATTAGTATACCATGGATACAAATACTTTGATTAGAAAGCGTATAATTATAATGCATATTCATTTGTAATATGAAGTGAACACAGAAAATATTTTTCTAAAATATTGTATCTTGGAAGAATAACGCCCACAGACGGACTACCGCTAAACAGACAAAATCATGCGGTCGCGAAAGTGTTAGAAGAAAACTGGTATGAAAAAATAGGCGGAAAGGGGCGGCACTAACAATCTTCCGATCTAGGTTGGCAAGTATACCTAATGTTGTTAGTCCCGCTTTTTTTTTCGCACCAGTAAAAAATAGAGTTAAATTTCCAGAATGATTTTTGAGAAATTTTCTTAAATATGTAATCACGATGAAACAAAAAGAAAAGTGTTTTTAAAATATGCTGGTGTGAAAAAAGGGCGGGGCTAAGAGTACTCAAGAATAAATTATAGATATTATCAGGTATGTCCATGTAAAAATCTATAACTGTTAAACTCACCAAAATCCATTAATTTGTGTAATGGCGACCTATAACATTTTTGTGAATTTTAAGTTCAATCGAACAAGGCATTTTGACACAAACTGACTTTTGGGACTTTATCCAATAACAAAAGACATAAAGTAGGACAGAGACGACAAAGTTAAGAATACCGAAAAATGTAGGGGGAAAAGGCAATAAATAACCTTCCTAAAAATGGTTTTTTTTATAATGGTGTATATTGTGGATAATAATAATAATAATAATAATAATAATAAGTATTATTATTATTATTATTATAATTCACGTTAAAAATACCTTCTACATAGTATCTTTACTAGAAATTTAAATTAAGTATACAGATACTATACTTTTGTGATTTTATCCAATACCAATTAAAATAACAAAAGACATAAAGTAGGATAGAGACGCCAAAGTTAAGAATACCGAAAAATGTAGGAGGAAAAGGCAATAATCCTCCTAAAAATGCTTTTTTATGATGATGTATATTGTGGATAATAATAATAATTATTCAGATTATTATTATTATAATTCACGTTTCTGCACAGTATCTTTATTGAAAGTTTAAATTAATGTGTACATATACTGACTTTTGGGACTTTATCCAATAACAAAAGACGTAAAGTAGGATAGAGACGACAAAGTTAAGAATACCGAAAAATGTAGGGGGAAAAAGCAATAATCTTCCTAAAAATGCTTTTTTATGATGGTGTATATTGTGGATATAATTATTAATATTATTATTATTATTATTATAATTTTCTTTAAAAATACTTTCTACATAGTATATTTATTGGAAGTTTAAGTTAATGTATCGGATACTGACTTTTGGGATTTTATCCAAAAACAAAAGACATAAAGTAGGATAGAGACAACAAAGTTAAGAATATTATCTTAAAAAAAATCGCTTGTACAAAGATAAAGGGAATCAGAGATGCCAACTCTCCTGATTTTTTCATGCCACTATTTTCGGAAAGTTATATCTGCCATGTTTTACCATTGAATTTTCCATAAGAAAATCAAAGAATATTTCTGCAAAAAGTTATTGGTATTAAAAAATCTGAAGATTAGCAAGTCTCATTAAATTTTCAGTGATTATTTTGAAATACTCTAAAATAGAATATAATTAAATTGACTTATCTTAATGAAATTTTTCTGGTGGATCCAGGAACTTTATTGAACTATGAACAATCAATAAATTTAAGGATTTTTTAAGATTTTTTTATTGATATCACTGCTCAAAATTATTATTACTATTGTAGTTTATGAGTACAATATAATAGAAGTAAGATTATATATAAACTAGGAGTCAAAGAATTTCCGTCTGAAAACGTAACATTTACACCAGTACTTTTTATCAATAATTTCTATCATATTCAGTTGCAATAATTGACTGCACAAATGTCATAAATATTATTGAAGAAAAAATACTAGCGTAAGAGTTCGGTCTTGAGGCGGAAGCTCCTGCAGGTTTCATACAAACACATGCAACAGTTTTCTCATGTATTCTAAGGATGTATTCTGGGTACAGCTGGATCTGTATTGTGCTTTTATCTGTTAATTATCAATTTTCATTATACTTTTGTGTTTTTGTATATCATATGCCTATCACAGCTTGAAATTATTGTTATTGCTGTATGTTATAATCTAAATGAGATCACTTGTAACGATATGAATTGAATTTCTGAATAAACGCTATGAACGCTTTGAAGAACAATATGTATTATATTTATTACGGAGGTTTATTTTGAAAGCAGCTTGATATGCATTGGTTTATGGTTTAATACTCAACCTCTTCGGCCCCGAATTACAAATTGGGCAGATCAAAAATCAATGAATGATTAAATATTTTATATTTTATGTAAGTATCTTAATTATGAAATATTATAAAACACTCTGCCAATTACCAAATTAATTTTAAAATGTTTCATTAGTAGGACACTAAGTTATAATTAACTAAAGAGAGAAAATTCATTTTATATACAGTTTACAATTATATTGTATGAAATATTTTGAAACAACTTCTTTGTGCGTGAAAACACAAAATTACTGCACATTTCTCACAAATTGAAGTAGTTTTAGTAGAAAATATGCATTTAACTTTTGGCCGGAAATGACTAGACGCTGTCATTATTTTCTCAGCTGGGGACGTCCTACCATCTATTGAGCAAAAATAGTAGCGTACTGGTATTATTGTATGTATTATTAGTAGAACACTAGATTTTGAGGTTAAAATTCTTGAAATTAAGGAATTCAGAGTAATATAAAGATGTGTTCTAATACTAGGACGTTAGGGGCGAAGGGATTAATGTATTGTTACCGGAGTGTTCTCTAATTTTGAACCACAAACCCAGCCCATTACTATTTATCTATAACTCATACCTACCAACCATCTCATTATGAATTGTAACATTTTTAGTGCCCACCTTTTTTTACACACAAGTTTTTTTTAGAGCAATTTTATTCTTATTTAATCGTAACTACATTTGGAGAAATTTACTCTAAAAATAAAGTTGTGTGGAAAAAGGGTCGTGCTTTTTAAAAGGCGTAACAATGTTACGATTATTAATGAGATAGTTGGCAAGTATGTTATTCTAATTAATATTCCGTAGTGTTGTTAGTCCCGCCCTTTTTTTTTCACACCAATAAATTTTCAGAGCTGCCAACCTAATTCGGCAAATTGTTAGTACCGCCCCTTTTTCTACACCACTTAAAGTTTAGAGTATTTGTTTTCTTCATTCATCGTAAATATATTTGAAGATAATTACTCTAAAAATTAAGTGGTGTAGGAAAATGGGCGGTACTAACAATTTGCCGGATTTGGTTGGCAGCTCTGAATTTTTAGAGTAATATTTTCCAAATTCAATTACAATTAAATAAAAAGAAAAATACTCTGAAAAGATACAGGTGTGAAAAAGAATGCGGGGCTAACAATACTATGGAATATTAATTAGTATGTTGGCAGGTATCCTATAACGTTACATTATTTTAAAACTCATTTTACATATTTGTGTTTAGATCAAATAAATTTTATCCACAGCAATAAACGCACTAAATACCGCAGATCTCTATATACGGCGGCGAAATATAAAATATTTATCACGAATACGCACAATTTATTTATTTATTTTTTTATTTGAGGAACGCCTAAAGAAGGAGATCGTTCTATTCGATAAACGTACTTCTAGGCTCAGAATTTGTTAACCTACGTTGAAAAAATTGATAGTAATTTGATCAACGGTTCAGTTGAATAAAGTGATACTAATTAACAGTATTTTCAGAAAAAAATTATCTATACTTTAATACATATTTAAAATCTTCGTACTTTTTTTTTTTCATTTTGATGAATAATTTACATTCTATGCAGGATCATAATTTATTTTTTCTAAATATATGGGTATACCCCAAATACATTTTTGCTTGTAACTCTACCAAGAATTAATTAAAAGTATATAAATAGTGCCCTTTTCCTAACTGTCTTGATCTCAGAAATTTGTGTATAGAGTGAAAATGGGGGTTGGTACTGAAAAAAATTAAATTTATGCCAGTTTTATTATGCAGACAACCCCTAATAAAAACCTAACTATACCGTTATATTAAAATACTAATATGAGACTTGGCACTGAATTATTAAAACCGGTAATAACTACAACGTTATAAACGCCAAACAGAAAAAAATATGGGAAGCAGACAGCTGTTTCGGTAGCCTCTAGAGTACCGTCTTCAGTGCATAATGAAATCAGACAGAAGTGCTAATATATATAGAAAAGGAACCGAATTCTGTTCAACCAATAGAATTACATGGAAGGTGGGGGGAGAGGCCAATATGAATTTTGGAAACATTAATTGTGAAAACTGTAGAAAAATTAAGAAAATGTGGACTGAAAGTAAATTTTCCAACTATCAGACAAATGGGGTACAGCGAAATCACAATTAACAATATTTTTTAGATTTTTACAACTATAAAAAGCTTAAAAAATCGAGTTCATGAATGGAATTAATTCATGATTTATTTATGAATGGATTTAATGGAATTAATTTATTTCTAATCATTGCTTGGAGGAAAATCATAATTTTAAATTTGATTCAGCTAAAAAAATTTGCAGGTCTAAATCCATTCATGAACTCGAATTATCTGAAGTGCATTGGCAAATTTATATACATATGATAGGTCCCCATTGCACAAACCATATTGATTTTGTTTGACTAGTACTCACAGTTATTTTACAGGGACACAATGAGAAATTCTTTATCATTATGGCTTTTTTTTTTTTTTTTTTTTTTAAGGGGGAAAATAATATCAAAGGTGTTAAATAATTTTAAATAATCTCTTTCGAAAAGAGACATTTCACTTTATAGAAGTTAGCTCCATTTTGGTATGTTTAAAGAGTTATATGCAAATCTTTTAGAATTAAATTTTAATTTTCAAATTTTATAGAATATTCTTCAAGACATCGTTAGGAAGTCTTGGGGTGAATAAAAGTACCACAAGATACTTTGTGGTGCAAGAAAGTATCTGTATAAGGATAACCAATCAACTGAATATTGGAAATGTTTTAATGTACAATTATTTTATTGTCAGATTTAACTTTTAAAAAATCCATTCCGTTTTTCTTAAAAAAAAAAAAAAAACTTAGTTAAGAGTTCTAAATAACCATTAAACTGTTAACTTTCTAATAAAATTCGAAAATGAATGTGCAAAATCTATTTCACTGGTCTCTGCGGCGCCTTCATACTCACGTGTTACACTAAATTTAGCATCACTACCTGGAAACAAAATATAATGAGACGCAAAGGGAGCCGCAGAGATAGTTGATCAAGAGTTTATCACAGTCAGAAACCGTCTTTCCGGAATTGTTATTTTAGAATAAAAATTAATTTCTTAATTAAAACATTATTATTATTATTATTATTATTATTTTAGAATAAATAAGTTAAACATTATTGTAAAAAACTGCTTTTGTTAGAACTCCCCATGTCCGACCACAAATTTGTTTTGAGTAAAATATACAAAATCAAAGGCATAGCTATTTTCAAATGCACTTACATACAGTCGGTAACAAAAGTTTCCGAATACTAGCAAAAAATCGTATGTAAAAAAAGTGCACTTCATACGCTTTTGTTAAGTAAATCCTTATCGAATCATGTTCTTACATTGACTAAGAACAGGATTCGACAAGGATTTATTTAACAAAACCGTGTACTTTTTTTACATAGGAATTTTTGCTCGTGTTCGGATACTTTTGTTACCGCCTGTACATTAAAATGCATTTGATGCCGATATATGTATATTGTAAATTATATTCTTTAAAGATACATCAAAAGTTGGTGTTGAACAATGAAAAATGAGAAATTTTTGGGCAAATAAATTCGAAAGGTCAGAATTGCTTTAACCCCTTAACGCATGCTGTCCTCGCTGCAATGACGCAAAATTTAAGATCCAGCTGCAAAAATTCATCCCAGAAATTTTTTAGCAAAAATACACATTTATAACATATCAGAAAAGGCCTGTTTTTTAAACCGTAAAATTTAAAATTTCTTTTAGTTTAATTTAGTTCATGAATTCCGGTGGCAGTATATTTTAAATATGTCAAATTGTCTTGCGCCGCAAAGGGTTAAGTTGAAATTACATAGTTGCCGACTTTTCCAACATTTCCATAAAAAATCTCACAAAGGGAAATTTCAAATATTACAATTTTTATATAGTAATTATTTTTAATAGATATCAACAATTAATAATAATAATAATAATAATAATAAATACTGAATAAAAATGGTGATATTCAAATTGCTTTTTGTGATAAACCGGTTAATAATATCTATTTAAAAATATCTTCCTTGTCTGTAAAAGTTCCTACGCGAATATATTTAGAATTCTTAATACAAAAATTATATTTTCATGCTATCAAGAAAGAAAAAAGAAAGATAAATATAAATCGTTGAATCACTGTTTAAAACAAAGTCAATTAAATATAAATTCATAAATAAATAAATTTTAAAAAAAAGTTTATTAGGATATTGGAAAATACAGGGAAAAACCATTCATGTGAACTAACTGTATTTTTTCCTGTTACTATATATTCTAGACACAATGTTAATTATAATAATAATAAGGATGATGATTAACATTTAATATAATATCAGCATATATTTATCGGTAATTCGAATTTATGAATACAAAATTCATACTTTTATGCTTTTATACAATAGGAAATAAAATGATAAAATGAACAGCAAAGAGATTAATTTAATAACGAACAAATCAACAAATATGTAAATATTTCCAATAGTGCAATTACCATGAAAAAGAAAAATATATCGTCATTAGAAAATGAGCAAAATCGATGCGTATTAATAATTAAAAATTAAAAGCATGGCTGGTGAATGGCTTTTTATGGCGCATAGTCCAAATGAGGGCATTCTGAGCCAACATGATTTTGTTGTTTAAGAAAATTTGCTTTCCTAAATATGCTGAATGCTACCTAGCAACGAATAAGTAGTTTATTTAGAAACGTATGTTATTTAGCATACTAAATCAAACCTGTTAGTAGTAACTGTTAAAGGTAGGTGAAATTCACTTATAAAACATAAAATTAAGTTGTCTGTTAGAGAAGTGTATATAAATATTGAATTAAATCGGTTTATTTTATATTTCTGTCAAAAGATAAACATGGATTAAAATACTATAATGGTTCACAAAACTTTAAGATGAAATCCTTATATATTATGAAAAATCCTCGGGATAAAAATACCACAACTGCTAATAAAACTTTAAGATAAAAATCCTTATGTATTACAAAGACTGTTCAATGAAAGAGGTTGATTGATAAATAACAATTGATATTCATTATTAATTTGCCTACAATTTTAGGTTGAAGCTGTTTAGTATGTGTTTGTTCTTAAATGAGATTTTACGGTATGGATACATTTTTGCTTTATTAAAAGAAGCAGACGTTTACAGAAAATATGGTGCATTGTTAAAATATATTTAAAAAGGCCTGTGATTTTAAATAAATATTATAAGAAAAAAAAAGAAACAGAAATACATGAAGTAGATAACAGAAAATTTTTTCAGACAGTGAACCTCTTAATTTATGACTTTAGGTCAAGAAAATTAGGAAATCAGAAAAGAGACTAAAGTAGTTGAAATAAAAAATGGTGTTAAAAGATCAGGAACTATTAAACTTTTCCTTAATATTTGGAGTTTGTGGCTTAAAAGAGTCATCTATTTTACGAATTAGATTCTTTTCAGTGATAATAATTATTTTATACTGTCTTTCAACATTACATTTTATTGCGGCAACAATAAATTTGATTATTCAGGGTTGGTATTTAGAGGGCGCATCCTACATTTTCGAGTCTACATTTTCATTACTATTATGGCTTTCGCTAATAATTAAAAGAAGAAAAATGTTAAAAATATTATTAAAGTTATTTAGTTATCGAAAAAGATATAATGTAATACATAAATCTCTAAATTCTGTTAGAATCTTGTTTTTTCTTCCACAATTCTTTATAATTATTGTTTTTCAAGTCCTTCTCTGCGTTTGTGATGCAAACGAAAATGACATCGTAATTTTCTGGTCACTGGGAATAGAAATGCCTGATGGAATCGGAAAAGTCCTGATTTTGATTTTAATAAATATACAGAAGAACATGTGTTTTTTCTTTCCAGTATATTTAACATCAATTCTGTGCATTATATTTTATAAATTTTCCGAAGTCTTGCAGAAGCATAATAAAAATCTCCAGTTTGAATTGCGTAATTTAAATAAACGAGAAACCATCAATACACTTAATAATTATTTTAATATTCATAAAACTATTTTCAAACTCTATCAAGTTTTAAGCCACACAACATTTTTTATAACAGTTTACTCATCAAGTTGTATTTTTAATTCAATTCTTGCGGGAATAAAGTACCAGGAATATTTAATTAAAGATTTCTTAAATTTTCTAGATATTTTTGTCGATATTACAACAGGCCTTTTTATTTTAATGTCATATGCAATATTTGGTTCAATGATAGATGGAAAATTATTTGATATAAAAATGACTGTTCAAAACAAACTTAATGAACTTGCATGTAAGAAGCAGAATTTTGTTCATGAACCTATACTTGAATGCTTAAGAAGAATAGAACAAACAGAAATTGTTCACATATCTGCCTGTGGTTTGTTTCACGTACAGCGAGGATTTATTCTTATGGCAATCGGAGCTGTATTAACCTACAGCCTCCTAATAATAAATTTGTTTTAGAATTTTTCAGCTTTTTACATACGGTTTTAACCAACGAGATATATATATTAGAGTGCTGATTCAATGGATGAAGGATTGGCTTTCCGTGGTTCAAGATGAATCACGTGACATGCTCCAATAGGTTGCTGTGTTTGGCCCTTTATCGCTATTTTGGCATTTAATATATCAGTTCGACAAATTATCATTATTATTAGGTAACATGACAGTCCTATGACCGAAATAAATTGTTTTTAAAATAATTTTACACATATTTCACATAACAATAAATATTAAAATACCTTTTTTTTTCACCGTTTCCAAACAAAGTTTAAAAGTGTTTATAAAAGAAAATTTAAACTTTTAAGGAGCTAAATTTAACAACAAATAATAATTTTTCAACTATTTTTAAGCCTTTTGTCGGTTAAAGTTCAACTACACGAAATAAAAAAGAAGTAAAATAAAAATAAAAATGATTTAGAACAAAAGAATATTAAACTACGAAAGTAAACAAAAACATTGGCGGTTATGACTTATGCGAAGAACAATCTCCAAACCGTTGCCATAGAAATTTACTGAAAATAAGCTGTTACCAAGGGAACCACCGAATACGCAGGTGCAAGGAGAGCATGTCACATGACTCATCTTGGACCTTCTCAAGGGTTACCATTTATCACTCTACTTTATATACCTCGTTGGTTTCAACATTTAAAATTGTTATTCATGCAGCTTTTTATGTCTAGGATTTTCTTAATGATACAAGACATTTATGGATTGTGACAGTGATGCCAACTTTTATCATCTATTTCGGAGCAATTTTGGTGCTACCTCCTTTACGCTTAAGAATTTTTAAATATAACGATGTTCCCGAATAATTATGAAAATTGGCAACTCTTATTATTATTATTATTATTATTATTATTTTTTTTTTTGAATGCTGAGAATATTCTGAAATGAAAGAAAGTTCAGTGTAGATATTTCAACAATTTATTTTGACGGATATTAAAAAGAGTTAATTTTTATTCTTCGTATAAATTTGTTTAAGAATTGCAGTAATGGTTTTTATAGGTATCATATATATGTAGAGAGAGACCTGCTAACTATGCTATTTTATCCGTAATGGTATTAAGCCCCGCCTTTTTTTCACACCAGAATAGTTGTAGGGCAATAGTCTTCTTATTTAATCATGACAACATATTGATGAATATTACGCTACAACTATTCTTGTATGAAAAAAATACGAGGCCTAATACCATTACGGATAAACTAGGATAGTTAGCAGGTCTCTCTCTCTCTATAATATTATTATTTATTACGTTCGAGATAATATGAGTGAGCTAGCTTCTAAAGAGATACAGTCAAAAGCAAAAGTATCCGAGCACTAGCAAAAATTCCTATGTAAAAAAGTGCACTTAATACTGTTTCTTTAAATAAATCCTTGTTGAATAATGTTCTCAGACTGACTAAGAACAGCATTCGACAAGGATTTATTTAACAAAACTGTATCAGGTGTACTTTTTTTATATAGGAATTTTTGCTAGTGTTCGGATACTTTTGTTGCCGACTGTATTATAGATTTGCTTTGCATAGAGTGGATGTTCTAAAAAGAAACAATATTTGGTACATTTATCATAAGAACTTATTTAATGGCCTTTTGAACTTCCTTTTCTTAGCCCGCACTAATTATCAATTCGCTTTCAAATGTTCTTACAAATATTACAACTTAACATTGCTCTTATTGTAATTTATAATGCTGTTAGATAATTCAATATAGTAAAGGGTACAAGTTTGCCTCATGAATATTACAGTTTTACTTTTTAACACCACTAATTTTATATTAAAGCAACTGCATTACATAAAAACTAAATCGAGTGTATGAATCAATAGATTGGCACTCTAAAAATTTAGTGGTGTTAAAAAATAAAACTGTTTCATTTCTTTGTCATCTCTGCCACCGCGTTGTGCGAGACTTTACTGTAATTAAAAAAAGGAGGCTTTTCTAAAAGGTACACTGAATTTTTAATGACTTGTGTGAAATATACTAAAATGGAAAGGAATGTAATCGATTTATTATCTTGAAGATTTATTCTGATGGCTCCTGCCAGGGCCTGATTAAGGGGGAAGCTCGCTCATACCGGAATATTTTTACATTTATTTTTTACTTCATGGCATAGAAATTCCACGCTTTGACGAGGAAATATTTTTTATAAAAAATGAACGGTGTAAAACAATCCAATTTACTCACCGTAATTAGACACCAGAATTCTTTTAAAATAATTTTTAATGAAAAGTTTCTGTTTATTATAGGAGGAAAGTATTTGTTAAAAAATAACGGTGTAAGTATAATTAATGTGTGAAGAGCGAGCTTCCCCCTTAATCAGGCCCTGGCTCCTGCTGTTTCATTAAACTGCTATCTATTAATAATACAAGTCTCGAAATTAATAATAATAAATAAATAAATAAATTATTAGAACGAAGTATTTTTAGTAAACTTCTGTGTTCGAGGATGCTGAATCCAAAATTTTTCGCCTACCACCCGACGGTTTAAAATTTTACCACGATTTGGAAATTTTATGTTGAACTAAATATTATCATTAAGTTTTAAATAAAAATAACTCAACATTCGACTGAAGCGGGGATCGAACTGAAGACCTTCACTGAAAAAAATAATATACCGTCTCTAAATCCCTCAACTAGAAATATAAATTTCCTAGCTATGCACATAAGGCCCACAAATAAACTGAATAGACGAAATGATCGAGAATTTCTATTGTGCAGATTTCTAGATTGTGAAACAATATTCTAAATATTTTGAAACTTTTGTATTGTGAGAATTTCTTGATTGATTTTCTAGAATTGTGTAATAAACCAAGATTATAGTTGCTGAAACCCGCCTCTTGTATTCGCAGTTATACGCATAGTTTTTTAAATAACTTTGCTCTCGAGAACATAGGCAAACGCTCTAGAATTCTAATAGGGGTTCCTAGAACTCGCTTTCCAAGGGGACTAGAATTTATAAGGATGATATGGAACTATTCTTTCTAGAGCCGCAATTTAGATTCTAGATGTCAGTTACAGAATCTTTTCTCAGTATTCGTGTCTCAGGCCTAACACTACGGCACTGTGCTGCGCTTCCTTGAACGGTAATCCTGTGTTTTCGTTGATTTTCATAAAAGGGACTAAATTTTCTAGGGTCTTATCTTGACCCATGGGTGAATGAGTGCAGAAAATTTGCACATTACCTATGTTTTTGACAACGATCTTTAATTTAGCTTGATTTGGATTCAAGAAGAATTTTACTGATTCATACTTTCTGGACTGTACACTAGATTTTTACCTCTATTTAACAGGATATACTTCAATAAACTTTCTTATAGCAAAATCTGATTAGTGATCGATAGAATAAAAACCTTTTTTTTTCTTTTTTAGTGCTAGAGGCCTATTTCAGTCGGTACAGTTGTCGAATTTTTATAATACACTCTTAATAGTGCTAAGGGCCTATTTCAGTCGGTTTATTGAATGGGGATTTAAATGAAGTCCCCCCAAGGCACAACTTTGACATGAGTCCCCCCCCAAGGTACCACTATTTCAGTCGGTACAGCGTTGTCGAATTTTTATAATACACTCTTAATAGTGCTAAGGGCCTATTTCAGTCGGTTTATTGAATGGGGATTTATTGAATGAAGTCCCCCCAAGGCCCAACTTTGACATGAGTCCCTCCCCCCCAAGGTACCCCTATTTCAGTCGGTACAGCGTTGTCGAATTTTTATAATACACTCTTAATAGTGCTAAGGGCCTATTTCAGTCGGTTTATTGAATGGGGATTTATTGAATGAAGTCCCCCCAAGGCACAACTTTGACATGAGTCCCCCCCCCAGGCCCAACTTTGACATGAGTCCCCCCCAAGGTACCCCTATTTCAGTCGGTACAGCGTTGTCGAATTTTTATAATACACTCTAAATAGTGCTAAGGGCCTGTTTCAGTCGGTTTATTGAATGGGGATTTATTGAATGAAGTCCCCCCCCAGGCCCAACTTTGACATGAGTCCCCCCCAGGCCCAACTTTGCATGAGCCCCCCCAAGGCCCAACTTTGACATGAGTCCCCCCCAAGGTACAACTTTGACATGAGTCCCCCCCCCCCCCATGGCACACCTTTGACCTGAGTCCCCCTCAAGGCACACCTCCCCCTCATTGGGAAAAAGAGAAAAAACGTTGTTTTGCAGCTATAAGACAGTTTGGACTTCCAACGTTATTTGTTACAATATCTGCAGCTGAAACACATTGGTTTGATTTAATGAAAACTTTATCATGGAATTTAGATCGTCACGAATTAACTAAAGAAGAATTTGTCGATATTAACAGGTTTAGCAGTAGGCCTCTGGCACTAAATTAAAATCTGTCAATGTCAGATTTTCATGTTTTAAATAATGAAATAATGTCGTGTCTGTATATATTTTTTTTCTTGTAATGAATGTTGGTTTTGAATGATATAATCACACGCGTGATACCACTTTAAACATTTTATTTTCATTCCCCGGCTTACAGCCGGTGATTTTCAGCGCGATATTACGCCATTTCCTGAATAAAAGGGAATTATAATTGCATGTACGCTGAAAACATCTCCCAGTGATGCCAGATGATCGAAAATTATTTCCCCAAACAGGTCTTCAAATTTCCCCAAATCAGGGATTTTTTTCGAAAAAATCCCTTACTTGATTTCTACTAAAAAGGGAAAATAAGAATTTTTTCAAGAAAAATATGAAGCAGATTTAACTGGATTTAAGCTCAGATTTTTCCTCAAATGAAAACAATTTTGGAAAAAAATCCCCAAATAACAATGAAGCTATTGAAAATCCCTGTTCGTAGGAATAAATCATTACGTTGCCAACATTAGCAGAAAGTTGAAGAACTCCCCAGATTTGTCCCCAAAAATTTTAGAATTCCCCAAAATTGTCCCCAGAAGCCTCAATAATCCCCAAAATGGGGACAAAATCCCCAATCTGGCACCACTGACGTCTCCGCGTTTTGGTGCAGCTGAAATTCAATCGCAAACAGTTGAAAAAAAAAAATATGAGTTCAAACTCCATTACGGTATTGCTTATAACATTACTCCATATAGTGGTTCAAGTTTGAACAAAAATTTTCGCCAGTGTATTTGTTTGTTAATAATAATAATAATAATAATAATAATAATAAATTTTTCTATAATAAGATTCCGGCGAAAAAAAAAAACAATGAATTAAAAGTTTACCGATAATTACAATTATTCATTATGCTACTTAAAATCATTTTTTTTTATAATTTATTAAATCCAAGATAATTTAAAGGGATTTCATTGAAACACATACAAAGAATTTCTCAAAAAGTACAGTTAAATAAATCCTCGTTGAGTCATGTTCTTAGTCAGTCTAAGAACATGATTCGACAAGGATTTATTTAATAAAACAGTATTAACTCTATTTTTTTTACTTAGGAATTTTTGCTAGTGTTCGGACACTTTTGTTACCGATTGTATTAGTGTGAACTTTCTATTAAAGAATGAGAGTTAACTTGTTTCTCAATGATTTATTCTGATGGAAACTTGAATTGAATTATTCTAAGGTCTGTTAAACTCAAATTGGCTGTATAGTTTTACATTTTCTTACGATTATCGCAATTCAAAATTATTTTTGTTATATTTTATGCAACCTGTAATATTCTAAAAGAAATTGCTTGCAACGAGATGTAATGGCTTGAAGTTGTGAACTTTTTAAGACAAAATATTAATTATATTTACTTTTACTAAGATTTTTTCTATAAGCAGCCATATCTGCATTTCTTTATGGTTTGCTAATTATTAGTATTTTGCTTTAGTATTTTATGTAATTAGTATAACAAAGTTTTACTGATATAGTCAAACATTTAATTTTTACTGTTTAAAATTATATTATTAAATTAATGTCTGATAAAATATATGAATAAAATTTCTTGCAACGTGCTGTAATGAATTTCTCAATAAGTGCTGTAAGTCTAACTAGAAAAAAAAATATATCATTTGTTTAGGTATAATACAATGTATTTTATTTATTTCCAAGAATTTTTTTGATAGTATTCGGTATTGCAGTGACATTACTTGTTTATCCGATTGAACAGTCTTTCCAGAATATCTTTTATAAAAATTGTAACGTTTGCAACTATATTAACGGAATCAGATTACAAGAATAATTATTATATAAATAAATAAATAAATAAAATAAATAAATAAATAAAACCCAAATTCTTAACGTATTGTATCACATAAATGTTTTCAAAGTCATAATTTTGCAAATTTTATTGTATTAAGGTGAAGGTATTAATGTATTAATGTATTAAGGTAAATTGCATACTTATCTTTTCTTTTAATAAAACAAACAAACAAACAAAAAAATACATCGAATATATTTTGACATAAAAAACAAAATAAAAATAAATAATAATAATAAAAAAAATCTGGAGTGACTCCACTCGACTTTTCGAACATTGAGTAATTAACAGTTTTGTAGATAAAGTAAAGAAAGAGGAGTTGTTAAACAAACAAAAGAGAGAAAATCATAATAGAGTGTTTGAGTATTTTTATCCATATATTACACGATGTTTTATTTAACGCTACTGAACTATGAACCCATAGATCATAATGATAAAGAATTTTTCGTTGTGTCCCTGTAAAAACCTATAAATGCTAGATCCACCAAAATGCTTACAGTTAGTGCAACAGTGATTTATAATATTCATATAAATTTTCAGCTCAAATGAATAAGGCGTTTAGACGCTATTGCACTTTTAAAAATTTGGTCCCATAGGCCATAATGATAAAGAATTTTTCTTTGTGTCCCTGTAAAAAAAACGGTAAGTGCTAAATTCACCAAAATCTATACAGTTGGTGCAACTGTGACCTATAACTTGTGTACAAATTTTTTGCTCAGATTAATAAGGCGTTTAGACGCTATCACACTTTTAAAAATTTGACCCCTAAGTCAATAATGATAAAGAATTTTTCTTTGTGGCCCTGTAAAAAAACTATAAGTACTAGACTCTCCAAAATCTATTCAGACTGAGTATCTGTGACCTATAATATGTGTATAATTTTTTTTGCTCAATTGAATAAGACGTTTAGACCCTTCTAAGATTTTGGTCCTATAGGTTATAATCATAAAGAATTTTTCTTTGTGTCCCTGTAAAAAAACTATAAGTGCTAGGTTCATCAAAATCAATAGGGTTCGTGCTACGGTGACTTTCAACATGCGTACCAACTTACAGCGCATTCGAGCAAAGCGTTTAGACGCTAGCATGTTCACTCACACACATACACAAATACAGACACACACATACAAACACACATACATACATCATCGTAAAATTAGTGAAAACGGACTCAGGGGACCTCGAAACGTATAAAAACATCAAAATCTCAAATTCGGATTTTTGACCTGATTACAATACTTTCCTCACTATAGTGTTTGGAAAGTAAAAATATATATAGAGTCAAATTGAAACTCATAATGACTCATGTAACTCATTATACTCATATATAAACTCATCTTCTAATTTAGCATCGATAGTTTTTTAACATTACAAAATTTCGCCAAGTAAACTTTATTGGCAACAGCAATAGATTAATGGATTAAAAGTTAATTTGTAACTTAGATTTATTTACTTACGTTACGTGATAATTTTAACATCAAATGATTTTGTATAATTTATTTCCCTAGACATTTGTCTGAGATGATACATTGAGAAATCAATTGTTGACATTAGAAATATCAGTTTAGTTAGTTAACAAAAATTCTAACTATCACATCGATTAACGAGTTGTACTCCTGAATTAAGAAAAATTGCCCCTATCTAATGGTACCAATTCTGAAAAAATCAGACTGTTACTTCCATTTTATCTGGCCCTTTTAACTGTCTTGCGGCAGCTATCGCTTTTAAACGAAATTTCAAAGAACAAATTCACAAACTTACCGTTACAGGTGAGAGTAAGTGCATAAGAATTTGAGGAAAGCATAGCTTATTAGTAATTAAATTCAGACGAAATGTGGTAAAAACATCTGAGGCCGATTTCAAGCATCTTCCTCACAAAACAATGTGAGGCAACTAACGGGGTAAATTAGAACTCCTACATTGATAGGCTGACGCATCCGCCATTTTGCAGCCCACAAGACCGGCTGACGATTTATTGTTGGTGGTTTTTCGGCAATAAATTGCACGAATAACTCCAAAAAAGGGTACCGCCTGTTTATATTTTCTTCTAATCCAGAAAAAAGAAAAAAGTGGATTATAAATTGCAGATGTAACTCGTGGATACCCGGAGCAGGAGCACAACTTTGTAGCGTAAGATTTCCCTTATTTTCAACTTATTTCACTTTATTTTTAAAGTTGTTTGACAAATTTAATATGAATGTACTGTTTTTTAAGTTATTGTTCTTAAATTCTTTTAAAATTAACTTTAAAATTACATTTCTTTTAACGTGAAAAGCTGCAGTTTTGAGAATGTTGGCCATGTTCTTAAAATCGCCAACTTATTTGTTTTGTGATAAGAATTTCTAGCTCACTTGATCTGTATAGAAGTTGAAAGGCGATAACAACGCTAATCAGGTAACCTAGCTTTTTTTACCGCCAACACTTTCCCAGACGGGCTAGAAAAGTGCGGACACTGCGCCAGCTCTTATCATATAGGAGTCTTAGGGTAAATGGTAACAATCATTTTTGTCGGCCATTGAGTTTACTGCCACAACGGAAGACAGAGATATCAAAAAATAATTAAATAAAAGATAGGCATTAATTCAGAAAATAATATAGTACCAAAATTTGACTGATAAGAAAATGAAGCACAAAGAAATCACGTTTTAAATAGCATTTCAAAACTGGTTAAAAAGTTAAGTAATGGTTAAAATATTTCTACAATGTAACATAACTTATTATTATTATATTTTTTTTTTTAAATTACTTAATTGTTAATTATATTTACTTTAACAAAATATGTAATGCATAACGTCTTAAAGTCTAGTTTTTTCTATATGTATAAATTTAAATTCGTTGAAATTTATTATATATAAAACATTCAAGTCCCCTTGGCATTAATATTTTGCTAATAATTAAAAACACCATAAAAGTCATACTCATAGAATAGTAATTCATATACTACTTTTTTTTTCTTCCTGAAAAAGTTTATTGTTTGTTATAGGGAATCTGTTTACAATTATATTCTCTGATTTCAAAATATTATTATTTAAAAAAAAAAGGTTTGCTAATGTCTATACATTTATTTTTTCATTTAAATAAAATTTAATAAAAATGATTAACCTCGTCTGTGGATGTTTTGCTACTGTTTATTGATGGCGACGGATACTTACTGAGTTATACAGGGTGACCAATTTAAAAAAGTACCCGTTAGTTTTCCTTATTATCCTTAAATATAACGGATGTGGCAACTATTCTAACACTGAACTATAATTGTTTGAACCTTCTTTAAGTGTGGGAAACAATTTCCAACACTGTTGGACTGTTACAACTTTATTTGCGAGATAAAACAGAAATGGAGACGCACAATTTTTTTAGTCCTGTAATAATTTTATTTATAAAAAACAAAATTTAATTCAAACTTTTTACATTATCATTCCTGCGTTACATTTACATTATCTTTATCATTTTTACGTTATCATTTCATAGGCTTTTCCAGAGAAGTCCTGCAAACATCGATGAATTAAAACAGATCATAACTGAAGAAATTTCGTCGATAACACCAACAATGCTGCGAAGCGTGTCAAAAACCTGGTTCGACGTGTTCATGTTTACATTCAAAATGGTGGCGAACATTTTCAACATTCACTGTGAGGAATGATAATGTACAAAAATTGAATTAAGTCATGTTTTTCAAAAATAAAGTTAATACATGATTAAAAAAAATTGTGCGTCTCCATTTCTGTTTTACCTCAGAAATAAAGTTGTAACAGTCCAACAGTGCTAGAAATTGTCTCACAAACTTAAACAAGGTTCAAACAATCATACTTCAATGTTAGAATAGTTGCCACATCCGTCAGATTTAAGGGTTATAAGAAAAACTCACGGATACTCTCTTAAACTGATCACTCTGTATACTATCCTGATACATGGAGGTCACAAGTTTTATTTTCGAGTATGTAAATCCCATTACAAGGGGTAATTACCCCTATGGAAAAAAAAAAAGAGGTATCTGGTTGTTATAAATGGAGGTCATTTTTAGATTCATTATCCTTGAAAACATAATGATTACTAAAACTGTAGCTTACAATAAAGATTTTACCAGACCTGAGTCAGTATTGTCACTTTATATGGATTTTTTTTTTTTTTTTTTTTTTTTTTTTTTTTTTTGACATATTTTTTTGTCTCTTTCCTAAAACATTACTGGACGAAATGACCTTGAACATCAGGAATGGAAAGAAGATATATAAACTCACATTTTACACCATCATTTTAGTCACAGATGTAATTAGGTGACCAACAACTAATTGAAGAAAGCACAAATATTTTGGATCACCGTGTATTATAAAAAACTTTAAACGATTTGTAATTTTAACGCATAATTTCACTTACTGAGTACAATATTTGTAAAATTATATCTCTGGAAATAATCTGCGATTCCCACAAAAATGTATAAAATATTGCAAATAGTAAGTAAAATCATATGTTGAAATTTCAAGCCATTTGTAGCTTTTTATGAGACAAGGTGATACAAAGCATTTGTGTTTTTCTTCAATTTGTATTCGGTTCCCTAACTGTACTCGTGACTAATTCGGTAGTGGAAAATGTAAGTATATGAATGTTATTTTCATGCATAAGTTAAAGATCATTTCACCCAGTAGTTTTTTTTTTTTTTTCTTTTTTTCTTTTTTGGAGGGTTAAAAAAAATAATAAAAATATTAATAATAATTTGATCACACTGTTAAAAATGGTTTCCTAAAAATGAACTAAATTTTCTCAAAATAGCTCCGAAACAATATATACTTAAATTTGAAAACCTATGTACTCATTTTTGAGTATATTTACATGCGAAAAATGGGGTTGACCAATAAGAATCCCAATATCCCCAGTTTGACATGTCAATATACTCAAAATTGAGTACATAGGTTTTCAAATTTAAGTATATATTGTTTCGGTGCTATTTTAAGACAATTTAGCTCATTTTTAAAAAGCCATTTTTAAACAGTGCACACACTGTATACTTGGTTGTAATTTATCATTTAAAAAAAGATATAATTACTTTTTAATTGACGGTATCTGTTTTGCTCTGCATAAGATAAGCTTTTAATAACCTCTATTTTAGACTAAAAATCCTTTCTTAATTAAAAAGCATAAATACGTCAAAATTTGTCAAAAATTAGTGTTTTTAGCGTGTCTCGTGTTCAACTATGCATCACTTTTATGTAGAATATATAAAATCGATTACAGTGTAATATTTGAATGAAAATATATGCATCAGAAAGCATTCGATGGCTTTGTATGTATTGTGCATCATAAGTTTTAAAATGCATCAAAAGTTGATATTCAGTGATGAAAAATGAAAAATTTGTGACCAAATACATTAAATTGTAAAAGAAGGCGAGCACTGCTTTGGATCGAAATTACATAGTTGTCATTTTCTCCAGTATTTCCAGAAGAATTTATACCACTATTTTCTAATAGTGACATCCAATATATATAATGTTTGAAAATTCCTACAAAATATTTTGATTTTTAAATAGTGGGGTAAATTTTTTCTCCTAAATCAGAAGGCTTGATAATTATGAAACAATAAATTCGGATCGACCTGACTGTACTTCTCTACAGCATTTGTGTATTCCTTTCTCCATTTTATGAGGTCCCGTGCTACAAGGTTGTACGCTTTAATATTATTTGTTCATGATATCTATTAAAAATAATTGCCTTGTTCTGTAAAAAAACTGTACATATATATTTTTAATGGAAATTTTAATTTATGAATGCAATTATTATATTTTTATGATTTGATTTCAGTGCTCTAAATAAATAAATATAAATAAACGAATATAAACAATGGAAATAGCAATCGTTATTTAGACAAAGTTATTAATCTAAAATGCATAAACATTTAAAAACTTCTTTCAAAGAGCGCAACGGAAAATTCGTGAGGAGAAAAAAAAAATGCATTCATGAGATCTAATAGTATATTTTCATGATATGTATCATCTAAACAAAAATTATAATAATAATTAAACTTAGAAATACTTTCTGCATATTCGGTTCATAGGAAATTGGAGTTTCTAAGTAAAAAAAAAAAAAATACTTTTTGTTTTTATCCATTAGCATTTAAACCAATAAATTAAGCAGTATAGAGAGAAAATTACTTATTGACGAAAAAGCAAATTTGCAAGTTTTTTTTCAACACAGTTTTGTTTGACAAAATTTGATTCCCTGAATATGTTGAATGCTTGCAATCAAGGAACAAATAATTTATTTAGAAACATTTTTTATTTAGTCTAGTAAATCAAATGACTGGTAATAATGATTCTTAAAATGTAGGTCAATTTCATTTACAAAACACCTAACTATGTAGTTCGTTTAAGAAGAATATATAAACATTAAATTGGATATTTTATTTCCTTATTTTACCATAAAAAAGATAGCTGTGAATAAATAATTACAAGATAAAAAGAACTTTTTATATACCATGTTTCTAAATTTTCTGTTGAATCATATAAACACTACCGAAGGCAGCGGGAACCTAGAGCAATTGGATAAAAGTATTAAAAAAATTCAATGCTATCGTGTTTTGAGCTATTATAAAAGTTCCAAATGGCTATCTAGCCGGGAAGTTAGTTAAAAATTGATTGCAAGCTGCGTACTGGTAAAGCTGCCGAAGGCAGCAAGCTCTCGAAGCAATTGGTTAAAATTATTTTAAAAATGCATTTTCACCGTATTCTGAACTATTCTGAAAGTTTCAAATGTCTAGCTAGTCGGGAAGTTAGTTAAAAATTTTTTGTCGCATCATATAAACGCTGCCGAAGGCAGCGGGACCTGAAACAATTTACTAAAAGTATTAAAAATATGTGTTGTCACCGTGTTCTGAGCTGTCCTGAGAGTTACAAATATCTAGCTAGTCGGGAAGTTAGTTAAAATACGATTGCAAGATTTGTACTAGACAAACAAACAAACAAACAAACAAGAATCGAAGTTAATAAACACATGGTAATAATATACCCCACCGATTAAATTTAAAGATAGAAAATCTTATAAAAACACCACCAAAACTTTTCAGTCAAAGCGATTGCTTGTTAGAATAGGATTCCCTTTTCTACTCTCTAAAATATGAAGAGTGAGATCTCACTCTCAAAGAGTGGTATATCACTCTTTGAACATGCCAAAATGGAGCCAACCTCTAAAGAGTGAAAAGTCTCTTTTCGAAAGAGTGAGATTTCTCACTCTTTATTAAGAGTGAGATTATTCAGAACAATTTAAAGAATATGACAGTTTTTTTCTCTTAAAAAATTGTGTACACTAGACGATGTTGTTTCATTTCACCTTGCGAATCGACTCCAATTCAACGGTGCAAAGCATGCAGTTTTGATCTGTCGGGAATCGAACCCAGGCCGTTCCCGTAGCAAGCGAGTATCTTATCCACTGAACCACTGAGCACATATACAAGCTGCTTAATTTACATTATTAAGTCATTCTCATACGTGATCAATCATATTTTTAAATTTTTACTTCATTTATCAACAATATAAAATTAAAGAATTCTAAAGGATATTTTAAAATTTAAATTACTTTGAAATTGCTAAAATTAGAATTATTTTAAAAGCTGTATACTTGAAAAAAAATCTCTATGACAGGCAGTCATTTAAAGTAGCTTATGCGGAAAAGAAGTTACTCAAGTGTACATGTTTAAAAAAAAAATAAAAATAAAAAAATAACTGTTCGCATACAAATCTACAGAGTTTCCTGAATAAGTCGCCTGTTCAGAAGTATAAAACTTGCTGTTATTAGTAAAATTAGTAAAATATTACAGCCAAATTTTTGAATATTTCACATGTGTTAGCTGTCAATAAATATAATAAAAATATAAACTGTTACAGATTTTAAGGCGTTGTGCATTAAATATTTGCATTGATATTTTCTCTTATACCTTATATATTTCTAAATAAAACTATTTACTTTCTAAGACTAATTTCGTTATGTTTCTTGTGATTTTCGATTCTCCATTAATAATATTACTTCGATTTTGTCAATCGTATAGAAAAAATTATTTACCAAATTATCTTTTAACATAATTATTTTCTTTTTTTTTTTATTCTTCAAAAATCTTCAATACGTTCTGTTAAACAAATACATACATGAGATCGTCCGGAAATAGTCCTTCATATTTCTTTCGAAATATGATAACCAGATGGCGCCAGCAATTTCTCACTCTACAAAAGTTTCATATTGCAATAGATGACGACCTCACTCTTTGTGACAGAGTGACTATACGTCACTCTTTCACAAAAAGTGAGAAGTGTCACATTTTCCAGAGCGATAATATTGTTTTCTCACCTTAATTGGTGTCAAAATAGGGGTCACTTTTTTAAGGAGAGAGATTCTCACTCCAGAAATTTTAGAGAGTAGGGAACAAAACCACAAAATAAAATATCACGCAAATTAATCTCTGTAATCACACTAATGATAAAATGTAATTGTAATTGTGTGGTATTTTACCTTTTAATGTTTACATTTCCCTAGGTATCATGACAGACACGAATATAAATTTGCAACATTCTACGATTATTCGTTTTTGTGCTATGCGAGATATAAGATACATTTCACAAATCAAGAATACTATACTTCCTTATACTTTGTATATGGAAGTAAAAAGACATGTATAGACTAAATAGTTTATTTACAGGACCACACAAAAGTATTCCGATGAGATTTTGTAAAGATGTTAAATATAATTCAAATGTTAATAAGTTACAAGAAATTTGTTATACAGTGTTTATTGGTGTAAGTGTTTGTAACTCGTATGCAAGATACACAAAAGCATTTCGTACCATTATGGTCTATGGATAGTATTTAGTATATGTGTATTTTAACATGGCTACACTTCATTAAACATAGAGAAATAAACAAAAGTTATTGGCATCTTTAAAAGCATGGTACCGTAATTTTGGCGTATAATCCACAGATAAGATATGTCATTCTGCCACCAAAATTTTCTTTTATGGAAAAAACTTATATATTTTTCAAGAAACAGCTCTAACATATATAATGATATTTCTCAATTAAAAACTCTGGTGAAAATTGAATCTGACGTGCAGATTATACGCTGAAAATTAGGTAACTATTTATAAGGCCACACAAAATAATTCCTATATGTTATTCAATCAAATAACAATAAATTTGATACAAATATTTATAAGTAACAAGGAAATATATATACAGATATAGAAAAATAGATATAACGGGGAGTTGGGGGGGGGGGCAGTAGCCCCTCTCAGAAAAGTATATGGTTAAGTAGCGAGTTAATCATATATGTATATAATTCAAATAATATTGAACAAATATAAATGATTTATAAGTATAAATGATCAAAAGCCGTATCTAAATGTATTTGAACGATTTTATATAACGTTTATCCGGCAAATCCCGAATTAAAAGAAACAATGTATATTATATACATATATATGTGTGTGTGTGTGTGTGTATTATAAAAACCCGCTTATTAGGTCTTTTTACATTAAGTTGTAATTTAGTTAATATATTCTTTAATAATGATTAAAATCTGTTCTTTTTAAATCGAAACTACCATATCCGCTTTCCTAAAAACTGAACCGTTAGTAAAATTAATTTATTGTTATTATTATTATTATTAACATATTTCTTTCAAATTGTCTTTTTCCCACAAGACAAAAAATATCCTAAAAAAAATTCTAGACTTAATTACCGTCCAGTCTGAGTGGAAAGAACCAATTGAATAATTAGATAGCACTAAACTACACCCTTTTAATCACGTGATATATTGTCACGTATGGATATAACCACAAAAATTAATTGTCTCTTGCGATAGACGTAGCCAATCACAGCACATTGTAATATTATATTTGGTGTGAAATTGTTTTCATTTTATCGTTGATCGAATAAATCAAATAAATATAGAAAGTAACGTGAAAGAAAATATTATGTACACCATGTTCATATGTAACTGGGATTCAAATATAAAATGGCTACTTCAATATTTTCGATACTGTCCGTTTCGAAACTGTCATCTGATAAGCACGCAAATGGAAGACCACTGGTAAGCTATTGTCGCAGGCAATAGGGACAGACACCCGAGAGTCTGCGAATGAGTGTGTCGCTGCTGAAGGCAGCGGGAATCCAAAGCGGGCTTTAAAGCAATTTCATGATTTCTTTAAATTTTATTTTTGTTTGTAAAGCGATATAGAAAAGAGTTTTTTTTAAATATAGTGACCAGCGAAGCGAGAAATTCTTCGTTGATTCACTACCTTCATTAATTTCATGAATTAAAAAATGGTTTCGTTAACAAACTTTGATCTATTGGCACGCAGGCAGCATCATGCCGAGATTTGTACATTTCGAGTTTGATTTTGAAATTTTTCCCGCATTCGGAATTCGGTTCGTTCCCGAAACGGGGATTTGCCAGTTATATATATAAATGACATATTGTATTTATAGAGAGCTCTGTTTATATTATATATATATATATATATATATATAATAATTTTTAAAATGTAGTAAATGCCTCGCAATAGATTTAAGACCACTGAAACCACAAAGACCAATAAGAATATATATTTTATCAAATTAAAATTACCTGTGAAAACTGATTATAAATTATTGAAACAATTAATTTTAATGTTTGATTTTTGAAAAAATAAATTTTATTATTAGTTTGTTTTAAGTAATTTAATTTAACTACAAACAAACCTTAATGATATTCCTAGATAGTTACTATTTAAATAATGTTGCCTGGCGTTAAAACGACATGAAACCTAAAAACAAAAGATGCAAACAAGCAATGAGAGAATGAACAATTAAAACTCTTTTTTTGACAGATTGTTTTTGAATTACGAATAGCTCAGAACTGCGAAAAAACATTGTCACGTGAGACTTTTTTCCCCTTTGAGCACCAATGTACGATTTCGTTCGCTAGTGGCTATAATAGCAAATTACCAGGCCCCCAATTGTACCCGAAAATAACTGAAATATATATATATATATATATATATATATATATATATATATATAAACATTTTGTTAAGTCAATAAAGAAGGTTAGAGTTTGACTCACCTTCAATGTCTGTTTCTGGTCTCTCTTCTTCGCTTACCGCATTTTCTTTCGTATAATGCGCAGGTTTGTTAAATCAGTTATACGCCGAAAATTTAAATTTACAATAAAAACTACTTTTTTAACAAGCTTTTGTTTCTTAAAAATATACCTTTATTTGTAAATTAAATTTTCTGGGGTGTAACTCATTTATGTGACCTGCGCGTTATTCAACCGGAAAGTACGGTGTATTAACACGTTGAGTGCCATGTCAGCCATCGGGGGTTGACAGTGTGAAATATTATATAAAGTCGCGTCAACCATTGGTAGTTGACAGTGCAAAATATGATATAAAACTAAAAATATAATATTGTTTTAAGTAATTACTGGAAATTTATTTAAAATTTGCTTAATTTTTATTTGTTACAAAATAGCATCATTAAGGAATTTTAACCTTTATCGCTCGTATGTCCCTTCTGAGGGGACATTAAAAAATCGAGCCACGCCTTAAGGTGTTCCTCTGCAAATGATATGTTATTTTTCTAAAACGTGTAACTATAGGCTACCTTTCGGCTACCGGATAATTTTAACAGAAAGATTTATTTTATTTAATGATGAAGTAAAATAAAACAAATTATTACAATTTTTCGGTAGCCAAAAGGTAGTCAGATGGAAACTATACGTGTGACGTTTTAAAGGAACGCCAAAAGGCGTGTCTTACTGTTCAAAATAGGAAAATATGCCTAGCGCAAAGGATTAATAGATTTTATTAAGGATTCGCGTGGCGCTCAACGTGTTAATGATGTAAAAGCTATGAACGCTCATATTCATATTTGAACATCTGCACCTGTAAAGAAACTTAATTTTCTTATATAATTATTTTTTATTTTTGTGTAAATAGGTGTCTCAATAAATAAGCGTTGTTTACTTCTTTGTACTTTAATATATGTATCTTGGCTAAATATAAGTAGTACAGATTGAGAATATTTTAAAATAAATTTTGTCGATAATGTATTTATAAAAAGAAGCATATGACAAAAAAATCCTTCCTCTTTGATGTTACATATTTAAGTGAAAGAAACGACCACTACATGTAGACACATTACATTTACAGAAAAGCTAATTCTGCAGGTTTAGAGTCCAAGGCGCAGCTTGGGAGCGGCACATATCTGAGATACACTTGCTTTGAAAGTTTTTAACAAGGAAATAAAAGTCTGGATTAAATGATGAAAGTTCTTTATGAAGAGAAAAAGTATATTGAGCACAAATTTATCACAGTTTTTCTATTAATTATGGTACCATTGATGTCCATTTTGTATCGTCTTGTTTCGTCCAATAAATGCTAAAAGAAAAAGAATCATATGGAATCCGGTTTTTGAAGCTACACCTAACACAGAGTCTTGTATATGGATATATGTAGCTAGCATTTCTAAAATTTTACTCGCATTTTGTTATGTTTTTACCAATATTGCAGGACAACATTTTTCTTTTCGGTACTATAGCAATAAAAACTTCAAAGAAAATTTCTTGTTAAAAATAGTGGTGACAATATACAAAATGCAAGAAATATATTTAAAAACCCAAAATTAATAAAATAAGCAATACTAAAACGACAAATTCAAATACTCAATGCGCAAGAAAATGCAGCAAATAGAAGATGTGCAAACAAAATAAAAAACGCAAAAATGAAAACAGGACAGAAAATATTAATTAACCCTTAAAATCATTGAGGCTATCATCAGGGAAGTACCTCAATTCAGGATGGAATCAGAAAGATATTTCAAGAACTACTAGCAAAAACAAAAATTATCTTACAGTTGACAACAAAATTATTGAAGACACACATCCACATTTTTCATATATATATATATATATATATATATATATATATATATATTTAATTTGATCGTTAACTTTTATTATCAACTTACTTTTTTTTATAAACAACATAAAGACTAAGATCATGACTTGACAAATATTTACTTAACAAAATAATATTAGATGCACATTTTTTAAATACGAATTATAATTGCTAGTGTTTCAATAATGTTACTGCCGACTTGTAGCTCGCTACATAACAAAATAAAAAAGAATTTAAACCCTGTTAATATAATCAATAATATAGTCGAACCTAATTAACCTGAATCTGAAGGGGAATAAAAGATTTGTTCATGTTATCAGTAGTTCTTGCTATCAGTAACTAATCTTCATTTTGATAGGGATTGTGGAGACAATTCACGTTAAGCGTGTTCACGTTAACGAGATTCGACTGTATATATATAAATATGTTCACTCAAATATATTCAAATTAATAATAAGCAACCATAGGTCAATGAAACTCTAACTGCCGTCAGAATACGAAGGTACTCGAGGTACGTTCAGCATCGGGGTACGTTAAATAAACCACAAGCAGGCATATACACAATTTCTTGTTGTTCAATTCTCTTTAGACATTCAAGTACTGACTGAGGAACGAAATTCTGTTTCTCACATTCAAGTTCGTTAAGTTTATTTTGCACAGCCATTTTTATTTCAAACAATTTGTCCGCTATGATGGAACTAAATACTGTATACGACGACAAAGTAAAAATTCCACTTGTCAAGATAACACAAAAATTCATAAAACTGTAGTAATTAGTCAAGAATTCGTCGCTATTTCTCACTCCCGAAAAAATTGAATTGAAAATATGAATTGATGAGTAAATTGTTATGAAAAATGTTGAGTAGCTTAAAACTTGATATAATTTGAAAATAGTATTATATATGCTAAAAAAATCGTCAAGGGTAGATTATCTTTTTATTCAAATAGTACAATTGCATTTTGACGTTTTTCTTGTAAATCTACAACAATTCAACAAATTTGTGAAATATGTTGCACAGAATTGAAATTAAAAATGCCCGAAAAATAAATAAATAAATAAATATTTTCGTCTATATTTTTTAAAATCAAGATTACGATTTCACAGGCTTCGGGAATTTTCGCATAAAATGCCCAGTTATATAAGTTGTCTGTCGTATCGGAAACACAGATAATAACTTGAAAAATAATATATATAAATAGACATGGAGCAAAACATAATACTTTAACATGTATTAAAGATTTTTGCACTACATTATATCGCTTTAAATAGCTTAATAGCTTTAACAATATTTTGAAAAAAATTCTTATTTTTATGATTAGGAACCACCATATTAAAAGTGGCATTGTATCGTAGATTAAGAATCATACAACATCCACATACGAACTTTCGTTAATGAGATAAAAATCTTCAAAAATTGTACGAATCATTGAAAGGCATTATACAATTATTAGTAAAATAGAAATTATTCTAATTCAAGGAATCGAAGAATTTTTTGAGCCATAAATTCCAATTAAGATGAAAAAATCCTATAACTCCTCATATCTCAACACGATTTTAATCTGCAGCCTTTTCAGTGAAATTTCATGTTTGTTTGTAAAGTTGGTGTCTGGAGAAAAACACAGACAGATTCATTAACAAAAGCTTCACTGTGAAGATGTTTTAAAATATGAATTACCTGATGGAAGTGAATGAAATTTTACAAAAATTTTTTAATATAGTAAAGGTGCGTTTTTTTATAGTGAAAATATATTAGTTATGAAATCACAAATATTCATATCCTGTAGTAGGGTTTTCAAAAATAATTACTATTTTAACAAATATTAGCTTATTCAATTGTACATTTTATCAGAAATGCTTAACTCCATTTTGCAACGTAAACATCCTTTTTTATTCCGAAAATGTAAATTTCTTCAGATTTTAGTAGAAGCAGGATTTTAAAGATTGGATTAAAATCTGAAATGAAATAAATCCAATAACATTTTCTTGATAAAGAGTATTTTCGTCATACTCACTTTAAGAGTATTTTCGTCATACAACTTTCGTCATAGTTTTTTTTATTTTATTTTATTTTATTTAAATAGTTACAGGTTATCTATTTAATATCTTCCTTACTTTTTCTAATTAATTTCACTAAAATAAATCGAATATATTGTTATTTAAAAGTATTTTCGTCACACATAAAAGTACAGAACAAAGAATTTTTTTTGTCACACATGTCTCTCTTTTATTCAGAAGTTTATTATTTTGAAATTTTTATGCTAACTACTTAATAAAGTGTTTATTTCCTATAAGATTTTTTACGAAAATAATTCAAATAGAATGCTTATTAAGCGTTTTAATTTTAAAGTGTTCGCCCTTTTTCACATGGGCCTTCGAATTCTTTCAGTAAAATAATTCTAGAAATATGAAACTACGATGTCTTGAAAATTTTTTTAAATATACATTATTTACATAGAAGCATGCATATCTTTTTGGATTCAATAACACTTCCTTTATTATTTTGTAAAGCTTCCTTTATTGTTTTTATCATTCGACATAATGTTTTGTTTCGGTATATTCGGTATAGTTAATTGGACTAGTCTTTATTTTAAAAGAATGGACGTTGTTATGATATCACATTTAACAATTCAGTGAATAAAAAAATTAATAATAATTGTAAATTCTACTTAATTTAATTCTACTGCTAAGTGATAAAAAGAAAAACTCTGGTAAAAAAAATCCGGGATGAATTTTTGCAGCTGAAAATTAATAATAGCATTCGAGCGGCATAAACGTAAAGAAGTTACTTAGTAGCTGCGCGTTAAAGGGGTAATTATTAGCTTCTCATCAAATACTGCAAAAGCAGACCGTCTATTTTCATGACACCTTATTTAGATTTTCTGGTACATAAGAAACTGTAACATTAATAATAGTCAATTGTGTTACAAATAAGAAAAAAATTGTCAAAAAAAAAAAAAAAGGGTAATACTAATAAATACGAGACAATAGCGAGAACCATCTCCAGGTTTCGTTAATAAGGTAAAATATCAGTTGCTGGGCCGCGGTAGCCTGGTCGGTAAGAGCAGCGAGTTCGTGATCGAAAGATTGCGGGTTCGGTCCTCGAGCCGGCCGAAGACCGTCGTGTACGCTAATGGTGACTGGTGCACGTTAAATTCCGTCGTGGTCGCAAAGTCCTCCAAGTTTCCATCAAAAATTATACCTCTGGGGGTACTGGAACATGTTTTTAACTCGCTCTGATCCGGATCAAAATTCGAGTTTCCTGTTGTTTGGCTGGTGCTGCCATCTTTCACCAGCTTCTGGAGCTAAAGTCGTTCTTCCCCCTATAAGGCGCGCCTAAATAAAGGAAGACGATCCCCTCATGCCTTAAAAAAATCCGGTTAGTTCCACTACCGGGGCTCGGAATTTCCGAATGGCATACGACAACAACAATAACAACTTGAGTTGCTATTCTTATAATATCAACCCCCCCCCCACCCCCCCGCCTTTTTTTCTCCACAGTTCGTTTTGGAAATCCAGTTTACTTTTCGACTAGCACAAATATAAATAAATTTTAACAACAATTACAAATTGTTCTAAACACAAGAATCATAGTCTTAGGCATAGTCTTAACTGAAACTGATAACTTACACAGACGATTTAAAAATACAAAAATATAAAATATAAAAACTGTTATTATAAGCTGTGATATCCCTAACAATGATTAATGAAAGTATATGTCACACTAATAATTAACAAACCGTAGGTCAATGCTGCTCCAAGTGATGTCAGAATAAATCTTCTCGGAACATTAAACAAACCACATGCAGAAATATACACAACTTCTTGTTGCTCTACCCTTCTTAGACATATCAGCACTGATTGAGGTACAAAATGCTTTTTCTTACACGCAAGTTCATTAAGTTCATTTTGTACAGTCATCTTTATTTCATATAATTCGTCTTGTATCATGGAACTACATATCGCATACGACACCAAAATAAAAAGACCTGTTGAAAGAAAAACACAACAATTCATGAAACTCAAATAATAAGCAGAAAATGTTTGTCGAAATCTCACTATCAGAAAAATTGCAGCAAATGTACAGTTTGATGAATGAAGTATTATAAAAAATGTCGTGCAACTTAAAATTCGATATAGTTTTAAAATAGTCTTGTGAATTCTAAAGTAATTATCAAGAGTAACGATAATCAGCTCTTTATCTGCATAATTCAATTGAAACTGAAGACTTTTGTTGTAAATCTCTAACACTTTGGCAAAATTGTAAAATATAAGGCATAGAATTGAAGATAAAATTATGGGAAACAAAGTACGCATGTACATGTTTATATTTATTAAAGTCGAGATTACTATTTTCCAGGCTCCTTGAGGCATTTTCGCATAAAATGTCCAGTAGTTGAAGAACATATCATTGTTGTTATCGGACATACAAAGAATAACTTGAAAAATGATAAATATCAATAGCAGTGTGGTAAAACATAAGAATTTAACATAGTTTGAAGATTTATGAACTTCATTATATCGATTTTCATAACTTAATAGTTTTAATAATACCTTTAAAAAGGTTTTTCTTTTTAAGATTAGGGTACACCATATTATTAGAGGTATTATGTCAAGGAATAAATTTAATGCAAAATTCTTGTACTTACCTTTAATAACCAAATAAAAATCAGCAAAAATGAAATGAATAATTGAAAGACAGTACAAAATTACTAATGAAGAATTTCTTGCCCCATAAAGTGCAAAAATGGGTAAAATATCCAATAACTTCTTTGTTAATACCATTTTCAACATATTGCTAAGTTAATAGCCCTAATATTTAAAAACATTGATAATTATCAGTTCTAATTTAACAGAACGCTTAATAATACATTTTTCATTTTTTAATAACATGTTCCCTATATAATAATTTTTTTTAGGAAATTTGATTTAGTTAAGAACATCGGTATTGTTAGAAAATCCCTTATTAATTATTCAATAAGTAAAATAAATATTAAATACATATATATATTTTATATCTAACCCTTTTGATGTTCCATCATTAGGTTTTGTCCAGTTTCTCTTTTTATTTAGTTTTTTATTCATTTATAGAACTTAATGAAATTATTCCATTAACTTAAGGTATAAAGTAAGCAATAAGTAAAATATTTGATGTAATTTAATCACAGTTTCGCAAGAAATTTCCATTAAAAAAAAATAATACTTCAGCATTAGATTTTTTTTCAGTTTTTCAGACTATTAGTTCTTTTATTCACTTGCTCAACTTAATAAAGTTGTTCCATAACTTCAGTGTACAATGTAAAAAATAAAATTGCTATGAATCACATTTTTGCAAATTACCATTGTTGAGCAGTTTTAATACTCCAGCATTAAATTTTGTTTCGCTTTTCTCATTATTGGTTCTTTATTCACTTAAAGAACTTAATAAATTAATTTTATTAAAGTATAAAATAAGGGGTAAGCAAAATATTTGACAAATGAAATCACAATTTCGCAAGGAATTACCATTGTTAAAAAGTTTTAATACTTCAGTATTAGATTTTTCTCAGTTTTTCTCTTTATTAGTTCTCTTATTCCCTTATTCTAGTTAATAAAATTGTTTCATAAATTCAATGAACAATGCAAACAAAAAGAAAAACACATTTAATCACAATGTCGTAAAGAATTTCTATAGTTGAACAGTTTTAATATTTCAGCATTAGATTTCGTTTCTTTTTTCTCTTTATTAGTTCTTTATTCACTTAGAGAATTTAATAATTTTATTCCATTACTTTAAAGTATAAAATAAGGAATACGCACAATAGCTGATATATTAACTCTTTGCGGCGCAAGGTAATTGGGATCATTTAAATTACAGTGCCACCGGAATTCACGAATAAAATTAAAATAAAAGAAATTGACGACCTTTTCTACTCTGAAATAGAAGTAAAATTTTGGTTTAAAATTTCTGGGATGAGTTTTTGCAGTTCAAAATTAAAATTAGGTGATGCTGTAGTGGCATCACCGCCCCTGAAAGGGTTAAATCACAATTTTGTAATGAATTTCATTTGTTGAATAGACTTCATATTTGAATGTTTCGCTTAATTTTTTTTACGTTAGACGTTGCGTAGATCACTTATACAGACGCTTTTCTTTTAACAAAATGAAAATGAAAATATGATAATAATAATTACAACACATTTCTTGTTTTATATAGTCTTCTGTAGCGGATGGTTTGATCAGCTGTATTCTAGTACAGGTTTGAATATCTTTTAAGAGTCAATGGACGGCTAGAACGCGGCGGAGCCTCCACTATTGGTGGAAAAACGCTGTGCTATGATTGGCTTCATTGCACTATTGGTGGGCTAAACTAATACTTCTATAGGTTAAATTAAAAAAAATCTTTATCATGACGTCAAATTGTGTCAGACAGGCATGTCATCAATTAGTACTTTCAATTTATTTATTTTCTTTGTTTGAGATAGATTATATGTTTGCATAAATTATTTTTCCGTTGCTTGGGGAAACAAAAAAAAAAAAAAAAAAAAAAACATGAAATGATGCCCCAGAATTTTTAAATAATATCGAGCATAGGTTTTGCTAGAAATTATGAATAACAATACATTTTTAAAAATTAATAAACATGAATAAAATAACAATGAACATGCATAAATATGGTGCAATGATTAGTTATTTGAAAAATGTTGCCTTTCATAGTATTGTCGAGTTTGTTAAAATTAATGCCCTGGATACACATTAAAGAACACCAATTTGTTAATAATATCCATATCTGAAGTATAGTTTTGAATCTTTTATTGATTGCGCAAATATTTACTTAACAACCCAGAATAACAACAAAAATAATTAGTCTAAAAATTTTTATTTTTAATATACACGCGTGTTCTGTTTTGTTGAAAATCGAGATTTTTATTTTGTCAAACAATTCTTCTGATCTAACTATCTCCTTATATTATTAAAATCTGTGCGCATCTGTCTGTCTGTCTGTCTGTCTGTGAGAAATGCCTTGTGACCTCTAAAGCTCCGGCGCTAATGGTCGTAGCGCCTCGAAACCGGTGTCGACAGACGCAGAATTTCTTCATCTCGACATCGCGATAATTCGCTAAGCGATGCGACCCTAATTAGCGGAGATATTAATTAAAACGTCGACCCATATCTACCGAAAAATGACCCAGAATTCATGATTAAATGCTTAAAAGGCGACATTTTTACGGAAAAAGTGGAAAATAAATTAGAAATATCAGTCGTATCGTTACAAATAAGATATCAAATGAAAGGCCCGATTTTTCTGAATCCGACGGTTTAAATAGCTTATCGATAGGGCAATTAGATTTTTTAAAATTAATTAAAGTATGAAAAAAAAGGTGGCAACAAATCACAAGAGTTTTATTAATTTCGCAATAGACGTATTTTGGTTACCATGGCGCTGGGCGAAAGAATAAATAGATTTTACTTCCTGCTTTACAGATTTTGTACTGGAAATAAAAATTGCAAATTTCAAAATGCTTCAATTTTATTCAAAATTATTTCAAACTTGCTACACACTTTTAACATCACAAGATGAAGTTGCAATTCAAATTTCATCGGGTTTCGAGATTAAATAAAAAATGTACAATTTAATTGCAAATTCTAATTCGCATATTTCAAATTCTAACTATGATTAAATTATTTTTGATGCATCATTCGAAAGATATTTTAAAGTACTTCTATTATCGAAAGTGGGATTCAAGATTTCGCTTCATTTACACGTTTTGAGGTCTCCTGAATCGGTTTTCATTTGTATCTCAGCTACTAATTAAAATAATTTCATAAGTAATACATCATTAGATAGCTTTGTTGATTTGGAATCGAATAGTAGATTACAGAAATTTCTACCGCCAGATGGTGCTGTAAAATTTCAATATTTCAATTTCTAATTATGATTAAATTATTTTTAATACATCATTCGAAAGATATTTTAAAGTTCTTTTATATTATCGAAAGTTTTAACCAGATTTGCACGTTTTGAGGTGTCCTGATTAGGTTTTCTTTTGCATCTCAGCTAATTCAGTTAGACCGTTTAAAATTCGTATATGTAGGTTAATTAGGAAGGGCTGAAAGGGTCGGGAAGATATAGGCGTGCACCGCGCGCACGGGACCGCGCTGCCGAAGGCAGTGGGGACCCGGTCCGACTTTTTAATCGATGAGAAATGATTTTTTTTTTCATTTTCTTTTCTTAAGAATAAAAATTTGATTTGAGAAGGAATATGTGCGCGTAGTGCGCGTATACCTTCACACGTGCGCGCGCAGCGCGCATGGGTCTGCGCTGCCGAAGGCAGTGGGGACACGGTGTGAGTTTTTACCCGATCAGAGATGATTTTTTTTAGGGGGCACGAAAGGTCAGGGAAGGAATACGCGCGCGCAGCGCGTGTATTCTTTAACTTGAGCGCGCAGCGCGCACGGGACTGCGCTGCCGTAGGCAGTGAGGACCCGGTCCGACTTTGTACCCGGTGAGAAAGGATTTTTTAAATTTTCTTTTCTTAAGAATAAAAATTTGATTTGAGAAGGAATATGTGCGCGCAGCGCACGTATACTGTCACACATGCGCGCTGCGCGCGCATGGGTCTGCGCTGCCGAAGGCAGTGGGGACCCGGTGTGAGTTTTTACCCGATCAGATTTTTTTTTTTTTTTTTTTGGGGGGGGGGAGCACGAAGGGTCAGGGAAGGAATACGCGCGCGCTGCGCGCACGGGGCAGCGCTGCCGAAGTTAGTGGGGACCTCGGCCGACTTTTTACCCAATCAGAAATGTTATTATTATTATTTTTTTTAATTTCTTTTCTTGACACTAAAAGTTACTGTTAGTGATTCATTAATTTTAGTGATTCATTTGAAAATACTGACCCGCTAGCGGGCGAAGCTCGCTAGTTTATTTTATTAAAATGTGTAAGTCCTCACCTTTTCATGTCATGCTGAAAACGAAACATCTCACATTTTGAATACCAATGTTTTTAAGTATAATTTTTTTTTGAGTGAATTGTCGAATTTAAGCAATTAAATAAATTAAAAATAAAATAAAGTAAATTAAAAACTTATATTAATAAAAAAAAAAAATCTGATTAATTGAAATGCATAGAATAATGTTTATTTTTATTTATTTATTATTATTTTTTTAATTTGTAAAGTTTTAAAAGCTAAGTCTATTTTTAATTACATTATTTCTTTAAAGTCAATTTTTATGTTTAAATTGACAATTTTTATTTATTTATTTATTGATATTTTCGTTTCATTTTAGTTTTTGCCTCAACTTTTTTTTTTTTTTTTTTTTTTTTTTTTTTAAGTCTCAATTTAAATTTAATTTTTTTTCTCGCTAATTTAAGCCTGTATACAATCTCTTTCAACTGATATAATAACACTTTCGTGACCGCTGACGTAGATTCACTTCATTTGTAAATCTGCAACTCCACCAGTAGGCGTTTCTTTTGCAATTTGAATGTTGCTATATTTGTTACAAATATTCCTTATAGTCATATTTGTGCAATCAAAATACTATGAATACAAATAATACTTTCAATAGAAAGATTATAATTATTATGTATATTCATATGTAATATAAATATGTATACAGAAAACCATGTTCTTAAATAATGTAGCTTAAAAAATAACACCCAGAGGTGGAACATACTGTCAAAAAGGCAAAAACCTGCGGTCTTGAAAGCGTTAACGGGTTAATCCAGCATTTACCATATTTGCCAACATCCTAGTTAATATTCCGTAGTCTTGTTAGTCCCGCCCTTTTTCTCACACCAATAAATTTTTAGAGTAATATTTTCCAAATGCAATTACGATTAAATAAGAGGAAAAATACTCTAAAAAGATACCGGTGTGAAAAAGAAGGTGGAGCTAACAATACTATGGAATATTAATTAGTATGTTGGCAAGTATGTATTAGCATGTTGACAAGTATGTATTGCTCGGAAGATTGTTAGTTCCCGCCCCTTTTTATACACCATTTAATTTTTAGAGTAATTCTCTTCAAGTATGTTTACGATTAATGAATAAAAATGCTCTAAAAAAAGACTAGTGTGAAAAAGCAGACGGAAAGGGGCGGGACTAACAATCTCCCGGATTAGCATAGCTGCCAACATTTTAATTTATTCCTGAGTATTTTTATCCTCGCCTTTAATTCGTACCACTTTATGTGTGGAAAAAAATTCTCCAGAGTATAACTTTGATAAAATAAGAAAAAAAAAATACTTTTTTTAAAAAACGCTCCGCTCACCAACCCCCGAGGAAGGCTTCGCCTCCCCCCGACTCGCTTCGCTCATTAATACCTGCGGGATTCTACCCGACTATTCGCAACTTTGCCTTTCATTGAATTAGAATATTAACAATACATAACACAAGAGAGTTGAACAATATTATAGAAATCCACCATATTTGGTATCGCATTGAAATACACAATATTTAATATTGTATCGTTTATAATATGTCGAAAATCTGTTATAATGTTCGACAATTTAATAACAATTTGCCATTATTTTGAGAGAGAACATAAAATAAACAACCATAGCACTAATTATTTAGAACAGAGAGAAATTCTTGACATATAAATCATTTAGCTTTACAACTTTAGTATATGATCGACTTGTTAAATTTTTGGCACTGTTTGACGATGTATTTTTTGGGTGTTATTTCTTGATTAAGGAAATTATGAACTTATTTTTTCTAATGCCTATATTTTTTTTACTATTGATTTTTTTTTAGTTAATTTAGGACAATATGTAATACTCTGCATTTATTTCCAGCGTACAGCAGGGTTTAAAATGGTGCTTCCAACACTAAAGATGCAACTTTTTAAAGTGCATTTTTTCTAGAATATGATTTAGTCAGGTTGAAGATAAATATCTTATGCGATTATTGCAATTATTTTAAAAATTTCATTAGTAGTAGTAGTACGACAGGACAATTTCTTTCAGATAGCGATTTTGCTTTGTCGCCACTTATTGTATTACACCATGAATTTGCCAAGATGCCTGTCAATATCTGATTTTATCATTTAATTTCTTAGACTGTATTAAATACTAAGGAACAACTTTAGTATATCCCCACAACGATATTTGGCGATTTTTTGTTGGCGATTATGGCTAAATCATAAATGATACAATCATAATCTAAATCATAAATTATAAAACATAAAATCATAAATCCAAAATAAACAACATATAGGCTGCTATATTATATTGCAAACAGTCTAGAACGATATCGTTATCGTTCAAAACGATGCCAAAGAAAAATCGCCAAACTCAGCTGTTACTAAAGTTATATCAATACTAAGTTAAATCGGGGGAAAAAAAAAATCACATTTTTCGAAATCTACTGATAAGTGAAAAATTCATCCTTGATTGTATTGTAAAAACGAATTGCCGGTTAGTATTCGAGATAGACCATCACCAATCATAAATTGGATGGCTTTTGAATATTTGTTGACAATATTTTCTGAATAAGTGTTGATGATGGTTCCTGAATACTTGTTGGCGATATCTGCTGAATAATTATTATTGTTGGCGATATCTACTGGATATATGTTGATCATGACATCTTAATAGTTGTTGGCGATATCTCCTGAACTTGTGTTGATTTTGGTGTGAATGTTTGTTGGCTACAGCTTCTGGATATGTGCTGATTATACCTTGATTGTTTTTACATATATATTATGTAATATTAAATTTAGAAAATAAAAAATGATCGTTGAGAAGGAAATTTAATGATACTGGATAATTTAATTTAATTTAATTTATAAAGACATCAATGGTACAGGTAAAACTACTTCAGCCATTTTCTTTCTAATAATGAACAGAACGAAAAACGGATATTTTACCTGGAGATATTTTGTACATTTAGACAAATTAAAAAAAATTCTTCTTTTTTTCCCTCGTGAATTAAGTTGAAAAATATTTAAAATAAAATTGAAAAAAGTCGTTCTAAAACAATGGTACAGTTTAACCTCTTGGCGAAATTTTAAATTTGGCACCGAAGTAGCTTAGACGTTTCTCGCGAAAATCTTGACATGCATAATTGCTATAGATAATTTAAGTCATCGTCAAAATAAATGAAAAATTTAAAATCAGCCAATGAGGTCCTGTATTAGCTGTAACTACAATATTGTAACAATGCAGTTACTACATTCCTTTATATAGGGGGGGGGATGTCCTGTTGTATTAAATTCTGTTTTCTGCAAAGTTTCATATCAATGCCTAAAAAACAAAAATAGGTTGCGTATTTTATTATTATTATCATTATTATTGCACCATTTTATAATTTATAGGAAGACATGGCTAGAGTTAAAATGGCTATTGTGGTTGCATAAATGAATTCCTTGGCGAAAAATGTACGAGCTTCATTTCTAAATTTTAAAAATCGCTAAATTGGTCATAGTGAAGATCTATCCTATTTAATACGTTTTGAGCTAAAAAACTAAATCTCTATATAATCTAATATAAATTTTTATCTCATAAATTTCATTTTAAAAATGTCTGCGCTTAATCTCTAACTCTATACCAATAATTGTTTAACATAATCATGGTATTCATTACTAAATCTTTTTCGCCTAACGTTAAAAATAAAGGAAAGACTTCAGTATATCCCCACAACGATATTTGGCGATTATGGTTAAATCATAAATCTAAAAATCATAAATCATAAAATCATAAATCATAAATGATAAAATCATAATCTAAATCATAAAATATAAAATCATAAATCCAAAATAAACAACATATAGGCTGCCATATTATATCGCAAACAGACCAGAACGACATTGTTATCGTTCAAAACGGCGCCAAAGAAAAATCGCCAAATTCAGCTGTGGTGATATACTGAAGTTATACCGTAATATAAACTAAAATAAAAATATAAACTAATTTTCGTTTCATCTTTATTAAATTTTTACGTAATATTTTAAAAATATAGGTGATTTTCAAATGTTTTGCTATTCTAAATATTTTTTTCTTTTCTCGAGCATCTCGAAGATGCCAATTATTCAATTTTTCTTATTTACACCATTGATCACATTTTAATTTTCCTGAGGAAAGTGACGTCAGAGACACAGAAAAAAAGTCATAAGAGAAACTTTTCCCTCCGGTGGCAAATAAAGTACCTTTATAAACTCGCGTTTTTACTTAATAACTTAGTTAATTAAAATGATAGAAATTTCTAAGCAGCTGAAATGCCTTCCTTAAAGCAGTCGGAATACACTGATATATCTCACGACGCGGAGAACCCTGCCATCTGCGAGAAATTGCTGTCGCAGACAAAAAAAATTGACGCCAGCGACAGTTACTTTTTTTTAATATATAGAGAAATGGTATGAAATAAAGGCGGAGCTAAAAGTATTCCGAAATAAATTAAAATGTTGGCAGGTATGGGTTAGGTTGGGAAGTATGATATATGTATGAGTGCATGTGCATAGCCTCCTAAACTAGATGCCTTCCGCGTAGCTCAAAAGTTGGCAACAGTTCACGCGGTAGACAGAGCCACCTGGTACAGATTGCGCGAATTTTTTGTTCAACAGCCACCAAAAATTTCGAAAAGTGGGATTTGATATACATAAAAGGCGAATAGAATCGAAGAAAAGTCTATTATATATATCATATATAACTTCTTAAAATTATTGATGACATTTTGAAAAGAGGGATTTGATATACATAGAAAGCGAATATAATCGAAGAAATATTGATCATATATATCACTTCTTAAAATTATTGGTGACAGTTGAATAAAAAAAATTCACGCAATCTGTACTAGTTGGCGTTGTCTACCGCTTGAACTGTTGCCAAGTTTCCGAGCCAGGCGGATGGCATCTAGTTTAGGAGGCTATGGTTTGTGTGTGTGGAATAATTAAAAGAAATATTTAAAAATGTATAAAGTTATTAAAAAAATAATATAACAATATTAAATCTATATTAAGACTGAAAAATTGATATGAATTTGCATTATAAACATTTTCCTCTATTTCATTAAATAAGTTATTTTGGGTGTTAGGTGTGAAATTTTATATGAATGAAGAGAAAATTGAAGTTTGTTGCTGTGGTTATAATACAACTTTTCCGATGATTGCGTGTAAAATGTTTAATTTATTGCATATTTTACTCGAAAAATTAAAATTTCTTCACAGATTAAATACTATTAAGTTTTGTTTCATTAAAACTGGAAACATTTAGTATCTTAAATTAATTTAGAGTAATTTTTTTAATTCGTTTTTATATACTTACTATATCTATATCTATTTATCTATGTATCTAACTATATCTCTCTCTCTATATATAATTTATAATTTATTTGATTAAAAAGAAAAGAATGAGAACGAGGTATAGCTAGTCAAATAAGTCACCACAGAAACATACATAGGCCAAACAAAGTAACTAGTTATCTTAAATTGATTTAATTTTATAAGATTAATAATAATACTTATACTTTAATTTATTAGACTACACTGCATGCTGAAAATATGATAAAGGACCGTGCATTTTGATGCTGTAGAAAAAAGGAATAACATAGGATAGTATTATAAGAGAAAATAAAAGAACTTACATTAATGAAATGGACTTTTAGGTTGAGATGTGCAAAAGAATTTAGGATCAAAGCAAAATAAGATTGAACTTTAAATAAAAAGCTCAAAATGCATAGGACTTCTTAAGGTACTATCCCTATAGCATTGAGCAAAAAATTGTAGGTTTTCTGTTTTTGGCAAGCATTTTAGCAAAATACCAAAAGATAGCACAAACGTACAAGAAAAAATTACCTAGAAATGAAACAAATCAAATAAGGACAGAATATATCTTGAATTTTTTGAAATCAAATATTATCCAGAAAAATTGAAATCAAAATACAGGTAAACACAGATCGCCTATATATTAGGAAAAATCTGAGAGTTTAACTGGTACATATGAGACGATATCAACTGTCCCTAATTCACAGAACTAGTACTTTTTTGTTTGTTTGTTCGTTTAAATTTGTCTTTTACACTAGTTTCCGTTATCGATTAGTTGAAAAAGTACTATGTTGGTGGAAAATCTTTACTTGATTTAAATATAGAAAAATATTACAAAGGATTTTAAAGAAAATGGATACTATAGGATATCACATTGATGTACGCTTTGTGATTCATAAAAACAATACGCTGATGAAACGAATATGCAGCAGGTTTAAGTAGAGCCCCTTAAATAAAATATACAGGCCGACGCATCGCCGCCATTTTTTTTGCCTCTGAAGAGGGCAGCATTCCCGCTTGGCGTCCTTATCGCTTTCTTGTGATTTTAAGAAATCACATTTTAAGTAATTCTCTTCAAATGTATTTACGATGAATTAAGAAGAGAAATACTCTTAAAAAAGACTGGTGTGGAAAAAGGGGCGTATACTAACAATCCTCTGGATTAGGTTGGTAACTATGATAGGGAAAATGTAGATAAGAAAATGTAGAACGTGCCTTCTAAATACTCGCCTTGAATAATCAAATATGTAATAGGTAAAATGAAAGGAAGTATTGAAAAGCTGTATAAAATAATTATTAACATTGGAAAGCATCTAATACATAAAATAGATGACTCTTTTAAGCCACAAACTCCAAATATATTCGGTAGCAAAATTATTGAAGCACACATCCTAATTTTTCCTATATATTTCTTTTAGTTTAATAGCTAGTTTTTATGATCAATTTACTTTTTTGTAAATAGCATAAAGACTAAGATTATGATTCAGTAAATAGTTACTTAATAATACAGTATAAAGTGTACATGTTTTAAATACGAATTATAGCTAGGGCTTCAATAATTTTACTGACGACTGTATGATAGAAAAATTTAGTTACTTCTGTTCTTTTAACAGCATATTTTTTTTTCTTTAGCTACTTCAATTTCTTTTCTGATTTCCTATTTTCCTGAAACTAAACTCATTATAATTTCGGTTGCTCAGTGTTAGTGAAATTTTTCTCGTCTTCTGATGTCTTTTTCCTTCAAATATTTTTCAAAGATCAATTCAAAGTTAATATTTCTTAATCTAATTTTAAAATGCATCTTTTTTTTTCTTTTTTTCTTTTTTTTTTTTTTTACGTGAATATGTACAGTCAGCCAAAAAAAAAAAAAAAAAAAAAAAACCCGCCCCCCCCCACGTAATTTCGCCGTAAATTGTCGTAGAAACATGCGACTGGTACCGATCAGTTTGTAATAACGTCTAGTTTTTAATGTTATAGTTATATTTTACTTAGGGGGTCGTCTACATATTAAAAATGACATCAACTTCATTTTTTTCAATGGTAACCCCCCATTTTTATAATTTATTTGAATTGCTTGGATCAAATCATCAAGGAAAATGGTATAGTTTATATATTTTGCTCAATTTTTCATAGAGTTATAAGCTGTCAAAGTTTGGGTATGCTAATGTTAAATGAAAGTGACAAACATTAAATCATATCTTCCGAAATAATTATGATATTTAAATTCTGTTTTTTTTTATTCGTTAGAATGAAGTGACCCAAACATATTCCATGCAAATTTTTGCTAAAAAAACATTTTTTGAATTATGAAAATTATTAATAAATTCATATTTGAAAAAATTATGAATTATTACCTATGTTAATTTTTGCACGAATAGAACGGGTATCATCAAAAACATGGGTTTCCAAATATACAGCTCGTTCCTAACATTATTTTTTGAGTTACAGTGATATTTCACTTTTTATTCCTGTTAGGGGGCCGTCACTTGTTATAATCTGTATCCTCTATAAGTAAATGTTTGTATATAATTTGACGGAAAACTATTTTAATTTACCTTTATGTTATTTTTATTGTTTCCTAAGCAATATTTCGATGTTTATTATACAAATTGGCATATTTTTGTAAAGTTATCACAATGTAGGCGAGGGATTGTGAAAGAATTTCAAAAGAAAAGAACCCCCCGCCTCTGATTCGCTGAAACACTATTTAAAAAAAAAAGACTAATTTGCATATTCCTGTTTGACTCTATATGTGACGCTGGTGCGCATAAATCACAATGGTATTTACTACATCGATTATTGAAAACAAAACTTAAATGATTTAATTACAAATATGCAAAATTATTTTGTTTTATATTATAAAGTTTTAGAAAATTTGTGAAAAGGCGTGGCTTACGGTACAAGAGAGGAATATATCCAATCCTAATATGTTAAGTCTTTCTTCATAAGTATTAAATATCTTTTTCTAGTTTTTCGCTGCTAAAATTCTATTTTAACCCTGTTACACTTTTTTTCGCATTTGAATATTCAAGACTACGTACACCTATAGTTAAATATCATGTTTTAGAAAACACGGTACAGCGAAACTGATTGCATGAAACAGCAATTATGCATTCGACAATCATTTTATTATTATTATTATTATGAATATTTAATAATTTTAAATAGATTTTTTACCATGAATTTTATGTTTAAATTTTGTTGTGACATATTTGCATTTGGTTAGTGTACCGTTTGTAAGCTTTGTGTTATTTAAAATTTATCCCATAATGTAACATAATAAAATATCAAATTTCTATTAAAAGTTTTTTAATACAGAATCAAATAGTGAAAAATTGCTTTTTTTTTTAAGTTTATAAGATCTATTATTGAAACATAGCTCAATAGTATTTATTTTCAATTTCCTAATCACGAAATCAAAGTCACAGTTATTATGGAATAAAAATTTAAAACAAAAGAATAATCTTATTACTTTCAAATATATAGATATTGATCTTACAGAATCCTGAAATTTCATTTAAAAGACTTTAATCGTCTAAATTTAAAAATTCAAAATAAAATAAATTAATCTAAATGCTTTTAAAGTTGAAACGGGAAGATTTCAAAATATATGAAAATTGGCATTTGTGTTTTGAACATTTTGGTGCGGCAGATATTAAAAACAATATTTTAATGATGAGCTGAACCTGAGCTTAAGAGAGGGCTGATCCAGCTATTTAGCACAAGTGATGTCACGTGACTAAAACCAGAATAAACAACATTTTAATTTATTCCGGGTATTTTTAGCCCACTGTTATTCCTTTTTTTTTTTTTTTTTTTTTGATAGATATTTTAATATCTATTCAAGCTATTTAATTTTCTTCGTATGAAGTGAACTATTTGATGTTTAATCAATAGAAACCAATAGAAATCTTTTTATTCATAAACTAAATCAGAGAGTTCTGTGAATTAGTCATTTTTTTTTATTTTATAATTAACATTTCTAAAATTTTTTTCCGGCACGAAACTTAATGAATAATGTATACTGTGTGGTAGATCATGATTTATATTTTCTAAATGTGTAGACGGACCCCTAATACATTTTCACGTGTAACTCTATTTAGAATTGATTTAAAGTATATAAATAGGTATGTTTTCCGAACCGCCTTGATCTCAGAAATCTGAATATGAAGTCAAAAATAGAGGTTGTCATCGACGAAAATGAAGTTAATGCCAGTTTTAATATGTAGACGAACCCCTAGGCAAAATGTAACTACACCGTTATAAATTAGACGTTATTACAAATCGATCGGTACCAGTCAAATGTTTCTACGATAATTTACGGCGAAATTAGGTGGGGGATGGCTTTTTTTTTTGGCTGACTGTACTTTTATTTGTATTATGTTTCCTTAAGGTGAATGATCGATATCGCAAAATAACGATTGATAACACATCCTTTATAGTTCAACCTTATCGACTTGTCACCGTCCGTTATAGTTAAATAAACTATTTGTTTTTCAAGGGTGATAGTTTCGGACGCATCCCTGAGGATGATCCGGATACATTCCATCCCAATTTTGCTCCTCCACGGAGGGCATGGCTCCCCCGCCTCGGTGACCACCAGCGGTATAATTTGGATGGGAACATGTAGGACATTGCGGCCACGATGAATTTTACCTGCACCAGCCACCGTGTATACGACGGTCTTTGGCCGGCTCAAGATTGAACCTGCAATATTACAATTCCGAGTTCGGCGCTCTTTCGACTGGACTTCAGCGGTCCGCATGATAGTCAGAATTGAACTTGAGATCATTTTGTCATTAACTTTCATAAGTTTTAAAGCATTAAGAGCACACATTTTTCATCTTTAATCCCACTAATTTAATCTTTAATCATACAAATCAATACTAAACAGCTTTCTCTTAGAAAATGAAGGTGGGCACTAAGAGATAAGCAGTATCAATCAAATTTTAGCAGACAATCGCTTTTATTAAAGAGTTTGGTATTATAAAAGATTTTATATCTTAAAAATTATTGAAGTATTTCTATCTGCAGTTATCTTCTGATAAAAACGAGAAAATAAAATATTGAATTCAATATTTATACTATATAATGACCATATTAGAGTACATTTATAATGTATTACCATCAATTGCAGTTACAATTACCCACTTACAAAGGTATAGGTTATACTAAATAAATAAGGATGTAAATGGTAATAATTATGATAGATAATTTCCTTTCTACAATTTTTCAAAATTTAGAAAAACGATTTTAAAATATGGACTGCCTGGAATTTTGAGGACATAAAGTCAGCATAGTGATTCTGTTGGGGATTGCACGAAATACATTTATAAATAAAGCGCATGTCAATGCAACTAGAAACCAAACCGTCATGTGTCTTGTGAAAATTCCATCGTTTGTTAACTACAATAGAATAACAGATTACTTTAAAATTTGAAAGAGTTAATTTTTTCTTCCTTTCTTTCTTTCTTCAATGAAATATCATTCTTTACTTCTTAACCCTCCGCGTACGACTCCCGCGATTTGATCGTGGTTTCAGTTTCGTCCCCCAACTACGGGTCACGTGAAAATCGCGGGTGAAGAATTTTTTCCCCTTATTTCAATACTGATTTCTCTATTTCCTCGTGTAGGTTAAAAAAAAAAAAAAAAAAATCATTTAATGCTTATTTTGGTTGCTAGATGGCACTAGTGGGTTCAGGAATTTCTTTTCTCTTGTTTGATTTTTTCCCCCGCGTATGTGTGAGTTTGCATGCTTTTTTTTTTTGTTTTTTCTCCAGTACTTTAGGACCGGAAAGCATAAAAATTGAGCCGTACGCGGAGGGTTAAATCAACGATACTACAGGTAGAGAATTTCTTAAACAAAAACCGTATGAGTTCTGCGCCCGTATTCCGTCACTGTTATATAAATAGTATTTATTTCATGTTTTGAACTTATAACACTATTTTATATTTTTATTTATATTTTCAATACATTTTGACGTGTAGTATTCCTGTTCCATCCATGAACTCGATTTCTTTGAAGCTTTTTATATTTATAAAAATTTTAAAAACCTTGTAAATTGTGATTTCGCTGTTCCCTATTTGTCTGATTGTTGGAAATTTTACATTCAGTCCACATTTTCTTAATTTTTCTACTGTTTACACAGTTAACAATCCTAAATTCCTATTGGCCACTCTCCCCACCTTTCCCGTAATATTATTGGTTGAACTAAATTCGGTCCCTCTCCTATATGTACGAGCACTTCTCCAGATTCAGAATTTTTTTTGCATTGAAGACAGTACGCTTAAGGCTACCGAAACAGCTGTATGCATCTCAAATATTTTTCTTTGGCGTTTCTGACGTAGTAATTTATTCGTGTTTTAATATCCCATAATATCGTTGGGCTTGCTCTTAAATTATAACAATTACATAATAACAAACGAGTATATAAAAAATAAGATTTTCGTATCGATTTATTACAGTACATAAAAACGGAAAAGAATTTTTATAATATTTATATTCAATTATAAATATGTTATAATACAATATAATATACCGGGTGATTCATAATAGACGTTACAGCGATTATCTCGTATACTAAGAAAGAGTATCAATAAGTAGAGTATTCTCGTGTGTATTCACTAGGGGAAAAAGAGACATTACAGTCTAAAATAGCCGTCTTTCTCTAAATGAAACGTACCCCTACCCAAACGCTGATTAATCTATGGCTTATTAGAAAAGCTACATTAATTGCAATTTCTCACTTTTTATAAAACCTCTTAAGACTTGGCGAAAAAGGCTAGAATTTTCAAATTGCAATAACTCAGCGAAATTTTCCCTTAGAAATATGATTTTTTTCCCTTCTTAGACTGAGGAGAATATTTTTTCTAAATATAAGTCATATGATAGGAGGGGCCGTATAAAATTTTAATTTCGTATTTAATATGCGTACAGCCCCTTGAACAAAAAAATGCCATACTTGAAATCTACTCTCAATTTGCACCAATTTTTTAGTTTGAAGTATATGTTTCTATCTTCCTTAGTTTACGAGATAATCGCTGTAACATCTATTTTGAATCACGCGGTATATGCACAATCAGAAAAAAAAAAAAAAATCCCCCCACCCCCAACCCCAACCCACCTAATTTCGCTGTAAATTGTCGTAGAAACATGCGGCTGGTACCGATCGATTTGTAACAATGTCTAGTTTTCAATGGTATAGTCAGATTTTGCTTAGGTGGTCGTCTACCTATTAAAACTGGTATCAACTTAATTTTTTTCAAAGGTAATCCTCATTTTTTATAATTATTTGAATTATTTGGATCAAATCATCACGGGAAATGGTGTAGTTTATACATTTTGCTCAATTTTTCACAGAGTTATAATCGATCAACGTATGGGGATGATAATGTTAAACGCATGTGACAAACATTAATTCATATCTTGGCAAAAAATTATTAAAAAATTCTGTTATCAAATTATCAAATTCTGTTTTTTTTTTTTTTTTTTTTTTTTATTCGTTAGATAGAAGTGATCCAAACATTTCCATAATTTTGATAACTTTTTTTTTTTTAAGGAAAAGTATTAGTAAATCCACATTCCAAAAAAATATGAATTATGATCTATATTAATTTTTTGCTCGAATAGAACAGGCATTATTAAAAATATGGGTTTCAAAATTTACAGGTCGTTAACAACATTATTTTTTGAGTTAGTGATATTTCATTTTTTTCTGCTGTTGGGGGCCGTCACTTGTAATCTGTATCCTCTGTGAGATGGGGAGAGTGGGGTTGAATGGGACGCAGGATGAATGGGACAATAGCTAGATATTTATGTTTTGCAAGCACCAGAAACTTGACATTTTTTTCTGATATATGGCAGTACTGAGGTCATTCATCAGGTATAGTTTCAGAATTGTGCTATCCATGGTAGTAGATAAGACATTAACTATTTTCAAAAGTTAATAAAACTTTTATGTGGCGAAAAGGCATCATCTTTTATTGTGTTTGTGATATTAAAGAAGAATATTGACAATTGTTCATTAAGCCCATATTTCCTGTTTTATATGATCATATGAAGGATGGGATGAATGGGACACGGACAGTTTGAATGGGGATGAATGAGATATTCCCCACTATATGCCAATTCAAAATTGTACACAAGAATTATATTAAAACAAATCTTAAATAATTTTTCCATGTTATTATAACCTGTAGTTTAGTAGTTATAACATGGAATTATAAAATAGCACACATTTAGTGAAAGATAGATTGAAATTAATTGTTCTGATTTTCGTTAAAAATAATTATGATTAAAAAAATTATGTTAGAATATTCAATGCAACTTAATATATAAAAAAATTAAATAAATAAACTAATAATAATTTGATTAAAATCACAATTTCAATCAAACTAATTAAATAAATCCTGGTGATTATTAATGTAATACATAATAGAATGCTGATTTTTCCCGATCAGTAGGAAACAAACTAGTTGGTATAGGTGGACTCTACTCAGTTCCCCATCATATATATGTTCTCATAAATTTCTAGTACCGGATATTCTCTTAATATAAATATCATGTTAAGAGAAATGAATTTGACACAATGACAGAATGAATTTCCCACCTAATAGGCTATCCACGATTCACTTCAATTTATCTTATTCTAATCTATTAATTTATTTTATTCGAGTCAGTTTCATAGTTTAGTTTTCATGCTACTATTTCCAACGCACCAATTCTCAAAATGTGTATGGATAATTTTCAATTTTGCTATGTTGATAAAATCTTAAACTACAAACAACTTACGGAATTTTCCTATTAGAATATTTGTAGTCAGTCATGTTCAAGCAAGTATCATATATGTTAGTCTGAAGTTGTCTGATATATTTATGATCCTCAAAATGAACGTTTATGCTCAATTTCTGCCCTATTCTGCGATTTTTAGTAAATCGTAAATTCCAAATAACTTACGATATTTTTATATTGGGAAATTCATAGTCAATTATATTCATGCCAGGGTCCTAAATAATATTTCAAAAGTAGTCTGACATATTTACGATGAAAATATTCCTCAAAATTGACATTTATGTGAAATTTTGCCCTATTCTGCCATGTTAAGAAATTCGTAAATTTCCAATAACATTTCAAATTAGCGAAATTTTCAAATTAGCATGTTTATTGTAATGGTGTTCATTCTGGCATCAAAACGGACATTGTAAACTTGTCTGACATTTTTAGAGTAAACATTTTCCATTTGATGGGCGTTTAAGTGAAATTTTACCCTATTCTCCCATGTTAAGAAAATCGTAAATTTCTAATAACTTACGAAATTTTTTAATTGGAATGTTGCAAATGAATAGGGTTCTTGCCAGTGTCGAAAGTAATATTTTAAAACTGATTTGTCTTCACTGCGACAATTTGTTCTTGATATATCGTGTACACAGACTAACATACTAACAAATTAACAGACACCCTACAGACGGCACCATACACATTTTGTCATTTTCGGATTCCTTACGCCTGAAAACGTGTAAAAAAAGGGAATTACGTAAGTTCCCCATACTTATAGGATGATTGGGAACTAAAATTTATCTGGATAATTTGTATTCTATTATAATGATTTATCTCTTTCTAGTGCCTTATTCATTTATTTATTTTTAGATTAGATCTTATTAGATTAAATTACCAAAGCCTAGAGCACTAGGAACTGTGCGAACCAAAGTACTTTTGCCTTTTATTTTTTATTTGAGTCAATACATCAGTTTATGTTAATTTCAGTAAATTCATAGTGTGTAATAAAATCACATAAACCAATTTAACTTTAAAAATTTATTTACTTTCAATTTATTTTATTTTCTTTTTTAACTGCAGTCCTGTCCCATTCATCCCCAATCATGCCCCATTCATCTCCATAGGAGGGGATGAATGGCACAATGCACATGCATGTAAAAAAAAAAAAAAAAAAAAAAAAAAAAACTAAAATGATAACTTTTCACTAAAGTTAGTATGTTTATATGTAACTGATTACTGGAGTGTACTTATGAGCAATGTTACAAAATTCTGAATTACATATAGTGAACGTTATCAGTAAAAACATGAAAAATGTCCCATTCATCCCCACTCTCCCCTAAATATCTGTATATGTCCTGACGAAAAACTATTTTAATTTACCTTTATGTTTTTTTGTTGTTTTCTAAGCAATTTTTCGATGTTTATTATAAAAATTGGCTTATTTTTGTAAAAATTGTCGCAATGCAGGCTCGAGATTGTAAAAGAATTTCAAAAGAAAAAAAATACCGCCTTTATGTCGCTGAAAAGATATTAAAAAAATCTGGAGTGACTCCACTCGACTTTCTGAACATTGAGTAATTAATAGTTTTGTAGATAAAGTAAAGACAGGGGTGTTGTTAAACAAACAAAAGAGAGAAAACCATAATGGAGTGTTTGAGTGTTTTTCTCCATATATTACACGATGTTTTATTTAACGCTACTGAACTTTGAGCCCATAGATTATAATGATAAAGAATTTTTCGTTCTGTCCCTATAAAAATCTATAAATGCTAGATTCACAAAAATGCTTGCATTTAGTGCAACAGTGATTCATAATATTGATATAAATTTTCAGCTCAATTGAATAAAGCGTTTAGATGCTATTGCACTTTTAAAAATTTGGTCCCATAGGCCATAATGATAAAAAAATTTTCTTTGGCCCCTGTAAAAAAACTGTAAGTGCTAAATTCACCAAAATCTATACAGTTCGTGTAATTGTGACCTATAACATGTGTACAAATTTTTTGCTCAGATTAATAAAGCGTTCAGACGCTATCGCACTTTTAAAAATTTGGCCCCATAGGCCATAATGATAAAGAATTTTTCCTGGTGTCCCTGTAAAAAAAACTATAAGTGTGTTATGATAAAAAATCATAACAAGTATTTTTTTTTTTTAAATTATAGTTTTTCACACTTTAAAAGTAAAAAATATTGTAATATTGGTTAAGTGCAATTTCTACTTTAAATTGTAATTCAGGTTTTTTTTTTTTTTTTTTTTTTTTATCTACTTAGATTCTCTTTTTCTTTTACTTGCCTTTAAATTCGTGTTCCCTAATCTTATTGATAAAACTTTCAACGCCTAACAACAATCTTGAGGGCGACTCTTCTTTCAAAAAGGGTGTGACCTTCGTGCAATATCTCGTCCTTCGGGGTTTGTAAGGTCACGCTCACGGATTAGGAGATAAGGATGAAACACTAGATAGGCCAGCGAGCGCGAAATCTGAAGCTTCCCATTCCGCATTAATTCAGACGACTAGATGAAAACGATCCGATCGCCGCCTGGTGTAGTATCTTTGAAACTTATCGTAAGAAAGGGAAAGCCCGCCCCTTCGGCTTCAGTCATCCAATGAACGTACAGCCAGAAATGTAAAAACGCGCTGATTGGTGTATTTTCGAGATATTGTCGCCCTCTATCTGTAAGATGAAAATTACTACCTTTCCGTAACATTAGTAATACATCCTTCTCTTTTAATCCGTGGTCACGCTGTAGGTTATTATCGACATGTGGAGTCGGGCTGGCTAATTAGCGGGTGCAGCTATTTTGCCAATTGTCACGTCCTGTGACTGGTTCGGCAGGGGAGTTGTAGTCGCTGATTGGTCAGTTTTGGTATCTGTGAGTTTTACTCACCTTGTAGTGGCAATAATTATCATTTTTTAGTCGCGAAGGCGCGAAAAGAATTAATTGAAGCGATGCGATGGAGAACCGATGCATGGTGTAGAATAGTTGGTGTCAAAAAAAGGGCTTTGTCCCCGAAATTCGGGCCTTGTTGGGTCTTTAATGAGTGTATATTGGAGTTATGAAAGATTAACGAAGAATTACTGAGAGTTACATCTTGATTTAACTTAGAAAAAAAAAAGGTAAAATAGCTACTGATATGATGATGGATTATCTTGAGCTGTAGTCATGAAGTCCTAATCGTTAGGTCATCGGTGATGGTTTACAGATTTACGGCGTTCACCTTTGGATATACCAAACTGGAGGAATGAATGTGTGCAGTATTGGACCAGTTAAGATTTTCTGATGTGAAACCAGGAACAAAAAAAAAAAAAAAAAAAAAAAATGGAGGTGTAGTCGTCTGTTCGTCAAGACCCATGGGCTAAGTAAATGTGTCTCGATTATGATTATTTGTGAAGCGAGTAGCTCCAGAAAAACCGTAGTATAGTGTGCTTCCAGAAATATTATTTACAGTTGATTCCATCTGTAATAGCCTTGCAGTCGTGCATTGTCCTGCTTAAATGTTGCGCTTTGGAGATCTTGAACATAGGGCAGAGCTATGGGCCTTAACTCGTCAGAAATGTAATGGCTGGTATTCAAAGTTGCGGGAATGAAAACAAGAGGTGACCGGGACGTGTATCCAATGGTACAACATACCATCAATCCAGGTGGTGACTCAGTATGCAGATACCAAAATTCTGATTACCCTCAAAACTGCATCACTGATATGGGCGCCATTAATGTGTGATCAACGATGAACCTGGACGCAGGAATGGCGTGAAGTCACTTATCAGACAAATCACAATCCTGTTTACAGCATCAAGATTGCCTTATCCGTATTTAACGGCATTATGAATAATGCACATTGCCAGCTGGGATTCGACATCATCATACTGTCCATCATTTGCAATGATGTATGGGTTCCTATTGGATTCACGTCTCGATTACGTCATGTTCGTATTCCTGGCACTCTGAAGAGCGGCCATAAAATTTCTGATGAATTAAGGCCCGCCCATCTGCCCTGTATTCGAGGCCTCCGTAGCACAAAATTTAAGAAAGATAATGCACGACCGCAAGTTGTTTGTATTGTCCGGACCTTCTTTGATACAGAATGTGCTGGACTGTTGCTCTAACCAGCGCGTTTTCCTGATCTCGCACCAACGAAAATGACTGTTTAATCATTGAAAAGCGACTGGCCCCAACCACTCACCAGTAACTTCGATCGATGAATTGTGGCATCGTGCTGAAGATTCGTGAAGTGCTCTACCCGTAGATGTCATCCAATCGCTGACCGATTCAATGCTTAGGCAGATATGTGCTGTTATTGCTCACAGAGGTCGCTGCTTTATGTACTGTTTTCTCAGTACATATTACTCCAAATTTCCTGAAATTGTAATCAATTTTTCTTCCTACTATAATGTATGTGTCCAACAAATTTCATTCCGTTATTAGCATTCCTTCTTAGTGTTGCATTTTCAATGTCGAGCAGTGTATAATTAACATGTCTTTTTATTAGTACGACAGGACTATTTCTTTCAATCTGGCATTTTATAGTGTTTCACTTCAAAAATGCCTTCCAATATCCAGTTCTACCATTTAATTTCTTTCTCTATCTTAAAATTTTTTGTAAAATCCGTAAAAACCTCTATATGTATTTTTTTTCCTCTTCCCATCGGTGAGGATCGAACGCACAACCTTCGGGTGCGTAGCTCAGTACTCTGGCCACACAGCCAAAGGTTCTTGGCTAAATATTTCTGACTATTTAGGTTCGTGTTTTCAAGTATTTTTAGTACGACAAGACTATTTGTTTCAATCTGTTATTTTGCGTAGTTACCAATTTATAGTGTTCCACTTCAAAAATGCTTGCTAATATCCAGTTTTAATATTTAATTCTCTAATTCTCTAATACTCTTACTCTATCTCTATTTTCTCTTTTACTCTCTTACTCTAATGCTCTAATATTTCTCTAATTTTACTATTTAATTCTCTAATTTAAACCAACTGTATCTTAAAATATTTTGTGAAATCCGCAAAAACATTTATATATATATATTTCAACTTACCATCAGTGAGGATCGAACTGACAGTCGTCTGGTTCGTAGTTATGTTCTCTGACCACATAGCCAACGGGTCTTGACTGAACGGCAATGGATTATTTTAATTAATCTGTGACGAATTTTGAGTATAATTTAAGTATCGAATAATCAGTTTATAAGTTTTTTTTTAAATATTATGTTTTATTCTGTAGAAACTGACACTGTTAATTATTAACAATAAATGCGAAATTGTTTTTAAGATTATTTTAAAAATTAAAATATTTAGTAAATAAATATTAAGCAATTAGGGGAAGATACTATAGAATCAATGCATTCAAATTCCTATAATTTATCTGGAATTAAAAATCAATATACTATTTGATTAAGTGTTTAGGAATTTTACTGAACGCCCTCTATTTTTTTTTTTTTTTTTTTTTTTTTTTTTTTTTAAGGGTGTTAAAACACAAATATCATTAGTCCTGCCATACTAAATTAAATTCTGTCATAGACAGAATTTCATCCATAGTCTTTTTTTTTTTTTGGTACTTGTATATTGTAATATTGTAGGGTTTGTACACACCAAGTTAAATGTCATGTTTTTTGGAAACGCGGTAAGGTGAGATTTATTGTTTTAACGAGCAATACGCAGTCAACAATACTTTTTTCTTTCTTTTTTTCCCCTTTTTTTTAATTATTATATTTAATATTCAACGATTTTTATAAGATTTTTGAAAACGAAGATTAGTTATATGAAGATTAGTTACTGATAGCATGAACCATTTTTTTATCCCCCTTGTGATTCCCTTTAACGAGGTTCGAATGTATTACTATACTTTTATAATTTATGCATACTTTGCCAACATCCTAATTAATATTCCGTAGTATTGTTAGCCCGGCTCCTTTTTTTCACCACAGTAAATTTTTAGAGATATATTCACCAAATTCAATTACGATTAAATAAGAAGAAAAATTCTCTAAAATCATACTGATTTAAAAGAAAAGGCGGGGCTAAAAATACTTTGGAATATTAGTATGTGCCTCATTAATATTCCGTAGTGTTGTTGTTCCCGCCTTTATTTGACACTGTTTAATATTTACCGTAATATTCTCCAAGGGCATTTACGATTAAATAAGAAGAAAAAATACTCTAAAAAGATACCGGTGTGAGAAAGAAGGCGGGGCTAACAATACTACGGACTATTAATTAGCATGTTGGCATGTATGCAGGAATGTTTAGCTACTTTTAATTACCATAGCTGCCAATATTTTAATTTATTCCGGAGTACTTTTAGCCCCGCCTTTATTTCGCACTACTTTATTTATAGAAAAAATTTCCTCAATATATAATTTCGATAAAATAAGAAAAAATTACTTTAAAAAAAATAATTGGTACGAATTAGAGGCGGGGCTAAAATTACTCCGGAATAAATTAAAATATAGGCAGCTATGAATTACATGTGATACAGCTGTTTTGTTCTTTTTAGTAAAGTAAAAAACTATATTTTACAGCAGAAAATATTCCGAGTAATTTATGTATAAATAAAATAAACAGTTATCGAGTAAAATGAGGTACAAAATTCTCAATGAGAAGTATGTATCAAGTAAACAAGTTAAATTAACCTGTAACAGCTGTCATTGAAAACGTAGCAACCGTGAACTGAGCGGATAGTGTTGTAGCTTCCAAGATCGTATAGATTGGTCAAATGAGTTTAACTACAGTGTAATTACATTCTTCTTGAACTGACAACTTATTTTGATGTTTTCTAAATGAAATTCGTCTACCTTTTAAGAGTCATTATTAAGAGTAATTTGATTCAATAAGCTAAATTGCTAAATAAAAAATATTTATAAATAAATTGTTTGTTCATTGCTTAAAAACATTCAAAATATTCAGGAAAACAAATTTTTTAAAACAAGAATTCGTTGACAAAAATTTTCATATTTGTTTATTCGTAGGTAAATAAATTTCTCTTTATACTTCTTAATTTATTGGTTTAAATGCTATTGGATATATGCGTAAAAGAAATGATTTTGTACTCATAAACTCAAATGTCCGATGAAGCTAATACGAAGAAAGTATTTTTAAGGTTAATTCTCATTATAATTTTTGTTCATAAAATACGTGTAATGAAAACATACTATTAGATTTCATGAAAGATTTTTTTTTCTCCTCTATTTTCCGATACGATATTTGAAAGGAGTTTTTTTTACATTTTATGTATTTAAGCTAATAACTTTGTCAAAATAAAGGTTGCTATTTCCATGTTTTTATTTATTTATAGCACTGAAATCAAATCATAAAAACATAACATTTGCATTCAGAAATTCAAATTTCTAATAGAAATGTATATGTAGAAATATTTTTACAGAAGAAGGAGATTATTTTTAAATTGGTACTAGCAGGTTTTGCCCGCTTCGCTGGACACTATATTTAAATGATTTCTTCGTAACTGAATATATTTCGATTGGCGACTATTTTCGTCACAGCTTTAGTATGGGACCTCCTTGGCAATATCAAACATTTTTTGAACTTCTCGAATCTGTACAACAAAACTATTATTAAAACAAATATTTTCGAAAACAGTCCAATAGCTGGTGTTAAATCTTCGAATATTCTGGAAACAGTTGAAGCTGTTACTCGTACAGTATAAGTCATTATTCGATGAATGTTCTGGGACAGTCCAAAAAATAGTCACTTGTTCCACAGGAGTAAAGCAAATAACATCAACTACACCAGAGCAAAAATTTTCGCTCACTCACGAAAAATGTCCAGTCGCTTAGAGCTCAATCCCGAAAGTGCAATGACTCAGAATAGGTCTCTGAATAACTTTGGATCGCGGTGACTGCATACTCTTTCCCAAAAATCAACTCACACCTACTTATAACTTTTGGCGATGGGGCTTGGAGATGACTTCATCGAGAATCCCTTGGTAAGCTTAAGGTCTATGTTCCCGTGTGCCGGAGAGCTTCGAAACATCGAAAACCCTAAACTACCATTTTTCACCAAATTTGGTATCCCACTCGTCAAGTTTGTCGCCAAGACTATGCTTTCTATTAAACATATCTTTATTTAGTTATTTAAATATTAATTTGAATTAATCAAATATTTCTGCCCGACAGCGTGCAAGTGCAGTCACACACAGCAATTTATTTATTTGTATATTAAATTAGCGTAGTGATTGGTATATAAAAAAATAAATGAATTTAAATTTACATTTAAACCAGTTTATAAATTTTCTATATTAAAAAAAAAAAAAAAAAAAAAAACTTGGACTCATGTCAAAGTTGTACCTTGGGGGGGGACTCATGTCAAAGTTGGGCCTTGGGGGGACTCATGTCAGAGTTGTGCCTGAGGGTGACTCATGTCAAAGTTGTGCCTTGGGGGGGGACTCATGTCAAAGTTGGGCCTTGGGGGACTCATGTCAGAGTTGGGCCTGGGGGGGACTCATGTCAAAGTTGTGCCTTGGGGGTGACTCAAGTCAAAGTTGTACCTTGGGGGGGACTCATGTCAAAGTTGAGCCTTGTGGGGGACTCTTGTCAAAGTTGTGCCTTGGCGGGGACTCATGTTCTGGGGGGACATGTCAAAGTTGTGCCTTGGGGGGGACTCATGGCAAAGTTGTGCCTTGGGGGGGACTCATGGCAAAGTTGTGCCTTGGGGGACTCATGTCAAAGTTGCACCTTGGGGGGGACTCATGTCAAAGTTGTACCTTGGGGGGGACTCATGTCAAAGTTGGGCCTTGGGGGGACTCATGTCAAAGTTGTGCCTTTGGGGGGACTCATGTCAAAGTTGTGCCTTGGGGGGGGGACTCATGTCATAGTTGTGCCTTGGGGGACTCATGTCAATGTCATTTTGAAAAGATTTTGATGAAATTCTGGCAAAGCAGAATTTAGTTTAGGACGGAGGACTATTAGTTTTTTTTTTCTTCCCAATTATAACATCGCTTTCAAATTATTCAATTATATCGTCGATAAATTTTAGATTTCGATAAATGTCCAACTATCGAAAAATGATTTCGACAAATGTCCAACTATCGAAAACGACAACGCAAAAATCGCTGTCTGAGACTAATAGGCCCTCAGTCCTAAAAATAAATAAATAACTAAACATTATCGTGCTACACAACTTTATTATATCTCTCCCTTGGCGGCTTTTGAATTTTTGTCGCCATATTAGCTTTTTTTTTTTTTTTGTATAATTTCTTGCATAAAAATAGAAAGCGTTTTATCGGCTACCTTTTCGTTAACATATAAGAACCCTTCATATTCTGTTTATTTTTTTTATGGTTTTTAGGTTTAAAATAGTGCTTGATAAAATAAATTTTCTATTTTTAAAACTGCACTTTTTTTTCTATAAAATTATCTACTCAGATGAAAATAGATCTTTTATGTGACTACTATTTCAGTTTATTTTTTTCGTTTTGTAATATTTTTCTTGAACTACCTAGAATAAAATCGCTGTTGCTAAATTAAACCTCTTGGTGAAAAATGTTCGGTGTACTTCAACGCAACAATTTAAAAAATCACCCAGGAGAATCTATAAATAAAACTGATTTTAGTACAACATATATTAGCATCGTAAACTATATTAGAACTTTATCAATGTGTAAAAGAAATTTTAAATTAAAAATGACGTCAATTTTTGTGAGATGCATAATTTATTTTTATTTTTTTTTAAATTTTTATTTTTTTAAATTTTTTATTGTTCACGTTTAGATAAATGTATTTATTTTCCTGTTGGAAAAAAAAAAAATAAATAAACTCGTTTTTTTTTTTTTTTTTTTTTTTTTTTCTTTTGGCAACAATTAAATTATTGATAAAATTTAAATGGCTAATTTTTTCCTATTATTAGCTTACAAAATTGCTATTTTATGCATAAAAATCACAAAACAAAGTTTTTTTTCGGAATAAAAGGTAGCCAACTTTGTAAGTTAGGGTATAAGCTATCTCCATTACAAATTTCATCGAAATCCGTCGAGCAGTTCTTTATTGAATAGCAATAAAGTTCAAATTGACTCTAGAAAACGTTTGTATGGGAAATAGAAAAGGGCTGTTTTTAGGGTTTTCCCGGAAATTATTCGATTTTTTCTCGCCTTTTAAACCTTCCCTAGACCTCCACGAACATTTCAAGACTAAGATAAGATAAATCCGTTCAGCCGTTCTCGAGTTTTAGTGAGACTAACGAACAGCAATTCATTTTTATATATATAGATTATGAACAATAATATGAATAGATATGAATAGATATTATGAAGTACAGGACCTTAAAAATTTTAGAAAGGATATTACACAAGTACAGTTCAGAAGTCCAATACGCTCGAGTCGAGATTATTGTATCATAATCGTCAATCCTTCTGATTTAGACGGACGAATTTACAGCACTATTTAAAAATCAAAATATTTAGTAGTAATTTTGAAAGATTATATGTATTGGATATCACTATTAGAAAATAGTGGTATAATTTCTTCTGGAAAGAAGCTATATAATTTCACCGCAAAACAATGCTAGTCTTCTTTTACAATTTAAAGTAATTGGTTACAATATTTTCCTTTTTTGTCATTCAACACCAACTTTTGATGTATTTTAAAACATAGGATGCACAATACATATGAAGACATTCAAAAATTGCTATGTAATCATTTTTTATGTTCTACATAAAAGCAGTGCATGGTTGAACACGAGACACGCTAATTTTTGACATATTACTGCTAGTAAAATCTATGTTTTAATTAAGCAAAGATTTTTAGTCGAAAATAGTGGTGATTCAGAACTTCATTTATGCTGAGCAAAACAGATACCGTCAATATAAAAATAATTATTTCCTTTTTGAATAATAAATTCCAACCAAATATACAATGTAAGATCAAATTATTAGAGTTTTCTTTTCTTTGGTACTATTAGATTTTTAGGCGACCAACCAGAAATTGAAGAAAAGCATAAACACTTTGAATCACCCAATAACATAAAAAGCTAAAAATGCCTTGCAAATTTAACATATAGTTTCACTTACTATGTACAATATTTTATGCAATTTTGTGGGAATTGCATGATTATTTACAGAGATATAATTTTACAGATATTGTGTATAGTAAGTGAAATTATGCGTTAAAATTACAAATCATTTGTAGTTTTTTACTATACAGGATGATTCAAAGTGTTTGTGTTTTTCTTCAATTTGTGGATGGTCTCCAAATTGCATTTGTGACTAAAATGATAGTGTAAAATGTAAGTTTACAAATGTTTTTTAAGTTCAAGGTTGTTAAGTTCAATGTCATTACATCTAGAACATTTTTAGGAAAAAAAAAATCAAAATATGTAATTATAGTTCTTAAATTAAAATTCCTACAAGTTGATAATGACACAGGACTGGTTAAAGCTTTATTGTGAGTTGTATTTTTGGTATACATTATATTTTGAAGGATACTGTCAAAAAATGACCTTTAATTACAACAACGACAAGCAAGTACATTTTTTTCAAGGGGGAGTCACCGCTAGTAATATGATTTACATGTTCGAAAATAGAACTCGTGCCCTTCATGTAGCAGGATAACATTTTATCCCTCAACCACTTTATCCGTCGTTGTTAACATTTTTGCAACCCCATGTTTTTGTCTCTCGGATGGTAAGTTCCGCCTGGGGGCGTTATTCTTTTAAGTTACATTATTTCATAACAAGGTTTTCTTTTCTGTATCCATATTTAGTTTACAAATGAATGTACATTATTATTATACTCTATCTAATTAAAGTAATTGTATTTTCACTGTACAAATATGAATATTGGGAATATTTTTAAGCAATACAGTAACATACAATTGTAAAAGAAACGCCCACTGGTGTAGTTACAGATCATAGCCTCCTTAACTAGATGCCTGTCGCATAGCTCCGAAACTAGGCAACAGTTGAAGCGGTAGACAGCGCCCCCTGGTACAGATTGCGCGATTTTTTTATTCAACAGCCACCAAAAAGTTTTAAAAGTGGGATATGATATACATAAAATGCGAATCGAATCGAAGAAACATCGATTTTATATATCATGTATCACTTCTTTAAATTATTGGTCACAGTTGAATAACAAAGTCCCATAATCTGTACTAGGTGGCGCTGTCTACCGCTTCAACTGTTGCCTAGTTTCCGAGCTACGCCACAGTCATCTAGTTAAGGAGGCTATGTACAGATTCATGGTTCGTACAATCACACCTTTGTTCAGGGATTCTCCCACCAGTATTTTTATGCAATATATTTCCTTTTAAGTTTAAAGGCTTTTTTCAATATAAATTTGCTAAGTAATAATACTGGTGCAGAAATCTAAAAAATTTCAAGGACTGTATGAACTATGAGATTTTCAAATCACGTGAATCTACATCAGCGGTCACTAAAAAGTTAATCAATAGTGCAAATCATTCAGAAATGATATGAATCATATTTATTAAATTTCTCTTTATTTAAGCAAAAATAAATAAATAAATGTATAGGACTCTAGCAAACCTTTTTTTAAATGTAATAGTAATATTTCGAAATTAGAAAATATTATTGAAAACAGATTCCCTATGACAAACACAAAAGTTTTTCAGAAAAATATTTAACTAAAGTAAACACTTAATAAATAAGTAAATAAATATATACATAAATAAATAAATGGTCAAATCCTTACAGACAAGGCTGCAGATTTTTATAAAAATATATCAGGGATAAAAATAAAGTATATAGTTTACTATTCTTGGAGTATGACTTCTATGATTGCTTTTAATTATTAGCAAAATATTAATGCCAAGTCTTGAAACTTTTGTATATAATGAATTTCAATATGTATATATATAAAGCGTAGATTTAAGATTACGTATTTTGTTATAATAAATATAATTAACAATAATTAAAAAAAAAATTCTGTTTTATTCCAAATAACGTCTGGACTATAGAGTTCTAACAGATGGCGTCACTAGCAGACGATATTTGTTTGCTGAGAGACAGTTGACTCCACTGACCCATTGTTTATCAGTGCGGAATAGTGTTACAAATTTATTGTAACACAGTGTTGTAAATGTATTTGTAAAAGCATAATTAGCACTGTCCTTCAGCAAAGTACGGTTGCTAAGAAGAAAGTCACGTGGTTGTTAGAACTGTATTACTTAACTTTCTAACCAGTATTGAAATGCTATTTAAAACTTTATTTCTTTGTGCTTCATTTTCTTATCAGCTTAATTCTGCTGCTATATTATTATTTGAATTAATGCATATCTTAAATTTTAATATTTTAAAATTTTAATATTATTTAAATTTTAATATTAAATTTTAATATTTAATCGAAAATATGAATTTTCGATTTTACAGGCTCCATCTGGAATTTTCGCATAAAATGTCCAGTTATATAAGATATACACACCTTCTCATATTTATAAGGACACTTTATGTTTTGAAATAACTAATGTAAAAGTAATCGTGAACAAGATTATACTAAGTGCACTTAATATATCTAGTATTTTAAAAACTAAAACTGCTATAATTTTTTTTTATATGAAACAAAATTAATAAAAATTAATGCAAAATATTTTTTTCTCCAAGTTTTTAGATGTTCATAATTATAGGGACAATCAAGATTTTTTTTGTTTTATTTAACTTACTAGTGGATAAATTACAGTTGACATGCGAATTTGTTAACTACTGGGCTAGATTAATTCATATATAAGCCTACAACTTTTCTTGGACGGACATTACTGATAATTCCTCGAAAAAAAGAACGTTCATGTAATGAAGTATGATAAATGTGTTTCTTAAGTGGAAGAATAATTTCAATCCGCCGAATTTCTAATGAAATTCGAAGATCTAAAATTGCTGAAGGATATGTGATCAAACGTTGAACTCCTGGTTCGATAGGAGAGAGGTATGATGCAAAACCAGAGTTTTTTTTTTTTTTTTACAGAGATCAAAGGCTCATAATTCCTGTACCTGTTCTACTCATGATGACTGCTGCTGAATTTGCTTGTAAGTTTTAACAAAATGCTAGGGTCCACATTTATGCATGTTTAAAATAATTAATAATATGATAAAAAACCTGTAATAATCAATAAGCATTTAATGGGGGAAAAATGTCTGTGTTAAAACTGAATAAAGACAATATTAAATGGTAAAATGTTGCATTTTCGGATGAAAAACATTTTATTCTTGATTAACCAGATGGTTTTAACAGTTACTGGCACGATCTGAAGATGCGAGAGTGAGCAGATTTTTTAATGGCAGATATGATTCGGACATTTTAAAGGTGGATCTATGGTGCTCTGGGGAGCTGTTTCTACTGAAGGCAGAATGAATTTTGTAATTTTTTATATTATTATGAACATCATGAGAATATCCGCAAATTTTAAACGTAGAATTCTCAGATTTTCCAGTGAAATTTCATGTTTGTTTGTAAAGTTGGTATCTAGAGAAAAACACAGAAAGATTCATTAACAAAAGCTTCACTGTGAAGATGTTTCAAAATATGCATTATCTGATGGAAGTAAATGAAATTTTACAAAATTTTTTCGAATATTGTAAAGGAGCGTTCTTTTATAGTGAAAAGATATTAGTTATAAAAAAATCCTAAATATTCATATCCTGTAGTAGGGTTTTCAAAAAAAATTACTATTTTAACAAATAGTAACTTATTCAGTAGTTCATTTTATCATAAATGTTTAACTCCACTTTGTAACGTGAACATCCTTTTTTCTTCCGAAAATGGAAATTTCTTAAGATTTTAACAGCATTTTACCGTTGTCAGGTTAAAAATAAAATAGCTTAACATTATACTGGCATATAAATTTACTTTTTTCTTTGAGACTATACTATTATTTGTCGAATGCTAAAAACATTTTTTAAACTGAAAAAAAAAAAAAAAAAAAAAATTCGAAAACTTTATGGTACATTTAAATTTATGTATGAAAACGTATGAATTTAGAATAGCATATGTATGAATGTAATACGATTTAATCATTTGCTTTTATATTTACGTTTTTATACAGTTTGAAGTGTTGTTTTGTAATTTATTATTTAGCTAATTGGAAAGACAGAATTGTTCAGAACTATCCATTTAATATTACTGGGGTAGATTTCACTGGTCCTTTCTATATTAAGTGTAAAAATCAACGAAAAGGTATTTATAATAAAATATATGTTGCAATTTTTTTTTGCTTTGTGACCAAGGCTATACATTTAGAGTTATTCACGGATTTAACGTCCGCAGCCTTTATAGCTGCTCTTAAGAGATTCATATCAAGGAGAGGAAAATGCAGTAAGCTGTATACAGATAATGCTAAGAACTTTGTGGGAGCAAATGCAGAGCTCAAAAAATTGTATAAAATGGTAAATAGGCCAGATGATCAAATTTCGGGGTATATGAGTTCAGAAAACATTGATTGGCAGTACTCACCTCCTAGAGCCCCAAACGTTGGAGGATTGTGGGAAGTAGGAGTCAAATCCTTTAAATATTATTTGAAAAGAGTTGCGGGAAATTTAAAATTAACTTATGAGGAATTTTTAACTTTAATTATACAAATTGAAGGGATGCTAAATTCTAGGCCTTTAGTCCCCTTAACTGCTAACGTAGAGGATTTAAATGTGTTGACTCCTGCAAACTTCATCTTAGGAAGGTCAATTACGTGTATAACTGAGCCAGATTTATCAGAAATCACAGAAAACAGGCTTAGCTAATGGCAAAAATTAACGAAGTTATTTCAAAGCATTTGGCGTAAGTGGCATTTAGATTACCTATGCCACTTGCAACAGAGATCACGATGGAAATTTGAGAAACAAAATATTTGTGTTGGAGACATGGTTATTCTAAAAGAGGCTGCGCCCTCTGTGTTCGAGTCAGTGTATGAGTAGACACGAGAGTGTTAACAGGGATCCTCGAGCGAGATCCCACCTCGAGTTTGTGTTTTAAAATAAAATTGAGTATATAGTCCACTTGAGTTTAATTTGTACCTCCACACACGACACCAGTGCCTAAGAGAGACGTAACAGAGACTCTTCTTTAACGGACGACTAAATTCGTTGTTTTGCGAATGAATTTCCATAAAATTTTAAGATGTAATAGCAACTTATATGAATTTGGAAAACGGATAGCTTGCGTGTTTCAATGAATTTTTAACACGTTAAACATGTCTTTAAGAACAAATACTCCTTAAACGCAATGTGATATTTTGAAGTTTCTATTCATTAATTAAAATCGATTTTGTTACAGCGTTGTATTGATAACCAATTGTCAATGCTTATTAAGCTTGAATTCAATAAAATTAATATAAATTATTCTGGAATGTTTTGTTGATATAATCAATTATCATATTTGATCAAATTTATTTGAATAGTATTTGATTAGTAAGATATGATAAATGTGATTCATTATTTCAGTGACAAATTCTTCCCCCGCCCCGCTAAATTTCCCCCTTTCTGTAAATGTTAATGTTTTAGAATTTTTACTTTCCGAACACTATAGTGAGAAAAGTATTGTAATCATGTCAAAAATCCGAATTCGAGATTTTGGTGTTTCTATACGTTTTGAGGTCGCCTGAGTTCGTTTTCACTAGTTTTACGATGATGTATGTGTGAGTGTGTGTGTGTGTATGTGAGTGAACACGCTAGCGTCTAAACGCTTTGCTCGAATGGGCTGTAAGTTGGTATGCATGTTGCAAGTCACCGTAGCACGAACCCTGTTGATTTTGATGAATCTAGCACTTATAGTGTTTTTACAGGGACACAAAGAAAAATTCTTTATCATTATGACCTATGGGACCAAAATCTTAAAAGTGCGATAGCATCTAAACGCCTTATTCAATAGAGTAAAACACTTTGTGAGGTTGAGACGTTAGAACGTCACCACAGTTGTTTCAATTAAGCTGGATCCAGCAAGGTAGGAAGTGGGGACGGCTAAAATCACTCCGTCGCCAGTGGCTCGGTGACGGTTGAGGTCGGAGTAGTTTTGTGTCGGCAGGGTGCTGCATTAAAAGACTTAGATTTTGAATATTAGTTAAATCAGAAGTGATTTTTAAAAGTACGGATTGAAATGTAGTGAAAGGAGGGTGTAGGAAGAAGTATAAAAATAGAGATGGTTTTAGTAGATAGTGAGGATGTTGGAGGATCGTATAGTGGATGTTGGAGGATATTATAGCGAATGTGCTGCTTCTTATTTTGGTAAATATCGAAAGTAGCGTTGAGGAGAGTTAGTTGGGTGAAGTTAAGTAGTGTTGAGTGTTGGTGAGTGTCTACTAGTTTTCGGAAGTTCAAGCTGGGATAGAAGGGAATCCTCTGTCCCATAGTGAGGCCGTAGTACGAGTGTGACCGTCTCTACACCTTTCGACTATCTGCTGGGGTGAGATATTTAAAGTTATCTACTTAATTTGTTGATTCATATATTTTGATTAAGTAAAACGCTGGCTGAGCTATACAAATTTACCAGGCCGCCCTCCCATTAATCTGCTCAAATAAACTTTAGTTATTGTTATTTAAAGTCTTGTGTTCTCTTAGTAATCTAAGTATTTAAGTTAAGATGGAGTTTGCAGGAGCGCAAACTCCACAGTGGCGCCCAACTCAATTCGACATCCCCCCACTCGGGTTTATTTTACTGGCTCAGACAATGTACTTAAATTTTTTGAAGATCTTGAGCAGTATTTTGATATATGTAAAATTGACGAGGCTGATAAATTTAATTTATTAAAATACTCCTTAAAAGGAGATGCTAAAATCTGGTATGACACCATTGCCTCTAGAGCTCTAGGCCAAAATCCTACGTATGAGGAATTGAAGCTCAAAATTAAAAATTCATTCTCTTCTATTGTGGATAAAACCAAACTCCGTCAAGAACTTTATACGACAAAAATGTCGTTTTATGACAAACCTACAACATTTTTATTACGTAAATTCGACATTATAAAGCAGCTGGATTTAGTTTTATCTTTTGCCGCTGCAATGGAAATCATAACCCCGCTTTTGACTATTCCTATTCAAGATTACCTTGATCTGAAACCTGTCACCTCTGACGACAGTCTGTTTCAAACCTTAGCTAAATATCAAGAACGACATCCTCCAAGGGCGGAAAACACCTTTAATCGCCAACGGGGTAATGGAAATATGCAAAATTCTAGGCGTGAAAATTTCACCCCCCCTCAAAATTTCAATCGCTATCAACAAGAACGCCAATCGCCGCAGCCAAGGCGTAATAACTTTCAAAATTCTCGGAACGATCGTTCTAATCAAAATCAGTCTCAAAACTTTTCTCGAGCTGATAGAAATAACAGAAATTTTCGTAACACTCGTGATAACCAGAGTCATCAGTTAAACGAGTAAGTGGCTCTTGTGAGGAGGGTCAACAGCCACTGAATAACTCAACCACCTCCATATGTTTAGACACAATTTGTATCAGTCCGGTGGACCTACCTAATTTGAATGCAATAATTCATGATACTTTCATACCTACTTATTGGGACACTGGTGCTGAACGCTCCTTTCTAACATATGAAACTTATAAAAAGTATTTTGACTTTAAACCTTTAAAGCGGACAAATTTAAACATTACAACGGCTCAAGGCAAGTCCTGTGTTAATAGAGGCGAAGTCAGCCTGAATGTTAAAATTCATAATTTAAGTGTTAATTGGCCTTTTTACGTCATCGACAATCTTCAGCATCCCTGCATTATAGGGTTAGATTTTATGAAAGCAAATAATGTTGAAATTAATTTTGCCAATAAATCTTTACATATTGATGATTCTAAGTCAAATTCTAAACCTATCGAGCCGACAGAGTTAATTGTTAATTTAGAGGAAAGTGCCCTCACTCATATTGAAAAAATTGATTTTGTTAATTTTCTTAATCAGTTTAAACAGTTATTTTCTGAGACACCTGGCTTAACCCATGTTGTTTGCCATGAAATTGACACTGGAACTAATAAACCAGTCTTTAGTAAGCCTTATCGTTATGATCAAGCCAAACAAGATATTATAAATTGGCATATTGAGAAAATGTTGCACAATGATATTATTATGCCTGTAACTTCTCCTTATGCGTCTCCTGTTGTTTTATGTCGTAAGAAAAATGGTAAACCTATGACTGACCCTGAGGCATGGAGATTTGCAATCGATTATCGTAGGCTAAATTCTATTACACAATATCCTCAGTATCCCTTGCCTATAATTGATGATTTGTTAGCACATATAACAACGACAAATTTTATGTCTACTCTCGATCTGACATCGGGTTATTTTCAAATTGCAATGAAACCCGCTGATATATCAAAAACAGCGTTTATAACTAAAAACGGCACGTTTGGTTTTAAACGAATGCCTTTCGGATGTTCCGGGGCGGTGGCGACATTCCAAAAAGCCATGGAAACTATTCTAAAACCTGTTTTGAATAAATTTGTACATGTTTATCTCGATGATATAATAATCACGTCCTCATCTTACAATGAGCATTTAGATCATTTAAAAAATGTTTTTACTCTGCTGCAAAATGCAGGATTAACTTTAAATTCCTCTAAGTGCCATTTTGCACGACAGGAAATTAAGTACCTAGGCGTCAAAATAACGCCTGCTGGTATTTCTGTAGATAATGAAAAAGTTCAGCCAGTTTTAAACATGCCCCCTCCTACAACTTCCAAACAAGTTTCGAGATTTCTAGGCATGTGTGCTTGGTATGGGAAATTTATACCTAATTTTGCTCACATATGCGAGCCCCTCTTTAAACTCAAAAGGAAAAGAGTTAAATTTCACTGGTCAAATGAAGCACAAGAAGCATTTGATAAGTTAAAAACGATACTGAGCGCTCCTCCTGTACTAGCTCATCCTAATTATAATATTAAATTTCAAGTAGCTACTGATGCTTCTTTGTACGGCATTGGTGCCGTTTTAAGCCAAGAAGGCCGCCCAATAGCATATGCGTCCCGTACGCTTAACACTGCAGAAAGAAATTATCCAGTAACTGAACGTGAATGTTTAGCAGTGCTTTGGGGACTGCAAAAATTTCGTTTATATTTTACGCAACTTCCAATAACAGTTACGGATCATGCGGCATTAACTCGGTTAACAACTGGAAAGAACCTCTCCCCCCGCATGATTCGATGGACTCTTAAGTTAGCTAACTTTAATATAAACATAGAACACCGACCTGGTTCTGACAATATCGTAGCGGACGTTCTTTCACGTACTACTCAAACTCAAGAAAATAAGATTGAATCTAATCTTACAAATCAATCCCTTGCTTTAAATGAAAAGAATGATCAGTTAAATTCTACTGTTAAAGCCTCATATATTCATCATTCGCATTTCAAGGCTGAACCGGTTCAATCCGAAATATTAGTAGACGTGACTGAAACTCGTGTAAAGGAAATTGGAAGTGAACAAGTTAACCCATGTGCTTCTACAAATCTAGTCACTACTTTAAACAATAAATTCGTATCTGATCAGAAAAAAGTAGCTTTAAAGCTTATGCCAGCATCTGTGTTAAATTCGAGAGATCAATTAATCCAAGAACAAAAAAATGATCCCGAATTTGGATTAATCTATAAGTATTTAGACGATCCTGAGTCAGTTTCGTTAATTGAATCAGCCATTGCCTTAAACTGGTCCCAATCTTTTTCTTTAATCGATGGCTTGCTTTTTTTTTCAAAATTATTATCATCTTATGGCGAATTACGAGTTGTAATTCCCCAATCCCTTCGTCAAGCCATTCTATTTGAGTTTCATGACTCTCCAATTTCGGGGCACTTTGGCATTAGGAAAACTTATAAAAAGCTCAAAGATGCCTGTTACTTTCCTAAAATGAGGAAGTTTGTTAATGAATATGTTTCGAGTTGTCGCTTGTGCCAGCAATATAATTATAAAAATGTAAAGCCGGCCGGTAAATTAATTCCTATTAAAGTTGATTTTCCAAATCAAATTCTTGGACTCGACTTAATCGGTCCTTACCCCCTCTCTAAACCAAATAGATTTCGTTATGTGTTAGTTATGGTGGATTATTTTAGTAAATGGGTTGAATTTGTGCCTTTACGTAAAGCTTCGGCACAAGCAGTGGCCACTGCCTTCTTTAATAATTATATTTCTCGTTACGGCGCCCCCCTTCAAATTGTAACGGACCATGGTCCTCAATTTATAAGTAATGTTTTTAAGGCACTTTGTGATACACTCGAAATTAAACATGTCTTCACGGTTCCATATCGGCCGCAAGCTAATCAGGCCGAACGTGTTAATAGAACGTTAATAAACATGATTGCAGCATTCATTGGTCAAAATCATGAAAATTGGGATCAGTTTCTCTATCATTTTGGCTATGCAATTCGTACAGCGGTAAGTGATGCAACCGGAAAAACTCCCGCTGAATTGTTTTTGGGCAGAAAGATTCTGACCCCCTTTCAAAAACTGGTATTAGTACTGCAAAACGCATCTCAATTTATTACCCGAAATATTGAAGAATTGCTACCAGAAGTTCAGAGAAATTTGAGAAAAGCTCAAGAGCAGCAAGCTCTATATTATAACTTAAACCGTAGAATTTTAGAAGTAAAAGTGGGAGATAAAATACTCCTCGACTCACATTTTCTTAGCTCTAAAAAAGATTCTAAAGTAGCTAAATTTGGGCCAAAATTCATTGGACCTTTCTCTGTTTTAAAGGTAGAAAATAATAATCTGACAATCGATTTTAATGGCACCCCAAAGACCATTAATGTTGATCAGGTCCGAATATTTAAAGAGCGCACTCAATCATATACTGAAACTCTTGATAGTGATAGCGTGCCGGGTTCAAACCCACCTGACGAACAGTCCGTCCTTACGCCTAACCTCACTCCCCAGCCTAGTGCTCCTGATTCTTGTACAGCTGATGAACTACCTACTCCTACAACACCCGAACAATCTGTTCAGGGCACTTCCGCTGACCAATCTAGTGTTAGCAGACCCGTCGCACAAAAACGAGCTCGTAGTGGGTCATCAAACCATTCTAATGTGAAATTTCCTAGGCAAACTGGTCGCAAACGCGACTATTCTTTTACTAATGGCTCTTTTATACCGCAGAGTAAAAAGAAAAATGGTTGGAACAAGGGTTTCAAACGCCCTCAAGCCCCCTCCTCAAAGTCCTCTGGAACACATCGCCCACAGAAGGTACATGCAGTTCCACATTTAGTGCACACCGACTCGTTCCTACCTAAGAGAAAAGCAAGGGTTCGAAAAAGACCTCCACCCTCTTCATCAGCTAGCGGACGGCACATGGAAAAATTTCTAGCAGCTCCTGACTCGATCGGCAAAGACGAGTTAATACCACCGATTTAATACTCGGCGTCAAGCCAGACTCCGACAGCAGGCTCAGCCATACGAATCACCTGCCGAGCAAGCCTTTGTACAAGCCTTTTGAGATAGCCCTAGACCCCGGTCTGAAAGCCTCCAACCATGTGGCCTAGCTGACGAGTACATCGAGAACATTCACCAAGACCTCTGACCTTGCTGAAGTTACAGCTGCAAATTCACATCAGGTGATACCGTTCTCTATTTTTTTTTCTCTATTACAAGTGCATTTCCTTCAGAGCTGTACAAATTGTTCGACGTACCTTGAAGCCTTTTTGGGACTTTATATTTTAAGAACTCTTACGAACTAAAAATACAAAATTTAACTTAGCCATGAACTTTCAAATCAAAATTAATGTTCTGCTTCAATGTCAACATTTTTGTTCTCTCTTAAATATCTATTTTATGTATGTATTAAGTCTTTTACCTTGTAGCCATCTCCTGCAGAAAGCTGGTAATATAAACTGTTTTTTTGGCCCCTTTGTAAATTCCCCCCCCCTTTTTCTCTTGTATTTTTATAAATGATGTATTTATAAACTGCATATTTGTATTTGTAAAATTTTTTGAATATTTGTCTAAAAGTTTATCTGTATGTACTTTTAGAGGGGGTAAAATGTTTTTTTTTAGCTATAAGCATAAAAGTCGTGTTTAACTATATAACATTAAAAAGACTAACTACTCAGTTTTTTCCGCTTATGCTTTAGCTAAGGAGGGAGAAATATTTCTGTATGTAACCTATCTATTATGTTAATAGAGACGAACATGTCTCAGTTTCTTCCAGAAATGAATTCTAACTATTTTTTTTTACTATGCATACTGTAAAAGTTTTTTCCCATTTCAGACACTCTGATGGACTATTCTCTTAATCTGATGTTAAAACTCTTTTTATCTAAAGTGAAAGATCTTAATTTGATGTCAAAAAGTTCTTTTTCCTGCATATGGACAGCCTGTGGATTCTGACGTCTGCTCTAGTGCGAAGAAAGTTCCGCCTATTCTTGGTTTACTCATCTACGTTGCAGACGTAGAGCTCCAGGTACCAGTCCAGCCAGTCAACTCATATTAATAAAGACTTTATCATTTTTTTCTCTTTTTATTTTAAAGACACTTACTCTTGTGTTATTACAAACTTTAAATGTCGCATTTTGTTACAAGCGACTTACATTGTAAAGCCAAGATCAAGTTGAATTTAATATATTGCCTTCCTGGCCTAACAGGGAGACGTTTGTTCATCCTACTGTAAGCCTGGTTTTAGCTCAGTCAGTCCCGGAGTTTCTCGGGGTAAACGAACGCCTTTTATTTAAAATTTTAAATTAATTTTTTGCGTCCCCGAGTTTTCCGCTCAGGGACTTAACAAATTTTTAAGTTTTTCTCACCCAGTTAAAATTTAAGTGACGGCTGCACTCACACTTCAGAGATTTGAAATAGTTAGAGAGGGAATGAAGCTATTTAAATTTAATCGATCAAACCCGTTGGGGATTTTCCCGACTAAATTTTTTTCTAGGAGGGGGACTGTGAGGTTGAGACGTTAGAACGTCACCACAGTTGTTTCAATTAAGCTGGATCCAGCAAGGTAGGAAGTGGGTACGGTTAAAATCACTCCGTCGCCAGTGGCTCGGTGACGGTTGAGGTCGGAGTAGTTTCGTGTCGGCAGGGTGCTGCATTAAAAGACTTGGATTTTGAATATTAGTTAAATCAGAAGTGATTTTTAAAAGTACGGATTGAAATGTAGTGAAAGGAGGGTGTAGGAAGAAGTATAAAAATAGAGATGGTTTTAGTAGATAGTGAGGATGTTGGAGGATCGTATAGTGGATGTTGGAGGATATTATAGCGAATGTGCTGCTTCTTATTTTGGTGAATATCGAAAGTAGCGTAGAGGAGAGTTAGTTGGGTGAAGTTAAGTAGTGTTGAGTGTTGGTGAGTGTCTACTAGTTTTCGGAAGTTCAAGCTGGGATAGAAGGGAATCCTCTGTCCCATAGTGAAGCCGTAGTTGGAGTACGAGTGTGACCGTCTCTACACCTTTCGACTATCTGCTGGGGTGAGATATTTAAAGTTATCTACTTAATTTGTTGATTCATATATTTTGATTAAGTAAAACGCTGGCTGAGCTATACAAATTTACCAGGCCGCCCTCCCATTAATCTGCTCAAATAAACTTTAGTTATTGTTATTTAAAGTCTTGTGTTCTCTTAGTAATCTAAGTATTTAAGTTAAGATGGAGTTTGCAGGAGCGCAAACTCCACAACTTATACGCATATTATAGGTCACAGATACTCAGTCTGTATAGATTTTGGAGAATCTAGCACTTATAGTTTTTTTTTACAGGGACACAAAGAAAAATTCTTTATTATTCTGGCCTACGGGGCTAAATTTTTAAAAGTGTGATAGCGTCTAAACGCCTTGTTAAGCTGAGCAAAAAGTTTGTACACATGTTATAGGCCACAGTTGCACCAACTGTATAGATTTTGGTGAATTTAGCACTTACATTTTTTTTACAGGGACGCAAAGAAAAATTCTTTATCATTATGGTCTATGGGACCAAATTTTTAAAAATGCGATAGCATCTAAACGCCTAATTCAATTGAGTAAAACATTTATACGCATATTATAGGTCACAGATACTCAGTCTGTATAGATTTTGGAGAATCTAGCACTTATAGTTTTTTTTTACAGGGACACAAAGAAAAATTCTTTATCATTCTGGCCTACGGGGCTAAATTTTTAAAAGTGTGATAGCGTCTGAACGCCTTGTTAAGCTGAGCAAAAAGTTTGTACACATGTTATAGGCCACAGTTGCACCAACTGTATAGACTGTTGCACTAACTATAAGAATTTTGGTGAATCTAGCATTTATAGGTTTTTACAGGGACACAACGAGATATTCTTTATCATTATAAGATCTATTGGCTCAATGTTCAGTAGCGTTAAATAAAATACCGTGTAATATATGGAGAAAAATACTCAAATACTCTATTATGGTTTTCTCTCTTTTGTTTGTTTAACATCTCCTCTTTCTTTACTTTATCTACAAAACTGTTAATTACTCAATGTTCGGAAAGTCGAGTGGAGTCACTCCAGATTTTTTACTTGTGTAGTCCCTCAGAAGATATTTAACAGTTAAAATAATGCTTTACCGCCCTCCAAATCAAATTTATAGGCGTTAAATAACCGAAAAATGATAAAAATAGGTGGTGGGGGGGGATGGGGGGTTGTCCCCCAAAAAATTTGCGTAATAAGGCGAAATGGGTGTCCAGTTCGGATTCATGCGGTAATTTTACGTAAGAATTCGCAAAATGGTGTTGGGGCTGATTTTCATGTGGAGCAGTGTAACTGGGGGAAAAAAAATCATAAATACAAACATCCCTGTTTAAAGTTAGAGTTCTGAGAAAATTCTTTAATAGGAAATTACTGTTACGTATATGGGGATGTTTAACGATAGATTATTTTATTTTAAAGTTTTAGCAATAATGACTTTATTTTAATTCATTTTTTTTTTTGAAGTGAAAACATCTTTAGGCGCGTTGAGCACTTTTGTGTGAGCAAAAATCATTGAACTCGCGTCATCGTCAGCTGACGCTTTCCATTTGAAGTAAAAACTTTTGGGTGAGCAAAAATCATTGAACTCGCGTCATCGTCAGCTGACGCTTTCCATCCTTGTATGATACAAATAATGTATCATACAATTAACTTGCTACTGTGAAGTGTTAATAATTATATACTGTATATTGTTTTAAAATCTGGTGCGGCTCTACACGACTTCTCTCATCTCCCGGCACTGTCTCTATTTAAGTTAGACCTCACAAAACCGTGAGAAAGCCCAAAGCTGCCATTTTTCTCACATTTTTACAATCTGGTGCGGCTCTACACGACTTTCTCCTCTCCGACACTGTCTCTTAAAGATTGCAGACGGAAACGTTCCACTTAAGACATCACAAAACCGTGAGAAAGGCCAAAGCCGCCATTTTTCTCACGTTTTTACAATCTGGTGCGGCTCTACACGACTTCTCTCATCTCTGGACACTGTCTCTATTCCAGGTAGACCTCACAAAACCGTGAGAAAGGCCAAAGCCGCCATTTTTCTCACGTTTTTACAATCTGGTGCGGCTCTACATGACTTCTCTCATCTCCGGACACTGTCTCTTAAAGATTGCAGCCGGAAACGTTCCAGTTAAGACCTCACAAAACCGTGAGAAAGGCCAAAGCCGCCATTTTTCTCACGTTTTTATAATCTGGTGCGGATCTACACGCCTTCTCTCATCTCCGGACACTGTCTCTATTCCAGTTAGACTTCACAAAACCATGAGAAAGGCCAAAGCCGCCATTTTTCTCACGTTTTTGCAATCTGATGCGGCTTTACATGACTTCTCTCATCTCCGGCCACTGTCTCTTAAAGATTGCAGCCGGAAACGTTGCAGTTAGACCTCACAAAACCGTGAGAAAGGCCAAAGCCGCAATTTTTTTCATGTTTTTACAATCTGGTGCGGCTCTACACGACTTCTCTCATCTCCGGATACTGTCTCTAATGCAGTTAGCGCATTAAATAAAATTTTTATATAATTTTTGTAGTAGTAGTTTATATTAATGAATAAAAAAAACACTTCATTTAAAATGATTTCCTGCACAGTAAAATATTTCCTGACGATTCAAGAAAAACACACGTAATTGTTCACGTTTTCACTTCTGTCGGCGCACCCGGAGTGCAAATGCTTTTTTTTTTTCAATTTGTTTACAACAACAACAGCAATAAAATAAAATAAAATAACCTCTAAATTGCAATATTAGAAGAATATTGCCAGAGTATTGTCATTTCTGCAGATTATTCTTGCTTCATTTCACTATGTATAAGTAAACTTTTATAGTTTGCTTAAACCAATAAAAGTTTTCCCTACAAAGATAAATATAAACATTACCGACAAAAATAAATACAAATCTTAATTAGAAAGATAAATAATCGTTTCAAAATTTTTCTAATTATTTCCCTGGAAACGAACCATATGAACCTTAAAAATAAATTAAATATGAAGAACCCATTAATGTTAGAAAAAAAAATATTTGCAAACATTACCAAATAGAAATATTGTTATTCAAAAAAGACATCTGTTTCAAATTTGCTTTAAAAGAAAATTTAGTTTAACGAGTAATTAATAATCGTCGATAAAATTATTTTTAAATTGTGGTATAACATATATAATACGGTCTTAAAAATATAAATGAAATTAATAATCAATAGAAGATAAATCTTTGCCGTTTCAATAATGAGATTTAATGTGCAAAAAGTGATCATAGAAAGACACCTAAACTCAACCCTTATTTCCCTCAAACAAAATTTACATGGACCAACATTAAAACAATGGTGGGTTTTTTGTTGGTCAACTGTTATAAATGACTAGACTGATGGCCCAATCACTAGCAAACCGCTGATCTATATGCAACTTTTTACCTTAACAATACATTTTCATATTTCATATTTATTGTTTTTATACTTTCTTGCGAATAATCAATAATCGGGACGATATTTTAATGCATGCAATAAAATCATATATTTTTTGAAGTTATGCAATGGTTAGAAATATGCCGTTATATGCAAATTTAACACAACAATTCTTGTTGGACTCTTAACGTTATTCAATATGGTGGGCCAACCATACCTACCACAACAAATAAGATGTTAACGGAGACGATAAAAAACAGAGGTTGGGCCAACTACAACTATCCCAACTAGCCAAGTGCCAATCGCGCAAATCATTATTTGTTGGTTGGCCAACGACTCACATCTGTAGGTTTACCATTTCACAAACCCATTAAGGAAATATTCTGAATAAATTAACGGCTATATCAAACAATACATTACTAAAGCTCATTCATAAATAATTTACATATTCATACATAAAAATCCAATAATCTACATTTTTTTCTTATTTTCAAGCTGATTTAGTAATCTAACATAGTAATAACTTCTATAAGTACGATTTCTTTGAAATTCGTTTCGAAAAGAAGTGGATCAATTTCATAATGATCAAAGTGAATGACAATGCAATTCTGGCTACTTCCGTAAAAACCCCTTTTGGTAAAAGAAATAAATCATGAGAATCTCATACGTGAACTTTTCCTCGATTATTACTCTTTAGAATTCGAGTAGTCGTTGAGAAATCCATTATTTATCATCTCTTTATATGTTATTTTATTTAGATAATCTCGGATATTATTTTAACTACCATATAACTGTAATTTTACTCTATTATATGTATCAGGAAAATTCGTAAAAATCTAAAGCAGACTGATAGTTAGACTTTAAGGCAACTGAACTCATAGCAAATACTTATGATAATGTCATAAACATTTTCATTCAAAGTGTTCCTTGGAAAATTCATTGGATCTAGGTGATATAACCTGTCTCAGAGTATTTCGCACAAACTACGATAAAATAATTGTTTACTGCGACACGCATAAAGGTATACAATTGTCACAAACTGAAAAACAGATTAATAATTAGTGCATGAATAGATTATGTAGATGCGGCTGTTTTCAGAATAAATGTTTTAAGCCTTATTCCGTATAATTCACAGCAAATATTCACAGCAAAAAAACAGAACATTCCTCTATATAGAACTTTATTTACGTTTCTCGTAAACAGAAAACTGTAACTTAAATAATTTTCAGTTATATCACAAATTAGAATCATCTACCAAACTTTAAAACAAAATAATAAATATAAGACAATAGTACAATTAAACGAAAAAGTATAAAATCACTTTTAAGCACTTTAACCCCTTCAGGGGCGGTGGTATATTATTTGTACCATCTACCAGCTGCAAAAATTCATCCCGGAAATTTTTTAGCAAAAACTTACGTTTATAACATGACAGAAAAAGCCGGGTATTTAAACCTTAAAATTTAAATTTACTTTTAGTTTAATTTAGTTCATGAATTCCGGTGGCAGTATAATTTAAATGAACCGACTTGTATTGCGCCGTAAAGAGTTAAACTCACGTGTCAAGTCATTACAAATTTTAAACTTTCGGTAGTTTTTAATTTTAACAATAGTACAATTCATCTCCAGTTTTTGTTAGAAAGATAAATAATCAGTTGCTATCCCCGAAATAAACCACGATTAATTTTATTTTATTTATTTATTTATTTTACAAAACGCATTGAAAGTCAAATTTTCTTTCCTCTTTTTTTACCCTCTTTTACCTCCCTTACCTTTCCTTTTCCTTTTCTTTTTTCTTTGATTAGCCTGAATTGAAATATATTTTAATAACAACAATTTCAAAATGCTTTAACTGAAAAAAATCATAGGTATATTTTAAACTGAAATTGATAACTAGCAGACAATTGGGCATTGCTGCTCCAGTTCCTTATAAAACATTTTTAAACTTCATAGATCTTGCACATTAGTCTTAAAAATTAAATTCATACTGTTACATTTAATTAGATTAACTCGGCTAATAAGCGCTTGGGGTGCATATTATATACATATTATATCTCAAGAAAATATATAGTTAGCAAATACAAGAATGCGTATTTAGATACTGCCAGAATGAATTTTTGCGATTAAATTTTTAAACACCAATTATTTTATAACAATCGCAAAACTCAATAAAACTCTGAAAATAAAACTTTACATTAATGTTTTGTTAGGCCTTCCAACCCCTTTTTTTCTTTTTCTCCGAACCGAACCATCATTGAACTATTCCTTTTAGTTGGCTGATGTCAGGTTGAAAAAATGCAGATCTTGGATCCAGGTGCTTTCCAGAGTTTCTTTGATCGTTTGGAACTTTAAATTCACCTGTTAATTGAATAATATCGGATTGTAACAAATTATAATACCAATAAACCTTTGAGGGGCAAGGTAATTTTACCCCCACTTAACTGTAAAGGCACCAGAAATTCGAACAAAAATTATGAGAGAAGAAATAAAGCACTTTTTTTTGCTAATTGATTAAAAAAAAAATCTGCTAAAAAAATTCCGGGAGGAATTTTTGTAGCTGGAAATTAGTAATAGCATTCGAGCGGAGTAAACGTTAAAGGAGTTAATTAGTAACTGCGCGTTAAAGGGGTAATTACTAGTTTCTCATTAAATACTTCAAAAACAGAACATCTATTTACATGACATTTTATTTAGGTTTTCTCGTACATAAAAAAATGTAACATCAATAATATTCAATTATGTTACAGAGGAAAAGAATCTGTAAAAAAAAAGAAAAAAATTAAATAAATAAAAAAGGTTAATGAATATAAGACAATAGTGAAAAGCATCTACAGGTTTCGTTAAGAGGCCTCTCCACTTATCGGCCCTAGAAGACAGAGCCAATGTTATTCTACGGAGAATTTCGCCCCATTATAACTTATTAACTAATATATATTTTTAAATTCCGTTATCACATTCAGAAACTTCACAACTATAAAACAATTTATCGCTTTCTAAAAATGATTTTTTTAAATTTTTAATACTTTATTTTGAGGTTGTAAAATGCGAATTTTCACAATGTGAAATTTCTCATTTTTGATCTTAAAAATGAAATCTTAAAAATAAAACAATCAATTTTTAGAAAGCGATAAATTGTTTAACAGTTGTGAATTTTAGGAAAGTGAAAACGGAATTTAAAAATATGTATTAGTTAGTGAATTGTAATGGGGCAAAATCTCCCATGGAATAGCATTGGCTTCGGCTTTCGGAGACGATAGGTAGAGAGTCCCCTTAATAAGACAAAATTTGAGTTGCTATCCTTAAAATATCATCCCCCTGTTTTTTCCACAGTTCATTTTGGAAATCCAGTTTATTTTTCGACTAGCACAAATATAAATAAATTTTAATAACAATTACAAATCGCTCTAAAGAAAAGAATCATAGTCCCAGGCATAGTCTTAACTGAAATTGAGAACTTACAGACGATTTGAAAATACAAAAATATGAAATATAAAAACTGTTATATAAGCTGTGATATACCTAAGAATCATTCGTGAAATTCTATTTCACGTTAATAATTAACAGACCGTAGGTCAGTGCAGCTCCAACTGATGTCAGAATAAATCCTCTTGGAACATTAAACAAACCACATGCAGAAATATACACAACTTCTTTTTGTTCTACCCTTTTTAAACATTTAAGAACTGATTGAGGTACAAAATGCTCTTTCTTACACGTAAGTTCATTAAGTTTATTTTGCACAGTCATCTTTATTTCATATAATTCGTCTTGTATCATGGAACTATATATTGCATACGACACCAAAATAAAGAAACCTGTTGTAAAATAAACGCAAAATTCCATAAAACTCAAATAATACACGGAAAACATTTGCCGATATTTCACTATCAGAAAAATTGCAATAAATGTACAGTTTGAGGAATGAAGTGTTATAAAAAATGTCGTGCAACTTAAAAGTTGATATAGTTTTAAAATAGTCTCGTGAATTTTAAAGTAATTATGCAGAGTAACGATGATCAGCTCTTTATCTAAATAACGCAAGTGTAACTGAAGACTTTTGTTGTAAATCTCTAACACTTTGGCAAATTTGTAAAATATAAGGCATAGAATCGAAGTTAAAATTACGGGAAATAAAAATTTCATGTACATGTCTATATTTATTAAAGTCAAGATTACTATTCTCCAGGCTCCTTGAGGCATTTTCGTATCAAATGTCCAGTAATTGAAGAATATATTGTTGTTACTCATATCAGATACATAAAGAATAACTTGAAAAGTAATAAATATCAGTAGCAGTGTGGTGCAAAATAAGAATTTAATATAGTTCAAAGATTTATGAACTGCATTATATCGCTTTTCATAACTTACTAATTTCAATAATATTTTTAAAAGGATTTTCCTTTTTGAGATTAGGGTACACCATATTATTAGAGGTGTTATGTCTAAGTATAAGTTTAATACGAAACTCCTGTACCAACCTTTAATAATCAAATAAAAATCAGCCAAAATGAAATGAATAATTGAAAAACAGTATAAAATGACTAATAAGATAGAAATTATTCTAAATCGTGAAATCGAAGAATTTCTTGTTCCATAAAGTGCAAAAATGGGTAAAATATCTAATAACTTCTTATCTGTTAACACCATTTTCAACCTATTATTAATTTAACAGACATGGTATTTAACACCATTTTCAAACTATTATTAATTTAACAGACATAGTTTTTAACACCGTTGATAATTAATTGTACTAATTTAACAGCGAGTCGACTCTTTCGTATGATTACTAAATTTTTTTTTTAGTTAAATGCGCTTCTCCACGGTGAATCCACGATAACATGCAATGTATTTTAATAAATCCTTTATCGTTTAATAACAGACTCGTAATACATTCATTTTTTAGGGAAATTTCGTTTACTTAAGAATATCGATATTGCTAGAAAATTCTTTTTTATAATTCAGCACGTAAAAAAAACAAAAATAAATAATAAATACAAAGTTCTTTTATATTTAATCCTTTCAATATTTCATCATTGTAATTTGTTTAACTTCTCTTTTTATCTAGTTTTTTATTCGCCTATAGAACTTAATGAAGCTGTTCCATTAACTTAAGGTATAAAGTAAGCAATAAGTGAAATATTTAATACCACCAATGATGATTTCACAAGGGACATCATTTTTTTGGATAGTTTTAATACTCCAGCCTTAGATTTTGCTTAACTGTTCTCTTTTTTAGTCCTTTATTCACTTAGAATACTCAGTAAAATCGTTCCATAATTTTAATATATATATACACATAAGTTAAACAAAATGTTTGGTTTTTTTAATCACAATTTCACAAAGAATTTCCATTGTTAAAAATAATTAATACTTCAGCATTTGGTTTTGCTAATCTTTATTATTTGTTTAATTTACACTTATTCAAGTTAATAAAATTGTTCCATAAATTCAATGAACAATGTAAAAATAAAAAATAATAATTTTTGGCACATTTAATCACAAAGCCAAGAATTTCTATTTTTGAACAGTTTCAATACTTCAGTATTAGATTTTGCTTCGCTTTTTTCTTTATTAATTCTTTATTCATTTAGAGTACTTAATGAATTTGTTCCATTAATCAAAAATTTAAAATAAGAAATAAGCAAAAATGTTTGAAATATCAATTCACAATTTCGCAAGGAATTGCCATTGTTAAAAAGTTTTAATACTTCAGCATTAGATTTTGCGCAGCTTTTCTCTTTATTAGTTCTTTTATTCCCTTATTCAATTTAATAAAGTTGTTCCATAAATTCAAAGTACAATGTAAACAAAAAGAAAATATTTGATACACTGAATCACAATTCCGCTAGGAATTTTCATAGTTGAACAGTTTTAATACTTCAGCATTAGATTTCGTTTCGCTTTTCTCTTTATTAGTTTTTTATTCATTTAGAGAACTTAATAAATTTGTTCTATTAATTCAAAATATAAAATAAGGAACAAGCAAATTATTTGACATATCAAATCACAATTTAGTAAGAATTTTCCATTGTTAAAAATTTTTAAATCTTCAGAATTATATTTTGTTCAGCTTTTCTCTTTATTAGTTCGTTTATTCATTTATTCAACCCAATAAAGTTATTCAATAAATCCAATGTACAGTATAAAAAAAGAAAGGTATTTGGTATATTGAATCACAATTTCGCAAAGAATTTCCATTCTTAAACAGTTTTAGTATTTCAGTATTAGATTTCGTTTAGTTTTTCTCTTTATTTGTTCTTTATTCAATTAGAGGACTTAATAAATTTGTTCCATTAATTTAAAGTATAAAATAAGGAATAAGCAAAATATCTGCCATATTAAATTGCAATTTCGCAAGGAGCAATTTCACTCGCAATTTCACTGTTAAAAAGTTTTAATTCTTCAGCATTAGATTTTGCTCAGCTTTTCTCTTTATTAGTTCTTTTATTCACTTATTCAATTTAATAAAGTTGTTCTATAAATCCAGATTACAATATCAGAAAAGAAAAAATTTTGATACGCTGAATCACAATTTCGCAAAGAACTTCCATTCTTGAAGAGTTTTAAAATACTTAAGCATTAGATTTTGTTTCTCTCTCTCTTTTTTTTTATTAGTTCTTTATTCACTTAGAGAACTTAATAAATTTATTCCATTAATTTAAAGCATAAAATAAGGAATAAGTAAAATATTTGACATCACAATTTTGCAAGGAATTTCATTTGTTGAATAGTCTTGATATTTGAACATTTCGCTTAAATATTTTTAAGTTAGACGTTGTGTAGATCACTTTACTTTTGACAAATAAAAATGATAATATGACAGTAACAATTACAATACCTTTTTTGTTTTACAAAGTCTTCTTCAGCAGATGATTTGATTTGCTGTCTTCTAGTGGAGGCTTGAATATCTTTTAATGGTCTATTACTTTCAATTTATTTATTATCTTAATTTGAGATAATTATATGTTTGAATAAATTATTCTTTCGTTGCCTGGAAACAAAACATGAAATGATGTTCCTAAATATTATATGTAATTTAGCATCAGTTTTGCTATAAATAATTAATAAAAATACATTTTTAAAAATTAATGAACAAGAATGAAATTACATTGAACTTGCATAAATGTGTAGCAACGATGAACTATTTTGAAATCCGTTGCATTTCATAGTACTGCCGGGTTTGTTAAAATTAATGCCCTGGATACACATTAAAGAACACGAATTTATTAATAACATCCATATCGGCAGTATAGTTTTGAATTTATTATTAATTGCGCAAGTATTTATTCAGCAACAAGAATGGCAACAAAGATAACTTGTCTAGACATCTTTATTTTTAAAATGCGCGTGTTCTGCTTTGTTGAATATCGGAATTGTTATTTTTTCATACAATTCTTCTGATATAAGTGTTTATTTTATTATAATGTGTAAGTGCTCACATTTCCATGTCGTGCAGAAATCGAAACGTCCCCCATTTTGAATACCAATGTTTTTAATAATAAATTTTATTTGAGTGAATTGTCGAATTTCAGCAATGAAAAAAAAAAAAAAAAAAAAAAAAAAACCTACAAAATTTATTCGTATTCAGATTATAGGACTTTGAAATATATAAACATGTTTTTTTTAGATTAAAATTAAAATTAATTTGTAGAATTTTATATTAAAATGATTTAAAAAAAAATATCTGATTAATTGAATTGCAGAGAATAATTTTTATTCTTATTTATTTGTTTTTTTTTAATTTGTAAAGTTTTAAAAGCAATGTATATTTTTATTTACACGTTTTCTTTAAAGTCAAAATTTATGTTTAAATTGACAATTTTAATTTAATTTAATTTATTTATTAGTTGGTTTATTTATTTATTTATTGCGTCAATTTTATTTTTTCTCTCAAATTTAAGACAATATATATTCTATTTCAACTTATAAATTCACGAGTTATTTCTGAATGTACATATATATATATATATATATATATATATATATATATATATATATATATATCTCAGTGTTCGTGTGAGTGTGATATTAAAAAAGTATGTATACAGTAAAACACTGTTCATACGTCTTTCAAGGGACTGACGTAAAAGGACGTATAAATGAAAAGACGTATAATCGAAATTTTAATAACACTTTGATTACTACAAATTTAATAACACCTACGCAAAATTTATATGAAAATACTAATAAATAAGTTTCTTAAGTTAGTAAGCGTATATTATACTTTTTTAAGACAATAATTAATTTAAAAAAATATATTTAATGTAAAAAGTGTGAAAAATCATACTATTAATGCATGACTTGATACTAATTACATATATCATATATTGAGTATTGCATTACATTTCTTAAGAACTATATGAACACATTTTGAATATTAATTATATATATTGCGTAACTTTAATAATAAGCATACGGTTTATGTTCATACAGATAATTATTTAATGGCATTAAAAATTTTTAATATTCATCTGATTTGCTGTTTGCCTTTGAGTATTAAAAATTCTACTGTGTATTCAATTGATTGTTTGTTCAGTATTCTTCGATCTTTCCAGTGTTCCTCCATTTAAGATGCTTTCTAGGAAAAATCCGTCCTATTTAGAATAGAAAATAAAGACAGGTCAAGAAATTTTGTGAATTTTAGTAAAGTGGAAAAAACGTATAACCGATATCAGCGGCGTATAAACGAAGAATGTTTGCATTAAAAGGAATAGGAATGAATCGGGACTTCACTAAAAGGACGTATAAATGTAAAAGACGTATAAACGAGAGACGTATAAACGGTGATTTACTGTATTTGAAAAAGATATTAAAAGTTATTTAAAACAAATCATATCACAATTTCTACGGATGAATCTACTTACGTTTAAATATATATGCAGATAATGAATCTGTATTTTAAGACTGATGAATCGACATGAATTTGTATTCTAATTTTTTTCATATTTTTCATTAAATAAGTAATTTTGGGTTTTAGGTGTGAAAATTTCACAGGTGGCAACTTGTACGGTTTTATAACACCAATATTTCTTTGCAAAAAAATTTTTTTTCATGTTTATTCACAAAAAATGCTATAAAACTTAGATTAAAAATTTACAGTGGTAAAAAAAAACGTACAAATTGGCAGCTATGAAATTTATATGAATGAAGAAGAAATTAAGTTTATCTCCTGTAGTTATAATCAAAATTTTCCAATGATTCCATTTAAAATGTATAATATATTGCATATTTTACGCAAAAAATCGAAACTTTTCCACAAATTAAATACTATTACATTTTATTTTATTAAAACTGGAAATATTCACTATCCTAAATTAATTTATAGTAGTCATTTTTTAATTCGTTTTTATATACTTAATGTTTATATATGTTTCTTTATAACCCTTTGCGGCACAAGACAATTCAGGTTATTTAAATTATAATGCCACCGGTATTTAAGAACTAAAATAAGTTAAAAGAAATTTTTAATTTTAAGGTTAAAAAACCGGCCTTTTCTGATGTGTTATAAACGTAAATTTTTTCTAAAAAATTTCCGGGATGAATTTTTGCAGCTGGATCTTAAATTTTGCGTCCTCGTAGCGAGGACAGCGCGCGTTAAGGGGATAAAGGAAAATTTTAACAATTTAGCTGGTTCATATGATAGGATGTCAGTTGTACCTAATTCACAGTACCAGCAGGGATGCAAGAATTTCAGACTGAAAATAAAAGACTAACACCTCACCAGCACGCGTTATCAATAATTTCTATTATGCGCAATCGCAATAAACTAAAGCGCAAATATGATACAAATTATTGATAAATATACAATGGTGTCAGTTTTCCGTCTTGAGACGGAAACTCTTGCACCCCTGAGTACCAGTACTTTTTTTTTTCTTTTCCCCTTTCTTTCATTCAATCATTCTTTTTTTTCTTTTTTAATATATATATATACAGACAGTGAAACTTGAATAATTCGAACTTGTTTAATTCGAAATTCGGGATAATTCGAGTTTTTCACTCGGTCCCTTCAATTCTGTATTAAAATAATGTTAAAAAATCATGGATAATTCGAATTTTTCATACAATTACCTTTAAAATATTACAGTAAAATTTGTTCCCGAGATTTTTCTCAGCTAAAGTTCATTATTTTTTTTTAAACAGTCTTTCAAAAGAAGGATAAGGAAATACAAGAGTATTTCCTACCTAGTGCATCAGAAGAAGATATGGTCCATATGCATGAACTCCGAGATTTTTTTTTTATTTTATTGAAAATCATGTTTAATGTAGAAGATTCTGTTTTTGTTTTAATTGATATAGGTTGAAATCATAATGCTATAACACAAAGATAGTACTTAAAGAAGAAATAAAAAATATCTGACTTTTTTTAAAAAAGTGTTGAATAATTAATCTTAATATATATATATATATATATATATTGGTTTAATGGGGGGGGGGGGGCGGCGTAGCAGTATTCTTAGAAAAAAAGTTCATGTTTAAATCTTTCATCGCAGTGTTTTATTTTTTTAATTTATGTCTTCGTTTTGACAAAATATTATATGTAATTCGAATTTTTGGATATTTCGAATTTTTCTCTGGTCCCTTCAACTTTGAATTATCCAAGTTCTACTGTATATACGTTTGAATTCTACAGTAGTTTCCGTTATCAGTTAGATGAAAAAGTATATGTCTATATTCATGGAGAATCTTTACTTGAATTAAACGTAGAAAAATATTATAAAAGATTGCCGTTAAAAATAAAGTTGGACATTTTAGGTTCAACGGTATTTTTGAATCAATCATTCATAAAATATACGTTTTCAAAATAAAATTTATTACTGAAAGAATTAAATCTGTTCTACCAAGTGAAGACGGATCATTGTAAAAGTGGTGTAACTCCATATTTTTAACACGCTTTTATTAGCTTCACCTGTATGTATGTATGTTTGTATGTATGTTTGTAACTGCTCTGGGAGCAAACAAAAAATTTATATTGTAAAAAAATACCTTCCCTACGTGAACGATGTGGCGTTGAGTTAAGGCTCCGCGCTACGAACCTAAATGTCCAGCGTTCGATCCCAGTCAGGGGAGATTTTTTAAAAATGGTTTTTGTTTAATTGCAAGTTATTTTAATTAAAGATTTAAATGTATGTAAATATTATGGTGTGTCATTCACACGATTTTCTCTTACCCTGCATTTTAATACTAAGATAGATATTTTGTGCTTTTTTAGTTCACATTTCAATAAAAGCGTGTTCTATAATTTTTTAAAACTATAATATTATTTATATATATATCTATATTTGCTTATCATATTTTGTCACATCTTTCATTATAAAAAAGAAAAAAACTCCAGTAATTCAATTAAAATCCAATAGATGGCATTACGTGTTTTTCTCAGGAAACTGAAACTTCTAAATATTCATTATAAAAATGAAGTTTCTATGTTACTTCAAACTATTTTCAATATAATTTATAAATTCTTATAACTATTATTTGTATTAAACACAAAAATTGATAACTCTTACTGAATCTTGACTTTATTTCCTACTCATAATTTTGAAAAATGATCGTTATTTCAAAATCAATTTCCAAGGACATAATTCACTTTTACAATGAACGACCCAAGTTTCATTTATTTATAAAAAAGGTAAAAAAAAATCTCCAGGTTTAGAATTAAGATACTTATTTATGATTTTTCAAAATATTTATATTTTATATTTATTTATATTTTTCTACTTAAAAAATGAACACTAGTAAAAAACAACGAAGAAAAGTACATAAGCGTAATCTAAAAAAATATGAATATAAAGAAGTATTGCTAGAAAAAATATCAGAACAATTAAAGAATTTAGGCAGAAATGTAGCAGTGACTTAAAGAAAAAAGAAAGAGATTTCATATCGGATTGTTCGGAAAATATTTTCGTTTTTTCCTTTGAAAATGAAAGACGATTTTCTTATATTGTATAAATATTTTATTGGTTTATATATTATCCACTTTGATCGGTTTCTTAGCGATCGCACGACTTGTTATTTGGCAGTTTTCATAAATCAATACTTTATTTTGTTTTCATTAGCATAAACTGGTTTTCTAGAACGTAATGCATCTTCAACTTCAAAATTGCCGGAACAAAATTTGGTAAACCAGTGTTGACACTGGCGTTCTTTAAATAAATTTTCTGTATACGCATCGTATACTTTTTTCCTTGTTTGAACAGTATTTTCGTCTTTTTGATAGCAAAAAAAAAAAAAAATGCCGAAAATGTCGGTTCCGATTTTTTTTTATTTGATAGGGCACCAATCCAAACCTATTGATCAGAATAAAACGAACTGTTTCACAAGCAAGCCTTGCTATATCAGCTGTCACAATATATAATGGTAATGCAGCTTAATTGTGAAGATGGTGTGAAAAAAACACAATTAAGTCCTCTGCTTAGAAAAACGAAATTACTTTCCGAACAACCCAATAGCATATCATAATGATATACGGAATGTGATTCATAAAAGAATATGCTAAACAAACAAATGGGCAGAAGGTTTCCATAGGTAGACACATTTGGCTATTTAGCATACAAAATAAAATCTTTCACATTTCCTTGTTTCATAAAAAACTCTGGTGTAAAATAAATTGATACAGTTAGTTGATCTCTGTTTTCCAAAAAGTCACTCGATATTCTGAAAATAAGCTCAATGCCAAATCGAATGGTACGTATCATATCATTCTGCTTCAATCGGAGATTTAAAAAAAAATGGATGGTGTAAAAAAAAAAAAAAGAAGAAAGGGATATTTTAGAATATCATAATGATGCGCGGAATGTGATTCATAAAACAATATGCTAGACACACAAATAGACAGACGGTTTCCATAGGTAGACACAGTTGGCTTGTTAGTATGCAAAATAATATATTTCACATTTGCTTATTTCCTAAAAAATTCTCGTGTAAAATAAATTGATATAGTTAGTTGATCTCTGTTTTCTAAAAAGTCACTCGATATTCTAAAAACAAGCTCAATGCCAAATCGAATGGTACAGTCGTTGGAAAAAAACGCAACACCCGCTGTACACTGTAAAAAAAAACGGAAGCTTTTACAGCAAAATGTGCTGGCACCCATATTGCCAGCACATTCTGCTGTTAAATAAGGCAATTTACAGCGGAAACATCAGTAAAAAAAGACTCTTTTACGGCTGTTTCTGCTGTAAAAAACTTCTTTTTTACTTTCCTCCCTCCATGCACCCATATTGCCAGCATATTACGCTGTAAATCTACCGTTTTTTTTACAGTGTAATTTCGTTATTAATTGACACAGGAACATCTAATAGACATAATTCAACAGGAAATTAAAGGCACTTTCTGAAAATGTCGTTAAATTTTAAATTAAGGGTCATCTACATATGAAATGAGCGCCAACTTTGATTTTTTCAATAGTAATACTTCATATTGAATTTCTGAGAGTCTGGCAGTGCGGAAAAATATACTATTTGTATACTTAAACTTTAGTATTTATAGAGTTACAATCAAAAATAAGTTAGGGGGTTATCTGTAAATGTAGAAAAATAAAATTAAGATCCTATAAGAAATAACCAAAATTTTAATCTTTCACACCGGAAATCTTTCAGGAGAAAAAAAAATAATAAAAATTAATAAAAGTTTTAAATATTCACAGTACTCTAATTATTCTAAATTCAGTTAGCGGCTGAGCGGTTCTGCGCTCAAAGCTGGTAGACGTGAGGTGCCGGGTTCGATCCTCGGTCGCGCTCGTCGGCCTAGCCGTTCGGAGTTTTCCATGGTTTCCTCCGAAACATGCGTAAATACGGGCTAGGACCCCTTAGAAAGACCTCCACGGAAGGCACTCCCCCTCAGGCCTAGGACCCCAGTGTTGTCAATCGGCCTTAATCCCTAACACACACACCAACACCTAAATTCAGTGAAAAGCATTGAATTAAAAATACAATTTGACGAGTAACTTGTATCTTTATTAAGAAAATCCTGGACATTAAAAAGCTTTATGAACAATAGTTTTAAACGGTGAAACCATACGTAATGAGCTGCGAAATTCTAAAGCAAATTTATTATTAGAAGGCCATAATTTAATGCAGCTCTTATTGCCGTAAGATTAAATACTCGCTGTACGTAAAATAAACCACAAGCAGACATAGAACAATTTCTTATTTTTCTATTCTTTGCAAGCATTCAAGTAGAGATTGATGAACAAAATACTGCTTCTTACAAGCAAGTTCAATAAGTTTGTTTTGAACAGTCAGGTTTATATAAAATAATTTTCCATCTACCACTGAACCAAACATTGCATACAACATCAAAATAAAAAACCTTGTTGTGAGATCGACAAAAATATCTAGTAAATTTAGGAAATCTTTAATTAAATATTCCTGATACTCTATTTCCACAAGCATTGAATTAAAAATACAATTTGACGAGTAACTTGTATCTTTATTAAGAAAATCCTGGACATTAAAAAGCTTTATGAACAATAGTTTTAAACGGTGAAACCATACGTAATGAGCTGCGAAATTCTAAAGCAAATTTATTATTAGAAGGCCATAATTTAATGCAGCTCTTATTGCCGTAAGATTAAATACTCGCTGTACGTAAAATAAACCACAAGCAGACATAGAACAATTTCTTATTTTTCTATTCTTTGCAAGCATTCAAGTAGAGATTGATGAACAAAATACTGCTTCTTACAAGCAAGTTCAATAAGTTTGTTTTGAACAGTCAGGTTTATATAAAATAATTTTCCATCTACCACTGAACCAAACATTGCATACAACATCAAAATAAAAAACCTTGTTGTGAGATCGACAAAAATATCTAGTAAATTTAGGAAATCTTTAATTAAATATTCCTGATACTCTATTTCCACAAGCATTGAATTAAAAATACAATTTGACGAGTAACTTGTATCTTTATTAAGAAAATCCTGGACATTAAAAAGCTTTATGAACAATAGTTTTAAACGGTGAAACCATACGTAATGAGCTGCGAAATTCTAAAGCAAATTTATTATTAGAAGGCAATAATTTAATGCAGCTCTTATTGCCGTAAGATTAAATACTCGCTGTACGTAAAATAAACCACAAGCAGACATAGAACAATTTCTTATTTTTCTATTCTTTGCAAGCATTCAAGTAGAGATTGATGAACAAAATACTGCTTCTTACAAGCAAGTTCATTAAGTTTGTTTTGAACAGTCAGGTTTATATAAAATAATTTTCCATCTACCACTGAACCAAACATTGCATACAACATCAAAATAAAAAACCTTGTTGTGAGATCGACAAAAATATCTAGTAAATTTAGGAAATCTTTAATTAAATATTCCTAATACTCTATTTCCACAAGCATTGAATTAAAAATACAATTTGACGAGTAACTTGTATCTTTATTAAGAAAATCCTGGACATTAAAAAGCTTTCTGAACAATAGTTTTAAACGGTGAAACCATACCTAATGAGCTGCGAAATTCTAAAGCAAATTTGTTATTAGAAGGCCATAATTCAATGCAGCTCCGATTGCCGTAAGAATAAATACTGGCTGTACATAAAATGATCCACAAGCAGACATATGAACAATTTCTTTTTGTTCTATTCTTATTAAGCATATAAGTAGAGATTGATAACTAAAACTCAGCTTGTTACGTGCAAGTTCATTAAGTTTGTTCTGAACAGTCATTTTTATATCGAATAATTTTCCATCTATCATTGAACCAAATATTGCATATGCAGGGATGGAACACGGGCGCAGAATTCATACCGGAATCCGTTTAAGAAATTTCTCTACCTGTAATATCGTTGATTTAAGAAGTAGAAAATTTTCTTACATTGATAGTGGCATTAATTCTGCGCCCGTGTTCCATCCCTGCATATGACATAAAAATAAAAAGCCCTGTTGTAAGATCGACAAAAATATCTAGAAAATTTAGGATATCTTTAATTAAATATTCCCGGTACTCTATTCACTCAAGAATTGAATTAAAAATACAGTTAGATGAGTAATTTGTTAAGAAAAATGTTGTGTAGTTTAAAACTTGATATAGTTTAAAAAGTAGTTTTATGAATGTTAAAGTTATTATTAAGTGTAAATATGATTACTTGTTTTTTTTTAAATTACTCACTTCAAATTGCAGATTTTCATTATAAATCTCGAAAACTTCGGCATATTTGTAAAATAGTATGCACAGAATTGATGTTAAATATACTGTAAAGAAAAAACACATATTTTAGAGGGTTTTTTTTCTTTTAATGAATAGGGAACGCCATAATAGTAGTGAAATTGCAGTCTAGAAAATGTAGGATGCGCCTTCTGAATACCAACCTTGTATAGTCAAATTTATCGTTGCCACAATGAAATGAAATATTGAAATGCAGTAAACAATAATTATTACCATTGAAAAGCTTATAATTCGTAAAATACATGAGTGTTTTAAGCCACAAACGGCAAATATGAATGAAAAGTTTAATAACTTCTGATCTTTTAACACCATTTTTTATTTCAGCTACATGAATTTCTTATTCTTATTTCACAATTTCCTGAACTTAAATTCACGAATTGATGGGCTCACTGTTTGAAAATTGTCCTGTTATCTACTTTTTCTTGTATTTTTCTTTATTCTTAAGTATTTTTCGAAAATCACAGGCATTTTAAAATGTATTTTAACAATGCATCATCTTTTATACTTAAACATCTTTCGATTTTAGTAAAGTAGAAAATTATATATATCGTGAAATCTCAATCGACCAAGAACAAGTACTGCGAAATAACTTTCTGCTATAGATGTAGGGAAAGTAATAATTATTAACAATTACTATTTTTCAATAAACCTCTTCGATTGAAGAATTTTGCTAATATTTAAAGTTTCTAATCTTGAATTTTTATCAGCAATTGCAGTATTTTTATCCACAAGATTTTTGATAATATACACTGAGAAAAAAAAAATATACTTCTTTTGATCTAGAACGAATAAATTGTCATGTTGTGATTCCCTAAACTAGAAATGTAGATTTCCGAATTATGCACATAAGGTGAAAAGAATAGACGAAATGTTTGAGAATTTCTAGTCTATACTTTTCTAGATGGTGAAACAATATTATGTATATTATGGATCCTTTGTATTGCGAGAAAGTTTCGCTTGTTTTCCTAGAATTGGACTATAAACTCGAATTATAGTTTCTAAAACCCACCTCTTGTGTTCGCATTTATTTGCAGAGATTGTTAAATAAGTTTGACCCCTCGATAATATAGGCAAACGCTCTAGAATTCTAATAGTGGTTTCTAGAATTCACTTTTAAAGGACACTAGAATTGATGACATGGATAACATAAGGATGAAATGAAACTATTTTTACTAGAGCCACAATCTAGTTTTTAGATGTCAGACACAGAATTTTTCTCTGTCTATAAGGTTTTTATCATAAAGCTTTATGAACCATTATAGTATTTTAATCCATAACTATCTTCTTATAGAAGGATGGAATAAAAACGATTTAGTTCAATACTTATATACTTTTCTCCAACAGACAATTCAATCTGATGTTTTGTATATCAATATCACCTATTTACGTTTAACAGCTACATCTAACAGATTTGATTTAGCATGCTAAATAACATATATTTAATTGCTGCTCGTTTTATTATTTTATTTCGTATTGTACATGGATTTTGTATTTATAATTGAAATTTCCAATAATGACATGCAGATATTATTTTATAGGTTGATCGTCACCCTTATTAATATAATAATTATTATTATGATAAAAATATATAGCATCATAAAAAATTATAATTAGCTGACATGAATAGTTTGTACCTTTTATTTTTCAATACTCTGATATAAACATTTTTTATTTCTTTTATATATATATGCCTTTATAGTTAATTAACTTTGTTTTAAACAATGATTCAACGATTTCAAATTTTTTTTTTTTTATTGATAATATAAAAACATAATATTTGTATTAAGAAGTCTAAGTTTCCATTAATATAACTTGTGCAGAAACTTTTACAGATAAGTAAAATGTTATTAAATTGATACTATAAATGGCTTTCTTACAAAAGAAAAATTATTTGAATATCACTCTTTTTATCTAGCAAATTTAGACTTGATTATTCGTTGATATTTATTTAAAATAATTGTTATATAAAAATTGTAGTATCCAAATTTCTCTTTGTGAGGAATATGATTATAAACAAATAATTTCAGAGCTTACCACCGTGATGCCCAAGAATTCATAAAAAGGGCGGGAGGGCGCGGATACAGTATACATAGCTGCCAACCTAATACGGAGGGTTGATAGTACCCGCTCCTTTTTCCACACCAGTCTTTTGTTAGAGTCTTTTTCATCTGAATTCATCGTAAATACATTTGAAAATGATAACTTTAAAAAGTAAGTGGTGAGGAAAAAGGGGCGGTACTAATAATTCTCCAGATTAGGTTGATAACCATGAATATAGAAGTCAAGTCCAGTCGGCTCAAGTCGTTTTTATTTTTTCATAAATGCCAAGTCTTCAAATTTAGGCGGGAAGTATTTTACACCACTATTTGCAAATAAAAGGGTTTATAATAATTTTCTATGATTAAATGTATTGGATATTGGATGTCACTATTTGAAAACAGTAATATTAAATTTTCAGGAAATACTGGGAAAGTCGGCAACTATGTAATTTCGACCTAAAGAAATTGTAACCTGTTTTTTTCTACTTTAAACTGTTTGCTAAAAAATTTCTCATTTTTCATCCTTCAACACCAACTTTTGAATCTTTAAAGCATATAATGCACATTATATACTTGCCAACATACTAACTAATATTCCGTAGTATCGTTAGCCCCACCTTCTTTTTCTCACCAGTACCTTTTTAGAGTATTTTTTTTCTTATTTAATCGTAATTGCATTTGGAGAATATTACTGGAAAATTTACTCCTGTGAAAAAAAAGGGCGGGACTAACAACACTACGGAATATTAATTAGGATGTTGGCACGTATGCAAATTTATATACATATATATATGTATATATTATATATATATATATATATATATATATATATATATAGTGAGAGAGAGATAAGGATCAAATGCATTTTAATGCATATAAGGGAATTCGAAATTCTATCTAAGTCTATCGATTTCGTATATTGTTTTTCAATGTAGTGCATCGTTGAACGCAGGTTGTACTAACAACATTGATAAATTTTTATATCCTGGAAAAATGAGGGGAGCGGATACAATATCGTAGTCGTCAACATTTTATTATTTTCAAGAGTATTTTAGCTCCACCTTTAATTCGCACCACTTTATCTATACAATATTTTCCCCTAATATATGAAAGGCTCATTGTAATATTACTATAACTCCACATTTTTTATATGTATATATATTTTTCGTTAACTGCATCACATTTTGTCACATCTTTTATTATATAAGACAAAAAAACTCCAATAATTGCATTAAAATCTCATAAATGACTTTACATGTTTTTCTGAGAAAACTAAAAAGAATAAATAAATCAATAAATAACAATAATAATAACAATAACTTTAAATTGTGATATCGATCATAAATATTTGTAAAACTCTCAAAAAATCTAATGTGCAGCACGCAAATTAACTTTAAATAGATATCAGACAAAATAAATCATACATTATTATAAAGCATTAATCTTTCTTACATTTTAGAACAGTGCTTTAAATTCCAAACGTCCCTTTAGAATTCTACATCATTAAAAATATCTGAGACCTTAATAAGCTATATTAAAAATAATTTAAACTGTGAAACTTCAAAATATGATCTGCGAAACTCTAAAGCAAATTGACAATTAGAAGACCATAGGTTAATGCCGCTCCAATTGCCGTAAGAATAAATCCACGGCTTACGGAAAATAAACCGCAAGCTGACATAGAAATAATTTCGTTTTGTTCTACTCTTTTTAAGCCTTTAATCAATGATTGAGGAAAGAAATGCTGCTTCATACATGTAAGTTCATTAAGTTTATTTTGAACAGTCATCTTTATATTAAATAATTTGCCGTCTATCATTGAAATAACTATTGCATATGACATCAACATAAAAAGAGCTGTTGTAAATTGGGTACAAAACTCTATGAAATTCTGAAAATTTTGAATTAAAAGTTCCTGATATTTTATTCCTGTAAGAATTGAGCTAAAGATACAACTTGATGAGTAAAGTGTTAAAAAAAATGTTGTGTTGCTTAAAACTTGATAGAGTTTGAAAATAGTCTTTTTAATAGTAAAAAAATTATCAAGGGTAACCATGATTTCATTTTTATTTAAATTATGCAAATGAAACTGCAGATTTTTATTATAACTCTGTAACATCTCGGCAAATTTGTAAAATATAACGCATAAAAGAGAAGTTAAAAATACCGGAAATATAGAAAACGTGTAATAATCTATATTTATGAAAGTCAAGATCATTACTTTTCCGATTCCTACCGGCATTTGCATCTGCAATACCCAGAAACTTACGATATAATTGTTGTTTGTATCAAAAAGGCAGAGAATGACTTGAAAAATGAGAAAAATAATGATCACTACTGCAAAAAAGAAGATTTTAACAAAGTTCAAAGATTTTTGCGTTACTTTGTATTTCTTTCGATAACTGAATAACTTCAGTAATATTTTAAAGATTTTTTTCTTCCTGATGATTAAGGAACGCCAAAATAATAGTGAAAGTGTAACTTGCAAAATGCCAGCTGTGCCTGGTATATACTCTTCTTGAATAATCAAATATGTAGATGCCAAAATGTAGTGACATATTGAAAGACAGTATAAAAGGATTATTAGCATTGAAAAGCATCTAATTCGTAAAATAGATGACCCTTTTATGTCATAAACTCCAATTATGAGGGAAAAATTTAGTAACTCCTGATCTTTTAATACCATTTTTTATGTCGGATAATTCGATTTTTTTTACTTCTTTATTAATTCATTGGCTTACTATTTAGAGAACTTCCCGTTATCTTTTTCTTCTTGTCTTTTACTTATTTCTTCTTAAATTTTCTCTTTTCGAAAATTTATTCACAGGCATTTATAAATGCATTTGATATTGAACGTATATATCTGCTTTTTTTAGTAAATAATAATAATAATACTAAATCCTCATCATAGAATCTCAATTCTGAACGATTCTTGTTTCGTTTAGCATAGTATTTTATACGATATTTCTTCAGATAATTCCTTTTATATTATTAATTGATTTATTTTGTTTTTTCATAATTTTAAAATCGTTATTTTTACACATCATTAAATATTGTATTTAAATAATAAACAGTATTTATTTAAGTATTACTTAAAAAAAAAAAAAGTAATTTTTATAATAGTTAATTAGTACATGACAAGCATTTTTTTCTTGCATTAATTTTCATAAGTAAAACACATTAAACTTTTTCCTTTTGTTATAATGCTTTTATTCACAAGTACTAAGCAATTTTGTTCTATAGCTGTAGCAAATCAGCAAACTATTTCAATATCCATTTATCAACGAATATCTTCGATTAAAGAGTTTTGTTAATACATGAAATATTTCGTCTTTGAGCGCAGTTTTACTTGCTAACATTTTCAATTTTTAAAACAAATTTATCACCATTTTTTTTTTAAAAGAGACAAATAAATAAACTGAAATTTACCTTATAAAATTTTTGTTGTGAAATCTCGCGTCGAAATTGAGAGACGTAGTAACAATGAATTATGGTAATTTTATCCACAAGGGTTTTTATAACGAATAAGTTATTTTACCTTCGTTTTATCAGATGTTACGATATTTCAATTCACAATTATCTTTTGATACAAGGATGAAACAGAATGATTTAATTCAATATTTATACTCTTTTTTCCAACCGATGACTCAATTTGATGTTTATAAAGGACAATCAAACTCTTTTTATGAATCATTAAAACTAGTTTAATTTCTCAAGCTCAATAACATTCGTTAGAAAAAAAATGTTCGTTGCTTGGAAGCATTCAGAATATTTAGGAAAACAAATTTTTTCAAACAATCAATTTTCCTAATTTCTTATATTACAGTTGGCTACACAAGATATTTATTAATGTAACAAAATACTGCCTCTTTTTAAAAAATTGGATATTTATTGATTCGTGAGTAATTTTATTTTTATCATACTTTATGTCTTTTGTTATTTTAATTGATATTGGATAATGTCACAAAAGTGTGATATTTGTATATTTTAATTTAAAATTCCAATAAAGATACTTTGTAGAAAGTTCTTTTAACATCAATTATAATAAAAATATTAATTCATTATTATTATGCAGATTATACACCAGCATAAAAAAGCATTTTTAGGAAGATTATTGCCTTTCCCCCCTAGATTTTTCGATATTCTTAATATTTTCTTTATCCTATGTTATGTCTTTTATTATTTTAATTGGTTTTGGATAAAATCGCAAAAGTACTGTATTTATATACGTTATTTTTAATTTCCAATAAAGCTACTATGTAGAAAGTATTTTTAACGCCAATTATATTAATAACATTAATAATCATATTATCCACAATACATAGCTACCAATATTTTAATTTATTCAGGAGCACTTTAGCTCAGCTTTTATTCAAAACCAATTTTTTTTTTTTTAAGAGTAAAAGTTTCTTATTTTATCGTAGTTATTTGTCGGAGAAAAATATTCTAAAAATAAAATGGTGTGATATAAAGGCGGAGCTAAAAGTGCTCCGAAATAAATTAAAATAATGACAACTAAGTATATCATAAAAAAGAAATTTAACACTTTCGCGACCGCATGCTTTTGTCTTCTTGACAGTAAGAAACACCTGTGGGCATCAATCTCCCAAGTTAGAATATTTCCGAATAATATTTTCTATATTCACATTTATATTAGAAATGAATATACATTATAATTATATTCTTTATAATCAAAGTATTTGTATCCATAGTATATTTCATTGTAAAAATATGTATATTGGGCATATACATAAGAAATATACAATATACAAAATTCGAAATAACGCCCACTGGCGGAGTTACAGATTATCAAATGACGTGAATCTACACCAACAGTCGCGAAAATGTTAAGGAAGATTATTGTTTTTCCCCCTACATTTTTCGATATTCTTATTTTGTGCAGTTGTAATGTTCAACTTTTTTCGTAGATATATATTTTTTTTTCTCGACAACGATTACTTTTTCCATTGTTCTTTTAAGAGCTTTGAAATTAAAGCATAAAAAAATAGTATTTAGGGGAAAGTGGCATAAAATGATCCACTTAAGCAAAAAAATTATATAAAATAACATAACTGCTTAAGTAAAACTTAGACATTTTTACTAGTATATTTTACATTACATTTTGCATTATAAACATAGTTTAATTATCTTTTCAACCCAAATTGAGTAAAAAAAAAAAAAAAAAAAAAAAAAAAGATTTTTGAAAAAGTTTCGTTTGAAAGTGTCGTTTTACTCTCTCCAAAGGATCAAATGATTCTTCATTTAAAAATAAGTGTAAATTGTTTTATTATTGGCAAAATAAAGGGAAAGCAATTATAACAATACACAATTTAATAAAATATGGGAACTAGATTATATTTCTGTACATGAAAGACTGTATATCTAAATAAATAGAAAAGTTAGTGCTTACCATATGAGAGGCGTTATAAAACGAACTTTTCCAAAGAATTCTTTTCAGACGTAGTGCTGCAATCGCTTGAATACCGCCATTGCTACTTCTTGACTTGGTACAACTAATATATGCGTTACTCTTTAGATAGCGATATCTGTCTGGGAAAAAATACATATAGATCGCATCTCCGTCTTGATCGTTTTAGGCCACCTTCCTTTACGTCGAGAAAGCCAAATTTCCAATAAAACTATACATGTAGATTTTTTCAGGAGAGGATAAGAGATTTTTAACCGTTTTAGGGGCAAACAAATTTTCCTCATTTAAAATCAACAGCCACCAGAAATGATTAACAATTTTAAGAGAAAAGAAATAAATGAAGTTGTTTGTATAAGTTATAAAAGAATAGTTTTATAAAAGATTTCCGGGGACAGCTTTTGCATTTTTAAATAAAAATTTGTGGTTGCACTATGCAACCACCGCCCCTGGAAGTGTTAAATAGATATTAAATAGACATTCAATGTATCAACATTCGTATACTTTTTAATGGTTATGACATAGTTACAGTGTACGCAAAAACACTAAGCGTGCTAGGCGCCTTTTTGCAAGTATAATAATGAAATACACTTGCTATCCACGCATGTGCTCGAATATGTGACTATCAGTTAAGAAATTTGGTATCCTTATTTTGTAAATAATTAACACTTTTGCGACCGCTGACGTAGATTCACGTCATTTGAAAATCTGTAACAATGCCAGTGGGCGTTTCTTTCGCAATTTTTATGTTATTCCTTGAGAATATACCTTATATTTATATCTGTACAATCAAATATACTAGGGATACAAATCGTGTAAAGTTTTGGAACTCTACGCTCAACATTTACCTTCAAAACGGCAGCATACCTGCCAATTTTCTAATTTGTATTACATAAGATTGTTAGTACCTGCCTCTTTTTTTTTTTCCCACACCAGTCCTTTCTTTTGCAGCATTTTTCTTCTTATTAAACCGCAATTGCATTTGGAGAAAATTACTCCAAAAATAAATTGGTGTGGAAAAAGAGAGGGTTCTAACAATCTTATGGAATATAACTCTTTCGTTCCCATTACGGCCGAAGCCGCCCGAAAGCTCTCAGTCCCATTCCGGCTCTAAAACGCCTGAGATAGTTCATCCCCCCTTTTCGCTCTTTTATCTTCGCGATGGTCATTTTTCCGCAGATTAGTTGTCAGTGCAGATGATAAGTGGGCGGGTTAACTTTACGGTGACAAGAAGGGATAGGGGAGGGAGTTTTCTTGTCCTAAAAATTTTGAAGTGAGAGACAAAATTTTGTAATCGCAGTTTGTTAGCTGAGATCATCCTGTATGTTCTTATTTCTTTCTGTTTATTATGGCATTTTGACGTAGAAAAATAACACAATACGAAATTCATGCGATTTTATTTGCATCTACTGAAAATGAAATTAACAAATCGATTGATATCAGTGATAGTGATGAAAACTCAGAGGAAATAGAATCTTACCAAACACCGAAACTGTTTCTGATTCCGGTGCGGATCTAGACGAAAATTATGGTTATTTTCATATTACATTTACGTGGACTTCCGACATAAAGAACTTTAATAATCAGGAGAAATTTTCGGGATCTAAAGACTCAGTAGATAGTTTGAATCAAAGAGCAGAACCTTTAGATTATTTTAATAATAATAATAATAAAGAAAAAAGAAGAAGGGAAGAAACAAAAGGAAAAAAAAAAGTGTTTGCAAGATAATACAAGTTGAAAAAATAAAAAAATAAAAATAACTTCCGCACAACAATTGTTTTGGGCTGAGAAACTGTATACATCGCTTCTGTAGGTAGAAATTAGATATAAGGGCTGCTTTCATCCTATGCTTGTGCCTAACATTTCTGTCTGATGAAAGGTTGGGCTATTATTTCAAATCGAAACTACTGTTGCAAATCTTTAATTTATTTTTATTAATTTATGGTGCTTGCTTACATTTTTTTTTTTTTTTTTAATTATTGCTTATTACTTTAGAACATTAGTCCTTCAGCGCATATTAATTAATAAATATTTACAATCAAAATTCTTATAAAAGGAGGTTTTCAATTTCTCTTATCAAATTTACTTAACTCTGACAAAGTGGGTGATTAAAAATAGTTAGAATGATAATTTAAGAAAGAGTTACACATTGTGCATTACACAATGTTCAAAAACTTTACACCAGTATTTTTTTCATTGTAGATAACTATTTCTTGAACTGTATAAATTAAGAATAAGATTATTGCAAAAAATACCGTTAGTAAAAAAATAAATAAAAATAAATAAAGAATGAGAAAGCTTTACGACAATTGTTTTGGGTCGAAATAATAGCACACCCCTTCATGGACAAGTGCCTAGCTTTTTCCTCTGGTGAACCTTTGTGTTATTGCTTTGTATATCGACCCAAAAGAACTGCTAAGAATTTTTATTTTTTTATTTCTACTACACCATTAGTTAAAAAAAAAAAAAAAAAAAAAAAAAAAAGAAGAAAGAAAGGAAAAAGCATATCCCTTGAAATAAATAACTATGTTAAAAATAATTGGATTCATAATTTTAAAAAAGTGCTTCTCACACGATGACTTTAAAACGTTAAAAAACTATTTTCTTCGTTGTAGTTGACTATAATGTTGATATTTATATGTTTACATAAGAAAAAAAAAAAAAAAAAAAAAACTTTGCAAAAAAATACCGTAAGTTGAAAAAATAAAAAAACCTTCTTCATAACAATTGTTTTGGGCCGAAAAACATTATATCGCACTTTTAGGTATAAAGTAGATATAAGTTCTGCTTTGATGTTGTGCTTGTGCCTATCATTTTCGTCTGATGAAGGGTTGTGCTATTATTTCGAATCGAATGAACTGCTGCGAATGGTGTTGGCTTACTTATTATTATTATTATTATTATTATTATTATAATTATTTATTTACAATAAAAATTTTCATAAAATGAGGTTTTCAATTGTACTTATGAAATTTACTTAACTCTGAAAAAATAGATATTTAAAAATAGTTAGACTGATAATAAAAAAAAAAAAAAAAAAATGTGCTATTGCACAGAGATTTTCTAAAATTTTTGCATTATGTTTTCTTCTTCATATATAAATAAATAAATACATCGAATTTTAATTATCATTGTTATAGACAATATGGTAACTGCTTTATGGCATTTTATAAATACTACGTGAATTTAAATTCATATACTATTTATTATGTTTCGAAAGCAAAAGTATTATTTATGGTGATAGTACCAGGCATTTCGCGGAAAATATATTGCACACCCTCCACTCTGCAGTGAAACTGGACCAGACAATGATCCATTCTTCCCCTAATCTTAAGGCGTGTTTAAATGACACTCGCATGAATAGAAAAAGAAGCCGCTCTGTACTTCCGTGGGGGTGAAATCTCGGGCGTTTGTCCGGGATTCTGAGGTAGATAAAAATTTCATATCCATGGGACCGAAAGAGTTGCAAGTATAATAATGAAATACACTTGCTATCCACGCATGTGCTCGAATATGTGACTATCAGTTAAGAAATTCGGTATCCTTATTTTGTAAATAATTAACACTTTTGCGACCGCTGACGTAGATTCACGTCATTTGAAAATCTGTAACAATGCCAGTGGGCGTTTCTTTCGCAATTTTTATGTTATTCCTTGAGAATATACCTTATATTTATATCTGTACAATCAAATATACTAGGGATACAAATCGTGTAAAGTTTTGGAACTCTACGCTCAACATTTACCTTCAAAACGGCAGCATACCTGCCAATTTTCTAATTTGTATTACATAAGATTGTTAGTACCTGCCTCTTTTTTTTTTTCCCACACCAGTCCTTTCTTTTGCAGCATTTTTCTTCTTATTAAACCGCAATTGCATTTGGAGAAAATTACTCTAAAAATAAATTGGTGTGGAAAAAGAGAGGGTTCTAACAATCTTATGGAATATAAATTAGATGTTTACAGTTATGCGGCAGACACACGTACATAGAGATTTTTATAATTACATGTAGAGATAAGATAAATAAAAATAAACTTTTTTCCAAACATTGTTCTATTCCTGAAATATATTTTTGATTATAAAAATCAATCATAAATCTACAGGCGTGTCGGATGTATATATGAACATGAATATGAATGTACAGTCGGGGAAAAAAAAAACGCAACACTCAACGTAACTTCGTTGCTAATCGATGTAGAAAAATGTAATAGGTATCATTCGACGGGGAATTGTGAGTAGTTTCAGAAAATGAACTGATATTTTGAATTAGGGGTCGTCTACATATTAAAACGCGCACCAACTTTGATTTTTTCAATGGTAACACCATATTTTTATTTTATATTTGAATTCCTGGGATCGCGACAATGCGAAAAAGTATATTGATTGTATATTTTACTTATTTTTTCACAGAGTTATAAGCGTTCAAAGTTTGAAGGTGCTAATGTTAAATTCATATTTCAAACTTTTATTAATATCTTCACAAAAAGTAACTTGATCGAAATAATTTTTTTTTTACAAGATACAGTGAAGAAATCCAAACATAATCCATCATTACTTTTGATTCTGAAAAATATTTTTAATTCTGAAAAATATTAATAAATTCATATTCATAAAAATTATGAATTATGACCTATATTAATTTTTACATAAAATGAATCCTAATGCTGAAAAATATGGGTGTGCAAATTTGCAGCTCATTCCAGTTATTAGGTTTCGAGATATAAATAAATCTTTCTTTTGGAGTGGTTTAGGGGGCCGTCTCTTATAAAGTTTTGCATGAGATAACGAATCAAATCTTTAAAAATAACAAAGAAAATTAAACAAAATATTTTTATTTTTTATTTACGGGTCAAATTATATAACAACAACGTCAAACGCAAAAAAATGAAACAAAAATTATGATTTTTAGACATTAGTGTTAGTATCAAGAGTTCATGTTTTCTAAAGAAGATCAGCCCCGCCTTCATCGTTCTTCAAAACAAAACAATACAGAAAAAAAAAAAAGTAAATGTGACATTGAATATTCGTGTAAAACATCTTATTTTATGTTGACAAAAATACGCACAAGCACAAGTGGTATTTACTTCATCGATTAATTGGTGATAAATTTTGAATATTTTTAACGAACACTAGAAGAAAATAAAAATAACTGAATAGGCGGGGTTTACCGTTTTAAATAGAAAAATAGGTTTAATGTGAAATTGTCAGTTATAAATAACGAATGGAATTGGAATGCAATACAGACTTGTAAACTCGTTTCTTAACTACCGTCATAGTTAAAAAAAGCTTAATCATTTGCTTCATATATTGCTTAATTTTATTTTATTTACTTATTTATTTATTTTATAGAGGGGAAGAATATTATTTTAAGGACACTTTAGTCTTTAAAATTTTATTAATATATTTAACTTTATACATTTTTAAAAACATACTTTAACTTTTATAAATATATTTTAACACTTTTTGCGACCGCAGGATTTTGTCTTTTTGACAGTAAGATCCGCCTACGGGCATTATACTCTCAAAATATAATATTTTAGAACAAATTTTCTGTATTCACGATTATATTACAAACTGATATACATTATAATTATATTCTTTCTAATCAATATATTTCTATCCGTAGTATATTTTATTGCAAAAATATGAACACTGGGTACACACTTAAGAAATATGTAACACACAAATTACGAAAGAAACGCCCACTGACAGAGTTACAGATTTTCAAATGGCGCGAATCTACGTCAGCAGTCGCGAAAGGGTTAATTAAGAAAATATATTTTCATAGAAATTATAAAACGAATCGTACAGTTCCAAAGCGTTCAACTGACCAAAAAATGGTAAGTGCGATTAAAATTGTTTAATATTTACTTCATGAACCCTTACAATAATTTATCCGAAAAAGTTTAGTTTATGCGTTGTTGTATATATATATATATTATTTCATTTCGTCTATTATGGTAACTACGAAAACAAAATTTATGCTTTATTGGTGATGAGTACAGCCATAATAGACACTTTTACTTGAAAAATATTGCACTTTTTTCAAAGAGTACTGTATGGACTAATCGCAAGTATAGTGTATTTAAATAGACCTAAAATTATCTAAAAAAGTACTAAAGTATATACAAATGTAAATTAATTACAAATCTAATTATCTATTGAATACAAGATAATTAAAGAACTGAAAAAAGACGCAAAGTTTTATTAATTCTTATAATTATTTTTTTCCTGAAAGATTTCCGGTGTGAAACTTTAAAATTTTCTCTATTTCTTATAGGATCTTAATTTTATTTTTCTACATTTAGATATAACCCCCTAACTCATTTTTGATTATAACTCTATAAATACTAAAGATAAGGTATATAAACAGTATACTTTTCCGCACTGCCAGACTCTCACAAATTAGAAAATGAAGTCAAAATTGGGTGTTGCTATTGAAAAAATCAAATTTGGCACTCATTTCAATATGTAGATGACCCCTAATTCAAACTTTGGCGACATATTTAGAAAGTGCTTTTAATTTCCTGTTGAATTATGTCTATTAGATGTTCCTGTGTCAATTAATAACGAAATTACAGCGAGTGTTGCGTTTTTTTTTTCCCTGACTGTACTATATATATGTATGTATGAATTGAAATTTACATAAATTTATACTAAGTCATTGAAAGATTATAGTATAGTACACAAATATAAAAAACACTGTACCTACACAATGTAGGTAAAATAAAGAAACCTTTATTGAGAAGTGCATTACAACTTGTAGCCAGACTAGTGAGAAACAATGGAATGAGCACTGCCAACAGATATTCACAAATCTTGTGCAATGTGTGCAATTCTTATTCTGCGATTGCTGATAATATCTTCCACCCACTGCATCATGTCTGATGTGATGTTGGCCTTCTTTGCTTTCGCATCGGTTAAGTCTGAACGGCTCTCTTCCAACTGTTTTTAGTACTTCACAATAACTGGACGTAAATGGTATGTGGTCCATACGCTGTCCAACATTTCACGATGAATCTTCGTACTCGTGAAACTTTTTGCCTACGAAAACTTCCGTAAACCAGGGCGTTTCCAACTAACGGGCCATTTTTTCCCCCTTAAACTACGCAGCAATGCTCGCAATTATTAGAATGTAATTGCTACCTTTTGGAATCCGTGGACTTACTTATCGTCTATGAAAGCTTCGCTCTTGTTTAAAAATGCTGTCATCGGTTGGGGAACAAATATAAATTACTTTTTGAACGCCCTACGTGTTACAAAAAATGAATCACCATCGTGAGATCAATGCACGTGGAAAAAGAAAAAAAATCTGCTTATTTGAATTAATTGTCGTTTTCTAGATTAAAAAAAAAAATATATGAAAGTCTTTTTGGAGGCGGTCTTCTGTAACCATTGGCTTTAAAAACAAACAAGCTTTATATTTGGAAAGTAACAATAAAGCTATACAACATTTATTTAGCAAGATATATATAGTATTATTTAATTACCAAAATGATTTGACTACAAAAGATGAGATAAACTGTTATTTTCAGTAATAGGATACTTCTTTTCACACAACGTTGGTAATAGGTTCCAATAAACTATTATCTTTATTGTATATTACGTTTTGTGTATAGTGCATAGGGTTCATGTTTTTGAATAACAACACGTTTGTTCACTATTCTTTACTTTATCTAATCGCATTTTTTTGTGATTTAAGAGACAGAAAATGCTTTTACGAAATAGTGGCAGTCAAAGATTAAATATTGTACCGAAAGCATTAGCCTCGTATGAGTACACATCTGCGAAAACATAATATCTCAAATAATATCCAATAACATAGATTCTGCTTCTTATAATAAAGATTACTAAAGTATAAATCATATGTAATAATATTATTTTTTTAAATGTTTTTTTAATTTTTTTTTTAACTTTTTAATTTTTCCTAATAAATTAACGGTCATATATGACCACAAACAGATAATTTTAATCCTTTTACTCATATTTAATCATAAAAATCCTATATAGAATATCGGGTAAAGAAGTTAAAAAAGAAGCATAAAAAAAATTGAAAACCGAAATATAAATTCGCAATCTTCTTTCAAATTCAATGTGATAGCTACACAAAAACTGCACAGAAAAGGGTTCCAGAGCCCATTCAAATACGACACACGCTATTACATAACTCCAATCCCAGCTACTATCAGCAGTTTCAAATGTAAATATAGGCATCCCGGTAAGCAAATATAGTAGATGTATTAATTAAAATCAATCGAAACCATAAGCATCCTTCATTCTTCCTCTGTCCATATATATAGAGAAAACAAGCGAATCTTTATGAACTCTTACCTTCAAAAAGATTACACTGTGCAATAAAAATAATCAACATCAAATAATCATTTCTAAGTTAATATTATACGGTTAAATTAATATCTCAGTGATATTATTTATCCCCGATTTAAAGTTCACCTGCCTATTAAAATTTAGGCTGATATTTCATCTGTTAAGAATAATACATTCAAGAAAATATTAATATGCACATTTCCTTTATGGCCAAAGGAAGTATTATTTCAACGTATTATTTAAGACGAATATAAAGATGGAGGTATCCTGTAACTTGAAGAATGGAAATAAAGAGAGATTATTAATAAAATCACTGAATTGATCATTTCATTAGTTTTATCGAGTAAAAGAATATCTTTTACTCTGCACAAATAATCTAGTTATCTATCAGTATTCTTTTGGTATAATGCCGGAGGTTAAGTTCTCGCCAACGTTTGATGCAGAGATTAAGTTGACAGTATTATTTATATTATAAGATCCTTCAGGAATTTACCAGCAAACACACAATTGCCCAGTTGGTACACAAAAGATGTCTTCAATCATATAGCAGAAGTGATGCCCGAGAAACGGAACGTTTTTGGCTCGAAAGTTTCCGAAATAAGGAAAAGGGTACTTTTGATGATACGAGAATTATTTGCCGATTTGGTGCCAGAAATCTGGCACAAGAACGATATTTTATATGTTACACATATTCAACACAAATTCTGACACTCTGGCGTAAGAGCCCTGAGACAAAGGTACATCTTTATAGATACCTTATGGTTATCATTTCGCATAATATTTCCGACGCATATATGATAAGATCTACCAACATTTATACGTACGTCGAAAATTATTGTCCCTAGTTCTAAATTTCAGGATTCATTCATTATAAAGGATGGAAATGCGTAAAATCAGTTTTGTAATAATGTAACGTTATAAATAAATGCCAAAGGATGGGGTTTACGTTTCAAAATAGGAAAATACCCCAGTGATAATATGTTAAATATCAAACCATAAGCATACTGGCCAACCATCTCATTATGAACCGTACAATTTTTAGTACCCGCCTTTTTTTCTCACCAATAATTTTTTAGAATAATTTTAGTCTTATTTAATCGTAAAAACATTTGGAGAGAATAACTCTAAAAATATAGTGGTGTGTGAAAAGGGGCGTTTATTCAGGGGGCGTTAAGAATTGTACGGTTATTAATGCATAAGCCAAGTATGCATAAGCCAATACAGATCAAGATGCTTTAAAAATAAATCTTCATAATAAATGTAACAAATATTTTTCTTCAAAATATCCATAGCGTTTATTCATAAATTCAATGCATATCGTTACAAGTGATCTCATTTAGATTATAATAAACAGCTATAACAATAATTTCAATCTGTGATAAGCATAAGGCATAGACTAATAATAAAATCATGAATTTCATTAAAGGACAAAAAAAAATATGCATTTTGGTTAATCCATAGTCTAATGATATACAGAAACATAAAACTGTAATGAAAATGGATGATTAACAGATGAAAACATAATAGAGTTCGAGCTGTACTCAAATCACATCCTTAAAAGGAATTTGACCCAAACTATAATCGTAAAGAAATATCCAAACAAGCATTAATCGATAAAGCATACATAAACGTGGTTTTTGACGCGTCAGCTCGTTTTCGAGTTATAAATTCTGAAAGTTCGCATAATCGGTGCAATCTCGTCTAACTGAAATAAGGAATGAAATCCAAAACAAGCAATAATCGGAAGAGCATGGAAAATCGTGTTGTTTGATGTATAAATCAGTTGCCCATATAACTTTTAGATATATTCTATCGACACATAATCTAAATATTCGCTAATGCATAGCTGCCAATTTTTTTAATTTATTCCGTAATGATGTTAGCCCCGCCCTTTTTCCACACCGTAATCTTTGTAGAAAAATTTTATTCAATATATAATTACAATTAAATATGTAGACAATAACTTTAAAATAATACGGTGTTAAAAAGGGGCGGGACTAACATCATTCCGGAATAAATTATAAACTTGGTAGCTATGCTAATGTAGAACCTATAAATTGATAAAAGTGATTTTTCTGACAGGTTCTACCGGGACTCCTCCCACTTCTTTCCCGTCACTACATTTTCCCCTACCTTAACTATATATTTATCGAAAAAGCGCACACGAGAGCAAATAGAGTACTCGTCGAAAACCACGTTAGATTATGCCCTCTCGAATGAACAGAATTTAATTGATTTGTATTATTACACTATTCAGAGGGTTTCCTGGTTAGAATAAATGCATTAAAGCTTTATTGAAACTTTTACACAAGGCATTGCGATAATCTGTTTACTCAAGATTGCAAGAGTTTCTGAAACACTCACACAAGTACTTTATACCAATAACTTATGTCACATTTATACAGTAATTTACTCCGATTGAATATGATAGAAATTATTGAAAAAAAAGTACTGATGTCAGTGTTCCGTCTTGAGACGGAAACTCTTTCACCACTGGTTTATATGCAGTCTTAATTCTATTACACACTGTAAATACAAGTGTCTGAAATTCAGACACAATTGTGTCTGAAACGGGTGTTTAATTTTAAGATGCTATAATTTTAAGATGCTAAAAAGTGTCTTAAAAGGCACATCGTTTCACACTCGAAACCTCTGAAATTCCGCCATCTTCGATCCTGTCTGAAGTGAATATTTTTCATAAATAAAAAGATGCGTTTTATACTGTTTTTACCTGTGAGAAATAGATTTTAGAATCTCCTAGAACATAGAATATATATATTAATAATTTTTACAATAATAGTCCACGTTGCCCCCGGCGGGAATCGAACTGACAATCAATGGATTCAAAGTCGAGCGTCTTCCCGATCAAGCCATCGGTGCTCATCCTGTGCTCTCCTTGTATAACGAAATATATTCTAGTATCCGTAAAACAAATTGAAATTTTGTGTCTTTGCAATAAAACCGTTCATAAGAAGTAAAGCTTAATACATGTCATCTTAAATTTCATGTGTAGAGGTTAGAGTTTTTTTTTTTTTTTTTTTTTATAAAATGCGTAATAAATATGAAAAAATAGTAGCCTATGGATTTTAAACGATTTTTTTTTTTTTTTTAAACTGGTATTTGCAAGAAAACAAACTATATACATGAAACAAAACAAAAAAAAAAAATGCTCTTTTTCATTTTGAAGTGTAGGGAAACAAAATAATTTTTAAAACGCGAAAAAGAAAAAAAAAATCAATTATGCACAAATTGCTTAAGATTGTTTTGCTACGAAATCGCTTTCTTAGCTACTAGTTACATGCTTCGTTTATCTTAATATTTTTTAGATTTATTACATGTGAGAATTTTAAATAAAAATTAACTTTGTTTTTTAATTTTTAACGGTATAAGATCCGTGTCTAAGTATTTTAAATAAGTTAACTACTTATATTACATAAAATATTGTCAAATTTATGTGTTTAAAAAAATGTTAAAACAGGCTCTGCATGCTGCTTAAAGTAGATTCCATATGGAAAATTTGTTAAGTAATACAAATGTCTGAATTTCTAAGTGTCTGAAATTTGTAATGTCTGAATTTTTAAGTGCCTAAATTATAAAATGTCTGAAATTTTATGTGTCTGAAAATGTTATATGTCTTAATTTCAGACATATCAACCTTATTCAGACACTTATCTGAGCTCATTTATAAAAAAGACACTAACCTGTCTTAATTTAAGACAGCACATGCGTCTGAAATTTTGCATGCGTAAGTGCTTCAGACATTTATGTGTCTGAATTGACATTTCAGACACACTTCTGTCTGAATTTAAGACGCTTCTATTTACAGTGCATCATTCTTATAAAATATAATATTAATTTTGAGCTGTGATATGAATGAGAAATATCAGTAAAATCACAAAATTAACTTGATGTTCATAGTTCAGAAAAGTTCCTGAATCCACCAGAAAAAAAAATCATCAATGTAACTAATGAATTTAACTATATTCTATTTTAGAATATTAAAAAATAAATCATTGAAAATCCAATCAGACTTGTCAATCTTCGTTTTTTTTTAAATACCGATATTTTTTTACAAAAATATCCTCCTAATTTATGAAAATTCAGTGATAACAGAAGGTAGAGATAAGTTTCCGGAAATAATGGCATAAAAATATCTGCGGCTGCTCTGATTGACAGCATCTGTTTTACAAGCGATATTTTAAATATGATCTCAGATCATTAAAAATTACTATACTGATACTTTATAGTGAATAGTTTATAATAATATAATCTCTAATCTGAAGAATCCATAATAATATAATCTTATAAGAATAATCAATATTTTTTGAAAGCGAATTCATAATTAGCACATTATAAGAAAACACAGTTACAGAAGCTATCAATGTGTACCCTCGCGATGTATTTAGCCACACATGTCAAATCTTCCGTTTTCCCGGAAAATGTATTAAAATAAAATTTAATAGCACTCCTTAATTATTATCAACTATTAACTGTATCGAAAAATATCTATAGTAAAAGAGGAGGTTCTTCTTTAAAGGAAAACACATAATTAGTTTACAACCATGATTTAACATTTTCCTTTTCAGAACATTCACGGAAATCATCAAAACTCCAGATCATCTCTTTATGTGCTACCTCCTTTGATAATTTACAATTCCAAAAAAAAATAATTGTAAAATGTGATATCTGTACAAAGTATTTGTAAGACTATCAAAATGTCTTATAAGTAGCACAGGAGTTAAGTTTAAATAGACATGAGTCAAAATAAATCACATAAGATAAGGGCATTAAACATCCTTTCATTTTAAAACTTTTCTTACAAATTTGAAACGTCCCTTTGGAATGTTACATCATTAAAAAAATCTCAGATTTGAATAAAATGTACTAAAAATAACATTAAACTGTGAAACTTCAAAATATGATGTTCGAAACTCTAAAGAAAATTTATAATTAGAAGACCATAGGTTAATGCTGCTCCAATTGCCGTAAGAATAAATCCTCGCCGTACGAAAAATAAATCGCAAGCTGACATAGAAACAATTTCGTTTTGTTCTACTCTTTTTAAGCCTTCAATCAATGATTGAGGAAAGAAATGCTGCTTTATACATGTAAGTTCATTAAGTTTATTTTGGACAGTCATCTTTATATTAAATAATTTGCCGTCTATCATTGAAATACCTATTGTATAAGACATCAAAATAAAAAGGGCTGTTGTAAATTGGGTACAAAACTCTATGAAATTCTGATAATTTTGAATTAAACGTTCCTGATATTTTATTCCTACAAGAATTGAGCCAAAAGCACAACTTGATGAGTAAAGTGTTAAAAAAAATGTTGTGTTGCTTAAAACTTGATAGAGTTTGAAAATAGTCTTTTTAGTAGTAAAAAAAATATCAAGGGTAACCATGATTTCTTGTTTATTTAAATTATGCAAATGAAACTGCAGATTTTTATTATAACTCTGTAATACCTCGGCAAATTTGTAAAATATAACGCATAAAAGAGAAGTTAAAAGTACCGGAAATAAATAAAATGTGTAATTTTCTATATTTACGAAAATCAAGATCATTACTTTTCCGATTCCTACCGGCATTTGCATCTGAAATACCCAGAAATTTACGATTAAATTGTTGTTTGTATCAGAAATGCAAAGAATGACTTGAAAAATGAGAAAAATAATAATCACTACTTCAAAAAAGAATATTTTAACAAAGTTTAAAGATTTTTGGGTTACGTTGTACTTCTTTCGATAACTGAATAACTTTAGTAATATTTTAAGGATTTTTTTCTTCCTGATGACTAAGGAACGCCAAAATAGTAGTGAAAGTGTAAATTGCAAAATGCCAGCTGCGCCTGCTATATACTCTTCTTGAATAATCAAATATGTAGATGCCAAAATGTAGTGACATATTGAAAGGGAGTATAAAATGATTATTAGTATTGAAAAGCATCTAATTCGTAAAATAGATGGCCCTTTTATGCCACAAACTCCAATTATGAGGGAAAAATTTAGTAACTCCGTATCTTTTAATACCATTTTTTATCTCGGATAATTCGATTTTTTTTCTTGTTTCAAAATTCATTAATTCATGGGCTTACTATTTAGAGAATTTTCCCTTCTCTACTTCTTCTTGTGTTTTATTTCTTTCTTCGAAAATTTTCTCTTTTCGAAAATTTATTCACAGGAATTTAGAAATGCATTTGATATTGAACGTAAATAGCTGCTTCTTTTAGTAAATTATAATAATAATAATAATAATAATAATAATAATAAATCCCTATCATAGAATCTCAATTCTGAACGAATCTTGTTTCGTTTAGCATAGTATTTTATACGATATTCCTTTAGATAATTCCTTTTATTTTATTAATTGATTTATTTTGTGACAAGCAACTTTTTTGCATTAATTTTCATTAGTAAAACACATTAAAATTTCCCCTTTTATTATAATGCTTTTATTCACATGTAGTAAGCAATATGACAAGCAATTTTTTTTTGCATTAATTTTCATAAGTAAAACACATTAAACTTTTTCCTTTTATTATAATGCTTTTATTCACAAGTACTAAGCAATTTTGTCCTATAGCTGTAGCAAAGCAGCCAACTATTTCAATAACCATTTATCAAGCAATCTTTTCGATTAAAGAGTTTTGTTAATATATGAAATATTTCGTCTTTGAGTGCAGTTTTACTTGCTAGCATTTTCAATTTTTAAAACAAATTTATCACCATTTTTTTTAAAAAGAGAAATCGATCATTTTTCAACAAATAAATAAACTGAAATTTACCTTAGAAAATTTTTGGTATGAAATCTTGCATCAAAATCGAGAGACTTGACAACAATGAATTATGGTACTTTTATCCACAAGGGATTTGATAATGTATAAGTTATTATATCTTATTTTTATCAGCTGTTATGACATTTCAATTCACAATTATCTTATGATAGAAGGATGAAATTGAATGATTTAATTCAATATTTATATTCTTTTTTCAAACAGATGAATCAATTTGATGTTTATAAAGGACAATCAAACACCTCTTTTGTATCCTTAAAAGTAGTTTAATTTCTCAAGCTCAATAACATTTGTTAGAAAAAAAAATGTTCGTTGCTTGGTAGCATTCAGCATATATACCAAAACATATGTTTTCAAACAATAAATTTTCCTAATTTCTTATGATATTGCAGTTCGCTACTCAAGATATTTATTAATGTAACAAAATACTGCCTCTTTTTAAAAAATGGATCTTTATTGATTCGTGAGTAATTTTGTCTCTATCCTCCTTTATGTCTTTTGTTATTTTAATTGGTATTGGATAAAGGCACAAAAATATGGTATTTGTATATATTAATTGAAATTTCCAATAAAAATACTATGTAGAAAGTACTTTTAACGTCAATTATAATAATAATATAAATAATCATTTTTATTATGCACATTATACACCAGCATAAAAAATCATCCCCCCCCCCCCCCTACATTTTTCGATATTCTTAATTTTGTCTTTATCCTATGTTATGTCTTTTATTATTTTAATTGGTTTCGGATAAAATCGCAAATGTATGGTATTTGTATACGTTACTTTAAATTTCCAATAAAGGTACTATGTAGAAAGTATTTTTAACCCCAATCATATTAATAATATTAATAATCATAATTATTATCCACAATACATAGCTGCCAATATTTTAACCCTTTGCGGCGCAAGACAATTTGAAACATTTAAATTATACTGCCACCGGAATTCATGAACTAAATTATACTAAAACAAATTTTAAATTTTGAGGTTTAAAAAAAACGGCCTTTTCTGATATGTTATAAACGTGAATTTTTGCTAAAATATTTCTGGGATGAATTTTTGCAGCTGGATCTTAAATTTTGCGTCCTCGTGGCGAGGACGCCGCGCGTTAAGGTGTTAATTCATTCCGGAGCACTTTTAGCTCCGCCTTTATTCAATACCACCTTTTTTTAAAGAGTAAAATTTTCTTATTTTATCGTAGTTATTTGTCGGATAAAAATATTCTAAAAGTAAAGTGGTGTGATATAAAGGCGAAGCTAAAAATTCTCCGAAATAAATTAAAATAATGACAGCTATGTATACACCATCATAAAAAAGCACTTTAACACTTTCCCGACACCATGCTTTTGTCTTTTTGACAGTAAGGTTCACCTGTGGGCGTCAATCTCCCAAGTTAGAATATTTCAGAATAATATTTTCTGTATCCACATTTATATTACAAATGAATATATTCTTTGACCACATTTCTTGCGACCATGGAAGCCTCTACGCAAGTGCGGATTGAACGAGTCCAGAGTTAAAATAGGGGTAACTGAGAGAAAACAAGCGATAAGGGAACACCGAATAACTGGATGTTTGCCAAATAACTATCTCACGGCCAATTTTGCATCCCTCGAAACTTTTGGACTCGGCCTCACTGCTAGTCGTAGGAAACGTGGTCGCACTATACATTATAATTATATTCTTTCTAATCAAAGTATTTGTATGCATAGTATATTTCATTGTAAAAATGTGTAATTGGGCATATACTTAAGAAATATATAACATACAAAATTCGAAATAACGCCCACTAGCGGAGTTACAGATTATTAAATGACTTTAATCTACGTCAACAGTCGCGAAAATTTTAAGGAAGATATATGCTTTTCCCCCCTACATTTTTCGATATTCTTATTTTGTGCAGTTGTTGTAATGTTCAACTTTTTTCGTCGATGTATATTTTTGTTCTCGATAACGATTACTTTATCCATTGTTTTTTTTTTAAGAGATTTTAAATTAAAGCATAAAAATATAGTATTTAGGAGAAAGTGGCCTAAAATGATCCCCTTAAGCAAAAAAATTGCATAAAATAACATAACTGCCTAAATAAAACTTAGGCATTTTTGCTAGTATATTTTACACTGCATTTTGCATTATAAATATGGTTCAGTAATATTTGCAACCCAACTTGAGTAATAATAAGATAAAAAAAAAAAAAAAAAAAATAAAAAAAAATAGATTTTTAAAAAAGTGTCCAAAGAATTGTTTTACTCTCTCCAAAGGGCCAAATGACTCTTTATTTAAAAATAAGTGTAAATTGTTTTATTATTGGCAAAATAAAGGGTATAAAAGCAATTATGGCAATACATAATTAAATAAAATATGCAAACTAAATCATATTTCTGTGCATGAAAGACTGTATATCTAAATAAATAGGAAAGTTAGTGCTTACCTTATGAGAGACGTTATAACAACTTTTTCAAATAATTCTATTTAGACGTAGCACTGCAATCGCTTGATTACCGCCATTGCTACTTCTTGACTTGATACAAGTAATTTATACGTTACTCTGTATGCGTTACTCTTATGCGCTATCTGTCTAAAAAAAAAAAAAAAAAAAAAAAAAAAAAAACACGTGTAGATCGCTTTTCCGCCTGGATCATTTTACGCCACCCCTTCCCTTACCTCGAGAAAGTCAAATTTTCAATAAATGTATACATGTAGATTTTTTTCAGGAGAAGAAAAGAGATTTTCAACCCTTTCAGGGGCAAGCAAATTTTCCTCATTTAAAATCAAGAGCCACCAGAAATCACCAACAATTTTAAAAGATAAGAAATAAATGAAGTTATTCGTACTAAGTTATAAAAGAAAAATTTTATGAAAGATTTCCGGGGACAGTTTTTGCAATTTTAAATTAAAATTTGTGGTTGCACTATGCAACCGTCGCCCCTGAAAGGGTTAAATATATATTATAAAAAGTACTATTAGAGCATACGGCCTTAATTATTCGGTATGTCCATCCTAAAGCCTCTACTTGTTTTGGCATCCTTTCAATGAATATTTTTACAAAAATATTGAGTTTATCGTCATGGTGTCTCTGCAATGTTAATTTTTCTACTAAATAATTATTTTGCACGCTTTGATTTTATTTTTACTTTCAAAACTTACGTATGTGAGACAGTATAGGGATTAAGAGAAAACTTCAACTTTGAGATTTTGGTATATTCATACGATTTATGTACACTGAGTTAATTTTTGCTACTTTTACAGTGTTATATGCATGTGTAGGGTTGTGTGTATGGCTGTGAGTGAATATGATAGCGTCTAAATGCTTTGTTTGAATGAACTGAAATTTAGTGCTTATGTTATAGGTCCCGTACCACGAAATGTATAGATTTTGATGAATCTAGATGTTATAGTTTTTATACGGGAAGACAAAGAATAAATCTTTGTCCTGTCGACTGAAATTCTTTAAAGTGAGGTTGTATCAAAATGCCTTGTTCGATTGAACTTAAAATTCACAAAAATGTTATACACCCCGCGACAAAAAGATAGGTACAAAGTGTTTTTTATTTGATTTTTCACAAAATAACATTATCTAAATTGTGCTTATCATTTATTATTATCACATAATAACACTATTCATGGACTAATTTTTGTTTTAAGAGTAATTTAGAAAAAAATTAAGACGAAAATTTCTCTAATTTAAGACTACAACACACCGGGACAAAAAGATAGGAGCAAAGAGCTTTTTTTTAAATTTTTGAATATTATTATTTTGAATATGAATATTTTGAGTATGATTCAAATATTTAATATGTGTTTGATATGATAATATTTTGCTATGATAATAAATGATCAGCACAATTCAGATAATGTTATTTTATGAAAAAATTAAAAAATCCTTTGTTCCTATCTTTTTGTCGCGGAGTGTAGTCTTAAATTAGAAACATTTTAGTCTTAAAACTTTTCTAAATTAGTCTTAAAACAAAACTTAGTCCGGGAATTGTATTATTTTATGATAATAATAAATGATAAGCACAATTTAGATAATGTTATTTTATGAAAAATCAAAGAAAAAACCCTTTGTCCTATCTTTTTGTCGAGGGGGTGTAGGTCATCATGACACAAACTAAATGGATTTTGGTGAATCTAACAGTTATATTTTTTTACATGGGCACAAAGAATAATTCTTTATCATTGTGACCGATGTGTTCAAATTACTTGAAGGGCAATTGCGTTAAATTAAAGACTACTTTGGGAATAATATTCAAACACCTTATCGTACTTGTATTTGTTTATTTAGCGACTTCTCCTATTTAATTTATTGAAACAACCGTGAATTACTTGATGTTAAAAAAATCGAGTCGGAGTCACTCCAGATTTTTTTAGTTTAGGTACAAGATAACAACCATTAGTAATGTCTAAAAAAATATTTATATAATCATAATGTGACTTTTTGTAAAAGTATAATTTCAAAAAATTCCCGCAATGCACAGTTTTAAAAACTTCAAAATAATTTGTCTGACACTGTACACTGAAGTTTTCTCAGAAACATTGATTTAAAATATTAAATTTGGCATTAAAATTTATATAAAAAAAACTGTTTACTCGGTTATACGAAAATTTTAAAGTTTATTTAAGAAAATTTATAGCTAGCTTTTACGTTATTGTATATATATATATATATATATATATAAGAATGTTTTAGTAAGCAAGACTAAATTCTTTATGTAAAAAAAGAGCAGAAGTATGTAGAGGGTATTAAAAAAAAAAAAAAAAGCTAAAATGAACATTTTATATTTTGCTGTTGATTGCAAGTAATGACATTAAGTTTCAACATCAGATTTAGGACATTTCGGAATTGCATACCAGTAGGCGTTAAAAATAATCACAAAATATTCTTTTTACCTTGTTATTGAACTGAATTACAGAAATGTGTGCAATATAAACATTACTTAATCTCCTTATTCAATGTATCAACATTCGTATACTTTTTATTGGTTATGTCATAGTTACACTGTACGCTAAAACACTAAGCGTGCTTGGCGCCTTTTTGCCAGTACTATAATGAATAACACTGGCTATCCACGCATGTGCTCGAATATTTGACTATCAATTAAGAAATTTGTTAACCTTATTTTGTAAATAGTTAACACTTTTGCGACCGCTGACGTAGATTCACGTCATTTGAACATCTGTAACTACGCTAGGGGGCGTTTCTTTCGCAATTTGTATGTTATTTATTTCTTAAGAATATACCCAATGTCTGTACAATCAAATACACTAGGGATACAAATACTTTGATTAGAAGAATATAATTATAATGTATATCCATTTGTAATATAAATGTGAATACAGAAAATTTTATTCTGAAATGTTGTAACTTGGGGGAATAACGCCCATAGGCGGACCCTTACAGTCAAATAGACAAAAACATGCGGTTGCGAAAGTGTTAAGGACAATGTTGCCAAATTTAGGGATTTCTTTTTCGATAAACAGCAATAATCTTGAAGAGTGATATTTGATATGTATAATTGTCGATTAAATCTTCGAAGTAAGTTGTCAACTGTTATAATTAAAATTTAGTGGTAGATATTCAATAAAAATGTCCCTAAAATTGACAACACTGGTTAAAGGACAAACTTGAAACAATAGGGTGGTCGTAAGAAATCGATCTCCGAATGTTTTCAACAACAATGCTTCAAAAGTTGCCAATTCACATAAAAATGACATTACCATCTTTTTCCCATTGCACTGAAGACGGTACGCTTAAGGCTACCGAAAGAGCTGGATGCATCGCAAATATTTTTCTTTTGGCGTTTATGACGTAGTAGTTTATTCGGGTTTTAATATTCCAACGCCAAGTCTCCTGTTATTATTCAATGCATATTGCTACAAGTCAACTCATTTAGATTATAAAAAATTGCAATAACAATAATTTCAAGCTGTGGTAAGCATAAGACATAGACTAATAATAAAATCATGAATTTCATTAAAGGACCAAAAAAATATGCATTTTGGTTAATCCATAGACTAATGATATACAGAAACGTAAAACTGTAATGAAAATTGATGATTAACAGATGAAAACATAATACAGTCTGAGCTCTACTCAAAACACATCCTTAAAAGAAAATCGACACAAACTATAATCATCAAAAAAATATCTAAACAAGTATTAATCGATAAAGCATATATAAATGCGGTTTTTGACGCGTAAAACAATTACCTCATCAGCTCGTTTTCGACTTATAAATTCTAGACCTGCTAACTATGCTAGTTTATCCGTAATGGTATTAGGCTCCGCCTTTTTTTCACACCAGAATAGCTGTAGAGTTATAGTCAACAATATGTTTTCATGAATAAATAGGAAGACTATTCCTCTACAACTATTCTGGTGTGAAAAAAAGGCGGGGCTTAATACCATTACGGATAAACTAGCATAGTTAGCAGGTCTAAAAGTCTGAAAGTTCGCATAATCGGTGCAATCTCGTCTAACTGCAATAAGGAATGAAAACCAAAACAAGCAATAATGGGAAAAGCATGGACAAACGTGTGATTTGATGCATAAATCAGTTGCCCATTTAACTTTTAGATATATTCTATCAATTCTGTAATGACTAAAAATTCGCTAATGTAGAATCTATACATTGATAAAAGTCATTGTTCTGACAGGTTTTATCGGGACTCCTCCCACTTCTTTCCCGTCACTACATTTTGACCCTAACTTAACTATAGATTTATCGAAAAAGCGCATGCGAGGGCAAATAGATTACGCTTCGAAAACCACGTTAGATTATGGCCACTCGAATGAAAATGATTTAATTGATTTATATTATTACACTATTCAGAGGATTTCCTGGTTAGAATAAATGCATTAAAGCTTTATTGAAACTTTCACACAAGGCATTGAGATAATCTGTTTACTCAAGTTTGCAAGAGTTTCTGAAACTTTCACACAAGTACTTTTTATCAATAATTTCTGTCACATTTGTACAGTAATTTTCTGCGATTGATTATGATAGAAATTATTGAAAAAAGTACTGATGTCAGTGTTCCGTCTTGAGACGGAAACTCTTTCACCACTGGTTTATATGCAGTCTTAATTCTATTACATCATTCTTGTAAAATATAATAATAATTTTAAGCTGTGATATGAATGAGAAACATCCGTAAAACCACAAAATTAACTGGATGTTCATAGTTCCAAAAAGTTCCTGAATCCACCAGAAAAAAAATCATCAAGGTAATCAATCAATTTAACATACTTGCCAACATCCTAATTAATATTCCGTAGTGTTGTTAGTCACGCCCATTTCAACACACCAGTAAATTTTTAGAGCAATATTCTACAAATGCAAATACGATTAAATAAGAAGAAAAATACTTTAAAAAGATACTGGTGGGAAAAAGGAGGCGGGGTTAACAATACTACGGAATATTATTTAGTATATTGGCAAGTATGAATTTATGTATATTCTATTTTAGAATATTAAAAAATCAATCATTGAAAATTCAATCAGACTTGTTAATCTTCGGATTTTTTAATACCAAAAATTTTTTACAGAAATATCCTCCTAATTTATGAAAATTCAGTGATAACAGAAGGTAGAGATAAGTTTCCGAAAATAATGGCATGAAAAAATCTGTTGCAGCTCTGATTGACAGCATCTGTCTTACAAGGGATGTTTTAAAGATAATCCCAGACCATTAAAAATTACCATATTGATACTATATAAGGAATAGTTTATAATAATATAATCTCTAATCTGAAGAATCCATAATAATATAATCTTAAAAGAATAACCAATAATTTTTGAAAGCGAATTCCTAATTAGTACATGATAAGAAAACACAGTTACAGAAGCTATCAATATGTACCCTCGCGAGGTATTTAGCCACACATGTCAAATCTTCCGATTTTCCAGGAAAAATAAATTAGATTTATAGTATTAAAATAAAATTTAATAGCTCACCTAATTATTATCAACTATTAAATGTAATGAAAACTACAATTAGTAAAAGAGGACGTTCTTCTTTAAAAGGAAACACCAAATTAGTTTACAACCATGATTTAACTTTTTCCTTTTCAGAAAATTCACGGAAATCATCAAAACTCCAGATCATCTCTTTATGTGCTACCTCCTTGGATAATTTCGTATTCTAATAAATTCCAATAAAAATAATTTTAAAATGTGATACCTGTACAAAGTATTTGTAAGACTATCAAAATATCTTATAAGTACCACATGAATTATGTTTAAATAGACATCAGTCAAAATAAATCACATAAGATGACGGCATTAAACATCCTTACTTTTTAAATCTTTTCTCATAAATTCCAAACGTCCCTTTGGAATGTTACATCATTAAGAAAATCTCAGATTTGAATAAAATGTACTAAAAATAACATTAAACTGTGAAACTTCAAAATATGATGTTCGAAACTCTAAAGCAAATTTATAATTAGAAGATCATAGGTTAATGCTGCACCAATTGCCGTAAGAATAAACCCCCGCCGTACGAAAAATAAACCGCAAGCAGACATAGAAACAACTTATTTTTGTTCTACTCTTTTTAAGCTTTCAATTAAAGACGGAGGAAAGAAATGCTGCTTCATACATATAAGTTCATTAAGTTTATTTTGAGCAGTCATTTTTATATCAAATAATTTGCTGTCTACCATTGAAATATGTATTGCATATGACATCAAATTAAAAAGAGCTGTTGTAAATTCGACAAAAAAATCTATGAAATTAATAAAATCTTGAAATAAAATTTTTGGATTTTTTATTCCCAGAAGAAATGAATTAAAAATACAATTTGATGAGTATATTGTTAAAAAAAATGTTGTGTAGCTTAAAGCTTTATATAGTTTGAAAATAGTTTTATGAATTTTAAAAAAATTATCAAGGGTAATCATGATTTCTTGTTTATTTGAATTACGCAATTGAAACTGCAGATATGTATTATAAGTCTGTAAAACGTCGGTAAATTTGTAAAATATAATACATAGAATAGAAGTTAAAAGTACCGGAAATAAAAGATACATGTACTTATCTATATTTATCAAAATCAAGATCATTGTTCTACCAATTCCTTTCGGCATTTCTATGTTCAGTACCCAGAAATTTACGATATAATTGTTGTCTGTATCGGAAACGTAGAGAACGATCTGAGAAATAAGAAAGATAATAACCAGTACTGCAAAAAGCAAAATTTTAACAAATTTTAAAGATTTTTGCGTTACGTTGTATTTCTTTCGATAACTGAATAACTTTAGAAGTATTTTTAAGATTTTTTTCTTTTTAATTATTAAGGAACGCCAAAATAGTAATGAAAATGTAGAATGCATAATGTAGGATGCGCCTTCGATATACTCGCCTTGAATAATCAAACATATAGTCGCCAAAATAAAATGAAATATTCCAAGGCAAAATAAAAGAATTATAAACATCGAAAAGTATCTAATATGTAAAACAGTTGGCTCTTTTAAGCCATAAATTCCAATTATGAGGGAAAAATTTAGCAACTCCTCATCTTTTAACACCATTTTAAAATATCAGCTACTTCAATTTTATTTCCGATTTTCTAATTTCCTGAATCTAAATTCATGTGTTCACTACTTGAAAAAAGGTTTCCTATTATATATACTTCTTCTCGTCTTTTTACTTCTTTCTTCTTAATTTGTTTTCGAAAATCAATTCATAGGCATTTTGAAATGCATTCATAAACATCTAATTATTTTAGGAAATTAAAATATCATCCATATCATGGAATCTAAAATCAAAACGAAACATTTTCCATTAAACAAAGTATTTCATATGATATTTGTTTGGATAATTCCTTTTCTTTTATTAATTGACTTTCTTTCTTTTTTTAATAATTTAAAAATCGTTATTTTAACACATCAATAAACTTTGCTGTGAAATAATAAAGAGCATTTCTTTAAGTGTTCCTTAAAAAAAAAGCAATTTTTATAATAGTTAATTAGTATGACAGTCAATTTTTTTGCATTAATTTTCATAAGTAAAACACATTAAAAATTTTGTTTTTATCATATTGCTTTTATTCATAAGTATTTTTGTTATATAGCTGTAACAAAGCAGTGAACTATTTCAATAACCATTTATCAACCAATCTCTTTGGTTAAAGTGTGTTGATAATATGTAAAGTTTTTCTCTTTAAGCACTAGTTTTACTGGCCATCATTTTCCATTTTTAAATCAAGTTTATCACCACTATTTTTTTTTCAAGAGAAATCAACCGATTTTTCTACACGTAAATAAAATAAAATCTACTTTAAAAAATATTTGGTATGAAATCTCGCTTCAAAATCGAGAGACTTGGCAACAATGAATTATGGTATTTTGATCGACAAGGGATTTGATAATGTATAAGTTATTTTGTCTTAGTTTTATCAGTTGTTATAATATTTCAATCCACAATTATCTTCTGATAGAAGGAGGAAATAAAATGATTTAATTCAAGATTTATATTCTCTTCTCCATCAAATGATACAACTTGACGTTTTGTATATGAGATTCATGTACATTTAAAAACTCAGCAACAAATGATGACTTAGGAAGTTAAATAACTTATGTAAGGAAAAAAAAAACTATTTGTTCGTTGCTTGGAAACATACAGCATATTTACGAAAACAATTTTTTTTAAACAACAAAATTATATTCTTTTTAAAGTTATATTCTTTCAATTTTATTTATTGATGACCATCGATTTTTCTAATTTCTTGTGATATTACAGCTGGTTACTGAAAATAACTATACTTTAGAACAAAAAGTTATCTTTTGTTAACAATTTGGATATTTATTGATTTGTGGGTAAGTAATTTTCTTTCTAGCCTGCATTATAAATTTTATTATTTTACTTGGTATTGGATAAAATTATGATATTATAGTATTCGTATACATTAATTTCGATTTCCAGTAAAGAACCATTGTTATGTTTTTGAACATGAGATATTAAAAATGTATTATTGTAGGTAGAGTGAAAGCTTTTAAAAAAAGCTATTTAAAAAATGATATGGAATATAGGACAGGTAATTTTAAAATATCAAACTATTTTAAAACACAAAATGACAAGTGTGTGTATTTGTGCTAAATTATAGGGTGAAAAAATTCCCTTTGAATTCGAAAATCATTACGTGTATTCATAAAATAGACAAATATTTGTTGCATAATTTAGAGTTAAAATAATAATAATAATAATAATAAAATAAGTAAACAATCCCTGTTTGCTTTTAAATAATATTATTTCAAACAGAATTAAAAGTTATATTTTCTTCAAAAATAATATAAACTAAAATAATTTTATAGGAATTGGTTTTTTCCCTTGAATATTCTGAATATTATATTTTACAGGATTTTTTTTCTCTGTCGTATTATGCTATTTAATTACATGTAAAAATATTTGCATATATCTTATTTTTTCAAATTTTATCCTTTGGAATAAAGAAAGTTGTTTATGAAAGTATGGATAAACTAGTTGTCATAGGTGGACTCCGCGCAGTTCCCCATCACGTATTGGTTTCCGCACATTTTAATTATTGTTAAAAACTATTAAAGTAAAATTGGCATATCGCACCCCGGCAAGAAAAATGATGTAACTCAAAAATGCAGTATTTGAGAAGAATCAACTTTAAGATGGTATAAAGAATGAACTTGGCTATAATAAAACTAACATGAATCCCTCTCAGGTGGATGAATTTTGAGATTTATAGATACGACATTTTTCGCGCTCATTGGGGGCATTTTATACGCGTTTTTCAATAACATAAACCCAAATTTCCCAATTTCTGCCATTTTTTGTAACTGGCCGATAAAGGTTTAGCTACAAATGCGAATTTTTCTGAAGATGAGGATACGTCCAATCTTTTAAGCACCCCGAAAAGCCTTTAACCCCAAACTTTGATCAAAATTCCTATAACCATTTCTAAGTAAACCCAATTTATGCCATATGTTGCAATCGGCTGATAAAGGGTTAACTGTGAATGCGAATTTTTCTGAAGAAGAGGATAAGTTCAAACGCTTTAACACCCCGAAAAATACTCAACTACAATCATTTTTTAAAATCACTATACCCATTTTGAAGTAAATTTCTACCATATGTTGCAATGGGCTGATAAAGTGTTAACAGCGAACGAGATTTTTCTGAAGAAGAGAATATTTCCAATCGCTTTTTCTCTCCAAAAAATCCCTAACTTGAAACTTTCATCAAAATCGCTATGCCTAATTTCATGTATACCCTATTTCTGCCATACGTTGCGATTGGTCTGGAAAAATTAATCTGGAAAAAAATCTGGAGTAACTCCTCTCGATTTTCTGAACATTAAATAACTAACAGTTGTATAATTAAATTAAAGTAAAACAAGTCGTTGAATAAACAAAAGACAAAATTATAATAGGGTATTTGAGTGTTTTCTCTATAGAGTATATTCTTTAAATTAATGCTATTGCCTTTCAAATGATTTTACCCCATAGGTCATAATGATAAAGAAATTTTCATTGTATCCCTGTAAAAATATGAAAGTGCTGGACTCACCAAAATCAATGCAGTTCATACGACGGTGACCTGTAACATGAATATAAATTTTGAGCTCAACCGGATGAGGCGTTTAGACGCTATGACATTTTAATAATTTGATCCCCCAAGCCACAACGATGATGAAATTTTCTTTCTATCACTCTAAAGAAACTGTAATTGCTACATAGTCAAAAACTTATACAGTTAGTACGACGGTGATATATAATACGTATACGAATTTTCACCTCAATCGAACATGCAGTGTAGACGCTATCGCACTTTAATGAATTTGAGTCTATAGGGCATAATGATAAATAATTTTTCGTTTTGTTTCTGTAAAAGAACTAAACGTGCTATATTAACGAAAATCTATGCATTTCGTGCTAGTGTTCTGTTCTGGTCCAGGCTGGGTTGAAGTCGAATATTTCAATTTTCTCTCGAGCAGGGCTCGGGCTTAAAAAAATTTTTTGGAGATTCGGGCCGGGCCTCGATGAAATTTTTTCTGGGCCGTGTCGGCCCGAATTTTTTCTACTTTCCTCGATGATTAACGAAAAAGGAATCATTTATTTTACATAATTTTATAGGCTAGTACGTCACACGAAATTTTATTTTGTTAAAAAATGTTTATAACTTCAACTTAATTGTATGTCAGTCTGTCTGTTCGCGGTCTGAGTTTCAGGAAATACTTTTAGCATGACTCGAAATTGATATGTTTTATTTAAAGTAATATTAGGTGGTTTCCTATTCAAAACAGTATGCATGTCACTACTAGTTTGCACACATGTACGTACAAACAAAAGAAATTAGATACGTTACTGCCTATGAAGCTTTGTTTACTATGGTCTGTAGACCATTGGTGGTATGGATGACATAAAGATTTTTTCGCTTTAACTTTTCCTCTACTTTCCAGTGCATTGAAGGTAATTAGTATCATTTTTAGGATGTACAAAAGTATTTTTTCTTTTCTAAACGGTTAGATTAGCATTAAAGTTTTGTTTACCGGATCACGTGAAAGAATTCGGATATATTAAGGTATATAAGTGGAAATGGTTGAAAGGGCATTTTTATTAGTATAAACCATTTTTAATACCTTCCTATATTATTTGATAAATGCTAATATTTTTGATTTCACATTCTTTCTGTCTTTGTGCTTTCTGTACGTCTGTAATAATGAATTTCTGCTAATATATAATTGTCTTGAAAAAGATTAACGGTTTTTTTAAAGAACATTCTTTTGATTGGCTGCATGAAACCTCAGAAAAACACATACTGAAAAATTTTTTCATAGAAAGGAATGCTTTTTTTTTTTTTTTTTTGTTATTTTTTATTCTTTTTCATCGGGCCGGGCGGGGTCAGACCTGATTTTATCGTTTTTTGTCCGGGCCGGGCCCGTGTTGAATTTTTAGCTTTCATACTAGACCTGGCTGGGTAAGAAAAGGTTTCATACGGGCTGAGCCGGGGCAGACCTCTACATCGTGGAATTGTGGTCTATACTATGCGTATAAATTTTCAGTTCTATCAAATAGACGTTCAGACGCTATCGCACTTTAAAAAATTTGGTCTCATGGACCATGATGATAAAGAATTTTTCTTTTATAACATATGTGCCAACTTTCAGCTTATTGGAACAAAGCGTTTAGACGTTATCGTGTTCACGCACATACATATACACACATACATCATTTTAAAAATAGCAAATATGAACTCAAGGGACCTCAAAACATGCAGTACACGGAAATGTCGAAGTCGGATATTTGACATGATTACAATACCTTCCTTTCATATGTATGTTCGGAAAGTAAAACTATTAAAAAAAAAATATCTAAAATAAAACAACTTTCTTTTGTTGCCATACAAAGTTTCTATATTCAAGCTTACCAATTAATGAAAATTAGAAATGTATACATTTAGACTATATATCGATATTATTTTTATTTTTTCTTTCTCTAAAGTGCAACTGTCAGATATAAATGATTTGAATGATTCCCTATCGTGCCAGGAATTACAAAATAATGAACATATGCACTGAATTTAGATATGTTGAATGCTGTATCGTTCATGTTTTACACGAATTTAAAAAAATAAGTTATAACTGGAATTTTACAGGAAAAAGCAAAATTTATTTACTAAAAAAAAATTAAAAACATCATTTTGCTTTTAGGGAATATTTATTTTCACAAACAATTTTAATGTTTCCAAGCAACCAAGAACTAATTTGTTTAGGAGAATTAGCCATTTTGTTTATGAGGTTCAATTAGTTAGAAAAGTGTTATAATAGATAGTTTAAAGAACATGATATAAAAGATTATCCATTGAAGAAAAGTTTATAAAACTTCAAATGTAATGTTTTTCGTTTTTATTTTAATTTAAAAAAATGCTCAAAAACGCATAAAATTTCTTATGATAGATTCAGCGTTAAAGCAAACATTACAATACCTAATCTATGAGATCAAAGAGTTTAATTTATAAATCTCCTTTACAAAATACCAAATAAAGTGAACCCTTAATGAAGAAATTTTGAAATTTCAAATGTAACGTTTCTTATTTTTATTGTCATTTTCCCAGAAGAAAATGTTCATAAGTGTTTCACAGTGCGCACTTTCCTAAGCATTATAATATCTAAACTACTGAGCCATGTAGTTGCTTGCTAATCTCATTAAAAAAAAAAAAAAAATCAAATAAATCTATTCATGAAAGAATAGTTTACAAAACTTCAAATGTAACACTTTTAATCTTTATTTCCAATTTTCGCAGAGTAAAATTGTTCATAAAATACATCAGTTAGAGATAAAAACTTAAGGTTTAAAGAATTTTAATTAAGGGTGGAAATCGATTAACAGTTTTAACTGGGTTAATCGCAGTTCATTAATCGATTAATCGGCTGATTAATCGGATTTTTAACCGGTTTTCATTTTTCTTTGAATAATTTTATTTCAACGATGAATAAAACTCTCCTATATGTTTTTTCCCCAGATAGTACACGTCAGACAATAAAAATTATATAGATGTTGATTTAACTAGTTCCTTAAACAATAAATAATGAAAAAAGAAAACTTCTTACTTTTTTCTAATAAATGAAAAACTATTTTAAATTCAAAGGTATTTCCACACTTTGAAAATAAACTGTAAATATTCGTACGTGACTCAGCATTTATAGATCATATTTATTTTATGAAATACATTTTTTTTAGACTTAGATTTAATTGTGAAGATATTTAATTAAGATGTTTAGTGCTGTTACCTAATTAAATTAAACCTAATTAAAATAGTATTTTAATAAAATTAAATATACCTTATAAATATTAAAATTACACTTACTCATATATAATGGATCAGATTGTGAAACACACCTACATGTTTATTTTCAAATATTACACAACAGGTCGTAAAAAAGATACTTGTTTATATATACTACTAATATACTACGTAAAAAAGATACTGTTTTAAGTAATCCATTAAACACGCAAGCACCTTGATATTTTCGGAATCAAAGCTTGATCTTACGTGAAATTTATATATATAAAGCGAATATGTGAAAAAAATATTTTGTAGGAGTGTGTGTATTTGGGATTAAGACCAACTGACTTCACTAGGATCCTAGACCTATAGGTGGAGTGCCCTTCGTGGGGGGGCCATTCTGAGGGGTTCTAGCACGTATTTGCGCGAGTTTCGGAGAAAACCGCTGAAAACTCCGAACGGCTAGGTTGACGAGCGCGACCTGGGATCGAATCAGGCATTTCCCGTCTACCAGGTTTGAGCACAGAACCGTTCAGCCACTAATGGGGCAATATTTTGTAAGAAGAACAGCATTTTAAATTTTTACTTTAATTCGTAGTTTGAAATTTTAATCCGGATTTTGAAGACTTTAATCGAATTTATCGGACCGACTAACTCGATTAAAAAAATTGATCGGGACTGAGCGTTGATCGATTAATCGGCACAGCCTTAATTTTGATACATAAGTTATTCAACCAAAGAAATTAACTGGTAAAGAGAGGTCAAATGTAACAAAAACCTGTTTATTGATTACTTTTAATTTTACTTTGTAAAACGAAATTATTTAGCTCTTTTGTATCGACAGTTATACAGACAAAAAAAGTCTGAATGCTTTGCACCTTACCAGTATTATCAAAGGAGGATTCTTAAAATATTGTGATTAAGTCAATTATTTCGACTAGTGTTTAACAATCAAGCAATTAATGTATTATTACATTTAAGTTTAACCCTTAAATGCCGTATGTTGACTCTCAGTAATATACACAATTTTATCTATACAGTAACTATCTCAGTAACATACACAATTTTATCTATACAGTAACTATCTCAGTAACATACACAATTTTATCTATACAGTAACTATCTCAGTAACATACACAATTTTAAAGTCTAATATCGGAGCTCTAGTGCTCATGATTGCAAAAAATTATAGCAGAAAGTTCAGACTTGATATTCTAAGTGTGTATGATATAGGGATGTTACACTAAACTTTTCGTTGAGATCAAGCAAATGGTTCGTGTACAGGGACACCCAAGAGATTTCAAATACATTACGTCTATGGGGAAAATTGCAGGTAAACAGAGTTTAACATCTATAGACTGTACTAAACCAAATGAAACGAACATATATTTTTTATATGCGTAAAAACATGTGTCATGTAGAATATGGTAGGGAAATCATTCACTGTTCGCTTACAGGGCTACAAAAAAGAACTAGATAAAAGTGCGACAATAGTTGCAAATTGATGGAAGTGTATTTCAGGCTAGACCGTGTATTATTAGTATAGGATTATATTTATGTACATCATGTGGTATCTATATAATCTTCAAAAGATATACAGGGCTACAAGTATTTAAGAAATAACATTCTTTTTTGTTGTTAGTGGATGTGCTTTACTATAATATTTTACCATTTCCAGGAAAGCTGTTCAGGAATTGAAATGAATTCCTCATAGCGATATGGTAAATAATGTATGTTTTAAGCTAAATATTCATCGCTTGTTTTTTATATATTTACACGTTTTGAGGCTTCCTGATTACCAAAGTCAAGTTTTTTAACGCTTGATCTTTGTCTGTGTCTCTTAGAGTAATTTAAAAACGAAAAATTTTAGGAGATCTAGATATTGTATTTTTAAGTTAATATAAGTTTGTTACTGGAAAAGTTTGATCAAGATTGAGAAGTTTCAAGGAATGTTGCCAATTATTTTAAAAGAACTTTTAATTTTAATAACAGATTTAAATTCTATATAAATGTAGGTGCAGCAATGAAATGGGGGTTGAACGGGGCGGTAGCCCCATCACACAGAACTAATTACCATATAAAATTCGCCTAATTTGAATTGTTTTAACATAGGTTTACATAACAGAACTCGTTATCTTACCACTTAATCTCCAATTTGTTTTTATAGTATTAAATTTTAGGGTAAGAGAAAGTCGTGTGAGTGACTCACCAGATTATTCCTAATCTTTTTAAATTGGTTTACTCCAATTATCGACGTTACTGATTTACTGTTATTCCTTATTTAAAAAATCTGATGTGGGCACCACATGACGTCCTTACACACACATTGGAATATATATATTGTTATGAAAACATTGACATTTTTGTGTGCGATAACTAATTGGTAAATAAACGGGTAGGTTCCAGTCGACGAACATTACAAAAAAAAAAGACCCCCCCCCCCCCAAATAAATAAATAAAAACCACTTATTATCCAACAAAAGTCACGATAATAGGATTATGTATACAGCTGTAAACCAAAGTAGTTTTTTAAGGAATAGTACTCAACGGCTTATTAAAGAATCTCTCACTGACAAATGCACAGCTTAGATTTCAAAGAAAATCATTCGAGTATAGATGACAATCCTTTGTTCTCTTTGCCGAAAATTAGTAACAAGAAAGGATACATTTTACCAAAACAATTAAACCAGTTAAAATTGAGAAAGTATTCACTAATTCCAGCCGTCCTAAGTCAATATTTGCCCCCAAATTAGATCACTAATCTCGCCACGGCTCCAAGTTTGTAGTGAACGCAGATTTTGGGCATGCCATCGATTTTGAGGATTTGGCAACTTGGCGACCAATTTGGCAAAAAAAAAAAAAAAAAAAAAAAAAATTGTTTAGGGTTGCCAAAGTTTAGAAGCTCTAACTTCAATAAGAATAGAGATCTAGAGTTTTTCGGATAGGTTCATTGGTTTATAGCGCAGAACTAAATTCTTCGAAAGTTCCAAATTACTAACAAGCATCATCAGGGATTTCTATTATTTATTTCTAAAATAAACAAATAATAAAAATCCCTGATGATGCTTTACTATTAAAGTGAAAAGCTTCGGATAAATTTTTTTAACATCATTTAAATAAAATCTAATATTACATGTGTTTAAAGTGTTTCTAACATAATTAACAAATGACACGTGTTCAATTTAACTCTTCTTTTAGAGATTATTTGGGTAAATTCTATGTTTGCTACTGGCAACACATTGAAGGCTGCCAGCAATAATATAAAAAAATTATGTTTGCCAGCAGCTGTTCGAAGACTGGTCCATTAATAATTTCTATCCTAGTGTTGGCTTCCAGCAGTAGCCTACAAATTTTTTCCATTCGATTGGTAGCTGCCATCAGCGACCTATTACTGGCACACTAACTTATTTACATCTTACTGCAGGCTGCCAGCGATGGATCGGTGGAGTGTAGCCACCTGCCGACCGGCGTAACATATTCCCTTCGGCACCGTTGACTTTAGCCACCAGTGAGCTAGCAGCGGTTATTATAGGCAGCCTACACTTGAACTCGTGTTGGCCACCATGTCAGGTTTTGCTGGGCAAATTAAAAAGCATTCTCCTATAAAAAAAAAGTGGTATGAAAAAGAAGCTGGGATAAAAATGTTTCGAAATAAATTAAGGAATTTGGCATTTCTCATAATGTAATAATTACAGGGTGTCCCAAACGATTGTGGCGCAGTTTAATTTTTCACCTATTAGAAAAAAAGGGATAATGTAATTTGCATACGTGCTCAAAATAACGTATAAAATATGATCGCACTATTAAAAATTTGTTCCTGTTAATTTTCAAAAACTTACATTTTATAAATTTTCGTATGATCACTCTAGACAAATTTCTTCAAATAGAAAATTTTTACTTTTAGTACAGCAACATCACTAGAAAAAAACCACTAACCTATATCTTTGAAACTGAATGATTTACACTGAATTGAAAATTGAATATTACTCTTGATGTACATGTACCAAAATAGAAACTTAAATTTGAGACGTAAAATTATAAGACAAAGTGGTTGATAATATTTACGTTCAAAACATTTTTGTGTGTTAAGTTTACATTTGCGATTCAGTCAACTATCCTCAAGGTATTTTGACTTAAAAATATATCATCATATATTAAAAATTACTATTTTTGAATTTAAATAATTAAAAGTAAAAAAGAAAATGTGTGCAACAATATAATTTATTTTCAAATATAACATACTTAAGAAAATGATGTACAACAATTCAACTCTTAGAACTTTCTGAAGATTTTATTTGTTTTGTGAGATGCAAATTTAATTTTTACTATCAAAAACATTCTTGAAATAAAAAAGTTAAAAACCAAATCTTTTCTACACAAAATGCAGAATTCGAAAGATATTTAAAATATAAAGTGTGTTCTGGATAATTGTCCAGTTACCTGTTAAGATTTCAATTGTGTGCAATTTGATGGGCAATTACCTGTTTTATTATTATTATTATTATTATTATTATTATATAATTAAAAAATAAAGTATCTTTCCATAAATAACCCGAAACTTTCAATTTCACACGTTTTTCTAAATATCTAGAAAATTTGTTGAAGAATTACCTCGAAACTTTAGACATGTAAAGTGCATGTTGTCATATATTTAAGTAAAAGCTTTGCACCGAAAGCTAAAAGGGGACCAGTGAAAATTAAAGAGAAAACAAAATGTTTTGGATCATCTTATAAACAGCAGTGTTTTGAAAGCATTTTGATCGTAGGAAGTAATTATGAGATTTCATGTTATTATCTGAATTCTTTATAAGAGACAGGCACATTCATGTAGGCACATGTTTTTTTTAAACTGCAAAAAATTATCCTTTTTTTTTTTTTTTTTAAATATATTAAAATGTGAAGTGTATGAAACCGAATAGAATGTCATTTTTAGGAGACATACTGCAAATACAATATTAATATATTAAATACCTAATAAAAAAAAAAAAATAAATAAATAAATAAATAAATATTTTTTAACTGCACATATTTTAAAAATGCAACATGCTAAAAATTAACGAGAGGATATTTTATTTAACATAATAACCTTTTCGATCTTATTTTAAACATTTTTTTAGTATACATTCCCCATTTATCTCTTACAGGTAAGGTAATAAGGAATGGATCGTATTTCCATCTTTATGGAGACACCTTATATTATAAGATAATATAATATGATGTATGTTTAAGTGATTGTATTAAAAAAGAATTATTTTCAAGCGATTAAAATGACCGTAAGAAACGGCTTTCTAAAAAAAAAGAAAAGGTCCTGAAGGAGTTCATGATAAATACAATATCTCGATACGATACACTAAGAAAAAGTTCTGTAACTGACATGTAGAATCTAAATTGGGGCTCTAGAAAAAATAGCTCCATGTCATCCTTATAAATTCTAGTTCCCTTTGAAAGCGAGTTCTAGAAACCCCTATTAGAATTCTAGAACGTTTGCTTTTATTCTCGAGGGCAAAGCTATTTAAAATTCTCTGCAAATAAATGCAATACAAGAGGCGGGTTTCAGCAACTGTAATCTTGGTTTATGACCCAATTCTAAAAAATCAAGCCAGAATTTCTCGCCATACAAAAGATTCAGAATATTGTTTCACCACCGAGAAATTTGTAGACTAGAAATTCTCGATCATTTCGTCTATTCAGTTTTATTGGCGAACCTTATGCGCATAGCTCGAAAATCTATATTTCTAGTTAAGAGATTTAGAAAATGACTATTTATTCATTCTAGATGAAGGCGGCATATATTTTTTTCCCTCAATGTAGCAAATTAAATATATACACATAAAAATTCAAATAAAGCCAAAATTAATTCGCTCCAGAATTATTAAATATTTAGAACAAATTATTAAAGAAGAAACTCAAGTATATGTTAAACGCATTTTTAAAAGTAAGCTCTATATTTATGAAACCACTATTTACTCGAGAACGTCTAAGTCAACTGCCGTTTAATTAACAAAGACAGAATAAGAAACAGTAATAAAGTGTATCCCTTTAATAAAACGACTTTAAAATCCCGTGATGCTTCTTCAATTGACTTTTGATATATATATATATATATATTAAATAAACTTCAGGGAAAAAATATATCCAAGAACTTTGAATGGAATTTCTAAAACGTACCCAAGAAGGTAAATTTGATATCGTAGTACTAAGAAGAAGTTTATTTTCAAGCTTCTTTAATTGACTTTTGATATTTGTGTTTTAAATAAACTTCAGGAAAAAAAATATATCCATGAACTTTGAATGGAATTTGAAAAACGTACTCAAGAAGGTAAATTTGACATACTAGTACTAAGAAAAAGTTTATTTACATGAAAAATTCGAGTTGAAGCTCAAGTTCACCATTATTTTCTAGGCCTATGGCTATCATATAAAAGCAAATCATCAAAAAAAAAAATAAATAAAAAAAAAATACAATATTTATACCTAAACAATCTCGTGTGCGACACCCACACGACTGGCTTTACACACTGCGACCTATATTTTATACTCAATTTTGAAATAGGTCAGTTATAGTTCTTGTGACCGCAATAACGTATCTGACACCTATCATTTTTCCCTATAAAAACAAATAATAGATATTTTTGAAAGAGATATAAAAGAAAGTATACTTCGCAATAATAATAATAATAATAATAATAATAATAAAAATAGGTAGAGCCATTTTTTGAAACACCCAAAACTGACTAACCTAACTGGGACGCCTTCTAACCTAACTGGGACGCCTTTCAGTTTTCCTGTAGCATAGTAATTCAAACGAAGGAACATCTGAAAAGATGTTTATGTAGAAAATTGAAAATTTTTTCAGAATAGGTATTGAGATACTGACTTTTGGTCAAAGTAATTAATCTCTGCAAGATACTTACATAATTGAATCTTATGATATCGATGTTTCAATTATTATTTCATTATATTATCATTTGACTTTTAAATAAAAATCGATATAGCTAATTGAATAATTTGTTTTCCTAAGCATATTGAACGTTTCTAGGCAATGAATAAGTAATTGGTTCAAGCACGTAAGATTTTTCAATTACGAAATGAAATAAATTAATGGTGACATTTTAAAAATTGTAGAAACTGATTTACAAAATACACATTAATTTAAATATTAAGGATAAAATTATAGAACATCAAGTAAAATGCTTTTCATTGATTGTTATTTTCCTTTCGACAGGAGAAAGCATCTTGTAAAAGTGCTACGATATTTCTCAAAACTCTAAACTTTGAAAGCATGTAATATCAAAATTATTTTACAAAAGAGATTTATCTCTGAATTGTAATTGAACGCATCAAATGGTTTGTTTACACTTTAGTCTCTACTTTTAGCTTACTGATTAAAATATTATATTCTTTTAAGAAAAAATACTAATATAAGAAAGGAAAAACGGAAAGCTTTTTGCATTAAACGAAGTATTCAAGAAAAGTATTACTCGCTGATTTGTGACTAGGTATTTCACAATGTATATTCAGGTATTTGTTAAACTTTTCTAAGGTTTAAATTGTAATATATTATTTACAATAAAATTTTATAGTTAAGTTAATAAAGATTTTAAATCTCGGAAATTTTAAAAATAATAATATTATTTATTTTACTCATTCTATTATTTAAAAAAAAAAAAAAAAAGAAGAAGAAGAAAAGAAAAGGTCTTTAGAACGACAGAATTAAAATGGTATTAAAAGAACAGGAATTGCTGGATTTTACACTCATATTTGGAATTTGTGGCCCAAAAAATTCATCGATTTTACGAAGATGCTTGTCAATTTTAATAATTTTTTTATTCTGTCTTTCAATAATTCATTTTATTTTGGCAGATTTATATTTTATTATTCGCGGTGCGTCTGTGAATGAAGTATCTTACATTTTTAATGTGACAATTGAATTACTAATGTGGCGTTCCCTAATTGTTAGAAAAAAGAAAATATTTAAAATACTATTAAAATTATTCGCCTATCGAAAGCAATATAACGTGGCCGATAAATCTTTAAACTTTGTTAAATTCTTATATTTTGCTCCACAGTTCTTTATGTTTATTATTTTTCAAGTTTTTCTCTGCGTTTCGCATACAAGCAATAAAAACCTCGTACAGTTCTGGGCATTGCAGAAAGAACTGCCTTACGGAGTTTGGAAAATCGTGTTCTTGATTTTAATAAATATAAACAACTACATGCTTTGCTTGTTTCCGGTATTTTTAACATCAATCCTATGCATTATATTTTATAAATTTGCCGAAGTGTTACAGATTTACAACAAACGTCTCCAGTTTAATCTATGTATTTTAGAGAAACAGAATAGAATGGTTACGGTAGAAAATTATTTCAACATTTATAACACTATCTTCAAACTTTATCAAGTTTTAAGCTATACAACATTTTTTATAACAGTTTACTCAACAAACTGTATTTTTAATTTCATACTTTTAATAATAAAATACCCTGAGACGTTTATGAATGACCCTATCAATTTCTTTTACATTTTTGCTAATTTTTCAACTGGTGTCTTCATTTTGATCTCATATGTTATATTCAGTTCTTTGGTACCGGATAAAATAATTGAAATAAACTTGACTGTGGAAAGAAATCTCAATGTGATTTCATGTAAAGAACAGAAAAACATTCCTCAACCAGTGCTTGAATGCCTAAAGCGAATAGAAAATAAAGGAGTTTTTTATATCTCCGCTTGCGGTTTATTTAACTTACAACGAGGATTTATTCTTACTGCATTTGCTGCTGCATTAACCTATAGTCTTTTAATTATCAATTTGCTTTAACATTTCAGTGATGATTTTGAAACAAATTATGGCCTGTAATAATTTAAATGAGAATTTACATTTCTTAACAAACTTTATAACTGTTCTATATGAGAAAATTTATTTCCTATTTTCTGAAATTTTTTTTGAATGTACCACTATTGGAGCTAACAGTCAGCATGTTGATCTTTCGCTTTAAAATTTTACAAAAATTAATTTCATTCATTATAATTGCACATTAGCATTACATATATACGACTCTTGTCAGAGATAATAAAATAAAATTGCATATAATGAGATACAGTAGAATCATTGAGATACAGTTCCAATGAGTACCGATTCTTTTCATTATTTGGAAACAAGTGCTAATAATGAAATTATTAATCGTCGCAACCTATATTAGACGCAAATGTGCGAAATTCTTGTAGTGCAGAACTGCATCAGGCAACTTTTTAAATATTTATTTCGCATCACTATTTCCAAAAGTAAAATTAAAAACATATCTTCGCAAGTGCATACTGAACTTTGCCAGCATAAAATTATCTTAAATTTTAAATTATGCAAATAATAATAGTGGTACGGAAATGACAAAAGAAAAATTCCCCTGTGGTAGCCCTAATAATGCTATACATATGTTCTTTTTTATTTCTTTGAAGTATATAGATACGTTAGATGTATTAGGGGGACCGGCAATTAATGTCGTTTTGAATTAATAAAATGAAACCGGAAATTTTTGTTTAACAGTGTTTACGTGGTACTTTACAAATAAACATCTTATAAGTTACCTAAGAATATCTTAAATTTTATCCAGGATAAATTTCCGATGTCAGTATTTTAATTCAAAACGATATTATTTTCCGGTCCCCCTAATATTTTAATTATTATATATATATATATATATATATATATATATTATAAAATGAAAGATGGAATTTTTTCTTGATTACCCACAAATATTTACACTAAAATTGTATTTATTTTCTCTGCCGAATTTGGGTATGATGTGACTCAGATTACGTAGTAGGACATTACGCTCAGATAAAATATGCAAAGAAAAAGCCATTTGAAGATATTCAATTTACTCATAATGATTTTTTCTTAACTAAGATTGCTTAAACGCTTATTAGTGACAAGAAGACTAATTAAAATGGCGCAGGTGTGAACTGGTTGACTACGTTATTACAAACAGATAAAGTATACCTCAAATGTACTTTAAATAAAGACTTGACATTTTCTATTATTGAAATCAAGACGTCTCATCAAGTTGATAGACCACTTCATACCTCCCACATATCCTGTTCAGAAATTGTTTGATGATATCTGTGACGAGGAAAAAAGAAGATGAACTAATAATAGTTATTAAAAGTCATACCTCATACTTGCCATCACTTTTATCGTTCACCAAAAGTCCGTATCGAAAACTGTACAGCACAGGCAGACGCACGCAAACTAACTGAATGAGTGAAAGCTGTTGATGATGATGAATATGCTGACTAATTATTATGTTGTATATTCCTTAGTGATAAACACACTTAATCATTAAGTTATATACTTTCTGTTTTATATTATTCACAATTTTACTGTAGATTACGATTTACAATTTCACAAAAGTTCAGTGGAGAAAAACAAGTAAGTTTCAATTTTTGAACTTATGGGTAGTAACAGGAGACTTGGCGTTGGAATATTAAAACCCGAATAAACTACTACGTCAGAAACGCCAAAAGAAAAATATTTGCGATGCATACAGCTGTTTTGGTAGCCTTAAGCGTACCGTCTTCAGGGCAAAAAGAACACTGAAAACGGTACGCTTTGCACTAAATGAACTTACGCTTCTTTTTGCACTGAAGACGGTACGCTTAAGGCTACCGAAACAGCTTTATGCATCGCAAATATTTTTCTTTTGGCGTTTCTGGCGTAGTAGTTTATTCGGGATTTATGAGTAGTGTTTTTTATGAAAATATTTTGCTTTTCTGTGTCGAATAACACAAAAGACATTCTACAATCTTTTAACTTTATACTGAAAGAAATTTTGTTTAATTTAATTCGTTCCAGAATTTTGTTCTATAACTCTAATTAAATTCTCAATTTTTCAGTTTCATTTTTTTTTTTTTTTTTTTGCTACTTGGCTTATGATCCATAGAAATAACGCACGAATCAATTTAAATAAAATATAATTCTATTGTTCTTTTTATTATTATTTTAAGGATTGCTTATGTATTGTAATATTTCTGTAAAAAATGTATTACAACAGTAAAAATAAAAATTATAATATCAATGTTTTCCGCTCCAAATTTTTACATAAATACACATGCACACGTTTATAATGTTGCCCGCCGCAATAAAATGCAGTTGAAAAGTGCCTCGCCAAGTCTTTTTTCCCTACTCTAAATCGTAACCATGATGTCTTTTTTAACCACTAAAGCTTCTTCGCTGGTAAGAAACCTACCCATGTAAAATAGCTACAATTTTTACTCTTTTTCATTGCAACTTTAATTAAGAAGATTTTATTGTTGTTATATATATATATATATATATATATATATATATATTGAAAACTGTTGCATACATTTATAAAAGATTTCTATTAAAAGTTATTTGGTAGGAAAAAAACATAAATTTGACCACTAGTACCCATACATAGCACTACGGCATATAAAGAACAATGCTGTATTTGTGTTCAACATTGACTAACAGATATAAAGAGCTTTATCCATGTTTTTATTTAGAATGAATTAACGGAATATACTATATATGTTAATTGAAAACAAAATTTGGATAAAACGTCTTATATATTGGTCCCATTTCAAGGGTACATGAAGTTCAACTTATTCTATTAACGAAATTTCTCTGAAATTTCATGATATTTGTTTGTCTTTTTTTTTTTTTTTTTTTTTTATATATATATAAGACTAAATAGACAATTAACTAGTAAATTATGCAAATACAATTTTGCTAACACTTGCGCAGGCGCAATTTAAAAATATCTAGCTAAAAATATTTTTTATATTCTGATTGAAGTATGCATCTTAAAAACAAGCAAAAGTATGAAAACAACAACAAGCATAAAAAATACTCGTTGTCTGTATGACTATTCATACCATTTACATACAATCAAATACACCAATTAAAGAAATCTTAAATTCATACTCTACAGCTATAGCTGATAAAAAATATATTTTTTTTTTGCGTACTTTTATTAATTAATTAAATTAATTAATTCTATTTTAATACAGGATGATCGCAAACATTATTCTTTCTTTAATTTATTACTGGTTCCTTTTCTGTTTCTGGACAAAATCTTCACTGAAATATACAGACATGTGAAAATTATGAGAATAACTGAAAATTTGTATTTTTTTATTTTTTTAATTATTTTATAATGCATTTATTTCTTTCTTATACAAAGTATGAGGAAGGATGGTAATCCCGATTTGCGAAATGGATTTTGTACCTCCAATAGCACAAAAAAGAATTGTCGTACAATGTTGCAAATTTATATTTGTGACTTTCATGACGTCTTGTTGTACATACAATTCCAACTTTGGACTTGCAACGAGGTCCCTTTTCAGACACATTTACGACTTTACACGATTTTTCATGACGTTTGTATATACGTGTATATATGTGTATCTCTCATAATCTAGAAAACGAATGAATGTAGAATGTTGAAAATTCATATGTAAGTTCGCTATAACGTAGGGTTGTGCACATCCTTTTTTGGTGTATCTGTATCGTTCCGTTTTAGTGAAATTCATATTCATTTTAAAATTATATACATATTGACAAAAAGTACAAAATTTTTGGACATTATACATTACCAAAAGCCACAGAGATTTCAACAGAAGGTAATGAGAGAGCCCGTAACAATACTGTTATAAATTGTCGAAATTGTTTCGTGAAAAAAGTAGTTCGTAAAGACATTAGCGAATTTTAGTCGACGAAAACACTTACTTAATGAGGAAAACAGTTGAATAAAATACTCTTTATCACGTAAAAAGAAATAATCAATGAATAAACGCGAAATAATTCAACAAAACAGTCATTTGTACCACAAAAATTAAGTAAACAACGCTAAGCCCACCACAGAGCAGTATTTTTGCTAATTCAGGGTAAATGATCAGCTGCTCAGTTCAAAGTCTGAACATAAGTTGAAGTTATCGAGAATCGTGTCACTGCTTTATAGAGCTTTCGAGGTAATTCTGAGCTATATACCAATTAATTATGCAGGAAAATAGCTAGACTCGGTTTCAATTAAATATAGAGATTCCAAACTTTGGAAATCCTAAGCTAGCAACTTTCGTCCAAATTGGGTGCCAAACTGCCTATTTTGACGCTAAGTCGCAAAGTTCGCCCCCTTTCGTCAAAAGGAAAAGTGCAGTCGGTCTCAACTTATAGTGTAGAAAAAAGTACGTAACGAAATAGCAGATTCTAATTTTAAATCATCATAATGACTTCTCTCTTTTTTTTTTTTAGTCTCATTGGGGATTTATAGAACTTTCGAGAAAGTCAGTTCTCCTTTAGAAGCCAATGAATCATTCCAAAATATTTCAGAACTTCTTATTGAAGTTAGAACTTCCAAGCTTTGGCAAACCTTAACTAGAATTTTCGGCCAAATTCGACACCAAGACCAAAATCTGTATTGGCAACAAACTGACGAGATTAGCGACAAAGTTGGCAGAAAACAGTAGTTCGGGGTTGCCAGAATCAGTAAGGCCTTTCTCAATTTTAACGGAGTTAACTTTGGTAGAATTATCGTTCATCACGCCACTAATTTTCGTAAAAAAGAAGAGAAGTAGGCCATCAGCACTCAAATGAATTCCATTGAACTCTAATTTGTGCATTTGCGAACAAGAGATTCCATAATAAGCTGTGTAATACTGTTCTTGAACAAGCGGTATTCGTTTTCTACTGTGCATATAATTGTAATTTCTTTAAGTAATAGTTTTTTAGGCATGTTTTGAGGAATGTTCACGGACCTGTTTATTTACGAATTAGTTTTTTCCCTCTAAAATGTCAAGGTTTTTCTAACAATATATACAGGGTGTCCATCATTAAACTTCACATTTTACAACGCGCTGTATCAAAAATTATGCTGCGGAATTTCGTGAAAACTGGGTGATAGTATCACCAAACGATGGAAACATTATCTAGCAACAAACAAAGTTCTAAAAACTACCACTAGATGGCGCATTAGAGCTTTATTGGAAATATAAATTTAACAATAGCAAATCTATAAAATTACAATCCTATTGCTTACCAAACTTCTTCTATACGAAGTCCATGATTGTCTGTTACCATCTGAAGGCGTAAAATTACATGTTAAACAGTTTAAAGCAATGTTTCTGGGGAATGTTACGCACATGGTGTGCTAATCTCACTATACCAAGTCCTCCAGGTATTCCCATAACCAAAAGTCACAACAATTTAAGAGACTACTGATCTCGAACGTCAGAAGGTAGGAGAATGATAGCGAATCTTTTTTCCTCTGTCATAGACCCATTCCTGTAATATACTCTTTAGTGGTGGTTTTTGGAACTTTTTGTACTAGATAAAATTCCCATCATCTGATTATGCTATTACTCAATTTTCATGAAATTTTGCAACACTGTTTTTAAAATAGAGCACTGTAAAATGTCAAGTTTAGTTAAGAATACATTGTGTATTTCAGCAGCTGTACAAAAGAAGTCATGGAATGTCCACATGAGATTTTTAACTAAAAAAAAAATTTTTTTTTCTTTCTTATTCTCTAACAATACTTTGGTAAATATTTTTAGCACATTCCAACACCTTTAAAAACTGTAGATTTTAGTTTGTCTGCCTATTTATCTGCAATTTCATTCCCAGAAATATTTTTAGAATTCCCGAATTTCCTCTAGTTATCGATGTCATTTTCTTTACATGTTTCTATTTGTTATTTGACTATGCGATTGATAAACCGGCTGTTTTAATTTTTATTTCCTGTGAAATGCTGTACGGTTTTCGAAGCTAAATTTTGTCTTTATTACTCAGTACTAAAATACACCGATTTTCAAAATTTCTATCGTCGAACCAAGTATCAACGACGATAGAAGAAAATATGTAGTTGAAATTCGGGTTTCCAGCACCTTTTTTGTAACGGACGTGAATAGTACCATATAATCAGGATTTTCACAAAAGTAAATCTGTATACCAGAATTTACATATAGTACTTATTTTAGAATATATGTCTACGGCTATCACCGACTAGTTAAGCATGAAATTATAATTAAAAAAATTAGTCGTATTCCAATTTCTCTTTTTGAGAATTCTGCTCTGTTAAATAAGTATAAAAGTAGTTTAAACAATGACTAATGTTTAAAAAAAGGCGGATACTAAAAATCTTAGTAGTGAGATGGTTTGCAAGTATGCCTAAAAGTGACCTCTTCGCCTGTCTATGCCATGCTACTGGCAGCAGAGCTGGAAGTCTCCTCCCATTATCAGGACATTTTCAAAATGAGAAATTTCCCCCCTTTTTTGTTACCACTATTTTTATACAATAATTTATATCCTATTTAATCACACCACACTACGATGAAAATACGATAAAAAATTCTTTATGAAATTAATGGTAGAAAAAAAAAAGTTTAATATTCTTGTCATTTAAAGTGTCCTGAAAAAAGGGCGGAGACTTCGAGCTCTGACCGATGGACAAAAGCTGATACCATAGCTGCCAAAATTTATTCCGGAATATTTTTACCCCGCCTTTATTTCGCACCACATTATTTATGAGAAATTTTCTTCAATATATAACTTCGATAAAATAGGAAAAAATTATATTTAAGTGATATGAAATAAATTCGGAGCTAAAAATACCCCAGAATAAATTAAAATGTTGGCCTGCACAGCGGAGAATGGAGTATGATATTTTGAATAAATGTGCAAAATTTCAATAATATAATTTCGTTAGTTTTGGGAAAATCCTGACAACCGCTTTTTAGAAAGGTCTCCCATCGACTGAATTTTCAAATTTTTTAATGAAAATTTTATGCATTATTTTTTAAATGTGGCCTTTTTTACAGACTTAAAGTTTTGATCAACAACAACAAAAAAAAAATTACATTTATTACATTTTAAAAAATAGAGAAACCTTCTTTTAGCAGTCGAAATTCATGTGACCCCTTAACACTATATCATCGATTAAAAACCTTTCTCTTTGATCATTATATGTATATTTGTCCGCTTTGGAATAAATTATTAAAAAATACATGTGAAAACAAAATGAAAACATGTGAAAATGTTTATAACATGCTTTTCAGTTAGTTTCTAACAAATGGTTTCTTCTTTTGTTAATAATCGAATTACTAAATATAGCATAAATGGCAATTTTATCAAAACCATTTGTCATTAATAAATGAAAATTGAGAAACAAGATTTTGCTCTTTGGTAAAATTTGTTTTTATAAACATGTTGAATGTTTCCCTGCAACGGGAAGAAAATTGTTGTATTGCATTAGACATATTATTCATGAAATCAAGCTATTTAATAATGGCGGTTAAAATATAGTTGAATCTCATTGAAAAGAATCAAAGTTTTTTACTAATGAAAATATATTGAAAGTATCCAGTATGTAAGAAGGACTTAGTGCTTTAAATCCTACTAAAATTTGTCATGCAATAAAGAGGCTTACTAAATTGTGAGCGACTATTTTAAGGTGCCTGCCTACCGTTGGAGGTGATTTTTTTTTTTTTTTTTATAATTGAAAAATTGCCTATTTATGTACAATTTATGATAGAATATATTAAAAAACAGTGAATAACCTGAAAAAAATATGCAAATTTAAAAATATTTTGATATTTAGGCTCAAAATATGCATACAATTTGCGAAAAAAAAAGTCCTTTTACAAAACATCATAAGTCAAATTTAAATAAAGATATTTTTATTCTGTAAATTTTATTTAGATTATTGAAAGGTCCTTAAGAGAGTGAACTAGTCTCAAAACTATAACTATGTTATTTAATATTTTAGAGAAGATAGCATTTTTACAAAAATATAACAAATTTTATTAAATACGTTTTAACTTTTAACTGCATATGTACAAATTTTACAAAATACGATGTTTTCAGAATTAACAAGAGGATGTTTTACTTAACGTAATATCATTTTCTACCTTATTTTGAACATTTTTTTTAGTACACATTGGCCACTTACCTGTTATAGGTAAAGTGTTAAGGGATGGATCGCGTTTCCATCTTTATGGGGATACCCTAGAGGGAAGCGTGGGGCTAGTTGTCACAGGGGTATTTACGAAATAATTTGTAACATTTGTGATTAAATATTTTTATAAACATAATTCTTATGACGCGCTTTATAATGTAAGCACAATCGGTTCTCCACGAAAATGGTTAATGAGAAGTTCTGTACGCTTGCTTCATTTTATCTAGTTAGTGGGAAAAAAATATTTCGTAAATTTTGATTAAAGGTATGTTCATTTATACTTTCACGAATATTTATACCTATTTATTTAGTCCGTGTGTTGAGTTATAAAATGCATGTTTAATTTTTTGTATAAATCGTTATATATTTTTATAATTAAACAAAATATCTAAAATCATACCATGGGCAGGGATGGAACACGGGCGCAGAATTCATACCACTCTCAATGAAAGAAAATTTTCTACTTCTTAAATCAACGATATTATAGGTAGAGAAATTTCTTAAACGGATTCCGGTATGAATTCTGCGCCCGTGTTCCATCCCTGCATGGGACAAGTTGAAACAAAATTTTGGGATAAGTTGTAACATGTTAGAGGAGTGGCTTATCGAGATGCCTACAACCAGAGCTCGACGTCTCCGCCTATTTTCAGGAAACTTTCAGAAAAGAAAAATGTTTGGTTTCTTTGCCAATACTATGTTTACGCAAAAATATTTTCTGTGTTTTTATATTATAGTACCGTGATTATTTAACCACGAATTAGAATCCCGATTTAATCACGAATTAGAGATTATTGCATAAAAATAGTGGCAGAAAAAAATGCAGATACTTCTCATCAATGAGAGTGCCATGAAAAAAGGGCAAAGAATTCGAGCTCTGCTGAACGCTCTCTGTGGTATAAAAATGGGTATAATGCTTAATTTGCAAAATGTGTGCACACATTAAATGCATGAGAGGGAGCAAAATATCATTTGCTTGAATTATTGTAAACTTTGACTAAGATTGACTTCTATGTTGATTTTATTTTAATTTTATCTTTATTTTACTATTACATTTGATATAATTCATTGTTACTGTACCAAGAAGGTTATAATTTAATATTAGCTATTAATTGCCTTTTTCATTAAATTAATAAATGATTGATAACAAAAAGTATTTTGAAATATTTTCGTTTTTATTGTTAGAGGTCCCTTTGTATCCGTTACAATTTACCCATGTGCGTTACACTTTGCCCCAAATCTGGGGCAAACTGTAACAGACAAATAATTTTGAAAAAATATTTTTTGTGCTAAAATTTGCAAAACTAACGAAAGTTTTTTTTATGAATAAGATAGATGAATATGCATGCTATGGAAAACAGCAATTATAAACAGGAAAATTTAAATGCATTTCAAAATATACCATATTATCCAAAAACTGTTTCAACCCGCCCCGCACTCCGCTGTTATAAGATAATATAGTGATGCATATTTAAGTGATTGTATTAATAAAAGAAGTAATTTCCACTGAATAAATTGACATTACGAAAAGGCTTTGTCAAAATAGAGAAAAGGTCCAGGAAGAGCTCATGATAAATGCAAGATCTCGATACGATAGCAAATTAAATATATACACATAAAAATTCAAATAAAGCCAAAATTAATTCACTCCACAATTATTAAATATTTAGAAGAAATTATCAAAGAAGAAATTCACGTATATGTAAAGGGCATTTGTAAAAGTAAGCTCTATATGTACGAAACCACTGTTTACTCGAACGTCTTAGTCAACTCCCGTTTAATTAGCAAAGGCAGAATAAGAAATAGGAATAAAATGTATCCCATAATTAAAACGACTTTAAAATCCCCTGACGCTTCTTCAATTGATTTTTGATATTTTTGTTTTAAATAAACTTCAGGGAAGAAAATATCTAAGAACTTTGAATGGAATGTACCTTAATCACCGCACATCATTGCGGGTGTATAAAAGCTTTTTTAGTCAATCGCTGAGCTCGAAACTTTTGTTTACTTCTCTGTTAGCCAATACCAGCCGCTTAAATCGGTAAATACCCGCAGCCGTTGCCACACGTGAATAAGGTCCATTTGAAAAGCGTACTCAATAAGGTAAATTTGACATACTAGTACTAAGAAAAAGTTTATTTTCAAGAAAAATTCGAGTTTGCTCATATTTATGATTATGTTCTAGGATTATGGCAATCATATAAAAGCAAATCACCGAAAAAAATATGGTATTTATACCTAAAAATTCTAGTGTGCGACACCCACATGACTTGCTTTTCAAACTGCGTCCCATATTTTATACCCACTTTTGAAACAGGTCAATTATAGGTCTTGTGACAGCAATAACATATCCGACACCTTGCATTTTTCCTGTAAAAAAGAAATAATAGATATTTTTAAAGAGATATAAAAAAAAAGTATAGTTCGAAAAAAAAAAAAAAAAAAAAAAAACACCCAAATCCTATATCTGAAAATGATTAGCCTATTTGGGACGCCTTTCAATTTTCCTGTAGCAAATTAAAGCAAGCGAAAGGACATCTAAAAAGAAGTTCATGCTGCAAAATTGAAAAAGTTTTCCCAATAAGTATTGAGATATTGACTTTTGGTCAAAGTAATTGATACATGCAAAACAATTACATCATTGAATCTTACGATATCGATGTTTCAGTTATCATGTCATTATATTATCATTTGAAATTTATATAAAATTCGATATAGCTGATTAAATAATTTGTTTTTCTAAGGATATTGAATGTTTCCAGGCAACGAACAAGTAATTGTTTCAAACACGTAAGATTTTTCAATTACGAAATGGAATTATTTAACGGTGACATTTTAAAGATAGTAGAATCTCATTTACAAAACACACATTAATCTAAATATTAATGAGAAAATTATAGAACATCATGGAAGATGCTTTTCATTGATTGTTATTTTCATTTTAACAGGAGAAAGCATCTTGTTAAAGTGCTACGATATTTCACAAAATTCTAAACTTTGAAAGCGTATAATATCAAAATTATTGAACAAAAGAGATCTACTTTTGAATTGCAATTGAACGCATCAAATGCTTTGTTTACATTTCAATTTCTACTTTTAGCTATCTTTAAGTTAATAAAGATTTTAAAGCTCAGAATTTTTTAAAATAATAATATAATTTATTTTACTTATTCTGTTAAAAAAAAAAAGAAGAAGAAGAAGAATAAAAAAAAATGTCTTTAGAACTAAGGCGAATTACTTAAGAAATAAAAAATATCATTTAGATAAAATGAAAAAAGAAAACGAGATGGGTGTGTTGTTAAATGATAAAGAATGTACTATCAAGCGATGCAGAATGTGATACAAATATTGTATGATACCTTTTGATTTTAGACTCAGAGATATTCTGCGTAAAATACTTTTATAAAAACGTACGTAAATTGTTAAATTATATTTAGCATTTGACTTCTTTTAAGATTATAATAATAGAAAAGAAGTTTTCAAGAAGTATAAATGAAATGTACTATAAACATGTGTATGTGAAAGAGTTATGAACATAAAAAGGTGTTTTTTACAGCCAATTTTTAACAATGAAAACACTTGATATTTGTTTACAATCAAGATCTATTTTAGTTACTAAAAAAGAATTTTAAACTTTAAATTTTGCTTTTTTCTTAAAAATGGGTATGTTATAAGTATTTTTTATATATAATCCTTTATTATCTATAGTATAGTGTTTCCATTAAATATAAACACCGAAGATTTCAAGTATTAAAATGTAAAATGTAAAATTCTTTTAATTTTAGATTTATGTTGTTTATAAGTGTGAAATGCTAAAAGATTTACTTTTATAAGACCAGTAGTATAAAAGAAGTAACTAAAAATTTGATAAATGAGTACTAAATTATTCCTAATTATTAATTTAACTTGATTACATAATGACAGAAGTCGGATTATTAAAAATTTCTAAGTTATATGTTGTAAAATATACTCTTGAAAATTTGAAAGAAAGAAATTATTAAAGCATATCATATTAAATTACACGTTTAAAAATGTAACATATTAGTTATACGTCGCAAAATTCTACGTTGGACCTACGTTCTAAAAATATAAATTACTTATCACGATAAATCGGTGGTCAACAAAAATAGTTTTTATTTTTAAAAATATTTATATTCGGAAAACAACATTTTTTGGAAAAAAGTAAATTTTAATTCAATAAAAACAAATCTCTTTTATGTTGATTTTTGCTTTTGAAATTTTAATTAAATTTATAGATAAAAACTATTTTACCTGTCTAAAAGACGTAGGTAAGTTTAAATCTGAAAGCGATTTTCTAAGTTTTTTAAGTTTTTTTTTTTTTTTTTTTTTTAAATGATATAATTTGTTATTGAAACAATGTATTTTAACAAACTGTTTAACTAATATTAAAGATTACATTTTATCAAAAAATTTAACTATTCGTATATTACGGATAAAAATATGCTCAGCTTTTAAAAACTTTTCTATAAAATATTTTTTAGAGAAATATAAGTTTAGAATACCAAATTGAATATAAAAAGAATAAAAACGACAGTTTAATAAATTGCTACATTCAGACTTTTATATCTTCCTGATATAATACATTGGTGAAACTATTTCCCCACACCGAAAGTTGTGTTGTTGTATATATTTGTCCTTTGATACCAACGTCGTCTTAGAAAAGAAAATATTGCTTATTCCTTAAATTTCAATCAAAAAATAAAAAATAAATAAATAAATACAGATTTAAAATGGTGTTAAAAGAACAGGAATTGCTGGATTTTACACTCATACTTGGAATTTGTGGCCCCAAAAAATCATCGATTTTACAAAGATGCTTGTCAGTTTTAATAATCGTTTTATACTGTCTTTCAATAGTACATTTTATTTTGGCAGACTTATATTTTATTATTCGCGGTGCGTCTGTGAATGAAGTGTCCTACATTTTTAATGTGGCAATTGCATTATTAATGTGGCGTTCCCTAATTGTTAGAAGAAAGAAAATATTTAAAATACTATTAAAATTATTCGCCTATCGAAAGCAATATAATATGGCTGATAAATCTTCAAATTTTGTTAAAGTCTTATTTTTTGCTCCACAGCTCTTTATGTTTATTATTTTTCAAGTTTTTCTCTGCGTTTCGCATAAAAGCAATAAAGACGTCGTACAGTTCTGGACATTCGAGAAAAAAGTGCCTAATGGAATTTGGAAAATCGTGCTATTGATTTTAATAAATATATACAACTACATGCTTTTCTTGTTTCCGGTATTTTTAACATCAATCCTATGCATTATATTTTATAAATTTGCCGAAGTGTTACAGATTTACAACAAAAGGCTCCAGTTTCAACTACATATTTTAGACAAACAGAAAATAATGATTACTCTTGATAATTACTTTAACATTTATGACACCATTTTCAAACTTTATCAAGTTTTAAGCTTTACAACATTTTTTATAACCGCTTACTCAATAAACTGTATTTTTAATTTCATACTTTTGATAATAAAATACCCTAAGATGTTGATGAAAGACTATATCAACTTCTTTTTCATTTTTGCTGATTTTTCAACTGGAGTCTTCATTTTGATCTCATACGTTATATTTAGTTCTTTGGTACCGGATAAAATAATTGAAATAAACATGACTGTGGAAAGAAATCTCAGTGTGTTTACACGTAAAGAACAGAAAAACATTCCTCAATCAGTGCTTGAATGCTTAAAGCGAATAGAAAATAAAGAAGTTTTTTATATGTCCGCTTGTGGTTTATTTAACTTACAACGAGGATCTATTCTTACTGCATTTGCTGCTGCATTGACCTATGGTCTTTTAATTATCAATTTGCTTTAAAATTTCAGTGATGATTTTGAAATACATTATAATCTGTAATAATTTAAATGAGAATTTACATTTCTTAAGAAACTTTCTAACTGTTCTGCATGAAAAAATTTATTTTCTATTTCCTGAAATTTTTTTGAATGTACCACTATTGGAGCTAACAGTCAGCATGGGGATCTTTTGCTTTAAAATTTTACAAAAATTAATTTTATTCATTATAATTGCACTTTAGCATTATATATATAAGATTCTTGTGAGAGATAATAAAATAAAATTGCATGTAATGAGATACAGAAGATTAATTGAGATAGAGTCTCAGTGAGTACCGATTCTTTTCATTATTTGGAAACAAGTGCTAATAATGAAATTATTAATTGTCGCAACCTATATTATATGCAAATGTGTGAAATTCTTGTGGCGCAGAAGCGTAATAGCCAACTTTTTTAATATTTATATCGTACCACTATTTCCAAAAAGTAAAATTAAAAACATATCTTCGCAAGTATATACTGAAGTTTGCCAGTATAAATTTATTATAAATTTTAAATTATGCAAATAATAAGAGTGGCACGAAAATGATAAAAAAAAAAGAAAAAAAAAAAAGTCGCCTGTGCAGGTCTGGTAATGCTATACACATGTTCTGTTTTCTTTCTTGTAAGTATATAAATTTATTAGATACATTTTAATTTACAATTATTCACTAGATATATTTTATTTTACAATTATTACCTAATATTACATATTAGGATATTACGCTCAGATAAAATTAGCGAAGAACAGGCCATTTGAAGAGATTCAATTTACTCATGATTTTTTATTAACTAAGATTCTTTAAACTGTGATTTGTGATAGGAAGACTAATAAAATGGGCAGGCGTGAGCTGGTTGCCTATTAAATAGCTACGTTATGTCAAACGTATAAAGTACACCTCAAATGTACTTTAAATGAAGACTTGACTTTTCTATTATTGAAATCAAGAAGTCTCATCAAGTTGGTAGACCACATTACCTCTCCCATATACACTGTCAAAAATTGTTTGATAATATCTGTGACGAAAAAAAAAGAAGATGAACTTATTAAAGTTGTTAAAAGTCATACCGCATACTTACCGTCACTATCATCGTTCACCAAAAGTCCGTATCGAAAACTGTAAAACACAGGCAGACGCACGCAAACTAACTGAATCAGTGAAAGCTGTTGATGATGATGAATATGCTGACTAATTGTTATGTTGTATATCCCTCAGTGATAAACACACTTAATCATTAAGTTATATACTTTCTGTTTTATATTATTCACAATTTTACTATAGATTACTATTTACAATTTCACAAAAGTTCAGTGGAAAAAACAAGTAAGTTTCAATTTTGTATTTATGGGTTGTGTTTTGAGAAAATATTTTGCTTTTCTGTGTCGAATAACACAAAAGACATTCTACAACCTTTTAACTTTATACTGAAGGAAATTTAGTTTCATTTGCTTCGTTCCAGAATTTTGTACTATAACTCTAATTAAATTCTCAATTTTTAAGTTTCAATTTTTTTTTAATTACCGCTGCTTGGCTTCTGATCCATAGAAATATCGCACGAATCAATTTAAATAAAATATAAATCTATCGTTCTTTTTATTATTATTTTAAGAATTGCTTATGTATTGTATTATTTCTGTAAAAGTTGTCTTACAACAGTAAAAATAAAAATTATAATATCAATGTTTTCCTTTTCAAACTTTTACATAAATGCACATGCAAACATTTATAATGTTGCCAGCCGCAATTAAATGCATTTGAAAAGTGAATCGCGGAGTCTTTTTGTCCTACTCTAAATCATAACGATGGTGTCTTTTTGAACCACTAAAGCTTCTTCGCTGGTAAGAAACCTACTCATGTAAAATAGCTACAATTTTTACTCTTTTATATTGCAATTTTAATTAAGCAGATTTTATTGTTGTTTTATATACATATATTGAAAACTGTTGCATACGTTTATAAAAGATTTCTATTAAAAGTTATTGTAGGAAAAAAACATAAAGTTGACCACTAGTACCCATACATAGCACTACGATATATAAAGAACAATGTGTATTTGCGTTCAACTTTGCCTAACAGTTATAAGGAGCTCTATCTGTATTTTTATTTAGAATGAATTAACGGAATATAGTATATATCTTAATTAAAAAAAATAAATAAATAAATAAATAAAACGTCTTATATATTGGTTTCTTTTAGAGAGTACATGAAGTTCAACTTATTGTATGAACGAAATTTCTCTGAAATTTCATGATATTTGCTTGTCTTTTTTTTTTATATTTTTATATAAGACTAAATATACGTTTAACTAGTAAATTATGCAAATAAAATTTTGCTAACACTTGCGCAGGCGCAATTAAAAACTATCTAGTTAAAAATATTTTTTATATTCTGATTGAAGTATGATGTGTTTATTGTAATATGACAGGTCTTTGAAAATGGCATTGCATTATATTAAAACCACAAAAAATACTCGTTATCTGTATGACTATACATGCCATTTACATAGAATCAAATACGGCAATTAAAGAAATCCTAAATTCACGTTCTACAGCTACAGCGGATTTCAAATATATATATATTTACGCTCTTTCATTAATTAATTTAATTATTTTATTTTATTTTATTTTATTACAGGATGATCGGAAACGTTATCCTTTCTTTAATTTATTAATGGTCCCTTTTTTGTTTCAGGACAAAATCTTAACTGAAATATACAGAAGTGGGAAAATTATGAGAATAACTGAGAATTTGTAATTTTTATTTTTTATTATTTTATAAATCCTTTATTTCTTTCTTATACAAAGTATGAGGAAGCATTGTAATACCGATTTGCGAAATGGATTTTGTACCTCCAATAGCACAAAACTGAATTGTCGTAGAAAGTTTCAAATTTATATTTGTAGCTTTCATGACGTATTGTTGTACATACAATTCCCACTTTGGACTTGACACGAAGTCTCCTTTCAAACATATCTACGATTTTACACAATTTTTCGTGACGTTTGTATATATGCGTGTGTGTATGCGTGTGTGTATCTCTCAAAATCTAAAAAAAACGAATGGATGTAGAATGTTGAAAATTTATATGTAAGTTTGCTATAACATCTAGTTGTGCACCCCCTTTTTTTTTTACATTTCTGTAACATTCAGTTATAGTAACTTTTACGTAAATTATATTCATATTGACAAAAAGGACAAAATTTTTGGACATTATACATTACCAAAAGTCACAGAGATTTGAACAAAAGCTAATGATAGATACCGTAATGATATTGTTATAAGTTGTCGACATTGTTTTCGTGAAGAAAGTAGTTCGTAAAGACATCAGCAAATTTTAGTCGACGAAAGCACTTATTTAATGAGGAAAACAGGTGACTAAAATACTCTTTATACCACAAAAATAGAAAGTCAATGAATAAACGTGAAATAATGCAACAAAACAGTCATTTGTACCACAAAATTCAAGTGAACAATGCTAATCCCACCACAAAGTAGTATTTTCGCTAATTCAGGGACAATGATCAGCTGCTCAGTTCAAAGTCTGAACAGAAGTTGAATATATTGAGAATCGTATCAATGCTTTACAGAGTTTTCGATGTAGTCCTGTGCTAGGAACCAATGAATCCTCCGGGAAAGTACCAGAACTCGGCTCATATTGAAGTTAGAGATTTTAAACTTCTGAAATCCTAATCCACCAACTTTCGTCGAATTCGGCCCACTTTCGTGGAAGGGAAAAGTGTAGTCGGTCTCAACTCATAGTTTAGAAAAAAGTACGTTACCAAATAGCAGATTCTAATTTTAAATCATCAATAAGGACTTTTCTCTTTTTTTTTTTTTTTTTTTTTTTTTAGTCTCATTGCGGATTTAGAGAACTTTCGAGAAAGTCAGTTCTGCGCTAGAAGCCAATGAATCATTCCAAAATATTCTAGAACTTCTTATTGAAATTAGAACTTCCAAGCTTTGGCAAACCTTAACTAGAATTTTCGGCCAAATTCGACACCAAGACCAAAATCTGTATTGGCAACAAATTTGACGATTTGGAGACATTAGGGACAAAGTTGGCAGAAAACAATAGTTCCGGATTGCCAGAATCAGTAAGGCCTTTCTCAATTTTAATGGAGTTAACTTTGGTATAATTATCGTTTCGCGCCATTAATTTTCGTAAAAGAGAAGAGAAGTAGACGATCAACACGCAAACGAAGTCCATTGAACTCTAATCTGTACATTTGCGAACAAGAGATTCCATAATAAGCTTTGTAATACCATAGCCTCCTAAACTACATGCTTGTCGCGTGGCTCGGAAACTTGGCAACAGTTCAAGTGGTAGACAGCGCCACCTGTTACAGATTGCGTGACTTTTTTATTCAGATGTCACCAATAATTTTAAGAAGTGATATATGATGTATACAATGGATGTTTCTTCGACTCTATTCACCTTTTATGTATATCAAATCCCACTTTTAAAAAGTTTAGGTGGATGTTGAATAAAAAAGTCGCACAATCAGGTGGCGCTGTCTACCGCTTGAACTGTTGCCAAGTTTCCGAGCCACGTGACAGTCATCTAGTTCAGGTGGCTATGGTAATACTATTTCTGAACAACTGGTATTCTACAGTGCATATGATCCTATTATCATTAAGTAATAGTTTTCTAGGCATGTTTTCAGGAATATTCATGGTCCTGTTTATTTACGAATTAGTTGTCTCCCGCAAAAATGTCAATGTTTTCTAACAATATATACAGGTTAATTAAACTTCACATTTTACAATGCGCTGTATTAAAAATTATGCTGCAGAATTTCATGAAAACTGGATGATAGTATTACATATGATGGAAGCGTTATCAAGAAACAAACAAAGTTCCAAAAATTACCACTAGATGGCGTATTAGAGCTTTATTGAAAATATAAATTTAACAATAGCAAATCTATAAAATTACAATTCTATTGTTTACCAAACTTGTTCTATACGAAGTCCATGATTCTCTGCTACCATCTGAAAGCGTATAATTACATGTTAAACAGTTTAAAGCAATGTTTCTGAGGAAAGTTACGCACATAGCATGCAAATCCCACTATACCAAGTCTTCCAGGTATTATCATAGCCAAAAGACACAACAATTTAAAAGTCTACTGATCTCGAAGGACAGAAGATAGGATAATGATAGCGAATCATTTTTCCTCTGACATATTCCCATTTACCCTTTAGTGGTGTTTATTGGAACTTTTTATACTAGATAAAATCCCCATCATCTGATTATGCTATTACTCAATTTTCATGAAATTTTGCAACACAGTTTTTGAAATAGAGCGCTCTAAAATGTCAAGTTTAGTTAAGAATACTTTGTATATTTCAGCAGCTGTATAAAAGAAGCCATGTAATGTCCATAGGAGATTTTTTAACTAATTTTGTTTTCCTTTCTAATTCTTTAAGAATAGTTTGGTAAATATTTTTAGCACATTCCAACACCTTTAAAAACTGTAGATTTTAATTTGTCTGCTTATTTATCGGCAATTTCATTCCAAAAAATATTTTTAGAATGCCCGAATTTCCTCTAGTTATCGGTGTCAGTTTCTTTGCATGTTTCTATTTGTCTTTTGACTATGCGATTAATAAACCGAGTGTTTTAAATTTTTTCCCTCTGTAATGCTGTAGAGTTTTCAGAGTAAATTTTGTTTTTATTACCCATTACTAAAATGCAGAGATTTTTTTCTAACAATAGAGCAAAATTTCTCCCGTGGAACCAAATATCAACGATGATAGAAGAAAATATGTAGTTGAAATTCGGGTTTCCAGCACCGTTTTTGCTAACGGACGTGTATAGTACCATATAATCAGGGTTTTCACAAAAGTAAATGCGTATACCAGAATTTTCAAATAGCAATTTTTTTAGAATATATATCTACGGCTATCACCGACTAGTTAAGCCTGAAATTATAATTAAAAAAAAAAAAATAGTCGTATTCTAATTTCTCTTTTTGAGAATCCTGCACTGTTAAATAAGTATAAAATTAGTTTAAAAAATGACTAATGTGAAAAAAAAAGGCGGATACTAAAAATCTTATTAGTCAGATGGTTGGCAAGTATGTCTAAAAGTGACCTAGAAGAGGCGGAAGTACTTCGCCTATGCTACTGGCAGCAGAGCTGGATGTCTCCTTCCATTTTCAGGACATTTTTAAAGATGAGAAATTTTCCCCTTTTTTGTTACCACTATTTTTATACAATAATTTATATACTATTTAATCACTCCACACTACGATGAAAATATGATAAAAATTTCTATATGAAATTAATGGTAGAAAAAAAAAGGTTAAAATTCTTATTTTTTAATGTGTTCTGAAAAAAGGGCGGAGACTCCGAGCTCTGACCACTGGACAAAAGCTGATACCATAGCTTCCAAAATTTATTAAAGTATATTTCTGTATTGATAAGTATAAAGGATTTAAGTCCAAAAATGTCGATTTTGAGTTAAGTACATAGTCAGACTCAGAAAAAAATTCTCTATCGATTGGTATAAAAGACTTAATTCTATGTCATTTAGTCTTTGAGAAAATCCATTGGTAAAAAAAGGACCAATTTAGAAATTTACCATTCATGTATGGTATAAAATATTTAATTCAATTTTTCCCGTTATTAAATGAAGGTTGACAACCACTGAATGGTATAAAGGGTAAAAATCAACGAAATACCTTTTCCCTAATACATTCTTCTGATTTGTGGGAAAATCCCGACCACTGCTTTTTAGAAAGGTCTCCCATCGACTGAATTTTCAAAATTTTTAATGAAAATTTTATAAATTGTTTTTTGAATTTGGCTCTTTCACGGACTAATAATTTTGAAAAAAAAAAAAAATCATTTATTACGTTTAAAAAAAATAGAGAAACCTTTTTTTAGCCGTCGAAATTCATGTACCCCCTTAACACTATATCATCGATTAAAAAGTGTTCTGTTTGATTATTATATGTATATTTGTCAGCTTTGGAATAAATTATAAAAAAGTACATGGGAAATCAAAATGAAATCATGCGAACATTTTTATAACAGTTAGTTTCTTTTCAGTTAGTTTCTAGCAAATTGTTTCTTCTTTTGTTAATAATCGAATTGATGAATATAGCATGAATAGCAATTTTTATCAAAACCATTTGTCATTAACAAATGAAAATTGAGAAACAAGATTTTGCTTTTTTGTAAAATTTGTTTTTATAAACATGTTGAATGTTTCTATGCAACGGGAATTTTTTTTTCTAATGCATTAGACATAGTATTCATGAAATCAAGCCATTTAATAATGACTGTTAAAATACAGTTGAATCACATTCACAAAAATCAAAGTTTTCTACTAATGAAAATATATGGAAAATATCCATTGAGTAAGAAGGACTTAGTACTTTAAATTCTACTAAAATTTGTCATGCAATAAAGAGGCTTACTACATTGTGAGCGACTATTTTAAGGTACCTGCCTACCGTCGGAGGTGATTTTTTTTAATAATTGAAAAATTCCCTATTTATGTGCCTTATATGATAGAATATAGTAAAAAAGAGTGAATAACCTGAAAAAAATATGCGAATTTTAAAATATTTCGATATTTAGGCTCAAACTATGCATACAATTTGCGAAAAAAGCCCTTTTACAAAACATTATAAGTTAAATTTAAATAAAGATATTTTTATTCTATAAATTTTATTTAGATTATTAAAAGGTCCTTAAGGGAGTGAACTACTCTCAAAACTATAACAATGTTATTTAATATTTTAGAGAAGATAACATTTTTACATGCTAAAAAAATCATGAATATACTTGGCAGTTCATAACTTCTATCGACAAAAAAAAAAAAAAGCTAGATTAAATGTCGTAGTTCAATCCCTAAAAGAACTCCTCTAGAGTATTTTGACAAAGTTTCATAACTTTTCAATTATAACTTTTGGAGTTAGGATGTTTTAGGACAAAGTAAAATGTTAAATATCTCATTTTGAGAAAAAGCAGAAAACAGATTTAAAAACAAGATTTTACCTATTAAACAAAAAATAATTTTAATAAGTTCCTGACTTATTTCAAAGCTTTTTATTTTCTTTCTTAAATTCATTTTATATTCAGTAACAAATTTTGATGCTTATATTGAGTAAAACATTTATGTTAACAAATTTTTACGGGTCATTTCTGGTCACTTCCGGATTCAAAAACTGGCGAGTGACTAATATTAAAATGCCTGTAACTGAAGTTCTAAGCAAGATAGAAACAAAATTCAAACTGATTTAGAAAGCTACAATGTCAGGCTTTAATACTAACCCAAAAATAGGAAATCGGAGTTTTGATCGAAAATTGCATTTTAAAGGTAGGCAGGCACCTTAAGTATTTCGAATAATCTACTATTATTTAAAGATAAAAAGGTGTTTGCAAGACAGTGTACTGCTGTGGTGATATAAAGGTTTTAACACTTAAAGTTTTATATTTTACTTTTTTGCATTGTTAAATGAGATTTATAAAAAATTTAATTTATCGAGACTAATGACATTTTATTTTTCCGACAGAGTAAAAATAATGCCTGGACCGGGAGTCGAACCCCGGATCTTTGACTTACAAGGTCAAGGCTCTACCAATTGAGCTATCCAGGCCGACACCCGGTCAGCATTACTCACAATCTTTAGGCAGAAACATCTCTGGTCTATCATGTAGATAGCTCTACAGAAATAAGCCGCAGGAAATGGAAAACACCATTAGATAATGGGAGAAAGAAATACAATTTTTATTAAAATCACACAATTATTGTGTGGTTACAGTAATTGTGTGCCTTTAATAAAAATTGTATTTATTTCTCCCATTATCTAATGGTGTTTTCCATTTCATGCGGCTTATTTCTGTCGAGCTATCCACATGATAGACCAGAGATGTTTCTGCCTAAAGGTTGTCTGAGTGAGTAATGCTGACCGGGGTGTCGGCCTGGATAGCTCTATTGGTAGAGCCTTGACCTTGTAAGTCAAAGATCCGGGGTTCGACTCCCGGTCCAGGCATTATTTTCACTCAGTCGGAAAAATAAAATTTCATTAAATATGATTTTCTTCCACAGTTAATTGTGTGATCGATAAATACAATTTTTATTAAAATAAAAATTGTATTTATCGAGACTAGTTTAAATAAATAGAAACAAGATAAGAAGGATGTGGTTGTTAAACGGTAAAAGTCGTATTCTTAAACGACGAAAGATATTTTAATAAACAATACAAGCGCATTTTTAAACGATGTAAAATTTGTTGTTGAATGAGATTTTAATCTATCTCTGATTCTCCTCAAACACGTGCGTTATTTAACGTTTCAAATATTCAGGTAAAAAGGAAAAAGTTCATTTAAACTGAATCAGTCATTTGAGAAACACCTCATGTCCACTTTTGGCCAAAATTGAGTTAGACATATTAAATTGTTGGGGAAGGCTAGACAAATCCGATACGCATAAAACAATTCATCTCCACTTAGTAACCATGGTGGAATATCCTTTGAAAATATCCATTCGTTTGAGAAACACCTCATCTCCTTCCGTGTGACCACGACTTTAGTGTAATCAAACGAAAAATTAAAACAACTGACAGGATTTACACAGTAAAACAGTATCCTGAACTTATGTTGCACTCTGCTGCTATTCAGGACAAGTTTCTGGTGGAAATAGTAGAAAGTGGAAAAGTAAAAGATTTTAAATCATGGTGTGGTCAATTTTATAAAAAAATTGTAATATCTACGGAGACTCAAGCAAGGAACATCCCAAAGGAAAACAAAATAAAATTCAACATTTCAACTTTTATGGAGTTTCATTACTCTAATAAACATGTAGGCCAAGTTAAAGTAAAAAACTTTATTGGTGGACTCAATGAACAAACTTTTGACTTGAAAAACCAGGAACTGGTTTACCAGAGCTTCTAAAAATCAGTGCTTACCCGCAAAAATGTGGTACCTATCAATATCAACAAAATCAATGACCTCAAGAAAATGGAAGCCTATATACCTGCAGACATTGTTGGTGAATTGTATTCAAAAATTTATGACTGGCCAACTATCGATATGGATGACATTGAACTATTTTAAGAAACAATGTTTGGAAAATGTGTATATATTATTTGAAAAATGAAATACTGACTTTTATTAATAATTTGAATTGTTTTACCTTTTATTTCATACCTGATAACATATCGTTTAGTCAGTCATTTGAGAAACAACACATCTCCAACAACGTTTATAATTTTTTTAAATATCAAAATAAAAATAATAAAATTTTATTTTGGTAGAATTAGCTTACCAAACCCCTGTAGAAACATATAAAAATATTCAAAAAGTATATGATGTTAAATTATGGACCAGCTGGGGTTTTTTTTGATTTCCCGAAAATTTACTTTTTTGGATATGAGGTGTTTCTCAAATGACCGATTCAACTATATTAATAATACATTTAACTAAATTTTCGAGAAATTTGAATAAAAAATTAAAAAGTAGAAGCAAGTATGAAAAGCGTAAGTACAGTTTATAATCAAATAAAACTAATAATTATACAAATGACAACATAGATGTGTTTTTCAACAATAAAGGACATATTATTAACCCGTTAATGCCCGAATTAATTTTGCAAAATATTACTAGCTGATTATTCCACTTCTAAATTAATATAGACAACTGACAGTAAAATATATTAACTTAAACAATTCTTCTGATAGTTTTAAATATAAAGCCTATCCCTATTTACTGACGTTTAGTGTTTAGTGTTCTAACGAGAAAACTTCGAGATAGAAAAACTTTGAGATAACAGATTAATTTCTTATTATATGTTGACAAAGATCTCGAAAGTAAAGTATTATAATATATATTACTATTCAACTTGATTTAAATTAGTATACTTGCGCAAAAAGCAATTACATGTTCGACGAATGAAAAATCATAAAATGACTATCCAAATTATGAAATAATAATAAATATTAGGCACATAAAACTTTCAAAGATTAGACATTTTTAACTATTTTTCTTAAATTCTATTCAAACTACGTGATTTTAGTTCCCCATCATACTATAGGTATGGGGAACTTAGGTAATCGTGAAAATTTTCGACCTCGGTTTTTTGTCTTTTCTACACGTTTCCAGGTGTGAGGAATCCGAAAATGACAAAATTTCTATGGTGTCTGTCTGTAGGGTGTCTGTTAGTCTGTTAGTCTGTTAGAGGGTCAGTCCGTTAGTTTGTTAGTCTGTGTACACGATATCTCAAGAACAAATTGTCGCAGAGAGGTCATATCAGTTTTAAAATATTACTTTCGACACTGGCAAGAACCCTATTCATTTGCAACATTCGAATTAGAAAACTTCCTAAGTTATTAGAAATTTACGATTTTCTTAACATGGGAGAATAGGACAAAAAATTCACTTAAACGTGCATTAAAAGAAAACTTTTTACTGTAAAAATGTCAGACCAGTTTTAAAATATCAGTTTTGATGCCGGAATGAACATCAGTAACTATAAATATGCTACTTTGAAAATTTCGCAAGTTACTGGAAATTTACGAATTTCTTAACATGGCAGATAGGGCAAAATTTCACATAAACGTCAATTTTGAGAGATATTTCCATCGTAAAGATGTCAGACTACTTTTGAAATATTATTTAGGACACTGGTATGAATATTAATGACTATGAATTTTCCAATATAAAGATTTCGTAAGTTATTGGAAATTTACGAATTTCTTAACATGTCAGAATAGAGCAAAATTTCATATAAATGTCAATCTTGAGGGATATTTTCAGCGTAAAGATGTCAAACCACTTTCGAAATATTATTTAGAATACTGGCATGAATATCATAGACTATGATTTTTCCAATTAAAAAAATTCGTGAGTTATTTGGAATTTACGATTTACTTAACATGTCAGAATAAGGCAAAATTGATCATAAACTTCCATTTTGAGGATCCTAAATACATTAGACAACTTCAAAATTAAGTTTATGATATTTGTTTGAACATGATTGAATACAAATATTCTAATAGGAAAATTTCGTAAATTATTCGTAATTTACGATTTTATCAACATAGCGAAATTGTAAATTTTTCATATAAATATGAATTTTGAGGTTTATTGCATTGGAAATAGTAGCATGAAAACTAAACAACAGAATTGACCCTGATAAAATAAATTAATAAATTAGAATAAGATAATTATATCCAGAGCTGCCAACCAAATCCGGCAAATTGTTAGTCCCGCCCCTTTTTCTACACCACTTAATTTTTAGAGTTATTCTCTTCAAATATATTTACGATGAATGAAAAAAACAAATACTCTAAAAATTAAGTGGTGTAGAAAAAGGGGCGTTTTTCAATAGGCGTTAACAATTTGCCGGATTAGGTTGGCAGCTCTGTATATCCAAGTGAACGGTGGATAGCCTATTAGGCGGGGATTTCATACTGTCACTGTATCAAGCTTTCGTCAAATTCATTTCTTTTAACATGATTATAATATGTCTCGCACTAGAAATTTCTGAGAACATAAATATGATGGGGAACTGAGCAGAGTCCACATATGCTAACTAGTTTTTCTTGAACCATCTGTATCCTTTTGCAAGAATTCTATACTATTTATTTTTTCATATTTTCGTAACAGGTCACGTGATTAAATAAAATTAATATATAATCGCGATACTAGTACACAAACCTGCCACCATCTTAGTTAATATTCCGTAGTATTTTTAGCCACGTCTTTTTTTTCATACTGGCATTTTTTTTTTTTTTTTTTTTTTTTTTTTTTTTTAGAATGTATTTTTTCATGTATAATCGTAAATACATTTGGAGAATATTATTCTACAAGTGTACTGGTGTGCAAAAAAGGGCAGGAATACGTAATATTAACAACACTACGTAATATTAATTGGGATTTTGGCATGTATGCTAGTACAAAAGTACTTTTTTTTTTTTTTTTTTTACTGGTATATTTCAAATGAGAAACATTTTCTAAATCTGATGATATTTTTTCCTGCGCGAAGCAATCGTTATTTTATTTATTATATATATTTTTTAATTAAACAAATGTGATATGTTATTTCAATAGTTCCCTTTTCAAAACAATTGCTTATGTTGAGGTGTAAAAATTCTTTTGAAAAGCAAATGTTCGTTATTTTCAATTTGTTGTTTCTATCGGAATTAAATGGTAATCTGGCACAGCGAACAATTTATCAAATTTTTAACCTTATTAAAAACTTTATTAATTAAGTTCATGTATAAAAGCTGTCCGCGGTAAGGTAAACACTAAAACTTAAGTGCACTGTTAACCCTTTAACGCGCGGTGGTACAAATGCAGAGCTGCCAACCAAATCCGGTAACTTGTTAGCACCGCCTCTTTTCCTACACCACTTAATTTTCAGAGTAATTTTCTTGAAATATATTTACGATGAATGAAGGAAAAAAAAATATTCTAAAATTTAAGTGGTGCAGAAAAAAGGGCGGTACTAACGATTTCCCGGATTAGGTTAGCAGCTCTGCAAATGTAAAACCACCTCCAGCTGCAAAATCTCACCCCAGAAAATTTGAAGTAAAAGTTTACGTTTATAACTTAGCAGAAAAAGTAGTTTAAAAAAAACTTTTAGTTTAAAATTTCTTTTAATTTAATTTTGTTAATGAATTCCGATGGCAGTATAATTTAAATGATCTAAATTACCTTGCACCGCAAAGGATTAAAGCGCAGACACAAACAGTGGGAACCCGCATCGACATACAGCGAGTGGAAAAGACATTGCCGAAGGTAACGGAGACTCGAAGCAATATTTTCTGCAATTTCACTGATTTTTCCACCCCATTTTTATTTATAAAGTAATATAAAAAATTGTGATTGAATTTCTTTGAATATTCATTAAATATAGTGACTAGCAAAACGAGCAGAGCCTGATTAAGGGGGAAGCACACATTATCTCCGCTCTCACCGGAATATTTTTACAATTATTTTTTACTTCATGTCATAGAAATTCCACGCTTTGACGAGGAAATATTTTTTATAAAAGATGAACGGTGTAAAACAATCCAATTTACTCACCATTATTAGATACCAGAATTCTTTTAAAATAATTTTTAATGAGAATTTTGTGTTTCTTATAGGAGGAAAGTATTTGTTAAAAAATAACGGTGTAAGTATAAATAATGTGCGCTTCCCCCTTAATCAGGCTCTGAAAACGAGCAAAGCATGATAGTCCTAGAATGAGTTAATATAAGTGCCATTTAAAAGATATATATTTTGGAGATAAATGCAACATAATATGTGTATAAAATTATCCGCTTGCGTCACTCGAAAATCTGCCGTTTTTCATGATATTTTTAATTAATGGCACTGATAAATAAGTAGATTAAGGAGTGGAGAAATTGTTTAAAAAAATGTTTAATAGTCGCTATAAGTGCATAAAATAAAACTGTATATTAGATAGCCCTTTTTTAATAGTTTAAAAATATAAATATAAATATGGAATATATCATTTGAGATAACTTTGTCTAATTAGTAACAGAATAAATCGGAAATCGAACTCCAACGAAAAATGGCGTAAAATAAATTGTTTATGTCAGAAGTTAAATAATGGAGGTCAATTACATAATATTTTTTCCTCCTTCTAAGTTATAAATTTATGTCTGATATTATTTCTTCAATAATGTATTATTGAATAATTTTTTATAATATTAACTTAAGTATTTGTTTAATAATTACAGTTCTTATAATTTTATCTATATTTAAAAAAAAAAAAAAATGCCCTACACTCTATTAATTTAGCAAAAAGTAAAAACCATATTATGAGACTTTTTAACTTTCCGCCCATGCAGTATAAGTGAAAAATAACGCAGCTGAAAATTCTACTCGAGTTGCCTTGTATAATTCTTCGACGTTTCCTCGTAAAGCTTTCCAAAGTAAGCCTTTATGAACTACGCTAGAAATTTTCGCAAACTAAACTTGATGGCAGCACTTCCTTGCGATCAGAGCTCGAAGTGTCCGTCCTTTTTTCAGGACACTTTCAAAGACCTTTTATGCTACGATTAATTTAATATATATTTTTTTTTTTACCGTAGTAATGTATGGAGAATAAGTAGAATAGAAATTCTTGTATAAAAATAGTGGTAGTATAAAAAGCAGAAATTTCCCTTTCTTTAAAGCATAGCTGCCAATAATTTAATTTATTCCGAAATACTTTTAGCCCCGCCTTTATTTCGCTCCACTTTATGTATAGAAAAATTTTCTCCAATATATAACTTCGATAAAATTAGACAAAATTACCTTAAAAAAATAAGTGGTACGAAATAAAGGCGGGGCTGAAAATACTCCGGAATAAAGTAAAATATTGGAAGCTATGTTAAAGTGTCCTGATAAAAGGGAACAGACATCGAACTCTGCTTGCAGCACACAACTAAAAGTTGTGAAAACCTCATCTATACAGTTCGTCCTTTAAAATATGTCTAATGTGGTTATTGTGAATAATAGTTAATTCTGGTTCTAAGTGAACATTGTAGACATGATCATTTTTTTGCAATTAATTATGAACATTTGATATTAAATATAAAACATGTTAGATGTTCGCTAGTAATTATACCTATTGCTCCATTGTACTGAATACGCTTCTTTGTATGATTAATAGTATTTATTCGATTTGACATTGATGAATAACGTCAACGTGACTGCACTAATACCCTAAAGGCCTTATCAGACACAACGACTTTACAGGCGATTTTAGAGACAACCATTGATTAGCGCCGATTTTCCAGGGGAAGTTGTCTGTACTCCCAGTTTGATAGCACAAACAGAACTTGCCTAACTTTTTCACTTGATAAAGTTGGCTCTATGTACAATTTCTCCAAAGATTTATCCAGTCAGTGTACGCTATTTTGGTACGTCATACTTCCAAGATGGTGGAACACGGAAATCGCTTAAAGTGTTGTTTTGAACAAGAAATATAATCGTTAAGCTCATTTATTTTACCATTAAATGATAAAAATTTTAAATAAATCGTTTTTATTTTCGTATGACAATAGTTGTAACAAAGATGAAAGTAGAAATAATAATGCGATATTTCAACCAAATGAAAGGGAATTTTAACACTAGTCATTGTGTATTTTATTTGCGCAAAGAAAAGTGATCAGCGTCAAAAGTTAGACTTCTTTTATCCAACTTTTCACCCATCTATTGTAACCTCTACAGAGTTTTCGCCGAGGAATAATCGGCGAATGTATGTATTCAGCTCAAAAATTGGTTGTTCCAAAAGTCGTTGTGTCAGATAAGGCCTTAAGAGTATACTTATTCTCAGTACATCTTCTGCATTTTTCTGCGATGTCTGTTCGTCCTGAAGATCTTCTGGAGAGAAATTGCACTAATAAACCATAGCCTCCTTAACTAGATGCCTGTCGCGTAGCTCGGAAACTAGGCAACAGTTGAAGCGGTAGACAGCGCCACCTAGTACAGATTATGGGACTTTTTTATTTAACTGTCACCAATAATTTAAAGAAGTGAAACATGATATATATAATCGGCGTTTCTTCAATTCTATTAGCCTTTTATATATATCATATCCCACTTTTAAATATTTTTGGTGGCTGTTGAATAAAAAAGTAGCGCAATCTGTACCAGGTGTGGCGCTGTCTACCGCTTCAACTGTTGCCTGGTTTCCGAGCTACGCGACAGGAATCTAGTTAAGGAAACTGTGATTAAACAGTGTCGCGAGATCTCGAGAATTTTTTATTCAATAATCACCAATAATTTTCAATTGTAACGTTTCCCTAATGACTTCGAATATTGTTAGTCTATTATGTATATCAAATCTCACATTTTAAAACTATTGGTGATTACTGAATAAAAAATCTGCCAAGTCTGGCATCATTGCTATGCTAGGGTATGCGTAGTTCTCAAAATTTTAATTTATTCCGAAGTATTTTCAGCCCCGCTTTTATTTCGCACCACTTTATTCATAGGATACTTTTCTAAAGTATATAAGTATGATAAAATACGAAAAAATTATTCTTAAATTAATCAATAGAATTTCTTTATTTCTAGTGCAGCAACATTACTAGAAAAAACCACTTAGGTTAAGTGCTCCAGCGATTGACACTTTAAGCGCAATTTCTGATATTTTTAATGTTTTAGTCATCAAAAACTATTTTTGGAAATCTTAAGTTAATATATAAGGCATGAAAGACTTTCAGAACCACATATATGTTAAAATATATGCATTTGATAATAATAATTATTATTATTATTATTATTATTATTATTATTATTTTGTTATGAATTTTTATTTTACACCCACTCAATGTTCCAATAATTGACACTGCCAATTTTTCACTTTACCAGTAATTAGCTTCCTATGTTCTAGTGTTTGACACTGCTAGTGTTTGATTTTACCAGTTATTGGCACCCTGTGCTTCAGTGTTTGACATACAATGTTAAAATTCTCATATGTAAAACATGTTCTTTTATTTTACTTTTCTTATTTACTAATTATTTCGGGAAAGATGTTAATTACTGGAGCATGTCAATCACTGGAGCACCTACCCTACCTATATCTTTGAAACTGAATGAATTATACTGAAGTGAAAAGTGAATGTTACTCTTGGTGTCCATTTATCAAAACAAAAACGTAAATTTGAGACGTAAAATAAAAAGACAAAATGGTTGATAATACCTACATTAAAAATAATTTTTGTGTGCTAAATTTACATTCGCGATTCAGTCAATTATCCTCAAGGATTTCTTTCTTTCTTTTTCTTTTTTTTTATTGAATATATATGCAAGTATTAAAATTATTATTTTTTTGTTTTAAATTATTAAATGTGAAAAAAAAAAATGTGTGCAAGTATATAATTTATTTTCAGATATATCATATTTAACAAAATGATGCTCCAACAATTTAACACTTAGACATTTCCGAAGATTTTATTTGCTTTGTAAGATGCAAATTTAATTTTTATTATCAAAAACATTCTTGAAATAAAGAATTTAAAAATCCTCTCTACACTAATTGCAGAGTTCGAAATATATTTAAGATTTAAAGTGCGTTCTGGATAATTGATCAGTTACTTGTTAAAATTTTAATTGTATCCGATTTTAAGGGCAATTGTCTGATTATTTTCTTTTATTAATTTTTTTTAATTAAAAACAAAGTACCTTTTCATAAATAACCTGAATCTTTCAATTTCACATGTTATTCAAATATCTAGAAAATTTGTAGAAGAGTTACCTCGAAACTTTAGGTATGTAAAGAATATGTTGCCAAATATTTAAGCGAAAGTTTTGCTCCGAAATTTAAAAGGGGACCAGTTAAATTTAAAGAGAAAACAAAATGTTTTGCATCATCCTATAAACAGCAGTGCAGTGCTTTAAAAGCATTTTGGTTGTAGGATGTATTTATGAGATTTCATGTTATTATCTATATTGTTTATATGTAACAGGCATTTAAATGGATAATTTTTTTTAATGCAAAAATGTATCCTTTTATTATTATTATTATTATTATGACGTGAAGTGTATTAAACCCAATACAATTCCATTTTTAGGAGACATACTGCAAACAGAATATAAAAATATTAAATACCTTAAAAAATATAACAAATTTTATTAAATAGGTTTAACTGCACATGTACAAACTTTAAAAAATGCAATATTTTCAGAATTAACAAGAGGATGTTTAACTTAACGTAATATCATTTTCTATCTTATTTTGAACATTTTTTTTAGTATACATTACCCACTTACCTGTTATAGGTAAGGTATTAAGGGATGGATCGCGTTTCCATCTTTATGGGGACACCCTATAGGGGAGCGTGGGGCTAGTTGCCACAGGGGTAAGAAGTAACATTTACGAAATTTTTTGTAACATTTGTGATTAAATATTCTTATAAACATAATTCTTATGACGCGCTTTATAATGTAAGCAAAATCGGTTCTCCACAAAAATGGTTAAGGAGAAGTTCTGTACGCTTGCTTCATTTTAGCTACTTAGTGGGGAAAAAAAATTCGTAAATTTTGATTAAAGGTAAGTTAATTTAAACTTTAATGAAATGTTTATAGCTGTTTATTTAGTCTGTGTGTTGAGTTATAAAATTCATGTTTAATTTTTTGTATAAATCGTTATATATTTTTATAAATAAACAAAATGTCTAAAATTATACCATGGGACAAGTTGAAACAAAATTTTGGGGTAAGTTGTAATATGTTAGAGGAGTGGCTTATCGAGATGCCTACAACCAGAGCTCGACGTCTCCGCCCATTTTCAGGAAACTTTCAGAAATGAAAAATATTTGGTTTCTTTGCCAATACTATGTGTATACAGAAATATTTTCTGTGTTTTTATATTATAGTACCGTGATTATTTAACCACTAATTAGAATCCCGACTAAATCACGAATTAGAGAATATTGCATAAAAATAGTGGCAGAAAAAAATGCAGAAACTTCTCATCAATGAGAGTGCCCTGAAAAAAAGGCGGAGAATTCGAGCTCTGCTAAACGCTCTCTGTGGCATAAAAATGGGTATAATGCTTAACTTGCAAAATGTGTGCACACATTAAATGCATGAGAGGGAACAAAATATCATTTACTTTAATTAATTTTAAACTTTGACTAAAATTGACTTCTATGTTGATTTTATCTTTAATTTTCTCTTTATTTTACTATAATCCATTTGATATAATTCATTGTTACTATACCAAGAATGTTATAATTTAATATTAGTTATTAATTGCCTTTTTTTATTAAAATAATAAATGATTGATAACAAAAAACATTTTGATATATTATCGTTTTTATTGTTAGGGTTCCCGTTGTATCCGTTATAATTTTCCCCATGTGTGTTGCCCCAAAATTTGCCCCAAATTCGGGGCAAATTGTAACAGACTAATAATTTTGAAAAAATATTTCTTGTGCTAAAATTAGCAAAATTAACGAAGTTTTTTTTTTTTTTTTTTTTTTTTTTTTTTTATGAATATGATAGATGAAAATGCATGCTATGGAAAACAGCAATTATAAACAGGAAAACGTAAATACATTTCAAAATATACTTAATTATCCAAAAACTGTTTCAACCCGCCCCGCGCTCCCCTATAATAAGATAATATAGTGATGCATGTTTAAGTGATTGTATTAATAAAAGAAGTAATTTCAACTGATTAAATTGACCTTATGAAACGGCTTTGTCAAAATAGAGAAAAAATCCAAGAAGAGCTCATGATAAATGCAAGATCTCGATACGATAGCAAATTAAATATATATACATAAAAATTCAAATAAAGCCAAAATTAATTCACTCTAGAATTATTAAATATTTAGAAAAAATTATCAAAGAAGAAATTCACGTATATGTAAAGGGCATTTGTAAAAGTAAGCTCTGTAAGTATGAAACCACTATTTACTCGAACGTCTTAGTCAACTGTCGTTAATTAGCAAAGGCAGAATAAGAAACATGAATAAAGTGTATCCCTTAATTAAAACGACTCTAAAATCCCCTGACGCTTCTTCAACTGACTTTTGATATTTTTGTTTTAAATAAACTTTCGGGAAGAAAATATCGAAGAACTTTAAATGGAATGTACACTTAAAAAAAAAAAAAAAAAAAAAAAAACGCCACCCCTCTACCTAATTTCGCCTTAAATTGCCCTAGAAACATGTGGTTGGTAACAATCGATTTGTGATATCGTCTAGTTGATAATGGTATAGTTATATTTTGCTTAGGGGGTCCTACATATTAAAAGTGGCATCAACTTCATTTTCTTCAATGGTAACCCCATTTTTTATAATTTATTTGAATTCTTTGGATCAAATCATCGCGAAAAATGGTATAGTTTATATATTTTGCTCAATTTTTCATGGAGTTATAAGCTATCAAAGTATGGGGATGCCAATGTTAAATGAATGTGACAAACATTCATTCATCTCTTCCCAAAAAACTGGTATATTCAAATTCTGTTTTTTTTCTTATGCGTTAGAAAAACATTTTTTGAATTATGAAAATTATTAATAAATTCATATTTGAAAAAATTATGAATTATGACCTATGTTAATTTTTGCACGAATAAAACGGGCATCATCAAAAACATGGGTTTCCAAATTTACAGCTCGTTCCTAACATTATTTTTTGAGTTACAGTGATATTTCATTTTTTACTGCTGTTAGGGGGGGCGTCACTTCTTATAATTTGTATCCTCTGTGAGTCAATATCTCTATACATTTTGACGAAAAACTATTTTAATTTACCTTTATGTTATTCTAATTGTTTTCTAAGGAACATTTCGATGTTTATTATACAAATTGACTTATTTTTTATAAAATTATAACAATCCAGGCAAGAGATTGGGAAAGAATGCCAAAAGAAATGAAGCCCCGCCTCTATATTGCGGAAACAGTATTAAAAAACTAGTTTGCATACTCATATATGACTCTATATGTGACGCTGGTATGCATAAATGTCAATGGCATTTACTACATTGAATGCTGACAAAATAATTTTGTTTTATAATGTAAAGTTTTAGAAAAAATGTGTAAAGGTGTGGCTACCGTTGCAAAAAGGAGTTTACTCGATTCTGAAATGTTAAGTCTCGACTGTTCTTAAATATTACATAACTTTTCCTAGTTTCTCACTGCTAAAATTCTGTTTTATCCCTAGTCTCGTTTTTTTTTTTTTTTTTTTACTTAAATATTCTAGGATTCGTGCACCTCAAGTTAAATGTCATGCTTTAGAAAATGCGGTAAGACTAGGGTACGCAGTGGACAATGCTTTTCTTTCCTTTTTTTAAAATTAATATAATTAACATTTATTATTTTTATCAGATTTTTTAAAACAAATTTTCTGTTTTAATCTTGTTGTGACATTTTCGTATTTGTAATAAAATATTAAATTTTTATTTAAAAAAATTTTAATACTAAATAATATAGTGGAAAATAGTTTTTTTTTTTTTTTTTTTTAAAATCTATTATTATTAGTTTTTAAAATCTATTATTGAAACAAAGCGCAATATTAATTATTTTCGATTATTCTAATCACGGCGTAAAACTGGCGTCAGATTTATTATGGAAAAAGAATTTAAAATAAAGTAATATGCGTTATTACTTTTAATGCTAAGTTTATACGTGACATCTAAGTTTTAATTTTGTGTCACATATAAAGACGTGACGTATTACTTAGAATAGAAATGATTTTGAACAGTATCTCCTTTTTATTGAATATTAAACACTTTCGCGACCGCATGTTTTTGTCTTTTAGATAGTCTGTTCCGCCTGTGGGTGTTATTCATTCAAACTACATTATGTCAGAACGAGGTTTTCTATATCCAAATTTATTTTACAAATGAATATACATAATTATCATACACTTTCTACTGAAAGTATTTGTATTCACACTATTTTGTTTATATGAATATGAATATAAGGAATATTCTTAAGAAATATAGTAACACACAAATTGTGAAAGAAACGCCCACTGGAGGAGTTTCAGATTTCCAATGACGTGGATCTTCGTCAGCGGTCGTGAAAGTGTTAAATATCCTTCTCAGATTTTAGCTTAAATGTTGCTATCTATATTTTTGTATATTATATATTGTTGGTTTGTACGCCTAAAATTAAATGTAAAACTTTATAGTAACCCTTTCATGCGGTTCTCACTGTATAAAATAAAAATATATCCAACAGAAGTATAGAATTCTTTTTTTAAATATTAAGCCCCTTTTATTTTATTTTTTATTTTTATTTGTTTTTTAAACCGGTACTAATATTATTATCATTCTTACTATTATTCTTTTATCTTGGTATCTAGATTTTTGTAATTCATCATTCTAGGTTTCATATGACTCAAGCTATTTAATTTTTTTTTAGCATGAAGTGATGTATTTAACTATTCGATGTGTAATGAATATAAACCAATAAAAAACTTTTAATTCATACACTAACGCAGGGAGTTCTTTCAATTGATATAATTTTTTTTTCATATTATTTACATTCCTGTACTTTATTTCCAGCGTGGAACTTAATAAATAATGTATATTTTGTGGTAAATCAATTTTGTGGTAATCATTTATTTTTTCTAAATGTATAGACGGACCCCTAACACATTTTCACGTGTAACTCTATTTATAATTGATTTAATGTATATAAATAGGTGCGTTTTCCGAACTGCCTTGACGTCAGAAATCTGAATATGAGGTCAAAAATAGGTTTATGCCTGTTTTAATATGTAGATGCTTCCTTAAGCAAAATCTAACTATACCATTAAAATCTAGACGTTTTTAGAGATCGATAGGTACCAGCCGCATGTTTCTACGTTAATTTACGGCTTAATTAGGTGTGGGGGGGGGACTTTTTTTTTTTTTTTTTTTTTTTTTTTTTTGGTGACTGTACCTTATACGTAAAAGTTTTTTAGACAATCGCTGAGCACGAAATTTTTGTTTGTTTCTCTGTTAGCCAATACCATCCGCTTAAATCGATAAATACCCGCAGCCGTTGCCACACGTGCATAAGGTCCATTTGAAAAGCGTACCCAAGAAGGTAAATTTGACATACTAGTACTAAGAAAAAGTTTATTTTCAAGAAAAATTAGAGTTTAAGCTCATATTTATCATTATTTTCTAGGACTATGGCTATCATATAAAAGCAAATCACCGAAAAAAATTGGTATTTATACCTGAAAAATCTAGTGTGCGACACCCACACGACTTGCTTTTCAAACTCACTTTTATACTCACTTTTGCAATAAGGAAAGGTCATGTTTACAAACAAACGCTCCGTCAATCAATCTTTGCCACTCTCGAGTGGCAAAAGATCAATCTCTATTGGTGGAAATACCAATGTTTTGCCACTTTACCCATAATTTTACTGCAAGTGACGTCACGTGCCCTTTCCTTATAGGTCAATTATAGGTCTTGTGACACCAATCACATATCTGACACCTTACATTTTTCCTGTAAAAAACAAATAATAGATTTTTTTAAAAGAGATATTAAAAAAAGTATAGTTCGAAAAAAATAATAATAATAAATGGTAGAGCTGTTTTTGAAACACCCAAATCCAATATCTGAAACTTGTGGCGTTTGCGTTCCTGCAAACTCCATCTTAACTTAAATACTTAGATTACTAAGAAAACCAGAGACGTGAATTGAACAAACAATGTGAGTTTATTTGAACCAGATTAATGGGAGGGCGGCCTGGAAATAAGACTTAGCTCAGTCAGCGTATTACTAAATCAAAATATATAAGTCAACAATTTAATTATCTTAAATATCTCACCACAGCAGATAGTCGAAGGTGAAGAGACGGTCGCACTCGTACTCCAATACTACGGCTTCACTATGGGACAGAGGATTCCCTTCTGACCCAGCTTGAACTTTCCGAAAACTAGTAGACACTCACCAACACTCAACACTACTTAACTTCACTCCACTAAATCTCCACTACTCTACTTCTCAATATCCGTCAAACTAAGATTCATAACATCCACTATACGATCCTCCAACATCCAGGCCATCTACTAAAACCATCTCTATTTTTATACTTCTTCCTACACCCTCCTTTCACTACATTTCAATCCGTACTTTTAAAAATCACTTCAAATTTAACTAATATTCAAAATCTAAGTCTTTTAATGCAGCACCCTGCCGACACAAATCTAGCTCGACCTCAACTTTCACCGAGTCACTGGCGACGGAGTGATTTTAACCGTCCCCACTTCCTACTTTGCTGGATCCAGCTTAATTAAAACAACTGTGGTGACGTTCAGACGTCTCAACCTCACAAACTGACCAGCCTATTTGGGACGCCTTTCAATTTTCCTGTAGCAAATTAAAGCAAGCGAAAGGATATTTAAAAAGAAATTTATGTAGCAAAACTGAAAAACTTTTCCGAATAGGTATTGAGATATTGACTTTTGGTCAAAGTAATTGATATATGCAAAACAATTACATCATTGAATCTTACGATATCGATGTTTCAGTTATCATGTCATTATATTATCATTTGAAATTTATATAAAATTCGATATAGCTGATTGAATAATTTGTTTTCCTAAGGATATTGAATGTTTCCAGGCAACGAACAAGTAATTGTTTTGAAACACGTAAGATTTTTCAATTAAGAAATGGAATTATTTAACGGTGACATTTTAAAGATAGTAGAATCTCATTTACAAAACACACATTAATCTAAATATTAATGAGAAAATTATAGGACATCATGGAAAATGCTTTTCATTGATTGTCATTTTCATTTTGACAGGAGAAAGCATCTTGTAAAAGTGCTACGATATTTCACAAAACTCTGAACTTTGAAAGCGTATAATATCAAAATTATTGAGCAAAAGTGATTTATTTTTGAATTGTAATTGAACGCATCAAATGCTTTGTTTACACTTCAATTTCTACCTTTAGCTATCTTTAAGTTAATAAAAAGTTGAAATCTCAGAATTTTTTAAAATAATAATATAATTTATTTTACTCATTTTATTAAAAAAAAGAAGAGGAAGAAGAAAAAGAAAGAAGCAGAAGAAGAAAATGAGAGGTGTTTATAACTGAGGCGAATTATTTATGAAATAAAAATTGTCATTTAGCTAAAATGAAAAAAGAAAAAAAAAACGAGATCGGTGTGTTGTTGAACGCTAAAGAATGTATTATCAAACGATTCAGAATGTAATACAAATATTGTATGATACCTTTAGATATTCTGCGTAAAATACTTTTATAGAAACGTACCTGAATTGTTAAATTAAATTTAGCAATTGACTTCATTTAAGATTATAATAAAAGGAAAGAAAATTTCAAGAAGTATAAATGAAAATTTACTATGAACTTGTGTATGTGAAAGAGTTATGAACATAAAAAGGTGTTTTTTACAGCCAATTTTTATCAATGAAAACACTTGATATTTGTTTACAATCAAGATCCATTTTAGTTACTAAAAAAGAATTTTAATGTTGACTTTAAATTGTGCTTTTTTCTTAAAAATGGGTATGTTATAAGTATTTTTTATATATAATTCTTTATTACCTATAGTTCAATGTTTCCATAAAATATAAACACCGAATATTTCAAGTATTAAGATGTAAAATTTAAAATTCTTTACATTTTAGATTTATGTTGTTTATAGGTGTGAAATACTAAAAGATTTACTTTTATAAGACCAGAAGTATAAAAGAAGTAACTAAAAATTTGATAAATGACTTGTACTAAATTATTACTAATTATTAAATTAACTTGATTACATAATGACAGAAGTCGAATTATTAAAAAGTTCTAAGTTATATGTTATAAAAATACTCTTGCAAATTTGAAAGAAAGAAATTATTAAAGCATATCATATTAAATCATACGTTTTAAAAAGTAACATATTAGTTATACGTCGTAAAATTTTACGTTGGACCTACGTTCTAAAAATATAAAATATTTATCATAATAAATCGGTGGTCAACAAAAACTGTTTTTATTCTAAAAAATATTTACATTCAGAAAACAACATTTTTTTTACAAAAAAGTAAATTTTAATTCAATGAAAACAAATCTGTTATATGTTAATTTTTGCTGCTGAAATTTTAATTAACTTTATAGATAAAAAATATTTTACCTGTCTAAAACACGTAGGTAAGTTTAAATCTACAAGCGATTTTCTAAGTTTTTTAAATTTAATTTTTTTTTTTTTTTTTTTTTTTTTTTTTTGCAGTGATATAATTTGTTCTTGAAACAGTGTATTTTAACAAACTGTTTAACTAATATTCAAGATTAGATTTTATCAAAAAATTTAACTAAACTATTTCTATATTACGGATAAAAAAAATGCTCAGCTTTTAAAAAATTTTCTATAAAATATTTTTTAGAGAAATATAAATTTAGAATACCACATTGAATATAAATAGAATAAATCAACAGTTTAATAAATTGCTACTATCGAACTTTTATATCTTCCTGATATAATACATTGGTGAAAACATTTCCCCACACTGAAAGTTGTGTTGTTGTATATATTTCTCCCTTGATACCAACGTCGGCTTAGAAAAGAAAATATTGCTTTTTCCTTAATTTTCATTGAAAAAAAAAATTATATATACAGATTTAAAATGGTGTTAAAAGAACAGGAATTGCTGGATTTTACACTCATATTTGGAATTTGTGGCCCCAAAAAATCATCGTTTTTACGAAGATGCTTGTCAGTTTTAATAATTGTTTTATACTGTCTTTCAACAATTCATTTTATTTTGGCAGACTTATATTTTATTATTCGCGGTGCGACTGTGAATGAGGTATCCTACATTTTTAGTTTGGCATTTAAATTACTAATGTGGAGTTCCCTAATTATTAGAAGAAAGAAAATATTTAAAATACTATTAAAATTATTCGGATATCGAAAGCAATATAACGTGGCTGATAAATCTTCAAAATTTGTTAAAGTCTTATTTTTTGCTCCACAGTTCTTTATGTTTATTATTTTTCAAGTTTTTCTCTGCGTTTCGCATACAAGCAATAAGGACGTCGTACAGTTTTGGGCATTTGAGAAAGGATTGCCTTACGGTGTTTGGAAAATCGTGTTCTTGATTTTAATAAATATAAACAACTACATGCTTTTCTTGTTTCCGGTATTTTTAACATCAATCCTATGCATTATATTTTATAAATTTGCCGAAGTGTTACAGATTTACAACAAAAGTCTCCAGTTTCAACTTCATATTTTAGATAAACAGAAAATAATGGTTACTCTTGAAAATTATTTTAACATTTATGACACCATCTTCAAACTTTATCAAGTTTTAAGCTATACAACATTTTTTATAACTGCTTACTCAATAAACTGTATTTTTAATTTCATACTTTTGATAATAAAATACCCTGAGATGTTGATGAAAGACTACATCAACTTCTTTTTCATTTTTGCTGATTTTTCAACGGGAGTCTTCATTTTGATCTCATATGTTATATTTAGTTCTTCGGTACCGGATAAAATAATTGAAATAAACATGACTGTGGAAAGAAATCTCAATGTGCTTACATGTAAAGAACAGAAAAACATTCCTCAACCAGTTCTTGAATGCCTAAAGCGAATAGAAAACAAAGGAGTTTTTTATATGTCTGCTTGCGGTTTATTTTACCTACAACGAGGATTTATTCTTACTGCATTTGCTGCTGCATTAACCTATGGACTTTTAATTATCAATTTGCTTTAAAATTTCAGTGATGATTTTGAAACACATTATGGCCCGAAATAATTCAAATGAGGTTTTACATTTCTTAACAAACTTTGTAACTGTTCTAAATGAGAAAATGTAATTCCTTTTTTCTGAAGTTTTTCCTGAATGTACAGCTACTGGAGCTAATAGTCAGAATGTTGATCATTCGCTTTAAAATTTTATAAAAATTAATTTTATTCATTATATATTACTCATTAGCATTATGACTCATGTCAGAGATAATATAAATAAAATTACACGTAATGAGATACAGTAGATTTCTCAATGAGTATTGATACTTTCATTATTTGGAAACAATGAAATTATAATAAGTGCTAATAATGAAATTATTAAATGTCTTTCACAAATATCGCATCCTATATTAGATGCAAATGTGCGAAATTCTTGTAGGGCAGAACTGCATCAGGCAACTTTTTTAATATTTATGTCGCACCGCTATTTCTAAAAGGTAAAATTAAAAACATATCTTCGCAAGTATATACTGCACTTTGCCAGCATAAAATTATAATAAATTTTAAATTATGCAAATAATAATAATGGTACGAAAAAAAAAAAAAAAATACATTCGCCTGCGGCAGCCATGGTATTACGTATGGTATACATATGCTCTTTTTTCTTTCTTTGAAGTATATAGATATATTAGATATATTTTAACTCACACACACACACACACACACACACATATATATATATGCTATAAAATGAAAGACGGAAATGTTTTCTTGATTACCCACAAATATTTACGCTAAAATTGTATTTTTTTTTTTTCAGTCAAATTTGGGTACGATGTGATGCAGGTTTACGTATCAGGACATTACGCTCAGATAAAGTAAGTGAAGAACAGGCCATTTGAAGATATTCAATTTACTCATAATTGTTTTTTAACTAATGGTTATCTAAGATTCTTTAAACTGTTAGTGATAAGAAGATTAATTAAAACGGGGCAGGCGTGAACTGGTTGCATATTCAATGACTACGTTATTGCAAACCTATAAAGTATACCTCAAATGTGCTTTAAATGAAGATTTAACGTTTTCTATTATTGGAATCAAGAAGTCTCATCAAGTTGGTAGAACTCCTTACATCTCCCATATACACTGTCAAAAATTGTTTGATAATATCTGTGACGAGGAAAAAAGAAGATGAACTTATAATAGTTGTTAAAAGTCGTACCTCATACTTGCCATCACTTTTATCGTTCACCTAAAGTCCGTATCGAAAAGTGTAAAACACAGGCAGACGCACGCAAACTAACTGAATCAGTGAAAGCTGTTGATGATGATGAATATGCTAACCAATTATTATGTTGTATATCCTTTAGTGATAAACACACTTAATCATTAAGTTATATACTTTCTGTTTTATATTATTCACAATATTACTGTATATTACGATTTACAATATCACAAAAGTTCAGTGGAAAAAACAAGTAAGTAACAATTTTTGAATTTATGGGTAGTGTTTTGAGAAAATATTTTGCTTTTCTGTATCGAATAACACAAAAGACATTCTACAACCTTTTAACTTTATACCGAAAGAAATTTTGTGTCATTTACTTCGTTCCAGAATTTTGTACTATAATTCTAATTAAATTCTCAAATTTTCAGTTTCAAATTTTTTTAATTATCACTGCTTGGCTTCTGATCCATAGAAATAACGCACGAATCAATTTAAATGAAATAGAATTCTATTGTTTTAAGGATTGCTAATGTATTGTAATATTTCTGTAAAAGTTCCATTACAACAGTAAAAATAAAAATTATAACATCAATATTTTCCGTTCCAAATTTTTGCACAAATACAGATGCATATGTTTATAATGTTGCCTGCCGCAATAAAATGCATTTGAAAAGTGAATCGTCGAGTGTTTTTGTCCTACACTAAATCGTAACCATGGTGTCTTTTTGAACCACTAAAGCTTCTTCGCTGGTAAGAAACCTACTCATGTAAAATAGCTACAATTTCTACTCTTTTTTATTGCAACTTTAATTAAGCAGATTTTATTGTTTTTATTATTATTATTATTATTATATATATATATATATATATATTGAAAACTGTTGCATACATTTATAAAAGATTTCTATTGAAAGTTAAGGTAGGAAAAAAAAGCATGAAGTTGACCATTAGTACCCATACATAGCACTACGGTATATAAAGAAGAATGCTGTAGAGAGGATGTTCGCACATTTTTCAGACGATTTTAATGGAGTGTACAGAAACAATTTCACTCACATTTCGTGTTTTATTTGTTCAGTTTGACAGCCCTTGTTGTTAACTATCATTCTACATCGTAATGTCTATGATAATAATGCTTTTTATGATGTCGGAAGAGGTATATTTTTCTACTCCTTTTGAACGGCTTTCCAAAGTCAACAAAGCGTTGTAGTCGGCGTTTGGATAATGCAGATTTTAAGAGTCGAAAAACCAAAAATCCACCGGTGATACATCAGGAGATTTAGCAGGAATGTCAGAGAAGAGTATGGTTTTAATTCCAGTTTTTTGTTCCAGTTTTTTTTTCTAGAAAAGTAATTGCGGATTGTGATGTGTGGTTGCTTGTTTTGTCTTGATGCATTTCAACGGATTGATAGCATTGTGGATAAAGATATGGAATTTCATTTTTTAAACTTGGAATTAAAATATGTTTTTGATAGTATTTAGAGTTGATTTTGACATTTTTGTCAACTTTTTTGTTTTTATCTTGCTTTTCTATGAAAAACCAGCGACAATCATAAATCCTTTAGAAAAACTTTCTTTTGATTCTTTGAACCACGTAGCAAAATTTTTTCCCTCCTCTTTTGTGATAATAAATTGATCTTTTTTTTTATTGCAACCACTTAAATAGTCCCAAGATTCATCTATTGGTGCGACATTTTTCCATTTTTCTCCTAATAAATGCTTTTCATAAAGGTTTCACTAAAAACCCTCTTCGGAAAAAGCGGAAACGTATCCTTCCATCCATCGCTTTTTTTAAAAGCGCCTTTTTCCATGTAAACAAAAATTCTAAATATCAGAAGAAAAATAAAACTTACAAAAATATAACTGTTGTGAAAATAAAATTCTCCATGCAGACAATTTTTTCTTACGGCGAAATAAAATCATCTAAAAATTATGCGAAAAGCCTCTGTATTTGTGTTCAACATTGTCTAACGGTGTAATGTCAACATTGTCAACATTGTCATAAGGAGTTTTATCCGTGTTTTGATTTAGAATCAATTAACGGAATATAGTATATATGTTAATTGAAAACAAAAATTTGAATAAAATGTCTTATATATTGGTTTCTTTTAGAGAGTACATGAAGTTCAACTTATTCTATTAACGAAATTTTTCTGAAACTTCATGATATATGCTTGTCTTTTTTTGTATTTATTTTTATATAAGACTAAGTATACATTTAACTAGTAAATCGTGCAAATAAAATTTTGCCAACACTTGCTCAGGCGTAATAAAAAAATATTTAGCTAAAAATATTTTTTATATTCTGATTGAAGTATGATGTGTTTATTGTAGTATGACAGGTCTTTGAAAATGGCATTGCATTATATTAAAATCACTGCATCTTAAAAACAAGCAAATATATGAAAACAACAACAAGCATAAAAAATACTCGTTATCTGTATGACTATTCATGCCATTTACATACAATCAAATACAGCAATTAAATAAATCTTAAATTCATATTCTACAGCTACAGCAGATATCAAATATATATTTTTTACTTACTTTTATTAATTAATTAAATTAATTTATTCTACTTTATTACAGGATGATCGCAAACATTATTCTTTCTTTAATTTATTAATCGTTCTTTTTCTGTTTCAGGACAAAATCGTCACTGAAATATACAGACATGTGAAAATTATGAGAATAACTGAAAATTTGTAATTTTTTTTTTATTATTTTATAATGCTTTTATTTCTTTCTTATATAAAGTATGAGGAAACTTTGTAATCCCGATCTGCGAAATGGATTTTTTACCTCCAATAGCACAGAAATGAATTGTCGTAGAGCGGTGCAAATTTATATTTGTGACTTTCATGACCTCTTGTTGTACATACAATTCCATATTTGGATTTAACACGAGTTCCCTTTTCAAACACATCTACGACTTTACATGATCTTTCATGACGTTTGTATATACGTATATGTGTGTGTATCTCTCATATGGGGATTAAAATCGGGAAATCATTTTCCTCGATTTTTATTTTATTTTTACGAAAAATCCAATGGGCGTTTAACACAGGAAATATTTTTCTTACAACCACGAACGGCCAGTGACGTCATCACTTCGCTTGCCTATTCAAAATTCATTAACATTCCCTTCTATTACTCTTTTCGAGTTTTATACACTCTAATGGCTAATGCCAAAAAACGTTTTTGGCATCAAAAATCTTTGATCGTTAACATGGGGATGATAGATCTATATAAATTACTATATCTATGATCGAAACGCGTTAGAAACACCCATAACAGCGGGAGAGAAAATGAAAAGTGCGAATTTGTAGGCTTGTATAATTTATCAATCTTTAAGTTTTAATTTAATATGAATAAATACTTGACATACTCAGATTTTGTTTTCTCATGAATAATTTTGTTTATCAATGTAACGTTTAAAATGAGATAAAAATTTAAAACTTTAAAAATACATTTTAATTAAAAACATTAAAACATAAGACAGACGTTTCGGCTAGAACACTAGCCCTCCTCAGTGTCAAACATACAAGCACAAACAACATTTACAAAAATTCATAATAGTTAATAAGTTTTAAAATTTTTGTAATTTTTATCTCATTTTAAATGTTACATTGGTTTTAATATATTAATGAGACGTATAAATTATGATTAATTTTATTAAATTTTGTTTACGTTCAAAATATTCGAAATTCCCACTTTCATCATAATGCCCCCCCTTTATTAATATTATTATTATTATTATTTAATAACTAAAAAACCTTTAGATATTGAAAAAACAAGACAGTAAATAAAACATTTTTTATACACATTTTAACACTGTTCAAAGAATTTAACTGGCAATACATTTTGTTGAATGCATTCATTAGTTTAGCATTTTTGAGCTTAAGTTTCATGAGGCGTGACCCGTCAAATAAGCCTAAGACAAAACGGCCCCGACAAAAAAGCCCCGACAAAATAGCTCCGACAAATGAGCCCAAAGGACAAAAGAGCCCCGACAAAACAGCTCCGACAAAACAGCCCCGACAAAACAGCCCCGACAAAATAGCTCCAGACAAAATAGCCCCAGACAAAACAGCCCCAAGACAAAATAGCCCCGACAAAACAGCCCCGACAAAATAGCCCCCGACAAAATAGCTCCGACAAAATAGCCTCCGACAAAATAGCCCCAGACAAAATAGCCCCCCGACAAAACAGCCCCGCCAAAACAGCCCCGACAAAATAGCCCCCGACAAAATAGCCCCCGACAAAACAGCCCCGACAAAATAGCCCCGACAAAATAGCTCCCGACAAAATAGCCCCGACAAAATAGCCCCCGACAAAATAGCCCCCGACAAAACAACCCCGACAAAATAGCCCCGACAAAACAGCCCCGACAAAATAGCTCCCGACAAAATAGCCCCGACAAAATAGCCCCTGACAAAACAGCCCCGACAAAACAGCCGCCGACAAAATTTGTATGTATCTTTCTGTGTACATGGAAAATCTTCTGACTATCATATCTCAAAAAAAAAAAAAAAAAAAAGATAGAACTACGAAACTTCAGAATTGAGGCAGGTCTGGTGTACATATGATTTTTCGAACTTTTGGTGAAAATTGGATAACCGGAAGTGTGTCATATAGTTTTTTCAGAATAAAAGAAAAATACGGCGTATTAGCGCCACCTATCGGCCTATACACACAAAAACTTAAACATCAATAGGAAAAAATGGTGCACTTATAAACAATAGATTTTGATGTGTAGTATTTCATAGGCAAGGAATATTCAGAGACATTTACAACAAAAAACGCTACCTTCCGACCGATAACAAACAACATTTCGTGTAATATTCACAGAATTTAAAAAATGATGCAGTTATGACCGTTATATTTTAAGATAAACTTTTTCATAAACAAAGAAAATGACAGCATATCAGCATCAGCGCTACCTTTCGGCCGATATAAACACAAATTTAAACAAAATTTACAACGTAACTACACCATTTTTCAGTCCTTTCTTTTTCGTTGTTGTTGCTTAAAATTACACAAGATTAAATTATTTCAGTGAAGCATAACACTGACGTCTGCCGTCGATGTACACATAATGTTGAAGTGGTTGCTGATAATCATTTTTATCTTAAAACAAAATTATGCATTTTTTTTTTTTTTTTATTATGAAAGTGTAAAGTTATTTGGAGGATAGATTAAGGGACAGTAGGCCCCAAATTGGAGTTCGCCACGGCCTTAGAATAAATAAGTTAAATCGCTGGATGAAAGCTCACCTGTTTGGCGATGTATCACAAAAGTTAATCAGAACAAATTTAACTCAAGATGAAAAAAAAAATCAAGTATTGTTGAATTCTGCTTATTGATTTAGTTACAGCGACCAGAAGTTTTGCTGACACACACAGACAGATATCTCGAAATGTGCAAATTCATAGAAAACCTTAAATCAAAAATTTTCAGGAATATTTCATTCCCTATTTAGGTACGTGGAGGATCAAAATTGTGATGGCATGTCTCCGGACCACCTCTAGGGGTGTGTCCCAGACCGTCGCCAATTGCCCATCTGCGCAGCATTAGTGCGACGTAAAACCCAATCGCCAATCACCAATCACCCTATTTAGGTACAGTCGGCTGCAAAATTATTCGAGCACTAGCCAATAATTCCTATATTTAAAAAGTACACTAAAGACTGCTTTGCTAAGTAAATCCTTGTCGAATCACGTTCTTAGACTGATTAAGAACATGACTTGACAAGGATTTATTTAACAAAGCTGTATTAAGTGTACTTTTTTTTGGCAAGGATTATTTCTAGTTCTCGAATAATTTTGCAGCCGACTGTATATAAAAGAAAATAACAAACCCACATTTAAAGAAAATAGTCATTTACAATTTATGAAAATACATTATGTTTTACAATAAATAATTACAAGATAAAAAGAACTTTTTATATACAATGTTTTTAAATTTTTCTGTTGAATCATATAAACATACAGTCGGTAACAAGTCTCCGAACACTAGCAAAAATTCCTATATAAAAAAAGTACACTTAGTACAGTTTTGTTAAATAAATCCTTGTCGAATCCTGTTCTTAGTCAGTCTAAGAACATGATTCGACAAGGATTTATTTAACAAAACAGTATTAACTTTACTTTTTTTACATAGGAATTTTTGCTAGTTTTCGGAGACTTTTGTTACCGACTGTACCTGGTAACTTTTATAATTTATTCCGGAGTACTGGTAACCTCGCCCTTTATTCATACCAGTATATTTTAAAAGCACTTTTCTTCTTATTTCATCGTAATTACATATTGGAGAAAATTTCTCTACAATCATACTGGCGTTAAAAAAGGGCGAGGCTAACAGTACTCCGGAATAAATTATAAAAGTTACCAGGTATGTTTAAACGATACCGAAGGCAGCGGGGACCCATAATAATTGGCTTAAAGTAATAAAAAAATGCATTGTCCTCGTGTTCTGAGCTTTTCTAAAAGTTTCAAATTTCTAGCTAATCAAGATAGAGGTCTGCACGGGCTGAAATTTTGAGGCTCAAACCCCTCCCGGCCCGTTTCAAAAATATGTAAAAAAAAAAATGCATGTTTTTCTATGAAAAAAATTTTTAGTATGTGTTTTGTAGAGATTTTATACAGCCAATTAACAGAATGTCCTTTAACAAAGCTGCTGAACTTTTACAAGATAATTATATATAAACAGAAATTCATTATTACAGACGTACAAAAGACTCAAAGGACGACAGAAAATCGAGTCGAAAATAGTAGCATTCATCAAACGATATAGGACAGTATTTAAAATAATTAATACTACTAAAAATGTATTATCAACCATTTACTCTTATATACCGTAATGTATCTGAATTTTTCATGTGATCCGATAAACAAAATTTTAATGCTAATACAACCATATTCAATAGAAAAGATGCTTTTGCACATGCTAGAAATGGTGCTACTTTCATCCAGTGCACAGGAGATAAGAAAAAGGAGCTTTCGCGAAAATGTTACAGTGGAATGATTTTTACTGCCTTTATACAACCTAAACTCTTCAGACCGTAGGACACAAAGCCTTATACACAGTAACGTATCTAATTTCTTTTCTTTGTACATGTGTGCAAACTAATAATGACATGCATACTATTTTGAATAAGAACCATCTAATATTACATGAAATAATATATATTAATTTCGAGACATGCTAAAAATATTTGCGGAAATTGAAATCTCAAACAGGCACATTGATATTCATTTTAATTGAAGTTATAGACATTTTTTAACAAATTAAATTTTATGTGCTACACAAGCCTGTGAAATTATGTAAAATAAATGACTGAAGAAATATTTTATCTTTTTCATTTTCCTTGATTAACGAGGAAACTAAAAAAAGATTCGGGCTGACACGGACCGGAAAAAATATCATCCACGCCGGCCCGGCACGAGTATACACAAAATAACTGAGCACGAGCCCGGGCCGAGCGCAAATTTAAAAATTCGCCCCGAACCCGGCCCGTGCAGACCTTTAAGTCAGGAAGTTATATGATTATTGAATCATAAAAACGCTACCGAAGGCAGCGGGGACCCAAAACAATTGGCTAAAAGAATTAAAAAAATGCATCGTCATCGTATTTTGAGCTATTCTAAATATCTAGCTAGTCGAAAAGTTAATTAAATGAATTTTCTATGAAATGATATAAATGCTTCCAGGCTATTTTGTTGGGGCTATTTTGTCGAGGCTGTTTTGTCGGGGCTATTTTGTCTGGGGCTATTTTGCTGAGGCAATTCTGTCTTGGGCTATTTTGTTGGGGCTGTTTTGTCCTGGGGCTATTTTGTCGGGGCTGTTTTGTCGGGGCTATTTTGTCGGGGCTTTTTTGTCGGGGCTATTTTGTCGGGGGCTATTTTGTCGGGGCTGTTTTGTCCTGGAGCTATTTTGTCGGGAGGCTATTTTGTCGGGAGCTATTTTGTCGGGGCTGTTTTGTCGGGAGCTATTTTGTCCTGGGGCTATTTTGTCGGGGCTATTTTGTCGGGGCTTTTTTGTCTGGGGCTATTTTGTCTGGGGCTGTTTTGTCGGGGGCTATTTTGTCTGGGGCTATTTTGTCCTGGGGCTGTTTTGTCGAGGCTATTTTGTCGGGGCTGTTTTGTTGTCAAGGCTTTTTTGTCGGGGTTCTTTTGTCGGGGCTATTTTGTCTTGGGCTATTTTGACGGGGTACCTTCATGAGGTATTGCAATACCTTTATGCACATTATTCTAACGAAGATGAAAAGAAAAAGCAATAAACTTGAGGTTTTATAAACTCTTCCCATTGTTTAGTTTGAATTTTTGGATTTGTTGTTTACTTAGACAAGTTTTCCCCAAAAGCAATGAGATACTCACAAAAGTACAGACTGAACTGGGACTTCTTCAGTTAAATAGTTTTTAAAATTATAAAATTTTGGAGCTTAAGGTTCCTGCCTACCGTCGGAGGTGATTTTTTTAATAATTGAAAAATTCAATTTTTTATTGAAATCACACAATCAAATGTGGAAGAAAATCATATTTATTAAAATTTTATTTTTCCGACTTCTTGACCTTGTAAGTCAAGGATCCGGGGTTCGACTCCCGGTCCAGGCATTATTTTCACTCAGTCGGAAAAATAAAATTTCAATTGAAAAATTGCCTATTTATGTGCATTATATGATAGAATATAGTAAAAAAACAGTGAATAACCTGAAAAAAAAATGCAAATTTTATAATATTTTGAAATTTAGGCTCAAAATATGCATAAAATTTGCGAAAAAAAAAAAAAAAAAAGCATTTTTACGAAACATCATATGTTAAATTTAAATAAAGGTATTTTCATTCTGTAAATTTTATTTAGATTATTGAAAGGTCCTTAAGGGAGTGAACTACTCTCAAAACTATAACCATGTTATTTAATATTTTAGAGACGATAACATTTGTACATGCTGAAAAAATCATGAATTTACATGACAGTTCACAACTTCTATCAACAACAACAACAACAACAACAAAAAAATTAGCTAGATTCATTATCGTAGTTCAATCCCTAAAACGACTCCTCTAGATTATTTTGTCAAAGTTTCATAACGTTTCAATTATAACTTTTGGAGTAATTATGTTTTGGGATAAAGCAAAATGCTAAAAATCTCATTTTGAGAAAAAGCAAAAAACAGATTTAAAAACAAGATTTTACCTATTAAACAAAAAGTAATTTTAATAAGTTCCTGATTTATTTCAAAGCTTTTTATTTTAAAATTCATTTTATATGCAGTAACAAATTTTAATGTTTATATTGAGTAAAACATTTATGTAAACAAACATTTACGGGACACTTCCGGTCACTTCCGGTTTCAAAAACTGGCGAGTGACGTATATTAAAATGCCTGTAACTCAAGTTCTAAGCAAGATAGAAATAAAATTCAAACTGATTTAGAAAGCTAAAATGTCAGGCTCTAATACTAATCTAAAAATAGAAAATCGAAGTTTTGATCGAAAATTGCTTTTTAAAGGTAGGCAGGCACCTTATAATTGTATCAGATAGTGCAAAAAGATTTTTAAACATATTTTTAATGACAAAATGAAAATAAAAACGAAAAACGTTCAATTTATTTTGTTAACTCTTTCTTAACAAACGACTTATAGCGTTGTTATATAACCTATTTCATTTTGTGAATGAAACATATTATGTGCAAAGTAATAACTTATTAAAATTATTATACTTTGCCTGAAATCAGCGCGTTTACGAAATACTACATTTTCCAAAAAAGCAATGTCAAGTTTTTAAGATTTTTCTTTAAAATGAGAACGTCGATCTTACAATACATTTCTAAAGTTATTACGTTTTTAATATCAATAACATGAATAATGCGCAACAATTCATATGTGTAAATCTTGAACAAAATTCATCATTTTGCAATACATGATATAACAATGGCAGTTTCTATCAAATTTACCAGATGAAATTCAAAGAATATAAAAATATGAATAATATCGATATCGTCTGCTTATATACATAGTTTTATATATATTTTTTTCCTTTTACAGGTGCTAACTTAGCAACACGATATGGCAACAAAAAACATTTATTATTTTTCTAGATATTTTGATTTTCGTTGATACTTTTCTACGGCGGACAAGAAAATTATTATTTTATAATGCAAGCCTTTTCATGTAATTGTTTATTTTATCACCCGTGAATAACGCCTCACATTAGCTACTTTACTAAAAAAAAATCTACTTTATTAAAGAAATTATAATAGTAAATTCATAAAAATTTGAATTAAGCTTTTTTTTATGATTTATCTGATTAGATGAAATTAAAAGAAACAATTATGGCAATAAATAAATAAGAAAAAGTTTTAAAAGCATCATTAAATGGAAAAAAAATGGCTTTTAAATATGCCAATAAAGTTAGAGAATAAAATCACCTCTATCACTATTACAAACGATATTACTGCGCGATTTGTAATTGCACCCGGCTCTTCCCGTCGGCCGACTTTGTGCGCAGAGCCGCTCAATTATTTTTGAAGCGATGATGGCAAAGGATAAGGCTCTATTACACTATAGCCTCCTATACTAGATGCCTTCCGCGTGGCTCGGAAACTTGGCGGTAGACAGCGCCACCTGATACAGATTGCGTGACTTTTTTATTCTTTACTATACTTTTTTATAAGAGCCACCAACAATTTTAAAAGAGGGATTTGGTATAGATAAAAGGCGGATAGAATTGAAGAAACGTCGGTTTTATATATCATATATTACTTCTTAAAATTATTGATGAGAGTTGAATAAAAAAGTCGCGCAATCTGTACCAGGTGGCGCTGTGTACCGCTTGAACTGTTGCAAAGTTTCCGAGCCACGTGGAAGGAATCTAATTAGGAGGCTATGATTACGCAATCGCCAACCAAATCAACCCAAAGATTGGCAGAGAATCTATGTTGTATATCATGTGATCTCACATCTTAGAGGCTTCCCTGTGTCCATATTTGACAATATTTTAATTTATTTCGGAGCATTTTTAGCCCCGCCTCTGTTTCGCACCACTTTATTTATAGAAAATGTTTCTCCACTATATAACTACAATAAAATAATTAAAATAAAAATACTATTAAAAAATAAATTGTATGGATTAAAGGTGCGGCTCAAGAATGCTCCGAAATAAATTTAAATGTTGGCATCTTTTCTGTGTTTGTGCATTGAGCTATTTAAGCAAACATTTTAACCCTTTGCGGCGCAAGGTAATTCGAATCATTTAAATTATATGTGACACCGGAATTCGCGAACGAAATTAAATTAAAAGAAAATATAAATTTTAAGTTAAAAAAAAAACGGCCTTTATTGCTACATTATAAACGTAAATTTTTGCTAAAAAATTTCTGGGATGAGTTTTTGCAGGGATGATATGGGTAGGATGATATGGGTTAAGGATGATATGGGTAGAAGGGTTCATCTTACAGAACACGATGCATAGAAGATCGAAACCCTCTTACGACAGCTGCGTTGGCAGCTAGGGTGGTTCCCGTTTTTCCATTGCCGACGTAGTTTTCTGTAAGCTGCCTCGATCGAGCTACGTAACAGCCCAAGACAGCCGACCTCATATTAACCCGTAAGTGCCAGATGTTGTCTTTTCTTTTCTTTTTTTTTTTTTTTTAATAGTAAGATCCACGTGTGAGTGTCCGTAATTGACGACTGACGAATATATATATTATTTGTAATTCCTCCTACCTCTTATGAATTTTAAATCGTATACGATTCATCATTTAACAAAATCATACATAATATTTATATTAATATAATGAGTGCATTAAATACACTGATTATGATTAGCATTATTACTATGTATTGGGTTGTTCGATAAATAATGCAGTTTTTCAAAACCTTCGCTTCTAAAAACCAAGGCTTCTTCGAACGTGGAATTGTTGAACTTATTTAAATATGGTAAAAGATCATCCAACAAAATGGTCAATATATCATTGATTAATGTTTGTTGTTAATATAAATAAATTCACTTTGAAAAACGTGAAAAAAAAAAAAAAAAAAAAAAAAAAAAAAACCACATTATTTATCGAACAACCCATTATATCTTTTTATGTAATTATTTGCACAAGGAGAATGTTTGAAATATCTGTTAAAAAATAAACCGGTTTTTAAAAGGTTTAAGATGAGATTTTCTGTCATGAGTTCTAATGCACTTCTGAATCCTTATGAAGTACCCTACACTGTTAAAAATTTCAACAGAAAACTCTGTGTAATCTATTATCTTAAGTCTTACGTAAATTTACAGAGACATATAAACAGAGATGTTAAAAAACTTTATACATTCATTTTAATAGCTAGTATTAATTTAATTAATTATTGGTGAGATTATATTTCGGACTTGGAATGCTTTTTCTAAAGTAGAAACAGTCATTTTTAATTTTAATTAAAAAAAAATTAACAATAAAATTAGGTAAAAATACACAATAGAGATTGAGAATCTCGATTATTCACTTTTACCTAAGAATTACTGCAAATTTTCAAAGACTCTATTAAATATTTACATTAAATTTACAGAAATTTTAAACAGTGTAGTTCTTCTTAAAATTTACGTGGTAAATTTTAAATTTACCACGTAAATTTTAAATTGTGTACACCTAATTAATCGTGGTACACCTTGTATACCTCGAAATTTATTTAAGCTTACACTAAATCTTGCAATATCGATTTTCCATCTATATCGCTAAATCGATTTAAGCTTCACTGATTTCTGATGCATACATCATTAGTTGTGGAGGTAATATTAGTTCAGGCAGCACATCAAAACCAACTGTAACTTATAAGAAAATGGAGATCAACTTATCTTGATTGCTGATGTTCTCGTATAAAAGGCTTCTAATTTGATATAACATATAGATGTTCATTGACATCATTATACATTTTTGACTCTTGTTTTTTTTTTTCACCACGTTTTTATTAATTCACCTATTCGTCTGGACGAGCACAGCATCGTTGTAATGTGGGAGAATTTGACACTTATGTTGTTTCAACTCGGAAAGTTACTTTTCGTTTTTATAAAATTTTAAATTTCACGCAGTTATGTGTTACAGACCAAACATTTCTACTAGAGGGGGGATGATCAGATACTTAGAAAGTTTAAAACTTGGTGTCGGTCAGGTGTCGGCATAGTGCAGACTGCATTGTTGGAAGTGGAAAAATTTGACCTGCACATATTCTTATCACGAAAAGTTATGGTCTGATTTTTAAGAAGTTTTAAATTTGTATTCGGTTGGTATTACATTACAAAGACTGTTAGAGGGGTAAGGTCTGATACCCTCCATCGTGCCCAGTACCACTGAAAATTAAGCTAAGATCCCTACGAAATTTTTAAATTTGGACTCGATTGGGTGTTGGTATTACGAAGACTGCATCATTGGTGGGGTTTAGTATTTGATCCTACACCGCTGCCTTATCTCGATGAACGGTTCGATCTTTACGAAATTGGAAATTTGAACTCAACTGGGTGTTGGCCTGACAGAAACTCATACTTGCCAACATTCTAATTAATATTCTCTAGTATTGTTAGCCCTGCCTTTTTTTCACACCAGTAACTTTTTACAGTATATTTCTTCTTATTTAATCGTAATTGCATTTGTAGAATATTACTCTAAAAAATTATTGGTGTGAAGAAAAGGGCTGGGTTAACAACACTACGGAATATTAATTAGGATGTTGGCAAGTATGCAAAAACTGCATCATTAAAAAGGGAGGGTCAGACCCATCCCAAAACTAGTTTTTTCAAAATGTTATAGTCCGACCTTTATGAAATTTTAGATTTGGACTTGTTTAAATGTTACCATTATGGAAACTACATTGTTTATAAAAGGAAGCTTGAATCCCCCCACAAAACTATGTATTTTAGAAAGTTGCGGTCACATCCTTGAAAAAATTTAAAATTTGCACTCAGTTGGGTATTAGCATGGCCGAAATTGCACGTTTGATGTGTGTGTGTGTGGGGGGGGGGAGGAGGGTCTGAAACCGTGGTACTAGATATTTTGTACAGTTACCATAAGATTCTTACAAAATTATAAATTTGGTTCTGGTTGAGTGTTAGATAAAGGAAACAGCACTGAAGGAAAACAAAAATGAAAAAAAAGGGAAGAGATTAAAATGTAAAACGTATGTCATTTGCGATAGATGACTGATGCATGATCAGTTTCCCAAAGTCAATGACAATTTTATTCTACAGCAAATGATATGAATTGTCGAGTTTTTTCTCAACGACAGCATTCTCTATACTCCTTACCATTATTTATTGCATACGCACCATATTTCTGCTTCAAATCTTCAAAGTGTTTTCATAACTAGCTATAAAAAGTCACAGTCACAAATATTAAGGACGATCAGTATGGAATTACAAATCTAAATGAGGACCGGAGAAATTTTTTTATGCTTTTTGCCTGTTTTGGAAAAGTGGCATAATAATAATTATTATTATTAATACTTAAATCAATATTGGTGTTTCAAAAAGGAAGTAAATCTATTATGTGACGACTTATTTTGATTTTGGAGTTTTACAAGAATGATTTATTTAACTATTTTTCAGTAATTTCATAGACTATAAAAAGTTTCTTCAAAATTTTCTCGAAAAAAAAATTTTCTATAGTATTTGAAATTTTAAACGTATTATTAGACGAAATTTTATACGTATTAAGGTGAAAACATTCCCAAATTACTAGTATAAATATAAACTTTCCAATATCAAAATATCGTTAAATCGCGATATGAAGTGAGGTATATATCGTGATGTAAGATTTTAAACATCGTACAGGCATATTTATAGCACAGATTACTATACAGATAGGACACTCCCGTATATTCAAAGGTAACCAAAAAGCGACTACAGTGACCTCGTGAGCAACAGCTGTAAGTTTCTCGAGCTGTCCTGTTTACGCAATCATTCGTCTTAATTGAATTGTATGTATGTTTTCATTTGCCAACTTTATTAATGTTTACAAACTTGATAGCCAAAAGATATTTATTTTTAAAACCAAGTATTAATTATTAAGCTAAAAAGTTTTGAAAACATACCCCATATAACAATGATCTTCCTACAACGCTTCCTGGGATATCCTGAACCTTCCGGATTCTTCTCGGAGGAAGAACGGACATGTTTGGGAAGTCTGAAAAAAAAATCTAATTTCATATTTCTAGGAATGATTTGACAGAAGTAGTTCTCGGGAACTACGACGGAGCAACGAAATGACGATTTTCCAACGGAGGACGCTACAGCGGACACTTTGTATTCCTACGGAATATGGAACTTAGCGTGAGAGCTCCTATGGAAGAATATTTGCTGTATGGGACATGAATTTAAAAAAAAAGTTTATTTATTTATTTTGTAGAGCCTTTTGTATTATTTAAAACCAAAGCAATGTTAATTATTTAACGATTTCACACCGCTATTTTAGTATTACAGTATGTAAATTTATTTGTACTTGAAAAGGAATGTGTTTGACAAAGCATATATTAAAACAATCTAAAAATTAATTTTATTTCCTTGAAGAATAGCTCTGAACGTTTTGAGTATGATTTTGTAAATTCAAAAATAATGAAAAGTGAATAAAAAGAACAACTTTACATACTAACCAGCTACTAAAATACTAACGAAAAAAAAACAAAAACAATTTTGGGTCAAAGAAGGTATTCATATTACCTAGTACATGTAGAAGTTTTTAGTTCTCCTCCTTTGATTCTAGTGGGGCTATTATCGTCCTGGTTCGCGTTTTAGCTTCACTGTTCTATCTGTATGGTAATCTGTGATTGACATTTTTACCACTGTGAAAGTTTCTTCTACTTTTTTTTTTTTTTAATCTAAAATAAAATGCAAACAAGCCATTATATAAAGACAAAATATTTTAAATATTAAGAGATTTATTTCAATTAGAGCAAATTTATTTGTTTATTGGAAATATATTATATTAAAAAATAAATATTTTGCAATAACTAATGGATAATATAATTACAAGGTATTCAGAAATAACAAACAAAATGGTGGATAAAACTGGATTCATTATTAAACGTCTTAAATGATAATATCGAGAATGCATTTCAATGGAGTCCACAGAATGTACGTCATATATTAGAATAAACGCATTAACCAATTTTAAAATTGCAATACATCATTCTATGATAGGCATATTTAAGTGTCGGTGGAGCTTAGGTATAGTCATATGATAGCAGAACCAAAACTCCGTTTACTCATTCCTTTTAGACGTAATTCACAATAAAGCGTCGTATGAACCAGTGATACCCCTCCCTCCTGAGATTTAGAAAATTATAAATATCTACTTCTTTATACATCACATTTATTTAAATTTTGTACTTTTCCTTTTTGTGTCTTATTCTCCACTCTTTATTATCTCTTTCACAGATTGATTCTCTTTTCACATGTGTTGTTCTTTCTTCCTCCTATTTTTTCAAGGAATACTTGCTTCTTCATTCATAAATTTGCCTGTATGTCTTGCATGACAAATTCCAATTAAAATGTCTGCTTTGTATATTCAGGGTCAGAAAATACGCTACTAATTCTCAGCCGGTTTTATCACCGATTTTATATAAACATTTGCATTTGGCATTATAATAAACATAAAACAATTTCTGTCTTACATCATAGTTACATTAAAACTATTGTATATACATACATATTGTTATATACATACAAATGCATATTATACACAATATTTTACATTTACAATTTTTCTTCCAATTACTTCCATTCTTTTAACAATGAAAGTTTGAAAATCTTCACAATATCTGTACATTATTCAGCCTACGTGATTTATGTACTTTTAATAGTTTACATAATAATTTCTTCGAACCTGCTATAATATTATTGGTGTTAAAAATTAGGTAAATATCCTTTTATAAGCTTCTGGAATTACTAGTTTTTAAACTAAATGCATTTTATAAATCAACAAAGAAAAGCATTATCACAACATGTGAAATTACTTCGTAACATTTTAAAGAAAATTAGTAAAAAATTCCTGCGTAACATTTTAAAGGAAATTAGTAATCAGTAGACGATAGGTATCTAGAGCAACAGAGCCCTCCAGAATGAATGTAAGAAAGCCCTCATTTCGTTTTAAACATTTACTAAAATTTTAAAACGTCTGTTCCCTAACAGCACAAAATGTTCCAGAAACGTAACAATCATATAACTTTGAAACATTATAAACATTTCAGAAACGTTTAAAATCGTTCAGATTACTTTCCAATTAGTTTCAAAAACGTAGAAATATCCGCGATCGTAACAAAAAATCAGATACGCAACAGAAACGTTACAATCACTTAACAGTTAGAAAATCAAAAAGGGCGAATGTTTCAGAAAGGTATCGGAGAGCAAACTTAAATGTGTTACGTTTTTGAAAGATTGTAAGCTTTTTGCAACATAACTGAAACATTTTGTGCTGTATGGGTTTTCATCAGTTTAAATTTAGGGATGTTTAGATGCAGTGAATTGTAGAGAAAGACAAATATCATACCTCTGAATCTATTTGAAAATCAAATTGATAATTAGCAAACCATATGTCAAAGCAACTCCCAATACCGTAAGAATAAATCCTCTTTGAACGCTGTAAAATCCACAAGCAGATATAAAAATGACTTTTTTTTGTTCTACTCTTTTGAGGCATTCAAGAACCGATTGAGAAATGGAGTGGTTCTCCTTACATCCAATTTCATCAAGTTTATTTTGCACAGTCATCGCTATTTCTGACATATTGTCTGCTATCATTGAACTAAATATCGCATATGAAACCAAAATAAAAAGACCAATTGTAAAATAAATACAAACATTCGTGTATCTTGTATAATTATCATGCTCATCCGTGTTTTTGATTCCTAAAGTTATTGAGTTAAAGATACAACTTGTTGCGTAAACCTTTATGAAAAATGTAGTACAGCTTAAAACTTGATAAAGTTTGCAAATAGTTTTATGAATGTTAAAATAGCAGTCCAGGGTAAACATGATTACTTGCTTATTTAAATTGCGCAATCTAAATTGAAGATTTTTGTTGTAAATCTGTAAAACTTTAGCAAATTTGTAAAATACAATGCATAAAATCAGAGTTACAAAACACGGAAATAAAAACCTCATGTACAAACCTATATTTATAAAAGTTAATATTATTACCTTCCAGGCTCCCACTGGCAACTTTTTCTGTAATAGCATGAGATTTACTATACCGTTATTCTGCATATCAGAAAAACAGAGAAGAACTTGATAATAGGTAAGATAAAAAATTTGTGAAGCAAAAAATACTACTTTAACAAAATTCATCGATTTATAACGTACATTATATTGCTTTCGATATCTGAATAGTGTGAATAATATATTTAAAATTTTTCTTCTTTTAAGAATTAGGGAAAACCATATAAATAATGATATTGTAACTTCAAAAACATACGGTAAGATTCCTATAGATCTATACGAAATAATAGTATAATATGCTCCCAAATAAAAATGAATCATTGAGAGGCAGTATAGAAAAATAAGTAGAATACACAAACACCTAATTCTTGGAAAAGATGATTTTTTTGAACTAAAAACTCCGATTAAGAGACAAAAATCCAGTAATTCTTGATCTTTCAACACCATTTTAGTATATTACGCCTTCGATGAAAATTTATATAAGAAAAAATAATTACTTTGTAAATGTTTCAAGAGACAGACTGACTCAAAAAAAGAATTTAAAAGTTTTAATGTGGTGAAATGTAGATGCTTGACTAAAACTAGTTACAGCAGAATTATTCATAACAAAATTCAGATAACATCTTGTTATCACGCCAAGAACTATTTCTGAGTTTAAAAGTTGATATTATAAACAATCAATTCTATTAGCAGAAGCAACGAAAAATTATGAATTCGAGTGTTCTTAGCAATTTTTAATACATTAAAAGTGTATTTTCATTCTGTAAATTTTATTTAGATTATTGAAAGGTCCTTAAGGGAGTGAACTACTCTCAAAACTATAACCATGTTATTTAATATTTTATAGACGATAACATTTGTACATGCTGAAAAAATCATGAATTTACATGACAGTTCACAACTTCTATCAACAACAACAAAAAAAAAAAAAAAAAAAAAAAAAAATAGCTAGATTCATTATCGTAGTTCAATCCCTAAAACGACTCCTCTAGATTATTTTGTCAAAGTTTCATAACGTTTCAATTATAACTTTTGGAGGAATGATGTTTTGGGATAAAGCAAAATGCTAAAAATCTCACTTTGAGAAAAAGCAAAAAACAGATTAAAAAAAAAAGATTTTACCTATTAAACAAAAAATAATTTTAATAAGTTCCTGATTTATCTCAAAGCTTTTTATTTTCATTTTAAAATTCCTTTTATATGCAGTAACAAATTTTAATGCTTATACTAGCGAGCTTCGCCCGCTAGCGGGTCAGTATTTTCAAATGTATCACTAAAATTAATGAATCACTAACAGTAACTTTTAGTGTCAAGAAAAGAAATTAAAAAAAAATCATTTCTGATTGGGTAAAAAGTCCACCCGGGTCCCCACTGCCTTCGGCAGCGCTGCGCGCGCGTATTCCTTCCCTGACCCTTCGTGCCCCCTCCTCAAAAAAAAAAAAAAATCTGATCGGGTAAAAACTCACACCGGGTCCCCACTGCCTTCGGCAGCGCAGACCCGTGCGCGCGCAGCGCGCAATTGTGAGAGTATACGTGCACTGCGCGCACATATTCCATCTCAAATCAAATTTTTATTCTTAAGAAAAGAAAATTAAAAAAATCATTTCTCATCGGGTACAAAGTCGGACCGGGTCCTCACTGCCTACGGCAGCGCAGTCCCGTACGCGCTGCGCGCGCTCAAGTTAAGGAATACACGCGCTGCGCGCGTATTCCTTCCCTGATCCTTCGTGCCTCCTAAAAAATTCATTTCTGATCGGGTAAAAACTCACACCGTGTCCCCACTGCGTTCGGCAGCGCAGACCCATGCGCGCTGCCCGCGCACGTGTGAAGGTATACGCGCGCTACGCGCACATATTCCTTCTCAAATCAAATTTTTATTTTTAAGAAAAGAAAATGAAAAAAAAAATCATTTCTCATCGGTTAAAAAGTCGGACCGGGTCCCCACTGCCTTCGGCAGCGCTGTCCCGTGCGCGCGGTACACGCCTATATCTTCCCCACCCTTTCAGCCCTTCCTAATTAACCTACATATACCAATTTTGAACGGTCTAACTGAATTAGCTGAGATGCAAAAAAAAAACCTAATCAGAACACCTCAAAACGTGTAAATCTGGTGAAAACTTTCGATAATATAAAAAAACTTTAAAATATCTTTCAAATGATGTATTAAAAATAATTTAATCATAATTAGAAATTGAAATATTGAAATTTGAAAATATTACAGCGCTATCTGGCGGTACAAATTTCTGTAATCTACTATTCGATTCCAAATCAACAAAGCTATCTAATGATGTATTACTTATGAAGTTATTTTAATTAGTAGCTGAGATACAAAAGAAAACCGATTCAGGAGACCTCAAAACGTGTAAATGAAGCGAAATCTTGAATCCCACTTTCGATAATATAAAAGTACTTTAAAATATCTTTCGAATGATGTATTAAAAATAATTTAATCATAGTTAGAATTTGAAATACGCGTATCAGAAAAAAATTTAATTTGCAATTAAATTGTACATTTTTTATTTATTCTGGTGTTTGGTGTTTTAGGATTAAGGCCGATTGACTGCTGTAGGTCCTGGGCCTGAGGGGGAGTGCCTTCCGTGGAGGTCTTTCTAAGGGGTCCTAGCCCGTATTTACGCAAGTTTCGGAGAAAACCACGGAAAACTCCGAACGGCTAGGCCGACGAACGCGACCTGGGATCGAACCCGGCACCTCACGTCTACCAGCTTTGAGCGCAGAACCGCTCGGCCGCTGGTGGGCCTTATTTATTCTGGAAACCCGGTGAAATTTTAACTGCAACTTCGTCTTGTGATGTTAAAAGTGTGTAGCATGTTTGAAATAATTTTGAAGAAAATTGAAGCATTTTGAAATTTGCAATTTTTATTTCCAGTACAAAATCAGTAAAGCTGGAAGTAAAATCTATTTATTCTTTCGCCCGGCGCCATGGTAACCGAAATACGTCTAGAAGGAAATTAATAAAACTCTTGTGATTTGTTGCCACCTTTTTTTCATACTTTAGTTAATTTTAAAAAATCTAATTGTCCGATCGATAAGCCGTTTAAACCATCGGATTAAGAAAAAAAAGCCCTTTCCAATGGTATCTTATTTGTAACGATACGACTGATATTTCTAATTTATTTTCCACTTTTTCCGTAAAAATGTCACTTTTTAAGCATTTAATCATAAATTCTGGGTCATTTTTCAGTAGATATGGGTCGACGTTTTAATTAATATCTCTGCTAATTAGGGTCGCATCGCTTAGCGAATTATCGCGATGTCGATATGAAGAAATTCTGCGTCTGTCGACACCGGTTTCGAGGCGCTGCGACCATTAGCGCCGGAGCTTTAGCGGTCACAAGGCATTTCTCACAGACAGACAGACAGACAGACAGAAAGAAAGACAGACAGACAGACAGATGCGCACAGATTTTAATAATATAAGGAGATTGAGTAAAACATTTATGTAAACAAACATTTACGGGTCACTTCCGGTCACTTCCAGTTTCAAAAACTGGCTAGTGACTAATATTAAAATGCCTGTAAGTGAAGTTCTACGCAATATAGAAACAAAATTCAAACTGATTTAGAAAGCTAAAATGTCAGGCTCTAATACTAACCTAAAAAAAGAAAATCGAAGTTTTGATCGAAAATTGCTTTTTAAAGGTAGGCAGGCACCTTACAATTGTATCAGATATTCCAAAACATTTTTAAACACATTTTTAATGACAAAATGAAAATAAAAACGAAAAACGTTAAATTTATTTTATAAACTCTTTCTTAACAAACGACTTATTGCGTTTTTATATAACCTGTATAATCTATATAACATATATAACATATTATGTGAAAAGTAATAACGTATTAAAATTATTATCCTTTGCCTGAAATCAGCGTGTTTACGAAATACTACATTTCCCAAAAAGCAATGTCAAATTTTAAAGATTTTTCTTTAAAAAGAGAATGTCGATTTCACAATAAATTTCTAACGTTAATACGTTTTTAATATCAATAACATGAATAATGCAACATTTAATATCTGTAAATATTGCACAAAATTCCTCATTTTGCAATACATGTTATAACAATGACAGTTACAATCAAATTTACCTGATGAAATTCAAAGAATATAAAAATATTAATAATATCGATATCGTCTCCTTATATATATATAGTTTAATATATATTTTTTCTTTTACAGGTACTAACTTAGCAACACGATATGGCAACAAAAAACATTTGTTATTTTTCTAGAGATTTTGATTTTCGCTGATACTTTTCTACGGCGGACAAGAAAATTATTATTTTATAATGCAAGCCTTTTCATGTAATTGTTTATTTTATCACCAGTGTATAACACCTCACATTAGCTACTTTATTTTTTAAAAAAATCTACTTTATTAAAGAAATTATAATAGTAAATTCATAAAAATTTGAATTAAGCTTTTTTTTATGATTTATCTGATTAGATGAAATTAAAAGAAACAGTTATGACAATAAATAAATAAATAAAGTTCTAAAAGCAACATGAAATGGAAAAAAAATTGCTTTTAAATATGCCAATAAAGTTAGAGAATAAAATCACCTCTATCACTATTACAAACGATATTACTGCGCGATTTGTAATTGCACCCGGCTCTTCCCGTCGGCCGGCTTTGTGCGCAGAGCCGCTCGATTATTTTTGGGGCGATGATGGCAAAGGATAAGGCTTTATTACACTATAGCCTCCTATACTAGATGCCTTCCGCGTGGCTCGGAAACTTGGCGGTAGACAGCGCCACCTGATGCAGATTGCGAGACTTTTTTATTCTTCATTATACTTTTTTATAAGAGCCACCAACGATTTTAAAAGTGGGATTTGGTATACATAAAAGGCGAATAGAATTGAAGAAACGTCGGTTTCATATATCATATATTACTTCTTAAAATTATTGATGAGAGTTGAATAAAAAAGTCGCCTAATCTGTACCAGGTGGCGCTGTGTACCGCTTGAACTGTTGCAAAGTTTCCGAGCCACGTGGAAGGAATCTAATTAGGAGGCTATGATTACGCAATCGCCAACCAAACCAACCCAAAGATTGGCAGAGAATCTATGTTGTATATCATGTGATCTCACATCTTAGAGGCTTCCCTGTGTCCATATTTGACAATATTTTAATTTATTTCGGAGCATTTTTAGCCCCGCCTCTATTTCGCACCACTTTATTTATAGAAAATGTTTCTCCACTATATAACTACAATAAAATAATTAAAATAAAAATACTATTAAAAAATAAATTGTATGGATTAAAAGTGCGGCTCAAGAATGCTCCGAAATAAATTTAAATGTTGGCATCTTTGCTGTGTTTGTGCATTGAGCTATTTAAGCAAACATTTTAACCCTTTGCGGCGCAAGGTAATTCGAATCATTTAAATTATATGTGACACCGGAATTCACGAACGAAATTAAATTAAAAGAAAATATAAATTTTAAGTTAAAAAAAAAACGGCCTTTATTGCTACATTATAAACGTAAATTTTTGCTAAAAAATTTCTGGGATGAGTTTTTGCAGGGATGATATGGGTAGGATGATATGGGTTAAGGATGATATGGGTAGAAGGGTTCATCTTACAGAACACGATGCATAGAAGATCGAAACCCTCTTACGACAGCTGCGTTGGCAGCTAGGGTGGTTCCCGTTTTTCCATTGCCGACGTAGTTTTCTGTAAGCTGCCTCGATCGAGCTACGTAACAGCCCAAGACAGCCGACCTCATATTAACCCGTAAGTGCCAGATGTTGTCTTTTCTTTTCTTTTTTTTTTTTTTTTTAATAGTAAGATCCACGTGTGAGTGTCCGTAATTGACGACTGACGAATATATATATTATTTGTAATTCCTCCTACCTCTTATGAATTTTAAATCGTATACGATTCATCATTTAACAAAATCATACATAATATTTATATTAATATAATGAGTGCATTAAATACACAGGATTATGATTAGCATTATTACTATGTATTGGGTTGTTCGATAAATAATGCAGTTTTTCAAAACCTTCGCTTCTAAAAACCAAGGCTTCTTCGAACGTGGAATTGTTGAACTTACTTAAATATGGTAAAAGATCATCCAACAAAATGGTCAATATATCATTGATTAATGTTTGTTGTTAATATAAATAAATTCACTTTGAAAAACGTGAAAAAAAAAAAAAAAAAAAAAAAAAAAACGACATTATTTATCGAACAACCCATTATATCTTTTTATGTAATTATTTGCACAAGGAGAATGTTTGAAATATCTGTTAAAAAATAAACCGGTTTTTAAAAGGTTTAAGATGAGATTTTCTGTCATGAGTTCTAATACACTTCTGAATCCTTATGAAGTACCCTACACTGTTAAAAATTTCAACAGAAAACTCTGTGTAATCTATTATCTTAAGTCTTACGTAAATTTACAGAGACATATAAACAGAGATGTTAAAAAACTTTATACATTCATTTTAATAGCTAGTATTAATTTAATTAATTATTGGTGAGATTATATTTCGGACTTGGAATGCTTTTTCTAAAGTAGAAACAGTCATTTTTAATTTTAATTAAAAAAAAAAATTAACAATAAAATTAGGTAAAAATACAGAATAGAGATTGAGAATCTCGATTATTCACTTTTACCTAAGAATTACTGCAAATTTTCAAAGACTCTATTAAATATTTACATTAAATTTACAGAAATTTTAAACAGTGTAGTTCTTCTTAAAATTTACGTGGTAAATTTTAAATTTACCACGTAAATTTTAAATTGTGTACACCTAATTAATCGTGGTACATTAATCGTGGTACACCTTGTATACCGCGAAATTTATTTAAGCTTACACTAAATCTTGCAATATCGATTTTCCATCTATATCGCTAAATCGATTTAAGCTTCACTGATTTCTGATGCATACATCATTAGTTGTGGAGGTAATATTAGTTCAGGCAGCACATCAAAACCAACTGTAACTTATAAGAAAATGGACATCAACTTATCTTGATTGCTGATGTTCTCGTATAAAAGGCTTCTAATTTGATATCACATATAGATGTTCATTGACATCATTATACATTTTTGACTCTTGTTTTTTTTTACCACGTTTTTATTAATTCACCTATTCGTCTGGACGAGCACAGCATCGTTGTAATGTGGGAGAATTTGACACTTATGTTGTTTCAACTCGGAAAGTTACTTTTCGTTTTTATAAAATTTTAAATTTCACGCAGTTATGTGTTACAGACCAAACATTTCTACTAGAGGGGGGATGATCAGATACTTAGAAAGTTTAAAACTTGGTGTCGGTCAGGTGTCGGCATAGTGCAGACTGCATTGTTGGAGGTGGAAAAATTTGACCTGCACATATTCTTATCACGAAAAGTTATGGTCTGATTTTTAAGAAGTTTTAAATTTGTATTCGGTTGGTATTACATTACAAAGACTGTTAGAAAGGTAAGGTCTGATACCCTCCATCGTGCCCAGTACCACTGAAAATTAAGCTAAGATCCCTACGAAATTTTTAAATTTGGACTCGATTGGGTGTTGGTATTACGAAGACTGCATCATTGGTGGGGTTTAGTATTTGATCCTACACCGCTGCCTTATCTCGATGAACGGTTCGATCTTTACGAAATTGGAAATTTGAACTCAACTGGGTGTTGGCCTTACAGAAACTCATACTTGCCAACATTCTAATTAATATTCTCTAGTATTGTTAGCCCTGCCTTTTTTTCACACCAGTAACTTTTTACAGTATATTTCTTCTTATTTAATCGTAATTGCATTTGTAGAATATTAATCTAAAAAATTATTGGTGTGAAGAAAAGGGCTGGGTTAACAACACTACGGAATATTAATTAGGATGTTGGCAAGTATGCAGAAACTGCATCATTAAAAAGGGAGGGTCAGACCCATCCCAAAACTAGTTTTTTCAAAATGTTATAGTCCGACCTTTATGAAATTTTAGATTTGGACTTGATTAAATGTTACCATTATGGAAACTACATTGTTTATAAAAGGAAGCTTGAATTTCCCCAGAAAACTATGTATTTTAGAAAGTTGCGGTCACATCCTTGAAAAAATTTAAAATTTGCACTCAGTTGGGTATTAGCATGGCCGAAATTGCACGTTTGATGTGTGTGTGGGGGGGGGGGGGGAGGAGGGTCTGAAACCGTGGTACTAGATATTTTGTACAGTTACCATAAGATTCTTACAAAATTATAAATTTGGTTCTGGTTGAGTGTTAGATAAAGGAAACAGCACTGAAGGAAAACAAAAATGAAAAAAAGGGAAGAGATTAAAATGTAAAACGTATGTCATTTGCGATAGATGACAGTTTCCCAAAGTCAATGACAATTTTATTCTACAGCAAATGATATGAATTGTCGAGTTTTTTCTCAACGACAGCATTCTCTATACTCCTTACCATTATTTATTGCATACGCACCATATTTCTGCTTCAAATCTTCAAAGTGTTTTCATAACTAGCTATAAAAAGTCACAGTCACAAATATTAAGGACGATCAGTATGGAATTACAAATCTAAATGAGGATCGGAGAAATTTTTTTATGCTTTTTGCCTGTTTTGGAAAAGTGGCATAATAATAATTATTATTATTAATACTTAATCAATATTGGTGTTTCAAAAAGGAAGTAAATCTATTACGTGACGACTTATTTCGATTTTGGATTTTACAAGAATGATTTATTTAACTATTTTTCAGTAATTCCATAGACTATAAAAAGTTTCTTCAAAATTTTCTCGAAAAGAAATTTTTCTATAGTATTTGAAATTTTAAACGTATTATTAGACGAAATTTTATACGTATTAAGGTGAAAACATTCCCAAATTACTAGTATAAATATAAACTTTCCAATATCAAAATATCGTTAAATCGCGATATGAAGTGAGTTATATATCGTGATGTAAGATTTTAAACATCGTACAGGCATATTTATAGCACAGATTACTATACAGATAGGACACTCCCGTATATTCAAAGGTAACCAAAAAGCGACTACAGTGACCTCGTAAGCAACAGCTGTAAGTTTCTCGAGCTGTCCTGTTTACGCAATCATTCGTCTTAATTGAATTGTATGTATGTTTTCATTTGCCAACTTTATTAATGTTTACAAACTTGATAGCCAAAAGATATTTATTTTTAAAACCAAGTATTAATTATTAAGCTAAAAAGTTTTGAAAACATACCCCATATAACAATGATCTTCCTACAACGCTTCCTGGGATATCCTGAACCTTCCGGATTCTTCTCGGAGGAAGAACGGACATGTTTGGGAAGTCTGAAAAAAAAATCTAATTTCATATTTCTAGGAATGATTTGACAGAAGTAGTTCTCGGGAACTACGACGGAGCAACGAAATGACGATTTTCCAACGGAGGCCGCTACAGCGGACACTTTGTATTCCTACGGAATATGGAACTTAGCTTGAGAGCTCCTATGGAAGAATATTTGCTGTATGGGACATGAATTTAAAAAAAAAGTTTATTTATTTATTTTGTAGAGCCTTTTGTATTATTTAAAACCAAAGCAATGTTAATTATTTAACGATTTCACACCGCTATTTTAGTATTACAGTATGTAAATTTATTTGTACTTGAAAAGGAATGTGTTTGACAAAGCATATATTAAAACATTCTAAAAATTAATTTTATTTCCTTGAAGAATAGTTCTGAACGTTTTGAGTATGATTTTGTAAATTCAAAAATAATGAAAAGTGAATAAAAAGAACAACTTTACATACTAACCAGCTACTAAAATACTAACGAAAAAAAGAAAAAAACAATTTTTGGTCAAAGAAGGTATTCATATATACTTAGTACATGTAGAAGTTTTTAGTTCTCCTCCTTTGATTCTAGTGGGGCTATTATCGTCCTGGTTCGCGTTTTAGCTTGACTGTCCTATCTGTATGGTAATCTGTGATTGACATTTTTACCACTGTGAAAGTTTCTTCTACTTTTTTTTTAATCTAAAATAAAATGCAAACAAGCCATTATATAAAGACAAAATATTTTAAATATTAAGAGATTTATTTCAATTAGAGCAAATTTATTTGTTTATTGCAAATATATTATATTAAAAAATAAATATTTTGCAATAACTAATGGATAATATAATTACAAGGTATTCAGAAATAACAAACAAAATGGTGGATAAAACTGGATTCATTATCAAACGTCTTAAATGATAATATCGAGAATGCATTTCAATGGAGTCCACAGAACGTACGTCATATATCAGAATAAACGCATTAACCAATTTTAAAATTGCAATACATCATTCTATGATAGGCATATTTAAGTGTCGGTGGAGCTTAGGTATAGTCATATGATAGCAGAACCAAAACTCCATTTCCTCATTCCTTTTAGACTTAATTCACAATAATGCGTCGTATGAACCAGTGATACCCCTCCCTCCAGAAAATTATAAAAATCTACTTCTTTATACATCACATTTATTTAAATTTTTCCTTTTTGTGTCTTATTCTCCACTCTTTCTTATCTCTTTCAGAGATTGATTCTCTTTTCACATGTGTTGTTCTTTCTCCCTCCTATTTTTTCAAGGAACACTTGCTTCTTCATTCATAAATTTGCCTGTATGTCTTGCATGACAAATTCCAATTAAAATGTCTGCTTTGTATATTCAGGGTCAGAAAATACGCTACTAATTCTCAGCCGGTTTTATCACCGATTTTATATAAGCATTTGTATTTGGCATTATAATTAACATAAATCAATTTCTCTCTTACGTCACAGTTACATAAAAATTATTGCTTATATACATACATATCTCCATTATACGCAATATTTTACTTTTACAATTTTTCTTCCAATTACTTCCATTCTTTTAACAATGAAAGTTTGAAAATCTTCTCTACATCCCTATATTATTCAGCCTACGTGATTTATGTACTTTTAATAGTTTACATAATAATTTCTTCGAACCTGGTATAATATTATTGGTGTTAAACAATTAAACAAATATCCTTTTATAAGCTTCTGGAATTACTAGCTTTTAAACTAAATGCATTTTATAAATCAACAAAGAAAAACATTATCACAACCTGTGAAATTCCTTCGTAACATTTTGAAGGAAATTACTAAAAAATTCATTCGTAACGTTTTAAAGGAATTTGTTAATCAGTAGATGATAAGTATCTGGAGCAACAGAGCCCTCCAGAATGAAAGTAAGACAATCCTCACTTCGTTTTAAATATTTACTAAAATTTTAAAACATCCGTTTTCATCAGGTTAAATTTAGCGATGTTTAGATACAGTGAATTGTAGTAGTAGTAGTTGTTGTTGTTGTTGTCGTGTGCCACTCGGAAATTCCGAGCCACGGTAGTGGAACTATCCGGAAAGTTTTTAAGGCATGAGGGTTGCGTCTTCCGTTATTTAGTTGCGCCTCATAGGGAGGAAGAACGACTTTAGCTCCAGAAGCTAGTGAAAGATGGCAGCACCAGCCAGACAACAGGAACTCGAATTTTGATCCGGATCAGAGCGAGTTAAACCCATGTTCCGGTACACCCAGAGGTATAATTTTTGATGGGAACTTGGAGGATTTTGCGACCACGACGGAATTTAATGTGCACCAGTCGCCATTAGCGTACACGACAGTGAATTGTAGTGAAAGACAAATATCATACCTCTGATGAATCTAGTCGAAAATCAAATTGATAATTAGCAAACTATATGTCAAAGCAACTCCCAATACCGTAAGAATGAATCCTCTATGAACGCTATAAAATCCACAAGCAGATATAAAAATGACTTCTTTTTGTTCTACTCTTTTAAGGCATTCAAGAACCGATTGAGAAATGGAGTGGTTCTCCTTACATCCAATTTCATCAAGTTTATTTTGCACAGTCATCGCTATTTCTGACATATTGTACGCTATCATTGAACTAAATATCGCATATGAAACCAAAATAAAAAGACCATTTGTAAAATAAATACAAACATTCGTGTATCTTATATAAATATCACGTTCATCCGTGTTTTTTTATTCCTAAAGTTATTGAGTTAAAGATACAACTTGTTGCGTAAACCGTTATGAAAAATGTAGTACAGCTTAAAACTTGATAAAGTTTGCAGATAGTTTTATGAATGTTAAAATAACAATCCAGGGTAAACATGATTGCTTGCTTATTTAAATTGCGCAATCTAAATCGCAGATTTTTGTTGTAAATCTGTAAAATTTTAGCAAATTTGTAAAATACAATGCATAAAATTAGAGTTACAAAACACGGAAATAAAAACCTCATGTACAAACCTATATTTATAAAAGTTAATATTATTACCTTCCAGGCTCCCACTGGCAACTTTTTCTGTAATATCATGAGATTTACTATACCGTCATTCTGCATATCCCAAAAACAGAGAAGAACTTGATAATAGGTAAGGTAAGAAATTTGTGAAGCAAAAAATACTACTTTAACAATATTTATCAATTTATAACGTACATTATATTGCTTTCGATATCTGAACAGTGTCAATAATATATTTAAAATTTTTCTTCCTTTAAGAATTAGGGAAAACCATATAAACAATGATATTGTAACTTCAAAAACATACGGTAAGATACCTATAGATCTATACGAAATAATACAATAATACGCTCCCAAATAAAAATGAATCATTGAGAGGCAGTATAGAAAAATAAGTACAATACACAAACACCTAATTCTTGGAAAAGATGATTTTTTTGAACCAAAAACTCCGATTAAGAGACAAAAATCCAGTAATTCTTGATCTTTCAACACCATTTTAGTATATTACGCCTTCGATGAAAATTTATATAAGAAAAAAATAATTACTTTGTAAATGTTTCAAGAGACAGACTGACTCAAAAAAAGAATTTAAAAGTTTTAATGTGGTGAAATGTAGATGCTTGACTAAAACTATTTACAGCAGAATTATTCATAACAAAATTCAGATAACATCTTGTTATCACGCCAAGAACTATTTCTGAGTTTAAAAGTTGATATTATAAACAATCAATTCTATTAGCAGAAGCTGCGAAAAATTATGAATTCGAGTGTTCTTAGTAATTTTTAATACATAAAAAAAAAAAAAAAAAAAAAAAATGCATACGAAACTTTTTTATGCAGTGCAAAGTATTTTCTAATCGGTGTAATTGACGAAGTTTGTTAAAATATTCTAGGAGAAATTTTCAAAGACTCTAAAAATATAGACGACACCAGTATCGTCTGATTGAACATATTTTGTAATTTTCACACAATATAAATAATAATTTAGGAATATAGAATGGCAACAAAATAAGTTTTTTTTCTCTTGGTATTCCTTCTTGAATAAAACATTTTTTCCCTCGCAGCAAGGAATTAACAGTTTATCATGCATGCTTACTGATATATTAATTTATTTACTATATATTATACTAATTTATTACTGATATATTATCTCCGAAACGCATCAGTAACAGCGTCATCTATTGCAAGAAACTGAATTTAAGTAAATTTAAATATAAGGAAATTATCTTAAATTGAATTAATTACACAAAATTTAAATAAAAAATTCATTGAAAAAATTTCTTTAAAAAAAAAAAAAAAAAAAAAAAAAAAAAAAAAAAACCTTTAAAAGTTATAATTATTATTTTCAGATGTTATAAAAATTTAAAATCAAGATAATGTTCAAAATAAATTTCTCAGTGACATTTTAGATTTTAAGTATATATGTAATGGCTTGGTACTATTTGCTCCTTTGCCTTTCTTATTATTTAGCTTTAAATTTGCTAGAATGTCTCTTCGGCAGATTAATTAATAGTTTTTGAATAAAAATGCTTTCGTCGAAATGTGTTTTCAGTCAGTTTGGTATTTTAATAATTTCTCTTACGAATTTTTAAGCGTATTTTCTTCATTTAACTTACTGGTTATAAAAGCAGTTTTTAAATAAATAATGGTCTAAATAATTAAAAGTATTTGTTGTCAAAGTAATTTAAATTTTTAGTAATTAAAACTTTTATATTAATATATAAATTTTTCATGTGAAAATCTAGAGAATTGTATTTAATAAACACTTTTTAAATAGAGATGATAAAGCATTATTGATATGGAAAGCTGTAAATGCATCAGAGTTAAAATAAGCCTTTTCATTCAGTAAAATTACTAATTATAATCTAAAATAAATCGATTATAATATTTTTTTTTTCAAATCAAAAACAACTAATGGTTTACGACTGCTGCTTTTTCATTGCATTCTTCTTTTAATTAATTATTTTTTTGAAAAGTAGATCAAAGCATTTTTTTTTTTTTTTTTAATTATTATTCATGAATTAGGACTCTATCCACGTTTGTAATGATCGATAGGTGGCACTTTTCCAACTTTTATTGTTAGTAAATATAATAGCCAGGTGTATTTATTATTGTTCTATTTGTGTTACTACTTAATATTCGTGCTATAATTTCTCCGCCATTACATCATGGAAAATCGATTGCTTTTGGAAAAAAATATTTCAGTTTATTCAAAGTTCGATCGGAAGTAGATGTTTAACTGAAGCTGAACAAATTTTAGTTTCAAATAATCTGATTAATTCTTTACTTCCATTAGCCGAAGCAACTGAAATTTTAAATTTGTCATTTGAAAATAAATGGAAGCTTAATTCTGGATTTCTTGATCCTTTGGAGTTACACTGTGGCACACAACAGTATGTGTTAATTTTTTATTCATTTTTATTGAATAAATATATGTGAAACTAAACATCGAATATACAACAAGCAATGGCGTCTCGTCGAAAGCCGAAAGCTATTCCTGTTAATTGTAACTTCACCTTAGTCCACCAGAGGGCGAGCATTTCATTACAATCGCGGATATTTTTACTTTGAGATCAACAAATTTCAATAAAAGCATTTTTCAGGAATTCATGAAGCATTTAACAACACATGCTTCAGAAAATATTTAATAATACATGCATAATGAAACGGTAAGTATCAGTCGTAAATACTCTTTAAATTTGAAATTTGCATATTCGCTTCACGCATTATTTTAAATAATTTGTTGCATAAAGTTTTAGTGAAGCTTGAAAAATACTTAATTTAGTCACAATTTACCCAGCATCTTTCAGCGTGAATAATTTTGGTGAAGTTTAAAGCAACATTTTTTTTTCTCAGTATAGTATCTTTATCCGTTAAAAAAATAATAACTTTTTTCCATAAATTGAAGTTACAATAAAAGCAATAAAAAATATTAAGTATATTTTATCCCAATAAGCATTATTTTAGGTTGAGTACTTCAGGTATTATAACGTTTTGGAGCCAATAGTTTTATCAGATATTGTTTAATACTTTTATGAACAACTTTCTTTTGACAGAAAAAAAAAATGAATGTTTAATTTGAATTTTTGTAAACTCATATTTTACCAAACACGGAATCTGGTGCTTTTAAAATAAATTTCAAGAATATTTTAGGCGTTAGTAGGCACTCACTTAAAAGGAAAAAAAAATTAATCATTGAAAGACAGTATAAAAAAGTTATTTAACTGGCAAGCATTTAATTAGTAAGATCGGTGAGATTTTTTGAGTCACTAACTCCAGTTACGAGCGTAAAATCAAATAATTTCTGTATTTTTATTACCATTTTTAACCTGTATTTCCTTTTTATATGTAAAAGCTTTGAGGTTTTTATTCTATGTACACGTTAAAATAGAGGTAATGAAGTATTGGAAATATGGAAATTAAAAATGTATCGATGCTGGAATATGAATTCTCATATCAGTTTTTCAATATTATTAGAATCTGCAATAACTCTACCAGGAATTTATTAATTAAAAAATATGAAGTTATCACACGTGTCAAAATTATTAAAAAATATTATCTTCTATCAATATACTGATTACTTTTAAAATTCCATTTTACTCACTTCAGTATATATATGTTTTTCTTTTAGTTATATTTCCAGTATAAATGAATGATGTTTTTATTCTAATTTAACAAAGTATTTTTTTTTTAAACTTTTTTAATGAATATTTACTAATTTCAGTGAAGTTCTAAATATATTCGCTACATCATAAATCGTTTAAAATTACATTAGCCATTACTTCTGCTTTAATCGAATGAACTATAGTTTTAAAAACAAAAGCTGTTATGAAATCTTTTATAACATTACAATAAATTAAAAAAAAAGTTTATATATGTTTTATCTTAAAGATCTATTAGCATTTGAGTAGCAGACTTTTTATTAAATAATTTATTAATTGTTAAGCATTATTTAAGTTAAGATTGAAACACACTTCACAAATCACAATATTTAAAACATCGTTTGTATGGTAAATTTTGGAAAGGATCCAAATGTCTATCATTTTCCTTTATAGAGATACTTTATTCAAAAAGTCTAAATTTCTTTTTCTTGCCTGTTGATGGTAAAAACTAATCAATAAACAAAAAAATTTATACAATGAATCAGATTTCGATAATTAATTTCCTTGGTTGAATAGTTTTAGTATTATACAGTTTTGCAAATATAAGTTTTATTAAATATTGCGGTGCATTTATAACCATTTCTCATTTAAACAACTGAAAAATATTCAGTTCTGTATTCTATTATTATTTCTTTAACAGAACTCGCACATATTTATTTATTTATGTGGTTCAACTATTTCTTAAGAATCAATATCAACTTTTTTAATTTCATAGATAAAATTTCTTATGTATTTGAATAATTTATTTCTTCGTTGCCTGGAAGCATTTAATATGTATCTGAAAACAAATTTTGAAATATGATGTATTTAAATTTTTATTAGTATATGAACAGAAAATGTAGCTTTAAAGTGAATAAGGATTTCCCAATGACTAACAAGGTCGCTTCTCAAACGACATCTAAGCCTATTTGCTGAGAATATAAATTAAAAAATATATTTTTACCAAGAAAAGAAAGAATTGTTACAAATTCAAACATAAAAAAAAAAGAAAAAGAAAAAGAAAAATCATGCAGTACGCATTGATTAGTAACACTTTCCAACTGTACGTAATTGTTGTATCAAATAACTTTTAATATTCTTTGCCTACGTTATGACACAACAGACAGAACGACTGAAAAATATACAGATAGACTAATTGATTTTAAAATTACTCTTAGGCATTTTGGAAAGTGTTAAAAAGATTTAACGCAAAAAAAAAAAAAAAAAAAAAAAAAAAAAAAAAAAAAAAATGCAGCCATTAGATTATAATTACAGCTTTTGATCTCTCTGAATATTTTAGTTTAGCCCTGTAAATCAGAAATTCAATCATATCATATTCTATACAAAACACTATTTTAGATTATTAACAATACATTTCAATATTTTTATGACTTTTACAGTAGAAAGATTTTTAAATATATCTTTGAAAAAATTCTGTCCTAAAACGTAATGCAATGACTTTTTTTTTTTTTTTGTTGTTGTTGCTGTCCCTGTAAACAAACTAGTTGTACAGGACCTATTAATGTCATTTTAAATGGGGAACATTCTATAGGGAAAATATTTATAGAAATACCTCTCATAGAACACAATGCTTTCGAATGCTTTTGGGTACCCCTGTACACAAACCAGAAGAGATATTCACTCCATTTTCAATATGGAACATTCGATAGTGAACTTCAATAAAATATATCAATTTCGAGGAATTCCATAAATATTTACAGGAGTTAGAGCGCGTGCAGACAGACAGATGGACAGATACACAAACTGAAATCATATTCACGCTTAAAAATGTTAGAAAGTGTTAAAAACAATTGTATGGTTATTAATGACTCGTTAATAACCGTACAATTGTTAACGCCCCCTGAAAAAAACGCCCCTTTTCTCACACCACTATATTTTTTGAGTTATTCTCTCCAAATGTTGTTACGAATAAATTAGACTAAAATTACTCTAAAAAGTGATTGGTGTGAAAAAAAAGGTAGGTACTAAAAATTGTACGGTTCATAATGAGAAGGTTGGGGGGTATGCAAGTATGGACAAGTGACTGGACTAGTTTAACTCATTCAAGACGGCGCTTTGTTTTCGAAACCTTGCATAGAATCACAAATTGTATCATTATTCATGAGTGGCAACGATCAACAAGAGCCACGTTTCTAATAGTATTTACCTCATGAGTGCCAATGTCAACTTATGAGAAATTCATCACAAATTATTTAATGCAGAGCTGCCAACCTAATCCGGCAATTTGTTTGTACCGCCCCTTTTTCTACACCCCTTAAATTTTAGAGTATTTGTTTTCTTAATTCATCGTAAATATATTTGAAGAAAATTACTCTAAACATTAAGTGGTGTAGAAAAAGAGGCGTTACAAACAATTTGCCGGATTAGGTTGACAGCTTTGTTAATGTGATTGTGTATCTTTAGTTTTGCAACATTTTCAGAAGTGATATTCAAGTTTTGAGCATCTGTTGGCTACTTAAACAGAAGCGATAAAACTGAATGCAAACAAAAATATACCACCATTCTCAAATTTCTTTTTAAGGACGTTATCATCGTCTAAATTTTAATAACATAAAATATATTAAATTATCGTAACGGTTTTTAATGTCGAAACGAGAAGATTTGAAACCAAGTAAAATTTAGATTTTGTGATTTGAAGATTTTTATACGGAAGATTTTGAGAAAATAACTTTATTAAATAATAAACGCCGAGTGAATCCTGGGCATAAAAGTGGATAGCATTAGACATACGCTATGCAACCCGTCTTTTTGGCTCGGAAATGCATTGCATATACGATGTTCAGTTCGTTTCAAATGCCTTAACACAAGTGGTTGCACAAAAGCTGCGCCATTTATAAAAATAAATGCAATGATTGGGGACAATGACAGATTAGGTCAGTAAACAACAAACCATTTAAACAGTAAAGGAAATGCACGACTTTCAAATTAAACGTGTTATCTAGAAACCCAATGTTATTATGTAATCTTATCTCATCTTGTTTTTTTTTTCTTTCTGACTCTTTAGAATTTTTCATTAAATAAAGTTATTATTATTATTATTATTTTTAAAGTTTCATTTATTTTTTCCGGCTTTTTATTTATTAAATTAAAATATCCACTCCTAATTCGAAAATATTCATTTACAAAACCTTTACAACAATGTTCTTTAAAGCAATTATTATTGTTGACAATTTAATTGCAGTAGTAATTAAGCGATATCTCTGCTATCCATGTGAGCAATCACACGTACTTGTAAGGGGAGATACCCTATAAGGAGAGATTACGCAAAATAGCTTTCTTGCTTTTATTATAATTGTTGTCGTAAATTATAGCATGACAACAAACTAGTAATGTAAATTCGAGGGAATTCAAAAGTATTCGATAATAGTTTACTAAAAAAATAATATTTGTTTTTTTTGTATATTATTTTGTTGAACTGTGCACAAACTCTCCTATCTTTGTTTTCCAAGAAATCCGGGAACAGGGTTTGTTATTTTTGGAATCTTGATTTATTTTGATTTTATATAAAATATTTGATCAAAAAATTGTGAATTTCAAAAACTTTGGATTATATAGGCGCGTAAAAGATTATCAACGGAAGGTGGTGTTCTGTTTCTAGAGGGATAGTAGAGGTCCAATATACTACGAGCTACTTAACCTTTTGCACTCGAAACCTTTTTTGCATATACCGACAACTCGAAGCTATTTTCCAGATATTTGGTGATCCGCATATAAACCTTCTTAATTTTTCCGGTACTCATGGAATAATTTTTCATACAAGAAAATGCTTCTTAAAAGGGCGTGGGTTGAGAACAGAATTAGAATTGTGTAAGAGATCTATTCAAAAATATAGAAGTACTGCAGGGTTCGTAGTTTTCGCTTTTTAGCTAGTCTAGCTAAATCTAATCTAGCTTACTATAAGATCTGGCTGTTGTTATGTTATGCTGGCCGCGTAATAAAAGGCTAGCATAATGCACCGTTTGCGAAGGCGGCGCCTTCTTTTTTGTCAGTGGCCTCTTTTATGTCGACCACTTTGTATTTTCCAAATGTGCGGGCCTGAAGTAAGATGGAAAATTAACGATTTGCATTCGAATCTGCTTGTAGTAAGCATAGTGAGCTACCCGACAATAGTTTAAATAAAAAATGCAAAATATGAAACATAAGAATTTTAAATATAAACATTTTATTTCTGTATTTGATGTGTATTTGCATATTACAAGCATTATATATGAATATTGTGATTTATATTTTTCCATCGTGTGATATTTTGCAAAGCATTCTTGGTCATTTACCAATTACCAAGGCAAGCAACGCCCAAAGGCACTTAATAAAAAGTGTGGATGGAGTCTCTTTCTTAACGAAGTATGCACCTGTTATAGCACTTTTAGTTGGAAAACATTATTGGTGGATATAAGATATACAGTAACTTAATTGGTCATGGCGCCTCTTGAGTGCCGTTCGAGTTGAAGTAATGAATCGGATGTCGCCTGAGAGGCGACGTTCGAGTACAAACGGTTATACAAGGACAAACCATCAATTTTGTAACCAGGTTGATAAATTCAATGCAGCTATCAAGGAAAAGCGGCCAGTGTTAGAGATCAATAAAATAATTCTGTCCCATCAGTGCAATGCAAAACCACATATTGCAATGGAGACGCAACAAAAGTTGAATGAGATTGGATGGGAAGTTCTTATTCACCTATCATATGCACTTGACATAGCTCTATCGGATCACTATCTACTCCGATAGCTTCCGAATTATCTGACGGGAAAAAATAACTTCGCTCGAAGCTGTCTCCATGGCAGTTGCTAAATATTTTAGGTCCAAGGATGAGATCCTCTACATTACGCGGATCGACAATCTGCCTTAAATATGGCAACGAGTGGTTGCAGATCATGGATATTATATTACTGATTAAAAAATATACAAACGTCAAATATTTTATTTAAAATATGGCAGAACTTTTCCGCAAACTTAACATTTCAAAAATACTTACTTGGTATAAGATTAAAGAAACGATAGCAGAAAAAGTTATGGGAATTTTATTTAAAAAACTAGCGATTTCAAACTTTCCCTGCATTGTTTCAGGAGTCGATGTTTGTGGACCATTTTATTTTTCGACCACTTTTCTTGAAACCATTGAAACTCTGCGCAAGTGCTAACTTGACGAGTCCAGAGTTAAAATAGGGGAAACAGTCATCTTATTCAGAGAAAATAAGCTATAAGAGAGCGCCAATATACTGGATGTTTTCCAAATCCCAAACTGTCGGTCAATTTGGCACCCCTCCAAGCTATTGGACTGTTCCTCACTGCTAGTTTTAGGAAACGTGGTTACACTATATATTAAACATCGAAAAACAAATTTAAATAAACAAGCAAACTTTAATAAATTCAATATTTGCATTGTAATTTTTATGTACTTTGAAACAAAGGGCACATGAACTCAGAACTGATCACAAATTTGAACTATTTTGCATTTATCGAGCCTCTGCAACACTTTACTACTAATGGGGGAAAATGTGCCAAGTTAGTTACTGATAATTACCATTAATTTGATTAGTGTAAATGTTAAGCTAAAAAAGTTTCAAAACTTGTTCAGTCTGATGATATACTTGCAGGCTACTTCTCATCAGAATCGACAAACTGGAGCTTTACAGCAGGCAGGTGCCAAATTAATAAAATATCACCGAAAGCATGTTTTAGAACACTCAAAATTCGCATACGGCGAATTTTTCCTGTTAGTTACACAAGTTTAAGGCATTTTAATTTCTAGTCAAATAGACCCACTCACTACTAATTTTTGGAGACCGATTTGGAGACCGTGACTTCTGTTTACTTCCTCTTCTTATGTTAATAATAACACATATCCAACCACCAAAGTTCTATAACGTGTTTTTTAAAGTGTTTTTAATTTGTATCTAATTACAATGTTAATACGTGGATTTTATACGAAATCTAAACTCTTAGAAGATTCGTGTTTTAACCCTTTGCGGCGCAAGACACTTCGTTTGATTTAAATTATACTGCCACCGGAATTCATGAACTAAATTAAACTAAAAGAAATTTTAAATTTTACGGTTAAAAATACCGGCTTTTTCTGATATGTTATAAACGTAAATTTTTGCAAAAAAAAATCCGGGATGAATTTTTGCAGCTGGATCTTAAATTTTGCGTCCTCGCAGCGAGGACGGCGCGCGTTAAGGGGTTAAAAACAAATTGTACTAATAGCATTTTTTTAAGGTGTGATATTTTTAAGAATCACAAGTGAAATTATTATTCAAGTTAATAATTAGCAGACCATAAGTGAGTGCAACTCCAAATGCCGTAATAATAAATCCTCGTGGTACGTTAAACAAGCCGCAAGCGGACAAATAAACAATCTCTTTTCGTTCTACTCTCTTTAGGCATTCAAGCACTGATTGAGGAACGAAATGATGCTCCTTACAGGCAATTTTGTCAAGTTTTTTTTGCGCGCCATCATTTTTATTTCAAATAATTTATCCACTATCATGGAACTAAAGATTGGATATGACACCAAATTAAAAATACCGCTTATAAAATCAGCGCAGAAATCTATGAAATGAAGATAATTCTTAAATGTTTGTTCTGTGCATTTGATTCCTAAAAGTATTGAATTAAAAAGGCAATTTGAGGCGTAAACTGTAATAAAAAATGTTGGGCAGCTTAGAACTTGATACAGTGTTAAAATAGTTTCATGAAGTTTAAAATAATTTTCAAAGGTAAACAATATTTGCTGTTTATTAAAATTACGTAATTCAAATTGGAGATTTTTGTTATAAGTGTGTAAAACTTCAGAAAATTTATAAAATATAATGCATAAAATCGTAGTTAAAAAAACTGGAAATAAACAACACATGTAGTTGTCTACTCTCTAAAATATAAAGAGTGAGATCTCACTCTCAAAGAGTGGTATATCACTCTTTGAACATGCCAAAATGGAGCCAACCTCTAAAGAGTGAAAACTCTCTTTTCGAAAGAGTGAGATTTCTCACTCTTTATTAAGAGTGAGATTATTCAGAACAATTTAAAGAATATGACAGTTTATTTTTCCTTAAAAAATTGTGTATATTAGACGATGTTGCTTCATTCCACCTGGCGAATCGACTCCAATTCAACGGTGCAAAGAATGCAGTTTGGATCTGTCGGAATCGAACCCAGGCCGTTTCCGTAGCAAGCGAGTATCTTATCCACTGAACCACTGAGCACATATACAAGCTGCTTAATTTACATTATTAAGTCATTCTCATACGTGATCAGTCATATTTTTAAATTTTTACTTCATTTATCAACAATATAAAATTAAAGAATTCTAAAGGATATTTTAAAAATTAAATTATTTTGAAATTGCTAAAATTAGAATTATTTTAAAAGCTGTATACTTGAAAAAAAATCTTAATGACAAGAAGTCATTTAAAGTAGCTTATGCGGAAAAGAAGTTACTCAAGTGTACATGTTTAAAAATAATAATAATAATAATAATAAAAATAACTGTTCGCATACAAATCTACAGAGTTTCCTGAATAAGTCGCCTGTTCAGAAGTATAAAACTTGCTGTTGATTTTAAATATTAGTAAAATATTATAGCCAAATATTTGAATATTTCACATGTGTTAGCTGTCAATAAATATAATAAAAATATGAACTGTTACAGATTTTAAGGCGTTGTGCATTAAATATTTGCATTGATATTTTCTTTTATACCTTATATATTTCTAAATAAAACTATTTACTTTCTAAGACTAATTTCGTTATGTTTCTTGTGATTTTCGATTCTCCATTAATAATATTACTTCGATTTTGTCAATCGTATAGAAAAAATAATTTACCAAACTATCTTTTAACATAATTATTTTCTATTTTTATTCTTCAAAAATCTTCAATACGTTCTGTTAAACAAATAGATACATGAGATCGTTCGGAAATAGTCCTTCATATTTCGTTCGAAATATGATAACCAGATGGCGCCAGCAATTTCTCACTCTACAAAAGTTTCATCTTGCAATAGATGACGACCTCACTCTTTGTGACAGAGTGACTATACGTCACTCTTTCACAAAAAGTGAGAAGTGTCACATTTTCCAGAGTGATAATATTGTTTTCTCACCTTAATTGGTGTCAAAATAGGGGTCACTTTTTTAAGGAGAGAGATTCTCACTCCAGAAATTTTAGAGAGTATACTTATTAAAATCAAGACTATTAATTTAACGGCTTTACCTGACATTTTTTGTTCAAATGCCCAGAAGTTTACGTAATCATTTTTGCTTGTATCAGAAATTGAGAGAAGAACTTGGTAAACTATAAACACAAATAACTGTGGGGCAAAATATACGATTTTAAGAAAGTTCAGAGGTATATGAGATATATCATATACCTACACGATAGCGAAACAAGTTTAGTAATGTTTTAAAGATTTTTTTCCTTCTAATGATTAAAGAATACCATATTAGTATTGAGTTTGCAGCTTGAAAAATGTAGAATGCGCCTTCTGTATGCGAACCTCCATTAATATAATATAAATCTGCTAAAATATAATGAAGGATTGCGAGGCAGTATACAAAATCTATTAGAATGGACAAACGTCTAATTCGTAAATACCGTGGCTTTCTTTGACTGTTAACTTCAAACATGAAATTAAATTCTAGTAACTTATTATCTTTCAGTATAATTTCTTACCCTGTAAAAAAGAAATGTGTTATAAATATTTAACCTTTGTCTATTTCTCTGTTTGTGTGTATCTGTCACTATAGCTCATAAATAAACGCACCTATTATTTCATCTATTATTTTGTTATGCTAGACGTTTTATGTAATACTTCGTTGTATCACTAGCGTTTCTCCAAATCATATAATAAAATAACTAATTAACTCCAAAAAAGTTTGTAGAATTTTAAATAGAACAAATTTTGTAGAATTAATAGATTAGCGAAAATTAGAACGCACTTTCTAAAAAATGACTTGAATTTATAAAGCTACAAAAGTATTATTCTTTGCAAAGCAAAGAATAAAGAAAGATGCAAAGAAAGCAATTTCTGTTCAAATTTTCTTTTTTTTCCTTTTTTTTTTTCCTTTTTTTTTTTTTCTTTACAATCTCAATTTTCTGTAAATTTCAAATTTGAAAACTATATATAAGTATTTAACGCTAATTAAATATGTACTATTTTTCTTTCAAAATATCTGGGATTTTTTTTTTTTTTTTTTTTTTTTGTAACATATAACGCAGAACTTCAAAATACCATGCTTCTGCGTTATGATTTTCAGGTAAATTTTCTTAAAGCAGTTTTTGACGCAGAACTTCGAAATACCATGTTTCTGTCGTTATGATTTTCAGGAAAATTTTCTTAAAGCAGTTTTTGTTACTAGTTTTATGTGTATATATATATATATATATATATATACTACATAACCTATTGTTTTATTAGCATTGTAGGGTTCTATCCTTGCAAAAGTATTTATTTCTTTTATAACAGTTCATTTTAAAATGTCTGAATATTTGCCATTAGAAATATCCAAAAGTTTTTCAATTTGAATTGTCTATAAATAGATTCTTATGTGTACGTTTTTATGTACGATTTTATTTACGATTTTATTTATAAGCACATTGAAATGGACATAATATAATATTATTCATATGAAATACTAATGGTGTAGCGTCATTGAAAAAGACAATGAAGTCGGTAGTAAAATAGTAATTTTTAATCTGAACTAAATAAACTAAAGACTTTTTGACACAAAATTGATATATATTTGAAAGTTTTGCAAAATTTTGCCCTTTTTAATTTAGTGTTTTATTTGTAAGCAAAATTTTATTTTCACTTATTCTTCAAATTTCCTTTCCTTTTGCTTTATTTCTTCAAATATTTTATAAAGAATCAAATCAAAGGTATTATAAATCTGATTTAAAAATACATTTCAAATTTTAGCTGAACATTTAATACAATTATTAAATAAAATATCTTTCTTAGTAGAATAAACCATATCTTAGATGACTATATTAACCTTTATCGTTCAACCATGTATATTTGTTATATTTTTTTAATTCATATTTTTATATGTTTGCAAACTTTTATGCACTGTACTTATGCTTTCTATATATATATATATATATATATATATATATATATATATATATATATAAACCATTCCTTTAATTATTTTTCATAAATCATGTGAAGAGTATTACAAATGTAATTGAAGTGTACATTTTCATTTTTACGTAAATATCTCATAGATTAAATAAAAAATTTATTTCAGATGAATTAATGATGCATTAAAATCTCGCTTAACAACACATTTTGCACCGTTTAAAAATACGTTTATATTGTTCAGCAAAACGTATTTTGTCGTTTAAGTATATAAATATATTTTATTGTTCAATAACACATCTTCATTATATTTGTTTTCTAATTTTAAAAGTATTTATGAGGATAGACAGCGTTACTTTACACCATTTTTAAACAGTGCAAACTGTAAATTATGAAATATTAATAGTGAAACTGAAATAACTTTAAAGTCTTTATATTACCACAGTAATAGACTTACTTGTGAAAATTCTTTTAATCTTTAAACAATTTTAAATTCAATGAAATCCTTCAAATATTCACTCGCAATTTAACAAACATCTTTATTGCATGAAAATAGATTTTTTTTTTTTTTTTTTTTTTTTTTAAGGCACTAAGTTTTATTACTTAATGGACGTTCCAATATTTCTTCTTAAATAAAAACTTCAATTCGGTGTTTTTTCGATGAGATTCAACTACATTTTAAGCGTCACTATCAACTGCTTTGGTTTTTTGAACAAAGTTCTTTATGAACTAAAAAAAAAAAAAAAAAAAAAAAAAAAAAAAATCCCGTCGCATGGAAACTATCAACGCGTTTATAAAAACAAATTTTAACAAAAAGCAAAATCTTGTTTCTCACTTTTCAGTTGTTAATGAATAATGGTTTTGATAAAAGTTATCAAAAGAACTACATTAAGTTTATTCCATATAATTGTATTTATTAACAAAAGAGGATACCGTTTAACTGATGCTATAAACCATTTTCATCAATAGTCGGTGTATAACTTTTAATGATACGTTTTTAAGTTGTTTTCATGCAACATGAGTTACATATATTTTTTATGTATGAGTCATTCCATGTGAAATCACACACACACACACACACACACACACACACACAAAAAAAAAAAAAAAAAACAGCATTTTTAACCTGACCCCCCTCAGAGTTTTGTGAAATTGGGCTCCTTTATTTGCTCTATTGAGAAATGAATGTATACCAATTAATAAGTCCCCATCCCTTTTAATTTTTGATATACAGGGCTGCAAAAATGGGTAAAAAAATGCAGATTTCCGAAATTCTTCTAGTACAAATGTACCCATATTTTCTTTCCTAATTAACATAGAGATAAAAATTTGGCATCATTAGAAAGCTTATAATACAGACTTTCAAATGGTATATCACAAGTATATATTTTTAAAAAAATTTTCATTTTAAGGGCAAACATTTTAACCTTTGACCTCCAATATCTCAAAAAATACATATTTAATTTTCTTTTAAAAATTATATGTTATTTTTACAATTTTTATCTATAAGTATTACAAATTTAAACATGCGACGGCCATGTGATGCTGAGTTTCAAATTAATATACAACCCTAAATCATTATTTTCTTACTAACATAACGTAAGGTTTTCCCATATTTTGTTCCCTAATTAACTTACAGATATAAGATTGGTATCATTAGAAAGCTTATAATACAGGCTTTTAAAGTATATATCACATTAAAATGAAAAATTTAAAAAATATGTTCATGTGATATATCATTTAAAAGCCTGTATTATAAGCTTTCTAATGATAATATTCTTATATCTGTAAGTTAATTAGGGAACAAAATATGGGAAAACCTTACGTTATGTTAGTAGGAAAATACTGATTTAGGGTTGCATATTAATTTATAACTCATTGACGTCATTATCAATTTAAAAATTTTATGCACACTGATAAGAGCTCTATGATTCATCAGAAATTTTAAAACATGGTATATAAAAAGTTTTTTTTTTTTTTTAAATCTTATAATTACTCTTATTTCATTTTGCACGCGCGCTTTTTATTTCCTAATTCAAATTTATTAAAAAAACTTTTTCGATAGTAAAACCAATGTAACATTTAAAATGAGATAAAGAATACAAAAATTTTAAATTTTAAAAATACATTTTAATTAAAACTATTAAAACACAAGACAGACGTTTCGGCTAGAACACTAGGCTCAACCAACTGGGCTACCGCGGCCCTTCCGCAATCGGTTACGGTAAGAATTGCTGGAAGAGTTAAGGAAAATAAGGCGTGTTCGTAGCAGCCCTGCCGCATTCTTGGCGTAAGATTTCCATCTCTTTAACCCTGTAACGTTCATTGGTTTCGCCGCAAAACCAAACATTTGACATAATTTAACAAATTTTATGCAGCAGATTTTTTAACATTTACCCCTTGTTTTAATCAGGTTTTAAACTTTTATTCCTTTTCTGTTCGGTAGATAGTAACACTATTCCAAAATTTAACAAATAATGCTTCAGAAGAAGCTAAACGCATAAGTCATTTGAAGTTTTTTCGTGTGCGTGAGTGCGAATTGCTGGTTTGATGATACACTCATGTCTAGTTTTTTTCATTTAATGAAGAGCTGAACTATTATTTTCACCTGAAACAACTTTCAAGAGTTTTTGTAGTCGATACTGTTTATTTACAATGTGTTTTATTTATTAAATTAAATATTATTTGAATTTAATAAGGTTAACTTACAGATGTTACAAACCAAAAATTTCTCAAAAAGGAACAATGCTTTTTTTTTTTTTTTAATTTTTTTAAATATTTATGATCAGCTACGTGTCTAAAAGCCATTTTTAAAATTAGTTTAGTAATTTTTTAAATAAATTAAGTAGTGAATGTTAAATGGTTAAGATGGATTATGGGATTTTAATGCAAAATACACATTTTTATAAAGCACCGTATATTTATTTTAAAACACGTGACAGGCACAGACAAAACTAAACTAAAATATTATCTACTATCACTTTTATTATTTTGCTAAAATAAACGTATAGATATAACTTAAAATATAGTTGCCAATATTATATATATATTGATTTTTTTATAATTGAAAATTATATTACTTAGAACAGTTAATGGTTTACCATTTTTTAATACATCCTGAGTTCATATATCCTTATTGCATTTTAGTCAATAAGGTAAGCGTGTGAAGATCCTCCTAGTTGGCACAGTTGGTGCGAATCGGCTAGTGTGGTGAACAGCGTTGAACAGCGTTGTGGTGAACAGCGTGACGTTGTTAGAAGGTATATGTGCCCTTCTGGCCGCCAAACCGTAGCTCGGCCAGGATCGAGAGCCCTTGTCCCGAATTTGACTTCCCTGGGATGGTCCGAGGGTGATAGTAAGGGCTTTATAATCCTGATTGTCGGCCATGCCTGGATCAGCACTTGCTGTCGCAGCGTTTGAGATTTCTCCTTTTGGGGACAATATATTTTGAACCGCATTGGCCTCGGTCGGTTGGTGGTGCGGCGCAAGCGCCGGTTCCATTATATCCTTAATGATTTCCCTTCGTTTTGCTCTGAAAGTTAATTTTGACACTGTTGTAAGCAGTACGAGGGACTTGCTTTTGCCTCCAAAGCAGTAGCATGTGTTTTTTGCATCTGAAGAAGAAAGACCTCGTCTTTTTGAAACCGGTTTTGCAGTGCTCAGTTTTATGGTGTGTGAAGAAGTTTTAAAGTTTAAATATGAGGGACTTCTCTGTGTAGCATCCAGCAGTAGTCCGCCATCATATTGACGTTTATACTACCTTGGTATGTACACTCTATCTCTTTTTAATTTTCAGTTTTTTGGAAAACTGGCACGTCATGGAATTTTTTAACTATCTTTTTTTGAAATCAGCGTACAAAAATCTATCATTATCAGCTATTGGTTTCTAAACACTTTCTTGGTTGCAGGCATGTGTAATTAATTTCAATAGTGCTACGTCCACAATAAATCTTTAAAATAAATGTACTAAATTTTCTCTTTTAGAATACTTAATGTTAAGAAGTGTAAAAAAAATTATTCGAATTAGTTTGGGCCATAATCTGTTTCTGGATCATCAGTGAAAATTTAAAGCAAATTGATAATTAAAAGACCATAAGTCAATGCAGCAGCAAATGCCGTAAGAATAAATCCTCGTTGTACGTTAAATAAACCGCAAGCGGACATATAAAAAACTTCTTCATTTTCTATTCCCTTTAGGCATTCAAGAACTGGTTGAGGAACGTTTCCCTGCTCTTTACATGCAAAATCATTAAGATTTCTTTTTATAGTCATCCTTATTTCAATTAATTTATCCGGTACCAAAGAACTAAATATAACATATGTGATTAAAATGAAGACTCCAGTTGAAAAATCAGCAAAGAAGTAAAGAAAATTGATATAGTCTTTGATCAACATCTCTTGGTATTTTATTGTCAAAAGTATGAAATTAAAAATACAGTTTGATGAGTATACTGTTATAAAAAACGTTGTATAGCTCAAAACTTGATAAAGTTTGAAGATTGTGTTATAAATGTTAAAATAATTATCAAGGGTACACATAATTTGCTGTTTATCTAAAATACGTAGCTGAAACTGGAGACTTTTGTTGTAATTTTGTAACACTTCGGCAAATTTGTAAAATATAATGCAGATGACTGAAGTTAAAAATACCGGAAACAAGAAAAACATGTAGTTGTTTATATTTATTAAAATCAAGACCACAATATTCCAGACTCCGTCCGGCAATTTCGTTTGCAATGCCCAAAAATTTACGACGTAATTGTTGTTTGTATGCAAAACACAGAGAAGAACTTGATAAATGATAAACATTAGGAACTGTGGAGCAAAAAATAAGACTTTAACAAAGTTTAAAGATCTGTCAGCCACATTATTTTGCTTTCGATAACTGAATAATTTTAATAGTATTTTAAAAATTTTCTTTCTTTTAACGATTAGGGAATGCCACATTAGTAGTGCAATTGTAGCTTGGAAAAAGCGAGATAATCCCCCTATTGTTCCACCACGAATAATAAAATAGAAATCTGCCAAAATAAAATGAATTATTGAAAGACAGTACAGCAAAATTAATAAAATGGACGAGCATCTTCGTAAAATCGATGATTTTTTTAGGCCACAAATTCCAAAAATGAGTGTAAAATCCAATAATTCCTGATCTTTTATTGCCATTTTAAATCTGTAGTTTCTTCAATGAAATGCATAGACGAGGTATTTTTATTATTATTGAGAACGTTCGTATGATGAGACAAATATGTCCAATAGCACTACTTTCAATGTGGGAAATATTTTTACCAATGTATTTTACCGACAGTATGTATTTAATGTATGATTTATGTAAATGTATGTGTTTAATGTATGATAATGTATGATTAATGTAATGTATTTATGTATTTTACATACATAAAATTTAAAAAAATCTTTTAATTTTATATTATGAGCATAAATTTGCAGTATCGGTAATTTAATAAGTTTCTGACTCGTTCTTTCTATAGTTAATTTACTTATTTTAATTTATAATTCTTTAAAAAATGATTGTAGAAAAGGTTTAAAATGATGCTGCACAAAAATTAATTATTTTGTTATCCGTAATATAGAAATGGCTTTGTTATGATCTTTATTAAAATCCAATGTTTAATCTTTGCTAAACTGTTTGTTAAACTCTAGCATTTTTCTAGTATTTTTCTTAAAGTACACAGATAAAATTATATCACCGCAAAATGAGATTTTGACAAATCTTTTAGATTTATATTTACATAAATCTTTTCGATAAGAAAAATCTTTTTAAATATAACTATTTAAATACATTAATATATATATATATATATATAATATATAATAATAATAAAAAAAAACATAGCTGACTTTATAAAATTTTAAATATAACACTTTTGTAAATGATGTTCTTTTATCAAAATCAATAATATTTTTTTAAATAAAATTATTTTTCTTAACTCCCTACATACATTAAGTGTTTTATTTATATAACGTATAGGTATTTAGTACGATATAACAATAAGCTTTAAAAAAAATTTCCCTTCTTTGCAATAGTTTCTTTTAAAACATTCTCATTTCTTATTTTTCTTAACTCTTTACATACATTAAGTGTTTTATTTATATAACGTTTAGATATTTAGTACGATGTAACAATAAGCTTTAAAAAAATTTTCCCTTCAAATTTGCAATCGTTTCTTTTAAAACATATAATTTGAAACTTTTAAATAAACTGACTTCTGTCTACTATATATATAAAATTATATATTATACATATTCTGTCCATAATACATTTGAATATTAAATATTTACGTTAATTTGATATAACTCTTTTTACATGACATTTTTAAAAACTTGTATTAGCATTGTGTTTTTGAAAAGAAAAAAAAAAATATGTATAAATAAGCATGTCACACTTATATGTATAAAAGTCTTTAAAAAGCTCAAACGTTGTGAAAATTGAGGATTTTAAGCAATGTAATACATGAAAGATTTGATATTTATATTGTATGAGTACATAGCAATATCGATAAGAAATAATTATTTATTTAAAGTACCAAAAATATATGAATGTTGAAAAAATAAAATTTGAAATCACTAATAAAACTGTGTTTTAGAAACTGAAATAAATCTTGATTTGAAAAAAAAAAAAATAACATAATAAAATAAGTCTATTAATGTTAAATAAGTTTCATAACTAATAGTAATATTAATGTAAGTAATAATAGTAATATTAAAGTAAAACTTTACATTTGTGGAAAATGCTTGTTAAAAATGCTTTTTAAGTTCATAAGCTTTTTGCTTGCAAAATTTCATGGTACATTTCATTCATTCTTCTTCAAATATTCTTTCCTTTTTGTTTTAATCATAAAATAAGTATATTGTTAAACCAAATTTAACAATGCCTCTACGATTTTTATTTAAGTATATTACGGTTTTTAGTAAAGTAAAATGTAGTGTAAAGTCAACGGCAGAACACAATATTTAACATCGTCACTTTTCGATATTTGAAAATGGACGCTTTAGCATTTGTAAACAACACACTCGTCCATTTTATTCTTTAATTTTAGCAAAATGATATTTTTAAGTATCGCTGCAGTAATGAAGGCTTTTCCTTTTACCTATCTTTACTTCTTTACTTCTTTTCTTTTTCTTTCTTTCTTTTCTTTTACTTTTGCAATGCAATGAGTAAAATAAATTATATTATTATTTTAATTTTTTTCTTTAAAATATTTTATTAACTTATGGACAAATATTTATTGTAAATAGTGTTTTAATCTTTAAGCTTCAGAGAAAGTTTACAAATACTTTAAATAGTCACAAATTTCCAAGTAACCTTTCTCAGGACAAAATTTTTACGTTAAACGCTTTTCACTTTTCTATTTTAAGACAGTGTTTTTATTTAAAAGAACGTATTAATTTTAATCAGTAATCTGAAAATAAAAGTTAATGAATAAACAAAGAATTTATTACATTTAATTGCAGCTTAAAAGGAAATCTCCTTCATTCAATAATTTTGTCATAAAAAACTTTTGAAGTATAGAGTTTTTGCAAATATCGTAGCTATTTTTATTAGCTGCTTCCTCCAGACAAAATGGAAATAGCAATGGAAAAACATTTAACTTAATGTTTTATAATTTTATCTTTAACATTTAACTTAATGTGTATTTTGTAAATGAGATTTTACAATGTTTTAAGTGTTACAGCTAACTTGTTTGATTTCGTAATGGAAAAAACTTACGTGTTTGAACAAATTACTTCTTCGTTGCCTGGAAGTACTCAAAATATTTAGGAAAACAAATTACCTCAACACGCAATAGGATGTCCTTAAGTTTTTATTCAATTATTAATATCTCTTTTTTTTAAAAGGAGGGGCTAAATTTCTTTCGATAATGTGTTTAAATAATTGTTTGAACATGAATATCATTGTATTTTACATGTCTAAATCCTTTGCATAGGTTAATTACTGATATTCATTGTGTTGTAATAGTATTTTCAAGTTCAGCATTAAATTGACGGCACGTGAAGGGACATAAAAGTTTAAAAGGTATCGATATGCTCTGACGGTATATAAATTCCTAATTTTGACTGTTTGTGTAAGTATTAATTTAGAAATATATATTGGCAATAAAATAAGTTCTGTTGCTGTTTTGTTCTGAAGATTTTGTTTTGAATACAGAAGGCCGTTTCCACTTTATGGAAATCATGTTAATAGTTCATTACCTACATTACGTAAATAATGGAAGTATTGTTTTCGGTCAAAAATTTTCATGTCGAGTTTTCACATGATTTATATTTTTTAAAGTCTTCTGAGTCCAAAAAAGTTTTTATTTTTTATTTTTTGCAAATGATCAGTGAATATAAATGTATAGGAATTGTCACCGGCTGTGGACACAGTTTTGAATTTGGCTTATAAAATTTGATATAGTAGATATTATGCAAACATGTGAATACCAGTGAAAAGCTAGAACCCTAAGCTAACGTTTGATGAAGTAACTGTATTGATTCTGTCAACAAGAAAAAAATTATCATCAATTTTGTGAAGTGGTCCTTTTTGGCCAAAAAACATTTTGTACGCGGTTGTGGGCAGACTTAAAAAATCCGCTATAACGAGAAAATAGCAGGAAAAACCACCATAAATACAGAAAACAACAAAATTTATTTATTTTGTAAGGCTTCAGTGGCCAAAATAATAACAGAAAATGGCATTTTACCAGTTTTATTCGTCATCTTCTTCGTCCTCCAAATCAGAAGTGCAATGCTAGCAAGTAAAATAGATTTATGTATATTGGCACACTTCAAATGCACCAGACGATCACAAGCGTTGCATTTGTCTGAGATGACTCTTATTAGGCGTAATGGCAGGTGATTCAAACAGATGACAAAGCAGTCGACAACATTATCAGATTGTGGAGACTCCAATTTTTAGCGCGTTTGGCCTGTACTTTGACAAGTGGGGTTGCCTTACTTTCTCCATGCTTCTTCTAGAGGGACAAATGAGGCAAGGAAGTCTATAATCTCGGGCAGCCGATTTTATGGATTTCTTATTTACTAAGGAAACATAAATGACTTTAAGTAGCGCATTAAAATCCATTTCTTTTGGATCGGTTGAGTTTTACGGCGTTGACATTGCTAAAAAAGCCTAAACATACATAAAAACAATAATAAAATGTGTTATTTTGACATAAACGACAATATTCGACAATTTGTAAGTCAAACACTCGTATTAAATAAATAAAAAAGTAAATAGATAAAAACAATTGTGTCCACAACTGGGAATGGCAGTTATTTTCATAATGACAGAACAGCAATTTTCGGTTCACATTTTGTCTGAATTCGATACTGCATCACAACATATAAAGAATATACTGCATAAGTATGCCTTGCACTTAGATTTTTCAATTAATTCCACCGACAACCGGTGGACATTACTCACTCAGACAAACTTTAGGCAGAAACATCTGGTCTATCATGTCGATAGCTCAACAGAAATCAGCCACAGGTAAAGAAAAACACCATTAAACAGTGGGAGAAAGAAATACAATATATATTAAAATCACACAATCAACTGATGAGGAAGAACATATTTATTGAAATTTATTTTTCCGACTGAGTGAAAATAATGCCTGGACCGGGAGTCGAACCCCAGATCTTTGACTTTCAAGGTCAAGGCTCTACCAGTTGAGCTATCCAGGCAGACAACCGGTGGACATTGCTCACTCAGACAACCTTTAGGCAGAAACATCTGGTCTATCATGTAGATAGCTCAACAGAAATAAGCCGCAGGTAAAGGAAAATACCATTTAACAATCGGAGAAAGAAATACAATATATTACAATCACAAAATCAATTGATTGGGAAGAAAATCATATTTCTGCCTAAAAGTTGTCTGAGTGAGTAATGTTCACCGGTTGTCGGCCTGGATAGCTCAATTGGTAGAGCCTTGACCTTGTAAGTCAAAGATCTGGGGTTCGACTCCCGGTCCAGACATTATTTTCACTCAGTCGGAAAAATAAATTTCAATAAATATGATTTTCTTCCCAATCAGTTGATTGTGTGATTGTAACTTATTGTAATTCTCTTCGATTTATCTCAATCTGAAAATATTCACATATCCCTTTTGTGTTGCATTTTTTAATTTTTTTTTTTTTCCCGATGCTTGCACTTACGAAGCAAATGCGTCTATTCACTTCGGTGTTAGCACAAAAACTGCGTACTGTCACAAAGTACTGAAATCCACCATATTTGCTTTTTGTTAAAAAATATATTTGGGAGCCCAAAACCGGAGAATGCCCATAACAGGAGACATTCCACTATGTGTGACTATCATATCTCCAAAGCGAATAAAGATAGAGCAACAAAACCTCACAATTAAGACAAATCCAGTATATTGTAACAAAACCGATATATACGAAAGGAAATCGAAAAGAGAGGACACTTCCGATTTCAGAAGTTTCGTCTAATAATAATAATAATAATAATAAAAGATTTGCAATGAAAGCAAAAATAGAGGCTAGTTAAAAATAAAGCAAAAAGAAAATATTTGAGATCATCCAGCAAAAAGTAATGCCTGAAATGCGGTTTGGTTGCAGCATGTGATTATAAAGTTTCTTCTAACTAAACTGCTCTGAAAAAAAAAAAAAAAAAAAAAAAAAAAAAAATTAGAGATCTGATACCATTCTTGCTGATTCTTACTTAAAATGACCCCGTGAATCAGAATATGACTCCCATTTTGCCCAGTCACCACACCAACCCCTCCTTTAATTTCTTTCTCTGTTCGATAATTTTATGACCATGAATTTGATTTGAAAAATTAAATATAATTAATTTAACACCTAAAAATAAAAAAAAAAAACATATGTAAAGTTTAAAAAATAATATTAATAATAGATTAAAAAAATATATAAGATATGTAATGCGTAATTTCAGTGGCAGATCCCCCTTAAAAATTTTCTCTTGTTGCAAATGTTCATGTTTTAGAATTTTTCAACTCTGTGGCCCCTCAGAAAGTAATTAACAGTTAAAATAGTATTCCCTCATTCTAAAAATCCAATTTATAGCCACAAAATCCACAAAATTGATAAACATAGGGGGCCATTCCTAAACAAGGTGAGTGATAGGGCAAAATTGACGTCATATTCGGATTCAAGAGGTCATTTTACATAAGAAAATGCTAAAATGGTGTCAGAGGCAATTTTCATGCCGAGTAGTGTTATTTTTATTCATTTATGCCGCATATATTTAAGGAATTATAAGGGTTTCGTGTAAAAAAAAAAAAACTTTTTCAGTATAAAATGCAGGGTAGAAAACCCAATGCAATGTCATTCTAACGAAATAAGGCATATATTTATTATACTTGACACAACGCACTGCTATCAGAATATAAAAATTATAAATATCTAATGAGATATAAGAATTTTTACTGAATAAATTTTTAACTGCGCATAAGCAAAATATAATGAAAATGCATTTGTATAATTTATAAGCCAATTGTATTGAGCTACTTATATAAAAACCTCAGTGATAAACTGTGAAAATGCAAAATGCTTTGTTGTTAAACTGAACTGTTCTCCCTCTAAAAATGTGAAAATCACTGAGGATTTCATGAATACTTACTTGAAATACTTCAATCTATTTCAATAATTTTATTTATAAACAACGAACACTACAGTACCATTTTTAAAATCAAAATTAAAATGTAGTTAAAATCCCTAATACTTTTTTTTTTCGAGGAACAGACATTCAGTATAATAAATTATGAAAATGAAATTTTGTGAAAGCCTGCGCATGCGCAATTAAAAATTATTTATTAAAAATGCACATATTTCATTTGTCTTCGTGATGAGACAACGGACAGACAGAATGACAGGAAGACAAAAGAATAGTTTAATTGAATTCATAATCACTTTTAAATATTATTGGAAAGTGTTAAAAACGCTTAACACAAACGAAAATGCAATTTTCAATAGTACTCCTTAATGTATTTAAATATTTTGGTGTAACTCTGTAAATCTTAACGCTAATATAACGTATTCTACAGAAAGCAATTTTCGCAGCGCACGAATAATAAATGTCAATTTCACTATAAAATGTCGAGTTTAAACTTGTTTGAATATGATTTTCAGAAATGTCTTTCATAGAACGAAATACGTTGACATTTTTTGGATGTCCATGTACACAAATCAGTTGTGCTTTTTATACAATTTAAAATGGAGAACATGTAAAAATAAACTTGAATTACATATATTATTTTGAAGACATTCTGAAAATGTTTACGGACGCCACAGGCGGGTAGACGTACAGTTAGACAGGCAAAACGGAATTAATTATATATTAAAAAAATATGGAATTAATTATATAATAAATAATTACAAGATAAAAAGAACTTTTATATACCATGTTTTTAAATTTTCTGTTGAATCATATAAACGCTACTGAAGGCAGCGGGAACCCGAGCAATTGGATAAAAGTATTAAAAAAATTCCTTGCTATCGTGTTTTGAGCTATTTTAAAAGTTTCAAATGGCTATCTAACCGGGAAGTTAGCTAAAAGTTGATTGCAAGCTTTGTACCGGTAACGCTGCCGAAGACAGCAGGGTCCCGAAGCAATTGGTTAAAAATATTTTTAAAAAGCATTTTCACCGCAATCTGAACTATTCTGAAAGTTTCAAATGTCTTGCTACTCCGGAAGTAAGTTAAATAAATTTTCTGTTGGATCATATAAACGCTGCCGAATACAGTAGGGACCTGAAACAGTTGACTAAAAGTATTAAAAAAAAATGTATTGTCACCGAGTTCTGAGCTATCCTGAAAGTTTAAAATATCTTGTTAGTCGGGAAGTTAGTGAAAAATCGATTGCAAGCTTTGTACTGGTAACGCTGACGAAGGCAGCAGGAACCCGAAACAGTTGGCTAAAAGTATTTAAAAAATGCATTTTCACCGTGTTCTCAACTATTCTGAAAGTTTCAAATGTCTAGCTAGTCGGGAAGTTAGTTAAATAAATTTTCTGTCGACTCATATAAGCGCTGCCGAAGGCAGCGGGACCTGAAATAGTTGACTAAAATTATTAGAAAAATGTATTGTCACCGTGTTGTGAGCTGTCCTGAAAATTTCAAATATCTAGCTGGTCGGGAAGTTAGTTAAAAATCGATTGCAAGATTTGTACTGGACAAACAAACAAACAAACAAACATACATACAAACAAACAAACAAGAATCGAAGTTAATAAAAACATGGTAAAAAATACGCGAAATTTAAATGTGTTTCATTGGAATGTTTTACATTCATATTAAAAAAAAATATTTAATAAAAATCTGATCCCAGAAAAAGTATAGAGTAAATGTTTCAAATATTACAAATGTCTCCCTCACTTCGAGGAGTTCTTTTTGTCCGAATATAAGTATCTAGTTACAGTCAGTCTTCACAGACATTCGATAACAAATTAGTTACGCGTTAGGCTAAAGCTATATGCAGTTATGTTAGAAAAGAGAAAGTAGAGTAAGAATATTAAAGAATTAAATAATAAAACTGGATATTAGCAGGCATTTTTGAAGTGAAACACTATAAATTGGTAACTAAGCAAAATAGCAGATTGAAAGAAATAGTCTTGTTGTACTAAAAGTACTTGAAAACACTAATCTAAATATTCAGAAACATTTAGCCAAGAACCGTTGGCTGAGTGGTCAGAGTACAGAGCTACGCACCCGAAGATTGTGCGTTCGATCCTCACCGATGGGAAAAGAAAAAAAATACATAAAGAGGTTTTTACGGATTTCACAAAAAAATTTAAGACAGAGAAAAAAAATTAAATGGTAGAACTGGATATTGGAAAGCATTTTTGAGGTGGTACACTATAAATTGTTAACGATGCAAAATGCCGGATTGAAAGAAATAGTCCTGTCGTACTAATAAGCCTGTGTACACCTTTTATGAATAAAATGGGTGCAAGAGTTTCCGCCTCAAAAGGGAACTCTCACACAAGTATTTTTTATAAATAATTTCTATCACATTTGTGCAGTAATTAATTACGATTAAATATGATATAAATTATTGATAAAGTGTACTGTTGTCAGTATTCCGTCTTGAGACGGAAACTATTTTACCAGCCAGCCTAAGATACAATACATACCTTGCATACATGGTTACATTTATAATTTATTCCGTAGTACTGTTAACCCCCTTTTTTCACGCCAGTCAGATTTTAGAGGATTTTTTGAATTTTTTTCAGTATGTAATTACGCTTAAATTGCAAGAAAAATGCTCTTAAAATATACTGGTGTGTAAAAAGGGCGGGGCTAACAGTACTCCGAAGTAAATTATAAATACGTACTTGCCAACCATCTCATTAATAACCGTACAATTGTTAACGCCCGTGAAAAAACGCCCCTTTTCTCACACCAATATATTTTTAGAGTTATTCTCTCCAAATGTTGTTAATGATTAAATAAGACTAAAATTACTCTAAAAAATTACTGGTATGAAAAAAAAAGGCGGGTACTAAAAATTGTACGGTTCATAATGAGATGGTTGGCAAGTATGTAAATATTACCAGGTATGTATTATTATAATAGATACCTGGAAACTTTTATAATTTATTCCGGAGTACTGTTAGCCCCACCATATCATCACACCAGAATGGTTTTAGAGAAATTTTCTTCAGTATATAATCACGAGGAAACAAGAATAAAAATGTTTTTAAAATATACTGGTGTGGAAAAAAATGAGGGGCTAACAGTACTCCGGAATAAATTATAAATATTATTAGGTATCAAGGTATGTATTGTACCTTAGGCTGGCGTAAAAGTTTTGTCGTACTGAATCAAACGATGGACACCGTAAATTTATCCTGGACAGCATTTATATAAATTTAAAAAATCCTCCCCCCCCCTGCCTCCAATTTCATTCCATGTTATATCATTCTTGAAAGAACTGATACAATTATTAATTTATTTTCTTTTTCTGTTTTACAAAAAGTACTTAAAGTTCTTTACAATGGGTGTTCTGAATTTAATTAATGGGCTATTTACTCCTAGTAATGGTATATTAAAATATTTTTGGGTTTGTTCTAAGCTTATTGGTTTTAGTCTTAGCCGTCTATTTTGGAAGCAGTTCGAGTAGCACTAAGGCATTCGCTTTTCAGAAATACACTGTTTAAAAAATTCAAATTTGCTGCCAGAAATTCTCTGTAATGAGAGAAAGATACTTTTTGTCAGTGTAATTTTTCCGTATTTTACGACTACTTTCTGAAATTACAGAGAATTTCTGGCAGCAAATTTGTATTTTTTTAACAGTGATAAGATAAGAAAAATTAGATGATGTGTTTAAAGCTTTGTAAATTAATAAATAAGTAAATAAATAAAATCACTAATTTTCATCTAATTAACTAATTCTTTAAAAATTGTTTTATCTATAAATTATATAATTTCATTTTTATTATAAATTATTAAAATAAGTTCATGGATTCAAACGTCACATATTTTGAATATTATGATTTTTTTTTTCCTTATTCAATGGGCTCTTCCCACCTGACGTCAGAAGTCACATGATAGAGGAAAAACAAAGAGCAGACGAAGTCTTGTTTATCTATAGCGATTTCTGAAAAAACGTATTTTCTATTCTTATTTTTGATCAATGGTATATAATTTGTGTTATTGCTTCTACACATCATCATTTTTAGTACATTTTGTATCATTATTCATCATCTTTTGTTTGCTGTATACATTTACAATCATCATTTAGTTTATACCTGTTATTGATGTTCATGAAGAACATCTTAAATACTCTGATTTTTGGTACTTAAATCAGTGACAGCGCAATATCGTACTGTGTAAATCCATTTAGACCAGTAACGAAGTTAATTAACTTGTTGTAACACCTTTATGCAATTAAATTAAATGAAAACATTTTAAAATTTCACATTATAATCCATAAACATTCCACAAGAACAAGCTATTATTTATTGCTAGATCAGTTAATGTAACAGTTACACTAAAACATACAAAAATCGATTCTTACAGTTGAAAATAAATAAACACATAAAGTGTTTTTTTTTAAATATTAAATTTACAAATACAACTATTCTACTGTTTACAAATGCACAATATTACTTTTATTTTATTTTATATTAAATATTAACATTTTTGTTCTTAAGAACAATATTTAATTAAATTCGATTCTCAGAATTCGATTATTCGTTTTTCTCTATCACATGATTGAGCAGACGAAACTGGGAAGAGTCCATTGCAGAAACTAAACAATTCATTCATTTAAAATTTAATTTTAATAAATGTAGGTTGCTACGAAACCTGCTGGTTACTCATGATAATGTGAGGAGTTCGACATTAATAATAAAATAAACCAATACATCAAAAGGCTTGCGTGACAGAGTAACAACTAGAACCTTCCGTAAAGCATAGCACCAGTATATTCAAACTCAAAATTTCTAGACTGAAACAAATTTTTTTTGGTTGCCTTTCCATTGCTAAATAAGTACTTAATGCAGTAAATAAAAATTCCAAAGCTATACATAAATTTATGATATGGATATTGTTAATAGATTTATATTCTTTAAACTTTATGCGGGAAATGTATATTGAGTTTAACAAGCATTTCAATACCATGAAATGCAACGTATTTCAAAATAATTAAGCGTTTTATAGCCTTTATGCACGTTTAATGGTATTTTATTCATGATTATTAATTATTAAAATGTATTAATATTAATAATTTATAGCCAAGCCGATGCTTAATAACAAGAAAAAACTTCAGACTACGAAATTAAATTTTGTTTCCAGGCAACGAAAGAATAATTCATTTAAACACATACTCAATTTCAAATGACGATAATAAATTAAAAGTGCCCGACTCTTAAAAAATAGTCAAACCTGATTTATAAAGCAGCAAAATATGTCATCCTCTACAGACAAGTTTATAAAACATCAATTATTTTTTAATTTTAATTTTGATTTTCTCAGATGAGAGGTGTCTATTGATGAACTATAGTACCTCTGAATAACTTAGGCAAAACGTTAGGGGGAAAAAAAAAAAAAAAAAAAACTATTCAAGAAATGAAACTCCTTGCGAAGTTGCGATTGAAATGTAAATTTTGCTTATTGTTTACAGTGTGTCTTGAATCTGTAAAACAAGTTTAAGTTCCTTAAGTAAATAAAACAACTAAAAGTAATGAAAGCTAAACAAAAGTTAATGCTGGAGTATTAAAATTATTTAAAAAGGAAATTCCTTGCGAAATTGCGACTGAATGTTTCAAAATTTTGCTTATTGTTTACAGTGTGTCTTGAATCTATTGATCAAGTTTATTAAGTTCCTTAAGTAAATAAAATAACTGCAAGCAATGAAAGATAAACAAAAGTTAATGCTGAAGTATTAAATCTATTTAAAAGAGAAATTCCTTGCGAAATTGCGATTGAATGTTTCAAAATGTTTCTTATTGTTTACAGCGTGTCTTGAATCTATAGAACAAGTTTATTAAGTTCCTTAAGCAAATAAAATAACTACAAGTAATGAAGGATAAGCAAAAGCTGATGATGGAGTATTAAAGCAATTTAAAAAAGAAATTCTCTGCGAAACTGCGATTGAATGTTTCAAAATTTTTCTTATTGTTTACAGTCTGTCTTTAATCTATTACAAGTAATGAAGGATAAGCAAAGGATGGAGTATTAAAACTATTTAAAAAAGAAACTCATGCGAAACTGCAATTGAATGTTTCCAAATTTTGCTTATTATTTACAGCGTGACTTGAATCGATAGAACAAGTTTGTTAAGTTCCTTAAGTAAATAAAATAACTAAAGTTAATGAAAGACAAACAAAAGTTAATGCTGGAGTATTAAAACAATTTATGAAAGAAATTCCTTGTGAAATTGTAATTGAATGTATCAAATATTTTACCCATTGTTTACTTTTTACCTGAAATTTATGAAACAACTTTATTAAATTCTGTAAATGAATAAAAGAACTAATAAAGAGGAAACCTGAACTAAATCAAATACTGAGGCATTGAAACAATTCAACAAAAGAAATACTTTGCGAAATCGTGACTGAATGTATTAAATAGTTTATTATTGCTTATTTTGAACTTCAATTTATGGGTCAACTTCATTAAGTTGTGTGATTGAAAAAAAAACTAATAAAAAGAAAAGCTGAAAAATACTTTATGATGAAGTATTAAAACTATGAAAAAATTCTGGGCGAAATTGTAATAAAATGTATTAAATGTTTTACCCTCATCGCTTACGTTGTACTTTAAATTAAAGAAACAAATCTATTAAGTTCTATAAGGCTCTAAAACAACTAATAAAGAAAAGAGCAGATGAAAATCCAATGCTTAAGTTTTAAAACTATTCAACAAAGTAATTTCCTTGCGAAATTGTAAATCAGAATATCTTGCTTATTGCTTACTTTATGCCTTAAATTAAAGGAACAACTTCATTAAGTTCTATATGTGAACAAAATAACGTAATAATAATAATAATAATAATAATAATAATATATGTATATAAAAATTAAATAATATCTAATAACGACGTGTTAAAAGTTTAAAATATAAGGAAAATTTGCATTTCATATTTCATTTTTTTTTTTCTTTCTTTCTTTCTTTTTTTTTTTTTTTAATTTACTGAAGTCTTGAAAATTGTTTCATAACAATGTCAATATTCTTAACTAAAACGAATTTTTCAAACGAAGAAAAAAATGCAACTATGTTACAAAAAAGTTAAGGATATGTTGTAATCCGTTGCATAATATCGTGGATTACCTAAAACAATTCGATATTCATATGAAAACACAGATATTATGTTAAATTGTAACTATCAATTAACAATGGTATTAAAATGTTGTGCTTACTAAATCAGTGATAGGTTGAAAATGGTATTAATGGATAAGAAGTTATTAGACATTTTACTCATATTTGCAATTTATGGGGGAAAAAATTCTTTGCTTTCACTAATTGGAATAATTTCTATCTTATTAGTAATCTTTTACTGCATTTCAATTACTTATGTTATTGTGGCTGATTTTTATTTGGCGGTTAATGGCGACTACTGGAGTTCCATATTGAATTTATTTTTTGACATAATATCTATAGCAATATGGTGTTCCCTTATGTTAAAGAGAAAACCATTTCTTAAAATAGTATTAAAATTATTAAGTTATCAAAAGCGATATAATACAACAATCCCTAAACATTTAACCCTTAAATGCCTGATTATTTTTTAAATCAATTTAAAAATGTTTTATTCTTACCTTTATTAAATAAATCACGGGAAAAATACTTTAAAAAATCATACATTATTTTAACTATGGTTTGCAGCTAAAAAGCAAGTTATTGTCAGTTGGCAAACATGAGCATTAGAGCTTCAATATTATTCTAATAATACTTTAAAAGGAAAAATTAGGTATGTTGCCGAAAGGCAACACACGGCATTTAAGGGTTAAATTATGTTAAATTCTTATACTTTGCTTCATTGCTCTTGTTATTCATTATTTGTCAAGCTATTCTCTGTGTATCTTATAAAAAAGATAGCTTTTTTAATTACTGGATATTTGGCGCAAAAATGCCAGAAGGAGCCGGTAGAACAGTAACCTTGGTTTTAATAAATATAGCCATGAACATGCGCGTTTTGTTTCCGGTATTTTTAACTTCAATTCTATGCCTGATTTTTTTATAAATTTGCCAAAGTGTTAGATATTTACAACAAAACACTGCAATACCAACTTCAATATTTAGATAAAGAGATAATCATTGTCACCCTTGATAGCTACTTTGACATTCATAAGACAATTTTGAAATTATATCGCCTTTTAAGTTGCACTACATTTTTTATAACACTTCATTCATCAAACTATCTCTTTTCTTCATTTATTCTGATTATTAAATTTCGAAAAGTATTTTCCATTTATTATTTGCGTTTCATGTCTTTTTGTACTTTTTTTATAACTGGTCTTTTTATTTTGCTGTCGTATGCGATTTTTAGTTCCATGATACAGGACGAGTTATTTAAAATTAAGTTTACTGTACATAATAAACTTAATGAACTTGCATGCAAGAAAGATCACTTTGTTCCACAATCAGTCCTTAAATGCTTAGAAAGAGTAGAACAAAAAGACATTCTGTATATTTCTGCATGTGGTTTATTTAATGTCCCTAGAGGATTTATCCTGACATCAGTTGGATCTGCATTGACCTACGGTTTGTTATTTATTAATCTGCTGTAGAAATTCATTTACCATTCTTAGATATAAACACATAGTTATAACCTGCTGTATCATCATGGGTATACTATCAAATTAATAACATTTGTATATTAAAATCAGAGCCTGATTAAGGGGGAAGCACACATTATCTCCGCTCTCACCAGAATATTTCTACAATTATTTTTTATTTCATGTCATAGAAATTCACCGCTTTGACGAGGAAATATTTTTTATAAAAAATGAACGGTGTAAAACAATCCAATTTACTCACCGTTATTAGACACCAGAATTCTTTTAAAATAATTTTTAATGAGAATTTTCTGTTTATTTTAGGAGGAAAGTATTTGTTAAAAAATAACGGTGTAAGTATAAATAATGTGTGCTTCCCCCTTAATCAGGTTCTGATTAAAATCACACAATCAAGTGATTGGGAAGAACATATTTATTGAAATTTATTTTTCCGACAGAGTGAAAATAATGCCTGGACCATGAGTCGAACCCCAGATCATTGACTTACAAGGTCAAGGCTCTAAAGAACCTTGACCAGAGCCTTGACCTTGTAAGTCAAGGATCTGGGGTTCGGCTCCCGGTCCAGGCATTATTTTCACTCAGTCGGAAAAATAAATTTCAATAAATATGTTCTTCCTAATCAGTTGATTGTGTGATTTTAATATTTATTGTATTTCTTTCTCCCACTGTTTAATGGTGTTTTCCTTTACCTGCGGCTGATTTCTGTTGAGCTATCGACGTGATAGACCAGATGTTTCTGCCTAAAGTTTGTCTGAGTGAGTAATGTCCACCGGTTGTCGGCCTGGATAGCTCAATTGGTAGAGCCTTGACCTTGTAAATCAATGATCTGGGGTTCGACTCCCGGACCAGGCATTATTTTCACTCAGTCGGAAAAATAAATTTCAGTAATAACGTTTGATTAATTAATCATATTATGCTATCTGAGATGCTATATGTTATCAGTTAATATTATGTTATTTCAAAGTGATTGTACATTACTTTTGAGCTTTGGCTTGCTTTCTTTTCCTCGTCCTAGGCTCACTTTTCTTTTTCCTTGATTTATTAGAAGATGCTATTCTAGAAACTCCTTCAAAGTTGAAGGAATCACGAAATTCAATTGTTAGAAACTTTGTATGCACCAAGAAAGAGCAGCCACAGGCGAGAGAAAACACAGCAACACTAGTCTAATCACCAAGTGTACTGCTTTAGTCGGATGAAGCAGAATCGGGCTCTCACAGATATGGAGATCACCGATTTCGAAATAACCAGCCTTAGGATATTTGACTGGTTTTGCAGCACATCTTAATTTTTTGTATATATTTCATTGGTAGAGTTGTGAAATATCACAATTGCATATTTTTTAAACTACTGCTTCTTCAATTTATTATTCATAATATAAAAGGTAAAAAACAACTCTATAATAGACTTTTTCATTAAATTTAAAAGAAATTAATGACTATTCATTGACTACATTGTATCATACTTGCCAACTTACTAATTAATATCCGGAAGACTGTCAATCCAAGCATTTTTTCTCACACCAGTTTTTTTTTTTTTTTTTTTTTTTCTTAAAGTATTTTCCTTCATATTTAATTGTAATTATATTTGAAGAAAATTTCTCTAAAAATAAAGAGGTGTGGAAAAGGGGGTGGGTTCTAGAAATCTTCCGGAATATTAATTAGTAAATTGATAGGCATGTACTGTATGTAACTTTCGTTTATGTAGATTTCTTTACATTGAAACTCCTGGTGTAGGATTTGTTTTCAATTGTCTACTAGTATTGACGTTTACAAGCATATAAATTCTAGTATTTTGTATTGTTTGATTGAACATACTGAACAATAAAATTTTATTCAAAGATCAGGTGTTACTGGATTTTATTTATAGCTCTAAGAAATAATCGAGTATATGATTTCTATTTTAATAATTTACCTTTATAACCGATTATAAAGTCACTAGCTGCTGAATTTATGCTTTGTGTCTGGGTTGACCAATCAGATGACACCTTACGTCACTATCGTATCATTTTCACAAAATTTAGTCCTAGCTGGTCTACTTTAGAGAAATATTATATCGATGTTATATAAAGAAATATTCTGGATTTTGAACGGATGCTGTGGAAATTTCAAAGCGAAATGATGCTTAGTATTTTTTTTTCTCTCAAAGAGACAGTTGTTTGAAATTTATTACACTATTTGTAAATTTATTTTATAGTTTTAGAGTGTTGGTACACTTTAAGAGTAAAATTCCACGGAATAGAAATTGTTGACTTATTAATAAATGCAGGAATGCCAAGTTACTACGGATAATCCATAACCTTCATTCTGGAACTTTTTAATAGTATTTATTTATTTTATTTTATTTTATTTTATTATTATTATTATTATTATTATTATTATTAATTATTCTTTTTTTTTTTTTTTTTTTTTTTTTTTTTTTTTTTGCAGTACCGTAATTTCTGGTAGACACATTTTACCCGCAGGTAAAATGTGTCGTTTCTCCACCAGAAATTTTATTTAATAGAGAAATCTATACTTTTTCGAAGGAAGAGCTCGTACGAATATAAATTTATTTATCAATTGAAATTCCTGGTGCAAAGCTGAATTATATAACCTGCGGGGTATCTACCAGAAATTACGGTAATTATATTTGATTAAATTAAAAAATGATTGCTATTTCATAATAGTGGTATGAAACATATTTTCAATTCGTAGTAACTTGGCGCGTATGTAAATGCTATTGACGTCCAAAATGGATCAAAGTTTAACTTTTTGAAAGGCGGTGGTAACTTATTCTAATAACCTTATTTTAATTCTCAGCTGCAAGAACTCACCCCGGAATTTCTCATTAGAATTTTACTTTCACAATTTATTGGCGAAAACGGATTTATATCTTTTCTTCTAATTTTGATCGCAAATTCTTTTGACTTTGAATATTATATAAACGTAATTAAATTACCCCTGAAAGATTTAATGTATTTTTCCCGTCATCACCGTGGTCGTACCTCAAAAATTTAAAACTCTGAGATAATCTGTCGCCTGTGAGTGGTCACCAACCAGTGGTCTGTGACAAAGTTTTTTCGGTGCCTGCAATTTTTATTATTTTATTAGAAGTTATATTGTTAGTTTATCTCCATTTTAATTTTAGGGGAAAAAAAAAAAACGAAACTTTTGTAATTCATTGATACTTTCAACATTAGACCATAAAATTTTCTGAATTAAAAGTGTTATTTATAGAAACTTGTATGAATAAAATTTGAATTGTTCGATTCAGACATAGTTATCACTTTAAATATCTTATCGATGTTTGATACTTTTCTGTAATAATTTAAATGTTTTCGTATTATTTCAAATATTCCCAAAGGTTTGAAACCTACTTAAAAAATATAATTTCCCATATAATTTTAGAAATGTAATAATACACATATTATTAGGTTTGGAAACATCCTTTTTTATACGAAAGAGCAATTTATCACCGAAATTCAATCTTTCGTGTGATTTTTAATAGAATTCAAGAAATATAAACACGTGTTCACATTATTTCCTAATAAGTATTTTATCAGAATCAGACAAGTTTTCAGCATTGTTATTACGTGATTAAATAAGTATTTACAATCTTCCATAAGCATTTAAATATTTTAAATTAGTCCTCGCAGTACTAACAAGGAAACATTCAAAAGGTCTCGTCTTAAAAAATATTAAAAAAAAAAAAAAAAAAACATATGCGATTCTACTTTTCATAAAACACCAGAAAGTGAAAAAATTATCGACTGAAATGAATTTCAGCGACCACAAAAAATTATCAAAATTAAGCATTTTTGGAGATTTAGCATTGTTAGGCGATAAGTTCGCCAGCACCGAGATTGTCGTGAACGAACAGAACCGTGTTTTTCTTCCTCGCCAAGTACTCCAAATCAGTCGCCTAACAGTGTGAAATCGTCTTTTGAATAAACTGCGAGTAGTCCCTTTAGAAGCGCTCAACATCACTCCAAGGTTGATGAGCGGGGACTGCTCCCTGTTAAACATGCGTGATTTTGATAATTTTTTGTGGTTCTGTAATTCATTTCAGCCGAAATTTTTTCAATTTCTGGTGTTTTATGAAGAGTAGAATCACATTTTTTTTTCCATTATTTTTTGAAGACGACACATTTTGAATGTTTTCTTGTAAGATCAACACAGCCCTGGAAAAAATATTGTTGCTTGTGCTGCTTGGCGCTTTATTGAAGAAGAGCCAAAATTGCGCCATTCCCTATTTTTGTCAGCGAGTTCAAAACTTTAACTGAAAACGTCTGAGAATGTATTTTTGGGTCAATTAAAAAAAAAAAAAAAAAAAAAAAAAATGGAAACAGTCAATATAAAACCATAACATCATAATAAAACGTAGTTTTGACCTCTTTCCCGAATGATACACATAGGTACTACGGATAATTTTGACACTTATGAGGTTATTTTTATATTTTATCAGTTTGCCATACCTTTCGGCGTTACTCTGAAATATGTTATTTTTTAGCCAAATAATTTTCAGTATTCATATTTATATATTTTAATTTGTGCGCTGCGCAAACGCATTTATATTCGCCATTCTTGACGAATCACTATATTATCGTAAGAAAAAAAAATAAATGTAATATACAAAAAAATTCTTCTTTTATCGGTGGAATAATCGGTCCGGGCCCCCAATGACTGCTGCAGCGTATACACGCGCGCACGGTGCGCGTGTTCCTTTGCTCACCGTTCCCTCCCCTCCTTATTATTTTACACTTTCAAAAATATCCACAATAGTTTTCTCAGTCTTTTAAACCAGGCCTGTCCAACCCAAAACACTTGGTGGGCCGCGTTAGAAATATATTTTATTCATTCGGGCCACACTGTATGTACAGTCATTACCCCCCCCCCCTCCCCTGCTTTACGGACTAATTCCGCCGTAAACTAATGTAGAGACTTGCGACTGGTGCCAATCGATTAGTAATTAGGGGTGGGAATCGATTAAGAGTTTTAACTGGGTTAATCGTAGTTCATTAATCGATTAATCGGATTTTTAATCGGTTTTCATTTTTCTTTATATAATTTTATTTCAATGATAAATAAAACTCTCAAACATTAAATAAATTTACACATATTTTATTTTTAAATTGCATTGTCCATCTCGCTTGTCACTATTTTTAAATGAATTCTCAAAATTTCATATCTTTATCATAAAAGTCTCAAATTCTAATATTTTAGTTCTTCTTTGTCACTTCGGACTAGAACACAGAATGTTAATTTCTGTTTCTACTTCAATAGTTACTACCAGCAATTCTGAACAGACAATAAACGCTTGAAGATATTATGAAACTCTGTTGACATTTCCCCCATCAGACGGATAGTGGAAATCTCAATTCCCCCTTTTATTTTATTCTTTAGCATTTCTATTTTTTGAAAGCTTCTTGTTTCTGAGAATACTATTACCCTAGCCAACACATTCTGTAGAAGGCTACAGACAGGTGGTGTTGCTCCAGCATGCACATTAAGCGGAATTTTGTTTAATAACTGCCCTCGCCCTTTTCTCTATCAACAAAAGTGCAACAACTTCTTTTGAGAGATTTTATTTTTATTCATTCATTTATTTATTATTATTATGGTTATTATTGTTTTGCTTTTTCATTATTTGATGGATGTTTCTTAGAATGTTGGTTAGCAAAATATGTGAAAAAATATTTTGTAGGCAGAACAACATTTTTACTTTAATTCGTAGTTTGAAAATTTTAATCGGATTTTGAAAATTTTTAATCGAATTAATCGATCCGATTAACTCGATTAAAAAAATTGATCGGGACTAAGCATTGATCGATTAACCGAACCGATTAATCGATTAATCGGCACAGCCCTATTAGTAATAAGGCCTAGTTTAGACGGTTTAGTTAGATTTTGCTTAAGGGATGTATACATATTAAAAGTGGCATCAACTTCATTTTTTTTTTTTTTTTTTAAGGCAACCCGCAATTTCGACAAGCTTTTTGGATTAAAAATTAGATGTCATTACCAATCGTTAGGCATCAGCTGCTAGTTTCTACGATGATTTACGGCGAAATTAGTCGGGGAGGAAATTATTACTATTATTATTATTTTATGACTGTACATATGCATATGTGTATATATGTTTGTGAGTATATGATTCATGTATGTATATACTTTTTTCGGAGAAGGGCAGGGTGAAAATTCGGAAAAGAATACATTAATTTAAATTATTTTCATTCATAAATTAACAATAGAATTGTAAAAAAATTACGACTATATATTAAAACTATAATAAAAAGAATGAATAATAGATCTAATAACATTCCATTACAACAGTTCCTTATCTACCATAATCGTTGAAAGGTATTTTCACTTCGAAAAGTCAGAAAGTATTTATTAATTTTTGATTCGTTAACCAAAGTTGTCAAACTTTAAATATCGTTAGTCTCCTCGCGGGCCGCAAGAAACTACGCGGTGGGCCGCATGCGGCCCGCGGGCCGCGGATTGGCCACCCCTGTTTTAAACTATATAATACTAATTTCCAACGTTAATTTATTTATTTTTGCATATTCGCCCGCCTCCCTTCTCGTCCCTCGTAATAATTCTACACTTTCGAAAATATCCGCAATTGATTTATCGGGCTTTAAAACCTAATAATACTAATTTTCAACACTTTATTTCTATATTTTTGCCCCTTCGCCCCCCTCCCTTCCCTTCTATCCTAATAATTTTACAAAGTCGAAAGTATCCGCAATCGATTTGAAGATACCAAAAACCCCTAGGTACCACTTTTGAAAGATCTAATTCATTTATTTTTGTCTTCACTCCCCTTCCCACCCCTCTTAATAACTTCACAAACTCGAAAGTATCCGTAATCTATTTGTAGGCATCAGAAACCTGTGTGTACCAATTTTATACGATCTAACTCTATTTTTGATTTTTATTTTTTCACCTACGCTCCTCCTAAAAACTTTACAATTTCGAAAATATCCTCATTTGACTTGCAGGCCTCTAAAACCCATCTGTACCAATTTTGAACGGTGTAACTATATTTCTACTTTTTTTTTTTTTTTGGCCCACAGCCCCTCCCCCCTTCCCGCCCCAACTGGGACGAATTTCTAAAATTTCAGAAATTAGTTTTTAGGTATTTCTGTGAGTTCTATTTTAGTGAGCTATCTTTTTTTTTTTTTTTTTTTTTTCTATATAAAAGATTACTTGAAATCATGTTATCACTAGTATATAACCATAAATTCCATTGATATATTAACAATATTTAAAGTAAATAAATGTCAATTTAAAATTAAAAAAACAACTTTTCAGCCATTTTGTGATTATTGAAAAATTAAAATATATTTTCCATATTTTTAAATATACAAATCGAAAATAGAGAGATAGTTTATTTAAAATATTTTGGCGATATATGTATTTGTTGTCTATATATACAACTTTGGCGATTTTGTTGATAACTTAGAGACATTTATCGCTTTTTTGCCATGCTGTTTTGAAACCTAGTTATGACTATTTCAGATTTAATGTGCTTGAAACTTTTAATTAACTAAAGGTATTGTATTCTAATATAATGAAACCTCCTTATCTTAATTGTCATTTTTCACTGTAGTTTACAAACTGTAAATCTGCTTGTTTTTCGAGCACATTATGTGGAGTTCAGATGGTAGCACTAGTTGTAGTGCAGTCCTCAAAAAAAAAAAAAAAAAAAAAAGCAACCCCCATTTTTAATTTCGGCGTAAATTATCGTAGAAATATACAGCTGGTACCGTTCGATCTGTAATAGCGTCTAGTTTATAATGGTATAGTTAAATTTTGCTTAAGGGGCCATCTACATATTTAAACAGGCATCGACTTAATTTTTTTCATCGGCAACCCCTACTTTTGATCTCGTATTGAAATTTCTGAGACCAAGACGGTTCGGAAAAAATCCTAGTTATATACTTTAAATTAAATCTTGATACAGTTACAAGCGAAAATGTGTTAGGGATCCATCTATACGTTTAGAAAAAATAAATTATGGTCTACCAGAGAATGGACATTATTCCTTAAGATTCATACCGGAAGAAAAGTAATAAAACATTTTGGAATCGAACAGTGGATTACAGAAATTTCTACCGCGAGATGGCGCTGTTATATTTTCAAATATCAATATTTCAATTTCCAATTATGATTAAATTATTTTTAATACATCATTCGAAAGATATTTTAAAGTTTTTTTATATTCTGAAAGTTTTCACCAGATTTACACGTTTTGAGGCGTCCTGAATCAGTTTTCTTTTGTATCTCAGCTACTAATTAAAATAATTTCATAAGTAATACATCATTAGAAAGTTTTTTTGATTTGGAATCGAACAGTGGAACACAGAAATTTCTATCGCCAGATGGCGCTGTAGTATTTTCTAATTTCAATATTTCAACGCGTATTTCAATTTCTAATTACGATTAAATTATTTTTAATACATCATTCGAAAGATATTTTAAAGTTCTATTATATTATCCAAAGTTTTCACCAGATTTACGCGTTTTGAGGTGTCCTGAATCAGTTTTCTTATATGGCGCTGTAATATTTTCAAATTTCAATACTTCAATTTCTAATTATGATTAAATTATTTCACCAGATTCACACGTTTTGAGGTATGCTGAATCAGTTTTCTTTTGTATCTCAGCTACTAATTAAAATAATTTCATATGTAATATATCATTGGAAAGTTTTTTTGATTTGGAATCGATCAGCGGAATACAGATATTTTTACCGCCATATGGCGCTTTAATATTTTCAAATTTCAATTTCTAATTATGATTAAATTATTTTTAATGCATCATTCGAAAGATATTTTGAAGTACTTTTATATTATCGAAAGTGGAATTCGAGATTTCACCCGATTTACACGTTTCGAGGTTTCCTGATTAGGTTTCCTTTGGTATCTTAGCTACTAATTAAAATGAATTCACAAGTAATACATCATTTGAAAGGTTTGTTAATTTGGAATTGAACAGTTCTAAAACCAAGATAAGGCGCCGCAGCCGCCACCGAGCGGGACTTTGCTGAACTCAGAAATTTGAAAGATCATAACATGGTGAGCGAACAGGTTGTTTCAGATATTGAAACTGGAAGAGGGCGCTGCAGGCGCTACCGAGCGGGAATTTACTGAGATTAAAATTTTCAATTAAGCTATTTTCATTATATGTCACTAAGCTGTTGTAAGACCTGAAACGGGAAAAAGGCGCCGCAGACGCCACCGAGCGGGAGTTTCGTAAAGTCGGATTTTTCAAGGATCGCGAACCAGCTGGTCGCCGAAGGCGGCTAGTTATAAAATAAAAAACAAAATCATTTCGCAGAACGTGTTGTGTTTGCTTATGGATTAAAAGATTTTTAATAGTTTATTCTTCTTTAACATGGAATAGTTTATTACGTTACTTCATGCGTTAAAAATTAAATAGCTTGAGGCATATGAGCCCTACAATGTTGAATTACAAAAATCTAGATAGCAAGGTAACAGAAAAATAGTAATAAGGATAAGGATAATAACAGCAGTAAAAATAAACAAAAGTGTTTAATATTTAAGGGGGAAAAAATTATCTACTTCTGTTTTGTATATTTTTATTTGATACAGTAAGCCCCACATGAAAGTGTTAATATAAAGCGTTACAAAAAGTTTTACATTTAATTTGAGGCGTACAAACCTGCAATATATAATATACAGAGCTGCCAACCTAATCCGGCAAATTGTTAACGCCTACTGAAAAACGCCCCTTTTTCTACACCACTTAATTTTTAGAGTATTTTTCTACTTAATTCATCATAGATATATATGAAGAGAATTGCTCTAAAAATTAAGTGGTGTAGAAAAAGGGGCGTTTTTCAGTAGGCGTTAACAATTTGCCGGATTAGGTTGGCAGCTCTGAATATACAAAAATATAGATAGCAAGGTTTAAACAAACATTTGACAAAGGATATTTAAAATTCAATTAAAAAAAATGTTACTGTTCAAAAGCATTCCTATTTTGAGTAATAGTCACGCCTTTATACGATTCTCTAAAACATCAAATTGTTTAACAAATTCATGATTAAATAACTGAAATTTTGTCACCAACAATCGAAACGGTAAATTTCAGTCGTTTATATAAGCTAAAGTTCTATAAAGAGTCAAAAAAAAAAAAAAAAAAAAAAAAAAAAAATTAGAAAACAAGAAACTTTTTTTTTTTTTTTTTTTTTTTAAGTAAAGCATTGTTTCAGAAAAAGCCAGAGGGTGGGGCTTATTATTCTTTTAGAATGCCATCGAAATTTCCCGCCTGCAATACGTTAATTTTACAAAAATAGGTTAATTTGTATCCTAAACATCTAAACCTTACTTAGAAAGCAATAAAAAACAATTCAATAAAATAAAATAAAAATTTTCAGTATTGGACTGAATTTGCATAAATTGGTCTGATAAAGTATGTTCTACATAACACGATTTCCAGTTGCCGACAACGAATATCCCGCGTTATACAGTAGTCTACTGTACTTGAATTCTTAATTTTAACTGTGTAAGATCTATATCTTTAAAAGTAATAAGGCATACTACTTTGTTTGAAATTCTTTTTCTATAATAAATGTGAATTTTACGCCGTGATACGAAAATAAATAATATTGCGCTTTGTTTCAATAATAGATTTCATAAACTAAAAAAGAAAAAAAAAATCCAGAAATTCATTCTGTATTAAAAAATAAATAAATAAATAAAATAAAAAAAATAAAAATAAAAATTTAATATTTTCTTATATTACGTCATGCGATAAAATTTAAATAAAGTATAACTTATAGACGGTACAGTAAACAAATGCGAAAATATCACAACAAGATAAAACAGAAAATTCGTTTTAAAGAATATTATAAAAATTGCTAAATATTAGTTATAATAATTTTAAAAAAGAAAAAAAAGAGAGAAATAAAAAGGATTGTCGAATGCGTATTGTTGTTTCAAACAATAAGCCGCGCCTTACCGCATTTTCTAAAACATGACATTCAGCTTGAGGTGTACGAACTCTACAATATTCAAGTACAAAGAAAAAAAGTCGGTTAAAATAGAATTTTAGCAGTGTGAAACTAGGAAAAGTTATTTAAAATTTAAGAAGAAAGACTTAACATTTCAAGTTTGGGTATACTTTTTTTTTTTTATCTAGTAGATTTTTACTCACTAAAACTGAAATAAAGTATATCACATGAATTTATTTTTAAAAACAGGTTTTTTTTTTTTCGTAATTTATTTTCGAGTGAAAATGTAACATACGATATCCTTCTGTTGATTATAAACTATATAATCAATAATGATAATAATTTTATTTATTTATTTATTTATTTTTTACATTTAAACAATATTTATAAGAGTAACACCCTCTCCCCCCTCAAAAAAATAAAATAAAATAATAACAATAAAAAAAAATAATAATAATAATACAAAATATAAAATAAGAGGTATGGAAGAAATAGTTGAAAGGATGAAATCGAAAACGCTTTTGGGAGTATAAAAGGAGAGAGAGAGGGGGGGGGGTGAAAAGAAGAAAATGTCTCACTGGCAAATTAGGCGAACATAAGACGAGTTTACTCATGATATTATGCAGAGGGAGATGTACATATCTGGTACCATTAATAATTTATTTCGATGTACTGTTAGCCCCGCCTTTTTCTCACACCAGTATGGTGTTAGAGAAAATTTCCCCTTTATATGACTAAAATGAAATAAACAGAAAACTTTATTATAATTTTCGCGACCGCTGACGTAGATTTACGTCATTTGAAAATCTATAACTCTGCCACTGGGCGTTTCTTTCACAATTCGTATGTTGTTTATTTCTTAAGTATATACACAATATTCATATTTTTACGATGAAATATACTATGGATGCAAACACTTCGATTAGAAAGAAAGTAGTTGTAATGTATATTCATTTGTAAAATAAGCGTGAATACAGAAAATTATGTTCTGTGTAATTTGGGAGAATGACGCCTACAGGTGGATATTACTGTCAAAAAGACAAAAACATGCGGTCGCGAAAGTGTTAAAAACGTACTGGGGTGAAAAATGGGCGGGGCTCAGAGTACTTCGGAATAAATTCTAAATATTACTAGGTATGAATGCGTGGCATTGACCATGAGTGTTTCTAAGCTCCAAAGTATTCGAAGTATATAGTCTGTAAGATGGGATTATCATTTCGGAATAGTGGAATGAAATTTATTTCTAATTAGCTGTAACTTGGCACTTCTGCTATAAACAGGGATGAAAGAGTTCCACTTTGTTTGCTACCAATATTTTCTTACAAAACTTTATGTTCTATAGGATCATAAAAATAGCTTTAAAAATATGATAAAAAATTCTACACAGAAATACTGGTGACAGAAAAAGCAGAATTATTTCATCCCTGTATAAAGCTGCATTATTTCACAAATAAATAAATAAATAAATAAAAATAAATAATTGAAAATTCAGTGCATTCTTTTACAAGCAAATTTTTTAATTATCTCGAACCCGTGTAAATTACGATGACAAAAATATTAATTTTTAATACTTACTATAATAATCATTAACATTTGGAAACGAATAGTTAATTGGCGCATGATGTTAAAATTTGTTTTTAAGATAAATAAGCCAAATCTTGTTCGGTTTAAAATTATTAACTGTATTTACGGAAAAATGTAAAACAACACTGCATGTGTTATCTCATTTAGATTACTTTGAATCAGAATAAACTGTAATAAAAACGATTTCATAGTATGGTATCTATCAGAATCATTTGTGCAGTACATAATCAAGTTAATACATTACATAGCAAAAAAAATAAATTTATTTAGTGTCAGCACAATAAATTTTTTAAAAAGCTACATTAATTTTTCTTTCATTTTAGAATATTCTCAGTATTAAAATAAATAAATAAATAAATAAAACAGAAATGTCTTTGCATGCATTATTTCTAAGAAAATGCCAGACCTTAAAAAGCTGCATGAACAGTAACTTCAAATGGTGAAACCATGAAGAATGGAATCTGAAATACTAAAGCAAATTGATTATTAGAAGGCCATAGGTTAGTGCAGTTCCAATTGCCGTAAGAATAAATCCACGCTGCACAGAAAATAAATCGCAAGCAGATATACGAATAATTTCATTTTGTTCTACTCTTCTTAAGCATTCAAGTACTAATTGAGGAACAAAATGTTGCTTCTTACATGTAAGTTCATTAAGTTTGTTTCGAACAGTCATTTTTATATTAAATAATTTTTCATCTATCATTGAACTAAATATAGCATATGACATCAAAATAAAAAGGCCTGTTGTTCACTCGAAGCAAAATTCCATGAAATTCTTGTAATCTTGAATTAAAATTTTCGGATATTTTATTCCCACAAGTATTGAATTAAAAATACAATTTGATGAGTAAATTGTTGCGTAAAATGTTGTGCAGCTTAAAACTTGATATAGTTTGAATATAGTTTTATGAATATTAAAGAAATCATCAAGGGTAATCATGATTGTTTGTTTATTTAAATTACGCAGCTGGAGATGGAGATTTGTATTATAATTCTGTAACACTACGGCAAATTTATAAAATATAACGCACAGATACGATGTTAAAAATACTGGGAATAAAAAGATCATGCATTTATCAATATTTATTAAAATCAAAATCATGATTTTTGGGATACCTTCAGGAATTTGTGTCTCCAGTACCCAGAATTTTACAATGTAATTATTGTTTGTATCAGTAAAACAGAGAAGGATTTGAGATATGAGAACCAAAAGGAAAATTGTAACAAAAAACAAGATTTTAACAAAGTTTAAAGATTTCTGCTCTACTTTATATCTTCTTCGATAGCTCAATAACTTTAGTAGTATTTTGAAGATTTTTCTTCTTCTAATGATTAGGGAACGCCATAATAGCAATGAATAAGTAGATTGGAAAATATACGATGTACCTTCTATATACGCGCCTTGAATAATCAAATATAAAGTCGCTAGTATATAATGAAACATTGAAAGACAGTATAAAATAATTACTAGGATTGAAAAGTATCTAATTCTTAAAATAGATGACTCTTTTAACCCACAGACTCCAATTATAATGGAAAAACTCAGTAACTCCCGATCTTTTAACACCATTTTTAATTTGCAGCTATTTCAAATTTCTTTTCAAATTTCCTAATTTACTGATTTGAAACTCACCATTTCATGTAAAAATTATTATTTTTCTTTTTGCCTTTATATGTCTGTTTTCTAGAAATATTTTTCTAAAGATTAATTCAAGATCAACATGTTTCATTTAATTTAAAAATGCATTTTTTTTTTTTTTTTTTTTTTTTTTAACTTGAAGATGTACTTCGGTTAATAATGCATGTCTTTAAAATGAATTACCGATACCATAAAATCTCCACTGATGACACATCTTTTACCATTTAACAAAAATTATCTTCTTATCTTCGTTCGTTTTATTTAAATTCTTTTTGCAAAAAAATTAAAACCTTGCCATAAATATTTTTGTTACCACATTAATAGACTTTGTTGTTAAAAAAACATTTTGTTATTTTTCAAATATTCATAAAAATTATATATTTTTTTTTCTGATAGTCAATTAAAATTTGCCATCCAGTCATTATCAACGTTAGTAGGTTTTAAAGCATTAAACTTTTATATATATGTATAATAGTATCTTTAAATATAAGTACTAAACAACTTTCTCGTACATACCGAACGAAGAAATTTATCAATAAACAGTATCAATAACAGTTTAGTAAGTAATAAATTTGATTGAAGAGTTTTGGCGTAATATAAGATTTTTTGTCCTAAAGTTTTACATCTATTCAAATACCTTTATAAACAATTATCTGATAACAAAAAGGAAAGTAAAATATTAAATTAAATGTCCATAAAATCTTCTTTATCGGATGCCAAAAATGATGTTCTGTAAATGAAATTCACCTACTTTTTAAGAATAATTGGTAACTGTTTTGATTTAGTGTGCTAAATAGCACTTATTTATAAATAAATTTTCTTTTCGTTGCTTGGAAACACTCAACATATTTAGGTAAACAAATGTTTTCAAGCAACAAAGTTATGTTTAAATTTTATTTATTAATGAACATTCATTTTGCTAATTTTTAGTGATAGTACAATCTGTTACTCAAGATAATTGTACTTAATTGGTTAAAAAAAAAAAAAAAAAAAAAAAGAGAGAGAGAGAGAGAGAAGAAAAGAATACTTGTTTATTCATAAGGAAGTAATTGTCTGTCCATGCTGCTTTTTGATTATTTTAATTATTATTGGATATCAGTATAAAAGTATGGTTTTGTATTCACAAATTCAAATTTCCGATATAAATATTTTATAGAAAGTGCACTTAAAGTTTATTATTATAATGATTGTTTAGAGTATAGGATATCATATAGAAAGTTGTTAAGTCACAATGGTGGGTTTTTTCTGTGCATTTTCCGATACGCGCATTTAAACTAATTATCTGAATATTTAGGTAATTTTAGATGAATAATTTTGACTGCTGTTCCTGTTGTTATTTTAACGGCTTTTAAATGAAAGGACAATGTAATATTTTCTTCGAGGTATCAGAATTCCCAATAAAATATACACTATTGCAGGACATGCAAAGTATTGTGAAATATATATTTGATATAACTAATAATAAAGTATACGGCATTATTCTTTCGTTCCTTCGCCCACCGTTCCCGCCCCTTCTAATTATTTTACACTTTCAAAAATATCCGCAATCGTCTTCTCGGGCTTTTTCCCGACGTTCTATCTGAATTTCTTTATTTTTGCCTCTGCGCCCGCCCCCTTTCCAACCCCTCGTAAAAATTCTATACTTTAGAAAATATCCGCAAATGATTTATCGGGCCTTAAAACCTAATAATACAAATTTTCAACGCTCTAACTCTTATTTCTATATTTTTGCTCATTCACCACCCCCTCCTTTCCCGTCCATCCTAATAATTTATCCCTTTTGAAAATATTTGCATTCGATTTGTAGGTCCCAAATGCCTATGCGTGCCAATTTTGAACGGTCTAACTCTATTTCTATTGTTTAACCCCTTCGCCCCTCACAAATTCGAAAATATCCGCAATCCATTTGCAGGTATCAAAAACCACTATGTACCAATTTTGAACGATCTAAACCTTTTTTTTTTTGGTCGAACCGCCTCCCCTGCCCTTCCCTCCTAAAAACTCTACACTTTCGAAAACATCCTCATTCGACTTGCAGTCCTCTAAAACCTATCTGTACCAATTTTGAACGCTCGAATTGTATCTCTATTTTTTTGTCCCATACTCCTCCCCCTTCCCACCCCACCTGGAATGAATTTATAAAATTCCAGAAATTGGTTTTTAGTTATTTGTGTGAGCTATATTTTAGAGCAAAAATCTCCCATATATCTTTTTTTTTTTTTTTTTTTTTGCGATATGAGGAATTATTTGAAATCACGTTTTCTCATTCCTTTAGGGACTGAATTCCTAAAATTCCAGAAATTGGTTTTTAAGTATTTGTATTAGCTATATTTTAGAGCAAAAATTTCACTTATATGTGTTTTATTGTTTGAGATATATAGGATTATGTGAAATCACATTTTGCCCCCTTCTTCCCCTTGTGGACCAAATTTCGAAAATTCTAGAAAATGTTTTTAGATATTTGTGTTAGCTATATTTTAAAGCAAAAATTATACGGATATCTGTTTTTTTTTGTTTGAGATATGAAGGACTTTGTGAAAGGACGATTTATCCTCCCTCTCCCCATCGGGGGGGGGGGGTGCGAATTTTGTAAAATCGCTTCTTAGTGGATGTCTACGTAACAGAAGGGACACTGTCGCAAAATTTCATGCTTCTAGGCAAAGGATTTGGGATATGCGATGATTGCTCACTCAATCAGTACAAACGATTTTATATACAGGGTGACCATAATTAAACTGACAGTGTTTACAGTGTTCTGTAGAGTGATCTCATTGCACGAATGGCGCCAAATTTTGTAGTATGATTTAACAAGACAGGGACGAAGGATTGCACCAAAAAATTGTTAAAAATGTCACCTTAAGGGGAATATGTGGCGCTATGTAAAATAAATGAGAGTTCTAAAAAACGCAGAATCAGTATTGAAATTATTGTTATTGTGAAATTATGTAATATGGATCATTCGAGAAGAAATTCATTGTAACTATAGGTCTCAAAATATTAAATATGTGAAATAGTACTCTACTAGCCAATGATTTGGTAGACTCAATATGGCTTCTGCGGTAGCCTTGGCTGCTATTGCAGTACCTATCTTGAGCAGACAACTGTTAACTTCATTTGCCCAGCATGCTTACACTCTGAGAAATAATATACTGAATTTTGACGATTCATACATCCTCCAGCTGAATTTCGTTGTTTTTGACAACCATTTCATCAGTTTTGAGGGACCATTCAGTTTTGAGGAAACGTGAACTCTCAAATATTTGACGAAACTGTTTACTCACAATAGCATGTGCTGGCTTTCATTACCGCCGTATTGGTTTTTTCCTGTGTTGTTTCGACTTTACGTTACAATGACTTTTATTTGCCGGCCTGGTAGTTCGAACAGTAGAGCTCTGCCTTCTGGATTCTCACGTTCCGGGTTCGAATCGCGGTGCGGGCATGGATGTTTGTGATATCCTATGTCTACAAAATATTGTGTGCGTTTGTTTCTGTGAATTTCTGTAAAAATATGGATCAATTGAGTCAAAAATCATTGTACAGTCACCCAAAAAAAAAACGCCCCCCACCTAATTTCGCCGTAAATTATTGTAGAAACATTTGACTGGTACCGATCGATTTGTAATAACGTCTAGTTTATAACGGTTTAGTTAAATTTTGCCTAAGGGGTCGTGTACATATTAAAACTGGCATTAACTTCATTTTCTTCAGTGGCAACCCCTATTTTTGACTTCATATTCGGATTTCTGAGATCAAGGCGGTTCGAAAAACATACCTATTTATATACCTTAAATCAATTTTAAATAGAGTTACACTTGAAAATGTATTAGGGGTCCGTCTATACATTTAGAAAATATAAATCACGATCTACCACCCAGTATACATTATTTATTAAGTTTCACACCGGAAAAAAATTCCAGAAATGTTAATTATAAAATAAAAAAAATGACTAATTCACAGAACTTTCTGAGTTAGTTTATGAATTAAAAGATTTTTATTGGTTTCTATTGATTAAACATCAGATAGTTCATTTCATACGAAGAAAATTAAATAGCTTGAATAGATATTAAAATATCTATCAAAAAAAAAAAAAAAGATGAGTGGTTTTAAATTTGTTTGAAAATTCAAAATTATTTTAACTCAAGCTGCCGTATAATTGTCTGAAACGGCGGCACTCAACCTGGTTCCCATGGCCGTTTCACAGTGACAATGGGAGTTTGTTCTGATACTGCAGTACTTTCATTTTCTTTAATTGACTTTTTTAAAATATTAAAACAGATTTTTTTATTTTTATTTATTTATTTATTTAATTAATTATTATTATTTTTTTTTCATGACATTATTAAAAACTTTTACATAAATCTCCACGATATTCTTTTGCTTTTATATTTTATAATGTGTAACAAATTAATATGTAAAATAATAAATCCTACTACTTAAGGGGATGTTCTAAAATTCTACACTTTAACGCAGATACCGAAGTGGACGGTGGGTGTAGAAAGGCTGACTACCCTTAATCTAAATCTTCACTTGAAAAGGTAAAAATGTTACATAACTCTTTTTTTTTTTTTTTTTTTTTTTTTTTTTTTAAGGAAAAAAGAAGAAGATAAGGAGGAGAAGGAAAGATCAAAACGAATATAAAGCATATTAAACGTTAATACCCTTTAAACACCGGAAAAAGGCGGGGTTTTGTATTGTGTGTCATTTGGGAGCTGTAGAGTGCCAGAAAATTACTTTATGTAATAAAACTTTTCATTTAAAGGGTATTTAAAGCAGCATTATATTTAATACATAGACTATTCAGAAAAAAAAAAATACCATTCATCTGGTTCATGAAAAATAAAGAACATTTTCTGGCATTGCTCTATGTATATACATTCTTGTCAACCTATCCCGGAAGATTACTGGTCCCGCCCCTTTCCGTACATTTTTTTCACATCAGCCTTTTTAGAGCTGTGTCCGCCATCGGTGGCTGACACTGATCTTTCCATTTAGGTTAAGTCAGCCGGCAGTGTAAAATATGATATAAAACTACAGAACTTACATAGTTTTAAGTAATTACTGACAATTTATTTAAAATTTACTTCATGTTTTTTTTTTTTTTTTTTTTTTTTTTTTTATAGGATTTTTATAGGTTTATATCGTTAAGGCCTAATGGGGTTTATTGAAACTCGATAAACATAACACGCTTCTAAGCAGCACGTGTGGCCTAAATGGGATTTCCATAAGAATTCGCGTGGCGCTCGATGAGTTAATCGTAAATGTATTTGAAGTTAATTACTCTAAAAATTAAATTGTGTACACACAGGGGCGGGAACTAACAATGTTACGGGTTAGGTTGGCAAGTATGCATATATATTTTGCTTGATTTATAAAAATTTATAACACATTTTCTTCTTTTTTTTTTAGTATTTTGTGTTTATATCTCTCATTAAAAATAAATACAATATTCATATATAAACATTTCCATACAGTAATGTATATAAACATATTGATTAAAGAAGATTTGTTGATATTATATAATTATTCTTCTATCTGTATAGTATATTAACACAAATATATTTTGTAAATTTCGCAGCATCGAAAAACAGCAACATAGCTTCCATATCAAGGCTTAATGTAAATAGCCACGCCTTTTTACAAATTTTCTAAAACTTTATAATATAAAGCAAAATAATTTTGCATATTTGTAATTAAATCATTTAAGTTTTGTCTTCAATAATCGATGTAGTAAATACCATTGTGATTTATGCATACCAGCGTCACATATAGAGTCAAATAGGAATATGCAAATTTGTCTTTTTTTTTAAATAGTGTTTCAGCGAATCAGAGGCTTTTCTTTTGAAATTCTTTCACAATCCCTCGCCTACATTGTGATAACTTTACAAAAATATGCCAATTTGTATAATAAACATCGAAATATTGCTTAGGAAACAATAAAAATAACATAAAGGTAAATTAAAATAGTTTTCCGTCAAATTATATACAAGCATTTACTTATAGAGGATACAGATTATAACAAGTGACGGCCCCCTAACAGGAATAAAAAGTGAAATATCACTGTAACTCAAAAAATAATGTTAGGAACGAGCTGTAAATTTGGATACCCATGTTTTTGATGATGCCCGTTCTATTCGTGCAAAAATTAACATAGGTCATAATTCATAATTTTTTCAAATATGAATTTATTAATAATTTTCATAATTCAAAAAATGTTTTTTTAGCAAAAATTTGCATGGAATATGTTTGGGTTACTTCATTCTAACGAATAAAAAAAACAGAATTTAAATATCATAATTATTTCGGAAGATATGATTTAATGTTTGTCACATTCATTTAACATTAGCACCCCCAAACTTTGACAGCTTATAACTCTATGAAAAATTGAGCGAAATATATAAACTATACCCTTTTCCGTGATGATTTGATCCAAAGAATTCCAATAAATTATAAAAAATGGGGGTTACCATTGAAAAAAATGAAGTTGATGTCAGTTTTAATATGTAGACGACCCCCTAAGTAAAATCTAACTATAACATTATAAACTAGACGTTATTACAAACTGATTGGTACCAGTCGCATGTTTCTACGATAATTTACGGCAAAATTAGGTGGGGGTTGGTGGCGTTTTTTTTTGGGGTGACTGTACCTATAGGTCTCAAAGCTTTCAAATAAATGTCCAAATGATTTTTATTTGTTTGCTCTGTTTTATTTATATTTTCGTTAAATATAATTAGGATTTAATGCCTAAAGCAAAGAACTGGCAAGTAAATTTATAATTCTATAATTTGTATTTTATTCTGTATCACGAAACTTGGATGGAAAAATGTATCTTTACTTTTGACGAAATTCGTATGTTCAAACAAGTGACGAAAGTAATTTTCTCAATTTGACGCAATATTCGCTCGGAGTATTTCCCTGGAAACGGTTTCGTTAAAATTAAAGAAAATTTCATGACATTTGGGTATCCATTTCTGAGAGTGTATAAGTTGTTTGTCAACTCGTCAAATGTGATTCCTCCAAGGTTCAACAGGTAATAATGCTAATAATTAGAAAACTTTAAATGAACACTATAAAATGCATAAAACATAAATACCTCTTAACAGGGTTGCAAAAACTTGAGGCTAATTTCTTCGATGCCGGTTTCGATGGTTTGTTGTACCAATGGAATAAATGCCCTTTTTGTTTATTATTTTTACAAACATTTTTCCATAAAATACAAATATTTGTACTGAACTCTCTTTATTCTAGACATATATATACATATATATATATATATATATATATGTGTGTGTGTGTGTGTGTGTGTGTGTGTGTGTGTGTGTGTGTGTGTGTGTGTGTGTTTATTTTATATCTTAAGCTGGCGGGGAAATTCTGTCGTACTGAATCAAACAATTGAAACCAGAAATTTCCCCTGGACAACTTCTATATAATTTTTTTAAATAACCCACCTCCCCAAATTTCATTCAAAATCAAAGTCGTTCTCGAAAGAACTAATGGAATTATCAGAAAATTATTATATCTTTATTTTTTTTTTTGCAAAATGTAGTTAAAATTCTTAACAAATTGATGATCTGAATTTTCAATAAGTACTGTGAACTCTAATAAACCGTTTAACGGGACATTTATTTCTATTAATGGTATATTAAAATATATTTTGGTTTGATACTGATTTAAGAAAAGAAATCCATTTAGCCAAACACATGAAAGCAATTTGGTTTTTAATCCATTGATAGGCCATCAGAAATTACTACCCAATTTTTGAGAAAAAATACCACCCAATTCATTAATTGTTGATGAGTAAGGCGTTGGAAGCTACTTTTCCACGCTTACTGGTTTTAGAATTAGCCGTGTATTTTGGAAGCATTTCGAGTAGCACTGAGGCTTTGGCTTTTAAGAAATAATAGAAGTAAAATTAGATGATGTGTTTAAAGCTTTGTAAATGGGGGGGGGGGGGGAACACTAATTTTCATCTGATTAACTAATTTTTTTAAATTGTTTCATCTATAAGTTACATAATTTCGTTTTTATTATAAATTGTTAAAACACGTTCATGGGTTCCAGCGTCACATATTTTCAATATTAATTATTTTTTCCTTATTTAATTGCGGGCCGCGGTAACCCAGTCGGTAGAGCGCCAGCCTCGTAATTGGAAGCTTGCGGGTTCAGTACTCGAGCCGGCCAAAGACCGTCGTGTACACGAATGGTGGCTGGTGCACGTAAAATCTGCCGTGGCCGCAATGTCCTCCATGTTCCCATAAAAAATTATACCTCTGGGGGTTACCGAAGCGGGAGAGTCATCTCTTCCGTGGAGGATGAAAATTGTGATGGCATGTCTCCGGACCACCGCTAGGGGTGTGTCCCAGACCGTCGCCAATTGCCCATCTGCGCAGCACTAGTGCGACGTAAAACCCAACCAACCAACCTTATTTAATTGCAGAAATTGAGCAATTCATTCAATAAAAAATTATTTTTTAAAAAATGTAGGTTGCTGCGACACCTGCATTTTACCCTTGATAATGTGAGGAGTTAGACATTAATAATAAAATAAACCAATATATCAGAAAGCTTGTGTAACAAAGTAACATCTACGAAGTTCAATAAAACATAACACTATATTAAAAGTCGAAATATCTAGAGTAAAACAAATTCTTTGCGCTGCCAACCCATTGCTATATAAGTACTTAATGCAATGAATAAAAATTTTAAAGCTATACATAAATTGACGATATTGATATTGTTAACAAATTTATATTCTATAAACTTTATCCGGGAATTGTACAGTCAGAAAAAAAACGCCATCCTCCACATAATTTCGCCGTAAATTGTCGTAGAAACATGAGGCTGGTACCGATTAATTTGTTATAACGTCTAGTTTATAATGTTTATAACGGTATAGTTATATTTTGCATAGGGGGCGTCTACATAGTAAAACTGGCATCAACTTCATTTTTTTACATCGTAACCCCCATTTTGTATAATTTATTTGAATTATTTGGATCAAATCATCGCAGAAAATTATGTATATTTTGCTTAATTTTTCATTGAGTTATAAGCTATCAAAGTATGGGTATGCTAACGTTAAATGAATGTGACAAACGTTAATTCATATCTTCCCAAAAAATTATTATATTCAAATTCTGTTTTTATTTTACACGTTAGAATGAAGTGACCCAAACATATTCCAAGCATACTTTTGATATAAAAAACATTTTTTGAAACATGAAAATTATTAATAAATCAATATCACACTTGCGAACATCCTAATTAGTATTCCGTAGTATTGTTAGCCACGCCCTTTTTTTCACACCAATAAATTTTTAGAGTAATACTCTCCAAATGCAATTACGTTTAAGTAAGTAGAAAAATTCTCTAAAATGACACTGGTGTAAAGAAGAAGGCGGGACTAACAATACTACGGAATATTAATTAGTGTGTTGGCAAGTATGCCATATTCGGAAAATATATGAATTATGACCTATATTAATTTTTGCACGAATAGAACAGGCATCATCAACACGGGTTTCTAAATTTATAGCTCGTTCCCAACATTATTTTTAGAGTTACAGTAATATTTAATTTTATATTGCTGTTAGGGGACCGTCACATGTTATAGTCTGTATCCTCTGTGAGTAAATAATTGTATATATTCTGACGAAAAACTGTTTTAATTTACCTTTATGTTATTGTTATTGTTTTCTGAGCCGCATTTTGATGTTTATTATACAAATTATCACAATGCAGGCGAGAGATTGTTTAAAAATTCCTAAAGAAAACAAGCCCCGCGTCTCTATTGTTGATTAAAAAAAAAAAAAAAAAAAAAAACTAGTTTACATATTTGTATTTGATATATGCGACACGTATCCATAAATCTCAATGCCATTTATTACATCAATTGCTGAAGAGAAAACTTAAATGATTTAACTGCAATTATGTAAAATCATCTTGTTTTATAATATAAAGTTAAAAAAAAAAAAAAAAAAAATGTGTAAAGGCGTGGGTTACGTTGCAAAATAGGAATATACCCGATCCTGAAATGTTAAGTCTTTCTTATTTAATATTAAATAACTTTTCCAAGTTTCTCACTGCTAAAATTATATTTTAACATTGTTGTCCTTTTTTTTTTTCTTTTTTTTTTTTTTTTTTTTTATGCGAACATTGCAGGGTTCGTACACATCAAGTTAAATGTCATGTTTTAGGAAACGTTGTAAGGCGAGGCTTATTGCTTGAAAAAGAAATACGCAGTCAACAATACTTTTTTTTTTTTTTAAATTGTTATAATGGATAATTAATAATTTTTATAAGATTTTTGAAAAGGAATTTTCTGTTTTAATCTTGTGATATTTTCGCATTCGTTTGTTGTACCGTTTGTAATCTTTATGTTATTTAAATTGTATTGTATGACGCAACATAATAAAATATTAAACTTTTGTTAAATGCTTCTTTAATACAAAATCAAATAGTAGATTTTTTTTTTTTTTTTTTAAGTTTATAAAATCTATTATTGAAACAAAGTGCAGTATTATTTATTTTCGATTAATTCCAACCACGGCGCAAAATTCACTTTTATTATGGACAAATAATTTAAAACAAAGTAATATATCTTATTACTTTTAAAGATATAGATCTTACACATTTAAAATTAAAAATTCAAGTAGTGTGTAGACTAATGTATAATGCGGGATATTCGTTCTGGGACACTGGAAAGCGTGTTATGTAGGACATACATTTTCAGACATGTAAATTCAGTATGATAAAGAAAATTTTTATTTTATTGTTTTGTTTTGTTTTTTATACTTTTCTCAGTAAGGTTTCGATGTTTACGATACAAATTAACCCATTTCTGCAAAATTAACGCATTGCAGGCGGAAAATTTTGATGGCATTACAAAAGAATAATAAACCCCACCCTCTGGCGTTTTCTGAAACAATACTTCACTTAAAAAATGTTTCTTGTTTCTTTAATTTTATTTTGTTTGAATTTTTTTAGAACTCTAGCATACATAAACGAATGAAATTTACCGTTGCGTTTGTTGATAACTAAATTTCGGTTATTTAATCATGAATTTGTAAAATGATTTGATGTTTTAGAGAAACGTATAAAGGCGTGACTTATTACTCAAAATAGGGATACTTTTGAACAGCATCTCCTTTTTATTGAATATTAAATAACTTTTCTCAGATTTTTGTTTAAATCTTGTTATCTATATTTTTGTATATTTTATATTGTAGATTTCTACCCCTTAATGTAGATTTCTACCCCCTCTAATTAAATGTAAAACATTATAGTAACACTTTCATGCGGGGCTTACTGTATAAAATATAAGTATACCCAACAAAATTAGATAATATTTTTTTTTTCCTTAAACACGTTTTCTTTCCTTTTTTTTTTTTTTTTTTTTTTTTTTTAACCGCTATTATTATTATTATCAACTTAAAAAAAAAAAAAAAAAAAGCTGATGCCTGTTTTAATATGTAGATCATCCCTTAAGCAAAATCTAACTATACCATTATAAACTAGACGTAATTACAGATCGATCGGTACCAGGCGAATGTTTCTACGATGATTTATGGCGGAATTAGGTGTGGGGGGTGGGGGTGGCTTTTTTTTTTTTTTTTTTTAAACATTTCAATAACATGAAAGGCAACGTATTTCAAAATCATTGACGTTTAATAGCATTTATGCACTTTTAATACTATTTTATTCATGATTATTAATTATTAAAATGTATTTTTATTAACAATTTATAGCCAAACCGATGCTCAATAACAATGGAAATTTTAAGACTACAGAATTACATTTTGTTTCCAGGCAACGAAAGTGTAATTCATTCAAACACATACTCTATTTCAAATGACAATAATAAATTGAAAGTGACTGACTCTTAAAAAAATAGTCAATCATGATTTAGAAAGCAGCAAAATATGTTATCTATTGCAAAAAAAGTTTAAAAAACATCAATTATTTTTTGTTTTTCATTTTCATTTTTTTAAGTAGAAGTGTGTCTATAAATGAAGCACAGTAACTCTGAATAATTTAAGCAAAACCTTAGATAATCAAACTATTCAAGAAATGAAATTCCTTGCGGAGCTGCGATTGAATGTTTTAAAATTTTGCTTATTGTTTACAGTGTATATTGAATCGATTAACAAGTTTATTGAGTTAAGTAAAATGACTAAAACTAACGAAAGATAAATAAAAGTTAATGCTACTTAAAAAAGAAATTCCTTGTGAAATTGCGACTGAATATTCTAAAATTTTGCTTATTGTTTGCAGTGCGTCTGGAATCTATAGAACAAGTTTATTAAGTTCCTTAAGTAAATATAATAACTAAAAGTAATGAAAGATTAACAAAAGTTAATGCTGGAGTATTAAAACAATTTGAAAAAGGAAATTCCTTGAAAATTTTTGAAACTGCGACTGAATGTTTTAAAATTTTGCTTATTGTTTACAGTGTGTCTTGAATCTATAGAACAAATTTTTTAAGTTTCTTAAGTAAATAAAATATCTAAAAGTAAAGAAAGCTAAACAAAAGTGAATGTTGGAGTATTAAAATTATTTAAAAAAATTCTCTATGAAATTGTAATTGAATGAATCAAATATTGTACCTAATGTTTACTTTGTTCCTAGAATTTAAGAAACAACTTTATTAAATTCTGTAAATGAATAAAAAATCTAATAAAGAGAAAAGTTGAAAAAAATCTAATACTGAGGTATTGAAACGATTCAACAAAAGAAATTTTTTGCGAAATCGTGACCGAATGTATTAAGTAGTTTTTTATTGCTTATTTTGTACTTCAGTTTATGGGTTAACTTCATTAAGTTGTGTGATTGATGAAGAAGAAAATAAAAACTAATAAAAAGAAAAGCTGAAAAATACTAATGATGAAGTATTAAAACTACGAAAAAAATTCTGTGCGAAATTGTGATGAAATGTATTAAAAGTTTCCCTTATCGCTTATGTTATACCTTAAATTAAGGAAACAAATATATTAAGTTTTATAAGGTTCTAAAACAACTAATAAAGAGAATAGCGGAAAAATAATCCAATGCTTTAGTATTAAAACTACTCACACCAGTAATTTCCTAGCGAAATTGTAAATAAAAATATAAGATATCTTGCTTATTGCTTACATTATGCCTTAAAGTAATGAAACAACGACGTGAATAAAATAATATAATAAAGAAAAATCTGAATAATATCTAATAATGAAGTATTAAAAATATAAAATGTAAGGGAAATTTCCATTTCATATTTATTTATTTTTTCACTTATTGAAGTGCTAAAAATAGTTTCACAACGATGTCAATATACTTAACTAAAAGAATTTTTAAAAGAAAAAAATGCAAATATGTTACAAAAAAGTTAAGGATATGTTGTAACCCGTTGCATGATATTATGAATTCTTCTTGGAGAAGTATTTAACTAAAAGAATTCGATATTCATCTGAAAAAACAGATAATCTGTTTAATTATAAACCTCAATTAACAATGGTGTTAAAATGTTGTGTTTATTAATCTAGTAATAGGTTGAAAATGGTGTTAGCAGATGAGGCATTATTAGATATTTTACCTCTAATTGCAATTTATGGGGTGGAAAATTCTTCAATTTCACGAATTAGAATAATTTCTATCTTATTAGTAATCTTTTACTGCATTTCAATTATTGATTTTATTTTGGCTGATTTTTATTTGGTTATTAAAGGGTGGTATGTCGCTTTCATATTCAACTTATTCTCAGACATAATACCTATAGCAATATGGTATTCTCTTATCTTAAAGAGAAAATTAATTCTTAAAATATTATTAAAACTACTAAGCTATCAAAAGCTATATAATACAGTTCCTAAATATTTAAAGTATGTTAAATTCTTATCTTTTGCTTCATTGCTCTTTATATTCATTATTTTTCAAGCTAGTCTCTGTGCATCTGAGAACAAAGACATTTTTTTCAATTACTGGACATTTGACGCAAAAATGCCAGATGGAGCCGGAAGAATAGTAATCTTGGCTTTAATAAATATAGCTATCTACATGCGTTTTTTGTTTCCGGTACTTTTAACTTCGATTCTATGTCTAATATTTTATAAATATGCAAAAGTGTTAGAGAGTTACAACAAAAATCTTCAATTTCGATTGCGCTATATAGATCAAGAGCTGACCATCGTTAACCTTGTTAATTACTTTAAAATTCATAAAACAATTTTGAAATTATATGGACTTTTAAGTTGCACGACATTTTTTGTAACACTTCATTCATCAAATTGTATTTATACTTCAATTCTTCTGTTACTGAAATTTCGACGTTCTATTTATTATTTGGGTTTCGTGAATTTTTGTGTAAATTTTACAACTGGTCTTTTTATTTTGCTATCGTATGCGATATCTAGTTCCATGATACCGCACCATTTATTTGAAATAAAGATGACAGTACAAAATAAACTTAATGAACTTTCGTGTAAGAAAAAGCCTTTTTTACACCAATCAATCCTTAAATGTTTAAGAAGAATAGAACAAAAAGAAATCATGTATATTTCTGCATGTGGTTTATTTAATGTCCCAAGAGGATTTATTCTGACGTCAGTTGGAGCTGCACTGACCTACGGTTTGTTAATTATTAATGTGCATTGGAATTAGAGTCCTGCATCGGCTCGGGTAACCCGATTTTACCCGAAACCGACCCGACCCGCGGGTCGCGTTGACAATTTTTTTTCTCTTGTGGGTCGGGTTCGGGTCGGGTTGAATGATATTTTTTTCTTGCGGGTCGGGTTCGGGTTCGGGTCGGGTTTAGCTTTCTACGAGTCGGGTCGACTTGAGAACACCTTTAAAAAAAATTACAATTGAAAGCATAAATTTGTAGACATAATTATAGCTTTTCAACTGATTTTAGACATGTGTCGAAGCTCCGTATTCCTATACGCGGATATCCACCTAAAAAAAAAAAAAAAAATTCCGTATAAGCATGAGAAAAAAATATCCGTATACGTTTTATTTTCTTCAACAAATCTAAAACTGATCATTTGTAGAAATTGTATGAAAAATTTAAAGTACGGTATAAATTTTTATTTACTTATATGTATATATATATATATTACAACATAACATTGTTTTTACGTTTTGGAAATTGAAGTTATTTCTCAATTAACATTTTTTTAAAAGATATTTTTATTTTCAATGTATTTTAATCCTAGCTTTTATGTTAACGAAATTTTTAATTTACTTTCGTTTACATTTATATATACAGCAAATATACAGGGAATACTTGTTGTGATTTAATTAAAAAAAGTAATGTAAAATAAACACATAAAGGAAACTAATACCACCAAGGCTTATTCTTTATCGTCTTCTCTAGAACAAATAAATAATTCACCGAGTAAAATTGAAACCGGAGGAAGCTAAGTAGCTGATTGTGCGAATTTAAAGAGAGCAGTGATGAGTGATCCTTAAAAAGCAGATGTTTAACTACGAATCACATACATGGTACAAAAAATTATAAATTATTATAGTAAATTAAACATCCACATCGGAGAAAATCAATAAAGAATAATACATCTTTATTATTATTATTTTTTTTTTTTTTTTTCAGACTATAAGCATTAACCAATAAATTACGAACATTTAAATTGAAGTGCATTTTTTACTTTCTTCTAAATTCGATAGAAGAAAGTATTGGATTCATAAAAAATTTCGACTTCCAGTTTTCGACGGATTTACACGTTTTGAGAGGTCTAGAACACGATTTTACCATTTATAGAAAATGTCTGTCTGTCTGTGACAAAAATTTTGTGGCGACTGTATCTCCGGAACTCACTCTTCAGAATTATATATGAATTTATATGTAGAGGTACATTGAACTAAATTAATGCCTATCAATATTTGTCAACCGATCAACAGGTGACGCTGCTATACAGCAATTTCCGAGATTTAAGAGGAGGCTATATCTCAGGTTCTATTGAGTATAATCAAACAAAGCTTGATATGTGAAAAGGCTATTATGAGACATTATGATGATTCAATTTGAATTCTTATCGGTCAAAAGGTGGCGCTTCTGTACAGCGATTTCGGCAGTTTAAGGGAAGGCTATATCTCAGGAACAACTGCATAAAATTGTGTATAAATTTATAAGTAGATGCACCTTAACCTAAATTAGTGCCTCAACTTTTGGTGTCAAACGCTCAACAGGTGGCGCTGCTATACGCAATATTTGCAATTTAACGGTAGGCTATATCTCAGGTTCTATTGTGTATAATCAAACAAAACTAGATATGTGAGAAAGCCATAATGAGACAATAATTATTTTCAACCTCTAAATTATAAATTTCCAATATACTTTTTCTAATTTTTATATGTTCCCTTTCAGACCTTTTTCAATGTAACTGAAACAAAATCTTTGATCGATTCCCAGTATTCATTTAGCAATTCTGAAATTTCTTTTCGCTCGGTAAATGATATTATTTTGACTCATTTCTTCCTTTTGCTTTGTGAAACCAGATAATATAATTAATTCGGTTTCTTTTAATCTTACATCGAAATATAACTCAAGTGTCCTCTTGTCGCCTAATTTACAGCATCAGCTAGAGAAAATATTTGCTTATCTGGTTATTTCCTAGCAACTAAAAAATTGACGAAATTATGTCAATAACCACTAACAACGGCCACTGAACTACTGGTTGCCTTTTCAAAAATTACATAAAAATGTTCGTAACGATCGTAGCAACCATTCTTTGTCTTAAACTTTGAACTTGGCATAAATAAAATTAAACGCAAAAGCAATGTCATATTTCACTCCAGCTTTGGACGCCACTTAAGATCATGATGTAGCTTAAGAAGGTTTAGGGCTGTTCCCCCACTCCATACTGTTATTGCCATCTATGGTCGCGCCACAAATTAGCTTCTATGGAATAATCAATAAATTTACCTGAACTACTGAACCAATATATTGCCTCATGGATCCGTTCTTGGGTGGTGATCTTTCATCTATAATTAATTTTTAACTTGCCTTTTTTGAACAGCTTATCCTGCAGTTGCCAACGCAATAATTTTATCTTTTCTATAGCTAATATATTCATCATCAGATACTGGTGCCTATACCTTAAAAAGTGATATATTGAACTGTATATATCACATGTAAACTATCATTTTGAACTGTAGTTCTAAATTGAGTGGGGAATCAAAATTCTTTTCAAATTACAGTACTTTTTATCATACAAAATTTTTTCTGTGTGGATATTTGGCCAATGATCTACAAGAAGTCTATAAACGAAGACCTCCGAGAATGTGAATCATCTCTGGAAGTACCTCTAATATTATGTATTTTGTGATATATGAAATTATTGACATTTACAAGAAATGTATTTTTTAAAACTATATTAAAAAATTGTTTAAAATTAAAAAAAAAAAAAAAAAAAAAATTGATAAACATGTATTTGGGTTTATGGACGAGTCTACTGACATTATGCTTGACAAAAATTCTGCTTTTTATGCATTAACCCATTTTATCCCAATTTATTTATTTTGCTCAAATTTGGGAAAAGTTATATTTTTTAAGGTTAATAAAACCTAAATAAACTAAATACAACAAAATTTGAAAAAATAAATAAATATATATATATATTCTGTATAAGAGATCTTATCCACCTTGTACGCAGGACATTGAAATAAAGAGGATGAAATTTGCACTTATATGTTTTAGTGTTCTCTTCAATAGTGAAAAGTGCTTTCCGAGTATAAAGTTTTGCTTTATCTGTATAATACTTTCTTATTCACATGATAGTTCTCCAGAAAGAATTTTCAATCGCAAAGAGAAGATAAACCACGCCCCCTAATGTAATGATTAAACAAAGATTCCAGATGGAGGAGGAGGAGGTGAGACACATAACACGCTAGCAGAAGCTTATATATACCATTATATATTCCAGCTGACAAAATATTCGCACTAAGCAAATTTTGATTTCTATATGCTATTTTTCAGCTGTCCTTTAAATAGGACAATGGGTAAACCGCAAATCTCTAGCATATCATCAAAAGTTCGCAACATTTTTAAGAATGGATTCTGTGTGTAAATAAACTATTTGTGGACTTAAGTTAGAAGAGAGATGCTTTTAGTAAAACTATTTTGCATAAGCATTTCCCCGACCTTTATCTTGTTTCCTCAATATGTGTACACTGACTACACTTTGCTACAAGTGTTTTGTCTGCTCAACATTTCTCTTACTTCGATTACTAATGAAGACAATAATGTCAACATTTGATCAGCGGATTCGTTTCAATTTGGGATACTTTAAATAATTGCCATTAAGAAGAAGTGGAAGTTCAACAAAAGAAAAAAAAAAGAGAAAGAGAGAGAGACGGAGCAACAATTTTCGTGTTCGAAATACAGAGAAATTCTATACAAGAGATCTTGTGGTTTTTTTGCCATACATGCTAAGTAATTTTTGAATTCTGGTGTATACGAAAAGTATTAAAATCTACACACTTTGTTAATGCAATTATTTTTTTTTAATTTCATGAACAATCATTTCATGTACAAAAATTGATAAGTGTGTGTAAGTTTTTGAGCAAATCTACAGACATTGTGCTGCAGAAGATGTAAATTTAAATTTCCCGTGAAAATTGTTAAATTTTAGACAGGTGGAAGCAATAATCATTTTTCTATGTCAAAAAAAAAAAAAAAAAAAAAAGTGCTTGAGCTGAGAAATAAAATTTCAAAACTAATCTATACGCACATTTTCAAGTCTGAATTGTGTTTAATTCAACTACTCTTTGCATTCAAAAGGAAAACTTTCGCTTATGTGAAATCTTGCATTCGTAAGCCACATACAGAAATAGAAAAATAAGAACAAATAGTGAATATATTCAAAATCTCCTTCCTTGTGTTTTTTATGTTAAAAGCGAAACCTATTTCATCTTCAAAAACTCAAGAAAACAGTTTTCATTATGACATATTCAATGTTAGGCAACTAAGCACTAAATAAACATTTCTTTATATCCAAAAATTTATTTATTTTCTCTTTTTCTTTTTAAAGCGAGTAATGGCGATATTTAGATATCCATTTCTTGTGACATTTTTCTAGTGCTAAAAAAATTGGAAACAAAAAGAGACAGGTGGACTACAGCTTTCAGGGAACTATTTCATAACTTCATTTTATGTACTTTACGCTATATTGGAGGGTTATGTACTACTTTTTATAAAAAAGTATTCATATTTTTATTTACGATTAAAGAAGTTTTTAAAGTGTTGATTATAATAATTATATTTTAAAGTTTTTTTTTTTTTTTTTTTTTTTTTTTTTTTTTTTTTAAAGAATTTCGTGATAAATTTTTAATTTAGTAAATAAAGAGCCTTCTTTATATATTTATGTTTTTGAAGTGGGATGAAAAATAGCAGTTTTCAAATTTTTTTCAAATTTTCTCTTTCGAACACAAAAATTAATATACAGCCTGCACAACAAAAGACCAACTTGCAATTCAAATTTCATCAATTTCGGTTGATAAACAAAAGATTTACTTTTTTTTCCAAATTAAGGTTTGTTCTAACTTCGAAAAGATTTATGTGATACGATACGCAGAGCCTGATTAAGGGGGAAGCACACATTATTCATACTTACACCGTTACTTTTTAACAAATACTTTCCACCTATAATAAACAGAAAATTCTCATTAAAAATTATTTTAAAAGAATTCTGGTGTCTAACAACGGTGAGTAAATTGGATTGTTTTACACCGTTAATTTTTTATAAAAAATATTTCCTCGTCAAAGCGTGGAATTTCTATGACATGAAGTAAAAAATAATTGAAAAAATATTCCGGTGAGAGCGGAGATAATATGTGTTTCCCCCTTAATCAGGCTCTGACGATACGTTAAGAATTTGGGTTTTAAAAGTTTTTTTTTAAATCGATTATTTTAAATTTATGACACGCATAGCAATATATTTCACACATCAATAATGTCACTGAAACGTAGTAATCTTCATTTTTACGTTTCAAAATTTCAAATATATTTAATTATTCTTTTTACAATGAAATTATTCTGCAGACATGATTTTACAGACAATATTCTTACAAACACAATTATTTGAATAATAATAATATTAAAAAAAAAAAAAAAAAAAGTGGGGGGGATTTGTTTCAGCACATCTACGTCTCAACATATTTACCTTGTTTTCCTAGGTGATATATTTGATGTTATTTTGGTCCTATTTTGTTGTATTTATCAATGTAGTTTTGCTACTACATGGTATTTTAATGATTTACATAGCTGCCAATATTTTAATTTATTCCGGAGTAATTTTAGCCACGCCTCTATTTCGTACTATTTATTTTTTAAAAGTAAATTTTCTTATTTTATCGAAGTTATGTATTGAAGAAAATTTTTCTGTAAATAAAGTGGTGTGAAATAAAAGCGGGGCTAAAAGTACTCCGGAATAAATTAAAATATTGGCAGCTATGGATTTATTGAAAGTTTTTACACTTGCATTTCTTCTATAACAAACATGATATTTTTACGCATAGTTCTCTACAGTTCACGATAATGCTTTATGCCTTCCACATATATATTTTTTATAAAAGAAAAAAATAAAATAAAATAAAAATAAAAATTAGAGTATTTCTCGAAGCAGTTGTTTGTATTGTAATATTCATAGGTTACTTAAGGCAGGGCTTCTCCACTATACGCACATTTATGTACACAAAATTTTACAAATATTTTACTCACCCATTATACATTTTACAAATATTTACCTAACAATTATTTTGAGGTAAATCTTTGGTAAATTTACATGATTTATTTGCCTTGTCCAGTAACTGTAAAAAAAAAAAAAAAAATACTTCTGGCTTTTGCATATGAGATAATCTTTGTTTTTCTTAAACTTCAACTGACACACTTTCACATCCATCCATCGTACATAGAATAATTCTAATTTTAAAACTGTTAACTAAATGCAGATATTTTATGATATTTTGTACACATTACGACGTTTGTTTACAAGAATACTACAAACAATTTTATATCTACATAATGTCTCTTACATACACATTATTTCATGTATTCTTCCTAATTTTACATAATTCACATTCATTTTACAAAATGCAAAAAATAATTCTTCATCATTTTTTCACGCTTTTTTCATTTTAATGTAAATTTGTGCCCTGCATGTATATTGTAGAGCACCAATGCACATGTAGTAATTTTGTTATGTATGTTCTTATCCTTGCATTTGAAAATCTGGCATATTTGACGTCTGTGGGGGTAGTAGCGTGTATGGCATTAGGTGCATAAATTTACTTTTCACACTAATTTCAAGACCATACAATGTGAACTGATATACATATAATAATAATAATAATTAATAATAAAATATGTACAAATTATCATAATATAAGCAATGTTGAAATTATGCAAGGTAGCACATGATATTCGCTGCTCTTAATATACGTACATTTACTATACAGCGTCAGTTTAATTATTTTATAAATAATAGTCAATAAACAGGTAAGATTTCACTTACCTGAATAAGGAATGCAACACTGGTGAAGTAATTTTTAATCCTTCGGCTATACACCATCTTGATTCATAATCAAGCTGAAAATAAACTCATGAATAATTTAAATTATTAATTCACATGTGTAAATTGAATTTATTGGAGGATTTTTTTTTTCTTTATGCACTATTTTAATTTCTTGAGTAAAATGAAAATATCGGGCACAAAAATTATTATAGTTTTTTTCTATTTTCCTACGCCCCTACTTGACCGGTATTTTCAATGTTCAACTAGTTTGAATTCGTTTCTGATTTTTTGAACGCCGGTCCTGGTAGGGGCTTTGTCAGTATGTCTGCAGTCATTCTGTTGCATGGGGTATATTTTAATCTGATTGTCCCTTCTTCATTTAATTTTCTGATTAAATGATATTTCATGTCCACGTGTTTTATTTTTGTTTTTGTACTTGCTGGGATTATTACCGCTGTTATGGAAATTATTATAACTCATTTGGTTATGATTTGGCCTGGCGTTTAAGTGCCAGCATTCGTTACGGGTGTGTGAATTCTTTCCGCAAAAATTGCAATGTTTACTTGGTGGTGTTTTACATTTAACTTGAGTTTTATACGCGTTTTCACCTTTTGTGTGGTGATTTTCTGTTCTTTTAATATATTCATCAAATAATTTACTTTTAATGTACTCTGGTGTCAGTTCATCGTCATTTCTGGCTTCAATAGCCGTGATCAGGGTGTCATAATTATGGGGTAGCGAGCACAGCATTAACGCTCATAAGTGCTGCCCATTTATTTCTTCTCCTATTGCTAACAGTTTGTCCCTTAACTTATAAATACTAGTTATGTGTTCCATTAAATTTCCACCCTCGGCTAATTTGGTAGGGTATAATTTTCTGATCAGAAATAATTTGCTGCTTAGATTTGCCCTCTCATGTATATTTTTAAGCGCATCTCATGTTTCCCTGGCTGTGGACAGGTGTTTAACATGGACGATTTGTGTATTCTCTATAGCTAAATTAATTATGGCGCGTGCTTTACGATCATTAGATCGCCATTCGTCAGTTAACGGTTCTGGGGGCGCTTCTATAATAACCTGGAAGAGATCATCCTTCGTGAGGAGCATCTCTACCTTGAATTTCCAGCTATCGTAATTATTTGAATCTAGTTTTTCTATTAGAGTAATTTCTTTTCCGGATGCTAACATTTTTGTTATTTAAATTTATTTTATCAAAATAAAATATTTACTCTTGGAAAAATTCAAACAATATTTTAAAGAGAGCAAATTTACTAATTATTTATGAAAAGCAGTTGTAAGTTTTTTGCTTCGATGTTTGCTTATAAGCATATAAATGTTATATAAACATGTTGATTTTCATTTCATCACACATACATTGTTTATATATATATATATACTTAACAGTTTATATTGGTGTCATTACACACAAATTAATTATATATTTTTCCTTTATTTTGCAATATAAAATACTTGCATTATTATTTTATTATTCACCATGGTGATATATTTCGTTAATCATTCATTTTTTTACGCTCTATATTATACGATTATTTAAGAGACTGGGTCAGTCTCATGATCTATCATAAAATAAGTAATATTGAAATTATGCAAGGTAGCACATAATATTCGCTGCTCATAATATACGTACATTTACTATAGAGCGTCAGTTTAATTATTTTATAATTAATAGAATAAACATGTAAGATTCCACTTACCTGAATAAGGAATGCAGCACTGGTGAAGTAATTTTTTTTCCTTCGGCTAGACACCATCTTGATTCATAATCAAGCTGAAAATAAACTTATGAATAATTTAAATTATTAATTCACATGTGTAAATTGAATTGATTGGAGGATTTTTTTTTCTTTTCTTTATGCACTGTTTTAATTTCTTGAGTAAAATGAAAATATCGGGCACAAAAATTAATACAGTTTTTTCTATTTTCCTACAAATCTATCATAAAATAATTAATATTGAAATTATGCAAGGTAGCATATGATATTCCCTGCTCTTAATATACGTACATTTGCTATAGAGCGTCAGTTTAATTATTTTATAATTAATAGTCAATAAACAGGTAAGATTCCACTTATCTGAATAAGAAATGCAGCACTGGTGAAGTAATTTTTAATCCTTCGGCTAGACACCATCTTGATTCATAATCAAGCTGAAAATAAACTTATGAATACTTTAAATTATTAATTCACATGTGTGAATTAAATTGATTGGAGGATTTTTTTTTCTTTATGCACTATTTTAATTTCTTGAGTAAATATATACATATTTTATTATAAGTGTATAATATAATTATATAAGAGCGTTTTCAAACGTCCTGCTAGATTAAAGTTACATGTTATTGTCAAAGCAACATTACATCTATATTGAAATAAAAGCGCGCGAGAGAGAAGTCATTAGAATTGCTGAATAATCAGTTCTGTGATCAAAATTGGGAGAGGAGCAATCCGCTTTACATGTAGATGGATTGTTCTTTAGAATAAGAAAAAGTTTCTAAAATACTTCTTGAGTAAAATGAAAATATCGGGCACAAAAATTATTACTTTTTTTTTCAATTTTCCTACTCCTTTACTTGACCGGTATTTTCAATGTTCAACTAGGTTGAGTTCGTTTCTGAGTTTTTTGAACGCTGGTCCTGGTAGGGGCTTTGTCAATATGTCTGCAGTCATTCTGTTGCTTGGGACATACTCTAATATGATTGTCCCTTCTTCATTTACTTTTCTGATTAAATGATATTTCAAGTAAAAATGTACAAATATATACTGAAATAAACAAATAGATAACAAATAATAGGTCTTGGCTCTTCAAAATACAATTACAAAAGATTTCTTATTTCTATAACATGTTTTTACACAGTTTTTGATTGAATTTTTTTTTAATAGTATATTGTTTAATTAAGTTTTATATATATTTTTTAATTGCTCTATGCTTTTATGCACACGGAAATTTTACTTGTATACCTATAGCAATATGGTATTCTCTTATCTTAAAGAGAAAATTAATTCTTAAAATATTATTAAAACTACTAAGCTATCAAAAGCTATATAATACAGTTCCTAAATATTTAAAGTATGTTAAATTCTTATCTTTTGCTTCATTGCTCTTTATATTCATTATTTTTCAAGCTAGTCTCTGTGCATCTGAGAACAAAGACATTTTTTTCAATTACTGGACATTTGACGCAAAAATGCCAGATGGAGCCGGAAGAATAGTAATCTTGGCTTTAATAAATATAGCTATCTACATGCGTTTTTTGTTTCCGGTACTTTTAACTTCGATTCTATGTCTAATATTTTATAAATATGCAAAAGTGTTAGAGAGTTACAACAAAAATCTTCAATTTCGATTGCGCTATATAGATCAAGAGCTGACCATCGTTAACCTTGTTAATTACTTTAAAATTCATAAAACAATTTTGAAATTATATGGACTTTTAAGTTGCACGACATTTTTTGTAACACTTCATTCATCAAATTGTATTTATACTTCAATTCTTCTGTTACTGAAATTTCGACGTTCTATTTATTATTTGGGTTTCGTGAATTTTTGTGTAAATTTTACAACTGGTCTTTTTATTTTGCTATCGTATGCGATATCTAGTTCCATGATACCGCACCATTTATTTGAAATAAAGATGACAGTACAAAATAAACTTAATGAACTTTCGTGTAAGAAAAAGCCTTTTTTACACCAATCAATCCTTAAATGTTTAAGAAGAATAGAACAAAAAGAAATCATGTATATTTCTGCATGTGGTTTATTTAATGTCCCAAGAGGATTTATTCTGACGTCAGTTGGAGCTGCACTGACCTACGGTTTGTTAATTATTAATGTGCATTGGAATTAGAGTCCTGCATCGGCTCGGGTAACCCGATTTTACCCGAAACCGACCCGACCCGCGGGTCGCGTTGACAATTTTTTTTCTCTTGTGGGTCGGGTTCGGGTCGGGTTGAATGATATTTTTTTCTTGCGGGTCGGGTTCGGGTTCGGGTCGGGTTTAGCTTTCTACGAGTCGGGTCGACTTGAGAACACCTTTAAAAAAAAATTACAATTGAAAGCATAAATTTGTAGACATAATTATAGCTTTTCAACTGATTTTAGACATGTGTCGAAGCTCCGTATTCCTATACGCGGATATCCACCTAAAAAAAAAAAAAAATCCGTATAAGCATGAGAAAAAAATATCCGTATACGTTTTATTTTCTTCAACAAATCTAAAACTGATCATTTGTAGAAATTGTATGAAAAATTTAAAGTACGGTATAAATTTTTATTTACTTATATATATATATATATATATTAAAACATAACATTGTTTTTACGTTTTGGAAATTGAAGTTATTTCTCAATTAACATTTTTTTAAAAGATATTTTTATTTTCAATGCATTTTAATCCTAGCTTTTATGTTAACGAAATTTTTAATTTACTTTCGTTTACATTTATATATACAGCAAATATACAGGGAATACTTGTTGTGATTTAATTAAAAAAAGTAATGTAAAATAAACACATAAAGAAAACTAATACCATCAAGGCAGATTATATTCTTTATCGTCTTCTCTAGAACAAATAAATAATTCACCGAGTAAAATTGAAACCGGAGGAAGCTAAGTAGCTGATTGTGCGAATTTAAAGAGAGCAGTGATGACTGATCCTTAAAAAGCAGATGTTTAACTACGAATCACATACATGGTACAAAACATTATAAATTATTATAGTAAATTAAACATCCACATCGGAGAAAATCAATAAAGAATAATACATCTTTATTATTATTATTATTATTATTTTCAGACTATAAGCATTAACCAATAAATTACGAACATTTAAATTGAAGTGCATTTTTTACTTTCTTCTAAATTCGATAGAAGAAAGTATTGGATTCATAAAAAATTTCGACTTCCAGTTTTCGACGGATTTACACGTTTTGAGAGGTCTAGAACACGATTTTACCATTTGTAGAAAATGTCTGTCTGTCTGTGACAAAAATTTTGTGGCGACTGTATCTCCGGAACTTACTCTTCAGAATTATATATGAATTTATATGTAGAGGTACATTGAACTAAATTAATGCCTATCAATATTTGTCAACCGATCAACAGGTGACGCTGCTATACAGCAATTTCCGAGATTTAAGAGGAGGCTATATCTCAGGTTCTATTGAGTATAATCAAACAAAGCTTGATATGTGAAAAGGCTATTATGAGACATTATGATGATTCAATTTGAATTCTTATCGGTCAACAGGTGGCGCTTCTGTACAGCGATTTCGGCAGTTTAAGGGAAGGCTATATCTCAGGAACAACTGCATAAAATTGTGTATAAATCTATAAGTAGATGCACCTTAACCTAAATTAGTGTCTCAACTTTTGGTGTCAAACGCTCAACAGGTGGCGCTGCTATACGCAATATTTGCAATTTAACGGTAGGCTATATCTCAGGTTCTATTGTGTATAATCAAACAAAACTAGATATGTGAGAAAGCCATAATGAGACAATAATTATTTTCAACCTCTAAATTATAAATTTCCAATATACTTTTTCTAATTTTCATATGTTCACTTTCAGACCTTTTTCAATGTAACTGAAACAAAATCTTTGATCGATTCCCAGTATTCATTTAGCAATTCTGAAATTTCTTTTCGCTCGGTAAATGATATTATTTTGACTCATTTCTTCCTTTTGCTTTGTGAAACCAGATAATATAATTAATTCGGTTTCTTTTAATCTTACATCGAAATATAACTCAAGTGTCCTCTTGTCGCCTAATTTACAGCATCAGCTAGAGAAAATATTTGCTTATCTGGTTATTTCCTAGCAACTAAAAAATTGACGAAATTATGTCAATAACCACTAACAACGGCCACTGAACTACTGGTTGCCTTTTCAAAAATTACATAAAAATGTTCGTAACGATCGCAGCAACCATTCTTTGTCTTAAACTTTGAACTTGGCATAAATAAAATTAAACGCAAAAGCAATGTCATATTTCACTCCAGCTTTGGACGCCACTTAAGATCATGATGTAGCTTAAGAAGGTTTAGGGCTGTTCCCCCACTCCATACTGTTATTGCCATCTATGGTCGCGCCACAAATTAGCTTCTATGGAATAATCAATAAATTTACCTGAACTACTGAACCAATATATTGCCTCATGGATCCGTTCTTGGGTGGTGATCTTTCATCTATAATTAATTTTTAACTTGCCCTTTTTCAACAGCTTATCCTGCAGTTGCCAACGCAATAATTTTATCTTTTCTATAGCTAATATATTCATCATCAGATACTGGTGCCTATACCTTAAAAAGTGATATATTGAACTGTATATATCACTTGTAAACTATCATTTTGAACTGTAGTTCTAAATTGAGTGGGGAATCAAAATGCTTTTGAAATTACAGTACTTTTTATCATACAAAATTTTTTCTGTGTGGATATTTGGCCAATGATCTACAAGAAGTCTATAAACGAAGACCTCCGAGAATGTGAATCATCTCTGGAAGTACCTCTAATATTATGTATTTTGTGATATATGAAATTATTGACATTTACAAGAAATGTATTTTTTAAAACTATATTAAAAAATTGTTTAAAATTAAAAAAAAAAAAAAAAAAATTGATAAACATGTATTTGGGTTTATGGACGAGTCTACTGACATTATGCTCGACAAAAATTCTGCTTTTTATGCATTAACCCATTCTATCCCAATTTATTTATTTTGCTCAAATTTGGGAAAAGTTATATTTTTTAAGGTTAATAAAACCTAAATAAACTAAATACAACAAAATTTGAAAAAATAAATAAATATATATATATATTCTGTATAAGAGATCTTATCCACCTTGTACGCAGGACATTGAAATAAAGAGGATGAAATTTGCACTTATATGTTTTAGTGTTCTATTCAATAGTGAAAAGTCTTTCCGAGTATAAAGTTTTGCTTTATCTGTATAATACGCTCTTATTTACATGATAGTTCTCCAGAAAGAATTTTCAACCGCAAAGAGAAGATAAACCACGCCCCCTAATGTAATGATTAAACAAAGATTCCAGATGGAGGAGGAGGAGGTGAGACACATAACACGCTAGCAGAAGCTTATATATACCATTATATATTCCAGCTGACAAAATATTCGCACTAAGCAAATTTTGATTTCTATATGCTATTTTTCAGCTGTCCTTTAATTAGGACAATGGGTAAATCGCAAATCTCTAGCATATCATCAAAAGTTCGCTACATTTTTAAGAATGGATTCTGTGTGTAAATAAACTATTTGTGGACTTAAGTTAGAAGAGAGATGCTTTTAGTAAAACTATTTTGCATAAGCATTTCCCCGACCTTTATCTTGTTTCCTCAATATGTGTACACTTTAGAGATGAGACGGGCTCAGCCCGAGCCCGTAAGCCCGAGCCCGAGCCCGGGCCCGTGTCCGATCGGGCTCAAATCTTACGCAAGTCTTCGGGCTCCGGGCGGGCTTGGATTTAAGTCTAAAAGTTCCGTTTATTTTATTCTTCACTAACTGGAAAATGTAAAAAGAAAGGAATTTTATTCATTTTGAGAGCACTTTTAGTAATTGCCATAACAGTCATGATAGGTTATAATTCACAAAATAATCTTGCAAATCTTCGTAGCTTTGACTTTCCTTTTTCTAAATGGAACTTTTTTTTTTTTTTTCAACGGGATGCATATTATGTACAAGAATTATACTTCTTTGAGATGAAAATCGTCTATTTTCATGATGACAGTAATTTTAATAATTTTTTTTCACTACGTGAATTTTTATAAGAAATTTTGTTATATAGTAATCCTTTCTCCTTCCTTATATTGAACCTCATTATATCACTCATTCGGATAAATTTTTTGTCCCCCGATAGACGCGTTATAAACAATGGGCTGCACTATATTATATTAATATATACATGTATACCGAGACGCAGACATTATAAATTGTTAGAATAACATTTATAGTTATTTAAATTGAGGATTGATAATAAGAAAATTAATTTGAAAAAGAAAACGGTATTTAATTTTACTATTGTGTATGCGTTGCACAGCGTACCACTTTCAATATCGGGCTCGGGGCGAGCTCAGTTCAAAAATGTTTTGGGCCCGGGCGGGCTCGAATTGCCAAAATAGAGCCCGAACTCACCTCTTACACTTTGCTACAAGTTTTTCGTCTGCTCAACATTTCTCTTACTTCGATTACTAATGAAGACAATAACGTCAACATTTGATCAGCGGATTCGTTTCAATTTGGGATACTTTAAATAATTGCCATTAAGAAGAAGTGGAAGTTCAACAAAAGAAAAAAAGAGAGAGAGAGAGAGAGAGAGAGAGAGAGAGAGATGGAGCAACAATTTTGATGTTCGAAATGCAGAGAAATTCTATACAAGAGATCTTGTGGTTTTTCTGCCATACATGCTAAGTAATTTTTGAATTCTTGTGTATACGAAAACTATTAAAATCTACACACTTTGTTAATGCAATTATTGTTTTTTTTAATTTTATGAACAATCATTTTATTTACAGAAATTGATAAGTGTATGTAAGTTTTTGAGCAAATCTACAGACATTGTGCTGCAGAAGATTTAAATTTAAATTTCCCGTGAAAATCGTTAAATTTTAGACAGGTGGAAGCAATAATCATTTTTCTATGTCAAAAAAAAAAAAAAAAAAAAAGAGTGCTCGAGCTGAGAAATAGAACCTCAAAACTAATCTATCCGCACATTTTCAAGTCTGAATTGTGTTTAATTCAACTATTCTTTGCATTCAAAAGGAAAACTTTCGCTTATGTGAAATCTTGCATTCGTAAGCCACATACAGAAATGGAAAAATTAGAACAAACAGTGAATATATTCAAAATCTCCTTCCTTGTGTTTTTTATGTTAAAAGCGAAACCTATTTCATCTTCAAAAACTCATGAAAACAGTTTTCATTATGACATATTCAATGTTAGGCAACTAAGCACTAAATAAACATTTCTTTATATCCAAAAATTTATTTATTTTCTCTTTTTCTTTTTAAAGCGAGTAATGGCGATATTTAGATATCTATTTCTAGTGACATTTTTCTAGTGCTAAAAAAATTGGAAACAAAAAGTGACAGGTGCACTACAGCTTTCAGGGAACTATTTCATAACTTCATTTTATGTACTTTACGTTATATTGGAGGGTTATGTACTACTTTTTATGAAAAAGTATTCATATTTTTATTTACGATTAAAGAAGTTTTTAAAGTGTTGATTATAATAATTATATTTTAAAGGTTTTTTTTTTTTTTAAAAAAGGATTAAATTTATTTTATGGTCTACACAATTTTTTCATTAAAAATACTTTTGAATCGTATTTTCGTAAACATATTCTTTTATATTAACATTGAAATTTTCTATAAATTTTTAAAACCATGACCCTTTGTTTTTTAAGATGAAACCTAGTTTGTGTGCAAAGTATATTTTTTGGTTAAAGAATTTCGTGATAAATTTTTAATTTAGTAAATAAAGAGCCTTCTTTATATATTTATGTTTTTGAAGTGGGATTAAAAATTGCAGTTTTCAAATTTTTTTCAAATTTTCTCTTTCGAACAGAAAAATTAATATACAGCCTGCACAACACAAGACCAACTTGCAATTCAAATTTCATCAATTTCGGTTAATAAACAAAAGATTTGCTTTTTTTGCAAATTAAGGTTTGTTCTAACTTCGAAAAGATTTATATGATACGATACGTTCAGAATTTGGGTTTTAAAAGTTTTTTTTAAATCGATTATTTTAAATTTATGACACGCATAGCAATATATTTCACACATCAATATTGTCACTGAAACGTAGTAATCTTCATTTGTACGTTTCAAAATTTCAAATATATTTAATTATTCTCTTTACAATGAAATTATTCTGCAGACATGATTTTACAGACAATATTCTTACAAACAGAATTATTTGAATAATAATAATATATATATATATAAAAAAAAAAAAAGTGGGGGGGGATTTGTTTCAGCACATCTACGTCTCAACATATTTACCTTGTTTGCCTGCGTGATATATTTGATGTTATTTTGGTCCTATTTTGTTGTATTTATCAATGTAATTTTGCTACTACATGGTATTTTAATGATTTATATAGCTGCCAATATTTTAATTTATTCCGGAGTAATTTTAGCCACGCCTCTATTTCGTACTATTTATTTTTTAAAGGTAAATTTTCTTATTTTATCGAAGTTACGTATTGAAGAAAATTTTTCTGTAAATAAAGTGGTGTGAAATAAAAGCGGGGCTAAAAGTACTCCGGAATAAATTAAAATATTGGCAGCTATGGATTTATTGAAAGTTTTTACACTTGCATTTCTTCTATAACAAACATGATATTTTTACGCATAGTTCTCTACAGTTCACGATAATGCTTTATGCCTTCCACATATATATTTGTTATAAAAAGAAAAAAATAATAAAAATAAATAAAAATAAAAATTAGAGTATTTCTCGAAGCAGTTGTTTGTATTGTAATATTCATAGGTTACTTAAGGCAGGGCTTCTCCACTATACGCACATTTATATACACAAAATTTTACAAATATTTTACTCACCCATTATACATTTTACAAACATTTACCTAACAATTATTTTGAGGTAAATCTTTGGTCAATCATAAATTTACATGATTAATTAAAAAAAAAAAAAAAAAAAAAAAAAAAAATACTTCTGGCTTTTGCATATGAGATAATCTTTGTTTTTCTTAAACTTCAACTGACACACTTTCACATACATCCATCGTACATAGAATAATTCTAATTTTAAAATTGTTAACTAAATGCAGATATTTTATGATATTTTGTACACATTACGACGTTTGTTTACAAGAATACTACAAACAATTTTATATCCACATAATGTCTCTTACATACACATTATTTCATGTATTCTTCCTAATTTTATATATAAACGATATTTCAAAAATGTTTGGTAAATTCACATTCATTTTACAAAATGCAAAAAATAATTCTTCATCATTTTTTCATGCTTTTTTCATTTTAATGTAAATTTGTGCCCTGCATGTATATTGTAGAGCTCCAATGCACATGTAGTAATTTTGTTATGTATGTTCTTATCCTTGCATTTGAAAATCTGGCATATTTGACGTCTGTGGGGGTAGTAGCGTGTATGGCATTAGGTGCATAAATTTACTTTTCACACTAATTTCAAGACCATACAATGTGAACTGATATACATATAATAATAATAATAATTAAGAATAAAATATGTACAAATTATCATAATATAAGCAATGTTGAAATTATGCAAGGCAGCACATGATATTCGCTGCTCTTAATATACGTACATTTACTATACCGCGTCAGTTTAATTATTTTATAATTAATAGTCAATAAACAGGTAAGATTTCACTTACCTGAATAAGGAATGCAGCACTGGTGAAGTAATTTTTAATCCTTCGGCTATACACCATCTTGATTCATAATCAAGCTGAAAATAAACTTATGAATAATTTAAATTATTAATTCACATGTGTAAATTGAATTCATTGGAGGATTTTTTTTTCTTTATGCACTATTTTAATTTCTTAAGTAAAATGAAAATATCTGACACAAAATTTATTATAGTTTTTCCTATTTTCCTACGCCCCTACTTGACCGGTATTTTCAATGTTCAACTAGGTTGAATTCGTTTCTGAGTTTTTTGAACGCCGGTCCTGGTAGGGGCTTTGTCAATATGTCTGTAGTCATTCTGTTGATTGGGGTATATTTTAATCTGATTGTCCCTTCTTCATTTAATTTTCTGATTAAATGATATTTCACGTCCACGTGTTTTATTTTTGTTTTTGTACTTGCTGGGATTATTACCGCTGTTATGGGAATTATTATAACTCCTTTGGTTATGATTTGGCCTGGCGTTTAAGTGCCAGCATTCGTTACGGGTGTGTGAATTCTTTCCGCAAAAATTGCAATGTTTACTTGGTGGTGTTTTACATTTAACTTGAGTTTTATAAGCGTTTTCACCTTTTGTGTGGTGATTTTCTGTTCTTTTAATATATTCATCAAATAATTTACTTTTAATGTACTCTGGTGTCAGTTCATCGTAATTTCTGGCTTCAATAGCCGTGATCAGGGTGTCATAATTATGGGGTAGCGAGCACAGCATTAACGCTGATAAGTGCTGCCCATTTATTTCTTCTCCTATTGCTAACAGTTTGTCCCTTAACTTATAAATACTAGTTATGTGTTCTATTAAATTTCCACCCCCGGCTAATTTGGTAGGGTATAATTTTCTGAGCAGAAATAATTTGCTGCTTAGATATGCCCTCTCATGTATATTTTTAAGCGCATTCTATGTTTCCCTGGCTGTGGACAGGTGTTTAACATGGACGATTTGTGTATTCTCTATAGCTATGGCGCGCGCTTTACGATCATTAGATCGCCATTCGTCAGTTAACGGTTCTGGGGGCGCTTTTATAATAACCTGGAAGAGATCATCCTTCGTGAGGAGCATCTCTACCTTGAATTTCCAGCTATCGTAATTATTTGAATCTAGTTTTTCTATTAGAGTAATTTCTTTTCCGGATGCTACCATTTTTGTTATTTAAATTTATTTTATCAAAATAAAATATTTACTCTTGGAAAAATTCAAATAGTATTTTAAAGAGAGCAAATTTACTAATTATTTATGAAGAGCAGTTGTAAGTTTTTTGCTTCGATGTTTGCTTATAAGCATATAAATGTTATATAAACATGTCGATTTTCATTTCATCATATATACATTGTTTATATATATATATATATATATATATATATATATACTTAACAGTTTACACTGGTGTCATTACACACAAATTAATTATATATTTTTCTTTTCTTTTGCAATATAAAATACTGGCATTATTATTTTATTATTCACCATGGTGATATATTTCGTTAATCATTCATTTTTTTACGCTCTATATTATACGATTATTTAAGAGACTGGGTCAGTCTCATGATCTATCATAAAATAAGTAATATTGAATTATGCAAAGTAGCACATGATATTCGCTGCTCATAATATACGTACATTTACTATAGGGCGTCAGTTTAATTATTTTATAATTAATAGAATAAACAGGTAAGATTCCACTTACCTGAATAAGGAATGCAGCACTGGTGAAGTAATTTTTATTCCTTCGGCTAGACACCATCTTGATTCATAATCAAGCTGAAAATAAAACTTATGAATAATTTAAATTATTAATTCACATGTGTAAATTGAATTGATTGGAGGATTTTTTTTTTGTTTATGCACTATTTTAATTTCTTGAGTAAATATATACATATTTTATTATAAGTGTATAATATAATTATATAAGAGCGTTTTCAAACGCCCTGCTAGATTAAAGTTACATGTTATTGTAAAAGCAACATTACATCTATACTGAAATAAAAGCGCGCGAGAAAGAAGTCATTAGAATTGCTGAATAATCAGTTCTGTGATCAAAACTGGAAGAGGAGCATTTCGCTTTGCATGTAGATCTTTAGAATAAGAAAAAGTTTCTAAAATATTTCTTGAGTAAAATGAAAATATCGGGCACAAAAATTATTACAGTTTTTTCAATTTTCCTACTCCTTTACTTGACCGGTATTTTCAATGTTCAACTAGGTTGAGTTCGTTTCTGAGTTTTTTGAACGCCGGTCCTGATAGGGGCTTTGCCAATATGTCTGCAGTCATTCTGTTGCTTGGGACATACTCTAATATGAATTTCCCTTCTTCATTTAATTTTCTGATTAAATGATATTTCACGTAAAAATGTACAAATATATACTGAAATAAACAAATAGATAATAAATAATAGGTCTTGTGTCTTCAAAATAGAATTACACCAGATTTCTTATTTCTATAACATGTTTTTACACAGTTTTTGATTGAATTTTTTTAAAATAATATATTGATTAATTAAGTTTTATATATTTTTTAAAATTGCTCTATGCTTTTATGCACACGGAAATTTTACTTCTATACTTGTTTCAATTTTATGGTATTATACACAAACATACACATTATTTTGCTTCCTCTTCAAATAAATAAATAATTATAGGTATATACTTGCCAACCATCTCATTAATAACCATACAATTGTTTACGACCCCTGAAAAAACGCCCATTTTCTCACACCACTATATTTTTAGAGTTATTCTCTCCAAATGTTGTTACGATTAAATAAGAATATAATTACTCTAAAAAAATTATTGGTGTGAAAAAAAGGCGGGTACTTAAAATTGTACGGTTCATAAAGTTACGGTTCATTAAGTTTTATATATTTTTTTAAATTGCTCCATGCTTTTATGCACACGGAAATTTTACTTGTATACTTGTTTCAATTTTATGGTATTATACACAAACATACACATTATTTTGCTTCCTCTACAAATAAATAAATAATTATAGGTACATACTTGCCAACCATCTCATTAATAACCATACAATTGTTTACGACCCCTGAAAAAACGCCCATTTTCTCACACCACTATATTTTTAGAGTTATTCTCTCCAAATGTTGTTACGATTAAATAAGAATATAATTACTCTAAAAAATTATTGGTGTGAAAAAAAAGGCGGGTACTTAAAATTGTACTGTTCATAATGAGATGGTTGGCAAGTATGTAGGTAATATATATATATATATATGTATGTATGTATGTACACTTTTTAAATATTCACATTATTATGTAATTTTAGTAACAATCAATAAAATACAATTGCATTCACTGTATGCTTATATAATTTATTATTCTGCCTACACATCGGATTGCTATCATTGGTAATGTATATCCTTATGTTATCAAGAAAATGGAGGTGAAGATATTTCCTCTACTTTTTTCATGAATATGTCTAATACTAGTGTGCTATCATTGGTAATGTATATCCTTATGTTATCAAGAAAATGGCGGAGAAGATATTTCCTCTACTTTTTTCATGAATATGTCTAATACTAGTGTTTGCAAATATTCTAAATTAAATTTTAGAAATTGTTGCTTTAGCAAAATATGAAAGATAAATTAGTTGCTATTTATTTGTATATAGATATGGTAATGTTTTGCATTACATGAAATTTGATACTGCAGTTTAATATAGTACTTGCCAATCATCTCATTATGAACCGTACAATTTTTTGTACCCGTCTTTAATTTCACACCAATAATTTTTTTGAGTGAATTTAGTCTTATTTAATCGTAACAGCATTTGGAGAGAATAACTCTAAAAATATAGTGGTGTGAGAAAAGGGGCGTTTTTTCAGAGGGCGTTAACAATTGTACGGTTATTAATGAGATGGTTGGCAAATATGTGAGTACAAAAAACTTTCTCAATTTCTTTCATAATTTTAATTATTTGATTAATTGACAGATTTATTTACTGTAAAAAAAAAAAAAAAAAAAAAAAAAAAAAAAAAAAAACTGTATATAAAATGGGTAATGTGTTAAACTACATTCTGAGTCTTTAAAGTTCGGTGTTACTGGTATTTCTAGTTAAAAAATTTTTTTTGGATACAGTTTGACTTATGTGCTATGTAAAATGAATTCATACCTCTGAAGAAGGGACATCAATATTTAAGGGACAAAAACGTCGATTCCTTGGGTGTCCTTTATTCAGAGGTACTACTGTATTAGTTTTTCTTGCATTTTTTTAGATTATTCTTGTTGATATCCAGTTTCAAAATTTAGTACAATTTATTATTATATAATGGAAATAATTTAAATAAAACGCTATAGAAAGTTTTATTCTTTATTTTGAAACAAGCCCCATCATAAAATGAGTCTTAATACAAATATTTTGAAGTTGGTGGTTTACTGAGTTTGCTAATTACAATGTCATTTTTGCCAACCATCTCATTAATAACTGTTTAATTGTTAACTCCCTGTTGGAGAGAAATTGTTAGTTTAAGACATTTTCCAAACTGTGTCATACATTGCGCTCTATACTGCGAAATTACACCCAAGTTCTTTAAATATTTTTAATGGGTAATAAAATTTATTTATTAAGGAGATAATTTCAAATTAAAATAAATTTTCCAAAATAAATTATTCCTTAACCCGTCAGTAATCGCTAATGTGTCGATTTGCCGCCCATCCTTCAGTGTTCCAAGATTTTTTTATTCAATGGCCACAAAATATTTTTAGAAGTAGCATTTGATATACATAAAACGCGAATAAAATCGAAGGCACGTCGATCACATCACTTCTTAAAATTATTGGTGAGAGTTAAATAAAAAGTGCGCAATCTGTAATAGGTGGCGCTGTCTACAGCGACAACTAACGGGTTAATTAAGAGATAGACAAAGAATTTCGTTAATTATGTATTTTATTAAATATTTTTGTCTCTTATACAAAACTAATATTTTATTTAGTTCAAGTTTAATTTCATTCAAAACCACTTTAGGTAGCACTCAGACATAATTTAAGGATACAGAAAAAAGTGGGGGTATTTACAAAATAAAGTATTTTCCCTTTCTTTTTAGACTGTAAAATTTTGACTCACCCAGAGACGAATTATAGATGTTATGCAATCGTAAACGGTAGTGTGAGATTTCTCCCTCTTTCCTTTTTATAATAACTCTCAAGCAAATAATAGAGGACTTAGATTTCACAATTCTAGGGCACTTCGGGATCCAGGAATAGGGAACACTTGGAGGCTCCATATGATAAATTCTTTCCAGAGACGAATCATAGGTTTTTTGCCAGCTCTTCTGGTCGCTCATATCTTTCATATTTTGAGATTAAAAATTCAAAGGCCGTTGATGCGGGATGAAGCAAGATATCTGTAGAACCACCGGGAGATTCTTTCACTGTCTCGCCGAAAAGTACTTGACCAAGAACCAGTTCTCGCACTTCTAAAAAATGCTCTTCGAAAGTCGTGGGCTGGAGCGAGAATGTGGGTCGCTTATAGTTCCCCTAGCATGGAGTGTTTCTTTTGATCCTCCATTCACATTTTATGACTGCTATAAACTATCGTCTTGCTTTTTTGTTCAATAATGTCAACTGGGTAGCCAGTGAGTCTAAGAGATCCCTATCTCATTTCTTTCCCTTCTCCTTCAATTTTACAAGCAGCACTTATAAATCTATCTTATTCTTATTTAAAAGCAAAAAACTTTTTTTTATCCAAATATTTGCATACGGATTAATAATTACATTTCATTATTTTACCACAAAAAAATATTTATACATAAATAGCTATATACTTAAAGGAAAAATCATTGATATAGCTATATACATATCTAAATGTGTAATTTTAAGTCCAACACTCCTCTTGAAAAAAACGCCCCTTTTTTTCACGCCACTTTATCTTTAAAGTAATTCTCTCCAAATGTTGTTACAATTAAATAAGAATAAAATTGTTCTAAAAATTGACTGGTGTGAAAAAAATGGCGGGTACTAAAAATTGTACGGTTCATAATAAGATGGATGGCAAGTATGCAAAGTTCAATAACAAAATTGTAAATTAAATAAAAGTGGTAAATTTGCATGGATTTGATGCTACTAAAAATGAAAATGATAATCTAAAGTGAAAGTAAGTTCTAGTTTACTTTTTACAAGCATTGTTTACAGAGAAGTGTAATACATTTAACGTGTTGGGAGGAATCACCAATTTACATAAGTAAAAGCTATAAGTAAAATGCAGTTTATAATCGAAGTAACGATTGTTGTTTAATTCAATTTGATTAATGAATTTTTACATTTAATGTTTGGTTATAATTTGTTTATAGCTTGGTGATATATATTTCGTCTTCTAGAATGCTTTGAATTTGCACGAACTCTTCTGTAAACTCGTGCTATATTTCTGGGGAAGTAGCCTTCATTAGTTACTCAGAGACGAGCTACAGTGGACTCTGCGAAATCCGCAGATATATAATCGACAAATCTCTATAGTCTGCGGGTCATTTCCGAATATAAACAATGAAAATTACGATTAACAGTTAACCAAATTCCTTCTTCTCGAAATAATAATAATTATTATAAGAATTTTTATTATTATTATAAACCACCTGTGTATGGATTATCAAGTCTAAGTACAGATTTTCTACAGAAAACATGATTTAAAGCAACTCAAAAAAGTGTGTTAATTTTAATTTGTTTAAAGCAGTGCAACCATGTAAAAATGCGTTTAAACGAAAATCTGCCCATAAGCCACAGTGATAAGCATACTTGCGAACCATCTCATTAACAATCGTAACATTGTTACGCCCACTTACAAAACTCCCTTTTATCCAAACCAATTTATTTTTAGAATAAATTTCTCCAAATGTAGTTACGATTACAAAAGAATAAAATTACTCTAAAAAATGATTGATGTGAAAAAAAAAGGCAAACTAAAAATGTTACAATTCATAATGAAATGGTTTGCAGGTGAGTGGGTTACGAAAACGAAACCCATGAATTAAGTAATATTTTAAGCGAAGTGTTTTATACACAGGCTTTTGTCGAATAAAAAAGTGGTAGAGATTCCAACTGGAAGATAGCTTGGAATGTTATTTGCATAACAATAAAAATAAGATTACAGTGATCGTGTAAGCTTGTAAATGGGATGTGAAAAATGCATTTAGTAACAGACCGCATGCCTATGTCTCGGCGACAACTAGCTTTTCAAACGTAAATGTGCAATGTCATCGTCTGCTAGCTTCTTATACAATAGTAACTTTATTTCGAATTTTAATAACGCTGAAAACTGGATTTTTATTCGAAATATATAGTTGAATGGTATGTATTTCCTGTTTTGAACTCTTATTGCAACTTAAATTTTTATCAATAAAAGCTTTTTACTTTGCAAACAATAATTTTTTTTAATGTGTAGTACTATTTTGTCCATGTTACTTTTCGATTAAGCCTCTTTATCAGTCTCTAATTCGAAGTCTGTTTATTAAAGATTTCTTATTGTATACTTATGAGATATGTTTATTTATTCATTTAATTTAGTGTTGTTTCTTTTTTAAATTTTGTAATAACTGCGGTAGAAAGATGTGGATACAGTGTTGGCAGATTGCATGATATTTTTGTCACCAATAAATTTGAGGTGATATTTAATGTACAGTCAACCCCCCCCCCCCCCAAAAAAAAAAAAAAAAAAAAAAAAAAAAAAAAAAAAAAAAACGCCACCCTCACACCTAATTTTGCCATAAGTTGTCGTAGAAACATGTGATTGGTACCAATCGATTTGTAATAACGTCTAGTTTATAATGGTATAGTTAGATTTTGCTTAAGGGGTCGTCTACATATTAAAACTGGCATCAACTTCATTTTTTTCAATGGTAACCCCCATTTTTTATAATTTGTTTGAATTCTTTGGATCAAATCATCACGGAAAATGGTATAGTTTATATATTTTGCTCAATTCTTCACAGAGTTATAAGCTGTCAAACTATGAGGGTGCTAATGTTAAAAGAATGTGACAAACATTAATTCATATCTTCCAAAATAATTATGATATTCAAATTCTGTTTTTTTTATACGATAAAATGAAGTGACCCAAACATATTACATGCATATTTTTGATAAAAAAACATTTTTTGAATTATGAAAACTATTAATAATTTCATATTTGAAAAAATTATGAATTATGACCTATGTTAATTTTTGCATGAATAGAACGGGCATCATCAAAAACATGGGTTTCCAAATTTACAGCTTGTTCCTAACATTATTTTATGAGTTACAGTGATATTTCATTTTTTACTGCTGTTAGGGGGCCATCACCTGTTATAATTTGTATCCTCTGTGAGTAAATATCTGTATATATTTTGACGGAAAACAATTTTAATTTATATTTTTGTTATTCTAATTGCTTTCTAAGCAATATTTCGACGTTTATCATACAAATTGGCTAATTTTTATAAAATTATCGCAATGCAGACGAGAGATTGTGAAAGAATTCAATATAAAAATGAAGCTCCGCCTCCATATTGCAGAAACTATATTAAAAAACTAGTTCACATATTCGTATTTGATTCTATGTATAACACTGGTACGCATAAATGTCAATGGCATTTAATACATCGAATGCTGAAGACAAAATTTAAATGATTTAATTCCAAATACGTAAAAAAATGTTGGTTTATAATGTAAAGTTCTAAAAAATTATGTAAAGGCATGGCTTCCGTTGCAAAAATAAATATACACAGCTGCCAATATTTTAATTTATTCCGGAGTAATTTTAGCCCCGCCTATAATTCATGCCACTTATTTTTTTTAAGTATTTTGTCTTATTTTATCGAAATTATGTATTGAAGAAACTTTTTCTATGAAGAAAGTGGTGCGGAATAAAGGCGGGGCTAAAAGTACTCCGGAATAAATTAAAATATTGGCAGCTATGAATATACCCGATCCTGAAATATCAAGTCTTTCTTCTTAAATGTTACATAACTTTTCCTAGTTTCTCACTGCTAAAATTCTATTTTAACTCAGTTGTCCCTCTTATTTTTACTTGAATATTGTAGGGTTCGTACACCTCAAGTTAAATATCATAATTTAGGAAACGCGGTAAGACGAGGATTATCGTTAGAAAGAAGAATACGCATTTTTTTTTTTTCTTTTCTTTTTTTTTTTTTTTTTTTTTTTTTTTAAATTATTATAATTAACATTTAATAATTTTTATAAGATTTTTTTCAAAAGAATTTTCCATTTTTATTTTGTTATGACATTTTTGTATTTGTTTACTGTACGTTTGCAAGCTTTGTATTATTTAAATTTTATCGCAGGACGTAACATAATATTAAATTTTTATTTAATGTTTTTTTAATACAAAATCAAACAGTGGAAGATTTTTCTTTTTTTTTCATTAAATATACTTTTGAATCAAAGCGCAATATTTTTTTATTTTCGATTATTCTAATCACGGCGTAAAATTCACATTTAATTTAAAACAAATTTAAAACAATGTAATATGTCTTATTACTTTTAAAGATATAGATTTTACACATTTTAAATTAAGAATTCAAGTACAGTAGATGACTGCAGAACGGGGAATATTCGTTCTAGGCAATAGGAAACTGTTTTTTCTATATCCATATTTATTTTCATATGAATATACATAATAATTATACTCTTTCTAGTGAAAGTATTTGTATTCATATTATTTTGTTTATATAAATATGAATATAAGGTTATTTCTTAAGAAATATCGTAAAACACGAATTGTTAAAGAAACGCCCACTGGAGGAGTTACAGATTTCCAAATGACATGAAAGTACGTCAGCAGTCGCGAAAATGTTAAATATTCTTTCTCAGATTTTAGTTTAAGTCTTGTTATTTATATTTTTGTATATTATCTATTGTTGGTTTGTACGCCTAAAATTAAATGTAAAACTTTATAGTAACACTTTCATGCGGGGCTTACTGTATAAAATAAAAATACACCCAACAAGAAGTAGATAATTCCTTTTCTTAAGTATTAAACACTTTTTATTTTCTTTTTTTAACCGCTATTGATATTATTATAATTATTATTACTATTATTCTTTCAGCTTGGTATCTAGATTTTTGTAATTCAACATTGTAGGGTTCATATGATTCAAGGTATTTAATTTTCTTCATTGATATATTTAACTATTCAATATTCAATAAATAGAAACCAATAAAAATCTTTTAATTCAAAACTAACACAAAAAGTTCGGCAAAAAATCGTTTTTTATTTTATAACTAACATTTCTTTACTTTTTTTCCGGTGTGATGTTTAATAAATAATGTATTTTGGGTGGTAAATCACGATTTATTTTTTCTATATGTATAGACGGTCCCCTAACACATTTTCACGTGTAACTCGGTTTAGAACTGATTCAAAGTATATAAAAAAGTAAGTTTTCCGATCGGCCTTGATCTCAGAAATCTCAATATGAGGTCAAAAATAGGGGTCGTCCTTGAAAAAAATGAAGTTTATGCCTGTTTTAATATGTAGATAACCCCTTAAGCACAATCTAACTACACCATTAAAAACTAGAGGTTATTGCAGATCGATGGGTACCAGCCGTATGTTTCTCGATAATTTACAGCGAAATTAGGTGGGGGGGGGGGCGTTTTTTTTGGGTGACTGTACATAATTGACGATTAATCGTCTGTTATGTATATCAAACATCACTTCTCAAAATTATTGGTGACTTTTAAGTAAAAAAATCGCCCAATCTGGCAACACTGTATGGACATATCATTAGGCATTTTTATGTATAAGTATAATATGAAGGAGTTTTATACTCATTAGAAATCATTTAATAATTTAATATAGCTGACAACTTTTTTTGGCATTAAATGTTATTATTGTTATGCATTTAACGTGATTGCTTGTTGGATTTAGAATTCTGAAATGAAGGAGAAGTATATCTTAAAGGTTTTATTTTTCTATTAAAGGTATTTTGCATTTTTAATTTATATAATTAACCCGTTAGTTGTCGCTAGTTGGTCGATTTGCCGCCCACCCTTCAAAGATGCCAGATTTTTTTATTCAATAGCCACCAAACATTTTTATAAGTGTCATTTGATATGAATAAAACGCGAATAAAATCCAAGAAACGTCGATCACATCACTTCTTAACCCTCTGTAACTCATGACCTTTAATATTTTTGTGTTTATTTGTTTCGTAATAATTGGAAAAAAATAAAATACACGTGTTTCAGGTTTTTTTTTTATTTCTCATAAATTTCGAAAAAACAAACAAAAACACCTACAGGCAACAAACACTTTTTAGCATAAAATCCTATAAAATACGTGAAATTGGGTCAAAATCAATATTATACAATGAATTTGAAACACTTACCTCTTCACTGTTTCAATATAAAACACAAAACACACGAAAAACTATTTTTTTTATTATTTTTTGAATCAGAGCCGGTCCGCACTTGTCGTTAGTTACCCACTGTCGAGTAATGAACTTCAACTTACGACATACGGCGCCATCCAGTTGTGTTTCTAGATACTAGATTCTCTAACTGTGAGTGTATACGACAGGCTACAGTGCGTGATTACGTTGTAGAACCGATTCTTTGAATTTGAACCACGATCGAACGGTATGTTGCCTACAGTCTACAGTATGGTACAGAGGGTTAAAATATTTGGTTTAAATAAAAAGTGCGCAATCTGTAATAGGTGGCGCTGTCTATAGCGACTACTCACGGGTTAAGTGTAAAAAATCGTTTAAATATTCTAAAATTTCTTTTTGGTATTCACAGAAAGTTTTAATATTTATTCATATAGTCTGAACTTAAATTGTTTAGTAATTATTTTAACTTAAACTACAAAAATCTATATATTTAACACTTTCGCGACCGTTGACATAGATTCACGTCATTTGGAAATCTGTAACTCCTCCAGTAGGCGTTTCTTTTTCAGTATGTTGGTGCATTTCTTAACACTTTCGCGACCCATAGTTCAGTCCTTTAACTTTGCTAATTACCTACACCATAAATATTATTTAGCAATGTTTAATATTAAAATAGCCCCAAAGCTTAAACGAAAATATTTTGTATAAAAATGGTGGTAGAAGTCCTTGAAAATAATCGTGGCCGTACGAACAATGCCACCGCATGTTGTCTTTTTGACAGCAAGGTCTGCCTGTGGGCGTTATTCACTCAAGTTACAATATTTCAGAACAAAACTTTTTGTATTCACATTTATAATATAAATGAATATATATTATAATTGTACCCTTTCTAATCAAACTATCTGTATTCAAAGTACATTGATTGTACAAATATGAATATTTGGTATATTCTTAAGAAATAAATAGCATACAAATTACAAGGGAAACGCCCACTGTCATAGTTACAGATTTTCAAATGACGTGAATCTACATCACTAGTCGTGTCGCGACCGTATGATTTTGAATTTTTGACAGTAAGGTCCGCCTTAGGGCGTTATTCTCCCATATTTCAGAACAAAATTTTCTATATTCACATTTATATTAAAAATGGATATACATTATATTTATATTCTTTATGATCAAAGTATTTTTATCCATAGTATATTTCATTGTAAAAATCTGAATATTGGTTATATACTTAAGAAATAAATAGTACACAAATTGCGAAAGAAATGCCCACTGGTGGAGTTACAGGTTTTCAAATGACGTGAACCTCTACGTCAGCGGTCGTGAAAGTGTTAATAATATTCACTTGTATTCTTATGTGTACAATCAAAATGCTATGGATACAAATACTTTCACTAGAATGAGTATAATTATTATGTGTATTCATATGTAATGTAAGTATTGGTACACAAAAATTTGTTCTGAAATAATGTAGCTGAAGAGAATAATGCCCTCAGGTGGAACATACAATCAAAAAGACAAAAACATGCGGTCGCGAAAGTGTTAACACTTTCATCAACGCGTGTTTTTGTTTTTTCACAGAAAGTTCCGCCTTTGGGCGTTATTCTCTTAAGTTACAATATTTCAATGCAAAATTTTCTATATTCAGATTCATATTACAAATGGATATAAATTATAATTATATTCTTTCTAATCGAAGTATTTGTTTCCATAGTAGGGGAGCGTGGGGCAGGTTGTAACAGTTTTTGGAAAATTAAGTATATTTTGAAAAATATTTACGTTTTCCTGTTTATAATTGCTGTTTTCTATAGCATAAATATTCATCTATCATATACATAAAAAATAACTTTTGTCAATTTTGCTAATTTTAGCAAAAAAAATATTTTTTCAAAATTATTTGCCGGGCAAATTGTAACGGATACAAAGGGAACCCTAACAATAAAAACAAAGATATTTCAAAATGTTTTTTGTCATCAATCGCTTATTAATTTATTAAAAAAGGCAATTAATAACTAATATTTAATTATAACCTTCTTGGTATAGTTACAATGAATTATATCAAATGGATTATGATTATAGTATTTTAAAGTGGAAATTAAGGATAAAATCAACATAGAAGTCAATCTTAGTCAGAGTTGAAATTAATTCAAGCAAATGATATTTTGTTCCCTCTCATGCCTTTAATGTGTACTCACATTTTGCAAATTAAGCATTATAACCATTCTTCTGCGACAGAGTGGGTTTAGCAGAGCTCGAATTCTCCACCCTTTTTTCAGGACACTGCCATTAATGTGAAATTTCTGCTTTTTTTCTACCACAATTTTTATGTAATATTCTCTAATTGGTGATTAAATCGTGATTATAATTCGGGATTAAATAATCACGGAACTGTAATATAAAAACACAGAAAATATTTCTGTATAAACGTAATAGTGGTAAAGAAGCCAGAAATATTTCATTTCAGGAAGTTTCCTGAAAATGGGCTGGGACTTCGAGGTCTGGTTGTAGGCATCTCCACAAGCCACTCCTCTAACATGTTATAACTTGCGCTAAAATTTTGTTTCAACCTGCCCCATCGAATGATTTTGGATATTTTGTTTATTTATAAAAATACACAATGATTTATACAAAAAGTTAAACAGGCATTTTATAACTCAACACACAGACTAAATAAATAGCTATAAACATTTCTTTAAAGAATAAATTAACATACATTTTATCAAAATTTACCAAATATATTTTTTTCCACAAACTAGCTAAAATGAAGCACGTGTACAGAACCTCTCGTTAACGATTTTTTAGAAGCACCGATTGTGCATATATTATAAAGCGCGTCTTAAGAATTATGTTTATACAAATATTTAATCACAAATGTTATAAACTATTTCGTAAATTTTGCGTTACTTCTTACCCCTGTGACAACTAGCCCCACTTTCCCCTATATTGGTTGTACAAATATGAATATTGTGTATACTTTTAAGAAATAAATGACATAAAAATTGCAAAAGGAACGCCCACTGGCGGAGATTCAGATTTTCAAATGACGTGAATTCACATCATTTGAAAATCTGTAACTCCACCTGTGGGCTTTTTTCTTAGGTTACATATCTGTACTGATAAGTATAAAGGATTTAAGTCCATATTCTTGATTTTTCAGGAGACGAAAAATAAAGTTAAACTATCAAAAAACTAATCTGCAGAATCGATTAGGAAAAAGGGATTATGTTGGTTTATACGCTTTATACCATTCAGTGATTGTCAATCTTCATTTAATAAAAGGAAAAAATTAAGTTAAATATTTTATACCAAAGATTAATGTTTAATCTTTTTTTATCAATGGATTTTCTCAAAGACTTAAATGACATGGATTTAAATCCTTTATACCAATCGATAGAGATTTTTTTTCTGAGTCTGACTATGTACTTAACTCAAAATCGACATTTTTGGACTTAAATCCTTTATACTTATCAGTACAGATATATTACATTATATCTTAACATTATACCCAATATTCACGTTTGTACAATCAATGCATTATGAATACAAATACTTTGATTAGAAAGAGTATAATCGTAATGTATATTAATTTATATTTTCAATATGAATACAAAAAATATTGATTTAAAATAATGTAATATAAAAGAATAACGCCCACAGGTGGAGCTTACTGTCAAAAAGACAAAAACATGCGGTCACAAAAGTGTTAATATGAATATATCCATTCAGTTGAAAGAATATTATTTCAACTGAATGCATTGCAGTTGCATGAAATTGTATTCTAATTTTGTATCAAAAATTTTAAGGATTTCTATTTTTCCGAAAGTAGTATCAAAACAATTTAACAGTGTTTAAATGGTACTTTACAACTAACCATCTTATAAGTTACCTAAGAATATCTTAAATTTTATCCAGGATAAATTTCCGATGTCAGTATTATAATTCAAAACGACATTATTTTCCGGTCCCCCAAATATATATATATTTTTTCGATGGCGAATAGTGAGGATATATTCTCTATAGACGGGGCGTGGTTATAAGTGTTACGTACTTGATCATTAGCTGATTTTGTCAAAATTTCATCAAAATCGTATTTTTTTTTTTTTTTTTTTTTTTTTTTTTTTTTTAGAAAGATAAAAGAAAGAAAATTAATAATAATCAGTACCGAAACGTCCGAGCTACTTCAGTGCCACATTTCAAGTTCCGCCAAGAGGTCCAAGCTTTTTGAATGTTTTGCACAATTTTTCTCAATTTTATTTTTTTACTTTTGTAATGCGAGTGGGAAAAGGAAGGAAAATCATTATTTTTAAATTGGTCTAATTGTACAAAATATCACCATATTATGCGTTTTCCGTTCTGCTTATTATCAAAAAGATAATGACTAATGGTAATGCAGTTTTTCCTGTATTATTGAAATTTCTACAAATTAAATTAAATTAAATTAAATTATCCAGTACCAAGACGTTGGGGTGCAGAATTCTCTGCCAAAGTCAGCGAGAGTGTGAAGCGATTTTTTTAAGGAATTTCAATGTATTTTCTGTTTAGTTTTAATTTGAAGAACGTTGTAAAAATATTGATTCTTTTTTTAATTCACTTAAGTATACTGACCAGCGAAGCGGGCAAAGCCTGCTAGTTTCTTTTTAATCTTACAAATACATTATGTTCACTATACGTATTGAAATTTGAACAATATAATTAATAATGGGAAAAAAATAAACTATATTACCATGAGTATTTTCTGAAGAAATAAATAAAAACGTTTTTAAATAAATTATCGTAGAAATTAATCAGATATATATATATATATATTTAATGGGTTATTCATTAGTTCACTTAATTTAAACTTCGTCAGAAATAGTTGATTAAAAAATGAATAAAAAAAAAAAATAAAGTTAAGTGACTTGATGCATATTTTAAAAATGCATAAATTTTTCATTCCCTGTCTCCGTACACACTTAATACATGTTAGAAAAAGAAATTTCCATACGATTTGCCACCCCCCCCCCCCAAAAAAAAAAAAAAAAAAAAGCAATTTAAATAGCTGATATATTTTAATCATATATTTGATATTTCTTCAAGAAGAAAAGTCGGACTACATATCATGACTGTGGAAATCCTCGCGGAAGCCTTTTACTAGTCGAGCCGGTGGTGACATAACTCGCCTCCAAATTATTATTATTATTAACATTATTATTATTATTTTTAAGGGGACTTGGTAGTCTTGACGGTACCACTGAAATAGATTTCAAATAAAAGTTTATATTTCTATTTAATATAAACTGGACGGCATTAAGTTTATTCAATAAAATATGTATTCAAGCAATAATTCTTATGAACAGAGCTGCCAACCTAATCCGGCAAATTGTTAGTACTGCCCCTTTTTCTACACCACTTAATTTTTAAGTAATTTTTTTCAAATATGTTTGCGATGAATTAAGAAGAAAATAAAAACAAGAAATGACTGGTGTAGAAAAAGGGACGGTACAAACAATTTGCCGGATTAGGTTGGCAGCTCTGTATGAATAATAACAGGAGACTTGGCGTTGGACTGTTAAAACCCGAATAAACTACTACGTCAGAAACGCCGAAGAAATCCCATATTTGAGATGCATACAGCTGTTTCAGTAGCCTTAAACGTACCGTCTTCAGTGCAAAAAGAATTCGGAATCTGGAAAAGTGCTCGTATATATAGGAGAAGGACCGAATTTAGTTCAACCAATAGGATTACGGGAAAGGTGGGGAGTGTGGCACGTAGGAATTTAGGATTTCTTATGGTTTTTGACATATTTTTTACAGATCTGAATTCTTTAAATTACATTTTCTCTGTTTGTATTTTTATATGAATTCATGATCTTCAAAATGCTAAAATGACTACAGATATTTATGAAAATACTTAATTTTTTTTTATTCGGATGTTTAATGGAGCCTACTTAAAAGAATTAGGGATGGATTTTTCAATAACTTTAAAAGAAAAAAAAAATATTAAATTTCAAAATCCATCCCAAATTCTTTTAAGTAGGCTCCATTAAAAAACATTCGAAAAAAATATCTGTAGAAGTTTTAGTATTTTGAAGATCATGAATTCATGAAAAAAATGTTTGTAAAGAAAACCCAATTTAAAGAATTTAAATATGTAAAAAATATATCACAAACCCTAAGAATTGTTCCCTGAATATATATTTTATTTAACAAACCTAATACAGTGTAATTTATAAATATTAAATTGGAATATAAGTTTTTATATGAAATCTACTTCTGTGGTGTCGTCAAGGGTACCAAGTCCCCTTAAGTTAAAAATATTTTATAAATTTAAACTGAAATTCTTCTCTAATGAAGATCTTTATAGGAAAAAATCTCCATTTATCGAAACTAAATTTCAACACACTAGTTTTCGAAAAATTTTAAACCTGTGTAACATTTTGAGTCTAGTTTCTAGACCTGTAATCATTTGTACTTATATCATATGTATGTAAAAACAGTATTTGTGGATTATAAAATACAGGAAACAACATATTATAGAGCTTATAGAGCTTGTATCAAACTCAATATTTCACACCTGCAAATTTAATTCAAAGTAAGATTAAGCATCCAAGAGTTCACTGGTCCAGCTTACTATAAGCTTCATTATTCAGGCGGTAATCAATACCTATCAAGCATTCAATATGCTTGCTACAGCGTACACGAACCAAATAATTCCAGATAAAACCAAATAAAAATAACCTTTTGCTAATTTTAAAGAAAACCCCCATATCTCCCCCCGAAAAAAAAAAAAAGGACTCAGTTTCTTAAACTACTCCCCACTAAATCTCTGTCCACAAATAATTTCAATGAAGCTTCAGAAATCCTCAAAATGGGGTAAAATTCATATCTCTGGCAACACCGAAGGGAAAGGGAAATTTCAGTACAACTGCTTTGTAAAGTAATTTTAAATATGACCAGTAGGGTGCATCGATTTTTTTTTTTTTTTTAAATCAAATTTCCAATAGTGCGGAAAAGTTGCCTTATGCTATTGTTAGTATGTGTGCAAAATTTTGTTGGTCTGAGTTAATATCTTCAGTTGTCCCTGGGGTCGTTCATTATACAAAATTCGTAATTTTATCGTTATTTTATTTTATTTTTTTAAATAAGAAATTGGAATCCTTAGTTCTAATAGGGCGAAAACTTGGAGCATGTGCAATTTTTGACAAGGGTAATTATTGATGCGGGTAAATGGCTTCATTTGCCTCTACGGGTCACTTATCTGGTCGAATTCGCTCATTTTAATGATTTTCCTTCAACACTTCTACGCCTGTAATTCTTTTAATTATGGCTATTTCTATTCCCTTTTTTTTTTTCTTTTTGTATGAACAAATTATGTATTTGTGAAAGTGTGCAACGTGTATACTGTTGGAAAAAAAAGCGCGTAAATTTACGTGCCTTCACCCGTTTAATTTTTACGGTCACGACCGTTTTTTACCTACAAGACGAGCATACCCGTACTTTCTGATAAGATTTGATATTTTCCGCTATACCACAAGGTTCTTACCAGTCTTTTACCACTTTTTTTATACTAAACTTCATTAATCGTTCGTAGCACATATCTTCAAAGGAATAATACAAAAATTGATTTATAAATAAAGTGGTATTCAAAATGATAATTTACCGGCAAAACATTAATTAAAGGGTACTTGGCCGGAATTTTTTCTACATGCAAAACCCCGCAAATTCTGCTGCTTTTTTTTTTTTTTTTTTTTTTTGTATACAGTGAACAGAATCCACAATGATTCATTCTAATAATTGTTTATTAAAATGCAAACAACAAAACCATACAATTGAAGTATGGATCAATTTGTTCATACAAAAAATAGTGAATAGAAATAATCTTAATTAAAGGAATTACAGTCGTAGAAGTGTTGAAGGAAAATCATTAAAATGAGGGAATTTGGCCAGATAAGTGACGCGTAGAGGCAACTGAAGCCATTGACCCTCATCAATAAAAATTTGCACGCGCTCTAAGGATACCACACGGCAATTTTTCATACCATATGGCAACTAAGGATCTCAATGTCTTATTTAAATTTTTTTTTTTTGAAAAAACGATAAAATTACAAATTTTGTATAATGAACGACCCCAGAGGCAACTAAAGATATTAACTCAGATCAACAAAATTTTGCACACATACTAACAATAATATAAGGCAACTTTTTTCGTACTATTAGAAATTTGATATAGAAAAAAAAAAAAAAAAAAAAAAAGATACACCCTAATGATCAGTCATATGAATTAGTTAATATCTGCTTAAAAAATTACTATATTAAAATTCTGGGATCAAATTTCCCTTTTTTGAGGAACCTGGTTGCTAGAGGAATACTTTGCTAATAATTATACGCTGAGTTTGCAGGAAAAACACCATTTTAAGATATTAATGATATTCTTTATATAATCGCAAAAATTTATTACAAAATACTTAAAAATAGGAAAAAAACGATAAAAATAAAAAATATGTTTTAGCTTTTTAAAGGGATATCGTTTTATAGGGGCAACCACAAAAATAAAAACTATGCGTTTCAATTAAGATAATATTCTTAAAGCATAAATCTATCAAATAAAACTAATTTATTTTTCAGGACCAATGTAATTACTGTTATTTTAAATCAAAAGTCACCAAAATTTAAGAACAAGATTAGACGAAAAAAAAAAGGGGGGGGGGGATTTTTTCCGTGAAGTTATAAAATTCTCTTATAAGATTGCATGATAAATTTTTGCAGATAGGAATAAAAGTCAGATGGTATAGAATATATCCCACCCTCCCTCAATGAGTTAAATAGGATAGAGATTATTGTATATAAACAGTGATAGCAAAATGGCTCAAATTTGACGTTCCGAAAGCATACTTGCCAACATCCTAATTAATATTCCGTAGTGTTGTCAGTCCCGTCCTTTTTCTCATATCAGCAAATTTTTAGAGTAATATTCTCCAAACGCAATTACGATTAAATAAGAAGAAAAATACTCTGAAAAAATATTGGTGTGGAAAAGAAGACGGAGCTAATAATACTACGGAATATTAATTAGTATGTTGGCAAACTTGCGAAAGGTACAGTTGGTAACAAAAGTATCCGCTAGCAAAAATTCCTATATAAAAAAAGTAGAGTTAATACTGTTTCGTTAAATAAATCCTTGTCGAATGAGGTTCTTAGTCATGTTCTTAGCTAAAAAGCCTGCAATATCTTTCAAAAACGTGACACATTTAAGTATGCTGTCTGATACTTTTCTGAAACATACGGAATTTTCGGTGTGTCATCTGTGAAGTAATTGAAACGTTTCTGTTACGTATATGATTTTTTGTTAAGATCACGGCCACTTGTACGTTTTTGAAACATATCGGAAAGAAAACTGAATATTTCGAAACGTTTCTGAAATATTTCCAATGTTATGATGTTGTATGATTGTTACATTTCTGGAACATTTTGTACTGTTAGAGCATTGTCTTTAATCCACTTTAGCAGAGTTTTTTTTTTTTTTTTTCATTTTATATCTATCACATATTTCTCTCTCTCTCTCTCTCTATATATATATATATATATATTATTATTATTATTATTTTAAAATATTTTGCGAATTGTGAACGTGTAAATTGTAATTGCAAAACATTTTATAAATAAATATATAGTTTTACGTATCATTTCATCAGTGATCAGTAAAATGGATCTTTGATCTGTTCAAGACAATTCTCATTTTGCAGCAAATAATCTTTGCATCGATGTCTTTTTCTAGTCAATTTTGTCCTTTTATTACTTCCGGTGTGAGCCGTATATATATATTTTTGTTTCCTTAACACACTTGACATTGTGAGTTTTTTTGGTTTTCTTGTCATGCTCTTTCTATGGGTTTTTATCTCCCCTCCCCCCCTCTTTTTCTACATTCTAAAGTGCGGTGGAACCATCAGAACCATCAATTCCCCGTCAGAATAATTTTCTTTAGCAGTTTTAGATTTTCAAAATTTTTTTAGCTATGCAATGAACACATTGGCACACCATTTTATCTTTAGAAAACACATTTTTCACATTATGTAAGTTCTTTTCCCTAGAGCATGCATTTGAACTGGCGTCCGATCTAGAGACTTTTATTGATTATAAAATCATTTTAAACCCACATTTTACAAAATTGCGTATCAATTGTCAATTTTTCTCTCGTAAGTAAAAAAAAACTGTAAAACCTTGTTTTCCTTATAATTACAAACACGTAAAAATGTGTTGGAAATATATCTGTACTGATAAGTATAAAAGATTTAACTCCAAAAATGTCGATTTTGAGTTAAGTACATAGTCAGACTCAGAAACAAATTCTCTATGGATTGCGATAAAGGATTTAAATCCACGTCATTTAGTCTTTGAGAAAATATATTGATAAAAAAAGGTTAAAAGTCAAAAATTTACCATTCATGTATGGTAAAAAATATTTAATTCAATTTTTTCCTTTTATTAAATGAAGATTGACAATCACTGAAGGGTATAAAGCGTATAAACCAACATAATCCCCTTTTCCTAATCGATTCTTCTGATTAGTTTTTAGTTAGTTTAACTTTATTTTTCATATCCTGAAAAATCAAGAATATGGACTTAAATCCTTTATACTTATCAGTACAGATATTATGCATTACTTTTTAATGATTGTTTTCTACTTAAAAGAAAAGTAACAATTTAGGTTTCAAGATCAGATAAATGAACTGTGATCACTTCATTCACAATTATTTTTATATTAGTTAAAGTTGAAATTATCACACAACGACAAACTTCTCACGTGATATACGATAGGATTATTATTTTTTCTTAAACGATGGCAACGATCTTTTGAAACATATGTTATAGGCTTTCAAAGTTTATTTTATTTTTATTTTATTTTGTTATTATTTATTATTTTTTAGCACCAATATTTCAATGCGCTTTACAGCTACTAGATTTAAAGTTAGCAAAGTAATTTTTACATCATTACTTGAATATGATTTCCAAAATATACTAATTCTCTGGATGTGTGAAATTTTTTTCAAAAGTTTCACCATGCAATAAGAATTTGGTGTCCGAGCTGATAAGTATATTTTCTAGAGATGAGCATTATTTTACGTAATATAATAAATGATACTGTTATTCCATAAGAACCGATTCACATTGTAATATACTATTGAAAAGATCATATTAAATAAATAAAGTTTTCATCTTATCACACGAAAAAAAATAAAAAAAATAAAAAAAATAAATAAATAAAAATAAAAAGAAGACAGACAGAGAGAGAGACAAAGGCAGTCATATCTCTGGCAATGTGTCAATAAAAAACACAGATAGAAACTAGATTATTTGTTGGAGTGAAAGTTATTCTTTAACAGGAAATGAACGAAGCAGTGAAATATTCTCGCTAGCTTTCATGTAACGACTTAAATAAATGATATTTATTCATTTCGTTGGTTCCATATCAGTCAAGTAATTTTTGAAATAAGTCATTATTTAACATCTTTTTAATATTTTGTTGTAAGTATTATGCTAAACCGATTATTATGGTGTATTGGTTTAGTTTAAATATCAGTACAGTCTGCCAGTGAAATTCAACCTCGTAGATTACATATTAGTCAAATATTCTTTTCAAAATAGGTGATAGCTTTTATTACTTTACATCTTTCTAATATTTTATTTAAAAGTATTGTTCTAGACTGAATGTTATTGTATATTAGTTTAATTTAAATATAATATAGGCTATGCCCGTAATATGAAACGTCGAAAATACTTAATACTACCGTTTAACGAAATAATATTATCACGAAGTTAATTTAAACAGCCATGATGAGGTAGGATATAGGTGGTTATTTGATGTTAATTGTTGTATCACGGGGATGGGGAATGTGAATGGAATCGGAATGCCCGCGCTAGTTTTGAGGAGAGAATGGTAGGCATTTAAAAAGGATGTGTGGAGAGGAAGAGGGGACGGCTGAAGAATGTTTCTTTATATTTGAAATTGCTTATAGCATTTGAATAGCTAATAGTTGGAATTGAAAATGCGTAATCGCATATGGCATATTTGATAGTGTTGGTGAATATTTATTTATTGTAGTTTTATATAAAAATTTGTTTGAGTTTAATCCAGATTAAATTGATAAGAAAAGAAAATCGAATATTTATTTATTTAATTTTTAGTTTTAATTTTTTTTTTTTTTTTTTTTTCTCGAGACTATTTTGAATGATTTAAAATGACCAAATATGTCAAGATTAGTTGATTATGTTCGTATGTTAAAATTAAGTGTCTGAAAAAAACAAACCATTTTATGCTATTTTTGTAAGCAAAATTTAAAATTTAAAACAACTGTTTCTAATTTGAGATAATATTGGGTTGTTCGATAAATAATGTCGTTTTTTTTTTCCTTGTTTTTCAAAGTGAATTTATTTATATTAACAACAAACATTAATCAATGATATATTGACCATTTTATTGGATGACCTTTTGCCATCTTTCGACAAGTAGAAAAATTCCACGTTCAAAGAAACCTTGGTTTTTAGAAGCGAAGGTTTTAAAAAACGACATTATTTATCGAACAACCCAATATATTCAAAGTGTCCGTTTGCTAACTACGATAGAAAAATATTATTATTATTATTATTATTATTATTTTGAAATTTGAAACGTTCAAGTTCTTCCGAAAACAAAAAGAGACAATTCCTCGGTAGTTTAAAATTTGGGATGTTTTAAAGATATTTTTTAAAGATTTATTATTATTATTTATTTATTATTTATATGGTTTATAGTATGAATATTCCTTGTTACAGAAAACAGCACTCGTATACATGTTACTTGATATTATTTGAAATATTTTGTTTTTGTGTACAAACGGAAGTACTTGATTTAACATAATCTTACGCTTATTCACTTGGGACGAACGTCCGTGAAAAACTTCTTAAACTTTGACACTTCTACTATTTCATATTAGCTTTTTTTTTTTGGTTACTGAAATTTCGGTGTTAAATAAAATGAAGATTACTCTTCGAAAGCATTGAGAATGTAAAACATGAGCCTATGCAGGATACATGTACAGTCGGTAACAAAAGTATCCGAACACTATAAAAAATTCCTATATAAAAAAAGTAGAGTTAATACTATTTTGTTCAATAAATCCTTGACGAATCATGTTCTTAGACTGACTAAGAACATGATTCTCCAAGGATTTATTGAACAAAACAGTATTAACTCTACTTTTTTTATGCAGGAATTTTTGCTAGTGTTCGGATACTTTTGTTACCGACTGTACATATTGTACATGTCGAAAGGATTAGAAATACATTAGTCATATATCATCTAAATAGTAATATTTTATAAGAACCTATTACCAAGGGTAGAATTTGAGGAAGTAACCTATTACTGAAAATTAACTGTTTATCCCATCTCTAATACTTTCCTTCAGATGTGCGTTATTAAAATTCAGAAATTTCTAAAACAATTCTTTAAAACTTTTTTTTTTTTTTTTTTTTTTGAGAGATTTACAATATTTTTTGTTTGGTCTTGTCTGATGCGTAGAAGCGAAATTAATACAATTTATACCATTTGTGTATTTACTAAATCTACAAATTCCACATTATTGATACCTGGTATTTATGTTGACGCAACATGTCACATCTGAGTCTCTTTAAATATGGTTGACGTAACAAAACAGTATTAACTCTACTTTTTTCTTATAGGAATTTTTGCTAGTGTTCGGATACTTTTGTTACCGACTGTATATATTGTACATCTCGAAAGGATTAGAAAGACATTAGTCATATAGTATCATCTAAGTTGTAATATGTTATAAGAACCTATTACTTAGGGTAGAATGGAACGAAGTAACCTATTACTGAAAATTAACTGTTTATCCTATCTCTAATACTTTCCTTCAGATGTGCGTGATTAAAATTCAGAAATTTGTAAAATAATTCTTTAAAACTTTTTTTTGAGAGATTTCCAATATTTTTTACGTAGAAGCGAAATTAATACCATTTATACCATTTGTGTATTTACTAAATCTACAAATTACACAGTATTGATACGTGGTTTTTATGTTGAAGCAACTTGTCACTTCTGAGTCTCTTAAAATATAGTTGACAGATTTAGATGCTGCCTCATGTGCAAAAGTAACAGCCTATTTAGTGAAGCTTGATTGTAATTTTATAAAGATTATTTGAAAACAATATTTTTCATACATTGGTAATAGAAATTAAAAATGTTTTTGTCATTATTTATCAAAAATTGGGATAAATTGTAATAAAAAACAAAGAAAATAATAATAAAAAAAAATAAAACTGGTGTAAATCGAAAATTTTGATTTTAAAATTTTGGATGCTCTGTGTGGTTTTTGGTGAGCTGAAACCAAACTGAAGCCAGTTTTCTCTATCCCGTATACATTTTTGCGAATACAAGGTGTCTACCGACACAATTTTTCCCATGACTCTTCCACCTACAGTCGAAAATAAAAGTGTCTGAACACTAGTGAAAATTCCTATGTAAAAAAAGTACACTTCATGTGGTTTTGTTAACCCTTTCCGGCGCAAGACAATTTGAAACATTTAAATTATACTGCCACCGGAATTCATGAACTAAAGTAAACTAAAAGAAATTTTAAATTTTAAGGTTTAAAAAACCGGCCTTTACTGATATGTTATAAACGTGAATTTTTGCTGAAATATTTCCGGGATGAATTTTTGCAGCTGGATCTTAAATTTTGCGTCCTCGTGGCGAGGACACCGCGCGTTAAGGGGTTAAATAAATCCTTATCGAATCAAGTTCTTACACTGACTAAGCACAGGATTCGACAAGGATTTATTTAACAAAACCGTATGAAGTGTACTTTTTTACATAGGAATTTTTGATAGTGTTTGGACACTTTTGTTATCGACTGCACATAATTATATAGCAACTTTTATAGTAGGCATTCATGATTAATTATAGTAAATCATGGAATCATATACTACAAAAATGACCATATAATTATATTGATGGAAGAGTCGCGAAAAATATTGTGCTCTTGGACACCCTGTATCGACAAAAATCTAAACATGGTAGAGAAAAAATAGCGTCATTTTTAGTTTCAGCGCACCAAAAAACATATCTATCAGCGAAAATTATCAAATCAAAATTTCCAAACATTATTTTTGTACACGTGTGTAATCCATATTTTATGTATGTGTAGACAGAAGGAAACATAATCCAGCCTCTTCATATAGTAATCTAGTAAAACTTTAATTTATAAATCAATGAAAGATGACAGTGAGATGTGTTAGTGTTTAAGTAGTTCTAAATAATAAAAATACCTTATTAAGTAAATTCTTTGATAAAGATTTCCATTATTAAGTTTTCTGTATTATTCTTTACGTTAACTTTTAAAAAAAGATCAAAATCTATCTAGATTGCTAACACGAAAGCAGTTATTCTTTACAGAAACTGGTCACACTGATATTCAGTAATACATTGAAAAAACAAATCGTCAAATTGCCCCCGCCATTTTTTTTATACCACTGTCAGTATTGCTAAATTTATGGCTTTTGTATTCAGTAATCACCGATAATTTTGAGAAGGGATGTTTGATATACACGTCGTATTCGATGTCATTATACAAACATTTCAATTTAAATTAGTGGTAGGTATTAAATGAAAAAGTACCTAAAACCGGCAACGCTGTAGTTATAAGGAAGTTACTGTTTCACAATAGCGTCTTATTTACTACAAAATTTCACTTTTAAAATAAAGCAAAAATATTAATTAGGAAATGGTGGTGCTTAAAATATGAAGTAGCGAGTAAGTATGAAAAAACATTTTATTTTCTACTGCCTTCTCCTTTCCTTAACCTCTCTATTCCTGTAATATTGTGAGCTTATTACAACGTGTTTAAATACAATCTAAATGATCAATGTTAAAAAAAAGATTGGAAACAGAACAAATGAAAAAAAAAAAAAAAAAAAAAAAAAAAAATAGCAATTATGTGAATAGAAAAGGAGAACATATTCTTCGTTTTACAAGTTACCCTCTCCGTAGCATAAAAATAAAACAGATAATTAACATTATTAAAAATTTACCCTAATCACGAAATAAAATATAATGTTTTCCCTATTTTATTACTTAGTTAAAAATAATATGCTGCCTCATTGTAATTATACTTTAATCTCTCTTTTTAATCTATATCATTATATAAAGCGCAAAAAATTGTTTGTTTGTGGAGGGTAATCTCTGAAACAACTGAACCGATTTAAAAACTTCTTTCACTGACCGAAAGCTACAGTATGCCATATTGTTATAGGCTATATTTAATTTTGATAAAATAAATTTTAGTTTAAAATCTGAGCATTTTAATTAAAATCCCCATAGAAGCCGTAATAGAAATGGAAATAATGAAATATTAAAAAAATTAGCTGCTGCCAACATAAAAGAAACATTTACATATTCATTTCGTTTTTAAAATATCTTGACGTGAAAAGAAAAGAAATATATTTGCACGTGCATTAAATGGACCATATTCCTCCTTTGGGTTCCAGACTATAAAAAATCAGCTGTTTTCGGTAAACAATTCTCAACTCTACCATAGCAAAGCATTGTGGCTTGCAAATTTTTATCTTGCAATATTATTTCTAAGAGTTACAGATTATATGAAATTGAAGTAAGAGTGATATAGTGATAACTTTGTTTTGTTTTTAATCCAGTTTTAGTAATATACTTTAATCTTAATCAACATATGTAATATTAAAAGATGTCATGTGAACTGTGGCGATGTTAACAAATTTAAATGAATGTTCCATCTAATAGATTCCTTTATTAAAATGATTGAAATTCTAATTATTTAAGCTTTGATGTCTATATATATGTGTGTGTGTGTATAAAATGTTCTTATTAATCTTTCATTCATTATATATATGTATGTGTGTGTGTGTATACACAAAATGTTCTAAAATTTTACGATATGCAATAGTCTTAACTTTATCATTCGATTCAGTTGTTTACATTTCTCTTTTGTTCTTGTTTGAAGATTGTTATTAAGTTTCACTGCAGAAATATTTAGGAAAATGTTATGCGTAATAATAATATGGCATCTTGAATCTAATTTGTTTACAAAATATCGACCACGTGTTCGGCGATTTTACCTACGGTGACGTCACAGGAATATTGTCCATTGAAATTCATATAAAGCTTTTTTAATTGTTAAACTTACACGTTAAATCTGACGTCATTATAGAATTAAAAGTGTTTATTTTTCTAATAATTTAATTTGATATGATATGATGTAATATCTAAGCATCAATGTTTAAACCACGGAGTCTTTATTACTCCGTGGTTTAAACTGATGTGTGTAAACGAAATTGGAATTTAAAAATAAATAAATAAATAAAATAAAATAAAATAAGAAATTCTATTTTATAATATTATTTATTTTAATTTATAATTGTTGCCAAAAAGATTTACGAATTAATTTATTTTTAGACATATAATAAAATATATTTTCACGCGAACAATAAAGTGAACTGGATTTTTTGTAAAAAAATAATAAAGATCGAGGAAAATTATTTCCCCATTTTAATACCCATATTTGGATATAGATATGTATTAGTTATCATGTGCATCCGTTAGATTAAATTGTTTTTGTTGTAAAATTGATAAAATTGGAATTTTAAATTTCAAAACTCTAGAAAAAAAAAATGGCAAATTTCCATATTCGATTGAAAACATAAACATTTCATTGCAAAGGATGATATTTACACAATAAACATCCAACTAATAAACTAATTAAAAGGGAAAGGATAAATATTCTATCATAATTTGAAGTCAAATTTGTTTTCAAATGTCTAAATAAAGTATCTGATATAATATACTAATATGTTGCAGCGGAATAGATTTGATATCCGTCATCGTTGGCAGAAAAAAAAAATATCGCCAAATTATCTGGCGAATGTAATTTAATTCCTTTCAAAAATCATGGTTATTTTAAAAACTTACATTAAGAGTGTAACGAATAATATGAAACAATATTTCGTACAATACATATTACGAAAATATACATCTGGCATGTATATTTTCGTATTACGTTTTTGATCGCCAAATACAAAAAACGCCAAGGGTGACAGTTTTGAAATTTAAAATTAAAATTTTGTCAATTTGACAGCAAAATAACTCAATCTAACGCATGCATACAATAACTAATACATATCTATACCCAAATATGAGGATTAAAATCGGGAAATAATTCTTCTAGAATTTTAATTTAAAAAAAAAAAAAAAAAAAAAAAAATCCAATGAGCGATTAACATGGAAAATCTTTTTCTTGCATCCACGGGCGGTCAGTGATGTCATACTTCGCTTGCGTATTGAGATGTTTAAATTTATTTGGCGACTATTTTTAGCAACTAACAGTTATGGCAAGTAGCTCAATATACATAGCGCATACAGCCATTACTGAAATGTAAAAAGCATTTAATTATTTGAGTTACATTATGTTGACTGGAAACCTATTTAATATACCTATGCTCTATAGCTATACTAATATAAAAAAAAGAAAGTTTTATATGCATATGTAGAGAACGATCGCTAGAACTAAAAAGCCGATTACTTTTTTTTTTTTTTTTTTCTTTCAATAATAAAAAGTTACACTGTCTCTCTCTAAGTGCTAGAAGCTATAATAAATTTTGGTAAAATAAATTTTTTATTAAAATTTTCAATATTTTAATTGAAAATAAAGCATAGATTTGATACCTATCGTCATTAGCGATTTTTGTATTTGGCGATCGAAAACGTAATACGAAAATCTGAATAGTATTGTAGTAAATACGAGATGTATGTGTTTACTTCAATTACCCTACTACCGTAGGTAGTGGAAGTATTGCATAGGTTTTGGCAATTGGTCAGTGTGTGTGTATATGTGCACGTGTGTGTGTAATCTTCTGGCTGTCATATCTCCAAAACTAATAAAAATAGAACTACTAAACTTCACAAGTGATTCAGGTCTGGTGTACAGATAAATTTTCCAAATTTTTGTGAAAATTGAAAAACCGGAATTGGGTCATCGAAAACCAGAAATGGGACCCTAAGCCCATATTCAAAAACACCTCTAATGATTTTCTTCAAAGTTGCTATATAAATAATATATTAGATGCCCTTTCGATTGAAAAGTTGCTTAGTTCAGGAAAATTGATAGGCGTCCTCCATAAACAGCTCAATTTCAGACTTCGCAAGTGCGTTCCTTTAAAAACGCCTGTACGGATTTTTTTCAAACTCGCCATGTTAACTTCCTATTAAATATCCTTTTGTATGTAATTATTGTTTTTAGGTCAATAATTGAGTATGTTAAGTTTTGGTAAAAGTTGGTATCTCAAAAACGGCTCTAACGTATTCTTGAAAATTTTTTCTTTAATCCAATTTAGATAACCTTCCTCAAGTATTACGTGCTTATTACAGGAATATTAACGGTCATCCTGATTAGGTAGTTCAGTTTTAGATCTCGGAAATTCGTGTTTAAAAAAATAACTATCTATTTTTTTCCCCTTATTTTTTAACTCGCTATGCAAACTCTGTTGTATGTGTCTTTATACGTGTATCAAGTTTCTCTTACTCGAAAATCTCAAAAAATGCAAGTAATATCTCCAAAAAATTGTATATATTACGTGTAATAGTGGGTAATGGAAGTCGTGTGGTTGTTTCACACCAGATTCTGTAATAGTATATATTGTACGAATATTGTTTCATATTATTGATTTCTCCTTTAATATACATTATTAAAATAATAATCAATTATGGAAAAAATTAAATATATTTGCGAAATGAAAAAATAAATAATAATTAAAGCTATTATGACGTCAATTTTATCAAAAACATTTTCATGTCATAGGTTTATTTTTCAATATTTTTTATTCATGAGTAAAGAAATGTTTCTTTTTATGAAATAAATAAATAAATAAATAAATAGCATTAAGTAAAAATTGCCAACATTTAACAACTAATTAAAAAAAATAATTGTAAAATTATATTTTGACTTTCCAGTTAATAATATTGCCTGACTATAACATATAAACTGATATATTTCTTGATTTTTTACATATCAATCCATCTTTAACTAAAATTTGTTCATCAGTGCGAAGCCGGACGGGTCAGCTAGTCATAAATATAATTAGATATTGTTGTTGTGTAGGTAGTTAAGGCCGATTTATGTCCTAAGATGTGATACCTGAGGCGGGATTGGGACACTCTCCATGGGGAGGTTTCCAAAGGAGGCCCTTGATTGCATCCAATTTAGGAAAAAAACACAGAAAACTCTCAAAGTCTAGAACGACATGTTTTACCTACATTAAAAACTGGTATCTTCCATCTTTTAGCTCTTTATTAGAAATTCTCGACCACCCGTGGGGTTTAAATATATTTATGATGTAATTTAAAAACAGCGTGAAATGTATAAAAAGCGAAAGTTTTATATTATGCTAAATTTCTGAAGAATCTGAGCGACGAAAAATGTCACACAAGTTCACCAATACCAAATGCCCCATAAATCTGTATATATTTAAAATAATCTGGTGTGTCACTCACACAACTTCCTCTTAATCGGAAATTTAATACTATATATACAGATTGGAGATTAAGGGGAAAGATAACGAGTACAATTATGTGAACTTATGTTAACACCTTGCCGGCTTAATTTATTCTAAAGGTGACAAGACTTTCCGTCCCAAAAAGGAGCACTGACACCAGCATTTATTATCAATAACTTCTTTCACAATAAATTACTGCATAAATATGTTAGAAATTATTGATAAAGAATACTGGTGTCAGTGTTCCGTCATAGCCTCCTTAACTAGATGCCTGTCGCATTGCTCGAAAACTTGACAGCAGCTGAAACGGTAGACAGCGCCACCTGGTGCAGATTGCGCGACTTTTTTATTCAACAGCCACCAAAAATTTTTAAAGGAGGTATATGATATACATAAAAAGCAAATTGAATCGAAGAAACATCGATTATATAAATCATATATCACTTCTTAAAGTTATTGGTGGCAGTGCAATCTATACTAGGTGGTGCTGTCTACCGCTTCAACTGTTGCTATGTTTCCGAGCTACGCGACACGCATCTAGTTAAGAGGCTATGGTTCCGTCTTCAGACTAAAATTCTTGCACATTTGTTTGTTCGCCTGCCCGAGCTGAGATCGGGATAAGCCGGGAAGGGGTTAAAATAATTCAAATTAGTCTACGGTCTACGGAGCAGCTTTATTTGACAAATAATTCTATGTGAGGCTGGGGGAGGGTTACCGCCCACCCAGCTCCCTTTTTCATTATTATACCTACATTTATATAAGATTCAAATATGTAATTACATTCAAAAATTCATTTAAAATATATTTAGCCAATTTTCACACGCAACATTCCTTGAAACTTATCAAGTTGTTGCTCATATTTTTAAAATTTAAATTAAAAAGTGATAGGAAACAAAAGTAAGTGGTAAAGTTAAATTGGTTTAAAAACTTTTTTTCAAAACATTTACTAGCTTTCAAATACTTAAACAAACATAAATTAGTGAAAAATTTAGCAAAGAAACTAAAGTGAAAATTATAGTAAGGTGTTTATGTACTTTTCCCAATTTTGTATATTTATACACTGTTAAAAAAAGTGTAAATTTACGTACCTTTGCCCATTTAATTTTTACTTTTAAGACCGAATTTTAGAATCAAGACCTATAAAAACACGCAAATCGATAGTTTTTTATACGAATTCATATTTTCCGCTATACCGGAATTGTTTTGAGCAGTCACTATTTTTAATACCACGTGTCTTATAGTAATCTTCATTAATCGTTTGCAGTACATATCTTCGAAAGAATAATACAAAAATTGTTTTGTAAAAAAAGTTACATTCAAAATCGTGAAATTACAGAAAAATCATTAATTAATGGATATCTGGCCGAGACTTGCTGAAAGGCAAAAACCCGTAAATTTACTACATTTTTTTTTATAGTGTACAATACACTATAATGCATAAGTTTTTTTTTTTTTTTGTGCGCCTTTATAAAAGAATTACACAAGTCGACATGTCAAATTTTCATTTTATAATTTTGACTGATCTTTGTGTTTTTTGGTGTACTGAATCCGAAAATGAAGTCCGTTTTACCACATCACGTATAGATTTTTGTCAATACAGGGTGCCTACTTATAAAATTTCTTCCATTACTCTTTCACCAATATAATTATATAGTAAATTTTATAGTATGTTTTCATGATTAACTAATTGCGGATACCTATTGTTGTAATAGCACAGCACTAGTGCCATGTACATACTTGCTAACCATCTCATTAATAACCGTACAATTGTTAACACCCCCTGAAAAAACGCCCCTTTTCTCACACCACTATATTTTTAGAGTAATTCTCTCTAAATGTTGTTACGATTAAATAAGACTAAAATTACTTAAAAAAATTATTGGTGTGAAAAAAAGGCAGGTACTAAAAATTGTACGGTTCATAATGAGATGGTTGGGAGTATGTTTATGCATCAAGTGTCAATAGTAAAGTAACATATTAAAATACTGTTGAAAGATCAAGAGTTATTGAATTATTCACTGATAATTTGAGATTTTCGCTCCAAAAAATTACTCTAAAAAATTATTGGTGTGAAAAAAAAGGCGGGTACTAAAAATTGTGCGGTTCATAATGAGATCGTTGTCAATTATGCATGTAAAACCATTCCAACCGACATATTGTTATGAAGGTATATGTGAGAATTTGTGTCGGTAAGCACCCCGTATTGACAAAAATCTGCACGTGATAGAGAAAGATGGGCTGCATTATTGGTTTCACCACATCAAAAAACATAAAGTTCAGCTAAAATCTTTAAATCGAATTTTGTCAACTTCAATTTTGTAGGCCTGTGTTTTAAATTGTTTTACACAATTTCCGCTAAGATCTATAGTGTAGTAATAATCTAAAACAATCTGAATTATCTTTTAAATAATTTATTACACTTCCACGGTTCTTTGTAATTACTTAATTGAATACGACATATATATATATATATATACATGTAATATATTAAATTTAATATTAAAATGAATGAATGAGTTCCGTTGGTTTCACGGACTGGTGCACGACGATCCTTTTATGTAGTGAAATAGAAGTCCAGGCATCTTATATGAGAAAGTAGGAGTCCATTTGAGCAACGAATATGTTTTATTAAGTTCTAAAGACAGTGACAATGTATGATGATGCAGTCATGGGCCGGTACGAAGACATCCGGAGCGGTATATCCCGGTAAAAGGTGCCGATGGCCGGCACTTTCGGCGAACCCCGAAGGGCGCCGCGAATCTACTTCGTAAACTTTACATGATGGAATATTAGTTGACGTGAATTTACTAGACAAATGATGGTCTTAAAAAGCCACGAGTTTTCGCGTGCTCCCGTTTTTATACTGCATATTTCGGCGGGAACTGAAAACTATTCTTATGAATGCTTATTGGATAATTAGCTAATCTAAAATCCGCCTACCTTTTACGATTGGTTGACCCGGGCATCCAGGATTTATTATTTTGCAATGCTTTACCATTTATTCCGACTATTGCATAATTTTGATTACGAAATTTCTTCTAATCGCGATTCCCGCGCTACGACGTGCTTTGCTGAAAAACTAACTTTACTGGGGCGCTAAAAAAGAACTCTCACAAAGTTGTTCTTAAAATTAAGATTTATTCTAAGATATTAATATTAAGTTATCACTTAATATTAATTTAAATACTAATTTAGAATCTTGCTTATTTTATCCTTTCATATCCCCCCCCTCCAAGCCGACGCTCCCCCATATTTGCCTGCAAATTTGTGGGAAGTCCCTCAGAAGTAGAAGATACTCCAGGAGAAAGTTAAACTTAAAATGGAAAATTTGACAAATTATAAAACTTAAGTTTTTCAAAAATTTATTTAAAATGGAAAATTTTATTTTAAAAATGGAAAATTTTATTTTTTAGAAAATTTCGTCTGAAATATTTTGTTATGGAATCATTTTTAAGTAGGAGTTATGGTCTTTCCCTTTATTTATAAAAAATTAATTTTTCTTTTTTAAATTATTTACTTGTATGTTGGACTGGTCAACGTGCTCGCCTGATACATATAATGGTATTTACAGCACTTGTTTACAAACATAAGAAAAGTTTAATAAAATAATGTATGAAAACGTATGACATACTGAAAAAAAAATTATAACATAATATGTTTACCGGCATAACATTTTTGACAAGATAACTTTTTTATGTACAAACTAGTTTGTTGAGGAAAGTCTTTAAAATATAAAGTTCCTTTTGGCCAATAAAGTTTTTAAAATGTCTTGAATAATAACGTTGATCGTTGACAATAAATAATTGTTGTAAAAAGTCTGATCTTGGTTATTGAGTTCATATATAATATGTATAACAATAATTATAACACTGTAATTTTAACAGTACATTGTAAAAAATGTTTTGTAAATTGTAAACAAACTTTTATTTTCACAAAATCTGTGTTTTTTTTTTTTTTTTTTTTTTTTTTTGTGTGTATCTTTTTAATAATGCAAAGATATTTTAATAAAACAAAAACATAAAGTATATAAAAACAATTATATCATAGTACATTTTTAACAATTTCTAGAAATTTTATTTACATACTAACACAAATAATTTTTTCATAAATATAACATTTAACAGACACATAAAATTATTTAATAAATACAATAGTGTTTAATACACTCTAATAATACTACTACTAATATTAAGAATACCAGTACTACTAGATCTTTCCTTTTTACAACCTATTTACATAAAACCAACTTAATCACTTTATTTAGTAATTAATTGTTTTAAAATACCACATTGGTACCAGAGCTTGGTCAGCCATTGGCAAGCCAAAAAAAATTTGTTTTGTGGGTAACTTGACCCACAAAGTATTATTCTCAGTTAATACTGTTAATATTTGACTCAGTTCAGGGGTCAAGTCTTTCCAAAAAGGTGAGTTGGGATAAAGGTGGTAATTGGTGAATTTTTACAGAGGGCAAAACAAATCATTTTTCCCGCACTCTCTGATCACTTTATAGTGGTGAAGATCAGAAAATCACGAGAATGATAAATAAATTAAAAAAATATTTGGGGCATGGAGTTGATCCCTAACTAAAATTATTCATGACTTAATTTGAATTTTTGAGGGTTATTATAGTATCTTAACTTAGATGAATGAACAATTTCTGAATTTCTTTTAAAATGGGGACTGGGTTTGTCTATTTCAAAATTAACTTCGGATATTTGTTTTAAGATTGTGTAAGGGCCTGAATAAGGTGGACTTAACTTACGTGTGTTGGGATATTGGAATTCTTCATAAATAATTTCATCACCAACTTTAAATTTAACAGGGAGAAATCGAGCATCAAATCGGATTTTGTTTTTTTTATGATATTGTATTGTTTTTTCTTTTGCTATTTTTCTAGCTTCATCAACTGAAGGATAGTAACTATTGTTTACTAATAATGGATCATATGGTAATTCTCCTAATAATAAATAACTAGGGGGAATTGAGTTACAGAGTGAGGTGTTAAGTTATATTGATGTAAAACTTCATCAATTAATTTAGTCCAGGGAATTTTATTTGAAGAAGAGTTAACCTTACATTTTAGACGCGTAACAATAGTCTGATTGAGGCGCTCGACTTTCCCGTTGCATTCGGGATGATGGCTACTTGTTAACAAATGTTTTGTATTATAATTTCGAAGGAATTTTTTGAAACGGGATGCCGTGAGTGCTGCATTCCTATCTGTTAACAATTTTTTAGGTACTTGAATTTGAAAAAGTTGTTTTAAAAAGTTTGTATAAGTTTCAGTGGTAACGCTTTTTGATGGAAATCCCCACACATAACGGGTTGCATGGTCCACGACCAAATGCAAATATTTTTTTGTAGAATTATAGTAGTTAAACCCACCAACAGTGTCCAAAGACAAACATTCAAAAGGTTTATCTGTTGGCGGTACTTCCTGTAATGAACCAAACCGTTTTTGTCTGCATTTTTTATTTATTCGACAGGTATGACAATGTTTTACAAAATTTTCAATATCTTTATTAATATTAAGCCAATAATACTGTGGTGTAATTAAATTTATCATTTTATAAATTCCTGGGTGTCCAAATTGAGTGTGGGTTTTCTGTAGAAGGCGTAATCTTAATGACATCGGGACTATTACCTTATACAAACCTTTCTTTTTAATTACAATTATATCTTCAATTTCAAGAGTTTTGTTAATGTTAATACCTGTGTTTTCTTTTTTCTGGTTTTCTTTAATTTCATTTAAGTCTAGGAGGTGTACATGGTGTGACACATTTTCCAAAACAGGCAATCTAGATTGCATATCAGCTTCAATGTTTGTTGATCCTTTTTGATATTTAATTTCATAGTCAAACATACTAAGTTTAAGGGACCAGCGGAATAATCTTCCTCTTAAATTTAACATTTTTTAACCAAGTGAGAGACGCATGATCCGTATGTATGACAAACTTTTGACCGTGCAAATAATGATAAAAATTATCTAAGGCATCAATAATTGCTAAACATTCTAATTCTGTAATTGCATAATTTTTTTCACAATCTCGTAAATTTCTTGAACGATATGCCACTGGGTGTAAAGTACCATTCACATCTGCCTGTTTAACAACACATCCCACACCATGACTCGAGGCGTCAACAAATAACTGACAGGGAGTTCTGGGATCATAAAGTCTTAAAATAGGTTTACTTATAAGAGCATTTTTTAATTTTTGGAAGGATTTTTCACATTTCTGGTCCCAAACATAGGGGACATTTTTCTTTAATAAATTATTTAAAGGAGCTCTTATTTCGGCATATTTTGGAATAAATCTAGCATAAACGTTAACTGATCCCAAAACTCTCTGTAATTCCTTGACATTTTTTGGCGGTTTCAAATTTTTGATTACTTCAATGTTTGGATTATCAGGGATAATTAGGCCATTAGTTATTTCGTATCCTAAAAAGTTAATTTTTGTTTTGGCAAAATTGCATTTTGATAGTTTTAATTTTAAGTTTTCTTTAACACATATATCAAAAAGTTATTGTAGGTGTTGGAAGTGTTCATCTTCTGACTGTGAAAAAACAATTATATCATCAAAATAATTACAGGCAAAGTCCATTTTGTATTTATTTAGAATCCTTCTAATGGTTCGATTGAAGATAGCAGGGGCATTTTTAAGCCCAAAGGGAAGGTATTTCCACTCATATAATCCGAAAGTTGTAGCAAAAGCCAATTATTCAGTATCTTTTGGGTGGATAGGAATGTGCCAATATCCACTTGCCAAGTCAAGAGTGGAAAAAATTTTTGCTTTAGCTAGTTTATCTAACAAAGTATCTATTCTGGGAAGTGGTTCAGCATCTGTTTTAGTGATCGGATTGAGTTTACGGAAGTCAATACATAATCGCGTCTTTTTGCCTTCTTCCCGTTTATACACCAAAGTTACAGGTGCGGAATAAGGCGAACAACTTTCTTTTATAATACCGGCCTGTAATAAATTTTGAACTTGGGTTTTAATTTCTTCTTCTTCCTTAGGGGAAGTTCTATATGCTCTGAGAGAAATAGGTAAATCTGAAGTTAAACGAATCCTTTGTGGTTCCATATGAATTCTTCCAACATCATATTTAGATTTTGCAAAAATTTGGACATATTTTGATAATAAAGTAGGAAGTTTTCCTTTTCTAGCAGACTGAGGATTTACGTGGTTCTCAGTGGCTTGAGTGTACTTGAACTCCCTTACTCTATTGTTTGTTGGAATATTAAAATTTTTCTTTTGACTATTGGTATTTTCACTTTCAGAAGTTATATGTAAAGTTTGTGTACATTTAGATATATTTTTTAACAATGGGAGAATGGTATTATTTTGTTTTACCAGCTTTTTAGCACAATCAATAGTCAATTGAAACAGACAACAATGTGATAAGCTAAGGAGAGCATAAGGTAAGTTATTATCTAATATAAACATTTCTATATTTTTTGTAATATTACCAATTTGTAATTTAAAGTAACATTTTTCTCGAATTGTCAACCTCCCCTGTGTTTGAATGACGTGTAATGGTGAGACCTTTTTTGTTTGAAGTTTAAATTTATTAACAAAATGTTGAGGAATAATGCTTAAGCTGCTGCCCGTATCGAAGATTAAAGGAATGGTAGAGTACGATTCTGGATTTTTAACACCTTGATTAGTTTGCTTGTTTTTTCTTTGGATATCCTTGTATATAATGCGACCGGTCGCTGCAAACTGTCAATAGGTGTTATTTGTTCCTTCTGTTGTGTTATCTACCACTGGTGACTCTTCTGTGACATGAGTTGGATTTTCTTGTTTGAAAGGGCATTCACTATGTCAATGAAAAGCATTAGGAATGTTGCGTTTTGAACAATGTTTACATGGGAGAGGAGGCAAAGTGCCTTGAAAGTGAATGTGTGTATTTGGGCTTGGAAAATGGGGTCTAGGCCCTCTTAGATTGGTTCGAGTATTGTTTGTGAAATTTGGTCTGTTTTGATTAGGGTATCCCATATGTGGTCTCTGCACATTAGGAAACCGGTAACTCCAGGGTTGTGGTCGGGGAGCATATTGAACTGGGTTTCTATTTTCCCTGTCTTGTGGATAGGTGAACCTTTGAAATTGACCTGGCAACTTGTTTGGAAGGGGATCAGCAGATTTTTCAGATATCTGCAGTTTATTTAATTTGTGGACAAGATCCCTCCATTCGTTTAATGTTTTTGGTGCATTAGCCACAACAAGTTGTCTTAAAGTCAGTGGCAATCCGTCGGTTAATCCTTCCATGAGGAACTTGGGCTCTAAGCCTAGTGCTCGCCCTACTCGGAGTTTTTTCTGGTAATACTCCATGACATTTTCACCTGCCTTAAAGCGAATGCTCGAGAAATCTGTTAACGATGTTTCACCTGGTGTCGTGAATTCCTCTGTAAAAATTTCAACCAATTCCTCCCAATGAAGCATGTTTAAGCTATTGTTTATATACACTGTGAGGGCTTTACCCTTCAAAAATCTTTGTATATTACGGACTCGCCAAACCTCATCTTTTCCATTCTCCTCACACCAGGCTTGAAAATAAATTAGCCAGGACGTCCACATCATGCCGTTTTCAGGACAAAAAGCAATGAGGACATCGTCCTCTCTTACAGTGGGAGATTTAGTTATATTTACAGATTTCTTTACATCATTGGCACTACTCATTGCCTTTACTAGTGTGTTTGGAAAGGGCAGTTTACTCACATTAAGTAGGTTATTTTGTAAATTGGTATCTACAAGTAAATTTTCCTCTGTACCCTTAGGGGGTGTCAATAAACATGTTGAGATGTCACTTTCGGACATATTTAACTTTATTTCACAATTCAAAATTTTGAAAAAAAAAAAAAAAAAAAAGAAAACTTTTTTTTTTTTTTTTTTTTTTTGAAACAGGTAATTTTATTTAATTTTGCTAATTAAGTTTGGTATTTATTAATTATCACAGCTTTACCAAAGTATTCAATAAATTAAATATCACAATCAATATAAATAGTCTATTTTTTTTTTTTTTATCACAGTTATTATATCACCTAAATAAATCCAAATAATAAATAAACATAAAATAAACAAATAAATCACATTTATTGATGTTCAAAATAAATACTTCTGAAATTGCTTTGTCTAAATTCATCTAATAAATCCTACTAATAAATAAGTATAAACAACATATAACAAGTAAATAAATCAAATTTATTATCAACATAAATACTTCTGGCTACTCTTTGTCTATAGTAATAAATAACACACCACAAAATTCTTATTTCTGAAAACAAGGAATCCAATTTTTCAAAAAAAATTTAATTTTCTATATAAATATTTATGAAAATTTTATTTTTAAATCTCTTAACATAAAATATAATAACCAATTAAGAATTTATTTTATTTCTTTCTTTATTTTATTTTATTTTATTTATTTTAATTAATTAATTAATTAATTTTTATTTTATTTATTTATTTATTTATTTTTTTTTTTTAATCAAATTTCAAAACTTTTAATTTCCTATATAAGTATTTTATGAAAAGCTCTAAATTTAACATATGAAATATAATACTTTTGCAAACTTAATAAAAATCTGGTATATTATTATTATTTTAAATCTGACAACAAGTAATTTAGCTTAAAACATTTATAATTCAAATCATAAAATATATCGCGAAAATAAATGATGTCAAACCTTATCATAATTCATTTTTATTAACAACTTAAGATAAATATAAAGTCACTAAAAAATCATCCTAAATATAAATAAAATTAAACTCACTCACCCCTTTTGTTGACACACACTGAGATGAAAACACAATAATAAATTTAAAAAAAATAAAAAACCTATTTTTACTTCCTGTGGAGCAAGAAAATTTTATTCACAACTTCTGGACTAACACATAAAAAAGCAGGTGTTTCTGTTGGGACTCATCCGGAAGAGGCCATCTGGTTGTTATCTCATAGCACTTGAAACATGGCTCTTAAGAGAGCAATAAAAAAAATCTTGGATCAAAACTGGCGTAAGTCACACATCTTTCAGAACGTAATCGGACACATTTGAAGCAAAGTGACGCAAGTCAATTCTTTCTTTTTCCTAAAGGCGCTGTCTGGCATCTTTCACACAAAACTGGTGTAAGTCAGTATTTTTTTTTTCTACTATCCTTTGAGTACAGATGATGTTACTAATGTTGCTTGCTCTTTAAGGGCACTATTTCTTTCTGACAGTCCGGCTTGATTTAGCAAAGACCGGTCCTTTTTGGAAAGTTCCGGTCCCCGGAGGTCATAAATATTGCAGTTCCATTCCAATAATTAAAACTAATATAAGGTGCTGACCACAGCTTATTTCATGCTGACTTGTTGGTTTTCCCTTACAGGACCAATCCTGTCGACTTCTGTAATATATTAAATTTAATATTAAAATGAATGAATGAGTTCCGTTGGTTTCACGGACTGGTGCACGACGATCCTTTTATGTAGTGAAATAGAAGTCCAGGCATCTTATATGAGAAAGTAGGAGTCCATTTGAGCAACGAATATGTTTTATTAAGTTCTGAAGACAGTGACAATGTATGATGATGCAGTCATGGGCCGGTACGAAGACATCCGGAGCGGTATATCCCGGTAAAAGGTGCCGATGGCCGGCACTTTCGGCGAACCCCGAAGGGCGCCGCGAATCTACTTCGTAAACTTTACATGATGGAATATTAGTTGACGTGAATTTACTAGACAAATGATGGTCTTAAAAAGCCACGAGTTTTCGCGTGCTCCCGTTTTTATACTGCATATTTCGGCGGGAACTGAAAACTATTCTTATGAATGCTTATTGGATAATTAGCTAATCTAAAATCCGCCTACCTTTTACGATTGGTTGACCCGGGAATCCAGGATTTATTATTTTGCAATGCTTTACCATTTATTCCGACTATTGCATAATTTTGATTACGAAATTTCTTCTAATCGCGATTCCCGCGCTACGACGTGCTTTGCTGAAAAACTAACTTTACTGGGGCGCTAAAAAAGAACTCTCACAAAGTTGTTCTTAAAATTAAGATTTATTCTAAGATATTAATATTAAGTTATCACTTAATATTAATTTAAATACTAATTTAGAATCTTGCTTATTTTATCCTTTCATACATACATACCGGATAATCCAAAAGACACAGAACAAATTAAAAATTATGTTATTCAAAAATTACTAACTGCAGTGCTATGCAGTTTTCGCTAAAAGGCACAGAAAAATATGGGATTATATATATATATATATATATATATATATGAAAAAATATTAGATACATTTTTCAACAACGTATCGCGCTGTTTTCGCAGTATCCTCTCATATTTTAAACAGATAGGCATGACTGAATTACAGCATCTTGCGGATACTGAAGCTTTTTTAAGGAGAATTTCCTACACTGTAAGCAATTACTGAAATATATTTTACAAAAAGAGTGGTATTCAATAAACTGATCAGCTATAGTAAAAATAAAACATATTTTTACTGCCGCCATTCCAAAATCTAAAATTCATATTTATGCTGTAAAATCAATTAACCGACGAAATTTACGAAAGAGCAGAATACGTCAATATTATTTCTTCTAAATTCTATAAATTTAAACTGAAAGAATAATGTATATTTTGAACAAAATACTAGAATACCATGGGTTACAATAGAACCAATCTCCTGCATACACTGAATGGTAAGTTATTCATGTTCCATTAATTATTTAAATGTGTCATTAGTAATTTACAGAAAAATAGAACTTAATTAACTAATACAACTTTGAAACTTCGTTTGTTTGTTTTTATAAACATATTGAATTATTTATGGGCAATTAACCCTTTTCCATGACAACAAAATAATTTATTCTATTATAAAAAACAATTTCGTTAATTGTATTCGTGTGACTCGAAAAAAGCATCCTTAATGAAATATCAAAACTTTACCACACGGATTTTTATTATAGTGAATTTATTATTATTATTATTATTATACCAGCCTTGCAAACAGTACAGTTCTGATTTTTGTAGAAGCGGCATGTAAAAAATGGTGTTTAAAGATCACGAGCTTCTGAATTTTTCACTTATATTTTGCGTTTACAGTCCAGAGAAATCACGGAGTTTATTAATTAGATATTTGTCCATTGTAACAATTTTCTTTTACAGCTATTCAATAATTCATTTTATTTTAGCGAATATAAATTATGTTGTTCATGGTTTGTATTTTGAAGGCGCATCCCACATTTTACAAGCTTCATCTTCACTGATAATATGGTGTTCATTAATATTTAGAAGAAAACAAATCTTAAAAATATTATTAAAATTGTTGAATTATAGAAAACGCTATAATATAATTCATAAGTCTTCAAAGATTATTAAAATCTTATTTTTTGCTCCACAGACCTTTATGTTTATCATTTATCAAGTACTCCTGTGTGTTTCTGATACCAGTAACAGTGGTATAGTAAATTTCTGGGCAATTGGTACGAAAATACCGGAAGGACCTTGGAAAGTGATGACCTTGATTTTAATAAATGTAGCCAGGTACATGTGCTGTGTATTTCCTCTATTTTTAAATTCGATATTGTGCATCATAATTTATAAATTTGCTGAACTGTTAGGAGTTTTTAACAAAAATCTCGAATTTGAATTGCATAATTTGAATAAACAGAAAATCATGATTACCTTTAATAATTATTTTAGAATTAATAAAATTGTTTTAAAACTATATGAAATTTTAAGTTATACATCGTTCTTCATAATAGTTTATTCATCGAATTGCATATTTAATTTCATACTTTTAGCACTGAAATACCCAAAATTTCTATTTAAGGATTACATCAACTTCATGGGTGTTTTTCCTGATTTTATAAACAGTCTTTTAATTTTGGTGTCACATGCAATATGCAGTTCAATGATACCGGAGAAATTATTTGAAATAAAAATGACTGCGAAAAACAAACTTAATGATTATGCATGCAAGGAGAAGTATTTCGTTCCGCAATCAATACTTGAATGCTTAATAAGAATAGAAAAAGAAAAAGTTGTGAAAATGTCTGCTTGTGGTTTATTCCATGTACCAAGAGGATTTTTTCTGACGGCTTTGGGAGCTGCAATGACCTATGGCCTGCTAATTCTTAATTTGTTTTAGAATATTGTGAGATATTTTACTTTATAATTATTATTATAACACTTCATTGCACTTCGGAATAAGATTAAAATCCAAGGACATAAAATTAATGTTCAGCGAGTGCTGCATATAATTATTTTTAATAGGCTTGATATATTCACTTCAAGAATTTATTTTGATCGCAGCTGGAGTAGTATAGTTCAGTCTTTTGATAATTATCATATAAGTTCTTTTTACATTTTTTTGGATAGGTAATACAACACATAATTTATTACAGTTTATTATGTGCAAGAAAATTTAAGTAAAATGTTTATGCGATGAGATGTTTTAGATATTTGATAAATGTTTCCAATTTGAATAACGTATAGCTACAGCGCCTAGAATATATAGTGTGGAAAGCGACCTGCAAATCAGTACCTGAAAAACTAAGACTCTCACCAGAGGTCAGTGCGATCGAGTTTATTTCTTGAAAAACTCAGTATTGTTTAATTATGTGCTCAGATCACGTGATTGAGCAAACGAAAATGGGAAAATCCAATCAGCGCTTCGATTTCAGCAAAAAAAATGGATCGCAGTGCCATCTGGGAAGCGCTTGCCACACTGTACAGTCGGTAACAAAAGTGTCCGAACACAAGCAAAAATTCCTATGTAAAAAAGTACACTTCATACGGTTATGTTAAATAAATCCTTGTCGAATTCTCTTCTTAGACAGTCTAAGAACATGATTCGATAAGGATTTATTTAACAGAACCGTATGAAGTGTACATTTTTTACATAGGAATTTTTGCTAGTGTTCGGACACTTTTGTTACCGACTGTATATTGTAGGCGCTGTAATACAGCACATTTAATCCGATCATAGCTTTATTTGCATTGTTCTATAATCTTTATTCTTATTAATCCAATTGTTAATCTTTCTTACGGTTTTTTAGATTATTCTTGTCAATAGCATTTTAAAATTTTAGTACAGTTTATTATATTGTAGATAATTTAGTAGAAACGATATAAAGAGATGTTTCTTATTTTCAATGAATGTCCCATAACGATGTGTTGTATGATATACATATAATAGGAAGTTAATTTTAAATTGAATTTGCTAATTAGTGTGATCAACAACATAATTGAAATTTAAAATAAAAGTCGCTAATTTGTATGGATTTTATGCTTTGAAAAGTGAAAATGATAATCAAAAGTTGTAAGGACAGGCGACGGTGTGGTCATATCTTTTTCGCTTTCATCATACATCTCCATACCTGCTGTGTGACAAGGAAATAAATTTTCAAAGTCAGTATTAAAACATAACAAAATACTTTAATTAAAATTCTCAATTCAGGGAATAAATGAGACTACTACACTTGGAAACTCACACAATATAATTATCCTACATTATTTATTTAAATATAAATGATAAATGCTCTCAGTCTCTAGTCTCTAACAGATTAAAAAAAAGTCACTGCTCGATTATTTCACTTAAATACAAAACGATAAATTCATATTACCCATCTTAAATAAAATGATGAAGCAGGAGTTTAACTTAAGTACGCTCTGCAGTACTACACTTCAGGTATATTAACTCTAAGATTTATCACGAACGTAAATACCTCAAACTGCAGTTGTCGTACTGTACTGCTCACAAATCAGTACTAAGGCAGAACCTAACATTCACTGATTATAACTTTTGAGGTAAAACGGAAAGAAACTGTAATTATTTTATGCCCAGTATTCTCATATTCAAGAACTGAAATATAGTAAAAGACATTTCATTTAAAGAACTTTCTCTCTCAGTGTATGTGTTGCGGGAAATATGTGCCGTTCCCATTTTCTGATCCTTGAATCAGCAACTTGTAGACACTTCTCTCGCGCCCTTTTCTATGTAGTTGTATCAGTGATGCCAGATTGGGGATTTTTTAGGCTTCTGGGGACAATTTTGGGGACCAAATAATTGTGGGGACCTTTTTGAGGAAATCTAAAATTTTTGGGGACAAATCTGGGGAGTACTTTAACTTTCTGTCAGTAATGATTTATCTCTACGACCAGGGACTTTCAATAGCTTTATTGTTATTTGGGGATTTTTTTTCAAAAATTGCCTTCATTTGGGGGAAAATCTGAGCTTAAATCCACTTAAATCTGCTTGATATATATATATATATATATGTATATATATATATTTAGTTTTTTCCCCCTTTTTAGTAGAAATGAAGTTGGGGATTTTTTCGAAATAAAACCCTGATTTGGGGAAATTTGAAGATCTGTTTGGGGAAATAATTTTCGACCAACTGGCATCACTGATGTAGTGGTATCGTTATAATGTAACTTTTAAACAATATAGTCGACAACGAAGGAGCTCTGTTAATTGCTTCTCCATAAAATAATGTTTTCACATACTTATGAAATATGTCACATATGTAACTTATTTAATCATGAAATCTATTAAATACAGCAATCCAGAAGGAGAATCTTCATCAAAATCACACACACAAATTAACCTAAGTCTTTTACAGATCCAGTAAATAAGCTTCCAGGAACACTTCCCGATAATGGATATACGATGTCGTTGAATGACATAGAAGGTGAGTACAAACCTTACCTTCCTTAATAACTGATGAAAATTACTGTACACTGTTAAAAATTGCATTTTTGTTGCCAGATATTCCCTGTGAAAATTACAGAATTCTGTGAAAGTTACAGAAAAATACATTTTGTCAACGTAATTTACGACTTTTTTCTCAAATTACAGAGAATTCTGTAATTTTCACAGAGAATTTCTGGCAACAAAATTGCATTTTTTTAACAGTGTACAGTCGGTAACAAAAGTGTCCGAACACTAGCAAAAATTCCTATGTAAAAAAAGTACACTTCATACGGTTATGTTGAATAAATCCTTGTCGAATTCTCTTCTTAGACAGTCTAAGAACATGATTCGATAAGGATTTATTTAACAGAACCGTATGAAGTGTACTTTTTTTACATAGGAATTTTTGCTAGTGTTCGGACACTTTTGTTACCGACTGTATATATAATCCAACATATTTTCATTAGCTCTCTTATACTACTATATTTAATCATATGTATAAATACAATTTAACCGAGTGTATGATTGAATGCGACACCTTCCTAAATAATTATTACATAATTTACATGAATTTTAACGTTTATTTTAAACGTTAAATAATTTGCGGTATTCATTCAGCCTCGTTTACAATAAACCTACTCAAAAACTAATTTATTTGTTAAATCTCGCAAAATCCGAATTTTCAGTTTACCACGTAACTGCTATCAACAGAGTGCTTTAGCAAGCAGAGTAACAACTAATGACGGACTATCAGCAACTTTCATATTAGTGACGACATATTAGTAACTTTCACTTTTCGAAATTCATTCGAAAACTCCTTGGCCTAAACGAATGTAATGTAAAACTTGACTTTTATGTTCGTATTTATTTTCCGAGTATTTAATTAAGTTTGACCACAATAATATGGGAAAATAATCTAGAATTTTACTAGGGGTATTTTGAACTCGTTAAAAATGTGAACTAGAGTTTATAAGGGTGAAATGGAAATACTTTTACTAGAGGCTGAATTTTATTTCTAGATGTCAGACACAGATTATTTTTTTCAGTGTAATCACAAGTAAAAATTATCTGTAATTTACATTTTACACACAATGTTATTGGAGAACTGTCATACTTGCCAACATACTGTTTAATATTCCGTAGTATTGTTAGCTTCGCCTTCTTTTTCACACCAGTATTTTTTTAGAGTATATTTCTTCTTATTTAATTGTAACTACCTTTGGAGAATATTACTGTAAAAAATTACTGGTGTGATAAAAAGGGAGGGACTAAATCCACTACGGAATATTAATTAGGATGTTGGCAAGTATGAGAACTGTAATGCAGTTTTTGAACGAAATATCAATCTGCATTTATAAAAGCTATAAGTAAAATTGAATGTATAACAGAAGTTACAATTATAGCTTGATACAATATTAAATAAATATTAATATTTAAATTTTCGTTATTGTTTATTCATAGTTCGGTGATATTTACTTCTTTTTCAGAATGTCTTGAGTTTTTTTTTAACTGTTTTCATAACTTTTGCTACATATGGAAGGAAGAAGCCTTCACTAGTCAATCAAAGAAAAGCTATAATATTATTGGTTCAAATCGTTATTTGAATTATTGACTTGTAGATTGAACCTTTGTCGGCCCTATTGCTCTAAACCGATTTAAATAATGTTGCCAAATTCAAGGGCTCTTATGAGATATCACCAATGGTTTTGAAGAGTGATAGTTGTAGACCTGCCGATTATACTAATTTATCCGTAATACTGTTAGGCCCTCCTTTTTTCCACACCAGTATATTTGTTGAGTAATAGTCTTCTTATTTATTAGTGAGTACAAATTGCTGAAAATTACTCTACAAATTTACTGGTGTAAGAAAAAGGAGGCGGGGCCCAATGCTATTACGAATAAATTCGTATAATTAGTAGGTCTGTATTTGATGTATAGGGTGATTATAATTAAACGTACTATTCCAAAACGCTATAATTTTAAAACTATCCACCAGAGCAGTTTGATATTTTACCAAAGCAATTGTGAGGCAATGAAATTTTGTTGGGGGGAGGAAAAAAGTAGTTCCAACATGTTCCTATAGGCTGTGCTGCCAGATTGAGGGAAATTTTTATTTAACACCCACCACTAAATTTTACTTGAAACGGTTTGCTAATTGTTTCGAAACATCTTTTACCGAAATCGTCTATGTAATTAGATAACCGATACAAGTAAAATTTAACAGTGACTGTTGAATAAAAATTTCCCTCAAATCTGGCAGCACTGCCTATAGGTGCCGCTACCAGGGTAATGTCAAAGGAAACGCCTAAATGGGCTCATTAAACACAATAATGCTGTTAGCCACACAATAGAATAGCAGGAAACAATAGACTGAAAGGGTTTACTATAATTTTTTTAGCAAAAAGATAAGAATACGTGTTTACAGCGGAAACAGTTATAGCGAAAACAGAAAAAGAGGAGCTTTAGCTTCATGAAACAAATACTTTACAGATAACTAACGGCAACTTTTTTTTTCTTTTTTTTACTATTGGTAAACAAAATTTTGTTGCCTCACCATTGCTCTGGTAAAATATCAAATCGCTCTGATAGCTAGTTTTAAAATTACAGCGTTTTGAAGTCGTAACTTTCATTATAATCACTCTGTACATAAAGCACGAATAACCTTCAAAGCGGTTAAGCGACCGTCGGAATTAAAATTTAGTGAATAAAAAATTAGTGAATGGACCATATTCCTCCTTTGGGTTCGAGACTATAAAAAATCAGCTGTTTTCGGTAAACAATTCTCAACTCTACCATAGCAAAGCATTGTGGCTTGCAAATTTTTATCTTGCAATATTATTTCTAAGAGTTACAGATTATATGAAATTGAAGTAAGAGTGATATAGTGATAACTTTGTTTTGTTTTTAATCCAGTTTTAGTAATATACTTTAATATTAATCAACATATGTAATATTAAAAGTTGCCGTGTGAACTGTGGCAATGTTAACAATGTTAAATGGATGTTCCATTTAGTAAATTCCTTTATTAAAGTGATTGAAATTCTATTTATTTAAGCTTTGATGTCTATATATATGTATGTGTGTATAAAATGTTCTTATTAATCTTTTTTTCATCATATATATGTATGTGTGTGTGTGCATACATAAAATGTTCTGCAATTTTACGATATGGAATAGTCTTAACTTTATCATTCGATTCAGTTGTTTACATTTCACTTTTGTTCTTGTTTGAACATTATTATTAAGTTTCACTGTAGAAATATTTAGGAAAATGTTATACGTAACAATAAAATGTCATCTTGAATCTATTTTGTTTACAAAATATCGGCCACGTGTTCGGTGATTTTACCTACGGTGACGTCACAGGAATATTGTCCATTATTTAGTGAATATTGAATTATTTAGTGAATATTGAATAAAAATGTCTCTAAATTTGTCTGTACTGACCAGAGGAGTGAAATTAAATAAGACCGGCAAAGGGTTCAGACGAATCATGTTCGTTTTGTATTAGATGCTTGACTTGTGTCATACACGTGCATATTTGGATTAATTGTGAAAATTCGTTTATAACCTGTGAGGGTCAAGACATCTTTGCTAAACTTAAAATGAAAAGCCAACAGAATTTAGAAACAATGCCAAAAGAACAAAAATAAATAACATTTTAAAATTCTGTTAAAAACTTCCAAGACGAGATTTTGCAATGAAATGTTACAATATAATCCACTGCGCTACAAAGGGTTAAATATCTTTCCAGTGTCTATATTTTGTAGAGAATCTGCAAGTTATTCAGTGAAATTATTTGACTGTTATTTCTGTAAGATACGACTGTTTTGGTAAGGATTTTTGAAAGGAATAAAATCTACCCACGTGCAGTCGGTAACAAAAGTATCTGACAAGCTGTCAGAGGCTGAATTTAATTTAGTGCGACAAAATTTTTTTGTATGTAATTTTATTTTAGTTTATTATTCTGTATATATATTTATTTTTTTTACTTAACTGTGAGAACGTATGAAAAATAATTTACTCTATGGTTCTGAATCCGATTGTCTACAACAGGTCTGTCCAACTCAAAACACGTGGTGGGCCGCATTAGAAATCTATTTTACTCAGGAGGGCCGCATTGTATGAATGCATGAACCATATACATAAAGTAATTTTTTTTTCGGTGTCTTGAGAGGATTTCAAAGGTAAATTTGAATATTAAATATAACTTTATTCATAAAATAATTATAAAAAAGACAAAAGCTTATGACATTATTCATAAGTACAGTAGTAAGAATCATATATTGATGTGATAATATTTTATAACATCAATGTGCGCAATTTTTGTTTTTTAGCTACCTTAAACAGTATTTTAATTAAAAAAATCGTAAAACACTTTTTTAACTTTGGATATTATAATCGAAGATGTCAAATAAGAAATTTCGTGAATACTGTCGCGGGCCGCAGAACCCTACACGGCTGGCTGCGAGTTGGCCAGACCTGGTCTACAACAAGCTTCAGTTCATGAAAGTAACGCTAGAAGTAATATTTATTAATATTTATGACGCATGCAATAAATAAATAAATTAATAGAAAACTACTTTGAACATTTTATTGTATTTTTTTAATCTAAAATTTTCTCAGAAAAAAGAATATTTTATTTTGTTTCATTATTTTTACTGCTTGCCTATCCAAAAGTAATAGTCGATGTTCAAATAATTAAAAGCTTTTACAATTTGAACATATTATTTTAAGTAAAGAAATAACGAAGTAAAACTCGATATTGGCGAACATACAAATGTATTCAAAGTGCAACACAGTTAATGATGGCAATGCAAAATGTCTAGTTGAATGTAATTATCCTATCATACTAATAAATAAAAAATAAAACCATTATTTAAAAAAAAATAATAATAATAAAAATTACAAGACCAAAACGTTAAAACGAAAATAATACATTTGAAAATTCAATATGTGAATGGTAAAATTAGCATACAGGTTTAATACCATTGTTGTATGTTCATTAAATATTGATAATTTATCATGAATAAAAATGTTAACATAATCGATATTAATTAATGAATAAAAATTTTCGAAATGTCACATAGCGTTTTCGGAAAACCTGTTTCCATAAACGGTATATTATTTATTCAAACGAATAAACTATTTTATTTACGGAATCACATAAATTACTATTATCCCCTAAAATATTATTGAATTGTAAATGCAAATACGGAATTGAATTTCTAGTTAAAGAATAGTTTATTAAATGTCAGATTGAATGTTATTTTTTTCATTTTTAGTTTCATCTTGTCAGAGGAAAAGCGTTCATAAACATAAATATTCTGCAATATTTCATAAATATTTAGGTTCCAATCAGCTATAGTACCAAAACTGTTCCACTAAACATACTGCTTCATTAACTTGGATAAACTGTAATTATAAACTGTAATATATTATTTTTTACTTAGATTTTAGCTTCAATTTGTGAAATAAAGTTATTATTAATGTCATTATTATTTTGTGAAAAAGAAAATACTATAATGAAAGCGAAGAGACACTCTTCTGCTAGCGTGTTATGTGTCTCACCTCCTCCTCCTTCATCTGGAATCTTTCTTAAATCATTACATTAGGGGGCGTGGTTTATCTTCTCTTTACGGTTGAAAATTCTTTCTTGAGGACTATCATGTAATATCATGTAAAATAGAAAGTATTATACAGATAAAGCAAATCTATATACTCGGAAAGCACTTTTCACTATTGAAGAGAACACTAAAACATATAGTTGCAAATTTCATCCTCTTTATTTTAATGTCCTGTGTACAAGGTGGATAAGATTTCTTATACAGAATATATATATATATATATATATATATATATATATATATATATAATTTGGTTGTATTTAGTTTATCTAGGTTTAATTAACCTTAAAAAATATAATTTTTCTCAAATTTGATTAAAATAAATAAATTGGGATAAAATGGGTTAAATGTTGAAGAATGTGTTTTAATCTTTTACTGATTTTGTGATTATTAATGAAAAGATACTGAAAGAAGTTGATATTCAAGTTTTTTTTTCAAAATCAAGACTATCTCGAATTATAAGGAATGGTAGCTTTGATTTATCTTGGAAAAAATAACTAGAAGAAAGAGGGGAGCAAAGGATAAGTAAAAAATCTAATAATACATTATACTTTTTGTTTATTTTTTTCATTCATTTCTTTTAGATTGTAAGCAACAATTTTACAGAAGAGAATTTTTTTTTTAATGCACTCTTAGCTTTACTTAAGAATAACATTTTATTACTTCTCTTAAAAAAATGTTTTTTTTTATACATTAAAAACCTCAAATGGTTAGCTGGAAAAATATTATAAATTGATATGAAGTTGTTGATCACTAAAATTTATTCTTCGACCACATTTCATGAAACCACCGAAGCCTGTGCGCAAGTACTAATTCAACGAGTCCACTGTTAAAATAGGGGTGACAGTCATCTGGATTAGAGAAAATAAATGATAACAGAGCACGAATTATTGGATGTTTCCTAAATCACAACCTGTCGGTCAAGCTGGCACCCCTCCAACATTTTGGATGCGTCGTAGCTGGTAGTTTTAGGGAACGTGGCTGCACTATAAAATTGTTTTAAAGACAGATACTTGTTTATAGATTAAGAGATAAATAACACTGTTTTTGAAAACCAGAGTGTAAATCTTAGAACATATTATTGAAAAATGAATCTTTAGCATCTAAAAAGAATTATTAAGTTATTAAACATATCTAAAACACATTCTGACTGAAGTATACTTATTTAAAAGTGTTAAACAATATGTTGCGAAAACTTCCTGGCAACTTTAAAGTAAAATAATTATGAAGGCAAATGATTACACTAATAAATCCTTAATACTAAACACTTACATATGTTCTTAAAATCTACATATCCGTTCAATAATTCAGAATAATCCAAAGTACTTTTAACTAAAAACTATCTTAACTTTCATTCAATGAATTATAAAATCTGCTAAATAATATTTTTAACTACCAACACAATATAAAATCGTGCTATTTTTTATTCCAATTGTTTATCTACTTAAATAGATAATTTAATTTAAAAAACTTGATTATTCAACTGATTAACTTGATTATTAAATTACTTGATTATTCACTGATAATTTGAGATTTTAGCTTCAAAGAGTCAACTTTATCAATAATTATAAGATATTTCTGTATTCCAATCGTTTTTCTATATTTTCTTTTTATGATACATTTTTATTGGGCATCATTTTTTTATAGTATTATTTTGTATAGATCTATAAGAATATTACTTCAATTTTTTAAAGCTACAATATCACTGTTTATGTGATTTTCCCTAATCATTAGAAAATATGTTAGAAATTGTATTAAATTTTTTTTATACCGATATAATGTAGCCTGCAAATAGTTAAACATTTTTAAAATCTTATTTTTTGTTTCGCAATAATTTGTTCTTATCATTTATCAAGTTATACCATAGCCCCCTAAACTAGACGTCTGTCGCGTGACAACTTAACAACAGTTGAAGCGGTAGACAGCACCACCTGGTACAGATCGCGAGACTTTTTTATTCATCTCTCACTAATAATTTTAAGAAGTGATATTTGATATATATATAAACGACATTCCTTCGATTCTGTTCGCCTCTTATGTATATCATATCCCACTTTTAAAATTTTTGGTGACTGTTGAATAAAATTGTCGAGTAATCTGTACCAAGTGGCGCTCTCTACCGCTTCAGCTGTTGCGAAGTTTCCGAGCCATGCGTCTGGCATCTAGTTTAGGAGGCTATGGTTATATCCTGTGTTTCTGATATCAAGAAAAATGATGAGTTAAATTTTATTATATTACAGAGAAAAAATGACAGTAAGAGCCTGGAAAATGATAATATTAACATTGAGGACTGTAGTTATAAACAAACGGTTTACATTTATGTGTTTTGCAACTCTGATTTTATGTATTGTATTTCATAAATTTTACATATTTACCACAAATATTTTCAATGTCGATTGCACAATTTAAATAAACAGCTTATCAGGAATATTCTTGACAATTATTTTAACACTTCTAAAGCCATTTGCTATCTATATAAAATTTTAAGCTATACGACATTTTTCATAACGGTGTACGCTGTAAGTTGTATCCTTAATTCGATAATATTAGGCATAAGAAATATGGATTAGTTTCTCTATAATTATATCAGATATACGAATCTTTTCACATATTTTACAAATGTCTTTATATTTTGGTTTCACATGCAATATTTAGCTCTATGATAGTAGGCAAATTATCTGAAATAAAGATGTACAAAATAAAATTGATAAGATTGCATGTAAGGAGAAACACTTTGTTCCTCAATCGGTGTTTCAATGTCTCAAGGGAATAGAACAAAAAATAAGTTAATTTTATGTCTGCTTGCAGATTATATAACGAACCTCGAGGATTTATTATTACGATACTGGGAGCTTCTTTGACTTATAGTTTGCTAAGATATTTGCAAAGAAGACTTAATAATTGAGACTTTCAATTGTTTACCAGTGGCGAGTAGACCCTTATAACAAGGGTCGTACCCCCAGCCCCTTTTTCAGGACACTTTCAGGAATGAGAAATTTTCTCCCTTTTTCTCACCACTAATACAAAAATAAAGACTTATGTAAAAGCAAAACTTAGTAATTATTTTAATAAAACGTGATATAAAGTAAATTGAAGTTGCAGGAATTAGTAAGGTTTGTCGGGGGTCTTAATATTAAATCGAAAATCTTTAAGAGAAGATAAGGAACATCGTAAGGATTCAGAATTGCATAGGAATCCATGTCCGCAAATATCATCTTAACAATTTAAGAAACGGTGTTTTTTTTTTTTTTTTTTTTTTTTGTATTCTTTAACAGATGTACGAGGTACAAACATAGAGCTACGAGCTTTAAGGGAATGTAGATGAGAGCTGAAAGAATACATAGCAACCCATGACCACAAGCACCATATAAACCCAGATCTGCCAACCTAATCTGGCAAATCGTTAATGCCGCCCCTTTTTCTGCACAGCTTAATTTTTAGAGTATTTGTTTTCTTCATTCATGGTAAATATATTTGAAGAAAATTACTCTAAAAATTAAGTGGTGTAAGAAAAGAGGCGGTGCTACCAATTTGCCGGATTTGGTTGGCAGCTCTGTAAACACTTTAAGAAACGGATACATTTTGGTGTTTTTTTTTTTTTTTTTTAAACACTATTTGTCATGTATGAGTATTATCAACTACGCTTGTATATCCTCGTTTTCTGATTATTTGTACAGTACTCCACTTAACATGTAAATTTTAATGTCTTGTACGATTCATCATTTCACAGAATTATACACATAATTCGTATTAATACAATCAGGGCTTTGAATACATAAATTAGAAGCAGCATTCTTGATGTTATATCCTTTCATGTAATCATTTACATGAAAAAAGTGTTTGTAAAAATACAAAAATTAAAAGCCACGCCCACATCTGTTAAAAACTTCCCAAAATCATCATCCGATTCTTAAAGTGTTAGTATTACATTTGCAGACAGTGGTTCCTCTAATTCTGAAATTTTATGAGCGCCCTATCCCATTTTAAAGTTTGCTGCTGTAATTTTGAGATACCCTGTATACAGTAGACCACCGATCGACAAACCTAATTTAAAGCATTTTGTAGATTAAAGTTTTTAATTTAAAGATTATTAAGCAGAACGTGTATTAATAACTAATTACGTTTCCCATTTGAAAAAAAAAAAAAAAGTTATTGTTGACGGTTTCTTGATATTCTTTTTTATGCTTTCTGTCTTTCGAAACTTTTTTTTTTTTTTTTCCGTTTATAAACAAAATTTACTATATTATTCTGGCTTAACTAAGGCTAGTTTGAGAGAATTTGACTGCTTAATTTGATTTGGCGCCCTTCTTCCTTTAATAAATTACCTAAAAGCAATTAGTATTTTTATTTTGTGGCAAGTGCCAATATCCCTTTCTCACATCCCTGCACCCAATATGGCTAGCACTGAGATTTAAATAATATATATATATATAAATATATATTTTTTCTTTTCACTCATTTCGGAAAAAAAAAGAATAAAAATAAAAATAAAAATAAATCAAAGATAATTGAGAAAGAAACATTACATATAATTGTTATTTTTAAAGTCCCCATCTTTCTTTCTTTCTTTCTTTTTCTTTTTTTTTTTTTTTCTATTGACGAGTTGAGAAGGGATTTTTAAAGTCCATGTCAAAATATAATAGTAATTTTATCCCAAGATAGTTAAATGAAAAGAGATATTCTGGACTTTTGAAAAATTAAAGTGTGTAACTGTTGTTAAAAACATATATTTGAAAATTCAATCCAAAAACAGAACTTTTTCTATCACATACTATATTAGTAAAAGAAGGTACATATAATTTTCAGAGTTGCCAACCTAATCCGGCAAACTGTTAGTACCGCCCATTTTTCTACGCCTCTTAATTTTTAGACTATTTGTATTCTTAATTCATCGAAAATATATTTGAAGAGAATTACTCTAAAAATTAAGTGGTGTAGAAAAATGGGCGGTACTAACAATTTGCCGGATTTGGTTGGCAGCTCTGAATGTTTCATCTGGTATTTTTTAGCAGCTTGGTAACGAGTTAAATGCATTTTTGAATGAATCGAAATACAACATTATTTATGAAAAACAAATATCGTTTTTAAACCTTAAAATATAAAAGGCACACAAGAAATATGTTTTTACCATTCAATAAAAGAACTTGCTATATTGCATTTTTATTTTGCATTTTATTTTCGCCCTCGTGGGAGTCTGGTTAAATATAAACATATTGCGGCTTTTTCCATATTTCATTCACTTATCACCTCTCTAATTATGGTATCTAACTGAAAAAATATTGCCTTAATAATTATTTTGAAATATATATATATATATATATATATTTCTGAAAATTTTAATACATTAAAAAATTATGTCATTCCTTTATTGAATCTGTTTGAAAATATTATAGAAAGTATTTTTCGATTTGATTATTCTCCATTATATGAGGAACTTGAAATTAATAAAACTGTAGTCTTATAAGGAAAATAATTTGTTTTGAATAATCAGTTTTATTATATGTGCCTTCTAAATAAATGTTATGGCTAATAGTAGTATGTTAAATATTCGATATTATTGAAACATTAGTTGCTCGATTTGTGGAATGATTATAATCGATTATCGCACAGATATATATATATATATATATATATATAAAATAATTATATATATATGTATACATTTATAAACCTATATCACCGACAAGCACTTTTAAAATTGGCTTTGGTAAAATATAACGTGAAATACATTACATATTCATGAAAAAATTAATGATTTACTGAAACCAATTATTGGATTATTATTGGTTTTACTTTTAATTTTTTTGTTAACCTTTATGGCAATTTACTGTTACTTTTAAAATTTTAACGAATAAATATATTATAACACTATGAATGCATAATGCTCAAAAATACAAAAATCACCGATTTCATTATTTGAAAAATTTATTTGGTATAAAAAGTGCAGATTGTTTCTAAGCAACACAAATATCATTTATTGTAACTAAGAGATCTAAGTCATTTTGTTTATAAATGCAAAGACACTAAATACAACATCAAGTGGGTTGGAAATAATGCATTGATCTCAATTTCAAAATAAGCATTTGTATCTAATTTCATAAGCGCTACTTTGAAGAAGCTTTTCCTTATATATTTATTTGTGATTTTAAATTATACTTCTGTGTAATTAATATAAATTTGTAAACCCTATATATATGAAAAAATTTTACATACATTTTTCAACAACGTATCGCACGGTTTTCGCAGTATCCTCTCACATTTTAAACAGATCCTCATAACTTAATCACAACATATTGCGGATACTGAAGATTTTAAAGGAAAATTTCCAACACTGTAAACAATTACTGAAATATATTTTTAAAAAAAGAGTGGTATTCAATTATAACTGATCACCTAGAGTAAAAATAAAACATATTTTTACTGGCGCCATTCCAAAATCTAAAATTCATATTTATGTCGTAAAATCCATTAACCGACAAAATTTACAGAAGAGCAGAATACATCAATATTATTTCTTTATCTAAATTCTTTAAATTTAAACTGAAAGAATAATTTATGTTTTGAACAAAATATTAGAATACCATAGATTACAATAGAACCAATCTCCTGCATACACTGAATGGTAAGTTATTCATGTTTCATTAAATATTTAGAAGTATCATTAGTAATTTTCAGCAAAATAGAACTTAATTAACTAATAAAACTTTGAAACGTCGTTTATTTGTTTTTATAAACATATTGAATTATTTATGGGCAATTAACCCTTCTCCATGACAACAAAATAATTTATTCTATTATAAAAAACAATTTCGTTAATTGTATTCGTGTGACTCGAAAAAAGCATCGTTAATGAAATATCAAAACTTTACCACACGGATTTTTATTATAGTGAATTTTATTATTATTATTACTATTATAATACCAGCCTTGGAAACAATACAGTTCTCATTTTCGTAGATGCGGCATGTTAAAAATGGTGTTTAAAGATCACGAGCTGCTGAATTTTTCACTTATATTTTGCGTTTACAGTCCAGAGAAATCACGGTGTTTATCAATTAGATGTTTGTCCATTGTAACAATTTTCTTTTACAGCTATTCAATAATTCATTTTATTTTAGCGAATATAAATTATGTTGTTCATGGTTTGTATTTTGAAGGCGCATCCCACATTTTACAAGCTTCATCTTCACTGATAATATGGTGTTCATTAATATTTAGAAGAAAACAAATCTTAAAAATAATATTAAAATTGTTGAATTATAGAAAACGCTATAATATAATTCATAAGTCTTCAAAGATTATTAAAATCTTATTTTTTGCTCCACAGACCTTTATGTTTATCATTTATCAAGTACTCCTGTGTGTTTCTGATACCAGTAACAGTGGTATAGTAAATTTCTGGGCAATTGGTACGAAAATACCGGAAGGACCTTGGAAAGTGATGACCTTGATTTTAATAAACGTAGCCAGGTACATGTGCTGTGTATTTCCGCTATTTTTAAATTCGATATTGTGCATCATAATTTTTAAATTTGCTGAATTGTTAGGAGTTTATAACAAAAATCTCGAATTTGAATTGCATGATTTGAATAAACAGAAAATCATGATTACCTTTAATAATTATTTTAGAATTAATAAAATTGTTTTTAAACGATATGAAATTTTAAGTTATACATCGTTCTTCATAATAGTTTATTCATCGAATTGCATATTTAATTTCATACTTTTAGCACTGTAATACCCAAAATTTCTATTTAAGGATTACATCAACTTCATGGGTGTTTTTCCTGATTTTATAAACAGTCTTTTAATTTTGGTGTCACATGCCATATGCAGTTCAATGATACCGGAGAAATTACTTGAAATAAAAATGACTGCGAAAAACAAACTTAATGATTATGCATGCAAGGAGGAGTATTTCGTTCCGCAATCAATACTTGAATGCTTAATAACAATAGAAAAAGAAAAAGTTGTGAAAATGTCTGCTTGTGGTTTATTCCATGTACCAAAAGGATTTTTTCTGACGGCTTTGGGAGCTGCAATGGCCTATGGCCTGCTAATTCTTAATTTGTTTTAGAATATTGTGAGATATTTTACTTTATAATTATTATTATAACACTTCATTGCACTTCGGAATAAGATTAAAATCCAAGGACATAAATTTAATGTTCAGCGAGTGCTGCATATAATTATTTTTAATAGGCTTGATATATTCACTTCAAGAACTTATTTTGATCGCAGCTGGAGTAGTATAGTTCAGTCTTTTGATAATTATCATAAAGTTCTTTTTACATTTATATGGATGGGTAATACAACACATAATTTATTACAGTTTATTATGTGTAAGATAATTTAAGTAAAATGTTTATGCGATGAGATGTTTTATTTGACAAATGTTTCCAATTTGAATAACGTATAGCTACAGCGCCTAGAATATATAGTGTGGAAAGCGACCGGCAAATCAGTACCTGAAAAACTAAGACTCTCACCAGAGGTCAGTGCGATCGAGTTTATTGCTTGAAGAACTCAGTATTGGTTAATTATGTGCTCAGATCACGTGATTGAGCAAACGAAAATGGGAAAATCCAATCAGCGCTTCGATTTAAACAAAAAAAAAAAAAAAAAAAAAAAAAAAAAAAATGGATCGCAGTGCCATCTGGGAAGCGCTTGCCGCAATGATAAGTGCTTGCCACACTGTACAGTAGGTAACAAAAGTGTCCGAACACTAGCAAAAATTCCTATGTAAAAAAAGTACACTTCATACGGTTATGTTGAAAAAACCCTTGTCGAATTCTCTTCTTAGACAGTCTAAGAACATGATTCGATAAGGATTTATTTAACAGAACCGTATGAAGTGTACTTTTTTTACATAGGAATTTTTGCTAGTGTTCGGACACTTTTGTTACCGACTGTATATTGTAGGCGCTGTAATACAGCACATTTAATCCGATCATAGCTTCATTTGCATTGTTCTATAATCTTTATTCTTATTAATCCAATTGTTAATCTTTCTTACGGTTTTTTAGATTATTCTTGTCAATAGCATTTTAAAATTTTAGTACAGATTATTATATTGTAGATAATTTACAAGAAACGATATAAAGAGATGTTTCTTATTTTCAATGAATGTCCCATAACGATGTGTTGTATGATATACATATAGTAGGAAGTTAGTTTTAAATTGAATTTGCTAATTAGTGTGATCAACAACATAATTGAAATTTAAAATAAAAGTAGCTAATTTGTATATATTTTATGCTTTGAAAAGTGAAAATGATAATCAAAAGTTGTAAGGACAGGCGACGGTGTGGTCATATCTTCTTCGCTTCCTTCATACATATCCATACGCGTTGTGTGGCAAGGAAATAAATTTTCAAAGACAGTATTAACACTTAACAAAATACTTTAATTGAAATTCTCAATTCAGGGAATAAATGAGACTACTACACTTGGAAACTCACACACTATAATCATCCTACATTCTTTATTTAAATATAAATGATAAATGCTCTCAGTCTCTAGTCTCTAACAGATTTAAAAAAAGTCACTGCTCGATTATTTCACTTAAATACAAAACGATAAATTCATATTACCCATCTTTAATAAAACGATGAAGCAGGAGTCTAACTTAAGTACGCTCTGCAGTACTACACTTCAGGTATATTAACTCTAAGATTTATCACGAATGTAAATCCCTCAAACTGCAGTTGTCGTACTGTACTGCTCACAAATCAGTACTAAGGCTGAACCCAATATTCACTGATCACGATTTTTGAGGAAAAATGGAAAGATACTGTAATTATTTTATTCACAATATTCTCATATTCAAGAACTGAAATATAGTAAAAAACATTTCATTCAAAGAACTTTCTCTCTGAGTGTATGTGTTGCGGGAAATATGTGCCGCTCCCATTTTCTGATCCTTCAAATGTTTGAGTCAGTAACTTGTACACACTTCTCTCGCACTCTTATCTATGTAGTTGTATCTTTGTAATGTACACTGTAAAAAATATGTCCTACTTGCTGCCAGAAATTCTCCATAGAAAATTACAGAGAATTTCTGGCAGCAAATAGGATATATTTTTTACAGTGTAACTTTTAAATATTGTACTCGACAACGAAGGATCTCTGTTAATTGCTTCTCCATAAAATAATGTTTTCATATACTTATGAAATATGTCACATATGTAACTTATTTAATCAAGAAATCTATTAAATACAGTAATCCAAAATGAGAATCTTCATCCATATCACACACATAAATTAACCTAAGTCTTTTACAGATCCAGTGAATAAGATTCCAGGAACACTTACCGATAATGGCTATACTATGCTGTTGAATGACATAAAAGGTGAGTACAAATCTTACCTTCCTTAATAACTGATGAAAATTACTGTACACTGTGAAAAATGCAATTTTGTTTGAAAGAAATTCTCTGTGAAAATTACAGATTTCTGTGAAAGTTACAGGGAAATACATTTTGTCAACGTAATTTTTCCGAAATTTACGACTTTTTTCTCAAATTACAGAGAATTTCTGGCAACAAAATTGCATTTTTTTAACAGTGTATATATAATCCAACATATTTTAATTAGCTCTCTTATACTATTATATTTAATTATATATATAAATACAATTTATTCGAGGGTATGATTGAATTGTGCTATGCGCCACCTTCTTAAATAATTATTAAATAATTTACGTGAATTTTAACATTTCTTTTAAACGTTAAATAAATTGCGGTTTGCATTCAGCCTTGTTTTCAATAAACCTACTCCAAAAGTAATTTATTTGTTAAATCTCGCAAAATCCGAATTTTCAGTTTAACACGTATAGTCGATAAAAAAAAGTGTCCGAACACTAGCAACAATTCCTATTTAATTAAGGTACCCTTAATAGAGTTTCTCTAAATAAATCCTTGTCGAATCTTGTTCTTAGTCAGTGTAAGAACAGGGTTTGACAAGGATTTATTTAATAAGACAGTATTAAGTGCACTTTTTTTATATAGGAATTTTTGCTAGTGTTCGGACACTTCTGTTACCGACTGTAACTGCTAGCAACAGAGTGCTTTAGCAAGCAGAGTAACAACTACTGACGGACTCGACATATTTGTAACTTTCACTGTTCGAACTTCCTCCGAAAACTCCTTGCCCTAAACGAATGTAAAATAAAACTCGATTCTAAAGTTCACATTTATTTTTCGAGTATTTTTAATAAGTTTGACCACGATAATATGGGAAAATAATCTACAATTTTACTAGGGGTATTTTGAACTCGTTAAAAAAGTGAACTAGAATTTATAAGGATGAAATTAAAATACTTTTACTAGGGGCTGAATTTAATTTTTAGATGTCAGACACAGATTATTTTTTTCAGTGCAATCACAAGTAAAAATTATCTGTAATTTACATTTTACACACAGTGTTACTGGAGAACTGTCATACTTGCCAACATACTAATTAATATTCCATAGTATTGTTAGCCCCGCCTTCTTTTTCACATGACTATATTTTTAGATTATATTTCTTGTTATTTAGTCGTAATTGCCTTTGGAGAATATTACTCAAAAATTTACTGGTGGGAAAAAAAGGGCAGAACTAAATCCACTACGGAATATTATTTAGGATGTTGCAAGTATGAGACCTGTAATACAGTAAATGTTCTTGGACAAAATATCAATTTACATTTGTAAAAGTTCTAACAAGGAACCATTCAAAAGGTGTCATTCTGAAAAAGTATTGAAAAAATATATGTGATTCTACTCTTCACAAAACCACAGAAAATGAAAAAATTATCGGCTGAAATTAATTACAGCGACCATAAAGTATTGTCAAAATTAAGCATATTTGGCGATTTAGCGCTGTTAGGTGATACGTTTGCTCGCACCGAGATTGCCGTGTACGAACAGAACCGTGTTTTGCTTTTCCGCCAAGTACTCAAAATCAATCGCCTAGCAGTGTGAAATCGCCAAATATGCTTAATTTTGATAAATTTTTGTGGTCGCTGTAATTAATATCAGCCGATAATTTTTTTTCATTTCCCGGTGTTTTATGAAGAGTAGAATCACATATATTTTTTCAATGCTTTTTGAAGATGACACCTTTTGAATGTTTCCTTGTAAGTAAAATTGAATGTATGATAGAAATAACAATTATAGCTTGATACAATATTAAATATTAATATTTAAACTTTCATTATTGTTTATATATAGTTCAGTGATATTTTCTTCTCGTTTCAGAATGCCTTGAATTTGTTTGAACTGTTTTCACAACTCTTGCTACATTTGGAAGGAAGAAGCCTTCACTAATCAATCAAAAAAAAGCTATAATATTATTGGTTCGAATCGTTATTTGAATTATTGACTTGTAGATTAACCCTTTATCGGCCCTATCGCTCTAAAGCGATATAAATAATGTTGCCAAATTTAAGGGATCTTATTGAGATATCACCAATGATTTTTGACCAGATGATTGATGACCAGAGGAGTGAAATTAAATAAGACCGGCAAAGGGTTCAGACGAATCATGTTCGTCTTGTATTAGGTGCATGATTTCCCATTTCAACATTTCCTTAAAAATTAAATATTTCACTTGCCTCAATCTTTATGAAAATATTTCGACTATGCTTTGTCTATATTTGTGTTACTTAGATCTTGTATTCTGTTTTACTTTATGTATTTAAATGATGGTATAATTACACATTCTGAATTCTTTAATGTCAAATCATATTTTAACTTTCAAATACACATCTTTATGCTAATTGTATATAATATAAAAAATGAATCTTGTGTATTAGAATGTTATCTTGTATTTTTCTAATAATCTCAAAAACTATAAATGTTGTTTATTTATATTTCATTATGATATTTAGTATTCTATATTAATTTTCACTTTTAATTTGTTGTATTTAGAGTATTTTCTTGCAATAGTGCAGGTATATGCATTTGTGCCTAGTTAAAATATAAATACATTGTTTATATTGAATATTATTTACTATTTAAAAAAAAAAAATATTTTGAATTCGTTAAATGCTAACTTCACAAACTATTCCTGCAGAAAGATTTTGGTGTTGATGAAGCTTGTCGCAGAAAGCATAATAAATTTCTGCCACGGGGCACACAGACACCCATAAAAATTCAAATACATTACGTCTACGGGGGAAATTGAATGTAAGAAGAGTTTAACATCTATAGGCTGCACTTAACTAAAATAGTGGATCTGTAGATGAGGAGCCTCAACGTCTTATTTGAATCACACGTTACTCAATAGATCATTTTTTTTAGTTCCTTTTTAACACGCTTTTATTAGCTTCACCTGTATGTATGTATGTATGTATGTATGTATGTTTGTATGTTTGTAACCGCTCTGGGAGCAAACAAAAAATCTATATTGTAAAAAAAGACTTTCCTTACGTGAACGTCGTGGCGTTGAGGTATAGCTCCGCGCTACGAAACTAAAGGTCTAGCGTTCGGTCCCAGTCAAGTTTTTTTTAAAATGGTTTTTGTTTAATTCTAAATTATTTTAATTAAAGATTTAAATGTATGTAAATATTATGGTGTGTCACTCACACGATTTTCTCTTACCCTACATTTTATTACTAAGACAGATATTTTGTGCTTTTTAGTTCACATTTCTATAAAAACGTGTTCTTTAATTTTTTAAAACTATAATAATATTATAATATATATCCCTATGCCTCAATTTTCCACAGAAAAGCATGCTTTTAAATATTCTAATAACATTTCATTGTATTTAATAGGGTGTGACCATGTTAAAATACATATTTAAGAAATACCGACTATAGACAGTAATAGTACGAAATTGTTTTGGGCAGTTCTGTAAACAAATAAGTCTATACATACTTTTTTTTTTTTTTTTTTTTTTTTTTTTTTAGAGAAAACATACTTTTAAGCATCTTTATAACGTACATTAATTCCATTTTGTCGAATGCAGCAAAAACAATGTTATTCTTATGTTTGTTATCATTAATTAAATTAAGTTTCAACATGAGACGGGAATCCCAACATGAGACGAGCAATGGAATCCCATACTTGCCAACGTAACCCGGAAGATTGTCAGTTCCTGCCCCTTTTTGTACACCACTTAATTTTTAGAGTAATTCTCTTCAAATATATTTACGATTAAATTAGAAGAAAAGTACTCTAATAAAAGACTGGTGTGAAAAAATTGGCGGAAAGGGGCGGGACTAACAAGCCTGGATCCATGGTTGTAAAAATGAAATGAAAAGGGTCATATAATAAAGTTCTAATGCAAAGTGATCTAGATATTACGAATTTCTTTGTTTTCCAAAAAAATATTACTGATTTTTAGTATAATTTTCATAAAAATAAATAATGCGGTATTAAATATTATGTATTTCAATTTTACATTGAATATGGGATTTTTATAATATTTTGTCTAGTGTTATGCACTATTAATATTCCTATTCTATGAAAAACAATGCAGCAAAAACACGGGCAGAGCTCTGCATGTGGTAATAAGTTAAGTGAGTCGGGGGGAGGCGAAGCCTACCTCGGGGAGAGCAGGAGGCAGAGCCCCCTAGTATATTAAATAAATATATATATATATACGTGTGTACATACAAATGATTTTTGAACATATGACAAATTGCAGAGTAAGAATTATTGTAATTAACAATGCAATTAAGCAACTAAGTGGCATTTTTGTTAATTAACAAAACAACTAAGTAGCTTTTATTTGTACTTAATATAACTTCCTGAGCATTGCTCATCGGCATAGTAAAATGTAGCAAAACACATCTATCAATTACATTCAATAAAAAGTAATGTTTTGCTTAATTTTCACTAGCCCCGTATATTACATGTAAACTATACGCACATCACACTGTGTACTTAAATTTGGTTTTATATGAAAGTAAACTAACACAAAATAAAATACGCCTCCAGCAATTTCTAAACATAGCTGTAATGTATTCAAATAATTTGGATAGCCCTGTATTAACGAATGATGAATGATTTCCATACAAAACATCTGTACAAAACATGCTTCCATCGCATATGAAAAATATGTTAATTTCATTTCATTTCGGGCAGCCTATAGATGTTGCTCTGTACTTACCAGAAATTTCCCCCATAGACTTCATGTATTTGAACTTCCTTAGATAGCCCTGTATTTTTGCTACTACTTGTTCTCGAGATATGCTGATAACAGGCACACAGACCAACGGCTAAAAACATTATTTCTGAATTCAATTGACGTAAAAACGTGTAAATATAATAAAAACTCAATTTCAAATATTTGACCTAACTTCGCTAATATATATATATATATCTTTGCTATGTATTTGGGTGTAAGAGAAAGTAATAAAGCATATTTATATTAAAATTAACAATTTTTCAATGAACATGAAACAGCATTTACCACAATAAATACATTTCCAGTATTTCAAAAATAATATCTCATTTTTATACCTTAACATGAGTATAAAATTAAAATATCAAATCCCTCATACATAAAAATTTACAAGTTAATTTTAAATTTTTCAGACTGCTTATTTTTTTAAATTTAAAAACATCGGCAAAAAATTATATATACTTTAAGTAGAAATAAATAAATAAATAAACCTATATTTTAATCATGATGCTACATTTAAAACTTTTATTATATATATATATATATATATATATATATATATATGTATGTATAAGCTGTCAGAGGCCGAATTTAATTTAGTGCGACATTTTTTTTTTTTTTTTTTTTTTTTTTGTATGTAAATTTATTTTAGTTTATTCTTCTCTCTATATATTTATTTTTTTACTTAACTGTGAGAACGTATGAAAATAATCATAAAACGTCATAAAATAATTGTAAAAAAGACAAGACCTTATGACTATATATTCATAAGTATAATAGTAAGAATCATATATTGATCTGATAATATTTTATTAACATTAATGTGCGCAATATTTGTTTCTTTAGCTACCTTAAACAATTTTTTAATTAAAAAAATCAGAAAACAATTTTTTAACTTTAGATATTATTACCGAAAATGTCAAATTAGAAATTTCGGGAATCCTGTCGCGCCAGACCTTCTCTACATACAAGCTTCAGTCTATGAAAGTAACGCCAGAAACAATATTTATGACGTATGTAAAAAAAAAAAAAAAAAAAAAAAAAAAGGAAAGAAAGAAAAAAAGAAACTACTTTGGACATTTTATTGTACTTTTATAATCAAAATGTTTCTCAGAAAAAGGAATATTTTATTTTGTTTAATTATTTTTACTGCTTGCCTATCCAAAAGTAATAGTCGATGTTCAAATAATTATAAGCTTTTACAATTTGAACATATTATTTTAAGTAAATAAATGACGAAGTAAAACTGGATATTGGCGAACATACAAATATATTCGAAGTGCAACACAGTTAATGATGGCAATGCAAAATGTCTAGTTCAATGTAATTGTCCTATCATACTAATAAATAATAAATAAAACCATTATTTAAAAAAAAATTAATAATAAAAAAAATTACAAGACCAAAACGGTAAAACAAAAATAATACATTTGAAAATTCAATATGTGAATGGTAAAATTAGCATACAGGTTTGATACCATTGTTGTATGTTCATTAAATATTGATGATTTATCGTGAATAAAAATTTTAGCATAATCGGTATTAATTAATGAATAAAAATTCGAAATATCACATAGCGTTTTCGGAAAATTTGTTTCCGTAAACGGGATATTATTTATTCAAACGAATAAACTATTTTATTTGTGGAATCACATAAATTACAATTATCCCCTAAAATATTATTGAATTGCAAAGGAAAATACAGAATTGAATTTCTAGTTAAAGAATACTTTATTGAATATCGGATTGAATATTATTTTTTTCATCTTTAGTTTCATCCTGTCAGAGGAAAGTGTTCATAAACATAAATATACTGCAATAATTCTTAAATCTTTAGCTTCCAAACAGCTATAGTACCAAAACTATTCCACCAAACACACTGCTTTATTAACTTTGAAAAAACGTAATTAACATCTTATTTTTTTACTTACAACGAAACATTCAAAAGGTGTCGTCATAAAAAAATATTGAAAAAAATATATGGGATTCTACTCTTTATAAAACACCAGAAAGTGAAGAAATTATTGGCTGAAATGAATTATAGCAACCACAAAAAATTATTAAAATTAAGCATTTCTGGCGATTTAGCGCTGTTAGGCGATAAATTCGCTAGTACCGAGATTGCCGTGTACGAACAAAACCGTGTTTTGCTCCACCGCTAAGTGCTCAAAATCAATCGCCTAATAGTGTCAACGGCCATACCATGCTGAAAGTACCGGTTCTCGTTCAATCGCCTAACAGCGTAAAATCGCCAAGTATGCTTAATTTTGATTATTTTTTGTGGTCGCTGTAACTGATTTCAGCCGATAATTACTTTCTGGTGTTTTATGAAGAGTAGAATCACATATATTTTTTTTCAATATTTTTTGAAGACGACACCTTTTGAATGTTTCCTTGTTAGACTCTAGCTTCAATTTGTGAAATAAAGTTATTATTAGTATCATTATTACTTTGTGAAAAAGAATATACTATAATGAAAGCGAAGAGATACTGTGAACTTCCTCAAAATTATTCACACGAAAACAGGACAACTAAATTATAACTAAATCAAGTACTTTTCCACATTTACTAAGGCTTATTATATATATATATATGTGTGTGTGTGTGTGTGTGTGTGTGTGTGTATAAATTTGAATAAAGATTGCTGCACAGGTAATTTAATTTAAAAGAAATCTTATTATTATAAAAAAAATAATAATAATAATACGTATTTGTTATTAAATGTTGAAGAATGTGTTTTTAATCTTTTACTGATTTTGTGATTATTAATGAAAAGATACTGAAAGAAGTTGATATTCATTTTTTTTTCAAAATTAAGACTATCTTGAATTATAAGGAATGATAATTTTGGTTTATCCCGGAAAAAATTAACTAGAAGAAACAGGGAAGCAAAGGGTAAGTAAATCTAAAAATACTTTAAACATTTTGTTTATTCTTTTAATTTAATTCATTTAGATTGTAAGCAGCAATTTTACAGAAGAGAAATTTTTCTGATGCACCTTTAACTTTACATAAGAATGACATTTTATTACTTCTCTTAAAAAAATGTTTTTTTTTATACATTAAAAATCTGGAAAAATATTATAAATTGATATGAAGTTGTTGATCACTAAAAGTTATTCTTCGAGCACGTTTCATGAAGCCATCGAAGCATCTGCCCAACCACTAATTCAACGAGTCCACTATTAAAATAGGGGTGACAGTCATCTGGCTCAGAGAAAATTAATGATAACAGAGCGCGAATTATTGGATGTTTTCCAAATCACAACCTGACGTTGAAGCTGGCATCCCTCCAACATTTTCGATGCGTCGTAGCTGGTAGTTTTAGGAAACGTGGCTGCACTATAAAATTGTTTTAACGACAGATACTTGTTTATAGATTAAGAGATAATTAACACTGTTTTTAAAATCCAGAGTGTAAATCTTAGAACATATTATTGAAAAATCAATATTTAGCATCTAAAAAGAATTATTAAAATATTAAACATACCTAAAACACATTCTGACGGAAGTATACTTGTCTAAATGTGTTAAACAATATGACACGAAAATTTTCTAGCAACTTTAAAGTAAAATAATTATGAAGGCAAATGATTACAGCAATAAATCCTTAATACTAAACACTTACATATGTTCTTAAAATCTACATATCCGTTCAATAATTCAGAATAATCAAAAGTACTTTTAACTTAAAACCTATCTTTACTTTCAATGAATTATAAAATCTGCAAAATATATTTTTAATTACAAAAACAATATAAAATCATGCTATTTTTTGTCCCAATTGTTTTTCTACTTAAATAGTCAATTTAATTTAAAAATAATTATTGCTTTTATTTAAGTTTAAGAAAGTTTAGTTTTCGAAAATGCTGTTTTTTGATACATTTAGGAGTTATGCAATAATATAAAAATAAATTATTATATTAGAAGACTACTAGTATGATAAATTATTAATTTAATTCTCCGAGTGGAAAAAAAGTTTTTTATCAGAAGGAAATATCTAAAGTAAAATAAATAAATAAATAAAAAGGTTTTTATTCCTTATTCTTAATCTTGCATAATAAATGAAGATTACAGAATAAATGAAGATTACAATAATAATACATAATAAATAATACTTACATAATGCTTACATAATAAATGAAGATTACAAAATTACATACAATCAGATGATGTCGGTATTATTTATATTTTTATATTATTTGAATTTCTTCTCAAAAATTTATTCAATATTTTAAAAAGCAACATAAATTTTACGGATTAGAAAATATTTTGTAGCACATTTAGAAGGTTTCCATAAATTCTTTAAAATATTTCACATTAAATGTTAATGAAGAACACTCAAGATTATGTAAATTTTGTGCTTCTGCTAACAAAAGTGATTGTTCATAATAAAAACTTTTAAGGAGGATCTAATTCTATGCATGATAACAGGATATTGTTTCAATATATACATACTTGTCAACCATCTCATTAATAACCGTACAATTGTTAACTTCCTTTGAAAAAACGCCCCTTTTTTAACCCCATTTTAGAGTAATTTTCTCCAAATGTTACTACAATTAAATAAGAATAAAATTACTCTAAAAAATGACTGGTGTGATAAAAAAAGGCGGATACTAAAAAATGTACGATTTATAATGAAATGGTTGGCATGTATGTATATATGAAAGAATTCTGCAAACTTCATTGCCAGTAAATTGGTTAGTAGATGATACCTCGTAACATTTATAATTTATTCCAGAGTACTGTTATCCTCGTCCTTTTTTATACACTAGTATATTTTAAAAGCTTTTTTTTCTTGTTTCATCGTAATCACATGCTGCAGAAAACTTCTCTCAAATCCTACTGGTGTGAAAAAAGGGCGGTATTGACAGCATTTCGGAATAAATTATAATTATTACCAGGTAGGGCATAGGTGCCAATATTTTAATTTATTCCGGAATTTTTTTAGCCCCGCCTTTATTTCGCACCACATTATTTATAGAAAAAAATATCTCCAATATATAACTTCGATAAAACAAGAAAAAATTATCCTTAAAAAATAAGTTGTATGAAAAAAAAAAAAAAAAAAAGGCGGGGCTAAAAATACTCCTGAATAAATTAAAATGTTGGCCTCTATGGGTATGGTAGAGGATCTACATTTCTCCATATTTAAGAATTTAAATTTTGCTCTTCAATCACTTTATTTCCTGACCTCCGTTTGCAAATTTCAAAGCTGCCAACCTAATCCGGCAAATTGTTAGTACCACCCATTTTTCTATACCACTTAATTTTTAGAGAAATATTGCTCAAATATATTTACGATGAATTAAGAAAACAAATACTCTAAAAATTAAGTGGTGTAGAAAAATGGGCGGTACTAACAATTTGCCGGATTAGGTTGGCAGCTCTGAAAGTTATTATCGTCTATGCATCAAGTTTCAATAGTGAAGTAACATATTAAAATACTATTGAAAGATTAAGAGTTACTGGATTATTCACTGATAATTCGAGATTTTAGCTTCAAAAAGTCAACTTTAACAATAATTATAAGATATCTCTGTATTCAAATCGTTTTCCTATATTTTCTTTGTATGACACATTTTTAATCGGCATCATTTTATTATATTATTTTGTATAGATCTATAGAAATATTACTTTATATTTATAATGCTACAATATCACTGTTTATGTGATTTCCCCTAAGCATTAAAAGTTATGTTAGAAATTTTATTATTATTATTATTATTTTTTAATACCGATATAATGTAGCCTACAAATAGATAAACTTATTTAAAACCTTATTTATTTTGTTTCGCTGTAATTTGTTCTTACCATTTATCAAATTATACCCTGTGTTTCAGATATCGAGAAAAGTAATGAGGTAAATCTTATTATATTACAGAGAAAAATGCCAGTAGAAGCTTGGAAAATGATAATATTAACATTAATGACTATAGTTATGAACATACGGTATAAATTTCTGTGTTTTGTAACTCTGATTTTATGTATTGTGTTTCATACATTTTACATATTTACAATAAATATATTTAATGTCGATTGCACAATTTAAATAAACAGCTAATCATGACTATCCTTGACAATTACTTTAATACTCATGAAGCCATTTATTAATTACATCAAATTTTAAGCTTTACCACATTTTGCATAACGATTTACGCTATAAGTTGTATCTATAATTCGATAATATTAGGCATAAGAAATACGGATAAGTTTCTCGGTAATTATATCAACTATACGAATCTTTGCACATATTTTACAAATAATCTTTATATTTTGGCTTCATATGCAATATTTAGTTCTATAATAGCAGACAAATTATCTGAAATAAAGATGAGTCTACAAAATAAAATGTTAGGAGAATCACTTCGTTCCTCAATCGGTGTTTGAATATCTCATGAGAATAGATAAAAAAAAGACGTTAATTTTATATCTTCTTCCGGATTATATAACGTCCCCCGAGGATTTATTATTACGGTACTGGGAGCTACTTTGTCTTATAGCTTGCTTATAGATTCGAAAATGTGACTTGATAATTGAAACTTTCAATTATTTACCAGTGGTGAGTAAACGCTTATACCTAATATTTATTGAAATTTTATTTTTCCGACTGAGTGAAAATAATGCCTGAATCCCGGTCCAGGCATTTTTTTCACTCAGTCGGAAAAATAAAATTTCAATAAATATGATTTTCTTCCAATCAGTTGATTGTGTTACTTTAATAAAAAATTGTATTTCTTTATCACTAGGTTCGTACTCCCAGCCCCCTTTTCATGACACTTTCATGAATGAGAAATTTTCTCCCTTTTTCTCACCACTAATAAAATACAGAAATATTATGGTATTTTTTATAATAATATGTCTTAATTAAATAAGACAGAAATTATTGTATAAAAATAGTGGTAGCAATAAGGGCCGAATTTTCTCATCTAGAAGATTGTCCTAAAAAACGGGCGGATAGTGCTACCTCTGCTTTATACACTGCTCGCCACTTTTTTGCAACTTAACACTTTCGCGACCGCATGTTTTTGTCTTTTTGACAGTTAAGTCCCGCCTGTGGCCGTTGTTCTTTTGTATTTCCATAGCCTCCTTAACTAGATGCCTGTCGCGTAGCTCGGAAACTAGGCAACAGTTGAAGCGATAGACAATGCCACCTAGAACAGCTTACGGAACTATTTTATTCAACTGTCACCAATAATTTAAAGAAGTGATACATAATATATATAATCGACGTTTCTTCGATTCTATTCGTTTTTTTATGTATATCATATCCCACTTTTAAAAATTTTTGGTGGCTGTTGAATAAAAAAGTCGCGCAATCTGTACCAGGTGGTGCTGTCTACCGCTTCAACTGTTGCCTAGTTTCCGAGCTACGTGACAGGCATCTAGTTAAGGAGGCTATGGTATTACATTATTTTAAATCAATGTTTTCTCTATTCATATTTATAATATAATTGAATATGCATTACAATTGTACTCTTTCTAAATAGTGCATTGATTGCACAAATGTGAATATTGGGTATATTTTTAAGAAATAATTTAACTTATATAACCTAAAGAAACGCCCACTGGCGGAGTTACAGATTTCCAAATAACGTGCAATTCACTTCAGTGGTCACGAAAGTGCTAATAATAGCGAGTAGCTGTCAGATTCTTCTTGCTTAGTAGTCACATTTCCACCAGTTTTTTCTCAGTTGTATCAAAATATATGTTTAAGGTATAATGTACAAAAATAAAGGCTTATGTAAAAGCAAACTTAGAAACTATTTTAATAAAACATGACAGAAAGTTGTAGGAATTAGTAAGATTTGTATATATACTAGGAGGGGGGGGGGGTCTTAAAATTAAAGCGATAATATTTAAGAGAAGATTAGGAACATCGTAAGGATTAGTAAGGTTTGTATATATACTGGGGAGTGGGGGGGTCTTAAAATTAAAGCGATAATATTTAAGAGAAGATAAGGAACATCATAAGGATTAGTAAGGTTTGTATATATACTGGGGCGGGGGTCTTAAAATTAAAGCGATAATATTTAAGAGAAGATAAGGAACATCGTAAGGATTAGTAAGGTTTGTATATATACTGGGGGGGTCTTAAAATTAAAGCGATAATATTTAAGAGAAGATAAGGAACATCGTAAGGATTAGTAAGGTTTGTATATATACTGGGCGGGGGGGTGTCTTAAATTTAAAGCGATAATATTTAAGAGAAGATAAGGAACATCATAAGAATTAGTAAGGTTTGTATATATACTGGGGGGGGGTGTCTTAAAATTAAACGATAATATTTAAGAGAAGATAAGGAACACCGTAAGGATTAGTAAGGTTTGTATATATACTGGGGGGGGGGGGAAGGTCTTAAAATTAAAGCGATATTATTTAAGAGAAGATAAGGAACATCGTAAGGATTAGTAAGGTTTGTATATATACTGGGGGGAAGGTCTTAAAATTAAAGCGATAATATTTAAGAGAAGATAAGGAACATCGCAAGGATTAGTAAGGTTTGTATATATACTGGGGGGGGGGTCTTAAAATTAAAGCGATAATATTTAAGAGAAGATAAGGAACATCGTAAGGATTAGTAAGGTTTGTATATATACTGGGGGGGGTCTTAAAATTAAAGCGATAATACTTAAGAGAAGATAAGGAACATCGTAAGGATTAGTAAGTTTTGTATATATACTGGGGGGTCTTAAAATTAAAGCGATAATATTTAAGAGAAGATAAGGAACATCATAAGAATTAGTAAGGTTTGTATATATACTGGGGGGGGGGGTCTCTTAAAATTAAACGATAATATTTAAGAGAAGATAAGGAACACCGTAAGGATTAGTAAGGTTTGTATATATACTGGGGGGGGGGTGTCTTAAAATTAAAGCGATAATATTTAAGAGAAGATAAGGAACATCGCAAGGATTAGTAAGGTTTGTATATATACTGGGGGGGGGGTGTCTTAAAATTAAAGCGATAATATTTAAGAGAAGATAAGGAACATCGTAAGGATTGCATAGGAACCCATGTCCGCAAACATCATCTTAACCCTTTAAGAAGCGGTGTTTTTTTGGTAATTTTTAACAGGTGTACGAGGTACAAACATAGAGCTACGAGTTTTAAGTGGATGTAGATGACAGCTGTAAGAATGAAGAATACATAGCAACCCATGACCAATAAACACCATATAAACCCTTTAAGAAATGGATACATTTTGGTGTTTTTTTTTTTTACACTTTTCGTCATGTACGAGTATTATCAACTTCTCTTGTATATTCTAGTTTTGCTGATTATTTGTACAGAACTCCACCTAACTTGCAAATTTAAGGACTTGCATGTTCCATCATTTCACAAAATTATACACATTATTCGTATTAATGCAATAAGTGTTTTGAACACATAAATTAGAAGCAGTATTTTTACTATTATGTCTTTTTATGTAATTATTTGCACAAATAAAGTGTTTGTTAAAAATACAAAAATTAAAAGCCACGTCCACATCTGTTAAAAACTGCCCAAAATCATCTGATTCTTAAAGGGTTAATATTATAGATTTGCGAACATTGGTTTCTATCTAATTCTGAATATTTATGAGAGCTCTACCCGTCTTAAAGTTTGTCGCTGTAATTTTGGGTTTCCCGGTATACAGTAGACCACCGATGGACAAACTTAATTTAAAGCAGTTTGTAAATTATAGATTTTAATTCAAAGATTATTAAGCAGAACATATAATAATAATTAATTACATTTACAATTTGGGGGGTGGGGAGGGGATTATTGTTGATGGTTTCTTGATGTTCTTTTTAATGCTTTCTGCCTTTTTTTTTTGCGTTTCCATTTGGAAACAAAATTTACTATTTTATTATGGCTTAACTAAGGCTAGTTTGAGAGAAATTGATTACTTATAATGATTTGGCGCCCTTCTGCCTTTTTAAATTACCTAAAAGCAATTAGTATTTTCCTTTTGTGGCAAGCGTCAATACCCCTCTCTCACATCCTTACACCAAATATGGCTGGCGCTGAGATTTAAATAAAAAAAAATGTTTTGGTTTTTACTCATTTTGAAAAAAAAAAAAAAAAAAAAAAAAAGCAAAGATAATTGAGAAAGAAACATTGTATGTAATATTATTTTTTTTTTTCAAGTCCCCACTTTCTTTTCGTTCTTTTTTTTCTTTCTTTTTCATTTTTTTTTTTTCTTTTCCTATTGACGAGTTGAGAATGTTTTTTTAAAGTCCATATCAAAGTATATTTTTTAAATTTTATCCCAAGATACATTAAATGAAAAGAGATATTCTGAACATTTGAAAAATTAAAGTATGTAACAGTTGTAAAAACATTATATTTGAAAGTTCGATCCAAAAACAGAGCTTTTTCTATCACATATAGTGTATTAGTAAAAGAAGGTAAATTTAATTTTTCATCTGGTATTATTTAGTAGTTTGGTAACAAGTGAGATAAATGTTTGAATGAATCGAAATACAACAATGTTTATGAAAAACAAATATCCTTTTTAAACCTTAAGAATTAAAAGGCACACAAGAAATATGTTTTTACTATCCAATAATAGTACTTGCCACATTGCATTTTTATTTTGCATTTTATTTTCGCCCACGTTGGAGTCTGGTTAAACATATTGCGGCTTTTTCCATATTTTATTTACTTATCACCTCCTCTAATTATGGTAGCTAACTGAAAAAATACTGTCATAATAATTATTTTGAAAAAAAAAAAAAAAAGAGTATTTAAAATAAATAAATAAATAATAATAATAATTATTATACATTCTAAAATTATACCATTCCTTTATTGAATCTGTTTGTAAACATTGTAGAAAGTATTTTTCAGTTTGGTTATTCTTCATCATATGTGGAACTTGAAATTATTAAAACTGTAGTATTATAAGAAAAGATATTTATTATGCCTGATCTGTTTTAATGTATATGCTTTCTAATTAAATGTTATGGCTAATAGTAATATTTTAAAAATTCGTTATTACGGAAACGTTAGTTGCCCGATCAGTGGAATGATTATAATCGATTATCGAACAGATTTAAACAGATTAAAAAAAAAAAAAAAAGAATGATATATATATATATATATATATATATACATTTATAAACCTATATCACCGACAAACACTTTGAAAATTGACTTTGGTAAAGTATAATGTGAAACAGATTACATATTCATGAAAAAATTAATGATTTACAGTTGCAAACGCATTATATGCTGCTATTATTGGATTTGCTTTTAAGTTTTTTGTTAAGGTTTTTGGCAATTTACTGTTACTTTTAAAATTTTAACGTATAAATATGTTATAACTCTATGAATGCATAATGCTCAAAAATACAAAAATCACTGTTTTTCATTATTTGAAAATTTTATTAGGTATAAACAGTGTTGATTGTTTCTAAGCAACAAAAATATCATTTATTGTAACTCAGAGGTCTAAATCATTTTGTTTATAAATGCAAAGAATCTAAATGTAACATCAAGTGGGTCGGAAGTTATACATTGATCTCAATTACAAAATAAGGATTTGTATCGAATTTCATAAGCGTTACTTTAAAGAAGCTTTTTCTTATTTATTTATTTGTGATTTTAAATTTTATTTCTGTATAATTAAAATAAATTTGTAAACCGTTAAGGAATGCAAGACACAGAATATGTGGTAAAAATTTAATCTTTTAATTTCGAAATTTACTCAACCAAATGACATGAAAATAAATTAAGGTCACATAAAACAAATTTCCCCTTATTATTAATCTTGGATTGTTATTGTTACTTTTGAGAAAAAAAAAAAAAAAAAAAAAAAAGGCGATGAAATGCTGTAAACTGCTAAAAGTGTTAATAAGTTTTTCTTTAGAGTTGAAACTGAAAATACAATAAAGATTCAAAAGCCTACGCATTAATCAAATTACGGCAGACTATGGTACTCAACTAAAAAATTCAGCAACTTCGTAGAAAAATTATAAAAACATTCGATTTTAATTACTATAATGATTCTGGTAAAAATGAATGTTAAATTGCGTCAGAAAATAGAGTTTTAGTGACATTATTTTTACATTAAAACAGATTTGAATCCTAAATTACTAAAACAAATTAGATATGAATAGAAAAATTGCAATATTTGCAGAAGCTTTAAGAATTAGGAAATATTCACCACAAGTATAATTTTGTTATAATATAATTATTTTAAAGTTAAATTAACAAGAAAAAAATTACAGAATTTAGAGTTAAATAATATTTGTATAACGCTGTTTTTCTTTTTTTTTTTTAAGTAACTGAAAAGTACTATTGAAAGTAACACTATTGGATCAAATTATCCGCAACATCGTGTACAACAATGAAAGTAGACTTTAATGCTACAATAAAAAGTATTGCTAACATTTAATTTAAGGAGAAAATATATGGAATGATTAAATTAGAAACGGTCGATTTACTTCTCGTTGGTTCATCATTACTAACTATATAAAACGTAATTAAAATTTTTTGGATGAAATTTCATCAGAGAAACGGCTAATTAAAATGGTAATACATAAGTGTAACATAATTTTATTTTTATAACTCGAAGTTATTATTGTCTTTTATTTTCATTAAAGATAGTCAGTTACGGTATTTGTTACGAGTGCTTGCTTTTGCTGGTACAACTTCCTGATGGTTACTTTCAGTTCTTATTATAACTTGAAATTAATTATTATTAATATTATTATTTGCCGAAAATATTATTGCAAAACCTGCTTATTAATTAATTATAATTAAATTGTTTTGTTCGAAAAATTGTTAAATACCCCATCAAAGTTCTTAATTAATATGCTTATTTACGTATTGAGTTATACATTATACTTGTCTACAATTTTATGATATTATTTATTACATACAAAGTAATTCATATTTTTGCCAAATATTTCATTACAGAATCTGCTGTATAAAAATGGTGATAACGGATCAGGATTTATTACATATTTCTCTTATAATTAGAGTGTTCGATTCAAAAAAATTATTTGTTACTCCATCCAAATTCTTACCTATTTTACTTGTGGTTTTATACAGCTATGCTTTACTTCATTATACCTTAATAACGTTTTATTTCTTAGTCCAAGGTTGGTATACAGAGGGAATAACCTACGTTTTCGATATTTCACTGGCAGTATTAATGTGGTATTCCCTAATCTGCAGAAGAAAACTCTTTTTAAATATTTTATTAAAACTAAGTAGGTATCGTAAGAAATATAACGTAGTTGATAATTCTTCAAAATTTGTTAAAATATCAATTGTTGTAATGCAACTGATAATACTTATCATTTACCAAGTTCTTTTCTGCACTTCTGACAAAAATGAAGACATTTTAGGCTTTTATACATTTTACCTAGACATACCTGAAGGAGCCGGGAAAGTAATGATTTCGATGTTAGTAACTATTGTCCAGTATATGATTTTTCTCTTTCCGGTTTTTACAACTCTGATTTTAAGCATTACCTTTCATAAATTTTCAGAATTGTTACAGATTTACAACAAAATTCTTCAACTTAAATTCAGTAATTTTAATAAAGTGGAAATAATGATTATACTTCGCGATTACTTTGAGATACGTAAGATTATACTCAAACTCAATGATGTGTTAAGTTATACAACATTTTTTATAATAGTTTACTCATCAAATTCAATTTTCACTTCAATATTTTTGGCAATAAAGCACTCAGATGATTTTTTCCCACAATATTTCAATTTAATAGATTTTTGCCTTCAGATTACAACGAGCGTTTCTATTTTGGTGTCATATATAATATTTAGTTCTAGGATACCAGAACAATTATTTCAAATAAAGAACACTGCAGAAAATAAACTCAATGAGTTTGCTTATGAGAAGCAGCAGTTTGTGACTAAAGCCGTTCTTGAATGCCTAAAAAGGATAGAAGATTTAGAAGTTGTGTATATTTCTGCGTGTGATTTGTTTCATCTATCGCGTAATTTTATCCTGACTATCACGGGATTTACTTTGACTTACGATTTACTAGTTGTGAATTTGCTTTAGATTTTTTGGATGATTTTCCCACACATTGCAACATATGGATGGATGGAGGGATGGTAGAGTTTTACGTCGCAGTAATGCTGCGCAGGTGGGCAATTGGCGACGGTCTGGGACTCACCCCTAGAATTGGTCCTCGCAATTTTGATCCTCGACGGAAGGGATGGCTCTCCCGCTTCGGTGACCTCCAGAGGTATAATTTTTGATGGGAACATGGAGGACATCGCGGCCACGACAGATTTTACGAGCATTAGCCACCATTAGTGTACACGACGGTCTTTGACCGGCTCGAGTACCGAACCCGCAATCTTCCAATTACGAGGCCGGCGCTTTACCGACTGGGCTACCGCAACATATGAATTTCCTTTTTTGTACAGTTTCTAAAGTGATTAAATGAGATTAATTAAATGATGCAATGCATTCTCGAATTTAGTCTTTCTTTGTCTAGACATCGTCTTAATCCTTTATTAACTTCGTGCGTAATGACTGGATGTCTAAATCAGGGCCCGAAATTTCAGCTCGATTTCACTCGCCGAAAAAAAGTTTTACTCGCCATAAAATAGGGTTGTCACTTTTTTTTTTTTTTTCTTTATTACGCATTTTGGGTTTTTTATTTTTCCTAACTATATCAAATGCTTTTACAAATATGCCTAAAATTATATATATATATATATATATATATATATGCATAAAGTGTGTCGTATGTCATCATGTCTCCTAATCATCTATAATCAAAAATCATTACAATGCATTGCATTTGAGATTTGTATAAGATTAAAATATCTATAAATGCAAAGAGTCATTAAATAAAGAAAGAAGAAGAAGAAAAATCTTCGTCAAATAATATCCTGTGAAAATTTTTTTATTATGAAAGGTTAATCTTCATTACTTATTTATTTATTTAACATTTTACATCAGAAATGTCTTTTTCGTCCATTTTATTTTTATAATCAGACGGAATGTCGATGTGTACAACTTGTTCATTGTTGTCATTTGAAATGGCTATTTCGGAATTACTTTTCCGATAAAATCGTTGCTTACAAATAATAACATTCACAAATCCTTGGCGTTTCAGCAAAAAACAGGAAAATGTGAACTGTTTTTTTTTATCATTATTCAACAAAATAAACATAGGCAGTATCTTTAAAAGGGCTCGAGCAAAATCGCACAGGCAAACTTTCACATTTTTCTTCTCTCGGATAGTGGGCGACGGGCAAAGAGGCTCTCAGCTCGTCTATTCTCACTCTGCTTTAAGAAATCACAGTGGGAGCAACGAAACTGCCGAAGAGGTTAAAACTTTTATGCATGTACTAAGCATTTTTCCTTTCTCAGGATGGGATGATCGTCGGGCAGCGTGCACACAGACTCGCCACTCCGAGAAGAGAAAAAAGAGAGGTTAAATATGAGGTTATAAGATGGCAAGATTCTACCATATTTAAATCTATAAAAAATAATGTTTTCTGTCACAGTATCGTGTAAGAATTCTGTCTTTAACTGGACCAAATTTTTACTCGCCACAGTAAAAATTCCACTCGCCAATGGCGAGCTGGCGAGCGGAAATTTCGCGCCCTGGTCTAAATAGAATAAAAAAGGAAGAAGTTGCTTATGCGTAAATAATAAAATGAATTTATGTGGTTTATTTTCTTTGACACAAAAAGTAATTTGGAAGATTGCTGAATTTACATTGATTGACTTTAGATCTTGCTTTGATCCGATATTAGGGAGACCGGTTTAACTATCGTAATTCCATAATTTTAAGCGAGTTAATTTGCTTTATGTTTATTGAAAATTTTTCACACTCAAAGATATTTTTTATACATTTTTTAAAGGTAGTATACGAGACAAATTGGATTTTTTTGCATGCAACGAGACGCAATGCATTTTTCAGCTTGTGCTTGCATGTCTACAGCGGGGAAATATATTTGCATTTATATATTTGCGTGTGGTTTATTCAATTTATCTAGAAGATACAAGATCAATTATGTGAAATAAAGAAGACATCAGAAAATAATTTCTTTAAGTTTGCGTATGAGAAGCAGTAGTTTTTGACTATATTCGTGCATGCCTGATATCGGGCTATACATTTCATAAAGTATTATTTGAAGTAAATTAAATAGTTTTGTATATTATGATATGCAATGCATCCTTCAGTTTGTGATTGAATATCTGCAGAGGAGAAGTTACTTTTATATTTCCGTGTGGTTTATTCAGTTTATCAAGAAGATACAAAATCAATTATTTGAAATAAAGAAGACACCTGAAAATAATTTTTATAAGTTTCCATATGAGAAACAGATTTTGCCTATATTCGGGCATGCCTAATATCGTGCTATACATTTTATAAAGTATTATTCGTAACAAATATTTTTGCATATTATGATATTCAATGCATTTATCAATTTGTGCTTGAATGTCTGCAGAGGAGAAGTTGCTTTTATATTTCCGTGTGGTTTATTCAGTTTATCAAGAAGATACAAAGGCAATTATTTGAAATAAGGAAGACACCGGAAAATAATTTTTTTAAGTTTTCGTATGAGAAGCAGCAATTTTTGCCTATATTCGGGCATGTCTAATATCGTGCAATATATATTATAAAGTATTATTCGAAGTAAATTAAATAGTTTTGCACATTATGATATGCAATGCATCCTTCAATTTGTGCTTGAATGTCTGCAGAGAAGAAGTTGCTTTTATATTTCCGTGTGTTTACTCAATTTATCAAGAAGAATATTTTCTGATGTCTAACAGAACTGCTGTGTCTAATGATTTTATAATCATTAACTTGTGACATCTTTATGCATGATTCTTGCATATGCATGCTACTTGTTCATCATATCTTCATTTAACCCTTCCCTTCTCGCTCCCGTGACATTCACGGGCAGTGACCACGCCCCACATGTATTTTTCCTTTAATATTTTAGGGTACATGAAAGTAACAGTCAGTACCAAACTATATATAATGTATTTGAAAATATATACAGAATAAATATATATATATTATTCATATATTTATTTTTAATGTATTTTATTTTTTTTTTAATTAGACAAAAATGTGATTTTATGGGCGTGTCTTCGAAAAATATGCGACCGTTAAGTGATTAATGTAGTGTTCTTTTTATTGGAGATAAACAAAATATTGCTGCATGTAATGAGACGCATGTGCGATGTATTCTTTATCTTTCGTCTAAATACGTAATAAAAAGTTGTTTATATGTCTGTTTATAATTCAGTTAATTTATCAAGATATTTTCCTAAGGAATGTTTAAACGTATTTTAAATTATAATTTGCTAATTATTAATTTGTTTTAGATCTTTGAGTATGGATTATTTTGACGATATCGCAGCTGAATGAAGTTATTTTTAATTTCGTGAATCCACGAATGAAGAAAAACTGAACCTTTTCTCAAACAATAATCACTATCCTATTTGAATACAAAAAATTGCTGTATGAATATGAAGATGATATCTGTATGGTACTAGTGGTAGAAAATAAAACGTAAATCTCCTCCTTTCATGACTGAAAGTAGATGTTCAGGGATGTGAAATTGATGCATAGCTGCCAAGTTTTTTAATTCATTCCGGAATAATGTTAGCTCCGCCCTTTTTTCACACCAACCATAATATTTGTAGAAATTTTTTTTTTCACTATATAACTAGGATTAAATATGAAGAAAATTACTCTAAAAAGATTGCGGTGTGAGAAAAGGGCTAGGCTAACAACATTCCGGAATAAATTAACAAACTTAGCAGCTATGTTGATGCAGATATCATGCTAATATTTATGAAGAAAAACTTTCTTTTCAACAAATCTTTGATTAGGCAAGAAGAAATTTTAATAGTGCTGTGAATTCTGCGCCAAATTCCTATTCTTGTGCCCATGTCATGAAATTATCCTTTAATCTTTGTCTGCTTGGGGGAAAAAACATAGATGAAATGTCTGAGACATTCAGGGCTTAATCAATGCATGCGTTGAGGAAACAATGTGACGTACCTCTTATATGCACAGCTATTGTAAAAGTTTTTAATGTATTATAATTAATGTATAACTATTTTTAATTACTCCAATTGAAATGTGTTTTCTATTTTAACATTTCTGTAAAACATTTCCTTTAATATATACTTCAATTAATAATGTATTAAAATATTCAATGTAATAATGTAATATGTAAGTAATGTAATAAATGTAATAAAAGTCAAGTACTATCTGTATTATGTATTTTTCTTGATATGTTCACAAATTTTACTTTGCTACAGTCTAGAGGTTTCATATTTATTTTTCAATATGTTATATATTTTTCCACGCTTTATTTTTCAAGAATTAGGCTGCAAAATACTTTTCCCAGCTATTACAGTTTGAGAGACATTTCATTAGATAATACCTCTAACTTAGATACAAAGACTTCAGCTTATTTTAATTCAGATTAGATTTTTCAACTCGTCACATAATTCTAAATAATAAACTTTTAAGAATAAATGTTAGATATGCTTTTAAATACTTTTAAAAATTAAAGGATATATTAAATATGTATAATATAGTATATTATATGTAATATATGTAGTATATGAGCTGGGCGTCTAGGGGTGGGGCAATGAAGAGGTGCGATTAAGATAACTAAAAACATTTATTACGTTCACAACACAGTTTACACAAAGATAAAATGATAATAATAGCAGGGTTTCCATCAATAACATTTGCTGGTTTCGAGGCCTAATACACATAACAAGCTCTCTTCATTACTAGGACTAACAGAAAGTATCATATATGAGCACTGACTCGCTCTACAATTCACATTAGTACCTACGCGTACTATTTCTAATAAGTGAGATTATGGTATAGAGCTCTCCATGGCTCTACACACTTATACAGAGCACAACAAGCTCTAATTAGCAGAAAAATGAGCCTGTCAGCCTACGCGCTGAAGGTCTCAACCGATCTCCACTGCAGCCGGATCTCAACTCCTCCGTTTGTCATCTCGTTCAATGATAAGCATCAGAGACAGCGCCATCTGTTGGCTCTGCAAGGCACTTCCCACAACGCTCTGCCATTCTGATGTTGCGGTGACCTCACCGTAAACCAACCTGGGATACTAAAGGATATCTGCAAAATACAATTAAAAGAAAAAAAAACAAAAAAGAGAAACAGACATTAAAAAAATTATGTACATAAAAATTCACAGTTAACTTTTTCTGTAATGTTTATCAGTCCATTTAGTTCAGTCTATTTAGTTTGTGGACCATAATTTCATATGGTCTGCAGAAGTACTAGTATGTATAGGTCCTTCGTGATCGCCTATCTTCTCGACTTCATATCTGTCTTTGTTCTTTACTCGCACAACTTTATAAGGACCTAAGAATTTTGGTCTTAGTTTCATGCCGGTTCCAAACTGAGTTCGCTGGATGGCAACTAGATCATTAATTTTATATACATGGGCTTTCTTTCTCTTCTTGTTGTAACATCGGCGATTTTCTTCTTGAATCTTAAGAATATTTTTTCTTGCTTCTTCACGAATGGTGTTAAGATTATCAAGCATGGAATTTATCCTTTCCTCTTCGAGAAGTTCTAGTATTCTCTTATCTTCTTTCTTTCTCATTGTTACTCCAGTGAGTAGTTCAAAAGGAGTTCTTTTGGTACTTCTCGATGTGGTGGAATTAATAGTTCTCTGAACAGCCTCAACAAACTTGTACCACTTGTTAGGGTCATTTATACATAACTTGGATAATACAGGAATGATTGTTCGATGAAGTCTCTCAATTTGACCATTCCCTCTTGGGATTCCGGTTGTGATGGTGTCATGTTCGATTCCCTCTGATTTACAGTAATCTGCAAACTCCTTAGATATGAACGCAGGTCCACGATCGGATATTATTCTTGCGGGATTACCAAAAATAGCAGCTTGCTGTTTTAATTTTTGCAAGGCGTCTGCTGAAAAAGTTGATTTGACTGGATATAGCCACGAAAATTTACTAAATCCATCGATTACGGTGAAAATGTGATTGTAGTTTTTGTTAGTTGTTGGTAATGGACCCACAAAATCGATGTGATACGTGGATAATGGTATATCCCCTTTAGGGATTGGGTTCAAAAAACCTTCTCCTTTTCCCTGTTTCTTATTTACGAGAATACATTCTACGCAACTTTTTACAGCGTTATCTACGCATTTTTTCATATTAGAAAAATAGTAATCTCTTTTTACTAACTCTTCAGTTTTATTAGCCGAAAAATGTCCTAAGGCATGACATTTCTTTACGACCTCAAGTTGCATGATCTCTGGGACAATTAGTACATCCCTATCATTTAACACTTTATATAAAACATTATTTTTTAACACATATTCGTCATTTTGGTTTTGTTGTAAAAGAGATTTCATAGTATTGATAAACTCATCATTTTCTTGAGCAGTAGCAATACGATGAGTAAGGGTATCAGTATTTACAGCCATTACAGGGTGTCTGCTAAGCGCGTCAACATGCTGCATTTGTTTACCAGGACGATGTTCTACTTCGTAGTCGAATTCCTGTAGCAGGAAAGACCACCTGGCTACCTTAGGTGTCAATTCACGTTTATCTAAAGTTTTAGTGAACGCTTGACAGTCAGTATAAATTTTAAATTTACTACCTAACAAATAGTTCCTAAATTTTTTAAGGGCTTCTACTATCGCTAATACTTCTAACTCATAACTACAGTATTTTTCTTCTTGTACAGAGGTCTTTTTACTCATATAATGGATTGGATAGTACTGTCCATCGTCATCTTGTTGTAATAGGATTGCACCGAATCCTAATTTAGATGCATCTGTATGAACTTCTAACTTATAGCCTTGCTTAAAAAGGTGTAAGACAGGTGCATTAGATAAAATGTCTTTAAGCTTTTGAAAAGCTAATTTCTGCTCTTGCTCGAATTTAAATGGAGTGGAAGCACGTAATAAGTCACTGAGTGGTCTTGCTATGTTGGCATATGAACGAATAAATTTTCTAAAGTAACCCGTTAAACCTAAGAAACTCTGCACTTCCCTAGCATTACGGGGTTCTGGGAAATTTTGTACTGCGAGAGTTTTTTCTACTGAGGGTTTAATCGTGCCATTCTCAATTATGTGACCTAAGAAATCGATCTTACGTTTCAAAAACTGACATTTCTTTAAATTTAACTCTAGACCAAATTTTGATGCCGTTTCTAACACACGTTTTAATTTATCTAACCCTTCATTCTCATCTTTAGATGGAATAATTATATCATCTAAATAAATAATTACAGTACCATCTTTTAATAAGTCTTTAAACACATAATTTACATATCTTTGAAATACTAAGGGACTATTACATAATCCATAGGGAACTTTTAGAAACTCATACTGGGCATTATCGGTCACAAAAGCTGTATATTTCCTACTTTTTTCCTCTACATCAACTTGTAAAAACGCATTCTTTAAATCTAGTGTCGAAAAAACTTTACCCTCCCCTAATCTATCAAATAAGTCTTCAATATTTGGCAACGGGTATTTATCTTTAATTATTTTCTTATTTAAAGCACGATAATCACAGCATAACCTTATTCCTCCATCTTTTTTCCTACACACCACTATTGGCGAAGCATAATTTGATGTACTTTCTCTAATTATACCATCCTTTAACCATTGGTCAATTTGTCTATCCACCTCTGATTTCTCTACAAATGATAATCTGCGAGAGCGTGAGCACACTGGTATATCATCAGATAAAATAATGGACATTTTTAAATCAGTACTTTTTGTTTTAACTGGCTTATAACTTTTTATTAATTCGCTTAATTTCTCTTTTAACGACTTATCTAAAATATAACTGACATCGAATTTTTCTTCTTCTAAAAAATTGCACATACTTGAAAAAAAAGAATCTATCTCATTTTCCTTTCGATCGAATACAGGAAAAGAACACCCACCTGCTTCATCGAAATTGCTTTCCCCCGAACGCGAAAAATTCTCTTTCCCCCCTGCTACGTCGCTGGAATTCGAAACATGTGTTTCCTCTTTATTTTGTTGTTTCAAAATATGAAAGATATTATTAGGCAGAATTACGTCGCATGTCAAATTGTTGCATAAAGCACCGATTATGTTTATTGAATCATGATTAGGTAAAGATATTTTAAATTCAGTCAGGTTTGCATCTTTCTTTTCATTAAAGCAGCTAACTAGAGTGGTTGAAGAAATAACATTTTTAGTCTGTGGAATGCTATTTTTATTTACAATTAGAATCGAAGAACCAGAATCTTTTAACCCTTTAAGTGGAATATCATCCACTAAAATATCAACATATTCGAGCTCATTAACAATTAGGTTAATCGGACTTGTTTCGGATTGAACTACTGAATTCGTTGGAAGATTTTCACGGAATTCTTTTTTCTCTGAACTACGTTTAGGACACACTCTGGCGAAATGAAATGTTTTCCCTTTTGCACCACAAATATAACACATTCTTTCATGCTTTTCGTGAGTTTGATTAGATACCGAATTACGTACTATGGGATCTTTATTATTATAATGTGTCTTTCTAAAAGGAGTTTTGTTTACAAACCGCTTATTCTCTGAACTTTCGTTTCGCGTATTATTATTAGTTTCAATTAACGATTTACCTCTAGAAGAGTAGAATAAATCACACTCCCGACCTAATTCGTTGGGTTTAAACCAATTTTGACCTTCTCGAACACTAATATGTTCCTTAGTTCTAGAATCCAACGTTTCATATATTTTATCGGAAACTATAAGATCACACAATTCCTTAACATCGTTAACCCCTCTCAATCTACAATAGTAATCAAAAGAAGCGCTTAGACGCGAAGCGAATTGGACATGAGATTCTGACGGATTACGCAACGCATTTTTAAAATTACTTAAACATTCACGCGGCGTTGGTTGGAACTGTCTTAAAATTAATTCCTTAACTTTTTCATAATCGTTAATTTCTTCGGAGGTTACGTACGCAAGAACCTGATTACATTTATCTCCCAATAAATTAATCAATATTTCCGATTTAAATTTAGGGGGTACATTTTTAGAAACGAATGCCTTTTCAAGGGATTGAAAAAATAAGTGCAAAGCTTCCGGTTTCTCAGGTACTGAAATGGTTAAAGTTCGAATACTTCTAATTAAATTTTCTAATGATTGTGAAGTAGTTTCTGAATTTGATTGCTCAACATTATTACTAGAATTATTTGCTGCAGCCTGTAACTTTAAATTCTGTAACTCTATTTCTTTTTCTAACTGGGATAATTTAATTCTTTCTATCTCAATTTTGGTTTGTTCTTCTACAGATTTCAACTTTTGTTCTTCTAGTAACATTTTAATAACACCTCTAACAAATTCTAAATCATTTTTATAAATATCAGAACTCTCAATTAAAGTTTTGATTTCAAGTACCTTAGCTTCCGCCGGAACAGTTAGGCCTAATTCTTCAGCAATTGTTCTTAAATCGGCTTTTCTAATACCTTGTAACACGTTTTGGGCCATTATAACTCTAAATAATTACTTATACCAAAAAATATTTCAATACTTCTACCAAATTAATATCATACTTAAATAGAAACAAAATAATATGAGAACAATTTTCTCAAAAAATGATTCTATGGTTTTTGTTCTCAAATCAAAATTATCATGATTTTTAAATAAACACATTCAGAACAATTTATACCATTTAATAGAATATTTAGAACAACTTATATATTTCTTAATTATTGCTGTATACACATATTTCATATAATATCACCATTATCATTATTCTTTCTTTAATTATTGTTTTCACTTTCGTTTTAAAATAATATTGTTATAATATTGTTAAAATATTATTGCAAACAGTAATAAGCAAAATTATAAAAGATTACTCAGAATATTTTTTCAATCATAATTCTTATTTCTATTCATTCTTGTCAAGTAATCTATTTATTTAATTTCATCACACAGTGAAACCAAAAGTGTTCTCAAATATTTCACCATTAATTTCTAATTCAAAATAGTAACTCAAACTATTTTTGCTCAATGCATTAATCATTATTATGTATTATCAAACACAATGATAAATATATAACAATAACAGTTACCTTTTTTAACTTGTTGGTGGTAATATCGCGGCAGAGTCCCCACTTGTAGTATATGAGCTGGGCGTCTAGGGGTGGGGCAATGAAGAGGTGCGATTAAGATAACTAAAAACATTTATTACGTTCACAACACAGTTTACACAAAGATAAAATGATAATAATAGCAGGGTTTCCATCAATAACATTTGCTGGTTTCGAGGCCTAATACACATAACAAGCTCTCTTCATTACTAGGACTAACAGAAAGTATCATATATGAGCACTGACTCGCTCTACAATTCACATTAGTACCTACGCGTACTATTTCTAATAAGTGAGATTATGGTATAGAGCTCTCCATGGCTCTACACACTTATACAGAGCACAACAAGCTCTAATTAGCAGAAAAATGAGCCTGTCAGCCTACGCGCTGAAGGTCTCAACCGATCTCCACTGCAGCCGGATCTCAACTCCTCCGTTTGTCATCTCGTTCAATGATAAGCATCAGAGACAGCGCCATCTGTTGGCTCTGCAAGGCACTTCCCACATATATATATATAGATTGCTAATTTGTAAACCCAAATTTTGCTTTCTAGAAAGCATATACATCATTTTTATTGTATAATCAACAGGTATTTTTGCCCATAGACTAATAACACCAGTCGACAAAAAAAAAAAAAAAAAAAAAAAAAAAATTGGGGGGGGGGGGGGGGTTAACAGAAATGAAATTAGCTATTTTAAACTAATTCTGTAGTGCAGAATTAAAAAATAATAGTGAAAACTCTGTAACACGTACAGTTCTTTTGTTGTGATTATTTAATCTCTACTGGAAGCAATGTACAAAAATCTTTAGAAGACATGCATTATTACTATCAATATTATTAATTTAGCATGGAATACTGTTAATATGGAGATAATATACATATTGTAGACTAAGTAGAACATAAAAACATGGAAAATACACTAAATGATTGAATTGTTATTATTTGTTATTTTAAAACCAAAATACAAAAAACAGGCTTTTGTACGTCTTGTGTTAAATGTCTACCTTGTGATTTTAATATGAATAGGTCACAAATACAGCAAAACTTATCGGGAAAACTTGCCATTTTGAACATGAAACTTTAACTATAAAACAGCACAATCATACTTAATCAGGGTTCATAGTACGCAAGGTTACCATGTGGGATAAGTCAGCAGCAAAAGTATCTGAGCACTAGCAATAATCCCTGTCTAAAAAAAGTACACTTAATATTGCTTTGTTAAATAAATCCTTGTCGAGTCATGCTCTTAGTCAGTTTAAGAACATGATTCGACAAGGATTTATTTAACAAAATAGTATTAAGTGTGCTTTTTTGACATCGGAATTATTGGCTAATTCTCGGATACACTTGCTGTCGACTGTATTGTAAATATCATAAAAAAATAGTGAAATTTGTCATTTTCTGATACTTTAACAAAAAAGTGGGACAAACATGGTTGCCTGGACTCTAAGTTGCCAGGACTCTGGGTTGTCAGCAGGAAGGGTTACCACCTGTGATACTGTGAACATGATACAAAATCGTAAAAATTGCCATTTTCTGATACTCTAACAGAAAATGTGACATTTTTACTTGCAGATATTTAAATAAAAATTGGAATCTATATTAATAAAATCAGAGTTTTGTCTGTAAATTTGTCGGAATCGAAAAATTTTGCAATATCTTCACGTTTTACACCCCATGAAAGCCGAAAATGACTTCAGAAAATTTTGCCTGTGTGTGTGTGTCATCGTGTCCGAATGTCGCTTTTTTTTGTCCGGGCATCACTTGAGAACGGCTGGACGGAATTCAACGACCCTTGGCAGGAATTTAGGGCTTCACCCAACTTAAAATTATATTTATCAACTTTTCAGAAATTCCCCCCCGTTCCCCCCCTAGGGGGTAAAAGACTAAAACACGTTTGTCCGGGCATCACTCGAGAACGGCTGGACGGAATTCAACGGCGCTTGGCAGAAACTTAGGTCTTCATCCAACTTGAAATTATTATATCTATAGAAATTTTCAAAATTATGATTTATGTTTAAATTGTGTGTAAAAAACGCCTGCGCATAAATATTTTTTCACTAAAATGCTTTGAATGAAAAAATAAAATATAAAAATAAATTTGTAAGTTAAAAACTTTTGTATTAGCGTGATTTTCACTACAAATTATGAAAAGATTGAAATGAAGTGTTGCCATCTAAGTTTCATTCTTTAGTTAATTTTATAAAATCTAACTGTCGTATCGAAAAACTGTTTACACCCCAGGATTCAGAAAAATCACCTATTTCATTTGGTACTGAATTTGTAATGATAGGTCTGATATTTCTAATTTATTTTTCCCTTTATCCGTTTTTCCGTTGCCACTTAAATTTCATACTTTAGTTATTTTTTAAAAATCTAATTGTCGCATCGATAAACTGTTTGAACCCCTGGATTCAGCAAAATCGCCCCTTTCATTCGGTATCAAATTTATAAATATAGGTCTGATATTTCTAATTTATTTTACCCTTTTTCCGTTTTCAACCCAGATTCGATATGGAACAGCTTTAGTATTGGATCCGTTTGGCAAAATTTGAAATTAGGCACCGAAGTAGCTCGCACGTTTCTCGCCAAGATCTTTAATTGCACAATTGAGATAGCCAATTCAGTTCATCGGAAAAATGGCTTAAAATATTTAAAGTCACCAAAGGGTTCCGATACTTAAGCTGTGCTTTTTGTATTTATTTATTTATACTACTGTCTATTAAAGACTTCTGTGGTCACGAAATTTGGTGTGTAAATTGTTTGTATGCATCCGGCACTTATTGTAACTGCATTTCACGAAATTCGAACCCCCCCCCCCCCTTCTCGGAGTCGGAGGGCAATAATCATGTGTAAAAACATGTTTTTTCGTTTGAATTCGCTTTGAATTATCTTAGAATGGCGAATTTTGGTGTGTGGATATTGATTAAGTGTACGCATTATGTACATTAGTGGAATTTTGCAAATCTTCGAACTCACCCGCTGAGGGTGGAGAAGTAAGAAGTGGGTAAGTTGTGCCGAAGACAGTGGGGACCAAGACTCCTAACATTGGGAGCAAGAAAACCTCTACCAATCACAGCGAGAACTTAGGTTATTAATAAAGATATGGCATTTTGACAAATCATTTAAGTTTAACGTTCAGCGAAGCGGGCAAAGCCTGCTAGTTAATAATAAAAATACTAATTTGACCGTTATTACCGAACCACTGTAGACCAGTGTAATCATGGAAGTTGGAGCATCTCAGTAATCAAATGCTTAAAGTTACTATTCTAGCGAATTGCCAGAGCTAGCGACCCAAACACCCAGACACCTTGAAGTAGGGTATCCATTTTTGAAAAAAATATCGCTGTTGGTTGCGGCTGTTGACTCATTGACTGACCGACTGAGAGACGAGACGAATCAAAAATTCCGCAAAAAACTGCCAACAAGATTGTAGCATTGATACAACCCTAACGCCTAACATTTCTCGATATTAAAAAACGAAACCAAAAGGCATATACTGTATTTTGTATTATTATATTTCTATCTTTTTGCCACGGTATACTTTTATGAATATGTATATGTAAATTTAATTAAAGGCATATCCTATAGCTATTGCAATTGACGTTCTATCTACATCAGGTCGTACTATTTCTTTCAATGTGGGATTTTACGGTGTTAACGTTTGTAGTATTTGTACCTTGAATTTTCTATTTCTTTTATGTCGAAAAATAAAAAAATAAACGTGCAAACTTTTTTTTTTTTTTTTTTTTTTAATAATTAAAATAAGATTTAAGTATAGAGCGATGTATATTATTATTATTATTTATATATGTTGAAAAAATTACAGTAAACTTCCGACTTTCCGGCTTCATGTAGCAGAAATATAGGCCTAATAACAAAAAAGCCGAATAGTCCGAGTTCACTAAATATTTATTCACTTCCAGCCCTCTACCTTTCTTCGCCATGATATTAAAAACCCATGACACACGACATTTTAAGATAAGTTTTATAAATACAGTTTTTACAGTTTCAAAAGTAAGCAAAACATCGAAGTAAAACGTAAGCCTAAGTCGAGAAAAAAGCGTATAAATACTTATTTTACTGTTTATTAATAAATTATTGCACATATGTGAAACGTTATGCCTAAGATAAAAGAGTCGAAACTTGCAGTTTTTAGTTTTTGAATAATTCCTTGATAGATCACTGCTTTTCCTTTTGGCTCTCTTCCGTAATGCAAAGACACTCCATTTATGGAAGCAGATCCTTGGCTCTTGGCCTTGCCCCACCTTTATTTTTACTATAATTATTATGTCTTCCTCTTCTCTCTTTTTTTGTCTCATACCCCCTTCCCCTACAGAAATCTATTTGGATTTTGCATTCCTGAAAATACATATTTCATGCCAGAAATTCGACACGTAGCACACGGCCGCTTACAAAATTTCTTGTGTTTTTTACTGGACCAGATAGTACGAATGGCCGGATAGTCGGGAGTTTACTATATAAGAAAAGTCAACTTGTATGTATTTATTATAATTTTAGTTGGATATGACGTCTTTAGTTAACTAAGAAACTTATTTGAAAATATTTATAATTAGCATTTTAAAAAATATTGAAAATAAAGTTAAAGTTTCTAAAATAATGATGGTAGTTTCTAATGAATTAAAATAAATGGAAAAGGACAGAAAAGTCTTAAATTTAATAAAACAAATGGAAATTTCTGTAAGTAAACACACCTTGTGACATAAATTTGACTATTAAAAATTTATTAAAGTTATAAAAACTACATATCGAAAGATTCTATTATTTATGAACAATAAATAAATAAATAATTAAGCAAATATCTTTCTTTTTATTCGCCGGACTGGTGGTTCGGTCGGTAGGGTGCTGCCTTCTGGATCCCCAGGTCCCGAATTCGAATTCCGGTACGTTCATGGATGTTTGTGATGTCCTATGTCTGCAAAATATTGTGTGTACTTGTTTCTGTGAATTTCTGTAAAAATATGGATCAATCGAGACAAAAGTCATTATAAGTATACGTCTCAAAGCTGGGGATAAAAAATGTCCTTTTTATTTCGAAAAATATAAACAAACGTGATTTTTTTTTTTTTTTTTTTTTTTTATAATTAAAATAAAATTTAGAAAAATCGTTCTAAGGAAATGGAAGAGCTTTACTACAGAGTCCCTAGGCGAAAATTGAAATTTAGCGCCGAAGTATCGTGGACGTTTCTCGCCAAGATGCAATTGAGATAGCAACTTTATCTCACCCCAAAAGGACAAGAATTTTTTACAAGTTTCAAAGGGATCTTATGCTAATGCTATAGGGGATCGTGGGGCTTGTTGTCACAGGGGTAAGAAGTAACACGCAATTTATGAAATAGTTTGTAACATTTGTGATTAAATATTTTTATAAACATAATTCTTATGACGAGCTTTATAATGTAAGCACAATCGGTGTTCCTCAAAAATGGTTAATGAGAGGTTCTGTAAATGTACTTTATTTTAGCTGGGGAAAAAAAAAAAAAAAAAAAAAAAAAAAAAAAATATTTTGCAAATTTTGATTAAAGATATGTTAATTTATTCTTTAAAGAATTGCTTATAGCTATTTATTTAGTCTGTGTGTTGAGTTATAAAATGCATATTTAATTTTTTGTATAAATCGTTATATATTTTTATAAATAAACAATATATCCAAAATCATATGATGGGGCAAGTTGAAACAAAATTTTGGGGCAAGTTGTAACATGTTAGAGGTGTGGTTTGTGGAGATGCCCAGAGCGAGATCTCGAAGTCTCCGTCCATTTTCATGAAGCTTTCTGAAATGAAATATTTTTGGCTTCTTTACCACTACTAGGTTTATACAGAAATATTTTCTGTGTTTTTATATTACAGTGCCTTGATTATTTAATCCCGAAATATAATCATGATTTAATCACCAATTACAGAATATTGTATAAAAATAGTGGTAGAAAAAGAAGCAGAAATTTCTCATTAATGACAGTGTCCTGAAAAAAGGGCGGAGAATTCGATCTCTGCTAAACACATTCTGTGGCAGAAGAATGGGTATGATGCTTAATTTTCAAAATGGGAGCACACATTAAAAGCATGAGAGGGAACAAAATATCATTTGCTTGAATAAATTTCAATTCTGATTTTATCTTTATTTTACTGTAATCCATTTGATATGATTAATTGTTACTATACCAAGATGGTTATAATTTAATATTAGTTATTAATTGCCTTTTTTAATAAATTAATAAATGATTGATGACCAAAAAATTTTTGAAATATTGTCATTTATATTGTTAGGGTTCCCTTTATATCCGTTACAATTTGCCCCAAACCCGGGGCAAATAATTTTGCAAAAATATTTTTTGTGCTAAAATTCGCAAAATTAACGAAAGTTTTTTTTAATGAATATGATAGATGAATATGTATGCTGTAGAAAACAGCAATTAGAAACATTAAAACGTAAATACATATCAAAATATGCTTAATTTTCCAAAAACTTTACAACCCGCCCCACGCTCAGTGCTGCCAGATTGAGGGAAATTTTTATTCAACAGTAACCACTATATTTTAAGTGTAACGGTTGTCTAATTGCTTAGAGGCTTTTTTGTAAAATGTCTTTGAAACGGTTAGAAAGCTCTTACAATTATAATTTAGTGGTGGCTATTGAATAAAAATTTCCCTCAATCTGGCAGCACTGCCCACGCTTCCCAACCCACACTTGCAAACATCCTAATTAATATTCCGTAGTATTGTTGGCTCCGCCTTTTTTTTCACACCAGTATTATTTTAGAGTATTTTTCTTCTTATTTAATCGCAATTACACTTAGATAATACTATTCTAAAAATTTATTGGTGTGAAAAAAAAAGGCGGGACTAACAATACTACGGAATATTATTTAGAATGTTGAGAAGTATGTATACCATAAAAATTTTAAGGAAAGAATATTGTTATGGCTGTATCACACGAGAGATTTTCGTTCAGCTTTTTACTAAACACAACATTATACCCAACACACTCAGCCTGACCTTGTTCAATGACAGCAGATTTTCCGATGATCCAGCTTTTACAACGGGCTTTAGAAAAAGTTGACTATGTTTACCGTGCTCATCAAAAATTGACCAATAGGAGGGATGGAGAGGATTTTTTTTCTGGAATAACCTTAGAGAAGGGACTACCGAACACTATCAGTTCGGGAGAACCCTACGGACAGCTGATCGGTTTTCTCGTTCCTTCAGCTTCCTAAACTTTGAACGAAGCTGAGTGAACATGTTGATTATAATGTTGTGTTGAGTATACACTAAGCGACAAAAAAAAAAAAAAAAAAAAAAAAAAAGCCGCACTTGGATATTTTCCATTTTTCTTTCTGTAATCGCTAATTTTATTGTTTCAAAAGTGATGCAATTGTTCGGAAAATTGTAATTTTAGAAAGTATTTCAAAAATGGCAAGAATAAGGCAATTAACGATACCACAAAAAATATTAATTTTAGAGCGAAATTAAAAAAAAAAAAAAAAAAAAAAAAATTTTAATAGTTTGGATGTCAAAAGGATTAAATGTTAACAAAATAATAGTGATCTGGATTTTAGCAAGATATAACATTTTTGGCTGTTTAAACTGCACTTTTTTCCTTAGGAGGTCACGTTACTCATCCAGTCGAGATGACCGCAAGTTAAAAAGCCAGCGCTTTAAAAATCAGTTTGTATTACATTTAGAACATAGCAGGGATTCAGAAAAGTGTTTAGCAACATAATTTATCTAAATACAGTGAAACAACAATTAAACAAAGCAGGTTTAATTGCCAGAAAATCTTTAAAAAGTCCATTCTTAACGAAAAGAATTAGAAAACCAAGACATTAGAGGGTTAAAAAAAATTAAAAAATGATTAAATAATTATTGGGCTGAAGTTGTTCTCTCTGATGAGTCAAGTTTAACTTATTTCGAACTGACGGAAACAAGCAGATCTGATCACGAAAATGTGACTGACTTAATGAAAATCGCACTTTTAAAATAATGACATATTTCTCGTACATTTATGATACGAAAATGCATAATTTTTAGGAGAGTCTGGTAAATTTTCATGTTCAAGGGATCAATTAACCCGAAATAAAACTTGGTCATTAAAAAATTGATACCTCACCGACTACTTTGGGGGTATTTTAGACTCTTCCATAATCAGCATTTTAAAATGAGAATGCACTTTGTTATACGGCGCTTGTGATACATTTATTTGATTCAAGTTGTTAAAATTACTTATCCATTCTCATGAGCATCTATAATTTTGTAAGTTATCATAACTTTTTTTACTTAAAATTAAATATCACATAGAATATCGCAGGATTTCTTCTTTATTTGAACTGATAATTGTCCTAATCTCAATCCGCTCGAAAAAATTTAGTCTAAAAGAGTGTGGGGATTAGAAATTTGTAGCCTACAACTTTGAAAGAACTATAAAAAAAATATCTATGATATTTGGCACAGTGGAATTTCTGAGTTTCATGTTTAAAAACTGTAAAATACTATGCCATTGCGCATTAAAGCAGTAATTCCATATAAAGGCGGAATTATTCAATCCAGAGTACATATTTTTTATTAAATAATTGTTTAGATCTTACAAATAAATAGTTTTATTTCATATATGGAAATAGTACTTGTTTATTTCATATAATAAATCCTGCTAGAATACAAAGTATATGTTTATCATATTGCGTTTAAAAAGAAAATTTTATGTATATTTTTATTAAATGCTTCGTAGAGTGTAATAAAACGAATTATTAAATCGAAATTGTACATAGGTATCATGTTATGACTTCCGTATTATACAAACATAACAATTTTATTTGTTGCAATCATTAGTTTTTAAATTATTACAAACCCAAAAGGTATAAGTCAATTTTCTGCAGTGCGGCTTTTTTTTTGTCGCTTAGTGTATATGCTCCCGTGTAATATGGTCATTAGTGGTGCTAGGGAATGTATCCCAGTTACAGCATACCTTTATATGGAAGAATAGATTAAAATGAGTCTTGTCGTACTAAATTAAATTCTGTTTATAAATAATGTATACAGAATTTCTTTTTTTAAATTTAAGAAAATACTTACTTTTGCTTACTATAATTGAGACATGCTTTTACATATCATTATACGCAAGGTAATCGTAATTAAACTTGATATATTTAGAGCACTCTGGAACTATAACTAAATTCCGGATTGAATCAAAAATTTGTGGGAAGATAATCCAAAGGATCAGCTAAAAAGTTGGTAAAAAATAAATAAATAAATAAAATTAAATAAATAAAAGTAAAAATAAAAATAAAAAATCTACTTGTCGGCGTATTACATCGAAATACAAACAAGTTATTAATTACAATAGAAACACATTTATTTATTACAGACTTACTTGTTAGAAACTCTTTAGATATGTAAAGCATATTTTTCAATATGAACCCTATCATTCAGTTGTAAAATGTACAGCCGATGAATTATGTGTTCAAAAGCAGATGTCTGTCCGCCAATCTGTCCGCACATGTGACGTTAAACGGTCCTTTACTTTCAGACCAATAATTAACTTTTTTTTGCCATGTCATAATTTTCTAAAATGTAAAAATAACAGTTTTAGGGTAAGTGCATCAGTGATTACCACATTTAGAGCAATCGCTGATGTTTTTAATGTTTTAGTCATCAGAAAATATTTTTCGAAATCTTAAGTTAGTACATATGGTATTAAAGACATTCAGAACCACATATATATTAAAATATATACATTTGATAACAATTATTATTTTTTTTTTTATGAATTTTTATTTCACACCCACTGAATGTTCCAGTAATTGACACTGCCAGTTTTTCATTTTATCAGTAATTGGCCCACTATGTTCCAGTGTTTGACACTGCTAGTATTCATTTTACCAGTTACTTTACTGGCCACTAAATTTAAAGGAAACTCTTTTCTATATAGCTTTATAAAAATAAAATAAAATAAATTACTGAAATTGTTCAAAAGTTCGCTCCAGGTCCCTGCTGCATTCGGCAGCGATTTGGTCATCCACTGCAACTCGGGCGCTTGTCCCTATTACCTACGACAATAGTTTACCAATGAGCTTCCATTTAGGTGCTTATTATATAACAGTTTCGAAATAGATAGTATCGAAAAAATTGGAGTTTCCCTTTTATATTTGAATCCCAATTACATGTGAACAACACTATACGTGTTGTTCACATGTAACTCGGACTGGACTCAAATGTAACTGGGTTATTTAGACAATATAATATTTGCTTTTACGTTATTTCATATGTTTATTTTGTTTATCCAATCAACCATTAAATGACACCAATTTCACGCCAAATATTACAATATTCTGTGACCGGCTACGTCTGTCGCATGAGACAATTAATTTTTTGTGTTTATATATAATTCATGGGTTGTAAACCTGATAGTACAGCCTTAATATAGTTCTCTTTGGCGGTTTTTGAATTTTTGTCACTATTTTAGACTTAATCCATTGTAACAATAAGACTTAATACCTTGTAACAATATGCTATGAGCGCTATTTCTGCCATATTTTAGACAACTAATCTTTTTATGGTTATATATCTGTACTGATAAGTATAAAGGATTTAAGTCCATATTCTTGATTTTTCAGGAGACGAAAAATAAAGTTAAGCTAGCTAAAAACTAATGAGCAGAATCGATTAGGAAAAAGAGATTATGTTGGTTCATAAGCTTTATACCATTCAGTGATTGTAAATCTTTATTTAATAAAGGGAAAAATTGAATTAAATATTTTATACCAATGATTAATGCTAAATTTCTGACTTGGATCTTTTTTTACGAATGGATTTTCTCAAAGACTAAATGGCATGGATATCTTTTATACCAATCGATAGAGAATTTTTTTCTGAGTCTGACTATGTACTTAACTTAAAATCTGCATTTTTGGACTTAAATCCTTTATACTTATCAGTACAGATATATTTCCCATTGAACATATTTTTATTTATTTATTTAAATATTAATTTGAATTTTTCAAATATTTCTGTTCGACAGCGTGCAAGTGCAATAACACACAGAGGCTCATTTGTTTGTATGATAAATTAGCATAATGATTATTATATAAAAAAATAAATAAATAGGTAAACATTATCGTGTTGCACAACTTTATTATGTTGCTCCACTGGCGGCTTTTGAATTTTTGTCGCCATATTAGCGATGGATTTTTTTTTTTTTTTTTTTTTTTTTTTTTGTTTGTATGAAAAGGGGAAGACTATTTTGCTAATAATTTTACCAGACTCTTTTTTGTTTATACATAAGAATCCTTTATATTCTGCTTATATTTTTAATGGTTTTTAGGTTTAAAATAGTGCTTGTTGAAATAAATTTCCTATCTTTAAAACTGCATTTGTTCTGTAAATTTCGTGTAAAAACAAATCATTTATGTTTTTATATATTTGATGCGCTACTTAGATTAAAATGGCTGTTGCTATATTAAATTTCTTGTCGAAAAACGTTCGGTGTACTTCAACACCAAAATTTAAAAAATCGCCCAGCAGGATCTGTTAATGAAACTGATAAAATAAAAATATGGTTCATAGAGTTTAAATAATCTATTTAAAAAAACTTTTAAAACCCAAATTATTAATGTATCGTATCACATACATAGATATAGTAATAATATATAAATTGATCATTGGGGAGAAAAAAGTGATTCCTTTTCACTCGGGAAAAGACGGCGATTCTACCAAAATATGACAGTCTTTCCCCGAGTGAATACACACGGGAATACACACGAATGTTTTAGCAAATAAAATTCATGAATAATTTATTTACTAAAGGTGAATGAAAAGCTCCAGATAAAGTTTCAAATTGATTCTTCTTTTTTTCCTTTTTTCCTTCAATACCACTTAATGGCTGACTCCAAAGCTTTTTTTTTCGGCATCAAAAATCTTTGCACGATAATATGGGGATGATAGATCTATATATATTATTATATCTATGATCACATAATTCTTTTCGAAGATAGAGTAAAACTTAATTTGAAAAAATATAATAATAACTTTTGTTTATTAACCAAAATAATTGATGAAATTTGAAATGCAAGTTGGTCTTGTGGGGTACAGGCTGTATATTATATTTTTGTGTTCGTGAGAGAAAATTTAAAAGAATTTGAAAACTGCAATTTTTAATCCCACTTAAAAATCATGTGACTTAATGTGAAGCAGATTTTTCATTTTTTTTCTCCTAACGGTTTCCATACAATCTTCTGCTGTTGCCACCTAAAATTCATACTTTAGTTAATTTTAAAAAATCTAATTGTCCGATTGATAAGCTGTTTAATGCATCGGATTTACAAAAATTTTCCCTTTCATTTGGTATCTTATTTGTAACGATGCGACTGATATTTCTAATTTATTTTCTTATCTTTCTGATTTATTTTCCTCATTTTAAATAAATGTACGTTTTTTTTTTTTTTTTTTTTTTTTTTTTTTAATTATTATTATTATTATTATTTTGTCGAAAAAAAAATTGGCAACAATTAAATTATGGATAAAATTTAAAAATTTAAATGACTTATTTATCAGAAATTAGAAGGTTATTATTTTCACATTTTAATTAATTAAGAAAAAACTAATCATCCGATTGATAAGCTGTTTAATGCATCGGATTTACAAAAATTTTCCCTTTCATTTGGTATTTTATTTGTAACGATGCGACTGATATTTCTAATTTATTTTCTAATCTTTCTGATTTATTTTCCCCATTTTAAATAAATGCACGTTTTTTTTTTTTTTTTTTTTAATTATTATTATTTTTTCGAAAAAAAAAAAAAAAAAATTGGCAACAATTAAAATATGGATAAAATGTTAAAATTTAAATGGCTTTTTTATCAGAAATTAGAAGGTTATTATTTTTACATTTTAATTAATTAAGAAAAAACTAATCAAAAATTCGAAAATCTGACTTCGATGTGCACAATGACCCTTCGGGGGGCACCTTTGTGTTAAATCTCGTGACTGTCCGAGCTACCGTTTTCGAGATCAGTGAAATATACAAATATTGCTCACTTAATAGTATAAGATTAGCACCCTATGCTCCAGTGTTTGACATAAAATGTTCAAATTCTTATATGTAAAATATATGATTTTATTATTTTTCTTATTTATTAATTATTTCGGGATAGATGTCAATTACTGGAGCATGCCAATCACTAGAGTACCTACCCTATATGACATAATGTTTGAAAATGTTAAAATAGACCATAGTTTTTATTACAAATCTTTTCAAGGTTCTGATTGCAATCTATCACCTAGCGAAATTTTGTAAAAATTTATTATTTACTTATGCATTTATTTGTTTGTTTGTTTGTTTATATTTATTTATTGGAGAATCATTTACCGTATCTTTTGAAATGTCTATATACAAATTTTCGGCAGGATCCGTAGCTTACTTACACCTATAGAGTGCTCTGAATAGGTCAAGTTTAATTACAATGGATATGAGGTAGAATTCAAATGAAACGCATTCTGTGTTTCATTTAAGAATGTATTATTATTATTTTTTAAATTTTATAAATGCGTTTGCTATATAAACAGTAAAATTAAAAATTCTTATTAAAATAAATTAAGTCGAAAATAAAATAGCTATATTTCTTAGAGAACGTGTACGTGCGACTGAGTAAGCATAGCCTCCTTAACTAGATGCCTGTCGAGTGGCTCGAAATCTTGGCAACAGTTCAAGGGGTAGAGAGCGCCACCTGGTAAAAATTGCACGATTTTTTTATTCAACTGTCACCAATAATTTTAAGAAGTGATGTATGATATATAAAATCGACGTCTTTTCGATTCTATTCCGTTTATGGATGTCAAATCCCAGTTTTAAAAATTTATGGTGGTTGTTGAATAAAAAAATCGCGCAATCTGTACCAGGTGGCGCTGTCTACCGCTTGAACTGTTGCTGAGTTTCAGAGAAACGCGACAGGCACCTAGTTTAGGAGGCTATGGAGTAAGTTCTTAATATGCCAAAATCATTTTGTTACTGAAAACGAATAAATGTGATAATTATTTTCTCTTACCCATAAGGTAGAGAAAGTATTGTTCTTGGGTCGAATTTTCGAAATTGGGTTTTTGTTATATTTACACGTTTTAACATGCCCCGTATCCGAAAATCATATTTTTGCGGTTGGTCTGTGTGTATGCCTGTGTGTGTGTCTGTCTGTTATCAGCATACTACCGAAAAAAATTATAGCAGAAAGTTCAAACTTGGTGTTCTAAATGTGTATCATATAGGGATGGTACACTAAGCTTTTCGTTTAGATCAAGCAAATGGTTCGTGTTCAGGGACACCCAAGAGAATACAAATACATTGCGCCTATGGGGAAAATTGCAGGTACGTGGAGTTTAACATCTATACAGTGCACTAAACCGAAAGAAACGGATATATATATTTTATATGCGTAAAAACATGTTTCATGTAAAATATGGTATAAAAATCATTCACTGTTCATTTACAGGGCTGCACAAAAGAACTAGATTATAATGCAACAATACTTGAAAATTGATGGAAGTGTATTTCAGTTTGAACCGTGTGTTATTAATATACGGTTGCGCATCATGTGATATGTACATAACTTTCAGAAGATAAACAGGGCTGCCAATATTGCCATAACATTCCTTTTTATTTGTTGATGGAAGAGCTTTACTGTAATATTTTACCATGTCCAGGAAGGCTGCCCAGGAATTGAAATTAATTCCTCAAAGCCATATGGTAAATAATGTATTTTTTTAAGCTTAATACTCATCGGTTGGTTTCGTGTCTATTTACACATTTTGAGGCTTCCTGAATACCGGAGCCAAGTTTTATAGTTTGATCTTTGCCTGTGTCTGTTAGAGTAAATTAAAAACAAATAGTTTCAAGCAATCCAAATGATGTATTTTGAGGTGAATGCGTTTGTTACTAAAAATGTTGTTCAATATTGATAAGTTTGAAGGAATGATACGTGTGAAAGTTGTCAAATAATTTTAAATGAACTTTTGAACTTAATAACTGATTTGAATTCTCTATAAATGTAGGTACAATAATGAAATAGGGGGTTGGGAGGAGCTGTAACCCTCCTCACATACAATTATTTGTCAAATAAAGCTGTTCCGAAACCTAAGTTGAATTGTTTTAACATAGGTTTGCATAACAGTACTCGTTATCTTAACCCTTAATCTCCAATTCGTACTTATAGTATTAAATTTAAGGGAAAGAGAATGTCGTGAGAGTGACACATCAGATTATTTTTTTTATTAAATATATATATATAGGTATATATAAATATATATATAGAAATATATAAACAAATGAATGAAATAACCCCAAAAAACACTGAGATCTTCATCAGGGAGGCCCTCAGTGTAGGGGTGAACGAGAAGTTTCTGAAAGGACAGTAGCTATAAGCTAATAACTGTCCTTAGCCCCCAACTTCTCACCAAACAGAAAACCACCAATAACTGAAGAGAAATCAAACATACATATAATGTATAAAACTACTAAAAATTTTTTTTTATAAAATTATGAAATTGTAAAAGTTACAAAAATACATCAATTCATTTAGAAAAATATACAATACGATAAAGAATTACTGAAGGTAAACAAGAAAGTATAAAATGAAATAAAAATATAACCCTTCATCTGGGAAACAAACTAACTTCGCCCGACGGGACTACTCGTCGGTACTTAAATATCGCCCTTGAATGAGGAAGTAGAACAAACCGAGGTAGGAAAACTCTGGAAACTCACAGTTAAAAATTGGGACGGGTAACAGTTAATTTGCAAGGTACATTTTAAGTGTTCAAGAGCATATTTTAAATCTTCTTTATTATTGCAAATAGTACGAATTCTTTTAAGCTGTGCGAACATAATATTTTTTAAAACTTTTCTACTGATATCTGAAAACCAATTAATAAGACTATTAACTTATAAATTAAAATCCTTTCTTTTATCATATAATGGATTATATCATTATATATCATATAATGGCTCATTGGATTATATGATAAAAGAAAGGATTTTAATTTTAAAGTTAATAGTCTTACTAATTGTTTTTCAAATATCAGTAGAAAAGTTAAAAAAAAATTTATGTTCGCATAGTTTAAAAGAATTCGTACTATTTGCAATAATAAAGAAGATTTAAAATATGCTCTTGAAGACTTAAAATGTACCTTGCAAATTAACTGTTACCCGTCCCAATTTTTAACTGTGAGTTTCCAGAGTTTTCCTACCTCGGTTTGTTCTACTTCCTCATTCAAGGGCGATATTTAAGTACCGACGAGTAGCCCGGTCGGCCGAAGTTAGTATGTTTCCCAGATGAAGGGTTATATTTTTATTTCATTTTATACTTTCTTGTTTACCTTCAGTAATTCTTTATTGTATTGTATATTTTTCTAAATGAATTGATGTATTTTTGTAACTTTTACAATTTCATAATTTTATAAAAAATTTTTAGTAGTTTTATACATTATATGTATGTTTGATTTCTCTTCAGTTATTGGTGGTTTTCTGTTTGGTGAGAAGTTGGGGGCTAAGGACAGTTATTAGCTTATAGCTACTGTCCTTTCAGAAACTTCTCGTTCCCCCCTACACTGAGGGCCTCCCTGATGAAGATCTCAGTGATTTTGGGGTTTAATTTCATTCATTTGTTTATATATTTCTACATCTATATATTCCTACATCTAAGTTTTGCATTTCCTTTTGCTGCAATTTTGCGCATTGGTTTGTAATTCTCCTTTTGGATTTTCTAATCTGTAAAACTTATATATTTATAAATTCATGTCAATAGTTTTCTCTCTCTCTCTCTCTCTCTCTCTCTATATATATATATATATATATATATATATACATATATATATATATACATATATATATATACATATATATATATATATATATATATATATGTATACCTTTTTAAAATATAAGATACTCTAAAAATTTCTTCGAGAGAATAATAATTATAACAAAATTGTTTTTGCATACTACGTTTTTTTTTAGATAAAAATATTTTATCTGAAAATAAAACTTGTTTACGGAAATAGAGTTTTACCGTAAAATACTAAAGTCACAACGGAGAGATTTAGCTTTTTTCTAGAAAAAATAAATATAGCTTCTTGTTTTGTTTACATATTTATTTAATTTTTCACCTCTCATATTAAAAATATATACAATATATATATACATAAAGAACCTTTAAAGTTAACCTTCAGGAAAAACCATGTATTTCGCACTTCCTAAAATAAACCTGAAAGGAACATTTTGGAAAATTAAATATTGCTTGAAGGAATCCTGCTGTTTTCATTTTTCTTCACGCATAAAGCAGCTCTGAAATTATATACGAAAAGATAAATATATAATTTTGAATTATGGTAAGTGAATATGAAAGTGGAATGTATAAACAACCAAAACAAATTATTTTAACAAAGTTAATAATCAAGGAAAGAGTTAATTCAAAACTATTCAAGCCAAAATTTCAATAATGCTGTGTCTTCTTCGTCAGCAGGTGGGAACACAGCCATGAAAAAATTATGTAATCCTAACAGGTTTCTGAAGATATGCCAAACTAGCGCAATTTTTACAATTTAAAAAGATCTCATTTTTAATATTTTTGCTATTAGAATATTCGAGGAGGTAAAGTGATTTATCAACAAATAACTTAATTATTTTGAATGTTTAATTAGAATTTGTGATAATAGCAGCTATATATTACTTTTTTCTGATAAATTCCAAAACTCGCTTGGCATATCTTCAAAAACCTGTTAGGATTACATAGTTTAAGTAATAAAGCAGCTCTGAAATTATATAGAAAAAGATAAATTATTAAATTTAAATTATGATAAGTGAAAATGAAAGTGGAATGTATAAACAACCAAAACAAATTATTTTAACAATGTTGCAAGAAAAGGGTTAATTCAAAACTATTCAAGACAAAATTTCATTAAAGCTGTGTCTTCTTCGTCGGCAGGTGGGAACACAGCCATTAAAAAATTATGTAATTCTAACAGGTTTCTGAAGATATGCCAAGCTAGCTCAATTTTTACAAATTAAAAAGATCGCATTTTTAATATTTTTGTTATTAAAATATTTGAGGAGGTAAAGTGATTTATCAACAAATACGTTAATTATTTTGAATGTTTAATTAGAATTTGTGGTAATAACAACTATATATTATTTTTTCTCATAAATTCCAAAGTTCGCTTGGCATATCCTGTGTTCCCACCTGCTGATGAAGTCACAGCATTGTTGAAATGTTTGCTTGAATAGTTTTGAAATTAACCCTTTTCTTGTTTAATAGCACTGTTAAAAGAATTCGTTTTGGTTGTTTATACATTCCACTTTCATTTTCACTTATCATAATTTAAATTTAATAATTTATATATATAATTATGAAGATAATTATTATTGATAATTTTATTTTTTAGACATCAAAGTCTAGATTCTAACGTATGAAGATTACTTGTTCTTGATTGCATTGTTATTAAAACGACAACCAATTGCTTAATAAACGACCGAGTGTAACTTTCATTTTAGTTTTGTACTCCAACAAAACGAACCCATTTTGTGCTGCTGCTATCTAGTGCCGATATTCCTAACTAAAACCACCTGTTACTAATAGTGGGCTTTGTGATGACTAATTCTCTGATGTCTCACGGCAAGGCTTACTCTTTTTCCCCGCCAATAACACCACTTATAACCTTCGCTTCTTCAAATCTCCTGATATACCGACAAAAATCTAAAGAAAATAATTCACGTTTTATTTCCTTACAGCAATAAACGAAGTACTAAAACATTAATTTTGCAGGTAGAAGCTCAATTATTTATTTATTTTTGCAATAAATAACATAAGAAAAAAAATGTATATAATTTGGTCGAAGATTTTTTGATATTTTATATTCGATCACCTGTTATGTTGATATAAACAATGAATGGTTACATAATTTATGTTTTTATGTATCGCTAAAATATACAGAATTATAAATATTGTATAGCTGCAGCGTTGCGAGACTTTGCGAATTTTTTATTAAATAGACACTAATAATTTTGACTAACAATAATAGATATGTATAATAGACGAATCGAATCGAAGAATCGACCTACTCTGTATACAAAATATCACTTCTCAAAGTTATTGGTGACTATTGAATAATAAAAAAAAAAAAATCTGACAACACTGTAAAGCTGTAAATCAAAAGCAATAATAGTACAAATAATAATAATAATAATAATAATTTGTATACATAAATTTGAACCCAGGGATAAGAAATCTTACATATTTTGTATTTTATCAGCATGGGTACTAACTGTAAATTCACTAAGTTATAAAAGATGGAAATAACAGGTTCCTCTCAAAATGAAAGCTAAACCATAAGGTGTTTTACTCACATTTCATTTTAATTCAATGAATGCCCAGTGGTTTTGCAGTGTGCGTTGATTGTAAATAAATATTGATAACCCCCCACTATCATCTTCCTTTTTTTTTTTTAAAGGACTGAGGATTATTAGTCTGAATCTGGGATTTATGCGGTGTCATTTTTCGATAGTTGGACATTTATCGAAGTCTAAAATTTATCGAAAATACATTTGAATAATTTGAAAGAGATGTTTTAATTTGAAAAAAAAAAAAAAAAGAAAAAACTAATAGTCCTCCGTCCTAAACTAAATTCTGCTTTTGACAAAATTTAATGAAAATCATATTTTTTTTTTTTTTTTTTTTTGGGGGGGGGGGGGGGGAGGGGGGGGGGAGAAAAACAAAATTAAAGAAAATTAATAATAATCAGTATCGAAACAAACAGTATCGAAAAAGTTTTTTTTTAATAATTTTGAATTAGGAAATAAAAAGTGCGCGTGCAAAATGAAATAAAAATAAGTAACAAATTAAAGCAACGATGTTGGTTGCATTCTGTTATATAGTTTGAATTTTTGAATTTTATAGAAGTAATATCTACCGTAGGAATAATTTCTTATGTTAAAACTATAGGGAATTGTTATGCGAGCACAAGCGATGCTACTTTTTAAATTTTTTTTTTTTTTTTTTTTTTTTTTTTTTTTTTTATTAACATTGAAAATTTTATGATGAATGTATAATTTTACAGCTTAACGCTCGATAAATATTTATATTTAATGTTCATAGATTATTTTTAGGGTATTTTTTATTTTATTTTTTTATGTTGTTTGTTTGTTTTTTCCTCACTGGTTTCCTTGCATTTCTGAACCGGGGTCAATTGCTTTTTCAGATATGTAACTGTGTGATTTTTGTTCAAGCATTTTTTTACTTTCTCTTACCCATAAGGTAGAGAAAGTATTGTTTTTGGCTCAAATTTTCGAATGCGAGATTTTGTTATATTTACACGTTTTGAGGTCCCCTGAATACGAAAATCATGTTTTTAGCAAATGGTCTGTGTGTCTGTGTGTGTGTCTGTCTGTTATCAGCATATCTCAAAAACAAATTATGGCAGAAAGTTCAAACTTGATATTCTAAATGTGTATCATATAGGGATGCTACAGTAAGCTTTTCGTTAAGATCAAGCAAATGGTTCGTGTACAGGGACAATCAAGAGAATTCTAATGCATTACGTCTATGGGGGAAATTGCAGGAAAATAGAGTTTAACGTCTATAGACTGCACTAAACCAAATGAAACAAATATATATTTTTTGTAATAGAGACAGTTAACTGGGAAAATTTTTTTGTGTATGTAGGAGCCTCGCCTCCCCCCTGGGGGGGAAGTCCCCCCTTGAGATGAGTAAATTTTCATGATGGGTATCTTTCAAAAGAGCTCGCCAATACCTTTAAAACGAATGGTTGAACCATCGATCTGCGATAATTTAAAACAAAGTTATCGATTTTTTTTTACTTTTAACGAAAAAAAAAAAAACTGAAAAAAAAATCGTACTTTTTTTTTTTTTTTTTTTTTTTTTTTTTAATATTGAGAATAAAATGGACTTTTTTTTTTTATATTTGGTGTTATACTACTTCTCTAATATGGAAATCGTCTGCCTTATCATAAAAGATAATTTTTTTAAATAATAATTTTAATAAATTATTTTTTTAAAAGAGAATTTTTTTTTCATAACCGTATTAAATTCTATATAAATGTAGGTGCATTAATGAAACGGGGGGCGGTTGCCCCCCTCACACAGAACTAATTATCATATAAAACTCTTCAGACGTCTAATATGAATTGTTTAACATAGGTTTACATAACAGTACACGTTATCTTACCTATTAATCTGCAACCTGTATTTATAGTATTAAATTTCAGGGTAAGAGAAAGTCGTGTGAGTGACACACCAGATTATTTTTCTTCATTCTAGACTGTAGTGGTTTTCAAAACTACCACCGCAGCTTAAATCACAGAAAAAAGAAAAAAAAAAAAAAAAGTTATAAATGCAAGGGGAAAAAAAAATATGGGGAAAAAAAGGAGAAGAAAAAACGTGCATTTATAAGACCTCTCAAAATAACTAGTTAACAAAAAGATACCTATAACCAGGAAGGGTGGTCTCAGTGCCTTACAGCTATTGAACAGCTTGCAACGTCCTTCATAGTTGTTATATCAGTGAAATTTTTATTTTCAGAAATTGGAAAAGTGGATTATAAACATTGGATATATATATATATATATATATATATACTAGCAGACCCGGCCACGCGTTGCTGTGACTAAGTTATACGTTGAATTATACGGCTGTAAACTATTTAGTACAGTCAAATTATTATTTACGAACAAAGACGAAAACGTTGTAGCCGATGTAAAAACCCACAGGGTTGAGATTTGAAACTTAGGTCAAAATTTGGAAGCGATTGATAAAAATTTTTGTAGTGTTGATATTAAGCACAAATTAATTTTAATGGAGAAGTGATATATATTATTTCTAATGCTACTTTGGATAAAATTGCTAAAATGACTAATATATAAATTAAATTCTATTAAAATTCTATTAAAATAAAAGTATAAAAGAAACAGACGATTTTAAAATCAATTTTTATGGAGGAGTGAAATATAATATATGCTATAATGGATAATTTTACTATAAAATGACCTCATCATTTTATATATTTTAAAGAGGGCAACAGCTGTAGTTATAAAAAGGAAAACAATAAGGCTAAACCAGAAAAATAAGTAAATTTGATAAATATTTTAAAACTTTAAAATTGGAAATCTTATGAAATATTGGACATTTAAAGTAAATACGTGTATCATTTTAAATAGAAAAAGATTTTGGAAAAGTTTAGTGTATTTTAACGAAGTGATGAGAAGTTTTTGAGTATGTTAAAATTTTAATAGTAAATTCAAGTTAATAAAGATGGGAAACATTGAGGATTAAGATAAGAATAATTATAAGATAAAAAAAAAAAAAAAAAAAACTTTTTATATACCATGCTTTTAAATTTTAATATACTAATAATATACTAATTAAAAGGAAAATGATAAATATTCTATCATAGTTTGAAGTCAAATTTGTTTTCAAATGTCTAAATAAAATATCTGATGTAAGATACTAATATTTTGCAGCGGAATAGATTTCATTTCTGTCATCCTTGGCGAAAAAAAAAGAATATCGCCAAATTATCTGGCGAAAATATTTAATTCCTTTCAAAAATCATGGTTATTTTAACAACTTATATTAAAAGAGTAATGAATAATATGAAACAATATCTCGTACAATACATATTACATGTCATACCTACGTACAATGAATAATACATATTACATTTCGTACAATGCATACATCTGGCATGTATATTTTCGTGTTACGCTTTTGATCGCCAAATAATAATAATAATAATAAAAAAAGCCTAGGGCGACAGAGTTTTGAAATTTAAGATTAAAATTTTGTCAATTTGACAGCAAAATAATTCAATCTAACACCCGCGATAACTAATACATATCTATACCCAAATATAAGGATTAAAATCGGGAAATAAATTTCCTCGATTTTTAATAATTTCTTACAAAAAATCCAGTGGGCAATTAACATAGGAAATCTTTTTCTTGGCTGCACAGACGGTCAGTGAGTCACACTTCGCTTGCGTATAGAACTCATAGATATAGTATAGCATATATAGAATAGAGTGATTATTGGGGAGAAAAAAGTTATTCCTTTTCATTTGGGAAAAGACGACGTTTTTACCAAAATATGGCCGTCTTTCCCCGAGTAAATACACACGGGAATACATACTAATATTTTAGCAAATAAAATTTATGAATAATTTATTTGCTAAAGGGGAATGGAAGACTCCAGATACAGTTTCAAATTCATATTTCTTTCTTTCTTTTCTTTTCTTTTTTTCTTTCTTTTTTTTTTTTTTTTCAATACCACTTAATGGCTGTTTCCAAAGCTTTTATTTATTTTTTTTTTTTTCAATACCACTTAATGGCTGTTTCCAAAGCTTTTATTTATTTATTTTTTTTTTTTTCTCGGCATCAAAAATCTTTGTACGATAACATGGGGATGAGAGATTTATATATATTACTATATCTATGATAGAACTACATTAGCACTTTATCAATGTGTATAAAATCTTTAAATTGATTATGACGTCAATTTTCGTGAGATGCATAATTTAACTTTTTATAATTTTTTAACGTTCACGTTTTATTAAATGTATTTATTTTTATGTCGAAAGAAAATGAACCCGTATTTTTTTTTTTTTTTTTGGCAACAATTAAATTAATGGAACTCACAGATATTTTGGAGCAACTTTAATAAAGGTCTATAATTAACAAATAATTGCAATAAAACAATATTGTGACAATAAATTGAGATAAAAACTATCCTATCTCTCAAGTTGGACCAAACTGCACACAGTGTGCAAAATTTCATTAAAATCGGTTCCTTAATTTAGGAGTTTACCCCGGACAAACATCGTGACACGTAATTTATATATATATACAGATATATATATATATATATATATATATATATATATATATATATATATATATATATATATATGCACAATCCAGTGATTGTGCTGAGAATATAAACTAATAACTCTTGATAAGTGAAAAAAAAAATGAAATGTTAATAACGTGAAATATTTTGTAGGCAAGACATTTTGGTCTTGGTATTTTAGCGACATAAATAAATAAATGAAATAAGAGTAAATCCGCTCATCGCTTTTTGCCAGTTATCTAAAAAGAAGATAAAATCAAGCTGTTATTTAAAAATTTGGCTTTTAGTGAATATATGACTAAAGAACAAGTAGGCATGAATGCAATCTAAAAGCAAGAGTTAAATAAAAAAGAAAAAAAAAAGAAAAAATAAAAGAAAAAACTTTTTTTTTTTTGAGTGGAAATTAAATTCTGTTGTCTCTATCTCTCATAACTTTTTGAATTTAGATGATATTTATTGGAGTTTTCATATAAGTAGTTCAATACTTTTGGATATTAAATTATGCAAATTCTGCAAATTATTTTTTTTAAGCTTGAGCATGCGTATTTAAAAATTATTTAGTAAAAATTGCTCATATTTCGTAAGGTATTTAACATTTTTGCGTTCTGATTGCAGCATTCTGTGTCTAATGTAGTGCGCCAGGTTTTCTGAAAATGACTTTGCACTGACACTAGTACCCAATGTGTTATAATTTAAAAAGTTATATTTGATTTTGCAGTTTTTGAAATAAATAGTTATATCTCAATGAATATATGTGATAGCTTCATTAAAATTTATTCAAATAATTAGATAATCCTTGTAATCAAATGCTTCAGCAAAAACCCATTTCAAACATTACTTTTTATGGATCGATCCAAAGCATTTTGATTTTTGTTTAATTTTTTACTGGTCCCTTTTTCCTCTTCTGCACAAACATTTTGCTGAAATAAATGAAGTATAACATATTCATACTTGCCAACCATCTCATTGATAACCGTACAATTGTAAACGCCCCCTGAAAAAACGCCCCTTTTCTCACACCAATATATTTTCAGAGTTATTCTCTCCAAATGTTGATACGATTAAATAATACTAAACTTACTCTAAAAAATTATTGGTGTGAAAAAAAGGCGGGTACTAAAAATTGTGCGGTTCATAATGAGATGGTTGGCAAGCGTGCATATTCTTTATACTACCAATGTCAAACGATGACTCCTAAAGACCTTTTCTAGATATTTGACAATACGTCTAAATTCTAAAGTGTCCAAATACTTATTGGTAGATAGTAGACCTGCTAACTATGCTAGTTTGTCCGTAATGATATTAAGCCCTACCTTTTTTTTTTTTTTTTTTTTTTTTTTTTCACACCAGAATATTTGTAGAGCAATAGTCTTCTTATTTAATCATGAGAACATATTGCTGAATATTACTCTACAAGTATTCTGGTGTGAAAAAAAGGCGGTGCCTAATACCATTACGGATAAACTAGCATAGTTAGCAGGTCTAAAATAGTGTGCAGGTTGTGTATTGGTAGATAGTAATATCTGTTTCAAAATACTTTCGTTTAAAGAAGTAAAAAGATTTAGAAATATAATTTTTCAAATTTATTCGAAAATTATTTCTTTTAACCAACTGGGAAAAAAAATCTTTACTTAAATTCATTTTATGATTTGTAAAAAAAAAAAAAAAAAAAAGACGTAATTTTTAATATAATAATGCAAAAATCGTACAAGATACCTCTTGCCCAGAAAATAAATGCTAAAGTATCTTGTTCATTTTAGAAATGTTTCTTTAATCACTTAGAAACTGCTTATTTTATCTCGATGCCATAAAAAAAAAAGAAATATATATATATCGAAAATTAGAGATAATGTAAAGTGGCAGAAAGAAATACACCCATGATATTCAAAATCAATACAAATTTATTCTTTATAACGATTTCATGGGATTAAATATTCATTAAATTATTCATCAAATATTTATTAATTTTCAATTCAATTTAATTCACATTTGCAATCAAACGAGTGTTATATTTGATAATGTGATTTTGTTTCATTTTTGCTTATAAAAATCGAATGACATCGGCAGAATTAAATGACTTTTCGAAATATACAAAGCGATGTTTTGAATGCTTTTTTGAATATGATGAACTTATTGGTGCTATACTGCAGAAAAATGTTACTAGGTTATTATAAATTAATCAAATACTACATTATTCAAGAAAATTGACTTTTTAATGAAAAATTCGAGCAACAAACTGAGAAAATTACTTTTAATATAATTTAAAAAGCAATTATTTATATGTTTTATAGGTCATGAAATGTTTTCATGATTTAGGAATATATATAAATTATCGATTCTCGTTTTCCTAAGCGTAAATTTGTAATGATAGATGTAAAATTTACGTGAAAAATTATAGGGGTTATAAATTTTGAATAAATATAAAATCAGTAAGTCTTTTTCGAAAATAAATAAATAAATAAATATTAAAATTGCATTTATATTAACTATGAGTATGATATATAAATTTAAAACGAAAATAACCATCAATCATCGATTATGAATATAATCTTTAAATTTCTCATACAGGTAATTCTTTTAAAAATACCATGCATTTCTAGCAGACAAAAATTATTATTATTATTATATATATATATATATATATATATATATATATATATATAAACATATATAAACGTTGTTAACAAAATTGCGCCAAACAATTACAAAATTAGCATAGCTAATAAAAAATAAAACACTTTTCCGTATTATAGCTTATATTTATAATTGCAGTTCGTGTATAAACATTTTCTATTTTCGTCAAACTTCTTTGGAAATTCGTAAAACGCAAATCAACTTATAACAAAAACGAAAAAATATGCGCGCATTAATTAATAACATTTTCTAACAGTACTTATTCGTTGCATCGTTAAAACTTCAGTGTTCTTTGCCTACTTTATCATGCAACCATAGCCTCCTAAACTAGATGCCTGTCGCGTGGCTCGGAAAATTTGCAACAGTTGAAGCGGTAGATAACGCCACCTGCTACAGATTGCGCGACTTTTTTATTCAACTGCCACCAATAATTTTAAGAAGTGATATATGACATCTATAATCGACGTTTCTTCGATTCTATTCGCCTTTTATGTACATCATATCCCACTTTTGAAAATTTTTGGTGGCTGTTGAATAAAAATTCGCGCAATCTGCACCAGGTGGCGCTGTCTACCGCTTCAACTGTTGCCAAGTTTCCGAGCTACGCGACAGGCATCTGGTGTAGGAGACTATGATACAACGGACAAACAGAAGGACTGAAAGCAGGATTGGCCAGATTTTGTCCGACTTGAAAAAACCCAGGTAGATTTTTTTGAAAATCCCCAAGAAAAAGCCCAAGTGTTTTTTTTTTTTTCAAAATCCTTGTGTAAAATTGTACTTAAATAAACATATATTTATAAAACAACTATTCTATTCATTATTAGAACTTAAACAAAAATTTTCAGAAATATTGGAGAGACTCAAACTCCTCTATAGAAAAAAAAAAAAAAAAAAAAAAAAAAAAGAGTACAATTATCTTATTAAAACAGAATAAAAAATTATACAAAATAATAATAATAATAATAATAATAATAATAATAATAATAATAATAATAATAATAATAAAATAAAAATAAATAAATAAACAAATAATAAAAATAAAAATAAAAAACAAGAAAAAACAGAGTTCTTTGTCAATATAAAGAAAACTGTGGGACTCGAGGAATGTAAAATATAAATAAATAAAAAAGACATTAAAAAAAAAAAAAATCTGAAAGCTTTAAAAGTGCAACACTGTTATAAAATGTACAGGGATAATAATTAAAAATATTTTATGAAAATCTATTTCTTACGAAAAATTTAATAAAGCAACACTAAATAGTTATTAAAATCCAACTTTTTGTTGTAAAGGGCTGATAAACAGAATTTTGGAATATTTAAAGTATTATTTAATTTTTAAAAATTTCTTTATAACTTAATCATAAAAAGACTTTATAAATACTAAAATTAAATATATAAATTTTGATTTTAATGAATAAAGAATATTTAATTTTTTAAATTATCTTATTATGAATGATGTACATAATGTTATATATAAAAAAAAAAAAATAGGTAGAAAGAAAATATTCTTGAAAACTTTGATAAAACCTGAAAACACTCTGAAAAAAAAAAAAAAAAAAAAAAAAAACATGATTTAACCCAAAAAACCCTGATAAAACTCGATAAAACCCCAAAAACCCTGATAAAACCCGGATTTTTTCCACCCTGATGGAAGGGCTGACTGATAAATTAATTGAATTCATAATTAATATTAAACATTGTTTTAAAGAGTTGAAATGCTTACCACAAACGAAATGCAATTCCAGCAATTTCCAACTATAGCTTGTAACGCATCTGAATATTTTATTGTAGCCCTATAAATCTGAACGCTAAACATATTATAATCCATACAAAACTTTACTTTAGCACATTAACAATAAATGTCCAATGCATTGTGATTTTTTGCAGTAGAAAGTTATTTAAATATGATTTATAAAAATGTCTCTCTTAAAACTCAATGTATTGGCTTTTTTTTTTTTTTTTTTTGTATGTGTGTGTGTGTGTGTCTGTAAGCAAACTAGTTGTGCAGAGACTAACAATGCCATTTTAAATGGGGAGATTTCGTAGTGAAGTTGAATAACATATACCACGTTTAGAATTTCTCAAAATATTTACCGACGCTGAAGGCGAGCAGACAGACAGTCAGGCAAATAGATAAACTAGTGGATCTGCAGATCAGGAGCCTCAACGTCCTATTTGCATCAGACATTATTCGATAGGTCATTTTTATTTATTCCTTATTATATAATAGTATATATTAATTCCATCGACTTATTACCCTAATCAGATACATTCCTGAGGGGGGCTGCCGCCCCCCTCAACCCCCTGCTCTATCTCTTTTCTATACCTATTTGTATATCATATAAAGTCTTACGGAATTGTAAATAATTGCATATAATTTTGCATCAATTCTTTCAAAGAGGCTTAGTAAGTCGGTAAAATGCTAATTTTGTGCATTTCTAGTCGTTTTAGCGTTAAAGTAGCCTAATTTTCCTTTTAAAATGCATTAAAAAGCTCCAATAAGGGAAGAAATAGATTTGGCGCCAAATTTGACGACTATTTCCTTCTTTGGCGATTTTTTTGGCGACCTTGGCGAGAAAATCCTTATTAGGGATATACCAATTATGGAAGCTCTATTCTCATTGGCTGATGAGATACGAGAATTTTCCAGAACAGTCTCTGCTAGATAGAATAGTATAAAAGGAACATTTTTTTAGCCAAGGCGGCCAATCTCAGATCTGTGTCAGTTTCGTCAAAAGCTTGCTTTGCTTTGAACCTGTTTGAATGAGACTTGCTTTATGTGTTATTGATAAACACTTTGTACTGTTGTTTTGCTGTTAACGGCTGTTGTTTAAGCTATGTTTTCTGGTTGAATTGAAGATGATACTGGGTTTATAGACCTTTATTTTTCTAAAACTCTCTTTGAATAAATCACTGAATTTTTGCAAGTTTCGCCTTTCATTCTCGGACAACTTATGAACCCCCAAGTATGCATTATTTCCCTGAAACTCATAAATACCAAATTTCATAACTGCCAAATTTCCTACAAAAAAAAAAAAAAAAAAAAAATTACATAGCATATTGGAAATATTATGCGTAACCTTTAAATTAATTTCCAATTCTATGCCTACAATTTTCAACAGGAAAACATGCTTTTAAAATTCTAATAAAATTTCATTATATTTGATGGGGCGTAACCATGTTAAAATAAACTTTAAAAAAATACCGACTATAGACCGTAATAGTTCGAAATTCTTTTATGTATCCTGGAAAAGTAGCCACAGTCATTATTAACGCCAATAATAAGAATAAACCTAATTAATTAAAGCTCATTATTTTTTCAAACTAATTTGACATCATTTGGATGATTACAGTACATACTCGGAATTATTTTGTGTGGTCCCATAAATTATTTGTTTATACATAACCTTTTTTAAGAGTAAACATGATTTCAAGCATCTTTATAATGTATGTTAATTTTATTAAGTTCAATTCAGCATAAACGCATTAAAGTGCGCGCTTAAATAAAAATTTGTCCATAGGCTCTAATGTTACGAAATTCTTTCCTGTGTCTCTGTAAACAAACCATAAACACTGTATACACCAGTAAAAATTTTTCATCTTATTTTGGGTTTAAAATTAATAATTGTTCCAAATTTAACATCGTTTGGATGACTGCGTGACATTGTCAGAACACTTTTGTGAGGGCCTGTACATTAATTAGAAAGCGTAAGAGCACATATTTTCTTCAAACAACATAAATTTAAGCTTCTTACTCACGTACGCTAGTATCATTTTCTTCATTGCAAAGTAATGATATTAAAATGCGTTTAAACGAAATTCACCCCATACGCCGTATTGTTAAGAATTTTGGCGTGTCCATGTACACAGTTTATAAACAATATAGCAATAAAAGTTATACAGCTACTTATATGCAAAGCTGGAACGTGTACGCCAATTTGCAAGTCAATCGAAGAATTTTTGCGGCCGCTATTGCGGTACATTACAAATTCTTCCCATAGGCCGTAAGGATAAGAAACACTTTAGTGTGTTCCTGTACACGAACGACAAATGGAATACACACCTAACACTATACAACTAATTCCGTTTGGCTCATGAATATGTGTACCGAATTGCAAGTCAATAGCGTGATTTTTGGGGCCGCTATCGCGGTACAAACAAATTCTTCCCATAGGCCGTAATGATAAAAAAAACTTTGGCGTGTCCCTGTACACGAACTACAAATGGAATGCACACCCAAAACTATACAGATAATTTCGTGGGGATCATGAACATTTGTAACAAATTTCAAGTCAATAGCGTGATTTTTGCGGCCGCTATTGCACGACAGACAGACAGACGGACAGACGAAACCCAAAATCCTTTTGAGTCTCAACAGAGGGCCTCCACTGACTTTTCGGTAAAAATTGGAAGTCAATAGCTTGATTTTTGCGGTAGCTATCGCGGTACATACAGATTCTTCCATAGGCCGTAATGATAGTAAAAACTTTGGTGTGTCCCTGTACACGAACTACAAATAGAATACACACCTAAAATTATACAGCTAATTTTGTTGGGCTCATGAATATGTGTACCAAATTGCAAATCAATAGTGTGATTTTTGTGGCCGCTATCGCGGTACATACAAATTCCTCCCATAGGCCGTAATGATAGAAAATCTTTGGCGTGTCCCTGTACACGAACTACAAATGGAATACACACCCAAAACTATACAGCTGATTCCGTGGGGCACACGAACATGTGTACCAATTACAAGTCAATAGCAAAATTCTTGTGGCCACTATCGCGCGACAGACAGACACACAGACACAGCACAAAACCGTTTTGAGTCTCAACGTAGGGCCTCCACTTACGTTTCGGCAATTAGTAATTCAAGTCATATTCACTCTTGAAAAACGTTAGAAAGTGTTAAAAACACTAAATATAAACGAAAGTGAAATTACAGCAAATTTACAATAGTATCCTTAATGTAAATTTGAATATTTTTGTGTGACTCTGTAAACCTTAATGCTAATCATATTATATTCGATAGAAAACATTTCTTTGTGGAGAAGATTTGTGCAAAATAAAGTTATTAAAATGTAGTTTATAGCAATATCTCTCGTAGAAAGCCATGCTTTGAAATTTTTATGTTCGAGTGTCCCTGTCCACAAACCAGTGGTGGAACGTACATCATTTTCAAGAAGAAGCATTCGGTAGTAAACTTGAATATCATATTTCAACTTTATTAAGATTTTTTCAAATTAAATTACTAAAATATGGTTTATAGAAATGCGTCACACAGAACGCAGTGCTTTAAAGTAATTTCGGGTGTCCCTGTACACAAACCAGTAGCGGTGTTTACTAAATTTTCAATAGGGAACATTCGATATTCAACTTCAATAACATATATCAATTTCATGAAGTTATGTCAATATTTACGGGAGTTATAGGGTGGTAAGAGAGATAGGCGGAGATATATACAGGCAAACCGAAGTCATAAACATTTAAAAACTTTGTAAGAAATTGTTAAAAAATGACGTAATATAAGCATTTATTAAATATTTAATTCCGAAAAATGATTATATTATAATAAAATTTTTCCAAAAATTGTAATTACAGACATTTTCTGACAAGTTATTATTTAATCATTCTAAAGTACGAGGTTAATTAAATTTTATTAAATTATGATTAAAAGGAAAATTTTTGGTTAATATTTGGTTTACCCATGAAATATGAACTGTAAATTTTGCTTTTAATTTTATTAATATAAGGTATAAGTGCTATATTTTCATAGTATTTTTTGACATAATCTATTGATTCTGTTATATCATATATTGTTTTCAGTTATATATTTAGAAGAAATTAATACCATATTCATACAAAGAGCAAGGACGCCTTTTAACCCAGTTGCACACGAAAGCCTTAGCAGCCATATTCTCTTCGAATCGCTAATCTAGTAATTCTTTCAGTGGTCCAAACATTTAATATTTTGACCATCACACAGGGATAGGTCAGGACTATAAGGAGGGTGCTCCAGTCTTGTCAAATGAATTTCCTCCAACTTTCTGTTGGCTCAGTGGTGTTTGGAGACGTACATTGTTGAAAAGCAGAATCCCATTTCTTATGAGAATTGTGATCGCGGTTTTCTTCGATGAGTAACTTTTGTCTGATCAAATACCTATCAGTAGTATGCAGAAAAATACTTAACATTGTTCGTGGCAAAAGTCGGTGTGCAAAATTCCTTTGCAGCTTCGAATCACCATCGCAAGAATATTTCTAGCTGTGAGGCAAGTTTTTGCCTCTGAGCTGCACTGTAAAAAATAACGGTGGTTTTTCACAGCAGAATGTGTTGTCACTCATATTACCAGCACATTCTGTTGTTAAATAAGGCAATTTACAGCGAAAACATCTGTAATAAAAGAAACTTTTACAATTATTTTTGCTGTAAATTACTTCTTTCTAACAGCAGAATCTTCTGGCACCCATACTGCCATATTGCTGTAAAAACTACCGTTATTTTTTATAGTGTGTAACTTGTTGTGCCATTCGTGCACTTGGCAATATCAATTTGATAAATTTCAAAATACTGTTCAAGCTCATCAACGAAATCAAGCACATTATTAGAGCCAGTAAAATAGACTCGAGCAGGGGGGGATGGGGGGGGGGGGTTGTCGAGCGAATAAGGGCGCCACTGTGAGGTACAAGTAGACGCCATACATCAATCTTAACTTAAGTATGTTAAGTAGTATATAAGAAATAGCACGAGACTCAAATTCAAATACAAATAAAGTTTTATTAGAGCTTAAATGCAAGGAGGATATTTGGGCTAAACTCAATAGCAACTCTTAAATAAATTCAGAAAGATAATCTCAATAACTAACTTAAATAAATGCAAACTGAATCTCACCAGTAAAGATATTGTAGTAGGATGCTGACATACTCTCGGTGATTCACGACACTTTTCCAACTTAGACTAAGGTGGTAGGATTCCCTGTATCCACCAAACTCTACACTATAATTAAACACTTTCAAAACCACCACATCATTTACCGAACTAAGAAACTTAATCACCTAAAAACAATTCTGTTCTACTCCACACCTCTACTTCACACTTCTACTTCACCACAGATACATTTATATTTATAATTAATCTCCATCAACTCTAATCACTTCACTTAACAAACTCTGAAACCTCTTTGTATTCAATCACGCTCCGCAACTTACTCTCTTCGTTGCAGCACTATGCTGACGCAAAACTATTCCATCCTAAGATTTCACCTACTGCTGGCGCCGAAGTATTTTTAGCTTTCCCAACACTTTCGTCGCTAGATCCAGCATAATAATAATAAAAAAAAAACAGTGGTGACGTACTAAAGTCTCGACCTCACAAAATGTACAGAAAAGCATGGGATTATATATATATAAGATGTTACATTTTTCATCAACATATCACTCTGTATTCGCAGTACACTCTAATATTTTAAACAGATCCGCCTTATCGAATAACGGCATATTGCGAATACTGAAGTAGCCTTTTCAGTAGCATTTTGAATGCACAACATCTGAGTTGTGTTGTGTTGGCCGATTGACTACACTAGGGTCCTAGGACTGAGGGGAGTGCGATCCAAGGGGATCTTTCTAAGGGGTCCTAGCTCGTACTTACGTAAGTTTTGGAGAAAACCACGAAAAACTCCGAACGGCTAGGCCGACAAGTGTTGCCTGGGATCGAACCCGGCACCTCACGGCTACCAGCTTTGTGCACAGAACCTTTGTGCGGCCGCTGGTGGGCCCGCAACATCTGACGATTATTCTAATGAATGACGGCCGTCACATTGAGCATTTATAAGTCCCAGTTACGTTATTGAATGTTCTGTGCCACTATAAGTAAAGTAATATTACAATTAAGGCGCCACTTGATTAAGAAAATTTAAACTAGTTTGCTAATAAATCTTTTGTTACCTAAAAAAAAATCCCATGTCTTTCTACGCATTTCAGTGAAAATCTCATAGTGCTACACTTAATACTTTTTGAATACTTTTTTTTTTCAATTTTTCTGCGACTTTTGAATCAGTTGGTATATATTCAGTGTGCAATTATTACAGAAAATCGACAAATCCATTATTATGCAGGAATATCTAAATTTACATGAAACACTTTTAATATCTCACAATCAAATAATTTTTGTTGCACACAGTGTTACTCTAAAATAACATAACCATCAACAGTGTTCTAATTATACATATCAAATATAGCCAACTTAGTACCTTTTGGCTACCGAAAAAAAAAAAAAAAATAGAAATATTTATTTTATTTAATCAGTGAACTGTATTGGTTTTCACCGATGAAATAAAGGAAAAAAAAATTAAAATTTTCCAGTAGCTAAAAGATGCTAAGTTGTAAACTATAAATGTAACACATTACGTATATCATACTTGCCAACATACTAATTAATATTCCGTAGTATTGGTAGCCCCACCTTCTTTTCACACCAATATTTTTTTTGGTAATTTTCTTCTTATTTAATCGTAATTGCATTTGGAGAATATTACTCTAAAAGTTTACTGGTGTGAAAAAAGAAAGGGGGGGGGGGATAACAAAACTAAAGAATATTAATTACGATGTTGGCAAGTATGCGTATATACACGAAGAAATAGAAGAAAAAAAATAATATTTTGTTCTAAAAGATGATACTTAAAAAACGTGCATGTTACGTTTAAATAAATCTTTACGTACATTTTTTAATTATCCCAATGGTGGTCTACTTCTACAACATGCATAGTTGCTGACTTTATTCGTCTTTGGCTACTGGAAAATTTTAATAGATTATTATTATTATTATTATTATTCAATAAATGAAACCTGTTACATTGAAAAAAAAATTCTAGTATGATTTTTCGGTAGCCAAAAAGTGCTAAAATTGGTACCTATGATAAATATGCTTTAATATTTTAATGAATCGCATAATACAATCTTTAAGTAATTTCTTTCTTTCCCACACTCTTTAGGAATTCAAGCACTGATTGGTGAACAAAATACTGCTCATTGCATACTAAATCCTCCATACCAACTTACGTTTCAAGATGAAAAACAAGTAAGAACCATGTATGAATTTCCAAAGCAAATTAATGATTAATAAAACGTAGGCGAATGCTATTCCAACTGCAAGCAAAATAAATCCTTGTGATATGCTAAATAAACCTCAAGCAGACATATAAGCAATTCCTTTATTTTCTACTCTTTTTAGAGATCCAAGCATTAATTGGTGAACAAAACACTGCTCATTGCATATTAAATCCTTTGTAATAGCAAACGTTTTAAGATGAAAAACACGTAAGAATCATGTATTAATTCTTAAATCATATTAATGATTAACAAACCATAGGTGAATGCTTTTCCATCTGAAAGCAAAATAAATCCTCGTGGTATGCTAAATAAATCACAAGCAGACATATAAGTAATTTCTTTTTTTTCTACTCTCTTTAGAAATTCAAGCACTGATTGATGAAAAAATACTGTTCATTGTATACTAAATCCTCATTAATAGCGAACGCTTTAAGATGAAAAACATGTAAGAATCATGTATGAATTCCTAAAGCAAGTTAATGATTAGTAGACCATATGTGAATGCTGTTCCAACTGCAAGCAAAATAAATTCTCGTGGTATGCTAAATAATCCGCAAGCAGACATATAAGTAATTTCTTTCTTTTCTACTCTCTGTAGAAATTCAAGCACTGATTGATGAACAAAATACTGCTCATTGCATACTAAATACACTGTAATAGCAAGCGTTTTAAGATGAAAAACATGCAAGAATCATGTATGAATTCCTAAAGCAAGTTAATGGTTAGTAGACCATATGTGAATGCTGTTCCAACTGCAAGCAAAATAAACTCTCGTGGTATGCTAAATAAACCGCAAGCAGACATATAAGTAATTTCTTTCTTTTCTACTCTCTGTAGAAATTCAAGCACTGATTGATGAACAAAATACTGCTCATTGCATACTAAATACACTGTAATAACTAGCGTTTTAAGATGAAAAACATGTAAGAATCATGTATGAATTCTTAAAGCAAGTTAATGATTAGTAGGCCATATGTGAATGCTGTTCCAACTTCAAGCAAAATAAATCCTCGTGGTATGCTAAATAATTCGCAAGCAGACATATAAGTAATTTCTTTCTTTTCTACTCTCTGTAGAAATTCAAGCACTGACTGGTGAACAAAATACTGCTCATTGCATGCAAGTTCATTAAGCTTTTTTTGTACAGTCATCTTTATTTGAAATAATTTTCCAGCTATCTTTGAACTAAATATTACATATGACATCAAAATAAAAAGCCCTGTCGTAAAATCAGCGCAAAAATACATGAAATTAATGGCTTCCATAAATAACAGATCTCGGTACTTTATTAACAAAAGTATAAAATTAAAAATGCAAATTGATGAGTAAGAATCATGTATGAATTTCCAAAGCAAATTAATGATTAGTAAAACATAGGCGAATGCTGTTCCGACTGTAAGCAAAATAAATCCTCGTGATATGCTAAATATACCTCAAGCAGGCATGTAAGCAATTCCTTTATTTTCTACTTTTTTTAGAAATCCAAGCATTAATTGCTTAACAAAACATTGCTCATTGCATATTAAATTCTTTGTAATAGCAAACGTTTTAAGATGAAAAATATGTAAGAATCGTATTAAAAACCGAATAAAACTACTACGTCAGAAACGCCAAAGAAAAATATTGGAAATGCATACAACTGTTTCGATAGCCTTAAGCGTACCGTCTTCAGAGTAAAAAGGATCAAGCAAAAAGGATCCTTTTTGCACTGAAGACGGTACGCTTAAGGCTACCGAAACAGCTGTATGCATTTCCAATTTTTTCTTTGGCGTTTCTGACGTAGTAGTTTTATTCGGGTTTTAATATTCCAACGCCAAGTCTCCTGTTATTATTATATGTAAGAATCATGTATGAATTCCTAAAGCATATTAATGATTAGTAAACCATAGGTGAATGCTATTCCACCTGAAAGCAAAATAAATTTTCGTGGTATGCTAAATAAATCACAAGCAGACATGTAAGTAATTTCTTTCTTTTCTCCTTTCCTCTTTAGAAATTCAAGCACTGATTGATGAACAAAATACTGCTCATTGTATACTAAATCCTCTGTAATAACAATCGTTTTAAGATGAAAAACATATAAGAATCATGTATGAATTCTTAAAGCAAGTTAATAATTAGTAGACCATATGTGAATGCTGTTCCAACTGCAAGCAAGATAAATTCTCGTGGTATGCTAAATAAACCGCAAGCAGACATATAAGTAATTCCTTTCTTTTCTACTCTCTGTAGAAATTCAAGCACTGATTGATGAACAAAATACTGCTCATTGCATACTAAATACTCTGTAATAGCAAGCGTTTTAAGATGAAAAACATATAAGAGTCATGTATGAATTCTTAAAGCAAGTTAATGATTAGTAGACCATATGTGAATGCTGTTCCAACTGCAAGCAAAATAAATTCTCGTGGTATGCTAAATAATCCGCAAGCAGACATATAAGTAATTTCTTTCTTTTCTACTCTCTGCAGAAATTCAAGCACTGGTTGGTTAACAAAATACTGCTCATTGCATGCAAGTTCATTAAGCTTTTTTTGAACAGTCATCCTTATTTGAAATAATTTTCCAGCTATCATTGAACTAAATATTACATATGACATCAAAATAAAAATCCCTGTCGTAAAATCAGCGCAAAAATACATGAAATTAATGGCTCCCATAAATAACAGATCTCGATACTTTATTAACAGAAGTATAAAATTAAAAATGCAAATTGATGAGTAAATTGATATAAAAAATGTTGTGTAACTTAAAACTTGATATAACTTCAAAATAGTTTTATGAATGGCAAAATAATTGTCAAGTGCATCCATGATTTTGTGTTGATTTAAATTACTCAAATGGCGTTGAAGTCTTTTGTTGTAAGTTTCTAACGTTTCGGCGAATTTATAAAATATAATGCTTAAAATCGATGTTAAAAACACGGGAAATAAACAAAAGGTGTATCTGTTTATATTTATTAAGAAGAAAATAATTATTTTCCAGACACCTTCTGGCAATTTTGTGTCAAATGCCCAGAAATGTATGACATTATTATCATTACTATCAGAAACGCACAGAAGAACTTGATAAATGATGAACATAATAAACTGAGGAGCAAAAAATAAAATTTTCACGAGATTTAAAGATTTATGAACTATTTTATACCGCTTCCGAAAAGTGAAAAATTTAATTAATATTTTGAAGATTTTCTTTCTTTTTGAGATTAAGGAAAACCATATTAGTAACGAGACTGCAGCTTGAAATAAATAGAATACGCCTGCTCTATACCAACCTTGAGTAGTAAAAAATAAATTAGCCAAAATAAAATGAATCATTGACAAGCAGTATAGAATGATAATTAGGATAGAAATGCGTGTAATTCGTGGACTCGATGATGTTTTCGAATCATAAACTCCAATTATAAGTAAAAAATTCAGTAACTCCTGATCTTTCATCACCATTTTTATCTGTAGTATATTTTTTAATTCAAATTTAATTTTTTAGCGGTAACTGAATTTACGTACCAAATGACAAGCAGATTCAAAAGCAAAAGTTCCAATGTGGGAAAATTTGGATTCTATATTATATGCAATACCAATAATTTAAAATACAGAAATCTTCTAAAAACGGTGAACAAAATTCTGTCATATAAAATTTGAATTCGTCTGAGTGTTTAAGCTGATATGATAAATAATTAACAAAGTCAAAATAAGTACAAATTACAAAAAATATATAGCAATTTGAAATATTTAATATGATAGTTTATTTTGATGTTATTGAAAATTGGTTTTCTTGATTCTGTGTTTTGCAGGAAAGTTTGTATTTTATTTTATGAACGTAATGGTTTATTATAATTCAATCGTTTTTCTTCATAATAACTTTTTTCACAGATTTGAAATATTATTTGGCAGTTATAAGCGTACATACTTTTTCGTTGTGTATGTTGAGTTAGTTTCAGTTCAATTTAATTATTATTTTAATTATTGCCTTTTTGATGAAACATTCCCCCCCCCCCCTTAGAGTTACTATTTAAGATTTACAAAACACAATTTTTCATTGTCTCACGCTAAAAAATTAAAAATATTTCTCTCTAAAATTATTTCTTTATCAATTTGATGATTTATAATTTAAATAATACATGTTTATATGCATATGATTTTATAGTTTTATTTTAATCACGTGTAGTATATCAAAATTGATATCATAATAATAAATAAAGCCACTAAAAATTTATTAATTGAAAATATCGACTAAAACATCACACATGACGAAATTGTTTATTTAAAAAAAATTTTTTTTTGTCTATCAACTTATTATTGAAAAGTTTCGTTTTATCTACTATTCTTTATTTTTCTTATTTATTTATTTTTTTTTTCTAAGAAATTCAACAATTTTAGTCTGTTTTATTTAAGCCTAATTATACATTTTTTCCTTGAACATTTGCATATTTTGGTAAAATATTTCTTCCAGAAGAATACACAGTATCATTAAATAATTAACATAATGCTCTTCATTGTGTGAAAAGAGTTCATTTTATCTGCTTTCATTTGAATTAAAGAGTTATTTTGCATTCTAAGTAGAATCTCAGTTAATTATACAGTAAGCAGCCAATGTAATTTTAATTGTAAATTTCATAACATAAAAAGATTTTTATTACATCTGCATTACACTTTGTTGAAAATAGTTTAGTATTAAGCATCAGAAATTGTTGTGAAACACTTAGCGTAATGGCAAGCTTGCAAATATTCTTTTGCAAGAATAATTTAAGTTAGGTGCAAAGCCTTTAACTTTTCATTATATTATAGTTCATGTTCATACACAATATCACATTAATTTGTATTATAAATAGAAGGTATGCGATAATTGGTAAAGAAACATTCATTACATTCAATCACAATATTGTTGTCAAAATCTACAATTGAATAATTTTGATATTATAATGTTTATAAGTTAAAGATGTTCTAGAACATTTATGAAAAATCTTGCTAATGAGAAAATAAAAATGAAAACGAAAAAAAAAAAATCCTTAAACTTCAGTTTTTTAGAAAGTTAATTAAGGTGCAAAGTATTCACCTTTTCTTTTTTTTTCTTATAGTGCTTTTATTCACAATACCATAATAACGTAGTAATATAATTTGGAGGTACGAGATAATTAGTAAAGAAACATTTGTTACATTCAATCACAATATATCAATCAAAATCTGCAGCTGAATAATTTTAGAATTATAATGTTTATTAGTTAAAGATATACCAGAACATTTAAGAAAAACCTTCCTTATGAGAAAATGAAAATGAAAACAAAAAGAAAATCCTTAAACTTCAGTTTTTTAGAAAGTTAATTAAGGTGCAAAGTATTCACCCTTTTTTTTTTTTTTTTTTTTTTTTTTTCTTATAGTGCTTTTATTCACAATACCATAATAACGTAGTAATATAATTTGGAGATACGAGATAATTAGTAAAGAAACATTTGTTACATTTAATCACAATATATCAATCAAAATCTTCAGCTGAATAATTTTTAAATTATAATGTTTATTAGTTAAGGATATTCTAGAACATTTATGAAAAACCTTCCTAAGGATAAAATGAAAGCAAAAAGAAAAACTTTAAATTTCCTTTTATAGAAATTTCAGTAAGGCGCAAAGCATTTATATTTTCTTTTCTATTATAGTGCTTTAATTTACAATATCATAATAACTTTGTATGATAAATGGAAGGTACGAGATATTTAGCAAAGAAACATTTGTTACATTCAATCCCAATATAACTGACAAAATTTGCAGTTAAATAATTTTTTATGTCAGAATGCGTTGGAATTAAATATACTCCAGAACATTTAGGAAAAACTTTCCTAAGGACAAAATGAAAATGAAAACAAGAAGAGAAATTTTAAATTTCCTTTTATAGAAATTTAAGTAAGGTGCAAAGCATTCATCTTTTGTTTTCAACTATAGTGCTTTATTTATAATATCATACTAACTTTGTATTATAAATGGAAGGTACGATATATTTTGCAAAGAAACATTTGTTAAATTCAATCTCAATATAACTGACAAAATTTGCAGTTAAATAATTCTGAAGTCAGAATGTTTCGGAGTTAAATATATTCCAGAACATTTAAGAAAAACCTTCGTAAAGACAAAACGAAAATGAAAACAAAAAGAAAAACTTTAAATTTGATTTTATAGAAATTTAAGTAAGGTGCAAAGCATTCAGCTGTTCTTTGTTATTATAGTGCTTTTATTTACAACATCATAATAATGTTGTATTATAAATGGAAGGTACGATATATTTTGTAGAGAAATATTTGTTACATTCAATCACAATATAGCTGATAAAATTTGCAGTTAAATAATTTTGAAGTAAGAATGTTTCGGAGTTAAATATATTCCGGAACATTTAGGAAAAGATTCCTAATGACAATAAATGAAAACGAAAAGAAACACTTTAAATTTCATTTTTTTAGAAATTCATATTTAATGACACTTTATTTTGGTATTATCAAAATAAGTTTCAACTATCTTAAAAAAAAAGTCGCTAGTAACTTATTTGTTTACGTGAATAATATGTATTATGTGAGAAGTAATATTTTATTCAAATTATTACTTCGTTGCGTGGCAACATTTAACATGTTTATAAAAACAAATAAAAGAAGAAAGAAATGTAAAGCTTTTAAATTTTGTTATTGAACATTAATTTTGCGATACATTTCTAATGATTATCACAATTATAGATTTTACTTTAAATTATTGAAAAAGAATAAGGTAGCATTCAATCAGTACAAATGATGCACAAAATTCAATTATTTTGCACTCGTGGCATTGTGGTGGATTGTTTAAATCTCTGACTGTCTTCGAAAACAGCACAATTGCAATGCTATTTTCACTGTAAAGTTTTTTAAAGGTAGTAAAACAATGATTTTTCAACATGAGATTAACTAGTGGAACTGCAGATATTGCAGATCATTTCATGCCTCAACGTCCTGTTTGCATCACGAATTACCCAGCTGATCGTTTTTATTTATTCCATACCATTTAAAATAATTAAATATACATACATATATATATATATATATATATATATATATATATATATATATATATATATAGTATGATTAACTCACTGCATAAACAAATGCATTTTCGGGGTTCAACACTCCACGTTGTATCTGTCTGTCTATACCTATTTGCACAAATGTGTGTATATATTTCTTTGTAACTCATAAATACTTCTACCAGATTTCGCGGCAAAATGATTGCATAATAAATTAGAATTATAATTAAGATTAAAAACTGTTAAAAGTTTAAAATTATAAAACATTTCACGTGTATAAATAATATATAAAAGGTAACAAACCACTTTAAAACACGTAGATAAAATATTTTTATTAAAAACTACACAAAGCTTTCCGCCATTATAACAATAGCATCATGGTGTAATTGCGTTACATAGAACCAGAAATATATAAATAAAGAAGTTCAAACGGTATAAAGTTACGGTTACATTTTTTTTTTTTTTTTTAAGTTACGGTTACAATAAAACATTTTTCATTTCAATATCATTTTCAGTATTTTTTTTTCTCTATGAGCACAACGCGTAGCATATCTTATGAAGTGATGCAGCATCTTTGGAGTTAATAACTTTATTGTACTTGATAATATTTACTGCTTCTGTCATTAGCAGGTCTTGACAGTCGATAAATTAGAACTACTTCGTGTTGCCCTGTAAAAAAATTACCAATTCTATGTTTATAATTATTTTAATAGAAAACATGCTTTAAACATCCTAAAACATATGTTTACTTCATTACGTTTAATGGAGTGTAGCCATGTTAAAATTTACATACAAGAAATACGATCTATAGACTGTAATGGTACCGTAATAATCATAAATTAAAAATTTATTTTCACCTAATAATATGAAAAATCACCATTTGTAATTTTTTTCAACCATACAATCTTGTTTTGAAGAGGATTTCGTGAAAGTCGCGGACCCGACAATCTCGTTTAATCCGCTCAATCCGTTTTAAACCGAGATGGTGTCAGTTCCTTGTTATTGATATTAAAGTTTAATTTATTTGGATTTTGCCTTTGTTTCACGTGGATTTCAGCTCTTATATTTAACATACGTATTCATTTTTTAAATCATTTATATATATATATATATGATACTTCAGTAATTCGAAAATAATATATATATATTATTTGAGATAATTTATTACAAGCCAGTAGTACTTAAAGTTTTCCAAGTGATAACGCATTAAAAATCCTGATGATAAGTGTAAGCATTCTTGATAAAAAAGAATTCAAAGAAAAAACAATTACCGTAATTTAGTGTATATAATCCGCAGTTTATTAAAATGTTGCGAGAAAAAACACATGCTCTTAGATAAACCGCACCGGAAGGTAAGCCGCTACTTATGCAAGCATTATTACGATGATGTGACAGATAAATAAGGAAAAAAGATATCGGTCTTCTGACATCTACGCAAGTAAATAAAAATAATGAATTTTTAATTATAAACGAAAATAATAAATTATTTAAGAAATAATTAGGTATAAATAAAATAAAATAAAATGAAATTATACCAGTATGCAGATGTAATGGCAACAAATATAAGAAACACGTGAACAAGATGGTGGAATCCAGGAAGTCATAAAAATCATAAAAGTCATAAAAATAATTAATCATAAATGAAAGAATAAAATATTTTAAAAGGCACTGTATAAAATAAATAAAATAAAATAAAACAAAGCCGGTATACAAATACAATGCAAAAAACCAAAAACAAGGGAACAAGATGGCGAACTAGAAATAAGAGATTATAAGCGTAAATCAGTGCTCGAGAGACTCAAATACTAAACTTCCATTTTCTGGGAAGATCGACTGTTCCAAGAAGTATGGACGACGGAATTTGACATTATTAGATAGCCCGCACTGATAGATAAGCCGCAGTCCTCAAAAATCAATGTTTTTTACTTTCTCTTACCCATAAGGTAGATAAAGTATTGTTTTTGGGTCAAATTTTCGAATGCGAGATTTTGTTATATTTACATGTTTTGAGGTCCCCTGAATACGAAAATCATGCTTTTAGTGGTCTGTGTGTATTTCTGTGTGTGTGTATGTCTGTGTGTGTGTCTGTGTGTGTGTGTGTGTCTGTTATCAGCATATCTGAAAAACAAATTATGGCAGAAAGTTCAAACTTGGTATTCTAAATGTGTATCATATATACGGATGCTACAGTAAGCTTTTCGTTAAGATCAAGCAAATGGTTCGTGTACAGAAGAGAATTCTAATACATTACGTCTATGGTCGAAATTGCAGGTAAGTAGAGTTTAACGTCTATAGACTGCACTAAACCAAATGGAACGAATATATATTTTTTGTAATAGAGATAGTTAATTGGGGGAAAAAAATATGCATGTAGGAGCCTCGCGTCCCCCCTGAGGGGGGGGGGGAGTCCCCCCCTCGAGGGGAGTAAATTTTCATGATGGGTATCTGAGCTCGCCAGTACCTTTAAAACGAATGGTTGAACCATCGATCTGCGATAACTTAAAACAAAGTTATCGATTTTTTTTACTTTTAACGAAAAAAAAAACTTTTTTTTTTTTTAAATATTGAGAATAAAATGGACTTTTTTTGGATATTTGCTGTTATACTACTTCTATAATATGGAAATCGTCTGCAGTATCATAAAAGATAATTTTTTAAAATAATAATTTAAATAAATTATTTTTTAAAAACAGAATTATTTTTTAGTAACCGAATTAAATTCTATATAAATGTAGGTGCATTAATGAAACGGGGGGTTGAGGGGGGCGGTAGCCCCCCTCACACAGAACTAATTATCATATAAAACTCTTCCGACGCCTCATTTGAATTGTTTAATATAGGTTTGCATGGCAGTACTCGTTATCTTACCTCTTAAACTCCAACCTGTATTTATAGTATTATTTTTCAGGGTAAGAGAAAGTCGTGTGAGTGACACACCAGATTATCTTTTTTTAAAGATAGCCCACGGCTTATCTTCACTAAGTTGCGGTAAGTTAAATATTTGAAAGGGAAGCTCACATTTCGTCGTTAATACTTCAATACATAGAAAATATTCTGTCATGATACATTCAATTGTGGTGAGGATAGGATAGATAACCTTATTTGACACAAATATGACACTGATAATAATTTATTATATATCAGAATAGGCAGCAATTTTGCTATCTTTCTGCCTTAAATATTGGCTCACTTCCAGAAAAGAATTGTTCAATATCACGCATATTTTTAAGAAATATTTGCTATTTGGGTCATTCCGAAAAAAAATGGTAAAAACTATGTCCGAGAATATATGATTTTTTATTTAAATAATGATAAAGAATTAAAACGCAACTATGTTTGTTTTTTATTCCCTGTTTATATTTCTTTCAATGGATGTTTTTCTTTAAATTCTAGACGAAATATAATAGCCACAATAAAATATTTTAATAGATGAAGAGTGAAAAACCTGTTGTCCCAAGCGGAAATTTATAAAATTCAAATATATTTAATACAAGTTTGTAATGAGTTATAATAATCAGTTTAATGATATAGAACAGAAATACAAATTCTAAAAATGACTGACAAAAAAAAAAAAATCATCACCTTTTCTTTGTATGAAAAAAACAATTTTTTTGTTTGTGTCCCAAATTTCATTATACTCTGTTATGTCCACTCTGTTACAGTAAATAAAAAAAAAATTTTTAATATTATATCAAAGCTGGATACACTACTGAATTGCCTGAAGTGTTTACTATTCCCCTGCAATCAGTCATTTGGGATAAAATTTCCAAGAACAAGATAAGTTGCTTTTTATGTCTATAATATCTTGAATACATTAAATAAATGACCACTCTGTTACATTTAATTTTTTATTTCATAAAAAAAAAATTTAATGAATAAATTATTGAAAATCAATATGTAATTCATGAAGTTTTTTTCATGAAAGTTTTTTTTTTTTATTATAGCTTGAAATTTACAGTCTCTAATCTTACTTTTAGGGTTATTTGCCCATTCTGTTACATGTCCACTCTGTCACACAAAGAATGTATCAGAGTGGACCATTAATGTAACAGAATGGACATATTGACAGAAACAGATAATATTATGTACTACAAATACCTTAATTAATATATTTATTTTTCAAATTGATAAATGCATTAAATTTGTTACTGGAAATTCTTTTTTTTTTTCTTTGATATCGCCAAAAGAAAGTAATGCAGAGCGCCAAATCCATTATCAAGAGATTCCAATTTTTAAGAATATTTCCAACAGGCTTATATTTTCAACAAAGCTATGTAAAATATAAATCAGTTGTATTATGTAAGAAATACATCACTATGGAAGACCCTGGAAAATTATTAGAGAACAGTGTAAATTGACATCAAATTCATGTAAGTACGGAATCTGTGTTTAGTTCGTGGTCTAGCATCTGTTTGGACCCAGTTTTAAAGATGATTGAGATACGAAAATAAATGTTGTTCAATTTTCTCCGATACACCTTTTAATCAATATCGGCAAAAGAAAACATTTTACTTATTCAATAAGTATGCAGCTGGTTTTAAGTGGCGCACTTGGAATTTTTTCGAAGCAGGTCACCACAAAGAAGCTGCTGATGATGTAGAGGCATGCTGAAGAGGAAGGCTGATTGTAATATGCAGTAATAATATAAAGGATGCTACTAAATTTTTAATTCCTACAAAGATACAACTAAGGTAAAATTATACTTAATTAAAGATAAACAGATTGAAATAATAAAGTAGATGGGAAGTGCCAGGTTCGATCCTAGGCCACGCTAAGCAACCTAACTATGCAGAGTTTTCTGTGGTTTTCTCTGACACTCACGTAAATGTGTGCTAAGACTCCTTAGAAAAACCATCATGTAAGGACAATACTTTTATTTCTAGGACCCCAGCGAAGTCAATCAGCCATAAATCCAACAACAACTGTAAGCTGAAAATACCTAATGCTTACTTATCGGCTTCATCAGAAACTGATGAACTATTGTCCATGGATGAAGAACTGAGAAAAATATAAATAAATATTTCAAAAAGATATAAAAGCTGGAGTCCATGTGCTTGCAAAATTCAACACAGATGGTACTCATTATAAATTAACATTCAAATATGCTGTAGTAACACAAGAAGATATGAATGATGGAGAAGTAAGAGTTATTAGTTTGAAAATATGCTAATAATAGTGCAAATTTATTCAAAGCTGATTATTAAGATATTTCATACATAGATTTTGATCACATCATTGAAATGCTACTTGAGCCAACACTTAAATTGCAGGGTGTGCGACTATAATATGAATTTCCATGTGATGTGGATGTTTGTGAGAAAGCATAAGAAGATATATCAAGAATTGTGTAAAACACCATTAAATCGTTAAATAATGTTTGCAATTTCTTTTGGCTCCCTCCCCACCCCCCTCCTGTTTTCAAGGGAAAAAATGACCAGTATTATAAAATATTTCTACTCTGTTACAGAATGTGTCCACTGTGTTTCAGAAAATGTCCACTTTGTTACAGAAGCTTATTTTATCATTATTAAATGAAACAAACAGTAATGCAAAATAAGTGTATTTTATTTTAAATATGAATTATAGTCCTTTTATAAAACATAAAAACAAAAGTTATGTAAATTAAATATATAATAGAAAAATAAACTTTTTTCTTCTGTTGTATCATAATTTGTAATATAGTGGACTATAATATAAAAAAAATAAATAAATAATTATATTTATAATAAATTTTACAATGTGTATGACAAATTTTAATGTATTTGCATATATTTAAAGGAGTAAAGCTCAATCTAAATGATTAATTAACACAGATAAATCAAAAAACATTTATGTAACAGAGTGGACAAAATTCTCCCTTTTTTGACAAAAAAACGAAAAAAAATCCTTTAAAATACTTGATTTATCAAATTAAATTTTATGCCATAATAATGTATGCATTCTTGGCTATCATTGGAATATAAAGTTCTTTTCAAATATTATTTTAATTTTTTAAGTTTTAAAATGTGAAATTCACATATTTTTTCGGAATGACCCGACTACTCCTTTCAATGTGGCATTTTGTGCCGTTAGCAATTTATAGTGTTCCACTTCAAAAATATCTCTAGAAATTGTGCAACTTGTTATTTATAGTCACAATTTGAACTAATATTTTTTTAGTGGCGGGAATAGGATTTTACTAACAGCACGCTATTTCGCCGCGTATTTTTTAATAGCAAAGTTGTAGTTGCTATTTTTAAAAAAAACATTGTAAATTCCTTTTTGGATTTTAATCTTGCTAACGATTTTCGAGATTTTAATTTCTAGTGAGAGTGATTAAATGTAGTAGTTTTTTCCACATCTAGAAGTTTGCGGATTTCATACCGAAACAAATTTTCATAAATAATTTAACGATACATTTCTTTTCTCATATTCCATTATTTAAATAAAAAACACAAATTTTTTAATATTCCTTTTTTCATTTTTGGCTCATGTTTCCAAATGTTAATTATAATTTACGTGTCTTTTTATTAGTGTGACAGGACTATTTATTTCAATCTGGCATTTTGCGTCGTTGCCAATTTATAGTGTTTCACTTCAAAAATGCTTTCCAATATCCAGTTCTACCATTTAATTTCTTTCTCTATCTTAAAATTTTTTGTGAAATCCGTAAAAACCTCTATATGTATTTTTTTTTTCTCTTCCCATCGGTTAGGATCGAACGCACAACCTTCGGGTGCGTAGCTCTGTACTCTGACCACACAGCCAACGGTTATTGGCTAAATATTTCTGAATATATAGATTAGTGTTTTGAAGTATTTTTAGTACGACAAGACTATTTCTTTCAATCTGCTATTTTGCTTAGTTACCAATTTATAGTGTTCCACTTCAAAAATGCCTGCTAACATCCTGCTTTAATATTTAATTCTCTAATACTCTTACTGTATCTCTATTTCCTCTCTTACTCTAATGCTCTAATATTCCTCTAATTTTACTATTTAATTCTCTAATTTAAACCAACACCATTTTAAAATATTTTGTGAAATCCGCAAAAACATTTATATATATATTTCAACTTACCATCAGTGAGGATCGAACTCACAGTCTTCGGGCTCGTAGTTCTGTTCTCTGACCACATAGCCAACAGGCCTTGGCTGAATGTCAATGGATTATTTTAATTAATCTGTGATGAATTTTGAGTATAATTTAAGTATCGAATAATCAGTTTATATATATATATATATTTAATATTATGTTTTGTTCTGTAGAAATTGACACTGTTAATTATTAACAATAAATGCGAAATTGTTTTAAAGGTTATTTTAAAAATTAAAATATTTAGTAAATAAGTATTAAGCAATTTGGGGAAGATACTATATAATCAATGCATTCAAATTTCAATAATTTATCTGGAGTTAAAAATCAATATACTATTCGAATATGTGTTTAGGAATTTTACTGAACGCCCCCTATTACTTTTCTTTTCTTTTTTTTTTTTTCTTTTTTCTTTTTTTTAAGGGTGTTAAAACACAAATATCATTAGTCCTGTCGTACTAAATTGAATTCTGTCACAGACAGAATTTCATCCATAGTCTTGTTTTTCATTTTTTTGGTACTTGTACATTGTAATATTGTAAGGTTTGTACACATCAAGTTAAATGTCATGTTTTTTGGAAACGCGGTAAGGTGAAATTTATTGTTTAAAAGAGCAATGCGCAGTCAACAATATACTTTTTTTTTTTTTAAATTATTATATTTAATATTCAATGATTTTTATAAGATTTTTTAAAACGAAGATTAGTTACTCATAGCATGAACAAATTTTTTATCCCCCTTGTGATTCCCGTTAACGAGGTTCGAATGTATTACTATACTACAAGCGGATAACCACAGAACGACTTCTTGTGTTAAAACTTAGAAAAATTTGAGTTCGATTCGAGTGCGTCTTGCGCATGCGTAGAAGGAAAGCTGTGAAGGGATAAATAAGTGGTTTATCCCTATTTTGTTGTGTTTACATTTTTAGATGTAAATAAACACGCAAATTAAGTATGGATGGATTTGGAATAATTAATATTTAGACATAATCAGAAATAGACAGTTTTATTAGTTATTTTTATTCTGTTAATCAGTTTTATAGATTTGTAAGGAGATGAATACTTTTTAAATTATCCATCTTATTTAAATATTTAACAAAAAGAAATAAATTTTCCATTTTTTTTCTTTTTAATAATAGCATTTTTCAGTTTATAATGTTAATTGTTTTGATTAATGAAGATATACTGCAGTTATCTATACACCCATCGCAATCTTTTGTCAATGCAAAATCGCATTGTTTATTTAGTACTTGTCATTTTCATAACCTTGTACTCTTGTGTATATTTTACTTCCAGCTTCAGTTGTTATTTATTTATTTATTATTATTTTTTTATTTTTTTTTTTGGGGGGGGGATATTATTATTTATTTATTTTATATATATACATCACAAGAATTATTTATTTTCTCACAGTAAAACATGTCAATATTGATCATTGTAAAGAAATTTTACATATACTATTTACATTTTTAACATATCATTTCTGAAAACGTTGGGAATTTTAAGGAAAAGAGGGAGAAAAGTTATATTAAACTAGAAATAGGAAATTTTGATTGATTAGCATTAACAATTAGTTTAATGATTGAATGATTTTACAATTGATTGTCAATGACATGACCATAGTGTATTTATGATTAGTTTCAGTTTCTTTGCGACATTTACACATTTAACTCTGTTTAAACTTTTGTTATGCTACATTTTGCTATGAAATTCCAATTTTTAGTCTAATATATATATAGCTATTATAGATTTTGTGTCTTCTAGTTGCTGAGTTTTGAAAATTATTAATATTTTATCTTTTTTTTTTAAATCTTTTCAAATATTGTTTTAAATAATTTAAGGAATTATTGGATGCCAGAAAATTTCCGACCTCTAGTTCTTGATGGACTGACACGTTTTAACCATTTTTAGAAAATACATAGCTGTGTGTTACTAAAATTTTCTGAGTACTGCATCTCACAAACCAATTTACATAATTTTATAGAACTTTATATGTTTGTACAATGACATAAATTAGTGCTGAATAATGATTATACATTGGTATATATTGCTTAACAGGTGGGGTGCTATCCTGCAATCTCATCCATTTACTGTGATGCTGTATGTCAGTTTCTCTAATATTTACCCCGTTCATGGTGAAGCTACATCTCATCTATAATGTATAGTGTACCAAATGTGATATTTGAGATAGCCATTATGTAAAAATATACTGATTTGATTTGGTTGCATATTAGGCAACAGATGGCATTGCTATACTGCAATTTTCCCTGCTTACGGTAAATCTATAAACTTAGCTTTTATCAAGGGGGGCTTGTTATAAAGTACCAATGGGGCCCTGCCACACTAACATTTTTTTCTTGATTAACACATTGGCTGCTGATCCCACGTGACTAACATCTGAATAAACACTCCATGTCATGCGCTGGCGTGAGATCGGCAGCCAATGTGTTACAGTCAAATATTAAAAAATATATAATGTGTTTAATTTAAACTTGTTGTAGTGGAAGGTTGAATTTCTATACCAACTATGCGAAAAATGCCAGAGTCAGGAATCGAATCCAGGCACACCATTTACCATGCAGATGCTCTACGACTGAGCTACCTTGGCTGATAACCCACACGACATTTTACCATGTTTTTATTAACTTTGATTCTTGTTTGTCAAGTATAAATCTTGCAATCGATTTTTAACTAACTTCCCGACTAGCTAGATATTTAAAATTTTCAGGACACCTCAGAACACGGTGACAATACATTTTTTTAATACTTTTAGTCAACTATTTCAGGACCCGCTGCCTTTGGCAGCGTTTATATGATACGACAGAAAATTTATTTAACTAACTTCCCGACTAGCTAGACATTAAAAACTTTCAGAATAGTTTAGAATACGGTGAAAATGCATTTTTTAAAATACATTTAGCCAACTGTTTCGGGTTCCTGCTGCCTTCGGTAGCGTTATCAGTACACAGCTTGCAATCGATTTTTCACTAACTTTCTGACTAGCTAGACATTTGAAACTTTCAGGATAGCTCAAAACACGGTGACAATACATTTTTTTTAATACTTTTAGTCAACTGTTTCAGGTCCCTACTGCCTTCGGCAGCATTTATATGATTCAACAGAAAATTTATTTAACTAACTTCCCAACTAATTAGACATTTGAAACTTTCAGAATAGCTCAGAACACGGTGAAAAGGCATTTTTGAAATATTTTTAACCAACTGCTCCGGGTTCCTGCTGCCTTTGGCAGCGTTATCAGTACAAAGCTTGCAATGAATTTTTCACTAACTTCCTGACTAGCTAGACATTTGGAACTTTCAGAATAGCGCAAAACACGATAGCAATGATTTTTTTTTTAATACTTTTATCCAATTGCTCCGGGTTACCGCTGCCTTCGGTAGTGTTTATATGATTCAACAGAAAATTTAAAATCATGGTATATAAAAAGTTCTTTTTATCTTGTAATTATTTCATATAATATTCATTGGTAAGGTCACGGTGTTTGCAAACACAAATGTAACAGGTAAACAATATATTAATCATAGCAGCTCTGATAAACAACATAAATTGCTTTTAGAAAATGTTGTTTATTAACCTTGAATGTTAATTTAGAACTGTTAGAGCAAAATGTTGCATTTTTATTTAAAATATGCGAAAAATGCCAGAGCCGGGAATCTAACCTGGGTACTCCACTTACTCTGCACATGCTCTACTACTGAGTCATTCTGGCTAATTACCAACATGACGTTGTTTTTGTACATATATATTATTTACTAGCCACCTTTGGCAGCCAGCTGGTTCACAATCCTTAAAAAATCTCACCTTATTAAATGCTGTTCGGTAGCACCTTCTCCCTGTTTCAGAACCTATAACAGTTTATAAGTACAAAAATTTGAATAAACACCATAAAATGCAAAAAGCTCACAATTGTTTTGGGTCGAAAAATCACACGATCCTTCGTCATGTGAACAAAAGCACAAATGCTGCAGTGAAAGCGTTTGACTGCAGCACTCGTGCCTTCTTTAGGTAGTGGCTATATCAGCTTCTACTGAACGTTACAATCTTAACAAAATGTATCCACCGCTCTGTTTTTCTTACTCATGTTTAAATTTGTGTGCATATCGTCCGAAAAATGTGGCTGTTATGCTGCAATCTTTCTTGTTTTTGAAAAAGCTGTTTCAAAATATTAAAGCGCCATAAGGCAGTAGATATTTCTGTTATTAATTCTGCAATTTCAAATCAAATAAGCTTTAAAAGGATAGCCTCACTTATCCGAGGTTATGTGGACCGAGGGTACCTCGGTCCACATAACCTTGGTTTTAGTGTTAATTGAGAATAGTTAATTCAGTTTTAGTGTTAATTGAGAATAAATTGTTGCATAAATTTTATTTAGGTTATTTGTTAATATAAAAGTAGGTACTTATAAAAGTACTTTCTAATTTACTCATAATTAGAATTAGACATTGAAATTTTAAAATATTAAAGCGACAGATTTGCACTGTCTGCTCATCAATTCCAAATCAAATAAGTTTAAAATGTTGTAGTACTTATGAAATTATGTTAATTAGAAGGTGAGATACAACAGTAATATCAATATTGTAAAAAGATTTGTGTATGAGTTTTCCATGGTTTTCCCCAAAACTTGTGTAACTGCATTGTGAATAGCGTTGAAAACCCTTAGTATAATATGTGAACTGGGTATTGGAATTCAAAAGTCTGCAAAATAGAATAAAGCATTCTGCATTTTCCATGGTTTTCTCCAAAACACCTGTGGAAAATTTGAATGGCGTATAAGAATTTAAAAGTCTGCAAAATATAAAAGAAATGTAATCTTTTGCACCAACTCTCATGTTATCCAACAGAATAAGAATTATACATAGGATAAAAGAATAATAATTGCCCCTCCTAATAATTTTACATTTTTGAAAATATCCACAATTGAATTAGTATGTCTTAAAAGCTTATATTACAAAATTTCAACAGCATATCGCAATTTAAAGTATTGTTTAAAAAAAAAAAACAATCTTACATCGTCTCTCAGTCATGTTTGTTAGAATGAATAATAAATTATTCCCAATAAAAATGTTACTTTTTTGTTTGTTCACTTAAGTTGATGAAATTTGAACTGGAGCTGGTATTGTGATGGCTGGGTTAATTAATTTCTGTGTTTGTAAGTGAAAATTTAATTTTTAATCCTACTCGTGATCTTAATGATCTCAAAGCGCATATCTTTTTGCATCTGCGACAACTGTCTAGGATAAAGTCTATATTGAAATGAAGTGTTGCCATCTAAATTTTATATTTAAGTTAATTTTTTAAAAATCTAATTGTTGGATCGACATGTGATTTTCACACCTGGATTCAGAAAAATTTTCCCTTTCATTTGGTACCAAAATGGTAAAGATAGGAATGATATTTCTAATTTATTTTCAACTTTTTCTGCTTTTAACTTCGTTAAAATGTCTATTTTTATGCAACCATGGTTCAGTTGAGATAGCTTTTTGATTAGACATAAGTCAATGTTTTAATTAATATCACCACAAATAACTGAAAATTTTAAATTCTTTTTTCTCTATCCCCTTGAGTCAAAGTATAGGGGGGTGGGGGATAAAATAAGCATATATGAAAAAAACTCCCCTGCACAAAAAAACAGCAACTTTAAAATGAACTCTTCGTAAAATTGGACAAGAATATTGCTTACTTTGGTAATCAGCTAAATTTTTTTTAAAAAACTGTCTAGTAAGCAAAAAGAATTTAGTGGCTACTGGTGACTATCTTCAAATTTTACTTTTGAGGTTTGTTAACCATACAATTCCTGGACAAAATTTGACAACTTTCATATTATTTTTATTTTTTACCATGTTTAATAAATAATGGAGGACAGTGCATTCATTGTCAACATATTTCAGCATAATACGTTATCTTTTAACAAAATAATAAAAAAGAATCCCTTTCTGGCAAGCATAAAGGCAAAGGTAGATAGATTCCTTTACGTTAATATTTCAAAAGTAAAGAAATATACATATGTATTAACACATACTTAGCCAATGACTCTAAATTTCAATGCTGATTGTTACGAATTTAGAGAGGCAAATTATTGTAACAATTGCCGCTATCGTAGATCACAAATCAGGTCGTACACTCTGCAGCAAAAGTATCCAAGCACTAGCAATAATCTTTGTCTAAAAAAAGTACACTTAATACTGCTTTTTAAAATAAATCCTTGTCGAGTCATGTTCTTAGTCAGTCTAAGAACAAGACTCGACTAGGATTAATTTAACAAAGCAGTATTAAGTGTACTTTTTTTGGACAGGGGTTATTGCTAGTGCTCGGATACTTTTGCTGTGGAGTGTACAATCCGACTTGTGATCTACGATAGCTGCGACTGTTACAGTAGTATGCCTCCCTTAGTGAATTGTATCATTTGGTGAGATTTTTGGTGACAAAACTTGCGGCTTAGCAATGAAATTTGTGATTTGGCAGCAAAATTTGATAGTTGACGATGAAATTTGTTATTTGACGACAAAATTTGGCGAGCTTAGTGATGGAATATAACAGCTTTGGCGTCATTATATTTTCTTCCCACGCGAAAACCTTATATTTCTTCACAGACCAATAACTTGTTTCCACAAGATAAAAAGTCAAAGGAAGCTGTAACGTATTACTCTCAATTTCAATAGAAAATTTTAAATTCTTGCCTAAACTGGCGTCCTAAACTATTTACCACAAACAATATTTTTATTAAGACTAACGTATTTTTTTAATTTTATATTTTTAAATGCTTAATTAAAGTGGTTACCGTGGTTTTTATATTGATCTTTTTTATTATCGTCAGCATGTGACATAAGCATCAGATTATAAATTTAATCCATTAAAGATATAAAAAATATATAAAATATTGAAAAAAAAAAAATTAATTACAGACTTTTTCTATTAGCTTGATTAGCACTAAAAAGTATGAAAAGTTTAAAATGAAGTGTTGTCACCAAAATTTCATACTTTAGTTAATTTAAAAAAATCTAATTGTCGTGTGGAAAAACTGTTTGTACCCCTGAATTCAGATAAATTGCCCCTTTTATTTGGTACTGAATTTGTAAAGAGCCACGTATTTTTAAAAAATGAATTAAAATGAATTGTTGTCACCTAAATTTCATACTTTAGTTAATTTTAAGAAATCTAATTGTTGTTTCAAAAAACTGTTTGCAGCTCTAGATTCAGAAAAATTGCCCATTTCATTTGGTACCAAATTTGTAATGATAGGATTGATATTTCTATTTTATTTCCCCCCTTTTTCTGTTTTTAACCCGGATTCGGCAGAAGATTTATGACAGAGAATGTAAGCTAAAAAAAAGTCTCTTGTAACTTTTAAGCAATTGAAGCTATCAAAAAGTTTAAATATGAAAATTGTTCATTAGTATAAGGCGGTAATTCGTCTGATTTGAAGTTTTTTCCTATTTTCAATATTAAAGAAATTATGGGCAACTGAAAATTTCCACCCCTTTGAGCTGGATACCCCATCTATGAACTCAACCGAGATTTTTACTGTCCTGATAACATATCCTGACCTAATTAAATTTAAATAAAAATTACTCCAGTTATTGAGTTCACAAATTAACATAGGAAAAAGCGTTATATATATATATATATACAGTACAAAGCCGAAAATCCGGATTTTTGGTCATGCCTAACAAATATAATATTTTGGTTTAAGCATTTAGGCAATATGCAAATTCAAGTAAAAAATAATATATTACGATTTTTAAATGTATTCTGTAATATTTTTTCTATCAACTTCAGCAATAAATAAATAAAATTAAAAGTTAAACTTGAAAAACAAAACAGATTTATTGAAATATTTGCATACAAAAAATAGTACAAGGTACAATAGAGAAAAATAAGAAAAACATACCACTTTTAAAACAATTCGCGATTTTTTTTTTTTTTTTAGTACTTTAGGTTTTTAACTAAAAGTTTAAGCATAATTGAAATAGAATATAGAATTTAATTCTTAATTAGATAAATGTTTAAGAATTATTACTATTATTGTAATCTTCTCCCTCCTCTTTCAGACTTTGCAAATGCCGGTTTTGAAGATTACTAAGAAATGAAATACTTTTTCGGTTTTTTATTTAGATATATTTATACTAAAAAAAAAAAAAAAAAAAAAGTCGCTGTTGATGATGATGATTAACGCCGCCGAAATCGTCCGGATTTTTGGCGATTCCGGATTTTCGGCTTCGTACTGTATAATCTTTTGAACGGAGGGTGGTTTTGAGTTCTAGGGGTCATGATCGGTGAAGATATGAAAATTTTTTCCAGAAGTCGTGTCATGAGGACCATTGCAATAGGTAGATTTCCTATAAGGAATCTATCTAAAAAACTGATGGCAGTTCAAACCCTGCCTGGTAGAGGTTTAAACTGCCATTTATATTCTGCGAGTGGAAATAGAAGTTGTTGACAAATAGTGCTTTTGATTTATATGAAGTGTAAATGTTGCTACAAGACTACCCCAACCAAAATGTTTGAATAAAAAACTGAAAGAAAATGCAATTGTAATATTTTTTTCAAAGCAGTATACCAAAATTTTTACACAAATCTATATATTAATTTGAAACATGTTTTTGTCTGTCTCCACTATATTGAGAGAACTACTTGATGTAAAAACTTGGTTGAGGTGTCTAAAAAAAGGTCTTGGTCTGTAGATGTGCTATGAATAGAGAAAAGTAAAAAAAAGTCGAACGGTTTTCTCCCCCCCCCCCTCCGGGGGGAAAAGGGTTAAAAACACGTTTACGAGGTTAACTAAGCTCTAAATTACTTCACGGTGAAGAAATTGTACATATGGAGACTAGAGTTGAGTACTAAAAAATCACTTTCTGTGAATTTGGAATTTTCAATTTTAAAGGGGGGTAGTAGATTTGGAGGGGGGGAAAGGGGGGAAATTAGTTTGAGAGGGAAATCCGTTCTAGACCCACACATGTAGCACCTCATTTTAGAGGTCTTGAAGAATCATGTTGATTGGAGATGTTTGTATACAATATAGGTCGCCCCCTAGTGGGGAAAAATGGAACTAGATGATTTTGCAGTAGGCCCTATCATGTTACACCTTATTTTAAAGGTCTTGGTATTTCCTGACCGTTGGTGATGTTCGTACAGAACACACTGTGCCCCCTGGTGGTGGAAAGTGCAACTAAAGGATTTTGCAGTTGACACCACCATGTGACACCTTATTTGAAAGGTCTTGGAAATTCAAGACGATTGTTGATAAAGGTCTTGAAATTTCATGTTGATTGGGGATGTTTGTATACAATATAGTGCACCCCCTGGTGGTTAAAAATGGAACTAGATGATTTTGCAGTAGGCCCTATCATGTTACACCTTATTTTAAAGGTCTTGGTATTTCCTGACCGTTGGTGATGTTCGTACAGAACACACTGTGCCCCCTGGTGGTGGAAAGTGCAACTAAAGGATTTTGCAGTTGACACCACCATGTGACACCTTATTTGTAAGGTCTTGGAAATTCAAGACGATTGTTGATAAAGGTCTTGAAATTTCATGTTGATTGGGGATGTTTGTATACAATATAGTGCACCCCCTGGTGGTTAAAAATGGAACTAGATGATTTTGCAGTAGGCCCTATCATGTTACACCTTATTTTAAAGGTCTTGGTATTTCCTGACCGTTGGTGATGTTCGTACAGAACACACTGTGCCCCCTGGTGGTGGAAAGTGCAACTAAAGGATTTTGCAGTTGACACCACCATGTGACACCTTATTTGAAAGGTCTTGGAAATTCAAGACGATTGTTGATAAAGGTCTTGAAATTTCATGTTGATTGGGGATGTTTGTATACAATATAGTGCACCCCCTGGTGGTTAAAAATGGAACTAGATGATTTTGCAGTAGGCCCTATCATGTTACACCTTATTTTAAAGGTCTTGGTATTTCCTGACCGTTGGTGATGTTCGTACAGAACACACTGTGCCCCCTGGTGGTGGAAAGTGCAACTAAAGGATTTTGCAGTTGACACCACCATGTGACACCTTATTTGAAAGGTCTTGGAAATTCAAGACGATTGTTGATAAAGGTCTTGAAATTTCATGTTGATTGGGGATGTTTGTATACAATATAGTGCACCCCCTAGTGGGGAAAAATGGAACTAGGTGATTTTGAGGTAGACCCTATCATGTTACAACTTATTTTAAAGGTCTTGATATTTCCTGACCGTTGGTGTTGTTCGTATAGAACACACTGTGTCCCCTGGCGGTGGAAAGTGCAACTAAAGAATTTTACATTTGACACCACCATGTGACACCTTATATGAAAGGTCTTGGAAATTCTAGGCAATTGGTGATGTTCGTATACAACATACTGCGCCCCCTGGTGGAGGAAAGTGGATTTTGCAGCGTGTGCGTAGCATGCATGCTATATGGTGTCGCAGCCACAGGCAGCGATAACACGAATCGGAGGTTCGTTCGGTTCAAGGTAAATTTTAAAATTTTTTTCATGTTATTAACGGCCCGCATATACGTTGCCGCAGGCACCGGGGTCACGGGCCCGAGTTCCGTTCGGTTTGAGGTAATTTTTTTTTGTTACAGATAATTATTTTTTCGCGATGCTTTCATTTAAAAATAGAAATTCAAATAAAATAGAGTTAAAGATATAAAATCATACAAATTTAAGGTTCATTTAAGATTATTATCATGGGCCCGGGCATTGCCGGGCTGGTTTGTTCGGTTCCAGGTTAATTTTTTGGAATTTTTTTATGTTATTAGCGGCCCGCATATGTGCTGCCGCAGGCACCGGGGTCGAAGGCAGAGTTTTGTTCGGTTCGAGGTTTTTTTTTTTTTTTTTTTTTGTTATAGCTAATCGTTTTTTTTCGTGATGCTATTACTTAAAAACAGAAATTCAAACAAAATCGAGTTAAAGGTATAAAATCATACAAATTTAAGTTTCATTTAAGGTATAATGGGCCGGGGCAACAGCGAGCGTGTTCATTTGGTTCCAGATTAATTTTTGGGAATATTTTTATGTTATTAGCGACCGGCGTATGCGCTGCGAAGTTACAAGGCAGAGTTTCGTTCAGTTCGAGGTAATTTTTTAGCGATGCTTTTATTTAAAAATAGAAATTCAAACAAATTCGAGTTAAAGATGTAAAACCATACATATTTAAGGTTCATTTTAGGTTATTACCATAGGCCCGAACAACGCCGGTTGGGTCAGCTAAAATGTAGTATTTAATGGAATAGAAAATAAAAGATAGTAACTGTTTATTTGGAGTCAGTTTGACGTCACATTGACAGTGCTTTGTAGAAAGTGATGTCATATAGTATTTCTATTTATAAGTATTTTTCCGAATTTCTTTTTTTTTAAGTGAAATGTCGTAAATTATATTACATATTTTTACTTGAAATACCTTTATAATGATGCAATGATTTTTGAAACATTACAGTCAATAAAGTGATCGTTGAATTCGACGGGTTTCAGCTAGTAAATCATTAATAGGTAAAATTTTATTAATAAATAATTAATGAATTTATATTATTGAATGTATTAAATCTCTGTATAAAACTTTAAGTATTTTTATGAACAGATTAGCAGTTAATTTAAAAAGTACCAAAATAAGAAATTTCTAAGAATAAAATAAAACATTAAAGAAGCTATATTAATACATTATACATTATTTTCAATCAAATAAGATGTTCTTCAAAATTAGTTAAACTAAGAAGATTATTTTGCAAAGAATGTAGTAAAAAATAATTTGCAAAGTAATGCCACACAAAAACTAATTTTAGGAAATGAATCAGTTTCAGTTTTTACGAAATTCAGCAGTTATTTATGGATATATTTATTTATGCACATATATCAGTAAAATGTAAACATATAAAGAAATTATAGATTAGAGAAAGAAAGAAAGCAACAAGAAACTTTTTTATTTACTGCAATTTTCAAATTTAAAAAGGTATAGTATGCTCCGGATCAACTTTGACTTGCAATAAAGTTATAATTTTATGTTATAAGACACTGAATTGAACTTCTATCACACAATTGAATATTACATAAAAAATTATAAGCACATATATGTCTAATTATTAGCAAAACTTCAGTGTAAATATAAAATAACTTCAAATTTTGTAACATTTATAGTATAATTTTTACATTGTTTGGTACAGTTACATTTACATTTTGTTATATCACAAATTAAAAAAAATTTTTAAATCTGATTTTTTAAAAATTTTGACATTAAAAAAAAAAAAACGAAGCACATGAACATTGAAAGACAAATGGTTTTTGCAAGTAACGTTTTAAACGTTAAGTATCAATATTTATATAATTGTAATTAAACTCATGTCATAAGCCAAGTTGCTTTAAATTAAAAATACTATGGAGGAAGTACTAAATGTCATCCAATCCCTGCATTCAAAAGATTAGATTCATAAAAAAAAAAAAAAAAAAAAAAAAAGTATAGCATAAAGAAATCTTCAAAGAATGTTTTATTTGTGGGTAGACCCACAGATAAAAAAATAATAAAAAATTGACCTGCCCCTGACCTGCAAAACAGGTAACCTGCCAGTATCTCACCTGATGCAATACTCTACTCCCGATTATTCACAGAACCGAGTGACAAAGGTTTCGCAGATAATGCGAATAGCAGATAAACTACAAAAGGGCTAGAAATGAAATGTAAATGACATTAAAAATATTCTAGCTCAAAAATATGAATGTATTGTATATAAAACATAATACAAACAATGAAAATATTATTCACAATTAGTAAAAATATTTGTATTTAATGTACTACAGGACGTAAAAACAATAAATAAAGTGTACTTACTATAAGATCAAGGTACAATTTGTAAACTAATGTATGCAATGCACTAAATTAAACAGTACTGCAGACATGCCACCATAAAAACCCACCTTTTTTACACACCACTTTATTTGTAATGAAATTTTCTCAAATATGTAATTGTGACTAAATAAGAAAAATCCTTTAGAGGAAATTGATGGGGAAAAAAACAAAGGCTGGTAATAACTATGCTCTGGAATAAATTAAAATGTTGGCAATAGTTTCTTGTTTGAGAATACCCTTTCTCATGATCCTGTCTTTTCCTGCACCCACAGATAATCTGCACATAATCCACTCAGGAATAATTGGGAGTTTACTGTACATAAAAAATGATCCAGAAATTATATGAGTGCAAAAGAACAGTGCAAACTTGTAATGAAAATAACTGTATGATATTTACAACACTATTATACAATTATAAATAATCTCTAAGAAAAAAAGAGAGTTAAATTGAACACGTGTCATTTGTTAAATATATTAAAAACACTTTAAATACGCGTAGATTTAAATTTTTATTTAAAAGATGTTAAAATTTTTTTATCCAAAGCTTTTCGCTTTAATAGTAAAGCATCGTCAGGGGATTTTTTAAATTTTAAGTTGCATTAAAAAATCCCTGACGATGCTTTACTATTAAAGCGAAAAGCTTTGGATAAAAAAATTTTAACATCTTTTAAATAAAAATTTAAATTTACGTGTATTTAAAGTGTTTTTAATATATTTAACTATTATACAATGTTGAGGATTAGCACTGAATATTTTAAAACTTAAAAATCAGTTTAATACTGTACATTATTAAGAAATATTTATATTTTAAAACTGAAAAATCAAAATTATTTGTAAATAAACAATAAAATTGAATAGAATAAAAAAAATTTAGATTTCTCTTTAAGTGCACGTATTTCGTATAAGTAGATGTTGTGTATAGATAAAACAGTTATTTAAAAAAAAAAATCAGTCAGCTTTTTGCTTTGAAATTAAAAGTGAACATGCTATGTTTAGAGATTCTTCAGTTGTTGGTTTTGATAACGAATTATTTTTAGAATCAATTTTCTTTTTTGTTGAAAAATATCTCTGCTTTGTAATCTTTTTATTAACTGGTTCTGAAGATGCATTTGCAGTATTAAATGTTATATCAGTATCTTTAATTCTCAGTTCATTTTTAACTTCTCCCAGCAGCTTTAGTGCAGATTTCAATTTTGGTAAAGAAAAACATTCTTTTGCTGTAAATTCAATTTCTTTGCATAATAAAGTAATATTTGCCTTTAATTCATTTTCCTCTTCTTCTTCTTTATGTTTTAATGAGGCAATCAAGTCATCTTTTTCATTAAGGGAATTGTTATCTGTATCAATGACAAGTTCTGATTCAGCATCAGAATTTTCTTCATTTTTATCAGTATTCTATTTTTGTATTCGCTGACAAAGAAAATGAATATGCTTACACATATTTGCTCTTACACTATTATCTACACATGTACATTTAAAAGTATGAAGACATGCACCACAAGGTATGCAAATCAACATGCAGTCTGGTCTGCAGTCAGTAAGTTTTCTAATTTCATACACATCAGCCTTTCCGCTCAAAGATGGCACAAACCAAACTCCATCACCCTCTACTACATCAACGTTTGTAGATAGTTCACAACTTTTATGACGCTTTCTCAACAGTGATAGTTTTGAAGATACTTTTCCTTTTTCTAAAGTGATTAACCTATCATAACATTTATCACGTACAAATTTCATTAAAACATGAAGAGTTTTATCCAAACGTTTTACTTTCTTACCATCCAGGTAAATATGCTTAATAACTTTGTGCATATTCTCAACATACATATTTGTGTTTATGCCACACCATAAACGGTGGCAAAAAGCCCACATTTCAGTTCTATTTCCGTAATTGCTTTGAAAATATTCAGCAAATTCTTTTGTTGAAGCATCATCATGAAGTTTCTGCACGAGAGATGTGAACATCAGATTGAATGCAGTAGTGTCTGTTTCTGATAGCAAACATCGTAAATTTTTATAAACCCATACTTGATCTTCTTTCCTACATAGTTCGTGCAACTTTTTTCTCCAACTGCGGTCAACATGCCAGATGCATAAAAGTCTTTTATTAACTTCTCCAAAAACTTCTTTCCATGCATTATAAAAAGAATTGTCATCATCAGACATGAATACATTGGAGGACAAAATAACACCTTTCGCTTTCATTTTTTCAAATGCTATTCGCAAAAGCCCAGAATCATGCCGATTACTAATTATAAATGTACATGGAAAACCTTCCCTTTTTTCATCAACAACCATAATGGTAGCCATATCAAAATTGTAAGCATTTAGCCCATGAGTGAAGTCCATACAAATAATGTCATTTCCAAATTTTTCAAGCATTTTCTTTTGCCATTCATTCATGATGACAAGTAAAAAATCATTTTCACCAAGTGATGGAAAGTCAGGATCAGTAACCCCTTGCTGCTTGAAAAAGACAATAGGGGATTTTTCATCTTCATCAAACTGCTGCACAAACTTGGCAACACTCACAGCATCATTAACATCATACATACCATCATGGTCAATTGAAAATTGTTTTTTAATATTCAAAATGTCTCTTCTGGTAAGCAAATGAATTCGTTCATATTCGGAGGATAAAGAATCCCGCACATCATCCAATATTTTAGAAATAGGCACATTTTCTTTTAATTGTGATGCAATAAAATGTTTATCTCCCTCTGACAAATACAATTTGCCAATTTCTTTTTTATGCCCAACATGAGTTTCAGTGAAAAAAACAGTAACTTTTGTGGGGCATTCAATCACTTTCATCATCGCTGGACAGTTGGCTCCAATAAAATTGCTACCCTGTACTTTTACATTCCTTTCCCCTTTGCTATCACTTTCGTAAGAACCACTTCGATGACAATAAAAATAAGTAATTCTTGCTTCCTCTTTTCTTTTGGAGCCACATTTTTTAACAAACTGTGCTTTTGAATTACTTTCAGTTTCTTTCTTCCATGTTAGAAAAGAATCGAATGATTCAAATTCAAGTTCATTTTTAATCAAATCTATAGTGTGCTGCACACTCAAATGTTCTTCATATTGTCTTTTAGTCTTAAACTTTGATGGACAAAGAGAGCAATTTATTTGGGATGTTGGGAAAGAAGTTTCAATACTGTGAATATTTCGTAAATGTGCGTATAAATTGGAAGATTCTGAAAAATTCTTTCCACATTCTGGACAATCATGCAGCGAATTTACTTCTGCATCCATTGCAGAAATAAATAATAACTTTTACCTTGCAAATTTGATTTGTAAGTAAAATAATAAATATATTCAACAAAAATAAATAGAAATTTTAAATCTAACAAATGTAATGAAAACAAATTTAAATTATAACAATTAAATAAAACAATAACAAATTAAAAATATAAATCAATGTATGAAAAAAAAATCGCCCTCGAGAATGAAATTCGAATCGAGAATGAACAGAAAAACAAAAAATTGTTCTTTTTTCTGGTCAAAAGGGGGGGGGGGGAAGCAAAATCAAAACAGTTCTTACTTTAAATAATCACAATATGATGGTACTTTATTCTAATCATGATTATTTAAAAATTACAGTGTTATTAGTAAGTATTGTTCAGCATGAAAAACAGAACACGTAAATGTATTATAATTAAGTATAAATATATTTTATTAATACAGAACGATTTATATGTATATGTATTATGTCTATACGTAATAGAATAATTAAAAAAATTATAATTCTGAATGAAAAATAAAAGTTGCTCCTACATAACTGAAAAATATTACAGGTTAATATACATTGAATTTGAATAAGATTATTAATAATAATTAAAATTTACAACTTTAATTGGATTTCTGTATTACATTATTCAAAGTATGTGAAAAATATAATAGCTACATTAAATCCTTTATTATGTGTTACATTCGTGGTTAAATAAAAAAAAGATAAATTAGTACTTGATCTTTAAGAAATAGAGATAAGTAAACTTACCGATTTGAAATCACAATAGCTTGAAACAATCTTGCGAGGCAATCCTGCAAGTGTTTACATTAAAGCAAGAAAATAAATAAAACTTTTTGCTATTAATGTAACACCAACTGGCTGAAAATCTCCGAAATAGAAGTAAGAGAGACAAAACATCCATATCCTACATTTGAATTAGGTCCCATACGTACTTCCTGGAAACATTTAACACCATAGCGTATATTTTAATTACAAAATAATTCCGTCATTCAAGACTTCGCCATTTAACGTACAATAACGAATAAAATATTTTAAGTAACGCGATAAAATTGTAAAATTTATATTGGTAATCAATTCCTTAAAACGAGTCACAAAAATTATCACAGTCTAAAAAATGCTAAAGTTGTAAACAAACATAAATATACTTAGAGGGAAAATTACTTAATTTCTCCCCATACGGTACTTTTTTCCCTTTTCAGCTTTCTTTTAACGCATGCGCAAGACACACGAACTCGAGCTGAAAATTTTTCTAAGTTTTAACACGGGAAGTCGTTCTGTGGTTATCCGCTTGTTACTATACTTTCATAATTTATCCATACTTTGCCAACATCCTAATTAATATTCCGTACATACTTGCCAACCATCTTATTATGAACCGTACAATTTTTAGTACCCGCTATGTTTATCACACCAATAACTTTTTAGAGTAATTTTAGTCTTATTTAATCCTAACAACATTTGGAGAGAATTACTCTAAAAATATAGTGGAGCGAGAAAAGGGGCGTTTTTTCAGGGGGCGCCCCTAAAAAATTATTGGTGTGGAAAAAAAGGCGGGTACTAAAAATTGTACGGTTCATAATGAGATGGTTGTGAAGTATGTGTTTTTAATTACATGAGATACAATTATTTTGTTCTTCGTGGTAAAGTTAAAAACTATATTTTACACCAGAAAGTATTCCGAGTAATTTATGCATAAATAAAATAAACAGTTCAGTAATGATCTGAGACTATATTCACTTTAAGCTTTGTCTATCAAGTAAGCAGGTTAAAGTAACCTGTATTAGCAAATGTGTAAAACTGAGCGGATTGTGTTACGTGAACGAGCAGAGGAATTGTGGCTTCCGTTCAACTACAGTATAATTACATTCTTCTTAAACTGGCGACTTATTTTGATGTTTTTTAACCCTTTGGGTACATTTGACGAGTGAGACTCGTCATCTGCTTACTTGAGCGAAGTTACGGTGGACGAGTCTGACCCGTCTTCTGAATTTAAGACGTAGGCGTTAATGTTTGCGGCACCCCCGCCAGTGGGCGTTGAGGGCAAACACTTTCCTGGCGTTTTTTATGATATCTTACAACCATACTTATATCATCAATATAAGTGTATTCCAAATAAAATGTATTACTTTTACATATTAACATATTCGCGACTGCCGACGTACATTCACATCATTTGAAAATCTGTAACTCCACCAGTGGGCGTTTCTTTAGTAATTTGTATGCTATTTTTTTTTTCTTAAATATATAATTAATATTCACAATTTTACAATGAAATATACTATGGATACAAATAATTTGATTAGAAAGAATAAAATTATAATGTATATCCATTTGTAATATAAATGTGAATACAGAAAATTTTGTTCTGAAATAATGTAACATGGGAGAATAACACCCACAGGCGGACCTTACTGTCAAAAATTCAAAATCATTCCATATAGCGACAAATTAAATCCGTCCCATGGGCATAAAAATCTTCAAATAATTCAGTACTCAAAGGGTTAACATTTAAATATGCAAATAAAAAAAATAAAATAAAAAACTTAAAAAACTCAAGTATAACTCAAGTAAATAATTTTTATTAAATAATTGGAGTTATTTCAGATTTTAATCCAATCTTGATACTGATTTGTAAGTGTTAACATAGAAATAATTTCCATTTTTTCCATATAAAGTATTCTTTGTTATCTCTAAAAGTTTTAAATAAAAAAACTCAAATACGTTGTTTAAAAAGGAGTATAATTTAATTTAAATGTCCTTGAATTATTTAAGTTTGAATGCATTAAAATTTGAATACGTGTACATGTTCTGAACATTCTATTCCGATAGTAGAAAAATATATTAGCTGCATAAAAACGCAATAACTAAGAAAACACCTGAATTGTCACTTTGCAATATTTTACAAGTGAAGGTTTTTTTTTTTTTTTCAATTAGCTAAATAATATGCTACGAAACAACATGTCAAACTGTATTACAACGTAAACATAAAAGCAAATGATTAAATCGTATTAAATTCATAAATATGCTATACTAAATTCATACGTATTTATACATAAATTTATAAGTACCATAAAGTTTTCGACTTTTTTTTTTTTTTTTTTTTTTTTTTTCAGTTTCAAAAATGTTTTTAACATTCGGCAAATAATATTATAGCCTCAAAGAAAAAAATATCTTATATTCCAGTATAATATTAAGTGATTTTATTTTTAACCTGACAACGGTAAAATGCTGTTAAAATCTTAAGAAATTTTCATTTTCGGAATAAAAAAGGTTGTTCACGTTACAAAGTGAAGTTAAACATTTATGATAAAATGAACTACTGAATAAGTTACTATTTGTTAAAATACTAATTATTTTTGAAAACCCTACTGCAGGATATGAATATTTATGATTTCATAAATAATTCACTATAAAAAAACGCACCTTTACTATATATTAAAAAAATTTTGTAAAATTTCATTCACTTCCATCAGGTAATGCATATTTTGAAATATCTTCACAGTGAAGCTTTTGTTAATGAATCTGTCTGTGTTTTTCCCCAGACACCAACTTTACAAACAAACATGAAATTTCACTGAAAGGGCTGCAGATTAAAAATGGTGTTATGAGATGAAGAATTACTGGATTTTTTAATCTTAATTGGAATTTATGGCTCAACAAATTCTTCGATTTCTCGAATTAGAATAATTTCTGTCCTACTAATAAATTGTATACTCCTTTTCTATCTTTCGTACCATTTTTGAAGATTTTTATCTTATTAAAGAAGGTTCATATGTGGATAGCATATAGTTCTTAATCTATGATATAATGCCACTTTTAATATGGTGGTCTCTAATCATTAAAAGAAGAAAAATTTTCAAAATATTGTTAAAACTATTAAGTTATCAAAAACGGTATAATGTAGTTCAAAAATCTTTAATACATGTTAAATTACTATTTTTTGCGTCATGTCTATTTTTATTTATTATGTTTCAAGTTATTATCTGTGTTTCCGATACTACTATATCGTATATAACTAGACATTTTATGTGAAAATTCCAGAAGGAGCCTGTAAAATCGTTATTTTTTTTTTTTTTTTTTTAAATATAGATGAAAATATTTATTATTTTTTTCCGGTATTTTTAATTTCAATTCCGTGCATTACATTTCACAAATTTGTTGAACTGTTGCAGATTTACAGGAAAAACCTCAAAATACAATTGTATTATCTGAATAACACATAATCATGGCTAACCTTGACGATTATTTTAGCATCCATAACACTATTTTCAAACTTTAAGCTACTCAACTCTTTTTATAACAGTTTTCTCATCAATTAATATTTTCAATTCAGCTTTTTCGGGAGTGAGAAATAGCGATGAATTCTTTACTGACTACAACAGTTTTATGAATTTTTGTGTTAATTTGACAAGTGGAATTTTTACTTTGTCGTAGTATACAATAGTTAGTTCCATGGTAGCGGACAAATTGTTTGAAATAAAGAAGACTGTGCAAAATAAACTTAACAAACATGCATGTGAGAAATGGAATTTAGTTCCTTAGTCAGTGCTTGAACGCTTATAGAAAATTCAACAACAAGAAGCTATGTATATGCCTGCTTGTGGTTTATTTAACGTACCTCGTGGATTTATTCTGAAGGCAGTTGGAGCTGCATTGACCTATGGCCTGCTTATTATTAATTTGAATATATTTAAGGAGACTGAGACGTTTGAGACAACCGAGAAGTGCGAAATTTAGGTTGTTGCTTTAATAGCCATATCTTTTTAATTATGCGCGTATCAATATAAATATTTTATGTACTAACAAGAAGTTCAAGAAATATTTGATGCAAAATATTTACTCTTATGTGTTTCAGTTTTTTTATAATAGCACTGTAAACATACATGTGTGTGGAGAAGGACTGCAAGCCATGATGATGCTAACAACATTTAATGAACATAGACAAAAGGGACAATATTACACTTAACCTTTTAAAACGGAACATTAGTTTTAACAAAAGAGAGGAACGTCTTTCCCCTAAAACAATTATTCATCTACTGACAATAATGAGGTGCACGCGCATACAGAGAAGGATGATACAAGCAGTGACGCAGTAATCATGTGATGACGATAGCGTGTATAGGCCTTATTTAGCTGAGCAAAAATTTATTACACATGCTTTAAGTCACAGATGCACGAACTGTATTGATTTTGGTGGTTCTAGTAATTATAGATTTTTACAGGGACACAAAAATTTTTTTTTTTTTCATTATAGCCTATGGGCCCGAATTGTTTAAAGTGCGATAGTGTCTAAACGCCTTACTCGACTGAACTGAGCATTTATACGCATATTATAGTTCACTTTACACGAACCGCATAAATTTTGGTGAATCTAGAATGTATAGCTCCTTTTACAAGAATACAACAAAAAAATCTTTACCATTATGCCCTGTGGGCTCAAATTCTTTAAAGTGAGATAGTGTCTAACCTCCATATCTGATTGAGCTGAAAATTTCTATACATGTTATGAATAACCGTCACACTAACAGCATGAATTTTGGAGAATTTAGCATTTACAGTTTTTTTTTTTTTTTTTTTTTTTTTTTTTTTACAGAAACACAATGAATAATTCTTTAATATTGTGGCTTATGGACTCAAATTATTAAAAGTGCGATAGCATCTAAATGCCTCATCCAATTGAGCTGAATATTTATATACATATTATAAGTCATCGTCGCACAAACTGTGTAGATTTTGGTGAGTCTAGCATTTATAGATTTTTACAGGGACACAACGAAAATTTCTTTATTGTTATGATTTATGGGTTAAATTATTTGAGGGGCATTATCGTTAATTTAAACAACATACCATACAGAGAAAAATACTCACATTCCCTATTATAATTTTCTCTTTTGTTTATTCAATAACTTCTCTTACTTTATTTATACAACCGTTAATTACATACTGTTACAGTGAGGGAACACGGGCGCAGAATTCATACCGGAATCCGTTTAAGAAATTTCTCTACCTATAATATCGTTGATTTAAGAGGTAGAAAATTTTCTTACAGTGATAGTGGTATGAATTCTGCGCCTGTGTTCCATCCCTGCTGTTAGGAAAGTCGAGTGGAGTCACTCCAGATTTTATTAGAATTTACTGTTAGATAAAAATTAAGGAAATGGTTCACCACATTATTAATGGTTAATCACATTATTACTTTAATCTCAGAAGTTATGTTCAAATTAAAAATTACACAGGTCTGTGAAATCGTACTTTTCTTCACCCCCCCCCCCCCCCCACTCTTTTGGGTGTCTGTGTTTAATGAGCTTAACTCAGAAATAATTGTGTTTTCTTCATATCACGTAAGAGTCTTTTACAAAGTAGGGATGAAGAAAGGAAGGAGTTACACAGAGCTTTTTATAAACAGAGCTGCCAACCTAATCCGGCAAATTGTTAGTACCGCCAATTTTTCTACACCGTTTAATTTTCAGAGTAATTCTCTTCAAATATATTTACGATGAATAAAGAAAACTAATACTCTAAACATTAGCTGGTGTAGAAAAATGGGTGGTACTAACAATTTGCCGGATTAGGTTGGCAGCTCTGAATAAAATTCGAAACTATTTAAGTATAAAACATATTAAAATAAACTATTATTTACACATTACCTTTTAAATGTGATTCTTTACATTGCAGTTCCATTTAGAGCATTATTATCTTCTGCACGGGTTGGCGGCCTTGAATTTGAGGGGGGGTTTCTGTATGCAGCATCTATTAATAATCTACTAACATACGTATTGGTCAACATTCTAATTAATATTCCGCAGTCATACTTGCCAACCTAACCCGGAAGATTGATAGTTCCCGCCCTTTTTTGTGAACCACTTAATTTTTAGAATAATTCTCTTCAAATACATTTACGATTAAATAAGAAGAAAAGTACTTAACACTTTCGCCACCGCTCACGTAGATTCACGTCATTTGAAAATCTGTGACTCCGCCAGTGGGTGTTTCTTTCGCAATTTGTATGTTGTTATTTCTTAAGAATATACCCAATATTCATATTTGTGCAATTAGTATACCATGGATACAAATACTTTGATTAGAAAGCGTATAATTATAATGCATATTCATTTGTAATATGAAGTGAACACAGAAAATATTTTTCTAAAATATTGTATCTTGGAAGAATAACGCCCACAGACGGACTACCGCTAAACAGACAAAATCATGCGGTCGCGAAAGTGTTAGAAGAAAACTGGTATGAAAAAATAGGCGGAAAGGGGCGGCACTAACAATCTTCCGATCTAGGTTGGCAAGTATACCTAATGTTGTTAGTCCCGCTTTTTTTTTCGCACCAGTAAAAAATAGAGTTAAATTTCCAGAATGATTTTTGAGAAATTTTCTTAAATATGTAATCACGATGAAACAAAAAGAAAAGTGTTTTTAAAATATGCTGGTGTGAAAAAAGGGCGAGGCTAAGAGTACTCAAGAATAAATTATAGATATTATCAGGTATGTCCATGTAAAAATCTATAACTGTTAAACTCACCAAAATCCATTAATTTGTGTAATGGCGACCTATAACATTTTTGTGAATTTTAAGTTCAATCGAACAAGGCATTTTGACACAAACTGACTTTTGGGACTTTATCCAATAACAAAAGACATAAAGTAGGACAGAGACGACAAAGTTAAGAATACCGAAAAATGTAGGGGGAAAAGGCAATAAATAACCTTCCTAAAAATGGTTTTTTTTATAATGGTGTATATTGTGGATAATAATAATAATAATAATAATAATAATAAGTATTATTATTATTATTATTATAATTCACGTTAAAAATACCTTCTACATAGTATCTTTACTAGAAATTTAAATTAAGTATACAGATACTATACTTTTGTGATTTTATCCAATACCAATTAAAATAACAAAAGACATAAAGTAGGATAGAGACGCCAAAGTTAAGAATACCGAAAAATGTAGGAGGAAAAGGCAATAATCCTCCTAAAAATGCTTTTTTATGATGATGTATATTGTGGATAATAATAATAATTATTCAGATTATTATTATTATAATTCACGTTAAAAATACTTTCTGCACAGTATCTTTATTGAAAGTTTAAATTAATGTGTACATATACTGACTTTTGGGACTTTATCCAATAACAAAAGACGTAAAGTAGGATAGAGACGACAAAGTTAAGAATACCGAAAAATGTAGGGGGAAAAAGCAATAATCTTCCTAAAAATGCTTTTTTATGATGGTGTATATTGTGGATATAATTATTAATATTATTATTATTATTATTATAATTTTCTTTAAAAATACTTTCTACATAGTATATTTATTGGAAGTTTAAGTTAATGTATCGGATACTGACTTTTGGGATTTTATCCAAAAACAAAAGACATAAAGTAGGATAGAGACAACAAAGTTAAGAATATTATCTTAAAAAAAATCGCTTGTACAAAGATAAAGGGAATCAGAGATGCCAACTCTCCTGATTTTTTCATGCCACTATTTTCGGAAAGTTATATCTGCCATGTTTTACCATTGAATTTTCCATAAGAAAATCAAAGAATATTTCTGCAAAAAGTTATTGGTATTAAAAAATCTGAAGATTAGCAAGTCTCATTAAATTTTCAGTGATTATTTTGAAATACTCTAAAATAGAATATAATTAAATTGACTTATCTTAATGAAATTTTTCTGGTGGATCCAGGAACTTTATTGAACTATGAACAATCAATAAATTTAAGGATTTTTTAAGATTTTTTTATTGATATCACTGCTCAAAATTATTATTACTATTGTAGTTTATGAGTACAATATAATAGAAGTAAGATTATATATAAACTAGGAGTCAAAGAATTTCCGTCTGAAAACGTAACATTTACACCAGTACTTTTTATCAATAATTTCTATCATATTCAGTTGCAATAATTGACTGCACAAATGTCATAAATATTATTGAAGAAAAAATACTAGCGTAAGAGTTCGGTCTTGAGGCGGAAGCTCCTGCAGATTTCATACAAACACATGCAACAGTTTTCTCATGTATTCTAAGGATGTATTCTGGGTACAGCTGGATCTGTATTGTGCTTTTATCTGTTAATTATCAATTTTCATTATACTTTTGTGTTTTTGTATATCATATGCCTATCACAGCTTGAAATTATTGTTATTGCTGTATGTTATAATCTAAATGAGATCACTTGTAACGATATGAATTGAATTTCTGAATAAACGCTATGGATATTTTGAAGAAACATATTTGTTACATTTATTACGGAGGTTTATTTTGAAAGCAGCTTGATATGCATTGGTTTATGGTTTAATACTCAACCTCTTCGGCCCCGAATTACAAATTGGGCAGATCAAAAATCAATGAATGATTAAATATTTTATATTTTATGTAAGTATCTTAATTATGAAATATTATAAAACACTCTGCCAATTACCAAATTAATTTTAAAATGTTTCATTAGTAGGACACTAAGTTATAATTAACTAAAGAGAGAAAATTCATTTTATATACAGTTTACAATTATATTGTATGAAATATTTTGAAACAACTTCTTTGTGCGTGAAAACACAAAATTACTGCACATTTCTCACAAATTGAAGTAGTTTTAGTAGAAAATATGCATTTAACTTTTGGCCGGAAATGACTAGACGCTGTCATTATTTTCTCAGCTGGGGACGTCCTACCATCTATTGAGCAAAAATAGTAGCGTACTGGTATTATTGTATGTATTATTAGTAGAACACTAGATTTTGAGGTTAAAATTCTTGAAATTAAAGAATTCAGAGTAATATAAAGATGTGTTCTAATACTAGGACGTTAGGGGCGAAGGGATTAATGTATTGTTACCGGAGTGTTCTCTAATTTTGAACCACAAACCCAGCCCATTACTATTTATCTATAACTCATACCTACCAACCATCTCATTATGAATTGTAACATTTTTAGTGCCCACCTTTTTTTACACACAAGTTTTTTTTAGAGCAATTTTATTCTTATTTAATCGTAACTACATTTGGAGAAATTTACTCTAAAAATAAAGTTGTGTGGAAAAAGGGTCGTGCTTTTTAAAAGGCGTAACAATGTTACGATTATTAATGAGATAGTTGGCAAGTATGTTATTCTAATTAATATTCCGTAGTGTTGTTAGTCCCGCCCTTTTTTTTCACACCAATAAATTTTCAGAGCTGCCAACCTAATTCGGCAAATTGTTAGTACCGCCCCTTTTTCTACACCACTTAAAGTTTAGAGTATTTGTTTTCTTCATTCATCGTAAATATATTTGAAGATAATTACTCTAAAAATTAAGTGGTGTAGGAAAATGGGCGGTACTAACAATTTGCCGGATTTGGTTGGCAGCTCTGAATTTTTAGAGTAATATTTTCCAAATTCAATTACAATTAAATAAAAAGAAAAATACTCTGAAAAGATACAGGTGTGAAAAAGAATGCGGGGCTAACAATACTATGGAATATTAATTAGTATGTTGGCAGGTATCCTATAACGTTACATTATTTTAAAACTCATTTTACATATTTGTGTTTAGATCAAATAAATTTTATCCACAGCAATAAACGCACTAAATACCGCAGATCTCTATATACGGCGGCGAAATATAAAATATTTATCACGAATACGCACAATTTATTTATTTATTTTTTTATTTGAGGAACGCCTAAAGAAGGAGATCATTCTATTCGATAAACGTACTTCTAGGCTCAGAATTTGTTAACCTACGTTGAAAAAATTGATAGTAATTTGATCAACGGTTCAGTTGAATAAAGTGATACTAATTAACAGTATTTTCAGAAAAAAATTATCTATACTTTAATACATATTTAAAATCTTCGTACTTTTTTTTTTTCATTTTGATGAATAATTTACATTCTATGCAGGATCATAATTTATTTTTTCTAAATATATGGGTATACCCCAAATACATTTTTGCTTGTAACTCTACCAAGAATTAATTAAAAGTATATAAATAGTGCCCTTTTCCTAACTGTCTTGATCTCAGAAATTTGTGTATAGAGTGAAAATGGGGGTTGGTACTGAAAAAAATTAAATTTATGCCAGTTTTATTATGCAGACAACCCCTAATAAAAACCTAACTATACCGTTATATTAAAATACTAATATGAGACTTGGCACTGAATTATTAAAACCGGTAATAACTACAACGTTATAAACGCCAAACAGAAAAAAATATGGGAAGCAGACAGCTGTTTCGGTAGCCTCTAGAGTACCGTCTTCAGTGCATAATGAAATCAGACAGAAGTGCTAATATATATAGAAAAGGAACCGAATTCTGTTCAACCAATAGAATTACATGGAAGGTGGGGGGAGAGGCCAATATGAATTTTGGAAACATTAATTGTGAAAACTGTAGAAAAATTAAGAAAATGTGGACTGAAAGTAAATTTTCCAACTATCAGACAAATGGGGTACAGCGAAATCACAATTAACAATATTTTTTAGATTTTTACAACTATAAAAAGCTTAAAAAATCGAGTTCATGAATGGAATTAATTCATGATTTATTTATGAATGGATTTAATGGAATTAATTTATTTCTAATCATTGCTTGGAGGAAAATCATAATTTTAAATTTGATTCAGCTAAAAAAATTTGCAGGTCTAAATCCATTCATGAACTCGAATTATCTGAAGTGCATTGGCAAATTTATATACATATGATAGGTCCCCATTGCACAAACCATATTGATTTTGTTTGACTAGTACTCACAGTTATTTTACAGGGACACAATGAGAAATTCTTTATCATTATGGCTTTTTTTTTTTTTTTTTTTTTTTTTTTTTTTTTAAGGGGGAAAATAATATCAAAGGTGTTAAATAATTTTAAATAATCTCTTTCGAAAAGAGACATTTCACTTTATAGAAGTTAGCTCCATTTTGGTATGTTTAAAGAGTTATATGCAAATCTTTTAGAATTAAATTTTAATTTTCAAATTTTATAGAATATTCTTCAAGACATCGTTAGGAAGTCTTGGGGTGAATAAAAGTACCACAAGATACTTTGTGGTGCAAGAAAGTATCTGTATAAGGATAACCAATCAACTGAATATTGGAAATGTTTTAATGTACAATTATTTTATTGTCAGATTTAACTTTTAAAAAATCCATTCCGTTTTTCTTAAAAAAAAAAAAAAAAAAAAAACTTAGTTAAGAGTTCTAAATAACCATTAAACTGTTAACTTTCCAATAAAATTCGGAAATGAATGTGCAAAATCTATTTCACTGGTCTCTGCGGCGCCTTCATACTCACGTGTTACACTAAATTTAGCATCACTACCTGGAAACAAAATATAATGAGACTCATCAAAGGGAGCCGCATAGATAGTTGATCAAGAGTTTGTCACAGCCAGAAATAGTTGGAGTCTTTAACCAGCTTTTTGTTAAAGGTGGCTATTTAGAAAATAAGAAATCAATCCAAAGAAAGATCAGTGAAAGACGCTTTAGATCGAACTTACATTGTTACCGTTTTTCCGGAATTCCTATTTTAGAATAAAAATTAATTTCTTAATTAAAACATTATTATTATTATTATTATTATTATTATTATTATTATTTTAGAATAAATAAGTTAAACATTATTGTAAAAAACTGCTTTTGTTAGAACTCCCCATGTCCGACCACAAATTTGTTTTGAGTAAAATAAACAAAATCAAAGACATAATTTTCAAATGCACTTACATACAGTCGGTAACAAAAGTTTCCGAACACTAGCAAAAATTCGTATGTAAAAAAAGTTCACTTCATATGCTTTTGTTAAATAAATCCTTATCGAATCATGTTCTTACATTGACTAAGAACAGGATTCGACAAGGATTTATTTAACAAAACCGTGTACTTTTTTTACATAGGAATTTTTGCTCGTGTTCGGATACTTTTGTTACCGCCTGTACATTAAAATGCATTTGATGCCGATAGTTAGTTAGGATGGAATGGTTGGGAGGCACCTGTGACAGCGTCACGCATCCTCCATTACCTAGATGTGGAAACTAACGGAGTGAGAGTCCCGAACAACAATTCACTGCAATGGAGAAAAAGGGGGGGGGGACATAAAAAGCACAAAAAACAATAACAAATAATTTTAGAGCTTATGGAAAGAGGAAACACAATAATAAAAATGAGTAGGGAGATTAAGTACAGCATTACACAACTAGGAGAAAGTTTAGGGATAGGAAGAATATTTTTTTATTTTTCAGAGAGCAAATTTTTTAATTTTTTTGGTATTTTAAAAACATAATTTTTATTATATATATTTTTTAAATAACACAAGGACAAAAATAAAACACAATACAGGACAGCACAAGGACGAGGACAGGGTATAATCTCCGAAGAGATGTTAATGCCCGAAAGCGAAAGAAAAGTGAAAAGATAAAGAAGTTACATAAAAAAGATTAAAGGTGGGAGTTTAGACTGAGGTCCGTTCTGGGTCTGCGTCTATTCAGAGGATCATTATGGTCATATGTTGCGAGTGTGTTCAAAGCAGAGTTATCTAGTGATTCAAGAGCCAAATGGAATTGTATATTTAAGTATTGAATGAAGTCATTAAGTTTAGGAGTTTCAATTTCTTTATAAATGTGAAAATTTCTGACGTACCAAGGCATATCAAGAATTTGCCGAATAGTTGAATTTTGAGCCCTAATGAGTAACTTGATATGCGATTTGGCAGCGTATGACCATACCATACATGCATAAGTGAGAATGGGTCGTAAGTAGGAAGTGTACAAGAGCAATTTGTTTTTAAAGTTTAATTTACTATTCCGAGCTAAGAGGGGAAGTAAATTACTTTTAGCTGCACGGAACTTGTTACGCGTGGTGAGGATGTGTTGTTGAAAAGTGAGAGATTGGTCTAGAATAACACCAAGGTATTTACAGTGATTTGACCATGGTAGGGGGGTGGCGCCGAGGCTAATTTGGAATTTATCACGTTTATCAGATGTCATTGCATTTCTTCCACGTGAAAAAAGAATAGCTTCAGTTTCGGTAGTGTTAAATGCTATTCTCCATTTATAAAACCAGTGAACTAAAATTTTAAGGTGACGGGAGATTGCCGAAATAGCATAACGCCTGTTGACGCTTGAAGCGAAAATACAGGTATCGTCTGCAAAAATAGCCAATGAGATATGAGGGTAGCGAGGAATATCGTTAATGTAAAGATTAAATAATTTAGGACTAATTTTGGAGCCTTGGGGAACGCCGAAATAGGCAAAAAAGTTCCGTGAAAGAGTGTCTTTCACCTTCACGTGGAAGTTCCTGTCAAGTAGGTAACTATGAATTAACCTAATAAGGGCAGGGGGAAAGTTATAATTAATAAGTTTAAAAATTAAGCCAGAGGTCCAAACTTTGTCAAATGCCTTTTCGATATCGAGAAAAACTGCCGCAAAATATTGCTTCCGAATTTTGCCGGTGGTAATGTGCTCAACTAATCTGTAGACCTGGTGTGGGGCTGAAAGGTCATTACAGAACCCAAATTGTTCTGGGATCATAATATTATTTTCTACTACATGAGAATCAATTTGTTGAGCAATAAAGGCTTCGAATAATTTACTAAGAACATTCAGTAGGGAAATTGGGCGGTAACTCGAAGCCCTATCGGGGGGTTTGGCAGGATTTAGTATCGGAGCAATGACTGCAGTTTTCCAATAAAAGGGGAAATAATTAAATTTAAAGATATTATTGAACAGATGGGTGATTTTTGGAATATAAGTGAATGGTAGATTCTTGAGGGCGTCGTTAGTGATTCCGCTGATGCCTGGGGCTTTTTTATTTTTAAGTTTTTTGATTTCGCGGATGACATCAGCGTGGGTTACCAAAAAATCAGATGGAGGAATGGGGTTATTCAAGAATCTGCTAACGGTAGAATTGATTTCTCTCTCAGTTTCATCACTATCAATAGGGTTGCCTTGGAATTGTGTCTCGAGGTTTATAGCAATAGCATTAGCCTTCTCCTCGTTAGTGTACGCATAGTTCTGGGAATTTGGAATAAGGATAGGGGGCATTGGTTCAAAGGAGCTCTTAAATCTCCTGGCCGCTTTCCAGATGGATTTATCCTCTGGAGACAGGGATTCAAGGAATTCTTTCCAACTGTCATTGCGTTTTTTGTTAAGAGTCATTATTTTAAAAGTTGGACACTTTTGATAATTGACATCTTCAATTTTTCCGAAACTTTCAGGATGTGTTAGTAGTACTGTGATAAGAAAAAGTGAAATTTAATTTTTTCTGAATTTGATTTGTTCGACCTAGAGAGGGGGTCGAAGTTTGAGGCCGTAAATAAATGGTATTTATTTTAATATCATTTTACTCCTAAAGCCATGAGTGACCCATGTCAATTTTTTTATATACGGATACTACTTGATACTAAGTACATTTTAGCATAAACAGTTTGGTGGATCATTCATGGCTTTAAAGGCCAGGGTCATTCAAAAGTGCAGTTTTCGTTGATTTTTTCCATGATTTCAGTCTGAATATCTGCTAAGGCCAAGAGTGCCCTATAGAAATAATTATGGGGTTAATTACACACCTTAGTACAGAACTTAAAAATATTTAAAATTGCATGGGTTACTCTTGGCTTTAGTAGATAAACGGTCTCAAAGTTGAAAATTTTCAAAAAAAGGTCAAATTTGATGGTAAATTACTCTATAAGCCATGAGTCAATAACTATGAGAGAGAGTTTTAATTATACCCTAGATGGTCTAGTTTTAGACCCAGGTTACAAACCTATGGGGCTTGGAAGATTTATTTAGATATAGTCTATTTTATATCGCCAATGTGTACCTGTTCTATGTAGTACAAAACGCTTGAGACCCAATTTTGTAATACGTTAATGCTTGTTTAAAACTTCCCATTTTACATTACGGAGGTCAGCATCAAAATAAATATAAAATAAATATAAAATTAAAAAATCTGGAGTGACTCCACTCGATTTTCCTAACATTGAGTAATTAACAGTTTTCTAGATAAAGCCTATAAATGCTAGATTCACCAAAACGCTTATAGTTAGTGCAACAGTGATTTATAATATTCATATAAATTTTCAGCTCAATTAAATAAGGCGTTTAGATGCTATCACACTTTTAAAAATTTGGTCCCATAGGCCATAATGATAAAGAATTATTCTTTGTGTCCCTGTAAAAAACCTGTAAGTGCTAAATTCACCAAAATCTGTACAGTTGGTGAAACTGTGACCTATAACATGTGTAAAAATTTTTTGCTCAGATTAATAAGGCGTTTAGACACTATCACACTTTAAAAATTTGGCTTCATAGTCCATAATGATAAATAATTTTTCTTTGTGTCCCTGTAAAAAACCATAACTTCTAGATTCTCCAAAATCTATACAGATTTAGTATCTGTGACCTATAATATGTGTATAATTTTTTTACTCAATTGAATGAGGCGTTTAGATACTATCGCACAATTAAAATTTTGGTCCCATAGGCCATAATGATAAAGAATTTTTCTGTGCGTCCCTGTAAAAAAACTATAAGGGATAGATTCATGAAAATTAATAGAGTTCGTGCTACGGTGACTTCCAGCATGCGTACCAACTTGCAGCTCATTCGAGCAAAGCGTTTAGACGCTAGCGTGTTCACTCACACACATACACACATACATACATACATCATCGCAAAAATAGTGAAAACGGACTCAGGGGACCTCGAAACGTATAGAAATATCAAAATCTCAAATTCGTGTTTTTGACATGACTGCAATACTTTCCTCACTATAGTGTTCGGAAAGTAAAAATTACATAAGGGAGACAGGGGCAAGTTGAAGTACGGGGTAAGACAGGTGACACGCAGGCGCGCCCCATCATCGACTGACCCAGATACGAGGGTATCCATGCAGTCCCGTCTCAAGACGACCCAACATCGTGCAGGCCTTAGCCGCTACGACAGCAACATACCAACTTTGCGACAGCAGGGAAGTGGCCCAGGTAAGGTTCGACAATCAGCTATAGCAAGGCTCATATCGCCCCTCCGGACCAACCGGAGTTGGTCAAAGTTGGGGCTGAGGGCCCTAGTAGCTGGCCGACCTCGGTTTGGCGGCCAGAAGGCTTGTTTGCCTTCTGAGGACGACCTAAGGCCGTCCACCAGGCCCGCTCTCCCAACGGAGTTCACCCCTAGCCGATAACGCACATCCATGCCGACTAGTAAGATCAGCACCGCTTCCCAGTTTTGCTAAGCCTCCTTATACTGCCACTCGGAAGGCCCCACCCAGGACACCTGAACAGCCCCTGTTTGCTCGGGCCATCACAACCCTATGTGAGCACCGATGTCCGCCAGGGTAGTCCCGCCGTCCGTGAAACATGGAAATAAAAAATGCAATTTTTAAGTTCTTATTCATTGCCAATAAAGGAAAGTACAGACACACAAAACCTACTTTACAATGTAAAAAAAGATGTGTATGTAAACATTTGTCGATTTTATGAGGATAAAACTGTTTTTGAGTACTGTTTTTTACTGTGAGTAAAAATTCAAATTTTTAAGTGATGTTGCATTTTATGTAAAAAAAAATTGGTGAATGTTTCTAATTGATTCAGAGTTTATAGAGTATAGGGGCAGCTTGCTAATCATATGATTTGAAACGCCCACGAGCATAAGTACTGGTAGCTTAACATCTCGTGAAGTAAAAATTGTGGGCAGGGGCCAGCTGAAATAAATATAGGGGAAGCTACTTGAAACACCTGTTTCAATTAGTCTCATGCGCAATTTTTATTTTTATTATTATTATTACTTTTTTGTATACAGTCTTGTTTTCATCACCCTATATATGTTTTACATAATATAACAATATGCACATTTCAGATGTATCTTCGGTTATTACTTTCCGAACACTATACTGAGGAAAGTATTGCAAACATGTCAAAAATCCGAATTTGAGATTTTGATGTTTCTATACGTTTCGAGGTTCCCTGAGTCCGTCTTCACTATTTTTACGATGATATATGTATGTGTGTGTGTGTGTGTATGTGTGTGAGTGAACACGCTAGCGTCTAAACGCTTTGCTCGAATAAGCTGTAAGTTGGTACGCATGTTGCAAGTCATCGTAGCACGAACCCTATCGATTTTGATGAATCTAGCACTTATAGTTTTTTTTACAGGGACACAAAGAAAACTTGTTTATCATTATGGCCTATGGGACCAAAATCTTAAAAGTGCGATAGCATCTAAACGCTTTATTCAATTGAGCAAAACATTTATACACATATTATAGGTCACAGATACTCAGTCTGTATAGAATTTGGAGAATCTAGCACTTATAGTGTTTTTACAGGGACACAAAGAAAAATTCTTTATCATTAGGGCCTATGGGACCAAATTCTTAAAAGTGCGATAGCATCTAAACGCCTTATTCAATTGAGCTGAAAATTTATATGAATATTATAAATCACTGTTGCACTAACTATATAAGCATTTTGGTGAATCTAGCATTTATAGGTTTTATCTACAAAACTGTTAATTACTCAATGTTCGGAAAGTCGAGTGGAGTCACTCCAGATTTTTTGATTTTATATTTATTTTATATTTATTTTGATGCTGACATCCGTAATGTAAAATGGGAAGTTTTAAACAAGCATTAATGTATTACAAAATTGGGTCTCAAGCGTTTTGTACTACATAGAACAGATACATATTGGCGATATAAAATAGACTATATCTAAATAAATCTTGTAAGCCCCATAGGTTTGTAATCTGGGTCTAAAACTAGACCATCTAAGGTATAATTAAAACTCTCTCTCATAGTTATTGACTCATGGCTTATAGAGTAATTTACCATCAAATTTGACCTTTTTTTTGAAAATTTTCAACTTTGAGACCGTTTATCTACAAAAGCCAAGAGTGACCCATGCAATTTTAAATATTTTTAAGTTCTGTACTAAGGTGTGTAATTAACCTCATAATTATTTCTATGGGGCACTCATGGCCTTAGCAGATATTCAGACTGAAAACATGGAAAAAATCAACGAAAACTGCACTTTTGAATGACCCTGGCCTTTAAAGCCATGAATGACCCACCAAACTGTATATGCTAAAATGTACTTAGTATCAAGTAGTATCCGTATTTAAAAAAAAATTGACATGGGTCACTCATGGCTTTAGGAGTAAAATGATATTAAAATGGCACCCTTTATTTACGGCCTCAGACTTTGACTCCCCTCTCTAGGTCAAACAAATGAAATTCAGAAAAAAATAAATTTCACTTTTTCTTATCACAGTACTTCTGACATATCCTGAAAGTTTCGGGAAAATTTAAAATGTCAACTATCACACCTCCATAGACTTTGTCCAGCTTTAAAAAAAAATGGCTCTTAAGATAATCTTTAAGATCTTGTTGAGCTCTATTGAGAATAATTTTATCTTGAATTCTATGCGTACGTTGCCAAATTTTCCTGGCCCTATTTTTATTAGTAGTTAGAATGCGGACGTGCGGGTCTAATTTAAGAAATTCATTTGCATGTTTGGAAGTAGTAGCATAGTCAATAGCACTCTTAATATCATTTGATGCCGAAGGAAGTTAGGATTGAATGGATGGGAGGCACCTGTGACAGCGTCACGCATCCTCCATTACCTAAAGGTACAGCTTAACGGAGTGAAAGTCCCGAAAGTCAATTTTACTGCAATGGAGAGAGGGGGGAAAACATACCAAAAATGAAAAACAGTAACAAAGTAATTTTAGAGCTTATGGAAAGGGGAAACACAATAATAAAAATTGGTAGAAAGGTTAAGTATAGCATTACACAACTAGTAGAAAGTTTAGGGATAGTAAGAATATTTTTTATTTTTCAAGGAGCAAATTTTATAATTTTTTTTTTTTTTTTTTTTTTTTTTTAACACAAGGACAAAAATAAAACAAAAAGCAGGACAACACAAGGACAAGGACAGGATGTAATCTTCGAAGAGAAGTCAATGCCCGAAGGCGATAGTAAAAGTGAAGGGAAAAGGAGCTAAAACAAAAAAAGGTTAAAGGTGGGAGTTTAGACTGAGGCCCGCTTTGGGTCTGCGTCTATTCAGAGGATCATTATGGTCATATATTGCAAGTGTGTTCAAAGCAGAGTTATCTAATGGCTCAAGAGCCAAATGGAATTGTATATTTAAATATTGGATGAAGTCATTAAGTCTAGGAGTTTCAATTTCTTTATAAATGTGAAAATTTCTAACGTACCAAGGCATATCAAGAATTTGCCGAATTATTGAATTTTGAGCCCTAATGAGTAACTTGATATGCGATTTGGCAGCATATGACCACACCATACATGCATAAGTGAGAATGGGTCTTAAGTAGGAAGTGTACAAGAGCAATTTATTTTTAAAGTTTAATTTACTATTCCGAGCTAAGAGGGGAAGTAAATTACTTTTAGCTGCACGGAACTTGTTACGCGTGGTGAGAATGTGTTGTTGAAAAGTGAGAGATTGGACTAGAATAACACCAAGGTATTTACAGTGATTTGACCATGGTAGGGGGGTGGCGCCGAGGCTAATTTGGAATTTATCCCGTTTGTCAGTTGTCATAGCATTTCTTCCACGTGAAAAAAAGAATAGCTTCAGTTTTGGTAGTATTAAATGCTATTCTCCATTTATAAAACCAATGAAACAAAATTTTTAGGTGACGGGAAATTGCCGAAATAGCATAACGTCTGTTGACGCTTGAAGCGAAAATACAGGTATCGTCTGCAAATATAGCCAATGAGGTATGAGGGTATCTAGGTATATCGTTAATATAAAGATTAAATAATTTAGGACTAATTTTGGAGCCTTGAGGAACGCCGAAGTGGGCAAAAAAGTTCCGTGAAAGAGTGTCTTTCACCATCACGTGGAAGTTTCTGTCAAGTAGGTAACAAATTTGATGCCGATATATGTATATTGTAAATTATATTCTTTAAAGATACATCAAAAGTTGGTGTTGATCAATTAAAAATGAGAAATTTTTGGGCAAATAAATTCGAAAGGTTAGAATTGCTTTAAGTTGAAATTACATAGCTGCCGACTTTTCCAATATTTCCCTAAAAATTCTCACAAAGGGAAATTTCGAGATTACAATTTTTATATAGTAATTATTTTTAATAGATTTCAACGATTAATAATAATAATAATAATAAATACTGAATATAAATAGTGATACTCATATTGCTTTTTGTGATAAACCGGTTAATAATGTCTATTTAAAAATATTTTCCTTGTCTGTAAAAGTTCCTACGCGAATATATTTAGAATTCTTAATACAAATATTATATTTTCATGCTATCAAGAAAGAAAAAAGAGAGATAAATATAAATCGTTGAATCACTGTTTAAAACAAAGTCAGTTAAATATAAATTCATAAATAATAATAACAAAAAAGAAAAAAAAAAAAAAAAAAAAAAAAAAAGAAGTTTATTAGGATATTGGAAAATACAGGGAAAAACAATTCATGTGAGCTAACTGTATTTTTTCCTGTTACTATATATTCTAGACACAATGTTAATTATAATAATAATAAGGATGATGATTAACATTTAAATTAATATCTGCATATCTTTATCGGTAATTCGAATTTATGAATACAAAATTCATACTTTTATGCTTTTATACAATAGGAAATAAAATGATAAAATGAACAGCAAAGAGATTAATTTAATAACGAACAAATCAACAAATATGTAAATATTTCCAATAGTGCAATTACCATGAAAAAGAAAAATATATCGTCATTAGAAAATGAGAAAAATCGATGCGTATTAATAATTAAAAATTAAAAGCATGGCTGGTTAATGGCTTTTTATGGCGCATAGTCCAAATTAGGGCATTCTGAGCCAACATGATTTTGATGTTTAAGACAATTTGCTTTCCTAAACATATTGAATGCTACCAAGCAACGAATAAGTAGTTTATTTAGAAACGTATGTTATTTAGCCTACTAAATAAAACCTGTTAGTAGTAACTGTTAAAGGTAGGTGAAATCCATTTATAAAACATGAAATTAAGTTGTCTGTTGGAGAAGTGTATATAAATATTGAATTAAATCGGTTTATTTTATCCTTCTGTCAAAAGATAAACATGGATTAAAATACTATAATGGTTCACAAAACTTTAAGATGAAATCCTTATATATTATGAAAAATCCTCGGGATAAAAATACCACAACTGCTAATAAAACTTTAAGATAAAAATCCTTATGTATTACAAAGACTGTTCAATGAAAGAGGTTGATTGATAAATAACAATTGATATTCATTATTAATTTGCCTACAACTGTAGGTTGAAGCTGTTTAGTATGTGTTTGTTCTTAATTGAGATTTTACGGTATGGATACATTTTTGCTTTATTAAAAGAAGCAGACGTTTACAGAAAATATGGTGCGTTGTTAAAATATATTTAAAAAGGCCTGTGATTTTAAATAAATATTATAAGAAAAAAAAGAAACAGAAATACATGAAGTAGATAACAGAAAATTTTTCAGACAGTGAACCTCTTAATTTATGACTTTAGGTCAAGAAAATTAGGAAATCAGAAAAGAGACTAAAGTAGTTGAAATAAAAAATGGTGTTAAAAGATCAGGAACTATTAAACTTTTCCTTAATATTTGGAGTTTGTGGCTTAAAAGAGTCATCTATTTTACGAATTAGATTCTTTTCAGTGATAATAATTATTTTACACTGTCTTTCAACATTACATTTTATTGCGGCAACAATAAATTTGATTATTCAGGGTTGGTATTTAGAGGGCGCATCCTACATTTTCGAGTCTACATTTTCATTACTATTATGGCTTTCGCTAATAATTAAAAGAAGAAAAATGTTAAAAATATTATTAAAGTTATTTAGTTATCGAAAAAGATATAATGTAATACATAAATCTCTAAATTCTGTTAGAATCTTGTTTTTTCTTCCACAATTCTTTATAATTATTGTTTTTCAAGTCCTTCTCTGTGTTTGTGATGCAAACGAAAATGACATCGTAATTTTCTGGTCACTGGGAATAGAAATGCCTGATGGAATCGGAAAAGTCCTGATTTTGATTTTAATAAATATACAGAAGAACATGTGTTTTTTCTTTCCAGTATATTTAACATCAATTCTGTGCATTATATTTTATAAATTTTCCGAAGTCTTGCAGAAGCATAATAAAAAGCTCCAGTTTGAATTGCGTAATTTAAATAAACGAGAAACCATCAATACACTTAATAATTATTTTAATATTCATAAAACTATTTTCAAACTATATCAAGTTTTAAGCCACACAACATTTTTCATAACAGTTTACTCATCAAGTTGTATTTTTAATTCAATTCTTGCGGGAATAAAGTATCAGGAATATTTAATTAAAGATTTCTTAAATTTTCTAGATATTTTTGTCGATCTTACAACAGGCCTTTTTATTTTGATGCCATATGCAATATTTGGTTCAATGATAGATGGGAAATTATTTGATATAAAAATGACTGTTCAAAACAAACTTAATGAACTTGCATGTAAGAAGCAGAATTTTGTTCATGAACCTATACTTGAATGCTTAAGAAGAATAGAACAAACAGAAATTGTTCACATATCTGCCTGTGGTTTGTTTCACGTACAGCGAGGATTTATTCTTATGGCAATCGGAGCTGTATTAACCTACAGCCTCCTAATAATAAATTTGTTTTAGAATTTTTCAGCATTTTACATACGGTTTTAACCAACGAGATATATATATTAGAGTGCTGACTCAATGGATGAAGGATTGGCTTTCCGTGGTTCAAGATGAATCACGTGACATGCTCCAATAGTTGCTGTGTTTGGCCCTTTATCGCTATTTTGGCATTTAATATATCAGTTCGACAAATTATCATTATTATTAAGTAACATGACAGTCCTATGACCGAAATAAATTGTTTTTAAAATAATTTTACACATATTTCACATAACAATAAATATTAAAATACCTTTTTTTTCACCGTTTCCAAACAAAGTTTAAAAGTGTTTATAAAAGAAAATTTAAACTTTTAAGGAGCTAAATTTAACAACAAATAATAATTTTTCAACTATTTTTAAGCCTTTTGTCGGTTAAAGTTCAACTACACGAAATAAAAAAGAAGTAAAATCAAAATAAAAATGATTTAGAACAAAATAATATTAAACTACGAAAGCAAACAAAAACATTGGCGGTTATGACTTATGCGAAGAACAATCTTCAAACCGTTGCCATAGAAATTTACTGAAAATAAGCTGTTACCAAGGGAACCACCGAATACGCAGGTGCTAGGAGAGCATGTCACATGACTCATCTTGGACCTTCTCAAGGGTTACCATTTATCACTCTACTTTATATACCTCGTTGGTTTCAACATTTAAAATTGTTATTCATGCAGCTTTTTATGTCTAGGATTTTCTTAATGATACAAGACATTTATGGATTGTGACAGTGATGCCAACTTTTATCATCTATATATTTCGGAGCAATTTTGGTGCTACCTTCTTTACGCTTAAGAATTTTTAAATATAACGATGTTCCCGAATAATTATGAAAATTGGCAACTCTTATTATTATTATTATTATTATTATTATTATTATTGAATGCTGAGAATATTCTGAAATGAAAGAAAGTTCAGTGTAGATATTTCAACAATTTATTTTGACGGATATTAAAAAGAGTTAATTTTTGTTCTTGGAATAAATTTGTTTAAGAATTGCAGTAATGGTTTTTATAGGTATCATATATATGTAGAGAGAGACCTGCTAACTATGCTATTTTATCCGTAATGGTATTAAGCCCCGCCTTTTTTTCACACCAGAATAGTTGTAGGGCAATAGTCTTCTTATTTAATCATGACAACATATTGATGAATATTACGCTACAACTATTCTTGTATGAAAAAAATACGAAAAAAAATCTCTCTCTATAATATTATTATTTATTACGTTCGAGATAATATGAGTGAGCTAGCTTCTAAAGAGATACAGTCAAAAGCAAAAGTATCCGAGCACTAGCAAAAATTCCTATGTAAAAAAGTGCACTTAATACTGTTTCTTTAAATAAATCCTTGTTGAATAATGTTCTCAGACTGACTAAGAACAGCATTCGACAAGGATTTATTTAACAAAACTGTATCAGGTGTACTTTTTTTATATAGGAATTTTTGCTAGTGTTCGGATACTTTTGTTGCCGACTGTATTATAGATTTGCTTTGCATAGAGTGGATGTTCTAAAAAGAAACAATAATTGGTACATTTATCATAAGAACTTATTTAATGGCCTTTTGAACTTCCTTTTCTTAGCCCGCACTAATTATCAATTCGCTTTCAAATGTTCTTACAAATATTACAACTTAACATTGCTCTTATTGTAATTTATAATGCTGTTAGATAATTCAATATAGTAAAGGGTAAAAGTTTGCCTCATGAATGTTACAGTTTTACTTTTTAACACCACTAATTTTATATTAAAGCAACTGCATTACATAAAACTAAATCGAGTGTATGAATCAATAGATTGGCACTCTAAAAATTTAGTGGTGTTAAAAAATAAAACTGTTTCATTTCTTTGTCATCTCTGCCACCGCGTTGTGCGAGACTTTACTGTAATTAAAAAAAGGAGGCTTTTCTAAAAGGTACACTGAATTTTTAATGACTTGTGTGAAATATACTAAAATGGAAAGGAATGTAATCGATTTATTATCTTGAAGATTTATTCTGATGGCTCCTGCTGTTTCATTAAACTGCTATCTATTAATAATACAAGTCTCGAAATTAATAATAATAAATAAATAAATAAATTATTAGAACGAAGTATTTTTAGTAAACTTCTGTGTTCGAGGATGCTGAATCCAAAATTTTTCGCCTACCACCCGACGGTTTAAAATTTTACCACGATTTGGAAATTTTATGTTGAACTAAATATTATCATTAAGTTTTAAATAAAAATAACTCAACATTCGACCGAAGCGGGGATCGAACTGAAGACCTTCACTGAAAAAAATAATATACCGTCTCTAAATCCCTCAACTAGAAATATAAATTTCCTAGCTATGCACATAAGGCGCACAAATAAACTGAATAGACGAAATGATCAAGAATTTCTATTGTGCAGATTTCTAGATTATGAAACAATATTCTAAATATTTTGAAACTTTTGTATTGTGAGAATTTCTTGATTGATTTTCTAGAATTGTGTAATAAACCAAGATTATAGTTGCTGAATCCCGCCTCTTGTATTCGCAGTTATTCGCATAGTTTTTTAAATAACTTTGCTCTCGAGAACATAGGCAAACGCTCTAGAATTCTAATAGGGGTTCCTAGAACTCGCTTTCCAAGGGGACTAGAATTTATAAGGATGATATGGAACTATTCTTTCTAGAGCCGCAATTTAGATTCTAGATGTCAGTTACAGAATCTTTTCTCAGTATTCGTGTCTCAGGCCTAACACTACGGCACTGTACTACACTTTCTTGCCCGGTAATCCTGTGTTTTCGTTGATTTTCATCTTATCTTGACCCATGGGTGAATGAGTGCAGAAAATTTGCACATTACCTATGTTTTTGACAACGATCTTTAATTTAGCTTGATTTGGATTCAAGAAGAATTTTACTGATTCATACTTTCTGGACTGTACACTAGATTTTTACCTCTATATAACAGGATATACTTCAATAAACTTTCTTATAGCAAAATCTGGTTAGTGATCGATAGAATAAAACCTTTTTTTTTTCATTTTTAGTGCTAGAGTCCTATTTCAGTCGGTACAGTTGTCGAATTTTTATAATACACTCTTAATAGTGCTAAGGGCCTATTTCAGTCGGTTTATTGAATGGGGATTTAAATGAAGTCCCCCCAAGGCACAACTTTGACATGAGTCCCCCCCAAGGTACCCCTATTTCAGTCGGTACAGCGTTGTCGAATTTTTATAATACACTCTTAATAGTGCTAAGGGCCTATTTCAGTCGGTTTATTGAATGGGGATTTATTGAATGAAGTCCCCCCAAGGCCCAACTTTGACATGAGTCCCCCCCCCCAAGGTACCCCTATTTCAGTCGGTACAGCGTTGTCGAATTTTTATAATACACTCTTAATAGTGCTAAGGGCCTATTTCAGTCGGTTTATTGAATGGGGATTTATTGAATGAAGTCCCCCCAAGGCACAACTTTGACATGAGCCCCCCCCCCCCCCCCCAGGCCCAACTTTGACATGAGTCCCCCCCAAGGTACCCCTATTTCAGTCGGTACAGCGTTGTCGAATTTTTATAATACACTCTAAATAGTGCTAAGGGCCTATTTCAGTCGGTTTATTGAATGGGGATTTATTGAATGAAGTCCCCCCCCCAGGCCCAACTTTGACATGAGTCCCACCATAGGCCCAACTTTGCATGAGCCCCCCCAAGGCCCAACTTTGCATGAGCCCCCCCAAGGCCCAACTTTGACATGAGTCCCCCCCAAGGTACAACTTTGACATGAGTCCCCCCCCCAAGGCACACCTTTGACATGAGTCCCCCTCAAGGCACACCTCCCCCTCATTGGGAAAAAGAGAAAAAACGTTGTTTTGCAGCTATAAGACAGTTTGGACTTCCAACGTTATTTGTTACAATATCTGCAGCTGAAACACATTGGTTTGATTTAATGAAAACTTTATCATGGAATTTAGATCGTCACGAATTAACTAAAAAATAATTTGTCGATATTAACAGGTTTAGCAGTAGGCCTCTGGCACTAAATTAAAATCTGTCAATGTCAGATTTTCATGTTTTAAATAATGAAATAATGTCGTGTCTGTATATATATTTTTTTCTTGTAATGAATGTTGGTTTTGAATGATATAATCACACGCGTGATACCACTTTAAACATTTTATTTTCATTCCCCGGCTTACAGCCGGTGATTTTCAGCGCGATATTACGCCATTTCCTGAATAAAAGGGAATTATAATTGCATGTACGCTGTAAACATCTCCCAGTGATGCCAGATGATCGAAAATTATTTCCCCAAACAGGTCTTCAAATTTCCCCAAATCAGGGATTTTTTTCGAAAAAATCCCTTACTTGATTTCTACTAAAAAGGGAAAATTAAAATTTTTTCAAGAAAAATATCAAGCAGATTTAACTGGATTTAAGCTCAGATTTTTCCTCAAATGAAAACAATTTTGGAAAAAAATCCCCAAATAACAATGAAGCTATTGAAAAGCCCTGGTCGTAGGAATAAATCATTACGTTGCCAACATTGGCAGAAAGTTGAAGAACTCCCCAGATTTGTCCCCAAAAATTTTAGAATTCCCCAAAAATGTCCCCAGAAGCCTCAATAATCCCCAAAATGGGGACAAAATCCCCAATCTGGCATCACTGACATCTCCGCGTTTTGGTGCAGCTGAAATTCAATCGCAAACAGTTGAAAAATAAAATATGAGTTCAAACTCCATTACGGTATTGCTTATAACATTACTCCATATAGTGGTTCAAGTTTGAACAAAAATTTTCCCCAGTGTATTTCTTTGTTAAAAATAATAATAATAATAATAATAATAATAAATTTTTCTATAATAAGATTCCGGCGAAAAAAAACAAAAAACAAAAAAAAAAAAAAAAAAAACAATGAATTAAAAGTTTACGGATAATTACAATTATCCATTATGCTACTTAAAATCATTTTTTTTATAATTTATTAAATCCGAGATAATTTAAAGGGATTTCATTGAAACACATACAAAGAATTTCTCAAAAAGTACAGTTAAATAAATCCTCGTCGAGTCATGTTCTTAGTCAGTCTAAGAACATGATTCGACAAGGATTTATTTAATAAAACAGTATTAACTCTATTTTTTTTACTTAGGAATTTTTGCTAGTGTTCGGACCCTTTTGTTACCGATTGTATTAGTGTGAACTTTCTATTAAAGAATGAGAGTTAACTTGTTTCTCAATGATTTATTCTGATGGAAACTTGAATTGAATTATTCTAAGGTCTGTTAAACTCAAATTGGCTGTATAGTTTTACATTTTCTTACGATTATCGCAATTCAAAATTATTTTTGTTATATTTTATGCAACCTGTAATATTCTAAAAGAAATTGCTTGCAACGAGATGTAATGGCTTGAAGTTGTGAACTTTTTAAGACAAAATAATATTTATATTTACTTTTACTAAGATTTTTTCTATAAGCAGCCATATCTGCATTTCTTTATGGTTTGCTAATTATTAGTATTTTGCTTTAGAATTTATGTAATTAGTATAACGAAGTTTTACTGATATAGTCAAACATTTAATTTTTACTGTTTAAAATTATATTATTAAATTAATGTCTGATAAAATATATGAATAAAATTTCTTGCAACGTGCTGTAATGAATTTCTCAATAAGTGCTGTAAGTCTAACTAGAAAAAAAAATATATCATTTGTTTAGGTATAATACAATGTATTTTATTTATTTCCAAGAATATTTTTGATAGTATTCAGTATTGCAGTGACATTACTTGGTTATCCGATTGGCACAGTCTTTCCAGAATATCTTTTATAAAAATAGTAACGTTTGCAACTATATTAACGGAATCAGATTACAAGAATAATTATTATATAAATAAATAAATAAATAAATAAAATAAATAAATAAATAAAACCCAAATTCTTAACGTATTGTATCACATAAATGTTTTCAAAGTCATAATTTTGCAAATTTTATTGTATTAAGGTGAAGGTATTAATGTATTAATGTATTAAGGTAAATTGCATACTTATCTTTTCTTTTAATAAAACAAACAAACAAACAAAAAAATACATCGAATATATTTTGACATAAAAAACAAAATAAAAATAAATAATAATAATAAAAAAAATCTGGAGTGACTCCACTCGACTTTTCGAACATTGAGTAATTAACAGTTTTGTAGATAAAGTAAAGAAAGAGGAGTTGTTAAACAAACAAAAGAGAGAAAATCATAATAGAGTGTTTGAGTATTTTTATCCATATATTACACGATGTTTTATTTAACGCTACTGAACTATGAACCCATAGATCATAATGATAAAGAATTTTTCGTTGTGTCCCTGTAAAAACCTATAAATGCTAGATCCACCAAAATGCTTACAGTTAGTGCAACAGTGATTTATAATATTCATATAAATTTTCAGCTCAAATGAATAAGGCGTTTAGACGCTATTGCACTTTTAAAAATTTGGTCCCATAGGCCATAATGATAAAGAATTTTTCTTTGTGTCCCTGTAAAAAAAACGGTAAGTGCTAAATTCACCAAAATCTATACAGTTGGTGCAACTGTGACCTATAACTTGTGTACAAATTTTTTGCTCAGATTAATAAGGCGTTTAGACGCTATCACACTTTTGAAAATTTGACCCCTAAGTCAATAATGATAAAGAATTTTTCTTTGTGGCCCTGTAAAAAAACTATAAGTACTAGACTCTCCAAAATCTATTCAGACTGAGTATCTGTGACCTATAATATGTGTATAATTTTTTTTGCTCAATTGAATAAGACGTTTAGACCCTTCTAAGATTTTGGTCCTATAGGTCATAATCATAAAGAATTTTTCTTTGTGTCCCTGTAAAAAAACTATAAGTGCTAGGTTCATCAAAATCAATAGGGTTCGTGCTACGGTGACTTTCAACATGCGTACCAACTTACAGCACATTCGAGCAAAGCGTTTAGACGCTAGCATGTTCACTCACACACATACACAAATACAGACACACACATACAAACACACATACATACATCATCGTAAAATTAGTGAAAACGGACTCAGGGGACCTCGAAACGTATAAAAACATCAAAATCTCAAATTCGGATTTTTGACCTGATTACAATACTTTCCTCACTATAGTGTTTGGAAAGTAAAAATATATATAGAGTCAAATTGAAACTCATAATGACTCATGTAACTCATTATACTCATATATAAACTCATCTTCTAATTTAGCATCGATAGTTTTTTAACATTACAAAATTTCGCCAAGTAAACATTATTCGCAACAGCAATAGATTAATGGATTAAAAGTTAATTTGTAACTTAGATTTATTTACTTACGTTACGTGATAATTTTAACATCAAATGATTTTGTATAATTTATTTCCCTAGACATTTGTCTGAGATGATACATTGAGAAATCAATTGTTGACATTAGAAATATCAGTTTAGTTAGTTAACAAAAATTCTAACTATCACATCGATTAACGAGTTGTACTCCTGAATTAAGAAAAATTGCCCCTATCTAATGGTACCAATTCTGAAAAAATCAGACTGTTACTTCTATTTTATCTGGCCCTTTTAACTGTCTTGCGGCAGTTATCGCTTTTAAACGAAATTTCAAAGAACAAATTCACAAACTTACCGTTCCAGATGAGAGAGAGTGCATAAGAATTTGAGGAAAACGTAGCTTATTAGTAATTAAATTCAGACGAAATGTGATGGAAAATCTGAGGATGATGCCAAGTATCTTCCTCACAAAACAATGTGAGGCAACTAACGGGGTAAATTAGAACTCCTACATTGATAGGCTGACGCATCCTCCATTTTCTAGCCCACAAAACCGGCTGACGATTTATTATTGGTGGTTTTTCGGCAATAAAGTGCACGAAGAACTCTACAAAAGGGCACCGCCTGTTTATATTTTCTTCTAATCCAGGAAGAAGGAAAAAGTGGATTATAAAATGCAGATGTAACTCATGGATACCCGGAGCAGGAGCACAACTTTGTAGCTTAAGATTTCCCTTATTTTCAACTTATTACATTTTATTTTTAAAGTTGTTTGACAAATTTAATATGAATTTACTGTTTTTTTAAGTTATTGTTTTTAAATTCTTTTAAAATTAACTTTAAAATTACATTTCTTTTAACGTGAAAGGTTACAGTTTTGAGAATGTTGGCGATGTTCTTAAAATTGCCAACTTGTTTGTTTTGTGATAAGAAGTTTTAGCTCACTTGATCTGTATAGAAGTTTAAAGGCGATAACAACTCTAATCAGGTAACCTAGATTTTTTTACCGGCAACACTTTCCCAGACGGGCTAGAAAATGGCGGACACTGCGTCAGCTCTTATCATCTCAACAAAAATAATTTTTGTCGGCCATTGAGGGCGCATTCGAAAGTATTTCCCGGTCACTTCCCGAGTTGGGAAATGACGTCACGCGGGAAGTTCGGGAAATTAGAACTACCATATAGGAGCCATGTTTGTTTATATATTTGTTTCCCGAGAAGATGAGATGTGTGCGAAAGTGGTTATATCTCGGTCATTTTTTGTAAGGCTCCTATATGGTAGTTCTAATTTCTCGAACTTCCCGCGGGACGTCATTTCCCAACTCGGGAAGTGACCGGGAAATACTTTCGAATGCGCCCTGAGTTTACTGCCGCAACGGGGGACTGAGAGATATCAGAAAATAATAAAATATAAGATAGGCATTAATTCAAACAATAATATAGCAGTAAAATTTGACTGTTAAGAAAATGAAGCACAAAGAAATCACGTTTTAAATAGTATTTCAAGACTGGTTAAAAAGTTAAGTAATGGTCAAAATAGTTCTGGAATTTAACAGAATTTATTTTATTAATTTATTAATTTAATTAATTGTTAATTATATTTATTTTAACAAAATATGTAATGCATAACGTCTTAAAATTTATATATATATATATATATATATATATACAGTCGGTAACAAAAGTCTCCGAACACAAGCAAAAATTCCTGTATAAAAAAAGTACACTTAATACAGTTTTGTTAAATAAATCCTTGTCGAATCCTATTCTTAGTCAACCTAAAAACAGGATTCGACAAGGATTTATTTAATTATAGGAATTTTTGCTAGTGTTCGGAGACTTTTGTTACCGACTGTATATATTCATTGAAATTTATTATATATAAAAGTTTCATGTCCTTGGCATTAATATTTTGTTAATAATTAAAAGCACCATAAAAGTCATACTCATAGAATAGCGTTATGCTGCGTTTTTTTTTTTTTTTCCTGACAAAGTTTAGTGTTTGTCACAGGGAATCTGTTTTCAATTATATTTTCTGATTTCAAAATAATATTACTATTTAAAAAAAAAAAAAAGTTTGCTCAAGTCTATACTAATTGAAATTTAATTTTTACGACTGAGTGAAAATAATGCCTGGACCGGGGGTCGAACCCCGGATCATTGACTTACAAGGTGAAGGCTCTACCAATTGAGCTATCCAAGCCGACAACCGGTCTGCATTACTCACTCAGACAACCTTCAGGCAGAAACATCTGGTCTATCGTGTAGATAACTCGACAGAAATAAGCCGCAGGTAATGGAAAACACCATTAAACAATGGGAGAAAGAAATACAATTTTTATTAAAAATCACACAATCAACTGATTAAAAAAAAATCATATTAATCTGCCTAAAGGTTGTCTGAGTGAGTAATGCAGACCGGTTGTCGGCTTGGATAGCTCAATTGGTAGAGCTTTGACCTTGTAAGTCAATGATCCGGGGTTCGACTCCCGATCCAGGCATTATTTTCACTCATTCGGAAAAATTAAATTTCAATTAATATGATTTTCTTCCAATCAGTTGACTGTGTGATTTTAATAAAAACTGTATTTCTTTCTCCCATTGTTTAATGGTGTTTTCCATTACCTGCGGCTTATTTCTGTCGAGCTATCTACATGATAGACCAGATGTTTCTGCCTAAAGGTTGTCTGAGTGAGTAATGCAGACCGGTTGTCGGCTTGGATAGCTCAATTGGTAGAGCCTTCACCTTGTAAGTCAATGATCCGGGGTTCGACTCCCGGTCCAGGCATTATTTTCCCTCAGTCGGAAAAATTAAATTTCGATTAATATGATTTTCTTCCAATCAGTTGATTGTGCGATTTTAATAAAAATTGTAAAGTCTATACATTTATTTTTTCACTTAAATAAAATTTAATAAATATGATTAACTTCGTTTGTGGATGTTTTGCTACTGTTTATTGACGGCGACGGATATTTACTGAGATATAATCAATTTAAGAGAGTACCCGTTGGTTTTTCTTATTATCCTTAAATATGACAAATGTGGCAACTATTCTAACACTGAGCTATAATTGTTTGAACCTTGTTTAATTGTCGGCGACAATTTCCAACACTGTTGGACTTTTACAACTTTATTTGTGAGGTGAAACAGAAATGGGGACGCACAATTTCTTTAATCCTGTAATAATTTTATTTAGGAAAAACAAAATTTAATTAAAATTTTTCACATTATCATTCCTAAATTACATTTACATTCTCACTATCATTTTTACATTATCATTTCATAGGCTTTTCCAGAGAAGTCCTGCAAACATCGATGAATCATAACTGAAGAAATCTCGTCAATAACACCAACAATGCTGCGAAGCGTGTCAAAAACCTGGTTCGACGTGTTCATGTTTACATTCAAAATGGTGGCGAACATTTTCAACATTCACTGTGAGGAATGATAATGTACAAAAATTGAATTAAGTCATGTTTTTCAAAAATAAAGTTATTACAGGATTAAAAAAATTGTGCGTCTCCATTTCTGTTTTACCTCAGAAATAAAGTTGTAACAGTCCAACAGTGCTAGAAATTGTCTCACAAACTTAAACAAGGTTCAAACAATCATACTTCAATGTTAGAATAGTTGCCACATCCGTCAGATTTAAGGGTTATAAGAAAAACTCACGGGTACTCTCTTAAACTGATCACTCTGTATACTATCCTGATACATGGAGGTCACAAGTTTTATTTTCGAGTATGTAAATCCCATTACAAGGGGTAATTACTCCTATGAAAAAAAAAAAAAAAAAAAGAGGTATCTGGTTGTTTGCTATAAATGGAGGTCATTTTTAGATTCATCATCCTTGAAAACATAATGATTATCAAAACTGTAGCTTACAATAAAGATTTTACCAGACCTAAGTCAGTATTGTCACTTTATATGGATTTTTTTATTTATTTATTTTTTGACATATTTTTTTGTCTCTTTCCTAAAACATTACTGGACGAAATGACCTTGAACATCAGGAATGCAAAGAAGATATATAAACTCACATTTTACACCATCATTTTATACACAGATGCAATTAGTTGACCAACAACTAATTGAAGAAAAGCCCAAATATTTTGGATCACCGTGTATCATAAAAAGCTTTAAACGACTTGTAATTTTAACGCATAATTTCACTTACTGAGTACAATATCTGTAAAATTATATTTCTGGAAATATTCTGCGATTCCCACAAAAATGCATAAAATATTGCACATAGTAAGTAAAATCATATGTTGAAATTTCAAGCCATTTGTAGCTTTTTATGAGACAGGGTGATACAAAGAATTTGTGTTTTTCTTCAATTTGTATTCGTTTCCCTAACTGTACTCGTGACTAATTCGGTAGTGGAAAATGTAAGTATATGAATGTTATTTTCATGCATAAGTTAAAGGTCATTTCACCCAGTAGTTTTTTTTTTTTTTTTTTTTTTTTTTGAGGGTAAAAAAAAAAAAAAAAAAGAAAAAAATAATAATATTAATAATAATTTGATCACACTGTTAAAAATGGTTTCCTAAAAATGAACTAAATTGTCTCAAAATAGCTCCGAAACAATATATACTTAAATTTGAAAACCTATGTACTCATTTTTGAGTATATTTACATGCAAAAAATGGGGTTGACCAATAAGAATCCCAATATCCCCATGTTTGACATGTCAATATACTCAAAATTGAGTACATAGGTTTTCAAATTTAAGTATGTATTGTTTCGGAGCTATTTTATGACAATTTAACTCATTTTTAAAAAGCCATTTTTAACACTGTCTACTTGGTTGAAATTTATCATTTAAAAAAAGATATAATTACTTTTTAATTGACGGTATCTGTTTTGCTCTGCATAAGATAAGCTTTTAATAACCTCTATTTTCGACTAAAAATCCTTTCTTAATTAAAAAGCATAAATACGTCAAACTTTGTCAAAAATTAGTGTTTTTAGCGTGTCTCGTGTTCAACTATGCATCACTTTTATGTAGAATATATAAAATCGATTACAGTGTAATATTTGAATGAAAATATATGCATCAGAAAGCATTTGATGGCTTTGTATGCATTGTGCATCATAAGTTTTAAAATGCATCAAAAGTTGATGTTCAGTGATGAAAAATGAGAAATTTGTGACCAAATACATTAAATTGTAAAAGAAGGCGAGCACTGTTTTGGATCGAAATTACATAGTTGTCATTTTCTCCAGTCTTTCCAAAAGAATTTATACCACTATTTTCTAATAGTGACATCCAATATATTTAATGTTTGAAAATCCCTACAAAATATTTTGATTTTTAAATAGCGGGGTAAATTTTTCCGCCTAAATCAGAAAGCTTGATAATTATGAAACAATAAACTCGGATCGACCTGACTGTACTTCTCTACTGTATTTGTGTATTCCTTTCTCCACTTTATGAGGTCCTGTGCTTCAAGGTTGTACGCTTTAATATTATTTGTTCATAATATCTATTAAAAATAATTGCCTTGTTCCGTAAAAAAACTGTACATATATATTTTTAATGGAAATTTTAATTTATGAATGCAATTATTTTATTTTTATGATTTTATTTCAGTGCTCTAAATAAATAAATATAAATAAACGAATATAAACAATGGAAATAGCAATCGTTATTCAGACAAAGTTATTAATCTAAAATGCATAAATATTTAAAAACCTATTTCAAAGAGCTTAACGGAAAATTCGTGAGGAAAAAAAAAAAAAAAAAAAAATGCATTCATGAGATCTAATAGTATATTTTCATGATATGTATCATCTAAACAAAAATTATAATAATAATTAAACTTAGAAATACTTTCTGCATATCAGCTTCATGGGAAATTAGAGTTTCTGAGTAAAAGAAAAAAAATACTTTTTGTTTTTATCCATTAGCATTTATACCAATAAATTAAGCAGTATAGAGAGAAAATTACTTATCGACGAAAAAACAAATTTGCAAGTTTTTTTCAACACAGTTTTGTTTGACAAAATTTGATTCCCTGAATATGTTGAATGCTTCCAATCAAGGAACAAATAATTTATTTAGAAACATTTTTTATTTAGTCTAGTAAATCAAATGACTGGTAATAATGATTCTTAAAATGTAGGTCAATTTCATTTACAAAACACCTAACTATGCAGTTCGTTTAAGAAGAATATATAAACATTAAATTGGATATTTTATTTCCTTATTTTATCATAAAAAAGATAGCTGTGAATAAATAATTACAAGATAAAAAGAACTTTTTATATACTATGTTTCTAAATTTTCTGTTGAATCATATAAACACTACCGAAGGCAGCGGGAACCCGGAGCAATTGGATAAAAGTATTAAAAAAAATTCAATGCTATCGTGTTTTGAGCTATTATAAAAGTTCCAAATGGCTATCTAGCCGGGAAGTTAGTTAAAAATTGATTGCAAGCTGTGTACTGGTAAAGCTGTCGAAGGCAGCAACCTCCCGAAGCAATTGGTTAAAATTATTTTAAAAATGCATTTTCACCGTATTCTAAACTATTCTGAAAGTTTCAAATGTCTAGCTAGTCGGGAAGTTAGTTAAATAAATTTTTTGTCGCCTCATATAAACGCTGCCGAAGGCAGCGGGACCTGAAACAATTTACTAAAAGTATTAAAAAAATGTATTCTCACCGTGTTCTGAGCTGTCCTGAAAGTTACAAATATCTAGCTAGTCGGGAAGTTAAATTACGATTGCAAGATTTGTACTAGACAAACAAACAAACAAGAATCGAAGTTAATAAAAACATGGTAATAATATACCCCACCGATTAAATTTAAAGATAGAAAATCTTATAAAAACACCACCAAAACTTTTCAGTCAAAGCGATTGCTTGTTAGAATAGGATTCCCTTTTCTAGGGAGCAAAACCACAAAATAAAATATCACGCAAATTAATCTCTGGAATCACACTAATGATAAAATGTAATTGTAATTGTGTGGTATTTTACCTTTTAATGTTTACATTTCCCTAGGTATCATGACAGACACGAATATAAATTTGCAACATTCTACGATTATTCGTTTTTGAGCTATGCGATATATAAGATACATTTCACAAATCAAGAATACTATACTTCCTTATACTTTGTATATGGAAGTAAAAAGACATGTATAGACTAAATAGTTTACTTACAGGACCACACAAAAGTATTCCGATGAGATTTTGTAAAGATGTTAAATATAATTCAAATGTTAATAAGTTACAAGAAATTTGTTATACAGTGTTTATTGGTGTATGTGTTTGTAACTCGTATGCAAGATACACAAAAGCATTTCGTACCATTACGGCCTATGGATAGTATTTAGTATACGTGTATTTTAACATGGCTACACTTCATTAAACATAGAGAAATAAACAAAAGTTATTGGCATCTTTAAAAGCATGGTACCGTAATTTCGGCGTATAATCCACAGATAAGATATGTCATTCTGCCACCAAAATTTTCTTTTATGGAAAAAACTTATATATTTTTCAAGAAACCGCTCTAACATATATAATGTTATTTCTCAATTAAAAATTCTGGTGAAAATTGAATCTGACGTACGGATTATACGCTGAAAATTAGGTAACTATTTATAAGGCCACACAAAATTATTCCTATATGTTATTCAATCAAATAACAATAAATTTGATACAAATATTTATAAGTAACAAAGAAATATATATACAGATATAGAAAAATAGATATAACGGGGAGTTGGGGGGGGGGGGCAGTAGCCCCTCTCAGAAAAGTATATGGTTAAGTAGCGAGTTAATCATATATGTATATAATTCAAATAATATGGAATAAATATAAATGATTTATAAGTATAAATGATCAAAAGCCGTATTTAAATGTATTTGAACGATTTTATATAACGTTTATCCGGCAAATCCTGAATTAAAAGAAACAATGTATATTATATACATATATATGTGTGTGTGTGTGTATTATAAAAACCTGCTTATTAGGTCTTTTTACATTAAGTTGTAATTTAGTTAATATATTCTTTAATAATGATTAAAATCTGTTCTTTTTAAATCGAGACTACCATTTCCGCTTTCCTAAAAACTGAACCGTTAGTAAAATTAATTTATTGTTATTATTATTATTATTAACATATTTCTCTCAAATTGTCTTTTTCCCACAAGACAAAAATATCCTAAAAAAATTCTAGACTTAATTACCGTCCAGTCTGAGTGCAAAGAACCAATTGAATAATTAGATAGCACTAAACTACACCCTTTTAATCACGTGATATATTGTCACGTAGGGATATAACCACAAAAATTAATTGTCTCTTGCGATAGACGTAGCCAATCACAGCACATTGTAATATTATATTTGGTGTGAAATTGTTGTCATTTTATCGTTGATCGAATAAATCAAATAAATATAGAAAATAACGTGAAAGAAAATATTATGTACACCATGTTCATATGTAACTGGGATTCAAATATAAAATGGCTACTTCAATATTTTCGATACTGTCCATTTCGAAACTGTCATCTGATAAGCACGCAAATGGAAGCCCACTGGTAAGCTATTGTCGCAGGCAATAGGGACAGACACCCGAGAGTCTGCGAATGAGTGTGTCGCTGCTGAAGGCAGCGGGAATCCAAAGCGGGCTTTAAAGCAATTTCATGATTTCTTTAAATTTTATTTTTGTTTGTAAAGCGATATAGAAAAGAGTTTTTTTTTAAATATAGTGACCAGCGTAGCGAGAAATTCTTCGTTGATTCACTACCTTCATTGATTTCATGAATTAAAAAATGGTTTCGTTAACAAACTTTGATCTATTAGCACGCAGGCAGCATCAGGCCGATATTTGTACATTTCGAGTTTGATTTTGAAATTTTTCCCGCATTCGGAATTCGGTTCGTTCCCGAAACGGGGATTTGCCAGTTATATATATAAATGACATATTGTATTTATAGAGAGCTCTGTTTATATTATATCTATCTATCTATATATATATATATATATAATAATTTTTAAAATGTAGTAAATGCCTCGCAATAGATTTAAGACCACTGAAACCACAAAGACCAATAAGAATATATATTTTATCAAATTAAAATTACCTGTGAAAACTGATTATAAATTATTGAAACAATTAATTTTAATGTTTGATTTTTGAAAAAATAAATTTTATTATTAGTTTGTTTTAAGTAATTTAATTTAACTACAAACAAACCTTAATGATATTCCTAGATAGTTACTATTTAAATAATGTTGCCTGGCGTTAAAACGACATGAAACCTAAAAACAAAAGATGCAAACAAGCAATGAGAGAATGAACAATTAAAACTCTTTTTTTGACAGATTGTTTTTGAATTAGGAATAGCTCAGAACTGCGAAAAAACATTGTCACGTGAGACTTTTTCCCCCTTTGAGCACCAATGTACGATTTCGTTCGCTAGTGGCTATAATAGCAAATTACTACCAGGCCCCCAATTGTACCCGAAAATAACTGAAATATATATATATATATATATATAAACATTTTGTTAAGTCAATAAAGAAGGTTAGAGTTTGACTCACCTTCAATGTCTGTTTCTGGTCTCTCTTCTTCGCTTACCGCATTTTCTTTCGTATAATGCGCAGGTTTGTTAAATCAGTTATACGCCGAAAATTTAAATTTACAATAAAAACTACTTTTTTAACAAGCTTTTGTTTCTTAAAAACATACCTTTATTTGTAAATGAAATTTTCTGGGGTGTAACTCATTTATGTGACCTGCGCGTTATTCAACCGGAAAATACGGTGTATTAACACGTTGAGTGCCATGTCAGCCATCGGGGGTTGACAGTGTGAAATATTATATAAAGTCGCGTCAACCATTGGTAGTTGACAGTGCAAAATATGATATAAAACTAAAAATATAATATTGTTTTAAGTAATTACTGGAAATTTATTTAAAATTTGCTTAATTTTTATTTATTACAAAATAGCATCATTAAGGAATTTTAACCTTTATCGCTCGTATGTCCCTTCTGAGGGGACATTAAAAAATCGAGCCACGCCTTAAGGTGTTCCTCTGCAAAAGATATGTTATTTTTCTAAAACGTGTAACTATAGGCTACCTTTCGGCTACCGGAAAATTTTAACAGAAAGATTTATTTTATTTAATGATGAAGTAAAATAAAACAAATTATTAGAATTTTTCGGTAGCCAAAAGGTAGTCAGATGGAAACTATACGTGTGACGTTTTAAAGGAACGCCAAAAGGCGTGTCTTACTGTTCAAAATAGGAAAATATGCCTAGCGCAAAGGATTAATAGATTTTATTAAGGATTCGCGTGGCGCTCAACGTGTTAATGATGTAAAAGCTATGAACGCTCATATTCATATTTGAACATCTGCACCTGTAAAGAAACTTAATTTTCTTATATAATTATTTTTTATTTTTGTGTTAATAGGTGTCTCAATAAATAAGCGTTGTTTACTTCTTTGTACTTTAATATATGTATCTTGGCTAAATATAAGTAGTACAGATTGAGAATATTTTAAAATAAATTTTGTCGATAATGTATTTATAAAAAGAAGCATATGACAAAAAAATCCTTCCTCTTTGATGTTACATATTTAAGTGAAAGAAACGACCACTACATGTAGACACATTACATTTACAGAAAAGCTAATTCCGCAGGTTTAGAGTCCAAGGCGCAGCTTGGGAGCGGCACATATCTGCGATACACTTGCTTTGAAAGTTTTTAACAAGGAAATAAAAGTCTGGATTAAATGATGAAAGTTCTTTATGAAGAGAAAAATTATATTGAGCACAAATTTATCACAGTTTTTCTATTAATTATGGTACCATTGATGTCCATTTTGTATCGTCTTGTTTCGTCCAATAAATGCTAAAACAAAAAAAAATCATATGGAATCCGGTTTTTGAAGCTACACCTAGCACAGAGTCTTGTATATGGATATATGTAGCTAGCATTTCTAAAATTTTACTCGCATTTTGTCATGTTTTTACCAATATTGCAGGACAACATTTTTCTTTTCGGTACTATAGCAATAAAAACTCCAAAGAAAATTTCTTGTTAAAAATAGTGGTGACAATATACAAAATGCAAGAAATATATTTAAAAACCCAAAATTAATAAAATAAGCAATACTAAAACGACAAATTCAAATACTCAATGCGCAAGAAAATGCGGCAAATAGAAGATGTGCAAACAAAATAAAAAACGCAAAAATGAAAACAGGACAGAAAATTTTAATTAACCCTTAAAATCACTGAGGCTATCATCAGGGAAGTACCTCAATGCAGGATGGAATCAGAAAGATATTTGAAGAACTACTAGCAAAAACAAAAAGTATCTTACAAATGACAACAAAATTATTGAAGACACACATCCACATTTTTCATATATATATATATATATATTTAATTTGATCGTTAACTTTTATTATCAACTTACTTTTTTTTATAAACAACATAAAGACTAAGATCATGACTTGACAAATATTTACTTAACAAAATAATATTAGATGCACATTTTTTAAATACGAATTATAATTGCTAGTGTTTCAATAATGTTACTGCCGACTTGTAGCTCGCTACATAACAAAATAAAAAAGAATTTAAACCCTGTTAATATAAACAATAATATAGTCGAACCTAATTAACCTGAATCTGAAGGGGAATAAAAGATTTGTTCATGTTATCAGTAGTTCTTGCTATCAGTAACTAATCTTCATTTTGATAGGGATTGTGGAGACAATTCACGTTAAGCGTGTTCACGTTAACGAGATTCGACTGTATATATATAAATATGTTCACTCAAATATATTCAAATTAATAATAAGCAACCATAGGTCAATGAAACTCTAACTGCCGTCAGAGGTACTCGATGTACGTTCAGCATCGGGGTACGTTAAATAAACCACAAGCAGGCATATACACAATTTCTTGTTGTTCAATTCTCTTTAGACATTCAAGTACTGACTGAGGAACGAAATTCTGTTTCTCACATGCAAGTTCGTTAAGTTTATTTTGCACAGCCTTTTTTATTTCAAACAATTTTTCTGCTGTGATGGAACTAAATACTGTATACGACGACAAAGTAAAAATTCCACTTGTCAAGATAACACAAAAATTCATAAAACTGTAGTAATTAGTCAAGAATTCGTCGCTATTTCTCACTCCCGAAAACATTGAATTGAAAATATGAATTGATGAGTAAATTGTTATGAAAAATGTTGAGTAGCTTAAAACTTGATATAATTTGAAAATAGTATTATATATGCTAAAAAAATCGTCAAGGGTAGATTATCTTTTTATTCAAATAGTACAATTGCATTTTGACGTTTTTCTTGTAAATCTACAACAATTCAACAAATTTGTGAAATATGATGCACAGAATTGAAGTTAAAAATGCCCGAAAAATAAATAAATAAATAAATATTTTCGTCTATATTTTTTAAAATCAAGATTACGATTTCACAGGCTTCTTCGGGAATTTTCGCATAAAATGCCCAGTTATATAAGTTGTCTGTCGTATCGGAAACACAGATAATAACTTGAAAAATAATATATATAAATAGACATGGAGCAAAACATAATACTTTAACATGTATTAAAGATTTTTGCACTACATTATATCTCTTTAAATAGCTTAATAGCTTTAACAATATTTTGAAAAATTTTCTTATTTTTATGATTAGGAACCACCATATTAAAAGTGGCATTGTATCGTAGATTAAGAATCATACAACATCCACATACGAACTTTCGTTAATGAGATAAAAATCTTCAAAAATTGTACGAATCATTGAAAGGCATTATACAATTATTAGTAAAATAGAAATTATTCTAATTCAAGGAATCGAAGAATTTTTTGAGCCATAAATTCCAATTAAGATGAAAAAATCCTATAACTCCTCATATCTCAACACGATTTTAATCTGCAGCCTTTTCAGTGAAATTTCATGTTTGTTTGTAAAGTTGGTGTCTGGAGAAAAACACAGATTCATTAACAAAAGCTTCACTGTGAAGATGTTTCAAAATATGCATTACCTGATGGAAGTGAATGAAATTTTACAAAAATTTTTTAATATAGTAAAGGTGCGTTTTTTTATAGTGAAAATATATTAGTTATGAAATCACAAATATTCATATCCTGTAGTAGGGTTTTCAAAAATAATTACTATTTTAACAAATAGTAGTTTATTCAATTGTTCATTTGATCAGAAATGCTTAACTCCATTTTGCAACGTAAACATCCTTTTTTATTCCGAAAATGTAAATTTCTTCAGATTTTAGTAGAAGCAGGATTTTAAAGATTGGATTAAAATCTGAAATGAAATAAATCCAATAACATTTACTTGATAAAGAGTATTTTCGTCATACTCACTTTAAGAGTATTTTCGTCATACAACTTTCGTCATAGTTTTTTATTTTATTTTATTTTATTTAAATAGTTACAGGTTATCTATTTAATATCTTCCTTACTTTTTCTAATTAATTTCACTAAAATAAATCGAATATATTGTTATTTAAAAGTATTTTCGTCACACATAAAAGTATAGATCAAGGAGTTTTTTTGTCACACATGTCTCTCTTTTATTCACAAGTTTATTATTTTGAAATTTTTATGTTAATTACTTAATAAAGTGTTTATTTCCTATAATTATTTTTACGAAAATAATTCAAATAGAATGCTTATTAAGCGTTTTAATTTTAAAGTGTTCACCCTTTTTCACATGGCCTTCGAATTCTTTCAGTAAAATAACTCTAGAAATATGAAACTACGATATCTTGAAATTTTTTTAAAATATACATTATTTACATAGAAGCATGCATATCTTTTTGGATTCAATAACACTTCCTTTATTATTTTGTAAAGCTTCCTTTATTGTTTTTATCATTCGACATAATGTTTTGTTTCGGTATATTCGGTAGAGTTAATTGGACTAGTCTTTATTTTAAAAGAATAGACGTTGTTATGATATCACATTTAACAATTCAGTGAATAAGAAACTTAATAATAATTGTAAATTCTACTTAATTTAATTCTACTGCTAAGTGATAAAAAGAAAAACTCTGGTAAAAAAAATCCAGAATGAATTTTTGCAGCTGAAAATTAATAATAGCATTCGAGCGGCATAAACGTAAAGAAGTTACTTAGTAGCTGCGCGTTAAAGGGGTAATTATTAGCTTCTCATCAAATACTGCAAAAGCAGAACGTCTATTTTCATGACACCTTATTTAGATTTTCTGGTACATAAGAAACTGTAACATTAATAATAGTCAATTGTGTTACAAATAAGAAAAAATTGTCAAAAAAAAAAAAAAGGTAATACTAATAAATACGAGACAATAGCGAGAAACATCTCCAGGTTTCGTTAATAAGGTAAAATATGAGTTGCTGGGCCGCGGTAGCCTGGTCGGTAAGAGCAGCGAGTTCGTGATCGAAAGATTGCGGGTTTGGTCCTCGAGCCGGCCGAAGACCGTTGTGTACGCTAATGGTGACTGGTGCACGTTAAATTCCGTCGTGGTCGCAAAGTCCTCCAAGTTCCCATCAAAAATTATACCTCTGGGGGTACTGGAACATGTTTTTAACTCGCTCTGATCCGGATCAAAATTCGAGTTTCCTGTTGTTTGGCTGGTGCTGCCGTCTTTCACCAGCTTCTGGAGCTAGAGTCGTTCTTCCCCCTATGAGGCGCGCCTAAATAAAGGAAGACGAACCCCTCATGCCTTAAAAAAATCCGGTTAGTTCCACTACCGGGGCTCGGAACTTCCGAATGGCATACGACAACAACAATAACAACTTGAGTTGCTATCCTTATAATATCACCCCCCCCCCCGCCTTTTTTCTCCACAGTTCGTTTTGGAAATCCAGTTTACTTTTCGACTAGCACAAATATAAATAAATTTTAACAACAATTACAAATTGTTCTAAACATAAGAATCATAGTCTTAGGCATAGTCTTAACTGAAACTGATAACTTACACAGACGATTTAAAAATACAAAAATATAAAATATAAAAACTGTTATTATAAGCTGTGATATCCCTAACAATGATTAATGAAAGTATATGTCACACTAATAATTAACAAACCGTAGGTCAATGCTGCTCCAAGTGATGTCAGAATAAATCCTCTCGGAACATTAAACAAACCACATGCAGAAATATACACAATTTCTTGTTGCTCTACCCTTCTTAGACATATCAGCACTGAATGAGGTACAAAATGCTTTTTCTTACACGCAAGTTCATTAAGTTTATTTTGTACAGTCATCTTTATTTCATATAATTCGTCTTGTATCATGGAACTACATATCGCATACGACACCAAAATAAAAAGACCTGTTGTAAGAAAAACACAACAATTCATGAAACTCAAATAATAAGCAGAAAATGTTTGTCGAAATCTCACTATCAGAAAAATTGTAGCAAATGTACAGTTTGATGAATGAAGCATTATAAAAAATGTCGTGCAACTTAAAATTCGATATAGTTTTAAAATAGTCTTGTGAATTCTGAAGTAATTATCAAGAGTATCGATAATCAGCTCTTTATCTACATAATTCAACAGGAACTGAAGACTTTTGTTGTAAATCTCTAACACTTTGGCAAATTTGTAAAATATAAGGCATAGAATTGAAGATAAAATTATGGGAAACAATGTACGCATGTACATGTCTATATTTATTAAAGTCAAGATTACTATTCTCCAGGTTCCTTGAGGCATTTTCGTATAAAATGTCCAGTAATTGAAGAACATATCATTGTTGTTATCGGCCATACAAAGAATAACTTGAAAAATGATAAATATCAATAGCAGTGTGGCAAAAAATAAGAATTTAATATAGTTTAAAGATTTATGAACTTCATTATATCGCTTTTCATAACTTAATAATTTTAATAATACTTTTAAAAAGGTTTTCCTTTTTAAGATTAGGGTACACCATATAGTTAGAGGTATTATGTCTAGGAATAAGTTTAATACAAAATTCTTGTACTTGCCTTTAATAACCAAATAAAAATCAGCCAAAATGAAATGAATAATTGAAAGACAGTATAAAATTACTAATGAGATAGAAATTATTCTAATTTGTGAAATTGAAGAATTTCTTGCCCCATAAAGTGCAAAAATGGGTAAAATATCCAATAATTTCTTCTCTGTTAATACCATTTTCAACATATTGCTAAGTTAATAGACATAATATTTAAAAACATTGATAATTATCAGTTCTAATTTAACAGCACGCTTAATAATGCATTTTTCATTCTTTAATAATACATAATAATCATTTTTTGGGGAAATTTGATTTAGTTAAGAACATCGACATTGTTAGAAAATCTCTTATTAATTATTCAATAAGTAAAATGAATATTATATATATATTTTATATCTAATGCTTTTAATGTTTTATCATTAGGTTTTGTTCAGCTCTTCTTTTTATTTAGTTTTTTATTCATTTATGGAACTTAATGAAATTATTCCAATAACTTAAGGTATAAAGTAAGCAATAAGTAAAATAGTTGATACAATTTAATCACAATCTCACAAGAAATTTCCTTTTAAAAAAATTTAATGCTTCAGCAATAGATTTTTCTCATTTTTTTCCGACTATTAGTTCTTTTATTCACTTGTTCAACTTGGTAAAGTTTTTCCATAACTTCAGTGTACAATATAAATAAAATAAAAATAAAATAAAATAAAAATAAATAAATAAATTTCAATAAATCACATTTTGCAAATTTTCATTGTTGAACAGTTTTAATACTCCAGCATTAAATTTTGTTTCGTTTTTCTCATTATTAGTTCTTTATTCACTTAAAGAACTTAATAAATTTATTTTATTAAAGTATAAAATAAGGGGTAAGCAAAATATTTGACAAATCAAATCACAATTTCGCAAGGAATTACCATTGTTAAAAAGTTTTAATACTTCAGTATTAGATTTTTCTTAGTTTTTCTCTTTATTAGTTCTCTTATTCCCTCATTCTTGTTAATAAAATTATTTCATAAATTCAATGAACAATGCAAACAAAAAGAAAAATACATTTAATCACAATGTCGTAAAGAATTTCTATAGTTGAACAGTTTTAATATTTCAGCATTAGATTTCGTTTCTTTTTTTCTCTTTATTAGTTCTTTATTCACTTAGAGAACTTAATAAATTTATTCCATTACTTTAAAGTATAAAATAAGGAATACGCACAATATCTGACATATTAACTCTTTGCGGCGCAAGGTAATTGGGATCATTTAAATTACAGTGCCACCGGAATTCACGAATAACATTAAAATAAAAGAAATTGACGAACTTTTCTACTCTGAAATAGAAGTAAAATTTTGGTATAAAATTTTTGGGATGAGTTTTTGCAGTTCAAAATTAAAATTAGGTGATGCTGTAGTGGCATCATCGCCCCTGAAAGGGTTAAATCACAATTTCGTAATGAATTTCATTTGTTGAATAGACTTCATATTTGAATGTTTCGCTTAATTTTTTTTACGTTAGACGTTGTGTAGCTCACTTATACAGACACTTTTCTTTTAACAAAATGAAAATGAAAATATGATAATAACAATTACAACACATTTTTTGTTTTATATAGTCTTCTGTAGCGGATGGTTTGATCAGCTGTATTCTAGTACAGGTTTGAATATCTTTTAAGAGTCAATGGACGGCTAGAACGAGGCGAAGCCTCCACTATTGGTGGAAAAACGCTGTGCTATGATTGGCTTCATTGCACTATTGGTGGGCTAAACTAATACTTCTTTAGGTTAAATTAAAAAAAAATCTTTTTATCATGACGTCAAATTGTGTCAGACAGGCATGTCGTCAATTAGTACTTTCAATTTATTTATTTTCTTTGTTTGAGATAGATTATATGTTTGAATAAATTATTTTTCCGTTGCTTGGGGAAACAAAAAAAAAAAAAAAAAAACATGAAATGATGCCCCAGAATTTTTAAATAATATCGAGCATAGGTTTTGCTAGAAATTATAAATAACAATACATTTTTAAAAATTAATAAACATGAATAAAATAACAATGAACATGCATAAATATGGTGCAATGATTAGTTATTTGAAAAATGTTGCCTTTCATAGTATTGTCGAGTTTGTTAAAATTAATGCCCTGGATACACATTAAAGAACACCAATTTGTTAATAATATCCATATCTGAAGTATAGTTTTGAATCTTTTATTCATTGCGCAAATATTTACTTAACAACCCAGAATGACAACAAAAATAATTAGTCTAGAAATTTTTATTTTTAATATACACGCGTGTTCTGTTTTGTTGAAAATCGAGATTTTTATTTTGTCAAACAATTCTTCTGATATAACTGTTTATTTTATTAAAATGTGTAAGTCCTCACGTTTTAATGCCATGCAGAAATGGAAATATCTCACATTTTGAATACCAATGTTTTTAATTATATATTTTATTTGAGTGAATTGTGGAATTTAAGTAATTAAATAAATAAATAAAAAAAAATTACAAATTTATATTAAAATTATTAAAAAAAAAATCTGATTACTTGTAATGCATAGAATGATGTTTATTTTTATTTATTTATTTTTTTATTTGTAAAGTTTTAAGAGCAATGTCTATTTTTAATTACATTATTTCTTTAAAGTCAATTTTTTTTTTGTTTAAATTGACAGTTTTTATTTATTTATTTATTTATTTATATTTTCGCTTCATTTTATTTTTTGCCCCAACTTTATTTTTATGTCTCAATTTTATTTATTTTTTTTCTCGCTAATTTAAGCCTGTATACAATCTCCTTCAACTGATAAATTAACACTTTCGTGACCGCTGACGTAGATTCACTTCATTTGTAAATCTGCAACTCCACCAGTAGGCGATTCTTTTGCAATTTAAATGTTGCTATATTTGTTACAAATATTCCTTATAGTCATATTTGTGCAATCAATATACTATGTATACAAATAATACTTTCAATAGAAAGATTATAATTATTATGTATATTCATATGTAATATAAATATGTATACAGAAAAACATGTTCTTAAATAATGTAGCTTAAATATAACACCCAGAGGTGGAACATACTGCCAAAAAGGCAAAAACCTGCAGTCTTGAAAGTGTTAACGGGTTAATCCAGCATTTACCATACTTGCCAACATCCTAGTTAATATTCCGTAGTCTTGTTAGTCCCGCCCTTTTTCTCACACCAATAAATTTTTTGAGTAATATTCTCCAAATGCAATTACGATTAAATAAGAGGAAAAATACTCTAAAAAGATTCCGGTGTGAAAAAGAGGGTGAGCTAACAATACTATGGAATATTAATTATTATGTTGGCAAGTATGTAACCTGGAAGATTGTTAGTTCCCGCCCCTTTTTGTACACCATTTAATTTTTAGAGTAATTCTCTTCAAATATGTTTACGATTAATGAAGAAAAGTACTCAAAAAAAAAAAAAAAAAAAAAAAAAAAAAACACTGGTGTGAAAAAACAGACGGAAAGGGGCGGGACTAACAATCTCCCGGGTTAGCATATCTGCCAACATTTTAATTTATTCCGGAGTATTTTTATCCTCGCCTTTATTTCGTGCAACTTTATGTATGCAAAAAAATTCTCCAGAGTATAACTTTGATAAAATAAGAAAAAAAATTACCTTTTTTAATATAAATGGTATGAAATAAAGGCGGAGCTAAAAATACTCCGGAATAAAGTAAAATGTTGGCAGGTATGGGTTAGGTGGGCAAGTATGATATATGTATGAGTGCATGTGCATAGCCTCCTAAACTAGATGACTTCCGCGTTGCTCAAAACTTGACAACAGTTCACGCGGTAGACAGAGCCACCTGGTATAGATTGCGCGACTTTTTTATTCATCAGTCACCAAAAATTTCGAAAAGTGGGATTTGATATACATAAAATTCGAATAGAATCGAAGAAATGTCGTTTATAAATATATCATGTATCACTTCTTGATTTTATCGGTGACAGTTGAATAAAAAAGTCGCACAATCTGTACCAGGTGGGTCTGTCTACCGCTTGAACTGTTGCCAAGTTTCCGAGCCATGCGGAAGGCATCTAACAATATTTAATCTATATTAAGACTGAAAAATTGATATGAATTTGCAATATAATCATTTTCCATTAAATAAGTTATTTTGGGTTTTAGGTGTGAAATTTTATATGAATGAAGAGAAAAATTAAGTTTGTTGTTGTGGTTTTAATACAATTTTTCCGATGATTCCGTTTTAAATGTTTAATTTATTGCATATTTTACTCGAAAAATCAAAATTTCTCCGCAGATTAAATACTATTAAACTTTGTTTCATTAAAACTGGAAACATTTAGTATCTTAAATTAATTTATAGTAATTTTTTTAATTCGTTTTTATATACTTAATATATCTATATCTATCTATCTATCTATCTATCTAACTATCTCTCTTTCTCTCTATATAATTTATAATTATTTTGATTAAAAAGAAAAGAATGAGAACGAAGAATAGTCAGTCAAATAAATCACCACAGAAACATATATAGGCCAAACAAAGTAACTAGTTGTCTTAAATTGATTTAATTTTATAAGATTAATAATAATACTTACTTTAATTTATTAGACTACACTACCTGTTGAAAATATAATAAAGGGCCGTGCATTTTGATGCTGTAGAAAAAAAGGAATATCATAGGATAGTATTATAAGAAGAAATAATAGAGCTTACATTAATGAAATGAACCTTTTAAGTTGAGATGAGCAAAAGAATTTCGGATAAAAGCAAAATAAGATTGAGTTTTAAATAAAAAGCTCAAAATGCACAGGACTTCTTATGGTGCTATCCCTATAGCATTGAGCAAAAGATTGTAGGTTTTCTGTTTTTGGCAATCATTTTAGCAAAATACCAAAAGATAGCACAAACCCACAAGAAAAAATTACCTTGAAATGAAACAAATGAAATAAGGGCAGAATATATCTTGAATTTTTTGAAATATTATCTAGAAAAATTGAAATCAAAAGACGAGTAAACACAGATCGTCTATATATTAGGAAAAATCTGAGAGTTTAACTGGTTCATATGAGACGATATTAACTGTCCCTAATTCACAGAACTAATACTTTTTTGTTTGTTTGTTTGTTTACATTTGTCTTTTACAGTAGCTATTCCGTTATGAGTTAGTTGAAAAAGTACTATATTGGTGGAAAATCTTTACTTGATTTAAAGATAGAAATATATCACAAACGATTTTAAAGAAAATGATACTATAGGATATCACATTGATGTACGCTTTGTGATTCATAAAAACAATACTCTAATAAAACGAATATCAGGGATGGAACACGGGCGCAGAATTCATACCACTATGAATGTAAGAAAATTTTCTACCTCTTAGATCAACGATATTATAGGTATGGAAATTTCTTAAACAGATTCCGGTATGAATTCTGCGCCCGTGTTCCATCCCTGGAATATGCAGCAGGTTTAAGTAGAGCCCCTTAAATAAAATATATAGGCCGACGCATCGCCGCCATTTTTTTTGCCTCTGAAGACGGCAGCATTCCCGCTTGGCGTCCTTATCGCTTTCTTGTGATTTTAAGAAATCTTGATCTGAAGCTATGATCGGTCAACAAAAGCAATAAGCAACATTAATTTTCCTAGCAACACATTTTTTTTCACATTACATTATCAGGATATCCTGTGAATGTATTGGAAATAAGATGTGTTATTAGGGCTGTTTCTGTTTCTTATACAAAATGTCGCCAAAACTCAAATACACAGTAATAAAAAGTCTTCTTAAATAGATTTATCAATATTAAAATAAATAAATTGATTAAAATAACACATATTCTGTATTTTTACATTAACACATGTCAGAAATACAAAGGAAAATATAAATAAATATAAGTAATGTTGTTTTATTTTCTCAAATTATCTTATGGAAATCTGAACATTTTATGTTCTTTTCTTGAGTGATTATAGTAGTTTATCGTTAAACAAATCTCATATCGTACTTCATTTAGCTAAAGCTATAAAATGAAATAAAAGACTAATGACTGCCGTTTACTGATGAATGAAACGCGCTGTGTACATGTGGCAACCCTAAGGCAACAAAATGCCTGATGCGCCAGCTCCAATATATAGGTGTTTTAGGTCACAGTCAGCTAGTTTGCTTACAAAATATTTTTTTTTTCACATTTGCTTGTTTCAGAAAAATTTCTGATTTAAAATAAATTGATATAGTTAGTTGATCTTTGTTTTCGAAAAAGTCACTCCATATTGATTCAAAAAACAAGCACAATGCAAAATCGAATGGTATTTGTTATATCACATCTTTCACCTTGAATCGGAAATAAAAAGAATCGGATGGTGTGCATTTTTCTTTCCTGTGACTGTTGTTATTAACTTAATTTTAAAGTTAATAATGTTGAATTATTTAAGTGATTACAAATATTATTTTTATGGGTACTGAAAATATCTTTTAACAAACAGCATTTTCATAATTCCGTGTTTAACCACGATTGTTTAAAAAATAAAATAAAAATTAAGTAAAAAAACAATGGCAGATTAAGGAAAAACCATAGAAAGAACAAAATATACCTACTTGTACCACTGACCTTTCTCAAAAATTAATATACAGAATAGTTAGCAACTGTAATAATTAATGAACACTTTTTAAAAATTAATCAAAAAAAATTAATTGAATAAATTTTTATCGCGACTAAATAAACGCAAATAAAATAAAATAAAATAAAGAATATATACATATATATATATTAATGTGACATAAAAAAAATTAAAATAATGATAATAGATGTTTAAATAAATAAAAATACGTTCATTTTTCACATCGCAAATATATATTGCTTCTTAACTATGGTATTTTCTACAGCGAAAATTATACAAAAGTAAGGAAACATAAAATATATAAAATATTTAACTTAAATATTGAAATTCGAATTTCTTAGTTTAAGTATTTGATTCAGAGCTAATCGTGCCAAATATCCAAGCCATACGGGCCAGCCTTTTCCTGTAAACTGACAGATATACACAAAAACACAGACAACTTTTGTTAGATGTTAGACAAGTTAGATGTTGTTTGATAGACAAGATACAATGAATCAAAACAAATATATTTTTTCATGCATTGTTTTAATTTGCAGGGATGGAACACGGGCGCAGAATTCATACCGGAATGTGTTTAAGAAATTTCTCTACCTATAATATCGTCGATTTAAGAGGTAGAAAAATTTCTTACATTGATAGTGGTATGAATTCTGCGCCCGTGTTCCATCCCTGAATTTGTAAACATAATTTTAATTAATCAGAATCAATAATAAATTCATATACAAACAAAATATTGAGTAAAAGGAATCGGCATCGTAAAAGGCAAGCATTATAAAATTTACAGATCATTCGAATTAATCGTCATGTCTCACATTGTTGCCAGAGTTTGCAACTTTTTTATTGAAAATTATTTTAAACGACATTATATTCGCATAGCTGCCAGTATTTTAATTTATTCCAGAGTACTTTTAGCCCCGCCTTTATTTCGCCCCTTTTTATTTATAGAAAATTTTTATCCAACACGATTTTCCTTCGATAAAATAAGAAAAAAAATTAATTTTATAAAATTAGTGGTACGAAATAAATTAAAATATTGGCAGCTATATATTCGATATAATGAAAAAGTCGCAAAGTCTGACAACTTTGTTTTAACGATAGAGATAAAAAAAAAATCTCAAAGATCCTTTTGATAGCCGTCTTCTCTAACCTGTATCCTAGTTTCGTGTACCTAATACATACTTGCCAATCATATCATTATGACGCGTAAAATCTTTAGTACCCGCCTTTTTTTTACACCAGTCATTTTTAGAGTAATTTCATTCTTAACGATTGAGCATTTTTTCAGGCCAGTACCTGCACAGTTCTCAACTTTTATAATTTATTCACGAGCATTCTGAGCCCGCCTGTTTTTCATACCGGAAATTTTGAAAAATGATTTTCATCTTATTTAATCGTAGTCACATATTAAAGAAAAATAATCTACAAAATTTCTGGTGCGAAAAGAAGGCGGGGCTAAAAATGCTCGTGAATAAGTTGTAAAAGTTGGGAACTCTGAGCACCTGAGCACAAGGCACGTATATACTACCGGAAGTTGACTTGGTAACTAAAAGAAGTGGAGATCAGATAATGCAGAAAAAAAAGAAGAAGACATAATATGCTAAGTGGGCTAAGTTCAGAGCTGCCAACCTAATCCGGCAAATTGTTAGTACCGCCCCTTTTTCTACACCACTTAAATTTCAGAGTATTTGTTTTCTTAATTCATCCTAACTATATTTAAAGAGGGCGGTACTAATAAATTGCCGGATTAGGTTGGCAGCTCTGTAAGTTACAGGCTGGTGAAGTTAAAAATTAACGACTGGATAAAATCCAGCATTCTCATTGGTCGAAACGACTGGAAGGTAATCCTCACCAAACAAAGTCAGAATTGCAACAAGTTAAGAATTTTAAATAAAAAAAGAAAACTTTTAAGCAAAATAAAATTAAAAATTAACTAAGATTTTAGAAAAAATAAGGGAATTTAAGGAAAAACTAAAATTTAATTGAGGAGCCACCATAAAAGATTTCCAAGAGATAATATTCCAAGAAAAACAAGCTTCACGCAATAAAGCAAGAGAGTAGACTGTCCGCCAAAGGCTTTCGATAAAATTTCGACTTTTCCTAACACGTTGTTGTAATTTTTTATTTTTTCAAGAGTGTTTTTGAGGGTATTTAACAGTATAGCTGCCAATATTTTAATTTATTCCGAAGTAATTTTAACCCCACCTCTATTTCGTACCACTTATTTTTTTAAAGTATTTTTTTCTTATTTTATCGAAGTTATGTATTGAAGAAAATTTTTCTATAAATAAAGTTGTGCCGAATAAAGACGGGGCTAAAAGTACTCCGGAATAAATTAAAATATTTGCAGTTATGGAAGAGTTCTGAGAAAATATTAACTTTAAATTCATGAGCAATAGCGTTCAAAATTTGAGTAAGTTCTGATAATTCATTAACGGAGGAATTAGTTTAAATTTGGGGAATCGGATGAGCCATTTATGAATAGGTGATTCTTGATTGGACGAGCCTGGAGGTATGTGTTTGTTCTACGATGGTTTTCTTGAAAAAAAAAAATGAACATCCACGATAATTCGCGGGCATAGCTGCCAATATTTTAATTTATTCCGGAGTACTTTTAGCCCCGCTTTTATTTCGTACCACTTATTTTTTAAAAGAAATTTTGTCTTATTTTGTCAAAGATATACATTGGAGAAAATTTTTCTATAAATAAAGTGGTGCGAAATAAAGGCGGGGCTAAAAGTACTCCGGAATAAATTAAAATATTGGCAGCTATGCGCGGGATGTTCTCCTCCACAATTACATCACTTAAAATTTTCTTGGTTGATTTTTTCAACTCCAAATTCGCAATTTTTTGTATTCGTGGGGGCCGGAGCATTTTACGCACCTAGGTTTCATCCTACAAATTTGCGTTGATTACTAGTTGAAACATTGCATGGTACACGTTGGGTTTCTATAATTTTCGACATTTATGCAGAAACTCATGAATCTATTTAATTTGAAAATTTCTTTAGACTTTTCGTTGTTTCCGAGATGAATTTGGAAAGGAGGGGGAGTTTAGTTTTGAAGCTAGTAAGTTGGTTGATTTTAATGATTTCAAAGTTGGGCTCAGTAAGAACGTCTTCAATCTCTAAGATAGCAGTATCAATCGGAAGCCCTTGAATGACAGCCTTCAAGGAAGTGGCAGACATTTGAAGCATTATATAATAATTTACATATATTTCATCTAATTTACGAGAGATAAACTCGTAATTTTCCGGTTTATCCGGGAAAATTTTTAGGAAGTTACCAGCTGGGTTAGCTGAAAAGTTACATTGATCTTTATATTTGGCTAAGTTTTTGACCACTTGGGTCATGTTTCTGCATTTTACTGCGATATGTCGCATTTTTGGAATAAAGGGCCTTTTATTCTCGGAAACTTCCTAGGGGCTATGGTATAAAATTGTCCATAAGGACGATTTAATCGTAACGACATTTGGAGAGAATTACTCTAAATAGAAAATGGTATAGAAAAAGAGGAGTTTTTTTAAGGGGTGTTAATAATTTTACTCTTATTAATGAGATGGTTGACAGGTATGACTTAATACTGTTTTGTTAAATAAATATTATAAGTAATAAGTATTTGTTTATTTATGAAAATATATAACGACTTATACAAAAAATTAAACATGCATTTTATAACTGAACACACAGACTAAATAAATAGCTATGAATATTTCTTTAAAGTATATATTAACATACCTTTAATTGAAATTTACGAAATAGTTTTTTTTCCCACCAACTAGCTAAAATGCAGCACGTTAACAGAATCTCTCATTAGGGGCTGTCCATAAATGATGTCACGCTTTTTTTCAGAATTTTGGACCCCCCTCCCCCCCTTGGTCACAAAGTGTCACGTTTCAATATACCCCCCCCCCCCCCCCCCTCCTCCTTGTCACATGTCACGGAACATGACATACATCAATAATTACTTGAAGCTCAGAAACAAAATATTAGACTAGAGATCATATTTCAAATTTTATTTTTAAATGTTGACTATGGATCTTAATGACATCTGTAAATATAACCATAAGGACTTATATCTTTTGTTGGACATTTCAAGAGTATGAGAAGGGAAGGTTTTCTTCTAAGTAAAGATTTTCTATTGCTATCATATACTAAAAACCTACTCTTAATGCTTTTTTCTGAAAGAAAATGATGTATGAGGGGAGGGGGGAATCACAGGATAAAGTTACTTTTACCCGAATTAAAAAAATATCTTTAATCTTTGATAATTTTAAAATAACTTCAAAATTTCATCTGCTGAATATAAATGTTTGTTATCTGATGTCACACTTTTTGTTACCCCCCTCCCCTCCCTTGTCACAAACTGTCACAATTTCACGAAACCCCTCCAAGCGTGACATCATTTATGGACGGCCCCTTAACCATTTTTGTGAAGCACCGATCGTGCTTTCATTATAAAGCGCGTCATAAGAATTATGTTTATAAAAACATTTAATCACAAATGTTACAAACTATTTCGTAAATTGTGTGTTACTTCTTACCCCCTGTGACAACTAGCCCCACGCTTCTCTATCTATATTTTTTCAAAATTATGAAGGACAAAGACAGTTAAATGAATTTTAAAAATCTAGGGAACAGCCATGACCTCATCCTTCCCTATATCTGCCGGTGTATTCTTAGAAAATTACCATATTTTTCCGGACATTGGCATCTACAATGCTAGAGACGCCTTTAGAAAATTTGTAAATATCGTCAATTTCCTCTATATTCTCATCTATGGCTTATTCTCCCCAGTCCTGATCCATTGATTGGATGTTGACATTTTGACATAAAGATAAAATATACTTTTTTGCCAAAGACATAACGGATTCTGGATTATAATCAAAATATTTGAAGACTTAAAAAAAAAGTGTCATAGCATCTTTTTCAAGTTGAATCTATTTTTTATCTGTCTAAATGCTTCAACATAAAATGCTAAACATGATACCCGAACGGATTTTTCACTTTATGCTGTAGGATTTTCGATATTCATTATTAAATCAATCGCATCGAGAGAAAGATATATATATATATATATATATATTTTTTTTTTTTTTTTTTTTTTCGAGGGACAAGAGGTTTGCTTTGGATACCATAATGTCTAAGCCGTAATATATTCAGAAACAATGAAATTTAATGCTATGTACTTACAAAGTTCAGAAATTTTATCTTTCAGTCATTACTTATTCCGTTACAGCATTTGCTCTTTAGATTTGTAAAAAATATACTTTTGATATAAGTTGCTGAAACAAGTTCTTCTACCCTAGTCAGAAGAGTGGATTGATTTCTTTTTCCTTATAAAGCGGCCGCCATTTTGAAATTAGATGACCGACCAAGTTAATGAATAAAGTTGATTGAGACACTGCTAGGAGTATCTACCAGGTGTTCCAAAAGTCACTAGACTTTTTAAAACCTTATAATTATTAAACTATTTACAATAAAGTGATGCGGTTTGCAGAGAAATGCTCAGAAACGTGGGAGATTTTGTTTTTAATGAAAAAACTATATTGCATATTAGTTATAATTTTCGTCAACAGGTGGCGCTAGGTTTCCATGTAGAATACAATCTTATCATGCTTGAAATAAGCAGAAGAGTTAATTGCGCATTATCTCATAACATTTCAAACAGTTTCTGTCACAGGTGAATGATATGAAGCGCTAATAAAAAATAAAGTCATCCCTTACATGCAAGAGAGGAAGCACCTCATTCTATAACATTTATGCAGGATGGAGCACGTCCGTACATAGCTACTCCTATCACGGCATATATAAGGTCGACATTTGGAGACAACCATGTCCTTAATCAATGTTTTCCACACGAATGGCCCCCAAGCAGACCCATATTATCGCCTGGGCAAACCGGCACTTTGCCCTGGGACCCCAGGCATTAAAGGCCTCTCAAAATCCATATTTATTTAATTGCAAAATATTTCTCTTTATTTCAATGAAAACTTAAATAGATATATAGTCGAACCTCGTTAACGTGAACACTGTTAACATGAATTACTTTTAACATGAACTGAAGATTAGTTTAATCATATGAAGATTAGTTACTAAAAGCGTGAACAAATTTTTTATTTCCCTTGAGAATCACGTTAACGAGGATTGACTGAAGTTTATGATAATTTTCCTGAGAGAGTCTTGAATTTTCATTTGAGTATATTTTCTTTTTCTGTTTCTGCTGGCTCATCTAATGCCTAAATAGTGAACCCTCTGGCCCTGAACCAACAAATGCCGCGTTGGTGTCCCAATTCAGGTAGGGATAATCGAAGTGATTCGAAATTCATTTTAATCAGTAGATCCCACTCTAATTATGGCAGTACAGTGACAATCCAAAGCTGGCAAATCTATGTTTGCTAAATTTATAAATCATATCCTATTTAGTATTATTTAAATATGTTATACAACGACTTTTTGTTCTCGCCTGTCAGGCACGATATCACGAGGGGATCAATAGAACAAAGCCATTTCATATCAATTGTGTCATTGTGTTTAACTGTATAACATTAATAGTAATTAAAAGTGTAAAAAAAATATTAACATACTTGAACGTTTAACCTCGAAAATATTGTTTACTCATATTGTACATAAGACTCATCGTCTGTCTTATATAAAAAATGTTGCTGGAGTTTCATGGGGCCTGCCAATTTGTCATGATCAGGGCCTTCCCCCAAGGTCTCCAGATCTTACACCTTGTGACTTCTGGTTATGGAGTTACTTGAAGTCACATATGTATAGAGATTGGCCTACGTCTTTGGCGCAGTTAAAAGAAGCTATTCGCCAACATGTGCCAGGTATACCCTCTGTCATGCTTTTTAACTTTGTGCAGGGTGTCCTCGATCGTCTGACGACTGTAATTAACAACGATGAGAATCAAATTGAATAGTTGTAGTTATTGAAACACATCAGTGACATTCATATCAGTGGTCTTTATTATAATTTTATAAGTCCGTTAATTGAACTCCAGCGCCATCTTTTGGTCAAAAATGTAACTAATATTAATATAGTGTTTTTCATTAAAAAGAAAAATCAGCCGTGTTTCTGAGCATTTCTGTGCAAACCGCATTATTTTATTGTAAATAATTTAATAATTATAAGGTTTTAAAAAGTCTAGTGACTTTTGTATCACCCGGTACATACCAAGTTTTAAAGAGATCAATCCATAAATGCTTTTTTTATGGGAAATTTTCAATTGGCAGCAACTTGAAACAAAATAACGGATCAGTTTGGATAATGAAGTCATCCACAATATTTGCCAAATAAGTCCTTTGTCTCACTTTGTTCGAATTGACTGATTTTTTTTTTTTTAAGTGAAAACTTCTTTAGGCGCGTTGAGCACTTTTTGGGTGGACAAAAATCATGGAACTCGCGTAATCGTCACCGAACGCTTTCCATATATGTATATTGTGTATTTATGTACACAGATATACCGCCATGCGTTATTAGTATACATTATATATATATATACAAAGAGTATATCTCTCTACATATATATCCATATATGTAGCGCACGGCGCGGCATGCCTCACACACACACATATATATATGTATATATATATATATATGTATGTGTGCGTGTATAAAATGTATACTAATACGAATAGTATACTGGCTACTGGCATCTGCCTCTTTCTAGTTCTATACTCTATATATGTATCTACTTTTTCCACAGTATATACATAGTTCACAAAGTACGAGCACGTGTTTTTATACAGACTGTTATATTCTTCTTTTTGCTTTCAATATAAATTTTCAAATAAATAATAAAAAAAAAGGAAAATTATTTTAGTCATATTACAAAATTAATACTTCTTTACAAACCAAAAATAATTAAAATATAATAATCTAATAGCTCGACGATACAATTCACATGTTACTTAGTTTTCACTTCTATAGGCAGTCCCCAATGACTGCCTCGTTAATTTTTTTTAAAATCTATGACAAATTATGTAATGACAAATTTTCAAGTGAACCCGTGATTTCAAGTGGCCGCGCTTTTGAAATAAAATGTTCGATCAAGTTGTTTTAAGAAATTATTAGGATAAGTGCAGAGTCGAGTATCTGATCGATTAGGAATTAACCTAATAGCAATTTATTCTATTATATGACCCGCCTTTCAAAAAAAAAAAAAAAGTACCCATATTTATTAGTTGAATTCTAATAGCAATCCTAGCTAATCTATAAAATGAACAAAATGATCATGGCTAATTTATTATCATTCATTCTACCTTTGAAATACAGATTGATTAAGAATTATATTAAAATTTAGTAAATTATGAAAATTTGTAGAAATTGCTGAAAATTTCAAATAATTTCCTTATTAAATTTTATTTAATAAAGCGAAAAATATAAGAATATTACACTTTAAATTAATTTTTGCATATACATATATTATTTATTTGTGTTTCTGTTCGCTTTCAAGCCAAATTTATTATTTTGAAATAAAAAAATCGCATTCTTCGTTTTTTTTTTTTTTTTTTTTTTTTTTTTAAAGGGCATTTTCAGGAATGAAAAATTCCAGACTTCTTTGACACCAGTATTTTTATTAATATAATTTTATGGTATTTCCATACTAAAGTGACGTGATTGAACAGGATAAAGACGTTTTTGTAAAAGTATAATGGTAGTAAAAATGGCAGAACATTGTCATTCTCGAAACAGCCTTAAACAAAAGGCGGAAAATGTAATCAATGGAAATATATATATATATATATATATAACGAAAAAGATGGATGAATGAAAATGAAATATTTGAAACACTCGATGCAACTAAATTTAATCTATAGTCACGGAGTAATATTAATAGGAGTTGAAGGTCCAATGGGAGAAAGCTACGAAACTGTGATGTAAATTTTTGGTAAATACTGAGGGCGCCACTTGTCATTACTCCCTACCTCGGGGCGGATATAGTGTTGTTTTCAATAGAATTTTGCTGGAGTGCATTTAAATTCTTTTATTTTAAGCAATTTAATTTTTTTGTAAGTTCTTAAAACTGCATAATTCAGATGTTTCAAAGAAATGCTTCGTTCCTAGTTGTAAAACAGGCTATGATAGTGATAAGAAAAAAAAAAAAAAAAGCCCTAAGAGAGAAATAATGTCCGAGTTCGTGTTTTCTGCGCCTAAAGTAAGTTTATTTTTTTTCTTTACAAAATTTCATCCATTCTCATTCCTCCTAATTGTCTGTTTTACCTAGCTTTGGTTCATAAGGATTGTCATTTTTTAAAAACTCTCTTTCAAAGTAAAATTAGTATAAAATCGCTCTTAAAAAAAAAACATGTTGCATAGAATACTCTATTTAATGAAATTTGCTTTCAATCGAACTTTTTTCAGCTTGATATTATTTAAAAAAAAATAATTAAAACGAGACATTTCTCCATTGAATAACATTGCGTCGTGCTAATAATTTATTTATTAATTAATTAAAGAGTAATAACTCATATGAGAGAAATTTGTTTCAAGAATCTACACTCGTCCATTACAAGAACATTGAAATGCTTTATATCTTTAAAATAATAACAATGTTAATAATAATGCATTATACAAATACTTACCCGTATTGATCAAGTTTTCTTAGGAACCAGATAAATAAATAAATTATTGTTATTAATAATAATAGTAATTTAATTATTTTAATTGCTTATTCTTCGTAGTTTGACAATTTGAATCGCGCAGCGCGAAAGAAATTAACAGCAATGACAAGTCAAAACAGCGCCATCTCACGGTGTCGCTTGAAATTTGGAACAGTTGTTGGTATGTAAATTTGCTTCTCTTTCATGCATATTTAGAGTTGCCAACATTTTAATTTATTCCGGCGCATTTTTAGCCCCCGCCATTATTTCATACCTTTTTTTTTTTTTTTTTTCAATATTTTACAGTAGTTATTTTTTCGAAAAAATCATTCTATGAATAATGTGGTGCAAAAGAAAGGCGGAGCTGAAAATGCTCTGGAATAAATTAAAATGTTGGCAACTATGTATATTGGAGATTTGAGCGGTTTTATATTATACTGTAGATTGTTAAACCAGGTCCCACTTCAAAAAAAGCCGTATCGTACTTCTTAACAATCATAATGTAGAAGAATTTTTCGTCAGAATAAATAGCAATGAATCCATATGTACTGATTTTTATTTATACAACTTTCAAGAAAAAACTATCCTTGAACACAAATAAATGATCTATCCTTTACCAAACTGGAAATACAAGTGACGATAAAATTACACCGCAGTAATTCAGGCAGGGAGAAAGAGGATGCCTACTATGTCAAAATGTAGTTTACTCGATCAAGGCAAGCGGAGAAGTCCCATGCAGAGCCTGATTAACCCTTTGCGGCGCAAGACAATTTGAAACATTTAAATTATACTGCCACCGGAATTCATGAACTAAATTAAACTAAAAGAAATTTTAAACTTTAAGGTTTAAAAAACCGGCCTTTTCTGATATGTTATAAACGTGAATTTTTGTTAAAGTATTTCCGGAATGAATTTTTGCAGCTGGATCTTAAGTTTTCCGTCTTCGTGGCGAGGACACCGCGCGTTAAGGGGTTAAGGGGGAAGCACACATTATCTCCGCTCTCACCGGAATATTTTTACAGTTATTTTTTACTTCATGTCATAGAAATTCCACGCTTTGACGAGGAAATATTTTTTATAAAAAATGAACGGTGTAAAACAATCCAATTTACTCACCGTTATTAGACACCAGAATTCTTTTAAAATAATTTTTAATGAGAATTTTCTGTTTATTATAGGAGGAAAGTATTTGTTAAAAAATAACGGTGTAAGTATAAATAATGTGTGCTTCCCCCTTAATCAAGCTCTGGTCCCATGAAATCTGCCCGTCTCAAATCCGATAGTGCCAACTGAAAATTGGCGTAGTTAAAATTAAGCCAAAAAGAGTGCTAAACCATTTCCTTGTTTTCCGTACATTTTAATACAAAAATTTTGAATATAATTTGCCGTTACCAAAACTCAAACTAATTTGGCATAAAAAAAACACGCCAGCTGTCAGTCAAACCAACGGGAGCAGACAATCCGAGATGAGCTCATAACACACGCCAGTCAGTCGACATTAATCAATTAAAAATCTATTTTTAGAACAATAATCGTTTGCTCTAAAGTACTAATAGCTTTTTTATGTAAACAGAAGCATTATAATTATTAAGAATACAGAATAGAATGCTGATTTTTCCCGATCAGTAGGAAACAAACTAGTTGGCATAGGTGGACTATACTCAGTTCCCCATCATATATATATATTCTCATAAATTTCTAGTATAGGATATTCTCTTAACATAATTATCATGTTAAGAGAAATGAATTTGACACAGTGACAGAATGAAATTCCCGCCTAATAGGCTATCCACGGTTCACTTTAATTTATATTATTCTAATCTATTAATTTATTTTATTCGAGTCAGTGTCATAGTTTAGTTTTCTTGCTACTATTTCCAACGCAGCAATCCTCAGAATGTGTATTTGTATGGATAATTTTCAATTTTGCTATGTTGATGAAATCTTAAATTACAAACAACTTACGAAATTTTCCTATTAGAATATTTATAGTCAATCATGTTCAAACAAGTATCATATATGTAATTCTGAAGTTTTCTGATATATTTCTGATCCTCAAAACGAACGTTTATGCTCAATTTCTGCCCTATTCTGCCATTTTAAGTAAATCGTAAATTCCAAATAACTTACGATATTTTTATATTGGGAAATTCATAGTCAATTATATTCATGCCAGTGTCCTAAATAGCATTTCAAAAGTAGTCTGACATCTTAACGATGAAAATATTCCTCAAAATTGACGTTTATGTGAAATTTTGTCCTACTCTGCCATGTTAAGAAATTCGTAAATTTCCAATAACTTTTCAAATTAGCGAAATTTTCAAATTAGCATGTTTATTGTTAATGGTTTTCATTCTGGCAACAAAACTGACATTTTTAGAGTAAAAACTTTCCATTTAATGCGCGTTTAAGTGAAATTTTACCCTATTCTCCCATGTTAAGAAAATCGCAAATTTACTAATAACTTACGAAATTTTTTAATTGGAATGTTGCAAATGAATAGGGTTCTTGCCAGTGTCGAAAGTAATATTTTAAAACTGATCTGACTTCTCTGCGACAATTTGTTCTTGAGATATCGAGTACACAGTCTAACATACTAACAAACTAACAGACACTCTACAGACGGGCACCATACAAATTTTGTCATTTCCGGATTCCTCACGCCTGTAAACGTGTAAAAAAAGTGAAAAACCGAGGTCCAAAATTTTCCCGATTAACTAAATTCCCCATACCTATAGTATGATTGGGGACTAAAATTTATCTGGATAATTTGTGCACTATTATAATGATTTACCTCTTTCTAGTGCTTTATTAATTTATTTATTTTTATATGAGATCTTATTAGATTAAATTACCAAATCTTAGAGCACTAGGAACTGTGCGAACCAAAGGACTTTTGCCTTTTGATGTTAATTTGAGTCAATACATCAGTTTATGTTAATCTCAGTAAATTCATAGTGTGTAATAAAATCACATAAACCAATTTGATTTTAAAAATTTATTTATTTTCGATTTTTTTTTTCTTTGTTAACACCAGTCCTGTTTCATTCATTTCCAATCATGCCCCATTCATTCCCATAGGTGGGGATGAATGGGAAGATGCACATGCATATATATATAATATATATATATATATTATATATATATATATATTGTTGTAATTAAATTACACATTTAGATATATATAGATACAGAAATGATTTTTCATTTAAGCATATAGCTATTTGTGTATAAATATTTTTTGTGGTAGAATAATGGAAAGTAATTATTAATCTGTATATAAATATTTTGATAAAAAAAAAAAAAAAAAAAAAAAAAAAGTTCTTTGCTTTAAAAAAAAGAATAAGATAAATTTATAAGTGCTGCTTGTGAAATTGAAGGAGAAGAAAAAAAAATGAGATAGGGATCTCTTAGACTAGCTGGCTGCCCAGTGACATTATAGAACAAAGATGGAAAGAGGAAAATTTATAGGACTCATAAAACTTGAATGGAGCATCGCAAAAACAACTCCAGGCTAGGGAACGACAGGCCACCCGCACGCCACACACACAGATTCTCCCTTCAGCCCTCGTCTTAAGAAGAGTATTTTTTTATAGAAGTACGAGGAAGGCTTCGGGGTCAACTTTTCGGCGAGACGGTGATGGAATCTCCTGGTGGTGCAATCTCCCGGTAGTTCTCCAGATATACTGCTTCCTCCCGCATCAACGGTCCTTGAATTTTAATCTCAAGACATGAAAAATAGGAGCAACCCGAAGAGCCCAAAACACCTATGATTCATCTTTGAACAGAATCTATCGAATGGAGCCTCCAAATGTATTCCTATTCCAGGATCTCTAAGTGCCCTAGAATTGTTAAATAGAAGTCCTCTATGATTTGCTTGAGGAAAGAAGTAGAAATATCCCACTGCCGTTTACGATGGAATAACCTCTATAATGCTCATCTGGGTGAGTCAAATTTTAATAAAAAGAAAATATTTAATTGTATCTATCCCCATTTATTCTATTATTTAGTCATGTCTGAGTACTACCTAAAGTAATGTTGAATAAATTTAAACTTGAATTGAATAAAATATTAGTTTTGTATAAGAGACCAAAATATTTAATAAAATGCATTATTAATGAAATTCTTTGTATATCTATTAATTAAGGAATTATTTATTTTGGAAAATTTATTTTAATTTGAAGTTATATCCTTAATAAATAGATAAGTTTTATGACCCATTAAAAAATAGTTACAGAACTTGGGTATAATTTAAATGAAGAGAACGCAATGTACTATACAGTTTGGAGAATGCCTTAGATTAACAATTTCTCTCCAACACACACACACACATATATATATATATATTATTAATTAAAAATGATAACTTTTTACTAAAGTTACTATCTTTATATGTAACTGATTACTGGAGTGTACTTAAGAGCAATGTTACAAAATTCTGAATTACATACGGTGAACGTTATCAGTAAAAACATGAAAAATGTCCCATTCATCCCCACTCTCCCCTAAATATCTGTATATGTCCTAATGAAAAAGTATTTGAATTTACCTTCATGCTTTTCTTATTGCTTTCTAAGCAACATTTCGATGTTTATTATACAAATTGGCTTATTTTTGTAAAATTGTCGCAATGCAGGCGAGAGATTGTAAAAGAATTTCAGAAGAAAAAAAAAACCGCCTTATGTCGCTGAAAAGATATTAAAAAAACTAGTTTGCATATTCTTATTTCACTCTGTATATGCCGCTGGTATGCATAAGTCTCAATGGCATTTACTACATCGATTGCTGAAGACAAAACTTTAATGAATTAATTGCAAATATGTAAAATCGTTTTGTTTTGTTTTATAACGCAAAGTTTTTAAAAAATGTGTAAAGGTGTAGTTCACGTTGCAAGATATGATTATACCCGATCCTGAAATGTTAAGTTTTCCTTTTTAAATATTATATAACTTTTCCTAGTTTCTCACTGTTAAAAATCTATTTTAAGCCAGCCGCCCTTTTTTATTAGTACTACAGGTCGATCATTCCGAAAAAAATGGTAAAAACTATGTCCGAGAATATATGATTTTTTATTTAAATAATGATAAAGAATTAAAACGCAACTATGTGTGTTTTTTACTCCCTGTTTATATTTCTTTCAATGGATGTTTTTCTTTAAATTCTAGACGAAATATAATAGCCACAATAAAATATTTTAATAGATGAAGAGTGAAAAACCTGTTGTCCCAAGCGGAAATTTATAAAATTCAAACATATTTAATACAAGTTTGTAATGAGTTATAATAATCAGTTTAATGATATAGAACAGAAATACAAATTCTAAAAAGGACTGACAAAAAAAAATATCATCACCTTTTATTTGTATGAAAAAAACAATTTTTTTTGTTTGTGTCCCAAATTTTATTCAACTCTGTTATGCCCACTCTGTTACAGTAAATAAGAAAAAATATTTTAATATTATATCAAAGCTGGATACACTACTGAATTGCCTGAAGTGTTTACTATTCCCCTGCAATCAGTCATTTGGGATAAAATTTCCAAGAACAAGATAAGTTGCTTTTTATGCCTATAATATCTTGAATACATTAAATAAATGTCCACTCTGTTACATTTAAATTTTAATTTCATAAAAAAATTTTAATTAATAAATTATTGAAAATCAATATGTAATTCATGAAGTTTTTTTCAGGAAAGTTTATTTTTATTATAGCTTGAAATTTACAGTCTCTAATCTTACTTTTAGGGTTATTTGTCCACTCTGTTACATGTCCACTCTGTCACACAAAGAATGTAACAGAGTGGACCATTAATGTAACAGAATGGACATATTGACAGAAACAGATAATATTATGTACTACAAATACCTTAATTAATATATTTATTTTTCAAATTGATAAATACATTAAATGTGTCACTGGAAATTCTTTTTTTTTTTCTTTGATATCGCCAAAAGAAAGTAATTCAGAGCGCCAAATCCATTATCGAGAGATTCCAATTTTTAAGAATATTTCTAACAGGCTAATCAGTTGTATTACGTAAGAAATACATCACTTTGGAAGACCCTGAAAAATTATTAGAGGACAGTGTAAATTGACATCAAAGTCATGTAAGTACGGAATCTGTGTTTAGATCGTGGTCTAGCATCTGTTTGGACCCGGTTTTAAAGATGATTCAGATACGAAAATAAATGTTGTTCAATTTTCTCCGATACACCTTTTAATCAATATCGGCAAAAGAAAACATTTTACTTATTTAATAAGTATGCAGCTGGTTTTAAGTGGCGCACTTGGAATTTTTTCGAAGCAGGTCACCACAAAGAAGCTGCTGATGATGTAGAGGCATGCTGAAGAGGAAGGCTGATTGTAATATGCAGTAATAATATAAAGGATGCTACTAAATTTATAATTCCTACAAAGATACAACTAAGGTAAAATTATACTTAATTAAAGATAAACAGATTGAAATAATAAAGTAGATGGGAAGTGCCAGGTTCGATCCTAGGCCACGCTAATCAACCTAACTATGCAGAGTTTTCTGTGGTTTTCTCTGACACTCACGTAAATGTGTGCTAAGACTCCTTAGAAAAACCATCATGTAAGGGCAATACTTTTATTTCTAGGACCCCAGCGAAGTCAATCAGCCTTAAATCCAACAACAACTGAAAGCTGAAAATACCTAATGCTTACTTATCGGCTTCATCAGAAACTGATGAACTATTGTCCATGGATGAAGAACTGAGAAAAATATAAATAAATATTTCAAAAAGATATAAAAGCTGGAGTCCATGTGCTTGCAAAATTCAACACAGATGGTACTCATTATAAATTAACATTCAAATATGCTGTAGTAACACAAGAAGATATGAATGATGGAGAAGTAAGAGTTATTAGTTTGAAAATATGCTAATAATAGTGCAAATTTATTCAAAGCTGATTATTAAGATATTTCATACATGGAATTTGATCAGATCATTGAAATGCTACCTGAGCCAACACTTAAATTGCAGGGTATGCGACTATATTATGAATTTCCATGTGATGTGGATGTTTGTGAGAAAGCATAAGAACATATATCAAGAATTGTGTAAAACACCATTAAATCGTTAAATAATGTTTGCAATTTCTTTTGGCTCCCCCCCCCCCCTCCTATTTTCAAGGGAAAAAATGACCAGTATTATAAAATATTTCTACTCTGTTACAGAATGTGTCCACTCTGTTTCAGAAAATGTCCACTCTGTTACAGAAGCTTATTTTATCATTATTAAATGAAACAAACAGTAATGCAAAGTAAGTGTATTTTATTTTAAATATGAATTATAGTCCTTTTATAAAACATAAAAACAAAAGTTATGTAAATTAAATATATAATAGAAAAATAAACTTTTTTCTTCTGTTGTATCATAATTTGTAATATAGTGGACAATAATATAAAAAAAAAAAAAATATATATATATATATATATAAATAATTATATTTATGAAAAATTTTACAATGTGTATGACAAATTTTAATGTATTTGCATATATTTACAGGAGTAAAGCTCAATCTAAATGATTAATTAGCACAGATAAATCAAAAAACATTCATGTAACAGAGTGGACAAAATTCTCCATTTTTTGACAAAAAACGAAAAAAATCCTTAAAAATCCTTGATTTATCAAATTAAATTTTATGCCATAATAATGTACGCATTCTTGGCTATCATTGGAATATAAAGTTCTTTTGCAAATATTATTTTTATTTTTTAAGTTTTAAAATGTGAAATTTACATTTTTTTTTCCGGAATGACCCGACTACTTCTTTTAATGTGGCATTTTGCGCCGTTACCAATTTATAGTGTTCCACTTCAAAAATACCTTTCAGAACTTGCGCAACTCGTTATTTATAGTCACAATTTGAACTAACACTTTTTTAGTGGCGGGAGTAGGATTTTATTAACAGCACGCTATTTCGCCGCGTATTTTTAAATAGCAAAGTTGTAGTTGCTATTTTTAAAAAACCGTTGTAAATTCCTTTTTGGATTTTAATCTTGTTAACGATTTTCGAAATTTTAATTTCTAGTGAGAGTGATTAAATGTAGTAGTTTTTTCCACATCTAGAAGTTTGTGGAATTCATACCGAAACAAATTTTCATAAATAAATTTAACGATACATTTCTTTTCTCATATTCCATTATTAGAATAAAAATCACAAATTTTTTAATATTCCTTTTTTCATTTTTGGCTCATGTTTCCAAATGTTAATTATAATTAACGTGTCTTTTTATTAGTGCGACAGGACTATATCTTTCAATCTGGCATTTTGCGTCGTTGCCAATTTATAGTGTTTCACTTCAAAAATGCTTTCCAATATCCAGTTCTACCATTTAATTTCTTTCTCTATTTTAAAATTTTTTGTGAAATCCGTAAAACCTCTCTCTATATATATTTTTTCTCTTCCCATCGATGAGGATCAAACCCACAACCTTCGAGTGCGTAGCTCTGACCACACAGTCAATGGTTCTTGGCTAAATATTTCTGAATATTTAGTGTTTTCAAGTAATTTTAGTGCGACAAGACTATTTCTTTCAATCTGCTATTTTGCGTAGTTACCAATTTATAGTGTTCCACTTCAAAAATGCCTGCTAATATCCTGTTTTAATATTTAATTCTCTAATACTCTTACTGTATCTCTATTTTCTCTCTTACTCTAATGCTCTAATATTCCTCTAATTTTACTATTTAATACTCTAATTTAAACCAACTCCATCTTACAATGTTTTGTGAAATCCGCAAAAACATTTATTTATATATATATATATATATATATATATATTTCAACATCCATCAGTGAGGATCGAACTGACAGTCTTCGGGTTCGTAGTTCTGTTCTCTGACCACATAGCCAACAGGATGTCAATGGATTATTTTAATTAATCTGTGATGAATTTTGAGTATAATTTAAGTATCGAATAATCAGTTTATATATATATATATATATATATATATATATATATATATATAATATTATGTTTTGCTCTGTAGAAATTGACACTGTTAATTATTAACAATAAATGCGAAATTGTTTTAAAGATTATTTTAAAAATTAAAATATTTAGTAAATAAGTATTAAGCAATTAGGGGAAGATACTATATAATCAATGCATTCAAATTCCAATAATTTATCTGGAGTTAAAAATCGATATACTATTTGAATATGTGTTTAGGAATTTTACTGAACGCCCCCTATTTCTTTTCTTTCTTTCTTTTCTTTCTTTCTTTCTTTCTTTCTTTTTTTTTTTTTTTAAGGGTGTTAAAACACAAATATCTTTAGTCCTGTCGTACTAAATTTAATTCTGTCATAGACAGAATTTCATCCATAGTCTTGTTTTTTATTTTTTTGGTACTTGTATATTGTAATATTGTAGGGTTTGTACACATCAAGTTAACAATCATGTTTTTTGAAAACGCGTTAAGGCGAGATTTATTGTTTAAAAGAGCAATGCGCAGTCAACAATACTCCCCCCCCCCCTTATTTTTTAAAAATTATATTTAATATTCAATGATTTTTATAAGATTTTTTAAAACGAAGATTAGTTATATGAAGATTAGTTACTCATAGCATGAACACATTTTTTATCACCCTTGTGATTCCCGTTAAGGAGGTTCGAATGTATTACTATACTTTCATAATTTATACATATCCTAATTAATATTCCCTACATACTTGCCAACCATCTCATTATGAACCGTACAATTTTTAGTACCCGCCTTGTTTATCACACCAATAACTTTTTAGAGTAATTTTAGTCTTATTTAATCCTAACAACATTTGGAGAAAATTACTCGAAAAATATAGTAGTGCGAGAAAAGGGGCGTTTTTTCAGGGGGTGGCCCTAAAAAATTATTGGTGTGGAAAAAAAAAAGGCGGGTACTAAAAATTGTACGGTTCATCATGAGATGGTTGTGAAGTATGTGTTTTTAATTACATGTGATACAGCTATTTTGTTCTTCTTGGTAAAGTTAAAAACTATTTTTTACACCAGAAAGTATTCCGAGTAATTTAAGTATAAATAAAATAAACTGTGCCGTTATTCTCGGAGACTTCGTCTTCTCTTGAAGCTGTGTGTATCAAGTAAACAGGTTAAATTAGCCTGTAATAGCAAGTGTTTAAAACGTAGCTACCACAAACTGAACGGACCAGCAGAGGAATTATGGTTTCCGTTCAACTATAGTACAATTATATTCTTCTTAAACTGACGACTTATTTTGATGTTTTTTAAATGAAATTCGTCTTCATTTTAAGAGTAATTTGATTCAATAAGATAAATAAAAAATGTTCCTAAATAAATTGTTTGTTCATTGCTTGCAAACATCCAACATATTCCGGAAAACAATTTTTTTTTAAACAAGAATTCGTTGACAAAAGTTTACATATTTGTTTATTCGTAGGTAAATAAATTTCTCTTTATACTTCGTAATTTATTGGTTTAAATGCTATTGGATAAATGCGTAAAAGTAACGATTTTGTACTCATAAACTTAAATGTCCGATGAAGCTAATACGAAGAAAGTATTTTTAAGGTTAATTCTCATTATAATTTTTGTTCAGAAAATACATATAATGAAAATAACTATTAGGTCTCATGAAAGCAACTTTTTTTTCTGTTCCATTTTCCTATATGCTCTTTGAAAGGAGTTTTTTAATTTTTAAGAATTTAAGCTAATAATTTTGTCAAAATAAAGGTTGCTATTTCAATTGATTTTATTTATTTATTTTTAAAACCCTGAAATCAAATCATAAAAATATAATATTTGCATTCAGAAATTCAAATTTCCATTAAAAATATATATGTAGAAATTTTTACAGAATAAAGAGATTATTTTTAAATAGATATTATGAGCAGTAATATGAATAGATATTATGAAACACAAGATCTTATAAAGTTTTGAAAGGATATTGCTCAAATACAGTAGAGAAGTCCAATCCGCTTGAGTCGAGATTATTGTATCATAATTGTCAATCCTTCTGATTTAGGCGGAAGAATTTACAGCGCAATTTAAAAATAAAAATATTTAGTAGCAATTTTCAAAGATTATATGTATTGGATATCACTATTAGAAAATAGTGGTATAAGTTCTTCTGAAAAAAAAAAAAAAATGACGCTATATAATTTCACCGCAAAACAATGCTAGTCTTCTTTTACAATTTAAAGTAATTAGTTACAATATTTTCCTTTTTTGTCATTCAACACCAACTTTTGATGCATTTTAAAACATAGGATGCACAATACATATGAAGACATAGAATGCAATTTTGATTCATGTAACTGCATTCAAAAATTGCTATGTAATCATTTTTTATATTCTACATAAAAGCAATGCATGGTTGAACACGAGGCACGCTAATTTTTGACATATTTATACTAGTAAAATCCATGTTTTAATTAAGCAAAGATTTTTAGTCGAAAATAGTGGTGTTTCAAAACTTCAATTATGCAGAGCAAAACAGATACCGTCAATTTAGAAATAATTATATCCTTTTTTAATAATAAATTCCAACCAAATATACAATGTGAGATCAAATTATTAGATTTTTAGGCGACCAACCAAAAATTGAAGAAAAGCATAAACACTTTTCATCATCCTATAACATAAAAAGTTAAAAATGCCTTGTAAATTTAACGTATAGTTTCACTTACTATGTACAATATTTTATGCAATTTTGTGAGATTTGCACGATTATTTACAGAGATATAATTTTACAAATATTGTGTATAGTAAGTGAAATTATGCGTTAAAATTACAAATCATTTTTAGTTTTTTATGATACAGGATGATTCAAAGCGTTTGTATTTTTTTTTAAGTTGTGGATGGTCTCCAAATTGCATTTGTGGCTAAAATGATAGTGTAAAATGTAAGTTTACAAATGTACTTTACATGCTTGAAGCTCAAGGTCATTACGTCTAGCACATTTTTAGAAAAAAAAAAAAAAAGAATCAAAATATGTAATTATAGTTCTTAAATAAAAAATTCCTACAAGTTGATAATATTGACACAGGGCTGTTAAAAGTTTTATTGTGAGCTGTATTTGTGGTATACATTATATTTTCAAGGATAGTGAGTCAAAAAATGACCTTTATTTACAACAACGACAAGCAAGTGCATTTTTTTTTCAAGGGGGAGTCACCGCTAGTAATAGGATTTACATGTTCGAGAATAGAACTCGTGTCCTTCATGTAGCAGGATAGTATTTTATCCCTCAGTCACTTTATCCGTCGTTGTTAACACTTTTGCGACCGCATGTTTTTGTCTTTCGGATGGTAAGTTCCTCCTGTGGGCGTTATTCTTTTAAGTTATATTATTTCATAAAAAGGTTTTCTGTATCGATATATAGGTTACAAATGAATGTACATTATAATTATACTCTTTCTAATTAAAGTAATTGTATTTTGACTGCACAAATATGAATATTGGGGATTTTTTTAAGCAATATAGTAACATACAATTCCAAAAGAAACGCCCACTGGCGTAGTTACAGATTTATGGTTCGTACAACCACGCCTTTTTTCAGGGATTCTCCCACCAGCATTTTTACGCAATACATTTAAAGTTTTTTTTTTTTTTTTTTTTTTAATGTCAAAATTTGCTAAATAATAATACTGGTGTAGAAATCTAAAAAATTTCAAGGACTGTACGATCTATGAGATTTCCAAATCACGTGAATCTACGTCAGCGATCACTAAAATGTTAATTAATAGTGCAAATCACTCAGAAATGATATGAATCATATGAATCATACTTATTAATTTTTTCTTTACTTAAGCTAAAATAAATAAATAAGAAAATAAATGTATAGGACACTAGCAAACCTTTTTTAAAAGTAATAATAATATTTTGAAATTAGAAAATATTGAAAACAGATTCCCTATGACAAACACAAAACTTTTTCAGAAAAAAAAAATTAACTGAAGTAAACACTTAAAAAATAAATAAATACATATAATTAAATGGTCAAATCCTTGCAGACAAGGCTGCAGATTTTTATAAAAATATATCAGGGATAAAAATTAATGGGGATCATGGCAGGAAATGGGTTAACCCTTTGCCGGCTCTATTTAATTTTGCTTTTATTTCCGGTAGGTGTTGCGAAATTTAAAGGCTTTTTAAATTCAATATCCACCATAAATTCTGTAACGGTTTCCCAGTTACTTCGAAGGTTATTTCTGTAGTGATAAGTATAAAGGGTTTATGTCCAAAAATGTCGATTTTGAGTTAAGTACATAGTCAGACTCAGAAAAAAATTCTCTGTCGATTGGCATAAACAGAGCTGCCAACATATTAAACTTTTAAATCAGAATTAACACCAGTAATTTTAAATGGAATATGTTATATATATTTTAGACGATTAATATTATCGTAAACAGCTAAAAAAAATTTCCTGTATGAAGTCTCCCTTGGAAAACGGGAGACTTGGCACCTATGGTATAAAGGATTTAAATCCATGTCATTTAGTCTTTGAGAAAATCCATTGGTAAAAAAAGAATAAAGTCAGAAATTTAGCTTTCATCTTTGGTATAAAATATTTAATTAAATTTTGTCTCTTTATTAAACGAAGATTGACAATCACTGAATGGTATAAAGCGTATAAACCAACATAATCCCTTTTTCCTAATCGATTTTTCTGATTAGTTTTACTTTATTTTTCGTATCCTGAAAAATCAAGAACATGGACTTAAATCCTTTATACTTATCAGTAGAGATTTATCCATTGATATATAAAATATGAGTAATATAGGAAATATCACTCTTAACAATATTGGTGTCACTTGCATATTAGTGCCCCTAAATTTGACAACACTGTTTAGAGCGTTAGGGTCAGCAAAGGGTTAATTCATTATCAAAATTTTTAAAAAACATTAAAAGTAGACATGGGGCTATAGTAAAGCTGTGTGCTCATTTTTTTTTCCCCGGACCTTAAAATCAAATGGAAAAACATATAAGACTATTTAATTAATTGAAATTAATATTTCAAAATAAATAAATAAATAAATAAATAAATATATCAAAACAAAATATTTAAGACTATTATGGAATGATTTTACCAGAAAATGTTTATGATACAGATTTACATAAAAATAAATATATTTCCTTTTAAAAACAGATGTATACATATTTATACATTTACGTATAAATTTCTCACAACATCGTTTTTTATTCTTCTCAATAGCAAAATATATCTCTAATCTAAAAAATCCATAAGAATACAATCTTATAAGAATTATAAATAACTTTTAAAAGCAAATTCATTATTAGCTCACGATAAGAAAACACAATCACAGTAGTTATCAATATATACCCTCACGATGTATTTAGCCACACGTGCCAAATCGTCAGCTTTTCCAGAAATATTTTTTGATATAAAATTTAATAGTACTACTTATAATTGCCTAGGGTTAATTGTATTGAAAAATATCATTAGAAAGAAAATGGAGGTTGTTCTTTAAAATGAAACACCAAAACACTTTACAACCATTATTTAACTTTTTTCTTTTCAGAACGTTCATGGGGAAAATCTAGAATATCACTTTATGTGTAAAATCATTTGATAATTTCTAATTCCAATAAATCTCTATATATTAAAAAAAAAGTAACTATCCCGGGCGTCAATTTTTTTTTGTCTACGACAGCATCTTCTCGCGGAGGGCAAAGTGCTCTGCATCATGAGAGGTATCAGTGTATTCCGACTGCTTCAAGGAAGGCATTTCAGCTGCTTAGAAATTTCTATCATTTTAATCAATGAAGTTACTAAGAAAAACGTCGGGTTTATGAAGGTACTCTATTTGCCACCGGAGGGAAAAGTTTCTCTTATGACGTTTTTTCTGTGTCTCTGACGTCACTTTCCTCAGGAAAATTAAAGTGTGATCAATGGTGTAAATAAGAAAATTTAAATATTAGAATCTTTGAGATGCTCGAGAGAAGAAAAAAATTATTTAGAATAGCAAAACATGAAAATAACCGATATTTTAAAAACATTAAGTAAAAATTTAATAAAAATAAAATGAAAATTGGTTTATATTTTTATTTTATTTTATATTATTAGTTAGGTTTATACTATTAGTTTAGTTTATATTATTAGTTTTTATTTTAACGTTAGGCGAAAAAGATTTAGTAATGAATATAATAATTATGGTAAACAACGATTGGTATAAATTTAGAAGTTAAGCTCAGAATTTTTTAAATGAAATTTACGAGACAACAACATAGATTACTTTATATTAAGATTTAGTTTTTTCACTCAAAATATATTTAAAATGATGGATCTTTACTATGACCAATTTAGCTATTTTTAAAATTTAGAAATGAAGAAACTCGTACGTTTTTCGCCAAGGAATTCATTTACGCAACCACAATAGCTATTTTAACTCTAGCCATGCCTTAAATACTGAGAAAAAGGTACTTACGTATTAACGCCACCGCAGCTAGGTACAACTATAGTATCTCCCCACAACTGAATTTGGCGATTTTTCTTTGGCGCCGTTTTGAACGATAACGACGTCGTTCTGAACTCTTTGAGATATAATATGGCAGCCTGCATGCTGCTTATTTTGGATTTATGATTATATGATTTAGCTTATGATTTACAATTTAGCTTATGATTTTATCATTTATGATTTTTAGATTTATGATTTAGTCATAATCGTCAAATATAAATCGCCAAATTCAGTTGTGGGGAGATACTATAGATGTTCACTCTGATAAATAAGATTCCAAAAGATGTCTCGCTGTCCCCCTATGTCTCTTGTGTGCGAACAAAATTACTCTTTATTGGCGCATTAGCGCAACTTCTGCTGCGGTGGCGTTAATACGTAAGTACCGAGAAAAATTATAAAATAGTGCAATCATAATAATAATAATAATAAAATTCACAACCTATTTTGCTGTTTTAAGCATTGATGTAAAACTTTGCAGAAAACAGAATTTAATTTAATACAACAGGACTTTTTTTTTTTTTTTGTCTATTTTCCCATGTAATGGAAAGAAGTAACTGCATTGCTAAAATATTTTAGTTACGCCTAATACAGGACCTCACTGCCAGATTTTAAATTTTTCATTTATTTTGACGATGACTTAAATTATTTATCTCAGTTATGCATGTCAAGATTTTTGCGAGAAAAGTCTAAGCTACTTCGGTGCCAAATTTAAAATTTCGCCAAGAGGTTAAACTGTTCCATTGCTTTAGCACATATTTTTTTTTTTTTTTTTCAATTTTACTTTAAATATTTTTTAACTTAATTCAAGAGAGAAAAAAAAGAAGAACATTTTATATTTGAGCTAAATATACAAAATATCTCCAGGTAAAATATTATCCGTACTATTAGAAAGAAAATGGTTAAAGTAGTTTTTCCTGTACCTTTGATGTCTCTATAAATTAAATTAAATTATATTATCCAATATCATTATATTTCATTCTCCACACGCATTTTTTACTGTCTAAATTCAATTTATAATATATATGTAAAAAAACAAGGTGTAACCAGTACACATCCAGAAGTTGTAGCCAACAAATATTTAGAAGCCAATCATTAACACAAGTTCAGGAGATATCGCCAACAACTATTAAGATGTCATGTTCAATATATACCAGTAGATATCGCGAACGATAATAATTATTCAGAATATATCGCCAACAAGTATTCAGGAGCCATCATGAATATTTATTCAGAAAATATTGTCAACAAACATTCAAAAGCCATCCAATTTATGAATGGTGATGGTCTATGTTGAATACTCCAAATCGGCAATTCGATTTTACAATATAATCAAGGATGAATTTTTTGCTAATCAGTAGGTTTCGAAAAGTATGATCCCCCCCCCCCCCGATTTAACTTAGTATTTAATATAGTTTAAGAAATGGTAAAATCAGATATTGACGGGCATTTTGGCACATTCATGGCGACAATGCAAAATCGCTATCTGAAAGAAATTGTCCTGTCGTCCTACTACTAATGAAATGTTTAAAATAATTGCAATAATCACATAAGATATTTAATTTCAATAGATCTGACTAAATCATATTCTAGGAAAAATGCACTTTAAAAAGTTGCATGTTTACTGTTATAAGCACCATTTTAAACCTTGTTGTACATTAGAAATAAATGTAGAGTGTTACATATTGCCCTAAATTAACTAAAAAAAATTCAATAGTAAAAAATATAGGTATTAGAAAAAATAAGTTCATAATTTTTTTAATCAAGCAATAATACCCGAATAATTCATCGTCCAACAGTGACAAAAATTTAACAAGTGGATCGTATACCAAAGCTGTAGCGCTAAATCGTTTAGATAAGAATTTATCTCTGTTCTAAACAGTTAGTGTTATCGTTGTTTATTTTGTGTGTCTAGCTGTTTAACATATGTTTTCTCTCAAAAATGGCAAATTGTTATTAAACTGTCAAACGTTAAGACAGATTTTTCACATATTTTAAACGATATAATATTAAATATTGTGTATTTCAATTTGATACCATATATGGTGGATTTCTATAATATTGTTCAACTTTTCTCTTGTGTTATGTATTATTAATATTCCAATTCAATGAAAGGCAAAGTTGCGAATAGTCGGGCAAAATCCAGCAGGGGTTAATGAGCGAAGCAAGTCGGGGTGAGGGAAAGCCTTCCTCGTGGGTTGGTGAGCGGAGCGAGCAGGGGGCAGAGCCCCCTAGTTTTAATACAAATAACTTTAAAGCGTAATAGCTATCATAAATATCTGTAACACTCTGAAAAAAAATGTAATATGCAGCACACAAATTAAATTTAAATAAACATCAGACAAAATAAAACATTAAGATAATGAACTTCTTTACATTTTAGAACATTTTTTAAAATTCTAGAACATCCTTTGAAATGCTGCATCTTCAAGAAAATCTGAGATCTGAATACACTGTATTAAAAATAATTTTAAACTATGAAGCTTCAATATATGATCTGCAGAACTCTAAAGTAAATTGATAATTAGAAGACCGTAGGTTAATGCCGCTCCAATTGCCGTAAGAATAAATTGTTCACATTTATATTACAAATGAATATACATTATAATAATTATACGCTTTCTAATCAAAGTATTTGTATCCATGGTATATTAATTGCACAAATATGAATACAAATCTCGAAAGAAACGCTCACTGGCGGAGTTACAGATTTTCAAATGACGTGAATCTATGTCAGCGGTCGCGAAAGTGTTAAGTACTTTTCTTCTTATTTAATCGTAAATGTATTTGAAGAGAATTATTCTAAAAATTAAGTGGTTCACAAAAATGGGCGGGGACTATCAATCTTCCAGTTTAGGTTGGGAAGTATGACTACGGAATATTAATTAGAAGTTGACATGTATGCATGTTAGTAGATTATTAACAGATGCTGCATACAGAAACCCCTCTCTCATTCAAGGCCCCCAAACCGTGCAGAAGATAATAATGCTCTAAACGGAATTTCGATATAAATAATCACATTTAGAAGGTAATGTGTAAATAATAATCCGTTTTAATTTGTTTTATACATAAACAGTTTCGAATTTTATTCAGAGATTTTCTAAGTAAAGCTTTTCTTGCAGGCAGACTAGCGCGGTGTCTCCATTTTCAAAATAATACATGCAGAGGCTGCCAACCTAAACCGGCAAATTGTTAGTACCGCCCATTTTTCTACACCAGTTAATTTTTAGAGTATTTGTTTTCTTAATTCATCGTAAATATATTTGAAGAGAATTACTCTGAAAATTAAACGGTGTAGAAAAATGGGCGGTACTAACAATTTGCCGGATTAGATTGGCAGCTCTGTTTATTATAGGCTCTGTGTGAATCATTCCTTTCTTCATTCCTACTTTGTGAAAGACTCTTGCGTGATATGAAGAAAACACAATTACTCCTGAGTTAAGCTCATCAAACACAGACACCCAAAAGAGTGGGGGGGGGGGAGGAAATGAAAAGTACGATTTCACAGACCTGTGTAATTTTTAATTTGAACATAACTTCTGAGATTAAAGTAATAATGTGACGAAAATAAAATGTTGCTTCTAAAGCTTTATAAAAAGCAATTATTTTTTTTTTATTAGAACCATTTCCTTAATTTTTATGTAACAGTCAATTCTAATAAAATCTGGAGTGACTCCACTCAACTTTCCTAGCAGCATGTAATTAACGGTTGTATAAATAAAGTAAGAGAAGTTATTGAATAAACAAATGAGAAAATTATAATAGAGAATGTGAATATTTTTCTCTGTGTGGTATGTTGTTTAAATTAACGCTATTGCTCCTCAAATAATTTAACCCATAGAGCATAACAATAAAGAAATTTTCGTTGTGTCCCTGTAAAAATCTATAAATGATAGACTCACCAAAATCTACACGGTTTGTGCGACGATGACTTATAATATGTATATAAACTTTCAGCTCAATTGGACGAGGCATTTAGATGCTATCGCACTTTTTATAATTTGAGTCCATAAGCCACAATATTAAGGAATTATTCATTGTGTTTCTGTAAAAAAAAAAAAAAAAAAAAAACTGTAAGTGCTAAATTCTCCAAAATTCATGCTGTTAGTGTAACGGTTATGTATAACATGTAGTATATAAATTTTCAGCTCAATGAGATATGGAGGTTAGACACTATCTCACTTTAAAGAATTTGAGTCCACAGGGCATAATGATAAAGAATGTTTTGTTGTATTCCTGTAAAAAAAAAAAAAAAAAAAAAAAAAAAAAAAAAAAAACTATACATTCTAGATTCACCAAAATTTATGCGGTTTGTGTAAAGTAAACTATAATATGTATATAAATTTTCAGTTCAGTCGAGTAAGGCGCACTTTAAACAATTCGGGCCCATAGGCTATAATGAAAAAGAATTTTTCTTTGTGTCCCTGTAAAAATCTATAATTACTAGAACCACCAAAATCAATACAGTTCGTGCATCTGTGACCTAAAACATGGGTGTAAATTTTTGCTCAACTAATTAAGGCCTATATACGCTATCGTCATGACATGATTACTGCGTCACTGCTTGTATCATCCTTCTCTGTATGCGCGCGCACCGGATTATTGTCAGTAGATGAATAATTGTTTTAGGGGAAAGATGTTCCTCTCTTTAGTTAAAACTAATGTTCCGTTTTAAAAGGTTAAGTGTAATATTGTTCCTTTTGCCTATGTTCAATAAATGTTGATAATATCCTCATAGCTTGCAGTTCTTCTCCACAAATATGTATGTTTACAGTGCTATTATAAAAAAAAAAAAAAAAAAAACTGAAACACATAAGAGTAAATAATTTGCATCACATATTTCTTGAATTTCTTGTTAATACATAAAATATTTATATTGATACGCGCATAATTAAAAAGATATGGCTATTAAAGCAACAACCTAAATTTCGCACTTTTCGGTTGTCTCAAACGTATCAGTCTTTTTAAATATATTCAAATTAATAATAAGCAGGCCATAGGTCAATGCAGCTCCAACTGCCTTCAGAATAAATCCACGAGGTACGTTAAATTATCAGAAGCAGGTATATACATAACTTCTTGTTGCTGAATTCTCTTTAGGCATTCAAGCACTGACCATAGCCTCCTTATCTAGATGCCTGTCGCGTGGCTCTTAAACTTAGCAACAGGTCGAACGGTAGACAGCGCCACCTGGTACAGATTGCCCGACTTTTTTTTCAACTGTCACCAATAATTTTATGAAGTGATATGTGATATATATAATCGACGTGATATATATATATATATATATATATATATATATATATAAATAATGTGATATATATATATTTCTTCGATTCTGTTCACCTTTTTTTTTTGTATTAAACTTTTAAACTTTTAACCACTTTTAAAAATTTTTGGTGACAGCTGAATAAAAAAGTCACGCAATATGTACCAGGTGGCGCTGTCTACCGCTTGAACTGTTGCCAAGTTTAAAAGCCACACGACAGGCATCTACTTAAGGAGGCTATATACTGACTTAGGAACTAAATTCCATTTCTCACATGCAAGTTTGTTAAGTTTATTTTGCACAGTCTTCTTTATTTGAAACAATTTGTCCGCTACCATGGAACTAAATATTGTATACGACGACAAAGTAAAAATTCCACTTGTCAAATTAACACAAAAATTCATAAAACTGTTGTAGTCAGTAAAGAATTCAATTCATCGCTATTTCTCACTCCCGAAAAAATTGAATTGAAAATACGAATTGATGAGTAAACTGTTATAGCTTAAAGCTTGATATAGTTTGAAAATAGTGTTATGGATGCTAAAATAATCGTCAAGGGTAGCCATGATTATGTGTTATTCAAATAATACAGTTGTATTTTCAGGTTTTTCCTGTAAATCTGCAACAGTTCAACAAATTTGTGAAATGTAATGCACAGAATTGAAACTAAAAATGCCGGAAAAAAAATAATAAATATTTTCGTCTATATTTAAAAAAAAATCAAAATAACGATTTTACAGGCTTCTTCTGGATTTTTCGCATAAAATGTCCAGTTATACACGATATAGTAGTATCGGAAACACAGATAATAATTTGAAAATAATAAATATAAATAGACATGACGCAAAAAATAGTAATTTAACCCTTTCACTACCAATATATTTTTTTTCTGAGAAAAATAAAATAAGTATTAAATAATTTATCTGAAGTGGTCCATTTAATAGACAGTGAATTTTTTCAACTGACATTTCTATCCACCTATTCATGGTAGTTACAGGTCTAAAAAACAAGAACAGAAAACATTCAGAAAAAAAATTTCATATTATATTTTAATTTAAGCTTGGGACATATAAGTCCCAGTGGTAGCGAAAGGATTAACATATATTAAAATTTTTTTTAATACATTATATCGCTTTTGATAACTTAATAGCTTTAACAATATTTTGAAAATTTTTCTTCTTTTAATGATTAGAGACCACCATATTAAAAGTGGCATTGTATCATAGATTAAGAAGTATATGCTATCCACATACGAACCTTCTTTGATAAGACAAAAATCTTCAAAATTGGTACGAAATTGTTGACGAAATTTGTTGAGAATTGTACGGAATTTGTTGAGCCATAAATTCCAATTAAGATTAAAAAATCCAGTAATTCTTCATCTCACAACACCATTTTTAATCTGCAGCCTTTTCAGTGAAATTTGATGTTTGTTTGTAAAGTTGCTATCTAGAGAAAAACACAGACAGATTCATTAACAAAAGCTTCACCATGAAGATTTTAAAAAATATGCATTAAAGTGAATGAAATTTTACAAAATTTTTTCTAATATAGTAAAGGAGCGTTCTTTTACAGTGAAAAGATATTAGTTATAAAATTATAAATATTCATATCCTGTAGTAGGGTTCTCAATAACAATTACTATTTTCACAAATAGTAACTTATTTAGTAATTCATTTTATCATAATTGTTTAACTCCACTTTGCAACGTGAACATCCTTTTTTATTCCGAAAATGGAAATTTCTTAAGAGCATTAACAGCATTTTACCGTTTGTCATGTTAAAAATAAAATTGTTTAATATTATACTGGCATATGAATTTATTTTTTTCTTTGAGACTATACCATTATTTATTGAATGTTAATACCAATTTTGAAACTAAAAAAAAAATTATCGTAAAAACTGGCATATGGGTCGCATTCAGTGCTTCGTTCAATAGCCACCACTAAAATTTAATTATAACGTTTGTCTAAACACTGCGAAGAGTAGTCGCCTTTTACATATATCAAACGTCACTCTTAAAAATTATTAGTGAATATTCAGTAATATTCAGTAAGGAATTCCCTCAGTCTGGCAACTGGCCGCGGCTCATACGCCGGTTTCTTACGGTATTTCGAAAACTTCATGGTTCTTTTAAATTTATATATGAATACGTATGAATTTAATACCATTTAATCATTTGCCTTTATACGTTGCTATAGAGTTTAAAGCGTTGTTTTGTAACATATTATTTAGCTAATTTAAAAAAAAAAAAAAAAAAAAAAAAAAAAAAAAAAAAAAAACTTCACCCATAAAATATTGCCAAGTGACATTTCAGATTTTCAGATGTTTTTTTAGTTATTGCGTTTTAATGCAGCTAATATATTCTTCTAATATCGGAATAGAACGTTCAGAACATGTACAGGTATTTATATTTTAATGCATTCAAACTTAAATAATTCAAAGGCATTTAAATTAAATTATGCTCCTTTTTAAATAACGTGTTTGAGTTTTTTATTTAAAAGTTTTAGAGATAACGAAGAATACTTTATATGGAAAAAATTGAAATTATTTTTATGTTAAAACTTAGAAATCAGTATTAAGATTGAATTAAAATCTGAAATAAGTCCAATTATTTGATAAAAATTATTTTCGTTATACTTGAGTTTTTTAAGTTTTTTTTATTTTACTTTATTTTTATTTGCATAGTTTGCATTTTTATTGCAATAGCAACTTATATGAATTTGAAAAACGGATAGTTTGCGTGTTTGAATGAATTTTTCCATTGTTGCGTGAACACGTTAAACATGTCTATAAGAACGAATACTCCTTAAACGCAATGTTATTTTTTGAAGTTTCTACTCATTAATTAAAATCGATTTTGTTACAGCGTTGTATTGATAATCAATTGTTAATATTTATTAAGCTTGAATCCGGTAGAATTAATATAAATTTTTCTGGAATGTTTTGTTGATATAATCAATTATTATACTTAATAAAATTTATTTGAATAGTATTTCATTAATAAAATATGATAAATGTTATTCATGATTTCAGTGACAAATTCCCTCCCCCCCCCCTAAATTTTTCCCTTGCTGTAAATGTTCATGTTTTAGAATTTTTTACTTCTGTAGACCCCTCCCCCCCACCGAAGATATTTAACGGTTAAAATAATACTTTACCTCCCTACAAATCAAATTTATAGGCGTTAAATTACCGAAAAATGATAAAAATTGGGGGTTGTCCCCCAAAAACTTTGCGTAATAGGGCAAAATGGGTTAATGTTCGGATTCATGAGGTAATTTTACATAAGATTTTGCAAAATGGTGTTGGGGCTGATTTTCATGCAGATCAGTGTAACTGGGGAAAAAAATCCTAAATACAAACATCCCTGTTTAAAGTTAGAGTTCTGAGAAAATTTTTAATAGGAAATTACTGTTACGTATGTGGGGATGTTTACCGACAAATTATTTTATTTTAAAGTTTTAGCAATAATGACTCTATTTTAATTCAATTATTTTTTTCATTTGTTTAAAAAAAAAAAAAAAAAAAAGTCCAGTTACCTCTAAATTTCAATATTAGAAGAATATTGCCTGAGTATTCTCGTTTCTGCAGATTATTCTTGCTTCATTTCACTATGTATAAGAAAACTTTTTTAGTTTGCTTAAACCATTAAAAGTTTGACCTACAAAGATTAATACAAACCTTACCTGCAAAAATAAATACAAACCTTAATTACAAAGATAAATAATCGTTTCAAAATTTTTCTAATTATTTCTCTTGAAACAAACCATATGAACCTTAAAAATAAATTAAATATCAAGAACATATTAATGTTAGAAAAAAAAATTGCAAAAATTATAAAACAGAAGTATTTTTATTCTAAAAAGACATCTGTTTCAACTTTGCTTTAAAAGAAAATTTAGTTTAACTAGTAATTAATGATCGTAAATAAAATTATTTATAAATTGTGATATAATATATACGAGGGTTGTAAATTAAATAGTGGCAACTTAACCTTGAAACTCGCAGAAGAGCGGGCATGCGCAAATAGGATATGGGTGCGGTGAGGAGGCGCTGTTGTCTATGTGTAGAGTGCAATATACAGTTGATCTGCTAAGAAGGGTAGTTGTTGTGTGGCGTTAAAGTGAGGAATTTCGTTTCCCTCGCTCTAAAGCATGTTTGTTGTTGCAAATCCGCAGCCTCATCCCGACCTGAACGAAATGCTCGAACCCATCGTGCTACTGTCCTATATGGTAAAGCATTTGTGCCACAGGCTTCCACTAATCCTCGATAGCATTTTGTTGCATTTTTGCGACGGGCAACTTCGATTGTAAGCCACGACCGCTGATCACCTTTTGAAAACATGTTTTAGAGCGATGGAAACGAAACTCCTCACTTTAACGCCACACAACAACTACCCTTCTAAGCAGATCGACTGTTTTTTGCACTCTACACATCGACAACAGCGCCACCTCACCGCTCCCATATCAGCGGTGAGGTGGTATATCCCATTCCCTATATCCTCCCATCCCATCTCACCGCCACCTCACCGCATGCCTACCCTTCTGAAAGTTTCAAGGTTAAGTTGCCACTAATTAATTTACAACCCTCGTATAATACGGTCTTAAAAATATAAATGAAATTGATATTCAATAGAACATACATCTTTGCCATTTCAATAATGAGATTTAATGTGCAAAAAGTGACTATAGGAAGACACCTAAACTCAACCCCTATTTCCCACAAGCAAAATTTATATGGACCAACATTAAAACAATGGTGGGTTTTTTGTTGCCCAACGGTTATAAATGACTATTTGCTAGATTGATAGCCCAATCATTAGCAAACCGTTGGCACATAAGCAGTGTTTTACTTTAGCAATATATTTTCGTATTTATTATTTATTATTTATTATTTATTATTTTTATATTTTCTTGCAAATAATCAATAACCTTGACGATATTTTAATGCATGTAATAAAATCATATATTTGTTTGAAGTTAAGCAAAAATGAGTCGTTATATGCAAATTTAACGCATCAATTCTTGTTGGACTCGTAACGTTGTTCAATATGATGGGCCAACCATAGCTACCGCAACAAATAAGAGATTAACGGAGACGATAAAAAACAGTGGTTGGGCCAACTATAACTATCTCAACTAGCCAAGTGCCAAACGCGCAAAGCATTATTTGCTGGTTGCCCAACGACTCACGTCTGTAGGTTTACCATTTCACAAACCCATTAAAGAAATATTCAGAATAAATTAACGGCTATATCAAATAATACATTATTAAAACTCATTCATAAACAATTTACATATTCATACATAAAATATCCAATAAATTGCATTTTTTTCTTACTTTCAAACTGATTTAGTAATAATCTAACATATAGTAATAACTTGCATAAGTATGATTTCTTTGAAATTCGTTTCGAAAAAAAGTGGATCAATTTCATAATGATCAAATTGTATGCCAAAACGAATCTGGCTACTTCCGTAAAAACCCTTTTTGGTAAAAGAAATAAATCATGAGAATCTCATAAGCGAACTTTTCCTTGATTATTACTTTTTAGATTTCAAGTAGTCGTTGAGAAATCCATTATTTATCATCTCCTTACGTGTTATTTTATTTAGATAATCTCGGATATTAATTTAACTACCATATAACTAATTTTACTCTATTATACACTGATGGAAAAAAAAATCCCAACACCAAGAAATAATTATTGTACAGTAATGAAATTTCAGCAATACATTTGTCTAGGTAACATATTTAATTGATTAAAGTTTCAAGATCACAGGTAGAGCCATTTCAAATGTGAAATGTTGGTACATTAGTAACCGGTGTAACCGCCAGAATTTTGAATGCAAGCATGCAAACGTGCATGCATTGTGTCGTACAGGTGTCGGATATCAGTTTGTGGGATAGAAATCCATGCCTGTTGCACTTGGGCAGTCAATGCAGGGACGGTTAATGCTGGTGGGGGATGACGCTGGAGTTGTCGTCCAATGATGTCCCATACGTGCTCGATTGGAGAAAGATCTGGTTATCTAGCAGGTCAAGGCAACATGTCGACACTCCGTAGAGCATGTTGGGTTACAACAGCGGTATGAGGGCGAGCGTTATCCTGTTAGAAAACACCCCTTTGAATGCTGTTTATAAATGGCAGCACAACAGGTTGTATCACTAGACTGACGTACAAATTTACAGTCAGGGTGCGTGGGATAACCACGAGAGTGCTCCTGCTGTCATACGAAATTGCTCCCCAAACCATAACTCCAGAAGTAGGCCCTGTGTGTCTAGGCCGCAGACAGATCGCTAGCAGGCGTTCACCTGGCCTCCTTCTAACCAACACACGGCTATCACTGCGACCAAGGCAGAACCGGCTTTCATCAGAAAACACAACAGATCTCCTTTCCGTCCTCCAATGAGCTGTAGCTTGACACCACTCACATCGCAAACGGCAGTGGTTTGGAGTCAGTGGAATGCACGCTACAGGGCGTCTGGCTCGGAGCTGTCCTTGAAGTAACCGATTTGTAACAGTTCGTTGTGTCACTGTGGTGCCAACTGCGGCTCGAATTTCAGCTGCAGACGCAGTACGATTAGCCACAGCCATACGCCGAACACGGCGGTCTTCCCTCTCGGTAGTGCCAGGTGGCAGCCCGGAACCCGGTCTTCTTGAAGCAGTACCTTCCCTTGACCACTGCTGCCAACACTAATGCACAGTGGATACATTCCTGCCAAGTCTTTCTGCAATATCGCGGAAAGAAAACCCACCTTCTCGTTGCCCTAATACACGACCTCGTTCAAACTCAGTGAGCTGTTGATAATGGCTTCTTCGTCTTCTTAGAGGCATCCTTGACTAACATTAACCCACTACGTCAAATCTCAACTGTAAATAACGATCACGAACCTTACAGCGCTTATTTAAAGCAAACCTCATTTGCATGTTCATAGTGTTGCTACTAGCGCCACACTTATGCGCGTAGCTCGAAATTTGAATCGACGTCATCTTTCAGATGTATAAACACACCTATTAAATTTCATTTATCTAGCACAGCTCCTTCCTCGTGTTGGGATTTTTTTTCCATCAGTGTATATATCAGGAAAATTCGTAAAAATCTAAAGCGAACTGATAGACTTTAAGGCAACTGAACTCATAAAAAATACTTATGATAATATCATAAACATTTTCATTCAAAGTGTTCCTTGTAAAACTCACTATGATCTAGGTAATATAACCTGTCTCTGACTATTTCGCACAAACTACGATAAAATAATTGTATACTGCGACACGCATAAAGGTATACAATTTATCACAAACTGAAAATCAGATTCATAATTAGTGCATGAATAGATTATGTAGATGCGGCTGTTTTCAGAATAAATGTTTTAAGCCTTATTCCGTATAATTCACAGAAAACATTCACAGCAAAAAAACAGAACATTGACTAGATAGAACTTTATTTAAGTTTCTCGTAGATAGGAAACTGTAATTTAAATAATTTTCAGTTATGTCACAAATTAGAATCATCTACCAAACTTTAAAACAAAATAATAAATATAAGACAATAGTACAATTAAAAGAAAAAGTGTAAAATCAGTTTTAAGCACTTTAACGCCTTTAGGGGCGGTGGTATTATTTATACCATCTACCAGCTGCAAAAATTCATCCCGGAAAAACTTACGTTTAGCAAAAACTTACGTTTATAACCTAGCAGAAAAAGCCGGGTCTTTTAACATTAAAATTTAAAATTTCTTTTAGTTTAATTTAGTTTAATTTCGGTGGCAGTATAATTTAAATGATCCGAATTGTCTTGTGCCGTAAAGAGTTAAAATCACGTGTCAAGTTATTACAAATTTTAAACTTTTAGTAATTTTTAATTTTAACAATAGTACAATTCATCTCCAGTTTTTGTTAGAAAGATAAATAATCAGTTGCTATCCCCGAAATAAACCACGGTTAATTTTATTTTATTTATTTATTTATTTTTTCAAAACGCATTGAAAATAAAATTTTCTTTTCCTTTTTTTTACCCTTTTTTACCTCCCTTACCTCTCCTTTTCCTATTCTTTTTTCTTTGATTAACCTGAATTGAAAGATATTTTAATAACAACAATTTCAAAATGCTTTAACTGAAAAAAATCATAGGTATATTTTTAACTGAAATTGATAACTAGCAAACAGTTACTTATAGAACAATTTTAAACTTCATAGATATTGTACATTAGTCTTAAAAATTAAATACATACTGTTACATTTAATTAGATTAACTCAACTGTAATTTAGTCGGCAAATAAACTTTTGTGGTGCATATTATATACATTTTTCAAGAAAATATTAGTTAGCAAATACAACAATGCATATTTAGATACTGCCAGAATGAATTTTTGCGATTAAATTGTTAAACACGAATTATTTTATAACAATCACAAAACTCAATAAAAGTCTGAAAATAAAACTTTACATTCGTGTTTTGTTAGGCCTTCCAACTCCCTATTTTCTATTTCTCCGAACCATCATTGAACTATTCCTTTCACTTTGATGATGTTAGGTTGGAAAAAGATGCGGATCTTGGATCCGGGTGCTTTCCAGAGTTCCTTTCTTCGTTTTAAACTTTGTATTCACGTGTTAATTGACTATCGGATTGTAACAAATTATAATACCAATAAATCTTTGAGGGGCAAGGTGATTTTATACTCATTTAACTGTAAAGGCACCAGAAATTCGAACAAATTTATGAGAGAAGAAATAAAGCACTTTTTTCCTGCTATTTGATAAAAGATATATTCTGGTAAAAAAAAATTCCGGGATGAATTTTTGCAGCTGGAAATTAGTAATAGCATTCGAGCGGCGTAAACAATAAAGGAGTTAATTAGTAGCTGCACGTTAAAGGGGTAATTACTAGTTTCTTATTAAATACTGCAGAAACAGAACATGTATTTAAATGACATTTTATTTAGGCTTTCTCGTACATAAAAAAGTGTAAATCAATAATATTCAATTATGTTACAAATAAAAAAATCTTTCAAAATAATAACATAGCTGCCAATATTTTAATTTATTCCGGAATAATTTTAGCCCGCCTCTAATTCGTACCACTTATTTTTTAAAAGCATTTTTTTCTTATTTTATCGATGTTATATATTGAAGAAAATTTTTCTATAAATAAAGTGGTGCGAATTAAAGGCGGGGCTAAAAGTACTCCGGAATAAATTAAAATATTGGCAGCTATGTAATACTACTAATAATAATAATAAATATAAGACTATAGTAAAAGGCTCTCGAGGTTTCGTTAAAAAGATAAAATATGAGCTGCTATCTTTAAAATATCCTCCCCCTGTTTTTTCCACAGTTCGTTTTGGAAATCCAGTTTATTTTTCGACTAGCACAAATATAAATAAATTTTAATAGCAATTACAAATTGCTCTAAACATAAGAATCATAGTCCCAGGCATAGTCTTAACTGAAATTGATAACTTACAGACCATTTGAAAATACAAAAATATGAAATATAAAAACTGTTATTGTAAGCTGTGATATCCCTAAGAATCATTCGTAAAATTCTATTTCACATTAATAATTAACAGACCGTAGGTCAGTGCAGCTCCAACTGATGTCAGAATAAATCCTCTCGGAACATTAAACAAACCACATGCAGAAATATACACAACTTCTTTTTGTTCTACCCTTTTTAGACATTTAAGCACTGATTGAGATACAAAATGGTCTTTCTTACACGCAAGTTCATCAAGTTTATTTTGCACAGTCATCTTTATTTCATATAATTCGTCTTGTATCATATAATTACATATCGCATACGACACCAAAATAAAAAGACCTGTTGTAAAATAAACGCAAAATTCCATAAAACTCAAATAATACACGGAAAACATTTGCCGATACTTCACTATCAGAAAAATTGCAATAAATGTACAGTTTGATGAATGAAGTGTTATAAAAAATGCCGTGCAACTTAAAAGTCGATATAGTTTTAAAATAGTCTCGTGAATTTTAAAGTAATTATGAAGACTAACGATGATCAGCTCTTTATCTAAATAACGCAAGTGTAACTGAAGATTTTTGTTGTAAATCTCTAACACTTCGGCAAATTTGTAAAATATAAGGCATAGAATCGAAGTTTAAATTACAGGAAACAAAAAACGCATGTACATGTCTATATTTATTAAAGTCAAGATTACTATTCTCCAGGCTCCTTGAGGCATTTTCGTATCAAGTGTCCAGTAATTGAAGAATATATTGTTGTTACTCGTATCAGATACACAAAGAATAACTTGAAAAATAATAAATATTAGTAGCAGTGTGGTACAAAATAAGAATTTAACATAGTTTAAAGATTTATGAACTGCATTATATCGCTTTTCATAACTTACTAACTTTAATAATATTTTTAAAATAGTTTTCCTTTTTGAGATTAGGGTACACCATATTATTAGAGGTGTTATGTCTAAGTATAAGTTTAATACGAAACTCCTGTACCAACCTTTAATAATCAAATAAAAATCAGCCAAAATGAAATGAATAATTGAAAAGCAGTATAAAATGACTAATAAGATAGAAATTATTCTAAATATTGAAATCGAAGAATTTCTTGCTCCATAAAGTGCAAAAATGGGTAAAATATCCAATAACTTCTTATCTGTTAACACCATTTTCAACCTATTATTAATTTAACCCTTATCGCTCGTATGTCCCTTCTGATGGGACATTAAAAAATCGAGCCACGCCTTAAGGTGTTCCTCTGCAAATGAAATGTTATTTTTCTAAAACGTTTAACTATAGGCTTCCTTTCGGCCACCGGAAAATTTTAACAGAAAGATTTATTTAATTTAATGATGAAGTAAAATAAAACAAATTATTACAATTTTTCGGTAGCCAAACGGTAGTATGTTAGAAACTATACATGTGACGTTTTAAAGGAACGCCAAAAGGCGTGTCTTACGGAAAATATGGCGAGCTCAAAGGATTAATAGACATAGTATTTAACATCATGGATAATTAATTGTCCTAATTTAACAGCGAGTCGACTCCTTTGTATGATTACTAAATTTGTTTTTAGTTAAATGAACCTCTCCAAGGTGAATCCACGACAACATGCAATATCTTAAAATATATCCTTCATCGTTTAATAACAGTTTCGTAATATATTCGTTTTTATGGAAATTTGTTTTAGTTAAGACTATCGATATTGCTAGAAAATCCTTTTTTATAATTCAGCAATTAAAAAACCAAATAATAAATATAAGGTTCCATTATATTTAATCCTTTTAATATTTCGTCATTAGATCTTGTTTATATTTTTATCTAGTTCTTTATTTGCCTATAGAACTTAATGAAGCTGTTCCATTAACTTAAGGTATGAAGTAAGCAATAGGTAAAATATTTAATACAATCAATGATGATTTCACAAGGAATATCATTTTTTGTATAGCTTTAATACTCCAGCCTTAGATTTTGCTTAATTTTTCTCTTTATTTGTCCTTTATTCACTTAGAATACTTAATAAATTTGTTCTATTAATTTAAAATTTAAAATGAGGAATAAGTAAAATATTTGAAATACCAATTCGCAATTTCGCAATGCATTTCCATCGTTAAAAAGTTTTAATACTTCAGTATTAGATTTTTCTCAGCTTTTCTCTTTATTAGTTCTTTTATTCTCTTATTCAATTTAATAAAGTTGTTCCATAAATTCAATGTACAATGTAAACAAAAAGAAAAATATTTGATACACTGAATCCAAATTTCGCAAACAATATTCATTGTTGAAGAGTTTTAATACTTCAGCATTAGATTTCGTTTCGCTTTTCTCTTTATTAGTTTTTTATTCATTTAGAGAACTTAATAAATTTGTTCTATTAATTTAAAATATAAAATAAGGAATGTGCAAAATATTTGACACGTCAAATCACAATTTAGCAAGAATTTTCCATTGTTAAAAATTTTAAAATCTGCAGCATTATATTTTGCTTAGCTTTTCTCTTTATTAGTTCGTTTATTCGTTCATTCAACCCAATAAAGTTATTCAATAAATCCAATGTACAGTGTAAAAAAAGAAAAGAATTTGATGCCTTGAATCACAATTTCGCAAAGAATTTCCATTCTTAAACTGTTTTAATATATCAGCATTAGATTTTGTTTCGCTTTTCTCTTTATTTGTTCTTTATTCACTTAGAGAACTTAATAAATTTGTGTCATTAATTTAAAGTATAGAATAAGGAAAATATCTGACATATTAAATTGCAATTTCGCAAGGAGTTACCGCTGTTAAAAAGTTTTAATTCTTCAGCATTAGACTTTGCTCAGCTTTTTTCTTTATTAGTTCTTTAATTCACTTATTCAATTTAATAAAGTTGTTTTATAAATTCAGATTACAATATCAGCAAAAAAGAAAAATATTTGATACACTGAATCACAATTTCGCAAAGAACTTGCATTCTTGAACAGTTTTAATACTTCAGCATTAGATTTTGTTTCTCTCTTTATATATTAGTTCTTTTTTCACTTAAAGAACTTAATAAATTTGTTCCATTAATTTAAAGTATAAAATAAGGAATAAGCAAAATATCTGACATATTAAATTGCAACTTCGCAAGGAGTTATCACTGTTAAAAAGTTTTTATTCTCCAGCATTAGATTTTGCTCAGCTTTTCTCTTTATTAGTTCTTTTATTCACTTATTCAACTTAATAAAGTTGTTTTATAAATTCAGATTACAATATCAGCAAAAAGAAAAATATTTGATACACTGAATCACAATTTCGCAAAGAACTTCCATTCTTGAACAGTTTTAATACTTCAGCATTAGATTTTGTTTCTATCTTCATATATTAGTTCTTTATTCACTTAAAAAACTTAATAAATATGTTCCATTAATTTAAAGTATAAAATAAGGAATAAGCAAAATATATGACATATTAAATTGCAATTTCGCAAGGAGTTACCGCTGTTAAAAAGTTTTAATTCTTCAACATTAGACTTTGCTCAGTTTTTTTCTTTATTAGTTATTTTATTCACTTACTCAATTTAATAAAGTTGTTTTATAAATTCAGATTACAATATCAGCAAAAAAGAAAAATATTTGATACACTGAATCACAATTTCGCAAAGAACTTCCATTCTTGAACAGTTTTAATACTTCAGCATTAGATTTTGTTTCTCTCTTTATATATTAGTTCTTTATTCATTTAAAGAACTTAATAAATTTGTTCCATTAATTTAAAGTATAAAATAAGGAAAAATCAAAATATCTGAAATATTAAATTGCAATTTCGCAAGGAGTTATCACTGTTAACAAGCTTTAATTCTTCAGCATTAGACTTTGCTCAGCTTTTTTCTTTATTAGTTCTTTTATTCACTTATTCAATTTAATAAAGTTGTTTTATAAATTCAGATTACAATATCAGCAAAAAGAAAAATATTTGATACACTGAATCACAATTTCGCAAAGAACTTCCATCCTTGAACAGTTTTAATACTTCAGCATTAGAGTTTGTTTCTCTCTTTATATATATATATATATGTATATATATATATATATATATATATTAGTTCTTTATTCACTTAAAGAACTTAATAAATTTATTCCATTAATTTAAATCATAAAATAAGGAATAAGTAAAATATTTTATATCACAATTTTACAAGGAATTTTATTTGTTGAATAGTCTTGATATTTGAACATTTCACTTATTTTTTATTTATTTATTTATTTATTTTTTTAAGTTAGACGTTGTATAGATCACTTTCCTTTTGACAAATTAAAATGACAACATGATAATAACAACTACAATACCTTTTTTGTTTTACAAATTCTTCTTCAGCAGACGATTTGATTTGCTGTATTCTAGTGGAGACTTGCATATCGTTTAAGAGTCTATTACTTTCAATATATTTATTATCTTTATTTGAGATAATTATATGTTTGAACAAATTATTCTTTCGTTGCCTGGAAACAAAACAAGAAATGATGTCGGTAAATTTTATATGTAATTGAGCATCGGTTACGCTATAAATTATTAATAAAAAAACATTTTTAAAAATCAATGAACATAAATAAAATTACATTGAACATGCATAAATGTGGGGCAACGATGAACTATTTTGAAATCTGTTGCATTTCATAATATTGCAGGGTTTGTTAAAATTAATGTCCCGGATACGTATTAAAGAATACACATTCATTAATAATATCCGTATCGGCAGTATAGTTTTGAATTTTTTTATTCATTGCGAAAGCATTAACTTAGCAACCCATAAAGGACACAAAAATAGCTTATCTAGACATTTTTATTTTTAATATACGCGTGTTCTGTTCAGTTGAAAATCGGGATTGTTATTTTGTCATATAAACCTTCTGATATAACTGTTTATTATATTACTGTGTGTAAGTCCTCACATTTTCATGTCATGCAGAAATCCACACATCCCACATTTTGAATACCAATGTTTTTTAATAATAAATTTTATTTGAATGAATTGTCAAATTTCAGCAATTAAATAATAATAATAATAATAAAATGCTACAAAATTTACTCGCAATCAGAATATAGGATTTTGAAACATCGAAACATGTTTTATTAGATTAAAATTAAAATTAATTTATATAATTTTATATTAAAATATTTTTTTAAAAAATTATCAGATTAATTGAAAATGTAAAGAATAATTTTTAATTTAATTTATTAATTTTTTAATTTGTAAAGTTTTAAAAGCAATGTCTATTTTTCAATTACACTTTTTCTGTGAAGTCAAAATTGTTCAAATTGACTTTTTTTAAATTTTATTTTTTTAATTTGTTTTTTGATTGGTTTATTTATTTACTAGCTGGCTTTGCCCGCTTCGCTGGACACTATACTTAAATAAGTTGTCATAATCGCATATCATTATTAATAACCTAAGGTTTTTCTCGCTTGCAACGTGAGGAGTCCGGGTTCCCACTGCCTTCGGCAGAACTTACCTGCTTCTTACTTCCCCTTCCCCAGCGGGTATGTCCGAAAGTTTGCGAAATCTCTCCAAAGTACGTAATGTGTACACTTAATCAACATCCACACACCAAAACTCGCCATTCTAAGATAATTTAAAACGAATTCAAACAGGAAAAGGTGTTTTTACATGTATTTATTGCCCTCCGACCCCAAGGGGTTTAGAGAGGGAATTTCGTAAAATCCCGTTACAATAAGTGTCGGATACATATAAACAGTTTACGCCCCCCTAATATATATATATATATAAATCAAAACAACCCCCCCCCCCAAAAAAAAAAAAAAAAAAAAAAAAAAAAAAATGTGTTTTTGGACATATTCTAAAGAAGTCACATTGCTGTAACCTTTGTAACAGTTTTAGCAGAGCTCTACTTTAAAATCCGGAAATTCTGAAAATTCTCCCCCAAAAAACATTTTTCCCCTTCTCTCGTTTAAGAATCAAGAATTCGAAAATCGTACATAATGTTTTATTTATACTCAAGTCTAGTCTCCTCTTGTGCATTCTTCACCGTGAAGTAATTTGGGGCCCAATTAGGCTTACAATAATGTTTTGCCTCCTGCCCCCCCACCCACCCCCCGAGGGAATTCGATAAATCCCGTTACTTTAGGTGTTGGATACATATAAACAATTCAAGGGCCAAAATTCGTGACCGCAGCTCTCATAAATTACCCAGAACAAATTTAGTGCTCAAAAGTAGCAAATTCGAGACACCCCTTTTAGCGTTATCTCTGCCTTGGGCAATCTGTCTCGAATTTACCCTTTGTAACACATACACCCCCCTCTCCCACCCCCACCAAAAAAAAAAAAAAAAAAAGACAGATCACAAAAAATTAAAAACGTGTTTCAGAAATATCCTAAAGAAGACGCTGTGTTCAACATATTTGTTCCCTTTTTGGTAGAGTTCTACTTAAAAATCCGGAATTTGCAAAATTTCCCGCCAAAAATTGATTTCCCCTCCCTTTCCTTAAAAATCGAAAATTCCTAAATCGCAGATAACGTTTTATTTGTACTCATGTTTAGTCTCCCCATGTGCAATTTCTTCACTGCAAAGTAATTTGGAGCCGAGTTATGCTTGCAAAGACGTTTTTGTCTTCTGTTCCGCCCAAGGGGGGACGAGGAACGGTGTAATTTTGATAAATACTGTTACTTTAGGTGTTGGATACATATACGAACTATCCAAGCACCAAAATCCGTGCCCCCTCTTAACCCCCCCCCCCCAAAAAAAAAAAAAAAAATATCGCAAATAACAGAAAAAAAAAATGTGTTTTTGGAAATATCCTAAGGAAGTCGCATAGCTTTTTTCTTTTTTTTTTTAATTTTTGTTCTATTTTTGGTAGAGTTCTACTCAAAAATCCAGAATGTGCGATATTTCCCGCCAAAAATCGATTTTCCTTCTTTCTCCTATTAAAAATAAAAAATTCCTAAATCGCAGATAGTGTTTTATTTTTACCTAAAACTTAATATACACTGATGGAAAAAAAAATCCAAACACCAGGAAGGAGCTGTGCTAGATAAACGAAATTTGGTAGGCGTGTTTATACATCTGAAAGATGACGTCGATTCAAATTTCGAGCTACGCGCATAAGTGTGGCGCTAGTAGCGACACTATGAACATGCAAATGAGGTTTGCTTTAAATAAGCGCTGTAAGGTTCGTGATCGTTATTTACAGTTGAGATTTGACGTAGTGGGTTAATGTTAGTCAAGGATGCCTCTAAGAAGACGAAGAAGCCATTATCAACAGCTCACTGAGTTTGAACGAGGTCGTGTAGTAGGGCTACGAGAAGGTGGGTTTTCTTTCCGCGATATTGCAGAAAGACTTGGCAGGAATGTATCCACTGTGCATGAGTGTTGGCAGCAGTGGTCAAGGGAAGGTACTGCCTCAAGAAGACCGGGTTCCGAGCGGCCACGTGGCACTACTGAGAGGGAAGACCGCCGTGTTCGGCGTATGGCTGTGGCTAATCGTACTGCGTCTGCAGCTGAAATTCGAGCTGCAGTTGGCACCACAGTGACACAACAAACTGTTACAAATCGGTTACTTCAAGGACAGCTCCGAGCCAGACGCTCTGTAGCGTGCATTCCACTGACTCCAAACCACTGCCGTTTGCGACGTAAGTGGTGTCAAGCTAGAGCTCATTGGAGGACGGAGTGGAGATCTGTTGTGTTTTCTGATGAAAGCCGGTTCTGCTTTGGTCACAGTGATAGCCGGGTGTTGGTTAGAAGGAGGCCAGGTGAACGCCTGCTAGCGACCTGTCTGCGGCCTAGACACACAGGGCCTACTCCTGAAGTTATGGTTTGGGGAGCAATTTCGTATGACAGCAGGAGCACTCTCGTGGTTATCCCACGCACCCTGACTGCAAATTTGTACGTCAGTCTAGTGATACAACCTGTTGTGCTGCCATTCATGAACAGCATTCAAGGGGGTGTTTTCCAACAGGATAACTCTCGCCCTCATATCGCTGTTGTAACCCAACATGCTCTACAGAGTGTCGACATGTTGCCTTGGCCTGCTAGATCACCAGATCTTTCTCCAATCGAGCACGTATGGGACATCATTGGACGACAATTCCAGCGTCATCCACAACCAGCATTAACCGTCCCTGCATTGACCGCCCAAGTGCAACAGGCATGGAATTCCATCCCACAAACTGATATCCGATACCTGTACGACACAATGCATGCACGTTTGCATGCTTGCATTCAACATTCTGGCGGTTACACCTGTTACTAATGTACCAACATTTCACATTTGAAATGGCTCTTCTCGCCAATGGCTCTACCTGTGTTCTTGAAACTTTAATCAATTAAATATGTTACCTAGACAAATGTATTGCTGAAATTTCATTACTGTACAATAATTTTTTCTTGGTGTTGGGATTTTTTTCTTCATCAGTGTAGTTTTAAAAATTGTTTTATGAATTTTTAAGTAATTATTAAGTGTAAATATGATTTCTTGTTTTTTTAAATTACTCACCTAAAACTGGAGATTTTTGTTATAAATCTGTAAGACTTCGGCAAATGTATAAAATATTACGCACAGAATTGATGTTAAATATACTGGAATGAAAAACACATACTTTAGAGGGGTTTTTTTCGTTTAATGAATAGGGAGCGCCATAATAGTAGTGAAAATGTAGACTCGAAAATGTAGGATGCGCCTTCTAAATACCAACCTTGAATAGTAAAATTTATCGTTGCCACAATAAAATGAAATATTGAAATACAGTATACAATAATTATTATCATTAAAAAGCTTCTAATTCGTAAAATACATGAGTGTTTTAAGCCACAAACACCAAATATGAATGAAAAGTTTAGTAACTTCTTATCTTTTAACACCATTTTTTATGTCAGCTACATCAATTTCTTATTATGATTTCATAATTTCCTGAACCTAAATCTCGAAATTGGTGGGTTCACTGTTTGAAAATTGTCCTGCTATCTACTTTTCCCTGTATTTTTCTTTATTCTTAAAGCAGTTCTTGAAAATCACAGACATTTTTAAATGTATTTTAACAATGCATCAACTTTTGTACTTAAACATCTTTTGATTTTAGTAAAGTAGAAAATTATAAATATCGTAAAATCTCAAACGACAAAGAACAAGTACTACAAAACAGCTTTCTGCTATAGCTGTAGGAAAAGTAATAATTAATATCAATTAATATTTTTAAATAAACCTCTTTGATTGAAGAATTTTGCTAATATTTAAAGTTTCTAATCTTGTAGTTTTATCAGCAATTGCAATATTTTTATCCACAAGATTTTTAATAATATACACTGAGGAAAAAAAATATGCTTCTTTTGATCTAGAACGAATAAATTGCCATTTTGTGATTACCTAAACTAGAAATGTAGATTTCCGAATTATGCACATAAGGTGAAAAGAATCGACGAAATGTTTCAGAATTTCTAGTCTATACTTTTCTAGATAGTGAAACAATATTATGTATATTATGGATCCTTTGTATTGCGAGAAACTTTCTCTTGTTTTCCTAGAATTGAACTATAAACTCGAATTATAGTTGCTAAAACTCACCTCTTGTGTTCGCATTTATTTGCAGAGATGTGTAAATAAGTTTGACCCCTCGATAATATAGGCAAACACTCTAGAATTCTAATGGTGGTTGCTAGAATTCGCTTTTAAAAGGAGACTACAACTGATGACATGGATGATATACGGATGACATGGAACTATTTTTACTAGAGCCACAATCTAGTTTTTAGATGTCAGTCACAGAATTTTTCTCTGTCTATAAGGTTTTCATCATAAAGCTTTATGAACCATTATAGTATTTTAATCCATATCAATCTTCTTACAGAAGGATGGAATAAAATAATTTAGTTCAATATTTATATACATCTCTCCAACAGACAATTCAATCTGATGTTTTGTATATGAATATCACCTACGTTTAACAGCTTCATCTAACAGATTTGATTTAGTATGCTAAATAGCATACATTTAATTGCTGCTCGTTTTATTATTTTATTTTCTATTGTACATGGATTTTGTATTTATAAATTGAAATTTCCGATAAAGGTATGCAGATATTATTTTATAGGTTGATCATCACCTTATTAATATAATAATTATTATTATGATGATAATATATAGCATCATAAAAAATTATAAGTAGCTGACATGAATAGTTTTTCCCTTGTATTTTTCAATACTCTCATTTAAACGTTTTTTTCTTTCCTTCTTTATATATATATATATATATATATATATATATATATATATATATATATAGAGAGAGAGAGAGAGAGAGAGAGAGAGAGAGCGATAGAGAGAGAGAGAGAGAGAGAAGGATTAAATGTATTTTAATGCATATAAGTGAATTCGAAAGTCTATCTAAGTCTATCGATTTCGTATATTGCTTTTCAATGCTCTGCATGGTTGAACACGGGTCGTACTAACAGCATTGATAATTTTTTATTTATTTGTCCTGGAAAAATGAGGGGAGCGGATACAATATCATAGTTATCAACATTTTAATATATTCCGGAGTATTTTTAGCTCCACCCTTAATTCGCACCACTTTATTTATACAATATTTTTCGCCAGTATATGAAAGGCGCATTGTAAAATTACTATAATTCCGCATTTTGAAAATATACTAGGGGCTCTGCCCCCTGCTCGCTCCGCTCACCAACCTCTCCGATTCACTTTGCTTATTACCACTTGCAGAGCTCTGCCCACTTAGTCGCTGTTTTCTTTCACTGAAAAGGAATATTAATAGTGCATATTACAAGAAAAAAGCAGAAAATTATTATGGTAATACTCATATTTAGTGTCAAATTGAAATATGTAATATTTATATGTATTTTTAATAGAAAGAAATTCATAATATCTAGACCATTTTGCATTACAGATTTAGTATATGAACCTTTTAATTTATTTTTTACAACCTTAGATCCGGACCGCGGTACCTCTTCGTAACTGGAAGATTGCGGGTTCGGTTCTCGAGCCGGCCAAACACCGTCGTGTACACTAATGGTGGCTGGTGCACGCAAAATATGTCGTGGCCGCAATATCCTCCATGTTCAAATCAAAATTATACCTCTGGGGGCCACTGAAGCGGGGAATCATCCCCTTCGTGCAGGACCAAAAATGGGGTGGCATGTCTCCGGAACATCCATAGCGGTGCGTCCCAGAACGTCGCCAATTATCCATAGCGCAGTAATGGTGCGATGTTAAACACAACCTACCTACAACCGTGGATCACATTTTAATTTTCCCGTGTAAGAAAATTAATTTTATAAAAGTAGAGAAAAAAAGTTGCTATTTATTTTCTTTCTTTTTACATCCATGGTTTCGGGCCGCGGAACCCTAGTCTGTAAAAGCGTCGAGCACGTAATTGGAAGATTGCCGATTCGATACTTGAGCCGGCCAAAGACCGTCGTGTACACTAATAGTGGCTGGTGCAGATAAAATCTGTCGTGACCGCAAAGTCCTCCATGTTCCCACCAACACTATACCTCTGAGGATCACCAAAGCGGAGGGTGGGGGAGGATCCCTTCCGCGAAGGATCAAAATTGTGATGGCATGTGACCGGGACATCTCTAGGGGTGCGTCCCAGGCCATCGCCAATTACCCATTGCGCAGTACTGGTGCGACATTAAATCGAACCTACATACCTACCTACGTACAACCATGGATCAAATTTTAATTTTCCCGTGTAAAATGAATTCATGACAGAAGAAAAACGTCACTGGGAGAAACTTTCTTCAAAATGGCAAATAGAGTACCTTCATAAACTTGTCGTTTTTAGTTAATAACTTCTTTAATTAAAATGATAGAAATTTCTAAGCGGCTGAAATGTCTTCTTTGGAGTACTCGGAACACATTGATACCTCTTATGACGCGAAGGACCCTGCCCTCCGCTAGAAGATGCTGTCGCAGAAAAAAAAAATTGACGCCAGTAACAGTAACTTTTTTTTAATATATAGAGATATATTTTTCGTTAATTGCATCACATTTTGTCACATCTTTTATTATAAAAAAGAAAAAAACTCCAATAATTGCATTAAAATCTCATAAATGACTTTACATGTTTTTATCAGAAAACTAAAAAGAATAAATAAATCAATCAATAAATAAAAAAAAATAATAGTAACAATAACTTTAAATTGTGATATCGATCATAAATGTTTGTAAAACTCTCAAAAAATCTAATATGCAGCACGCAAATAAACTTTAAATAGATATCAGACAAAATAAATCATACATTATTATAAGGCTATATATTATTATAATATATTATTAATCATACATTATATTATTAATCATACATTATTATAAGCCCATAACATCTTTCTTACATTTTTGAACAGTGCTTTAAATTCCAAACGTTCCTTTAGAATTCTACATCATCAAGAAAATCCTAGACCTTAATAAGCTATATTAAAAATAATTTAAACTGAAACTTCAAAATATGATCTGCGAAACTCTAAAGCAAATTGACAATTAGAAGACCATAGGTTAATGCCGCTCCAATTGCCGTAAGAATAAATCCACGGCTTACGAAAAATAAACCGCAAGCTGACATAGAAACAATTTCGTTTTGTTCTACTCTTTTTAAGCCTTCAATCATTGATTGAGGAAAGAAATGCTGCTTCATACATGTAAGTTCATTAAGTTTATTTTGAACAGTCATCTTTATATTAAATAATTTGCCGTCTATCATTGAAATACCTATTGCATATGACATCAACATAAAAAGAGCTGTTGTAAATTGGATAGAAAATTCTATGAAATTCTGAAAATTTTGAATTAAAAGTTCCTGATATTTTATTCCTGTAAGAATTGAGCTAAAGATACAACTTGATGAGTAAAGTGTTAAAAAAAATGTTGTGTTGCTTAAAACTTGATAGAGTTTGAAAATAGTCTTTTTAATAGTAAAAAAATTATCAAGGGTAACCATGATTTCATTTTTATTTAAATTATGCAAATGAAACTGCAGATTTTTATTATAACTCTGTAACACCTCGGTAAATTTGTAAAATATAACGCATAAAAAAGAAGTTAAAAATACCGGAAATATAAAAAACGTGTAATTATCTACGTTTATGAAAATCAAGATCATTACTTTTCCGATGCCTACCGGCATTTGCATATTAAATGCCCAGAAACTTACGATATAACTGTAGTGTGTATCAAAAAGGCAGAGAATGACTTGAAAAATGAGAAAAATAATAATCACTACTGCAAAAAAGAAGATTTTAACAAAGTTTAAAGATTTTTGCGTTACGTTGTATTTCTTTCGATAACTGAATAACTTCAGTAATATTTTAAAGATTTTTTTCTTCCTGATGATTAAGGAACGCCAAAATAATAGTGAAAGTGTAACTTGCAAAATGCCAGCTGTGCCTGGTATATACTCTTCTTGAATAATCAAATATGTAGTCGCCAAAATGTAGTGACATATTGAAAGACAGTATAAAAGGATTATTAGCATTGAAAAGCATCTAATTCGTAAAATAGATGACCCTTTTATGTCATAAACTCCAATTATGAGGGAAAAATTTTGTAACTCCTGATCTTTTAATACCATTTTTTATCTCGGATAATTCGATTTTTTTTTCTTCTTTATTAATTCATTGGCTTACTATTTAGAGAACTTCCCGTTATCTTTTTCTTCTTGTCTTTTACTTATTTCTTCTTAAATTTTCTCTTTTCGAAAATTTATTCACAGGCATTTATAAATGCATTTGATATTGAACGTATATATCTGCTTTTTTTAGTAAATAATAATAATAATACTAAATCCTCATCATATAATCTCAATTCTGAACGATTCTTGTTTCGTTTAGCATAGTATTTTATACGATATTTCTTCAGATAATTCCTTTTATATTATTAATTGATTTATTTTGTTTTTTCACAATTTTAAAATCGTTATTTTTACACGTCATTAAATATTGTATTTAAATAATAAACAGTATTTATTTAAGTATTACTTAAAAAAAAAAGTAATTTTTATAATAGTTAATTAGTACATGACAAGCATTTTTTTCTTGCATTAATTTTCATAAGTAAAACACAATAAACTTTTTCCTTTTGTTATAATGCTTTTATTCACAAGTACTAAGCAATTTTGTTCTATAGCTGTAGCAAATCAGCAAACTATTTCAATATCCATTTATCAACCAATATCTTCGATTAAAGAGTTTTGTTAATACATGAAATATTTCGTCTTTGAGCGCAGTTTTACTTGCTAACATTTTCAATTTTTAAATCACCATTATTTTTTTAAAAGAGAAATCGATCATTTTTCTACAAATAAATAAACTGAAATTTACCTTATAAAATTTTTGTTGTGAAATCTCGCGTCAAAGTCTGGAGACTTGGCAACAATGAATTATGGTACTTTTATCCACAAGAGATTTGATAATGTATAAGTTATTTTATCTTAGATTTATCAGCAGTTATGATATTTCAATTACCAGTTTTTTTCTGATAGAAGGATGAAACAGAATGATTTAATTCAATATTTATATTATGTTTTCCAACAGATGACTCAATTTGATGTTTATAAAGGACAATCAAACTCGTTTTATGAATCATTAAAACTAGTTTAATTTCTCAAGCTTAATAACATTCGTTAGGAAAAAAAAAAAAATGTTCGTTGCTTGGAAGCATTCCTTATTTACCAAAACATATGTTTTCAAACAATCAATTTTCCTAATTTCTTATATTACAGTTGGCTACTCAAGATATTTATCTTAGTAACAAAATACAGCCTCTTTTTAAAAAATTGGATATTTATTGATTCGTGAGTATTTTTGTTTTTATCCTACTTTATGTCTTTTGTTATTTTAATTGATATTGGATAATGTCACAAAAGTGTGATATTTGTATATATTAATTTAAATTTCCAATAAAGATACTATGTAGAAAGTTCTTTTAACGTCAAGTATAATAATAATATTAATTCATTATTATTACGCAGATTATGCACCAGCATAAAAAAGCATTTTTACGAAGATTATTGCCTTTCCCCCTCTAGATTTTTCGATATTCTTAATATTTTCTTTATCCTATGTTATGTCTTTTATTATTTTAATTGGTTTTGGATAAAATCGCAAAAGTATTGTATTTATATACGTTACTTTTAATTTCCAATAAAGCTACTATGTGGAAAGTATTTTTAACGCCAATTATATAAATAATATAATTGGTCATATTATCCACAATACTGATCATATTATCCACAATACATAGCTGCCAATATTTTAATTTATTCCGGAGCACTTTAGATCCGTTTTTATTCAATACCATTTTTTTTTTAAGGGTAAAAGTTTCTTATTTTATCGTAGTTATTTGTCGGAGAAAAACATTCTAAAAATAAAATGGTGTGATATAAAGGCGGAGCTAAAAGTGCTACGAAATAAATTAAAATAATGACAGCTAAGTATATCATAAAAAAGAAATTTAACACTTTCGCGACAGCATGCTTTTGTCTTCTTGACAGTAAGAAACACCTGTGGGCATCAATCTCCCAAGTTAGAATATTTCCGAATAATATTTTCTATATTCACATTTATATTAGAAATGAATATACATTATAATTATATTCTTTATAATTAAAGTATTTGTATCCATAGTATATTTAATTGTAAAAATATGTATATTGGGCATATACATAAGAAATATACAATATACAAAATTCGAAATAACGCCCGCTGGCGGAGTTACAGATTATCAAATGACGTAAATCTACACCAACAGTCGCGAAAATGTTAAGGCAGATTATTGTTTTTCCCCCTACATTTTTCGATATTCTTATTTTGTGCAGTTGTTGTAATGTTCAACTTTTTTCGTAGATATATATATATATTTCTCCACAACGATTACTTTTTCCATTGTTCTTTTAAGAGCTTTGAAATTAAAGCATAAAAATATAGTATTTAGGGGAAAGTGGCATAAAATGATCCCCTTAAGCAAAAAAATTATATAAAATAACATAACTGCTTAGGTAAAACTTAGACATTTTTACTAGTATATTTTACATTACATTTTGCATTATAAACATAGTTTAATTATCTTTTCAACCCAAATTGAGTTAAAAAAAAAAAAAAAAAAAAAAAGATTTTTGAAAAAGTTTCCAAAGTATCGTTTTACTCTCTCCAAAGGATCAAATGATTCTTCATTTAAAAATAAGTGTAAATTGTTTTATTATTGGCAAAATAAAGGGAAAGCAATTATGACAATACACAATTAAATAAAATATAGGAACTAGATTATATTTCTGTACATGAAAGACTGTATATCTAAATAAATAGAAAAGTTAGTGCTTACCATATGAGAGGCGTTATAAAACGAACTTTTCCAAAGAATTCTTTTCAGACGTAGTGCTGCAGTCGCTTGAATACCGCCATTGCTACTTCTTGACTTGGTACAACTAATATATGCGTTACTCTTTAGATAGCGATATCTGTCTGGAAAAAAATACATATAGATCGCTTCACCGTCTGGATCGTTTTAGGCCACCTTCCTTTACCTCGAGAAAGCCAAATTTCCAATAAAACTATACATGTAGATTTTTTCAGGAGAAGATAAGAGATTTTTAACCGTTTTAGGGGCAAACAAATTTTCCTCATTTAAAATCAACAGCCACCAGAAATTACCAACAATTTTAAGAGACAAGAAATAAATGAAGTTATATGTCTAAGTTGTAAAAGAATAGTTTTATAAAAGATTTCCGGGGACAGTTTTTGCATAAAAAAAAAAAAAAAAAAAAAAAAAAAAAAAATTGTGGTTGCACTATGCAACCACTGCCCCTGGAAGGGTTAAATAGATATTAAATAGACATTCAATGTATCAACATTCGTTTACTTTTTATTGGTTATGCCATAGTTACAGTGTACGCTAAAACACTAAGCGTGCTTGGCGCCTTTTTGCAAGTATAATAATGAAATACACTTGCTATCCACGCATGTGCTCGAATATGTGACTATCAATTAAGAAATTCGGTATCCTTATTTTGTAAATAGTTAACACATTTGCGACCGCTGACGTAGATTCACGTCATTTGAACATCAGTAACAACGCCAGTGGGCGTTTCTTTCGCAATTTTTATGTTATTTCTTAAGAATATACCTTATATTTATATCTGTACAATCAAATATACTAGAGATACAAATCGTGTAAGGTTTTGGAACTCTACGCTCATCATTTACCTTCAAAACGGTAGCATACCTGCCAATATGCTAATTTGTATTCCATAAGATTGTTAGTACCTGCCTCTCTTTTTCTTTTTCTTTTTTTCTTTTTTTTTTTTCCACACCAGTCCTTTCTTTTGCAGCATTTTTCTTCTTATTAAACTGCAATTGCATTTGTTGCATTTGGAGGAAATTACTCTAAAAATAAAGTGGTGTGGAAAAAGAGCGGGTTCTAACAATCTTATGGAATATAAATTAGATGTTTACAGTTATGCGGCAGACACATGTACATAGACATTTTTATATTTGCATGTAGAGATAAGATAAATAAAAATAATCTTTTTTCGAAACATTGTTCTATTCCTAAAATATATTTTTGATTATAAAAATCAATCATAAATCTACAGGCGCGTCGTATGTATATATGAACATGAATTCTAATGTACTATATATATGTATATATGAATTGAAATTTACATAAATTTATACTAAGTCATTGAAAGATTATAGTATAGTACATTATGTATATATATATATAAAAACAGTACCTACACAATGTAGATAAAAAAAAAGAAAAGAAACCTTTACTGAGAAGTGTATTACAATAAATATGACACAATCAATATTTCTGTACACAATCGCCCAGTCACCGCTGGTATTTGTCAGAAATTTGCACTAATCGTAAAATACCTTGACGACAGAAACTCGCTCATTGGATCTGGAGCCAACTTGTAACCAGTCTAAGGAGAGACAATGGAATAAGCACTAACAACAAATACTCACAAATTTTGTGCAATGTGTGCGATTCTCATCCTGGAATTGCTGAAAATATTGTCTTCCACTCACCGCATCATGTCCGATGTGACGTTGGCCTTCTTTGCTTTCGCATCGTTTAAGTCTGAACAGCTGTCTTCCAGCTGTTTTTAGTACTTCACAATAACAGGACGTAAATGGTATGTGGTCCATACGCTGTCCAACATTTCACGATGAATCTTCGTACTTGTGAAACTTTTTGCCTACGAAAACTTCCGTAAACCACGGCGTTTCCAACTGACGGGTCATTTTTTTTTCTTAAACTACGCAGCAATGCTCGCAATTATTAGAATGTAATTGCTACCTTTTGGAATCCGTGGACTTACGTATCGTCTATGAAAGCTTCGCTCTTATCGTTTATGAAAGCTTTCGCTCTTAAAAATGCTGCCATCGGTAGGGGAACAAATATAAATTACTTTTGGAACGCCCTACGTGTTACAAAAAATAAATCACCATCGTGATATCCATGCGTGTGGAAAAAACAAAACAAAACTGCTTATTTGAATTAATTGTCGTTTTCTAGATAAAGAAAAAAAAAAAAAAAAAAAGAAAGTCTTTTTGAAGGCGGTCTTCGGTAACCATTGGCTTTAAAAACAAACAAGCTTTAATTTTGGAAAGTAACAATACAGCTATACAGCATGTATTTAGCAAGATATATATATACTATTATTTAATTACCAAGATGATTTGACAACAAAAGATGAGATAAACTGTTATTTTCAGTAATAGGATACTTCTTTTCACACAACGTTGGTAATAGGTTCCAATAAACTATTATCTTTATAGTATATTACGTTTTGTGTATAGTGCATAGGGTTCATGTTTTTGAATAACAACACGTTTGTACACTATTCTATACTTTATCTAATCGCATTTTTTTGTGATTTAAGAGACACAAAATGCTTTTACGAAATAGAGGCAGTCAAAGATTAAATATTGTACAGAAAGAGTTAGCCTCGTATGAATACACATTTGCGAAAACAGAATATCTCAAATAATATCCAATAACATAGATTCTGCTTTTTATAATAAAGATTACTAAAGTATAAATCATATGTAATAATATTATTTTTTTTAATGTTTTTTTTATTTTTTTTTAAACTTTTTAATTTTTCCTAATACCTTAATGGTCATATATGACCACAAACAGATAATTTTAATCCTTTTACTCATATTCAATCATAAAAATCCTATATAGAATATCGGGTAAAGAAGTTAAAAAAGAAGCATAAAAAAAATTGAAAACCGAAATATAAATTCACAATCTTCTTTCAAATTCAATGTGATAGCTACACAAAAACAGCACAGAAAAGGGTTCCAGAGCCCATTCAAATACGACACACGCTATTACATAACCCCAATCCCAGCTACTATCAGCAATTTCAAATGTAAATATAAGCATCCCGGTAAGCAAATATAGTAGAGTATTAATTAAAATCAAGCGAAACCATAAGCACCCTTCATTCTTCCTCTGTCCATATATTTAGAGAAAACAAGCGAATCTTTATGAACTCTTAACTTCAAAAAGATTACACTGTGCAATAAAAATAATCAACATCAAATAATCATTTCTAAGTTAATATTATACGGTTAAATTAATATCTCAGTGATATTATTTATCCCCGATTTAAAGTTCACCTGCCTATTAAAATTTAGGCTGATATTTCATCTGTTAAGAATAATACATTCAAGAAAATATTAATAAGCACAGTTCCTTTATGGCCAAAGGAAGTATTATTTCAACGTATTATTTAAGACGAATATAAAGATGGAGGTATCCTGTAACTTGAAGAATGGAAATAAAGAGAGATTATTAATAAAATCACTGAATTGATCATTTCATTAGTTTTATCGAATAAAAGAATATCTTTTACTCTGAACAAATAATCTAGTTATCTATCAGTATTCTTTTGGTATAATGCCAGAGATTAAGTTATCGCCTACTTCTCATGCAGAGATTAAGCTGACAGTATTATGTATTTAATAAGATCTTTTCAGTAATTTGCCAGCAAACACACAATTGCCCAGTTGGTACACAAAAGATGTCTTCAATCATATAGCAGAAGTGATGCCCGAGAAACGGAACGTTTTTGGCTCGAAAGTTTCCGATATAAAAGTACTTTTGGGGATACGAGAATGGTTTGCCGATTTGGTGCCAGAAATTTGGCACAAAACGATATTTTATATGTTACACATATTCAACACAAATTCTGACACTCTGGCGTAAGATCCCTAAGACAGAGGTACATCTTTATAGATACCTTATGGTTATCATTTCGCATAATATTTTCGACGCATATATGATATGATCTACCAACATTTATACGTACATCGAAAATTATTGTCCCTAGTTCTGAATTTCGGGACTCATTCATTATAAAGGATGAAAATGAGTAAAATCAGTTTTGTAATAATGTAACGTTATAAATAAATACCATGGGGTTTACGTTTCAAAATAGGAAAATACCCCAGTGAAAATACTTTAAATATCAAACCATAAGCCAATACAGATCACGATACTTTAAAAATAGATCTTCATAATAAATGTAACAAATATTTTTCTTCAAAATATCCATAGCGTTTATTCAGAAATTCAATGCATAGTGTTACAAGTGATCTCATTTAGATTATAATAAATTACAATAACAATAATTTCAATCTGTGATAAGCATAAGGCATAGACTAATAATAAAATCATGAATTTCATTAAAGGACAAAAACAAAATATGCATTTTGGTTAATCCATAGACGAATGATATACAGAAACATAAAACTGTAATGAAAATTGATGATTAACAGATGAAAACATAATACAGTTCGAGCTGTACTCAAATCACATCCTTAAAAGGAATTTGACCCAAACTATAATCGTAAAGAAATATCCAAACAAGCATTAATCGATAAAGCATACATAAACGTGGTTTTTGACGTATAAAACAATTGCCTCGTCAGCTCGTTTTCGAGTTATAAATTCTGAAAGTTCGCATAATCGGTGCAACTGAAATAAGGAATGTCTAACTAAAATAAGGAATGAAATCCAAAACAAGCAATAATCGGAAGAGCATGGAAAATCGTGTTGTTTGATGTATAAATCAGTTGCCCATTTAACTTTTAGATATATTCTATCGACACATAATCTAAATATTCGCTAATGCATAGCTGCCAATTTTTTTAATTTATTCCGTAATGTTGTTAGCCCCGCCCTTTTTTCACACCGTAATCTTTGTAGAAAAATTTAATTCAATATATAATTACAATTAAATATGTAGACAATAACTCTAAGAATAATACGGTGTTAAAAAGGGGCGGGACTAACATCATTCCGGAATAAATTATAAACTTGGCAGCTATGCTAATGTAGAACCTATAAATTGATAAAAGTCATTTTTCTGACAGGTTCTATCGGGACTCCTCCCACTTCTTTCCCGTCACTACATTTTCCCCCTACCTTAACTATATATTTATCGAAAAAGCGCACACGAGAGCAAATAGAGTACTCGTCGAAAACCACGTTAGATCATGCCCTCTCGAATGAACAGAATTTAATTGATTTATATTATTACACTATTCAGAGGGTTTCCTGATTAGAATAAATGCATTAAAGCTTTATTGAAACTTTTACATAAGGCATTGCGATAATCTGTTTACTCAAGATTGCAAGAGTTTCTGAAACACTCACACAAGTACTTTATACCAATAACTTATGTCACATTTATACAGTAATTTACTCAGATTGAATATGATAGAAATTATTGAAAAAAAAGTACTGATGTCAGTGTTCCGTCTTGAGACGGAAACTCTTTCACCACTGGTTTATATGCAGTCTTAATTCTATTACACACTGTAAATACAAGTGTCTGAAATTCAGACACAATTGTGTCTGAAACGGATGTTTAATTTTAAGATGCTAAAAAGTGTCTTAAAAGGCACATCGTTTCACACTCGAATCCTCTGAAATTCCGCCATCTTTGATCCTGTCTGAAGTGAATATTTTTCATAAATAAAAAGATGCGTTTTATACTGTTTTTACCTGTGAGAAAGAGATTTTAGAATCTCCAAGAACATAGAATATATATATTAATAATTTTTACAAAAATAGTCCACATTGCCCCCGGCGGGAATCGAACTGACAATCAATGGATTCAAAGTCGAGCGTCTTCCCGATCAAGCCATCGGTGCTCATCCTGTGCTCTCCTTGTATAACGAAATATATTCTAGTATCCGTAAAACAAATTGAAGTTTTGTGTCTTTGCAATAAAACTGTTCATAGGAAGTAAAGCTTAATACATGTTATCTTAAATTTCATGTGTAGAGGTTTAGACTTTTTTTTTTTTTTTTTTTTTTTTTTTTTAAAATGCGTAATAAATATGAAAAAATACTAGCCTATTGATTTTAAACGATTTTTTTTTTAAACTGGTACTTGCAAGATAACAAACTATATAGATGAAACAAACAAACAAAAAAAAAAAATAAATAAATAAATAAATAAATAAATGCTCTTTTTCATTTTTAAGTGTAGGGATACAAAATAATTTTTAAAACGCGAAAAAAAAAAAAAAAAAAAAAAAAAAAAAAATCAATTATGCACAAATTGCTTAAGATTGTTTTGCTACGAAATCGCTTTCTTAGCTACTAGTTACATGCTTCGTTTATCTTAATATTTTTTAGATTTATTACATGTGAGAATTTTAAATAAAAATTAACTTTGTTTTTTAATTTTTAACGGAATAAGATCCGTGTCTAAGTATTTTAAATAAGTTAACTACTTATATTACATAAAATATTGTCAAATTTATGTGTTTAAAAAAATGTTAAAACAGGCTCTGCATGCTGCTTAAAGTAGATTCCATATGGAAAATTTGTTAAGTAATACAAATGTCTGAATTACTAAGTGTCAGAAATTTGTAATGTCTGAATTTTTAAGTGCCTAAATTATAAAATGTCTGAAATTTTATGTGTCTGAAAATGTTATATGTCTTAATTTCGGACATATCAACCTTATTCAGACACTTATCTGAGCTCATTTATAAAAAAGACACTTGCGTGTCTTAATTTAAGACAGCACATGCGTCTGAAATTTTGCATGCGTAAGTGCTTCAGACATTTATGTGTCTGAATTGACATTTCAGACACACTTCTGTCTGAATTTAAGACGCTTCTATTTACAGTGCATCCTTCTTATAAAATATAATATTAATTTTGAGCTGTGATATGAATGAGAAATATCAGTAAAATCACAAAATTAACTTGATGTTCATAGTTCAGAAAAGTTCCTGAATCCACCAGAAAAAAAATCATCAATGTAATCAATGAATTTAACTATATTCTATTTTAGAATATTAAAAAATAAATCATTGAAAATCCAATCAGACTTGTCAATCTTCGTTTTTTTTTAAATACCAATAATTTTTTACAAAAATATCCTCCTAATTTATGAAAATTCAGTGATAACAGAAGGTAGAGATAAGTTTCCGGAAATAATGGCATAAAAATATCTGCGGCTGCTCTGATTGACAGCATCTGTTTTACAAGCGATATTTTAAATATGATCTCAGATCATTAAAAATTACTATACTGATACTTTATAGTGAATAGTTTATAATAATATAATCTCTAATCTGAAGAATCCATAATAATATAATCTTATAAGAATAATCAATATTTTTTGAAAGCGAATTCATAATTAGCACATTATAAGAAAACACAGTTACAGAAGCTATCAATGTGTACCCTCGCGATGTATTTAGCCACACATGTCAAATCTTCCGTTTTCCCGGAAAATGTATTAAAATAAAATTTAATAGCACTCCTTAATTATTATCAACTATTAACTGTATCGAAAAATATCTATAGTAAAAGAGGAGGTTCTTCTTTAAAGGAAAACACCAAATTAGTTTACAACCATGATTTAACTTTTTCCTTTTCAGAACATTCACGGAAATCATCAAAACTCCAGATCATCTCTTTATGTGCTACCCTCCTTTGATAATTTACAATTCCAATAAAAATAATTGTAAAATGTGATATCTGTACAAAGTATTTGTAAGACTATCAAAATGTCTTATAAGTAGCACAGGAGTTAAGTTTAAATAGACATGAGTCAAAATAAATCACATAAGATAAGGGCATTAAACATCCTTTCATTTTAAAACTTTTCTTACAAATTTGAAACGTCCCTTTGGAATGTTACATCATTAAAAAAATCTCAGATTTGAATAAAATGTACTAAAACTAATATTAAACTGTGAAACTTCAAAATATGATGTTCGAAACTCTAAAGAAAATTTATAATTAGAAGACCATAGGTTAATGCTGCTCCAATTGCCGTAAGAATAAATCCTCGCCGTACGAAAAATAAATCGCAAGCTGACATAGAAACAATTTCGTTTTGTTCTACTCTTTTTAAGCCTTCAACCAATGATTGAGGAAAGAAATGCTGCTTTATACATGTAAGTTCATTAAGTTTATTTTGGACAGTCATCTTTATATTAAATAATTTGCCGTCTATCATTGAAATACCTATTGCATATGACATCAAAATAAAAAGGGCTGTTGTAAATTGGGTACAAAACTCTATGAAATTCTGATAATTTTGAATTAAACGTTCCTGATATTTTATTCCTACAAGAATTGAGCCAAAAGCACAACTTGATGAGTAAAGTGTTAAAAAAAATGTTGTGTTGCTTAAAACTTGATAGAGTTTGAAAATAGTCTTTTTAGTAGTAAAAAAAATATCAAGGGTAACCATGATTTCTTGTTTATTTAAATTATGCAAATGAAACTGCAGATTTTTATTATAACTCTGTAATACCTCGGCAAATTTGTAAAATATAACGCATAAAAGAGAAGTTAAAAGTACCGGAAATAAATAAAATGTGTAATTTTCTATATTTACGAAAATCAAGATAATTACTTTTCCGATTCCTACCGGCATTTGCATCTGAAATACCCAGAAATTTACGATTAAATTGTTGTTTGTATCAGAAATGCAAAGAATGACTTGAAAAATGAGAAAAATAATAATCACTACTTCAAAAAAGAAGATTTTAACAAAGTTTAAAGATTTTTGGGTTATGTTGTATTTCTTTCGATAACTGAATAACTTTAGTAATATTTTTAAGATTTTTTTCTTCCTGATGACTAAGGAACGCCAAAATAGTAGTGAAAGTGTAAATTGCAAAATGCCAGCTGCGCCTGTTATATACTCTTCTTGAATAATCAAATATGTAGATGCCAAAATGTAGTGACATATTGAAAGGGAGTATAAAATGATTATTAGTATTGAAAAGCATCTAATTCGTAAAATAGATGACCCTTTTATGCCACAAACTCCAATTATGAGGGAAAAATTTAGTAACTCAGTATCTTTTAATACCATTTTTTATTGCGGATAATTCGATTTTTTTTTCTTGTTTCAAAATTCATTAATTCATGGGCTTACTATTTAGAGAATTTTCCATTCTCTACTTCTTCTTGTGTTTTATTTCTTTCTTCGAAAATTTTCTCTTTTCGAAAATTTATTCACAGGAATTTAGAAATGCATTTGATATTGAACGTAAATATCTGCTTCTTTTAGTAAATAATAATAATAATAATAATAAATCCCTATCATAGAATCTCAATTCTAAACGAATCTTGTTTCGTTTAGCATAGTATTTTATACAATATTCCTTTAGATAATTTCTTTTATTGTCTTAATTGAATTATTTTGTGACAAGCAACTTTTTTGCATTAACTTTCATAAGTAAAACACATTAAACCTTTTCCTTTTATTATAATGCTTTTATTCACATGAAGTAGACAATATGACAAACACATTTTTTTTGCATTAATTTTCATAAGTAAAACACATTAAACCTTTCCCTTTTATTATGATGATTTTATTCACATGTAGTAAGCAATATGACAAACAAATTTTTTTGCATTAATTTTCATAAGTAAAACACATTAAACTTTTTCCTTTTATTATCATGCTTTTATTCACATGTAGTAAGCAATATGACAAACAAATTTTTTTGCATTAATTTTCATAAGTAAAACACATTAAACTTTTTCCTTTTATTATAATGCTTTTATTCACATGTAGTAAGCAATATGACAAACACATTTTTTTTGCATTAATTTTCATAAGTAAAACACATTAAACTTTTCCCTTTTATTATGATGATTTTATTCACATGTAGTAAGCAATACGACAAACAAATTTTTTTGCATTAATTTTTATAAGTAAAACACATAAAACTTTTTCCTTTTATCATAATGCTTTAATTCACAAGTACTAAGCAATTTTGTCCTATAGCTGTAGCAAAGCAGCCAACTATTTCAATAACCATTTATCAAGCAATCTCTTCGATTAAGGAGTTTTGCTAATATATGAAATATTTCGTCTTTGAGTGCAGTTTTACTTGCTAGCATTTTCAATTTTTAAAACAAATTTATCACCATTTTTTTTAAAAAGAGAAATCGATCATTTTTCAACAAATAAATAAACTGAAATTTACATTAGAAAATTTTTGGTATGAAATCTCGCGTCTAAATCGAGAGACTTGACAACAATGAACTATGGTAATTTTATCCACAAGGGATTTGATAATGTATAAGTTATTATATCTTATTTTTATCAGCTGTTATGACATTTCAATTTACAATTATTTTCTGATAGAAGGATGAAATTGAATGGTTTAATTCAATATTTATATTCTTTTTTCCAACAGATGAATCAATTTGATGATTATAAAGGACAATCAAACACCTCTTTTGTATCCTTAAAACTAATTTAATTTCTCAAGCTTAATAACATTTGCTAGGAAAAAAAAAATGTTCGTTGCTTGGTAGCATTCAGCATATATACCAAAACATATGTTTTCAAACAATAAATTTTCCTAATTTCTTATGAAATTGCAGTTGGCTACTCAAGATATGTATTAATGTAACAAAATACTGCCTCTTTAAAAAAAAAATGGATATTTATTGATTCGTGAGTAATTTTGATTTTATCCTACTTTATGTCTTTTGTTATTTTAATTGGTATTGGATAAAGTCAGAAAAGTATGGTATTTGTATATATTAATTGAAATTTCCAATAAAAATAATATGTAGAATGTATTTTAACGTCAATTATAATAATAATATTAATTCATTATTATTATGCACATTATACATCAGCATAAAAAAAGATTTTTAGGAAGATTATTGCCTTTCTTCTCTAGATTTTTTGATATTCTTAATTTTGTCTTTATCCTATGTTATGTCTTTTATTATTTTAATTGGCTTCGGATAAAATCGCAAAAGTATGGTATTTGTATACGTTATTTTTAATTTCCAATAAAGCTACTATGTGGAAAGTATTTTTAACGCCAATTATATTAATAATATTAATAATCATAATTATTATTCACAATACATAGCTGCCAATATATTTATTTATTCCGGAGCAGTTTTAGCTCCGCCTTTATTCAATACCACTTTTTTTAAAGAGTAAAATTTTCTTAATTTATCGTAGTTATATGTCGGAAAAAAATATTCTAAAAATAAAGTGGTCTGATATAAAGGCGGAGCTAAAAATGCTCCGAAATAAATTAAAATATTGACAGCTATGTATACACCATCATAAAAAAGCACTTTAACACTTTCGCGACACTATGCTTTTGTCTTTTTGACAGTGAGGTACACCTGTGGGCGTCAATCTCCCAAGTTAGAATATTTCAGAATAATATTTTCTGTATCCACATTTATATTACAAATGAATATACATTATAATTATATTCTTTCTAATCAAAGTATTTGTATCCAAAGTATATTTCATTGTAAAAATATGTAATTTGGCATATACTTAAGAAATATAAAATATACAAAATTCGAAATAACGCCCACTGGCGGAGTTACAGATTATTAAATGACTTTAATCTACGTCAAAAGTCGCGAAAATGTTAAGGAAGATAATTGCTTCCCCCCCCCCCCCCTACATTTTTCGATATTCTTATTTTGTGCAGTTGTTGTAATGTTCAACTTTTTTCGTAGATATATATTTTTGTTCTCGATAACGATTACTTTTTCCATTGTTGTATTAAGAGCCTTGAAATTAAAGCATAAAAATATAGTATTTAGGGGAAAGTGGCCTAAAATGGTCCCCTTAAGCAAAAAAATTCTATAAAATATCATAACTGCTTAAATAAAACGTAGGCATTTTTGCTAGTATATTTTACACTACACTTTGCATTATAAGCATGGTTTAATAATATTTGCAACTCAAATTGAGTAATAATTAAAAAAAAAAAAAAAAAAAAAAAAATAGAATTTTTGAAAAAGTGTCCAAAGAATCGTTTTCTCTCTCCAAAGGACCAAATGATTCATTATTTATAAATAAGTGTAAATTGTTTTATTATTGGCAATATAAAGAGTATACAAGCAGTTATGGCAATACATAATTAAATAAAATATGTAAACTAGATCACATTTTTGTACATGAAATACTGTATATCTAAATAAACAGGAATGTTAGGTGCTTACCTTATGAGAGACGTTATATAAAACCTACTTTTTCAAAGAATTCTATTCAGACGTAGCACTGCAATCGCTTGAATACCGCCATTGCTACTTTTTGACTTCTCACAATTAATTTATGCGTTACTCTGTAGATAGCGCTATCAATAATAACAATAATAATAATAATAATAATAACAACATGTGTGGATCATTTTAGGCCACTTTTCCTTACCTCGAGAAAGCCAAATTTTCAATAATTATATACATGTAGATTTTTTTCAGGCGAAGAAAAGAGATTTTTAACCCTTTCAAGGACAAGCAAATTTTCCTCATTTAAAATCAAGAGCCACCAGAAATCACCAACAATTTTAAAAGATAAGAAATAAATGAAGTTATTCCTCTAAGTTATAAAAGAAAAATGTTGTAATAGATTTCCGGGGACAGTCTTTCCAATATTAAATTAAATTTGTGCACCGCCCCTGAAAGGGTTAAATAGATATTATAAAAATACTATTAGAGCATACGGCCTTAATTATTCGGTATGTCCTCGAGGAAGGCCTCTACTTGTTTTGGCATTCTTTCAATGAATATTTTTACAGAAATATTGAGTTTGTCGTCATGGTGCCTCTGAAGTGTTAATTTTTCTACTAAATTATTATTTTGCACGCTTTGATTCTCCTTTTACTTTCAGAACTTACATATGTAAGACAGTATTGGGATTAAGAGAAAACTTCAAATTTGAGATTTTGGTATATTCATACGATTTATGTACATTGAGTTAATTTTTGGTATTTTTACAGTGTTGTATGCATGTGTGTATGGCTGTGAATGAATACGATAGCGTCTAAATGCTTTGCTTGAATGAACTGAAACTTTGTATGTATGTTGTAAGTCCCGTAGCACGAAATGTATAGATTTTGATGAATCTAGCAGTTATAGTTTTCATACGGGAAGACAACGAAAAAATCTTTATCCTGTTCAGAGCCTGATTAAAGGGAAAGCTCGCTCTTCACACATTATTTATACTTACACCGTTATTTTTCAACAAATACTTTCCTCGTATAATAAACAGAAAATTTTTATTAAATAACGGTGAGTAAATTGGATTGTTTAACACCGTTCATTTTTTATAAAAAATATTTCCTCGTCAAAGCGTGGAATTTCTATGACATGAAGTAAAAAATAATTGTAAAAATATTCCGGTAAGAGCGAGCTTCCCCCTTAATCAGGCCCTGATCCTGTTGACTAAAATTATTTAAACAGTGGTTGCATCAAAATGCCTTGTTCCATTGAACTTAAAATTCACAAAAATGTTATCGACTCCGCGACAAAAAGATAGGTACAAAGGTCTTTTTCTTTGATTTTTCGTAAAATAACATTATCTAAATTGTGCTTATCATTTATTATTATCATACAATAACACTATTCCCGAACTAATTTTTGTATTAAGAATAATTTAGAAAAAAATTAAGATTAAAAATTTTCTAATTTAAGACTACACACCGCGGCAAAAAGATAGGAACAAAGGGCTTTTTTTTAAATTTTTGAATATTAATATTTCGAATATGATTCAGATATTTGATATGTGTTTGATATGATAATATTTTGTTACGATAATAAATGATCAGCACAATTTAGGTAATTTTATTTTATAAAAAAAATAAAAAAATGTTTTGTTCCTATCTTTTTGTCGCGTAGTGTAGTCTGAAATTAGAAATATTTTAGTCTTAAAACGTTTCTAAATTAGTCTTAAAACAAAAATTAGTCCGGGAATAGTGTTATTTTATGATAATAATAAATGATAAGCACAATTTAGATAATGTTATTTTATGAAAAATCAAAGAAAAAACCCTTTATATCTATCTTTTTGTCGAGGGGTGTAGGTCACCACCACACAAACTAAATGGATTTTGGTGAATCTAACAGTTATAAATTTTTACATGGACACGACGAAAAATTCTTTATCATTGTGACCGATGTGTTCGAATTACTTGAAGGGCAATTGCGTTAACTTAAAGACTACTTCGGGAATAATATTCAAACAATCTATCGTACTTGTATTTGTTTATTTAGCGGCTTCTCTTATTTAATTTATTCAAACAACCGTGAATTACTTGATGTTAAAAAAATCGAGTGGAATCATTCCACATTTTTTTTAGTTTAGGTACAAGATGAAAACAATTAGTAGTGTCTAAACAAACGATTATGTAATTATAATGTGACTATTTGTAAAAATATTATTTTAAAAAATTCCTCAATGCACAGTTTAAAAAACTTCTCAATAATTTGTCGAACGCTGTACACCGAAATGTTTTCAGAAACATTCATTTAAAATATTAAAATTGGCATTAAAATTTATATAAAATAATCTGGTGTGTCACTCACACGACTTTCTCTTACCCTGAAATTTAATACTATAAATACACGTTGCAGATTTAAAGGTAAGATAACGAGTACTGTTATGTAAACCTGTGTTAAACAATTCATATTAAGCTTCTGAAGAGTTTTATATGATAATTAGTTCTGTGTGAGGGGGGCTACCGCCCCCTTCAACCCCCCGTTTCATTAATGCACCTACATTTATATAGAATTTAATTCGGTTATTAAAAAATAATTCTGTTTTTAAAAAATAATTTATTAAAATTTTTATTTTTTTTTTCGTTAAAAGTAAAAAAAAATCGATAACTTTGTTTTAAATTATCGCAGATCGATGGTTCAACCATTCGTTTTAAAGATATTCGCGAGCTCTTTTGAAAGATACCCATCATGAAAATTTACTCCCCTCGAGGGGGGACTTCCCCCCAGGGGGGGGGGGGAGGCGAGGCTTCTACATACAGATTTTTTTTTTCCCAGTTAACTATCGCTATTACAAAAAATATATATTCGTTTAATTTGGTTTAGTGCAGTCTATAGACGTTAAACTCTATTTACCTGCAATTTCCCCCATAGACGTAATGTATTAGAATTCTTTTGATTGTCCCTGTACACGAACCATTTGCTTGATCTTAACGAAAAGCTTACTGTAGCATCCCTATTTGATACACATTTAGAATACCAAGTTTGAACTTTCTGCCATAATTTGTTTTTGAGATATGCTGATAACAGACAGACACACACACACACACACACAGACCATTTGCTAAAAACATGTTTTTCGTATTCAGGGGACCTCAAAACGTGTAAATATAACAAAATCTCGCGTTCGAAAATTTGACCCAAAAACAATACTTTCTCTACCTTATGGGTAAGAGAAAGTAAAAATTGTTTACTCGGTAATACGAAAATTTTAAATTCTATTTAAGAAAATTTATAGCTAGTTTTTACATAAAAAAACGTTATAAAATGTTATAGTAAACAAGAACAGAAGTATGTAGAGGGTTTAAAAAAAAAAAAAAAAAAAAAGCTAAAATGAACAGTTTATATTTTGCTTTTCATTGCAAGTAATGACAGTAAGTTTCAACATCAGATTTAGGACATTTCGGAATTGCATACCAGCAGTCGTTTAAAATAATCACAAAATATTCTATTTACCTTGTTATTGAACTGAATTACAGAAATGTGTGCAGTGTAAGCATTATTTAATCTCTTTATTCAATGTATCAACATTTGTACGCTTTTTATTGGTTATGTCATAGTTACAGTGTACGCTAAAACACTAAGCGTACTTGGCGCCTTTTTGCGAGTATAATAATGAGATACACTTGCTATCCACGCATGTGCTCGAATATTTGACTATCAATTAAGAAATTCGGTAACCTTATTTTGTAAATAGTTAACACTTTTGCGACCACTGACGTAGATTCACGTCATTTGAAAATCTGTAACAACGCCAGTGGGCGTTTCTTTCGCAGTTTGTGTGCTATTTATTTCTTAAGAATATGCCCAATATTCTTACAAAGAAATATACTAGAGATACAAATACTTTGATTAAAATAATATAATTTTAATGTATATTCATTTGTAATATAAATGTGAATACAGAAAATTTTATTATGAAATATTGTAACTTGGCGAATAACACCCATAGGCGGACCTTACTATAAAAAAGACAAAAACTTGCAGTCGCGAAAGTGTTAAGGACAATGCTGCCAAATTCAGGGATTTATTTTTCGATCATCAGCAATAATTTTGAAGAGTGATATTTGATATGTATAATTGTCGATTAAATCTTCGAAGAAATTATTCAACCGTTACAATTACAATTTAGTGGTAGATACTGAATGAAATTGTCCCTAAAACTGGCAACACTGATTAACCCTTTAACGTTCACTACTTAATGTATTTTAAAAATTACTAAACTAATTTTAAAAATGGCTTTTAGACACATAGCTGATCATAAATATTTAAAAAATAAAAAATTAGCATTGTTCCTTTTGGAGAAGTTTTCGGTTTGAAACATCTGTAAGTAAACCTTATTAAATTCAAATAATATTTAATTTAATAAAAAAATCACTTAATAAGTAAACATTATCGACTACAAAAACTCGAAACAATTGCATAGATCCCAACATTTCAATTTATTCCGGAGTATTTTAATCCTTTGGAATGCTAGGTAATTCGTTTCATTTAAATTACACCGGAATTTACGAATACAATTAAAATACAAGAAATTTTAAATTTTCACGTTAAAAAAAGGGCCCTTTTTGCTATGTTATAAATGTAAATTTTTGCTAAAACATTTCCGGGATGAGTTTTTGCAGTTGAGAATTAAAATTAGGTGTTCCATCAGCGGGAACACTGCCACTGAAAGGGTTAAAGGATAAACATGAAACAATAGGACGGTCGCAAAAAATCGATCTCCGAATTATCGTAACGGTAACGCGTCAAAAGTTGCCAGTTCACATAAAAATGACATTAACATCGTTTGAACTCAATCGAATAATATTAAGACCTGCCTCATCAGCCCTAATATATATATATATATATATATATATATGTATGTATATATATAGATATATATATATATATATGTATATATATAGATATATATATACGTAGCAATTTTTCTTTTAAAAAAATTCTTCCTTTTTTTTTCTTTTTTTTTTTTTTTTTTTTTTTTTAAATAAATTTGAACAATGAAGCTTATTTTATTTTATTTTACTTTTTTCTTAATAATTATGTAGACAATTTTGGTGACTTCAATTTTGATTGCTACAAATTTTATAAAAACATACAGATCAGGGGACATATATTTTTTCCATAGATTAAACCCAAAAATTCTACCATTTTTAAGTAATAGAAGCTGGTTACTTGCTTTTGATTTTTATTATTATCTTATAGTTATGTAATAACAATTAGTTAAAACAAGGTTCTTTTTAGTAACAAAATTCTATCCACGTATGTAAAAGGGAAGAGTGGGCAGAAGGACAGAGGATTAAGAAAAAGACAAAAATATAACATGTGATTCAGTTATTTATTATAATCACATCCGAACGAATATAGAACATCATAAAATATATAATATTGAGGCAACAAATACTTAAGAATAAATTAAATAATAATAATAATAATAAAACCCATTGAAAATTGACTATTCATTTGAGAACTACAATTCCACAGACAAGTGTACATAAACGCACAAAAATAAATAAAATTTGATTGTAAAACTTATAACAACACTCTATTTTTGTCAATAATTAAAAGTAAACAAACGCAAACAAGGTACTTTCTTTTTCTATGTGACGCCAAATGGACAAATAAAAATCTTTTTTGACGTTCATTTTCAACATGAAAACATATATTGACTCTTAAAGATAGTCATACAACAAAAATAATACAAAATTAAGAAAACATACATTTAAAAATAATAATAAATAAATAAATAAAAATAAAATAAAATTGCAATTCCAAAAATTGAAATTCGTATCTAAAAATCTGCTGACTGATGTACCATCGTGTAAAGTTTTGTAACTCCAAGCTCATCATTTGCCTGCAAAACGGCAGCATACCTGCCAATATTCTAATTAGTATACTGTAACATTGTTAGTACCTGCCTCCTTTTTTTTTTTTTTTTTTTTTTTTTTTTTTTTTGTTTCCCACACTAGTCTTTTTTTTTACAGTCTTTTTCTTCTGATTAAATCGTAATTGTGTCTGTTGCATTTGGAGGAAATTACTCTTAAAATAAAGTGGAGAAAGAGCGAGTTCTAACAATGTTATGGAATATAAATTAGAATGTTGCAGGTATGCGGCAGATACACGTACATAGCGATTTTTATAATTACATGTAGAGATAAGATAAATAAACATTTTCCCAAACAATGTCTATTTCTAAAAAAATATTTTTTATTATAAAAATCAATGATAAATCTACAGGCAAATGTAATATATATATGAATTGTGATTTACATACATTCATACTAAGTCATTGACAGATTATAGTATAGTACACTATGTATATAAAAGACACAGTACCTACACAATGTAGGTAAAAAAAAAGAAACCTTTATTGAGAAGTGCATTACAATAAATATGACACACATACAGAACAATATTTCTCTGCACAATAGCCCAGCCACCGCAGGTATTTGTCAGACGTCTGCACTAATCGTAAAATACCCTGACGACAGAAATTCGCTCATTCTCTCTGGAACCAACTTGTAACCAGACTAGTGAGAGACAATGGAATAAGCACTGCCAACAGATATTCACAAATCTTGTGCAATGTGTGCGATTCTTATTCTGCAATTGCTGAGAATGTCTTCCACCCACTGCATCATGTCTGATGTGATGTTGGCCTTCTTTGCTTTCGCATCAGTTAAGTCTGAATGGCTGTCTTACAACTGTTTTTAGTACGTCACAGTAACTGGACGTAAATTGTATGTGGCCCATAGACTGTCCAACATTTCACGATAAATCTTCGTACTCGTGAAACGTTTTGCCTACGAAAACTTCCATAAACCACGACGTTTCTAACTGACGCGTCATTTTTTTTTCTTAAACCGTTAGTAGATGAAATCTGGCACCAAAACGATATTTTATATGTTACACATATTCAACACAAATTCTGACACTCTGGCGTAAGATCCCAGAGACAAAGATACATCTTCATAGATACCTTATGGTTTTCATTTCGCATAATATTTTCGGCGCGTATATGATATGGTCTACCAACATTTATACGTACATCGAAAATTATTGTCCCCAGTTCTGAATCTCGGGACTCATTCATTATAAAGGTAGGAAATGCGTAAAATCAGTGTTGTAACAATGTAACGTTATTATAATAAATTGCAATAACAATAATTTCCAGCTGTGATAAGCATAAGACATAAACTAATAATAAAACCATGAATTTCATTAAAGGACAAAAGAAAAAAAAAGATATATATATACATATGCATTTTGTTTAATCCATATACAGAAACATAAAATTGTAATAAAATTGATGATTAACAGATGAAAACATAATACAGTTTGAGCTGTACTCAAAACAAATCCTTAAAAGGAAATCAACCCAAACTATAATCATAAAAAAATATCCAAACAAGCATTAATCGATAAAGCATATATAAACGTGGTTTTTGACGCGTAAAACAATTGCCTCGTCAGCTCGTTTTCGAGTTATAAATTGTGAAAGTTCGCATAAACGGTGCAATCTCGTCTAACTGAAATAAGGAATGAAATCCAAAACAAGCAATAATCGGAAGAGCATGGACAAACGTGTTGTTTGATGTATAAATCAGTTGCCCATTTAACTTTTAGATATATTCTATCGACACATAATGTCTAAATATTCGCAAATGCATAGCTGCCAATTTTTTTTAATTTATTCCGTAATGTTGTTAGCCCCGCCCATTTTTCACACCGTAATCTTTGTAGAAAATGTACTAAAGTAAAATTTAATAGCATTCCTTAATTATTATCTACTATTAACTGTTTTGAAAAATATGATTACTAAAAGAGGAGGTTCTTCTTGAGATCAAGCAAATGGTTCGTGTACAGAGAGACACCCAAGAGATTTCAAATACATTACGTCTATGGGGAAAATTGCAAGTAAGTAGAGTTTAACATCTATAGACTGCACTAAACCAAATGAGCCGAACATATATTTTTTATATGCGCAAAAACATGTCTCATGTCGAATATGGCAGGGAAATCGTTCACTGTTCGCTTACAGGGCTACACAAAACAACTAGATAAAAGAGCGACAATAGTCGTAAATTGATGGAAGTGTATTTCAGGCTAGACCGTGTATTATTACTATAGGATTATATTTATGTGCACTATGTGGTCTGTATAAAATTTTCAAAAGATATGCAGGGCTACGAATTTTTAAGCAATAACATTCTTTTATGTTGTTAGTGAGTGTGCTTTACTATAATATTTTACAATTTCCAGGAAACCTGTTCAGGAATTAAAATGAATTCCTCATAGAGATATCGTAAATAATGTATGTTTTAAGCAAAATATTCGTCGCTTTTTTTATATATATATTTACACATTTTGAGGCTTCCTGATTAACGAAGTCAAGTTTTTTAACGTTTTATCTTTGTCCGTTTTTCCCGGAAAATGTATTCATATAAAATTTAATAGCACTCCTTAATTATTATCATATTGAAAAATATCATTAGTAAAAGAGGAGTTTCTTCTTTAAAGGAAAACACCAAATTAGTTTACAACCATGATTTAACTTTTTAATTTTTAGAACATTCACGGAAATCTTCAAAACTCCAGATCATCTCTTTATGTGCTACCTCCTTTGATAATTTCGTTTTCTAATAAATTATAATAAAAATAATTTAAAAATGTGATACCTGTACAAAGTATTTGTAAGACTATCAAAATATCTTATAAGTCGCGCATGAATTATGTTTAAATAGACATCAGTCAAAATAAATCATTAAGATAACGGCATTAAACATCCTTACATTTTACAACTTTTCTTATAAATTCCAAACGTCCCTTTGGAATGTTACATCATTAAGAAAATCTCTGATTTGAATAAACTGTACTAAAAATAATTTTGAACTGTGGATGTTCGAAACTCTAAAGCAAATTTATAATTAGAAGACCATAAGTTAATGCTGCACCAATTGCCGTAAGAATAAACCCTCGCCGTACGAAAAATAAACCGCAAGCTGACATAGAAACAACTTCTTTTTGTTCTACTCTTTTTAAGCCTTCAATTAAGGACGGAGGAAAGAAATGCTGCTTCATACATATAAGTTCATTAAGTTTATTTTGAACAGTCATTTTTATATCAAATAATTTGCCCTCTACCATTGAAATAAGTATTGCATATGACATCAAAATAAAAAGAGCTATTGTAAATAGGAGAATAAAATCTATGAAATTAAGAAAGTCTTGAAGTATAAGTTGTGGATAATTTATTACCACAAGAATTGAATTGAAAATACAATTTGATGAGTATACTGTTAAAAAAAATGTTGTGTAGCTTAAAGTTTGATAGAGTTTGAAAATAGTTTTATGAATATTAAAAAAATTATGAAGGGTAACCATGATTTGTTTATTTGAATTACGCAATTGAAACTGCAAATATGTAATATAAGTTTGCAAAACGCCGGTAAATTTGTAAATTATAATACATAGAATAGAAGTTAAAAATATCGGAAATAAAAGATACATGTACTTATCTATATTTATCAAAATCAAGACCATTGTTCTACCAATTCCTTCCGGCATTTCTAGGTTCAATACCCAGAAATTTACGATATAATTGTTGTCTGAATCGGAAACCCAGAGAACAACCTGAGAAATAAGAAAGATAATAACCGGTACTGCAAAAAACAAGATTTTAACAAATTTTAAAGATTTTTGCGTTACGTTGTATTTCTTTCGGTAACTGAATAACTTTAGAAGTATTTTTAAGATTTTATTCTTTTTGATGATTAAGGAAAGCCAAAATAGTAATGAAAATGTAGAATGCATAATGTAGGTTGCGCCTTCGATATACTTGCCTTGAATAATCAAATATATAGTCGCCAAAATAAAATGAAATATTCCGAGGCAAAATATAAACATTGAAAAGCATCTAAAATGTAAAACAGTTGGCTCTTTTAAGCCATAAATTTCAATTATGAGTGAAAAATTTAGTAACTCCTCATCTTTTAACACCATTTTTAAATGTCAGCTACTTCAAATTTATTTCCAATTTTCTAATTTTCTGAATCTAAATTCATGAGTTCTTTATTTGAAAAAAGGTTTCGTATTATATATACTTTTTCTCGTCTTTTTACTTCTTTCTTCTTAATTTGTTTTCGAAAATCAATTTACAGGCATTTTAAAACGCATTCATAAACATCTAATTTTTTTAGGAAATTAAAAATATTATCCATATCCTGGAATCTAAAATAAAAACGAATCCCTTTTCCTGAAATAAAGTATTTTAAATCATATTTGTTTGGATAGTTCCTTTTTTTTCATTAATTGATTTTTTTTATTATAATTTAAAAATCGTTATTTTAACACATCAGTAAACTTTGCTGTGAAATAATAAAGAGCATTTCTTTAAGTGTTCCTTAAAAATAAGCAGTTTTTATAATAATTGATTAGTTTATGACAATCAGTTATTTTGCATTAACTCTCATAAATAAAACACATTAAAATTTTTTTTTTATCATATTGATTTTATTCATAAGTACTAAGTATTTTTGTTCTATAGCTGTAACAAAGCAGTGAACTATTTCAATAACCATTTATCAACCAATCTCTTTGGTTAAAGTGTTTTGATAATATGTAAAGTTTTCTCTTTAAGCACTAGTTTTACTTGCCATCATTTTCCATTTTTAAATCAAGTTTATCACCACTATTTTTTTTTTTTTTTAAGAGAAATCAATCGATTTTTCTACACGCAAATAAAATAAAATCTACTTTAAAAAATTTTTGGTATGAAATCTCGCGTCAAAATCGAGAGACTTGGCAACAATGAATTATGGAATTTTGATCGACAAGTGATTTGATAATGTATAAGTTATTTTGTCTTAGTTTTATGAGTTGTTATAATATTTAAATCCACAATTATCTTCTGATAGAAGGATGAAATAAAATGATTTAATTCAAGATTTATATTCTCTTCTCCATCAAATGATACAACTTGACGTTTTGTATATGAGATTCATGTATATTTAAAAACTCAGCAACAAATGATGATTTAGGAAGTTAAATAACGAAAACAATTTTTTTTAAACAACAAAATTATATTCTTTTTAAAATTATATTCTTTAAATTTTATTTATTGATGAACATCGATTTTTCTAATTTCTTGTGATATTACAGCTGGTTACTGAAAATAACTATACTTTAGAACAAAAAGTTTTCTTTTGTTAAAAATTTGGATATTTATTGATTTGTGGTAAGTGATTTTCTTTCTAGCCTGCATTATAAATTTTGTTATTTTACTTGGTATTAGATAAAATTATGATATTATAGTATTCGTATACATTAATTTCGATTTCTAGTAAAGAACCATTGTTATGTTTTTGAACATGATATATTAAAAATGTATTATTGTAGGTAGAGTGAAAGCTTTTTAAAAAAGCTATTTAAAAAATGATATAGAACATAGGACAGGTAATTTTAAAATATCAAACTATTTTTAAACACAAAATGACAAGTGTGTGTATTTATGCTAAATTATAGGGTGAAAAAATTCCCTTTAAATTCGAAAATCATTATGTGTATTCATAAAATAGACATATATTTGTTGCATAATTTAGAGTTTAAAAAAAATAATAAAAAAATAAGTAAACAATCCCTGTTTGCTTTTAAATAATATTTTTTCAAACAGAATAAAAAGTTATATTTTCTTCAAAAATAATATAAGCTAAAATAATTTTATAGAATTGTTTTTTCCCTTGAATATTATGAGTATTATATTTTACAGGATTTTTTTTTCTTTGTCGTATTATGCTTTTTAATTAAATGTAAAAATATTTGCATATATCTTATTTTTTCATATTTAATCCTTTGGAATAAAGAAAGTTGTTTATGAAAGTATGGATAAACTAGTTGTCTTATAGGTGGACTCCGCGCAGTTCCCCATCACGTATTGCTTTCCGCACATTTTAATTATTGTTAAAAACTATTAAAGTAAAATTGGCATATCGCACCCCGGCAAGAAAAATGACACAACTCAAAAATGCAGTATTTGAGAAGAATTAACTTTAAGATGGTATACAGAATGAACTTGGCTATAATAAAACTAACATGAATCCCTCTCAGGTGGATGAATTTTGAGATTTATAGATACGACAATTTTCGCGCTCATTGGGGGCATTTTATACGCGTTTTTCAATAACATAAACCCAAATTTCCCAATTTCTGCCATTTATTGTAACTGGCCGATAAAGGTTTAGCTACAAATGCGAATTTTTCTGAAGATGAGGATACGTCCAATCGTTTAAGCACCCCGAAAAGCCTTTAACCCCAAACTTTGATCAAAATTCCTATAAACATTTCTAAGTAAACCCAATTTATGCCATATGTTGCAATCGGCCGATAAAGGGTTAACTGTGAACGCGAATTTTTCTGAAGAAGAGGATAAGTTCAAACGCTTTAACACAACGAAAAATACTTAACTACAATCATTTTTTAAAATCACTATACCCATTTTGAAGTAAATTTCTACCATATGTTGCAATGGGCTGATAAAGTGTTAACAGCGAACGAGATTTTTCTGAAGAAGAGAATATTTCCAATCGCTTTTTCTCTCCAAAAAACCCCTAACTTGAAACTTTCATTAAAATCGCTATGTCCAATTTCATGTATACCCTATTTCTGCCATACATTGCGATTGGTCTTTAAAGATTTAACAGCGAACTGAAGTTGAAAATATTTCCAATCGTTTATGTACCCCTAAACTTCCATCCAAAATCTCTATATCGATTTATGAGTAAACCCAATTCGGCCATATGTTGAAATTAGCCGATAGAGGATTAACTGAGAAAGCAATTTTTTTCTGAAGATGAGGGTAAGTCCAATCGTTTTAGTACTTCCCCGAAAACACTTAAACCCAAACTTTCAACGAAATCGCTATATCCATTTCCGAGTAAACCCGATTTCTTCTATGTTTTGCAATTGGCCGATAAAGGGTTAACTGTGAACGCGAATTTATCTGAAGAGGAGATCCAGTCTTTTTTCTCATCAAAAATCCCTAACTCCAAACTTTCATCAAAATCGCTTTCTCCATTTCCTAGTAAACCCAATTTCTGCCATACGTTGCAATTGGCCTTTAAAGGTTTAACTGTTAACGCGAATTTTTCTGACGTTGAGGACAATTCCAATCGTTTAAGCACCCCCAAAAGCACTTAATTCCAAACTTTCATCAAAATACATAAAACCATTTCCGAGTAAACGCAATTTCTGCCGAATGTTGCCATTGACCAATAAAGGGTTTATAGTGAACGCAATTTTTTCTGAAGATGAGGGTTAATCCAAGCACCCCGAAAAACACTTAACTACAAACTTTTTTGAAAATCGCTATATGCATTTCCGAGTAAACCCAATTTCTGCTATATGATACAATCGGCCAATAAAGAGTTAACAGAAAGCATGGATTTTTTTGCCTTGCGAATTTTTCAAAGTCGCATGTTTATAGTTAATGATGTTCATCCCGGCATCAAAACTGATATTTAAGAGCTGTTCTTACATCTTTACGACAAAAATATTTCTTTTCATCACGTTTAAGTGAAATTTTGTCCTATTCTCCCATGTTAAGAAAATGATAAATTTCGAATAACTTCTGAAGATTTTTGAATGTTACAAATAAATAGGGTTCTTCCCAGTGTCATAAATAATATTTTGAAACTGATATGAGCTCTCTGCGATTATTTGTTCGTGAAATATCGTGTGAACAGACAAACAAACTAATGGACTAACACACTAACACACTAATAGACTAACGGACTAACAAACTAACAGACACCCAACAGTCGGACACCGTACTAATTTTGTCATTTTCGGATTCCTCACACCTGAAAACGTATAAAAAATTAAAAAAAACCGAGGTCGAAAATTTTCACGATTATCTAAGTTCCCCATACCTATAGTACGATGGGGAACTAATATACAATAGTTGTAGAATCCCGTATTATATTCGAAGACCAGCACAGCAATATAATGTCTTTTTTGTGCTACATTAAAAAAAATCTGGAGTAACGCCACTCGATTTTCTGAACATTAAATAACTAACAGTTGTATAATTAAATTAAAGTAAAACAAGTCGTTAAATAAACAAAAGACAAAATTATAATAGGGTATTTGAGTGTTTTCCCTATAGAGTATATTATTTAAATTAATGCTATTGCCTTTCAAATGATTTTACCCTATAGGTCATAATGATAAAGAAATTTTCATTGTATCCCTGTAAAAATATGTAAGTGCTGGACTCACCAAAATCAATGCAGTTCATACGACGGTGACCTGTAACATGAATATAAATTTTGAGCTCAACCGGATGAGGCGTTTAGACGATATGACATTTTAATAATTTGATCCCCCAAGCCACAACGATGATGAAATTTTCTTTCTATCACTCTAAAGAAACTGTAATTGCTACGTAGTCAAAAACTTATACAGTTAGTACGACGGTGATATATAATACGTATACGAATTTTCACCTCAATCGAACATGCAGTGTACACGCTATCGCATTTTAAAGAATTTGAGTCTATAGGGCATAATGATAAATAATTTTTCGTTTTGTTTCTGTAAAAGATCTAAACGTGCTATATTAACGAAAATCTATGCATTTCGTGCTAGTGTTCTGTTCTGGTCCAGGCCGGGTTCAAGCCGAATATTTCAATTTTCTCTCGGGCAGGGCTCGGGCTTAAAAAAAATTTTTGGAGCCTTGGGCCGGGTCTCGATGAAATTTTTTCTGGGCCGTGTCGGCCCGAATTTTTTCTACTTTCCTCGATGATTAACGAAAAAGGAATATGATAAAATATTTCTTCAATCATTTATTTTACATAATTTTATAGGCTAGTACGTCACATGAAATTTTATTTTGTTAAAAAATGTTTATAACTTACCTTAATTGTATATCAGTCTGTCCGCTTTGACTGCAGCACTCGTGCTTACTTTATTCGCCTGATGAAGGGTCGTGTGTTTTATCGACCCAAAACAATTGGTGCGGGTTTATTGCATTTTATGGTGTTTATTCAAAGTTTGTAAGTAATATTTTTTACAACGCCAGTTTTGTGGTGCTTTTATATTAAATAGTAATGAAATGTATCCCTTTAATAAAACGACTTTAAAATCCACAGACGCTTCTTCAATTGACTTTCTTCAGGGGAAAAAATATATCCAAGAACTTTGAATGGAATTTGTAAAACGTACCCAAGAAGGTAAATTTGATATAGTAGTACTAAGAAAAAGTTTATTTTCAAGCTTCTTCAATTGACTTTTGATATTTGTGTTTTAAATAAACTTCAGGGAAAAAAAAAATATATATATTTAAGATTTTTGAATGGAATTTGAAAAACGTACTCAAGAAGGTAAATTTGACATTTTAGTACTAAAAAAAAGTTTATTTACAAGAAAAATTCGAGTTGAAGCTCAAGTTCACCATTATTTTCTAGGCCTATGGCTATCATATAAAAGCAAATCATCGAAAAAAAAATACAGTATTTATACCTAAACAATCTCGTGTGCGACACCCACACGACTGGCTTTACACACTGCGACCTATATTTTGTACTCAATTTTGAAATAGGTCAGTTATAGTTCTTGTGACCGCAATAACGTATCTGACACCAATCATTTTCCCTATAAAAACAAATAATAGATATTTTTGAAAGAGATATAAAAGAAAGTATACTTCGCAATAATAATAATAATAATAATAATAATAAATAGGTAGAGCCATTTTTGAAACACCCAAAACTGACTAATCCAACTGGGACGCCTTTCAGTTTTCCTGTAGCATAGTAATTCAAACGAAGGAACATCTAAAAAGATGTTTATGTAGAAAATTGAAAAAATTTTCAGAATAGGTATTGAGATACTGACTTTTGGTCAAAGTAATTAATCTATGCAAACCATTTACATCATTGAATTTTATGATACCGATGTTTCAATTATTATTTCATTATATTATCATTTGACTTTTATATAAAAATCGGTATAGTAAATTGATTTACTTGTTTTCCTAAGCATATTGAATGTTTCTGGGCAACGAATAAGTAATCGTTTTAAGCACGTAAGATTTTTCAATTACGAAATGAAATAAGTTAATGGTGACATTTTAAAAATTGTAGAAACTCATTTACAAAACACACATTAATTTAAATATTAAGGATAAAATTATAGAACATCATGTAAAATGTTTTTCATTGATTGTCATTTTCCTTTTGGCAGGAGAAAGCATCTTGTAAAAGTGCTACGATATTTCTCAAAACTCTAAACTTTGAAAGCATATAATATCAAAATTATTTTACAAAAGAGATTTATCTCGGAATCGTAATTGAACGTATCAATTGGTTTGTTTACACTTTAGTTTCTACTTTTAGCTTACTGATTAAAATATTATATTATTTTAAAGAAAAACACTATTATAAGAAAGGAAAAACGGAATGCTTTTAGCATTAAACGAAGTATTCAAGAAAAGTATTACTCGCTGATTTGTGACTAGGTATTTCACAATGTATATTCAGGTATTTGTTAAACTTTTCTAAGGTTTAAATTTTAATATATTATTTACAATAAAATTTTATAGTTAATTTAATAAAGATTTTAAATCTCGGAAATTTTAAAAATAATAATATTATTTATTTTACTCATTCTATTATTTAAAAAAAAAGAAGAGGAAGAAAAGAAAAGGTCTTTAGAACGACAGAATTAAAATGGTATTAAAAGAACAGGAATTGCTGGATTTTACACTCATATTTGGAATTTGTGGCCCAAAAAATTCATCGATTTTACGAAGATGCTTGTCAATTTTAATAATTGTTTTATTCTGTCTTTCAATAATTCATTTTATTTTGGCAGACTTATATTTTATTATTCGCGGTGCGTCTGTGAATGAAGTTTCCTACATTTTTAATGTGACAGTTGAATTGCTAATGTGGCGTTCCCTAATTGTTAGAAGAAAGAAAATATTTAAAATACTATTAAAATTATTCGCCTATCGAAAGCAATATAATGTGGCCGAGAAATCTTCAAACTTTGTTAAATTCTTATTTTTTGCTCCACAGTTCTTTATGTTTATTATTTTTCAAGTTTTTATCTGCGTTTCGCATACAAGTAATGAGCACCTCGTACATTTCTGGGCATTTGAGAAAGAATTGCCTTACGGAGTTTGGAAAATCGTGTTCTTGATTTTAATAAATATAAACAACTACATGCTTTTCTTGTTTCCGGTACTTTTAACATCAATCCTATGCATTATATTTTATAAATTTGCCGAAGTGTTACAGATTTACAACAAAAGTCTCCAGTTTAAGCTACGTATTTTAGATAAACAGAAAATAATGGTTACGCTTGAAAATTATTTCAACATTTATAACACCATCTTCAAACTTTATCAAGTTTTAAGCTATACAACATTTTTTATAACTACTTACTCAATAAACTGTATTTTTAATTTCATACTTTTGACAATAAAATACCCTGAGACGTTGATGAAAGACTATATCAACTTCTTTTTCACTTTTGCTGATTTTTCAACTGGAGTCTTCATTTTGATCTCATATGTTATATTTAGTTCTTTGGTACCTGATAAAATAATTGAAATAAACATGACTGTGGAAAGAAATCTCAGTGTGTTTACATGTAAAGAACAGAAAAACATTCCTCAACCAGTGCTTGAATGCTTAAAGCGAATAGAAAATAAAGGAGTTTTTTATATGTCCGCTTGCGGTTTATTTAGTTTGCAACGAGGATTTATTCTTACTGCATTTGCTGCTGCATTAACCTATGGTCTTTTAATTATCAATTTACTTTAACATTTCAGTGATGATTTTGAAGCACATTATGGTCTGTAATAATTTAAATGAGAATTTACATTTCTTAACAAACTTTCTAAGTGTTCTATATGAGAAAATTTATTTCCTATTTTCTGAATTTTTTTCTGAATGTACCACTATTGGAGCTAACACTCAGCATGTTGATCTTTCGCTTTAAAATTTTACAAAAATTAATTTTATTCATTATAACTTCGCATTAGCATTATGTATATAAGACTCTTGTCAGAGATAATAATAATAAAAAAAAATGCATGTAATGAGATACAGTAGATTAATTGAGATACAGTCTCAATGAGTACCGATTCCTTTCATTCTTTAGAAACAAGTGCTGTTAATGAGATTATTAATTGCCGTTCAGAAATCTCGCAAACTATATTAGATGCAAATGTGCGAAATTCTTGTGGTTCAGAAGTGTAACAGCCAACTTTTTTAATATTTATATCTTACCGCTATTTCCAAAAAGTACAATTAAAAACAAATCTTCGCAAGTATATCCTGCACTTTGCCAGTATAAAATTATTATAAATTTTAAATTATACAAACAATAAGAGTGACACGAAAATGATAAAAAAAATTCACCTGTGCAGCTCTGGTAATGTTATACACATGTTCTTTTTTCTTTCTTTTAAGTATATAGATATATTACATACATTTTAATTTACAATTATTTACTAGATATATTTTAATTTACAATTATTACCTAATATTACATATTAGGACATTACGCTCAGATAAAATAAACAAAGAACATGCCATTTGTAGAGATTCATGTTACATATAATGAATTTTTATAACTAAGATTCTTTAAACTGTTATTAGTGATGGGAAGACTAATAAAAATGGGGCAGGTGTGAGCTGGTTGCCTACTAAATGGCTGCGCTATGGCAAATCTATAAAGTATACCTCAAATGTACTTTAAATGAAGACTTGAGATTGTATATTATTGAAATCAAGAATTCTCATCAAGTTGGTAGGCCACCTCATACGTCCCACATATACTGTCAAAAATTGTTCGATGATATCTGTGACGAGAAAAAAAGAAGATGAACTTATAATAGTTGTTAAAAGTCGTACCTCGTATTTGCCACCACTTTTTTCGTTCACCTAAAGTCCGTACCGAAAACTGTAGAATACAGGCAGACACACGCAAACTAACTGAATCAATGAATGATGTTGTTGATGATGAATATGCTGACTAATTATTATTCTGTATATCCCTTAGTGATAAACACACTTAATCATTAAGTTATATACTTTCTGTTTTATATTATTTACAATTTTACTGTAGATTACGATTTACAATTTCACAAGAGTTCAGTAGAAAAAACATTAAGTAACAATTTTTTTTTTAATTTATGGGTAGTGTTTTGAGAAAATATTTGGCTTTTCTGTGTTAATGACACAAAAGACATTCTACAACCTTTTAATTTTATACTGAAGGAAATTTTGTTTCACTTACTTCGTTCCAGAATTTTGTATTAAAATTCTAATGAATTCTCAAATTTTCAGTTTAATTTTTTTTAATTATCACTGCTTGGCTTCTGATCCATAGAAATATTGCACGAATCAATTTAAATAAAATATAATTCTATCGCTCTTTTTATTATTATTTTAAGGATTGCTTATGTATTGTAATATTTCTGTAAAAGTTCTATTACAATAGTAAAAATAAATATTATACTATCAATGTTTTCCGTTCCAAATTTTTACATAAATACACATGCACACGTTTATAATGTTGCCCGCCGCAATAAAATGCATTTGAAAAGTGCCTCTTCAAGCATTTTTTGTTGGGTGAGTCTACTGTAAATCGTAACCATGGTGTCTTTCTGAACCACTGAAACTTCTTCACTGATAAGGAACCTACTCATGTAAAATAGCTACAATTTTTACACTTCTTTTATGGACACTTTAATCAATTTTATCCCATTGTCCTATTTAAAGGACAGCTAAAAAAAATAGCATATAGAAATCAGAATTTGCTTGACTTGAATTTGCGAATATTTTGTAAGCTGCAATATATAATGGTATGCAAAAGCTTCTGCTAGCGTGTTATGTGTCTCATCTCCTCCTCCTCCTCAATCTGGAATCTTTGTTTAATAATTACATTAGGGGGCGTGGTTTATCTTTTCTTTGCGGTTGAAAATTCTTTCTGGAGAAGTATCATGTAAATAAGAAAGTTTTATACAGATAAAGCAAAACTTTATACTCGGAAAGCACTTTTCACTATTGAAGAGAACACTAAAATATATAAGTGCAAATTTCTTCCTATTTATTTCAAAGTCCTGCGTACAAGGTAAATAAGATTTCTTTTTCTTTTCTTTCTTTCTTTTTTTTTTTTTTTTCAAATTTTGTTGTATTTAGTTTATTTAGGTTTAATTAACCTCCAAAAATATAATTTTTCTCAAATTTGAGCTAAATTGGGATAAAATGGTTTAATTAAGTAGATTTTATTGTTATTATTAAAAATATATATATATTAAAAACTATTGCATACGTTTATTTTAATTTATTTCTGTTAAAAGTTATGGTAGGAAAAAAAGTATAAAAGTTGACCACTAGTACCCATATCTCACTAGAGTATATAAAGAACGATGCTGTATTTGTGTTCAACATTGCCTATAAGTTATAAGGAGCTTTATCCGCATTTTTATTTAGAATCAATTAACGGAATATAGTATATATGTTAATTGAAAACAAAAATGTGGATAAAACGTCTTATATATTGGTTTCTTTTCGAGAGTACATGAAGTTCAACTTGTTCTATGAACGAAATTCCTCTGAAGTTTCATGATATTTGCTTGTCTTTTTTTTTTTATATATATTTTTTTATATAAGACTAAATACACATTTAACTAGTAAATTATGCAAATAAAATATTGATAATATTTGTGCTGGCGCAATTAAAAATTATTTAGCTAAAAATACTTTTTTATATTCTGATTGAAGTATGACGTTTTTATTGTAATATGACAGTTCTTTGAAAATGGCATTGCATTATATTAAAACCACAAAAATACTCGTTATCTGTATGACTATCAGTGTTTAACCTGGCAAAAAAAATTACTTTAGCATTTTAGCGAAAATAGGCAAGCACTATTTTAGCTTTTTCGAAAGTTAATTCTTTGGATACCATTGATTTCTTTTACTTACAAGGAAACATTCAAAAGGTGTCATCTGCAAAAAGTATTGAAAAAAATATATGTGATTCAACTCTTCATAAAACACCAGAAAGTGAAAAAAATATCGGCTGAAATTAATTACAGCGAGCACAAAAAATTATCAAAATTAAGCATATTTGGCGATTTAGCGCTGTTGGACGATACGTTTGCTAGCACCGAGATTTTCGTGTACAGTCGGTAACAAAAGTCTCCGAACACTAGCAAAAATTCCTATGTAAAAAAAGTACACCTAATACAGCTTTGTTAAATAAATCCTTGTCGAAACCTGTTCTTAGTCAGTCTAAAAAACAGGATTCGACAAAGATTTATTTAACAAAAATACCTAATCTCACCGCTAGCCTTGGCCCATGTTATTGTATGGGAAAATTTGTTTACATAATTACTCATTACCTAATGAATATTTTTCAATTCTGTTTTCACATTTAGAAAATTCGTAAGCATTAAATTAGTTCTTGTTTTCCAAAAATTGATTTTTTTTAAATTTTAGTATTTCATTTTGCGACAAGAAAATAAGAAAAATGCATTTTGTGAAAAATCGCATTTTTGAACTCAAAATTAAAATGTAAAAATTAAAAGAAAATGATTTTTTTTAAAATGAGTACTCATTTAACGGTTATGTATTTTCTGACTGCGGAAACAGAATTAAAAAATATACATTAGGTAATGTGTAATTGTCGCAACAAATTTTCCCATAGAATAACATTGGCCACGGCTGTCCGCGGGATTAGGTATTGTCCCCTCTTAAGTGTACTTTTTTTTATATAGGAATTTTTGCTAGTGTTCGGAGACTTTTGTTACCGATTGTACGAACAGAATCGTGTTTTGCTTTTTCGCCAAGTACTCAAAATCAATCGCCTAGCAGTGTGAAATCGCCAAATATGATTAATTTTGATAATTTTTTGTGGTCGCTGTAATTAATTTCAAACGATATTTTTTTTTCATTTCCTGGTGTTTTATGAAGAGTAGAATCACATAGATTTTTTTTCAATACTCTTTGAAGATGACACTTTTTGAATGTTACCTTGTTAGCTTTGTTATCCTCAGTTTTATTTTCTATTCTTTTGTTCATTGATGATTTTAACCAAGCATCCATATTTGTGACTTTAAAAATATGAATCAGGAAAACTATGTTGTGATTTTAACAATAGAAAAAGAGGTACTCATATAATATGTGTAAAATGAAAAAGCAATTGAAAAATTAACTAAAATGTAGTGGTAGATAATCGTGAAATACTAGTGCTAAGAATGCTTCTATGAATCAAATTCTGAATTCTGACATACTTTTAAATATTTTTGCATTTAAATTCAATCATTAAAAATTTCAAATAAATCCAAATTACTATATAAATAATCATTCCCAAAAATTTCAGTCCTTTCGTAGTTTTTGCCTGCAAACATTACAAAAAAAAAAAAAAAAAAAAAAAAAAAAAGAGTTATTATATAGAGATATTTTATACACTTATCCAGTTTTAGCTTTTTAGCGAAATTCTGACAACATGTTTTAGCAAAATATGATACCTTTTAGCAAAATGCTAAAAAAACTAATGGCAGTTTAAACCCTGATGACTATACGTTTCATTTACATACACTCAAATACGGCAATTAAAGAAATCCTAAATTCATGTTCTATAGCTACACCTGATTTCAAATCTTTATTAATAAAATCAGACTTTTGTCTGTAAATTTGTCGGAATCAAAAAATTTTGCGATATCTTCACGTTTCACACCCCATGAAAGCCGAAAATGACTTCAGAAAATTTTGCCTGTGTGTGTGTGTGCGTGTGTGTGTCATCGTGTCCGTATGTCGCTTTTTTTGTCCGGGCATCACTCGAGAACGGCTGGACGGAATTCAACGGCGCTTGGCAGGAATTTAGGTCTTCACCCAACTTAAACTTATATCTATCAACTTTTCAGAAATTCCCCCCCGTTCCCCCCTGGGGGGTAAAAGACTAAAACACGTTTGTCCGGGCATCACTCGAGAACGGCTGGACGGAATTCAACGGCGCTTGGCAGAAACTTAGGTCTTCACCCAACTTGAAATTATATCTATAGAAATTCTCAAATTTATGATTAGTGTTTAAATTGTGGGTAAAAAACGCCTGCGCATGCGCCATAAATATATTTTCACTAAAATGCTTTGAGTGGAAAAATAAAATATAAAAATAAATTTTTAAGTTAAAGACTTTTGTATTCGCGTGATTCGCACTATAAATTATGAAAAGATTGAAATGAAGTGTTGCCATCTAAGTTTCATACTTTAGTTAATTTTAAAAAATCTAATTGTCGTATCGAAAAACTGTTTACATTCCAAGATTCAGAAAAATCACCTCTTTCATTTGGTACTGAATTTGTAATGATAGGTCTGATATTTCTAATTTATTTTTCCCCTTTTCCGTTTTTCCGTTGCCACTTAAATTTCATACTTTAGTTATTTTTTAAAAATCTAATTGTCGCATCGAAAAACTGTTTGCACCCCTGGATTCAGCGAAATCGCCCCTTTCATTCGGTATCAAATTTATAAATATAGGTCTGATATTTCTAATTTATTTTACCCTTTTTCCGTTTTCAACCCAGATTCGATATGTGGCAGCTTTAGTATTGGATCCCTTTGGCAAAATTTGAAATTCGGCACCGAAGTAGCTCGGACGTTTCTCGCCAAGATCTTTAATTACACAATTGAGATAGCCAATTCAGTTCATCGCAAAAATGGCTTAAAATATTTAAAGTCACCAAAGGGTTCCCATACTAAAGCTGTGTTTTTTGTATTTATTTATTTATAATATTTTCTATTAAAGACTTCTGTGGTCACGAAATTTGGTGCGTAAATTGTTTGTATGCATCCGGCACTTATTGTAACTGGATTTCACGAAATTCGAAATCCCCCCCCCCACACACACACACACCTTCTCGGAGTCGGAGGGCAATAAACATGTGTAAAAACATGTTTTTCAGTTTCAATTCGCTTTGAATTATCTTAGAATGGCGAATTTTCGTGTGTGGATATTGATTAAGTGTACGCATTATGCACATTAGGGGGATTTTGCAAAACTTCGAGCTCACCCGCTGAGGGTGGGGAAGTAAGAAGTGGGGAAGTTGTGCCGAAGACAGTGGGGACCCAGACTCCCCACGTTGCGAGCGATTAAACCTCTACCAAACACAGCGAGAACTTAGGTTATTAATAAAAATATGAGATTTTAACAACTCATTTAAGTTTAATGTCCAGCGAAGCGGGCAAAGCCTGCTAGTATATATATATATATATATATTTACGCACTTTTATTAATTAATTTAATTATTTTATTTTATTTTATTACAGGATGATCGCAAACATTATTCTTACTTTAATTTATTAATGGCCCCTTTTTGTTTCAAGACAAAATCGTCACTGAAATATACAGACATGGGAAAATTATGAGAATTACTGAGAATTTGTAATTTTTATTTTTTATTAGTTTATAATGCCTTTATGTCTTTCTTAACCAAAGTATAAGGGAGCATTGTAATCCCGACTTGCGAAATGGATTTTGTACCTCCAATAGCACAAAAATGAATTGTCGTAAAATATTTCAAATTTATATTTGTGACTTTCATGACGTCTTCTTGTACAATTCCAACTTTATATTTGACACCAGGTCCCTTTTCAAGCACATCTACGATTTTACACGATTTTTCGTGACGTTTTTGTATACGTATGTGCGTTTGCATGCGTATGTGTATCTCTCATAATCTAAAAAAAAACGAATGGATGTAGAATGTTGAAAATTCATATGTAAATTTGCTATAACATCTAGTTGTGCACCTCCTTTTTTTGGTATTTCTGTAACATTCAGATGTAGTGGCTTTTACGTAAATTATATTCATATTGATAAAAAGTACAAAATTTTTGGACATTATACATTACCAAAAGTCACAGAGATTTCAACAGAAGCTAATGATAGAACCCGTAATAATATTGTTATAAGTTGTCGACATTTTTTCGTGAAGAAAGTAGTTCGTAAAGACATCAGCAAATTTTAGTCGACGAAAGCACTTATTTAATGAGGAAAACATGTGAATAAAATACTCTTTATACCACAAAAACAGAAAGTCAATGAATAAACACGAAATAATGCAAAAAAACAGTCATTTGTACCACAAATTCAAGTAAACAATGCTAATCCCACCACAGAGTAGTATTTTCGCTAATTCAGGGACAATGATCAGCTGCTCAGTTCAAAGTCTGAACAGAAGTTGAATTTATAAAGAATCGTATCAGTGCTTTATAGAGTTTTCGAAGTAGTCCTGTGCTAGGAACTAATGAATCCTCCGGGAAAGTACCAGAACTCGGCTCATACTGAAGTTAGAGATTCCAAACTTTGGAAATTCTAAACTACCAACTTTCGTCGAAATCGGGTCCAAAATTGCCTATTTTGACACTAAGTCGCAAAGGTTGCCGAAAAAGCCTATTTTCATGGAAGGGAAAAGTGCAGCCGGTCTCAACTTATAGTGTAGAAAAAAAAAGTACATAATGGAATAGCAGATTCTAATTTAAATCATCAATGACTATTCTTTTTTTTTTTAGTCTCATTAGTGAGTTACAGAGCTTTCGAGAAAGTTAGTTCTGCGCTAGAAGCCAATGAATCATTTCAAAATATTCCAGAACTTCTTATTAAAGTTAGAACTTCCAAGCTTTGGCAAACCTTAACAAGAATTTTCATTCAAATTTGACAGCAAGACCAAAACCTGTATTGGCAACAAATCTGACGATTTGGCGAGATTAGCGACAAAGTTGGCAGAAAACAGAAGTTCAGGGTTACCAGAACCAGTAAGGCCTTTCTCAATTTTAATGGAGTTAACTTTGGTATAATTATCGTTTCAGGCCACTAAATTTCGTAAAAGAGAAGAGAAGTAGGTCATCAACACTCAAACGAATTCCAATGAACTCTAAACTGCGTATTTTTGAACAAGAGATTCCATAATGAGCTTTGTAATACTATTACTGAACAAGCGCTATTACTTTTCTACGGTGCATATGATTCTGTTATCATTAAGTATTGCAATAGTTTTCTAGGCATGCTTTCAGAAATGTTCATGGACCTCTTTATTTACGAATTAGTTGTCTCCCTCAAGAATGTCAATGTTTTTCTCACAATATATACTGGTTGTCCATAATTGAACTTCACATTTTACAACGCGCTGTATCAAAAATTATGCTGCAGAATTTCATGAAAACTGGGTGATAGTATCTCCAGATAATGGAAACGTTATCTAGCAACAAAGAAAGTTCCCCAAACTACCACTAGATGGCGTATTAGAGCTTCATTGAAAATATGAATTTAACAATTGCAAATCTATAAAATTACAATTCTATTGCTTACCAAACTTGTTCTGTACGAAGTCCATGATTGTCTGCTATCACCTGGAAGCGTAAAGCTACATGTTAAACAGTTTAAAGCAATGTTTCTGAGGAATGTTACGCACATGGCGTGCTAATCTCACTATACCAAGTGTTCCAGGTATTCCCATAGCCAAAAGTCTCAACAATTTAAAAGACTACTGATCTCGAAGGACAGATGGTAGGAGAATGATAGCGAATCATTTTTGCCGTCATATTCCCAATCCTGTAATGTACCCTTTAATGGTGGTTTTTTAGAACTTTTTGTAGTAGATAAAATCCCCATCATCTGATTATGCTATTACTCAATATTCATGAAATTTTGCAACACAGTTTTTGAAATAGAGCACTCTAAAATGTCAAGTTTAGTTAAGAATACTTTGTATATTTCAGCAGGTGTATAAAAGAAGTCATGTAATGTCCACATATGATTTTAAACTAAATTTTGTTTTTCTTTCTAATTCTCTAACAATAGTTTGCTAAATATTTTCAGCACATTCCAACACCTTTAATAACTGTAGATTTTAGTTTGTTTCCTTATTTATCCGCAATTTTATTTCCAGAAATATTTTTAGAATTCCCGAATTTCCTCTAGTTATCGGTGTCAGTTTCTTTACATGCTTCTGTTTGTCTTTTGAGTATGCAATTAATAAACCGAGTGTTTTGAATTTTTTTTTTTTCCTGTGTAATGCTGCAGGGTTTTCGAAGCTAAATTTTGTCTTTATTACCCATTACTAAAATGAACAGATTTTCTTCAAACAATAGAGCAAAATTTCTATCGTGGAACCAAATATCAACGATGCTAGAAGAAAATTTGTGGTTGAAATTAGGATTTCCATCATCGTTTTTGCTAACTGACGTCTATAGTACCATATAATCAGGGTTTTCACAAAAGTAAATGTGTATACCAGAATTTTCATATAGTAATCTTTTTAGAATATATATCTACGGCTATCACCGACTAGTTAAGCCTGAAATTTAAAAAAAAAAAAAAAAGAAAAAAAAAAAAAAAGAAATAGTGGTATTCCAATTTTTCTATTTGAGAATACTGCGCTGTTAAATAAGTATAAAAGTAGTTTAAACAATGACTAATGTTTAAAAAAAGGCGGATACTAAAAATCTTATTAGTCAGATGGTTGGCAAGTGTGCCTAAAAGTGACCTAAAAGAGGCGGAAGTTCTTCGCATGTCTATGTCATGCTACTGGCAGCAGAGCTGGAAGTCTCCTCCCATTTTTCAGGACATTTTTAAATATGATAAATTTTCCCCTTTTTTGTTACCACTATTTTCATACAATAATTTATATCCTATTTAATCACTCCACACTACGATAAAAATACGATAAAAAATTCTTTATGAAATTAATTGTAGGGAAAAAAAAGTTTAAAATTCTTATCATTTAAAGAGTCCTGAAAAAGGGCGGAGACTTCGAGCTCTGACCGATGGACAAAAGCTGATACCATAGCTGCCAAAATTTATTCCGGAGTATTTTTACCCCGCCTTTATTTCGCACCACGTTATTTATGAGAAATTTTCTTCAATATATAACTTCGATAAAAGAGCAAAAAATTATTTTTTTAAATATCTGATATGAAATAAATTCGGAGCTAAAAATACTCCAGAATAAATTAAAATGTTGGTCTGCACAGCGGAGAACGGAGTTGGGTATTTTGAATAAATGTGCAAAATTTCAATAATAGCATTTCATTAGTTTTGGGAAAATCCCGACCACCGCTTTTCAAAAAGGTCTCCCATCGTCTGAATTTCCAAATTTCTTAATGAAAATTTTATAAAATATTTTATAAATGTGGCTTTTCTACAGACTCAAAAAAAGAAAAAAAAAAATCATTTATCACCTTTTAAAAATATAGAGAAACCATGTAACCCCCTTAACACTACATCATGGATTAAAAAGCTTTCTCTTTGATTATTATATGTATATTCGTCAGCTTTTGAATAAATTTCAAAAAAGGACATGGGAAAACAAAACGAAAACATGCGAAAATTTTTATAACATGCTTTTCAGTTAGTTTCTAGCAAATAGTTTCTTCTTTTGTTAATAATCGAATTACTGAATATAGCATGAATGGCAATTTTTATCAAAACCATTTGTCATTAACAAATGAAAATTGAGAAGCAAGATTTTGCTTTTTTGTATAATTTGTTTTTATAAACATGTTGAATGTTTCCATGCAACGGGAAGACAATTGTTGTATTGCATTAGACATAGTATTCATGAAATCAAGCCATTTAATAATGCCGGCTAAAATATAATTGAATCTCATTGACAAGAATCAAAGTTTTCTACTAATGAAAATATATTGAAAGTATCCTGTAAGTAAGAAGGACTTAGTGCTTTAAATTCTACTAAAATTTGTCATGCAATAAAGAGGCTCACTAAATTGTAAGCGACTATTTTAAATGTCTCTCTATATAAAATGACTAAGAGAGTTTTCTTCCAGTCTGTCCGTTGCTAGACGCAAGTTGATTGGCTAAGAGAGATTTTCTTCTGTTTGTGTGTTTTTGCCACCAGCTTTTCATACTTTAGTTAATTTATAAAATTGTCACCAGCTTTTCATACTTTAGTTAATTAAAAAAATTGTCACCAGCTTTTCATACTTTAGTTAATTTAAAAAAATCTAATTGTCCGATCGAAAAGTTAATTAAACCGACGGATTCAGAAAAAATGCCCCTTTCATTTGGTACCTTATATGTAACGAAATTTTGATTAGATTTTTTAAAAATCAATTAAAATGTGAAAATAATAACCTGATAAAATCTTTAAAAATGGATTTAAATTAAAAAAAAAAAAGAAAAAAGAAAAAAGAAATTACTTTTTTTTTTTAAACATAAAATGAAATATGCTTTCACGCGAAAAAATAAATAAATAAATAAATAAATAAATAAATTTGCTCCTGCACACAAAAAAATGAAAATATGAAGACAGTAAAAAAAAAAAAAAAAAAAAATAATAATAATAATAATAATATACCTCAATTTTAGATATAAATAAAAATATAAATAAATTATAAAATATTGAAAAACAGAAAAGAAAGAAAAGGAAAAGGAAAATAAAATAAATAAATAAATAAAATAATAACATAAATTATGTGTTTTTGTCTAAAAAAGACGATAAAAATTCAAAAGTCTCCATGGGGAGCTACATGTACCAAGAGCAGGTTCACAAATTTCATTTTCTATATACCAACTACTATTAACTAACTCAACTACTATTAGAACCACAAAAATTAATTGTCTCATGCGATAGACATAGCACATTGTAATATTATATTAGGTGAGAAATTGTTGTCATTTTATGGTTGATCGAATAAATCAAATAAATATAGAAAATAGCGTGAAAGAAAATATTATGTACACCATGTATAGCGTTGTTCATATGTAACTGGGATTCAACTATAAAATGGCTACTTCAATTTTTTCGATACTGTCCGTTTCGAAACTGTCATCTGATAAGCACCCAAATGGAAGCCCACTGGTAAGCTATTGTCACAGGTAATAGGGACAGACACCCGAGAGTCTGCGAGTGAGTGGGAACCAAAGCGGGCTTTAAAGAAATTTCATGATTTCTTTAAATTTTATTTTTGTTTGTAAAGCGATATAGAAAAGAGTTTCCTTTAAATATAGTGACCAGCTAAGTGAGAAAAGCCTTCGTTGATTCACTACCTTCATTGATTTTATGAATTAAAAAAATGGTTTTGTTAACAAACTTTGATGTATTCGTACGCAGGTAGCATCAAGCCGAGTTTTGTACATTTCGAGTTTGATTTTGAAATTTTTTTTCCGCATTCGGAATTCGGTATGTTTCCGATCCGGGGCTTTGCTAGTTCCATATAATCTACTATTGTTTAATGATAAAAAGAGTGTTTTGAAGACAGTGTATTGCTGTGGTAATATAAAGATTTAAAAGTTATTATAATTTACAATTAATGTTTTATATTTTACTTTTTTGCATTGTTAAATAAGATTAATAAAAAATAATAATTTTCGAGACTAGTTTAACCCTTTCAGGGGCACTAAGTAAAAATGATTGAATTTCCTTTTAAATATATATATATCGTAAAGTAAACATTCCCTACAAGTCATATTTGATGAAGAAAAAAATTCAGCATGTGGGGATTTTTTTGTGGGTGGTGGCTAGGCGTTCTAGCCACTGTGTCTATCCACCTAAAAGATGCTCCTAAAAATCAAACTAAAATTAATGATCTAAGATAATATGTAAATCTGTTGTATTTAAAAGGTGCATTACAGTATACTTACACTACCAAATACTTTTGAATAAAAAATTATTTTTCATAAAAATATATAAAAGAAACTTCAAAAAATTTTCCCGCAACTTGTCCATTTAAAAAAGTCACAGGCACATCCTGCTTAAAGTTACTGTAGTTCTGCCATCTCTATTTCAATTTTAGAAGTACACATTAACTTTTCATAAAAGTTGATAAAAAAAGTAGCCACTGCACACTTAGAGAAACATTTCTAAAGTAGGTGGATAGACAATCTAGCCACCGCCCCTGAAAGGGTTAAATACATAGAAACAAGATGAAAAAGATGTGCTTGTTAAACGTTAAAAGTCGTATTCACACTTGCCAACCATCTCATTATGAACCGTAAAATTTTTAGTACCCGACTTCTTTTTCACACCAGTCATTTTTTAGAGAAATTTTATTCTTATTTAATCGTAACAGCATTTGAAGAGTATTACTCTAAAAATAAAGTGGTGTGAAAAAAGGGGCGTTTTTGCAAGGGGCGTTAACAATTGTACGGTTATTAATGAGATGATTGACAAGTATGCATATTCTTAAAAGACGAAAGACGTTTTAATAAAGAATAGAAGTGTACTTTTAAACGATGTAAAATTTGTTGTTGAATGAGATTCTAATCTATCACTGGTTCTCCTCAAACAAGTGCTTTATTTAATGTTCCAAATATTCAGGTAAAAATGAAAAAGTTCATTTACACTATATTTATAATACATTTGAAGAAATTTGCAAGAAATTTGAAAAAGAAAGGAAAAAGTAGCAGAAAGATATGGAAGGCATAAGTGCAGTTTATAAAAGTTTCTGACCAAATAAAACTAATAATTATACAAATGATGACAAAGATGTGATTTTCAACAATAAAGAACATATTATTAACCCGTTAATGCCCGAATTAATATTATTAGCTGATTATTTCACTTCTAAATTAATATAGACAACTGACAGTAAAATATATTAACTAAAATAATTCTTCTGATAGTTATAACCTCTTCGCACCCGAAGTTATAATAACAATATAAATAACATTTCAAGGATATTAGACACATACGTTCACATTGTACATTACAAAAATCTGCATTTTTTTAAAATTTGTAAGTCAGGGGGCTAGTAATATACGGTGTAAGTATATGAACTTAAAACAACTAAACTCTAAATTACTAAGTTACTTAAATATGCCTAACTGTAATACAATTTAAAATTATATGCCCTTAAATAAACTAATCTATGTTAGCTTTTAATTTTATTCTGGTAAAAAATGTGTTATTAAACGATATTAATATCTTTTTAAACTAAAATCTGTTACTAAATGAGATTCTAAAATACCGTTAATTTTTCTGAGGGAAATATTTTATTAACTGTATTAAATGTTCAGGTAAACATTAAAATGTATTTTTGAATCAGATTCAAAATATCTTTGATTTGATTTTTATAAAATATTTGAAAGGAAAGAAAAGTAAAGAAAAAAAAGAAAAGGCAAATAATTAGAGAATATAAAATTTTTAAAAAACATTTTAGAAAATTTCTGGATTTTTAATGGAATTTAAGAAAGAAAATGAATAATGAACATTAAATGAAACGTTAATTAAATATATTTTTGCCTGGGAAAAAAAAAAAAAAAAAAAAAAAACCTGCAAAAGTAAATAAACGAATAAATTCATAAATATTATATTTGAAAATTTAATATGTGGCATGTAAAGGGGTAATCAAAGAATTCCATTAATTAAATAACATAACGACAGAAGTAAGTTTTAAGAAAAGTAATACAATATATGCATAGCTGCCAATATTTTAATTTATTCTGCAGTCATTTTAGCCCCGCCTCTAATTCGTACCACTTATATTTTAAAAGTAATTTTTTCTTATTTTATTGAAGTTATGTATTGAAGAAATTTTTTTTATAAATAAAGTGGTGCGGAAGAAGGCGGGGCTAAAAGTACTCCGGAATAAATTAAAATATTGGCAGCTATGTATATGTTGAAAAAAAAAAAAAAGCTTGTAGTAAAAATGAAATTTCTAGAACAAAATAAATTACAAATATTTTTCGCCACTCAGTTACTAAATCCATACTTATACAAATTTAATACAGTTCGATTCTAGTTCATTAAATATTTTAAACATTCTAACATAATCGGCGTTAATTGTATCCAATTCATGCTTAATAAATATTACGATTAACAATAAATTATTGCAGAAATATCGATTTTAATTATGAATAGTAAATTCGAAATATCACATTGCGTTTTAAGAGAAGTTCTTTCTACAATCATTTGTATGTAACATGTTCAGGGAACACAGGAATGATTAATTAGCACGCAAACTAATAATTTTACATAATGATACACGTTATTATTAACTCTTAAAATAATGTTGATATTTATTTCAAAAACATCAAATTAAGTCGCCCTTTAAAGAAAAAAAAAATTAAAATATGAAATGGAGTGTCTTATTTACTTTTGGTTTCAATTTGTTACGAGGAAATTGTTCATAAATGTATTAAAAGAACTTAAACTAGTATGTTGTAGCCACCACAAGACTTTCTTCTATATTTTCCTATATACATATTCAATCAGTAACAATAAAAAAAAAAAAAAAAAAAAAAAAAAATCGATAACTTTGTTTTAAATTATCACAGATTTATAGTTCAACCATTCGTTTTAAAGGTATTGACGAGATCTTTTGAAAGATACCCATCTTGAAAATTTACCTCCCCCCCGGCCCCAGGGGGGGGGGGGGAAGCGATTCCCCCACATGCAAAAATTTTTTTTCCTAGTTAACTACTACTATTATCAATAATTCATATTAATTTTACAATCACAAGTTTAAAATAACTCTCATTATGTACATTTATACGAAATTTTGTCCTATACTGCCATGTTAAAAGTTTACATAAAATGCGATCACAGCGCCATCTGCTGGGAGATTTATCCCAAAATCTAATCAGTACCATTCCATGTCAGGGTCCAACTATATACCAAGTTTGGTTAAATTTCATTCTTTGGTTCGTAAGATACGGTGAAAAATACGAAATTTTGTCCTATACTGCCACGTTAAAAGTTTACATAAAATGCGATCACAGCGCCACCTGCTGGGCGATTGATCCCCAAATCTAATCAGCACAATGCCCCGCCAGGGTCCAACTATATACCAAATTTTGTTGAATTTCATTTATTGGTTCGTGAGATACGGTGAAAACAAGAAACCACAGACAGACGCACACACAGACAGACAGACATTTAAAAAAAACTATCAATTCGCGTTAAGGACATCCCAAAACGTGTAGATCCGTCAAAAAAACGGAGGTCGAAAATTTTCGCGAATCCAATACTTTCTCTATATTACATATAGAGGAAAGTAAAAAAGAAAGAAAAACTTTAAGCTTCAAGATATTGTAGTATCAAAACTATTTAATCAAACCAACTGCTTGATAAATTATGAAGGAAAATATAATGTGTTATGATTGTCGCATAATTTGCATCTTGAATTGGTAGAATCCCTTTATAAATTTCTATAAATGTAGAACTGAATTTTGTAAAAGGAGAAAAAAGAAATGCCGTCAACGTATCAAAAAATATTCATGAGAAACGATGCCAGAAAAAAAGTGCGAATTTATCAAGTATTTTTTTAATTTACCAAAGTTTAACGACTAATAGATTAATTACATCGGAATATAATGCTGATTTATAAAAACATTTTTAATTTAGGTGAATTTAAAATCAGTATTTAATATTTACCAATTAAATTGTTGAACATGATTTCATACCAATGGCGATTTTCTCAGAATATCTACTGATCTATTTAATTAAACTGAAATAAAAGATGCAACGAATGATAATAAACGATAAATATATCTTACGGATTGGCAAAGAAAATGTTACTGCATAATAAACGATATGCTACTAAATGATAAAGATTGTGTTACTAAATCATAACAGATGTATTTAAAAAACAATTCATGATATCTTACTTTCGTTTTTCAAGAGATATTGTACTAAAAGAATTCGATGTCCATATGAAAAAGTAGATGCTTTGTAAAATTTAAACTTTTGTGCAACAATACATTTATCTTTTTTTTTTTTTTTTTAATAATAAGAGGCTATAAAGAAGGTAATAAACATGTTTTATGTAACTTTTTAATTAACATAGCTATTAAAATATATGGACTTTCTCAGAAATAAGCATTAATTGTTCTATTTCAGATTTAATCACAATTTTAATTCCGAATTCAAAGTTTATTTTCAAACATCCATGTACCCTTTTTTTTTTTTTTGTCTCATGTAAACAATTCTTTGTTACCTCGAAATTTTTCTATAAAAAATCTTGAATCATTTATTTTAAAAATATATAATTTATTTAAACAATATATATATATATATATATATATAAATTACTTAAGTTTATATAGATATAAGTAAAATACTTGTATTATACGTTCTGAGCGGTTATATATTAGAAAAAAACATTTTCAGGATTAAAACGCAAAAACTAATAAAATATTATTTAAACACCGGCATTTGTCTTTTAAAATGAATTACTATAATGTCAATTTAAAAGAGTTGAGGGAAAAAGTATGTTTTTTCGAAAGTGCTAATAATATTCGCAAAAAAATCTCGAGAAAATTTATAAAATCATTATTATAAAGGCAAATAATTAAATGGTACTAAATCCATTCATATGTTCTTAAAGTCTAAAAATACCCTTGATATTGCAGAATAATAATTTCTTTAAAAAATTCAATTTTAACTCTGGTTTTTATTGTCAACGAATGATACCATTTGTTGAAAAAAAAAAAAAAAAGTTAAATTCTGAAACTATTTTAAAAATTGTTTATTATTATTATTATTTTGTTAGAATTCCTTTTCTGTTTTTTAACTTATGAGTCAACCAAGAAAATATTGTTTCTATTGAATGTATAATAATCTACATTTTCAGAATAAAACAAATTTTTCATAGTAATATTTGAAATAGAACATTTAAGATAAAATGAACTACAGAATGATTAATTATTAAAACAAATATTCTTAAATTGCTGCTAATTCATATAATATTTTACGGTCACATAATTAATTGTTTTCACATCAGCAGAACATTCCCCCACTGTAATTGAAAATGTTACTAAAACTTTATTGAAAGACACGAAGACGAAATAACTTACATTTTGAGTAATTCCCATATTGAAACATCTCATATCGAAGCCCATTACTTCATTGTACTGAATACGCTTCTTTGTACGATTAATATTATCTATTCCATTTTACATTGATGAATAACGTCAACGTGACTACGCTAATACCCTAAAGGCCTTATCAGACACAACGAATTTATAGGCGATTTTAGAGACAACCACTGATTAGCGCCGATTTTCCAGAGGAAGTTGTCTCTACTTCCAGTGTGATAGTGCAAACCGGATTTGCCCAACTTTCTCAGTGCTATCTTGATAAAGTTGTCTCTATACACAATTTTTCCGCAGACTCATCCAAACAGGAGGAGTTATTTTGATACGTCATATTTCCAAGATGGTGGAACACGGAAATCGCCTAAAGTGGAGATTTGAACAAGAAATATTATCGTTAAGCGCATTTATTTTACAATTAAATGATAAAAATTTTAAATAAATCGTTTTTATTTTCGTATAACAATAGTTGTAACCAAGATGAAAGTAGAAATAATAATGCGATATTTCAACCAAATGAAAGGGAATTTTAACACTAGTCATTGTGTATTTTATTTGCGCAAAGAAAAGTGATAAGCGTCAAAAGTTAGACTTCTTTTTTCCAACTTTTCACCCATCTATTGTAACCTCTACAAAGTTTTCGCCGTGGAAAAATCGGCGAATGTATGTATTCAGCTCAAAAATTGGTTGTTCCGAAAGTCGTTGTGTCTGATAAGGCCTTAAGAGTATACTTATTCTCAGTACATCTTCTGCATTTTTCTGCGATGTCTGTCCGTCCTGAAGATCTTCTTCTGGAGAGAAATTGCACTATTAAACAGTGTCGCGAGATCTCGAGGATTTTTTATTCAATAATCAGCAATAATTTTTTAATTGTAACGTTCGCCTAATGAATTCGAATATTGTTAGTCTATTATGTATATCAAATCTCACATTTTAAAATTATTGGTGATTACTGAATAAAAAATCTCCCAGATCTGGCAACATTGCTATATTAGAGTATGCGTAGTTGTCAAAATTTTAATTTATTCCGAAGTATTTTCAGCCCCACTTTTATTTCGTACCACTTTTTTCATAGGATACTTTTCTAAAATGTATAAGTATGTTAAAATATGAAAAAATTATTCTTAAATTAAACAATAAATTTTTTTTACTTCTAGAGCAGCAACATCACTAGAAAAAACCACTTAGGGTAAGTGCTCCAGTGATTGACACTTTTAGAGCAATTTCTGATGTTTTTAATATCTTAGTCATCAAAAACTATATTTGGAAATCTTAAGTTAATAATATATATGGCATGAAAGACTTTCAGAACCACATATATGTTGAAATGTATGCATTTGATAATAATAATAATAATAATTATTTTTTTTTATGAATTTTTATTTTACACCCACTCAATGTTCCAATAATTGACACTGCCAATTTTTCCCCTTACCAGTAATTAGCTTCATATGTTCAAGTGTTTGACACTGCTAGTGTTTCATTTTACCAGTTATTGGCGCCCTGTGCTTCAGTGTTTTACATACAATATTAAAATTCTTATATGTAAAACATGTGCTTTTATTTTTTTTCTTATTTATTAATTATTTCTGGAAAGATGTCAATTACTGGAGCATGTCAATCACTGGAGCACCTACCCTACCTATATCTTTGAAACTGAATGAATTATACTGAATTGAAAAGTGAATGTTACTCTTGATGTCTATTTACCAAAATAGAAACGTAAATTTGAGACGTAAAATAAAAAGACAAAATGGTTGATAATACCTACATTCAAAACATTTTTGTGTGCCAAATTTACATTCGCGATTCAGTCAATTATTATTATTTTTTTCAATATATATGCAAATAGTAATATTACTATTTTTTTATTTTAAATTATTAAATGTGAAAAAAATGTGTGCAAGTATATAATATATTTTCAGATATATCATATTTAACAAAATGATGCTCCAACAATTTAACACTTAGACATTTCCGAAGATTTTATTGGCTGTGTAAGATGCAAATTTAATTTTTATTATCAAAAACGTTCTTGAAAGAAAGAATTTAAAAATCTTTTCTACACAAATTGCAGAGTTCGAAATATATCTAAGATTTAAAGTACGTTCTGGATAATTGATCAGTTACTTGTTAAAATTTTAATTGTATCCGATTTTAAGGGCAATTGTCTGATTATTATCTTTTATTAATTTTCTTTCTTTCTTACTTTCATTTTTTTTTATTAAAAAACAAAGTACCTTTTCATAAATAACCTGAAACTTTCAATTTCAAACGTTTTTTTAAATATATAGAAAATTTTTTGAAGAATTACCTCGAAACTTTAGGTATGAAAGAACATGTTGCCATATATTTAAGTGAAAGTTTTGCACCGAAAGTTAAAAGGGGACCAGTAAAAATTAAAGAGAAAACAAAATGGTTTGCATCATCCTATAAACAGCAGTGCAGTGCTTTAAAAGCATTTTGGTTTTAGGATGTATTTATGAGATTTCATGTTATTATCTATATTGTTTATATGTGACAGGCATTTAAGTGGATAATTTTTTTTTAATGCAAAAATGTATCCTTTTATTATTATTATTATTATTATTATAACGTGAAGAGTATTAAACCCAATACAATTCCATTTTAAGAGACATACTGCAAACAGAATATAAAAATATTAAATTCCTTAAAAAATATAACAAATTTTATTAAATACGTTTTAACTGCACATGTACAGTCACCCCCCCCCCAAAAAAAAAAACGCCACCCCCCACCTAATTTTGCCGTAAATTATCGTAGAAACATGCGACTCGTACCAATCAGTTTGTAATAACGTCTAGTTTATAATGTTATAGTTAGATTTTACTTAGGGGGTCGTCTACATATTAAAACTGACATCAACTTCATTTTTTTCAATGGTAACCCCCATTTTTTATAATTTATTTGAATTCTTTGGATCAAATCATCAAGGAAAATGGTATAGTTTATATATTTCGCTCAATTTTTCATAGAGTTATAAGCTGTCAAAGTTTAGGGATGCTAATGTTAAATGAATGTGACAAACATTAAATCATATCTTCCGAAATAATTATGATATTTAAATTCTGTTTTTTTTTATTCGTTAGAATGAAGTGACCCAAACATATTCCATGCAAATTTTTGCTAAAAAAAATAATTTTTGAATTATGAAAATTATTAATAAATTCATATTTGAAAAAATTATGAATTATGACCTACGTTAATTTTTGCACGAATAGAACGGGCATCATAAAAAACATGGGTTTCCAAATTTACAGTTCGTTCCTAACATTATTTTTTGAGTTACAGTGATATTTCACTTTTTATCCCTGTTAGGGGGCCGTCACTTGTTATAATCTGTATCCTCTATAAGTAAAAGTTTGTACATAATTTGACGGAAAACTATTTTAATTTACCTTTATGTTATTTTATTTTATTTTTTTTTTTTTGTTTTTGTTTCCTAAGCAATATTTCGATGTTTATTATACAAATTGGCATATTTTTGTAAAGTCACAATGTAGGTGAGGGATTGTGAAAGAATTTCAAAAGAAAAGAAGCCCCGCCTCTGATTCTCTGAAACACTATTTAAAAAAAAGACTAATTTGCATATTCCTATTTGACTCTATATGTGACGCTGGTATGCATAAATCACAATGGTATTTACTACATCGATTATTGAAGACAAAACTTAAATGATTTAGTTACAAATATGCAAAATTATTTTGTTTTATATTATAAAGTTTTAGAAAAATTGTGAAAAGGCGTGGCTTACGGTACAAGAGAGGAATATATCCGATTCTAATATGTTAAGTCTTTCTTCAAAAGTATTAAATATATTTTTCTAGTTTTTCGCTGCTAAATATCTATTTTAAACCTGTTACACTTTTTTTCGCATTTCAATATTCAAGAGTACGTACACCTCTAGTTAAATATCATGTTTTAGAAAACACGGTACAGCGAAACTGATTGCATGAAACAGCAATTATGCATTCGACAACCGTTTTATTATTATTATTATGAATATTTAATAATTTTAAAAAGATTTTTTACCATGAATTTTCTGTTTAAATTTTGTTGTGACATATTTGCATTTGGTTACTGTACCGTTTGTAAGCTTTGTGTTATTTAAAATTTATCCCATAATGTAACATAATAAAATATCAAATTTCTATTAAAAGTTTTTTAATACAGAATCAAATAGTGAAAATTTGGTTTATTATTTATATATTTTTTTTTAAGTTTATAAGATCTATTATTGAAACATAGCTCAACAGTATTTATTTTCAATTTCCTAATCACGAAATCAAAGTCACAGTTATTATGGAATAAAAATTTAAAACAAAGGAATTGTCTTATTACTTTCAAATATATAGATATTGATCTTACAGAATCCTGAAATTTCATTTAAAAGACTTTAAACGTCTAAATTTAAAAATTCAAAATAAAATAAATTAATCTAAATGCTTTTAAAGTTGAAACGGGAAGATTTCAAAATATATGAAAATTGGCATTTGTGTTTTGAACATTTTGGTGCGGCAGATATTAAAAACAATATTTTTATGATGAGCTGAACCTGCGCTTAAGAGAGGGCGGATCCAGCTATTTAGCACGAGTGATATCACCTGACTAAAACCAGAATAAACAACATTTTAATTTATTCCGGGGTATTTTTAGCCCACTGTTATTCTTATTTATTTTTTTTTTTTTCAAACGTGACACTAGCTACAGTACGCTTACGTCCTATTTACATTAAGCTTTGATATGGAAGCTATGTTGCTGTTTTTCGATGCTGCGAAATTTACAAAATATATTTGTGTTAATATACTATACAGATAGAAGAATAATTATATAATATCAACAAATCTTCTTTAATCAATTTGTTTATATACATTACTGTATGGAAATGTTTATATATGAATATTGTATTTATTTTTAATGAGAGATATAAACACAAAATACTAAAAAAAAAAGAAGAAAATGTGTTATAAATTTTTATAAATCAAGCAAAATATATATGCATATTTGCCAACCTAACCTGTAACATTGTTAGTTCCCGCCCCTGTGTGTACACAATTTAATTTTTAGAGTAATTAACTTCAAATACATTTACGATTAACTCATTGAGCGCCACGCGAATTCTTATGGAAATCCCATTCAGGCCACACGTGCTGCTTAGAAGCGTGTTATGATTATCGAGTTTCAATAAACCCCATTAGACCTTAACGATATAATCCTATAAAAATCCTATTAAAAAAAATGAAGTAAATTTTAAATAAAGTGTCAGTAATTACTTAAAACTATGTAAGTTCTGTAGTTTTATATCATATTTTACACTGCCGGCTGTCTTGGCCTAAATGGAAAGATCAGTGTTAGCCACCGATGGCTGACATGGCGCTAAAAAGACCGATGTGAAAAAATGTACGGAAAGGGGCGGGACCAGTAATCTTCCGGGTTAGGTTGACAAGAATGTATATACATAGAGCAATGCCAGAAAATGTTCTTTATTTTTCATGAACCAGATGAATGGTACTTTTTTTCTGAATAGTCTATGTATTAAACATAATGCTGCTTTAAATACCCTTTAAATGAAAAGTTTTATTACATAAAGTAATTTTCTGGCACTCTAAAGCTCCCAAATGACACACAATACGAAACCCCGCCCTTTTCCAGTATTGAAAGGGTATTAACTTTTAATATGCTTTCCATTCGTTTTGATCTTTCCTCCTCCTCCTCATCTTCTTTTTTCCTTAAGAAAAAAGAGTTATGTAACATTTTGACCTTTTCAAGTGAAGATTTAGATTAAGGGTAGTCAGCCTTTCTACACCCACCGTCCACTTCGGTATCTGTGTTAAAGAGTAGAATTTTAGAACATCCCATTAAGTAGTAGGATTTATTATTTTGCATATTAATTTGTTACACATTATAAAATATAAAGCAAAAGAATATCGTGGGGATTTATGTAAAAGTTTTTAATAATGTCATGAAAAAAAAAATATATATATAAAAAAAATAATAAAAAAAAAAAATAAATAAATCTGTTTTAATATTTTTAAAAAGTCAATTAAATTAAAGAAAATGAAAGTACTGCAGTATCAGAACAAACTCCCATTGTCACTGTGAAAGTGGGAACCAGGTTGAGTGCCGCCGTTTCAGACAATTATACGGCAGCTTGAGTTAAAATAATTTTGAATTTTCAAACAAATTTAAAACCATTCACATTTTTTTTTCTCTTTTGATAGATATTTTAATATCTATTCAAGCTATTTAATTTCCTTCGTATGAAGTGAACTACCTGATGTTTAATCAATAGAAACCAATAAAAATCTTTTTATTTATAAACTAACTCAGAAAGTTCTGTGAATTAGACATTTTTTTTTCTTTTTTTTTTTATATAATTCACATTTCTTAAATTTGTTTCCGGTGTGAAACTTAATAAATAATGTATAATGGGTGGTAGATCATGATTTATATATTCTAAATGTATAAACAAACCCCTAATACATTTTCACGTGTAACTCTATTTAAAATTGATTTAAGGTATATAAATAGGTATGTGTTTCGAACCGCCTTGATCTCAGAAATCTGAATATGAAGTCAAAAATAGGGGTTGCTAATGAAAAAATGAAGTTAATGCCAGTTTTAATATGTAGACGACCCTATACGCAAAATGTAACTATACCGTTGTAAACTAGATGTTATTACAAATCGATCGGTACAAGTCAAATGTTTCTACGATAATTTACGGCGAAATTAGGTGGTGTGGGGGGGGGGGGGCGTTTTCTTTTTTTTTTTTTTTTTTTTTTTTTTTTTAAGAGACTGTACAAACTTTAAAAAATGCAATATTTTCAGAATTAACAAGAAGATGTTTAACTTAACGTAATATCATTTTCTATCTTATTTTGAACATTTTTTTTTCAGTATACATTACCCATTTATCTGTTATAGGTAAGGTATTAAGGGATGGATCGCGTTTCCATCTTTATGGGGACACCCTATAGGGGAGCGTGGGGCTAGTTGCCACAGGGGTAAGAAGTAACATTTATGAAATTTTTTTGTAACATTTGTGATTAAATATTCTTATACACATAATTTTTATGACGCCCTTTATAATGTAAGCACAAACGGTTCTCCACGAAAAGGGTTAATGAGAAGTTATGTAAGCTTGCTTCATTTTAGCTACTTAGTGGGAAATAAATAATTCGTAAATTTTGATTAAAGGTATGTTAATTTATACTTTAATGAAATGTTTATAGCTATTTATTTAGTCTGTGTGTTGAGTTATAAAATGCATGTTTAATTTTTTTATAAATCGTTATATATTTTTATAAATAAACAAAATGTCCAAAACCATACGATGGGGCAAGTTGAAACAAAATTTTGGGGTAAGTTGTAACGTGTTATAGGAGTGGCTTATCGAGATGCCTACAACCAGAGCTCGAAGTCTCCGCCATTTTCAGGAAACTTTCAGAAATGAAAAATGTTTGGCTTCTTTGTCAATACTATGTTTATACAGAAATATTTTCTGTGTTTTTATATTATAGTACCGTGATTATTTAACCACGAATTAGAATGCCGACTTAATCACGAATTAGAGAATATTGCTTAAAACTAGTGGCAGAAAGAAATGCGGAAACTTCTCATCAATGAGAGTGCCCTGAAAAAAGGGCGTATAATTCGAGCTCTGCTAAACGCTCTCTGTGGCATAAAAATGGGTATAATGCTTAATTTGCAAAATGTGTGCACACATTAAATGCATGAGAGGGAACAAAATATCATTTACTTTAATTAATTTTAAACTTTGACTAAGATTGACTTCTATGTTGATTTTATCTTTAATTTTCTCTTTATTTTAGTATAATCCATTTGATATAATTCATTGTTACTATAGCAAGAATGTTATAATTTAATATTAGTTATTAATTGCCTTTTTTTTATTAAAATAATAAATGATTGATAAGAAAAAACATTTTGAAATATTGTCGTTTTTACTGTTAGGGTTCCCTTTGTATCCGTTACAATTTTCCCCATGTGTGTTGCCCCAAAATTTGCCCCAAATCCGGGGCAAATTGTAACAGACTAATAATTTTGAAAAAAATATTTTTTGTGCTAAAATTAGCAAAATTAACGAAAGTTTATTTTTATGAATATGATAGATTAAAATGCATGCTATGGAAAACAGCAATTATAAACAGGAAAACGTAAATACATTTCAAAATATACTTAATTATCCAAAAGCTGTTTCATCCCGCCCTGCGCTCCCCTATAATAAGATAATATAGTGATGCATGTTTAAGTGATTGTATTAATAAAAGAAGTAATTTCCACTGATTAAATTGACATTACGAAACGGCTTTGTCAAAATAGAGAAAAGGTCCAGGAAGAGCTAATGATAAATGCAAGATCTCGATACGAGAGCAAATTAAATAGATACACATAAAAATTCAAATAAAGCCAAAATTAATTCACTCCACAATTATTAAATATTTAGAAGAAATTATCAAAGAAGAAATTCACGTATATGTAAAGGGCATTTGTTAAAGTAAGCTCTATATGTACGAAACCACTATTTACTCGAACGTCTTAATTAACTGCCGTTTAATTAGCAAAGGCAGAATAAGAAACAGGAATCAAATATATCCCTTAATTAAAACAACTTTAAAATCCCCTGACGTTTCTTCAATTGACTTTTGATATTTTTGTTTTAAATAAACTTCAGGGAAGAAAATATCCAAGAACTTTGAATGGAATGTACAGTCACCCCAAAAAAAAACGCCACCCCCCACCTAATTTTGCCGTAAATTATCGTAGAAACATGCGACTGGTACCAATCAGTTTGTAATAACGTCTAGTTTATAATGTTATAGTTAGATTTTACTTAGGGGGTCGTCTACATATTAAAACGGACATCAACTTCATTTTTTTCAATAGTAACCCCCATTTTTTATAATTTATTTAAATTCTTTGGATCAAATCATCACGGAAAATGGTATAGTTTATATATTTCGCTCAATTTTTGATAGAGTTATAAGCTGTCAAAGTTTGCGGGTGCTAATGTTAAATGAATGTGACAAACATTAAATCATATCTTCCGAAATAATTATGATATTTAAATTCTGTTTTTTTTATTCGTTAGAATGAAGTAACCCAAACATATTCCATGCAAATTTTTGCTAAAAAAACATTTTTTGAATTATGAAAATTATTAATAAATTCATATTTGAAAAAATTATGAATTATGACCTATGTTAATTTTTGCACGAATAGAACGGGCATCATCAAAAACATGGGTTTCCAAATTTACAGCTCGTTCCTAACATTATTTTTTGAGTTACAGTGATATTTCACTTTTTATTCCTGTTAGGGGGCCGTCACTTGTTATAATCTGTATCCTCTATAAGTAAATGCTTGTATATAATTTGACGGAAAACTATTTTAATTTACCTTTATGTTATTTTTATTGTTTCCTAAGCAATATTTCGATGTTTATTATACAAATTGGCATATTTTTGTAAAGTTATCACAATGTAGGCGAGGGATTGTGAAAGAATTTCAAAAAAAAAAGAAGCCCCGCCTCTGATTCGCTGAAACACTATTTAAAAAAAAAGACAAATTTGCATATTCCTATTTGACTCTGTATGTGACGCTGGTATGCATAAATCACAATGGTATTTACTACATCGATTATTGAAGACAAAACTTCAATGATTTAATTACAAATATGCAAAATTATTTTGATTTATATTATAAAGTTTTAGAAAATTTGTGAAAAGGCGTGGCTATTTACATTAAGCCTTGATATGGAAGCTATGTTGCTGTTTTTCGATGCTGCGAAATTTACAAAATATATTTGTGTTAATATACTATACAGATAGAAGAATAATTATATAATATCAACAAATCTTCTTTAATCAATATGTTTATATACATTACTGTATGGAAATGTTTATATATGAATATTGTATTTATTTTTAATGAGAGATATAAACACAAAATACTAAAAAAAAAAGAAGAAAATGTGTTATAAATTTTTATAAATCAAGCAAAATATATATGCATATTTGCCAACCTAACCTGTAACATTGTTAGTTCCCGCCCCTGTGTGTACACAATTTAATTTTTAGAGTGATTAACTTCAAATACATTTACGATTAACTCATTGAGCGCCACGCGAATTCTTATGGAAATCCCATTCAGGCCACACGTGCTGCTTAGAAGCGTGTTATGTTTATCGAGTTTCAATAAACCCCATTAGGCCTTAACGATATAATCCTATAAAAATCCTATTAAAAAAAATGAAGTAAATTTTAAATAAAGTGTCAGTAATTACTTAAAACTATGTAAGTTCTGTAGTTTTATATCATATTTTACACTGCCGGCTGTCTTGGCCTAAATGGAAAGATCAGTGTTAGCCACCGATGGCTGACATGGCGCTAAAAAGACCGATGTGAAAAAAATGTACGGAAAGGGGCGGGACCAGTAATCTTCCGGGTTAGGTTGACAAGAATGTATATACATAGAGCAATGCCAGAAAATGTTCTTTATTTTTCATGAACCAGATGAATGGTATTTTTTCTGAATAGTCTATGTATTAAATATAATGCTGCTTTAAATACCCTTTAAATGAAAAGTTTTATTACGTAAAGTAATTTTCTGGCACTCTACAGCTCCCAAATGACAAAACAATACAAAACCCCGCCTTTTCCCAGTGTTTAAAGGGTATTAACGTTTAATATGGTTTATATTCGTTTTGATCTTTCCTTCTCCTCCTTATCTTCTTCTTTTTTCCTTTAAAAAAAAAAAGAGTTATGTAATATTTTGACCTTTTCAAGTGAAGATTTAGATTAAGGTCAGTCAGCCTTTCTACACCCACCGTCCACTTCGGTATCTGTGTTAAAGTGTAGAATTTTAGAACATCCTATTAAGTAGTAGGATTTATTATTTTACATATTAATTTGTTACACATTACAAAATATAAAAGCAAAAGAATATCATGGAGATTTATGTAAAAGTTTTTAATAATGTCATGAAAAAATAAATAATAATAATTAATAAAATAAATAAATAAATAAAAATAAAAAAATCTGTTTTAATATTTTAAAAAAGTCAATTAAAGAAAATGAAAGTACTGCAGTATCAGAACAAACTCCCATTGTCACTGTGAAACGGCCGTGGGAACCAGGTTGAGTGCCGCCGTTTCAGACAATTATACGGCAGCTTGAGTTAAAATAATTTTGAATTTTCAACCAAATTTAAAACCATTCATCTTTTTTTTTTTTTTTCTTTTGATAGATATTTTAATATCTATTCAAGCTATTTAATTTTCTTCGTATGAAGTGAAGTATCTGATGTTTAATCAATAGAAACCAATAAAAATCTTTTAATTCATAGACTAACTCAGAAAGTTCTGTGAATTAGTCATTTTTTTTATTTTATAATTAACATTTCTGAAATTTTTTTCCGGTGTGAATCTTAATAAATAATGTATAATGGGTGGTAGATCATGATTTATATATTCTAAATGTATAAAAAAACCCCTAATACATTTTCACGTGTAACTCTATTTAAAATTGATTTAAGTTATACAAATAGGTATGTTTTTCGAACTGCCTTGATCTCAGAAATCTGAATATGAAGTTAAAAATAGGGGTTGCCATTGAAGAAAATGAAGTTAATGCCAGTTTTAATATGTAGACGACCCCTTAGGCAAAATTTAACTATACCGTTATAAACTAGACGTTATTACAAATCGATCGGTACCAGTCAAATGTTTCTACGGTAATTTACGGCGAAATTAGGTGGGGGGGTGGCGTTTTTTTTTTGGGGTGACTGTACCTTATGCACCGCGCATCATTGCGGGTATATAAAAGTTCTTTAGCCAATCGCTGAGCTCGAAACCTTTGTTTACTTCTCTGTTAGCGAATACCAGCCGCTTAAATCGGTAAATACCCGCAGCCGTTGCCACACGTGCATAAGGCCCATTTGAAAAGTGAACTCAAGAAGGCTGGTTGGTTGGTTTGGTTTAACGTCGCACTAGTGCTGCGCAGATGGGCAATTGGCGACTGTACTCAAGAAGGTAAATTTGACATACTAGTACTAAGAAAAAGTTTATTTTCAAGAAAAATTCGAGTTTAAGCTCATATTTATGATTATATTCTAGGATTATGGCAATCATATAAACGCAAACCACCGAAAAAAATGTGGTATTTATACCTAAAAAATCTAGTGTGCGATAAGGGTTAAAATGCTCGTAAATATGTAATATAGCTCCTAAGTCATTCAACTGCGTTAAATTATTATTCTTTGCTTCACAGCTCTTCATATTTATATATTTTCAAGTTACCATCTGTGTGTCTGATTCCAGCAACAGTAATTATTTTCATTTGAGATGAAAATACTTGAAGGAGGCTGGAAAGTGGTAATCGTAATTTTGATAAGCATGAACAAGTACATTGGTTTCTTATTTCCAGTTCTTATAACTTCGATATTAAGCAGTATATTCTATAAATTTGTCGGAGTGCTACACATTTACAACAAAAATCTCCAATTTCAATTGCGTAGTTTCCAACACAAAAATTATCATGGATACCTTTAGCAATTATTTTACATTTATAGAACTATTTATAAATTATATCGACATTTAAGTTGCACAACATTTTTTACAACAGTATACTCATGAATTTGTATTTTTTATTCAAATTATTCAGTACTATAATTCAAACCTCATAAATCTTTATTCATAAATTTGTGTGCTAATTTTGCAACTGGATTTTTACTTTCTCTTACCCATAAGGTAGAGAAAGTATTGTTTTTGGGTCAAATTTTCGAACGTGAGATTTTGTTATATTTACACGTTTTGATGTCCACTGAATACGAAAATCATGTTTTTAGCAAATGGTCTGTGTGTATGTCTGTATGTGTGTCCGTGTGTGTGTCTGTGTGTGTGTCTGTGTGTCTGTCTGTTATCAGCATATCTCAAAAACAAATTATGTCAGAAAGTTAAAACTTGGTATTCTAAATGTGTATCATATAGGGATGCTACAGTAAGCTTTTAGTTAAGATCATGCAAATGGTTCGTGTACAGGGACAATCAAGAGAATTCTAATACATTACGTCTGTCAGGGAAATTGCAGGTAAGTAGAGTTTAACGTCTATAGACTGCACTACACCAAATGAAACGAATATATATTTTTTGTAATAGAGATAGTTAACTGGGAATTTTTTTTTGTGTATGTAGGAGCCTCGCCTCCCCCCTGGGAGGGAATTCCCCCCCTCGAGGGGAGTAAATTTTCATGATGGATATCTTTCAAGAGAGCTCGCCAATACCTTTAAAAGGAATGGTTGAACCATCTATCTGCGATAATTTAAAACAAAATTATCGATTTTTTGTACTTTTAACGAAAACAAACTTAGAAAAAAGTTTCTCTCTTTTTTTTTTTTTTAAATATTGAGAATAAAATGGACTTTTTTTGGACATTTGGTGTTATACTACTTCTCTAATATGGAAATCGTCTGCATTATCATAAAAGATAATTTTTTAAATAATAATTTTAATAAATTATTTTTTAAAAACAGAATTATTTTTTAATAACCGAATTAAATTCTATATAAATGTAGGTGCATTAATGAAACGGGTGGTTGAGGGGGGCGGTAGCCCCCCTCACACAGAACTAATTATCATATAAAACTCTTCAGAAGCATAATATGAATTGTTTAACACAGGTTTACATAACAGTACTCGTTATCTTACTTTTTAATCTGCAACCTGTATTTATTGTATTAAATTTCAGGGTAAGAGAAAGTCGTGTGAGTGACACACCAAATTATTTATTTCGGTGTCGACGCGGTATTTAGTTCCATGATAGTGGACAAACTATTTGAAATAAAAATAACTGTTCAAGATAAACTTAATGAACTCTCATTTATGAAACATCATTTCGTTCCTCAGTCAGTACTTGAATAAAAAGAGAGTTGAATAAAAATAAATTTGGTATATATCTGCTTGCGGTTTATTTAAAATGCCACGAGGATTTATTTTCACGGCAATTGGAGCTTCATTGACCTATGGTCTTCTAATTATTAATATGAAGAATTAATATAGAAAATTTGTTGAAGAGTTACCTCGAAACTTTAGGTATGTAAAGAACATGTTACCATATATTTAAGTGAAAGTTTTGCACAGAAAGTTAAAAGGGAACCAGTTAAATTTAAAGAGAAAACAAAATGTTTTGGATCCTACTATAAACAGCAGTGCAGTGTTTAAAAGCATTCTGGTTTTAGGACGTATTTATGAGATTTCATGTTATTATCTGTATTGTTTATATGTGAAAGGCATTTAAGTAGATATTTTTTTTTATCCTTTATTATTATTTTAAAAATTAAAAATTATATTAAAAATTTATCCTTTATTATTATTATTATTATTATTATTATTATTATAACGTGAAGTGTATTAAACCCAATACAATTCCATTTTTAGGAGACATACTTCAAACAAAATGTTAAAATATTAATTACTTTTAAAAATATAACAAATTTTATTAAATACGTTTTAACTGCACATGTACAAATTTTAAAAAATACAGTATTTTCAGAATTAACAAGAGGATGTTTTACTTAGCGTAATATTATTTTCTATCTTATTTTGAACATTTTTTTAGTATACATTGCCCACTTACCTGTTATAGGTAAAGTATTAAGGGATAGATCGCGTTTAAGTCTTTATGAGGATACCCTATATGGGGGCGTAGGGCTAGTTGTCACAAAAGGTAAGAAGTCACGAAATTTTTTTGTAACATTTGTGATTAAATATTTTTATAAACATAATTCTTATGACATGCTTTATAATGTAAGCACAATCGGTGCTCTACAAAAATGATTAATGAGAAGTTCTGTACACTTGCTTCATTTTAGCTAGTTAGTGTGAAAAAAATATTTCGTAAATTTTGATTAAAGGTATGTTAATTTATACTTTAACGAAATGTTTATAGCTATTTATATAGTTTGTGTGTTGAGTTATAAAATGCATGTTTAATTTTTTGTATAAATCGTTATATATTTTTATGAATAAACAAAATTTATTATATGTGTTTATTATTATGTTGTGTTTGTTATTATTTATATGTGTTTTTATATTATAGTACCGTGATTATTTAATAACGAATTAGAATCCCGATTTAATCACGAATTAGAGAATATTACATAAAAATAGTGGCAGAAAAAAAAAAAAAAAAAAAAAAAAAAAAAGAGCAGAATTTTCTCATCAATGAGAGTGCCCTGAAAAAAGTGGGGAGTATTCGAGCTCTGCTAAACGCTCTCTGTGGCATAAAAATGGGCATAATGCTTAATTTGCAAAATGTGTGCACACATTAAATGCATGAGAGGAGCAAAATATCATTTGTGTTATGTAACGTGATGTGAAGATAACAATAAATACTCGTTCTTTCATTCACAAACCAAAACTATATTAAACATACAATACACAGATTTTAGATGCGTTGAAGACATAAATCGTGCGGATATACCGTGCGGATGAAAAAGAACATTTCTTAAACTGTTCTTTGCGGTTTCTGTTTTAGTAGAGTTGAGATGTTCGTACCTGTTGAACAGAAAAAAAGTAAAGTTGAGATGAAAACAGTTAAATCGAAAGTGTCATTGAGTGCGGAGTTCAATTATGGTAGGAATCGAATATGACTGGATGGTGGGAATCGAACATGACTCCCACCCTATCAGAGCGCTAGTCCTGATATAAAGGGAGAACAGCAATTTTGTTAACAGTTCTTTTAAAAACAGAGTCTTTAGTTTTTATAGACACTACTCTGACCAGTCCGTCGCTACCGGTGTGAACCTTTGTAATTCGACCAATTGGACCGGATAAAGGTGAGCAGCTGTGGTCTATGATAATCACCAATTCTCCTTCCTTGATATTTGTTGCAGGATGTTGCCATTTATTTTTTAATTGCAAGGAACTGAGATACTCCTTTTTCCAAGCCCTAGAAATATCTCGTCTCATTTTTTGCACCAGTTGCCATCGGTTCTTGAGATTCCTGCTGCAGGATAATGGGTTATCTGCAGGTGAAAGCATGACATCACTTATCTGTTTTATTTATTAAAAGCTGCTCTTGGATATCCAAATTTGTAAGCTAGCCAAAATTCACACAGAATATCTCGCCCGTGCCTCCAAAAAATGTTATGTAACGTGATGTGAAGATAACAATAAATACTCGTTCTTTCATTCACAAGCCAAAACTCTTTTAAACATACAATGCACAGACTTGATATGCGTTGAAGACATAAATTGTGATAAAACATTGCGATTGAATATTTAACATAAACGATATAATGCAAGTAATAATGCGAAGATAATAATGTGAAGTAATAATTGCGAATAATGCGAAAGATAGCATGCAAGCTACCGTGCGGATGAAAAAGAACATTTCTTAAATTGTTCTTTGCGGTTTCTGTTTTAGTAGAGTTGAGATGTTCGTACCTGTTGAACAGAAAAAAAGTAAAGTTGAGATGAAAACAGTTAAATCGAAGGTGTCATTGAGTGCGGAGTTCAATTATGGTAGGAATCGAATAAGACTGGATGGTGGGAATCGAACAATTTGCTTGAATTAATTTTAAACTTTGACTAAGATTGACTTCTATGTTGATTTTATCTTTAATTTTCTCTTTATTTTACTATAATCCATTTGATATAATTCATTGTTACTATACCAAGAAGGTTATAATTTAATATTAGCTATTAATTGCCTTTTTTATTAAATTAATAAATGATTGGTATCAAAAACATTTTGAAATATTTTCGTTTTTATTGTTAGGGTTCCCTTTGTATCCGTTACAATTTGCCCCACGTGCGTTACAATTTGCCCCAATTCCGGGGAAAACTGCGACCCATATTTTATACCCACTTTTGAAATAGGTCAATTATTGGTCTTGTTACAACAATAATATATCTGTCACCTTACAGTTTTCCTGTAAAAAACAAATAATAGATATTTTTTAAAGAGATATAAAAAAAAGTATAGTTCGAAAAAAAAAATGGTAGAGCCATTTTTGAAACACACATATCCTATATCTGAAACTGACCAGCCTATTTGGGACGCCTTTCAATTTTCCTGCAGCAAATTAAAGCAAGCGAAAGGACATCTAAAAAGAAGTTTATGTAGCAAAACTGAAAGACCTTTCCGATTAAGCATTGAGATATTGACTTTTGGTCAAAGTAATTGATCTATGCAAAACATGTACATTATTGAATCTTACGACATCGATGTTTCAATTATTATTTCAATATATTATCATTTGAAATTTGTATAAAATTCGATATAGCTGACTGAATAATTTGTTTTCCTAAGGATATTGAATGTTTCCAGGCAACGAACAAGTAATTGTTTCAAACACGTAAGAATTTTCAATTACGAAATGGAATTATTTAACGGTGACATTTTAAAGATAATAGAATCTCATTTACAAAACACACATTAATCTAAATATTAAGGAGAAAATTATAGGACATCATGGAAAATGCTTTTCATTGATTGTCATTTTCATTTTGACAGGAGAAAGCATCTTGTAAAAGTGCTACGATATTTCACAAAACTCTAAACTTTGAAAGCGTATAATATCAAAATTATTGAGCAAAAGAGATTTATTTTTGAATTGTAATTGAACGCATCAAATGTTTTGTTTACACTTCAATTTCTACTTTTAGCTATCTTTAAGTTAATAAAAATTTTAAATCTCATAATTTTTTAAAATAATAATATAATTTATTTTACTCATTCTATTAAAGAAAAGAAGAAGAAAAAGAAAAAGAAAGAAGCAGAAGAAGAAAAGGAGATGTGTTTATAACTGAGGCGAATTATTTAAGAAATAAAAATTGTCATTTAGCTAAAATGAAAAAAGAAAAAAAAAACGAGATGGGTGTGTTGTTGAACGGTAAAGAATGTATTATCAAACGATTCAGAATGTGATACAAGTATTGTATGATACCTTTAGATATTCTGCGTAAAATACTTTTATAGAAAAGTACCTGAATTGTTAAATTAAATTTAGCAATTGACTTCATTTAAGATTATAATAAAAAGAAAGAAAATTTCAAGAAGTATAAATGAAAATTTACTATGAACTTGTGCATGTGAAAGAGTTATGAACATAAAAAGGTGTTTTTTACAGCCAATTTTTAACAATGAAAACACTTGATATTTGTTTACAATCAAGATCCATTTTATTTACTAAAAAAGAATTTTAATAACTTTAAATTTTGCTTTTTTCTTAAAAATGGGTATGTTATAAGTATTTTTTATATATAATTCTTTATTACCTATAGTTGAATGTTTCCATAAAATATAAACATCAATTATTTCAAGTATTAAAATGTAAAATTTAAAATTCTTTTAATTTTACATTTATGTTGTTTATAAGTGTGAAATGCTAAAAGATTTACTTTTATAAGACCAGAAGTATAAAAGAAGTAACTAAAAATTCGATAAATGAATTGTACTAAATTATTACTAATTATTAAATTAACTTGATTACATAATGACAGAAGTCGGATTATTAAAAAGCTCTAAGTTATATGTTGTAAAATATACTCTTGAAAATTTGAAAGAAAGAAATTATTAAAGCATATCATATTAAATTACACGTTTAAAAATGTAACATTTAAGTTATACGTCGCAAAATTCTACGTTGGACCTACGTTCTAAAAATATAAATTACTTATCACAATAAATCGGTGGTCAACAAAAACTGTTTTTATTTAAAAAAATATTTATATTCAGAAAAAAACATTTTTACAAAAAAGTAAATTTTAATTCAATAAAAACAAATCTATTTTATGTTAATTTTTGCTTCTGAAATTTTAATTAAATTTATAGATAAAAAATATTTTACCTGTCTAAAACACGTAGGTAAGTTTAAATCTAAAAGCGATTTTCTAAGTTTTTTAAATTTACTTTTTTTGCAGTGATATAATTTGTTCTTGAAACAGTGTATTTTAACAAACTGTTTAACTAATATTCAAGATTAGATTTTATCAAAAAATTTAACTATTCGTATATTACGGATAAAAAAATGCTCAGCTTTTAAAAACTTTTCTATAAAATATTTTTTAGAGAAATATAAATTTAGAATACCAAATTGAATATAAAAAGAATAAAAACGACAGTTTAATAAATTGCTACAATCAGACTTTTATATCTTCCTGATATAATACATTGGTGTAACCATTTCCCCACACTGAAAGTTGTGTTGTTGTATATATTTGTCCCTTGATACCAACGTCGTCTTAGAAAAGAAAATATTGCTTATTCCTTAATTTTCATTGAAAAAAAAAAAAAAAATTCAGATTTAAAATGGTGTTAAAAGACCAGGAATTGCTGGATTTTACACTCATATTTGGAATTTGTGGCCCCAAAAAATCATCGATTTTACGAAGATGCTTGTCAGTTTTAATAATTGTTTTATACTGTCTTTCAACAATTCATTTTATTTTGGCAGACTTATATTTTATTATTCGCGGTGCGACTGTGAGTGAGGTGTCCTACATTTTTAGTTTGGCATTTAAATTACTAATGTGGAGTTCCCTAATTATTAGAAGAAAGAAAATATATAAAATACTATTAAAATTATTCGGATATCGAAAGCAATATAACGTGGCTGATAAATCTTCAAACTTTTTTAAAAAGTTATTTTTTGCTCCACAGTTCTTTATGTTTATTATTTATCAAGTTTTTCTCTGCGTTTCGCATACAAGTAATAAAGACGTCGTACAGTTCTGGACATTGGAGAAAGAATTGCCTTACGGAGTTTGGAAAATCGTGTTCTTGATTTTAATAAATATAAACAACTACATGCTTTTCTTGTTTCCGGTATTTTTAACATCAATCCTATGCATTATATTTTATAAATTTGCCGAAGTGTTACAGATTTACAACAAAAGTCTCCAGTTTCAACTACATATTTTAGATAAACAGAAAATAATGATTACTCTTGAAAATTATTTTAACATTTATGACACCATTTTAAAACTTTATCAAGTTTTAAGCTGTACAACATTTTTTATAACTGCTTACTCAATAAACTGTATTTTTAATTTCATACTTTTGACAATAAAATACCCTGAGATGTTGATGAAAGACTATATCAACTTCTTTTTCATTTTTGCTGATTTTTCAACTGGAGTCTTCATTTTGATCTCATATGTTATATTTAGTTCTTTGGTACCGGATAAAATAATTGAAATAAACATGACTGTGGAAAGAAATCTCAATGTGTTTACATGTAAAGAACAGAAAAACATTCCTCAATCAGTGCTTGAATGCCTAAGGCGAATGGAAAATAAAGGAGTTTTTTATATGTCCGCTTGTGGATTATTTAACTTACAACGAGGATTTATTCTTACTGCATTTGCTGCTGCATTAACCTATGGTCTTTTAATTATCAATTTGCTTTAAAATTTCAGTGATGATTTTGAAACACATTATGGTCTGTAATAATTTAAATGAGAATTTACATTTCTTAACAAACTTTGTAACAGTTCTATATGAGAAAATTTATTACCTATTTTCTGAAATTTTTTTTGAATGTACCACTATTGGAGCTAACAGTCAGCATGTTGATCTTTCGCTTTAAAAATTTACAAAAATTAATTTCATTCATTATAATTGCACACTAGCATTGCATATATAAGACTCTTGTCAGAGATAATAAAATAAAATTGCATGTAATGAGATACAGTAGAATCATTGAGATACAGTTCCAATGAGTACCGATTCTTTTCATTATTTGGAAACAAGTGCTAATAATGAAATTATTAATTGTCGCAACCTATATTAGATGCAAATGTGCAAAATTCTTGTAGTGCAGAACTGCATCAGGCAACTTTTTTAATATTTATTTCGCATAACTATTTCCAAAAGGTAAAATTAAAAACATATCTTCGCAAGTACATACTGAACTTTGCCAGCATAAAATTAACTTAAATTTTAAATTATGCAAATAATAATAGTGGTACGGAAATGACAAAAGAAAAATTCCCCTGTGGTAGCCCTAATAATGCTATACGTATGTTCTTTTTTTTTCTTTGAAGTATATAGATACGTTAGATGTATTAGGGGGACCGGAAATTAATGTTGTTTTGAATTAATAAAATGAAACCGGAAATTTTTGTTTAACAGTGTTTACGTGGTACTTTACAAATAAACATCTTATAATTTACCTAAGAATATCTTAAATTTTATCCAGGATAAATTTCCGATGTCAGTATTTTAATTCAAAACGATATTATTTTCCGGTCCCCCTAATATTTTAATTATTATATATATATATATATATATATTATAAAATGAAAGATGGATTTTTTTCTTGATTACCCTCAAATATTTACACTAAAATTGTATTTATTTTCTCTCCCGAATTTGCGTATGATATGACGCAGATTACGTAGTAGGACATTACGCTCAGATAAAATATGCAAAGAAAAAGCCATTTGAAGATATTCAATTTACTCATAATGATTTTTTATTAACTAAGATTGCTTAAACGCCTATTAGTGACAAGAAGACTAATTAAAATGGCGCAGGTGTGAACTGGTTGACTACGTTATTACAAACAGATAAAGTATACCTCAAATGTACTTTAAATAAAGACTTGACATTTTCTATTATTGAAATCAAGACGTCTCATCAAGTTGATAGACCACTTCATACCTCCCACATATCCTGTCAGAAATTGTTTGTTGATATCTGTGACGAGGAAAAAAGAAGATGAACTAATAATAGTTATTAAAAGTCATACCTCATACTTGCCATCACTTTTATCGTTCACCAAAAGTCCGTATCGAAAACTGTAGAATACAGGCAGACGCACGCAAACTAACTGAATGAGTGAAAGCTGTTGATGATGATGAATATGCTGACTAATTATTATGTTGTATATTCCTTAGTGATAAACACACTTAATCATTAAGTTATATACTTTCTTTTTTATATTATTCACAATTTTACTGTAGATTACGATTTACAATTTCACAAAAGTTCAGTGGAAAAAAACAAGTAAGTTTCAATTTTTGAACTTATGGGTAGTAACAGGAGACTTGGCGTTGGAATATTAAAACCCGAATAAACTACTACCTCAGAAACGCCAAAAGAAAAATATTTGCGATGCATACAGCTGTTTCGGTAGCCTTAAGCGTACCGTCTTCAGTGCAAAAAGAACACTGAAAACAGTACGCTTTGCACTGAACGCACTTACGCTTCTTTTTGCACTGAAGGCGGTACGCTTAAGGCTACCGAAACAGCTGTATGCATCGCAAATATTTTTCTTTTGGCGTTTCTGGCGTAGTAGTTTATTCGGGATTTATGAGTAGTGTTTTGAGAAAATATTTTGCTTTTCTGTGTCGAATAACACAAAAGACATTCTACAACCTTTTAACTTTATACTGAAAGAAATTTTGTTTAATTTAATTCGTCCCAGAATTTTGTTCTATAACTCTAATTAAATTCTCAATTTTTCAGTTTAATTTTTTTTTTATTCTTGCTGCTTGGCTTATAATCCATAGAAATAACGCACGAATCAATTTAAATGAAATATAATTCTATTGTTCTTTTTAGTGCTAGAGGCCTATTTCAGTCGGTACAGTTGTCGAATTTTTATAATACACTCTTAATTAGTGCTAGAGGCCTATTTCAGTCGGTTTATTGAATGGGGATTTATTGAATGAAGTCCCCCCAAGGCACAACTTTGACATGAGTCCCCCCCCCCAGGCCCAACTTTGACATGAGTCCCCCCCAAGGTAAAACTTTGACATGAGTCCCCCCAAGGCCCAACTTTGATATGAGTCCACCCCCCAGGCCCAACTTTGACATGCGTCCCCCCAAGACTCAACTTTGACATGAGTCCCCCCCAAGGCACACCTCCCCCTCATTGGGAAAAAGAGAAAAAACGTTGTTTTGCGGCTATAAGACAGTTTGGACTTCCAACGTTATTTGTTACAATATCTGCAGCTGAAACACATTGGTTCCCTAACAGCACAGTTAGGCTTAGCTTATCCACAGTACATCTTAAGGACGTTTCTGGGATGCCTTGTCATCCAGAAGACATCTTGAAGATATCCTGGGAAGGCGATGTGCTGTCTGGGTTTGATTTAATGAAAACTTTATCATGGAATTTAGATCGTCACGAATTAACTAAAGAAGAATTTGTCGATATTAACAAGTTTAGCAGCAGGCCTCTGGCACTAAATTAAAATATGTCAATGTCAGATTTTCATGTTTTTTTTTTTTTTTTTTTTTTTTTTTTTATTATTATTATTATTATTATTATTATTATTATTTTAAGGATTGCTTATGTATTGTAATATTTCTGTAAAAAATGTATTACAACAGTAAAAATAAAAATTATAATATCAATGTTTTCCGCTCCAAATTTTTACATAAATACACATGCACACGTTTATAATGATGCCCGCCGCAATAAAATGCAGTTGAAAAGTGCCTCACCAAGTCTTTTTGTCCTACTCTAAATCGTAACCATGGTGTCTTTTTGAACCACTAAAGCTTCTTCGCTGGTAAGAAACCTACTCATGTAAAATAGCTACAATTTTTACTCTTTTTCATTGCAACTTTAATTAAGCAGATTTTATTGTTGTTATATATATATATATATATATTGAAAACTGTTGCATACATTTATAAAAGATTTCTATTAAAAGTTATATGGTAGGAAAAAAAAACATAAATTTGACCACTAGTACCCATACATAGCACTACGGTATATAAAGAACAATGCTGTATTTGTGTTCAACATTGACTAACAGATATAAAGAGCTTTATCCATGTTTTTATTTAGAATGAGTTAACGGAATATACTATATATGTTAATTGAAAACAAAATTTGGATAAAACGTCTTATATATTGGTCCCATTTCAAGGGTACATGAAGTTCAACTTATTCTATTACCGAAATTTCTGTGAAATTTCATGATATTTGTTTGTCTTTTTTTTTATATTTTTATATAAGACTAAATAGACAGTTAACTAGTAAATTATGCAAATAAAATTTTGCTAACACTTGCGCAGGCGCAATTTAAAAATATTTAGCTAAAAATATTTTTTATATTCTGATTGAAGTATGATGTGTTTATTGTAGTATTACAGGCCTTTGAAAAAGGCATTGCATTATATTAAAGTCATTGCATACGTGTATCTCTCATAATCTAGAAAACGAATGAATGTAGAATCTTTAAAATTCATATGTAAGTTCGCTATAACGTAGGGTTGTGCACATCCTTTTTGGGTGTATCTGTATCGTTCCGTTTTAGTGAAATTCATATTCATTTTTAAATTAGATACATATTGACAAAAAGTACAAAATTTTTGGACATTATACATTACCAAAAGCCCCAGAGATTTCAACAGAAGGTAATGAGAGTGCCCGTAATAATACTGTTATAAATTGTCGAAATTTTTTCGTGAAAAAAGTAGTTCGTAAAGACATTAGCAAATTTTAGTCGATGAAAGCACTTACTTAATGAAGAAAACAGTTGAATAAAATACTCTTTATAACTCAAAAATAAATAATCAATGAATATACACGAAATAATCCATCAAAACAGTCATTTGTACCACAAAAATTAAGTAAACAACGCTAAGTACAGTATTTAAGTACAGTATTAGTATACTAAGTACAGTATTAACAACGCTTTACAGTATTTTTGCTAATTCAGGGACAATGATCAGCTGCTCAGTTCAAAGTCTGAACAAAAGTTGAATTTATCGAGAATCGTGTCACTGCTTTATAGAGCTTTCGAGGTAATTCTGAGCTATATACCAATTAATTATGCAGGAAAATACTAGGACTCGGTTTCAATTAAATATAGAGATTCCAAACTTTGGAAATCCTAAACTACCAACTTTCGTCCAAATTGGGTGCCTAATTGCCTATTTTGACGCCAAGTCGCAAAGTTCGCCGAAAAAACTCACTTTCGTGGAAGGGAAAAGGGCAGTCGGTCTCAACGTATAGTGAAAAAAAAGTACGTAACGAAATAGCAGATATTAATTTTAAATCATCAATAATGACTTTTCTCTGTTTTTTTTTTTTTTTTTTTTTTTTTTAAAGTCTCATTGGGGATTTATAGAACTTTCGAGAAAGTCAGTTCTGCGCTAGAAGCCAATGAATCATTCCAAAATATTCCAGAACTTCTTATTGAAGTTAGAACTTCCAAGCTTTGGCAAACCTTAACTAGAATTTTCGACAAAGTTCGACACCAAGACCAAAATCTGTATTGGCAACAAATTTGACGATTTGGAGACATTAGGGACAAAGTTGGCAGAAAACAGTAGTTCAGGGTTGCTAGAATCAGTAAGGCCTTTTTCAATTTTAATGGAGTTAACTTTGGTATAATTACCGTTCATCACGCCTCTAATTTTCGTAAAAGAGAAGAGAAGTAGGTCATCAACACTCAAACGAATTCCATTGAACTCTAAGCTGTGCATTTCCGAACAAGGGATTCCATAATAAGCTTTATAATACTATTATTGAACAAGCGGTATTCGTTTTCTACGGTGCATATGATCGTATTATCATTAAGTAATAGTTTTTTAGGCATGTTTTCAGGAATGTCCATGGACCTGTTTATTTACGAATTAGTTGTCTCCCTCAAAAATGTCAATGTTTTTCTAACAATATATACAGGGTGTTCATAATTAAATTTCACATTTTGCAGCGCGCTGTATCAAAAATTATGCTGCAAAATTTCATGAAAACTGGGTGATAGTATCACCAGATGATGGAAACGTTATCTAGCGACAAAAAAAGTTACAAAAACTACCACTAGATGGCGTATTAGAGCTTTATTGAAAATATAAATTTAGCAATAGCAAATCTATAAAATTACAATTCTATTGCTTTCCAAACTTGTTCTATACGAAGTCCATGATCGTCTGCTATCATCTGAAAGAGTAAAATTACATGTTAAACAGTTTAAAGTAACGTTTTTGAGGAATGTTACGGAAATAGCGTGCTAATCTCACTATACAAAGTCTTCCACGTATTCCCACAGCCAAAAGTCACAACAATTTAACTGATCTCGAAGGTCAGAATGATAACGAATCTTTTTTCCTCTGTCATATTCCCATTCCTGTAATATACTCTTTAGTGGTGGTTTTTGGAACTTTTAGTACTAGATAAAATTCCCATCATCTGATTATGCTATTGCTCAATTTTCATGAAATTTTGCAACACAGTTTTTAAATAGAGCGCTCTAAAATGTCAAGTTTAGTTAAGAATACATTGTGTATTTCAGTAGCTGTACAAAAGAAGTCATGTAATGTCCACATGAAATTTTTAACTAAAAAAAAATTTTTTTTTTCGTTCTAATTCTCTAACAATAGTTTGGTAAATATTTTTAGCACATTCCAACACCTTTAAAAACTGTAGATTTTAGTTTGTCTGTCTATTTATCTGCAATTTCATTCCCAGAAATATTTTTAGAATTCCCGATTTTCCTCTAGTTATCGATGTCATTTTCTTTACATGTTTCTATTTGTCTTTTGACTTTGCGATTAATAAATCGAGCGTTTTATTTTTTTTTCTTGTGTAATGCTGTACGGTTTTCGAAACTAAATTTTGTCTTTATTACCCATTACTAAAATGCACAGATTTTCTTCAAACAATAGAGTAAAATTTCTATCGTGGAACCAAATATGAACGATGCTAGAAGAAAATTTGTAGTTGAAATTAGGGTTTCCAGCATCGTTTTTACTAACTCACGTGTATAGTACCATATAGTCAGGGTTTTCACAAAAGTAAATGTGTATACCAGAATTTTCATACAGTAATTTTTTTAGATTATATATCTACGGCTATCAACGGCTAGTTAAGCCTGAAATTAAAAAAAAAAAAAAAATAGTGGTATTCCAATTTCTCTATTTGAGAATACTGCGCTGTTAAATAAGTATAAAAGTAGTTTAAACAATGACTAATGTTTAAAAAAAGGCGGATACTAAAAATTTTATTAGTCAGATGGTTGGCAAGTGTGCCTAAAAGTGACCTAAAAGAGGCGGAAGTTCTTCGCCTGTCTATGTCATGCTACTGGCAGCAGAGCTGGAAGTCTCCTCCCATTTTTCAGGACATTTTTAAATATGAGAAATTTTCCCCTTTTTTGTTACCACTATTTTCATACAATAATTTATATCCTATTTAATCACTCCACACTGCGATAAAAAATTCTTTATGAAATTAATTGTAGGGAAAAAAAAGTTTAAAATTCTTATCATTTAAAGAATCCAGAAAAAGGGCGGAGACTTCGAGCTCTGACCACTGGACAAAAACTGATACCATAGCTGCCAAAATTTATTCCGGAATATTTTTACCGCCTTTATTTCGCACCACATTATTTATGAAAAATTTTCTTCAATATATAACTTCGATAAAATAGGAAAAAATTATTTTTAAAAGTATGTGATATGAAATAAATTTGGAGCTAAAAATACTCCAGAATAAATTAAAATGTTGGCCTGCACAGCGGAGAATGGAGTTATGGTATTTTGAATAAATGTGCAAAATTTCAATAATATCATTTCATTAGTTTTGGGAAAATCCCGACCACCGCTTTTCAGAAAGGTCTCCCATCGACTGAATTTTCAAATTTTTTAATGAAAATTTTATACATTATTTTTTAAATGTGGCTTTTTTACAGACTCAAAGTTTTGAACAAAAAAAAAAAAAAAAAAAAAAAAAATTAGATTTATTACATTTAAAAAAATAGAGAAACCTTTTTTTAGCCGTCGAAATTCATGTAACCCCTTAACACTATATCATCGATTGAAAAGCTTTCTGTTTGATCATTATATGTATATTTGTCAGCTTTGGAATAAATTATTAAAAAATACGTGTGAAAACAAAATGAAAACATGTGAAAATGTTTATAACATGCTTTTCAGTTAGTTTCTAACAAATGGTTTCTTCTTTTGTTAATAATCGAATTACTAAATATAGCATAAATGGCAATTTTTATCAAAACCATTTGTCCTTAACAAATGAAAATTGAGAAACAAGATTTTGGTTTTTGGTAAAATTTGTTTTTATAAACATGTTGAATGTTTCCATGGAACGGGAAGAAAATTGCTGTATCGCATTAGACATAGTATTCATGAAATCAAGCTACCCATTAAGGCCGACTTTGAAATACTTAAAAAAATATATTTTTTCTTTCATAACTTGCCTATATATGTCATTCTGAATATGTTATGATATTTTAGAATTTTTCGAAACCTTATTTTGATGATTTTTTTTTTTTTTTTTTTTTTTTGGCAAGTTTTCTTGCCTATCGGCGATAGAGTGCACAAAAAAAGACAAAAAAATTAAAATGGAACATAATGTTATTTAAACTTTAATGGCACAATAATAAACAAGGTAAATGCATAAAAAAAAAAAAAAATGACAAAGAACAGACATAAATGTTTAATAAAAGTAAATATTCAATTTACGATGCGACATGGTACGTTTTGTGACACTCTGGATGGAGTGGCACTTGACATTTCTCACATCGGTAGATTGATCGTCTACAGCAATTTTTGTACCTTCCAAACTGTTGGTCGGACTTGTACAACCAATGATCCTGTCGATCATATCTCTGCTGCTTAGCCACATTCTTCTGCAGGACTAAAGATCGTCCAGGACCAACAGAAGGTGTGCCAAATTTTTCTAATAACTCCTGAGAGCACTCACGAATAAACTAAGGCAGTGAAATCTGATTCCCCAAAACTTTATACAGTTTCCATCCATTTACAACAGCTACTTCAATTCCCCATGAAAATAGGGGCCACCACCATTTGTTTTTTTTTGAGCGAATCCTAATTCTATACTACGAAACAAATTGGTCAAATAAATCGACTCCTCACATGTGCTTATTATACGTTTCCAGTGGTTGGAGCATCGGGACTTGTATTTTCTTTTTCTGAGCACTGCTGCACCTCTCAGTAATTACACAAGAAGAGGCTTTGACTTTGTTTGTTGCTACTGATACAGCAGTGTTATCATTCCATTTTACAATTACTATATCTTCATCACAAGCATATTCGTAAGTTCCTCTAGTGGTTTTTTCATGTTTTTCTTTGGTGGAAGTGGAGCATTTTCTAGTGAATTTTCTCTGATTGTACCTGTTCCGGCAACCCCGTTTTTGGATAGTTCGTTCGGCAGTTGAATGAAAGGGAAGAGATTGTCCGTTACTATATGATTGCCTTCACGAGCATGCACTTTATCCATAAAACCTAGTACAACATCGGGACCTTGTCCTAAGCCGGTATGAGGCAATTTTGTTGTAGAACCACTATAGGGCTCGGCGTGAAATAAATACCCATCTGAAGACCCAAGAGTCCACAGTTTAAAACTAAACCGGATTGGTTTTCCTCTTATAACCTGTTTTAAGCCATGGTGTCCATAATATGGTACAATAGTTTCATCAACAATTAAGTATTCAGTTAGATCATAAATTTTAAAAGCATCGTTTAAGAAATCAAATAAAGGACGGACTTTATAGAAACGATCCTCATTGTAAATTTCCATGTTATTCGCCAGATGCAGTGATTTCATTATACCATCAAAAGCATCTCTTCTCATTGACTTTAAAGTTAAATTGTTATGAACATCCGGACAAGGTGACCAATAAAGCCTTCGATCTGGTAACTTTTTATAGCCTGATATAAGTAGTATGCCAATAAAAACTAAACTATTTTCTTTAGTTAGATAATTAGAGCGCAGATTCTTTTGTGAAGCATAAAGTAGTGATTGTGCCAGTATATAATCAATTAGATCATCAGTGAGAAAACATTGCAAGGATGATTTTATAGTTTCTTGACACAAATCCACAGCAGTTGGTTTATACATAGGAGAGAATACTGGGAATTTGCTACCAATTAGTTTTTCATCTTTGTTCCATTTTCTTTTTACTTTCTTTGATATGTTACTGTATTTTAATCGTTTAATTCTTTTTTGAGAAGTAGAACTGCATCCTAAATCATCATCGTTATCATCACTAGCATCGCTATCTATGTGACGGTTAATTTCGCAAGAAGTAGAAAGAATTCTTTTTGGCAAATGATCCACGCTGCCTTGCACCTCGTCGTCACTTTTTCGGAGTCTTTATCTGTTTCAGCAGCGGCAGATTCAACAGGAGGCTGAATACACATTTACTTCGGTTTTGCACTTTCATGGACTCACTGTCACTGTTTAGATTATAAAAGAGGTCTAACGCTTCAATTACCGTGAGACTGAAAAACAAAAAATAAAGAAAAGAAAATAACCATTTTTTTTTCTTAATAAGCAAAACAAAACACTAAAAAAAAAAAAATTAGCACTAATTACTTCTATTGTTGTTGTCGTGTGCCACTCGGAAATTCCGAGCCTCGGTAGTGGAACTACCGGACTTATTTTAAGGCATGAGGGTTGCGTCTTCCGTTATTATTAGGAGCGCCTCATAGGGAGGAAGTACGACTTCTAGCACCATAAGCTGGTGAAAGATGGCAGCACCAGCCAAACAACAGAAACTCGAATTTTGATCTGAATCAGAGCAAGTTAAACCCATGTTCCAGTACCCCCAGAGGTATAATTTTTGATGGGAACTTGGAGGACTTTGCGACCACGACGGAATTTAACGTGCACCAGTCTCCATTAGCGTACACGACGGTCTTCGGCCGGCTCGAGGACCGAACCCGCAATCTTTCGATCACGAACTCGCTGCTCTTACCAACCAGGCTACCGCGGTCCAATTACTTCTATTAATATATAAATAAAAGCATTTCCATTGCTGAAGTAAAAACAGTTAGGTCATGCTCATAAAATTTTAAATGTCTCAATATTTTATTTTCCAATTAGTTTTACTAATTTAAATTGAAAAATATAGCCTCATATTTTGAAAAGTGAACGTCCCCTCTGCTTTTTGAGATTAAAAAAAAGAAAAGATAAAAGCAAAATCCCTTAACATTTCACCTGCCCTCCACCCCCAACCACCCCACTCCAAAAAAAGAAGTTTATTAGACGTTTTATAGTTTTTAAATTTACTATTTTTATTATATTCTCATCTTACGAATATATTTTGTCTAGTTTCTCCCGCCATTATCCTTTGTAACAAAAATATATAAGTACTGACCATGTCCCCTACCACCTAAATTTCCTAAACCAATACTTTTGATTTTAAAAACTAATGAATCGAAACTAGTTTTAGGCTCCAAAAATAAGATTATAATAATAAGCATATTATCACTGATACTCAGGCATTATCAACTGCTGATGTCAAAAAACATCATACATCTGACGGTTGGTAAGATTACCTGCCAACGAGAATAATCAGCGTAATGCTCATATAGAAAATTTATTTATATACTTTACTAATAGCAATACATCGAAAACAGACTCTTATAATAATGATGCAACACAAAATGTATTTTAAAAGAACAAATTAAAGAATATTTTTTACCTTTTATGGGACGATGTCCTAGATATTTTCAGAATCTCGAAAAGAAAAAATAAATTCGCGCAAAGCTTACACCAGGAAAGTAAAACGGTAGAAACCAAAATATTCTGAATTCTTGTGATCTTGAGATGATAAAAACGCCAAATGGAACCATTAGCGCCCTCTATGAGTAGAAGAAAAAAATAAAATATCTAATGGCAAGTTTTCTTGCCAATCGGCGTTAATGAGTTTTAATAATGGCGGTTAAAATATAGTTGAACCTCATTGAAAAGAATCAAAGTTTTTTACTAATGAAATATATTGAAAGTATCCAGTAATTAAAAAGGACTTAGTGCTTTAAATCCTACTAAAATTTGTCATGCAATAAAGAGGCTTACTAAATTGTGAGCGACTATTCTAAGGTGCCTGCCTACCGTCGGAGGTGATTTCTTTTTTTTCTTTTTTTTTTTATAATTGAAAAACTGCCTATTTATGTGCATTATATGATAGAATATATTAAAAAACAGTGAATAACCTGAAAAAAAAGTCCCTTTAGAAAACATTATAAGTCAAATTTAAATAAAGATATTTTTATTCTGTAAATTTTATTTAGATTTTTGAAAGGTCCTTAAGAGAGTGAACTACTCTCAAAACTATAACCATGTTATTTAATATTTTAGAGAAGATAACATTTTTACAAAAATATAACAAATTTTATTAAATACGTTTTAACTTTTAACTGCATATGTACAGTCACCCCCCAAAAAAACGCCACCCCCCCCACCTAATTTCGCCGTAAATTATCGTAGAAACATTTTACTGGTGCCGATCGAGTTGTAATAACAACTAGTTTATAACGGTATAGTTACATTTTGCCTATGGGGTCGTCTACATATTAAAACTCGCATTAACTTCATTTTTTTCCCAATAGCAACCCCTATTTTTGACTTCATATTCAGATTTCTGAGATCAAGGCGGTTCGAAAAACACACCTATTTATATACCTTAAATCAATTTTAACTAGAGTTCCACGTGGAAATGTATTAGGGGTCCGTCTATACATTTAGAATATATAAATCATGATCTACCACCCATTATACATTATTTATTAAGTTTCACACCAGAAAAAAATTTAAGAAATGTTAATTATAAAAAAAAAATGACTAATTCACAGAACTTTCTGAGTTAGTATATGAATTAAAAGATTTTTATTGGTTTCTATTGATTAAACGTCGGGTAGTTCACTTCCTACGAAGAAAATTAAATAGCTTGAATAGATATTAAAATTTCTATCAAAAGAGAAAAAAAAAAGGTGAATGGTTTTAAATTTGTTTGAAAATTCAATATTATTTTAACTCAAGCTGCCGTATAATTGTCTGAAACGGCGGCACTCAACCTGGTTCCCACGGCCGTTTCACAGTGACAATGGGAGTTTGTTCTGATACTGCAGTACTTTCATTTTCTTTAATTTAATTGACTTTTTAAAAATATTAAAACAGATTTTTTTATTTTTTTTTATTTATTTTTTTAATTAATTATTTATTTTTTCATGACATTATTAAAAACTTTTACATAAATCTCCACGATATTCTTTTGCTTTTATATTTTATAATGTGTAACAAATTAATATGCAAAATAATAAATCCTACTACTTAATGGGATGTTCTAAAATTCTACTCTTTAACACAGATACCGAAGTGGACGGTGGGTGTAGAAAGGCTGACCACCCTTAATCTAAATCTTCACTTGAAAAGGTCAAAATGTTACATAACTCTTTTTTCTTAAGGAAAAAAGAAGATGATGAGGAGGAGGAAAGATCAAAACGAATAGAAAGCATATTAAACGTTAATACCCTTTAAACACTGGAAAAGGGCGGGGTTTCGTATTGTGTGTCATTTGGCAGCTGTAGAGTGCCAGAAAATTACTTTATGTAATAAAACTTTTCATTTAAAGGGTATTTAAAGCAGCATTATGTTTAATACATAGACTATTCAGAAAAAAAGTACCATTCATCTGGTTCATGAAAAATAAAGAACATTTTCTGGCATTGCTCTATGTATATACATTCTTGTCAACCTAACCCGGAAGATTACTGGTCCCGCCCCTTTCCGTACATTTTTTCACATCAGTCTTTTTAGCGCCATGTCAGCCATCGGTGGCTGACACTGATCTTTCCATTTAGGTCAAGTCAGCCGGCAGTGTAAAATATGATATAAAACTACAGAACTTACATAGTTTTAAGTAATTACTGACACTTTATTTAAAATTTACTTCACGTTTTTTTTTTTTTTTTTTAAATAGGATTTTTATAGGATTATATCGTTAAGGCCTAATGGGGTTTATTGAAACTTGATAAACATAACACGCTTCTAAGCAGCACGTGTGGCCTGAATGGGATTTCCATAAGAATTCGCGTGGCGCTCAATGAGTTAATCGTAAATGTATTTGAAGTTAATTACTCTAAAAATTAAATTGTGTACACACAGGGGCGGGAACTAACAATGTTACGTGTTAGGTTGGCAAGTATGCATATATTATTTTCCTTGAATTATAAAAATTTATAACACATTTTCTTCTTTTTTTTAGTATTTTGTGTTTATATGTCTCATTAAAAATAAATACAATATTCATATATAAACATTTCCATACAGTAATGTATATAAACATATTGATTAAAGAAGTTTTGTTGATATTATAAAATTATTCTTCTATCTGTATAGTATATTAACACAAATATATTTTGTAAATTTCGCAGCATCGAAAAACAGCAACATAGCTTCCATATCAAAGCTTAATGTAAATAGGACTGTAGCTAGTGTTGAAGTTTGAAAAAAAAAATAAATAAATAAATAACAGTGGGCTAAAAATACCCCGGAATAAATTAAAATGTTGTTTATTCTGGTTTTAGTCAGGTGATATCACTCATGCTAAATAGCTGGACTCTCTTAAGCTCAGGTTGAGCTCATCATTAAAATATTGTTTTTAATATCTGCCGCACCAAAAACGTTCAAAACACAAATGCTAATTTCCATATATTTTGAAATCTTCCCGTTTCAACTTTAAAAGCATTTAGATTAATTTATTTTATTTTGAATTTTTAAATTTAGACGTTTAAAGTCTTTTAAATGAAATTTCAGGATTCTGTAAGATCAATATCCATATATTTGAAAGTAATAAGACAATTCTTTTGTTTTAAATTTTTATTCCATAATAACTGTGACTTTGATTTCGTGATTAGGAAATTGAAAATAAATACTGTTGAGCTATGCTCCAATAATAGATCTTATAAACTTAAAAAAATATATAAATAATAAACCAATTTTTCACTATTTGATTCTGTATTAAAAAGCTTTTAATAGAAATTTGAGATTTTATTATGTTACATTATGGGATAAATTTTAAATAACACAAAGCTTACAAACGGTGCAGTAACGAAATGCAAATATGTCACAACAAAATTTAAACAGAAAATTTATGGTAAAAAATCTTTTTAAAATTATTAAATATTCATAATAATAATAATAAAACGGTTGTCGAATGCATAATTGCTGTTTCATGCAATCAGTTTCGCTGTACCGTGTTTTCTAAAACATGATATTTAACTAGAGGTGTACGTACTCTTGAATATTGAAATGCGAAAAAAAGTTTTACAGGGTTAAAATAGAATTTTAGCAGCGAAAAACTAAAAAAAGATATTTAATACTTATGAAGAAAGACTTAACATATTAGGATCGGATATATTCCTCTCTTGTACCGTAAGCCACGCCTTTCACAATTTTTCTAAAACTTTATAATATAAAACAAAATAATTTTGCATATTTGTAATTAAATCATTTAAGTTTTGTCTTCGATAATCGATGTAGTAAATACCATTGTGATTTATGCATACCAGCGTCACATATAGAGTCAAATAGGAATATGCAAATTAGTCTTTTTTTAAAAATAGTGTTTCAGCGAATCAGAGGCGGGGCTTCTTTTCTTTTGAAATTCTTTCACAATCCCTCACCTACATTGTGATAACTTTACAAAAATATGCCAATTAGTATAATAAACATCGAAATATTGCTTAAAAAACAAAAAAAAAAAAAAATAACATAAAGGTAAATTAAAATAGTTTTCCGTCAAATTATATACAAACATTTACTTATAGAGGATGCAGATTATAACAAGTGACGGCCCCCTAACAGGAATAAAAAGTGAAATATCACTGTAACTCAAAAAGTAATGTTAGGAACGAGCTGCAAATTTGGAAACCCATGTTTTTGATGATGCCCGTTCTATTCGTGCAAAAATTAACATAGGTCATAATTCATAATTTTTTCAAATATGAATTTATTAATAATTTTCATAATTTAAAAAATGTTTTTTTAGCAAAAATTTGCATGGAATATGTTTGGGTCACTTCATTCTAACGAATAAAAAAAACAGAATTTAAATATCACAATTATTTCGGAAGATATGATTTAATGTTTGTCACATTCATTTAACATTAGCATCCCCAAACTTTGACAGCTTATAACTCTATGAAAAATTGAGCGAAATATATAAACTATACCATTTTCCGTGAGGATTTGATCCAAAGAATTCAAATAAATTATAAAAAATGGGGGTTACCATTGAAAAAAATGAGGTTGATGTCAGTTTTAATATGTAGACGACCCCCTAAGTAAAATCTAACTATAACATTATAAACTAGACGTTATTACAAACTGATTGGTACCAATCGCATGTTTCTACGATAATTTACGGCAAAATTAGGTGGGGGGGGGGTGGCATTTTATTTTGGGTGACTGTACAAATTTTAAAAAATACGATATTTTCAGAATTAACAAGAGGATGTTTTACTTAACGTAATACCATTTTCTATCTTATTTTGAACATTTTTTTTAGTACACATTGGCCACTTACCTGTTATAGGTAAAGTGTTAAGGGATGGATCGCGTTTCCATCTTTATGGGGATAACCTATAGGGGAGCGTGGGGCTAGTTGTCACAGGGGTATTTAGGAAATAATTTGTAACATTTGTGATTAAATATTTTTATAAACATAATTCTTATGACGCGCTTTATAATCTAAGTACAATCGGTTCTCCACAAAAATGTTTGATGTGAAGTTCTGTACGCTTGCTTCATTTTAGCTACTTAGTGGAAAAAAATATTTCGTAAATTTTGATTAAAGGTATGTTAATATATATTTTAATGAAATATTTATAGCTATTTATTTAGTCTGTGTGTTGAGTTATAAAATGCATGTTTATTTTTTTGTATAAATCGTTATATATTTTTATAAATAAACAAAATGTCCAAAACCATACGATGGGGCAAGTTGAAACAAAATTTTGGGGTAAGTTGTAGCAGGTTAGAGGAGTGGCTTATCGAGATGCCTACAACCAGAGCTCGAAGTCTCCATTTTCAGGAAACTTTCAGAAATGAAAAATGTTTGGTTTCTTTGCAAATACTATGTTTATACAGAAATATTTTCTGTGTTTTTATATTATAGTACCGTGAATATTTAACCACGAATTAGAATCCCGATTTAATCACGAATTAGAGAATATTGCATAAAAATTGTGGCAGAAAAAAAATGCAGAAACTTCTCATCAATGAGAGTGCCCTGAAAAAATGCGGAGAATTCGAGCTCTGCTAAACGCTCTCTGTGGCATAAAAATGGGTATAATGCTTAATTTGCAAAATGTGTGCACGCATTAAATGCATGAGAGGGAGCAAAATATCATTTGCTTGAATTTAAACTTTGACTAAGATTGACTTCTATGTTGATTTTATCTTTAATTTTCTCTTTATTTTAATGTAATCCATTTGATATAATTCATTGTTTCTATAACAAGAAGGTTAAAAATTAATATTAGCTATTAATTGCCTTTTTTATTAAATTAATAAATGATTGACAACAAAAAACATTTTGAAATATTTTCGTTTTTATTGTTAGAGTTCACTTTGTATCCGTTACAATTTACCCACGTGCGTTACAGTGTGCCCCAAATCCGGGGCGAACTGTAACAGACAAATAATTTTGAAAAAATATTTTTTGTGCTAAAATTTGCAAAATTAACGAAAGTTTTTTTTATGAATATGATAGATGAATTGCTATAAAAATACAGCAATTATAAACAGGAAAACGTAAATACATTTCAAAATATACTTAATTATCCAAAAAGTGTTTCAATCCGCCCCACGCACCCCTATTATAATATAATATAGTGATGCATATTTAAATGATTGTATTAATAAAAGAAGTAATTTCAACTGATTAAACTGACCTTACGAAACGGCTTTGTCAAAATAGAGAAAAGGTCCAGGAAGAGCTAATGATAAATGCAAGATCTCGATACGGTAGCAAAATAAATATATGCCTATAAAAATTCAAATAAAACCAAAGTTATTTCACTCCAGAATTATTAAATATTTAGAACAAATTATCAAAGAAGAAATTCACGTATATGTAAAGGGCATTTGTAAAAGTAAGCTCTATATGTATGAAACCACTATTTACTCGAACGTCTTAGTCAATTGCCGTTTAATTAGCAAAGGCAGAATAAGAAACAGGAATAAAATGTATCTCTTAATTAAAACGACTTTAAAATCCCCTGACGCTTCTTCAATTGACTTTTGATATTTTTGTTTTAAAAAAACTTCAAGGAAGAAAATATCCAAGAACTTTGAATGGAATATACCTTATGGACCGCGCATCATTGCGGGTATATAAAAGTTTTCTAGCCAATCGCTGAGCTCGAAATTTTTGCTTACTTCTCTGTTAGCCAATACCAGCCGCTTAAATCGGTAAATACCCTCAGCCGTTGCCACACGTGCATAAGGTCCATTTGAAAAGCGTACTCAAGAAGGTAAATTTGACATACTATTACTAAGAAAAAGTTTATTTTCAAGAAAAATTCGAGTTTAAGCTCATATTTATCTTTATTTTCTAAGATTATGGCTAACATATAAAAGCAAATCACCGAAAAAAAAAAATGGTATTTATACCTAAAAATCTAGTGGGCGACACCCACACGACTTGCTTTTCAAACTGCGTCCCATATTTTATAACCACTTTTGAAATAGGTCAATTATAGGTCTTGTGACAACAATAACATATCCGACACCTTACATTTTTCCTGTAAAAAAGAAATAATAGATATTTTTAAAGAGATATGAAAAAAAAGTATAGTTCGAAAAAAAAAAAAAAAAAAAATGGTAGAGCCGTTTTTGAAACACCCAAATCCTATATCTGAAATTGACCAGCCTATTTGGGACGCCTTTCAATTTTCCTGTAGCAAATTAAAGCAAGCGAAAGAACATCTAAAAAGAAGTTTATGTAGCAAAACTGAAAAACTTTTCCGAATAAGTATTGAGATATTGACTTTTGGTCAAAGTAATTGATATGTGCAAAACAATTACATCATTGAATCTTACGATATCGATGTTTCAGTTATTATTTCATTATATTATCATTTGAAATTTATATAAAATTCGATATAGCTGATTAAATAATTTGTTTTTCTAAGGATATTGAATGTTTCCAGGCAACGAACAAGTAATTGTTTCAAACACGTAAGATTTTTCAATTACGAAATGGAATTATTTAACGGTGACATTTTAAAGATAGTAGAATCTCATTTACAAAACACACATTAATCTAAATATTACGGAGAAAATTATAGAACATCATGGAAAATGCTTTTCATTGATTGTTATTTTCATTTTAACAGGAGAAAGCATCTTGTTAAAGTGCTACGATATTTCACAAAACTCTAAACTTTGAAAGCGTATAATATCAAAATTATTGAACAAAAGAGATCTACTTTTGAATTGCAATTGAACGCATCAAATGCTTTGTTTACATTTCAATTTCTACTTTTAGCTATCTTTAAGTTAATAAAGATTTTAAAGCTCAGAATTTTTTAAAATGATAATATAATTTATTTTACTTATTCTATTAAAAAAAAAAGAAGATAAGAAGAAGAAGAAAAATGTCTTTAGAACTAATGCGAATTACTTAAGAAATAAAAAATATCATTTAGATAAAATGAAAAAAGAAAACGAGATGGGTGTGTTGTTAAATGATAAAGAATGTACTATCAAACGATGCAGAATGTGATACAAATATTGTATGATACCTTTTGATTTTAGACTCAGAGATATTCTGCGTAAAATACTTTTATAAAAACGTATGTAAATTGTTAAATTATATTTAGCATTTGACTTCTTTTAAGATTATAATAAAAGAAAAGAAGTTTTCAAGAAGTATAAATAAATGTACTATAAACCTGTGTATGTGAAAGAGTTATGAACATAAAAAGGTGTTTTTTACAGCCAATTTTTAACAATGAAAACACTTGATATTTGTTTACAATCAAGATCTATTTTAGTTACTAAAAAAGAATTTTAAACTTTAAATTTTGCTTTTTTCTTAAAAATGGGTATGTTATAAGTATTTTTTATATATAATTCTTTATTATCTATAGTATAGTGTTTCCATAAAATATAAACACCGAAGATTTCAAGTATTAAAATGTAAAATGTAAAATTCTTTTAATTTTAGATTTATGTTGTTTATAAGTGTTAAATGCTAAAAGATTTACTTTTATAAGACCAGTAGTATAAAAGAAGTAACTAAAAATTTGATAAATGACTTGTACTAAATTATTCCTAATTATTAATTGTACTTGATTACATAATGACAGAAGTCGGATTATTAAAAAGTTCTAAGTTATATGTTGTAAAATATACTCTTGAAAATTTGAAAGAAAGAAATTATTAAAGCATATCATAATAAATTACACGTTTTAAAAAGTAACATATTAGTTATACGTCGTAAAATTCTACGTTGGACCTACGTTCTAAAAATATAAATTACTTAACACAATAAATCGGTGGTCAACAAAAACTGTTTTTATTTAAAAAAATATTTATATTCGGAAAACAACATTTTTTACAAAAAAGTAAATTTTAATTCAATAAAAACAAATCTGTTTTATGTTAATTTTTGCTTCTGAATTTGATTAAATTTATAGATAAAACTATTTTACCTGTCTAAAAGACGTAGGTAAGTTTAAATCTAAAGGCGATTTTCTAAGTTTTTTAAATTTACTTTTTTTGCAGTGATATAATTTGTTCTTGAAACAGTGTATTTTAACAAACTGTTTAAGTAATTTTCAAGATTAGATTTTATCAAAAATTTTAACGAAACTATTCTTATATTACGGATAAAAAAATGCTCAGCATTTAAAAACCTATCTATAAAATATTTTTTAGAGAAATATAAATTAAGAATACCAAATTGCATATAAAAAGAATAAAACGACAGTTTAATAACTTGCAACAATCGCACTTTTATATCTTCCTGATGTAATATATTGGTGAAATCATTTCCCCACATTGAAAGTTGTGTTGTTGTATATATTTGTCCTTTGATACCAAAGTCGTCTTAGAAAAGAAAATATTGCTTATTCCTTAAACTTCATTGAAAAAAAAAATACAGAATTAAAATGGTGTTAAAAGAACAGGAATTGCTGGATTTTACACTCATACTTGGAATTTGTGGCCCCAAAAAATCATCGATTTTACGAAGATGCTTGTCAGTTTTAATAATCGTTTTATACTGTCTTTCAATAATACATTTTATTTTGGCAGACATATATTTTATTATACGCGGTGCGTCTGTGAATGAAGTGTCCTACATTTTTAATGTGGCAATTGCATTATTAATGTGGCGTTCCCTAATTGTTAGAAGAAAGAATATATTTAAAATACTATTAAAATTATTCGCCTATCGAAAGCAATATAATATGGCTGATAAATCTTCAAATTTTGTTAAAGTCTTATTTTTTGCTCCACAGTTCTTTATGTTTATTATTTTTCAAGTTTTTCTCTGCGTTTCGCATACAAGAAATAAAGACGTCGTCCAGTTCTGGACATTGGAGAAAAAAGTGCCTAATGGAATTTGGAAAATCGTGTTCTTGATTTTAATAAATATATACAACTACGTGCTTTTCTTGTTTCCGGTATTTTTAACATCAATTCTATGCATTATATTTTATAAATTTGCCGAAGTGTTACAGATTTACAACAAACGTCTCCAGTTTCAACTACATATTTTAGATAAACAGAAAATAATGATTACTCTTGATAATTACTTTAACATTTATGACACCATTTTCAAACTTTATCAAGTTTTAAGCTATACAACATTTTTTATAACTGCTTACTCAATAAACTGTATTTTTAATTTCATACTTTTGATAATAAAATACCCTAAGATGTTTATGAAAGACTATATCAACTTCTTTTTCATTTTTGCTGATTTTTCAACTGGAGTCTTCATTTTGATCTCGTATGTTATATTTAGTTCTTTGGTACCGGATAAAATAATTGAAATAAACATGACTGTGGAAAGAAATCTCAATGTGCTTACATGTAAAGAACAGAAAAACATTCCTCAAACAGTGCTTGAATGCCTAAAGCGAATGGAAAATAAAGGAGTTTTTTATATGTCCGCTTGTGGATTATTTAACTTACAACGAGGATTCATTCTTACTGCATTTGCTGCTGCATTAACCTATGGTCTTTTAATTATCAATTTGCTTTAAAATTTCAGTGATGATTTTGAAACACATTATAGGCTGTAATTATTTAAATGAGAATTTACATTTTTTAACAAACTTTGTAACTGTTCTATATGAGAAAATTTATTTCCTCTTTTCTGAAATTTTTTTTGAATGTACCACTATTTTAAATAACAGTCAGCATGTTGATCTTTCGCTTTAAAATTTTACAAAAATTAATTTTATTCATTATAATTGCACCTTAGCATTATATATATGATTCTTGTCAGAGATAATAAAATAAAATTGCATGTAATGAGATGCAGTAGATTAATTGAGATAAAGTCTCAATGAGTACCGATTCCTTTCATTATTTGGAAACAAGTGCTAATAATGAAATTATTAATTGTTGCAACCTATAATAGATGCAAATGTGCGAAACGCTTGTGGTGCAGAAGTGTAACAGCCAACTTTTTTAATATTTATACAGTACCACTATTTCCAAAAAGTAAAATTAAAAAACATCTTCGTAAGTATATACTGCAGTTTGCCAGTATAAAATTATTATAAATTTTAAATTATGCAAATAATAAAAGTGGTACGAAAATGATAATTCTCCTGTGGCAGCCATGGTAATACTGTGCACATGTTTTTCTTCTTTCTTTTAAGTATATAGATATATTAGATACTTTTTAATTTACAATTATTTACTAGATATATTTTAACTTACAATTATTACCTAATATTACATATTAGGACATTACGCCCAGATAAAATAAGTGAAGACCAGGCCATTTGAAGAGATTCAATTTACTCAATGATTTTTTATTAAATAAGATTTTATAAACTGTTATTAATGATAGAAAGACTAATAAAAATGGGGCAGGTGTGAGCTGGTTGCCTATTAAATGGCTTCGTTATGGCAAACCTATAAAGTATACCTCAATTGTACTTTAAATGAAGACTTGACATTTTCTATTATTGAAATCAAGAAGTCTCATCAATTTTATAGACCACCTGATACCTCCCACATGTCCTGTCAGAAATTGTTTGATGATGTCTGTGACGAGGAAGAAAGAAGATGAACTAATAATAGTTGTTAAAAGTCATACCTCATACTTGCCATCACTTTTATCGTTCACCTAAAGTCCGTATCGAAAAGTATAAAACACAGGCAGACGCACGCAAACTAACTGAATCAGTGAAAGCTGTTGATGGTGATGAATATGTTGACTAATTATTATGTTGTATATCACTTAGTGATAAACACACTTAATCATTAAGTTATATACTTTATGTTTTACATTATTCACAATTCTATTGTAGATTACGATTTACAATATCACAAAAGTTCAGTGGAAAAAAACAAGTAATGTTTTGAGAAAATATTTTGCTTTTCTGTGTTGAATAACACAAAAGACATTCTACAACCTTTTAACTTAAAACCAAAAGAAATTTTGTGTCATATATTTCGTTCCAGAATTTTGTATTATATCTTTAATTAAATTATCAATTTTTCAGTTTAATTTTTTTAAATTATCACTGCTTGGCTTCTGATCCATAGAAATAACGCACGAATCAATTTAAATAAAATAGAATTCTATTGTTCTTTCTATTATTATTTTAAGGATTGCTTATGTATTGTAATATTTCTGTAAAAGTTCCATTACAACAGTAAAAATAAAATTATAATATCAATGTTTTCCGTTCCAAATTTTTACATAAATACACATGCATACGTTTATAATGTTGCCCGCCGCAATAAAATGCATTTGAAAAGTGAATCGCCAAGTCTTTTTGTTCTACATGAAATTGTAACCATGGTGTCTTTTTGAACCACTAAAGCTTCTTTGCTGGTAAGAAACCTACTCATGTAAAATAGCTACAATTTTTACTCTTTTTTATTGCAACTTTAATTAAGCAGATTTTATTGTTATTATTTAAATAAATAAATAAATATTTACACTGTAAACGAAAACGTCTTAAATTCAGTTACAAAAGTGTCTTAAACGGATGGTCATTTTTTAAGCGAAAAAAAAGTGTCTTACTTTTTTAGACAGCTTTCCGCATCTGAAATTAAGACACTGTAAATGTCTTAAAACACCGCCATCTTTTTATGTTTAAAAACACCGCCATGTTAGGCTTAAAAGATATGTCATATTAAGGCCTTTTAGTTAATAAATAAATAAATAAAGCTGATGTGGTGATTCTGATTTTCTGTTTAAAACTTATTTTATAATATTCCAGAGCATAAATAAAATATAATAATTAAAAAAAAAAAAAATCCAGCCCCTGGAGTTGAACTGAAGCTACCGAATTCGCTACCGTAGACAAACGCTCTTGCCGATCGCACCACGATTTCACACACAAAGTGTACGGTAATAAAGAATGTAATATTCAAGGAAGGGATTGTAGTGTTGTATTTTTCCCCTTAAAACTATCGAGGTTTAATCTAAAGCTCAATATGTATTAGTTCTATTAAATTTTAATTGTAGAAGTAAAAATTTTGCAAAATATAAATAAATATATGAAAATCTAAGATTGTAATGTTTTAAAAACGATTTCTTTCTATAAACTGTTATATATTAAAAAAAAAAAAAAAAAAAAAAAAAAAAAAAATTGAATATGAAAACTAGAAAAGTTTTGTTTTACGTCTAGCTACAGGTAAAAAAGTTAAAGAAAAGAGTTTTATGTCAAAAGAGATTAAAAAAAGGAAAAAAAAAAGAGTAAGAAAAAAGAAAGAAAGCAGCTATTTACAAGTTGTGCGTAAGATTAGTTAGAAATTCGCTTTCTTAGCGAAAAAAATATTCTTCGCGGCAAGTTCCTCTTAATCTTTTTCATTTAATTAAAGGAGCGAGCTTTAAATAAAAAGTAACCATTTTAATAATAGAATTGAAAAAGTGTCAATATAGGAGTAAAATAAGAGCGGCTAGCTTTACTCATTTGAAATGATTTTCAGAAAAATTTCATCAACAAAAAAATTTACTGAAAAATTTTATTTATTTATTTTGTCTTAAGAGATTTAAATTCTTGACATTTGATTATAATTTCAATTTTAAAAAATACTTTTTTTTCCGCTGCTAAGTTAAAAAATTCTTAAAAGAAATTATCATTTTACTAAACCTGCATCTTGCTATGAAAAAAACGAGACAATGAAGATGATTTTGATTTCCATTCACAGATGGCGCCACTACTAATAGTCAACGATGAAATGTGAAATGAATTTAAGACATTTTTAAATGTCTTATTTTCAGACATCAGGCTTTTTTAAGATACTTTACATTAGTTCTTTTCATCACCAGTTTATTAAGACACAAAAGTGTCTTAAAGTAAGATATCTATTATGTCTGAGCATCATTTTAAGATATTTACGTGTCTGAAATCCATTTTAAGACGTTTTTTTGTCTTACTTTAAGACGCCTTTATTTGCAGTGTATATATTGAAAACTGTTGCATAGATTTCTATTAAAAGTTAAGGTAGGAAAAAAAAGGATGAAGTTGACCACTAGTACCCATACATAGCACTACGGAAAATAAAAAACAATGCTGTACAGAGGCTGTTCGCACATTTTTCAGACGATTTTGATGGAGTGTACTGAAACAATTTCACTCACATTTCGTGTTTTATTTATTCAGTTTGACAGCCCTTGTTGTTAACTATCATTCTACATCGTAATGTCTATTATAATAATGCTTTTTATGATGTCGGAAGAGGTATATTTTTCTACTCCTTTTGAACGGCTTTCCAAAGTCAACAAAGCGTTGTAGTCGGCGTTTGGATAATGCAGATTTTAAGAGTCGAAAAACCAAAAATCCACCGGTGATACATCAGGAGATTTAGCAGGAATGTCAGAGAAGAGTATGGTTTTAATTCCAGTTTTTTGTTCAATTTTTTTTCTAGAAAAGTAATTGCGGATTGTGATGTGTGGCTGCTTGTTTTGTCTTGATACATTTCAACGGATTGATAGCATTGTGGATAAAGATATGGAATTTCATTTTTTAAAATTGGAATTAAAATATGTTTTTGATAGTATTTAGAGTTGATTTTGACATTTTTGTCAACTTTTTTGTTTTTATCTTGCTTTTCTATGAAAAACCAGCGACAATCATAAATCCTTTAGAAAAACTTTCTTTTGATTCTTTGAACCACGTAGCAAAATATTTTTCCTCCTCTTTTGTGATAATAAATTGATCTTTTTTTTATTGCAACCACTTAAATAGACCCAAGATTCATCTATTGGTGCGACATTTTTCCATTTTTCTCCTAATAAATGCTTTTCATAAATATTTCACTAAAAACCCTCTTCGGAAAAAGCGGAAACGTATCCTTGCATCCATTGCTTTTTTTAAAAGCGCCTTTTTCCATGTAAACAAAAATTCTAAATATCAGAAGAAAAATAAAACTTACAAAAATATAACTGTTGTGAAAATAAAATTCTCCATGCAGACAATTTTTTCTTACGGCGAAATAAAATCATCTAAAAATTATGCGAAAAGCCTCTGTATTTGTGTTCAACATTGTCTAACGGCGTAATGTCAACATTGTCAACATTGTCATAAGGAGTTTTATCAGTGTTTTGATTTAGAATCAATTAACGGAATATAGTATACATGTTAATTGAAAACAAAAATTTGAATAAAATGTCTTATATATTGGTTTATTTTAGAGAGTACATGAAGTTCAACTTATTCTATTAACGAAATTTTTCTGAAACTTCATGATATATGCTTGTCTTTTTTTGTATTTTTTTTTTATATAAGACTAAGTATACATTTAACTAGTAAATCGTGCAAATAAAATTTTGCCAACACTTGCTCAGGCGTAATAAAAAAATATTTAGCTAAAAATATTTTTTATATTCTGATTGAAGTATGATGTGTTTATTGTAGTATGACAGGTCTTTGAAAATGACATTGCATTATATTAAAACCACTGCATCTTAAAAACATGCAAAAGTATGAAAACAACAACAAGCATAAAAAATACTGGTTATCTGTATGACTATTCATGCCATTTACATACAATCAAATGCAGCAATTAAAGAAATCTTAAATTCATATTCTACAGCTACAGTGCATATCAAATGTATATTTTTTACGCACTTTTATTAATTTATTAAATTAATTAATTCTATTTTATTACAGGATGATCGCAAACATTATTCTTTCTTTAATTTATTAATCGTTCTTTTTCTGTTTCAGGACAAAATCGTCACTGAAATATACAGACGTGTGAAAATTATAAGAATAACTGAGAATTTGTAATTATTTATTATTTTATAATGCATTTATGTCTTTCTTGTACAAAGTATGAGAAAGCATTGTAATCCCGATTTGCGAAATGGATTTTGTACCTCCAATAGCACAAAAAGGAATTGTCGTAGAATGTTGCAAATTTATATTTGAGACTTTCATGACCTCTTGTTGTATATACAATTCCATATTTGGATTTGACACGAGGTCCCTTTTCAAACACATCTACGACTTTACAGGATTTTTCATGACGTTTGTATATACGTATATGTGTGTGTATCTCTCATATGGGGATTAAAATCGGGAAATAATTTTCCTCGATTTTCAATAATTTTTTACGAAAAATCCAATGGGCGTTTAACATAGGAAATATTTTTATTGCAACCACGAACGGCCAGTGACGTCATCACTTCGCTTGCGTATTCAAAATTCATTAACATTCCCTTCTATTACTCTTTTCGAGTTTTATATACTCTAATGGCTAATGCCAAAAAACGTTTTTGGCATCAAAAATCTTTGATCGTTAACATGGGGATGATAGATCTATATAAATTACTATATCTATGATCGAAACGCGTTAGAAACACCCATAACAGCGGGAGGAAAAATTAAAAGTGCGAATTAGCAGGCTTGTATAATTTATCAATCTTTAAGTGTTAATTTAATATGAATAAATACTTGACATACTCAGATTTTGTTTTCTCATGAATAATTTTGTTTACCAATGTAACATTTAAAATGAGATAAAAATTTAAAACTTTAAAAATACATTTTAATTAAAAACATTAAAACATAAGACAGACGTTTCGGCTAGAACACTAGCCCTCCTCAGTGTCAAACATACAAGCACAAACAACATTTACAAAAATTCATAATAGTTAATAAGTTTTAAAATTTTTGTAATTTTTATCTCATTTTAAATGTTACATTGGTTTTAATATATTAATGAGACGCATAAATTATGTTTAATTTTATTAAATTTTGTTTACGTTCAAAATATTCGAAATTCCCACTTTCATCATAATGCCCCCCCCCCCCCTTTATTAATATTATTATTATTATCATTTAATAACTAAAAAACCTTTAGATATTGAAAAAACAAGACAGTAAATAAAATATTTTTTATACACATTTTAACACAGTTCAAAGAATTTAACTGGCAATACCTTTCGTTGAATGCATTTATTAGTTTAGCATTTTTGAGCTTAAGTTTCATGAGGTATTGCAATACTTTTATGCACATTATTCTAACGAAGATGAAAAGAAAAAGCAATAAACTTGAGGTTTGATAAACTCTTCCCATTGTTTAGTTTGAATTTTTGGATTTGTTGTTTACTTAGACAAGTTTTCCCCAAAAGCAATGAGATACTCACAAAAGTACAGACTAAACTGGGACTTCTTCAGTTAAATAGTTTTTTAAAATTATAAAATTTTGGAGCTTAAGGTGCCTGCCTACCGTCGGAGGTGATTTTTTTTAATAATTGAAAAATTCAATTTTTTATTGAAATCACACAATCAAATGTGGAAGAAAATCATATTTATTGAAATTTTATTTTTCCGACTTCTTGACCTTGTAAGTCAAGGATCCGGGGTTCGACTCCCGGTCCAGGCATTATTTTCACTCAGTCGGAAAAATAAAATTTCAATTGAAAAATTGCCTATTTATGTGCATTATATGATATAATATAGTAAAAAACAGTGAATAACCTGAAACAAATATGCAAATTTTATAATATTTTGAAATTTAGGCTTAAAATATGCATAAAATTTGCGAAAAAAAAGCATTTTTACGAAACATCATAAGTCAAACTTAAATAAAGGTATTTTCATTCTGTAAAATTTATTAGATTATTGAAAGGTCCTTAAGGGAGTGAACTACTCTGAAAACTATAACCATGTCATTTAATATTTTAGAGACGATAACATTTGTACATGCTGAAAAAATCATGAATTTACATGACAGTTCACAACTTCTATCAAAAAAAAAAAAAAAAATAAATAATAATAAAATAAAAAATAGCTAGATTCATTATTGTAGTTCAATCCCTAAAACGACTCCTCTAGATTATTTTTTCAAAGTTTCATAACATTTCAATTATAACTTTTGGAGTTATGATGTTTTGGGATAAAGCAAAATGCTAAAAAGCTCATTTTGAGAAAAAGCAGAAAACAGATTTAAAAACAAGAATTTATCTATTAAACAAAAAATAATTTTAATAAGATCCTGTTTTATTTCAAAGCTTTTTATTTTCTTTTTTAAATTCATTTTATATGCAGTAAAAAATTTTGATGCTTATATTGAGTAAAACATTTATGTAAACAAACATTTACGGGTCATTTCCGGTCACTTCCGGTTTCAAAAACTGGCGAGTGACTAATATTAAAATGCCTGTAACTCAAGTTCTAAGCAAGATAGAAACAAAATTCAAACTGATTTAGAAAGCTAAAATGTCAGGCTTTAATACTAACCTAAAAATAGAAAATCGAAGTTTTGATCGAAAATTGCTTTTTGAAGGTAGGCAGGCACCTTAAAATTGTATCAGATATTGCAAAACGTTTGTAAACACATTTTTAATGACAAAATGAAAATAAAAACGAAAAACGTTCAATTTATTTTGTAAACTCTTTCATAACAAACGACTTATTGCGTTGTTATATATCCTATTTCATTTTATGAATGAAACATAGTATGTGCAAAGTAATAACTTTTTCAAATTATTATACTTTGCCTGAAATCAGCATGTTTACGAAATACTACATTTTCTCAAACAGTAATGTCAAGTTTTTAATATTTTTCTTAAAAAGAATGTCGATTTTACAATAAATTTCAAAAGTTAATACGTTTTTAATATCAATAACGTGAATAATGCAACATTCAATATGTGTAAATGTTGCACAGAATTCCTCATTTTGCAATACATGTTATAACAATGGCAGTTACTATCAAATTTGCCAGATGAAATTCAAAGAATATAAAAATATTAATAATATCGATATCGTCTGCTTATATATATAGTTTTATATATATATTTTCCTTTTACATGTACTAACTTAGCAACACGATATGGCAACAAAAAACAGTTATTTTTCTAGAGATTTTTACTTTCGCTGATACTTTTCTACGGCGGACAAAAAAATTATTATTTTATAATGCAAGCCTTTTCATGTAATTGTTTATTTTATCACCAGTGTATAACGCCTCACATTAGCTACTGTATTAAAGAACAACCTATTTTATTAAAGAAATTATAATTCTAAATTTATAAAAATTTGAATTAAACATTTTTTTTAAATGATTTATCTGATTAGATGAAATTAAAAGAAACAGTTATGACAATAAATAAATAAATAAAGTTCTAAAATCAACATGAAATGAAAAAAAAAATTGCTTTTAAATATGCCAATAAAGTTAGAGAATAAAATCACCTATATCACTATTACAAAAGATATTACTGCGCGATTTGTGATTACACCCGGCACTTTCCGTCTACCTGTTTTGTGCGCAGAGCCGCTCGATCATTTTTGGGGCGATGATGGCAAAGGATAAGGCTCTATTACACTATAGCCTCCTAAATTAGATGTCTTTCGCGTGGCTCGGAAACTTGGCGGTAGACAGCGCCACCTGATACAGATGGCGTGCCTTTTTTATTCAAGAGCCACCAATAATTTTAAAAATGAGATTTGATATACATAAAAGGCGAATAGAATCGAAGAAATGTTGATTATGTATATCACATCACTTCTTAAAATTATTGATGAAAGTTTAATAAAAAAGTCACGCAATCTGTACCAGGTGGCGCTGTCTACCACTTGAACTGTTGCAAAGTTTCAGAGCCTCGTGAAAGGAATCTAGTTTAGGAGGCTATGATTACGCAATCGCCGACCAAACCAACCCAGAGATTGGCAGAGAATCTATGTTGTAGCCTCCTTAACTAGATGCCTGTCGCTTGGCTCTTAAACTTGGCAACAGGTCGAACGGTAGGCAGCGTCACCTGGTACAGATTGCGCAATTTTTTTATTCGACTCTCTCCAACAATTTTAAGAAGTGATATGTAATATATATAATCCACGTTTCTTCGATTCTATTCGCCTGTTTTGTATTTCAAATCCCACTTTTAAAAATTTTTGGTGGCTGTTGAATAAAAAATTCGTGCAATATGTACCAGGTGGCGCTGCCTACCGCTTGAACTGTTACCAAGCTTAAGAGCCACGCGACAGGCATCTACTTAAGGAGGCTATGGTTGTACATCATGCGATCTCACATCTTAGAGGCTTCCCTGTTCCCATATTTGCCAATATTTTAATTTATTGCGGAGCATTTTTAGCCCCGCTTCTATTTCGCACCACTTTATTTATAGAAAATTTTTCTCCACTATATAACGATAATAAAATAATTAAAATAAAAATACTATTAAAAAATAAATTGTATGGATTAAAGGCTGGGCTAAGAATGCTCCGAAACAAATTTAAATTTTGGCATCTTTGCTGTGTTTGTGCATTGAGCTATTTAAGCAAACATTTTAAAGGGGAATACACCTCATCAAAAAATAAAACAAGTTATTTGGAAATCGACATCTTGGGCACATTTTTAGTGATAGCATTTTGTAAAACGCTCGCGCGCAGGGTGACCTGTGAGGGAAGGATGATATGGGTAAAAGGTTTCATCTTACACATAGGTGCCAATGTTTTAATTTATTCCGGAGTACTTTTAGCCCCGCCTTTAATTCGCACCACTTTATTTATAGAAAAATTTTCTTCAATACATAACTTCGATAAAATAAGAAAAAATTGCTTAAAAAAAAAAAAAAATAAGTGGTACGAATTAGAGGCGGGGCTAAAATTACTCCGGAATAAATTTAAATATTGGCAGCTATGATCTTACAGAACACGATGCATAGAAGATCGAAACCCTCTTACGGCAACTGCGATGGCAGCTAGGTTGGTTCCCGTTTTTCCATTGACGACGTAGTTTTCTGTAAGCTGCCTCGATCGAGCTACATAACAGCCCAAGACCGCCGACCTCATATTAACCCGTAAGTGCCAGATGTTTTCTTCTTTTCTTTTCTTTTCTTTCTTTTTTTTTTTTTTTTAATAGTAAGATCCACGTGTGCGTGTCCGTAACTGGCGGCTGCCGAATATGTACATATATATATATATATATATATATATATATATTTATTGTTTGTAATTCCTCCTACCTCTTATGAATTTTAAATCCTGTACGAATTATCATTTCACAAAATCAAACACAATATTTATATTAATATAATGAGTGCATTGAATACACCGATTAGGATTAGCATTATTACTATGTAATTATACGCACAAGAAAATTGTTTGAAATATCTGTTAAAAAAAAAAAACGGTTTTTAAAAGGGTTAAGATTTTCTGTCATGAGTTCCTATGCACTTCTGAATCCTTATGAAGTGCTCTAGTTCTTCTTAACATAGCCTCCTAAACTAGATGCCTTCCGCGTGGCTCGTAAACTTGTGAACAGGTAAAACGGTAGACAGCGCCACCTGGTACAGATTGTGCTCTTTTTTATTCAATCAACAAAAATTTTAAGAAGTGATATATGATATATATAATCGACGTTTCTTCGATTCTGTTCGCCTTTTATATAAATCAAATCACACTTTTAAAAATTTTTCGTGTCTGTTAAATAAATAATTGGCGCAATCTGTACCAGGTGGCGCTGTCTACCGCCAAGTTTTCGAGCCCCGCGGAAGGAAGTTTAGGAGGCTATGCTCTTAAAATTTGTCGCAGTACACATATATTTAAGCTTATACTAAATCTTGCAATATCGATTTTGCATCTATATTGCTAAATCGACTTAAGCTTCACCGATTTCTGATGCATTCATCATTAGTTGTGGAGGTAATCTTAGTTCATGCAGTACATCAAAACTAACTGTAACTTATAAGAAAAGGGACATCGACTTATCTTGATTGCTGATGTTCTCGTATAAAAGGCTTTTAATTTGATATCAAATATTCAGTGAAAATATTATAAATTTTTGACTCTCGATTTTTTACCATGTTTTTATTAATTCACCTACTCGTCTGGACGATGACAGCATCGTTGTAATGTGGGAGAATTTGAACCTATGTTGTTTCATCTCGAAAAGTTTCCTTCCGTTTTTTTTTTTTTTTTTTTTTTGAAATTTTAAACTTGACTCACTTATGTGTTACAGAACAAACATTTCTATTAGAGGGGGAGGATCAGATACTTACACTCTTAAAACTGTAGCTCTTAAATGTAAGGCACAAGTAAGATATGCCTTCTATTATTCTAATATAAGAGGCTCACTGTAAAGTGCCTCTGATACTGGAAGAAATGTAGAAGATACAACTAAATGTGAAAGGCACCGATCGCACTTCGATCTCGGTGAGAGACACCGAGAGACACAAACACGCATTTGTGCCTTTTAAAAAGCTGTTCAGATTCCCAACGCTACATTTAACGAAACTGAGCATGCGTAACAACCTACCCCAGCATGCATCAGTGCTTCAATGGAGAATGTTTACTTTTGTGTTGGAAGATTGTATATCGCTTGAATTGAAGTTAACATGATAATACGAAACAATTTCTTGGACTAGAAGTAGCCAGCATGAACAGTGGATAGAAAATTACTCAAGGATAAAGTCAGTAAGTATATTTTGCTAAATAACAGTTTTATTCATTTGAATTTTATTTTAAAATTGAAATATATGTCGTAGGTTCTATGTCACAAGTATATAATTTCTTTCCTTTTAAGTATGGTAAAAAATATTTTAATTTTGCATTCAGGGATGAAATTTATTAGAATTATAATAACTTATTTTTATTCTCCCTTTAATGATATGACACATAACAAATTTTGTGCTTTGTAAACTAAGTTTTATCTGATGAGTATTTTTGTTACATCATCTTATTAAATGAGATTCTACATGGTGATATCAGTGAAAACATAGTCGATTTTTATATGTTAAAGTAATTTAATTCTGCAGTGTGCTTTTGTCATTACACTAGTGAACTGAGCGTAAGGGGTTGGGGTTGCTCTCCTTGGGGGTCTTTCTCAGGGAACATATCCTGTATAATTATGCAAGTTTCAGAGAAAACCATAGAAAGCTCCAAATAGATAGGTTTACGAGCGCAACCTGGGATAAAACCCAGCATTTCCTGTACATCGCTCAATTTGAAGTACATCGCTTAAAGTTATGTTAGAACGATGATATAAAACAGTTTCTTGTATTGGGCGTAGCCAGCATGAACAGTGGATAGAAAATTACTTAAGGATAAAGCAAGTATTTTTTACTAAATAACAGTTTTATTCATTTGAATTATATGTTAAAATTTAAATATAGATCGTGCGTTGTATGCTCCAAGTATATACATTTATTACTTTAAGTATGCTAAAAAATATTTGAACTTTGAATTCAGGGATGGAATTTAATATGTTTATAATAATTTATTGCTTTCTCCTATATGTAATATAGAGAAAGTAGTATTGAATTCGTGAAAAATTTCGACCTCCGTTTTTTGATGGATTTACACGTTTTGGGATGTCCTGAACACGAACTGATAGTTTTTAGAAAATGTCTGTCTGTCTGTGTGTATCATGGTTTTTGTGGACGCTAGCTCACGAACCAACGAATGAAATTTAACCAAACTTGGTATTTAGTTGCACCCTGACATAAACTGGTGCTGATTAGATTTGGGAATCAATCGCGCAACAGGTGGCGTTGTGATTGCATTTTTTGTAAACTTTTAACATGGCAGTATAGCACAAAATTTCGTATAAATGTCATAATGAGAGTTATTTTAAACTCGTGATTGTAAAATTAATATGAATTATTGTTAATAGTAGTAATTAACTAGGAAAAAAATCCTGTGCATGTGGGGGCATCGCTCCCCCACCCGGGGGGGGGGGTAATTTTCAAGATGGGTATCTTTCGAAAGGTCTCTTGAATACCTTTAAAACGAATGGTTGAACTATAAATCTGTGATAATTTAAAACAAAGTTATCGGTTTTTTTACTTTTAACGGAAAAAAAACCTTAAATTGTATTATTATTATTATTATTATTATTTTTTTAAATATTGTTACTGAGTGACTTTGTATAGGAAAATATAGAAGAAACTCTTGGGGTGGCAACAACATACTAGTTTTTAATCTCCCTGTATTGATGTGACACATAAAAAATTTTGTGCTTTGTAAAGTGAAATTTTTTTCTGATGTGTATTTTTGTTACATCATCTTATTAAATGAGGTTTTACATGTTGATATTAGTGAAAACATAGTCGTTTTTTATACGTTCGAATAATTTATTTCTACAGTGTGCTTTTGCCATCTGGAGTCAGGTGTCCTGCTGTTCGGCTTAAGAACAATTGTCTGCACTAGTGACCTGAGCCTAAGGGGTTGCTCTCCATGGGGGTCTTTCTAAGGGAACCTATCCTGTATATTTATGCAAGTCTCAGAGAAAACTACAGAAAGCTCCAAATAGCTAATCTGACGAGTGCAACCTGGGATCGAACCCATCACTTCCTGTCTACCAGTTTGAGCACAGAACCACTTGACTACTGATGGATGACTTATTTTCTTTATTTCTTTCTTTATTTTTTTTAAGTGTACTTTTTACATATTTTATCAATTGCTTACTCTCCTTGATACTAAATTTAATCCGGTATTCCGGAATCACTAATAAATTTTGCTTTGCTGCAGGTAGATATAGAAAATCCTGCTTCTGGACGTATAATAACATATTTTTATTTATTTATTTTTTTTAATGTATTTTAAGTAGTTTCATTAATGCATATTATTTAAAAATATATCTTCTAACAGACAAAATATTTTTTCTAAAATATTTTTATCAGATATTTAAATTTATCATGAGTAACTATAAAATCATTAAGCATCTTTTTTTTTTTTTTTTTTCTTTTTCTTTTTAGGCGAATGTTCTCAGCAGAAGAGGCCAGTGCCCAGTATTTTGTTATAGCGAAACAAAAAAACTGTACAGGGAACAAGTGTCAATTTTACTTGTCAGAGTTTATTTTATTCTGAAATTCCCTGTAACATGGAGTCAATTTTTTGAATTAGTTCAATTTTTGTCAAATCATTTGATTAAAATATTTAAAATGTTGATGTGATTGTTAATAAAATATCATTTTTTAATTGGCTATTATTTTATATTTACTACATATTCTAAATATTAAGCAACAAAACTCTAACAAATTTTATTTTTATTCATTTATTCATTAGGTTATCAGTGGTAATTAAGCATAATTAAAAATTTTATAATGATTTTAGTAAGGAAATCTCAAGAAAATACTAATATTTCATGTTTATCTCCTTTGTGGAACTAGCAGTGCTGAAATTTTAGATATTGAGTGCAGGAGTCGCAATGTTTCTATATTTTATATGCATTTTATTATATTGTTACCACTATAAAAAAATAAATAAATAAATAAATAAATCTTGACGTTTTAATGTTATAATATTTAAAAAAATATTGATCTCAAATAATAATGGCAAAAGACTAATAGTAACACATACAAATATAGCAACACTGTGACCCTTGTAAATGTTCTAAATAGCAAAAATAGTAGACTGTAAACAGTAGACTGTAACAGTAAAATAATTATTGTAGGAATGATTTGCTCAAAAGAATTTTCTTTTCAGCAGCATCTTTCAATTAAATGATTTTTTTGATTTAAGATTTTTTTTTTTTTTTTCAAAATTTAAGTATTTTTGTATTCAACAAATTATTCTGCAATTCAAGTCAAATTACTTTCTCAAAAAGAAAGATCTAGGAAGAAGGGGGGTGGGGATAGAATGTACTGGATTTTTAAAAAGCATTGCTTGATTAACTGTAATTTACAAACATTTTAAATTTTATGATTATCAATTTCATAAAGGAAGTGTTAATATGTGAAAGTAAGAAAATAATTGCAAATTATGAGATATTAGACTTAAATTTTATTAATTTGTATATATTTGAGTTTTTAATATGTTAATATTAGTTGAGCATACGCAACAATACTTTAAAGTTTAAAAAAAAAAAAAAAAAAAAAAAAATTGCTTTAAATGGAAAAAAAGCAAATAACAGTTGTTTTGGGTCAAAATTATTAAGCTTGATGCACCATCAGGAAAAAGAAATGTTGTCTAATTGTTTTCACAGTACAGAAATTTTGCTACGAAAACAGCATGAAAGCTGCGACAAATGTTGTAGCTTTCATGCTGAATCTTTTCCCCCCCCCCTCTATATGAAAGATAGCGCTTAATTCAGAAGCGTAGTTAATGAGCTATATGTGCATTCCAGTAAGTACTTTTTTGGTCATTTCTTATGAATGATATATATATTTTTGCATTTGATCCATGCAAACTAACATATACATAAGCTTAACCCCATAAATTGTGGGAAATATACAATTATTTATGCCCAAATAACCATAAACCTTTTAGTAGGTAGGTGCACCAGTGATTGACATGCTCCATTAATTGACATCCATCCCGAAATAATTAATAAATAAGAAAAAGAATAAAAGAATATATTTTACACATGAGAATTTTAACATTGTAGGTTAAACACTAGAGTATAAAGTGCTAATAACTGCTAAAATGAATAAATAGCAGTGTCAAACATTGGAACATACGGTGCCAATTACTGGTAAAATGAAAAACTGACAGCGTCAATTACTGGAACATTGAATGTGTGTAAATATGTTAAATAAATAGTATAATAAATGAGTCACCCCCCACCCCAATATATATATATATATATATATATATATATATATATATATATATATATATATATATATATATATTAATAACTCAATGTATAAATATAACAGATTTTTTTTTTCCAGAGTTACTTAGTACAAATTACAAATTGAGCAGTTTTATAAGTTGGAATACGTCTAACTCTCTGTAATACTTATACAACGTATAAAGTAAATCTAAATGTAGAAAAAAAAACCTAACATTTATTTTCTTAAATGTATAGAATGTCTGGAGGTTCATATAATTTAGCATTTTCAAGGCATTCATTACATGCAAAAGAAAGCAGGTGTTCATGCTGTAAAAACAGCAACACCTAAAACTAAATCAAGTGGCCCAATAAAGAAAATCGAAAAAATATGTTTTATAAATATTTTGCTTTAACTAGTTATTTGATTTGAGTTGTTGATTTTGTGACACTTGTGCTTATTTTCTTTCACTTAATTGACCAATGTTGCCATATTATTTAAATTTATGCTCTTTAATATATATATACATTTATTCTTTTATTCTTTTTTTTTTTCTTTTCAAAAAATATTCACTTATAATTTAATATCAGTTTATGGTGCTTTTTATAATTGCAATGCAATAAAGTTAATCATTAAATCACATTTTTAGTTAAACTATTGAATGTTGATAGTTTCTAAATTTTATATACAGTGGAAGCTCGTTAACATGAATACGCTTAATGTGAATTATGTTATGAAACGTTTCCACAATCCCCGTCAAAATAAAAAGCAATTTCTGTGTTACTAGTAGCATAAACTGCCGATAACATGAACAAACTTTTTATTCCCCTTGAGATTCACGTTAACAAGGTTCGACTGTATAACGATGTTACAATTTAAAGTAAATAATATCCTTTTATTCTCTTCTTCATCTTAAAAAAAGTAACAATTAAATAGAGGTTGAATACGTATTACTTTACAAAAGAAAAATCTGAAAACCAGTGGAAAAATTGAGATGAAAACTTTCAAATCAGTAAATATAGGTCAAGGTCAATTAACAAGCTTGGAAAACTTAATATAACAACACATTTATTGAAGCCAATGGTTTCGGGTTAATTTCCTTTTCTAGACACTTTTTTTTCCTTTAGCAAGAAATTCTCAGTTTGTCTTTCTATTAACCATAGTTTGCAATAATTTTAAAATGAAAAGATTATGCATACATCATTCATTTATTTGTTATTTTGATGTATTGTGAGTTGTATTTTCTCAGTACATTAAAATATCATTAACAAAATATTACTGAAATAAATCTGTGTCAACTAAATCTTTTGGTTTTAATAGAGCATTGTCACGCGAGAATTTTGGGAAAGATTGCTATTACACGTGATTGACATTTTACTGAGAATTTTATACTATAAAAGCATTGTAACTTTAATTAATTCCAGTTTGTATTAGAATAGAATTATTAAATCAGATTTATTTATATTATACAATTTTTAAATAAGTTTTTAACAATTGCATACATGATTCTCCGTTTTATACAGTCATTTATACATTTTTTGTCAGATTATCCTGTCCATTTTTAAGAATGGATTAAAAAATTTTTTTACTATAAGTTTTCTTCTGCAAAATTGTAATTTCCATTCATTAAAGTTCTAATGTTATCTATCTATAACTTTTTCCCCTCCACATTTATTTAATTTAAAAACCTGTTTAAAATAATTTCAATAAGTAGTTTATCTACATTATCTATATTTAGCATTCACTTTTAAAAAAAAAAAGAGGGTGGGGGGATAAAAATTATAGTTTTAGGAGGAAAAAACAGTCGTACTAATTACATCATAAGAAATGTCATCATATTATTCAAAATATGTTAATTAGAACTACTGGTAGAAGTCACTGAAAATGAACTGTCAAATAAGAAGTACTTAAGGCTCCTCAAAACCCTCTTGCGATTTCCTTGTCTTCAATCTACAAATCCAATGGAGCTATATGGGGAAATTTTTTTGTAGAATTATTTATCACAACTCTTTTTTTTTTTTAATTAAAGCTCCATTCAAAAAAATTACAACCATTAAATTAATACTTGTTTACCAAAATGTTATTTTTTACTTAGGTTTAGAGACAAGAATATGAGAAAATGCACTTAGATAATATTCGAATTTTTGAATTCAAAAATTATGATTCTAAAAAATCAATTTTTAGAAAACTAGTACTAATTTAACTGTTGTAATTGTTCCGAATCGAAAAATGGAATTAATAAAAATACATTAGGTAATGAGTAATTCTATAAATAAAAATTATCGCTTACAGTAGATAGGATTTCATGACGGGGGGAGAAAGCGGTGTTAACTTATGGGAGTTTTGTTGCTTCGTATTGTAAGGATATTTGATTCAAAAATAAAGTTTTTCAAATTATGTCTTTTGAATATATCGCCTTTTAGTTTGTGATAAGTTTTTTGAAAAATGTAAATTATATATTTTATCTCATTAAGTAAATTTAGAACTGTGAGTTTGGATTTCTAAATAAAATATTTAAATTTATTTTTTTAAACAATTGTTAATAAGCTAAAAGGCAACTTATACAAAGAAAAATTCTCAAAAGACAGAATTAGAAAAATTCATTTTTGAATGAGATATTCTCATATAAAACGAAACAACAAAGGTCCCATTCGATAACACGGGAAGATAGAAAGAGGTAATCTGACTTTGATGTACAGCCTTAACGGCCCTCTTCACTCACCGTCGCCGGAAGCCCGAGCCAAAGTTATTCTACGGGGAAAAAATATAAAATTAAATTGACGGACCTTTTTTAAAAATGTATTATTTTAATTTTTAATATTTTATTTTGAAATTGCAAAATGAAAAAAAATTACATATTGAAAATTCGTATTTTGCAGCTCAAAAATAAACTATAAAAAAATAAAAAAATAATATCTTAGAAAAGGTGCGTCAATTTAACAGCTGGGAATTTTCAAAATGTGGAAACAGAATTTAAAAATATGTATTAGTTAATAAGTTATTTGTAAAGAAAAATTTCTCATAGAATAACATTAGATTCGGCTTCCGGCGGCGGTGAGTGAAGAGGGCCCTTAACGGCCCTCTTCACTTACTGTCGCCGGAGGCCCGATTCAATGCTATTCTATGGGAAATTTCCTTTACAAATAACTTATTAACTAGTACATATTTTTAAATTCTGTTTTCATATTCTGAAAATTCCCAACTGTTAAATTTACGGAACTTTTTTAAAAAAAGTATTTTTTTAATGTTTTATATTTTATTTTGTAGCTGCAAAATACAAATTTTCAATATGTGAAATTTTGTATTTTACAATTTCAAAATAAAATATTAAAAAAAAAAAAAAAAAAAAAAAAAATACATTTTTAAAAAAGGTCCGTCAATTTAACGGTTGGGAATTTTCAGAGTATGAAAACAGAATTTAAAAATATGCATTAGTTAATAAGTTTTCGTAAAGGAAATTTCCCAAAGAATAACATTAGGTTCGGCTTCCGGCGACGGTGTGTGAAGTGGGCCCTTAAGTTTAAAATCAAGGCTACGATGTGCCTCTTAGAAGAAAATGTGTGCCTTTTTAATTTCAAAGGCACCAGGTGTCTCTTAATTTCAAAAGCAACACGTGCCTCTTAAATTCAAAGGCAACAGGTGCCTCTTAATTTTAAAGGCACCCGTGCTTCTTAATTTCAAAGGCACCCGTGCTTTTTAATTTCAAAGGCACCTTCGTGACTCTTATTTTTCAGAGGCAAAAAAATTCAAAATGTGCCTCTTGTATCAGAGGCACAGTTTTAAGAGTGTAGATAGTTTTAAATTTGGTGTCAGCCAGGTGTCGGCATAGTGCAGACTGCATTGTTAGAGGAAGAAAAATTTGACCCGCACATATTCTTATCACGGAAAGTTATGGTCTGATTTTTAAGAAATTTTAAATTTGAATTCGGTTGGTGTTGTATCACAAAGACTGTTAGACGGGTAAGACTGTTAGACGGGTCTGATACCCTCCATCGTGCCCAGTACCTCTGAAAGTTAAGCTAAGATCCCTACGAAAATTTTAAATTTGGACTCGATTGGGTGTTGGTATTACGAAGACTGCATCGTTGGTGGGGTTTAGTATTTGATCCTACACCGCTGACTTATCTCGATGAACGGTTCGATCGTTACGAAATTTGAAATTTGAACTCAATTGGGTATTGGCCTGACAGAAACTCATACTTGCCAACATTCTAATTAATATTCTGTAATGTGCCTTCTTTTTCACACCAGTATCTTTTTAGAGTATTTTTCTTGTTATTTAATCGTAATTGCATTTGGAGAATATTACTCTAAAAAATTATTGGTGTGAAAAAAAGGGCGGGATTAACAACACTATGGAATATTAATTAGGATGTTGGCAAGTAGGCAGAAACAGCATCATTTAAAAAGGGTGTGTAAGACCTATCCCAAAACTAGGTTTTACAAAACGTTATAGTCGGATCTTTATGAAATTTTAGATTTGGACTTGATTGAATGTTGCCATGATGGAAACTACATAGTTTAAAAAAGGAAGCTGAATCCCCCACAAAACTATGTATTTTAAAAAGTTACGGTCACATCCTTGAAAATATTGAAAATTTGGACTCAGTTGGGTGTTAGCATAGCCGAAACTGCACCGTTTGATGAGTTTGTGTGTGTGTTGGGGGGGGGGGCTGAAACCGTGATGCTAAATATTTTGTATAGTTACGACGAGATTCTTACAAAATTATAAATTTGGTTCTGGTTGAGTGTTAGATCATAGCCTCCTTAAATAGATGCCTGTCGCATGGCTCATAAACTTGGCAACAGTTGAATCGGTAGACAGTGCCACCTGGTACAGATTGCGTGACTTTTTAATTCAACTGCCACCAATATTTTTAAAATTGCTATATGATATATATAATCGACATTTCTTCGATTCTATTCGTCTTTTATGTATATCATATCCCGCTTTTAAAATTTTTTGGTGGCTGTTGAATAAAAAAGTCACGCAATCTGTACCAGGTGGCGCTGTCTACCGCTTCAACTGTTGCTAAGTTTCCGAGCCACGCGACAGGCATCTAGTTAAGGAGGCTATGGTTAGATAATGAAAACAGCACCGAAGGAAAACGAAAAAAAAGGGAAGAGATTAAAATGTAAAACGTATGGCTTTTACTATAGATGACTGATGCATGATCAGTTTCCCAAAGTCAATGACAATTTTATTCCACAGAAAATGATATGAATTGTTGAGTTTTTTCTCACCGACAGAATTGTCTACACTCTCTACCATTATTTATTGCATACACACCATATTTTAGCTTTAAATCTTCAAAATATTTTCATAACTAGCTATAAAAAGTCATAGTCACAAATATTAAGGACGATCAGTATGGAATTACAAATTTAAATGGGGATAAGAGAAATTTTTTTATGCTTTTTGCCCGTTTTAGAAAAGTGGTATAGAAATAATTATTATTATTAATACTTAAATCAATAATGGTGTTTCAAAAAGGAAGTATATCTATTATGTGACGACTTATATCGATTTTGGAGTTTTACAAGAATGACTTATTTAACTATTTTTTAGTAATTTCATAGACTATAAAAAGTTTCTTCAAAATTTTCTCGAAAAAATAGTTTCTATAATATTTGAAATTTTAAACATATTATTAGATGAAATTTCATACGTATGAAAGTGAAAACATTCCCAAATTGTTAGTATAAATATAAACTTTCCAATATCAAAATATCGTTAAATCGCGATATGAAGTGAGTTATACACTCCTTCTCATAATTATAAGGACACCCGTTTTTGTATATTAATTAAACACTGAACACTATTATTTAAACAAATATATTTTTAATTAATTTGAATTTCATTAATAGACTAGATTTAAAAAGTTTTATCGCTTTTCTATCTTAAAAAACTTTAAATATGGTAAAAAGAGGATTTTTCAGGTAGTCACAATTATAAGGACAGCTCAAATTTTAGTAATTTTTTTTCAGATATTCTTTAAATTAATATTTTATGGGGTCTCTTTTTAGGGTTAAACAGTCAGACATTCTCTCTGGTATATAGATATAATTTTTTTCTATTATTCAGTTTCAATACCATTTCATAGCATATATGACATTCTTAATACATTTAAACTATTTAAAATTGCTTTTCACTTGCATGCACTTTTCTAAAATCATAAGTTAAGGTTTTTTTCTACTTTTAGGCCATGGGAAAGGCAATAATACAGAAGTTTCTTTCTTCAAACTATTACCTACTGCTCTAAAAGTAGAGCAAAAATGTAAGTCTTGTTGAAAAGAATATTATTACCCCCCAAAATCTAACAAAAATCTGATAATTCCACGTTTAAAATTTGCGAATATTCTCCTGATGTTCATAATAATAGAAAAAATTACTAAATTCATTCTGCCTTCAGTAGAAGCAGCTCCCCAGAGCACCATAGATCCACCTTTAAAATGCCCGATTCATATCTGCCTTTAAAAAATCTGCTCTGTCTTTCGATATCTTCAGATCATGCCAGTAACTGTTAAAAACATTTGAGTAATCAAGAATAAAATGTTTTTCATCTGAAAATGCAACATTTTACCATTTAATATTGTTTCTATTCAACTTTAACACAGACGTTCTTTCCCCCATTAAATGTTGGTTGATTATTACAGGTTTTTTATTCTTTTAACATACTATTAATTATTTCAAACATGCATAAATGTAGACCCTAACCTTTCTTTAAAAATTACGAGCAAATTCAGCCGCAGTCATTATGAGTAGAACAGTAAGAGGAATTATGAGTCTTCGATCTCTAAAACAACTCTGATTTTGCATCAGATCTCTCTCCTATCGAACCAGCAGTTCAATGATCACATTTCCTTCAGCAATTTTAGACCTTCGAATTTTGTTAGAAATTCGGCGGATTGAAATTATCCTTCCACTTAAAAAACACATTTATCATACTTCACTACTTGAACGTTCTTTTTTTCGAGGAATTATCAGTAATGTCCGTCCAAGAAAAATTGATGGCTTATATATGAATTAATCTAGCCCAGTTGTTAACAAATTCGCCTGTCAACTGTAATTTATCCGCTAGTAAGTTAAATAAAACGAAAAAATCTGGATTGTCCGTATAAATATGAACATCTAAAAACGTGGAGAAAAACACGTTTTGCATTATTTTTTATTAATTTTATTTTAGATTAAAAAATTATAACAGTTTTGGTTTTTAGAATACTAGATATATTAAGTGCACTTAGTATAATCTTGTTTACAATTATTTTTACGTTAGTTATTTCAAAATATAAAAGTGTCCTTATAAATATGAGAAGGAGCGTATATCGTGATGTAAGATTTTAAACATCGTACAGGCATATTTATAGCACAGATTATTATACAGATAGGACACTCCCGTATATTCAAAGGTAATTTAAAAGCGACTACACTGACCTTGTTAGCAACAGCTGTAAGTTTCTTGAGATTTCTTGAATTGCATCTATGATTTCTTTTGACAACTTTGTTAATGCTTACAAACTTGATAGTCAAAATTTATTTATTTTTAAAAGCAAGTACTAGTTATTAAGCTAATAAGATTTGAAAACATACTCCATAGAACAATGATCTTCCAGCATCGCTCCCTGGGATATCCTGAATCTTCCGGATTCTTCCCGGAGGAAGAACGGACATGTTTGGGAAATCTGAGGAAAAATATAATTTGATATTTTTAGGAATAATTTGACAGAAGTAGTTCTCGGGAACTACGACAGAGCAACGAAATGACAATTTTCCTCGACATTTTGCATTCCTACGAATATTCCTGGGAGGAATATGGGAAATCTGGGACTTACTGTGAGAGCTCCGATGGAAAAATATTTGCTGTATGGGACATGAATCAAAAAATTATTTATTTATTTATTTTGTAGTGCATTTTGTATTATTTAAAACCAAAGCAATGTTAATTATTTAACGATTTCACACCGCTATTTCAGTATTACAGTATGTAAATATATTTATACTTGAAAAGTAATGTGTTTGATAAAGCATATATTAAAACAATCTAAAAATTAATTTTATTTTTTTGAAGAATGGCTCTGAATGTTTTGAGTATGATTTTGTAAATTTAAAAATAATAAAAAGAACAACTTTACATACTAACCAGCTACTAAAATACTCACGAAACAAAAAAAGAAAAAAAAAATCAATTTTTGGTCAAAGAAGATATTTATATATGGGTCATTCTTTGACTTCTTTTTTTTTTTTTTTTTTTTTTTTAAGAAAAAAAAAAAGTTATCCCAAATAAAATTGCTCCAATTTTTTTTTTTTTTAATTTTTGTGCATGTACACATATGTTACAGTTAATAAACAGTAATATAAACCAAACTGTATCTGATAATTTTTGAAATAGTAATTACTTTTATTAATTAGAAAAATGAGGGATTGATTGTGAGGGAATTTCTTCTAGAAACTGCTTTATAAAAATATTATTAAGTTTAGTTCTATTTTCAAACACCAAATATTTATTAAAACATATTTTTATTAATATAACATCATAAAAAAGCAAATTTGATTTCTTTTAGTTAACTTTATAATAAGTGAGGGAAGGACATATAATAAAAATACTGTATTTCAATCTAACGTTTGAGAGCCATGTGCTATTCATTGTAAAATATTTCCAACAGTACACAAAATGGATTCTTTACTTTGTTGCTATATAAATTAAGTTTGACTTATATAAAGTATGTGCTGCCATTAATACAGTAAGTAGGGATGTCATTATAGTATATGAGGGAATGATATCTATTACTAGGGACAACAATAAGAAGGGTTCTAATTTCTTTTTTTGCATAATATATAAATATAGTATAATGGATAAATATTTATTAAAGTATATTCAGTAAATTTTCAATTCAAATAATTATATATACATGCTTTAATACCATAGAACCCATTTTATTTACTTACATGTGCGAATGGGGACGCAGTGAGGAAATGATATTTTGAATTTAAAAAAATATTTTAAAATTATATTTGAATTCCAATAACCAAAGAATAACTGTTTATATGTAAAACCAATTAATATTCATAGTTTGGACAGCTTTTTGCTTTTGTGCTTTTCAAAATATGTTCTCAAGACTACTGGGACATGAAATGGCCACTTTTCAGAGAATTACTCATATACCTAGTACATGTAGAAGTTTATAGTTCTCCTCCTTTGACCCTAGTGATGCTACTATCAACCCGGTTCGCGTTTCAGCTTCGCTGTCCTATCTGTATGGTAATCTGTGATTAATAGTTACCACTGGTAAAGTTTCTTCTACAATTTTTTTTTTAAATCTAAAATAAAATGTAAACAAGCCATTATATAAAGACAAAATATTTTAAATATTAAGAGATTTATTTTAATTAGAACAAATATATTTGTTTATTGCAAATATATTATATTAAAAAATAAATATGTTGCCACAATTAATGGATAATATAATTACAAGATATTGAGAAAAAACAAACAAAATGGTGGATATAACTGGATTCATTATCATCAGTCTTAAATGGCAATATGGTCTTACATCATAGTTACATTAAAACTATTGTATATACATACATATTGTTATATACATACAAATGCATATTATACACAAAATTTTACATTTACAATTTTTCTTCCAATTACTTCCATTCTTTTAACAATGAAAGTTTGAAAATCTTCACAATATCTGTACATTATACAGCCTACGTGATTTATGTACTTTTAATAGTTTACATAATAATTTCTTCGAACCTGCTATAATATTATTGGTGTTAAAAATTAGGTAAATATCCTTTTTAAGCTTCTGAAATTACTAGTTTTTAAACTAAATGCATTTTATAAATCAACAAAGAAAAGCATTATCACAACATGTGAAATTACTTCGTAACATTTTAAAGAAAATTAGTAAAAAATTCCTGCGTAACATTTTAAAGGAAATTGGTAATCAGTAGACGATAGGTATCTAGAGCAACAGAGCCCTCCAGAATGAATGTAAGAAAGCCCTCATTTCGTTTTAAACATTTACTAAAATTTTAAAACGTCTGTTCCCTAACAGCACAAAATGTTCCAGAAACGTAACAATCATATAACTTTGAAACATTATAAACATTTCGAAAACGTTTAAAATCGTTCAGATTACTTTCCAATTAGTTTCAAAAACGTAGAAATATCCGCGATCGTAAAAAAAAATCAGATACGCAACAGAAACGTTACAATCACTTAACAGTTAGAAAATCAAAAAGGGGCGAATGTTTCAGAAAGGTATCGGAGAGCAAACTTAAATGTGTTACGTTTTTGAAAGATTGTAAGCTTTTTACAACATAAGTGAAACATTTTGTGCTGTATGGGTTTTCATCAGTTTAAATTTAGGGATGTTTAGATGCAGTGAATTGTAGAGAAAGACAAATATCGTACCTCTGAATCTATTTGAAAATCAAATTGATAATTAGCAAACCATATGTCAAAGCAACTCCCAGTACCGTAAGAATGAATCCTCTTTGAACGCTATAAAATCCACAAGCAGTTATAAAAATGACTTCTTTTTGTTCTACTCTTTTGAGGCATTCAAGAACCGATTGAGAAATGGAGTGGTTCTCCTTACATCCAATTTCATCAAGTTTATTTTGCACAGTCATCGCTATTTCTGACATATTGTCTGCTATCATTGAACTAAATATCGCATATGAAACCAAAATAAAAAGTCCATTTATAAAATAAATACAAACATTCGTGTATCTTATATAAATATCACGTTCATCCGTGTTTTTTATTCCTAAAGTTATTGAGTTAAAGATACAACTTGTTGCGTAAACCGTTATGAAAAATGTAGTACAGCTTAAAACTTGATAAAGTTTGCAAATAGTTTTATGAATGTTAAAATAGCAGTCCAGGGTAAACATGATTACTTGCTTATTTAAATTGCGCAATCTAAATTGAAGATTTTTGTTGTAAATCTGTAAAACTTTAGCAAATTTGTAAAATACAATGCATAAAATCAGAGTTACAAAACACGGAAATAAAAACCTCATGTACAAACCTATATTTATAAAAGTTAATATTATTACCTTCCAGGCTCCCACTGGCAACTTTTTCTGTAATAGCATGAGATTTACTATACCGTTATTCTGCATATCAGAAAAACAGAGAAGAACTTGATAATAGGTAAGATAAAAAATTTGTGAAGCAAAAAATACTACTTTAACAAAATTCATCGATTTATAAAGTACATTATATTGCTTTCGATATCTGAATAGTGTGAATAATATATTTAAAATTTTCCTTCTTTTAAGAATTAGGGAAAACCATATAAATAATGATATTGTAACTTCAAAAACATACGGTAAGATTCTTATAGATCTATACGAAATAATAGTATAATATGCTCCCAAATAAAAATGAATCATTGAGAGGCAGTATAGAAAAATAAGTAGAATACACAAACACCTAATTCTTGGAAAAGATGATTTTTTTGAACCAAAAACTCCGATTAAGAGACAAAAATCCAGTAAATCTTGATCTTTCAACACCATTTTAGTATATTACGCCTTCGATGAAAATTTATATAAGAAAAAATAATTACTTTGAAAATGTTTCAAGAGACAGACTGACTCACAAAAAAGAATTTAAAAGTTTTAATGTGGTGAAATGTAGATGCTTGACTAAAACTATTTACAGCAGAATTATTCATAACAAAATTCAGATAACATCTTGTTATCACGCCAAGAACTATTTCTGAGTTTAAAAGTTGATATTATAAACAATCAATTCTATTAGCAGAAGCTACGAAAAATTATGAATTCGAGTGTTCTTAGCAATTTTTAATACTTTAAAAATGTATTTTCATTCTGTAAATTTTATTTAGATTATTGAAAGGTCCTTAAGGGAGTGAACTACTCTCAAAACTATAACCATGTTATTTAATATTTTAGAGACGATAACATTTGTACATGCTGAAAAAATCATGAATTTACATGACAGTTCACAACTTCTATCAACAACAACAACAAAAAAAAAAAATAGCTAGATTCATTATCGTAGTTCAATCCCTAAAACGACTCCTCTAGATTATTTTGTCAAAGTTTCATAACGTTTCAATTATAACTTTTGGAGTAATGATGTTTTGGGATAAAGCAAAATGCTAAAAATCTCATTTTGAGAAAAAGCAAAAAACAGATTTAAAAAAAATGATTTTACCTATTAAACAAAAAATAATTTTAATAAGTTCCTGATTTATCTCAAAGCTTTTTATTTTCATTTTAAAATTCCTTTTATATGCAGTAACAAATTTTAATGCTTATATTGAGTAAAACATTTATGTAAACAAACATTTACGGGTCACTTCCGGTCACTTCCGGTTTCAAAAACTGGATAGTGACTAATATTAAAATGCCTGTAAGTGAAGTTCTACGCAATATAGAAACAAAATTCAAACTGATTTAGAAAGCTAAAATGTCAGGCTCTAATACTAACCTAAAAAAAGAAAATCGAAGTTTTGATCGAAAATTGCTTTTTAAAGGTAGGCAGGCACCTTACAATTGTATCAGATATTCCAAAACATTTTTAAACACATTTTTAATGACAAAATGAAAATAAAAACGAAAAACGTTAAATTTATTTTATAAACGCTTTCTTAACAAACGACTTATTGCGTTTTTATATAACCTATATAATCTATATAACATATATAACATATTATGTGAAAAGTAATAACGTATTAAAATTATTATCCTTTGCCTGAAATCAGCGTGTTTACGAAATACTACATTTCTCAAAAAGCAATGTCAAATTTTAAAGATTTTTCTTTAAAAAGAGAATGTCGATTTCACAATAAATTTCTAACGTTAATACGTTTTTAATATCAATAACATGAATAATGCAACATTTAATATCTGTAAATATTGCACAAAATTCCTCATTTTGCAATACATGTTATAACAATGACAGTTACAATCAAATTTACCTGATGAAATTCAAAGAATATAAAAATATTAATAATATCGATATCGTCTCCTTATATATATATAGTTTAATATATATTTTTTCTTTTACAGGTACTAACTTAGCAACACGATATGGCAACAAAAAACATTTGTTATTTTTCTAGAGATTTTGATTTTCGCTGATACTTTTCTACGGCGGACAAGAAAATTATTATTTTATAATGCAAGCCTTTTCATGTAATTGTTTATTTTATCACCAGTGTATAACACCTCACATTAGCTACTTTAATTAAAAAAAAATCTACTTTATTAAAGAAATTATAATAGTAAATTCATAAAATTTTGAATTAAGCTTTTTTTTATGATTTATCTGATTAGATGAAATTAAAAGAAACAGTTATGACAATAAATAAATAAATAAAGTTCTAAAAGCAACATGAAATGGAAAAAAAAATTGCTTTTAAATATGCCAATAAAGTTAGAGAATAAAATCACCTCTATCACTATTACAAACGATATTACTGCGCGATTTGTAATTGCACCCGGCTCTTTCCGTCGGCCGGCTTTGTGCGCAGAGCCGCTCGATTATTTTTGGGGCGATGATGGCAAAGGATAAGGCTTTATTACACTATAGCCTCCTATACTAGATGCCTTCCGCGTGGCTCGGAAACTTGGCGGTAGACAGCGCCACCTGATACAGATTGCGTGACTTTTTTTGTTCTTCATTATACTTTTTTATAACAGCCACCAACAATTTTAAAACTGGGATTTGGTATAGATAAAAGGCGAATAGAATTGAATAAACGTCGGTTTTATATATCATATATTACTTCTTAAAATTATTGATGAGAGTTGAATAAAAAAGTCGCGCAATCTGTACCAGGTGGCGCTGTGTACCGCTTGAACTGTTGCAAAGTTTCCGAGCCACGTGGAAGGAATCTAATTAGGAGGCTATGATTACGCAATCGCCAACCAAACCAACCCAAAGATTGGCAGAGAATCTATGTTGTATATCATGTGATCTCACATCTTAGAGGCTTCCCTGTGTCCATATTTGACAATATTTTAATTTATTTCGGAGCATTTTTAGCCCCGCCTCTATTTCGCACCACTTTATTTATAGAAAATTTTTCTCCACTATATAACTACAATAAAATAATTAAAATAAAAATACTATTAAAAAATAAATTGTATGGATTAAAGGTGCGGCTCAAGAATGCTCCGAAATAAATTTAAATGTTAGCATCTTTGCTGTGTTTGTGCATTGAGCTATTTAAGCAAACATTTTAAAGGGGAATGCACCTCATCAGAAAATAAAACAAGTGATGAGAAATCGACATCTTGGGCACATTCTTGGTGATAGCATTTTGCAAAACGCTCGCGTGCAGGGTGATCTGTGGGGCGTAAAGACTATACTTTTTAAGGATGATATGGGTAGAAGGGTTCATCTTACAGAACACGATGCATAGAAGATCGAAACCCTCTTACGGCAGCTGCGATGGCAGCTAGGGTGGTTCCCGTTTTTCCATTGCCGACGTAGTTTTCTGTAAGCTGCCTCGATCGAGCTACGTAACAGCCCAAGACAGCCGACCTCATATTAACCCGTAAGTGCCAGATGTTTTCTTTTCTTTTCTTTTCTTTTCTTTTTTTTTTATAGTAAGATCCACGTGTGAGTGTCCGTAATTGACGACTGACGAATATATATATTATTTGTAATTCCTCCTACCTCTTATGAATTTTAAATCGTATACGATTCATCATTTAACAAAATCATACATAATATTTATATTAATATAATGAGTGCATTAAATACACTGATTATGATTAGCATTATTACTATGTATTGGGTTGTTCGATAAATAATGCAGTTTTTTAAAACCTTCGCTTCTAAAAACCAAGGCTTCTTCGAACGTGGAATTGTTGAACTTACTTAAATATGGTAAAAGGTCATCCAACAAAATGGTCAATATATCATTGATTAATGTTTGTTGTTAATATAAATAAATTCACTTTGAAAAAAGTGAAAAAAAAAAAAAAAAAAAACGAACTACCCATTATATCTTTTTATGTAATTATTTGCACAAGGAGAATGTTTGAAATATCTGTTAAAAAATAAACCGGTTTTTAAAAGGTTTAAGATGAGATTTTCTGTCATGAGTTCTAATGCACTTCTGAATCCTTATAAAGTACCCTACACTGTTAAAAATTTCAACAGAAAACTCTGTGCAATCTATTATCTTAAGTCTTACGTAAATTTACAGAGACATGTAAACAGAGATGTTAAAAAACTTTATACATTCATTTTAATAGCTAGTATTAATTTAATTAATTATTGGTGAGATTATATTTCAGACTTGGAATGCTTTTTCTGAAGTAGAAACAGTCATTTTTAATTTTAATTAAAAAAAAATTAACAATAAAATTAGGTAAAAATACAGAATAGAGATTGAGAATCTCGATTATTCACTTTTACCTAAGAATTACTGCAAATTTTCAAAGACTCTATTAAATATTTACATTAAATTTACAGAAATTTTAAACAGTGTAGTTCTTCTTAAAATTTACGTGGTAAATTTTAAATTTACCAAGTAAATTTTAAATTGTGTACACCTAATTAATCGTGGTACATTAATCGTGGTACACCTTGTATACCGCGAAATTTATTTAAGCTTACACTAAATCTTGCAATATCGATTTTCCATCTATATCGCTAAATCGATTTAAGCTTCACTGATTTCTGATGCATACATCATTAGTTGTGGAGGCAATATTAGTTCAGGCAGCACATCAAAACCAACTGTAACTTATAAGAAAATGGACATCAACTTATCTTGATTGCTGATGTTCTCGTATAAAAGGCTTCTAATTTGATATCACATATAGATGTTCATTGACATCATTATACATTTTTGACTCTTGTTTTTTTACCACGTTTTTATTAATTCACCTATTCGTCTGGACGAGCACAGCATCGTTGTAATGTGGGAGAATTTGACACTTATGTTGTTTCAACTCGGAAGTTACTTTTCGTTTTTATAAAATTTTAAATTTCACGCAGTTATGTGTTACAGACCAAACATTTCTACTAGAGGAGGGATGATCAGATACTTAGAAAGTTTTTAATTTGGTGTCGGTCAGGTGTCGGCATAGTGCAGACTGCATTGTTGGAGGTGAAAACATTTGACCTGCACATATTCTTATCACGAAAAGTTATGGTCTGATTTTTAAGAAGTTTTAAATTTGTATTCGGTTGGTATTACATTACAAAGACTGTTAGAGGGGTAAGGTCTGATACCCTCCATCGTGCCCAGTACCACTGAAAATTAAGCTAAGATCCCTACGAAATTTTTTAATTTGGACTCGATTGGGTGTTGGTATTACGAAGACTGCATCATTGGTGGGGTTTAGTATTTGATCCTACACCGCTGCCTTATCTCGATGAACGGTTCGATCTTTACGAAATTGGAAATTTGAACTCAACTGGGTGTTGGCCTGACAGAAACTCATACTTGCCAACATTCTAATTAATATTCTCTAGTATTGTTAGCCCTGCTTTTTTTTCACACCAGTAACTTTTTACAGTATATTTCTTCTTATTTAATCGTAATTGCATTTGTAGAATATTACTCTAAAAAATTATTGGTGTGAAGAAAAGGGCTGGGTTAACAACACTACGGAATATTAATTAGGATGTTGGCAAGTATGCAGAAACTGCATCATTAAAAAGGGAGGGTCAGACCCATCCCAAAACTAGTTTTTTCAAAATGTTATAGTCCGACCTTTATGAAATTTTAGATTTGGACTTGATTAAATGTTACCATTATGGAAACTACATTGTTTAAAAAAGGAAGCTTGAATCCCCCTACAAAACTATGTATTTTAGAAAGTTGCGGTCACATCCTTGAAAAAATTTAAAATTTGCACTGAGTTGGGTATTAGCATGGCCGAAATTGCACGTTTGAGGTGTGTGTGTGGGGGGGGGGAGGAGGGTCTGAAACCGTGGTACTAGATATTTTGTACAGTTACCATAAGATTCTTACAAAATTATAAATTTGGTTCTGGTTGAGTGTTAGATAAAGGAAACAGCACTGAAGGAAAACGAAAATGAAAAAAAGGGAAGAGATTAAAATGTAAAACGTATGTCATTTGCGATAGATGACTGATGCATGATCAGTTTCCCAAAGTCAATGACAATTTTATTCCACAGCAAATGATATGAATTGTCGAGTTTTTTCTCAACGACAGCATTCTCTATACTCCTTACCATTATTTATTGCATACGCACCATATTTCTGCTTCAAATCTTCAAAGTGTTTTCATAACTAGCTATAAAAAGTCACAGTCACAAATATTAAGGACTATCAGTATGGAATTACAAATCTAAATGAGGATCGGAGAAATTTTTTTATGCTTTTTGCTGTTTTAGAAAAGTGGCATAATAATAATTATTATTATTAATACTTAAATCAATATTGGTGTTTCAAAAAGGAAGTAAATCTATTATGTGACGACTTATTTCGATTTTGGAGTTTTACAAGAATGATTTATTTAACTGTTTTTCAGTAATTTCATAGACTATAAAAAGTTTCTTCAAAATTTTCTCGAAAAAATAGTTTTCTATAGTATTTGAAATTTTAAACGTATTATTAGACGAAATTTTATACGTATTAAGGTGAAAACATTCCCAAATTACTAGTATAAATATAAACTTTCCAATATCAAAATATCGTTAAATCGCGATATGAAGTGAGTTATATATCGTGATGTAAGATTTTAAACATCGCACAGGCATATTTATAGCCCAGATTACTATACAGATAAGACACTCCCGTATATTCAAAGGTAACTAAAAGGCGACTACAGTGACCTCGTGAGCAACAGCTGTAAGTTTCTCGAGCTGTCCTGTTTACGCAATCATTCGTCTTAATTGAATTGTATGTATGTTTTCATTTGCCAACTTTATTAATGTTTACAAACTTGATAGTCAAAAGATATTTATTTTTAAAACCAAGTATTAATTATTAAGCTAAAAAGTTTTGAAAACATACCCCATATAACAATGATCTTCCTACAACGCTTCCTGGGATATCCTGAACCTTCCGGATTCTTCTCGGAGGAAGAACGGACATGTTTGGGAAGTCTGAAAAAAAAATATAATTTGATATTTCTAGGAATGATTTGACAGAAGTAGTTCTCGGGAACTACGACGGAGCAACGAAATGACGATTTTCCAACGGAGGCCGCTACAGCGGACACTTTGTATTCCTACGGAATATGGAACTTAGCGTAAGAGCTCCTATGGAAGAATATTTGCTGTATGGGACATGAATTTAAAAAAAGTTTATTTATTTATTTATTTTGTAGAGCCTTTTGTATTATTTAAAACCAAAGCAATGTTAATTATTTAACGATTTCACACCGCTATTTTAGTATTACAGTATGTAAATTTATTTGTACTTGAAAAGGAATGTGTTTGACAAAGCATATATTAAAACATTCTAAAAATTAATTTTATTTACTTGAAGAATAGCTCTGAACGTTTTGAGTATGATTTTGTAAATTCAAAAATAATGAAAAGTGAATAAAAAGAACAACTTTACATACTAACCAGCTACTAAAATACTACCGAAAAAAAAAAAAACAATTTTTGGTCAAAGAAGGTATTCATATATACTTAGTACATGTAGAAGTTTTTAGTTCTCCTCCTTTGATTCTAGTGGGGCTATTATCGCCCTGGTTCGCGTTTTAGCTTCACTGTCCTATCTGTATGGTAATCTGTGATTGACATTTTTACCACTGTGAAAGTTTCTTCTACTTTTTTTTTTTTTTTTTTTTTTTTTAAATCTAAAATAAAATGCAAACAAGCCATTATATAAGGACAAAATATTTTAAATATTAAGAGATTTATTTCAATTAGAGCAAATTTATTTGTTTATTGCAAATACATTATATTAAAAAATAAATATTTTGCAATAACTAATGGATAATATAATTACAAGGTATTCAGAAATAACAAACAAAATGGTGGATAAAACTGGATTCATTATCAAACGTCTTAAATGATAATATCGAGAAGGCATTTCAATGGAGTCCACAGAACGTACGTCATATATCAGAATAAACGCATTAACCAATTTTAAAATTGCAATACATCATTCTATGATAGGCATATTTAAGTATCGATGGAGCTTAGGTATAGTCATATGATAGCAGAACCAAAACTCCATTTCCTCATTCCTTTTAGACTTAATTCACAATAATGCGTCGTATGAACCAGTGATACCCCTCCCTCCTGAATTTAGAAAATTATAAAAATCTACTTCTTTATACATCACATTTATTTAAATTTTGTACTCTTCCTTTTTGTGTCTTATTCTCGACTCTTTCTTATCTCTTTCAGAGATTGATTCTCTTTTCACATGTGTTGTTCTTTCTCTCTCCTATTTTTTCAAGGAACACTTGCTTCTTCATTCATAAATTTGCCTGTATGTCTTGCATGACAAATTCCAATTAAAATGTCTGCTTTGTATATTCAGGGTCAGAAAATACGCTACTAATTCTCAGCCGGTTTTATCACCGATTTTATATAAGCATTTGTATTTCGCATTATAATTAACATAAATCAATTTCTCTCTTACGTCACAGTTACATAAAAATTATTGCTTATGTACATACCTATGTCCATTATACGCAATATTTTACTTTTACAATTTTTCTTCCAATTACTTCCATTCTTTTAACAATGAAAGTTTGAAAATCTTCTCTACATCCCTATATTATTCAGCCTACGTGATTTATGTACTTTTAATAGTTTACATAATAATTTCTTCGAACCTGGTATAATATTATTGGTGTTAAAAAATTAAACAAATATCCTTTTATAAGCTTCTGGTATTACTAGCTTTTAAACTAAATGCATTTTATAAATCAACAAAGAAAAACATTATCACAACCTGTGAAATTCCTTCGTAACATTTTAAAGGAAATTACTAAAAAATTCATTCGTAACGTTTTAAAGGAATTTGGTAATCAGTAGATGATAAGTATCTGGAGCAACAGAGCCCTCCAGAATGAAAGTAAGACAATCCTCACTTCGTTTGAAATATTTACTAAAATTTTAAAACATCCGTTTTCATCAGGTTAAATTTAGCGATGTTTAGATACAGTGAATTGTAGTAGTAGTAGTAGTTGTTGTTGTTGTCGTGTGCCACTCGGAAATTCCGAGCCACGGTAGTGGAACCATCCGGAAAGTTTTTAAGGCATGAGGGTTGCGTCTTCCGTTATTTAGTTGCGCCTCATAGGAAGGAAGAACGACTTTAGCTCCAGAAGCTAGTGAAAGATGGCAGCACCAGCCAGACAACAGGAACTCGAATTTTGATCCGGATCAGAGCGAGTTAAACCCATGTTCCGGTACACCCAGAGGTATAATTTTTGATGGGAACTTGGAGGATTTTGCGACCACGACGGAATTTAATGTGCACCAGTCGCCTTTAGCGTACACGACAGTGAATTATGGTGAAAGACAAATATCATACCACTGATGAATCTAGTCGAAAATCAAATTGATAATTAGCAAACTATATGTCAAAGCAACTCCCAATACCGTAAGAATGAATCCTCTATGAACGCTATAAAATCCACAAGCAGATATAAAAATGACTTCTTTTTGTTCTACTCTTTTAAGGCATTCAAGAACCGATTGAGAAATGGAGTGGTTCTCCTTACATCGAATTTCATCAAGTTTATTTTGCACAGTCATCGATATTTCTGAGAAATTGTCTGCTATCATTGAACTAAATATCGCATATGAAACCAAAATAAAAAGACCAATTGTAAAATAAATACAAACATTCGTGTATCTTATATATAAATATCACGTTCATCCGTGTTTTTGATTCCTAAAGTTATTGAGTTAAAAATACAACTTGTTGCGTAAACCGTTATGAAAAATGTAGTACAGCTTAAAACTTGATAAAGTTTGCAAATAGTTTTATGAATGTTAAAATAACAGTCCAGGGTAAACATGATTGCTTGCTTATTTAAATTGCGCAATCTAAATCGCAGATTTTTGTTGTAAATCTGTAAAATTTTAGCAAATTTGTAAAATACAATGCATAAAATTAGAGTTACAAAACACGGAAATAAAAACCTCATGTACAAACCTATATTTATAAAAGTTAATATTATTACCTTCCAGGCTCCCACTGGCAACTTTTTCTGTAATAGCATGAGATTTACTATACCGTCAGTCTGCATATCCCAAAAACAGAGAAGAACTTGATAATAGGTAAGGTAAGAAATTTGTGAAGCAAAAAATACTACTTTAACAATATTTATCGATTTATAACGTACATTATATTGCTTTCGATATCTGAACAGTGTCAATAATATATTTAAAATTTTTCTTCTTTTAAGAATTAGGGAAAACCATATAAACAATGATATTGTAACTTCAAAAACATACGGTAAGATACTTATAGATCTATACGAAATAATACAATAATACGCTCCCAAATAAAAATGAATCATTGAGAGGCAGTATAGAAAAATAAGTAGAATACACAAACACCTAATTCTTGGAAAAGATGATTTTTTTGAACCAAAAACTCCGATTAAGAGACAAAAATCCAGTAATTCTTGATCTTTCAACACCATTTTAGTATATTACGCCTTCGATGAAAATTTATATAAGAAAAAAATAGTTACTTTGTAAATGTTTCAAGAGACAGACTGACTCAAAAAAAGAATTTAAAAATTTTAATGTGGTGAAATGTAGATGCTTGACTAAAACTATTTACAGCAGAATTATTCATAACAAAATTCAGATAACATCTTGTTATCACGCCAAGAACTATTTCTGAGTTTAAAAGTTGATATTATAAACAATCAATTCTATTAGCAGAAGCTACGAAAAATTATGAATTAGAGTGTTCTTAGCAATTTTTAATACATTAAAAAAAAAAAAAAAAATGCATACGAAACTTTTTAATGCAGTGTAAAGTATTTTCTAATCGGTGTAATTGACGAAGTTTGTTAAAATATTCTAGTAGAAATTTTCAAAGACTCTAAAAATATAGATGACACCAGTATCGTCTGATTCAACATATTTTGTAATTTTCACACAATATAAATAATAATTTAGGAATATAGAATGGCAACAAAATAAGTTTTTTTTCTCTTGGTATTCCTTCTTGAATAAAACATTTTTTTCCCTCGCAGCAAGGAATTAACAGTTTATCATGCATGCTTACTGATATATTAATTTATTTACTATATATTATACTAACTTATTACTGATATATTATCTCCGAAACGCATCAGTAACAGCGTCATCTATTGCAAGAAACTGAATTTAAGTAAATTTAAATATAAGAAAATTATCTTAAATTGAATTAATTACACAAAATTTAAATAAAAAATTCATTGAAAAAATTTCTTAAAAAAAAAAAAAAAAAAAAGAAAAGAAAAGAAAAGAAAAGAAAAGAAAGAAAACCTTTAAAAGTTATAATTATTATTTTCAGATGTTATAAAAATTTAAAATCAAGATAATGTTCAAAATAAATTTCTCAGTGACATTTTAGATTTTAAGTATATATGTAATGGCTTGGTACTATTTGCTCCTTTGCCTTTCTTATTATTTAGCTTTAAATTTGCTAGAATGTCTCTTCGGCAGATTATTTAATAGTTTTTGAATAAAAATGCTTTCGTCGAAATGTGTTTTCTGTCAGTTTGGTATTTTAATAATTTCTCTTACGAATATTTAAGCGTATTTTCTTCATTTAACTTACTGGTTATAAAAGCAGTTTTTAAATAAATAATGGTCTAAATAATTAAAAGTATTTGTTGTCAAAGTAATTTAAATTTTTTAGTAATTAAAACTTTTATATTAATTTATAAATTTTTCATGTGAAAGGCTAGAGAATTGTATTTAATAAACACTTTTTAAATGGAGATGATAAAGCATTATTGATATGGAAAGCTGTAAGTGCATCAGAGTTAAAATAAGCCTTTTCATTCAGTAAAATTACTAATTATAATCTAAAACAAATCGATTATAATAGTTTTTTTTTTCAAATCAAAAACAACAAATGGTTTACGACTGCTGCTTTTTCATTGCATTCTTCTTTTAATTAATTATTTTTTTGAAAAGTAGATCAAAGCTTTTTTTTTTTTTTTTAATTATTATTCATGAATTAGGACTCTATCCACGTTTGTAATGATCGGTAGGTGGCACTTTTCCAACTTCTTATTGTTAGTAAATATAACAGCCACGTGTATTTATTATTGTTCTATTTGTGTTACTACTTAATATTCGTGCTATAATTTCTCCGCCATTACATCATGGAAAATCGATTGCTTTTGGAAAAAAATATTTCAGTTTATTCAAAGTTCGATCGGAAGTAGATGTTTAACTGAAGCTGAACAAATATTAGTTTCAAATCATTTGATTAATTCTTTACCTCCATTAGCCGAAGCAACGGAAATTTTAAATTTGTCATTTGGAAATAAATGGAAGCTTAATTCTGGATTTTTTTACCCTTTGGAGTTACACTGTGGCACACAACAGTATGTGTTATCTTTTTTATTCATTTTTATTCATTTTTATTGAATAAATATATGTGAAACTAAACATCGAATGTACAGCAAGCAATGTCGTCTCGACGAAAGCCGAAAGCTATTCCTGTTAATTGTAATTTCCCCTTAGCCCACCAGAGGGCGAGCATTTCATTACAATCACGGATATTTTTACTTTGAGATCAACAACTTTCAATAAAAGCATTTTTCAGGAATCCATGATATCATGAAACGTTTAATAACACATGCTTCAGAAAATATTTAATAATACATGCATAATTAAACGGTAAGTATCAGTCGTAAATACTCTTTAAATTTGAAATTTGCATATTCGCTTACCACCACGCATTATTTTAAATAATTTGTTGCATAAAGTTTTAGTGAAGTTTGAAAAATACTTAATTTAGTCACAATTTACCCAGCATCTTTCAGCGTGAATAATTTTGGTTTTTTTTTCTTCTCAGTATAGTATCTTTATCCGTTAAAAAAATAATAACTTTTTTCCATAAGTTGAAGTTACAATAAAAGCAATAAAAAATATTAAGGATATTTTATCCCAATAAGCATTATTTTTGATTGAGTACTTTAGGTATTATAATGTTTTGGAGCCAATAGTTTTATCAGATATTGTTTAATACTTTTATGAACAACTTTCTTTTGACAGAAAAAAAAAAAAAAAATGAATGTTTAATTTGAATTTTTGTAAACTCATATTTTACCAAACACGGAATCTGGTGCTTTTGAAATAAATTTCAAGAATATTTTAGGAGTTAGTAGGCACTCACTTAATAGAAAAAAAAAAAAAAAGAATCGTTGAAAGACAGTATAGAAAAGTTATTTGAACAGGTAAGCATTTAATTAGTAAGATCGATGACTTTTTTTGAGTCACTAATTCCAGTTATGAGCGTAAAATCCAATAACTTCTGTATTTTTAACACCATTTTTAATCTACATTTTCTTTTTATATGTAAATGCTTTGGAATTTTTATTCTATGTATACGTTAGAATAGTGGTAATGAAGCATTAGAAATATGAAAATTAAAAATGTACCGATGCTGGAATATGAATTCTCATGTCAATTTTTCAATATTATTAGAATATGTAATAAATCTACCAATAGTTTATTAATTGAAAAAAATATGAAGGCATCACGCGTGTCAAAGTTATTAAAAAATATTATCTTCTATCAATATGCCGATTACTTTTAAAATTTCATATTATTCACTTTAGTATGTGAATTCATCATGTTTTTCTTTTAGTTATACTTCCAATATAAATGAATGATGTTTATATATATATATATATATACATATTTTTTAACGGATATTTACTAATTTCAGTGAATTTCTAAATATATCCGCAGTATCATGAGTTGTTTAAAATTTCATTAGTCATTACTTCAACTTTATTTGAATGAACTATATTCTTAAAAATTAAATCTGTTATGAAATCTTGTATAACATTACAATAAATTAATATATATATATATATATTATCTTTAAAATCTATTAGCATCGGAGTAGTAGACTTTTTTGTAAATAATTTATCAATTATTAAGCAATAGTTAATATCGGAAAACAATTCGCATATCACAATATAGAAAACATCTTTTGTATGGTAAACTATGAAAAGGATCCAAATGTCTAGCATTTTCTTCATAGAGATACTTCATTGAAAAATCTAAATTTCTATTTCTTGCCTGTTAATGGTAAAAGCTAATCAATAAACAAAAAATTTTATACAATGAATCAGAGTTCGATAATTAATTTCCTTAGTTGAATAGTTTTAGTATTATACAGTTTTGCAGATATACGTTTTATCAAATATTGCGGTGCATTTATAACTATTTCTCATGTAAACAACTGAAAAATATTTAGTCCTGTATTCTACTATCATTTCTTTAACTGAGCACTGAGCACTGAGCACGCACTTATTTATTTATGAGGTTCAACTATTTCTTAAAAATCAATATCAACTTTTTTAATTTCATAGATACAATTTCTTATGTACTTGAATAATTTATTTCTTCGTTGCCTGGAAGCATTTAATATGTATCTGAAAACAAATTTTGCTTAAATGCAATATTATGTATTTAAATCTTTATTAGTAAATGAACAAGAAAATGTAGCTTTAAAAGAGAATAAGGATTTCGCAATGACTAACTAGGTCGTTTCTCAAACGGCGTCTAGGCGTATTTGCCGAGAATATAAATTAAAAAATATATTTTTACCAGGAAAAAGAAGAAATGTTACAAATTCAAACATTAAAAAAAAAACACGAAAGGAAAATCATGCAGTACGCATTTATTAGTAACACTTTCCAACTGTACGTAATTGTTGTATCAAATAACTTTTAATATTCTTTGCCTACGTTATGACACAACAGACAGAACGACTGAAAAATATACAGATAGACTAATTGATTTTAAAATTACTCTTAGGCATTTTGGACTGTGTTAAAAAGGCTTAACGCAAAAGAAATGCAGCCATTAGACTGTAATTACAGCTTTTGATCTCTCTGAATAATTTAGTATAGCCGTGTAAATCAGAAAGTTAATCATATCATATTCTATGCAAAACATTATTTTATATTATTAACAATACATTTCAATATTTTTATGACTTTTACAGTAAAAATATTTTTAAATATATCTATCAAAAAATTCTGTCCTAAAACGTAATGCAATGACCTTTTTTTTTTTCTTTTTTTTTTTTTGTTGTTGTTGTTGTCCCTGTAAACAAACTAGTTGTACAGGACCTATTAATGTCATTTTAAATGGGGAATATTCTATAGGGAAAATATTTATAGAAATATTTCTCATAGAACACAATGCTTTCGAATGCTTTTTGGGTGTCCCTGTGCACAAACCAGAAGAGATATTCACTCCATTTTCAATATGGAACAGCCGATAGTGAACTTCAATAAAATATATCAGTTTCGAGAAATTCCATAAATATTTACAGGAGTTAGAGCGCGGGCAGACAGATGGACAGATACACAAACTGAAATCATATTCACACTTAAAAATGTTAGAAAGTGTTAGAAACAATTGTACGGTTATTAATGACTCATTAATAACTGTACAATTGTTAACGCCCCCTGAAAAAACGCCCCTTTTCTCACACTACTATATTTTCAGAGTTATTCTCTACAAATGTTGTTACGATTAAATAAGACTAAAATTACTCTAAAAAATCCTTGGTGTGAAAAAAAGGTGGGTACTAAAAATTGTACGGTTCATAATGAGATGGTTGGCAAGTACAGAGCTGCCAACCTAATCCGGCAAATTGTTAGTTCCGCCCATTTTTCTACACCACTTCATATTTATAGTAATTTTCTTCAAATATATTTACGATGCATTAGGAAGAAAAATACTCTAAGAAATGACTGGTGTAGAAAAAGGGGCGGTACTAACAATTTGCCGGGTTAGGTTGGCAGCTCTGCAAGTATGCAAGTATGGACAAGTGACTGGACTAGTTTAACTCATTCAAGACTGCGCTTTGTTTACGAAACTTGGCAGCTATGACAATGATAGATTAGGTCAGTAAACAACAAACCATTTAAACAGAAAAGGAAATACACGACTTTTAAGTTAAACGTGTTATCTTGAAACCAAACGTTATTATGTAATCTTATCTCATCTTGTTATTTTTTTATTTTTTTTTTTTTTTTTTTCTGACTCTTTAGAAGTTTTCATTAAATAAAGTTTTTATTATTATTATTTTTTTTTTTTAAGTTTCATTTATTTTTTCTGGATTTTTATTTATTAAATTAAAATATCCACACCTAATTCGAAAATATTCATTTACAAAAGCTTTACAACAATGTTCTTTAAAGCAATTATTATTGTTGACAATTTAATTGCAGTAGTAATTAAGCGATATCTGTGCTACCCATGTGAGTAATCACACGTACTTGTAAGGAGAGATTACGCAAAATAGCTTTCTTACTTTTATTATAATCGCTGTCGTAAATTATAGCATAACAACAAACTAGTAATGTAAATGAGAGGGAATTCAAAAGTATTCGGTAATAGTTTACCAAAAAATTAATATTTGTTTTTTTGTATATTATTTTGTTGAACTGTGCACAAACTCTCCTATCTTTGCTTTCCAAGAAACCCGGGAACAGGGTTTGTTATTTTCTTGTTTTTAGAATCTTGATTTTATATAAAATATTTGTTCGAAAAATTGTGAATTTCAAGAACTTAGGATTATACAGGTGCGTAAAAGATTATCAACGGAAAGTGGTGCTCTGCTTCTAGCGGGATAGTAGAGGTCCAATATTCTACGAACTACTTAACCGTTCGTACTCGAAACCTTTTTAGCACGAGTATACCAACAACTCGAAGCTGTTTTCCAGATATTTGGTGATCCGCATATAAACCTTCTTAATTTTTCCGGTACTCATGGAATAATTTTTAGTACTAGAAAATGCTTCTTGAAAGGGCGTGGCTTCAGAATTAGAATTGTGTAAGAGAACTATTCAAAAATATAGAAATACTGCAGGGTTCGTAGTTTTCGCTTTTTAGCTAGTCTAGCTAAATCTAATCTAGCTTAATATAAGATCTGGCTGTCCTTATGTTATGCTGGCCGCGTAATAAAAGGCTAGCATAATGCACCGTTTACGAAGACTGCGCCTTCTTTTTTGTCAGTGGCCTCTTTTATGTCGACCACTTTGTATTTTTAAATGTGCGGGCCTAAAGGGAGATGAAAAATTAACCTTTTGCATTTGAATCTTTTTTTAGTAAGCGTAATGAGCTACCCGACAATAGTTTTAATAAAAAATGCAAAATATGAAACATGAGAATTTTAAATATAAACATTTTATTTCAATATTTGATGTATATTTGCATATTACAAGCATTATATATAAAATTGTGATTTATAATTTTCCATCGTGTGATATTTTGCAAAGCATTCTTGGTCATTTACCAATGACCAAGGCAAGCAACGCCCAAAGGCACTTAATAGAAAGTGTGGGTGGAGTCTCTTTCTTAACGAAGTATGCACCTGTTATAGCACTTTTAGTTGGAGAACATTATTGGTGGTTATAAGATATACAGTAACGTAATTGGGCATGGCGCCTCTCGAACGCCGTTCGAGTTGAAGTAATGAATCGGATGTCACCTGATAGGCGACGTTCGAGTACAAACGGTTATACAAGGACAAACCATCACTTTTGTAACCAGGTTGATAAATCCAATGCAGCTATCAAGGAAAAGCGGCCAGTGTTAGAGAACAATAAAAGAATTATGTCCCATCAGTGCAATGCAATACCACATATTGCAATGGTGACGCAACAAAAGTTGAATGAGATTGGATGGGAAGTTCTTATTCACCTATCATATGCACTTGGCATAGCTCTGTCGGATCACTATCTACTCCGATGGCTTCCGAATTATCTGACGGGGAAAAAAATAAATTCGCTCGAAGCTGTCACCATGGCAGTTTCTGAATATTTTAGGTCCAAGGATGAGATCCTCTACATTACGTGGATCGACAATCTGCCTTAAATATGGCAACGAGTGGTTGCAGATCATGGATATTATATTATTGATTAAAAAATATACAAACGTCAAATATTTTATTTAAAATATGGCAGAACTTTTCCGCAAACTTAACATTTCAAAAATGCTTACTTGGTATAAGAATAAAGAAATGATAGCAGAAAAAATTTTGGGAATTTTATTTAAAAAACTAGCGATTTCAATCTTTCACTGCTTGAGGACAATTTTATTCTTCGACCACTTTTCTTGAAACCATTGAAACTCTGCGCAAATGCTAACTCGACGAGTCCAGAGTTAAAATAGGGGAAATAGTCATCTGATTCAGAGAAAATAAGCGATAAGAGAGCGCCAGTATACTGGATGATTTCCAAATCTCAAGCTGTCGGTCAATTTGGCACTCCTCCAAGATTTTAGACTATTCCTGACTGCGAGTTTTAGGAAACGTGGTTACACTATATATTAAACATCGAAAAACAAATTTAAATAAACAAGCCAACTTTAATAAATTCAATATTTGCATTGTAATTTTTATGTACTTTGAAACAAAGGGCACATGAACTCAGAACTGATCACAAATTTGAACTACTTTGCCTTCATCGAGCCTCTGCAACACTGTACTACTAGAGGGGGAAAATGTGCCAAGTTAGTTACTGATAATTACCATTAATTTGATCAGTGTAAATATTGAGCTAAAAAAGTTTCACAACTTGTTCAGCCTGATGATATACTTGCAGGTTACTTCTCATCAGAATCGACTAACTGGAGGTTTACGGCAGGCAGGTGTCAAATCAATAAAATATCACCTAAAACAAGTTTTAGAACACTCAAAATTCGCATACGGCGAATTTTTCCTTAAGTTTGTTTTGAACAGTCATTTTTATATGAAATAATTTGCATACGACATCAAAATAAAAAGCCCTGTTGTAAGATCGACAAAAATAACTAGAAAATTTAGGAAATCTTTAATTAAATATTCCCGGTACTCTATTCCCACAAGAACTGAATTAAAAATACAGTTTGATGAGTAACTTATTAAGAAAAATGTTGTGTAGTTTAAAACTTGATGTAGTTTAAAATTTTATGAATATTAAAGTAATTATTAAGTGTAAATATGATTTCCTGTTAGTCAAACAAGTTGAAGGCATTTTAATTTCTAGTCAAATAGACCCACTCACTACTAATTTAGGTGATTTGGAGACCGTGATTTCTGTTTACTTCCTCTTCTTATGTTAATAAAAGCACATATACAACCACCAAAGTTCTATCACGTGTTTTTTAAAGTGTTTTTAATCTGTTTCTAATTACAATGTTAATACGTGGATTTTATACGAAATCGAAACTTCCATAAGATTCGTGTTTTAAAAACGAGTTGTATTAGGTTGAGTCAAAAGTTTTGTCCGTTTTTTATTTGCGTATCAATAAGTATGTTACATTAAAGTTGTAATGTGTCATATATATTTTGAAAGCTCATTTTCTGCTGATCGAAATGATGTATTTAATTGTTATGTTATTTAAATTTTCACAGATTTATTACTGTTTAAAAAAGATCAAGTATGTAAAAAAAATCGTGAACAAATCCGCAGCCTAATTTTCCACGAGTTGAAACAATGCCACAATGCAACAGAAGCAAGTCGTAACATATGTGCAACATTTGGTATAAAGTCTGTAAACGAAAGAACATGCATTCGTTGACATGCAAAGTTCTGTTCCAGGGATATGCACCGCGGCGATAAGAAACACTCTGGGCAACCATCGACAACCGATGAAAGAGCTTTTCTTTGTGCGATTGAAGCCGATCCGACTCAAACCACCCGAAAATTAGGGCAAGGTTTTGGCACTTCTCAGTCAACTGTCAATCGACACCTTCACAAAATTGGCATGAAGATTAGGCGTCGTCAAATGGTACTGCATGAGCTCAACAAAATGCAAAAGAATCGTTGAAAATCAGAATGTCAATTGCTGCTGCGAGAGTTTAGCCGAGATGGATGACGTGGAATTCTTACCTGTAAAGAGAAGTGGGTACTATACGACAACAAAAAATCCGGATGTCAATGGCTAAACCCACACCAGCTTGGAGTTAAGACGGCTACACCTGGGATGCATTCAAAAAATGCACTTTTGTGCGTTTTTTGGATGTCGACAGGAGTTGTGAATTGGGATCTTCTTCCTCAAGGACAAACAATGAATTCAGATGTCTATTGCACTCAAGGGAACCACGTTCAACAGAAACTCGAGAAAAAAGGCTTTAATCCAGCTCGAGGTTTCTTCCAATATGACAACGCAAGACCACATGTTTCAAACCAGACGCGTGAGAAGCTGAATGAGTTGGGCTGGGAACTTCTCGCTCATCCGCTATATAACCCTGACATTGCCCCTACACATTACCATTTATTCAGGTCGCTAGAGCACTTTATGCGTGGACAGCGCTTCAGCAACGAATACGATCTCTGACAAGACATTGTCGACTTCTTCGCTCAAAAACCAGCGGCTTTTTACAACTGTGGAAATTTAATGTTGCATCCACGTTGGAAAATGGTTGTTGAAAGTAATGGTGAATATGTTAATTAAAATATGTTATAATTGTTATATTTTTTTAACTTTTAATAAATGATTAGAAACCGGACAAAACTTTTGATTCAACCTATTACTAACAGCATTTTTTTAAGCTGTGATATTTCTAAGAATCACAAGTGAAATTATTAATCAAGTTAATAATTAGAAGACCATAAGTGAGTGCAACTCCAAATGCCGTAATAATAAATCCTCGTTGTACGTCAAACAAACCGCAAGCGGACAAATAAACAATCTCTTTTCGTTCTACTCTCTTTAGGCATTCAAGCACTGATTGAGGAACGAAATGATGCTCCTTACAGGCAATTTCGTCAAGTTTGTTTTGCGCCGTCATTTTTATTTCAAATAATTTATCCACTATCATGGAACTAAAGATTGGATATGACACCAAAATAAAAATACCGCTTATAAAATCAGCACAGAAATCTATGAAATGAAGATAATTCTTAAATGTTTGTTCTGTGCATTTTATTCCTAAAAGTATTGAATTAAAAAGGCAATTCGAGGCGTAAACTGTTATAAAAAATGTTGGGCAGCTTAGAACTTGATACAGTGTTGAAATAGTTTCATGAAGTTTAAAATAATTTTCAAAGGTAAACAATATTTGCTGTTTATTAAAATTACGTAATTCAAATTGGAGATTTTTGTTATAAGCGTGTAAAACTTCAGCAAATTTATAAAATATAATGCATAAAATCGTAGTTAAAAAAACTGGAAATAAGCAACACATGTACTTGTCTATATTTATTAAAATCAAGACTATTAATTTAACGGCTTTATCTGACATTTTTTGTTCAAATGCCCAGAATTTTACGTAATCATTTTTGCTTGTATCAGCAATTGAGAGAAGAACTTGGTAAACTATAAACACAAATAACTGTGGGGCAAAATATACGATTTTAAGAAAGTTCAGAGGTTTATGAGATATATCATATTGTACACGATAGCGAAACAAGTTTAGTAATATTTTAAAGATTTTTTTCCTTCTAATGATTAAAGAATACCATATTAGTATTGAGTTTGCAGCTTGAAAAATGTAGAATGCGCCTTCTATATGCGAACCTCCATTAATATAATATAAATCTGCTAAAATATAATGAAGGATCGCGAGGCAGTATACAAAAACTATTAGAATAGACAAACATCTAATACTTAAATACGGTGGCTTTCTTCGACTATTAACTCCAAACATGAGAGTAAATTCCAGTAACTCATTATCTTTCAGTACCATTTCTTACTCCGAAAAAAAGAAAAGTGTTATAAATTTGTAGCTCATTTGTAACTCATAAATAAATGCGCCGAATTTAATACATTATTATTTTTTTTCGAACGCTGATTTAAATCTTCTTATTCTAGAATGTTTGTGTTAAAGAGGAACTTTCGCGAACTATTTTTTTTCACCTATTATTTTGTTATGTTAGACGTTTTATCTAATACTTTTTTGTATCACTAGCGTTTATCCAAATCGTATCAGGAAAAAACAAATTAACGCCAAAAAATTTTGTGGAATTTCAAATAGAACAGATTTTGTAGAATTAATAGATTAGCGAAAATTAGATCACACTTTCTAAAAGATAACTTGAATTTATAAAGTTGCAAAAGTACTTTTTAAAAAATTATATTATTCTTCGAAAAGCAACAGCTATGTTCAAATTTTAAATTTTAAATTTTAAATTTTCTTGTTTTTTTTTTTTGTTTTTTTTTCCAATCTCAATTTTCAGTAAATTTCAAGTTTGAAGAATTTAATTCAAGTTTCAAGAATTTAACGCTAATTAAATTTGCACTATTTTTCTTTAAAAGTTTCTGGGATTTTTTTTTTTTATTATTATTTATTTATTTATTTATTTTTGTAACATATAACGCATAACTTCAAAATACCTTTTTTCTGTCGTTATAAATTTTAGAAAATTTTTCTTAAAGCAGTTTTTGTTACTTGTTTTATATATAATCTATTGTTCTTATATCATTGTAGGGTTCTATCCTTTCAAAAGTATACATTCTTTTGATAACAGTTCATTTTAAAATTTCTGAATATTTGCCATTAGATATATCCAAAGTTTTTCCATTTGAAGAATTTTATAAATAAATTCTTATGTGTACGTTTTTATGTATCAAGGATTTACGATTTTATTTATAAGCACATTGAAATGGATATAATAAAATATTATTCATATGAAATACTGATGGTGTAGCGTCATTGAAAAAGAAAATGAAGTCGGTAGTAAAATTGTAATTTTTAATCTGAAGTAAATCAACTAAAGACTTATTGTCTCAAAATTGATATATATATACGAATTTTTCGAAAGTTTTGCAAAATTTTGCCCTTTTTAATTTAGAGTTTTATTTGTAAGCAAAATTTTATTTTCACTTAGTCTTCAAATTTCCTTTACTTTCTCTTTTTTCCTTCAAATATTTTATAAAGAAACAAATCAAAGCTATTATAAATCTGATTTAAAAATACATTTCAAATTTTATCTGAAAATTTAATACAATTAATAAATAAAATATCTCTCTTAGTAGAATAAACCATATCTTAGATAACTATATTAACCTTTATCGTTCAACCATGTATATTTGTTATATTTTTTTAATTCATATTTTTATTTGTTTGCAACTTTTTGTGCACTGTACTTTTGTCTTCTATATTTTGCTTTTATTTAAAACCTTCCTTTAATTATTTTTCACAAATTATGTGAAGAATATTACAAATGTAATTGAAGTGTGTATTTTCATTTTTACGTGAATACTTGATATATTAAATAAGAAATTTCTTTCAGATGAATTAACGATGGATTAAAATCTCGCTTAACATCACATTTCGTATCGTTTAAAAATAGGTTTGTATTGTTCAGGAAAACATATTTCGTCGTTTAAGTATATAAGTATCTTTTATCGTTCAATAACACATCTTCATTATATTTGTTTTCTAATTTTAAAAGTATTTATAAGGATAGTCAGCGCTACTTTATACCATTTTTTAACAGTGCAAACTGTAAATTATGAAATATTAATAGTAAAACTGAAATAATTTTTAAGTCTTTATATTACCACAATAATTGATTTTCTTGTGAAAATTCTTTTAATCTTTAACCAACATTAAAAGAAATTAAATCCTTCAAATATTCACTCGCAATTTAACAAACATCTTTATTGCATCAAAATAGATTGTACTTTTTAAGGCACTAAGTTTTATTACATAATGGATGTTCCAATATTTCTTCTTAAATCGAAACTTCAATTCGGTGTTTTTGTCAATGATATTCAACTACAATTTAATATTCACTATCAACTGTTTTGGATTTTTGAACAAAATTTTTATGCACTAATATAAAAAAAAATTCCCGTTGCATGGAAACTATCAACGCGTTTATAAAAACAAATTTTAACAAAAGCAAAATCTTGTTTCTCACTTTTCAGTTGTTAATGAACAATGGTTTTGATAAAAGTTATCAAAGGTACTGCATTATGTTTAATCCATATAATTATATTTATTAACAAAATATGATGCTGTTTAACAGAAGCTAGCTGAAAATCACGCTATAAACCATTTTCATCAGTAGTACGTGTATAATCTTTTAATGATATGTTATTAAGTAGTTTTCATGCAACATGAGTTACATATATTATTATGTATGACTCATTTCATGTCAAATCAACACACACACACACAAAAAAAAAAAAAAAAAAAAAAAAAAAGAAACAGCATTTTTAACCTGACCCCCTCATATTTTTATGAAATTGGGCTTATTTATTTGTTCTATTTAGAAATGAATGTATACCAATTAATAAGTCCGCATCCCTTTTAATTTTTGATATACAGGGCTGCAAAAATGGGTAAAAAAATGCAAATTTCCGAAATTCTTCTAGTACAAATGTACCCATATTTTCTTTCCTAATTAACATAGAGATAAAATGCTGGCATTATTAGAAAACTTATAATACAGACTTTCAAATGATATATCACAAGTGTATATATTTTAAATTTTTTCACTTTAAGGTCAAACATTTTATCCTTTGACCTCCAGGATCTCAAAAAGTACACATTTAATTTTCTTTTTAAAATTATATGTTATTTTTACAATTATTATCTGTAAGTATTACAAATTTAAACATGGGACGGCCATGTGATGCTGAGTTATAAATTAATATGCAACCCTAAATCAGTATTTTCCTACTAACATACCGTAAGGTTTTCCCATATTTTGTTCCCTAATTAACTTATAGATATAAGATTGGTATCATTAGAAAGCTTATAATACAGGCTTTTAAATGATATATCATATTAAAATAAAAAATTTTAAAAATATATTCATGTGATATATCATTTAAAATCCTGTATTATAAGCTTTCTAATGATACCATTCTTATACCTGTAAGTTAATTAGGAAACAAAATGTGGAAAAACCTTCCGTTATGTTAGTAGGAAAATACGGATTTAGGGTTGCATATTAATTTATAACTCAGCATCACTTGGACGTCCAATGTTTAAATTTGTAATACTTATAGATAATAATTGTAAAAATAACATATAATTTTTAAAAGAAAATTAAATATGTACTTTATGAGATATTGAAGGTCAAAGGTCAAATTGATTGAAATTAAAATGAAAAATGTAAACAACGTATACATATTTATATCATTGAAAAGCCTGTATTATAAGCTCTAATGATATCAAAATTTTATCTCTAAGTTTATTAGGAAAGAAATTATGGGTTCATTTGTAGTAGAAGAATTTTGGAAATTACCAAATTTTGCAGCCCTGTATATCAAAAACTAAACGTGATAGGGACTTATTAATTGGGATACATCCATTTCTCAATAGAACAAATAAATGAGCCCAATTTCATAAAAATCTGAGGGGGTCAGGTTTTTAGCTGTGTTGATTTGATATGGAATGATTCTTATACTTTATATATATGTGTATATATATATATGATCTTGGCTGGGTGTCTAGAGGTGGGGTCAATGATGAGTAGAATCCAACTGAAGGACAGCACTTTATTTGAAATATGGACGAAACATTCATAATACAAAATACACATAAAGATTAATATAATAGCAGACACTTAGATGAAACACTATGCTATTCCATAGCTTAACAAACATCAAGTAGCTCGAACCATTAGCAGATTACCACAAAGATACGCTACAGCACCTTCTCGTGCTATAACAAAATGTAGAATTAAAGTCCGAGCCTCTCATGGCGCTACCCGACTATTCTGAGCCTTCTGTGCTCAAACTACAATGTATTTACCAAATCAGCCTACGCGCTGATGGTCTGATTAGCTATCTCCACTGTCAGCCGGATGCTAACTGACTCTTCCGTTCGTCATTTCGTTGAAAGATGGGCATCAGAGGCAGCGCCATCTGTTGACTGGTAGAAGAAATGCGTCCCACATATATATACATATTTTCTTAAGTTAAAATATGCAAATATGCATGTAATTTTCAAACAGGGAACATTTTAATCAATGATATAGTGATGGTGTTCACTACTTTGAGACCAACCATATGATACATGAAACAAACTTAATACGATTCATTTCTAGCATTAAGCTTTTAGATGCAAGCAGATTTAGTTCATATTTTATGTTTTAAATTAGCTCTCACAATAAAAATTCATAAAAAATATTATTAAATCAGGGTGTATTGTAAATTTTCTTTTTCTACAGTCAAATTATATTTGATATTTTAAGGATCGAACGTTATTGCCACACTAATAACTCCTAAAACATATTTTGGAACGAAATTAACCAATTTTTTGAAAAATAACATTTTATTTATTTCTACAGAATCATACAAATATTGAATAATGCAATTTTTTTTTTTTAACATGTAAGTCGATTTAGTTAGTTTCGTTCGTTCCAAATAACTTTAAAATTTCGATAAACTATTCGGAAAATACTGAATCGAACTGGCAAATTGCGAGTTGCAAATCTGTGCTTTTCCGGTTGTAGTCAGAATTAATTTTTCATATTAATGAAACATATTCCGCAAAAATGCATAAATAAATTTTTGTTTATCTATTACTTTTTAGACATCACAGTACACCGAAGATTTGATTACGCCTCGATATATGGAATTTTGCTCAGATTAAACTGTTGTAACCTTAATTTAAAATAGTGATGAATGAATGAATTATGCATAAAATTCTAAAATAATATGATTTATCAAACCAGAAGTAAAGGCAGATACAATTGCCTCTAGAACACATTATGATGGTAACTTTAATATTTTTTTCAATTCGTACTATTTGTTCACACTCTCCCGATATATATCTTGTACAAATCTTGCAATCGATTTTTAACTCACTTCCCGACTAGCTAGAAATTTGAAACTTCCAGGATTGCTCAGAGCACGGTGACAACACAATACTTCGAAGTCCAATTTTCGAATTTTTTATTTGTTTTCTAACAATTAATTAAAATAGGAAAATAATAACATCCTAATAGCGTTAAAAGAGCCATTAAAATATTAGCTATAATTTAATTGTTGTCAATATATATATATATATATATATATATATATATATATATACGAGTTCATTTTCTTTTGACATAAAAATAAATACATTTAATTAAACGTGAACAATAAAAAATTATAAAAAGTTAAAGTATGCATCTCATTTTTAAAATAAATTCAGCATTTTTTGAAATAAATTAAGCAGTGAACGTTAAAGGGTTAAGGGTTAAGATGTATTATGATATTTTAATACAAAATACACATTTTTATAAAACACTATATATTTATTTTAAAACACATGACAGACACAGACAAAACTAAAATAAAATATTATCTACTATCATTTTTATTATTTTGCTAAAATTAACGTATAGATATAACTTAAACTATAGTTGCCATTATTATATATATATATATTCATAATTGAAAATCACATTAATTAGAACAGTTAATAGTTTACCATTTTTAATACATCCTGAGTTCATATATCCTTAATGCTTTCTCTTCGTTTTGCTCTGAAAGTTAATTTTGACACTGTTGTAAGCAGTACGAGGGACTTGCTTTTGCTTCCAAAGCAGTAGCATGCGTTTTTTGCACCTGAAGAAGAAAGGACTCGTCTTTTCGAAACCGGTTTTACAGTGCTCAGTTTTATGGTGTGTGAAGAAGTTTTAAAGAGTAAATATGAGGGACATCTCTGTGTAGCATCCAGCAGCAGTCCGCCATCATATTGACGTTTAATCTACCTTGGTATGTAGCTCTATCTCTTTTAATTTTTTTTAATTTTTTGAAAAACTGGTACGTCATGGAATTTTTTAACTACCGTAATTTCGCGTATATAACCCGCGGCGGAAAGTAAACCGCAGCATAAAAAAATATTTAAAAATAATTATAACCGAAAGATACCCCGCACTTCTAAAATCACATGATCGGCAATCGCTGTTTATAATTTCAACACTAATTGCTATTATTTTAATAATAAGTAGGAAAAGATACAAATAATAAACAAATATACAACTAAACATGTATAATAAACAAATAAATTTACTTACCTATAAGGAAACAGCAAATAATTATAACTTAGTATTGACCTTTCTCTATATATAAACTACTATACACTGGAGTAACTTCTCGTGATTAACACCTTTAATCAATTTATAAGAAAATTATAGATTAATAATAAATTTATTTACAAAATTCCTTCAGATTCATCGAAACTGGATTCTTCCGTATCAGAATTAAAATGTTTCAATATTATTTTGGACAGTTCAACTTCTCCGTCCTTATTATCCTCCTCATCAAGTTATTTTTTCCTGTTCTCAATTTCATCGTTATTATACGTTAATAATTGAGACTTCCGAAACAAAAATGAGATTGGTGTTGATTTTCTCTTATTTCGCCATAGATACTCCGCACCGGATGATAACCCGCAGGACATACAAAATCAGTTTTTTTTATAGATTACCCGCGGGTTATATACACGGAATTACTGTATCTTTTTTTGATCAGCGTCCGAAAATCTATCATTCACAGCTATTGGTTTCTAAACACTTTTTTTGGTTGCAGACATGTGTTATTAATTTCAATGGTGCTACGTCCATAATAAATCTTTAAAATAAATGTACTAAATTTTCTCTTTTAGAATACTTAATAAGTTTGTTAAGAAATGTAAAAAATTTTATTCGAATTATTTCGGGCCATAATATGTTTCTGGATCATCAGTGAGATTTTAAAGCAAATTGATAATTAAAAGACCGTAAGTTAATGCAGCTGCAAATGCTGTAAGAATAAATCCTCGTGGTACGTTAAATAAACCGCAAGCGGACATATAAAAAACTTCTTCATTTTCTATTCTCTTTAGGCATTCAAGCACTGGTTGAGGAATGTTTTTCTGCTCTTTACATGCAAAAGCATTGAGATTTCTTTTTACAGTCATCCTTATTTCAATTAATTTATCCGGTACCAAAGAACTAAATATAACATATGTGATTAAAATAAAGACTCCAGTTGTAAAATCAGCAAGGAAGTAAAGAAAATTGATATAGTCTTTGATCAACATCTCTTGGTATTTTATTGTCAAAAGTATGAAATTAAAAATACAGTTTGATGAGTATACTGTTATAAAAAATGTTGTGTAGCTTAAAACTTGATAAAGTTTGTAGATTGTGTCATAAATGTTAAAGTAATTATCAAAGGTATCCATAATTTGCTGGTTATTTAAAATACGTAGCTGAAACTGGAGCCTTTTGTTATAATTTTGTAACACTTCGGCAAATTTATAAAATATAATGCTGAGGAGTGAAGTTAAAAATACCGGAAACAAGAAAAACATGTAGTTGCTTATATTTATTAAAATTAAGACCACAATATTCCAGACTCCATCCGGCACTTTTGTTTGCAATGCCCAAAAATTTACGACGTAATTGTTGTTTGTATGCAAAACGCAGAGAAGAACTTGATAAATGATAAATATAAGGAACTGTGGAGCAAAAAATAAGACTTTAACAAAGTTTAAAGATTTATCAGCCACATTATATTGCTTTCGAAAGCTGAATAATTTTAATAGCACTTTAAAAATTTTCCTTCTTCTAACGATTAGGGAATGCCACATTAGTAGTGCAATTGTAGCTTGGAAAAAGCGAGATAATCCCCCTATTGTTCCACCACGAATAATAAAATAGAAATCTGCCAAAATAAAATGAATTATTGAAAGACAGTACAGAAAAATTAATAAAATGGACGAGCATCTTCGTAAAATCGATGATTTTTTTAGGCCACAAATTCCAAAAATGAGTGTAAAATCCAATAATTCCTGATCTTCTATTGCCATTTTATATCTGTAGTTTCTTCAATGAAATGCATAGACGAGGTATTTTTATTATTATTGAGAACGTTCATATGATGAGACAAATATGTCCATTAGCACTACTTTCAATGCGGGAAATATTTTTACAAATGTATTTTACCGACAGTCCTATACATAAAATTTACAAAAATCTTGTAATTTTACATTATGAGCATAAATTTGCAGTATCGGTAATTTAATAAGTTTCTGACTCATTCTTTCTATAGTTAATTTACTTATTTTAATTTATAATTCTTTAAAAAATGATTGTAGAAAAGGTTTAAAATGCTGCACAAAAATTAATTATTTTGTTATCCGTAATATAGAAATGGCTTAGTTATGATCTTTATTAAAATCCAATGTTTAATCTTTGCTAAACTGTTTGTTAAACTCTAGCATTTATTGTAAATAGTGTTTTAATCTTTAAGCTTCAGAGAAAGTTTACAAATACTTTAAATAGTCACAAATTTCCAAGAAACCTTTCTCAGGAATAAATTTTGATGTTAAACGCTTTTCTTTTTTCTATTTTAAGACAGTGTTTTTATTTAAAAGAAAGTATTAATTTTAATCAGTAATCTGAAAGTAAAAGTTAATGAATAAACAAAAAAATCATTACATTTAATTGCAACTTAAAAGGAAATCTCCTTCGTTTAACAATTTTGACATAAAAAAGTTTTGAAGCATAGAGTTTTTACAAATATTGTAGCTATTTTTATTAGCTGCTTTCTCCTGACAAAATGGAAATAGCAAGGGAAAAACATTTAACTTGATGTTTTATAATTCTATCTTTAACATTTAACTTAATGTGTATTTTGTAAATGAGATTTTACAATGTTTTAAGTGTTACAGCTAACTTGTTTGATTTCGCAATGGAAAAACTTACGTGTTTGAACAAATTACTTCTTCGTTGCCTGGAAGTACTCAAAATATTTAGGAAAACAAATTACCTCAACACGCAATAGGATGCTCTTAAGTTTTTATTCAATTATTAATATCTCTTTTTTTTTGGGGGGGGGTGAGGGGGTAAATTTCTTTCGATAATGTGTTTAATTAACAGTTTGAACATGAATATCATTGTATTTTTCATGTCTAAATCCTTTGCATAGGTTAATTACTGATATCCATTGTATTGTAATAGTATTTTCAAGTTCAGCATTAAAATGACGGCACGCGAAGGGACATAAAAGTTTAAAAGGTATCGATATGCTCTGACGGTATACAAATTTCTAATTTTGACTGTTTGTGTAAGTATTAATTTAGAAATATATATTGGCAATAAAATAAGTTCTGCTGCTTTTTTGTTCTGAAGATTTTGTTTTGAATACAGAAGGCCGTTTGACCTATATGGAAATCATGTTAATAGTTCATTACCTATATTACCTACTGTAAATAATGGAAGTATTGTTTTCGGTCAAAAATTTTCATGTCGAGTTTTCACATGATTTATATTTTTTAAAGTCTTCTGAGTCCAAACATTTTTTATTTTTTATTTTTTGCAAATGATCAGTGAATATAAATGTATAGGGATTGTCTCCGGTTGTGGACACAGTTTTGAATTTGGCTTATAAACTTTGATATAGTAGATATTATGCAAACATATGAATACCAATGAAAAGCTAGAACCCTAAGCTAACGTTTGATGAAGTAACTGTATTGATTCTGTCAACAAGAAAAAAATTATCATCAATTTTGTGAAGAGGTCCTTTTTGGCCAAAAAACATTTTAAACGCGGTTGTGGGCACACTTCAAAAATCCGCCATAACGAGAAAATAATAGGAAAAACCACCATAAATACAGAAAACAACAAAATTTATTCATTTTGTAAGGCTTCAGTGGCCAAAATAATAACAGAAAATGGCATTTTACCAGATTTATTCGTCATCTTCTTCGTCCTCCAAATCAGAAGTGCATTGCTAGCAAGTAAAATAATTTTATGTATGTTGGCACACTTCAAATGCACCAGACGATCATACGCATTGCATTTGGTTAAGATGGCTCTTGTTAGGCGTAGTGGCAGGTGATTCAAACAGATGACAAAGCAGTCGACAACATTATCAGATTGTGGAGACTGCAATTTTTAGCGCGTTTGGCCAGTACTTTGACAGGTGGGGTTGCCTTACTTTCTCCATGCTTCTTCTAGAGGGACAGATGATGCAAGGAAGTCTATAATCTCGGGCAGTCGATTTTATGGATTTCTTATTTACTAAGGAATCATAAATGACTTTAACTAGCGCCTTAAAATCCATTTCTTTTGGATCGGTTGAGTTTTACGGCGTTGACATTGCTAAAAAAGCCTAAACATACATAAAAACACTAATAAAATATGTTATTTTGACATAAATGACAATATTTGACAATTTGTAAGTCAAACATGCGTACTAAATAAATAAATAATAAATAAATGAATAAAAACAAGTGTGCCACAACTGGGAATGGCAGTTATTTTCATAATGACCGAAAAGCAATTTTCGGTTCACATTTTGTCTGAATTCGATATTGCATCACAACATATAAGGAATATACTGCATAAGTATGCCTTGCACTTAGATTTTTGAATTAATTCTCTTCGTATTTATTGAAATTTATTTTTCCGACTGAGTGAAAATAATGCCTGTACCGGGAGTCGAACCCCAGATCTTTGACTTACAAGGTCAAGGCTCTACCAATTGAGCTATCCAGGCCGACAACCGGTGGACATTACTCACTCAGACAACCTTTAGGCAGAAACATCTGGTCTATCATGTAGATAGCTCAACAGAAATAAGCCGCAGGTAAAAGGAAATACAATTAAACAATCGGAGAAAGAAATACAATATATTACAATCACACAATCAACTGATTGGGAAGAAAATCATATTTATGCTTAAAGGTTGTCTGAGTGAGTAATGTCCACCGGTTGTCGGCCTGGAAAGCTCAATTTGTAGAGCCTTGACCTTGTAAGTCAAAGATCTGGGGTTCGACTCCCGGTCCAGGCATTATTTTCACTCAGTCGGAAAAATAAATTTCAATAAATATGATTTTCTTCCCAATCAGTTGATTGTGTGATTGTAATATTTTGTAATTCTCTTCGATTTATCGCAATCTGAAAATATTCACATATCACTTTTGTGTTGCTTTTTTTAATTTTTTTTTTCGATGCTTGCACTTACGAAGCAAATGCGTCTATTCACTTCAGTGTTAGCACAAAAACTGAGTACTGTCACAATACGTGTTTGAGAGTACTGAAATCCACCATATTTGCTTTTTGTTAAAAAATATATTTGGGAGCCCAAAACCGGAGAATGCCCATAACAGGAGACATTCCACTATGTGTGACTATCGTATCTCCAAAGCGAATAAAGATAGAGAAACAAAACTTCACAATTAAGACAAATCCAGTATATTGTAACAAAACCGATATATACGAAAGGAAATCGAAAAGAGAGGACACTTCCGATTTCAGAAGTTTTGTCTAATAATAATAATAATAATAATAAAAGATTTGCAATGAAAGCAAAAATAGAGGCTAGTTAAAAATAAAGAAAAAAGAAAATATTTTATATCATCCAGCAAAAAGTAATGCCTGAAATGCGGTTTGGTTGCAGCATGTGATTATAAAGTTTCTTCTAACTACACTGCTCTGAAAAAAAAAAAAAAAAAAAATTAGAGATCTGATACCATTCTTGCTGATTCTTACTTAAAATGACCTCGTGAATCAGACTATGACTCCCATTTTGCCCAGTCAATACACTACCCCCTCCTTTAATTTCTCTCTCTGTTCGATAATTTTATGACCATGAATTTTATTTGAAAAATGAAACATAATTAATTTAACACCTAAAAAAAAAGAAAAAATAATACATATAAGGTTTTAAAAATAACATTAATAACAGATTAAAAAAATATATATATAAGATATGTAATGCGTAATTTCAGTGGCAGTTCACCCCCCCCCCTAAAATTTTTCTCTTGTTGCAAATGTCCATGTTTTAGAATTTTTCAACTCTGTAACCCCTCAGAAAGTATTTAACAGTTAAAATAGTCTTCCCCCATTCTAAAAATCCAATTTATAGCCACAAAATCCCTAAAATTGATAAACTTAGGGGGGCCATTCCTAAAAAAGGTGAGTGATAGGGCAAAATGGACGTCATTTTCGGATTCAAGAGGTCATTTTACATAAGAATATGCTAAAATGGTGTCAGAGTCAATTTTCATGCCGAGCAGTGTTATTTTTATTCATTTATGCCGCATATATTTAAGGACTGCCGCATATATTTAAGGAATTATAAGGGTTTCGTGTAAAAAAAAAAAAAAAACACTTTTTCAGTATAAAATGCAGGGTACAAAACCCAATTCAATGTTATTTTAACGAAACAAGGCATACATTTATTATACTTGAGACAACGCACTGCTATCAGAATATAAAAATTGTAAATATCTAATGAGATATAAGAATTTTTACTGAATAAATTTTTAACTGCGCGTAAGCAAAATATAATGAAAATGCATTTGTATAATTTATAAGCCAATTGTATTGAGCTACTTATATAAAAACCCCAGTGATAAACTGTGAAAATGCAAAATGCTTTGTTGTTAAACTGAACTGTTCTCCCTCTAAAAATGTGAAAATCACGGAGGATTTCATGAACACTTATTTGAAATACTTCAATATATTTCAATAATTTTATTTATAAGCAACGAACACTACAGTACCATTTTTTAAATAAAAATAAAAATTTGGTTAAAATCCCTAATATTTTTGCTTTATTTTTCGAGGAACAGACATTCAGTATAATAAATTATGAAAATGAAATTTTGTGAAAGCCTGCGCATGCGCAATTAAAAATTATTTATTAAAAATGCACATATTTCATTTGACTTCGTGATCAGACAACGGACAGACAGAATGACAGGAAGAAAAACAAATAGTTTAATTGAATTCATAATCACTTTTAAATATTATTGGAAAGTGTTAAAAACGCTTAACACAAACGAAAATGCAATTTTCAACATTACTCCTTAAGGTATCTAAATATTTTACTGTAACTCTGTAAATCTTAACGCTAATATAACGTATTCTACAGAAAGCAATTTTCGCAGCGCACGAATAATAAATGTCAATTTCACTATGAAATGTCGAGTTTAAACTTGTTTGAATATGATTTTCAGAAATGTCTTTCATAGAACGAAATACGTTGACATTTTTTGGATGTCCATGCACACAAATCAGTTGTGCTTTTTATACAATTTAAAATGGAGAACATGTAAGAATAAACTTGAATTACATATATTATTTTGAAGACATTCTGAAAATGTTTACGGACGCCACAGGCGGGTAGACGTAAGACGGTAGACAGGCAAAAGGGAATTAATTAATTATATATTTAAAAAATATGAAATTAATTATGTAATAAAAAATATGCAAAGTTTAAATGTGATTCATTGGAATGTTTTACCATAGCCTTCTTAACTAGATGCCTGTCGCGTGGCTCATAAACTTGGCAACAGTTGAAGCGGTAGACAACACCACTTGGTACAGATTGCGCGACTTTTTAATTCAACTGTCACCAATAATTTTAAGAAATGCTATATGATATATACAATCGACATTTCTTCGATTCTATTCGTCTTTCACGTATATCATATCCCGCTTTCAAAATTTTTTGGTGGCTGTTGAATACAAAAATCACGCAATCTGTACCAGGTGGCACTGTCTACCGCTTCAACTGTTGCCAAGCTTCCGAGCCACGCGACAGGCATCTAGTTAAGGAGGCTATGGTTTTACATTCAAATTTAAAAAATATTTAATAAAACTCTGATCCCAGAAAAAGTATAGAGTAAATGTTTCAAATATTACAAATGTCTGTCTTACCCCGAGGAGTTTTTTGTGTTCGAATAGAGTTATAGACCTGCTAACTATGCTAGTTTATCCGTAATGGTATTAAGCCCCGCCTTTTTTTCACACCAGAATAGTTGTAGAGCAATAGTCCTCTTATTTAATCATGAGAACATGTTGTTGAATATTACTCTACAACTATTCTGGTGTGAAAAAAAGGCGGGGCCTAATTCCATTACGGATAAACTAGCATAGTTAGCAGGTCTAGAGTTATCTAGTTACGGGCAGTCTTCATAGACAGTCGATAACAAATCCGTTACACGTTACGTTAAAGCTATATGCAGTTATGTTCGAAGCATTAGATTAAGAGAGAAAATAGAGTAAGAATATAGAGAATTAAATAATAAAACTGGATATTAGCAGGCATTTTTGAAGTGAAACACTATAAATTGGTAACTAAGCAAAATTGCAGATTGAAAGAAATAGTCTTGTCGTACTAGAAATACTTGAAAACATTTATCTAAATATTCAGAAATATTTAGCCAAGAACCGTTGGCTGTATGGTCAGAGTACAGAGCTACGCACCCGAAGGTTGTGCGTTCGATCCTCACCGATGGTAAGAGAAAAAAAAATGCATATAGAGGTTTTTACGGATTTCACAATAACTTTTAAGATAGAGAAAAAAAATAAATGGTAGAACTGGATATTTTAAGGCATTCTTGAAGTGGAACACTATAAATTGGTAACGACGCAAAATGCCGGATTGAAAGAAATAGTCCTGTCGTACTAATAAGCCTGTGCACACCTTTTATGAATAAAATGGGTGCAAGAGTTTCCGCCTCAAAACGGAACTCTCACACAAGTATTTTTTATAAATAATTTCTATCACATTTGTGCAGTAATTATTTACGATTAAACATGATATAAATTATTCATAAAGTATACTGTTGTCAGTGTTCCGTCTTGAGACGGAAACTCTTGCACCCGCCAGCCTAAGATACAATACATACCTTGTATACCTGGTTACATTTATAATTTATTCCGTAGTACTGTTAACCCCGCCCTTTTTTCACACCAGTCAGATTTTAGAGGAATTTTCGAATTTTCTTCAATATGCGATTACGCTTAAATAGCAAGAAAAATACTCTTAAAATATACTGGTGCGAAAAAAGGGCGGGGCTAACAGTACTCCGAAATAAATTATAAATACGTACTTGCCAACCATCTGATTAATAACAGTACAATTTTTAACGCCCCCTGAAAAAACGCCCCTTTTCTCACACCACTATATTTTTAGAGTTATTCTCTCCAAATGTTGTTAATGATTAAATAAGACAAAAATTACTCTAAAAAATTATTCGTGTGAAAAAAAAGGCGGGTACTAAAAATTGTACGGTTCATAATGAGATGGTTGGCAAGTATGTAAATATTACCAGGTATGTATTATTATAATACATACCTGGAAACTTTTATAATTTATTCCGGAGTACTGTTAGCCCCACAATATCATCACACCAGAATGATTTTTGAGAAATTTTCTTCAGTATATAATCACGAGGAAATAAGAATAAAAATGCTTTTAAAATATACTGGTGTGGAAAAAAATGTGGGGATAACAGTACTCCGGAATAAATTATAAATATTACTAGGTATGCAAGGTATGTATTGTACCTTAGGCTGGCGTAAAAGTTTTGTCGTACTGAATCAAACGATGGACACCGTAAATTTATCCTGGACAGCATTTATTTAAATTTTTAAATCCCCCCCCCCTGCCTCCAATTTCATTCCATGTTATATCACTCTTGAAAGAACTGATACAATTATTAATTTATTTTCTTTTTCTGTTTTACTAAAAGTACTTAAAGTTCTTTACAAATTGGTGTTCTGAATTTAATTAATGGGCCATTTACTCCTAGTAATGGTATATTAAAATATTTTTGGGTTTGTTCTACGCTTATTGGTTTTAGTCTTAGCCGTCTATTTTGGAAGCAGTTCGAGTAGCACTAAGGCATTCGCTTTTCAGAAATACACTGTTAAAAAAAATTCAAATTTGCTGCCAGAAATTCTCTGTAATGAGAGAAAGATACTTTTTGTCAGTGTAATTTTTCCGTATTTTACGACTATTTTCTCAAATTACAGAGAATTTCTGGCAGCAAATTTGTATTTTTTTAACAGTGTAAGATAAGAAAAATTAGATGATGTGTTTAAAGCTTTGTAAATTAATAAATAAGTTAATAAATAAAATCACTAATTTTCATCTAATTAACTAATGCTTTAAAAATTGTTTTATCTATAAATTATATAATTTCATTTTTATTATAAATTATTAAAATAAGTTCATGGATTCAAACGTCACATATTTTGAATATTATGATTTTTTCCTTATTCAATTGCAGAAACTGAACAATTCATTCATTTAAAATTTATTTTTAATAAATGTAGGTTGCTACAAAACCTGCTGGTTACTCATGATAATGTGAGGAGTTCGACATTAATAATAAAATAAACCAATATATCAAAAGGCTTGCGTGACAGAGTAACAACTAGAACCTTCCATAAAGCATAACACCAGTACATTAAAACTCAAAATTTCTAGACTAAAATAAATTTTTTTTTTGTTGCCTTTCCATAGCTAAACAAGTACTTAATGCAGTAAATAAAAATTTCAAAGCTATACATAAATTTATGATATGGATATTGTTAATAGATTTATATTCTTTAAACTTTATGCGGGAAATGTATATTGAGTTTAACAAGCATTTCAATACCATGAAATGCAACGTATTTCAAAATAATTAACCGTTTTATAGCCCTTATGCACGATTTATTCATGATTATTATTTATTAAAATGCGTTAACATTAATAATTTATAGCCAAGCCGATGCTTAATAACAAGAAAAAACTTGAGACTACGAAATTACTTTTGTTTCCAGGCAACGAATCAATAATTTATTTAAACACATACTCAATTTCAAATGACGATAATAAATTGAAATTGACTGACTCTTAAAAAATAGTCAAACCTGATTTAGAAAGCAGCAAAATATGTCATCCTCTACAGAGAAGTTTATGAAACATCAATTACTTTTTAATTTTAATTTTGATTTTCTCAGAATTGAGGTGTCTATTGATGAACTATAGTAACTCTGAATAATTTATGCAAAATGTTAGGGGAAAAGACTATTCAAGAAATGAAACTTCTTGCGAAACTGCTACTGAATGTGAATTTCGCTTATTGTTTACAATGTGTCTTGAATCTATGAAACAAGTTTAAGTTCCTTAAGTAAATAAAATAACTAAAAGTAATGAAAGCTAAACAAAAGTTAATGCTGGAGTATTAAAACTATTTAAAAAAGAAATTTTTTACGAAATTGTGATTGAATGTATCAAAACTTTGCATATTGTTTACAGCGTGTCTTGAATCTATTGAACAAGTTTATTAAGTTTCTTAAGTAAGTAAAATAACTACAAGTAATGAAAGATAAACAAAAGTTAATGCTGGAGTATTGAAATTATTTAAAAAAGAAATTCCTTCCAAAATTGCTATTGAATGCTTCAAATTTTGTTTTAAATGTGTGTCTTGAATCTATAGAACAAGTTTATTAAGTTTCTTAAGTAAGTAAAATAACTACAAGTAATGAAAGATAAACAAAAGTTAATGCTGGAGTATTGAAATTATTTAAAAAAGAAATTCCTTCCAAAATTGCTATTGAATGCTTCAAATTTTGTTTTAAATGTGTGTCTTGAATCTATAGAACAAGTTTATTAAGTTCCTTAAGTAAAATAAAATAACTACAAGTAACGAAATATAAGCAAAAGTTAATGCCGGGGTATTAAAACTATTTAAAAAAGAAATTCTTTGTGAAATTGTGATTGAATGTTTCAAAATTTTTCTTACTGTTTACAGCGTGTCTTGAATCTATAGAACAAGTTTATTAAGTTCCTTAAGTAAATAAAATAACTAAAAGTAATGAAAGATAAACAAAAGTTAATGCTGGTGTATTAAAACTATTTAAAAAGGAAATTCCTTGCGAAATTGTGATTGAATGTTTCAAAATTTTTCTTATTGTTTACAGCGTGTCTTGAATCTATAGAACAAGTTTATGAAGTTCCTTAAGTAAGTAAAATAACTAAATTTAATGGAAGATAAACTAAAGTTAATGCTGGAGTATTAAAACTATTTAAACAAGAAATTCCTTGTGAAATTGTAATTGAATGTATTAAATATTGTACCCATTGTTTACTTTGTACCTGGAATTTATGAAACAACTTTATTAAATTCTGTAAATGAATAAAAGAACTAATAAAGAGAAAACCTGAACTAAATCGAATACCGAGGCATTGAAACAATTCAACAAAAGAAATTCTTTGCGAAATCGTGACTGAATGTATTAAATAGTTTATTATTGCTTATTTTGTACTTCAGTTTATGAGTCAACATCATTAAGTAGTGTGACTGAAGAAAAAAAGTAATAAAAAGTAAAGCTGAATAATACTTAATAATGAAGTATTAAAACTATGAAAAAATTTTGTGCGGAATTGTAATGAAATGTATTAAATGTTTTACCCTCATCGCTTACGTTGTGCTTTAAATTAAAGAAACAAATCTATTAACTTCTATAAGGCCCTAAAACAACTAATAAAGAAAAGAGCAGATGAAAATCCAATGCTTAAGTTTTAAAACTATTCAACAAAGTAATTTCCTCGCAAAATTGTAAATCAGAATATCTTGCTTATTGCTTACTTTATGCCTTAAATTGATGGAACATCTTCACTAAATTCTATATGTGAACAAAATAACGTAATAATAATAATAATAATAATAATAATATATGTATATAAAAATTGAATAATATCTAATAACGACGTGTTAAAAGTTTAAAATATAAGGAAAATTTGCATTTCATATTTCTTTTTTTCTTTTCTTTTTTTAATTTACTAAAGTCTTAAAAATTGTTTCATGACAATGTCAATATTCTTAACTAAAACGAATTTTTCAAACGAAGAAAAAAAATGGAACTATGCTACAAAAAAGTTAAGTATATGTTGTAACCCGTTGCATAATATCGTGGATTAACTAAAACAATTCGATATTCATATGAAAACACAGATATTCTGTTAAATTGTAACTATCAATAAACAATGGTATTAAAATGTTGTGCTTACTAAATCAGTAATAGGTTGAAAATGGTATTACCGGATAAGAAGTTATTAGACATTTTACTCATATTTGCAATTTATGGGGGAAAAAATTCTTTGCTTTCACTAATTGGAATATTTTCTATCTTATTAGTAATCGTTTACTGCATTTCAATTACTTATGTTATTGTGGCTGATTTTAATATGGTGGTTAAAGGCGACTACTGGCTTTCCGTATGGAATTTATTCCTTGACATAATATCTATAGCAATATGGTGTTCCCTTATCTTAAAGAGAAAATCATTTCTTAAAATATTATTAAAATTATTAAGTTATCAAAAGCGATATAATACAACAATCCCTAAATATTTAAATTATGTTAAATTCTTATACTTTGCTTCATTGCTCTTGTTATTCATTATTTGTCAAGCTATTCTCTGTGTATCTTATAAGAAAGATGGCTTTTTTAATTACTGGATATTTGGCGCAAACATGCCAGAAGGAGCCGGTAGAATAGTAACTTTGGTTTTAATAAATATAGCCATGAACATGCGTGTTTTGTTTCCGGTATTTTTAACTTCAATTCTATGCCTGATTTTTTATAAATTTGCCAAAGTGTTAGATATTTACAACAAAACTCTACAATACCAATTGCAATATTTAGATAAAGAGATAATCATTGTCACCTTTGATAGCTACTTCGACATTCATAAGACAATATTGAAATTATATCGCCTTTTAAGTTGCACGACATTTTTTATAACACTTCATTCATCAAACTATCTGTTTTCTTCATTTCTTCTTCTGATGAAATTTCGACATTCATTTTCCAATTATTATTTGCTTTTCATGTCTTTTTGTGCTTTTTTTTATCCCTGGTCTTTTTATTTTGCTGTCGATTGCGACTTTTAGTTCCATGATACAGGACGAGTTACTTAAAATAAAGTTTACTGTACATAATAAACTTAATGAACTTGCATGCAAGAAAGAACACTTTGTTCCACAATCAGTCCTTAAATGTTTAGAAAGAGTAGAACAAAAAGAAATTCTGTATATTTCTGCATGTGGTTTATTTAATGTCCCTAGAGGATTTATTCTGACATCACTTGGATCTGCATTGACCTACGGTTTGTTATTTATTAATCTGCTCTAGAAATTTATTTACCATTCTTAGATATAAACACATAGTTATAACCTGCTGTATCATCATGGGTATGCTATCAAATTGATAACATTTGTATATTAAAATCAGAGCCTGATTAAGGGGGAAGCACACATTATCTCCGCTCTCACCGGAATATTTTTACAATTATTTTTTATTTCATGTCATAGAAATTCCACGCTTTGACGAGGAAATATTTTTTATAAAAATGAACAGTGTAAAACAATCCAATTTACTCACCGTTATTAGACACCAGAATTCTTTTAAAATAATTTTTAATGAGAATTTTCTGTTTATTTTAGGAGGAAAGTATTTGTTAAAAAATAACGGTGTAAGTATAAATAATGTGTACTTCCCCCTTAATCAGGCTCTGATTAAAATCACACAATCAAGTGATTGGGAAGAACATATTTATTGAAATTTATTTTTAAGAAAATAATGCCTGGACCTGGAGTCGAACCCCAGATCATTGACTTACAAGGTTAAGGCTCTAAAGAGCCTTGACCAGAGTGTTGACCTTGTAAGTCAAGGATCTGAAGTTCGACTCCCGGTCCAGGCATTATTTTCACTCAGTCGGAAAAATAAATTTCAATAAATATGTTCTTCCCAATCAGTTGATTGTTTGATTTTAATACATATTGTATTTCTTTCTCCCATTGTTTAATGGTGTTTTCCTTTAACTGCGGCTTATTTCTGTTGAGCTATCGACATGATAGACCAGATGTTTCTGCCTCAAGTTTGTCTGAGTGAGTAATGTCCACCGGTTGTCGGCCTGGATAGCTCAATCGGTAGAGCCTTGACCTTGAAAAAGTCAATGATCTGGGGTTCGACTCCCGGACCAGGCATTATTTTCACTCAGTCGGAAAAATAAATTTCAATAATAACATTTGATTAATTAATCATATTATGCTCTCTGAGATGCTATTTGTTATCAGTTAATATTATGTTATTTCAAAATGATTGTATATTATCTTGAACTTTGGCTTGCATTCTTTTCCTCGCCTTAATTTTTTTCATCGGCAACCCCTATTTTTGATCTCGTATTGAAATTTCTGAGACCAAGGCGGTTCGGAAAAAGTCCTAGTTATATACTTTAAATTAAATCTTGATACAGTTACAAGCGAAAATGTGTTAGGGGTCCATCTATACGTTTAGAAAAAATAAATTATGGTCTACCAGAGAATGGACATTATTCCTTAAGATTCATACCGGAAGAAGAGTAATAAAACATTTTGGAATCGAACAGTGGATTACAGAAATTTCTACCGCCAGATGGCACTGTTATATTTTCAAATTTCAATATTTCAATTTCCAATTATGATTAAATTATTTTTAATACATCACTCGAAAGATATTTTAAAGTTCTTTTATATTCTGAAAGTTTTCACCAGATTTACACGTTTTGAGGCGTCCTGAATCAGTTTTCTTTTGTATCTCAGCTACTAATTAAAATAATTTCATAAGTAATACATCATTCGAAAGCTTTTTTGATTTGGAATCGAACAGTGGAACACAGAAATTTCTACCGCCAGATGGCGCTGTAGTATTTTCTAATTTCAATATTTCAACGCGTATTTCAATTTCTAATTACGATTAAATTATTTTTAATACATCATTCGAAAGATATTTTAAACTTCTTTTATATTATCTAAAGTTTTCACCAGATTTACACGTTTTGAGGTGTCCTGAATCAGTTTTCTTATATGGCGCTGTAATATTTTCAAATTTCAATATTTCAATTTCTAATTATGATTAAATTATTTCACCAGATTCACACGTTTTGAGGTATGCTGAATCAGTTTTCTTTTGCATCTCAGCTACTAATTAAAATAATTTCATATGTAATATATCATTGGAAAGCTTTTTTGATTTGGAATCGATCAGCGGAATACAGATATTTCTACCGCCAGATGGCGCTGTAATATTTTCAAATTTCAATTTCTAATTATGATTAAATTATTTTTAATGCATCATTCGAAAGATATTTTGAAGTACTTTTATATTATCGAAAGTGGAATTCGAGATTTCACCCGATTTACACGTTTCGAGGTTTCCTGATTAGGTTTCCTTTGGTATCTCAGCTACTAATTAAAATAAATTCACAAGTAATACATCATTTGAAAGGTTTGTTAATTTGGAATTGAACAGTTCTAAAAGATTTTTTATCCTAAAGTTTAACATCTATTCAAATACCTTTATCCACAATTATCTGATAACAAAATGGAAAGTAAAATATTAAATTAAATGTCCATAAAATCTTCTTTACCGGATGCCAAAAATGATGTTCTGTAAATGAAATTCACCTAATTTTAACAATCATTGGTAACTGTTTTGATTTAGTGCGCTAAATAACACTTATTTATAAATAAATTTTCTTTTCGTTGCTTGGAAACACTCAACATATTTAGGTAAACAAATTTTCTCAAGCAACAAAGTTATGTTTAAATTTTATTTATTAATGAACAATCATTTTGCTAATTTTTAGTGATAGTACAGTCTGTTACTCAAGATAATTGTACCTAATTGGTTAAAAAAGAGAGAGAGAGAGAGAGAAGAAAAGAATACTTGTTTATTCATAAGGAAGTAACGGTCTGTCTATGCTGCTTTTTGATTATTTTAATTATTATTGGATATCAGTATAAAAGTATGGTTTTGTATTCACAAATTCAAATTTCCGATATAAATATTTTATAGAAAGTGCACTTAAAGTTTATTATTATAAAGATTGTTTAGAGTATAGGATATCATATAGAAAGTTGTTAAGTTACAATGGTGGGTTTTTTCTGTGCATTTTCCGATACGCCCATTTAAACTAATTATTTGAATATTTAGGTAATTTTAGATGAATAATTTTGACTGCTGTTCCTGTTGTTTTTTTAATGGCTTTAAAATGAAAGTACAATGTAATATTTCCTTCGAGGTATCAGAATTCCCAATAAAATATACACTTTTGCAGGACATGCAAAGTATTGTGAAATATATATTTGATATAACTAATAATAAAGTATACGGCATTATTCTTTCGTTCCTTCGCCCACCGTTCCCGCCCCTTCTAATTATTTTACACTTTCAAAAATATCCGCAATCGTCTTCTCGGGCTTTTTCCAGACGTTCTATCTGAATTTCTTTATTTTTGCCTCTGCGCCCGCCCCCTTTCCAACCCCTCGTAAAAATTCTATACTTTAGAAAATATCCGCAAATGATTTATCGGGCCTTAAAACCTAATAATACAAATTTTCAACGCTCTAACTCTTATTTCTATATTTTTGCTCATTCACCACCCCCTCTTTTCCCGTCCATCCTAATAATTTTTCCCTTTTGAAAATATTTGCATTCGATTTGTAGGTTCCAAATGCCTATGCGTGCCAATTTTAAACGGTCTAACTCTATTTCTATTGTTTAACCCCTTCGCCCCTCACAAATTCGAAAATATCCGCAATCGATTTGCAGGTATCAAAAACCACTATGTACCAATTTTGAACGATCTAAACCATTTTTTATTTGGTCGAACCTCCACCCCTGCCCTTCCCTCCTAAAAACTTTACACTTTCGAAAACATCCTCATTCGACTTGCAGTCCTCTAAAACTTATCTGTACCAATTTTGAACGGTCTAAATGTATCTCTATTTTTTTGCCCCGTACTCCTCCCCCTTCCCGCCCCACCTGGAATGAATTTATAAAATTCCAGAAATTGGTTTTTAGATATTTGTGTGAGCTATATTTTAGAGCAAAAATCTCCCATATATCTTTTTTTTTTTTTTTTGCGATATGAGGAATTATTTGAAATCACGTTTTATCCCCTTATTCCTTTAAGTGCTGAATTCCTAAAATTCCAGAAATTGTTTTTTAAGTATTTGTATTAGTTATATTTTAGAGCAAAAATTTCACTTATATATGTTTTAATGTTTGAGATATATAAGATTATGTGAAATCACATTTTGCCCCCTTCCCCCCCCTCCCCCTTGTGGACCAAATTTCGAAAACTCTAGAAAATGTTTTTAGGTATTTGTGTTAGCTATATTTTAAAGCAAAAATTATACGGATACCTGTTTTTTTTTTGCTTGAGATATGAAGGATTTTGTGAAAGGACGATTTATCCTTCCTCTCCCCTTCGGGAGGGGGGGGGGGCGAATTTTGTAAAATCGCTTCTTAGTGGATGTCTATACGTAATAGAAGGGACATTGTTGCAAAATTTCATGCTTCTAGGCAAAGGATTTGGGCTATGCGATGATTGCTCACTCACTCAGTACAAACGATTTTATATACAGGGTGACCATAATTAAACTGACAGTGTTTACAGTGTTCTGTAGAGTGATCTCATTGCACGAATGGCGCCAAATTTTGTAGTATGATTTAACAAGACAGGGACGAAGAATTGCACTAAAAAATTGTTAAAAATGTCACCTTAAGGGGAATATGTGGCGCTATGTAAAATAAATGAGAGTTCTAAAAAACGCAGAATCAATATTGAAATTATTGTTATTGTGAAATTATGTAATATGGATCATTCGAGAAGAAATTCATTGTAACTGTAGGTCTCAAAAATATTAAATAAATGAAATAGTACTCTACTAGCCAATGATTTGGTAGACTCAATATGGCTTCTGCGGTAGCCTTGGCTGCTATTGCAGTACCTATCTTGAGCAGACAACTGTTAACTTCATTTGCCCAGCATGCTTACACTCTGAGAAATAATATACTGAATTTTGACGATTCATACATCCTCCAGCTTAATTTCGTTGTTTTTGACAACCATTTCATCAAGCGATCACGTGAGTTTTGAGGAAACGTGAACTCTCAAATATTTGACGAAACTGTTTACTCACAATAGCATGTGCTGGCTTTCATTACCGCCGTATTGGTTTTTTCCTGTGTTGTTTCGACTTTACGTTACAATGACTTTTATTTGCCGGCCTGGTAGTTTGAACATTAGGGCTCTGCCTTCTGGATTCTCACATTCCGGGTTCGAATCGCGGTGCGGGCATGGATGTTTGTGACATCCTATGTCTACAAAATATTGTGTGCGTTTGTTTCTGTGAATTTCTGTAAAAATATGGATCAATTGAGTCAAAAATCATTGTACCTATAGGTCTCAAAGCTGTCAAATAAATATCCAAATGATTTTTATTTGTTTGCTCTGTTTTATTTATATTTTCGTTAAATATAATTAGGATTTAATGCCTAAAGCAAAGAACTGGCAAGTAAATTTATAATTCTATAATTTGTCTTTTATTCTGTATTACGAAACTAGTCTGGAAAAATGTATCTTTACTTTTGACGAAATTCGTATGTTCAAACAAGTGACGAAAGTAATTTTCTCAATTTGACACAATATTCGCTCGGAGTATTTCCCTGGAAACGGTTTCGTTAAAATTAAAGAAAATTTCATGACATTTGGGTATCCATTTCTGAGAGTGTATAAGTTGTTTGTCAACTCGTCAAATATGATTCCTCCAAGGTTCAACAAGTAATAATGCTAATAATTAGAAAACTTTAAATGAACACTATAAAATGCATAAAACATAAATACCTCTTAACGGGGTTGCACAAACTTGAGGCTAATTTCATCGATGCCGGTCTCAATGGTTTGTTGTACCAATGGAATAAATGCCCTTTTTTTTATTATTTTTACAAACATTTTTCCATAAAATACAAATATTTGTACTGAACTCTCTTTATTCTCGACATATATATATATATATATGTATGTATATTTTATATCTTAAGCTGGCGGGGAAATTCTGTCGTACTGAATCAAACAATTGAAACCAGAAATTTATCCTGGACAACTTCTATATAATTTTTTTAAATAACCCCGCCTCCCCAAATCTAATTCGAAATCAAAGTCGTTCTCGAGAGAACTAATGGAATTATTAGAACATTATTATATCTTTATTATTTTATTTTGCAAAATGTTGTTAAAATTCTTAACAAATTGATGATCTGAATTTTCAATAAGTACTGTGAACTCTAATTAACCGTTTAACGGGACATTTATTTCTATTAATGGTATATTAAAATATATTTTTGTTTGATACTGATTTAAGACAAGAAATCCATTTAGCCAAACAGATAATAGCAATTTGGTTTTTAATCCATTGATAGGTCATGAGAAATTACTACCCAATTTTTGAGAAAAAATACCACCCAATTCATTAACTGTTGATGAGTAAGGCGTGGGAAGCTACTTTTCCACGCCTACTGGTTTTAGTCTTAGTCGTCTATTTTGGAAGCATTTCGAGTAGCACTGAGGCTTTAGCTTTTAAGAAATAATAGAAGTAAAATTAGATTATGTGTTTAAAGCTTTGCAAATGGAAAAAAAAATCTGATTAACTATTTTTTTTTTTTAATTGTTTCATCTACAGTGGTGGACATAATTATAAGACACCTATCTAATTTGACAAATAGTGAAAGAAAAGATTCAGAGCTTAAAAATGTTTTATCAAATACGTCAAAAACACAAATTTATTCTGTTATCACATGTAATTGTTTCACAGAAATGATATTTTTATAGAGTTTAATAAAAAAAAAAAAATTAAAAATACCATGGACAAAATTATAAGACACCCTAACATTTTAATTAAAACACCTGCTTTTTTTTTTTAAATAATGTGCTATATGCAAATTTTCTGCTCTCTCTTATGACGTCAGCAGTTAACTAAAGCAGACGATAACCGACTTCACGCATTTACAAACATGCCACGAGGTACAGAATTAAAAGAATGTGAAATTCGCGAAATTTGGAGATTAAGTGGAACTGGTGCTTCAATTAATAATATTTCAAAAGTTATTAAACGCTCTAGATGTGCAATTAGAAATGTTTTGAAAAGAAGAATTCATGGATCGATGATTAAAAGATCTGAATGTACTCATTGCTTCTCCTCTAGAGACAGACGACATGTGCTTTCGCTCGCTACACAGAATAAGATGACCACTACAGGCATTAAAAATGCTTTGAACTGAATTGTTCAAGGAGAACCATTCGCAGGGTGTTGCATAATGCTTCCTATTTGAAATATAAAAAAATGAAGAAAAAAACCACCGCTTCTAAGCCGGCACAAAATGGAGCGTCTAAACTTCGCTAAACAAACTATGGCCTGGACCTCTAAATGGCACTCTGTGTTATTTTCTGATGAAAAAAAGTTTAATCTGGATGGTCCTGACGGGTTTCAATATTATTGGCATGATTTACGGAAGTCTCCGCATGTACTAATGAGCCGCCGAATGGGTGGAGGCTCAGTAAGGTTTGGGCTGGATTTTCTGCTCAAGAGAAAACGGATATTGTTTTTGTGCATTCAAGAATTCCGAAAAGTATAAGAATCTTCTTAAAGATCAACTAGCCATATACAGTGAACTTCTTTGTGGCGAAAACTACACTTTTCAGCACGAAAACGCGCTGATTCATGCATCACACGAAACAAAAAAGTGGCTTTCAGAGCAAAGTATCAATGTTCTCACGTGGCCTTCTCGCTTCCCAGACTTAAATCCCATCGAAAACTTGAGGGGGATCTTAGCTCGCGCGTTTTACCGAAATGGGTGGCAGTTTATATGTGTCGAAGACTTAAAGAATGCTAAAAATGTGCTTCGGAAGAACTGCCTTGTGATATTTTGTTAGAATTGATAGATTCGATGCCGAATCGCATCTTTCATGTTATAAAAAACAATGGCGGCTCCATCAAATATTGAATAACCATGCTAGAGGATTTTCTTTTAGACTATTAGTGTCTGCTAATTATGTTGACCACTGTATTTGAAAAAAAAAACGGCTGGTGACTTTTAATTTTGTCCATTATGTTTTTAAGTTTTTTCATTAAATTGTTTAAAAATATCATTATTATAAAATAATTATATATGATAACAGAATAAATTTATGTTTTTAACGTACTTGATAAAACATTTTTAAGCTCTGAATCTTTTCTTTCACTATTTGTCAAATTAGATAGGTGTCTTATAATTATGTCCACCACTGTATAAGTTATATAATTTCATTTTTATTATAAATTGTTAAAACACGTTCATGGGTTCCAGCGTCACATATTTTCAATATTAATTACTTTTTCCTGATTCAATTGCGGGCCGCGGTAGACCAGTCGGTAGATCGCCAGCCCCGTAATTGGATGATTGCGGGTTCAGTACTCGAGCCGGCCAAAGACCGTCGTGTCCACGAATGGTGGCTGGTGCACGTATAATCTGTCGTGGCCGCAATGTCCTCCATGTTCCCATAAAAAATTATACCTCTGGGGGTTACCGAAGCGGGAGAGTCATCCCTTCCGTGGAGGATGAAAATTGTGATGGCATGTCTCCGGACCACCTCTAGGGGTGTGTCCCAGACCGTCGCCAATTGCCCATCTGCGCAGCACTAGTGCGAAGTAAAACCCAACCAACCAACCTTATTTAATTGTAGAAATTGAGCAATTCATTCAATAAAAAATTATTTTTTTAAAAACGTAGGTTGCTGCGACACCTGCATTTTACTCTTGATAATGTGAGGAGTTAGACAGTAATAATAAAATAAACGAATATATCAGAATGCTTGTGTGATAAAGTAACATCTACGAAGTTCAATAAAACATAACACTGTATTAAAACTCGAAGTATCTAGAGTAAAACAAATTCTTTTCGCTGCCATCCCATTGCTATATAAGTATTTAATGCAATGAATAAAAATTTTAAAGTTATACATAAATTGACGATATTGATATTGTTAATAAATTTATATTCTATAAACTTTATCCGGGAATTGTGCAGTCAGGAAAATAAACGCCACCCCTCACATAATTTCGCCGTAAATTGTCGTAGAAACATGAGGCTGATACCGATTGATTTGTAATAACGTCTATTTTATAATGGTATAGTTAGATTTTGCATAGGGGGTGTCTACATAGTAAAACTGACATCAACTTCATTTTTTTTACATCGTAACCCCCAGTTTGTATAATTTATTTGAATCATTTGGATCAAATCATCGCCGAAAATGATACAGTTTATATATTTTGCTTAATTTTTCATTGAGTTATAAGCTATCAAGGTATGGGTAATATAATTTCGCCGTAAATTGTCGTAGAAACATGAGGCTGATACCGATTGATTTGTAATAACGTCTATTTTATAATGGTATAGTTAGATTTTGCATAGGGGGTGTCTACATAGTAAAACTGACATCAACTTCATTTTTTTTACATCGTAACCCCAGTTTGTATAATTTATTTGAAGCATTTGGATCAAATCATCGCCGAAAATGATACAGTTTATATATTTTGCTTAATTTTTCATTGAATTATAAGCTATCAAGGTATGGGTATGATAACTTTAAATGAATGTGACAAACATTAATTCATATCTTCCCAAACATTTATTATATTCAAATTCTGGCTTTTTTTACACGTTAGAATGAAGTGACCCAAACATATTCCATGCATACTTTTCATATAAAAAACGTTTTTTGAAATATGAAAATTATTAATAAATCCATATTCGAAAAATATATGAATTATGACCTATATTAATTTTTGCACGAATAGAAGAGGCATCATCAATAACACGGGTTTCTAAATTTACATCTCGTTCCTAACATTATTTTTAGAATTACAGTGATATTTCATTTATTATTGCTGTTAGGGGGCCGTCACATGTTATAATCTGTATCCTCTGTGAGTAAATAATTGTATATATTCTGACGAAAAACTGTTTTAATTTACCTTATTGTTATTGTTTTCTGAGCAGCATTTCGATGTTTATTATACAAATTATCACAATGCAGGAGAGAGATTGTTTAAAAATTCGAACGGAAAACGAGGCCCGCGTCTATATCGCTGAAACAAAAAAAAAAAAAAAAAAAAAAAAAAACTAGTTTGCATATTCGTATTTGAAATATGTGACACGTATCCATAAATCTCAATGCCATTTATTACATCAATTGCTGAAGAGAAAACTTAAATGATAAGTTTTAAAAAATGTGTAAAGGTGTGGCTTACGTTGCAAAACAGGAATATACCCGATCCTGAAATGTTAAGTCTTTCTTATTAAATATTAAATAACTTTTCCAAATTTCTCACTGTTAAATTATATTTTAACCCTGTTGTCCTCTTTTTCTTTCTTTCTTTCTTTCTTTTTTGTACGTGAACATTGCAGGGTTCGTACACATCAAGTTAAATGTCATGTTTTAGGAAACGTTTTAAGGCGAGGCTTATTGAATGAAAGAAAAATACGCAGTCAACAATATTTTTTTTTTCTTTTTTCCTTTTTTTAAATTATTATAATTAATATTTAATAATTTTTATAAGATTTTTGAAAACGATTTTTCTGTTTTAATCTTGTTGTGATATTTTCGCATTCGTTTGGTGTACCGTTTGTAATCTTCAAGTTATTTAAATTGTATTGTATGATGTAACATAATAAAATATTAAACTTTTGTTAAATGCTTTTTTAATACAAAATCAAATAGTAGATTTTTTTTTTCTTTTTCTTTTTTTTTTTTTCTTTTTTTTTTTTTTTTTTTTTTTTGTAAAGTTTATAAAATCTATTATTAAAACATAGTGCCGTATTATTTATTTTCGATTAATTCTAATCACGGCGTAAAATTCACTTTTATTATGGACAAATAATTTAAAACAAAGTAATATGTCTTATTACTTTTAAAGATATAGATCTTACACATTTAAAATTAAAAATTCAAGTAGAGTGTAGACTAATGTATGACGCGGTATATTCGTTCTGGGACACTGGAAATCGTGTTATGTAGAACATACATTGTCAGACCAATTTATATAAATTCAGTATGGTAATGAAAATTTTTATTTTATTGTTTTGTTTTGTTTTTTATTCTTTTCTCAGTAAGGTTTCGATGTTTACGATACAAATTGACCCATTTCTGTAAAATTAACGCATTGCAGGCGGGAAATTTTGATGGCATTTCAAAAGAATAATAAGCCCCACCCTCTGGCTTTTTCTGAAACAATGCTTTACTTTAAAAAAAAAGTTTCTTGTTTCCTAAATTTTTTTTTGTTTGACTCTTTATAGAACTCTAGCTTCTATAAACGAATGAAATTTACCTTTCCGATTGTTGATGACAAAATTTCAGTTATTTAATCATGAATTTGTTAAACGATTTGATGTTTTAGAGAAACATATAAAGGCGTGATTTATTACTAAAAATAGGAATGCTTTTGAACAGTAACTCTTTTTTTATTGAATTTTAAATATCCTTTGTCAAATGTTTGTTTAAATCTTGTTATCTATATTTTTGTATATTTTATATTGTGAGTTTCTATCCCTCAAATTAAATGTAAAATTTTATAGTAACACTTTTATATAGGACTTACTGTATAAAATATAAATATACCAACAGAAGTAGATAATTTTTTCTTTCTTAAATATTAAACACATGTTTTTTATTTTTACCGTTATTATTATTATTATCAACTTCAAAAGAATGAAGTTGATGCCTGTTTTAATATGTAGATCATCCCTTAAGCAAAATCTAATTATACCATTATAAACTAGACGTTATTACAGATCAGTCGGTACCAGCCGAATGTTTCTACGATAATGTATGGCGAAATTAGGTGTGTGCGTGCAGGGGGGAGAAGGCATTTTGTTTTTCAACTGACATTTCATTACCATGAATCAACGTATTTCAAAATAATTAACCGTTTTATAGCATTTATGCATGTTTAATGCTATTTTATTCATGATTATTAATTATTAAAATGCATTATTATTAACAATGTATAGCCAAACCGATGCTCAATAACAATGGAAATTTTAAGACTACAGAATTACATTTTGTTTCCAGGCAACGAAAGTGTAATTCATTCAAACACATACTCTATTTCAAATGACAATAATAAATTAAAAGTGACTGACTCTTAAAAGACAGTCAAACATGATTTAGAAAGCTGCAAAATATGTCATCCGTTGCAAAATCGTTTATAAAACATCAATTATTTTTAGTTTTCCATTTTCATTTTTTTAAGTATGTCTATAAATGAAGCACAGTAACTCTGAATAATTTAAGCAAAACGTTAGATAATCAAACTATTCAAGAAATGAAATTCCTTGCGGAACTGCGATTGAATGTTTTAAAATTTTGCTTATTGTTTACAGTGTATATTGAATCTATTAGCGAGTTTATTGAGTTCCTTAAGTAATTAAAATGACTAAAACTAACGAAAAATAAATAAAAGTTAATGCTATTTAAAAAAGAAATTCCTTGTGAAATTGCGACTGAATATTCTAAAATTTTGCTTATTGTTTGCAGTGCGTCTGGAATCTATAGAACAAGTTTATTAAGTTCCTCAAGTAAATAGAATAACTAAAAGTAATGAAAGATAAACAGAAGTTAATGCTGGAGTATTAAAACAATTTGAAAAAGGAAATTCCTTAAAAATTTTTTAAACTGCGATTGAATGTTTTAAAATTTTGCTTATTGTTTACAGTGTGTCTTGAATCTATAGAACAAATTTATTGAGTTCCTTAAGTAAATAAAATATCTAAAAGTAAAGAAAGATGAACAAAAGTTAATGTTGGAGTATTAAAATTATTTAAAGAAAATCTCTATGAAATTGTAATTGAATGAATTAAATATTGTACCTATTGTTTACTTTGTATCTTGAATTTACGAAACAAGATTATTATATTCCGTAAATGAATCAAAGAACTAATAAAGAGAAAAGCTGAAGAAAATCTAATACTGAGGTATTAAAACAATTCAACAAAAGAAATTTCTTCCGAAATCGTGACTGAATGTAATAAATAGTTTTTTTATTTTTTCTATTTTGTACTTCAATTTATGGGTCAACTTCATTAAGTTGTGTGATTGAAGAAAGAAACTAATAAAAAGAAAAGCTGCAAAATACATAATGATGAAGTATTAAAATTATGAAAAAAAATTTCTGTGCGAAATTGCGATGAAATGTATTAAATGTTTTACCCTCATCGTTTACGTTATACCTTAAATTAAGGAAACAAATTTATTAAGGCTTATAAAGTTCTAAAATAACTGATAAAGAGAACAGTGGAACAAAGTCCAAATGCTTAAGTATTAAAACGCTTCAATAAACGAATTTCCTTGCGAAATTGTAAATGAAAGTATAAAATATCTTGCTTATTGCTCACCTTATGTCTTAAATTAATGGAACAACTTCACTAAGTTCTATATGTGATAATATAATAAAGAAAAAGCTGAATAAGATCTAATACTGAAGTGTTAAAAGTATAAGATATAAAGAAAAATTTCATATTATATTTATTATTATTTTTTTTTTTTAACTTATTGAAGTGTTAAAAATACTTTCATAACAATGTCAATATTCTTAACTAAAATGAATTTATCAAAAGTAGCAAAAAATGCAAATATGTTATAAAAAAGTTAAGGCTATGTTGTAACCCGTTGCATGATATCATGAATTCTTCGCGGAGGAGTATTTAACTAAAACAATTCGATAGTCATACAAAAAAGTATGTTCTCTGATAAATTAACACTATTAATTATCAATGTTGTTAAATAATATGTCTATTAAATTAGTAATAATGTGAAAATGGTGTTAACTGATAAGAAGAAACTAGCAATTTTACCCATATTCGCAATAAACGGGGCAAAAATTCTTCGATTTCACAAATTAAAATAATTTCGTGACTTTTCTGAAAAAGTACATTCTCTGTCAAACGAGTATTATTAATTACCAATGGTGTTAAATAATATGTCTATTATATTAGTAATAAGGTGAAAATGGTGTTAACAGATAATAAGTTACTAGCTATTTTACCCATATTTGCAATTTACGGTGTAAAAAATTTTTCGATTTCTCAAATTAGAATCATTTCTATCTTTGTGGTTATTTTATACTGCTTTTCAATTATTCATTTTATTTTGGCGGATTTTTATTTGGTTATTAAAGGTTGGTATATCTCTTTCATATACAACATATTCCTTGACGTAATATCTCTAGCAATATGGTTTTCCCTAATTTTAAGAAGAAAATCATTTTTAAGAATATTACTAAAATTATTAATTTATCAAAAGCGATATAATATAGTTCCTAAATCTTTAAACTATGTTAAATTTTTATTTTTTGCTTCACTGCTATTCATATTTATCATTTTTCAAGTTTTTCTCTGCGTATCTGATAACAGAGATATTTTCTTAATATACTGGACATTTGATATAAAAATGCCCGAAGGAGCTTGGAGAACAACAATCTTGATTTTAGTAAATATAGACATGTACATTCGTCTTTTATTTCCGGTACTTTTAACTTCAATTCTATGCCTTATATTTTACAAATTTGCCGAAGTCTTAAATATTTACAACAAAAATCTTCAATTTCAATTGCGCTATTTAGACCAAGAGTTGATAATCGTTAATCTTGTTAACTACTTTAACATTCATAAGACAATTTTGAAATTATATCAACTTTTAAGTTGCACGACATTTTTTATAACACTTCATTCATCAAACTGTATTTTTACTTCTATTCTTCTGTTAGTGATAGGTCAACAAGTGTTTTCTATTAATTCTTTGGGTTTTGTTAATTTTTGTGTGTATTTTACAACTGGTCTTTTTATTTTGCTATCGTATGCGATATTTAGTTCCAAGATACAGCATCATTTATTTGAAATAAAGTTTACTGTACATAATAAACTTAATGAACTTGCGTGTAAGAAAGAGCACTTAAATCATGTTGATCAAAGAGCATCAGTTCTTAAATGTTTAAAAAGAGTAGAACAAAAAGAAATTATGTATCTTTCTGCATGTGGTTTATTTAATGTCCCTAGAGGGTTTATTCTGACGTCAGTTGGAGCTGCCCTGACCTACGGTTTGTTATTTATAAATACGTTTTCCAATTCCACTTAACATTCTTAGGTATATTGCAGTTTATGATTACTGTTATTATAATTAGTGTTGCAAAATTTAAGGATTTTTTATTCATTAATTAACAATAAATTTGGAAAGTGATATTTAATATATATAATAAACTTTTAATCTTCTAAATGAATAGTTAACCGTTCCAATGAAAATTCAGGAGTAGATATTGAATAAAAAATTCAATAAATTTTGCAACACAAGTTATAATATGTTATAGCCCGATATTTTCCAATTTCTACCCTTTAGTAAAGTTCTTTTTTTTCTGGAATTTTATAGAGTGTATCGACTGTTATAAAAATGAGCGTCATTTAACACATTTAACTCAAAGATTAATTCTGGAATTTGGGAAAGTTACATTCTCGCATTGTCAGCTAATTATGTATATTCTTAAGATATGTGTGATGTAGATTATCAAATATTATAAAATGTGTTTTCTCTTTAAAAAAATAGGGTTATTCTCCGAATGAATAAGATTATAAATAAAATTATTAATCTTAAACAACTATTTTAAATAAAATGATGTAACTATTTTTAACCTATAAATAATAAATTTGCAATATGCTTTTTTTTTTTTTTTTTTTTTTTTTTTTTTTTTATGTTCCCTTTCATATCTTTTTCAGTATACCTGAAACAAAATCTTTGATCGATCTCCTTTTGTTTTGTGAAACCAGATAATAATTATTTCGACTTCTTTTAATCTTACATCGAAATATAACGCTAGTGTGCTCTTGTCTCCTAATTTACATTATGAGCTAGACAAAATATCTGCTTAGCTGGTTATTTCCCAGCAACTAAAAACTTGGCGAAATTATGTCAATATTCACTAACAACGGCCACTGAAGTACTGGTCACCTTTTCAAAAATTACTTTCAAATATTCGTAACGATTATCGCAGCCATTCTCTATCTTAAACTTTGAACTTGGCGTAAATAAAATTAAGCGGCAAAAGCAATGTAATTTTTCACTCCAGCTCTGGACTGCACTTAAGATCATGATGTAGCTTAAGAAGGTTTAGGACCTCGTGCCTGGTGCTGTTCCCCTACTCCATACTGTTATTGCCATCTATGGTCACGCCACAAATTAGCTTCTTTGGAAAAATCAATAAATTTACCTTAACCATAGCTGCCAATATTTTAATTTATCAACCTGAGGACTTATCTGGACGTCCTTGTATAAAATGATTATGTCATGACTTATACTGAAGAGTGAATTTATAAAAATAAAAATAATATTAATATTAATAATAATATTAATAACAATAAATAAGATATCTTACCAAATATATTTGTTTGGCCTATTGAGCAATGGACTGTATTAAAATAAATAAATATATAAATAAAGGGATTTTTTTATATTACATGTCATCTTAAGTGTAGTATTTTATAATGATTACTTGCTCCTTATTGAATTGTATTTGTACTTTATACGTGACCATAGATCGATATTACCCATTTATTTGTATAATTACATATATACTTATTTTATTACATTAGTGCGTTATTTTACTATATTTCATTGTTTGTTTGTGTTAATTATATTCCTATACATTTGTTAATTTAAAAAAAGCATGGTTACATTTTTCTTTTATGGCAAGGGAGAGAAAATATGTGATGTAGATTATCGCATATTATAAAATTTGTTTTTTCTTTAACATATAGATAAATTCTCAAAATAAATAAATTTATAAATTAACTTATTTAATCTAGAACAACTATTTTAAATATAACGATATAACTATTTTTAACCTCTAAATCCAAATATTTCATCCAAATTTTCAATATACTTTTTCTAATTTTTATATGTTCTCTTTCATATCTGAAACTCGGCATTAGTACCTAATAGAATAGAGCTATTGCGAAAGTTGATGAATATTCTGAATGACGAAAATTCCGTGGCATTTAATTGCTCGAAAAAATTTATTAAAGCAAGTAGGATAAAATTCATACATAGATTATATTCAACATATCCATATGTATCTGGTATATTGCATTAATTTATTTAAGTATAATTTTCATAAACAATTACTTTGTTTCTATTATATGATGCAAATACTGCTATTATATTTCGGGGAATTTTTTTAAGTTAATTGTAATCAATAAATTTAAATTATTTAAATTCATTAATTAACTAACCTACAAATTGATTAATAAATTTTAAGTAATTAATAGACATTCAATTCTTTAAATGCTGCTATTTATTCAAAAAAGAAAAGGAAAAGTAAGAAAGAAAAATCCATTTGATACAGTATCTGGAATTTTTCATTCACGTTAAGAACATAAATTATTCATAAATATTACAAGCTAAATTATGTGTGTGTTTTCCTTTGTTTCACTCCGGGAAAGACAGCAATTGGAGAGTAAAATGGCCGTATTTCTGCAAACTAAAAAGAATCATATTTTTCCCCGTGATGATTAATCTATGTCTTTTTACTGTATCTATGCTAGTTACTTATTTCTTTTCCTAAGCATCATGCTGCGCTTCCATTTAGCAATTATTAATAAAATTTTTCTCAAATGCTTAATGCATCGAAATTAAGAGTAAATCTTGAATAGTCAATCATCCATTTAACAATTTGCTTTAATAAAGCAAAATGCAAAGTATAAAGTATATTGCTATTAATATACCGTATTTTCAGGCGTATAACGCGGAGGTTTGTTAAATCAATTATACACCGGAAATTTAAATTTACGGTAAAACCTATTTTTTACAAGCTTTTGTTTCTTAGAAATATAGCTTTATCTGTAAATTAAATTTTCTGGTATGTAACTCACTTATTTGATCTGCGCGTTACACGACGGAAAATTTGGTACATATCTTAGATAACTTATGTGACTAATAACATTTGTTAAAATCAATTCAGAGCTTGCACGAAAGTATATAAAGTGCGACCACATTTCCTACCACTAGCTGTGAGGCCGAGTCCAAAAGTTTGGAGGGATGCAAAATTCGCCGAGAGATAGTTATTTGGCAAACATCCAGTTATTCGGTGTTCCCTTATCGCTTGTTTTCTCTCAGTTACCCTTATTTTAACACTGGACTCGTTCAATCTGCACTTGCGCAGAGGCTTCCATGGTCGCAAGAAATGTGGTTAAATAATACACACATATATATGTTTATTTATTTATTTAATTCCGGCCAGATATAAAATTGCTGTGGTGTATTGTTATTAGTAAACCTATTTTCTCAGCAAAACCGCTCAGGTAATTCCTTTTGAAGGAAAGAATAGTAATACGAGGGAAAATCATTAAGTACGTCACAAAAGGTAATAAAAAAATAATTTACCATGATAATCACTTGGAAACAATTTTTATTTTTCCACATAATCTCCAGTAACGTTGATGCACTTATTCTATCGTTTTATCAGATCTCCGATTACAGCTGCATAATATTCTTTGGGTTGCTGTCTCATCCACAATAGGACTTCATGTTGACCGTCGTCGTCATCAGCAAACTGTTTGCCTCCAAGATGTAGTTTCTTTGGACCAAATGTATGATAATCGCTTGGGCCTAAGTATATGCTGTAAGGTGGATGCTGCAGCACTTCCCAACGAAATTCTTGAATCGTATCCCGAGTTAAATGATCTGTATGAGGATGTGCGTTATCATCATGTATCAGCATTCCTCTACTCAACAGGCTTGGACGTTTTCTCCGAATGGCAGTCCGACGCTTGAAAAGAACATCCCAGTATAATTGAGCATTCATATTTTCACCAGTTTTTTAAAACTCGGCAAGTATTACTCCTTTGCAATCCCAAAACACTGTAAGCATAACCTTATCAGCTGAGGGTGTAACCTTGAATTTTTTGCTGGAAAGTGAAGAAGGATGCTTCCATTGCATTGACGCACGTTTTGATTCAGGATGGTAGTGGTGGACCCAAGATTCATCACCAGTGATTATTCTGTTAAGCTTCTGTTTACTTCACCTTCAGTATCATACTGCAAAAGATGTTGCAAGCAGACGCCCATTCGATTCTTTTTGTGTTCCTCAGTCAGTTGCCGGGGGATCCAACGTGCGCACACTTTTCGGAAATTCAAACGATCATGTATTATGCTGTATGATAATCCATGCGAACATCATATTGTCGTTACGATGCTGTCAATTGTCACTCTTCGACCAGCCCGAATCAATTCTTCCACCTGTTGCTCAGTTGATTTTGTCACAATCAAAACTGGATGGTCGCTTCGACCATCACCAACAATTTTGGAACGGCCGTGCAAAAACTTCTCTACCCAATTGTACACTGCTTTACGTGATAAACACTTGCCCACCTAAACAGGTAGCATTTCTTTATGAGTATTTTTTAATCAAGTACTTTCGCCCACAAAATCGGATCACAGCAAGCTGCTCTTCTATCGTACAATCATTCAGCACCATTGCCACTTTTTAAACTGTATTACGCATGCGTGTGAATGCTACATACTCAATATGAATCGAATATCATAAAAATATATGGTGCTGCCATCTATCACCATTCTTTGGATATATCTGTTACTACTTTAAATCATGCCATATGCATTTGTGACTTACCCTAATGATTTACCCTCGTATCTTTGATTTTATATTAGGAAATATAATCACAACATAACAGGTAAAAGAAAAAAATATATATAGCGAAATAAATATATGCGGAAAAGTTGATATCATAAAACTTTGTAAAACATTCGAAAAAAAAAAAATGATTTTACACGCAATGAACCTGCATAGCGTATGTCAGTTTCAAAGCATTCTAGGAATATTTATGTCTAACTATCCACGTTTTAAACACTTTTTAATTTTGTCAAAAAATGTTAATAAGCATGCTTATATAAGGCTGAAATAAATGCCAAATTTACCATAGGAGTGTAGATATATATATATTGTCATACTTGATTACATTCTGAGAAACTTAAATCATTTTAATGTCATTTGTTTTTTAAATCTTAAAGATCCTCATAATTGTTTCCCCGTTTACCGCATATTCAAATTTTAATATGTTAACCTATTCAATAATGTTCTTTTGCAACGAGAGTGTGTACTTCAAAATTTATATAAATACTGTATTTATTTAAGAACATTACTTCTTTTTATGGTCTTTTTTATCTGTGTATTTTTCCCTTGGAAAGGAAAAATAAAAGTATATTTTTTCCCAGTAGCAGTTAGATTTTTTTTTTTTCTGACAAGAAAGATTACTTTCAAACAGAAATAAATTCACTTTCTGTATCCATTTGAACTATACCTAATAATTTGGTGCCTTAAACGATTTTATGGTTGTTTTATTTTTTGGAAGAAATTTAACCGTCATTATTTAATAATTTCCTATTTTTTTCATCATACATTATTTGTATTATTTTTTACTCAACATACAATCTCCATTTGTTTATGCTGTTTTTTAAATTCTTAATAATTCTTATCATGATTTTGGTTTCTGCATACCAACACACACACACACACACACACACACACAATGGTGCAATATATATATATATATATATATACATATATATATATACATACAATATATATATATATATATATATATATATATATATATATATACATACATAATATAATATATTTAAATAATGATTAAGTGATGACATGAAAGTGAAATGTAATAAACAACAAGAAAAAATATTAAACAATGTTAATAAACAAGAAAATTGGTTAAAGTTAAACTCTATTTAAACCAGAAAAACTAAATTATGCTGTTCCTCAGCAGGTGGGTACACAGCTATTAATAACTATGTAGTACCACAGATTATCATACAGATAGGAAAACGCTAAAACGCGAACCGGAAATATAGTAGCACCACTAGTGTCAACAGAGGAGAACTACATGTGTTAAGTCTACAGGAATAGCATCCTTGATCGAAAATTCTTTTTCTATTTCGCGAGTAGTTAGTATGGGAAGTTTTCTTTTTCTTCACTTTCTATTGTTTTTGAATTCGCAAAATTATCCTCAAAACATTCACAGCTATTCTTCTGAGAAATAAAAATTAATTTTTATAATGTTTAAAAATATGCTTTGTCAAACATATTCATATTCAAGTACAAATTAAAATTTCAAACTGTAATTCTGAAATAGCAGTATAAAATCTTAAATATTTAACATTGCTTCATTTAAATAATACAAAATGCTTTAAAATGAAAAAAAATATATTTCTGGTTTATGTTTTTTTTTGAAATTTATTTGCTTTAGTGTACTTAGTACTTGCTTCGTGTAATATTTAGTATACTTAGTACTTGCTTAGTACTTAGTACTTGCGTTTAGTACTTGCTTCTTAAAATAAATTGCTTTCGACAATCAAGTTCGTAAACAATAACAAAGTTGCCAAACGTAAACATCAATACAATGGTTAGTTGGTTAGATGTTGGGTTTAACGTTGCACTAATATTACGATATGAACATAGATACAAAAAAAAAAAAATAAGACGAGCGATTGCGTAACCTGGAGAGCTCGAGAAACTTACAGCCGTTGACAATAGGGTCGTTTCAGTCAAATTTTGGTTATCGAAGAATATACGGGAATGTCCTATCTGTATAATAATCTGTGTGTAGTACTAGCAGGTTTCAAAAGATATGCAGTCTAGCATACTCCAAATATATTTCAAACTGAATAGTAATGAAAAACTTAAAAATTATAAAATATGAAAGGGGATTAAAAAAGTATTTCTATTTCTTGAAAATTAAATATTGAAATTTGAAAACCATACGTTACAGCTCATTGAAACCAAAAAGCTGTTTATATTAAAGTTAATTTATATAGATTTTTATATGACAATGCTAGCCAAACATACCCCCACCCGAACCTGCCAGAAAAAGAAGAAAACTCACCACCTACAAGAAACAACAACTGCAAAATCCATCCTAGCTTAAAAATGTTTGGCTAGCATTTTCATATAAAAATCTATATAAATAAGCTTTATTATAAACAGCTTTTTGGTTTCAATGAGCTGTAACGTATGGTTTTCAAATTTCGATATTTAATTTTCAAGAAATAGAAATACTTTTTTAATCTCCTTTCATATTTTACAATTTTTTAAGTTTTTCATTGCTATTCAGTTTGAAATATATTTGGAGTAGGCTAGCCAGCATATCTTTTGAAACCTGCTAGCACTGCATAGTTATTAATAGCTGTGTTCCCACCTGTTGAGGAGATTGGCACAGCATAATTTAATTTTTCTGGCTTAAATAGAGTTTAACTTTAACAAATTTTCTTGTTTATTAACATTGTTTAATAATTTTTCTTGTTGTTTATTACATTTCACTTTCATCTCATCACTTATCATTATTTAAATATATCATATTATGTATGTATATATATATATATATTTATTTATTGCACCATTGTGCATTCATTGATAGACCTAGGTATGTTGCTGGTCGGTCGTGTTGTGGTGGATATGAATATATAGCATGTTGCTGATTGTTTGAGTAGTGAAATGGAGAGGAAGAGTTTTCGGGTACCGGAGTATAGCAAGTGGTGAATGTTTGCATAGAAGCTGCTGGTACGTTTTGGCAAGATAATGCATTATTCGAAAAATCAGGCTCTATATAAGAAATTGTTTGCAAGATTTCTATGTCGCGCTGTAACTCAGAGAAGTTTGAAAGGTAAAGCAAAATGTTGTTACGTAACACAGAAGGGTCTGTAGAAAAGGGGGAAAGGGTCTGTAGAAAAGGGGGGAAGGGTCTGTAGTACTAAAAAACAAAAAAATATAACGTTTAATAAATATCATTAATAATATATTTAAAAAATATAAAAAAATTAATACATAATTTTAGTGGCAAATCCCCCCTAATTTTCCCCCTTGCCGCAAATGTTCATGTTTTAGAATTTTCCAACTCTGTAGCCCGTCAGACGATATTTAACAGTTAAAATAATCCTCTTCCCCTTAAAAATCAAATTTATAGCCATAAAATCTCCGAAAATTAATAAAAATTGTGGGCCGTTTCTAAAAAACGGTGGATGATACGGTGGATGATGGGAAACGGTGGGCGTATATTCGGAATCAGGAGGTCATTTTACATAAAAATTCGTCAAAATGGTGTTGGGGGCAATTTTCCTGCCGAGCAGTGTTATCAGTGAATCAATATAAGAAAACAAACTCATGAAGTCAGGATATAATAATAATAATAAACTTACTCTGAAATTCCTTGTTCTATGGCAGATTGCAATGGCCTTGAAAGTAGAATTTTTTTTTTTTTCACGATTAATCAGAAAAAAACATTAAACGTTCAAAACCAGAAATGAAAGAATTTGAAGCGGATGCATTGAAACAAAAAAAAAAAAAAAAAAAAAATGAAGTAATACTTTTTCTAAATGAAAATATACGATTTCTGAAGAAAAAAGAAAAGATTCATTCTTACAAATAGAAGAAATATTATATGCGAATCCCCTAAATTTTGCTGAAGTTTTCATTTTAACAAAGAAACATTTATTGCTGCTTGGGGCGTATTTACAAACATAAGGAGAGATTTAATAGAATCAGATTTTTTTAAAAGGAAACTAATCTCGGATCAAACTTCATTATTTAAATCAGAATAAAATGACGTAAATCAGATATTCAATCAGATGCGTCGTAACCATAGACCTATTATAAGAGTGGACGGGACAATGGCAACCTTTTTGAGTGCAAAGATAACTCATAAAAAGGTCACGTGATTGTTGATCTACAGAAGCCAAGCTAGCCAATATTGAAATTTACTCGCCATGCTCTAAACTCTAATTTTTATTAAGCAGACGATATTTTTCCTTTTTCTTTGAAAGTTCTTTTTAAAATTTTCATTTCACTTTGAAAGTTAGATTGTTTTGAATTTAAAAAGAATTTTATAGCTAGAAATAGTAATTAGATGTACTTTAAAAACCCTAGAAGTTATGCAAATAAGGATTTTATTTCACAGGTAAGATTCTGTTTAATATTTTGTTATTTCGTTCTTTTTAAGTAATTATTTTTATAAAATGCTTATAATTTCTATACTTATTTCTCTAAATTGAATTAGTTTAACTATATTATATCTTATATTATTTCAAAAATGTGCATGATTATTTGCGAGAGTTAAAACGAGTATAGACAAATAAAGTTATAAAAACTTTTGAACTTTGTTCAAAAGTGTTAATAACAAGGTAAAAATAAATTTTAGCAGCTGTAGTGTTTTACACTAGTTTTGCTTGCTGTATCTTTTAATAATATTAATAATATATATATTTATATTGAAAGCAAAAAATCGCCAATAACGCGATAAATGTAGAAAAAGCTAACTTTTTTCAACACTCACGTGGTTTTATCTTTGCACCTTTTCTTGTATTCCCTTAATAATGGAATGCTCCGTCTACTCTTATAATAGGTCTATGGTCGTAACACATGACTCGGCGTGGCTCAACTCGCGGGATTCCAGAACTTTTAACTAGTTGCCAGATATTGAAGAGAATCTCTCTGGCTGAAATTGTGTTGCCATTTTCTATAAAGTAATCGCTGTTCGTCTGCAGATATCGGGTGATCGGGAGAGGACACGGAGTGTGGGATAACATCAGCTAGTTGACATCAAATTTATTTTGGGGTGAATTATTATTTTCTATATGCTTTTATTTTTAAGTTTTTTTTTTTTTTTTTTTTAGTTTACTTTCAGCATCCATTTAAGATTTTAGATACTATATATATATATATATATATATATATATATATATATATACCCATATCATTATATATAGAACATAGTATGTTCAGAAAATAAAAATCTGAAATGTTTTAATGCATAAAGATGCATAATTTCATTTGAAATCTTCTAACTGCAGTTTTTTTCATCTAATGAAAAAAAAATGTGAATTTTTTTTTTTTTTTTTAACTTTAAGTGAAATTAATAAAAATATAAAATATAGCATTGTTAAAAAATATTTTTCCAAGACGAAAACACTAAAAGGTAATTCATATTAATATTTAAATAAGTACAACTCTTTAATGTAATGCTGAATTAGTTTTCATGACAAGAGTAATTCATCCGTGCCAAAAGCCTACTATTATATATACATATATATATATACATATATATATATTAGAACTATAATGACGTCAATTTTACCCTGTAAGTTTAAATTTTCACAAAGTTTTATATCAATTTTAATATTTAATCGTGAATTTCTTTTCATTTCAAAAACAGTTAAAATCAACATGTAAACGTTTTTGGCAACAATTAAAAATTAAAATAAATTATGTATTTTTGTCTAAAAAAAGGACTTTTTTTACCTTTTAGGATACTGGCCGTTTCATTACAGATTATTATTAATTTTCTTTTTATCTCTTTTTCTTTCAAAAAAAAAAAAGAAAAGGTTTTGATGAAATCCTGGCAAAAACATAATTTAGTTCAGTACGAAGAACTATTCGTATTTTCTTTCAAATTATACCATCGCTTTCAAATTATTCAATTATATTTCAGATAAATTTTTGATTTCCATAAATGCTCAACCATCGTGAAGCTGGCGACAACGTTTTATCCGTAGATTGAGAATAATAGTCCTCCGTACTAAAATTGACATATTTGAAAATTCAATATGTGACATGTAAAGAAGGGTCGATAAAATATTCAATTGCGTAAAACCAATGCTCACAGAAATATGTATACATATACATAAATACATAAATAATAATATTGTTAAAAAATACGAAATGTCTAAGTAAACTAAAAATTATGTATTAGAAAATTGAAAATGTGACATGTAAAAAGAATAATAAAAAATTCTCTTATGTAAAACCAACAGTTACACCCATTAATTTGTGTAAATATTATAAATTATACATTTCAAAGGAACAAGCTTGTAGTAAAAATTAAATAAGCAAATTCATTTTGTTGTCATTCTGCGTTACGAAATTAATATTTACACAATGAGTACATGTTATAAACAGACGATATCGATGTTATGTCAATCTAAATTCTTGAAACTGTACGTAATAAATTTAGTAACAATTTTAATAATCTTGACAACACCACGAAATGCAAAATACTTGAGCATTAAATAGCATTTACATATCCTATACAAGAACATTCATGCACATTAATTATTTATATTTTATTATCGGTAAAATACCGTAGAAAATTCAATGAAATATATAAATAAAAACTATGAAAAATTACATTGTGTTTAAATAGAATTTGTTTTCGTAAACATGTTCGACACGTTCAGGCAACGAAGAAATGTTTTCCTCAGAGACATGAATAACTTTTATTTGCGAAATCACATTTGAACCTATTAATTATTAATATATCGTTGTAATTCAGTTTCAAAACAGCAGTATAAGTCGTCTGTCAAATAAGATTTTATAAAATATGAAATTGAGGGTTTTTCATTTCGTCAGAAGGAAGGTGTTCTTAAATATTTTAGAATAACTTAAAAAAAAAAAAAAAAAAAAAAAAAAAACTGTGAGCTTCAAAACGTTATAGCATCAGAACTATTTAATCACACTGTTTGTCTGCTAAATAGTGATTAAAATAAGGCTACATTTTGCTAATGGTAAATTTTGTACCGTGAACTTACGGAACAAATTTATTTAAGTTCCTTAAATTAGCAAAAGAATTGTACTAAAAGAAAATAATCTGGTGTGTCACTCACACGACTTTCTCTTACCCTGAAATTTAATACTATAATTACAGGTTGCAGATTAAGAGGTAAGATAACGAGTACTGTTATGTAAACCTGTGTTAAACAATTCAAATTAGGCTTCGGAAGAGTTTTATATACTAACTAGTTCTGTGTGAGGGGGCTACTGCCCCCTTCAACCCCCGTTTCATTAATGCATCTACATTTATATAGAATTTAATTCGGCTATTAAAAAATAATTCTGTTTTTAAAAAATAATTTATTTAAATTATTATTTAAAAAAATTATCTTTTATGATAATGCAGACGATTTCCATATTAGAGAAGTAGTATAACACTAAATATCCCAAAAAAGTCCATTTTATTCTCAATATTTAAAAAAAAAAAAAAAAAATTCTAAGTTTTTTTTTTGTTAAAAGTAAAAAAAAAAAAAAAAAAAGGGGGGGGGGGAGGCGAGGCTATTACATACACATTTTATTTTCCTGTTGACTTTCTCTATTACAAGAAATATATATTCGTTTCATTTGGTTTAGTGCAGTCTATAGATTTTAAACTCTACTTACCTGCCATTTCCCCCATAGACATAATGTATTTGAATACTTTTGAGTGTCCCTGTACACGAACCATTTGCTTGATCTTAACGAAAAGTTTAGTGTAGCATCCTTATATGATACATATTTAGAATACCAAGTTTGAACTTTCTGCCACTATTTATTTTTTAAGTATGCTGATAACAGACAGACAGACACACAGATACACACACACAGACCATTTGCTAAAAACATGATTTTCGTATTCAGGAAACCTCAGAACATGCAAATATAACAAAAACTCGCGTTAGAAAATTTGACCCAAAAGCAATACTTGCTCTACCTTATGGGTAAGAGAAAGTAAAAATAAAAAACAGTTTTGAACATTGCCAAAAGTAAACACGCAAAATGATGCTTGTGAAAAATTTTGACTTTTAATTTTACTAATGCTGCATGATTAACAATTATTTACAACAAAATAAAAGGGTGAAATTAATTGAAATCTGCATCTAACATTCCATCTTTTACTAATTGAATTATAAGATAAGATTCTATGAATTTTTCTAGATTTTATGACGTATTTTTCAACGTCAATTTCATTAGAATATAGAATATTTATTTAAAATCTTTACTTTCAATATGACGAATTCTATAAAAGGATAAAAGAGAAGTGTTACTAAATGATAGAGAGATCGATAACAAATCATAACTGATGTGTTACTAAATGATGATCTATTACACTGTAAAAAAATAACTATTACCAGCTGCAAGAATCTCTCTGTGATTGGAGAAAATAATTATTTTCTCCAATCACAGAGAGTTTCTTGCAGCTGGTAATAGTTATTTTTTTACAGTGTACTAAATGAAAAATTATTTTATTAAAGTGTTCCATATTATTATTATATGTTGTAGAGATATGCTGAAAGATTCAATGTTCATGTGAAAAAGTAGACACACTGTATAATTAGAAAAAATAATTGACAGTATATTTGATTTATTTCAGTAATAATAAGGAAATAAAATAATAACAAGCTCACAAATAAAATTGAATTTTTTGCAAATAATTTTATGCGTGAAGAAAATTATGTGTAACGAAAATAACTTTCATCCCATACGTTTTAACGGATTTATTTGAGATTTCAGCGACCATTTTAATATTGATTTCAAAGTTTATTTTTCAACATCGGTACATTTTCATTTATTTCATATAAATAAGAATCTTTATTATCTAAAAAATTTTTAAATAAAAATTTGAAAATCGCCATGTACAAAAATCTAAACTTTAATTTAAAACTCTTCAAATTAGCTTAAATGTAATAAGACAAATATATATTGGCACATGTTCTGAGCGTTAAATATTACAAGAATGCGTTTACAAAGTTAAGACACAGATATTATAAGAAATATGCTTTAAAAATTGTATATGTCATACAAATGCAGTCACTAATATAGCAAATGAATTTAAAATACTTTATTCAGGAAATATATTTATTGAAAAATGTTTATTTTTATGTTGAAAAAAAATCCCTTGAAATACACTGTAAAAAAATATTGTAAAATCACGGTATTTGACCGTACAATTTTAGGGGAAATGACCGTTTTGCTACCTAAACGGTCATAATCCGTAAATTATTGTTTTGGAAGCATAATTTAGGAAATAACCGTATAATTTTACGGGAAATGACCTTTTTGCTAGCTAAATGGTCGTAGCCCGTAAATTGATGTTTCGAAAGTATAATTTTTTTAAATTTTACGAGAAAAAGCCGTTAATCTACTCAAATTGCTCTTTTCTTTCACCAAACCATTTTCTTATGAGAAAATCTCTTCAAATGCTATCATTTCAGTGACATCAAGAGAGAATTCTATTTTCTTCCATTTTCAAACCGAAACTATGATTGTTATTTATTCTAATTGAATGTGTTTAATTATGCACGCAACGACGCATAGAAACATCCATTGGTTTTAATAAGCTATTGCTTTTTTAATTTAATTCAAAAAATTTCTATCTGACTGAAACTGAGTAATTGATATTGATGAAATTGATTTTTTTTTGTTTATTAACACGAAAACATTAAAGAAGAAAGCTAAAATGGTTTCTTGATTTGAAGCCAGATTTCTAAAATACAAACTACAACCTAATAATTGCTTTATCCACTAAACGCATTTTTTTAATTTTAGTTTTTTTTTTTTAAGCATACAGCATTCTAATTGCTCTTAACGTCTTAACCCTTTAGTTAAGCCTTAGAAAACGGAAAATTTTAATGTTGTTTCCACAATGCATTTCTTACAATATGTTAAAATAAAGTTTATTTCAATATGAAAAGAATATGTAATTAACCATTTGAAGGTAAGCCTGATGATTGTTATGTATGATCTTCACTTTTAAAAAACAAAGCTGTTTTATCTGAATATGACCATCAGATATGTACATTACATCATATATAGCAGGTTCTGCTCTCGAAATATTTCAGTCCTTTCTTCATTCAACGGATTTGGATTTTGGGAATAAGGCCGATTGACTGCTATAGGTCCTAGGCCAGAGGGGAAGTGCCCTCAGTGGGGGTTTTTCTAAAGTGTCCTAGCCCGTCATTACTCAAGTTTCGAAGAAAACCACGGAAAACTCCGAACGGCTAGGCCGACGGACGGACTAGCGCGACTTGGGATCGAACCCGGCACCATATGTCTACCAGCTTTGAGCGCAGAACTGCTTGGCCGCTGGTGGGCTTCCTTTAATGGAATATAGCTTTAAAAGAAAAAACTCTTTTGCTATTTTAAAAAGTGCTAATACGCCTAACACTTCATAAACACAGTTTGAAATCGGCCTTATAATGAAGACCTGTTTGGATGAATAAGAATTAGGCTCTAGTTATTTCTTCTTTGCACCCACTACTGAAACCATAACGATCGAAAACCATGAAAAAAATCGTATTAATTGGAGATACAAATTCTCTGCAGTTATGTAAAATATTTATTATTATTATTCAAAGTTTATTCTGCGTCTCGGTTAATTTTCAGAGATCTCACATAGTTTTCAAAAGTTTCATTGTTTTTGAAAACGGGTGAGAAATTCTCACCCATTATCTACCTCTAATGAGAATATTGAAATAAGACTACCTCTTAGTGCTAGTGTTTACGAATAAAAAAGGTCCACCAAAAGCTGCGCTCAAAGCTGGTAGACGTGAGGTGCCGGGCTCGATCACAGGTCGCGCTCGTCGGCCTAGCCGTTCGGAATTTTCCGTGGTTTTCTCCAAAACTTGTGTAAATACGGGCTAGGACCCCTCATAAAGACCTCTCGGAGGGCACTCCCCCTTTATCTGTTTTTGTAAAGAAATATCTCTTTGATCCCAACGGCGCGGTTGGCAAAGCGCTGGCCTCTGACACAGGTGATTGTGAGTTCGAATCCTGAGCTACCCAAGACGGTTTGCTTCGCATGAAAATTAATAAATTAGCTTTTGCGTATGAAAAAATAAATAAGTTTTTTAGTGTTGTAGATTTCTCCCTGCACGCATGTGTAATAATTGCAAGAAACTTTTTTAAAGCATTCGAGAAACTCAAACTTTAACTTTTAATTTTACGGTCAATGCTACTTTTTTTGCAGGTTGGTTGTATGTTTCATCACAACGTAAAATTACTGGCGATACATCATTCATCGTCTAAATGTATTTTTACAGGCTTTGACTGGAATCTCTGCTGCCGGGCTTTGCCCGTAATTTTACTGCAGCATTTTTTACAGTGTATTGAAGCAATGTAATTATAAAGGAAAATAATTAACGAGTATTAAATTCTTAGATATGTTCTCAAAGTAAACAAATTCACTAAATGTTTCCGAATAAAAAATAACATTCAATTTTAATATTGTTTTTAACTTTCAACAAAAAATATAATTTGAAAAAAAAATAAAAAAAAAAATAAAAAATAAAAGATCTGCTTTTCTCTAGACAGTAATGTTTAAATATAAAATAACTGTTATTCTTGCATGAAATTCCACTGAGAAAACTGTAGATTAAAAACAGCACAGCGAGATATAATGTTACTGGAATTTTTACTCATAACTGCAGTTTATGACCCAATAACTCTGTTGTAAAGCATCTAACTCAACACGAATCATGACTTTTAACGAATATTATAATAGAAAAAAGAAAATTAAGATCTGAAGCAACTATGGAAACCATTTTAATTGTTAGAACTGTTACCCTAATTTTTAACTAATGAGTAAAATAGCAAGATACTATTTTTATTGAAAGCATTAAATTTACATTTTTGGAATAAAACACACTTTTTTTATGATATTGTAGAAAATATTATATACACTTATGATAAAATGAACTACTGACTCAGTTACTATTAAAATATTAAATATTTTTTAAAGTCCTGCTACTAGATATGGAAATTTGTGTTTATCTTATAGCTAATTCTTTTTACTTTCTTCTATCTTCAATAGAAGAAAGTATTGGATTCGTAAAAATTTTCGATTTCGGGTTTTTGATGGATTTACACGTTTTGAGAGCTGTAGAACACGATTTTAACATTTTTAGAAAATGTCTGTCTGTCTGTGTGTGTGTGTGTGTGACAAAATTTTGTGGCAACTGTATCTCTGGAACTACTGCACAGAATTTCATACAAATTGGTATGTAGTTGCACCTTGACATAAATTAGTGCCTATCAACTTTTGGTAAAAATCGTCTTACAGGTTGCGTTGCCATCCCGCTTTTTCTAAATATTTAACAGGGTGATATAGGGCAAAAATTTTCAAGATGGGTATCTTTCGAAAGGTCTCGTCAGTACCTTTAAAACGAATGGTTGAACTATAAATCTGTGATAATTTAAAACAAAGTTATCGATTTTTTTTACTTTTTACGAAAAAAAACTTAGAATTTTTTTTTTCTCCCCTTAATTTTATCAAACTCCCACGGTTTCCGTGTTCTGATAAACTTAAACTAATTTTTGCTTTTTTTCCCTAATTTTGTCAAAGTCCTACGGTTTCCGTGTCTTGACAAACTTTGACAAAATTTTGGGTAAAATGTGAAAATTATTGTAAGTTTGTCAAAACACGGAAACCGTGGGACTTTGACAAAATTGGGGGGGAAATGCAAAAATTTGTTTAAGTTTGTCAGAACACGGAAACCGTGGGAGTTTGATAGAATTAAGGGGAGAGAAAAAAAAAGGGGGGGACTTTTGACAAAATTTTGGGTAAAATGTGAAAATTTGATAAAGTCCTACTTTTTTTTTCTTCCCCTCTCCCCTTAATTCTGTACTTTTTTTTTTTTTTTTTTTTTTTATTATTATTGTTACTGAGTGAATTTGTATAGGAAAAGATAGAAGAAAGTCTCGTGGTGGCCACAACATACTAGTTTACAATAGAAAATTTTTTCTAACTATATTAGAAGTTTTCGTAAATATTTAAGAATATCTTAATTTTTGCACTTCTGGTTTTGAATCCAATTGGGTTTTTTTCCCCCATACCAACGTTTACAAAAGAAGTTATAATTCGGAAGAACAAATTATAAATAATTTTATGTATTACAAATTATAAATAATTTATAATTATTTATTTGGAAGTTTTAATTTAGACAATTTGAATCCATTGGAATTTTTCTGAAGAAGCTACAGATCAAAAAGGGTGCTGAGAGACAAGGAATTAATGGATTTTTTAATGTTAATTGGAGTCTGTGGTAGAACAAATTGTTTGATTTCCCGAATTAGAATAATTGCTATCTTAATAGTATTTTTGTTGTGTTTTTCAATGATTCATAGCATTTTAGTAGGTTTATTTGGTATGTTGTCGTACAATTTAAATCGTACAAAAGTGTCTTGTATTACATTATCAAAAACGCTATAGAACTACTACCAATATGGTGGTCTTTAATCATAAAAAGAAGAAAAATTTCAAAATATCATTGAAGATATTAAGTTATCGAAAGCGATACAAGGTAGTTCATAAATATTATAACTGTATCAAATTTTTATTTTTCGCTTCAAATCTTTTAATTTTTATCATTTTTTAAGTTACTCTCTGTGTTCCGATGGTTTCCGTGTGTTTTCCGTTTATATGGTTTGTTTGGAGAACCGTACAAGAGTGTCTTGTATTACATTATCAAAAACAGTACAGAAGTGGTTCCAATATGGTGGTCTTTAATCATAAAAAGAAGACGAATTTTCAAAATATCCTTGAAGATATTAAGTTATCGAAAGCGATACAAGGTAGTTCATAAATATTATAACCGTATCAAATTTTTATTTTTCGCTTCAAATCTTTTAATTTTTATCATTTTTTAAGTTACTCTCTGTGTTCTGATGATTTCCGTGTGTTTTCTGTTTATATGGTTTGTTTGGAGAACCGTACAAAAGTGTCTTGTATTACATTATCAAAAACACTACAGAAGTGGTTCCAATATGGTGGTCTTTAATCATAAAAAGAAGACGAATTTTCAAAATATCCTGGAAGATATTAAGTTATCGAAAGCGATACAAGGTAGTTCATAAATATTATAACCGTATCAAATTTTTATTTTTCGCTTCAAATCTTTTAATTTTTATCATTTTTTAAGTTACTCTCTGTGTTCTGATGGTTTCCGTGTGTTTTCCGTTTATATGGTTTGTTTGGAGAACCGTGCAAAAGTGTCTTGTATTACATTATCAAAAACACTACAGAAGTGGTTCCAATATGGTGGTCTTTAATCATAAAAAGAAGACGAATTTTCAAAATATCCTTGAAGATATTAAGTTATCGAAAGCGATACAAGGTAGTTCATAAATCTTATAACTGTGTCAAACTTTTATTTTTTGCTTCAAATCTTCTGATTTTTATCATTTTCCAAGTTACTCTCTGTGCTTCCGAAAAGAGAGCCGAAAGCATAGCGTTTTATATGACATTTTTTACGAAAAGGCCCGAAGGATTCTTGAATATAATTATTTTGATTTTATTTAACATAGAAAACATCATGTGCTTGTTATTTCCAGTAATTTTAACTTCGATTCTGTGCATTCTATTTCATAAACTTGTCGAAGTATTAAGCATTTACAATAATATTCTCAAACTGCAATTGTATTATTTGAATAAACAGATAATCATGGGTACCCTTGACAATTATTTTAACATTTGTAACACTATTTTCAAACTATATCATGTTTTAAGCCCAACAACGTTTTTTATAACACTTTACTCAACAACTCGCATTTTTACTTAAATTCTTTTAGGTATTAACTACACAAAAATGTCTGTGACTGATTACTACCGACTTATGAATATCTCTGCTTATTTTGCTAACGGACTTTTTGCCTTGTTGCCGTACATAATTTTCAGTTCCATGATAGCGGACAAATTATTTGAAATAAAGATGACGGTACGAAATAAACTTAATGAACTTGCGTGTAAGAAAGAGCATTTTGTTCCTCAATCTGTACTTGAATGCCTAAAGAGAGTTGAACAAGAAGTTGCGTATATTTCTGCATGTGGTTTGTTTAATGTATCACGTGGATTTATTCTGACGGCAGTTGGGGCTGTATTTACCTACGGTCTATTATTTATTAATTTGAGTACAAATGATTGTTCAAAAACTTCGAGTTAAAATTATTGTCGTTGTAATTAGTAATATTCCGAAATAATATAAACGAAACCTTATGTAAAGTTCTGTCTGGTTATTTAACGGTTGCTGTGAATGCTTCGAAAACAAATAAAGTTTAATACATTTACTTTTTTTTTTTTTTTTTTTTTTTTTGATGGTTGGTAAAACTGGGTTTACCTGTCAGTTGTTAATTACAATTTTTTGATAAAAATTTAGATTATATTTAATGCACCACAAGTATCTTTTGCATTTTCTGAGTTTCGACACCTGGTATTTTCCAGAACTACGTACTAAATTCCTGTAAGAATTTTTCTCTTAAAAAATAAGGGGAAACATATTATTAAAATAACTACGAAAATAAAGTCCAGAGTGACTCCTCTGAACTTTTTGAACATTAAGTAATTATCGGTTGTTTAAATAAATTGAACTTATATAAGTTGTTAAATAAACAAAAGAATAAGTTATTTAGGGTGTTTGAATACTTTTTTCGAAAAAGTATACTGTTTAATTTAACACTATTACATTTTAAATATTTTGAGTCCATACATCCTAACGACAATGAAATTTTAGTTGTGTCTCTGTAAAAATATATAAGTGCTATATTCACCAAAATCCATACATTTTTTACGATGGTTACCTACAACACATACATAAATTTAAATCCCAATGAAATAAGGAATTTAGGTTAATAATGATAAAGGATTTTTCTTTGATACCCTGCAATATATATATATATATATATATATATATAAGTGCTAGATTCACCAAAATCAATAGACTCCGTGCTACAGTAACCTATAAATACGTAGCAGCTCATTCGAACAAAGCGTTTAGACTCCATCGTGTTCACTTAAATACATACACCCATACAGAAAAACAGAAAATATACACAACAGAAAAAATTATAAAAATGAACTCATGGGACCGCAAAACCATGTAGAAACTTCCAAATCTCAAACTAAGATTCTTTTCATGATTACAATACTTTCCTTACATACTTATGTTCGAAAAGTAATATTTGTTTAGTAAAATATGGACAGTAGCTGGTTAAGACTGAGGAGTAAATTCTCTACAATTTTTGCTTTCTGAACATTACATATGTAAAAAATTATTGTAATCATTTCAAAAATTCTAATTTGAGATTTTGGTTTTTCTAAACCTTTTTGAGGTGACCTGAGTTCAATTTTGTTAATTTTACGGTAATATAGGTATACATTTATGTATATATGTGTGTACATATGTGAGTGAGCGCGATTGCGTCTAAACGATCTTGATCGATTAAGTTATAAGTTGTCATGCATGCTGTAGGTTCACTGTAGCACGAACAATATTGAATTGGATTAATCTAGTACTTAACTGTTTTCAATTGTTTAACAATTAAACATGAAATTATTTCAAAAATTTACTTTTGAATGAAATGATTAAATAATACACAAGCATGTTCGAATTTACCGTTAAATTTTATTGATCGAAAATGAAAGAAAAAAAATTAAATTAATTAGCCGAAGGTATTTTAATTATTTTCCTAAAATTTAAAATATTGAATTTTACTTTATTTTTTTATTTTTAATATTTTAATAAATTTTGATATATTTAATATTTTCATATCCGAATAAAAAAATATTTTTTAACGTCTAATAAACACTTAAAATTAACTGTTATGAAACATAACACCCGTGTTTTAGAATTTTATGAGCACGTACTATAAAAAGTTCTCAGAACGTTTCTGTAAAATTGACGGAAAAGTTACACGTGTATTGAACGTTCTTTGAAGCACATGATTGAAGGTCGCATTGAAATATAAAAGTTTCAAGGCTATTAAAAATTCTCGAAAATTATTTAATTTTTATCGCTCGTATGTCCCTTCTGAGGGGACATTAAAAAATCGAGCCACGCCTTAATGTGTTCCTCTGCAAATGAAATGTTATTTTTCTAAAACGTGTAACTATAGGCTACTTTCCGGCTACCGGAAAATTTTAACAGAAAGATTTATTTTATTTAATGATGAAGTAAAATAAAACAAATTATTACAATTTTTCGGTAGCCAGGAGATAGTACGTTGGAAACTATACTTGTGACGTTTTAAAGAAACGCCAAAAGGCGTGTCTTACGGAAAATATGCCGAGTGCAAAGGGTTAAATTTAAAAAGTAAATTTCAAAATTGTAAATTTTTTGTAAAAGTTTAAAATGTTTCCTGATAACTAATTTTTAAATTTTCCACTCAAACTTACATAATTAAAATTTAACAATATATTCTATCTGTATTTCGGTATTATTAATTTTTTAAAATATCTTTATATTTTAATAATAAAAAATTTGCATTAACCCTTTATATCCCAAATTATTTTATTTTTGAAAAAATAGTTTGAAACTTTTTTGTTATATTTCTTTATGCATGAGAATCACCTCATATTAACACTTTCGCGACCGCATGATTTTGAATTTTTGATAGTAAACAGCCCCTTGTGGGCGTTATTCTCTCATGTTACAATATTTCAGAACAAGGTTTTCTTTATTCACATTTATATTAGAAATATATATACATTATAATTATATTCTTTCTAATCAAAGTATTTATATCCATAGTATATTTCTTTGTAAAAATGTTAATATTGGTTAAATTTTTAAGAAATAAATAGCATACAAATTGCGAAAGAAACGCCCACTGGTGGAATTACAGATTTTCAAATAAAGTGAATCTGCGTCAGCGGTCGCGAAAGTGTTAAATGTAGCTGAAACTATAGCTTAAGTATAGGGTAAGCTTAAACTATAATCCCAATGAAATCCTGTAGTAAATTTAGGCTATATTGAGGAATTTTTTTGATGGGACTTTAAAGTCCCGGTGGGATACAAAGGGTTAAAATACAGCTTTCAACTTCCAACTTTCAACTTTTATTAAAGAAAAAAAAAAACCCTTACCAAGGAAACTTTAAAGTAACTCTTATTTAAGTTTAAAATATATTCTTAAACTATCAAAATAATAGGTAAAAAATATAAAAAAAATAGTTTTCAGGAAGCATTTTAAATACTTTCAAAAATTTGAAATTTGAAATTTTGTATTTTAATTTTAAAAATTAAAATAAGTTGCGAGGAATTTTAACACGATTCATATAATATACAGGCTTCCGAAGGCCTTGAATTTTCTATCCCAGTAATTTTCTAAACCAAATTTTGTTATAACAGAAGACTGTACTTTTAAAAAGAAATTTATTTTAGAATAGTAGTTTTGTAAGAGGCCTTGAAACAAGTCAGGGATGTGGGTTACCTGATTTAATAATAACACGTTTAAAAATTTCTCGAAATCTCCTTTCCTTAAAAAATAAATAAAATCAATTTTAAATTTCAATTTTTTTTTTTTTTTTAAATATTTAAATGCTTCTTTCGAACTATTTTTTAATCTTTCATTTAATTTTAACAAAATATTCTAAATGTATTTGGATATCAGTAAATGGATCCACTGAAAAACGAAAAAAATAATCCCCCTCCCCGCCCTTTTTTTTTTCTTTTTAATGGTAACGATTTGCACTGAATTCCATATTTCAACATTAAGACAAAAAATAAACTTGTCAACGATTCTAAAACGATTACTGCCAAGTATGCTTAAAATATATTGTTGTATTACAGTAATGTAAAATCGACGAAAAAATTAAAATAGGAACATTTAAAAAATCTTCAAACAAATTAAGTCTTTAAATTTCCTTATAAAATTCAAAAGTTTAATTCTTTTGGGCAAAAAATTAAATACTCCTTGCTAACTTATGTTTACCTTTTTCTCTCTATTTTATATTAATAGGGTCGAAGAGTATATTCTAAACATACTAACCTTCGTAAATTAATAATATATTTTTTTTTTCTTTTTATGTTTGAAAGCTGAATTTTTATGCAACATTTAACATACATTCTTAATTTTTTTATACATCAACGTCTCGTACAATGCGGAGGCCGTGATGACAAATAAGTGAAACAGTTTTATTTTTTAGTACAGCTAAATTTTTAGAATACCAATCTATTGATTCGTACACTCGATTTAGTTTTTGTATAAAGCAGTTGCTTTGATATAAAATTAGTGATGTTAAAAAATAAAATTGTAATATTCATGAGGAAACTTGCACCCGCGTTGTAGGAGATTTTTCTGAATATATTAGGTCTACCGGAAAGTTCTGTCCGCTTGAATTAAAACACTGACATCGAAAATTTATCCTGGATAATATTTAAGATATTCTTGGGTAACTTTTAGGATGATATTTGGTGAAGTTCCATATAACTACTGCTAAGCGAAAATTTCCGGTGTCACTTTATTAATTCAAAAGGACGAAACTTTCCGGTAGACCTAATATTTTTTAATCATAATATTGTAAATTCAAGCAAGAGAAATGAAAAAGATTAGCGTATGGAACATTTTTAAATCAATTAAAAAAAAATATTTGAACATCCTAATAATGAATGATAAATAACATTGAATATATATATTCAAACCGGAATATTTATAATATAACTGTTATATATAAAATATAAAGGAATAACATCTAATTGTAGTAGAATTATCATTCATTAAATTCTTGAAAATGAGTTTTGGTTTCGGAAACGAAACTCGTTAAACGTAGTGATGCCAGATTGGGGAGTTTTGAGGTTTCTGGGGTCAATTTTGGGGACTTTTTGGTTGAATTCTAAATTTTTTGGGGACACATCTGGGGAGTTCGACTTTCTGTCAATGTTGGTAACGTAATGATTTTTCCCTACGATTAGGGATTTTCAATAGCTTTATTGTTATTTGGAGAATTTTTTCAAAAACTGCCTTCATTTGGGGAAAAATCTGAGCTTAAATACACTTAAATCGGCTTGATATATATATTTTTAAATTTTTATTTTCCCTATTTTTATTTCCCCTAGTAAAAATCAAGCTGGGTATTTTTTCGGAAAAAAAAAAAAAAAAAAAAAAAAAACCCTGATTTGGGGAAAATTGAGGACCTGTTTGGGAAAATAATTTTCGACCATATGGCATCACTGGTTAAACATGAGATTTTTTTTTTTTTTTTTTTTTTTTAACTGCTTTACTGCTGACGGGGCTCCTTATAAAGTTGTTTACGTAATTACGCCGGGGGAAGCAGGCAAAAAAAGCCGTACTGCCGAAAAATTGACTTATACCTCGTTTCATTTGTAATAACTTCAAAACTGATTGTTGAAACAAATAAAACGATGATGTTTGCATAATACGAAACAGATTAAATGCTATCTATGTACATTTTTAATTTAGTAATTCGTTTTATTACACTTTACAAATTACTCAAACAACAACAAAAAAATCTCCATAAAACTTTCTTTTTTAACATAATATAATAAATATATACATTGTATTTTTATATAGTTTATTATATGAAATAAACATGTTATATTTTAATACAAAAAATAAAAATATTTATTTGTCAGATCTAAACAATTACTGAATAAAAAAAGTATTTAGTTCTGCGAAATTTCACTTTTATATGAGATGACTGCGCTTTAATGGGTAACGGCGTAGTATTATACAGTTTTTTTTAACATAACCCTCAGAAATTTCACTTTACCAAGCACCGTAAATACTTCTTTCTACCTCTTGAAAAGTTGTAGACTAAAAATTTCGATTTCTCCCTCCCGTTATAGAATAAACATTATCGATCGGATTGAGATGAGGAATATTTCCAGATCTGATTAAGAGGAAATTCTACGATATTTTTTGTAAGATTAAAGCTAAAGTGAAAAAAAATAATGAATATTTGAAGAATTATTGGTGCTCATGTGGATGAATACGTAGTTTTAATAATTTGAATTAAATAAATGTACCACAGATGCTGTGTGCATACATGCCAACATACTAATTAATATTCCGTAGTATTATTAGCCCCGCTCCCCGCTTTCTTTTTCGCACCAGTATTTTTTAGAGTATTTTTCTTATTATTTAATTGTAATTGCATTTAAAGAATATTACTCTAAAAATTTCCTGGTGCGAAAAAAGGGTGGGAGTAACAATACTACGAAATTTTAATTCGGATGTTGCCAAGTATGTCTGTGTGGCAAGATGCATTATCATCTTGAAATAAAAATTGTGGAAAAGCCAAAGATACTTCTAAAATAGTGGGGTAGATGCTCACATTTATAATGGTCGTGTTTAATTCGAGTTATTTGATCCCTTGAGCCCTAAAATTTGACCGACTCTTTAAAAATGTATCCACCGTCATATCATAATGAACAGAAAATATTTCACTGTTTTAACAGTGCATTTTTGTTACATTTTCGTCATCCACCTAGCTTGTTTCCTTCATCTGTAAATAAGTTAAACTTGACTAATTAGAGAAAACTACCAGAGTCCAATAATTAACTGACCATTTTTCAAATTTGTTGGTCCACTAACGCAATGTTCCCAGACTTCGCCACTTTTTTTTTATTCAATAGTCACCAATAATTTTGAGAAATGATATTTGATATAAATAATAGACGAATCGAATAATCGTCTACTATGTATGCTAAATATCACTCTTCAAAATTATCTGTGACTGTTGAATAAAGTTGAAGTCTTGTAACACTATATTAACGTCTTGCTTTCTTAATTCTTTTTGTTAATAATGACCTATTTTTTTTTTTTTTTTTTTTTTTTTTTAGGACAGAGGACTAGTCTCAATCTACGGATAAAACGTTGTCGCTAGGTGTACGATGGTTGGACATTTATCAAAAATATAATTGAGTAATTTGAAAACGATGTTATAATTTGAATAATAATAATATTAAAAAAAATCTATTAGTTGTCCATACTAAACCAAATTTTGCTTTTGCCAGATTTTCATCAAAATCTTTTTTGTTTTTGTTTTTGTTTTTTAAGAGAAAAAAAAAAAAAAAAAGAGAATTAATAATAATCAGTATCGAAAAAGTTGAAGAAACCTTTTTTAGACGTAAATATATAATGTATTTTCTTATTTATTTTAATACGTAATATCTGAAAAAATATTATTGCTCATTGCGCAGCACTAGTGCAACGCAAAACCCATCCAACCAATCAACCAAATGAAAAATTATTTTAAAAACAATTTAATTCGGTGATGGGACTCTCATGTTATATAATAATAATGATAATTAGCCGAAGTGAAATTTTAAATGCCAATAACGATAAAGGACCAAACATAGCAATCTATTGGTTCATATCACGTGATTCATGAACCACCGAAAGCTAATCCTTTATGCATTGAATGAGCACTCTACTTTATTTATCCCGTTGATAATATATATTGCCTTTTAATCATGATGCTATTTATCACATATCATACAATTAATTAAAAAAAAAAAAAAACATTTGCCAAATATCGTGATAAATAGCCAATAATTAAAAAAATATTATTTAAAATTTTACTAAAATTATAAAAATAACGGAATTAGAGTAATGAAAGGAAATTTAAATTTATTTTCTGATTTTTTTTTTCTAAGATATTTGTGTTAAATTGACACACAAACTTTATAATATATTTTGTTTAATTTTTCAGAACATGTGATTTGGTAATATATATATGCATATAGTTACTTATTTATTTATTAATGAAACTAGGGGGGCTCTGTCCGCTGCTCGCTCCGCTCACCAACCCCCGAGGAAGGCTTCGCCCTTCACGACTCGCTTTATTTATTTATTTATTTATTTATTTATTTATTATATATATACATTATATATATATATATATAATATTTATTTATTTATTTATTTTTTGTAGATCTTCTGACTTTTAAACCTGCTTTGGTTAATCGTCGCTGCACTGTTTTTAAAGAAATTATGTTTTCAATCATTCTTCTGAATCTCTTCTAAGTTCTGAAAGGCAAACGTTAAAAAGGCAAACATTAAAAATTCGATATATTTTACAGTCGATAACAAAAGTATCCTAACACTAGCAAAAATTCCTATGTAAAAAAAGTACACTTCATAGGGTTTTGTTAAATAAATCCTTGTCGAATACTCTTCTTAGTCAGTCTGAGAACATGATTCGATAAAGATGTATTTAACAGAACCGTATGAAATGTACTTTTTTTACATAGGAATTTTTTCTAGTGTTAGGACACTTTTGTTACCGACTGTAAAATATATCGAATTTTTAATGTTTGCCTTTTTAACTTGGGATGTCTCGCTTCAATGAGCAATGTGGCCGTATAGCATCAAATTTTCCGTTTAACCCTTTCAGTCGCAGTGTTCCCGCTGATGGAACGCCTAATTTAAATTCTCAATTGCAAAAACTCATCCCGGAAATTTTTTAGCAAAAATTTACATTTATAACATAGCAGAAAAGGCCCTTCAATTATCGTGAAATTTTAAAATATCTTGTATTTTAATTAAGTTCGTAAATTCCGGCGGCATTGTAATTTAAATAATACGAATTACCTTGCGCCGCAAAGGGTTAAAATACTCCGGAATAAATTGAAATTTGGGATCTATGCAATTTTTACAAATTTTTGTTGTCGATAATGTTTACTTATAAAGTGATTTATTTATTAAATTGAATATTATTTGAATTTCATAAGGTTTACTTACAGATGTTTCAAATCGAAAATTTCTCGAAAAGGAAGAATGCTAATTTTTTATTTTTTAAATATTTATGATCAGCTATGTGTCTAAGAGCCATTTTAAAAATTAGTTTAGTACTTTTTAAAATAAATTAAGTAGTGAACGTTAAGGGGTTAAACAGCAAAAAAATTATGTATTTTGCTATAATCCGTATCATAAATGATTTGTTAATATTTAATTACTTTGACGTCTCGCGCATTGAAAACTTTTTCAGTTTCATTTTTAAATTAATCCTTTTTGTGACATCTTTAGCCTCATCCTTGCTATTTTTTAAATACTTTTCAAAGTTACAACTTTCCTACCAAACGATTTTTGTTTTGAATGCTACATTGTTCGTGAAGGACGACGTAATAAAACAGAAAATTTGTGTATTTTCTCATATATTTACACATATCTAGAGATAAGGACGTTATTCACAAAGAATATATTATTGGAACCATGTAAATAGTATCGTAAAGTTGTGGATATTTTACAATGGACTCTTCCCACCTGACGTCAGAGGTCACATGATAGAGGAAAAACAAATAGCAGACGAAGTCTTGTTTATCTAGAGCGATTGCTGAAATAACATATTTTCTATTCTTATTTTTGATCAATCGTATTTAATCTGTGTTATTTTTTTTATACATCATCATTTTTAATCCATTTTATATCATTATTCATCATCTTTTGTTTGCTGTATACATTTACAATCATCATTTCGTTTATACCTGTTATTGATGTTCATGAAGACCATGTTTAAATACTCTGATTTTTGGTACTTAAATCAGGTGCTACGTAGTACTAACCGTACTAAGTAAATCCATTTAGACCAGTAACTAAGTTAATTAACTTGTTGTAACACCTTTATGCAATTAAATTAAATGAAAACATTTTATAATCCATAAACATTCCACAAGAACAAGCTATTATTTATTGCTAGATCAGTTAATGTAACAGTTAAACTGGAACATACGAAAATCGATTCTTACAGGTGAAAATAAATTAACACATAAAGTGTTCTTTAAAAATTATTAAATTTACAAATACAACAATTCTACTGTTTACAAATGCACATTATTACTTTTATTTTATTTTATATTAAATATTAACACTTTTGTTCTTAAGAACAATATTTAATTAAATTCGATTCTCAGAATTCGATTATTCGTTTTCCTCTATCACGTGATTGAGCAGACGACGGTGGGAAGAGCCCATTACAGAATTTTGCACTCACTGCATAGCTTAATAAAATTGTATAACAATGTCGATTTTTTTCCCTATTACTTAAAGGAAGAAAAGAGGAAATGTTGTTAAATGATAAAGAATCAGGTGTTAAATGATGTTTTGTTAAGCTGTGAATGATGTAATGTTACATAAGACTTTATGACATCGTTATTTCAAGTAAAAATATAACGTATTTTAAGTACCGTATTTTCCGGCGTATAAAACGCAGGTTTGTTAAATCAGTTATACATCGGGAAATTTAAATTTACAGTAAAAGCTCTTTTTTATCAAGCCTTTGTTTCTTACAAGTTTAACTTTATTTGTAATTAAGTTTTCTGATGTGTAACTCATTTATTTGACCTTGCGCATTATACACCAGAAAATACGGTAACATAAATATTTTTACACATAAAATATAGGCTTACTATTACATTAGATCTTATGCTTTTTTTTTTAAATATTGGAAAAAGTAGTTAAAAGAAAGAATAAATATGTCATATTATATGAATGAGAAGATAATTAGCCCATTTTTCAAACAATTAGCCGAGGTAAATTGAAAAAAGCGATTTGGAAATAATTTTAACATTATATTTTAAATTATAATTTTTAGCAGATATACTTTAATAGTGAGAATAACAATTTAACTACCGACTTGAAAGATTATTTTTTTATATCTATACTCTTCCGAAAATCCCTATTCCAATACCTATTTGGAAATAGATATCTCAAACAAATGATACATTAAACCGTATAATTAAAATACAAAATCGTCAAACTGAAATAAATATTTGAATTTTCTGATGAGAAATGACATACAGGTTTCATAATCTAAGATAGTCAAAAAGGATTAAATATATATATATATATATTTTTGGAAGACAAAGAGTTGCCAACATTTTAATTTATTCCGGAGCATTTTTACTCCCCCCCCCCCTCAACTTTATTTTATGCGATTTTTACTTTCTCTTACCCATAAGGTAGAGAAAGTATTGTTTTTGGGTCAAATTTTCGAATGCGAGATTTTGTTATATTTACATGTTTTGAGGTCCCCTGAATACGAAAATCATGTTTTTAGCAAATGGTCTCTGTGTGTGTGTGTCTGTGTGTGTGTCTGTGTGTGTGTGTGTGTGTCTGTGTGTGTGTGTGTGTCTGTTATCAGCATATCTCAAAAACAAATTATGGCAGAAAGTTCAAACTTGGTATTCTAAATGTGTATCATATACGGATGCTACAGTAAGCTTTTCGTTAAGATCAAGCAAATGGTTCGTGTACAGGGTCAATCAAGAGAATTCTAATACATTACGTCTATGGGGGAAATTGCAGGTAAGTAGAGTTTAACGTCTATAAACTGCACTAAACCAAATGAAACGAATATATATTTTTTGTAATAGAGATAGTTAACTGGGAAAAAAAAATATGCATGCAGGAGTCTCGCCTCCCCCCCTGGGGGGGAAGTCCCCTCTCGAGGGGAGTAAATTTTCATGATGGGTATCTTTCAAAAGAGCTCGCCAATACCTTTAAAACGAATGGTTGAACCATCGATCTGCGATAATTTAAAAAAAAGTTATGTATTTTTTTACTTTTAACGAAAAAAAAAAAATCGTTTTTTTTTTTTTTTTTTTTTTTTTTTTTTATATATATATATATTGAGAATAAAATGGACCTTTTTTGGATAGTTGCTGTTATACTACTTCTCTAATATGGAAATCGTCTGCATTATCATAAAAGATAATTTTTTTAAATAATAATTTAAATAAATTATTTTTTAAAAACAGAATTATTTTTTAATAACCGAATTAAATTCTATATAAATGTAGGTGCATTAATGAAACGGGGGGTTGAGGGGGGCGGTAGCCCCCCTCACACAGAACTAATTATCATATAAAACTCTTCCGTAGCCTCATTTGAATTTTTTAATATAGGTTTGCATTGCAGTACTCGTTATCTTACTTCTTAAACTCCAACCTGCATTTATAGTATTAATTTTCAGGGTAAGAGAAAGTCGTGTGAGTGACACACCAGATTATTTTAAGAGTGTTAAGAGTGTTTTTTTTTCTATTTCATCCTAATTATATATTGCAGAAAATTATTCCATAAATAAAATGGTGTGAAATAAAGGTGGAGCTAAAATACTCCGGAATAAATTAAAATGCTGCCTTCCATGCAAGGACGCAAATATTTATATGTCATGTAATAGCTGATCAATTTTCATCAGATTCTGGATAACGATCACAGAGATATCGTGCGCACAAACTACTACAGCGATATCAAATTTGCTTTGATGCTTTTACAGAAAAAGAATTAAAATTAAAGATGCAGAAACATAATACAAAAAAAAAAAAAAAAAAAAAAAAAAAAAAACGTAAAATGCAGATATTTGATATTTTTACGTTATGACTACAGTATGCTATGTTTAATGTTGTATGTCAAATCACCTAAAAATGGCTTTTCACTGGTTTTAATATCGTGTGTATTTTAGCATAGCCTCCTAAACTAGATGAAGACTCGGAAACTTGGCAACAGTTTAAGAGGTAGACAACGCCAACTGGTACAGATTGCGCGAATTTTTTATTCAAGAGTCACCAATAATTTTAAGAAGTGATACATGATATATATAATCGACGTTTCTTCGATTCTATTCGTCTTTTATGTATATCAAATTCCACTTTTAAAAATATTTTGGTGGCTGTTGAATAAAAAATTCGCGCATTCTGTACCAGGTGGCGCTGTCTACCGCTAAGTTTCTGAGCCACGCGGAAGGCATCTAGTATAGGAGGCTATGATTTTAGCTTAAAAAGAAAGAAAGAAAAAGAAAAAAACAATTTTTTTTCGCAAATTTTTAAAGAAACCTTTATATCTCTTTGAATATATGTGGTAACCTCATGAAATTTTATAGAAATAATAATAATAATAATAACAATAATAATGGCAGTATGCATACATGCTACAGTCAGATCGCATTTCAAGCATTTCTTTTTAAAGGATGATGTTAAACATTTTTAATTTTTTACTGGTCCCCCTTTCATTTTCGGGGCCAAACATATATCGAAGTATAACGTGTTCTTCAAACATTTGCAGTTTCAAGATGATTTGTCTAGTACTTTTTAAAATATTTGAAAGTGTCCTGAAGTTGAAAGTGTCTGGTCATTTACAGAAAAGTAGTGCAGCATCAAATTTGTCAAGCAATGATCCAATGAAGAAATAAAGGCGATAGTTTGCAACAAAATATGAACTTGAGAAAAAACATAGTAAGTACTGTACTTTATAGCAATAAATTTATAGTTAATTTATTAATGAACGAAAAAAATCTCAACATTTACAATACAATAAAGCATCGATAATCGGCATCGGTGGGAAATAAACGTTGCTTTATTACCGATTTTTCCGTAATATAGGTGTTCCGAAAATATATCAAAATCGTCGAGCATTACGGTTTTGGTGGAATAAAATTGATATGTCATGTAATCTGTGCATTCATGTAATACATCTAAAGAAATATTTCTTAAAAAATAATTTTTAAAATGTGTAAATTAATATATATTAACCCGTCAGTAGTCGCTATAGACAGCGCCATCTATTACAGATTGCGCGCTTTTTATTTAGAGATATTTTATACAGTTAACCAGTTTTAGCTTTTTAGCGAAATTCTGACCGACTTGTTTTAGCAAAATATGATACCTTTTAGCAAAATGCTAAAAAAACTAATGGCAGTTTAAACCCTGTATATAAATGACATATTGTATTTATAGAGAGCTCTGTTTATATTATATATATATATATATATATATATATATATATATATATAATAATTTTTAAAATGTAGTAAATGCCTCGCAATAGATTTAACCCGTTAGTAGTTGCTATCGACAGCGCCACCTATTACAGATTGCGAACTTTTTATTTAACTGTCACCAATATTTTTAAGAAGTGATTTAATTTACGTTTCTTCGATTTTATTCGCATTTTATGTATATCAAATGCCACTTCTAAAAATTTTTGGTGGCTATTGAATAAAAAAATGTGGCAACACTGAAGGATGGGCGGCAAATCGACCAACTAGCGACTACTAACGGGTTAAAATGTCATGTATACTTAATGTATCAAAAACGTAAATAAGTAAAATAACGTTTGAAATAAGTAATAATTTTATACTTACGAAATATTTCTCTTTTTAATAACTGTTAGATTTGCGAGTGAGAGACGGAAAATTCCTTGTTCTTTTTTCGGAATTTTGCTATTATCTTGATCAATCCGTAAATCAGTAAAATTAAATGAAGTTCAGCAAGCTTTACTGACAATCCGTAAAAGTTGACAAGTATGCTAATCCAAGGTCATCTGCGAGTAGCCAGTTGAATACTACCATTTATCAGAGAAGAAAAATGTGGTCATCAGTGTCGGAATTTAAGTTTCCGAATTATTGATACTTCACTGCATTACGGTTTTGGTGGAATAAAATTGATATGTTATGTAATCTGTGAGAAAAATTAATTTAATTTATGGTAATCCTATGCTTGCTTGGGTAAGAAAAATTACAGAACGTAAATACATTGCAGCATTTCGATAATTATTGCAAATAAATGAAATTATGAAGAATGTTTTATATTTAAAATGCAAAGAAGGCATAAAAATAGCACAAAACCTGGCTGAATAATTCAAATTGAAAAAAAAAAAAAAAAAAAAAAAAAAAAACTTAAATTAATATAGTTCTCTGGTACTAAATTAAAATCTGTTATGGTTAGATTTTATTTTATCTTCTTTTCCTCTATATTTCGTTTAATAATTTCGTAAACATTTCAATAAATAAATAATAAATAAATAAAATAAAATAAAATAAAAAAAATAAAACAATAAAATAAAAAAAATTACATTAAAAAATTGTGTAAATTTACCGAATTTTGTTTTAAATTACGGTAAATTATATTGATGAAGAAAGGGAATTTGTATAGATATTCATATTATGATTTCAGTTCTAGGGTCTAGAGGAGTGAGTAAGCAGTAAGCATTAAGTGTGCCAAACTCAGTTTATCTTTTAAACTCAGATAATAATTATATATATTTTTTCCCTTTCTTTTCTTTTTTCTTTCTTTGTTCCTTTTTAAATAAATATTTTAAATATTTTAACGTAAAACACTTTAATATGTTTGTTTGGAAGAGTCGCAATCTAGAAAAAGTTCTTACATTAAGTTAAATTTTAGTTTTTCTTTGTTTTTTTTTTCAATAAATTCAATTTTAGATAAAAATATTTTATCCAAAAATAAATGTTTGTTCCACTTTTTAAGCTTTAAATTGTTATGGGATAAAATGTATATATAAGATATAGTTTTTTAGCAGAAAAAGTAAATATAGCTTCATGTTTTGTTTTTCGCTATAAACAAAGTTTCATTTCCCATTTTTGGTATATAACAGCATATAGTGGCGAAAAAAGAAAAAAAAAAAAAAAAAAGTAAGAATATTTCTTCCGTAAAGAAATTCATTGTATAAAAGATTAATAATAAATAATCTGTTTCATTTTTAAAACTAAATCCTTATTTTACAGTATTCTTGTTTGTTTATTATTTACACACTTATCAAACTCGTATACTTTACTATTTTTAAGTATGAATATTTAATGGCATTTCTTTTTTTCCATTAAACACATAAACCATGAATAATTCACTTGACTCTAATAATCACATATCTCTAACGAATTTTATCCATCGAGTGCTGCTGCCCTCTCTTGCCAATCTCCGGAACTAGAACCACCTGCTGTTAATGTGCTATCTCGTGCCAAGGTTCGCTTTTTTTCCCGTGGAAAGCCCCCTTTTTAACCACTTTCTCTAAATTTCTTGAAATATCGGCAAAAAAACTAAAGGAGACAACTAAATATTTTTCTCAATACAGTAAAAACTAGGTGCTAAATTTTTCCAATTTGTAGGTAAGAATTCAAATCCTTTATAATTTTAATTGTAATATGTATTTGTTTGTAATAATAAATTAATAACAATAATAAATGTTTATTCATTTTTTTCTGCATGACAATCTGTTGCATTAGAAATGGAGATTTATACAATTTTAGTTTATGACCAAACTACAGTAAAGTCTCCTACAGAACGGGTACAAGTTTGCCTTATGAATATTATAATTTTATTTTTATACGAAAACTAAATCAAGTGTATGAACCAATAGATTGGTACTCTAAAAATTTAGTGGTGTTAAAAAATAAAACTGTTTTATTTATTTGTCATCTTTGCCACCGCGTTGTACGAGACTTGACTGTATTTATAAATTAGAAAGCCCTACCCCCAATCCCTCCCTACGGAATACACACCACCTAGGCCTCAGAACCAGCGTTTCCAACTTTTATAATTTATTCATGAGCATTTTTAGCCCCGCCTTCTTTTCGCACCAGAAATTTTTTAGATTATTTCTCTTTAATATATGACAATGATTAAATAAGAAGAAAATCATTTTTCAAAATTTCCGGTATGAAAAAGAGGCGGGGCTAAAAATGCTCGTGAATAAATTACAGAAGTTGGGAACTCTGCTCGGAACCTCGTGTAATCGTTCTTAACCAAAACTCCAAATACCACCAAGGCTTATAAATATACAGGGTGTCCCTGAATTCATGGGCCAAACTTTAAGGGGAAATAGGACACTTTATAAGGATTCAGAATTGCATAGGAACCCATGTTCCTAAACGTCATTTTTAACCCTTTAATAACCAGGTGATTTTGCGTGGCTCTCCAACACTGCATTTTTAAAAATGTATTTACTTGCTAATATTTACATAAATAAATAAATTATGTTTTATCGATGTAATTTATCGCAATGATTGCAATAATACGTACATTGTGCAATAATACGAACATTCTGAATGACGCATGTAAGATTATAAATTTGCGCAGTAGGCGGAGTTAGTAGTACAAAGTAGCACAAAACATACAGTTCTTAAAGGGTTAAAATGACGTTTAGAGACATGGATCCTTATGTAATTCTGAATCCTTATAAAGGGCCCTATTTCCCCTTAAAGTTTGGCCCATGAATTCAGGGACACCCTGTATAAATTTTCTAAACAGAAGATAATTATATATAAGGAGGAATATTGCCATTCTCAAATTTTAAAAGTGGATTTGTATTACGTTAGTGGGAAATTTCTATCGCATTGATATAAACAACTGACACCGGAAATTTTTCCTTTTAAGAAGGCATTGGTTAAGTACCTCTTTCAAGTTTATATAAATATTGTCCAGGATTTTCCACGACATTTTTTTTTTCTACCGTATAGAAATGTTTATTGAATTTTAATTTTAAAGTTGTGCGAAAGCAGCAGTAGCAAAAAAAGAAAGAAAGACATCTACATTAGAGCCCCTAAATAAAATAATAGGCCGGCGCATCACCGCCATTTTTTTTGCCTCCGAAGAGGACAGCATTTTCACTTGGCGCCCTTATCGCTTCCCTAATGATTTTAAGAAATCTTGATCTGAAGCTAATCCGGTCAAGATAAGAGTAATAAGCAACAATAATATTCGTAAAAACACATTTTTTCCACAGTACATTTTTAGGATGTCATTTTATTCTGAGGATATCCTACGGATGTACTGGGGTAAGATGTGTTGTTAGGGCGGGTTCTGTTTCTTTTACAAAATGTCGCCAAAACTCAAATACACAGCAATAGTAGGTCTGTGAACACTTTATATTCACTTCTTGAATGATAATAGCAGTTTATCGCTAAGCAAACTTCCATATCATAGTTTACTTAGCTAACATTATGAAATATAATAAAACAAGTTACTCTAAAGTAACGTAAGACGAAAAAACAAAAAAAAAAAAAATTGTCGTTTGTTTATCAGAGAAACGCGCTGGGTACATGTGGCAACCCTAAGGCAACAAAATGCCTGAGGGGCCAGATCGTATATATAGGAGCCTTAATCTACATACTTGCCAACCATTTCATTATGTACCGTACAATTTTTAGTACCCGCCTTTTTTTTTCACACCAATAATTTTTTAGAGTAATTTTAGTCTTATTTAATCCTAACAACATTTGAAGAGAATAGCTCTAAAAATAGAGTGGTGTGAGAAAAGGGGGGTTTTTTCAGGGCTGCGTTAACATTTGTACGGTTATTAATGAGATGGTTGGCAAATATGAATCTATAATACCTGCTTATTTATGGCTGCAAACATTTGAAAGTACTAAATCAAATCTATACCCACTGTACTTAAATAGAAATCTGCCATATTTATTGTATACAATTAATTAAAATGCAAATTGTCTTTGAAAATTTCTTATATGAAGACTACCAACAAAATGCGGGAGTGTTGATTTATTATTAATATGCCTTCCAAGTTTCCTGTAAATGCATTACAGTAGCAGTAGAAAGAAGGCAGTAATTTCTACTAATAGATAATTACATATTCGTCTCTCTCTCTCTTTCTCTCTTTTTTTTTTTTTTTTTTTTTTTTTTTTAACAATTGTTGCATTTGCTGGATTTGTAGTTTCGACTTTGTTTTTGTTAGTACAATTCTTTTCACACTATTATAATTTGTATGTGCACGAGTTTTTTATTCTTTTTTTCTTACTTACTTTCTTTTTCTTTTTTCTTCTTTTTCATTGTTATACATTATTCAAGGTGGTTCTTATTTCACTGCATTTTTCTTTATTCTCTTTCGCATGTTTTTTTTTTTTTTTTTTTTTTTTTTTTTGATAATGTTAATTTTTAGCATTTTTACTTTCTTTTATATAGGGTAGCTGCTCCAGTGATTGGCGTGCTCTAGTAATTGACATCTATCCCGAAATAATTAATAAATAAGAAATATAATAAAATCATATATTTTACATATAAGAAATTTAACATTTTATGCCAAAAACTGGAGCATAGAGTGCTAATAACTAGTAAAATGAATAACTAGCAGTGTCAAACACTGGAACATAGTGTGTCAATTACTGATAAAATGAAAGACTGGCAGTGTCAACTACTGGAACACTGAGTGGGTGTCAAATAAAAATTCATAAAGAAAATAATTTATATCAAATGTATATATTTTAACATATAAGGGGTTCTAAGTGTCTTTTATACCATATGTACTAACTTAACATATCTAAAAATATTTTCTCATGACTAGAACTTTAAAAAACGTCAGAGATAGCTCTAAAAGTGTCAATCACTGGTGCACTTACCCTATACGAAGAATGAAATGGATTTGCGAAAGATTTCGGGCTCCGATTTTCGATGGATTTATACGTTTCGAGTTGTCCTTACACGTCTTGACCGACTAAAAAAAAATCTGTGTGTCTGTATGTGCGTGTATCAAAAATTTTGTGGACGTTGTATCTCGCGAACCAATGAAAGAAATTTAATCAATCATGATATCTAATTGGGCTTTGATGTGCATTGGCGCTGACTAGATTTTGGCATAAATCGCTCAATAGGTAGTCATTCCTGCCAACGTTCAAATTAATATTTCTTAAAATTGTTTGTATCCGCCTTTTTTTCACACCAATCCTTTTTTAGACTTTTTCTTATTATGTAATCGTAATTTTATTTGCAGAAAATTATTTTAAAAATAAATTGATGTGGAAAAATCGACGGTACTAACAATTTTATATGGAATGTTAATTAGAATAAGTGTTGCCAGATTTTGTGACTTTTTTATTCAATAGTCAAAAATACTTTTGAGAAGTGATGTTTCATATTTGTAATAGACGATAAATCTTCGAAGGAATTCGGAAAATTTAGTGATGGACATTAAATAAAAAATAAGTCACAAAATCTAGCAACAAAGATTAGAATGTTCGAAGGTGTAGGTAATGTTGTAAGCAGATTTTCTCAATTTTTAATACGGTAGTATAGGACAAAATATCGTATAAATGTACAGAATGAGAATTATTTTTAACTTTTCAATGTGGAATAAAAAAAATAATAATTAATAAAATGTATATGGAACAATAGCCTCCTAAACTAGATGACTGTCGCGTGGCTGGAAACTTGGCAACAGTTGAAGCGGTAGACAGTGCCACCTGGAATAGATTCCGCAACTTTTTTATTCAACTGTCACCAATAATTTTAAGAAGTAATATGTAATATACATAATCGACCCCATTAAAAAAATTTTTGGTGGCTGTTAAATAAAAATGTCGCGCAATCTGTACCAGGTGGCGCTGTCTATCGCTTCAACTGTTGCCAAGTTTCCGAGCCGCGCGACAGGCATCTAGTTTAGGAGGCTATGATGGAACAGTAAGGTTCAATCAGAAAATATTTTTTTTTTTGTTTACCAGTTTTTTGTTATTTTGTTATCGTTTTCAGTCTGGATGAAAAGTGATCCCTCGGGGTATAAGTTTCCATTGTAGCTATTTTTGAAAAGGAATCGTCAATAGCTTTAAAAAGAATCAGTGAATTTAATTTAAAACGAACTGAACCATTTCTTTTTTTCCATTTAAAGAAAAGGATATTTCCAGATTTCGGCACAAAATTTGCTTTCTTTCGACATTTAATGGAATACTTCTGTGCTATGAAAATCGTCTGCATTCATCATCTCTAGAAATACCAAAATAAGATATATGTGCGTGTGTGTATGTTTGTCGCTTTGTAGGAAAATGGCTGTTCATAGAGCTATGGAATTTTGCTTGAATGTCCGTATTGACTTCTCATGATTCACCTCGAACCCCCATTTCCGAAAAAACGTAAAAGTAAGGCGATTTTTCGTTGCTCAATCTAAAAATATAATTATAATTGTTGATAATTTATAACTAAAATTTTGTTTATTGAGGCTGTAATTATCTTGTTTCTTTACTTTAAAATACACAAACTAAAGAAATAATAATAATAATAGAAAGAAGAAGAACATATTTCATTTTTAATGGCTATCAATGTGATCAGTGCTGCCATTTTTATTTTATTTCAACTCTGTATTGCAAATTGTGCCCACAGCTTTTTTTTTTTTTTTTTTTTTTTCCTTCACTATTTAAAAAAAAAAAAAAAAAAAAAAAAGCGAGTTTTTGCCGTCTTTTTAGCCCACTTTTCGTGAACAATATTTTTCTTGTTACCAAAGCGGAATTACATATTTGAGAAAATTGCTTTACAAATAATATGGTGTGAAAAGAGAGCGGGTACTAACAATTCTCTAGAATAAATTTTAATGTTGGCATATCTGAATTTTTCTTGAAAGTTAATCTTCTCCAAACTTAATCCTGATTATATATTGAAGAAAATTGCTCTACAAATAAAGCGGTGTGTAAAAGGACGATTACCGAAAACCTTATAAAATAAATTAAAAACTCTGGCAGCTATGACATGCTGCGTGGCCAAACGTACGAACATACTTTGTAATATATCCAATTTTTAAATCTGATTTTACACCTCTATTTTTTGTTAGAAACACTTGATATTAATTTTCTATGATTAAATAAAATGATATTTATGATAAATATTTTCTGGTATGAAGTCTCTCGCTGAAATCAGAAAGTTGACAATTATGTGTTAATACACTAGACGACAAAACAAATTTTTTGGACGGTAACACAAATGAAATTATCTATTTTCAACTAATTTTGTAGTGCAGAATTAAAAAATAATAGCGAAAAATCTGTAACACGTACAGATGTTTTGTTACGATTATTTAATCTGTACTGGAAGCAATTATCCCTGTCTAAAAAAAGTACACTTAATACTGCTTTGTTAAATAAATCCTTGTCGAGTCATGTTCTTAGTTAGTCTAAAAAAATTATTCGATAAGGATTTATTTAACAAAATAGTATTAAATGTGCTTTTTTAATATCGGAATTATTGGCTAGTGCTCGAATACTTTTGTTATCGACTGTATTGTAAAAATAATTAAAAACAAATAATGAAATTTTCCATTTTCTGATATTTAAACAAAAAATTGGAACAAACATGGTTGCCGGGACTCTGATTTGCTAGGACTCTGGGTTGCCAGGAGGAAGGGTTACAACCTGTGATACTGTGAAAATGATAAAAATTCGTTTAAATTGCCATTTTCTGATACTCTAACAGAAAAATGTGACGTGGTGGGACTTTTTTGCTTGCAGATATTTAAATAAAAATTGGAATTGATAATAAAAATAATAATTTGACCGTTGTTAACGAACCACTGTAGACCAGTGTAATTATCATATGGTAGGTAACGCTAATGGCGTGACCAGGTGACCAGTAAGAGACATGACTATTAGGTACTTCTAAAAATTAACACTTTCGCAACCGCTGACGTCATTCACGTCATTTGAAAATCTGTAACTCCACCAGTGGGCGTTTCTTTCGCAATTTGTATGCTATTTATTTCTTAAATATATAACCAATATTCACATTTTTACAATGAAATATACTATGGATACAAATTCTTTGATAAGATATGGCAAATACTTTGATTAATATAATTATAATGTATATCCATTTCCAATGTAAATGTGAATTGTTGGAGAGAAATTGTTAATTTAAGACATTCTCCAAACTGTATCGTACATTGCGTTCACTATATTAAAGTTACACCCAAGTTCTTTAAATATTTTTTTAATGGGTCATAAAACTTATCTATTTATTAAGGAGATAACTTCAAATTAAAATAAATTTTCCAAAATAAATAATTCCTTAATTAATAGATATACAAAGAATTTCATTAATAATGCATTTTATTAAATATTTTGGTCTCTTATACAAAACTAATCAGACATGACTAAATAATAGAATAAATGGGGATAGATACCATTAAATATATATATATTTTTTTTAGACTATAAAGTTTTGACTCACCCAGATGAGCATTATAGAGGTTATTACATCGTAAACGGCAGTGGGATATTTCTACATCATTCCTCTTTATATTAACTCTCAAGCAAATCATAGAGGACTTCTATTTAACAATTCTAGGGCGCTTCGAGATTCTGGAATAGGAATACACTTGGATGCTCCATTCGATAGATTCTTTTCAAAGATGAATCATAGGTGTTTAGGTCTCTTCGGGTTGCTCATATTTTTCATATTTTGAGATTAAAATTCAAGGGCAGTTGATGAGGGAGGAAGCAGGATATCTGGAGAACCACCGGGAGATTGCACCACCGGGAGATTTCATCACTGTCTCGCCGAAAAGTTGACCCAGAAGCCGTCCTCGCACTTCTATAAAAAAATACTCTTCTTAAGTCGAGGGCTGAAGGGAGAGTGTGTGTGCGGCGTGTGGGTGGCCTATAGTTCCCTAGCCTGGAGTTGTTTTTGCGATGCTCCATTCAAGTTTTATGAGTCCTATAAACTTTCCTCTTTCCATCTTTGTTCTATAATGTCACTGGGCAGCCAGCTAGTCTACTCACTTTTTCCCCTTCTCCTTCAATTTTACAAGCAGCACTTTTAAATTTATCTTATTCTTTTTTCCAAGCAAACAACTTTTTTTATCAAAATATTTACATACAGATTAATAATTACTTTCCATTATTCTACCACAAAAAATATTTATACATAAATAGCTATATGCTTACATGGAAAATCATTTATGTATCTATATATATATCTAAATGTGTAATTTTAATTACAACATGAATAGAGAAAATTTTGTTCTGAAATATTGAAACATGGGAGAATAACGTCCCCAGGCGGACCTTACTGTGAAAAATTCAAAATCATGTGGTCGCGAAAGAGTTAAAAGCAAATAATAAAATGAAAAAAAAAAAAAAAAATCTCAATATTTCGAAATTTTTTAACAGAAATATGTATTTATTACAAATGATTAAAAAAAAGGTTTTTGACATTAAAAATGGATTAAAAATGAAAGAGAATGCTGTTACAAACAATGGATTAAAAATCAAAAAGTACTTTTTCCCTCAGTTTTAGGTGCATATCACACAAAAAAGAATTATTGAAAAAAAAAAAAAAAATCAGGCATGTTGTCATGAAATATACTCATAAGTTTGCAGTAAAAAAAAACTAACAATACCTGAGCATTGACACACTTTGTAACGTGATGTTCCTTAGAGTGTAACTGAAAATTTTTAATAAATTAATAGATTTATAGGGGGATTTATCAAAATATAAAACATGGTTCTTAACCCCTTAACGGTCGTAGATTTTTCAAAGACACGCCCATAAAATCCACATTTTTGTCTAATTAAAAAAAAAAACAGATTGGAAATATATATATATATATATATTCTTTACATATTTTCAAATACATTATATATAGTTTGGTACTGGCTGGTGCTTTCATGTACCCTAAAATATTAAAGGAAAAATACACGTGGGGCGAAATACACTGCCCGTGAATTTCACGGGAGCGTGAAGAAAAGGGTTAAATATAAATTGATAAAAAATAGGAGACACGTACTTAAAAAATTAAAATTTAAAAAATAATGAAAAACGAAAGTAACTGGTAAATTTAAATTAGTTAAATAGTAAGGTATTTACGTATTTTTTTCAAGCTCGTGTATTTCTACGGTGGACAATAGTGCATACGTCTTCTCTTGTGTGCCCCTATAAAAGAATTAACTATAACTAATAATATGCAGTTTTCATTAAAATGTATGCTGTAGTGAAAATCCAAAAACAAACTAAATTCTCTTTTAACTTTGATGGCGCTGATTAAGTAGAAATTCATGTAAAAGCTTATAATTTCCATTTAATATTTATGAATTGAAGTACATTACATTTGTTCAATAAAATATTTATTCTGCTACAAATTCTTATGTTATATATACATGTATATATGTATATGTATATATATATATATATATATATATATATATACAGAGCTGCCAACCTAATCCGGCAAATTGTTAGTACCACCCCTTTCTCTACACCACTTAATTTTTAGAGTATTTTTCTACTTAATTCATCATAGATACATTTGAAGAGAATTGCTCTAAAAAATAAGTGGTGTAGAAAAAGGGGCGTTTTTCAATAGGAGTTAACAATTTGCCGGATTAGGTTGGCAGCTCTGTATATATATATATATCAGATTTCAAATCTTTAAATTGGGTTTTCTCAGTTAACATTTCTAAATAAAATCATGATCGTGAAAACGCTAAAACTTCTACAGATATTTAAGAAAAGGCTTAATATTATTTTGGATGTTTATCAGAACGTACTTAAAGGATTCAGGGATGGGATTTGAAGTTTATTAATTAATTTTCGAGAAAAACATTAAATAGTGCGTGCCTATGTAAAAAATAAATAAATAAATAACATGCTTTATGTTATATATATATATAATATTTTTTCTTAGAAATATATTGCAAAAAAAAAAAAAAAAAAAAAAAAAAAAACTCTAATTCTTTTAAGTACGTTCTACTAAACATACAAAAAGTATCTTTTTTTTTTTTTTTCTTAAATATCTTTAGAAATTTTAACATTTTGAAGATCATGAATCTATGTAAAAATGCAAACTGAGAAAACTCAATTTTACGATTTATAATCCGCAAAATGTACATCAAAAACCATAAGAATTTTTTCTTGAATGTATGTTTTATTGAACAAACCTAATACAGTTCAATTTATAAATATTTAAAGAAAATATATGCTTTTATATGAAAACTACATCAGTGGTGACGTGAAAGTTCCCTTAAGTAATTTAACACACTTCCGCAGTTCTTTAATTGAATACCACTGTTTATACATACATACATACGTATATACAGAGCTGCCAGCTTAATCCGACAAATTGTTAGTACCTACCCATTTTCTACACCGCTTCATTTTCAGAGTATTTTGTTTTCTTAATTCATCGTAGATACATTTGAAGAGAATTGCTCTAAAAATTAAGTGGTGTAGAAAAATGGGTAGTAATAGCAATTTATCGGATTAGATTGACAGCTCTGTATATATATATATATATATAAATATATATACAGCAATCTTCATTTAATTCTATCGAATAAAGGTATTGCAATCGATTACTGGAATGCACTCAATAAAAAGTGTTGTATTTAATCGAAACAGATTATCTACATAGATGCTAATATTTTAATTTATTACAGAGTTTTTTTAACCCCGCCTTTATTTCGAACCACATTGTCTATAGAAACATTTTCACCAATATATGACTTCGATAAAATAAGAAAAATTTTCCCTTAAAAAATAAGTAGTGTGATAAAAAGGCGGGGCTAAAAATATTTCTGAATAATTTAAAATGTTGGTGCATCTAGAGTAAAAATAAAACAAATTTCACTGTCGTCATTTCGGATTCTGAAATTCATATATACGCCGTCATAAAACCCATCTACCACCCAAATTTATGGAAAAGCAAAAGACATCAATATTATTTCTGTATCTAAATTCTTTAAACTGAAAGACCAATAAATGTTTTGAACAAAATACTAGAGTACCATGGATTACAATATAATCAATCTTCTGCGCACACTGGATCGTAAACGTATCATTAGTAGTTTACAACAAAATAGAATTTCATTAACTAATAAAACTTAGAAACAGCATTTGTTTGTTTTTATAGACATATTAAATTATTTATTGGCAACTAACCCTTTTCCATCACAACAAAATAATTTATTCTATTGTAGGATACAATCTGGTTAATGTTCTCATGAGACTAGGAAAATGTATCGTTAATGAAATATCAAAGCTTTAACACACGGAAATTTATTATAATGGTTTTTATTATTATTATTGTTATTATTATTCTTATTTTTATATCAGCGTTGGAAACAATACAGTTCTCATTTTCGTAGAAGCGGCGTTTAAAAAATGGTGTTGAATGATCAGGAGCTGTTGAATTTTTCACTTATATTTGGAGTTTACAGTCAAGAAAAATCTCGAATTTTACTAATTAGATATTTTTCTATCATAATAATTTTTTATACAGCTATTCAGTGGTTCATTATATTTAAGCGAATTTACATTTTCTTTTTCACGGTTTGTATATGGGCGGCGCATCCTACCTATTCTTAGCTTCAACTTCACTGCTAATATGCTGTTCATTAATATTTAGAAGAAAACAGATCTTAAAAATATTATTAAAATTGTTCCATTACAGAAGACGATATAATATAATTCATAAGCCTTCAAAGATTATTAAAATATTATTTTTTGCTCCACAGTTCTTTATGTTTATCATTTATCAAGTACTCCTCTGTATTTCTGATATCAGTAACAATGATATAGTAAATTTCTGGGCAATTAGTACGAAAATACCGGAAGGACCTTAGAAAGTGATGATCTTGATTTTAATAAATGTAACCAAGTACATGTGCTGTTTATTTCCGGCATTTTTAAATTCGATATTGTGCATTATAATGTATAAATTTGCTGAATTGTTAGGAGTTTTTAACAAAAGTCTCGAACTTGAATTACATAATTTGAATGAACAGAAAGTAATGATTACCTTTAATAATTATTTTAAGATTCATACAACCGTTTTAAAACTGTACGACGTTTTATGTTACACATCATTTTTCATAATAATGTATACATCGAATTGCATATTTAATTTCATACTTTTAGCAATGAAATACCCAGAAGTGCTATTTAAGGATTACACCAACTTTATGTGTGTTTTTCCCGATTTTATAAATAGTCTTTTAATTTTGGTGTCACACACAATATTTAGTTCAATAATACCGGGCAAATTACTTGAAATAAAAACGACTGCGAAAAATAAACTGAACGAGTATACATGCAAGGAGGAGTATTTCGTTCCGCAATCAATACTTGAATGCTTAATAAGAATAGAAAAAGAAAAAGTTTTGCAAATGTCACATTGCGGTTTATTCAATGTACCACGAGGATTTTTTCTGACGACTCTGGGAGCTGCAATGACCTATGGTCTGCTAATTTTGCATATAAAATTTTGAAATATTTTAAAGTTATAATCATTATTATAACACTTCATTGCGCTTCGGAATAAGCTTAACGAGATCCAAGGAAATAAGATTAAGCGAGCTATGTATATAGTTATTTTTAATAGGCTTGATATATTTACCTCAAGAATTTATTTTGATCGCTGCTGGAGCAGTATAGTTAAGTCCTTTGACAGTTATCAGATAAGTTCTTACATTTCCATGGACGAGTAATAAAACACATAATTTTCACAGTTTATTATGCGTGAGAAAGTTTTTGTAAAATGCTATGGTATGAAATGTGTTGGATATTTTATGAATGTTAACGTATAACATATTTAATTAGGTAGTAGCTTTATCTGTATTATTCTACAGTGTTTATTATTATTAATACAATTATTAGTCTTTATTGTTTTTGTTTTTATTTAGATTATTCTTGTGGATGTCACGTTTCAAAATTTAGTACATTTTATTGTATCGGAAATAATTTAAATGAAACGCTATACGCAAGCAAAATGATGACGTCACTAGCCGTTAGTGGATGCAAGCAGAGCCTGATTAAGGGGGAAGCACACATTATCTCCGCTCTCACCGGAATATTTTTACAATTATTTTTTACTTCATGTCATAGAAATTCCACGCTTTGACGAGGAAATATTTTTTATAAAAAATGAACGGTGTAAAACAATCCAATTTACTCACCGTTATTAGACACCAGAATTCTTTTAAAATAAATTTAATGAGAATTTTCTGTTTATTATAGGAGGAAGGTATTTGTTAAAAAATAACGTAGTAAGTATAAATAATGTGTGCTTCCCCCTTAATCAGGATCTGGATGCAAGAAAAAGATTTCCTATGTAAAACGCCCATTGGAATTTTTTGTAAAAAATTATTAAAATTCGAGGGAAATCATTTCCCGATTTTAATCCCCATATTTTTGTATAGTTATGTATTAGTTATCATGTGCATACGTTAGACTGAGTTAGTTTGCTGTCAAACTGATAAACTTTGCCTTTTAAATTTCAAAATTCTAGAAATAAATAATGGCAAACTTCCATATTCGATTGAAAACATAAACATTTCATTTTAAAGGATGATATTTAAACAGTAAATATCCAACTAATATACTAATTAAAAGGATAATGATAAATATTCTATTATAATTTGAAGTCAAATTGTTTTCAAATGTCTAAATAAAGTATCTGATATAAGATACGACTATGTTGCAGCGGAATAGACTTGATATCTGTCATCCTTGGCAGAAAAAAGAATCGCCAAATTATCTGGCGAACATAATTTAATTCCTTTCAAAAATCAGGGTTATTTTAACAACTTATATTAAGAGAGCATACATGCCAACATCCCAATCAATATTCCGTAGTATTGTTAGTCCAGCCCTTTTTTTCACACCAGTAAATTTTTAAAGTAATATTCTCCAAATACAATTACGATTAAATAAAAAGAAAAATGGTCTAAAAAGATACTGGTGTGAAAAAGAAGGTGGGGCTAACAATACTACGGAATATTAATTAGTATGTTGGCAAGTATGTCAAGAGAGTAATGAATAATATGAAACAATATTTCGTACAATACATATTATGAAAATATACATCTGGCATGTATAATTTCGTATTACGTTTTTGATCGCCAAGGACAACAGAATTTTGAAATTTAAAATTAAACTTTTGTCAATTTGACATCAAAATAACTCAATCTAACACATGCATACTAGAGGTGAGTTCGGGCTCTATTTTGGCAAGCCGATCCCGCCCGGGCCCGAAACATTTTTGAACTGAGCTCGCCCGAGCCCGAAGAATTTTGTGTGATCAGAGCCCGAGCCCGCCCGAGCCCGATATTGAAAGTGGTACGCTATGCAATGCATACACAATAGTAAAAATAAATACCGTTTTCATTTTCAAATTAATTTCTTATTACTAATCCTCAATTTAAATAACTATAAATGTTATTATAACAATTTATAATGTCTGTGTCTCTGTATACATGTATATATTAGGTGTATATTTTTTAAAATGAATGACTGCTGGCGCTTCAAAAATTTTACTGCGGACTGTATGTGCAATGTGATTTCAAGTGCCCAAAGAGTTTCAAGTTTAGCGTTTGTAGTTTCTTCTTTAATGCTTACCACACTCAAAAAATAATATAAAAATAATACAGCTCTGCAGACGCCTACTAAACATCCGTTCTCATCTAAATCTACGTACATTACATTTCAATAACTTCTCAAAAACATCTGCAAGAGAAAAAAATATTATTAATTATTACTTTACATTCACAGTCTCTTTCAAAAGGATGTGAGTAATCAAAACAGATGAATCACACAACTGATTATCCTACAAGAAGGAGTCTGTTTTTCACAGCTTCTATTCTAAAAGATAATAATGATATATTTGATGTATTTTGTTAATTGTTTCAGTGCGATACGGATGTTTATTTTACTATAATAATTTGGGTAAGCCTGTATTCACTATGGTATATATCGCAAACACATTTCTACTTAATAAGGTAAAAGTTTTTTGAAAGATGTTCTCAAGTAAACCCGACTAGCTGAAAACTAAACTCGAACCCGACGTAAAAAGAAATCAGTCAACCGGACCCGCAAGAAAAATATGTAGTCGACCCGACTCGATGCAGGACTCTACCCCAAGTAACAAGCAAAGAAGTAGAGAAACAACTAGGCAGAGACAGGGACCGATTTACTCACTTGGAGGCCCAGGGCACTCATGTTCAATGGGCCCCTTTTCTTCGTACTTTAATATTACAAGAAACAAAACAAACTGCATATTTTTGAATCATGTGTCTAAAAATTCTCTTCACTTCACTTTTCGTTTTATTGGCAAGAGAAAGGCTTAACTAGACCTGATGCTTGTTTATCAGATCAACGTACATTGCGCCCATATATGTGCACTGCAGTGCGTGCCTCGGATGTAATTAGCCTTAAAAAGAGTTTGGAATGCAGTATCGGTAGTATGCAGCTGTATTTGCATTTAGCGAAAATATTGCAATTTTTTCGGTGTGCTGATAATTTCCTTGAAAGATCATACCGCCAATTTATAAAACAGTGCAGTAATACAATTAGTAATATACATGCAGTAATACAGTGCAGTATAAATTTTAATTTTAAAAAATTAAATTTTTTAACTATTGACGAAAAAGCAAAAAAACAATGATCATTATAGCAAAATTTGGAAATTTTTCATTTTAACTATTTTTTTAAATGCATGATGGAATTTCTTGGAGGCCCCCTCAGTGTGAGGGCCCAGGAAACATGCCCCGAATGCCCTGCCTTAAACCAGGCACTGGGCAGAGATACCCCGCGGTGTGTCCATTTTACTAACATTGACCACCGCGGGAGACGGAACAAGGCGTAGATAGGAGATGCGATGGCCAGTTTTTTTTTTTTTTTTTTTGTTACATTTTCCAGTTAGTGAAGAATAAAATAAACGGAACTTTTAGCTTGAATCCGAGCCCGCCCGGAGCCCGAAGACTTGCGTAAGATTTGAGCCCGATCGGGCTCGGGCTCGGGCTTACGGGCTCGGGCTGAGACCGTCTCATCTCTAATGCATACGATAACTAGTACATATCTATACCCAAATACGGGTATTAATATCGGGAAATAATTATCCTCGATTTTTAATATTTTTTTTACAAAAAATCCAATGGGCGATTAACATAGGGATTTTTTTTTTTTTTTTTTGCATCCACGGATGGTCAGTGACGTCACACTTCACTTGCGTGTATACTCAGTTTTATACACTCAAAAAGTGAGAACATGTCAAGGTTAAAAATGAGGACATATCTGAGGACAAAATTCAAGCGCATTTAGGCTTTTATATTTGAACAAATATACAACTCTGTATCTCTCACCCTCATAAGGAATATTCCTTATTTTAAATTACCTCAGATGAAATCAAGAATTTAATGAAATATAATATTTTCAGTACTAACATGATGATAATTATAGTTAAAACTTATTTTTCTACAGGATTTAAGTTTATATACGACACCCATTAATGATGGTGTGCGAAAAGAAACAGAAAATAAGATGTTATTGCCACGGCAATAATATTTCATAATAAGAGGAAGTACAAATCTAAAATTTAAAATTCATAACTTCAAAAGAAATTCACAAGTTTTACTTCTGATTTCATAAAAAAAAAAAAAAAGAGGACGGAATTTCAAATGGATTTGAAATTTAACCCGTTAGTAGTCACTATAGACAGCGCCACCTATTACAGATTGCGCACTTTTTATTTAACTGTCACCAATAATTTTAAGAAGTGATGTGATCGACGTTTCTTTGATTTTTTTTTATCCGCGTTTTATATATATCAAATGCCACTTCTAAAAATTTTTGGTGGCTATTGAATAAAAAAAATCTCGCAACACTGAAGGATGGGTGGCAAATCGACCAACTAGCGACTACTAACGGGTTAAAGAAAATATGAAAATTTAATTTAAAAATTTCTAAATCATAAGCTTGCATTATGAATCAGTAAATTGCATTATGAATCAGTAAATTGTAAAGTGGTGTAACTCCATATTTTTTAAATATATATATTTTTTCTTAATTGTATCACATTTTGTCACACCTTTCATTATAAAAAAGAAAAAACTCCATTAATTGCATTAAAGAGCCAAAAATGGCATTACATGTTTTTCTCAGAAAACTAAAACTTCTAAATATTCATTAAGTTATTTCAATTTATTTTTATATAATTTATAAATTCTTATAACAATCATTTGTATTTAACAAAAAAATCGATAAAACTTACCAAATCTTAACTTTTTTTCCTACGCATAAAATTGAAAAAAGCTCGTTTTTACAAAATCAATTTCCAAGGAGATAATTCACTTTTACAATGAAAATTTTTGCAATAGAAACGAAGGCCGTGTTATAATATAATATTTAGGGTCCAACTTGATCCACTTGATCCAACTTGAAACACATAAATAATTCTACCAAATTTCATGACAAATGATTACATAATAAATTGGAATTATTATGTGTTGCCTTTTAAACAATTTACCACCCATTCTATGTCTATCATTTTTTTTTTTTTAAACAGAAACCTTGCTTTAAACATTTCAATAACACATGTTTATTTCATTATGTTTAATGAAGTGCAACCATTTTAAAATGCACTTATAAGAAATACCGTCTATGGATTGTAATGCTACGGAATTATTTTTTATCTCTCTGTATATGAGCCACAATAATCATATACACTAAGAAAAGTATACAACTAACTCATTGTATCTCATTAATATTTGAACCAAATTTGACATCATTTGGATAATTACAGAATATCATCGGAATTATTTTGTATAGTCCTGTAAGTAAATTATTTAGTCTATGTATACCTATCTTTTTTCTAAGTATTTTAATAATGTATGTTAAACCTATAACGTTGAATGCAGCACAATCACGTTAAAATGCGCTTACACAAAAATCTGTCCATAGGCTGTAATGTCACGAAGTTCTTTTGTGTGTCCCTCTAAACATGCTATAAACATCATTATACTCCAGTAAAAACAATACAACTAATTCTATGTATCTCATGAAAAATTGTTTGAAATTTGACATAATTTGGTGATTACGTGGCATTTTCGAAACACTTTTGTGCAGTCCTGTATATGAATTATCAAGCCTAAGTACACATTTTTTACAGAAAACATGCTTTAAATCAACTCAATAAAGTGTGTTAATTTCATTTTGTTTAAAGCAGTGTAACCATGTTAAAATGCGTTTAAGCGAAAATCTGCCCATAAGCCATAGTGATAAGAAACATTTTGGTGTGTCCCTGTACACGAAAAATGAATAATATGTACACCAAACATAGTACAGCTATTTCTGTATACCCCCTAAAAATGTGTACCAATTCGCAAGTCAATCGGAGGAATTTTGTTACCGCTATTGCAATACATACAAATTCTGTCCATAGGCCGTAAAATTAAGAAAAACCTTGATGTGCCCCTGTACACGAATTACATATAGAGTAGACACCCAAAACTATACAGCTAATTTTGCATGGTTTATGAATATGTATACCAAATTGCAAGTCAATAGGGGGGATTTTTAAAGCTGCTATCGCGAGACATGCATACATACAGACAGACAGATAAACAGACAAAATCATTTTGAGTCCTCGCTCTCAACGTAGAGGTCTCAACTGGTGTTGTTAATATCTCTATGTTTGAAAGCTGATATTTCATGCACATTTCCAACATTCAATCATAAATTTATTTAGTATATTGTTAAACCATAACAATGTAAATTTGAACGAGGAAAAATCATTTAAAATGAACCATACATTTCAACTATCCAATAACATATGATAAATAACATAAAATATATACATTTAAACCGGAATTTTTATAAAATAATTGCATTATATAATATTTATAGGTATTTGTCTGTTGGCAATGTTATTACAGTTGTTATAAATTCTTGAGAGTGGGTTCCGAATACGTAACCCATGAATGTAGTAGCATATTAACTGAAGGGTTTTGACGAGTAAAAAAGTCGTAAAGTTTGGTTACATTGTTTTTACATTTTATGGAGAAACAATGACACCCCAACTGGAAGATAACTTTCGATGTTATTTGCATAACAATGAAAATACGATTACAGTGTCGTGTAAGCTTGTAAAGAGAATGTAAAAATTGCATTTAGTAACAAAGCGCATGCCTATGTCTCGGCGACGCACCCCATGAAATTTAAGAGTGGTAAAAACTAGCTCTTCAAACGTAAATGTGCTATGTCATCGTCTGCCAGCTTCTTATAGAATAGTAACTTTCGAATTTTAATAACGTTGAAAAATGGATTTTTTTTCGAAATATATAGTTAAATGGTATACATTTCCTGTTTTCATCTCTTATTGCAACTTAATTTTTTATCATAAAAAGCTTTTTACTTTGCAAACAATAAATTTTTTTATGTGTACTACTATTTTGTCCCGTGTTACTTTTCGATTAAGCCTATTTATCAGTCTCTTATTCGAAGTCTATTTATTACAGTATTTTTTAAAAAAGGAATAAAACTTTATGTATTGCATTTTGTAAAGGCTATATAAAATATTATATTATCATTATTATATTTAGGCCCAACAGCGGCCGAAGTTCTGTCCTCCAAGCTATGAGACGTAAGTTGCTGGGTTCTTTACCAGATCACGCTCGTCAGCCTAGCCGTTTGAAGTTTTCCGTTGTTTTCCCCCGAATCTTGCGTAAATACGGACTAGGATCCCTTAGAAAGACACCCACGGAGGGTACGTTCCCTCAGGCCCAGGACCTTTAGTGTGGTCAATTATCCCTTGAACAAAACAAACATTGTTTTATTTAACTGTTAAATTATAAATATGTGAAATAAAATCATATTTTAATTTAAATTCTCCTATATATAATATCTGCTACTTATATTTTCATTCAAATCAACTTTAAAGTTGGTACATAACTATTACGCAAATGAGTCAAAATTAATCTATTAAAAAAAGGAATATTAAAATAGTTTGAGTAAAATTCTTATTGTATACTTATGACATATGTTTATTTATTCATTTAATTTAGTATTGTTTCTTTTTTAAATTTTGTAATAACTGCAGTAAAAAGATATGGATACAGTGTTGCCAGATTGCACTTCTTTTTTATTCAACAGTTACCAATAATTTTGAGAATTAATATTTAATGACATAATCAACGATTAATCGTTTATTTTGTATATCAAAGATCACTTCTCAAAATATTTGGTGACTGTTAAATAAAAAAGTCGCGCAATCTGGCAACACTGTATGGATATATCATTAGGCATTTTTATGTATAAGTATAATTTGAAGAATTTTTATACTCATTAGAAATCATTTAATAATTTAATGTAGCTGACAACTTTTTTTTGGCATTAAATGTTATTATTGTTATGCATTTAACGTGAGTGCTTGTTGGATTTAGAATTTCGATATGAGAGAGAAGTATATCTTAATGGTTTTATTATTTTGCAATTTTAATTTATATAATTAAGTGTAAAAAACCGTTTAATTATTCTAAAATTTATTTTTGGTATTCACATAAAGTTTCAATATTTATTTACATAGTCGGAATTTAAATTGTTTAATAATTATTTTAACTTAAAATACAAAATCTATATATTTAACACTTTCACGACCGTTGACGTAGATTCACGTCATTTGGAAATCTGTAACTCCTCCAGTGGGCGTTTCTTTTGCAATTTCAACATTGGTCTGTTTCTTAACACTTTCGCGACCCATAGTTCAATCCTTGAATTTTCTTAATTTCGCACACAATTATTATTATTTAGGAATGTTTAATATTAAAATAGCCTCAAACTTAAACGAAAATATATTGTATAAAAATGATGGAAGGAGCTATGAAAGGAGAGTCCTTGAAAAAAAGGTGTGGCCGTACGAAAGATGCGACCGCATGTTTTGTCTTTTTGACAGTAAGGTCCGCCTATGGGCGTTATTCTCTCAAGTTACAATATTTCAGAACAATTTTTTTTTTGTATTCACATTTATTGTATAAATGGATATATATTATAATCGCACTCTCTCTAATCAAAGAATCTGTATTCATAGTATCTTGATTGTATAAATATGAATATTTGGTATATTCTTAGGAAATAAATAACTTACAAATTACGAGGAAAACGCCCACTGGCGGAGTTACAGATTTTCAAATGACGTGAATCTACATCACCAGTCGCGAAAGTGTTAATAATATTCTCTGTATTCATATTTGTACAATCATAATACTATGGATACAAATACTTTCACTAGAAAGAATATAATTATTATGTGCATTCATATGTAATATAAGTATTGATACAAAAAAATTTGTTCAGAAAAAATGTAGCTGAAAAGAATAATGCCCACAGGCAAAATATACAATCAAAAAGACAAAAACATGCAGTCGCGAAAGTGTTAATATGAAGATATCCTTTCGGTTGAAATAATATTATTTCAACTGAATGCATTACAGTGCATGAAATTGTAGATTAATTTTGTATCAGAATTTCGGAAGATTTCTATTTTTCCGAATGTAGTATGAAAATAAAAGGAAAACATTTGAAGGAAATAAATAAATACCAAAAAAAAAAAAAAAAAGAAGTTTAGATGCACATTATATACTCAGAGCTGCCAACCTAATCCGGCAAATCGTTAGTACCGCCCCTTTTTCTACACCACTTAATTTTTAAAGTAATTTTCTTCAAATATATTTGCGATGAATTAAGAAAGAAAAAACTCTAAGAAATGACTGGTGTATGAAAAGGGGCGGTACTAACAATTTGCCGGATTAGGTTGGCAGCTCTGTATACTATATATATATATAGCTGCCAAGTATTTAATTTATTCCGGAATGATGCTAGCCCCGCCCTTTTTTCACACCGTAATATTTGTAGAAAAATTTTCTTCATTATTTAACTACGGTTAAACTTGAAAAATATTACTCCAAAAAGATTCCGGTGAGAAAAAAGGCCGGGGCTAACAACATTCCGGAATAAATTAAAAAGCTTGGCAGCTATGCATATATATATATATATATATATATATGTGTATATATTTTTTTTTTCGATGGCAAATTGTGAGGATATATTCTCGATAGACTGCTTATGTGTGTTACGTACTTGATGAGTAGCTCTCACATCGATAACTTCGAAGTTTGTGTCGCTATAAGCTGTTTGTGTCGAAGTTTGTGTCGCTGTAAAAAAAAAAATTACGAATTTTTTTTTTTTTTTTTTTTTTTTTTTTAAAGTAAAAAAAAAAAAAATCGATAACTTTGCTTTAAATTATCACAGATTTATAGTACAGCTTTTCGTTTTAAAGGTATTGAAGAGATCTTTCGAAAGATACCCATCTTGAAAATTTACCCCCACTGGGGGGGGGGGAAGCGACACCCCCACATGCACAAAATTTTTTTCTTTGTTAACTACTACTATTATCAATAATTCATATTAATTTTACAATCACAAGTTAAAAATAACTCTCATTATGTACATTTGTACGAAATTTTGTCATAGACTGCCATGTTAAAAATTTAGAAAAAATGCGATCACAGCGCCTCTTGTTGAGCGATTGATTACCAAATATAATGAGCACAAGTTTATGTAAGGAACCAGATAAATACCAAGTTTGGTTAAATTTCGTTAAAAAAAAAAAAAAAAAAAGATATATATATATATATATTTTTCCGATGTCCCCACATGTACAGAATTTTTTTTTCCTAGTTAACTACTACTATTATCAATAATTCATATTAATTTTACAATCACAAGTTTAAAATAACTCTCATTATGCACATTTATAAGAAATTTTGTCCTATACTGCCATGTTAAAAGTTTACAAAAATTGCGATGACAGCGCCACCTGTTGAGCGATTGATCCCCAAACCTAATCAACACCAGTTTATGTTAGGGTACAACTACATACCAAGTTTGGTTAAATTTCATTCATTGGTTCGTAAAATACAGCGTCCACAAAAATAGTGATACACAGGCAGGCAGACATTTTCTATGTCATCTATCATTTCGTGTTCAGGACATCCCAAAACGTGTAAATCCATTAAAAAACGGAGGTCGAAAATTTTCACGAATCCAATACTTTCTCTGTATTACATATAGAAGAAAGTAAAAATATTAAAAATTAAAATATAGCAAAAAGCATTTTTTTTTTTTTTTTTTTTTAATTTTACCTAGAAATGTACTTTTTAATTTTTTTTCTAGAAATCTAAAAATAAATTTCAAAATCCATCCCTAATTCTTTTATGTATGCTCCTTTAAAAAACATTCAAAAAAAAAAAAAAAAAAAATATATATATATATATATATACCTGTAGAAGTTTCAGTATTTTGAAGAACATGAATTCATGAAAAAATGCTTATTGAGAAAACTCAATTTAAAGAATTTAAATCTGTAAAAAATATTTCACAAACCATAAGAATTATTACCTGAATATATATTTTATTGAACAAACCTAATATAGTCTAATTTATAAATATTAAATTGGAATATATGCTTTTATATGAAACCTACTTCTGTGGCGTCGTCAAGGGTACAAAGTCCCCTAAATTAACAATATTTTATAAATTTAAACTCAAATTTACCTCTAATGAAGATCTTTATAGGAAAAAAATCTCCATTTATCGAAACTAAATTTCAACACACTAGTTTTCGAAAAAATATTAAACCTGTGTAACATTCTGAATCTAGTTTCTAGACCTGCAATCATTTGTACTTATATCATATGTATGTAAAAACAGTTTTTGTGGACTATAAAATACAGGAAATACAACATATTCAGACAGCTTATAGAGCTCGTATCAAACTCGATATTTCACACCTGCAAATTTATTTCAAAGTAAAATCAAGCATCTAAGAGCTCACTGGTCCAGCTTACTATAAGCTTCATTATTCAAGTGGTAATCAATACCTATCAAGCATTCAATATGCTTGCTACAGCGTACACGAACCAAATAATTCCAGATAAAACCAAATAAAAATAATCTTTTGCTAATTTTAAAGAAAACCCCCATATCCCCCCCCCCCGAAAAAAAAGGACTCAGTTTCTTAAACTACACCCCACTAAATCTCTGTCCACAAATAATTCCAATGAAGCTTCAGAAATCCCCAAAATGGGGTAAAATTCATATGTCTGGCAACATCGAAGGAAAAGGGAAATTTGAGTACGACTGTTTTATAAAGTAATTTTAAATATGACCAGTAGGGTGTATCGATTTTTTTTTTAATTTTATTTATTTTTTTAGTATCAAATTTCCAATAGTGCGGAAAAGATGTCTTATGCTATTGGTAGTATGTGTGCAAAATTTTGTTGGTCTGAGTTAATATCTTCAGTTGCCTCTGGGGTCGTTCATTATACAAAATTCGTAATTTCATTGTTATTTCATTGTTATTTTATTTTATTAAATAAGAAATTGGAATCCTTAGTTCTAATAGGGCGAAAAATTGCCCTTGGAGCGTGTGCAATTTTTGATAAGGGTAATTACTGATGTGGGTAAATAGCTTCAGTTGCCTCTACGGGTCACTTATCTGGTCAAATTCGCTCATTTTAATGATTTCCCTTCAACACTTCTACGACTGTAATTCTTTTAATTATGGCTATTTCTATTCCCTTTTTTTTTTTTTTTTTTTTGTATGAACAGATTATGCATTTGTGAAAGTGTGCAACGTGTATACTGTTAAAAAAAAATACGTAAATTTACGTGTCTTCACCCGTTTAATTTTTACGGTCACGACCGTTTTTTACCTACAAGACGAGCATACCCGTATTTTCTGATAAGATTTGATATTTTCCGCTTTACCACAAGGTTCTTACCAGTCTTTTGCCACTTTTTTTTTATACTAAACTTCATTAATCGTTCGTAGCACATATCTTCAAAGGAATAATACAAAAATTGATTTATATATAAAGTGGTATTCAAAATGATAATTTACGGGCAAAACGTTAATTAAACGGTATTTGGCCGGAACTTTTTCTACAGGCAAAAACCCGTAAATTCGCTGCAATTTTTTTTTTTACTGTGAACAGAATCAACAATGATTCAGACTAATAATTGTTCATTAAAATGCAAACAATAAAACATTCAGGTTGAAAAGGATAGAATACAACTGAAGTATGGATCAATTTATTCATATATATATATATATATATATATATATATGTGTGTGTGTGTGTGTGTGTATATATATATATATATATATATATATATATATAAGTGAATAGAAATAACCATAATTAAAAGAATTACAGTCGTAGAAGTGTTGAAGGAAAATCATTAAAATGAGTAACTTTGTCCGGATAAGTTTACCGTAGAGGCAACTGAAGCCATTGACCCTCATCAATAAAAATTTGCACACGCTCTAAGGATACCACATGGCAATTTTTCATACCATATGGCAACTAAGGATTCCAATGTCTTATTTAAAAAAATATATTGGAAAAACGATAAAATTACAAGGGAGACCCCAGAGGCAACTGAAGATGTTAACTCAGATCAATGAAATTTCGTACGCATACTAACAATAACATAAGGCAGCTTTTTCGCACTATTGGAAATTTGATATAGAAAGAAAAAAAAATGGATACACCTTAATGACCAGTCATATGAAGTAGTTAACATCTGTTAAAAAAATTACTATATTAAAATTCTGCGATCCAAATTTTCCTTTTTTGAGAAACCTGGTTGTTAGAGGAAAACTTTGCTAATAATTATACGCTGATTACAAACACGTAAAAATGTGTTGGAAATATATTATACATTATTTTTTAATGGTTTTTTACTATTTAAACGAAAAGTAACAATTTAGGTTTCAAGATCAGATAAATGAACTGTTATCACTTCATTCACAATTTTTTTTATTAGGGCTGTGCCGATTAATCGATTAATCGATCAATGCTTAGTCCCGATCAATTTTTTTAATCGAGTTAATCGGGTCGATTAATTCGATTAAAATTTTTCAAAACCCGATTAAAATTTTCAAACTACGAATAAAATAAAAAATGCTTTTCTGCTTACAAAATATATTTTTACATATTTTGCTAACTAACATTTTAAGAAATATCCATCAAATAATGGAAAAGCAAAATAAATAAAAAAATAAATAAAATAAATAAAATAAATAAAAGGAAATAAAATAAATAAATAAAAAGGAAATAAATAAAAATAGAACCTCTCAAAAGAAGTTGTTGCACTTTTGTTGATAGAGAAAAGGGGGAGCACAGTTTTTAAAGGAAATGCCGCTTTATGTGCATTCTGGAGCAACACCACCTGTCTTTAGCCTTTTACAGAAAGTGTTGGCTGGGGTAATAGTATTCTCAGGAACAAGAAGCTGTCAAAAAATGGAAATGCTAAAGATAAAGAAAAAGAAAAGAAAGGATTGAGATTTCCACTATCCCTCTGATGGGGAAAATGTCAGCAGAGTTTCACAATACCATCAAGCGTTTATTGTCTGTTCAGAATTGCTGATAGTGACTATTGAAGTAGAAACAGAAAACAACATTCTGTGTCCTAGTTCGAAGTGACAAACAAAAACTAAAATATAAGAATTTGAGATTTTTATGATAATAATATGGAATTTTGAGGATTCATTTAAAAATAGTGTCAAGCGAGATGGACAAGGCCTGCAACTATAAAACTAAAATATGTGTAAATTCATTTAATGTTTCTTTCAAAATGGATTTAAAAAAATAATTTACTTAAAAAAAAAAATAAATAAATAAAATAAACAAGTGAAAATATTTATATAAAATTAACACTTAAGTCACCAATTATTACTCTGAAAATTGATTTAAATTTCAGCTATGAAACAGATATGATTGATTAGACAAAATTTTTGGGAAAAAAAAATTTCTTTTTCAGTTAAACTTATGAATAATATGTATATATATATGTACACAATATGAGAGTTTTATTTATCATTGAAATAAAATCATATAAAGCAAAATGAAAACCGATTAAAAATTCGATTAATCGACCGATTAATCGATTAAGGATTTACGATTAACCCAGTTAAAAATCTTAATCGATTCCCACCCCTAATTTTTATATTAGTTAAAGTTGAAGTGATCGCACAACGAGAAACTTCTCACGTGATATACGATAGGATTATTATTTTAATCTTAAACGATTGCAAGGATCTTATGAAATTTATGTTATAGGCTTTCAGAGTTTATTTTATTTTTATTTTATATATTTTTTTACTTTTTACTTTTTAACACCAATACTTCAATGCGCTTTACAACTACTGGGTTTAAGGTCAGCAAAGTAATTTTTACATTATTACTTGAATATGATTTCCACAATATACTTATTCTCTGCATGTGTGAAAACTTGTTCAAAAATTTCACCATGTAATAAGGATTTGATGTCCGAGCTGATAAGTATACTTTCTAGAGATGGGCATTATTTTACGTAATATAATAAATAATACTGTTATTCCATAAGAACCGATTCCCATTGTAATATATTATTGAAAAGACCATATTAAATAAATAAAGATTTCATCTTATAGAACGTAAAGTAAAAATATATATTTTTACGAAAGTAAAAATATATGTTTTTACTTTCTTCTATATTCAATAGAAGAAAGTATTGGATTCGTAAAAATTTTTGACCTCCGGTTTTTGATGGATTTACACGTTTTGAGAGATGTAGAACACGATTTGACTATTTTTAGAAAATGCCTGTCTGTCTGCCTGTCTGTCTGTCTGTCTGTGTGTGTGTGTGTGACAAAATATTGTGGCAACTGTATCTCAGGAACTGCTGCACAGAATTTCATACAAATTGGTATGTAGTTGCACCTTGACATAAATTAGTGCCTATCAACTTTTGGTAAAAATTGTCTTACAGGTTGCGTTGCCATCCCACTTTTTCTAAATTTTTAACATGGTGATATAGGACAAAATTTTGTATAAATGTGCATAATGAGAATTATTCTTTAATAATCATTATGAAATTTACAAGAATTATTTATAATAGAGATAGTCAACTGGGAATTTTTTTTTTGTATGTGTAGGAGCCTCGTTAACCCAACCAGGGGGGGAAGTCCCCCCTCGAGGGGAGCAAATTTTCAAGATGGGTATCTTTCGAAAGGTCTCGTCAATACTTTTAAAACGAATGGTTGAACTATAAATCTTTGATAATTTAAAACAAAGTTATCGATTTTTTTTTTTACTTTTTACGAAAAAAAAAAAAAAAAAAAAAAACTTAGAAAAAAAAATCGTAAAAAAAAAAAAAAAAAAAAAAAAAAAAAAAAAAAATTAACCAAACTTGGTATTTAATTGGCCCCTGCCATAAACTGGTACTGATTAGATTTGGGGATCAATCACACATCACGAGGCGCTGTGATCGTATTTTTTTAAATTTTTAACATGGCAGTATAGGACAAAATTTCGTATAAATGTACATAATGAGAGTTATTCTTAACCTGTGATTGTAAAATTATCACGAATTATTATTAATAGTAGTAGTTAATTAGGAAAAAAATTTTGGCATTTGGGTGTATCGCTTCCCCCCCTGGGGGGAAGTACCCCACGGGGTGGAGTAAATTTCCAAGATGGGTACCTTTCGAAAGGTCTCGTCAATACCTTTAAAACGAATGGTTGAACTATAAATATGTGATAATTTAAAACAAAGTTATCGATTTTTTTTTAATTTAACAAAAAAAAAAAACTTGGATTTTTTTTTTTTCAATATTGTTACTGAGGGAATTTGTATAGGAAAATATAGAAGAAAGTATTGTGGTGGACACAACATACTAGTCGTTTCATTTGGTTTAGTGCAGTCTATAGACGTTAAACTCTACTTACCTGCAATTTCCCCCATAGACGTAATGTATTAGAATTCTGTTGATTGTCCCTGTACACGAACCATTTGCTTGATCTTAACGAAAAGCTTACTGTAGCATCCCTATATGATACACATTTAGAATACCAAGTTTGGACTTTCTGCCATAATTTGTTCTTGAGATATGCTGATAACAGACAGACACACAGACATACAGACACACAGACATACAGACATACAGACACACAGACATACACACAGACCATTTGCTAAAAACATGATTTTCGCATTCAGAGGACCTCAAAACGTGTAAATATATCAAAATCTCGCGTTCTAAAATTTGACCCAAAAACAATGCTTTCTCTACCTTATGGGTAAGAGAAAGTAAAAATGGCTTTTAGACACATAGCTGATCATAAATATTTATATATAAAAAATTAGCATTGTTCCTTTTCGAGAAATTTTCGGTTTGAAACATCTGTAAGTGAACATTATTAAATTCAAATAATATTTCATTTAATAAATAAATCACTTTATAAGTAAACGTTATCGTCAACAAAAACTCGTAAAAGTTGCATAGATCCCAACATTTCAATTTATTCCGGAGTATCTTAACCCTTTGCGGTGCAAGATAATTCGTATCATTTAAATTACACTGCCATCGGAATTTACGAACATAATTGAAGTAGAAGAAATTTTAAATTTTCTCGTTAAAAATAGGGCCTTTTCTGCTATATTATAAATGTAAATTTTTGCTAAAAAATTTCCGGGATGAGTTTTTGCACTTGGGAATTAAAATTAGGTGTTCCATCAGCGGGAACACTGCGACTGAAAGGGTTAACGAAATAATATTATCACGAAGTTAATTTAAACAGCCATGATGAGGTAGGTTAGAGGTGGTTATTTGATGTTAATTATTATATCACGGGGATGGGGAATGTGAATGGAATGAGAATGCACGCGCTAGGTTCACGCGCGTATTGGTAAGTTAGCTTTGAGGAGAGGATGGTAGGCATTTAAAAAGGATATGTGGAGAGGGAGAGGGCAAAGATGAAGAGTGTTCTTTAAATTTAAAATTGCTTATAGCAGCTTATAGTTGGAATTGAAAATGCGTAATCGCATATAGCATATTTGGTAGTGTTGGTGAATATTTATTTATTGTGGTTTTATCAAAAATATTGTTTGAGTTTAATCCAGAGTAATTTGATAAGAAAATCGAATATTTATTTATTTAGTTTTTAGTTTTAGTTTTAATTTTTTTTCTCGAGACTATTTTGAATGATTTAAAATGACCAAATATGTCAAGATTAGTTGATTATGTTCGTATGTTAAAATTAAGTGTCTGAAAACACAAACCATTTTATGCTATTTTTCTAAGCAAAATTTAAAATTTAAAACAATTGTTTCTATTTTGAGAAAACATATTGAAAGTGCCCGTTTGCTAAATATGATAGAAATATATATATATATATATATATATTTTTTTTTTTTTGAAACTTGAAATGTTCAAGTTCTTCCGAAAACAAAAAGAGACAATTCCTCGGTAGTTTAAAATTTGGGATGTTTTAAAGATATTTTTTTAAGGATTTATTATTATTATTTATTTATTATTTATATGGTTTATAGTATGAATATTCTTTGTTACAGAACACAGCACTCGTATACATGTTACTTGATATTATTTGAAATATTTTGTTTTTGTGTATAAACGGAAGTACTTAATTTAACAGAATCTTACGCTTATTCATTTGGGACGAACGTCCGTGAAAAACTTCTTAAACTTTGACAATTCTACTATTTCATATTAGCTTTTTATTTATTTATTTATTTATTTATTTTTTTTTTTTTTTTTGGTTATTGAAATTTCGGTGTTAAATAAAATGAAGATTACTCTTCGAAAGCATTGAAAATGTAAAACATGAGCCATATCTACTATGCAGGATATATATAGTCTGTAACAAAAGTATCCGAAGGCTATCAAAAATTCCTATATAAAAAAAGCAGAGTTAATACTATTTTGTTCAATAAATCCTTGTCGAATCATGGTCTTAGACTGACTAAGAACATGATTCGACAAGGATTTATTTAACAAAACAGTATTAACTCTACTTTTTTTTTTACATAGGAATTTTTGCTAGTGTTCGGATACTTTTGTTACCGACTGTATATATTGTACATGTCGAAAGGATTAGAAAGACATTAGTCATATATCATCTAAATAGTAATATGTTATAAGAACCTATTACCAAGAGTAGAATGGAACAAAGTAACCTTTTACTGAAAATTAACTGTTTATCCCATCTCTAATATACTTTCCCTCAGATGTGCGTGTTTAAAATACAGATATTTGTAAAACAATTTTTAATATATATATATATATATATATATATATTATTTATTTGAGAGATTTAGAATATTTTTTGTTTGGTCAAGCCTTACACGTAGAAGCGAAATTAATACCATTTATACCATTTGTGTATTTACTAAATCTAAAAATTCCACACTATTGGTACCTGGAACTTACGTTGACGCAACTTGTCCTTATCGAATCATGTTCTTACACTGACTAAGTACAGGATTTGACAAGGATTTATTTAAAAAAACCGTATGAAGTGTACTTTTATTACATAGGAATTTTCCACCGTCCACCCAACTTCGTTTTTCATTGTTATACCTACATTTATATAAGATTCAAATATGTAATTACATTCAAAATTTCATTTAAAATTATTTAGCCAACTTTCACACACAACATTCCTTGAAACTTATCAAGTTGGTGATCATATTTATAAAAATTAAATTAAAAAGTAATAGGAAACAAAAGTAAGTGGTAAAGTTAAATTGGCTAAAAAACTTTTATGAAAACTTTTTTTCAAAACATTTACTACTTTTCAAATATTTAAACAAACATAAATCAGTCAAAAATTTAGCAAAGAAACGAAAGTGAAAATTATAGTAAGGTGTTTATGTGCTTTTCCCAAGTTTGTATATTTATACACTGTTAAAAAAAAGCGTAAATTTACGTACATTTGCCCATTTAATTGTTACTTTTAAGACCGAATTTTAGAATCAAGACCTATAAAATACGCAAATTGATAGTTTTTTATACGAATTCATATTTTCCGCTATACCGGAAGGTTTTGAGCAGTCACTATTTTCAATACCACGTGTCTTATAGTAATCTTCATTAATCGTTTGCAGTACATATCTTCGAAAGAATAATACAAAAACTGTTTTGTATAAAAAGTTATATTCAAATCGTGAAATTACAGAAAAATCATTAATTAATGGATATCTGGCTGAGACTTGCTGAAAGGCAAAAACCCGTAAATTTACTACATTTTTTTTACAGTGTACAATAGACAATAATGCATAAGTTTTTTTTTTTTTTTTTTTTTTTTTTTTGTGCGCCTTTATAAAAGAATCACACAAGTCGACATGTCAAATTTTCATTTTATAATTTTGACTGATCTTTGTGTTTTTTGGTATGCTGAAACCGAAAATGAAGTCAGTTTTACTCCATCACGTATAGATTTTTGTCAATACAGGGTGCCTACCTATATAATTTCTTCCATTACTCTTTCACCAATATAATTATATGGTAAGTTTTATAGTATGTTTTCATGATTAACTAATTGCGGATACCTATTGTTGTAATAGCACAGCACTAGTGCCATGTACTTACTTACCAACCATCTCATTAATAACCGTACAATTGTTAACGCCCCTTTTCTCACACCACTATATTTTTAGAGTAATTCTCTCTCTAAATGTTGTTACGTTTAAATAAGACTTAAATTACTTAAAAAAATTATTGGTGTGAAAAAAAAGGCGGTAACTAAAAAATGTACGGTTCATAATGAGATCGTTAACAAGTATGCATGTAAAACCATCCCAACCAACATATTGTTATGAAGGTATATGTAAGAATTTGTGTCGGTAAGCACCCTGTATTGACAAAAATCTGTACGTGATAGAGAAAGATGGGCTGCATTTTCGGTTTCATCACATCAAAAAACATAAGCTAAAATCTTCAAATCGATTTTTGTCAACATCAACTTTTTAGGCCTGTGTTATAAATTGTTTTCCACAATTTCCGCTAAGATTTATGGTTTTGTAATAATCTAAAACAAACTGAATTATCTTTTAAATAATTTATTACACTTCCACGGTTCTTTGTAATTACTTAATTGAATACGATATTTATATATATATATATATATACACACATACCAGATAATCCAAAAGACACAGAAGAAATTAAAAAACATATTATTCAAAAATTACTAACTGCAGTGTTATGCAGTTTTCGCTAAAATGCACAGAAAAACATGGGATTATATATATATATATATGAAAAAATATTGGATACATTTTTCAACAACGTATCGCGCTGTTTTCGCAGCATCCTCTCACATTTTAAACAATTCCTCATGACTGAATTTCAACATCTTGAGGATACTGAAGATTTTAAAGGAGAATTTCCAACACTGTAAACAATTACTGAAATATATTTTACAAAAATAGTGGCTAAAAACTAAAACTAAATTTTCACTAAAACTTCAACTAAAACTGATCACCTAGAGTAAAAATAAAACATATTTTTACTGCTGCCATTCCAAAATCTAAAATTCATATTTATGTCGTAAAATCCATTAACCGACGAAATTTACAGAAGAGCAGACTAGATCAATACTATTTCTTTATCTAAATTCTTTAAATTTAAACTGAAAGAATAATTTATGTTTTGAACAAAACACTAGAATACCATTACAATAGAACCAATCTCCTGCATACACTGAATGGTAAGTTATTCATGTTTCATTAAATATTTAAAAGGGTCATTAGTAATTTGGAGAAAAATAGAACTTAATTAACTAATAAAACTTTGAAACATCGTTTGTTTGTTTTTATAAACATAATGAATTATTTATTGGCAATAAGCCCTTTTCCATCACAACAAAATAATTTATTCTATTATAAGAAAGAATTTCGTTAATTTTATTCGTGTGACTCGAAAAAAGCATCGTTAATGAAATATCAAAACTTTGCCACGCGGATTTTTATTATAGTGAATTTTATTATTATTATTATTATTATACCAGCCTTTGAAACAATACAGTTCTCATTTACGTAGAAGCGGCGTGTAAGAAATGGTGTTTAAAGATCACGAGCTGCTGAATTTTTCACTTATATTTTGCGTTTACAGTCAAGAAAAATCACGGAGTTTATCAATTAGATGTTTGTCCATTATAATAATTTTCTTTTACAGTTATTCAATGATTCATTTTATTTTAGCGAATATAAATTATGTTGTTCATGGTTTGTATTTCGAAGGCGCATCCTTCATTTTACAAGCTTCATCTTCACTAATAATATGGTGTTCATTAATATATAGAAGAAAAGAAATCTTAAAAATATTATTAAAAATGTTCAGTTACAGAAAACGCTATAATATAATTCATAAGTCTTCAAAGATTACTAAAATCTTATTTTTTGCTCCACAGATCTTTATGTTTATCATTTATCAAGTACTCCTGTGTGTTTCTGATACCAGTAACAGTGATATAGTAAATTTCTGGGCAATTGGTACGAAAATACCGGAAGGACATTGGAAAGTGATGACCTTGATTTTAATAAATGTAGCCAGGTACATGTGCTGTGTATTTCCTCTATTTTTAAATTCGATATTGTGCATCATAATGTATAAATTTGCTGAATTGTTAGGAGTTTATAACAAAAATCTCGAATTTGAATTGCATAATTTGAATAAACAGAAAATAATGATTACCTTTAATAATTATTTTAGAATTCATAAAATTATTTTAAAACTATATGAAGTTTTAAGTTATACATCGTTCTTCATAATAGTTTATTCATCGAATTGCATATTTAATTTCATACTTTATGCACTGAAACACCCAGAAGTGCTATTTAAGAATTACATCAACTTTATGGGTGTTTTTCCTGATTTTATAAATAGCCTTTTAGTTTTGGTGTCACACGCAATATATAGTTCAATGATACCGGAGAAATTACTTGAAATAAAAATGACTGCGAAAAATAAACTGAATGATTATGCATGCAAGGAGGATTATTTCGTTCCGCAATCAATACTTGAATGCTTAATAAGAATAGAAAAAGAAAAAGTTGTGAAAATGTCTGCTTGGGGTTTATTCCATGTACCACGAGGATTCTTTCTGACGGCTTTGGGAGCTGCAATGACCTATAGCCTGCTAATTCTTTATTTGTTTTAGAATATTGTGAGATATTTTACTTTATAATTATTATTATAACACTTCATTGCACTTCGGAATAAGATTAAAATCCAAGGACATAAAATTAATGTTCAGAGAGTGTTGCATATAATTATTTTTAATAGGCTTGATATATTCACTTCAAGAATTTATTTTGATCGCAGCTGGAGTAGTATAGTTCAGTCTTTTGATAATTATCATAAAGTTCTTTTTACATTTTTATGGATGGGTAATACAACACATAATTTATTTCAGTTTATTATGTGTAAGATAATTTAAGTAAAATGTTTATGCGATGAGATGTTTTATTTGATAAATGTTTCCAATTTGAATAACGTATAGCTACAGCGCCCAGAATATATAGTGTGGAAAGCGACCGGCAAATCAGTACCTTAAAAACTAAGACTCTCACCAGAGGTCAGTGCGATCGAGTTTATTTCTTGAAAAACTCAGTATTGGTTAATTATGTGCTCAGATCACGTGATTGAGCAAACGAAAATGGGAAAATATAATCAGCGCTTCGATTTGAGCAAAAACTTCGATCGCAGCGCCATCTGGGCAGATTAATATTTTTAGCAGTATTTTAAGCATTCGATGATAAGCGCTTGTCACACTGTATACTCTAGGCACTGTCGTATAGCACATTTACTCCGATAATAACTTTATTTGCATTGTTCTATAATGTTTATTCTTATTAATCCAATTATTAATCTTTCTTACGGTGTTTTAGATTATTCTTGTTGATACGTTTTAAAATTTTAGTACAGTTTATTATATTGTAGATAATTTGGAAGAAATGTTATAAAGAGATGTTTTATTTTCAGTGAATGTCCTATAACGATATGTTGCATGATATACATATAATGTGAAGTTAGTTTTAAATTGGATTTGCTAATTAGTGTGTTCAACAACATAATTGAAATTTAGAATAAAAGTAGACAATTTGTGTGGATTTTATGCTTCGAAAAATGAAAATGATAATCAAAAGTTGTAAGGACATGCGACGGTGTGGTCATATCTTTTTCGTTTCTTTCATACGTATCGATACGTGCTGTGTGACAAGGAAATACATTTTCAAAGTCAGTATTAAAATTTAACAAAATACTTTAATTGAAATTCTCAATTATGGGAATAAATGAGACTATTACACTTGAAAACTCACACACAATAATTATCCTACATTATTTATTTAAATATAAATGATAAATACTCTCAGTCTCTAGCCTCTAAGAGATTAATAAAAAGTCACTGCTCGATTATGTCACTCAAATACAAAAAGATAAATTCATATTACCCATCTTTAATAAAATGATAATGCAGGAGTCCAACTTAATTACGCTCTGCTGTACTACACTTCAAGTGTATTAACTCTAAGATTTATCACGAACGTAAATACCTCAAACTGCAGTTGTCGTACTGTACTGCTCACAAATCAGTACTAAGGCTGAACCTAATATTCACTGATTACGACTTTTGAGGTAAAACGGAAAGAAACTGTAATTATTTTATGCCCAGTATTCTCATATTCAAGAACTGAAATATAGTAAAAGACATTTCATTTAAAGATCTTTCTCTCTCAGTGTATGTGTTGCGGGAAATATGTGCCGTTCCCATTTTTTGATCCTTCAACTGTTTGAATCAGCAACTTTGTGACACTTCTTTCGCGCTCTTTTCTATGTAGTTGTATCAGTGATGCCAGATTGGGGATTTTATCCCCATTTTGGGGATTTTTGAGGCTTCTGGGGACAATTTTGGGGACCAAATGTTTGTGGGGACTTTTTTTGGGAGTTCTAAATTTTTTGTGGACAAATCTGAAGAGTTCTTCAACATTCTGTCAATGTTGGCAACGTAATGATTTATCTCTACGACCAGGGACTTTCAATAGCTTTATTGTTAATTGGAGATTTTTTTCAAAAATTGCCTTCATTTGAGGAAAAATCTGAGCTTAAATCCTTTTAAATCTGCTTGACATATATATATATATATGTATATATATATATATAATTTTTTCCCCTTTTTAGTAAAAATCAAGGGGATTTTTTCGAAAAAACCCCCTGATTTGGGGAAATTTGAAGATCTGTTTGGGGAAATAATTTTCGACCATCTGGCATCACTGCTTCTTTTCTATGTAGTTGTATCTTTATAATGTAACTTTTAAACAATATAGTCGACAACGAAGGAGCTCTGTTAATTGCTCCATAAAATAATGTTTTCACATACTTACGAAATATGTCACATATGTAACTTATTTAATCAAGAAATCTATTAAATACAGCAATCCAGAACAAGAATCTTCATCAAAATCACACACACAAATTAACCTAAGTCTTTTACAGATCCAGTAAATAAGCTTCCAGGAACACTTCCCGATAATGGATATACGATGTCGTTGAATGACATAGAGGGTGAGTACAAACCTTACCCTCCTTAATAACTGATGAAAATTACTGTACACTGTTAAAAATTGCATTTTTGTTGCCAGATATTCTCTGTAAAAATTACAGAATTCTATGAAAGTTACAGAAAAATACATTTTGTCAACATAATTTACGACTTTTTTCTCAAATTACAGAGAATTCTGTAATTTTCACAGAGAATTTCTGGCAACAAAATTGCATTTTTTTAACAGTGTATATATAATCCAACATATTTTAATTAGCTCTCTTATACTATGATATATAATCAAATACATAAATACAATTTATTCTAGTTTATGATTGAATTGCGCTATACGCGGCCTTCTTAAATAATTATTAAATAATTTACATGAATTTTAACATTTCTTTTAAACGTTAGATAAATTGCTGTTTTCATTCAGCCTCGTTTTCAATAAATCTACTCCAAACTAATTTATTTGTTAAATCTCGCAAAAACCGAATTTTCAGTTTAACACGTACAGTCTATAACAAATGTGTCCGAACACTAGCAAAAATTTCTATATAAAAAAACGTACCCTTAATAGAGTTTTGCTAAATAAATCCTTGTCGAATCTTGTTCTTTGTCTGTGTAAGAACAGGATTCCACAATGATTTATTTAACAAGGCAGTATTAAATGTACTTTTTTTCTATAGGAATTGTTGCTACTGTTCGGACACTTTTGTTACCGACTGTAACTGCTAGAAACAGAGTGCTTTAGCAAGCAGAGTAAAAACTACTGACGGACTCGTCATATTCGTAACTTTCGCTTTTCGAACTTCCTTCGAAAACTCCTTACCTTAAACGAATGGATGGATTGTTGCTGCGCAGATGGGCAGCAACAGATGTGTGCTGCGCAGATGGGCAATTGGCGACGGTCTCGGACACACCCCTAAAGGTGGTCCAGAGACATGCCATCACAATTTTGATCCTCCACGGAAGGGATGGCTCTCCCACTTCGGTGACCCCCAGAGGTATAATTTTTGATGGGAACATGGAGGACATGGCGGCCACGATAGGTTTTACATGCACCAGCCACCATTAGTGTACACGGCGGTCTTTGGCCAGCTCGTGTACCGAACCCGCAATCTTCCAATTACGAGGCCGGCGCTCCACCGACTGGGCTAACGCGGACCCCTAGACGAATGTAAAGTACCTCTCCACTTTTATGTTCGCATTTATTTTCCGAGTATTTTTAATAAGTTTGGCCACAATAATATGGGAAAATAATCTAGAATTTTAATAGGGGTATTTTGAACTCGTTAAAATAGGGAACTAGAATTTATAATTACGACATGGAAATACTTTTAATAGAGGCCCAATTTCATTTCTAGATTTCAGACACAGATTATTTTTTTCAGTGTAATCACAAGTAAAAATTATGTTTTATTTACATTTTACAAATAATGTTATTGGAGAACTGTAGTGCAGTAAATGTTTTTGGACGAAACATCAATTTACATTTGTAAAAGGTATAAGTAAAATTGAATGTATAAGAGAAGTTACATTTATAGCTTGATAAAATATAAAATAAATATTAACCCTTTGCGCTCGGCATATTTTCCGGAAGACACGCCTTTTGGCGTTCCTTTAAAACGTCACACGTATAGTTTCCAACTTACTACCTTTTGGCTACCGAAAAAGTGTAATATTTTGTTTTATTTTACTTCATCCTTAAATAAAATAAAACTTTCTGTTAACATTTTCTAGTAGCCTATAGTTACGCGTTTTAGAAAAATAACATTTCATTTGCAGAGGAACACCATAAGGCGTGGCTCTATTTTTTAATGTCCCCTCAGAAGGGACATACGAGCGATAAGGGTTAATATTTAAAGTTTCATTATTGTTTATTCATAGTTCGGTGATACTTACTTTTTGTTTTAGAATGCCTTGAGTTTGTTTGAACTGTTTTCACATCTCTTGCTACATTTGGGAGCGAGTTCGAGAGAAATGATGACTGCCGAGTTACCGGGGCCAATATGGATATGCCCCACACCTCAGCAAACCAGAGAAGATAGTTAACAGAATGATTACAAGTACCAGAAGTAAGAAAAAAAAAAGCAACTGGTAGGCAATACAACCAGAGGGGATAGTAATTATACATAGAATTCGAAAAAGAAAGCTCATCGCAATTCTAAAGAGCACCAAACTCCCTAAAGGAGAGAAGTTATCTGTTCTCCGAAGGTTACCTGGAGAATATTTAATTTTTCCAGTATATTATTAGTATTTTGCATTTTACGTTTAGCTAATTTGAGTTTATCAAGAAGTTGAATGAAAGAATTAACTTGGAATTCCGAAGCAATAGCGTTTAGAATTTCATTAAGTTCAGTGAGAGGACTTAAAGTATCACGTTTGAGATAAGAGTGAGTGGCTATAGCCGCGTAGGTAATTTCGGATTGGACGGTGAGATTCTGATAGATAGGACGGATATTTTTAGTAACAACGGATTTATTGCGGTTTTCTGGAAAATTAGGACAACCACGGTAATTTGCAAGGTGATCATCACCACAATTACAACATTTCGGAGCAATGCGAGCATCTTTTTCTAGATTGCAATCTTTCGTATGATGATCACTCGTACAATGGAGACATTTTAGTTTCATATGACAATTCTTGGCGGAATGAAAAAATAATTGACAACGATGGAATTGAAGTGTCTTTGACGGGTTTTTGTAACGTTGAATTTGTACACAGTAATATAAGAGGGAAGTAATTTAAAAAATGGTTTTGCTATATTCGCTATTTTCGAGATGAATTTGAAATAAAGGCATGGGCTTTTTCGTTTTGAAGCTGGTCAATTGATTAATTTTGAGAATATTAAATTTTCTGTTAGTTAGTTCATCTTCTATGTCTAAATGGGTAGTTTCGGAGTTAAGCCCTCGGATAACAGCCTTTAATGGTGCATTTGTACGATCATTTTTTAGATAAAATTGAACTCTCATTTCAGTGACAAAAGTCTTCGAACACTAACAAAAATTCCTATGTAAAAAACGTACACTTAATACAGTTTTGTTAAACAAATCCTTGTCGAATCCTGTTCTTAGTCAGTCTAAAAACAGGATTCGACAAGGATTTATTTACCAAAACTATATTAAGTGTATTTTTTTATATAGGAAATTTTGCTAGTGTTCGGAGACTTTTGTTACCGACTGTACATATTGCTGAATATTACTCTACAAATTCATCGGTGTAAAAAAAAGAGGCGGGGCCTAATGCTATTACGAATAAATTAATATAATTAGCAGTTCTGTATTTGATATACAGGGTGATTATAATTAAGCTTACGATTTCAAAGCGCTATAATTTTAAAACAACCCATCAGAGCGGTTTGATATTTTACCAGAGCAATCATGAGACAATGAGGGGGGGGAATTGTCAGGGTTCTTACGGGTGTTATTTTTTCCCTGAGTCTCACACCAGTATTCTGAAACAATGAAATTAATCTTACTCATACAGATTTATTTTATAACGAAAATTGTTCTACAAAATTACTGGTATAAGACTCAGGGAAAAAATAAGGCCCGTACCAATCCTGGTAGTTCCTACATGTTCCTATAGATGCCGCTGTCATGGTAATGTCAGAGGAAACGCCTAAATGGACGCATTAAATACAGGAATGCTGTTAGGAACACAATGGAATTGCAGGAAACAATAGACTTCAAGGGTTTACTACAATTTTTTTAGCAAGACAAGAATATGTGTTTACAGCGAAAACAGTTATAGCGAAAAAAAAAAAAGAGGAGCTTCATGAAACAAATACTTTACGGATAACTAACGGCACATTTTGGACCAATTTTTTTTTCTATTGGCAAACAAAATTTTGTTGCCTCACGATTGCTCTGATAAAATCACTCTGATGGGTAGTTTTAAAACGATATCGTTTTGAAATTGTAACTTTAATTTTATTCACGCTGTACATAATGCACGAATAACTTTCAAAGCGGTTAAGCGACCGTCGCAAATAAAATTTAGTGAATAAAAAATTATGAGTGAATTATTTAGTGAATATTGAATTATTTAGTGAATATGGAACAGAAACGTCTCTAAATTTGGCAGCACTGATCAGAGTAGTGAAATTAAATAAGACCGGCAAAGGGTTCAGATGAATCATGTTCGTCTTGTATTAGATGCATGACTTGTGTCATACACCTGCATATTTTGATTAATTGTGAAATTTCGTTTATAACCGTTGAGGGTCAAGATATCTTTGCTAAACTTAAAATGAAAAGCAACAGAATTTAGAAACAATGGCAAAAGAAAAAAGTAAATAACGTTTGAAAATTCTGTTAAAAACTTCCAAGACGAGATTTTGCAATTAAAAATTACAATATAATCCACTGCGCTACAAAGGGTTAAATCTCTTTCCGGTGTGTATATTTTGTAGAAAATCTACAAGTTATTCAATGAAATTATTTGACTGTTATTTCTGTATGATACCACCGTTTTGGTAAGGATTTCTGAAAGGATAAAAATCTACTCACGTACAGTCGGTAACAAAAGTGTCCGAACACTAGCAAAAATTCCTATGTAAAAAAAGTAGACTTACTACTGTTTTGTTAAATAAATCCTTGTCGAATCATGTTCTCGACATATGCTGATACACAGACCAACGGCTAAAAATATTATTTCTGGATTCAAGGGACTTAAAAACGTGTAAATATAATACAAACTCAATTTTGTATATTTAATCCCACACCCTAAAAAAAAAAACTTTTTTACCAAGCAATATGGGTGTAAGAGAAAGTAATAAAGCATATTTATTGCTCGTTAAAATTAACAATTTTTCAAAGAACATTAAACAGCATTTACCACAATAAATACATTTCTAGTATTTCAAATAAATTTTATCTCATTTTTATATCTCAACATGAGTATAAAATTAAAATATCAAATCCTTCATACATAAAAAGGTGTAAGTTAATTTCAAAATCTTCAGACTGCTTATTTTTTGAAGTTTAAAACATCGGCAAAATTTATATATACTTTAAGTAGAAATAAATAAATAAATAAACCCATATTTTAATCATGATGCTACATTTAAATTTTTTATTATATATATATATATATATATATATATGTATGTATGTATGTATGTATAAGCTGTCAGAGGCCGAATTTAATTTAGTGCGATAATTTTTTTTTTTTTTTTTTATGTAAATTTATTTTAGTTTATTCTTCTCTCTATATATTTATTTTTTTACTTAACTGTGAGAACGTATGAAAAATAATTTATTCCATGGTTCTGAATCCGATTGTCTACAACAGGCCTGTCCAACTCAAAACACATGGTGGGCCGCATTGGAAATCTATTTTACTCAGGCGTGCCGCATTGTATGAATGCATGAATCATATACATAAAGTAATTTTCTTTCGGTGTCTCGTGAGGATTTGAAGGAGAAAATATGAATATTAAATACATCTTTATTCATAAAATAATTGTAAAAAAGACAAAACCTTATGACTATATATTCATAAGTATAATAGTAAGAATCATATATTGATCTGATAATATTTTATTAACATTAATGTGCGCAATATTTGTTTCTTTAGCTACCTTAAACAATTTTTTAATTAAAAAAATCAGAAAACAATTTTTTAACTTTAGATATTATAACCGAAGATGTCAAATTAGAAATTTCGGGAATCCTGTCGCGCCAGACCTTCTCTACATACAAGCTTCAGTTTATGAAAGTAACGCCAGAAACAATATTTATGACGTATGTAAAAAAAAAAAAAAAAAAAAAAAAAAAAGAAAGAAACTACTTTGGACATTTTATTGTATTTTTTTAATCAAAATTTTTCTCAGAAAAAGGAATATTTTATTTTGTTTAATTATTTTTACTGCTTGCCTATCCAAAAGTAATAGTCGATGTTCAAATAATTATAAGCTTTTGCAATTTGGACATATTATTTTAAGTAATTAAATGACGAAGTAAAACTGGATATTGCCGAACATACAAATATATTCAAAGTGCAACACAGTTAATGATGGCAATGCAAAATGTCTAGTTCAATGTAATTGTCCTATCATACTAATAAATAATAAATAAAACCATTATTTAAAAAAAATTAATAATAAAAAAATTACAAGACCAAAACAATAAAACGAAAATAATACATTTGAAAATTCAATATGTGAATGGTAAAATTAGCATACAGGTTTAATACCATTGTTGTATGTTCGTTAAATATTGATAATTTATCGTGAATAAAAATTTTAGCATAATCGGTATTAATTAATGAATAAAAAAATTTGAAGTATCTCATTGCGTTTTCGAAAAACTTGTTTCCATAAACGGGATATTATTTATTCAAACGAATAAACTATTTTATTTGTGGAATCACATAAATTACAATTATCCCCTAAAATATTATTGAACTGCAAATGAAAATACGGTATTGAATTTCTAGTTAAAGAATAGTTTATTGAATATCAGATTGAATGTTATTTTTTTCATCTTTAGTTTCATCCTGTCAGAGGAAAAGTGTTCATAAACATAAATATTTTGCAATATTTCCTAAATCTTTAGCTTTCAAACAGCTGTAGTACCAAAACTATTCCAACAAACACACTGCTTGATTAACTTTGAAAAAACGTAATTAACATCTTATTTTTTTACTTACAAGGAAACTTTCAAAAGGTGTCGTCATCAAAAAATATTGAAAAAAAATATATATGGGATTCTACTCTTCATAAAACACCAGAAAGTGAAAAAAATTATTGGCTGAAATGAATTACAGCGACCAGAAAAAAATTATTATAATTAATCATTTTTGGCGATTTAGCGTTGTTAGGCGATAAATTCGCTAGTACCGAGATTGCCGTGTACGAACAAAACCGTGTTTAGCTTCACCGCTAAGTGCTCAAAATCAATCGCCTAATAGTGTCAACGGCCATACCATGCTGAAAGTACCGGTTCTCGTTCAATCGCCTAACAGTGTGAAATCGCCAAGTATGCTTAATTTTGATCATTTTTTGTGGTCGCTGTAACTGATTTCAGCCGATAATTTTTTCACTTTCTGGTGTTTTATGAAGAGTAGAATCACATATATTTTTTTTCAATATTTTTTGAAGACGACACCTTTTGAATGTTTCCTTGTTAGACTCTAGCTTCAATTTGTGAAATAAAGTTATTATTAGTATCATTATTATTTTGTGAAAAAGAATATACTATAATGAAAGCGAAGAGATACCGTGAACTTCCTCAAAATTATTCACACGAAAACAGGACAACTAAATTGTAACTAAATCAAGTACTTTTCCACATTTACTAAGGCTTACTATATATATATGTGTGTGTGTGTGTGTGTGTATAAATTTGAATAAAGATTGCTGCACAGGTAATTTAATTTAAAAGAAATCTTATTATTATTAAAATAATAATAATAATAATACGTATTTGTTATTAAATGTTGAAGAATGTGTTTTTAATCTTTTACTGATTTTGTGATTATTAATGAAAAGATACTGAAAGAAGTTGATATTCAATTTTTTTCAAAATTAAGACTATCTTGAATTATAAGGAATGATAATTTTGGTTTATCCCGGAAAAAATTAACTAGAAGAAACAGGGAAGCAAAGGTTAAGTAAATCTAAAAATACTTTAAACATTTTGTTTATTCTTTTAATTTAATTCATTTAGATTGTAAGCAGCAATTTTACAGAAGAGAAATTTTTCTGATGCACTTTTAACTTTACATAAGAATGACATTTTATTACTTCTCTTAAAAAAAATGTTTTTTATACATTAAAAACCTGGAAAAATATTATAAATTGATATGAAGTTGTTGATCACTAAAAGTTATTCTTCGAGCACGTTTCATGAAGCCATCGAAGCATTTGCCCAACCACTAATTCAACGAGTCCACTATTAAAATAGGGGTGACAGTCATCTGGCTCAGAGAAAATTAATGATAACAGAGCGCGAATTATTGGATGTTTTCCAAATCACAACCTGACGTTGAAGCTGGCATCCCTCCAACATTTTGGACGCGTCGTAGCTGGTAGTTTTAGGAAACGTGGCTGCACTATAAAATTGTTTTAACGACAGATACTTGTTTATAGATTAAGAGATAATTAACACTGTTTTTAAAATCCAGAGTGTAAATCTTAGAACATATTATTGAAAAATCAATATTTAGCATCTAAAAAGAATTATTAAAATATTAAACATACCTAAAACACATTCTGACGGAAGTATACTTGTCTAAATGTGTTAAACAATATGACACGAAAATTTTCTAGCAACTTTAAAGTAAAATAATTATGAAGGCAAATGATTACAGCAATAAATCCTTAATACTAAACACTTACATATGTTCTTAAAATCTACATAACCGTTCAATAATTCAGAATAATCGAAAGTACTTTTAACTTAAAAACTATCTTTACTTTCAATGAATTTTAAAATCTGCAAAATATATTTTTAACTATCAACACAATATAAAATCATGCTATTTTTTGTTCCAATTGTTTATCTACTTAAATAGTCAATTTAATTTAAAAATAATTATTGCTTTTATTTAAATTTAAGAAAGTTTAGTTTCCGAAAATGCTGTTTTTTGATACATTTAGGAGTAATGCACTAATATAAAAATAAATTATTATATTAGAAGACTACTATTATGATAAATTATTAATTAATTTCATTCTCCGAGTGGAAAAAAAATGTTTTTTATCAGAAGGAAATATCTAAAGTAAAATAAATAAATAAATAAAAAGGTTTTCATTCCTTATTCTTAATCTTGCATAATAAATGAAGATTACAGAATAAATGAAGATTACAATAATAATACATAATAAATAATACTTACATAATGCTTACATAATAAATGAAGATTACAAAATTACATACAATCAGAGGATGTCGGTATTATTTATATTTTTATATTATTTGAATTTCTTCTCAAAAATTTATTCAATATTTTAAAAAGCAACATAAATTTTACGGATTAGAAAATATTTTGTAGCACATTTAGAAGGTTTCCATAAATTCTTTAAAATATTTCACATTAAATGTTAATGAAGAACACTCAAGATTATGTAAATTTTGTGCTTCTGCTAACAAAAGTGATTGTTCATAATAAAAACTTTTAAGGAGGATCTAATTCTATGCATGATAACAGGATATTGTTTCAATATATATATACTTGTCAACCATCTCATTAATAACCGTACAATTGTTAACGTCCTTTGAAAAAACGCCCTTTTTTCAGCCCACTTTATTTTTAGAGTAATTTTCTCTAAATGTTATTACAATTGAATAAGAATAAAATTACTCTAAAAAATGACTGGTGTGATAAAAAAGGAGGGTACTAAAAAATGTACGGTTTATAATGAGATGGTTGGCAAGTATGTATATATAAAAAAATTCTGCAAACTTCATTGCCAGTAAATTGATTTGTAGATGATACCTCGTAATATTTATAATTTATTCCAGAGTACTGTCAAACCCGTCCTTTTTTACACACCAGTATATTTTCAAAGCTTTTTTCTTCTTGTTTCATCGTAATCGCATGCTGGAGAAAACGCAGAGCTGCTAACCTAATCCGGCAAATTGTTAGTACCGCCCCTTTTTCTACACCATTCATATTTTAGAGTATTTTTCTACTTAATTCATCATGGATACATTTGAAGAGAATTGCTCTAAAAATTAAGTGGTGTAGAATAAAGGGCGTTTTTCAATGGGCGTTAACAATTTGCCGGATTAGGTTGGCAGCTCTGAAAAGGTCTCTAAAACCCTACTGGTGTGAATAAAGGGCGGGGTTAACAGTATTCCGGAATAAATTATAATTTTTACCAGGTATGACATAGGTGCCAATATTTTAATTTATTCGGAGGTATATTTAGCTCCGCTTTCATTTCGCACCACTTAATTTACAGAAGAAAAAAAAAACTCCAATATATAACTTCGATAAAACAAGAAAAAAATATCCTTAAAAAATAAGTTGTATGAAAAAAAGGCGGGTTAAAAATACTCCGGAATAAATTAAAATGTTGGCATCTATGGGTATGGTAGAGGATCTATATTTCTCCACATTTAAGAATTTAAATTTTGCTCTTGCATCACTTTATTTCCTGACCTCCTTTAGAAAAGTTATTATCGTCTATGCATCAAGTTTCATTAGTGAAATAACATATTAAAATACTATTGAAAGATCAATATTTACTTGATTATTCACTGATAATACGAGATTTTAGCTTCAAAAAGTCAACTTTATCAATAATTATAAGATATCTCTGTATTCAAATCGTTTTTCTATATTTTCTATCTATGACACATTTTTATTCGGCATCATTTTATTATATTATTTTGTATATATCTATAGGAATATTACTTTATATTTTTAAAACTACAATATCACTGTTTATGTGATTTTCCCTAATCATTAAAAGGTATGTTAAAAATTTTATTACTTTTTTTTTCTCATTTATATACCGATATAATGTAGCCTACAAATAGCTAAACATTTTTAAAATCTTATATTTTGTTTCGCAATAATTTATTCTTACCATTCATCAAGTTATACCCTGTGTTTCTGATATCGAGAAAAGTAATGAGGTAAAATTTATTATATTACAGAGAAAAATGCCAGTAGGATCCTGGAAAATGATAATATTAACATTAATGATTATAGTTATGAACATATGGTATACATTTCTGTGTTTTGTAACTCTGATTTTATGTATTGTGTTTCATAAATTTTACACATTTACAACTACTATCTTCAATGTCGATTGCACAATTTAAATAAACAGCTAATCGTGACTATCTTTGACAATTATTTTAACACTTATAAAGCCATTTTCTAACTATATCAAATTTTATGCTAGACGACATTTTTTATAACAGTTTACGCTGTAAGTTGTATCTATAATTCGATAATATTAGGTATTACAAATACGGATAAGTTTCTTGATAATTTTAGCAGATATACGAATCATTGCACATATTTTATAAATAGTTTTTTTTTTTTTTTCTTTTAATTAAAAAGATGTTAAAAAAAAAATATCCAAAGCTTTTCGCTTTAATAGTAAAGCATCATCAGGGATTTTTATTATTCGTTTCCAATGAGTAGTTTTTAAATATGTTTTCTTTTCACAGTCACCAGTTAAGTCTTTTAATAACGTGAATATCAGCAAAGGCAATTTGAAGTCCGGTAGAAGTTGGATCAAGGAGCTAAGAAAAATAAGAGAAGCTGGAACTATTGAAATATCACACGAGGCTATTGTAGGAGAAAAACCATCATGAATTAGCAGAAATAAACTATTAACTATTTTATAATATTGTGCCAAATTATTGGCAAAATTGCAGCATCTTTGGAATTTATTGCATTTTTGCTTTTAAATATATTAATAGCTTCAGTAATGCAAAGTTCTTGGATAGTAGATGGTGCTGTAATAATTTTGGTTTTATTCCATATAGGGTTAGCGTTTGCGTTGGCATAAATGAAGTCGACTAGAGTAGAACTATTTCCTTCTTTGATATTTCGTATATGTTCTTGTATAATTTTACTTAAAGTCCTCTTAGTCTGTCCAATATAATAGAAAAGTTCTTTATTGCTTTCGATGGGAAATTCATAGACTTCTCCAGTGGGTCCATTTAAGTCGCGGTCATGAAGGGTTAATTGTTTAATAGTTATAGAGATTATTTATAAATAGTCTTTATACTTTGGTTTCATATGCATTATTTAGCTCTATGATAGCAGACAAATTATCTGAAATAAAGATGAGTGTAGCAAATAAAATTGGTAAGATTACATGTACATACTTGCCAACCATCTCATTATGAACCGTACAATTTTTAGTACCCGCCTTTTTTTCACAACAATAATTTTTCAGAGTAATTTTAGTCTTATTTATTCTTAACAACATTGGGAGAAAATAACTTTAAAAATATAGTGATGTGAAAAAAGGGGGGTTCTTTTAGGGGGCGTTAACAATTGTATGATTATTAATAAGATGTTTGGCAAGTATGCATGTAAGGAGAAACACTTCGTTCCTTCATCGGTTTTTGAATGTCTGAAGAGAATAGAACAAAAAGAAGTTAATTTTATATCTGCTTGCAGATTATATAAAGTTCCTCGAGGATTTGTTATTACGGTACTGGGAGCTACTTTGACTTATAGTTTGCTAATAGATTTGCAAAGGAGACTTGATAATTGAGACTTTCAATTAGTTACCAGTGGCAAGTAGACCCTTATACCATGGATCGTACTCCCAGCCAGAGTTCCCAACTTTTATAATTTATTCACGAGCATTTTTAGCCCCGTTCTTTTTCATACCGGACATTTTGAAAAATGATTTTCTTCTTATTTAATCGTTGTCACATATTAAAGAGAAATAATCTACAAAATTTCTGGTGGGAAAAGAAATGAGGCTAAAAATGTTTGTAGATAAATTATAAAAGTAGGGAGCTCCGCTCCCAGCCCATAGCTGCCAACATTTTAATTTATTCCGGAGTACTTTTATCCACGCCTTTATTTCGCACCACTTTATTTACAGAAAAATTTTCTTCAATACATAACTTCGATAAAATAAGAAAATTTACTTTAAAAAAATAAGTGGTACAAAATAGAGGCGGGGCTAAAATTACTCTGGAATAAATTAAAATATTGGCAGCTATGCCAGCCCCTTTTTCAGGACACTCTGAGGAATGAGAATTTTTTCCCCTTATGCTCACCACTAATTGAATACAGAAATATTTATGGTATTTTTAATAATAATATGTCCTAATTAAATAGGGCAGAAATTATTGTACAAAAACATACTTGCCAACCATCTCATTATGAACCGTACAATTTTTAGTACCCGCCTATTTTTTCACACCAATAATTTTTTAGAGTAATTTTAGTCTTATTTAATCGTAACAACATTTGGAGAGAATTACTCTAAAAATATAGTGGTGTGAGAAAAGGGGCGTTTTTTCAGAGGGCGTTAACAATTGTACGGTTATTAATGAGATGGTTGGCAAGTATGCAAAAATAGTGGTAGCAATAAAGACCAAAATTTCTCATCTAGAAGATTGTACTAAAAAAGGGCGGAAAGTACTACCTCTGTTTTATACACTATTCGCCAGTTTCTTGCAACTTAACACTTTCCCGACCGCATGTTTTAGTCTTTTTGACAGTAAGCTCCGCCCGTGGGCGTTGTTCTTTTGTATTACATTATTTGAAATCAATGTTTTCTGTATTCATATTTATAATATAAATGAATATACATTTATACTCTTTTTAATCAAAGCATTTGTATTTATAGTGGATTGATTGCACAAATGTGAATATTGGGTATATTTTTAAGAATTAATGTAACGCCCTAAAGAAACGCCCACTGGCGGAGTTTCAGATTTCCAAATAACGTGCAATTCACTTCAGCGGTCACGAAAGTGCTAATAATAGCGAGTAGCCGTCAGATTCTTCTTGCTTAGTATCCACATTTCAACCAGTTTTTTTCTCAGTTGTATCAAAACATATGTGTAAGGTATAATGCACAAAAATAAAGGCTTATGTAAAAACAAACTTAATAATTATTTTAATAAAACATGATCGAAATAAATTGAAGCTACAGGAATTAGTGAGATTTGTATATATACAGGGTGTCCTAAAATTAAAGCGACAATTTTTAAGAGAGGATAAGGCACATTGTAAGGATTCAGAACTGCATAGGAACCTATGTCCGCAAACATCATCTTAACCCTTTAAGGAACGGAGTTTTTTTATTTTTTTTGACAGATGTACGAGGTACAAACATAGAGATACGAGCTTTAACCCTTTCAGTCGCAGTGTTCCCGCTAATGGAACACCTAATTTTAATTCTCAAGTGCAAAAACTCATCCCGGAAATTTTTTAGCAAAAATTTACATTTATAACGTAGTAGAAAAGACCCTTTTTATAACGTGAAAATTTAAAATTTCTTCTATTTTAATTATGTTCGTAAATTCCGGTGGCAGTATAATTTAAATGATCCGAATTACCTTGCGCCGCAAAGGGTTAAAATACTCCGGAATAAATTGAAATGTTGGGATCAAAGCAACTTTTACGAGTTTTTGTTGTCGATAATGTTTACTTATAAAGTGATTTATTTATTAAATTAAATATTATTTGAATTGAATAAGGTTTACTTACAGATGTTTCAAACCGACAATTTCTCGAAAAAGAACAATGCTATTTTTTTATTTTTTAAATATTTATGATCAGCTATGTGTCTAAAAGTCATTTTTAAAATTAGTTTAGTGATTTTTAAAATAAAGTAAGTTGTGAACGTTAAAGGGTTAAGTGGATGTAGATGACAGCTGAAAGAATAAAGAATACATAATAACCCATGACCATAATCACCATATAAACCCTTTAAGAAATAGATACATTTTGGTGTTTTTTTTTTTTTTTTTTTTTTTTTTTTTTTACACTTTTCGTCATGTATGAGTATTATCAACTACTCTTGCATATTCTAGTTTTTCTGATTATTTGTACAGAACTCCACCTATCTTGTAAATTTAAGGACTTGCACGTTCCATCATTTCACAAAATTATACACATTATTCGTATTAATGCAATAAGTGTTTTGAACACATAAATTAGAAGCAGTATTTTTTACTATTATGTCTTTTTATGTAATTATTTACACAAATAAAGTTTTTGTTAAAAATACAAAAATTAAAAGCCACGTCCACATCTGTTAAAAACTGCCCAAAATCATCTGATTCTTAAAGGGTTAATATTATACATTTGCGAACATTGGTTTTTATCTAATTCTGAATATTTATGAGAGCCCTATCCCGTCTTAAAGTTTGCCGCTGTAATTTTGAGTTACCCTGTATACAGTAGACCACCGATCGACAAACTTAATTTAAAGCAATTTTTAAAGTATAGATTTTAATTCAAAGATTATTAAGCAGAACACATAATAATCATTAATTACATTTACCATTTGGGGAAAAAAAAAAAAAAAAAAAGTTATTGTTGACGGTTTCTTGATGTTCTTTTTTTAATTCTTTCTCTTTCTGCCTTTCGAAACTTTTTTTTTTTTTGTTTCTTTTGGCGTTTTCATTTGGAAACAAAATTTACTATTTTATTATGGCTTAACTAAGGCTAGTTTGAGAGAAATTGATTACTTATAATGGTTTGGCGCCCTTCTGCCTTTTTAAATTACCTAAAAGCAATTAGTATTTTTTTTTTTTTTTCATAGCAAGCGTCAATACCACTCTCTCACATCCTTGCACCAAATATGGATCGCGCTGAGATAAAAAAAAAAAAAAAAAAAAAAAAAAAAAAAAAATGTTTTGGTTTTTACTCATTTTTTTTAGGGGGGGGGGGAAGGGGCAAGGTAATTGAGAAAGAAACATTGTATGTAATATTATTATTTTTTAAGTCCCCACCTTCTTTTCTTTCTTTTTTTTCGTATTGTCGAGTTGAGAATGTTTTTTTAAAGTCCATATCAAAGTATATTTTTTAAATTTTATCCCAAGATACTTTGAATGAAAAGAGATATTCTGAACTTTTGAAAAATTAAAGGGTGTAACTGTTGTAAAAATATTATACTTGAAAGTTCGATCCAAAAACAGAGCTTTTTCTATCACATATAGTGTATTAGTAAAAGAAGGTAAATTTAATTTTTCATCTGGTATTATTTAGTAGTTTGGTAACAAGTGAGATAAATGTTTGAATGAATCGAAACACAACAATGTTTATGAAAAACAAATATCCTTTTTAAACCTTAAGAATTAAAAGGCACACAAGAAATATGTTTTTACTATCCAATAATAGTACTTGCCACATTGCATTTTATTTTCGACCACGTTGGAGTCTGGTTAAACATATTGCGGCTTTTTCCATATTTCATTTACTTATCACCTCCTTTAATTGTGGTAGCTAACTGAAAAAATATTGTCATAATAATTATTTTGAAAAAAAAAAAAAAAAAAAGATTATTTAAAATAAATAAATAAATAAATAAAAATAATAATAATAATAATACATTCTAAAATTATACCATTCCTTTATTGAATCTGTTTGTAAACATTGTAGAAAGTATTTTTCAGTTTGGTTATTCTTCATCATATGTGGAAATTATTAAAACTGTAGTATTATAAGAAAATATATTTATTATGCCTGATCTGTTTTAATATATATGCTTTCTAATTAAATGTTATGGCTAATAGTAATATATTAAAGATTCGTTATTACTGAAACGTTAGTTGCCCGATCAGTGGAATGATTATAATCGATTATCGAACAGATTTAAACAGATTAAAATATATATATATATATATATATATATATATATACATTTATAAACCTTATATCACCGACAAACACTTTGAAAATTGACTTTGGTAAAGTATAATGTGAAACAGATTACATATTCATGAAAAAATTAATGATTTACAGTTGCAAACGCATTATATGCTGCTATTATTGGATTTGCTGTTAAGTTTTTTGTTAAGGGTTTTGGCAATTTACTGTTACTTTTAAAATATTAACGAATAAATATATTATAACTCAATGAATGCATAATGCTCAAAAATACAAAAATCACTGTTTTTCATTATTTGAAAATTTTATTAGGTATAAACAGTGTTGATTGTTTCTAAGCAACAAAAATATCATTTATTGTAACTCAGAGGTCTAAGTCATTTTGTTTATAAATGCAAAGAAACTAAATATAACTTCAAGTGGGTCGGAAATAATACATTGATATCAATTACAAAATAAGGATTTGTATCGAATTTCATAAGCGCTACTTTAAAGAAGCTTTTTTCTTATTTATTTATTTGTGATTTTAAATTTTATTTCTGTGTAATTAAAATAAATCTGTAAACTGTTAAGAAATGCAAGCAACAGAATATGTGGTAAAAATTTAATCCTTTAATTTCAAAATTTATTTAATCAAATGAAATGAAAATAAATTAAGGTCATATAAAACAAATTTTCTCCTTATTGTTAATCTTGAATTGTTATTGTTATTTTTGAGAAAAAAAAAAAAAAGGTGATTAAATGCTTCAAACTGCTAAAATCGTTAATATGTTCTTCTTTAGACTTGAAAATGAAAATACAATAAGGATTCAAAAGCCTAAGTATTTATCAAATTACGGCAGACTGGTACTCTACTAAAAAATTTAGAAACTTCATCGAAAAATTATAAAAACTTTCAACTTTAATTACCATAACGATTATGGTATAAATGAAAGTAAAATTGTGTCAGAAAATAGAGTTTTAGTGACATTATTTTTACACTAAAACAGATTTTAATTTTAAATTACTAAAACAAATTGGAAATGAATGGAAAATTTACAATATTTGCAGAAACTTTAAGAATTACGAAATATTCACTATAAGTATAATTTTGTTATAATATAATTATTTTAAAGTTAAATTAACAAGAAGAAAATTACAGAATGTAGAGTTAAATAATATTTGTATAACACTGTTTTTTTTTTTTTTTTTTTAAGTAACTGAAAAGTACTATTGAAAGTAACACTATTGGATCAAATTATCCGCAACATCGCGTACAACAATGAAAGTAGACTTTAATGCTACGATAAAAAGTATTGCTAACATTTAATTTAAGGAGAAAATATATGCAGTGATTAAATTAGAAACGGTCGATTTACTTCTCGTTGGTTCATCATTACTAACTACATAAAACGTAATTAAAATTTTTTGGATGAAATTCCATCAGAGAAACGACTAATTAAAATGGCAATACATAAGTGTAACATAATTTTATTTTTATAACTCGAAGTTATTATTGTCTTTTATTTTCAATAAAGATAGTCAGTTACGGTATTTGTTACGAGTGCTTGCTCTTGCTGGTGCAACTTCCTGCTGGTTACTTTTAGTTCTTATTATAACTTGAAATTAATTATTATTAATATTATTATTTGCCGAAAATATTATTGCAAAACCTGCTTATTAATTAATTATAATTAAATTGTTTTGTTCGAAAAATTCCCCAAATACCCCATCAAAGTTCTTAATTAATATGCTTATTTACGTATAGAGTTATACGTTATACTTGTCTACAATTTTATGATATTATTTATTACATACAAAGTAATTCATATTTTTGCCAAATATTTCATTACAGAATCTGCTGTATAAAAATGGTGATAACGGATCAGGATTTATTACATATTTCTCTTATAATTAGAGTGTTCGATTCAAAAAAATTATTTGTTACTCCATCCAAATTCTTACCTATTTTACTTGTGGTTTTATACAGCTATGCTTTACTTCATTATACCTTAATAACGTTTTATTTCTTAGTCCAAGGTTGGTATACAGAGGGAATAACCTACGTTTTCGATATTTCACTGGCAGTATTAATGTGGTACTCCCTAATCTGCAGAAGAAAACGCTTTTTAAATATTTTATTAAAATTAAGTTGGTTTCGTAAGAAATATAACGTAGTTGATAATTCTTCAAAATTTGTTAAAATATTAATTGTTGTAACGCAACTGATAATACTCATCAGTTACCAAGTTCTTTTCTGTACTTCTGACAAAAATGAAGACATTTTAGGCTTTTATACATTTTACCTAGACATACCTGAAGGAGCCGGGAAAGTAATGATTTCGGTGTTAGTAACTAATGTCCAGTATATGATTTTTCTCTTTCCGGTTTTTACAACTCTGATTTTAAGCATTACATTTCATAAATTTTCAGAATTGTTACAGATTTACAACAAGATTCTTCAACTTAAATTCAGCAATTTTAATAAAGTGGAAATAATGACTATACTTCGCGATTACTTTGAGATACGTAAGATTATACTCAAACTCAATGAAGTTTTAAGTTATACAACATTTTTTTTAATAGTTTACTCATCAAATTCAATTTTCACTTCAATATTTTTGGCAATAAAGCACTCAGATGATCTTTTACCACAATATTTCAATTTAATAGATTTTTGCCTTCAGATTACAACGAGTGTTACTATTTTGCTGTCATATATAATATTTAGTTCTAGGATACCAGAACAATTATTTCAAATAAAGAACACTGCAGAAAATAAACTCAATGAGTTTGCTTATGAGAAGCAGCAGTTTGTGACTAAAGCCGTTCTTGAATGTCTAAAAAGAATAGAAGATTTAGAAGTTGTTTATATTTCTGCGTGTGATTTGTTTCATCTATCGCGTAATTTTATCCTGACTATCACTGGATTTACTTTGACTTACGATTTACTAGTTGTAAATTTGCTTTAGGTTTTTTGGATGATTTTTCCGCACATTGCAACATATTGATGGATGGATGGATGGATGGTAGGGTTTTACGTCGCACTAATGCTGCGCAGGTGGGCAATTGGCGACGTTCTGGGACTCACCGCTAGAAGTGGTCCGGAGAAATATCATCGCAATTTTGATCCTCCACGGATGGGATGGCTCTCCCGCTTCGGTGACCCCCAGAGGTATAATTTTTGAAGGGAACATGGAGGACATTGAGGCCACGACAGATTTTACGTGCACCAGCCACCATTGGAGTACACGACGGTCTTTGGCCAGCTGGAGTACCGAACCCTCAATCTTCCAATTACGAGGCCGGTACTCTACCGACTGGGCTACCGCAACATATGAATTTTATGTCTTGTACAGTTTCTAAAATGATTAAATGAGATTAATTAAATAATGCAATGCATTCTCGAATTCAGTGCTTCATTGTCTGGACATCGTCTTAATCATTTATTAACTTCGTGCGTAATGTCTAAATAGAATAAAAAAGGAAGAAGTTGCTGATGCGTAAATAATGAAATAAATTTATGTGGTTTACTTTCTTTGTCACAAAAATTCATCTGGAAAATTGCTTAATTTATATTGATTTACTTTAGATCTTGCTTTGCTACGATATTAGGCAGACCGCTTTAACTATCGCAGTTCCATAATTTTAAGCGAGTTAATTTGCTTTAGATTTATTGAAAATTTTTCACACTCAAAGATATTTTTTATAAATTTTTTAAAGGTAGTATACGAGACAAATTAAATTTTTTTGCATGCAACGAGACGCAATGCATTTTTCAGCTTGTGCTTGCATGTCTACAGCGGGGAAATATATTTGCATTTATATATTTGCGTGTGGTTTATTCAATTTATCTAGAAGATACAAGAGCAATTATGTGAAATAAAGAAGACATCAGAAAATAATTTCTTTAAGTTTGCGTATGAGAAGCAGCAGTTTTTGACTATATTTGTGCATGCCTGATATCGTGCTATACATTTCATAAAGTATTACTTGAAGTAAATTAAATAGTTTTGTATATTATGATATGCAATACATCATTCAGTTTGTGATTGAATATCTGCAGAGGAGAAGTTACTTTTATATTTCCGTGTGGTTTATTCAGTTTATCAAGAAGATACAAAATGAATTATTTGAAATAAAGAAGACACCTGAAAATAATTTTTATAAATTTCCGTATGAGAAACAGCAGTTTTTGCCTATATTCGGGCAGGCCTAATATCGTGCTATACATTTTATAAAGTATTATTCGAAACAAATATTTTTGCATATTATGATATTCAATGCATTGAATGTCTGCAGAGGAGAAGTTGCTTTTATATTTCCGTGTGGTTTATTCAATTTTTCAATAAGATACAAAGGCAATTATTTGAAATAAGGAAGACACCGGAAAATAATTTTTATAAGTTTCCGTATGAGAAGCAGCAATTTTTGCCTATATTCGGGCATGTCTAATATCGTGCAATATATACAGGGTGACAAGAAATAACTTGGACACACATAATACGTTATAACTTTAATGCCAATGAAAATATTACGACCAAACTTCAAAATAAACATGAATACATTATTTTGTCTAATATTTACAAACTTTTAAAGTGGCTACATTTAGCCTTAATACAGAGCTTTAAACGTGTCACAAAATTTTCGGCTATGGCCCGCAACTCACTTACTGATATTTTATCCCATTCCTTGTATAAGGATTTCTTTAGGGATGCCAAAGTTTTATGAAGTTTAGCACACACCCTTGTCTTCAAGATGGACCAAACAGAATAATCAATTGGGTTCAAACATGTGGAATACGGTGGCCATTCTTGAGCTCCAATGAAGTCAGGAAAATTTGTCTTGCACCAATCTTGAGTGCGTTTAGCTCTGGGTGCAGGTGAGGAATCCTGTTGGAAGGTCCATCTTTTGTTTCCAAAGAACTTTTGCGACCAAAGAAGGACAACATCTTCTAAAATGAGTTTGCGATATGTTTGTCGATTAATTTTTATCCCTTGATCAACAAAAACAAGTGGTGTTTTCTCACTAGCACATATCCCACCCCAAACCATTACAGACTGGGGTCGTTGACGCCGTTCAACAATGCAATAATGTCCAGATGCTTCTGCTGACCAAACTCTATAATTATGGCTATTGTGAGTTTGTTCAATCGAGAACAGTTTCTCATCTGTGAAGACAAACGTTTGCCAACGATCACCTGCGGCCCGCTTTAACAGTTCTCTACACCTTTGAAGTCTTGTGCGTTTATTCTCTGCTGTTAGCTTTTGAGTCTCTTTCATTTTGTAAGGGCGAAGACCAAGCTCTACGCTTGCCATCAAACGTGCGGTTTCTCTGTTGATCTTCATCTCTCTAGCAACCTTTCTCATTGAAATCCTAAGATTTCGTTGAACTCGGTTTTTGATAACTTTCCTGTTTCTTGATGTGTTAACTGTGCGCTTTCCTCCTCTTCCTGGCCTGTCACCATCATGTCCGAGTTCTTTAAACCTTTTGATTGTGTATAAAACCGTCTGCTTAGACACTTTCAATAGTTAAACAATTTCACATAATTTTTTCCTTGCTTATGTAATTCAAGTATGGCATATTTTTTGTTAACCATAATGGTTTTCACAACTAACTTACTTACACCAGTTTAGCAGCTTTCTAGGATCAATACATAAATAAAATAAATTTATAACTTTAGTGGTAGTTAGAGATATTTCGTTTGAAACTTCGTCCAAGTTATTTCTTGTCACCCTGTATTATAAAGTATTATTCGAAGTAAATTAAATAGTTTTGCACATTATGATATGCAATGCATCCTTCAATTTGTGCTTAAATGTCTGCAGAGAAGAAGTTGCTTTTATATTTCCGTGTGTTTACTCAATTTATCAAGAAGAATATTTTCTGATGTCTAACAGAACTGCTGTGTCTAATGATTTTATAATCATTAACTTGTGACATCTTTATGCATGATTCTTGCATATGCATGCTACTTGTTCATCATATCTTCATTTAACCCTTTCCTTCTCGCTCCCGTGACATTCACGGGCAGTGACCACGCCCCACGTATATTTTTCCTTTAATATTTTAGGGTACATGAAAGTAACAGTCAGTACCAAACTATATATAATGTATTTGAAAATATATACAGAATAAATATATATATATATATTATTCATATATTTATTTTTAATGCATTTATTTTTTTTTAATTAGACAAAAATGTGCATTTTATGGGCGTGTCTTCGAAAAATATGCGACCGTTAAGTGATTAGTGTAGTGTTCTTTTTATTGGAGATAAACAAAATATTGCTGCATGTAATGAGACGCATGTGCGATGTATTCTTTATCTTTCGTCTAAATACGTAATAAAAAGTTGTTTATATGTCTGTTTATAATTCAGTTAATTTATCAAGATATTTTCCTAAGGAATGTTTAAACGTATTTTAAATTATAAATTGCTAATTATTAATTTGTTTTAGATCTTTGAGTATGGATTATTTTGACGATATCGCAGCTGAAAGAAGTTATTTTTAATTTCGTGAATCCACGAATGAAGAAAAACTGAACCTTTTCTCAAACAATAATCACTATACTATTTGAATACAAAATATTGCTGTATGAATATGAAGATGATATCTGTATGGTACTAGTGGTAGAAAATAAAACGTAAATCTCAGCCTTTCATGACTGAAAGTAGATGTTCAGGGATGTGAAATTGATGCATAGCTGCCAAGTTTTTTAATTCATTCCGGAATAATGTTAGCTCCGCCCTTTTTTCACACCATAATATTTGTAGAATTTTTTTTCCACTATATAACTAGGATTAAATATGAAGAAAATTACTCTAAAATGATTACGGTGTGAGAAAAGGGCGGGGCTAACAAAATTCCGGAATAAATTAACAAACTTAGCAGCTATGTTGATGCAGATATCATGCTAATATTTATGAAGAAAAACTTTCTTTTCAACAAATCTTTGATTAGGCAAGAAGAAATTTTAATAGTGCTGCGAATTCTGCGCCAAATTTCTATTATTTTGCCCATGTCATGAAATTATCCTTTAATCTTTGTCTGCTTGGGGGAAAAAACATAGATGAAATGTCTGAGACATTCAGGGCTTAATCAATGCATGCGTTGAGGGAACAATGTGACATACCTCTTATATGCACAGCTATTGTAAAAGTTTTTAATGTATAATAATTAATGTATAACTATTTTTAATTACTGCAAATAAAATGTGTTTTCTATTTTAACATTTCTGTAAAACATTTCCTTTAATATATACTTCAATTAATAATGTATTAAAATATTTAATGTAATAATGTAATATGTAAGTAAAGTAATAAATGTAATAAAAGTGAAGTACTATCCGTATTATGTATTTTTCTTGATATGTTCACAAATTTTACTTTGCTACAGTCTAGAGGTTTCATATTTATTTTTCAATATGTTATATATTTTTCCACGCTTTATTTTTCATGAATTAGGCTGCAAAATACTTTTTCCAGCTATTACAGTTTGAGAGACATTTCATTAGATAATACCTCTAACTTAGATACAAAGACTTCAGCTTATTTTAATTCAGATTAGATTTTTCAACTCGTCACATAATTCTAAATAATAAACTTTTAACACTAGAACGCCGGGAACCTTGTTCACCCCTATAACGCCGGCTGGTGTCATTTTGACACTGTTCAGTAATAAGCGAAACATTTAAATAAAATTTTAATACCTTGCTAATTTTGATGATCTTTTAAAAAATATAAATGATATACAATACATTTAAGGAAATTATTAACTTTTAAACAATGAAATTTTAATTTAGCATTGTGATTAATATGGTATTAAGGATTATTATTAATCTTTACATATTATAAGTACTAGTATTATAACAGGTAAATTGTTCAGGTAGATAACAATGGAATAAAAACAGAGTAAAAAAAAACTCACATTATTTACAGTCAATACACGTATAGCTCACATGTTTGGTGCATTTTCCACATACCACTCTTTTACAAGAAGAACAAATTTTATTTGATAGATTTCCGTGACATTTTTTTACTTCACACTTTCTGCGCGCGCTTAGATAGATTTTCAGATTGTAGTTCATCTTCATTTTTTCTCTGTCTTTCACTGCGTATTTTCTTGTATTCAGCCTGCATTTCTTCAGCTAAACTTTGAATAAAACTACATCTCGATACTTTCTTTCCAGTTACACATTTGAAAATAATCCAAGCATTTATAGCAGCAAAGTCTAAAATGTAAGTTGTAAAATGTATGAACAGGCCATCTTCTTGAACCTGATTTGACTGAATATTTTCTTGCCATTTGATCAACAATATCAACGCCACATTTTGTTTCATTATAAAAAGTGACGGTTTCTGGCATTTTCTTTGAATTATTTGCAATTGCAATGTTTGAATGCATCGAACTTAAAATTATCACATTCTTTTTCTTTTTGCATTGGTATGCTGTGAGTGTTGAACCAGAATCCTTATTTTTCAATATTTTTGTTGTGTATAACTTCTCTTTTCCTGACCTTATACAATCTGGAATGTCTCGTCTAGCTCTATTCATCGTACCAACTAAACTCGTGCGTTTTTCCTTTAGTTTCTTCGCCAATTCTAGAGATGTAAAAAAATTGTCAACTGTGACATTTCTTCCCATATTTTGAAAAGGCTCAGTTAGTTTTAACACGACATACTCAGAAAGTCTTTGGTTTTGATCCCTTTCTTCATTTTTTCCTAGATATGGAAATGCGTTCAATATGTATTTAGTTTCTAAATCTGCAGCTACCCAAAATTTTTGTCCATATTTATCAGGTTTTGATGCTATAAATTGAGTAAATGGACAGCGAGTTTTGCTAGGAAACAATTGTTCATCGATTGTTATGTTCTGGCCTGGCTTATAACAACTAATACAGTTTTCAATGAAACGATTCCATACTTCCGAGATCATTGCAAATTTATCGTGTTTTATTCGATTACAACGCGTCGATTTTATATCAAATCTCAAAAATCTGGAAATTTCGCAAAATCTGTCTCTGGATATGGTTTCTTTACAAAATTTTAAACCCCAGGTTTCAGACCACAATGAATGTAATTCCAAGTTTCGAGCTCCAGAGACTCCACAAGCATATAACACTGAAATATATGCAAAAAACTCTTCTCTTGAAAGTGACCAGTTTTCATTTTTTAGCACTCTGCGTGCTTCGGTCACTGTGCATTTTATTATGTGCTCTAAAATAGTTTTATCTATAAACAGCAACCAAGCACTCAAAACACTTTCACTATTTATATTTCTTTTTGCATAACTAGTGGGGCCACTTGTTTCTCGCAATATATTTTGGCTAGTAAATCATCGGAAGATACAAAAGGAACAAAAATTTCATCATCAGATCCTCCATCAATTTCGGAAAACTCTCCACCCTCGGATTCATTATTGGACAATTCTCTTAGAAGCTTTTCTATTTCTTCTTGGGTAAGTCCTCTTTTACGAGACATTAACAAACCTTTATGACTTTAGTAAAAAATACGAAAATGTTAAATTGACTGCAAAATCTAATAAATTCACTAGTAATCCGAACGCTATTATTACAAGAAATAGAATCAAGAAACCGTTCTGCTGACAGCAGGTGTTTACACAGCTGCAATTGGTCACGTGATAACACGTGATCACCAGGTGCAAGAAAGCGCATTCCACTCGTCGATCACATTCTTCACTCCAAAACTACCATTTAAATAAATGCCTATTGTAATGAAATTTAATTCGAAGTAAAAAAACTCAAGTTATTGCCGTGTCAAATTGACACCAAGCCGGCATTCTAGGTAAATTTTCCTGTAAATAAAGTTTAGTAAGAGCTAACATCTTAACATTTTATATGTGTATTTTCCCTACACATTAAATAAAAGTCAAGAAAAATTAATCAAATTCCTCAAGTTTTTCGAATTTTACAACGGAACTTAGATGCTTTAGTGTCAAAATGACACCGCCCGGCGTTCTAGTGTTAAGAATAAATGTTAGATATGCTTTTAAATACTTTTAAAAATTAAAGGATATATTAAATATGTATAATATAGTATATGTAATATATATATAGATTGCTAATTTGTAAACCCAAATTTTGCTTTCTAGAAAGCATATACATCATTTTTATTGTATAATCAACAGGTATTTTTGCCCATAGACTAATAACACCAGTCAACAAAAAAAAAAAAAAAAAAAAAAAAAAATCGGGGGGGGGGGGGAGGGGGTTTACAGAAATGAAATTAGCTATTTTAAACTAATTCTGTAGTGCAGAATTAAAAAATAATAGTGAAAACTCTGTAACACGTACAGTTCTTTTGTTGTGATTATTTAATCTCTACTGGAAGCAATGTACAAAAATCTTTAGAAGACATGCATTATTACTATCAATATTATTAATTTAGCATGGAATACTGTTAATATGGAGATAATATACATATTGTAGACTAAGTAGAACATAAAAACATGGAAAATACACTAAATGATTGAATTGTTATTATTTGTTATTTTAAAACCAAAATACAAAAAACAGGCTTTTGTACGTCGTGTGTTAAATGTCTACCTTGTGATTTTAATATGAATAGGTCACAAATACAACAAAACTTATCGGGAAAACTTGCCATTTTGAACATGAAACTTTATCTATAAAACAGCACAATCATACTTAATCAGGGTTCATAGCACGAAAGGTTACCATGTGGGATACAGTCAGCAGCAAAAGTATCTGAGCACTAGCAATAATCCCTGTCTAAAAAAAGTACACTTAATATTGCTTTGTTAAATAAATCCTTGTCGAGTCATGCTCTTAGTCAGTTTAAGAACATGATTCGACGAGGATTTATTTAACAAAATAGTATTAAGTGTGCTTTTTTGACATCGGAATTATTGGCTAATTCTCGGATACACTTGCTGTCGACTGTATTGTAAAAATCATAAAAAAAATAGTGAAATTTGCCATTTTCTGATACTTTAACAAAAAAGTGGGACAAACATGGTTGCCTGGACTCTAAGTTGCCAGGACTCTGGGTTGTCAGCAGGAAGGGTTACCACCTGTGATACTGTGAACATGATACAAAATCGTAAAAATTGCCATTTTCTGATACCCTAACAGAAAAATGTGACGTGGTGGGACATTTTTACTTGCAGATATTTAAATAAAAATTGGAATTAATAATAAAAATACTAATTTGACCGTTATTACCGAACCACTGTAGACCAGTGTAATCATGGAAGTTGGAGCATCTCAGTAATCAAATGCTTAAAGTTACTATTCTAGCGAATTGCCAGAGCTAGCGACCAAAACACCCAGACACCTTGAAGTAGGGTATCCATTTTTGAAAAACTTATCGCTGTTGGTTGCGGCTGTTGACTCATTGACTGACCGACTGAGAGACGAGACGAATCAAAAATTCCGCAAAAAATTGCCAACAAGATTGTAGCATTGATACAACCCTAACGCCTAACATTTCTCGATATTAAAAACCGAAACCAAAAAAACATATACTGTATTTTGTATTATTATATTTCTATCTTTTTGCCACGGTATACTTTTATGAATATGTATATGTAAATTTAATTAAAGGCATATCCTATAGCTATTGCAATTGACGTTCTATCTACATCAGGTCGTACTATTTCTTTCAATGTGGGATTTTACGGTGTCAACGTTTGTAGTATTTTCACCTTGAATTTTCTATTTCTTTTATGTCGAAAAATAAAAAATAAACGTGCAACCTTTTTTTCTTTTTTTAATAATTAAAATAAGATTTAAGTATAGAGCGATGTATATTATTATTATTATTTATATATGTTGAAAAAAATACAGTAAACTTCCGACTTTCCGGCTTCATGTAGCAGAAGTATAGGCCTAATAACAAAAAAGCCGAATAGTCCGAGTTCACTAAATATTTATTCACTTCCAGCCCTCTACCTTTCTTCGCCATGATATTAAAAACCGATGACACACGACATTTTAAGATAAGTTTTATAAATACAGTTTTTACAGTTTCAAAAGTAAGCAAAACATCGAAGTAAAACGTAAGCCTAAGTCGAGAAAAAAGCGTATAAATACTTATTTTACTGTTTATTAATAAATTATTGCACATATGTGAAACGTTATGCCTAAGATAAAAGAGTCGAAACTTGCAGTTTTTAGTTTTTGAATAATTCCTTGATAGATCACTGCTTTTCCTTTTGGCTCTCTTCCGTAATGCAAAGACACTCCATTTATGGAAGCAGATCCTTGGCTCTTGGCCTTGCCCCACCTTTATTTTTACTATAATTATTATGTCTTCCTCTTCTCTCTTCTTTTGTCTCATACCCCCTTCCCCTACAGAAATCTATTTGGATTTTGCATTCCTGAAAATACATATTTCATGCCAGAAATTCGACACGTAGCACACGGCCGCTTACAAAATTTCTTGTGTTTTTTACTGGACCAGATAGTACGAATGGCCGGATAGTCGGGAGTTTACTATATAAGAAAAGTCAACTTGTATGTATTTATTATAATTTTAGTTGGATATGACGTCTTTAGTTAACTAAGAAATTTATTTGAAAATATTTATAATTAGCATTTTAAAAAATATCGAAAATAAAGTTAAAGTTTCTAAAATAATGATGGTAGTTTCTAATGAATTAAAATAAATGGAAAAGGACAGAAAAGTCTTAAATTTAATAAAACAAATGGAAATTTCTGTAAGTAAACACACCTTGTGACATAAATTTGACTATTAAAAATTTATTAAAGTTATAAAAACTACATATCGAAAGATTCTATTATTTATGAACAATAAATAAATAAATAATTAAGCAAATATCTTTCTTTTTATTCGCCGGACTGGTGGTTCGGTCGGTAGGGTGCTGCCTTCTGGATCCCCAGGTCCCGAATTCGAATTCCGGTACGTTCATGGATGTTTGTGATGTCCTATGTCTGCAAAATATTGTGTGTACTTGTTTCTGTGAATTTCTGTAAAAATATGGATCAATCGAGACAAAAGTCATTATAAGTATACGTCTCAAAGCTGGGGATAAAAAATGTCCTTTTTATTTCGAAAAATATAAACAAACGTGATTTTTTTTTTTTTTTTTTTTTTTTATAATTAAAATAAAATTTAGAAAAATCGTTCTAAGGAAATGGAAGAGCTTTACTACAGAGTCCCTAGGCGAAAATTGAAATTTAGCGCCGAAGTATCGTGGACGTTTCTCGCCAAGATGCAATTGAGATACGAGGGTTGCTATTTATATTTCTGGCCTTGGCAACAGTAAGTGTTGCTAGGCGACCGCAGACGATTTTAATCGAAAGTTTGATATTTTTAAACGTAAATTCAGCAGACGATTTACCATTATAGCTTTATTTGTGTTGTTGACAGTAAATTGAAAAGTTCTTCTCTTTCAAAAAATGGAATTGAATCGTGAAAATTTTCGTGCGTGAAAACTTTCGACGTGGATTGTCAAGACAAGAGTGCTTCGATGAACTTAATTCTTTATACAGCGATAAAGCGCCATCCTACAGCACTGTAAAAAATTGGTATAACGAATTTAATCGTGGTCGATGTTCGATCCAGGACAAATTCCGTGCAGGTCGTCCAAAATCCGTTGTTGTGCCAGAAAAGATCGATGCTGTGCGTGAACTGATAAAGCAAGATCGTCATGTGACATACCGTGAGATTGAGGCGTCTTTGGACATTAGTATGACTAGCGTCAATAAAATATTGCATGAACATTTTTTGAAAAAAAAATTTGTTCGCGTTGGATCCCGCATAATCTGACACACGCTCAAAAAAAGGCTTGTGTCGATTGGTGCAAGGAAATGTTGGAAAAATACGTTCAAGGTACATCAAAGGCTGTGTATAACATCTACACAGGTGACGAATCATGGATCTATGCATATGAGCCGGAAACAAAGCAGCAATCAACTGTATGGGTCTTCCAAGGCGAGGCAAAACCAACAAAAGTTGTTCGAGGAAGAAGCACATCGAAACAAATGATTGCCTGTTTCTTCGGCATTAACGGTCATGTGGCAACAGTGGCGTTAGAGCAACGCAGGACGGTCAATTCTGAATGGTACACGAACATTTGTTTGCCAGAAGTCATCGGAGAAATTCGAAAAAAGCAGAAGAACAGGCGAATCATTCTTCATCATGACAATGCGAGCTCTCACACATCGACTCAAACAAATGCATTTCTGACTGAGCGAAAGATCGAACTGATGGGTCATTCGCCGTACAGCCCTGATTTGGCACCCAATGACTTCTTCTTATTCCCACACATCAAAAATAAATTACGTGGACAACGATTTTCGACCCCCGAAGAAGCGGTTGATGCATTCAAAACGCATGTTTTGGAGTTACCTCAATCGGACTGGAAAAAGTGCTTTGAAAATTGGTTCAAACGCATGCAAAAGTGTATTGATCATCATGGAGAATATTTTGAAAAACAATAAAACCAATTTCGATCCTACATATTTGTTTTTTCATTATTAGGCCAGAAATATAAATAGCAACCCTCGTAGCAACTTTATCTCACCCCAAAAGGACAAAAATTTTTTACAAGTTTCAAAGGGCTCTTATGCTAATGCTATAGGGGATCGTGGGGCTTGTTGTCACCGGGGTAAGAAGTAACACGCAATTTATGAAATAGTTTGTAACATTTGTGATTAAATATTTTTATAAACATAATTCTTATGACGAGCTTTATAATGTAAGCACAATCGGTGCTCCACAAAAATGGTTAATGAGAGGTTCTGTAAATGTACTTTATTTTAGCTGGGAAAAAAAAAAAATATTTTGCAAATTTTGATTAAAGATATGTTAATTTATTCTTTAAAGAATTGCTTATAGCTATTTATTTAGTCTGTGTGTTGAGTTATAAAATGCATATTTAATTTTTTGTATAAATCGTTATATATTTTTATAAATAAACAATATATCCAAAATCATATGATGGGGCAAGTTGAAACAAAATTTTGGGGCAAGTTGTAACATGTTAGAGGTGTGGTTTGTGGAGATGCCCAGAGCGAGATCTCGAAGTCTCCGCCCATTTTCATGAAGCTTTCTGAAATGAAATATTTTTGGCTTCTTTACCACTACTAGGTTTATACAGAAATATTTTCTGTGTTTTTATATTACAGTGCCTTGATTATTTAATCCCGAAATATAATCATGATTTAATCACCAATTACAGAATATTGTATAAAAATAGTGGTAGAAAAAGAAGCAGAAATTTCTCATTAATGACAGTGTCCTGAAAAAAGGGCGGAGAATTCGATCTCTGCTAAACACATTCTGTGGCAGAAGAATGGGTATGATGCTTAATTTTCAAAATGGGAGCACACATTAAAAGCATGAGAGGGAACAAAATATCATTTGCTTGAATAAATTTCAATTCTGATTTTATCTTTTATTTTATCTTTATTTTACTGTAATCCATTTGATATGATTAATTGTTACTATACCAAGATGGTTATAATTTAATATTAGTTATTAATTGCCTTTTTTAATAAATTAATAAATGATTGATGACCAAAAAATTTTTGAAATATTGTCGTTTATATTGTTAGGGTTCCCTTTATATCCGTTACAATTTGCCCCAAACCCGGGGCAAATAATTTTGCAAAAATATTTTTTGTGCTAAAATTCGCAAAATTAACGAAAGTTTTTTTTAATGAATATGATAGATGAATATGTATGCTGTAGAAAACAGCAATTAGAAACATTAAAACGTAAATACATATCAAAATATGCTTAATTTTCCAAAAACTTTACAACCCGCCCCACGCTCAGTGCTGCCAGATTGAGGGAAATTTTTATTCAACAGTAACCACTATATTTTAAGTGTAACGGTTGTCTAATTGCTTAGAGGCTTTTTTGTAAAATGTCTTTGAAACGGTTAGAAAGCTCTTACAATTATAATTTAGTGGTGGCTATTGAATAAAAATTTCCCTCAATCTGGCAGCACTGCCCACGCTCCCCAACCCACACTTGCAAACATCCTAATTAATATTCCGGAGTATTGTTGGCTCCGCCTTTTTTTTCACACCAGTATTATTTTAGAGTATTTTTCTTCTTATTTAATCGCAATTACACTTAGATAATACTATTCTAAAAATTTATTGGTGTGAAAAAAAAAAGGCGGGACTAACAATACTACGGAATATTATTTAGGATGTTGAGAAGTATGTATACCATAAAAATTTTAAGGAAAGAATATTGTTATGGCTGTATCACACGAGAGATTTTCGTTCAGCTTTTTACTAAACACAACATTATACCCAACACACTCAGCCTGACCTTGTTCAATGACAGCAGATTTTCCGATGATCCAGCTTTTACAACGGGCTTTAGAAAAAGTTGACTATGTTTACCGTGCTCATCAAAAATTGACCAATAGGAGGGATGGAGAGGATTTTTTTTCTGGAATAACCTTAGAGAAGGGACTACCGAACACTATCAGTTCGGGAGAACCCTACGGACAGCTGATCGGTTTTCTTGTTCCTTCAGCTTCCCAAACTTTGAACGAAGCTGAGTGAACATGTTGATTATAATGTTGTGTTGAGTATACACTAAGCGACAAAAAAAAAAAAAAGCCGCACTTGGATATTTTCCATTTTTCTTTCTGTAATCGCTAATTTTATTGTTTCAAAAGTAAATTTTTGAACAGATTTTATTACTTTGTGCTCCGCGTGCAATTTAGGATTGAGCCAAGTGTTAAAACAAGATGCAATTGTTCGGAAAATTGTAATTTTAGAAAGTATTTCAAAAATGGCAAGAATAAGGCAATTAACGATACCACAAAAAATATTAATTTTAGAGCGAAATTTAAAAAAAAAAAAAAAAAAAAATATTTTAATAGTTTGGATGTCAAAAGGATTAAATGTTAACAAAATAATAGTGATCTGGATTTTAGCAAGATATAACATTTTTGGCTGTTTAAACTGCACTTTTTTCCTTAGGAGGTCACGTTACTCATCCAGTCGAGATGACCGCAAGTTAAAAAGCCAGCGCTTTAAAAATCAGTTTGTATTACATTTAGAACATAGCAGGGATTCAGAAAAGTGTTTAGCAACATAATTTATCTAAATACAGTGAAACAACAATTAAACAAAGCAGGTTTAATTGCCAGAAAATCTTTAAAAAGTCCATTCTTAACGAAAAGAATTAGAAAACCAAGACATTAGAGGGTTAAAAAAAATTAAAAAATTATTAAATAATTATTGGGCTGAAGTTGTTCTCTCTGATGAGTCAAGTTTAACTTATTTCGAACTGACGGAAACAAGCAGATCTGATCACGAAAATGTGACTGACTTAATGAAAATCGCACTTTTAAAATAATGACATATTTCTCGTACATTTATGATACGAAAATGCATAATTTTTAGGAGAGTCTGGTAAATTTTCATGTTCAAGGGATCAATTAACCCGAAATAAAACTTGGTCATTAAAAAATTGATACCTCACCGACTACTTTGGGGGTATTTTAGACTCTTCCATAATCAGCATTTTAAAATGAGAATGCACTTTGTTATACGGCGCTTGTGATACATTTATTTGATTCAAGTTGTTAAAATTACTTATCCATTCTCATGAGCATCTATAATTTTGTAAGTTATCATAACTTTTTTTACTTAAAATTAAATATCACATAGAATATCGCAGGATTTCTTCTTTATTTGAACTGATAATTGTCCTAATCTCAATCCGCTCGAAAAAATTTAGTCTAAAAGAGTGTGGGGATTAGAAATTTGTAGCCTACAACTTTGAAAGAACTATAAAAAAAATATCTATGATATTTGGCACAGTGGAATTTCTGAGTTTCATGTTTAAAAACTGTAAAATACTATGCCATTGCGCATTAAAGCAGTAATTCCATATAAAGGCGGAATTATTCAATCCAGAGTACATATTTTTTATTAAATAATTGTTTAGATCTTACAAATAAATAGTTTTATTTCATATATGGAAATAGTACTTGTTTATTTCATATAATAAATCCTGCTAGAATACAAAGTATATGTTTATCATATTGCGTTTAAAAAGAAAATTTTATGTATATTTTTATTAAATTCTTCGTAGAGTGTAATAAAACGAATTATTAAATCGAAATTGTACATAGGTATCATGTTATGACTTCCGTATTATACAAACATAACAATTTTATTTGTTGCAATCATTAGTTTTTAAATTATTACAAACCCAAAAGGTATAAGTCAATTTTCTGCAGTGCGGCTTTTTTTTTGTCGCTTAGTGTATATGCTCCCGTGTAATATGGTCATTAGTGGTGCTAGGGAATGTATCCCAGTTACAGCATACCTTTATATGGAAGAATAGATTAAAATGAGTCTTGTCGTACTAAATTAAATTCTGTTTATAAATAATGTATACAGAATTTCTTTTTTTAAATTTAAGAAAATACTTACTTTTGCTTACTATAATTGAGACATGCTTTTACATATCATTATACGCAAGGTAATCGTAATTAAACTTGATATATTTAGAGCACTCTGGAACTATAACTAAATTCCGGATTGAATCAAAAATTTGTGGGAAGATAATCCAAAGGATCAGCTAAAAAGTTGGTAAAAAATAAATAAATAAATAAATAAATAAAATTAAATAAATAAAAGTAAAAATAAAAATAAAAAATCTACTTGTCGGCGTATTACATCGAAATACAAACAAGTTATTAATTACAATAGAAACACATTTATTTATTACAGACTTACTTGTTAGAAACTCTTTAGATATGTAAAGCATATTTTTCAATATGAACCCTATCATTCAGTTGTAAAATGTACAGCCGATGAATTATGTGTTCAAAAGCAGATGTCTGTCCGCCAATCTGTCCGCACATGTGACGTTAAACGGTCCTTTACTTTCAGACCAATAATTAACTTTTTTTTGCCATGTCATAATTTTCTAAAATGTAAAAATAACAGTTTTAGGGTAAGTGCATCAGTGATTACCACATTTAGAGCAATCGCTGATGTTTTTAATGTTTTAGTCATCAGAAAATATTTTTCGAAATCTTAAGTTAGTACATATGGTATTAAAGACATTCAGAACCACATATATATTAAAATATATACATTTGATAACAATTATTATTTTTTTTTTTTATGAATTTTTATTTCACACCCACTGAATGTTCCAGTAATTGACACTGCCAGTTTTTCATTTTATCAGTAATTGGCCCACTATGTTCCAGTGTTTGACACTGCTAGTATTCATTTTACCAGTTACTTTACTGGCCACTAAATTTAAAGGAAACTCTTTTCTATATAGCTTTATAAAAATAAAATAAAATAAATTACTGAAATTGTTCAAAAGTTCGCTCCAGGTCCCTGCTGCATTCGGCAGCGATTTGGTCATCCACTGCAACTCGGGCGCTTGTCCCTATTACCTACGACAATAGTTTACCAATGAGCTTCCATTTAGGTGCTTATTATATAACAGTTTCGAAATAGATAGTATCGAAAAAATTGGAGTTTCCCTTTTATATTTGAATCCCAATTACATGTGAACAACACTATACGTGTTGTTCACATGTAACTCGGACTGGACTCAAATGTAACTGGGTTATTTAGACAATATAATATTTGCTTTTACGTTATTTCATATGTTTATTTTGTTTATCCAATCAACCATTAAATGACACCAATTTCACGCCAAATATTACAATATTCTGTGACCGGCTACGTCTGTCGCATGAGACAATTAATTTTTTGTGTTTATATATAATTCATGGGTTGTAAACCTGATAGTACAGCCTTAATATAGTTCTCTTTGGCGGCTTTTGAATTTTTGTCACTATTTTAGACTTAATCCATTGTAACAATAAGACTTAATACCTTGTAACAATATGCTATGAGCGCTATTTCTGCCATATTTTAGACAACTAATCTTTTTATGGTTATATATCTGTACTGATAAGTATAAAGGATTTAAGTCCATATTCTTGATTTTTCAGGAGACGAAAAATAAAGTTAAGCTAGCTAAAAACTAATGAGCAGAATCGATTAGGAAAAAGAGATTATGTTGGTTCATAAGCTTTATACCATTCAGTGATTGTAAATCTTTATTTAATAAAGGGAAAAATTGAATTAAATATTTTATACCAATGATTAATGCTAAATTTCTGACTTTGATCTTTTTTTACGAATGGATTTTCTCAAAGACTAAATGGCATGGATATCTTTTATACCAATCGATAGAGAATTTTTTTCTGAGTCTGACTATGTACTTAACTTAAAATCTGCATTTTTGGACTTAAATCCTTTATACTTATCAGTACAGATATATTTCCCATTAAACATATTTTTATTTATTTATTTAAATATTAATTTGAATTTTTCAAATATTTCTGTTCGACAGCGTGCAAGTGCAATAACACACAGAGGCTCATTTGTTTGTATGATAAATTAGCATAATGATTATTATATAAAAAAATAAATAAATAGGTAAACATTATCGTGTTGCACAACTTTATTATGTTGCTCCACTGGCGGCTTTTGAATTTTTGTCGCCATATTAGCGATGGATTTTTTTTTTTTTTTTTTTTTTTTTTTTTTTTTTTTGTTTGTATGAAAAGGGGAAGACTATTTTGCTAATAATTTTACCAGACTCTTTTTTGTTTATACATAAGAATCCTTTATATTCTGCTTATATTTTTAATGGTTTTTAGGTTTAAAATAGTGCTTGTTGAAATAAATTTCCTATCTTTAAAACTGCATTTGTTCTGTAAATTTCGTGTAAAAACAAATCATTTATGTTTTTATATATTTGATGCGCTACTTAGATTAAAATGGCTGTTGCTATATTAAATTTCTTGTCGAAAAACGTTCGGTGTACTTCAACACCAAAATTTAAAAAATCGCCCAGCAGGATCTGTTAATGAAACTGATAAAATAAAAATATGGTTCATAGAGTTTAAATAATCTATTTAAAAAAACTTTTAAAACCCAAATTATTAATGTATCGTATCACATACATAGATATAGTAATAATATATAAATTGATCATTGGGGAGAAAAAAGTGATTCCTTTTCACTCGGGAAAAGACGGCGATTCTACCAAAATATGGCAGTCTTTCCCCGAGTGAATACACACGGGAATACACACGAATGTTTTAGCAAATAAAATTCATGAATAATTTATTTACTAAAGGTGAATGAAAAGCTCCAGATAAAGTTTCAAATTGATTCTTCTTTTTTTCCTTTTTTCCTTCAATACCACTTAATGGCTGATTCCAAAGCTTTTTTTTTCGGCATCAAAAATCTTTGCACGATAATATGGGGATGATAGATCTATATATATTATTATATCTATGATCACATAATTCTTTTCGAAGATAGAGTAAAACTTAATTTGAAAAAATATAATAATAACTTTTGTTTATTAACCAAAATAATTGATGAAATTTGAAATGCAAGTTGGTCTTGTGGGGTACAGGCTGTATATTATATTTTTGTGTTCGTGAGAGAAAATTTAAAAGAATTTGAAAACTGCAATTTTTAATCCCATTTAAAAATCATGTGACTTAATGTGAAGCAGATTTTTCATTTTTTTTCTCCTAACGGTTTCCATACAATCTTCTGCTGTTGCCACCTAAAATTCATACTTTAGTTAATTTTAAAAAATCTAATTGTCCGATTGATAAGCTGTTTAATGCATCGGATTTACAAAAATTTTCCCTTTCATTTGGTATCTTATTTGTAACGATGCGACTGATATTTCTAATTTATTTTCTTATCTTTCTGATTTATTTTCCTCATTTTAAATAAATGTACGTTTTTTTTTTTTTTTTTTTTTTTTTTTAATTATTATTATTATTATTATTTTGTCGAAAAAAAAATTGGCAACAATTAAATTATGGATAAAATTTAAAAATTTAAATGACTTATTTATCAGAAATTAGAAGGTTATTATTTTCACATTTTAATTAATTAAGAAAAAACTAATCATCCGATTGATAAGCTGTTTAATGCATCGGATTTACAAAAAATTTCCCTTTCATTTGGTATTTTATTTGTGACGATGCGACTGATATTTCTAATTTATTTTCTAATCTTTCTGATTTATTTTCCCCATTTTAAATAAATGCACGTTTTTTTTTTTTTTTTTTTTTTTTTAATTATTATTATTTTTTCGAAAAAAAAAAAGAAATTGGCAACAATTAAAATATGGATAAAATGTTAAAATTTAAATGGCTTTTTTATCAGAAATTAGAAGGTTATTATTTTTACATTTTAATTAATTAAGAAAAAACTAATCAAAAATTCGAAAATCTGACTTCGATGTGCACAATGACCCTTCGGGGGGCACCTTTGTGTTAAATCTCGTGACTGTCCGATCTACCGTTTTCGAGATCAGTGAAATATACAAATATTGCTCACTTAATAGTATAAGATTAGCACCCTATGCTCCAGTGTTTGACATAAAATGTTCAAATTCTTATATGTAAAATATTTGATTTTATTATTTTTCTTATTTATTAATTATTTCGGGATAGATGTCAATTACTGGAGCATGCCAATCACTAGAGTACCTACCCTATATGACATAATGTTTGAAAATGTTAAAATAGACCATAGTTTTTATTACAAATCTTTTCAAGGTTCTGATTGCAATCTATCACCTAGCGAAATTTTGTAAAAATTTATTATTTACTTATGCATTTATTTGTTTGTTTGTTTGTTTATATTTATTTATTGGAGAATCATTTACCGTATCTTTTGAAATGTCTATATACAAATTTTCGGCAGGATCCGTAGCTTACTTACACCTATAGAGTGCTCTGAATAGGTCAAGTTTAATTACAATGGATATGAGGTAGAATTCAAATGAAACGCATTCTGTGTTTCATTTAAGAATGTATTATTATTATTTTTTAAATTTTATAAATGCGTTTGCTATATAAACAGTAAAATTAAAAATTCTTATTAAAATAAATTAAGTCGAAAATAAAATATCTATATTTCTTAGAGAACGTGTACGTGCGACTGAGTAAGCATAGCCTCCTTAACTAGATGCCTGTCGAGTGGCTCGAAAACTTAGCAACAGTTCAAGGGGTAGAGAGCGCCACCTGGTACAAATTGCACGATTTTTTTATTCAACTGTCACCAATAATTTTAAGAAGTGATGTATGATATATAAAATCGACGTCTTTTCGATTCTATTCCGTTTATGGATGTCAAATCCCACTTTTAAAAATTTATGGTGGTTGTTGAATAAAAAAATCGCGCAATCTGTACCAGGTGGCGCTGTCTACCGCTTGAACTGTTGCTGAGTTTCCGAGAAACGCGACAGGCACCTAGTTTAGGAGGCTATGGAGTAAGTTCTTAATATGCCAAAATCATTTTGTTACTGAAAACGAATAAATGTGATAATTATTTTCTCTTACCCATAAGGTAGAGAAATTATTGTTCTTGGGTCGAATTTTCGAAATTGGGTTTTTGTTATATTTACACGTTTTGACGTGCCCCGAATCCGAAAATCATATTTTTGCGGTTGGTCTGTGTGTATGCCTGTGTGTGTGTCTGTCTGTTATCAGCATACCCCCGAAAAAAATTATAGCAGAAAGTTCAAACTTGGTGTTCTAAATGTGTATCATATAGGGATGCTACACTAAGCTTTTCGTTTAGATCAAGCAAATGGTTCGTGTTCAGGGACACCCAAGAGAATTCAAATACATTGCGCCTATGGGGAAAATTGCAGGTACGTGGAGTTTAGCATCTATACAGTGCACTAAACCGAATGAAACGGATATATATATTTTATATGCGTAAAAACATGTTTCATGTAAAATATGGTATAAAAATCATTCACTGTTCATTTACAGGGCTACACAAAAGAACTAGATTATAATGCAACAATACTTGAAAATTGATGGAAGTGTATTTCAGTTTGAACCGTGTGTTATTAATATAGGATTATATTTATGCGCATCATGTGATATGTACATAACTTTCAGAAGATAAACAGGGCTGCCAATATTGCCTTAACATTCCTTTTTATTTGTTGATGGAAGTGCTTTACTGTAATATTTTACCATGTCCAGGAAGGCTGCCCAGGAATTGAAATTAATTCCTCAAAGCCATATGGTAAATAATGTATTTTTTTAAGCTTAATACTCATCGGTTGGTTTCGTGTCTATTTACACATTTTGAGGCTTCCTGAATACCGGAGCCAAGTTTTATAGTTTGATCTTTGCCTGTGTCTGTTAGAGTAAATTAAAAACAAATAGTTTCAAGCAATCCAAATGATGTATTTTGAGGTGAATGCGTTTGTTACGAAATGTTGTTCAATATTGATAAGTTTCAAGGAATGATACGTGTGAAAGTTGTCAAATAATTTTAAATGAACTTTTGAACTTAATAACTGATTTGAATTCTCTATAAATGTAGGTACAATAATGAAATAGGGGGTTGGGAGGAGCTGTAACCCTCCTCACATACAATTATTTGTCAAATAAAGCTGTTCCGAAACCTAAGTTGAATTGTTTTAACATAGGTTTGCATAACAGTACTCGTTATCTTAACCCTTAATCTCCAATTCGTACTTATAGTATTAAATTTAAGGGAAAGAGAATGTCGTGAGAGTGACACATCAGATTATTTTTTTTATTAAATATATATATATAGGTATATATAGATGTAGAAATATATAAACAAATGAATGAAATAACCCCAAAAAACACTGAGATCTTCATCAGGGAGGCCCTCAGTGTAGGGGTGAACGAGAAGTTTCTGAAAGGACAGTAGCTATAAGCTAATAACTGTCCTTAGCCCCCAACTTCTCACCAAACAGAAAACCACCAATAACTGAAGAGAAATCAAACATACATATAATGTATAAAACTACTAAAAATTTTTTTTTATAAAATTATGAAATTGTAAAAGTTACAAAAATACATCAATTCATTTAGAAAAATATACAATACGATAAAGAATTACTGAAGGTAAACAAGAAAGTATAAAATGAAATAAAAATATAACCCTTCATCTGGGAAACAAACTAACTTCGCCCGACGGGACTACTCGTCGGTACTTAAATATCGCCCTTGAATGAGGAAGTAGAACAAACCGAGGTAGGAAAACTCTGGAAACTCACAGTTAAAAATTGGGACGGGTAACAGTTAATTTGCAAGGTACATTTTAAGTGTTCAAGAGCATATTTTAAATCTTCTTTATTATTGCAAATAGTACGAATTCTTTTAAGCTGTGCGAACATAATATTTTTTAAAACTTTTCTACTGATATCTGAAAACCAATTAATAAGACTATTAACTTATAAATTAAAATCCTTTCTTTTATCATATAATGGATTATATCATTATATATCATATAATGGCTCATTGGATTATATGATAAAAGAAAGGATTTTAATTTTAAAGTTAATAGTCTTACTAATTGTTTTTCAAATATCAGTAGAAAAGTTAAAAAAAAATTTATGTTCGCATAGTTTAAAAGAATTCGTACTATTTGCAATAATAAAGAAGATTTAAAATATGCTCTTGAAGACTTAAAATGTACCTTGCAAATTAACTGTTACCCGTCCCAATTTTTAACTGTGAGTTTCCAGAGTTTTCCTACCTCGGTTTGTTCTACTTCCTCATTCAAGGGCGATATTTAAGTACCGACGAGTAGCCCGGTCGGCCGAAGTTAGTATGTTTCCCAGATGAAGGGTTATATTTTTATTTCATTTTATACTTTCTTGTTTACCTTCAGTAATTCTTTATTGTATTGTATATTTTTCTAAATGAATTGATGTATTTTTGTAACTTTTACAATTTCATAATTTTATAAAAAATTTTTAGTAGTTTTATACATTATATGTATGTTTGATTTCTCTTCAGTTATTGGTGGTTTTCTGTTTGGTGAGAAGTTGGGGGCTAAGGACAGTTATTAGCTTATAGCTACTGTCCTTTCAGAAACTTCTCGTTCCCCCCTACACTGAGGGCCTCCCTGATGAAGATCTCAGTGATTTTGGGGTTTAATTTCATTCATTTGTTTATATATTTCTACATCTATATATTCCTACATCTAAGTTTTGCATTTCCTTTTGCTGCAATTTTGCGCATTGGTTTGTAATTCTCCTTTTGGATTTTCTAATCTGTAAAACTTATATATTTATAAATTCATGTCAATAGTTTTCTCTCTCTCTCTCTCTCTATATATATAAATATATATATATATATATATATATATGTATACCTTTTTAAAATATAAGATACTCTAAAAATTTCTTCGAGAGAATAATAATTATAACAAAATTGTTTTTGCATACTACGTTTTTTTTTAGATAAAAATATTTTATCTGAAAATAAAACTTGTTTACGGAAATAGAGTTTTACCGTAAAATACTAAAGTCACAACGGAGAGATTTAGCTTTTTTCTAGAAAAAATAAATATAGCTTCTTGTTTTGTTTACATATTTATTTAATTTTTCACCTCTCATATTAAAAATATATACAATACATATATACATAAAGAACCTTTAAAGTTAACCTTCAGGAAAAACCATGTATTTCGCACTTCCTAAAATAAACCTGAAAGGAACATTTTGGAAAATTAAATATTGCTTGAAGGAATCCTGCTGTTTTCATTTTTCTTCACGCATAAAGCAGCTCTGAAATTATATACGAAAAGATAAATATATAATTTTGAATTATGGTAAGTGAATATGAAAGTGGAATGTATAAACAACCAAAACAAATTATTTTAACAAAGTTAATAATCAAGGAAAGAGTTAATTCAAAACTATTCAAGCCAAAATTTCAATAATGCTGTGTCTTCTTCGTCAGCAGGTGGGAACACAGCCATGAAAAAATTATGTAATCCTAACAGGTTTCTGAAGATATGCCAAACTAGCGCAATTTTTACAATTTAAAAAGATCTCATTTTTAATATTTTTGCTATTAGAATATTCGAGGAGGTAAAGTGATTTATCAACAAATAACTTAATTATTTTGAATGTTTAATTAGAATTTGTGATAATAGCAGCTATATATTACTTTTTTCTGATAAATTCCAAAACTCGCTTGGCATATCTTCAAAAACCTGTTAGGATTACATAGTTTAAGTAATAAAGCAGCTCTGAAATTATATAGAAAAAGATAAATTATTAAATTTAAATTATGATAAGTGAAAATGAAAGTGGAATGTATAAACAACCAAAACAAATTATTTTAACAATGTTGCAAGAAAAGGGTTAATTCAAAACTATTCAAGACAAAATTTCATTAAAGCTGTGTCTTCTTCGTCGGCAGGTGGGAACACAGCCATTAAAAAATTATGTAATTCTAACAGGTTTCTGAAGATATGCCAAGCTAGCTCAATTTTTACAAATTAAAAAGATCGCATTTTTAATATTTTTGTTATTAAAATATTTGAGGAGGTAAAGTGATTTATCAACAAATACGTTAATTATTTTGAATGTTTAATTAGAATTTGTGGTAATAACAACTATATATTATTTTTTCTCATAAATTCCAAAGTTCGCTTGGCATATCCTGTGTTCCCACCTGCTGATGAAGTCACAGCATTGTTGAAATTTTTGCTTGAATAGTTTTGAAATTAACCCTTTTCTTGTTTAATAGCACTGTTAAAAGAATTTGTTTTGGTTGTTTATACATTCCACTTTCATTTTCACTTATCATAATTTAAATTTAATAATTTATATATATAATTATAAAGATAATTATTATTGATAATTTTATTTTTTAGACATCAAAGTCTAGATTCTAACGTATGAAGATTACTTGTTCTTGATTGCATTGTTATTAAAACGACAACCAATTGCTTAATAAACGACCGAGTGTAACTTTCATTTTAGTTTTGTACTCCAACAAAACGAACCCATTTTGTGCTGCTGCTATCTAGTGCCGATATTCCTAACTAAAACCACCTGTTACTAATAGTGGGCTTTGTGATGACTAATTCTCTGATGTCTCACGGCAAGGCTTACTCTTTTTCCCCGCCAATAACACCACTTATAACCTTCGCTTCTTCAAATCTCCTGATATACCGACAAAAATCTAAAGAAAATAATTCACGTTTTATTTCCTTACAGCAATAAACGAAGTACTAAAACATTAATTTTGCAGGTAGAAGCTCAATTATTTATTTATTTTTGCAATAAATAACATAAGAAAAAAAATGTATATAATTTGGTCGAAAATTTTTTGATATTTTATATTCGATCACCTGTTATGTTGATATAAACAATGAATGGTTACATAATTTATGTTTTTATGTATCGCTAAAATATACAGAATTATAAATATTGTATAGCTGCAGCGTTGCGAGACTTTGCGAATTTTTTATTAAATAGACACTAATAATTTTGACTAACAATAATAGATATGTATAATAGACGAATCGAATCGAAGAATCGACCTACTCTGTATACAAAATATCACTTCTCAAAGTTATTGGTGACTATTGAATAAAAAAAAAAAAAAAAATCTGACAACACTGTAAAGCTGTAAATCAAAAGCAATAATAGTACAAATAATAATAATAATAATAATAATTTGTATACATAAATTTGAACCCAGGGATAAGAAATCTTACATATTTTGTATTTTATCAGCATGGGTACTAACTGTAAATTCACTAAGTTATAAAAGATGGAAATAACAGGTTCCTCTCAAAATGAAAGCTAAACCATAAGGTGTTTTACTCACATTTCATTTTAATTCAATGAATGCCCAGTGGTTTTGCAGTGTGCGTTGATTGTAAATAAATATTGATAACCCCCCACTATCATCTTCCTTTTTTTTTTTAAAGGACTGAGGATTATTAGTCTGAATCTGGGATTTATGCGGTGTCATTTTTCGATAGTTGGACATTTATCGAAGTCTAAAATTTATCGAAAATACATTTGAATAATTTGAAAGAGATGTTTTAATTTGAAAAAAAAAAAAAAAAAAAAAAGAAAAAACTAATAGTCCTCCGTCCTAAACTAAATTCTGCTTTTGACAAAATTTAATGAAAATCATATTTTTTTTTTTTTTTTTTTTTTTTTGGGGGGGGGGAGGGGGGGGGAGAAAAAGAAAATTAAAGAAAATTAATAATAATCAGTATCGAAACAAACAGTATCGAAAAAGTTTTTTTTTAATAATTTTGAATTAGGAAATAAAAAGTGCGCGTGCAAAATGAAATAAAAATAATCTGGTGTGTCACTCACACGACTTTCTCTTACCCTGAAATTTAATACTATAAATACAGGTTGGAGTTTAAGAGGTAAGATAACGAGTACTGTTATGTAAACAATTCATATTAGGCTTCTGAAGAGTTTTATATGATAATTAGTTCTGTGTGAGGGGGGCTACCGCCCCCCTCAACCCCCCGTTTCATTATTGCACCTACATTTATATAGAATTTAATTCGGTTATTAAAAAATATTTCTCTTTTTAAAAAATAATTTATTAAAATTATTATTTAAAAAAATTATCTTTTATGATACGCAGACGATTTCCATATTAGAGAAGTAGTTTAACACCAAATATCCAAAAAAAGTCCATTTTATTCTCAATAATAAAAAAAAAAAAAAAAAAAAAAAAAAATAAAGTACGATTTTTTTCTAAGTTTTGTTTTTGTTAAAAGTAAAAAAAATCGATAACTTTGTTTTAAATTATCGCAGATCGATGGTTCAACCATTCGTTTTAAAGGTATTTGCGAGCTCTTTTGAAAGATACCCATCATGAAAATTTACTCCCCTCGAGGGGGGACTTCCCCCCCAGGGGGGGAGGCGAGGCTCCTACATACACAAAAAAATTTTCCCAGTTAACTGTCTCTATTACAAAAAATATATATTTGTTTCATTTGGTTTAGTGCAGTCTATAGACATTAAACTCTATTTTCCTGCAATTTCCCCCATAGACGTAATGTATTAGAATTCTCTTGATTGTCCCTGTACACGAACCATTTGCTTGATCTTAACGAAAAGCTTACTGTAGCATCCCTATATGATACACATTTAGAATACCAAGTTTGAACTTTCTGCCATAATTTGTTTTTGAGATATGCTGATAACAGACAGACACACACACAGACACACACACACACAGACACACACACAGACACACACACACACAGACACACACACAGACACACACACACACAGACACACAGACCATTTGCTAAAAACATGATTTTCGTATTCAGGGGACCTCAAAACGTGTAAATGTAACAAAATCTCGTGTTCGAAAATTTGAGCCTAAAACAATACTTTCTCTACCTTATGGGTAAGAGAAAGTAATAAGTAACAAATTAAAGCAACGATGTTGGTTGCATTCTGTTATATAGTTTGAATTTTTGAATTTTATAGAAGTAATATCTACCGTAGGAATAATTTCTTATGTTAAAACTATAGGGAATTGTTATGCGAGCACAAGCGATGCTACTTTTTTAATTTTTTTTTTTTTATTAACTTTGAAAATTTTATGATGAATGTATAATTTTACAGCTTAACGCTCGATAAATATTTATATTTAATGTTCATAGATTATTTTTAGGGTATTTTTTATTTTATTTTTTTATGTTGTTTGTTTGTTTTTTCCTCACTGGTTTCCTTGCATTTCTGAACCGGGGTCAATTGCTTTTTCAGATATGTAACTGTGTGATTTTTGTTCAAGCATTTTTTTACTTTCTCTTACCCATAAGGTAGAGAAAGTATTGTTTTTGGCTCAAATTTTCGAATGCGAGATTTTGTTATATTTACACGTTTTGAGGTCCCCTGAATACGAAAATCATGTTTTTAGCAAATGGTCTGTGTGTCTGTGTGTGTGTGTGTCTGTGTGTGTGTCTGTCTGTTATCAGCATATCTCAAAAACAAATTATGGCAGAAAGTTCAAACTTGATATTCTAAATGTGTATCATATAGGGATGCTACAGTAAGCTTTTCGTTAAGATCAAGCAAATGGTTCGTGTACAGGGACAATCAAGAGAATTCTAATGCATTACGTCTATGGGGGAAATTGCAGGAAAATAGAGTTTAACGTCTATAGACTGCACTAAACCAAATGAAACAAATATATATTTTTTGTAATAGAGACAGTTAACTGGGAAAATTTTTTTGTGTATGTAGGAGCCTCGCCTCCCCCCTGGGGGGGAAGTCCCCCCTTGAGATGAGTAAATTTTCATGATGGGTATCTTTCAAAAGAGCTCGCCAATACCTTTAAAACGAATGGTTGAACCATCGATCTGCGATAATTTAAAACAAAGTTATCGATTTTTTTTACTTTTAACGAAAAAAAAAAAAAAAACTGAAAAAAAAATCGTACTTTTTTTTTTTTTAATATTGAGAATAAAATGGACTTTTTTTTTTTTATATTTGGTGTTATACTACTTCTCTAATATGGAAATCGTCTGCCTTATCATAAAAGATAATTTTTTTAAATAATAATTTTAATAAATTATTTTTTTAAAAGAGAATTTTTTTTTCATAACCGTATTAAATTCTATATAAATGTAGGTGCATTAATGAAACGGGGGGCGGTTGCCCCCCTCACACAGAACTAATTATCATATAAAACTCTTCAGACGTCTAATATGAATTGTTTAACATAGGTTTACATAACAGTACACGTTATCTTACCTATTAATCTGCAACCTGTATTTATAGTATTAAATTTCAGGGTAAGAGAAAGTCGTGTGAGTGACACACCAGATTATTTTTCTTCATTCTAGACTGTAGTGGTTTTCAAAACTACCACCGCAGCTTAAATCACAGAAAAAAGAAAAAAAAAAAAAAAAAAAAAAAAAAAAAGTTATAAATGCAAGGGGAAAAAACAAATATGGGGGAAAAAAGGAGAAGAAAAAACGTGCATTTATAAGACCTCTCAAAATAACTAGTTAACAAAAAGATACCTATAACCAGGAAGGGTGGTCTCAGTGCCTTAGAGCTATTGAACAGCTTGCAACGTCCTTCATAGTTGTTATATCAGTGAAATTTTTATTTTCAGAAATTGGAAAAGTGGATTATAAACATTGGATATATATATATATATATACTAGCAGACCCGGCCACGCGTTGCTGTGACTAAGTTATACGTTGAATTATACGGCTGTAAACTATTTAGTACAGTCAAATTATTATTTACGAACAAAGACGAAAACGTTGTAGCCGATGTAAAAACCCACAGGGTTGAGATTTGAAACTTAGGTCAAAATTTGGAAGCGATTGATAAAAATTTTTGTAGTGTTGATATTAAGCACAAATTAATTTTAATGGAGAAGTGATATATATTATTTCTAATGCTACTTTGGATAAAATTGCTAAAATGACTAATATATAAATTAAATTCTATTAAAATTCTATTAAAATAAAAGTATAAAAGAAACAGACGATTTTAAAATCAATTTTTATGGAGGAGTGAAATATAATATATGCTATAATGGATAATTTTACTATAAAATGACCTCATCATTTTATATATTTTAAAGAGGGCAACAGCTGTAGTTATAAAAAGGAAAACAATAAGGCTAAACCAGAAAAATAAGTAAATTTGATAAATATTTTAAAACTTTAAAATTGGAAATCTTATGAAATATTGGACATTTAAAGTAAATACGTGTATCATTTTAAATAGAAAAAGATTTTGGAAAAGTTTAGTGTATTTTAACGAAGTGATGAGAAGTTTTTGAGTATGTTAAAATTTTAATAGTAAATTCAAGTTAATAAAGATGGGAAACATTGAGGATTAAGATAAGAATAATTATAAGATAAAAAAAAAAAAAAAAACTTTTTATATACCATGCTTTTAAATTTTAATATACTAATAATATACTAATTAAAAGGAAAATGATAAATATTCTATCATAGTTTGAAGTCAAATTTGTTTTCAAATGTCTAAATAAAATATCTGATGTAAGATACTAATATTTTGCAGCGGAATAGATTTCATTTCTGTCATCCTTGGCGAAAAAAAAAGAATATCGCCAAATTATCTGGCGAAAATATTTAATTCCTTTCAAAAATCATGGTTATTTTAACAACTTATATTAAAAGAGTAATGAATAATATGAAACAATATCTCGTACAATACATATTACATGTCATACCTACGTACAATGAATAATACATATTACATTTCGTACAATGCATACATCTGGCATGTATATTTTCGTGTTACGCTTTTGATCGCCAAATAATAATAATAATAATAATAAAAAGCCTAGGGCGACAGAGTTTTGAAATTTAAAATTAAAATTTTGTCAATTTGACAGCAAAATAATTCAATCTAACACCCGCGATAACTAATACATATCTATACCCAAATATAAGGATTAAAATCGGGAAATAAATTTCCTCGATTTTTAATAATTTCTTACAAAAAATCCAGTGGGCAATTAACATAGGAAATCTTTTTCTTGGCTGCACAGACGGTCAGTGAGTCACACTTCGCTTGCGTATAGAACTCATAGATATAGTATAGCATATATAGAATAGAGTGATCATTGGGGAGAAAAAAGTTATTCCTTTTCATTTGGGAAAAGACGACGTTTTTACCAAAATATGGCCGTCTTTCCCCGAGTGAATACACACGGGAATACATACTAATATTTTAGCAAATAAAATTTATGAATAATTTATTTGCTAAAGGGGAATGGAAGACTCCAGATACAGTTTCAAATTCATATTTCTTTCTTTCTTTTCTTTTCTTTTTTTCTTTCTTTTTTTTTTTTTTTTTTTCAATACCACTTAATGGCTGTTTCCAAAGCTTTTATTTATTTATTTTTTTTTTCAATACCACTTAATGGCTGTTTCCAAAGCTTTTATTTATTTATTTATTTTTTTTTCTCGGCATCAAAAATCTTTGTACGATAACATGGGGATGAGAGATTTATATATATTACTATATCTATGATAGAACTACATTAGCACTTTATCAATGTGTATAAAATCTTTAAATTGATTATAACGTCAATTTTCGTGAGATGCATAATTTAACTTTTTATAATTTTTTAACGTTCACGTTTTATTAAATGTATTTATTTTTATGTCGAAAGAAAATGAACTCGTTTTTTTTTTTTTTTTTTTTTTTTTGGCAACAATTAAATTAATGGAACTCACAGATATTTTGGAGCAACTTTAATAAGGGTCTATAATTAACAAATAATTGCAATAAAACAATATTGTGACAATAAATTGAGATAAAAACTATCCTATCTCTCAAGTTGGACCAAACTGCACACAGTGTGCAAAATTTCATTAAAATCGGTTCCTTAATTTAGGAGTTTACCCCGGACAAACATCGTGACACGTAATTTATATATATATACAGATATATATATATATATATATATATATATATATATATGCACAATCCAGTGATTGTGCTGAGAATATAAACTAATAACTCTTGATAAGTGAAAAAAAAAATGAAATGTTAATAACGTGAAATATTTTGTAGGCAAGACATTTTGGTCTTGGTATTTTAGCGACATAAATAAATAAATGAAATAAGAGTAAATCCGCTCATCGCTTTTTGCCAGTTATCTAAAAAGAAGATAAAATCAAGCTGTTATTTAAAAATTTGGCTTTTAGTGAATATATGACTAAAGAACAAGTAGGCATGAATGCAATCTAAAAGCAAGAGTTAAATAAAAAAGAAAAATAAAAGAAAAAATAAAAGAAAAAACTTTTTTTTTTTTTTTTTGAGTGGAAAATAAATTCTGTTGTCTCTATCTCTCATAACTTTTTGAATTTAGATGATATTTATTGGAGTTTTCATATAAGTAGTTCAATACTTTTGGATATTAAATTATGCAAATTATGCAAATTATTTTTTTTAAGCTTGAGCATGCGTATTTAAAAATTATTTAGTAAAAATTGCTCATATTTCGTAAGATATTTAACATTTTTGCGTTCTGATTGCAGCATTCTGTGTCTAATGTAGTGCGCCAGGTTTTCTGAAAATGACTTTGCACTGACACTAGTACCCAATGTGTTATAATTAAAAAAGTTATATTTGATTTTGCAGTTTTTGAAATAAATAGTTATATCTCAATGAATATATGTGATAGCTTCATTAAAATTTATTCAAATAATTAGATAATCCTTGTAATCAAATGCTTCAGCAAAAACCCATTTCAAACATTACTTTTTATGGATCGATCCAAAGCATTTTGATTTTTGTTTAATTTTTTACTGGTCCCTTTTTCCTCTTCTGCACAAACATTTTGCTGAAATAAATGAAGTATAACATATTCATACTTGCCAACCATCTCATTGATAACCGTACAATTGTAAACGCCCCCTGAAAAAACGCCCCTTTTCTCACACCAATATATTTTCAGAGTTATTCTCTCCAAATGTTGATACGATTAAATAATACTAAACTTACTCTAAAAAATTATTGGTGTGAAAAAAAGGCGGGTACTAAAAATTGTGCGGTTCATAATGAGATGGTTGGCAAGCGTGCATATTCTTTATACTACCAATGTCAAACGATGACTCCTAAAGACCTTTTCTAGATATTTGACAATACGTCTAAATTCTAAAGTGTCCAAATACTTATTGGTAGATAGTAGACCTGCTAACTATGCTAGTTTGTCCGTAATGATATTAAGCCCTGCCTTTTTTTTTTTTTTTTTTTTTTTTTTTTTTTTTTTCACACCAGAATATTTGTAGAGCAATAGTCTTCTTATTTAATCATGAGAACATATTGCTGAATATTACTCTACAAGTATTCTGGTGTGAAAAAAAGGCGGTGCCTAATACCATTACGGATAAACTAGCATAGTTAGCAGGTCTAAAATAGTGTGCAGGTTGTGTATTGGTAGATAGTAATATCTGTTTCAAAATACTTTCGTTTAAAGAAGTAAAAAGATTTAGAAATATAATTTTTCAAATTTATTCGAAAATTATTTCTTTTAACCAACTGGGAAAAAAAATCTTTACTTAAATTCATTTTATAATTTGTAAAAAAAAAAAAAAAAAAGACGTAATTTTTAATATAATAATGCAAAAATCGTACAAGATACCTCTTGCCCAGAAAATAAATGCTAAAGTATCTTGTTCATTTTAGAAATGTTTCTTTAATCACTTAGAAACTGCTTATTTTATCTCGATGCCATAAAAAAAAAAGAAATATATATATATCGAAAATTAGAGATAATGTAAAGTGGCAGAAAGAAATACACCCATGATATTCAAAATCAATACAAATTTATTCTTTATAACGATTTCATGGGATTAAATATTCATTAAATTATTCATCAAATATTTATTAAATTTCATTTCAATTTAATTCACATTTGCAATCAAACGAGTGTTATATTTGATAATGTGATTTTGTTTCATTTTTGCTTATAAAAATCGAATGACATCGGCAGAATTAAATGAGTTTTCGAAATATACAAAGATGAATGTTTTGAATGCTTTTTTGAATATGATGAACTTATTGGTGCTATACTGCAGAAAAATGTTACTAGGTTATTATAAATTAATCAAATACTACATTATTCAAGAAAATTGACTTTTTAATGAAAAATTCGAGCAACAAACTGAGAAAATTACTTTTAATATAATTTAAAAAGCAATTATTTATATGTTTTAAAGGTCATGAAATGTTTTCATGATTTAGGAATATATATAAATTATCGATTCTCGTTTTCCTAAGCGTAAATTTGTAATGATAGATGTAAAATTTACGTGAAAAATTATAGGGGTTATAAATTTTGAATAAATATAAAATCAGTAAGTCTTTTTCGAAAATAAATAAATAAATAAATATTAAAATTGCATTTATATTACTATGAGTATGATATATAAATTTAAAACGAAAATAACCATCAATCATCGATTATGAATATAATCTTTAAATTCCTCATACAGGTAATTCTTTTAAAAATACCATGCATTTCTAGCAGACAAAAATTATCATTATTATTATTATATATATATATATATATAAACATATATAAACGTTGTTAACAAAATTGCGCCAAACAATTACAAAATTAGCATAGCTAATAAAAAATAAAACACTTTTCCGTATTATAGCTTATATTTATAATTGCAGTTCGTGTATAAACATTTTCTATTTTCGTCAAACTTCTTTGGAAATTCGTAAAACGCAAATCAACTTATAACAAAAACGAAAAAATATGCGCGCATTAATTAATAACATTTTCTAACAGTACTTATTCGTTGCATCGTTAAAACTTCAGTGTTCTTTGCCTACTTTATCATACAACCATAGCCTCCTAAACTAGATGCCTGTCGCGTGGCTCGGAAAATTTGCAACAGTTGAAGCGGTAGACAACGCCACCTGCTACAGATTGCGCGACTTTTTTATTCAACTGTCACCAATAATTTTAAGAAGTGATATATGACATCTATAATCGACGTTTCTTCGATTCTATTCGCCTTTTATGTACATCATATCCCACTTTTGAAAATTTTTGGTGGCTGTTGAATAAAAATTCGCGCAATCTGCACCAGGTGGCGCTGTCTACCGCTTCAACTGTTGCCAAGTTTCCGAGCTACGCGACAGGCATCTGGTGTAGGAGACTATGATACAACGGACAAACAGAAGGACTGAAAGCAGGATTGGCCAGATTTTGTCCGACTTGAAAAAACCCAGGTAGATTTTTTTGAAAATCCCCAAGAAAAAGCCCAAGTGTTTTTTTTTTCAAAATCCTTGTTTAAAATTGTACTTAAATAAACATATATTTATAAAACAACTATTCTATTCATTATTAGAACTTAAACAAAAATTTTCAGAAATATTGGAGAGACTCAAACTCCTCTATAGAAAAAAAAAAAAAAAAAAAAAAAAAAAAGTGTACAATTATCTTATTAAAACAGAATAAAAAATTATACAAAATAGTAATAATAATAATAATAATAATAATAATAATAATAAAATAAAAATAAATAAATAAACAAATAATAAAAATAAAAATAAAAAACAAGAAAAAACAGAGTTCTTTGTCAATATAAAGAAAACTGTGGGATTCGAGGAATGTAAAATATAAATAAATAAAAAAGACATTAAAAAAAAAAAATCTGAAAGCTTTAAAAGTGCAACACTGTTATAAAATGTACAGGGATAATAATTAAAAATATTTTATGAAAATCTATTTCTTACGAAAAATTTAATAAAGCAACACTAAATAGTTATTAAAATCCAACTTTTTGTTGTAAAGGGCTGATAAACAGAATTGTGGAATATTTAAAGTATTATTTAATTTTTAAAAATTTCTTTATAACTTAATCATAAAAAGACTTTATAAATACTAAAATTAAATATATAAATTTTGATTTTAATGAATAAAGAATATTTAATTTTTTAAATTATCTTATTATGAATGATGTACATAATGTTATATAAAAAAAAAAAAAAAAAATAGGTAGAAAGAAAATATTCTTGAAAACTTTGATAAAACCTGAAAACACTCTGAAAAAAAAAAAAAAAAAAAAAAAAAAAAAAACATGATTTAACCCAAAAAACCCTGATAAAACTCGATAAAACCCCAAAAACCCTGATAAAACCCGGATTTTTTCCACCCTGATGGAAGGGCTGACTGATAAATTAATTGAATTCATAATTAATATTAAACATTGTTTTAAAGAGTTGAAATGCTTACCACAAACGAAATGCAATTCCAGCAATTTCCAACTATAGCATGTAACGCATCTGAATATTTTATTGTAGCCCTATAAATCTGAACGCTAAACATATTATAATCCATACAAAACTTTACTTTAGCACATTAACAATAAATGTCCAATGCATTGTGATTTTTTGCAGTAGAAAGTTATTTAAATATGATTTATAAAAATGTCTCTCTTAAAACTCAATGTATTGGCTTTTTTTTTTTTTTTTTTTTTTTTTTTTTTTTGTATGTGTGTGTGTGTGTGTCTGTAAGCAAACTAGTTGTGCAGAGACTAACAATGCCATTTTAAATGGGGAGATTTCGTAGTGAAGTTGAATAACATATACCACGTTTAGAAATTCTCAAAATATTTACCGACGCTGAAGGCGAGCAGACAGACAGTCAGGCAAATAGATAAACTAGTGGATCTGCAGATCAGGAGCCTCAACGTCCTATTTGCATCAGACATTATTCGATAGGTCATTTTTATTTATTCCTTATTATATAATAGTATATATTAATTCCATCGACTTATTACCCTAATCAGATACATTCCTGAGGGGGGCTGCCGCCCCCCTCAACCCCCTGCTCTATCTCTTTTGTATACCTATTTGTATATCATATAAAGTGTTACGGAATTGTAAATAATTGCATATAATTTTGCATCAATTCTTTCAAAGAGGCTTAGTAAGTCGGTAAAATGCTAATTTTGTGCATTTCTAGTCGTTTTAGCGTTAAAGTAGCCTAATTTTCCTTTTAAAATGCATTAAAAAGCTCCAATAAGGGAAGAAATAGATTTGGCGCCAAATTTGACGACTATTTCCTTCTTTGGCGATTTTTTTGGCGACCTTGGCGAGAAAATCCTTATTAGGGATATACCAATTATGGAAGCTCTATTCTCATTGGCTGATGAGATACGAGAATTTTCCAGAACAGTCTCTGCTAGATAGAATAGTATAAAAGGAACATTTTTTTAGCCAAGGCGGCCAATCTCAGATCTGTGTCAGTTTCGTCAAAAGCTTGCTTTGCTTTGAACCTGTTTGAATGAGACTTGCTTTATGTGTTATTGATAAACACTTTGTACTGTTGTTTTGCTGTTAACGGCTGTTGTTTAAGCTATGTTTTCTGGTTGAATTGAAGATGATACTTGGTTTATAGACCTTTATTTTTCTAAAACTCTCTGTGAATAAATCACTGAATTTTTGCAAGTTTCGCCTTTCATTCTCGGACAACTTACGAACCCCCAAGTACGCATTATTTCCCTGAAACTCATAAATACCAAATTTCATAACTGCCAAATTTCCTACAAAAAAAAAAAAAAAAAAAAAAAATTACATAGCATATCGGAAATATTATGCGTAACCTTTAAATTAATTTCCAATTCTATGCCTACAATTTTCAACAGGAAAACATGCTTTTAAAATTCTAATAAAATTTCATTATATTTGATGGGGCGTAACCATGTTAAAATAAACTTTAAAAAAATACCGACTATAGACCGTAATAGTTCGAAATTCTTTTATGTATCCTGGAAAAGTAGCCACAGTCATTATTAACGCCAATAATAAGAATAAACCTAATTAATTAAAGCTCATTATTTTTTCAAACTAATTTGACATCATTTGGATGATTACAGTACATACTCGGAATTATTTTGTGTGGTCCCATAAATTATTTGTTTATACATAACCTTTTTTAAGAGTAAACATGATTTCAAGCATCTTTATAATGTATGTTAATTTTATTAAGTTCAATTCAGCATAAACGCATTAAAGTGCGCGCTTAAATAAAAATTTGTCCATAGGCTCTAATGTTACGAAATTCTTTCCTGTGTCTCTGTAAACAAACCATAAACACTGTATACACCAGTAAAAATTTTTCATCTTATTTTGGGTTTAAAATTAATAATTGTTCCAAATTTAACATCGTTTGGATGACTGCGTGACATTGTCAGAACACTTTTGTGAGGGCCTGTACATTAATTAGAAAGCGTAAGAGCACATATTTTCTTCAAACAACATAAATTTAAGCTTCTTACTCACGTACGCTAGTATCATTTTCTTCATTGCAAAGTAATGATATTAAAATGCGTTTAAACGAAATTCACCCCATACGCCGTATTGTTAAGAATTTTGGCGTGTCCATGTACACAGTTTATAAACAATATAGCAATAAAAGTTATACAGCTACTTATATGCAAAGCTGGAACGTGTACGCCAATTTGCAAGTCAATCGAAGAATTTTTGCGGCCGCTATTGCGGTACATTACAAATTCTTCCCATAGGCCGTAAGGATAAGAAACACTTTAGTGTGTCCCTGTACACGAACGACAAATGGAATACACACCTAACACTATACAACTAATTCCGTTTGGCTCATGAATATGTGTACCGAATTGCAAGTCAATAGCGTGATTTTTGGGGCCGCTATCGCGGTACAAACAAATTCTTCCCATAGGCCGTAATGATAAAAAAAACTTTGGCGTGTCCCTGTACACGAACTACAAATGGAATGCACACCCAAAACTATACAGATAATTTCGTGGGGATCATGAACATTTGTAACAAATTTCAAGTCAATAGCGTGATTTTTGCGGCCGCTATTGCACGACAGACAGACAGACGGACAGACGGAACCCAAAATCCTTTTGATTCTCAACAGAGGGCCTCCACTGACTTTTCGGCAAAAATTGGAAGTCAATAGCTTGATTTTTGCGGTAGCTATCGCGGTACATACAGATTCTTCCATAGGCCGTAATGATAGTAAAAACTTTGGTGTGTCCCTGTACACGAACTACAAATGGAATACACACCTAAAATTATGTAGCTAATTTTGTTGGGCTCATGAATATGTGTACCAAATTGCAAATCAATAGTGTGATTTTTGTGGCCGCTATCGCGGTACATACAAATTCCTCCCATAGGCCGTAATGATAGAAAATCTTTGGTGTGTCCCTGTACACGAACTACAAATGGAATACACACCCAAAACTATACAGCTGATTCCGTGGGGCACACGAACATGTGTACCAATTACAAGTCAATAGCAAAATTCTTGTGGCCACTATCGCGCGACAGACAGACACACAGGCACAGCACAAAACCGTTTTGAGTCTCAACGTAGGGCCTCCACTTACGTTTCGGCAATTAGTAATTCAAGTCATATTCACTCTTGAAAAACGTTAGAAAGTGTTAAAAACACTAAATATAAACGAAAGTGAAATTACAGCAAATTTACAATAGTATCCTTAATGTAAATTTGAATATTTTTGTGTGACTCTGTAAACCTTAATGCTAATCATATTATATTCGATAGAAAACATTTCTTTGTGGAGAAGATTTGTGCAAAATAAAGTTATTAAAATGTAGTTTATAGCAATATCTCTCGTAGAAAGCCATGCTTTGAAATTTTTATGTTCGAGTGTCCCTGTCCACAAACCAGTGGTGGTACGTACATCATTTTCAAGAAGAAGCATTCGGTAGTAAACTTGAATATCATATTTCAACTTTATTAAGATTTTTTCAAATTAAATTACTAAAATATGGTTTATAGAAATACGTCACACAGAACGCAGTGCTTTAAAGTAATTTCGGGTGTCCCTGTACACAAACCAGTAGCGGTGCTTACTAAATTTTCAATAGGGAACATTCGATATTCAACTTCAATAACATATATCAATTTCATGAAGTTATGTCAATATTTACGGGAGTTATAGGGTGGTAAGAGAGATAGGCGGAGATATATACAGGCAAACCGAAGTCATAAACATTTAAAAACTTTGTAGGAAATTGTTAAAAAATGACGTAATATAAGCATCTATTAAATATTTAATTTCGAAAAATGATTATATTATAATAAAATTTTTCCAAAAATTGTAATTACAGACATTTTCTGACAAGTTATTATTTAATCATTCTAAAGTACGAGGTTAATTAAATTTTATTAAATTATGATTAAAAGGAAAATTTTTGGTTAATATTTGGTTTACCCATGAAATATGAACTGTAAATTTTGCTTTTAATATTATTAAAATAAGGTATAAGTGCTATATTTTCATAGTATTTTTTGACAAAATCTCTTGATTCTTTTATATCATATATTGTTTTCAGTTATATATTTAGAAGAAATTAATAACATATTCATAAAAAGAGAGAGGACGCCTTTTAACCCAGTTGCACACGAAAGCCTTAATAGCAATATTCTTTTCAAATCGCTAATCTAGTAATTCTTTTAGTGGTCCAAACATTTAATATTTTGACCATCACACAGGGATAGGTCAGGACTATAAGGAGGGTGCTCTAGTCTTGTCCAATGAATTTCCTTTAACTTTCTGTTGGCACAGTGGTGTTTGGAGACGTACATTGTTGAAAAGCAGAATCCCATTTCTTATGGGAAATGTGATCGCGGTTTTCTTCGATGAGTAACTTTTGTCTGATCAAATACCTATCAGTAGTATGCAGAAAAATACTTAACATTGTTCGTGGCAAAAGTCGGTGTGCAAAATTCCTTTGCAGCTTCGAATCACCATCGCAAGAATATTTCTAGCCTCTGAGCTGCACTGTAAAAAATAACGGTGGTTTTTCACAGCAGAATGTGTTGTCACTCATATTACCAGCACATTCTGTTGTTAAATAAGGCAATTTACAGCGAAAACATCTATAATAAAAGACACTTTTACAATTGTTTTTGCTGTAAATTACTTCTTTCTAACAGCAGAATCTGCTGGCACCCATACTGCCAGCATATTGCTGTAAAAACTACCGTTATTTTTTTATAGTGTGTAACTTGTTGTGCCATTCGTGCACTTGGCAATATCAATTTGATAAATTTCAAAATACTGTTCAAGCTCATCAACGAAATCAAGCACATTATTAGAGCCAGTAAAATAGACTCGAGCAGGGGGGATGGGGGGGGGGGGTTGTCGAGCGAATAAGGACGCCATTGTGAGGTACAAGTAGACGCCATACATCAATCTTAACTTAAGTATGTTAAGTAGTATATAAGAAATAGCACGAGACTCAAATTCAAATACAAATAAAGTTTTATTAGAGCTTAAATGCAAGGAGGATATTTGGGCTAAACTCAATAGCAACTCTTAAGTAACTTCAGGAAGATAATCTCAATAACTAACTTAAATAAATGCCAACTGAATCTCACCAGTAAAGATACTGTAGTAGGAAGATGACTGCTTGGTGATTCACGACACTTCTCCAATTTAGACTAAGGTGGTAGGATTCCCTGTATCCACCAAACTCTACACTATAATTAAACACTTTCAAAAACACTACAACATTTACCGAACTAAGAAACTTAATCACCTAGGAACAATTCTGTTCTACTCCACACCTCTACTTCACACTTCTACTTCACCACAGATACATTTATATTTATAATTAATCTCCATCAACTCTAATAACTTCACTTAACAAACTCTAAAACCTCTTTGTATTCAATCAAGCTCCGCAACTTACTTTCTTCGTTGCAGCGCTATGCTGACGCAAAACTATTCCATCCTAAAATTTCACCTACTGCTGGCGCCGAAGTATTTTTAGCTTTCCCAACACTTTCGTCGCTGGATCCAGCATAATTTAAAAAAAAAAAAAAAAAAAAAAAACCCGTGGTGACGTACTAAAGTCTCGGCCTCACAAAATGTACAGAAAAGCATGGGATTATATAGATAAGATGTTACATTTTTCATCAACATATCACTCTGTATTCGCAGTACACTCTAATATTTTAAACAGATCCGCCTTATCGAATAACGGCATATTGCGAATACTGAAGTAGCCTTTACAGTAGCATTTTGAATGCACAACGTCTGAGTTGTGTTGTGTTGGCCGATTGACTACACTAGGGTCCTAGGACTGAGGGGAGTGCCCTCCAAGGGGATCTTTCTAAGGGGTCCTAGCTCGTATTTACGTAAGTTTTGGAGAAAACCACGGAAAACTCCGAACGGCTAGGCCGACAAGTGTGGCCTGGGATCGAACCCGGCACCTCACGTCTACCAGCTTTGTGCACAGAACCGCTCTGCCGCTGGTGGGCCCGCAACATCTGACGGTCATTCCAATGAATGACGGCCGTCACATTGAGCATTTATGAGTCCTAGTTACGTTGTTGAATGTTCTGTGCCACTGTAAGTAAAGTAATTTTACAATTAAGGCGCCACTTGATTGAGAAAATTTAAACTATTTTGTTAATAAATCTTTTGTTACCTAAAAAAAATTCCATGTCTTTCTACGCATTTCAGTGAAAATCTCATAGTGCTACAGTTAATACTTTTTGAATACTTTTTTTTTTTAATTTTTCTGCGACTTTTGAATCAGTTGGCATATATTCAGTTTGCAATTATTACAGAAAATCGACAAATCCATTATTATGCAGGAATATCTAAATTTACATGAAACATTTTTAATATCTCACAATCAAATAATTTTTGTTGCACACAGTGTTACTCTAAAATAACATAAACATGAACAATGTTCTAACTATACATATCAAACATAGCCAACTTAGTACCTTGTGGCTACCGAAAAAAATAAATAGAAATATTTATTTTATTTAATCATTGAACTGTATTGATTTTCACCGATGAAATAAAGTAAAAAAAAAAAAAAAAATAATAAAATTTTCCAGTAGCTAAAAGATGCTAAGTTGGCAACAATAAATGTAACACATTACGTATATCCTACTTGCCAACATACTAATTAATATTCCGTAGTATTGGTAGCCCCACCTTCTTTGCACACCAATATTTTTTTTTGGTAATTTTCTTCTTATTTAATCGTAATTGCATTTGGAGAATATTGCTCCAAAAGTTTACTGTTGTGAAAAAAAAAGGGGGTGGGGCTAACAAAACTAAAGTATATTAATTATGATGTTGGCAAGTATGCGTATATAGACGAAGAAATAGAAGAAAAGAAAAAAATAAATAATCTAATATTTCGCTCTAAAAGATGATGCTTAAAAAACGAGCATGTTACGTTTAAATAAATCTTTACGTACATTTTTTAATTAGGCCATCGTGGTCTACTTCTACAACATGCATAGTTGCTGACTTTATTCGTCTTTGGCTACTGGAAAATTTTAATAGATTATTATTATTATTATTATTATTCAATAAATGAAACCTGTTACATTGAAAAAAAATTGTAGTATGATTTTTAGGTAGCCAAAAAGTGCTAAAATTGGTACCTATGATAAATATGCTTTAACATTTTAATGAGTCGCATAATACAATCTTTAAGTAATTTCTTTCTTTCCCACACTCTTTAGGAATTCAAGCACTGATTGGTGAACAAAATACTGCTCATTGCATACTAAATCCTCCATACCAACTTACGTTTTAAGATGAAAAACATGTAAGAACCATGTATGAATTTCCAAAGCAAATTAATGATTAATAAAACGTAGGCAAATGCTATTCCGACTGCAAGCAAAATAAATCCTTGTGATATGCTAAATAAACCTCAAGCAGACATATAAGCAATTCCTTTATTTTCTACTCTTTTTAGAGATCCAAGCATTAATTGGTGAACAAAACACTGCTCATTGCATATTAAATCCTTTGTAATAGCAAACGTTTTAAGATGAAAAACACGTAAGAATCATGCGTTAATTCTTAAATCATATTAATGATTAGCAAACCATAGGTGAATGCTGTTGTTCCATCTAAAAGCAAAATAAATCCTCGTGGTATGCTAAATAAATCACAAGCAGACATATAAGTAATTTCTTTTTTTTCTACTCTCTTTAGAAATTCAAGCACTGATTGATGAAAAAATACTGTTCATTGTATACTAAATCCTCATTAATAGCGAACGCTTTAAGATGAAAAACATGTAAGAATCATGAATGAATTCCTAAAGCAAGTTAATTATTAGTAGACCATATGTGAATGCTGTTCCAACTGCAAGCAAAATAAATCCTCGTGGTATGCTAAATAAACCGCAAGGAGACATATAAGTAATTTCTTTCTTTTCTAATCTCTTTAGAAATTCAAGCACTGATTGATGAACAAAATATTGATCATTGCATACTAAATACACTGTAACAGCAATCGTTTTAAGATGAAAAACATATAAGAATCATGTATGAATTCTTAAAGCAAGTTAATGATTAGTAGACCATATGTGAATGCTGTTCCAACTGCAAGCAAAATAAATTCCCGTGGTATGCTAAATAATCCGCAAGCAGACATATAAGTAATTTCTTTCTTTTCTACTCTCTGTAGAAATTCAAGCACTGACTGGTGAACAAAATGCTGCTCATTGCATGCAAGTTCATTAAGCTTATTTTGAACAGTCATTTTTATTTGAAATAATTTTCCGGCTATCATTGAACTAAATATTACATAGGACATCAAAATAAAAAGCCCTGTCGTAAAATCTGCGCAAAAATATATGAAATTTATGGCTCCCATAAATAACAGATCTCGGTATTTTATTAACAGAAGTATAAAATTAAAAATGCAAATTGATGAGTAAACTGATATAAAAAATGTTGTGTAACTTAAAACTTGATATAACTTCAAAATAGTTTTATGAATGGCGAAATAATTGTCAAGTGCATCCATGATTTTTTGTTGATTTAAATTACTCAAATAGCGTTGAAGTCTTTTGTTGTAAGTTTCTAAAGTTTCGGCAAATTTATAAAATATAATGCATAAAATCGATGTTAAAAACACGGGAAATAAACAAAACATGTATCTGTTTATATTTATTAAGAAGAAGATAATCATTTTCCAGACACCTTCTGGCAATTTTCTGTCAAATGCCCAGAAATGTATAACATTATTATCATTACTATCAGAAACGCACAGAAGAACTTGATAAATGATAAATATAATAAACTGAGGAGCAAAAAATAAAATTTTAACGAGATTTAAAGATTTATGATTTATTTTATACCGCTTCCGAAAAGTGAAAAATTTAATTAATATTTTGAAGATTTTCTTTCTTTTTGAGATTAAGGAAAACCATATTAGTAACGAGACTGCAGCTTGAAATAAATAGAATACGCCTGCTCTATACCAACCTTGGGTAGTAAAAAACAAATTAGCCAAAATAAAATGAATCATTGACAAGCAGTATAGAACGATTATTAGGATAGAAATGCGTGTAATTCGTGGACTCGATGATATTTTCGAATCATAAACTCCAATTATAAGTAAAAAATTCAGTAACTCCTGATCTGTCATCACCATTTTTATCTGTAGTATATTTTTTAATTCAAATTTAATTTTTATAGCGGTAACTGAACTTACGTACCAAATGACAAGCAGATTCAAAAGCAAAAGTTCCAATGCGGGAAAAATCTGGATTCTATATTATATGCAATACCAATATATTAAAATACGAAAATCTTCCAAAAACGGTGAACAAAATTCTGTCATACAAAATTTGAATTCGTCTGAGTGTTTAAGCTGATATCATGAACAATTAACTCCGCTAAGTGCAAATTATAAAAAGATATAGCAATTTGAAATATTTAATATGATAGTTTATTTTGATGTTATTGAAAATTGGTTTTCTTGATTATGTGTTTTTCAGGAAATTTTGTATTTTATTTTATGATCGTAATGGTTTATTATAATTTAATCGTTTTTCTTCATAATAACTTTTTCAAAAATTTGAAATATTATTTGGCAATTTCAAGCATATATACTTTTTCGTTATGTATGTTGAGTTAGTTTCAGTTCAGTTTGATAATTACTTTAATTATTGCCTTTTTAATGAAACATTTTTTTTTTCTTGGAGTTACTATTTACGATTTGCAAAACACAATTTTTCACTGTCTCACGCTGTAAAAATGAAAAATGCTTCTCTCAAAAATTACTTCTTTATCAATTTAGTGATTTATAATTTAAATGATACATGTTTATATGCATATGATTTTATAATTTTATTTTAATCGCGTGTATAGTGAAATTGATATCGTAATAATAAATAAAGCCACTAAAAATTTATTAATTAAAAATATCGACTAATCGAAATTGTTTATAAAACAAAACAAAAAAGTCTTTCGTCTATCAGCTAATTAAATAAAAGTTTCGTGTTATCTACTATTCTTTCTTTTTCTTTCTTTCTTTCTTTATGTAATTTTTTTTCTGGCAAATTGAAAAATTTTAGTCTGTTTTACTTAGGCCTGATTTTACATTTTTTTTCTTGAACATCTATATATTTCAGTAAAATATTTCTTCTAGAAGAATACACGATATCATTATTCATTTAACATAATACTCTTCATTGTTTGAAAATAATTCATCTTACCTTCTTTCCTTTGTATTAAAGAGCTATTCTGCATTCTAAGGAAATTCTCAGTTAATTATGCAATGAAAAATCAATGTAATTCTAATGATAAATTTTCATGACATAAAAATATTTTTATTATTAGAGCATTACACTTTGTTGAAAATATTTTAGTATTAAACATCAGAAATTATTGAGTGACATTTTTGCAAATACCTTTTTGTAAGAATAATTTAAGCAAGGTGTAAAGTATTCATATTTTCTTTTATATTAATGCTTTTATTCATAGTCTCATAATAACTTTGTATTGTATATAGAAGATACGAGATAATTAGTGAAGAAGCAATCATAACATTCAATCACTATATAATTGACAAAATCGACAACTAAATAAATAATTTTGAAGTTATAATATTTATTCATTAAATATATTCTAGAAAGTTTATCAAAAGCTTTTCTAAGTGCAAAGTGAAAATAAAAATGTGAAGAAAAACTTTAAATTTCATTTTTTAGAAATTTAAATAAGATGCAAATCATTTAGCTTTTCTTTTATATTACAGTGCTTTAGTTCATAATAGCATAATACTTTTGTACTGTATATAGAAGATACGAGATAATTAGTGAAGAAGCAATCATTACATTCAATCACTATGTAATTGATATAAACTACAACTGAATAATTTTGAAGTTATAATATTTATTCATTAAATATATTCTAGAAAGTTTATAAAAACATTGCTAAGGGCAAAGTGGAAATAAAAACGTGAAGAAAAATTTTAAATTTCATTTTTTTTTTTAAATTTAAATAAGATGCAAAGCAATTAGCTTTTCTCTTATACTACAGTGCTTTAGTTCATAATACCATAATACTTTTATACTGTATATAGAAGATACGAGATAATTAATAAAGAAAAATTCATTATATTCAATCACTATATAATTGTCAGAAATTGCAACTAATATTTTTAAAGTTATAATGTTTCGAAATTAAAGATATTCCAGAACATTTATGAAAAACCTTCTATAAATTTCATTTTTTTTTAAACTCTCCTTTAATGGCACCTTATTTGATGCCATCTAAATAAGATTAACTCTTTTTAAAATATCGCTAGTAACTTATTTGTTTTTGTGAAAAATATAGATTATGTGCGAAGTAATATTTTATTCAGTTTCTTACTTCGTTGCCTGGAAACATTCAGCATGACTAAAAAAAAAAAAAAAAAAAAAAAAAAGCAATGTAAAATTTTTAGGTTTTGTTATTAAACATAAATTTTACAATACATATCTAATGATAATATATATATATTTAAATTATTGAAAATATGGATAAGATCAGTACAAATTATGCCTAAAATTCAATTAAATTACGCTCTTGGTGTTATGGAGGATTATTTAAAATCATTAATTATTTTAACTGATGCCTTTCAAAAATATATAATTATAAATATTATCGTTATCGTCTGCTTAAATGCAATTTTTGTAATTTTTACTTTATCTTACCCATAAGGTAGAGAAAGTATTGTTTTTGGGTCAAATTTTCGAACGCGAGATTTTGTTATATTTACACGTTTTGAGGTCCCCTGAATACGAAAATCATGTTTTTAGCAAATGGTCTGTGTGTCTGTCTGTGTGTCTGTCTGTATGTCTGTCTGTTATCAGCATATCTCAAAAAAAAAAAAAAAATATGGCAGAAAGTTCAAACTTGGTATTCTAAATGTGTATCATATAAGGATGCTACAGTAAGCTTTTCGTTAAGATCAAGCAAATAGTTCGTGTACAGGGACAATCAAGAGAATTCTAATACATTACGTCTATGGGGGCAATTGCAGGTAAGTAGAGTTTAACGTCTATAGACTGCACTAAACCAAATGAAACGAATATATATTTTTTGTAATAGAGATAGTTAACTGGGAAAAAAATTTTGTGTATGTAGGAGCCTCGCCTACCCTCCTGGGGGGGAAGTCCCCCCTCGAGGGGAGTAAATTTTCATGATGGGTATCTTTCAAAAGAGCTCGCAAATACCTTTAAAACGAACGGTTGAACCATCGATATGCGATAATTTAAAACAAAGTTATCGATTTTTTTTACTTTTAACAACAACAACAACAAAAAAACCTTAGAAAAAAAATCTTTTTTTTTTTTTTTTTTTTTTAATATTGAGAATAAAATGGGCTTTTTTTGGATATTTGGTGTTATACTACTTCTCTAATATGGAAATCGTCTGCATTATCATAAAAGATAATTTTTTTAAATAATAATATTAATACATTATTTTTTAAAAACAGAATTATTTTTTAATAACCGAATTAAATTCTATATAAATGTAGGTGCATTAATGAAACGGGGGGTTGAGCGGGGCGGTAGCCCCCCCTCACACAGAACTAATTATCATATAAAACTCTTCAGGAGCCTAATATGAATTGCTTAACGCATGTTTACATTACAGTACTCGTTATCTTACCTTTTAATCTGCAACCTGTATTTATTAAATTTCAGGGTAAGAGAAAGTCGTGTGGGTGCCACACGAGATTATTTACTTTCTCTTACCCATAAGGTAGAGAAAGTATTGTTTTTGGGTAAAATTTTCGAACGCGAGATTTTGTTATATTTACACGTTTTGAGGTCCCCTGAATACGAAAATCATGTTTTTAGCAAATGGTCTGTGTGTCTGTCTGTGTGTCTGTCTGTTTGTGTGGATGTCTGAGTGTCTATCTCAAGAACAAATAGTAGCAGAATTTCCAAACTCAGTATTCTAAATGTGTATCATATAGGGATGCTACAGTAATATTTCGTTGAGATGAAGCAAATGGTTCGTGTACAGGAACATTCAAAAGTATTCAAATACACTACGTATATGGGGGAAATTGAAGGTAAGTAGAGTTTAACATCTATAGACTGCACTAAATCAAATGAAACGAATATATATTTTTTGCAATAGAGATACTCAACTGGGAAAAAAAATCTGGAGTGACTCCACTCGACTTTCCGAACATTGAGTAACTAACAGTTTTGTAGATAAAATAAAGAAAGAGGTGTTGCTACACAAACAAAAAAGAGAAGACCATAACAGAGTGTTTGAGTATTTTTCTCCATATATCACACGAGGTTTTATTTAACGCTACTGAATTTTGAGCCCTTAGATCATAACGATAAAGAATTTTTCGTTGTGTCCCTGTAAAAATCTATAAATGCTAGATTCACCAAAATGCTTATAGTTAGTGCAACAGTGATTTATAATATTCATACAAATTTTCAGCTCAATTGAATAAGGCGTTTAGATGCTATCGCTGGTCTCATAGGCCATAAAGATAAAGAATTTTTCTTTGTGTCCCTGTAAAAAAACTGTAAGTGCTAGATTCACCAAAATATATACAGTTGGTTCAAATGTGACCTGTAACATGTGTACAAATTCTTTGCTGAGATTAATAAGGCGTTTAGACGCTATCACACTTTTAAAAATTTGGCAAAGAATTTTTCTTTGTGTCCCTGTAAAAAAACTATAAGTGCTAGATTCTCCAAAATCTATACAGATTGAGTATCTGTGTATAAAGTTTTTGCTCAATTGAATAAGGCGTTTAGATGCTATCGCACTTTTAAGATTTTGGTCCCTTGGCCATAATGATAAAGAATTTTTCTTTGTGTCCCTGTAAAAAAACTATAAGTGCTACATTCACCAAAATCTATAGGGTTCTTACTATGGTGACTTACAATATACGTACCAACTTTCAGCGTATTCGAACAAAGCGTTTAGACGCTAGCGTGTTCACTCACAGACATACACACATACATACACACATACATACACACACACATACACACATACATACACACACACATACATACATCATCGTAAAAATAGTGAAAACGGACTCGTTGGACCTCGAAACGTATAGAAACATCAAAATCTCGAATTCGGATTTTTGACATGATTACAATACTTTCCTCACTATAGTGTTCGGAAAGTAAAAAGTTTTGTGTATGTAGGAGACTCGCCCCCCCCCCCCTCTGGGGGGGGGGAGAAGTCTCCCCTCGAGGGGAGTAAATTTTCATGATGGGTATCTTTCAAAAGAGCTCGCCAATACCTTTAAAACGAATGGTTGAACCATCGATCTGCGATAATTTAAAATAAAGTTATCGATTTTTTTTCATTTTTAACATTTTTTAAAAAACTGTAATATTGAGAATAAATTCATCTTTTTTTCGGATATTAAGTGTTATACTACTTCTCTAATATGGAAATCGTCTGTATTATCATAAAGTGTAATTTTTTTTAAATAATAATTTTAATAAATTATTTTTGAAAAACAATTATTTTTTAATAACCGAACTAAATTCTATATAAATGAAGGTGCATTAATGTAACAGGGGGTTTAGGTGGCTTTAACCACCCCTCACACAGAACTAATTATCATATAAAACTCTTCCAAAGCATAATTTGAATTGTTTGACATAGGTTTACATAACAGTACTCACTATCTTACCTATTATCTCCAACATGCACTTAAAGTATTAAATTTCAGGGTAAGAGAATGTCGTGTGAGTGACACACCAGATTATTTTATTTATTGTCAAAGAAAAGAAATTATTAATTTAGGATTTATTATTATTATTATTATTTTATGTAATAGCTGATTTTTTTTTTTTTTTTTTTAATATTTTAATTTTTTTTAAATGAATGATGTATAATTTCCCCACGAAATCATCGACAAATTGTTTTCTTAAAATATAAATAAATTTAATGCTTCAATTACTTGAAACCCAAGTAGTTTTGTTTACTTGATTGGATAAAAATTTGAGAAAAGAATTATATCAAAAATGCATTCGAATTTATAAAGTTTTAAAAACAGTATATTTTTCGTTGATTTTGTGAAGTTTGCAGGGATTTTTTTACTAAAAATATAATTCAGTATTTTATATTATGTATTTCAGAAGGTATCGTAAATGTACTGTCCGGAAATTTTAATGCCATTAATTTCTATTAGTAACTTTCTTTTATTAAATCGCAGGAAATATATGCGAAATATTCATGTACAAAAATGTGGTACATAAAATTGCGTTCATTGCGGTCTATGGTTATGTGCATTAAGTAAATTACCGTATTTTACCTGAGTATAAATGGTAGGTTAGATACGTATCTGTTTCTTCGGATTATACGCATGAAATCACGGTAGTATTTTAGCAATATCATTACCGTATTTTCCTGCGTGCAATCAGCAGATCAGAAAAATCTGTTTTAAATCAGAAATTTTCATTTACAGACAAAGATATATTCGTAAGAGATGAATTCTCGTTTAAAAAATGAATTCATCTGTTGATTAAAATTTCCGTTGTGAAACTGATTTATCAGATCTGCGAATTATACGCAGGAAAATACGGTACATGTTATCCTTTTTCTTTTAAATTCAACGTTTTCATTTTAACGTTCTCATCTTAATATCTATCTATTTATACATACATACACACACACACATATATATATATATTATGACCACATCATCAATTTCAGCCTTTATCAATTTTCTGCAGGGTGAAGGCCTCTTCTAGATTCAGTCTACCCTGTTTTTACCAATTCTTCTCAATTCTGCTCTTCCAAATGTCACAATTTCACCTCTCCAACGATGCTGTGGTCTTTTGCCCAGACTTTTATTATATCTTGGTATCCAAAATAGGACTTTGGTGGTTCATCTGTCATCGTTTCTTCTGGCAAGGTGTCCAGGCCAGCTTCATTTTAAATTATTTTTTTCAACAAATTACACCAGTAGCTTTGACTTGCTCTTTAATCCATGTGTTTAACTTCCTATCTTTTTGTGTGAATCTTAACATGCATCTCTCCATGTTTTTCTGGGTTGTTTCAAGATTTGCATAGTTTTACACATTAATGCCCAAGTTTCTGAAACATAAGTTAATACAGGCAAAATGCACTGATCAAAAACTTTTCTTTTCAAACAAATTGGAAGGTCGTTGTTAAATATAGCACTGTTTCTTCTGAGTACTCTCTACGAAAATTTAACAAGGTTGATAATTTCCTTCATCGTATTCCCACTCATCATAATGACTTGTCCCAAATAAGTATAACTGCATACGCTTTCACATTCGTCCTTACTAACAGTGATCGTCATTGGAGAAACAAAGGAATTATAAATAATTTTTGTTTTACTGAGGTTCATTTTCAATCCAACGAACTTGTTTTCTTTATTTAATTTTTTAAGCATTTCTTGCAGATCCTCGTATGAGGAAGAAGTACAGGGTCACCAGCAAATCGCAAATATGATTAAAAAATTCCCTATCAAATTAATGATTTTCTCTTCTCAATTTAGTTACTTACAAACTACTTGAAGTACTGCATTAAACAGTTTAGATAAAATTGTGTCCCCTTGATATAATATACATATATATATATATATATATATATATATATATATATATATATATATATATATATATATAACACTGAAAGTAATTTTCATTATATATCAGAATAGGCAACAATTATGCTATTTTTCTGCCTTAAAAATTGGCTCAGGATTGTTCAATATAGCGCATATTTTAAAGAAATGGTTGCAATTTATTTCGATGCATTTGTCTAAAAATGATATATAAGCAAACAGTCGCTAACAAAAGTCTCCGAACAGTAGCGAAAATTCCTATATATATATATATATATATATATATATATATATATATATATATATATATATATATATATATATATATATATATATAAACACTTAATACAGTTTTATTAAATAAATCCTTGTCGAATCCTGTTTTTAGACTGACTAAGAACAGGATTCGACAAGGTTTTATTTAACAAAACTGTATTAAGTGTACTTTTTTATATAAAAATTTTTGCTAATGTTCAGAGACTTTTGTTACCGACTGTACATAACTGACAGCTTTTAAAATTTAAAACTTAACCTTGTTATCCGTCTTTTTTTCCATCACATTCATTGTAGAGTAATTTTCTGATATATAAAATTATAAATAAGGTGAAAATATAAATAACTGAGAAGAAAATCACTTTCCAAGAAAAGTGGTGTGAAAAAAAGTGTTTACTTTCTACGTCACGAACTAATAACATTACGGAATAAAATTAAAAAAAAAAAGTAAAAAGAACAACTCTGAGCATATAACGTCTACTTCTAAAGCATTTGGAATTATTAGTAAATGTTTACCAATTACTAGTCGATTCTCAGTGAAAGTTTACAGTAATGCAATTTTAAAATACCGAAATTGGACTTCTTGATAAAATAAACTTTTGAATAATCTCTCTTCCTGTGAGTCTCTGCTAACAGGAGGAAACACTTACCAACTGCTAAAAATCTTACATTTTTATTCAGTGGACCGCGAAGCCAGAATGTAAATAGCTCACCAGGCAGCTCTAGTGTGGCATTAACCAAACGAACCCAATTCTTTAAATGCATAATTATAGCAAAATTTCAGTTTTAGATATTGAACCGCAAAACAGTAATTGCTCTATCTTATATGGGTAAAAAAAATGTAAAAGAAAATTTCCTACGGTTGTTTTGCTAGTCTGGTTTAGCGTTAAATAAAACTTTAAATATTTCAAAACACGACGGTGTTTATGGCAAACATCTATAACTATTTTAAATCTCAGTTGGAATTACATTGAAGATCCTGCCTTATCGCGTGTATTTCCCAGTTTGTTTTCATCCACTTGGGAGTCTGGTAAGGCATAAATATATCAAAGTTTTACTCCACTTTATATAGGGTATCCAAGAATTCTTGAACACTTTACAAAATTAAATTAAAAATAATCAATGACAATAAACCAGGTGTTTGCGTGGCCACAAGCTTCACTCCACTCTGTAAAGGGTATCCGAGAGTTGTTGGACACTTTACAAAATTAAATTAAAAATAATCTATGACAAAAAACCAGGTGTTTGCGTGGCCACAAGCTTCAGTCCACTCTATATTGGATATACGAGAACTGTTGGACACTTTACAAAATTAAATTAAAAATAAACTATGACAAATCAAACCAGGTATTTGCGTCGCCTCAAGCTTCACTCCACTCTATATAAGGTATCCGAAAAGTGATGCACAATTTACAAAATTAAATTAAAAATAAACTATGAAAACAAACCAAGTATTTGCTTGGCCTCAAGCTTCACTCCACTCTATGTAAGGTATCCGAAAATTGATGGACAATTTACAAAATTAAATTAAAAATAAACTATGACAACAAACCAGGTATTTGCGTGGCCTCAAGCTTCACTCCACTTTATATAAGGTATCCGAGAACTGATGGACAATTTACAAAAATTAATTAAAAATAAACTATGACAACAAACCAGGTATTTGCGTGGCCTCAAGCTTCACTCCACTCTATGTAAGGTATCCGAAAAGTGATGGACAATTTACAAAATTAAATTAAAAATAAACTATGACAACAAACCAGGTATTTGCGTGGCCTCAAGCTTCACTCCACTCTATATAAGGTATCCGAAAAGTGATTCACAATTTACAAAATTAAATTAAAAATAAACTATGACAACAAACCAAGTATTTGCGTGGCCTCGAGCTTTACTCCACTCTATGTAAGGTATCCGTAAAGTGATGGACAATTTACAAAAATAAATTAAAAATAAACTATGACAACAAACCAGGTATTTGCGTGGCCTCAAGCTTCACTCCACTCTATATAAGGTATCCAAAAAGTGATGAACAATTTACAAAATTAAATTAAAAATAAACTATGACAACAAATCAGGTGCTTGCGTGGCGCTGACTATCAAAAGTGATATTGTTTGAATTTTCCATATTTATACTATTTGGCAATAGTTAATTTTCGGTGCGCTCCTGTACAGAAATAAATTTATCGGAATTTTCGTCCCTCTCGAAAATACCATGTCGATACTTATTTGCATAAGTCAGAAAATTTTGAAATTCCATACAACAAAATTTATGAAAATACGGCTTTTAACAGGACCAAAAGAGTCTGAGTCAACATCTGAGCGCAATTGTCTCAAAAAACATTTACCAATCAAGTGAACTGATTTTGGTGGTTCCTTAAACCGCCAGATTTAAGTGTTTTGGATTTTTTTTTATCGTCGGCGCTTACGTCAAAGACTCTGTCTCTAAAACTACTCGTTTTCATTTCGAGTAATTTAAGCAGTGTATCACAGATGCTAGGATTCCTTAGAAAAACCCACGGCACTCCCCATCAAGCCTAGGATCCTAACACAACCAATCAACCTTACTTTCAAACACAAACACATTCACACAGCTGCTCTTCACTCCATAAACTTTTAGATGCTTTTAAATACATGGGAAGGAATTGGTATTACTTACATGTACCACAATTTTCTAATGCATTTGATATTGAAATCTATTAGATTTTGTTGCTTTTTCTCAAGTTAGATATTCAATTTTGTTCCTATTTTTATTACATTTTATTAAATTTAATTTTGTAAACTATTCAACAGCTCTCAGACACCCTGTATTTACGTCTATTTACTGTGTTAGCATGTCTCAAATTATTATCTCAATTACCATTAAAAAAAAATGAATTTCTAAAATGTTTGCTCTCTGAAGTGATATTACTGTTCTATCGATATTATTAACAAGGATGACAAATTTGCGTCTTTATTTTTCTATCACCATTTTTGTAAAATAATATCTATCCTATTTAGTTATCACACATTAATATGAAATAAAGTAAAAATTTCTATATAAAAACAGTAGTAGCATAAAAAAAAACAAAAATATCTCATCCTTGTATTAATAAATATAGTAGAAATTTATTTGGAATTTAATTATTTTTCATTGCACTTTGAACTTCAAAATATTAAATTGGTATTTTTGTCAAAAAGACATTCATTATTTCTAACCAGTTTTAAAATAACTTTAATTTCAATTCAACGTTGCAGCTATGATTAACAAACTTAAAATTGGTTACGAGTGTAACCGAAAAGTTTAGTGTAGCATTCTTATATGATACATATTTAGAATACCGAATTTGGAATTTCTGCTATTGTTTGTTCTTGAACTATGCCGATAACAGACAGACGCACATAAACAGACACACGCAGAGAGACACACAGACAGACATACACACACACAGACCAACCTACCAATTTCTAAAATTACGATTTTTGGATTCAGGGAACCTCAAAATGTGTAAATATAACAAGAACACTGTAAAGATCATATTCGAACTTTATTCGAATTGTTTTCGAACTTTTATTTTTCTTAAGTGGCATCGAGAGGCTTCGGAGAGATTAGAATAAAAATGGCAGAAGAGAAGTGGTGAGCAAATGTTTGGAAAAAGCTGGATTCAAAAGCCAATTGAAATGTTAATTTTAGAATGTGTATATATTTATATGTGATAATGTGTGTATTTGTAAATATCTTTGTGCAGTTTCGTACTAAATTTACAAGTTACAAATCTGCAGAGTCATCTTTTTGAAATGTGTTCCACCTTTTCTTGGATCTAGTCCGCATATGATATTCATCGGTTACACGACAAATCCTTACTGGCGTAGTCAAGGTAGGATGAGAGCTTTTAAATACTTATTGCATGCTGCATGCTCCCCATGCTATTAACATATTATATTTGATAGTACAGCCACCCTGGCGTACTAGAAATTAAAAGCCATCCTGGTTTAAAAAGAAGCCATCCCGGCAATCAGTTTTATTTTTGTTGCTATAAGTTCAGCAACCCTTGCTGATTAATAGTAAAAGGCCACCCAAGCTCTATTTGTTTGACAAAGCTATCCGTGCTCATCAGTGCATTTTTCTTTTTCTTTGTATAGCTTCAACAGCTATTTTTTTAGTTGAAAGTGTTATTTTTATAACTTTTTGAAAACGTTTTTATTCTTGGAATTTTAAATAATATTTATATTGTTATAATTTTTGTGGCTCTTTTTGCGAAAACGTAATTTCAAATTAAAAACCAAATTTAATTTCTCATCCCGAGAAATATATTTGATTGTATTTAACATACAATCAAATATATTTCTCGGGATGAGAAATTAAATTTTCTTCTTCAGTAAATATAATTTTTGAGTTCCACCTTTTCTTGAATCTAGTCGGCATATGATAATCGTCGGTCACGACAACCAATCCTTACTAACACACTTTGGAAAATTTCACCCCAAAAAGACAATACTTTTTCTACAATATAAATTGGCAAGAGAAAGTAAAAACTTATATCATCGGGTAAGAAATTGAAAATTGGCTTTGAAAAAATAAATATAGAGCACCTTACATAATAAAAAATTTCATGAACACAATCTAATGACTTGCCATGACAAAAATATACTGCAGTTATAAGCGGATTTATTTTAAAGTTTTTTCTCACCCATCTTAGAAGTTTAAAGTTCAATTTACAATTTAAATGAATATGTATATATATCATTGCAATGTTAATGCATAATATTAAATAAATATAAAATCATTATTTTTACTTTCTCTTACCCATAAGGTATAGAAAGTATTGTTTTAGGGTCAAATTTTCGAACGTTAGTTTTTGCTATATTTACACGTTTTGAGGATCCCTGAATACTAAAATAATGTTTTTAGCGAATGGTCTGTGTGTGTGTCTGTGTGTCTGTTATCAGCATATATCAAGAACAAATAGTATAAAAAAGTCTAAACTTGGTATTCTAAATGTGTATGATATAGGGATGCTACACTAAGCTTTCCATTGAGATGAAGCAAGTGGTTCGTGTACAGTGATATCCAAGAGAATTCAAATACATTACGTCTATGGGGGAAATTACAGGAAAGTAGAGTTTAACATCTATAGACTGCATTAAACCAAACGAAATGGATATATATTCTTTATATGCGTAAAAACATGTCTCATGTAGAGTATGGTAGGGTAATCATCCACTGTTCGGTTTCAGGGCTACACAAAAGAAGTTGATTAGAGTGCGATAATAGTCAAAATTGATGAAAATGTATTTCAGGTTGTGCCTTGAATTATTACTATAGGATTAGTTTTAGGTGCACCATGTGGTCTGTATATAATCTTCAAAAGATATACAGGACTGCAAATATTTAAGCGATAATAACATTCTTATTTTTTATTGTTAGTGGAAGTGCTTTGATATGATATTTGACTATGTCCAAGAAAGCTGCTCAGGAATTGAAATGAATTCCTCATAAACATGTGGTATATAACGTATAGTTTTAAGCTAAATTTTCATCGCTTGTTTTTTGCATATTTACACGTTTTGAGGCTTCCGGATTACCAAAGTCAAGTTTTTTAACGTTTGATATTTGCCTGTGTCAGTTACAGTAACTTAAGAACGAATAATTTTAGGATATCTAAATTTTGTATTTTGAATTAATATAAATTTGTTGCTGGTAAAGTTCGATCAAGATTGATAAATTTCAAGAAATGTTGCGTGTGAAAATTGTCTGGATATTTTTAAGTGAACTTTTAATTTTAATAAGGAATTTAAATTCTATATAAAGGTAGGTGCAGTAATGAAACGAGGGAGCTGGAGCCCCCTCACACAGAACTAATCATCATATGAAAACCATGAAAAACCATCATATGAAAAACTCTTCCGAAGCCTAATTTGAATTGTTTTAACATAGGTTTTCATAACAGAACTCGTTATCGTAACCTCTTAATCTCCAACCTGTATTTATAGTATTACATTTCAGGGTAAGAGAAAGTCGTGTGAGTGACAAGCCAGATTAATTATATTCGAAAAAATGTATTTAAAAAAAAAAAAAAAAAAAAAAAAAAACATGTTGTCTGTTTCTAAGCAACAAATAGATCATTTTCTGTAACTCTTAGTTTTATGAAAACCAATTAAATGTGACTCAAACTGACTCCATATAATAGTTGTATCTCATTTACAAAATAAACATTTATATCGAATTTTATCGGTGTTGTTTAATTTTTTTTTTTTTTTTTTTTTTAATGTAGCCTACTTTTTTTTTTTTTTTTTTTTTTTTTTTTTTGTAAAGCATAATTTCAGGAAATTTGTCTTTTTAAGCAATAAATTACACAATGCAGTTTAAAATATTTAATTGTTATACCATGATTCATTCAACCAAAAGAATTGGGAATAAGTTAAGGGCATATAAACTAAATATTTCTTTTATTATTAATCATGGATCGCTATTATTATTATTTTATTTAAAGCCATTAAAGTATGAAAAAAAAATTAATTTGCATTTTATTTCAATTTTACTATCCAAAGTGCTTCAAATGTCAGTTTTAAATGACGTACAGCAGACTTTGTCATTTTACTAAATACATCATTATATTTTTCGGAAAATTTTATATGCTTTAATTACCATAATATTTCAGGTGTAAATGTTAGCTTAAATGTGATAGACAATATTGTACTATTGATTTAATTATTATATTTAAAAGAAAAAAAAACTTCTGGTATTAAATTACAAATACGAATCAAATGTTATTGTCTAGCAAAATTACAACATCGTACGCGGAAAAAAAAAATTTCTATAACTGACATCTAGAATCTAAATTGTGGCTGTAGAAAAAATAGTTCCATGTCATCCTTATAAATTCTGTCCCCTTTAAAAGCGAGTTCTAGAAACCTCTGTTTGAATTCTAGTGAGTTTGTCTATATTATCGAGGTCAAACCTATTTGAAAATATCTCCAAATAAATGCGAACACAAGAGGCGGGTTTAAGCAACTAGAATCTTGTTTATGACCCAATTCTAGATAATCAAGGGAGAATTTTGTGCCATACAAAAAATTCAGAATATTCAGAATATTATTTCATCATCTAGAAATGCGCAGACTAGAAAGTCTCGATAATTTTGCCTATTCAGTTTATTGGCGTGCCTTATGCGCATACCTCGGAAATCATATGGCCACTGATTCATTCTAGATGAAGGCGATTTCGTAAAATATCTTTATGTCATGAGTTAGATATATATAATTGACCCACACATCAAAAATCTCCTTCCTAAGATGATTTTCTGCAGAGATACGCATGAATACATGTCCCCCCCCCCTGGCCCATTAAAGCGAGGTAGGATGGAATTTCACAAAATCAGTTTGTAGTATGTGTTTAATACGCAAAAGCAATTCACACATCAAAAACTGCCATTCTAAGATAGTTCGGAACAGAATTGCTCATGGAAACATGATTTTGCTCCCCCCCCACCCCCAAGAAGGATAAGGTGGAATATCACAATATCCCTTTGTAGTGTGTGTCTTGAGTACGCATAACCAATTGACATACCAAAAAATCGCTATTCTGAGAAAATTAGGAGCAGAGTTACTCCTAAAAGCATTTTTTGCCCCCCCCCCTTAAAGGAGGAAGGGGGCAATTTCGAAAATCCCTTTACAATGCGTGTTGGGAACGCATAAACAACCCACACATAAAAATTAATCTTACTGCGATAAATTGAAACAAGTTTATGCTTGGATACATGTTTTTTTCCCTCCCTCCAACCTCAGTGGGGGGTTAGGACTGAATTTTACAAAATTTCCTTGTAGTATGTGTCTTGAGTACGCATATCAATCGACATATAAAATAATCGCTATCCTGCGATAATTTCGCACAGAGTTACAATTATAAGCGTGTTTTTGCCTCCTCCCCCCGCCTTTAAAGGGGAGAGGAATGGAGAAATTTCGTAAAATCCCTTTACAGTGCGTGTTGGGAACACATAAACAACCCACACATAAAAATTAACCTTGCTGAGATAGTTTGAAGCAAAGTTATGCTCGGAAAGGGGTTGCCTCTACCCTCAAGGTGGGAAAGGGAGGGGGACTTTCGCAAAATCCCGTTACAATGGGTGTTGGACACACGAAAATAAGCCACACACTAAAATTTGTGACCGTAGCTCCTATAGATTTATCCGGACGAATTTAGTGCTAAAAGAGAAGCTCGAATTTGTCCCTTCATAACTCCCCCACCCCCCTCCCCCCAAAAAAAATCGAAAATCGCAAAAAACATTTCCAAGAAGATTCTTGGCGGATTTCTATATCTTTGTGCTATTATTGGTAGAGTTTTACACGAAAATCCGTATTTTGCTAAAATTGCTTCCGAAAATTGTTTTTACCCCTCCCCCTCTTAAAAATCCAAAATTTCAAAATCGCAGAAAATTGATTTTTTTGTACTCAAGTCTAGTCTTGCTCGCTGAAATTTCTTTATCGTGCAGCAATTTGGAACCGATTTGTGCTTATAAAGACGTTTTTGCCTACCCCCCCCCCCCAAGGCTCACCAAAATTTGCGACTGTATGTACCATAGAATCGCCACGGCTGTGTTGAGTGAGTGAATCTGTGAATCAATGCATCAGTGAGTTTACTCTTATATATATATATATATATATAGAAAGATAACTATATAAAACGTTTATATTACAGTTAGACGAAAGGAAAAAGAAAAAAAAAAAAACAATGTCTGTGAGCGATTTCTAAAACATTGTTTTGAAAAAACGTATGATAAATTTGAAAGTAATTTAAATGGTACTCTCTTTAAGGAGTCTTAAAAAAAAAAAAAAAAAAAAAAAAAATAATAATAATAATAATAATAATATAAACATTTAAAAATAGTGTTAAAATAATAAAATAATACTTACGTTTTCATTTATTTCTTTATTTTTCGAATAAAAAGTGATAGTTAATAATAATAATAATAATAATAAAATTGATTTAAAATGCCTAAAAGGATCGCGAATGTACCCTAAACACGAATAAATTGTTATTATTTATAAATGTCATCGTCTATATTATCTTTTTCTAATATGTTTCAAATTTGCATTTCTATTTTGGTATACATGGTCCCTATATTCAGAGTTTATTTTTCTGTTAAATATAACTCACTTAACGCTGTTGTCAGATAGCTCCCTTTCTTCCTTCCCATGTTATCCAATGGGATTTTTATTGCTTCGATTTATAAAAATATCTCATTGATAATTGAACTTTTTCGAATTCTGTTTTTTTTAATATTACTCTTTGAACATTTCGCCTTTTATTTTAGTGAACAAATTATACAAAAATTTAATTTAAATATTTTATTTCAATAAATAAGTAATGGACTCTAAGTTTGGATCTCTAAGTAAAATATTTAAATTTATTTTTTCGAAAAATTGCTCACTATGCTAAAAGACGACCTGTTCAAAGAGTAATATTCAAAAAACAGAATTCGAAAAAGTTCATTTTTGTAGGAGATATTTTTATAAAACGAAGCAACGGAAATCCCATCGGATAACATAGGAAGGGAGAAAGGGAGCTATCTGACTGATGTACAGCCTTAATTTTAAAAATACAGATAAGTAGTTTTTTGTAATGATGTCATTGCATTAAAAAAAAAAAAAAAAAAAAAAATTCTAATTGATCAAATTTGTTTAGAAGGATTGTATAAAACTTTAAAAAATATAGCTTTTTGAAAATTAGCGGGAAGAAATTTTTTTTAATGTGATTTCATTTCGCTCTTTAAATCGGACATTTTAGCAATTGATATTGCCCATTTATTTTTAGTAGGTAAATAATTAAACCATGTTTCAATATTTTTCGGATACCCTGTATATTACGGATAACATTTTAATGATGATGAAATATTTTCTATGAATAATTTTTAACGTTATGAAGTATGATTGCATACACCAGTCAAAAGAGCTCGATTTTGAATTCTAACACATCCAATCTATGCATCGCGTACTGCTGCCCTCTATCGTCGATCTTCGTAACTAGAACCACCTGTTAATAATGGAGTGCCTTCTGCTGCCTGTTGCTCTGATCTCTCACGGCAAGGCTCACTCTTTTTCCCCGTCGAAAGCCCCGCTTATAGCCGCCGTTGCTCCAAATCACCTGAAATACCGTCAAAAATCTAAAGAAAACAACTAGAATTTTGTCTTTCTACAGAAAGGAACGAGACACTATTATTTAATTTTTCCAGGTAAGAATTTTACACTTTTATTTTTTTTTTTTTTTTTTAAGGGAAAATATTAATTTAATGGAAAATTTTATCAAGCTTTATGTACAATAATTATGTATAATCTATTACATTAAAATAAATAATGATAATTTCTATAATTTCTATTTTTGTATGACTAAAATATGTAAATATGTAAATGTTGTATTAATATAAACGTTAGAAATTTGTATGCATTCTTTTTATTTTTGTATATGACCAAAACAAGAAAATATATAAATATTGTAAAGCTATAATAGAGACGAACTTTTTTTATTTCGAAGGCATAAATTGTGATTCTCAAATTTTATATTTGTGCTAGGGATGGGAATTGATATGTATTTAAAAAGTAATATTTGCATTTAAAAAGGATAGATTTAATAAAAAAAAGAAAAAAGTGTAGAACTCTAATATTCATTTCTACAATAAATAATCGACTGTGTTTCGCACATTCTTTTATTTAAACAGAAAAAAAAAAAAAAAAAAAAAAAAAAAAAACTTATGAAATAAATTGAATACTTTGATATACTTTGATATACTTTTTTTTTTTTTTTTTTTTTTTTTAATTTGAGGTAAAGAAACTTTGGTTTCTCGGATTCTCATTGTTATTTTTATTACAGAAACTTGCATAAAGCTGCATAATATTTTAATGCATGAAAACAATACATAATAAATTTATTTGATTATTTAGAATATTGAAAAATATCTTTGCGTGATATTCATTGGGGATAAACTTTTAATTTAAAAATTTTATTATGCTGAATTTTATTCATGATATGCAATATTTATAATGCAATAAAAATACAGAATTTTTTAAAGTAGCATTTTATGATTTGTCAATACATAAATGTATTTTCGCATTGTGAAAATGGTACACATTTTTCTTGTTTAATACATAAGCTGAAAAAAAAAAAATAATAATTTATTTCGTTTGTAATGCCTTTAATTAAATATTATTATTGTAATGCAATTGTTGGACGATTCCTAAACTTTTCATGCTTTTTTTTTCCTATGCCATTAATTTAGTATTAATTTGTAACATTTACAATATTTTAACTATGAAAATATTCAAAGCTTAAAAAAATGATTATGTTACAAATAACCAATTCATTTTCTTAATTTAATTAACATTTGTGATAGTAAATTTTATTTTACAAAATATTAATTTAAGATTTACCTATTATCTATTGACGGTACTATTAAGTACCAATATATTATATAGAGTATTAAATCGAATTTATAAAAGAAATGTCAAAGGTATTTATAATAGATTGTATATACCTGACTTTAATCTCACCACGTGGCACTAGATGCTACATACAGTCGTTTTTGTACAAGAAATGACTTTATAGAGCAATGTCTCTGTTTTTGCTTGACGTTTTTTTACACGGTCTTTATGCACATTATAATTAATTAATAAATAACCTGAAGAATCTAAAATCATGACTTTTTTACGCGATCTTTATATATATTATAATTAATTAATAACTAACCTGAAGAATCTAAAATCATGACATTTTTTACACGATCTTTACGTACATTATCATTAATTAAACAACCCGAAGAATCTAAAATCATGACATTTTTTACACGATCTTTATGTACATTATAATAAATTAATAAATAACCTGAAGAATCTAAAATCATGACATTTTTTACACGATCTTTATGTACATTATAATTAATTTATAAATAACCTGAAGAATCTAAAATCATGAAGTTTTTTACACGATCATTATGTACCTTATAATTAATTAATAAATAACCTGAAGAATCTAAAATCATGACATTTTTTACTCGATCTTTATGTACATTATAATAAATTAATAAATAACTTGAAGAATCTAAAATAATGACTTTTTTCCACGATCTTAATGCACATTATAATTAATTAATAAATAAATAACCTGAAGAATCTAAAATCATGATATTTTTTACACGATCTTTATGTACATTGTAATTAATTAATAAATAACCTGGAGAATCTAAAATCATGACATTTTTTACACGATCTTTATGTTCGTTATAATAAAGTAATAACTAACCTGAAGAATCTAAAATCATGACATTTTTTACACGATCTTTATGTTCGTTATAATAAAGTAATAACTAACCTGAAGAATCTAAAATCATGACATTTTTTTACACGATTTTTATGTACATAATAATTAATTGATAAATAACCTGAAGAATCTAAAATCATGACATTTTTTACACGATCTTTATGTATATTATAATAAATTAATAAATAACCTGAAGAATCTAAAGTCATAACATGTTTTACACGATCTTTATGTATCTTATAATTAATTAATAAATAACCTGAAGAATCTAAAATCATGACATTTTTTACACGATCTTTATATACATTATAATTAATTAATAAATAACTTGAAGAATCTAAAATCATGACATTTTTTACACGATCTTTATGTACATTATAATAAATTAATAAATAACCTGAAGAATCTAAAATCATGACATTTTTAACATGATCTTTATGTACATTATAATTAATAAATAACCGGAAGAATCTAAAATCAATTACAGAAGAATTATAAAGAAAATTAAAAGTAAATAATTTTTATACATTTCTTTAAGGTTCTCATATCATTTTTTTACTTCTATATATTAATAGTACACTAAAGTATCACCACATTAAATCATCCTTAATTGCTCCGATGAGGTGATTTGAATAAATCCTATTACATTTGTCTTTAATAGTTACTCTTAAGTATCTAAAAGATTATGTTTCAAGTGCATTATTCATAATGCCGTAGACAAAGGGAAATTCGTTAAGATCTATAGAATTTTTTGGAAAAAAGAATTTTAACTACTGAAAAAAATAAAAAAATAAATAAATGATAATAATAATAATAATAATTACGTTGATAAATTTTAATTTTAAAGTTATAAATGTAATTTTTATTCAATTTTTCCAGTTTTTCATACACAAATTCATTTTTTAAAAGATAAATGAAGCAATTTTGTGAAAGATAAGTATTTATTAGAAAAACATTTTGTTTTAATTCCTTATTGAACACAAGACAAAATTAGTTAAACGAAGCTACTAGATGATTCTACAACATTTTATGTTTTACGTTTTTATGCCATATAAAAGAAATACACCATTTAATTTTAACATTATTTTTATTTTAATTATTATTATTATTATTAGAATAATCAAAAAATAGAAATGATTTGTTTAAAAAAGGTTTATTCATTTTATTTTATGTAATGAAATTAATATTTGCCATTCTTTCTTTTATATATATGTTGAGTAAATAGGGCTAGGACCTCTTAGAAACAACCCCCATCAAACCTAGGACCCTAGTGCATTCAATCGGACTTAATCATAACATCATACACACAAAAGCATTCTTTTTATAAATGTTAATTATTAAATATTTTTTGGAATTTTATTTTAAATGTCATTATAGAAAATTTTCAAGTAGTATTGAATATTTTGGAAAAAAAAAAATTCTAACTTTTCAACCCTTTAAGGCAGAAGGTAAATATGTTTATTCAATATCGACAGCCACCAGAAATTAAAATCAATGCTGGAAGAAAAGAAATAATTGATTTTCTTTACCGCAAAGTTTTAATAAATTTATTCTTTTTTAATATAACTGTAAAAAATTTCTTAAGGATAACTATTTCTTATAAAAACATTTTATTTTAATTCTTAATTAAATACTATTAGTGTAACAAACAACGTTGGACGAATCTATAATATTTTATGTTCTATGCGTTTATGCCGTATGAAGGAAATGTACAATTAAATTTTAGCATTTTTAATAAATTTGTTTACAAGATAATCAAATAGAAAAAATCTGGTGTGTCACTCACACGACTTTCTCTTACCCTGAAATTTAATACTATAAATACAGGTTGGAGGTTAAGATGTAAGATAACGAGTACTTTTATGTAAACCTATGTTAAACAATTCAAATTAGGCTTCGGAAGAGTTTTATATGATATTTACTTCTGTGTGAGGGGGGGCTACCGCCATCCTCAACCCCCCGTTTCAGTAATGTACCTACATTTATGTAGAATTTAATTCGGTTATTAAAAAATATATTTTTTTAAGTATTAAAATTATTATTTAAAAAAAATTATCTTTTATGATAATGCAGACGATTTCCATAGTAGAGAAGTAGTATAACACTAAATATCCAAAAAAAGTTGAGTTTATTCTCAATATTACATAATAATAATAATAATAATAATAATAATAATAATAATAATAAACAATATTTTTATTTTAAATTATCGCAGATCGATTACTTTATTTTAAATTATCGCAGACCTCGCCTCCCCCCCCCCTACCAAGGAAGGGACGCGAGGCTCCTACATGTACAAAAATCTTTTCCCAGTTGTCTATCTCTATTACAAAAAATATATATTCGTTTCATTTGGTTTAGTGCAGCCTATAGATGTTAAACTCTACTTACCTGCAATTTCCCCCATAGACGTAATGTATTTGAGTACTTTTGAGTGTCCCTGTACACGAACCATTTGCTTCATCTCACCGAAAAGCTTAGTGTAGCATCCCTATATGATACACTTTTTGAATACCGAGTTTGGAATTTCTTCTATCATTTGTTCTTGAGATATGCTGATAACAGTCACACACACACACAGACACACAGACGACTGACACACAGACTATTCGCTAAAAACATGATTTTCTTATTCAGGGGATCTCAGAACATGTAAATATAACAAAAACTCACGTTCGAAAATTTGACCCTAAAACAATACTTGAGAAAGTAAAAACGAATTATTTACAAATTAATTATTTATTTTAGAAATTTAATCAATATTTTGATACAACAGCTTGTTTTATTTACTTTACTTTATTTTTTAAATTTAAAGTATATTTATTTATTTAGTTTTATTTTTCTCTTTGTATTTTTCGTTACTTTTCTTTCTTTCTTTTTCAATTGCAAGGATATTTATTTTCATTTCTATTATCTTTCATTCTATGAAAGTGTTGATAAATATTTTTAATCCTTTTTTTAGGGGAGGGGGGGGGGAGAAAACAATTGTGACTTTTTAATTAAAATAATCAATGGTTTATATAAGCAGAAATGTAACTTGCAACTGATTTCTCCAGTTTATTATACATAAATTTATTCATTCAACTAATAATAATAAAAAATTTCTTAAATAAACTATTCATATTAATTATTTATTTATGAAAACCTACAAAAGATTAATTTGTTTTGTGTGAAAAAAAGTATATTTTTTGTAAAATTTTGTTGTAATTTTTTTTTAAAGTAATTTATTATCATCTAAATATATTATCATACATGCCAACTTACTAATTAATATTAATTAATTAACTTACTAATTCTCCATCGTCTAGGTTCATACAGTCGAATGCTGGTAGACACGCCAGTGGTGATATTTAGCTCATTTTCAATAAGAAATAACCCACAGTGAATTGAATAACATTTATTAGTTTTAAAAAAATTCTGAGAATATTTACGAGAGTTTGAGCGCTCTATACCTACCGTAAGTATTCGTATGGTAAATATCTTGAAATTGATTCATGTTATTCAAATTCACTATGGCATATTCGTTATGAAAAATGGTAATAAGCCGTAAGACTGGTTTGTGTATAGAGACATCCGAAAATTTTTTTTACGCATTTCGTACTATAGAAAGGTGTTTTTGCAAAGCATATTATAATATCTCTATACTAAAGGAAACATAATGCAATTGATTTGTATAATCCACATGCATAAATTCATGATTTCTGTATGGTATACTTAACATTAAAGTTTATAAAGCCACATAAATGTATTCAGATGCATTAAAAGCTATGAATCGAAAATGCTGGAATTGAATTTTTAGTTGTTTTAAAATATTCTTAATACTTTCCAATACTGTTCCAGAATGATTATGATTTCAGTTAGTTCATACACTTGTATCTGTCTGTCCGGGTGTACAGTTTGTTAATATTTGTAGAACGCTTTAAAATGATATATATTATCAAAGTTTAGTATATACTATGTTCCCTATCGAAAATGGCATAAATAAAGCAACTGGTTTGTGTACAGGGAGTCACAAAAATTTCCAATGCATTACGGTGAAAAAGTATTTTTGAAAGGATTTTCTTTCTTAATCTATACTACGGAAAATGTAATGTAATTAATATATCCATGCATGAGAAACATAAAAGCAATTTTTCCTGTAAAATAAAATGGGATCAGCGTAATTGATTGCTTTACAGGGTGCCACAAAGTTTTATTAGTGCATTCAGAAATATAAGGGAACATTTGTGAATGTAGTTTAGTGTTATGATTTTTTTTAATATATGTAATATATCAGTGATAAATAAATAAATAAATAAATAAATAAATAAATAAATAATAATGTTTTTATTTTAGAAATAAAACTATAACGATACTTTCGACTAATTCTTTACTGTATAATTAGAAACAAGATGTATTTTTGTAGTCTTACTTTTTCTAGACTGCATACAGGCCTTCAAATATATATATATATATATATATATATATATATATATATATATAAGAAAATATTCATGAATTGCATAAAATCAATGTCTATATATATATATATATATATATATATATAAATAATATATATATATATATATATATATAAATAAATAAATAATTTTTGGTCAGTTTCTTCCTTCCTGATTAAACAAGATGTATCATAAATGCCATGACAGACACAAAATGCACTGGAAGTTAAATAATGTAGTTGTAAATATAATTGCAGTGAAGTATTTGTAATCGATATAGACACATGATCTTTTTTTGCCGTTTGATGAAGAGTCGTGCATTATTAGTTCGACCTGAAACACTTACTGCGTGTTAATCTACACTAAGAAAAAAAAAAAAAAAAAACGCACTTCTACCTTCTACCTTTCTAATTTGTAATAGTTTCAAAACTAATGATTGAAATAAGTAAAAATATAATGTTTGCATAATACCAAAGCGATAAGAATAATATCTGTTTATTTTTTATTTAGAAATTTACTTTATTACATTCTACGAATTACTTAATAAAAATCTACATAAAAGTTTTTTTTTTTTTTTTTTTTAACGTAATATAATAAACATATACTTTGTATTCTATGATGGTATATTATATAAAATAAACATGTTATAGTTCCATATATGGAATAAAACTATTTATTTGTTGGATCTAAACAATTACTTACTGAAAATATGCATTCTGCATTGGGTAATTTCACTTTTATATGGAATTACTGCTTTAATGCGCAATGACATAGTATTATACCGTTTTGTAACATAAATCTCAGAATTTTCACTGTGCCAAATATAATAAATAACCTTTTCAAGTTATTGCAAAGTTGTAGGCTGAAAATTTCGACACCCCCTTCTTTTATAGACTAAATATTATCGAGCGGATTGAGATTAGGACTATTTCCAGATTTGGTAAAGAAGAAATTCTAAGATATTCTTTGTAAGATTTAATTTAAAATGAAAAATAAGTTAAGATTACTTCATAATTATAGGTGCTCAGGGGAGTGATAGGTAAATTTAACAATCTGGAGCAAATAAACGTACCACAGACGCCGTATAGCAAAGTGCATTATCCTCTTGAAATGCTGATTGGAGGGAAATCTGAGATACCTCCAAAATAGTCGGTCAGGCATCACTTTTATAATGCCCTGTTCTATTCCGAATTTATTGATCTGTTGAGCATGCAAAATTCGCCCAATTCCTTGAAAAGTTAGGCAACCTCCGTACGGTAATATACGGAGAGAGTGTCTCTGTTTTAAAAATGTGATTTTCATTAAGTCGGTCACCTTTTAAGCGTTTATTAGCTTGTTTTCTCAGCTCAAAATAAATTAAACTTGACTTATCAGAGAAAACCTGTTCATCCCAGTAATTAACTGACAATATTTTTAATTTTTTGATCAACTGAAGTCTTATTTTTTCAATTCTTTTTCTTAATAATGGCTTTTTTTTTTCAGATCTTCTGGTTTTTACCCTGTTTTGTTTAATTATTGCTGCACTGTTTTTGAAGACATTATTTTGCTAAACACTTTAAAAAAATTTTTTTTTAAAGTTCTGAACATGATACAAAAATATTTTATAAAAATTTGCTTTGTATCTCGCGATTATCTCGCTTAGATGAGCAACGTGGCCGCGTAAAGCTAAATTTCCAGTTTAAACAGCCAAACAAATTTTATATCTTGCCAAAAACCATCTCAGGAATATTTCGTTGACATTTAATTATTTATCCATCTCGCGTATTAAAATATTTTTTTTCATTTTCATTCTAAAATTAATGCTTTTTTGTGGTTTCTGTAATTGTCATTTTTAAAATAGTTTCTAAAAATTACAATTTTCCTGACAAATGCGCTTTGTTTTTAACCCTTGGATCAATTCTAAAGTGCATTTGGAGAACGGCTGAATAAAACCTGTTCTAAAATTTGCGTTTTAAACGATAAAATTGGCGGTTCTAAAAGAAGAAAAGGAAAACATCCCAGTTCTGCTTTTTTTTTGTCTCTTATTTTATTTTATGATACTTGCATACAAATTTTCTCTTCCTTATCAAGCTGCATATACTAATATAGATTGAAATTTATGTTTAAAAAAATAATAATAAATATAATATTTGTTATGAAAAAAAAAAAAAAAAAAAATCAACACATTCAGCTTTTATACAGAGTTTGAATTTATCAACAAAAATGCAACTGTTTTGCTCACCTAGAAATGTATCAATATTCGCTATTTGTCAAATATACAAAAGAACACTTGTAGAATAATCTCGAAACTTTAGGGGTATAAAGAACATGTTATACCTTACATATTTTAGCAAAAGGTTTGTTCTGAAAGCTAAAAGGGGTCATGTAAAAAGTTAAAGAATGTAACAAATATTGGGGATTACTCTAAAAAATCAATGCTTGAATTGCATGTTAGCGGTGTCATGCTTTTTTTATTTATCTTCATTTTTTTGTATGAGACTGGCAGGTATATTCATGGATATATAAGAATTTTTTTTTTCTCTTATATTAGGTTTTTTTTTTCTTTTTTTCGTGAATATTTTCTTTGTAACAGGTAGGGTTTTTGAATGAATGCAATATCATTTTTAGAAAAAAAAAAAAAAAAAAAGACATACTGTATTGAAAACATCCTTTTGTGGTCAGAAAACGAAAATAAGTAGTATATGATGAATTACGAGTATTTCTACTAAATAATTTTCGACTGTGCATGCACTAACTTTAACGGGAAATTTATTAGCCAAATGGTTGGTTGGTTGGGTTTTGCGTCGCACTAGTCGTGTGCAGATGGGCAATTGGCGACGGTCTGGTACTCACCCCTAGAGTTGGTCCGGAGACATGCCATCGCAATTTTGATCCTCCAATGAAGGGATGGCTCTCCTGCTTCGGTGACCCCAAGAGGTATAATTTTTGATGGGAACATGGAGGACATTGCGGCCACGAGAGATTTTACGTGCACCAGCCACCATTAGTGTACACGACGGTCTTTGGCCGGCTCGAGTACCAAACCCGCAGTCTTCGAATTACGAGGCCGGCGCTCTACCGACTGGGCTACCGCGGCCCTATTAGCCAAATGTGTTGAGCTACTTATATACATATATAAATCCAGTAAATATCTTTAAAATTTAAAAAGTTGTACTCGATAGAATGATCTCAATTTCAGTCACTCTAAAAAAACATATAAACAGTAGAACGTTAGGGAGGGGTATCCATATTATTTTCAGTTCACGTAAATTATATTGCTGCTATTGATTGAAAGCTAGTAAGAAATTCTACATACGCTCAATATAAATTCATAATGTGAAGGCCATTTTTTCGCTCTGTTGACAGTTTGCACCCTCTTCGATTAATTTTAACCAGTTTTCTCAGATTGTGACAGGAATTACATTACACTCTGCCTTTAATAAGGAGAAAATTTTGGTTTTAATGGAAGGTTGTTTTGATCGAGCTCTCAAACAGCGTTCTAACTTATCCCGAAGATGTTCAATGGGAGTGATATCACTGCTTTGCGAAGTTATTTAACACCTGTCTTCTAAAAAATTTGTAACATGATGAGTTTTATGACCAGCATTCATCTGCTGGAACATAGACGATCCACAACCGAATTTTTGTCAAAGCAGAGCCTTCTAAACTAGATGCCTTCCGCGTGGCTCGGAAACTTGGCAACAGTTCAAGCGGTAGACAGCGGTACCTGGTACAGATTCTGCGACTTTTATATTCAACAGCCACCAACAATTTTAAAAGTGGGATTTGATATACATAAAAGGCGAATACAATCGAAGAAACGTCGATTATATATATCATATATCACTTCTTAAAATTATTGGCGACAATTGAATAAAGAAGTCACGCAATCTGCACCAGGTGGCGTTGTCTACCACTTGAACTGTTGCCAAGTTTCCGAGCCACGCGAAAGGCATCTAGTTTTGGAGGCTATGGTCAAAGGATAGGAAGCGTACAATTACATTCTTGCCAATATCCTAATTAATATTCCGTAGTGTTGTTAGTCCCGCCCTTCTTTTCACATCAGTGAATTTTTAGAGTAATATTCTCCAAATGCAGCCACGATTAAATAATAATAAAAATACTCTAAAAAGATACTGGTGGGAAAAAAAGTCGGAGCTAACAATACTACGGAATTTTAATTAGTATGTTGGCAAGTATGTAATTATTTAGAATTCCTTCAAATTTTTCGGCATTGAGTATTCCTTCTGCTGAAACTAATGGACCAAGTGCAAACCAAGAAAGGCAGGACCACGCCATGATTCCACCACCAGGACATTTTTTAGTTGGAATGATGTATTGTTGTAAGTAACGCTCCCTTGGTACTATAACGCTGATGTTCTACGCGGGAAAGGCTAGTATGAGGTAAAACTTCTTTATACTTCCATGTTTCAACATTTTAATCTAAGTACTTTTTGAAATATTTTGACAAAATGTCTAAAAGTTTACGGTCATTTATGGAAACGTTTTGTACATATATTGATTAATCATTCAAATTTTTGAATACGAACAACATGTTTTTAATTCTTTATCTGATAACTATTAAAACAATAATGTAAGCAATTGTTATTATACATAATAAAGTTGCATACATGCATTTAAGCAGACGTAAAGACAAAAATTCCAAATCTGGCCATCGTTTGCTTTTAATAATTAAATAGGGGAGCGTGGGTCTAGTCATAGCAGTAGGAAGTAGCAGAGCCTGATTAAGGGGGAAGCACACATTATTTATACTTACACCGTTATTTTTTAACAAATACTTTCCTCCTATAATAAACAGAAAATTCTCATTCAAAATTATTTTAAAAGAATTCTGGTGTCTAATAACGGTGAGTAAATCGGATTGTTTTACACCGTTCATTTTTTATAAAAAACATTTCCTCGTCAAAGAATGGAATTTCTATGACATGAAGTAAAAAATAATTGTAAAAATATTCCGGTGAGAGCGGAGATAATGTGTGCTTCCCCCTTAATAAGGCTCTGGGAAGTAGGTACCCCGAGTCTGTAGACATTTTAAAATAATTCGTAAAATTTGAAGCAAGGAATTTTGAAAAAAACAATTCTAAATTTTTTGTTGATTGAGGGCGTTCCTTTGTAGTGAGAAATATGCAAATCAAAGTCCTATAAATTGCTCGGTTTAATGATTAACACAGTTTAATCTTTATTTTTCCTCGCATTTGTGCATCTATGAAGTTTTAATTGCGATGTTTACTTGGTGAATAAAGCGTTAATAGTAAAGAAGTTTTTTTCCCAGGTAAAAACCTCCGACTGAAACTGTAGTTTGCGGCGTTTTAACTCGTTTGCAAACTGGAATTTGTGGTGATGACGGATATATAGGGTAGCAGTTATGTTCCTGTAAACATTTTCAGGACAAAAAATATTCTTTTTCACGGTAAAGCGTGCTTTGCTTGATGTACAGCGGTCTCTATCAACGAAAATTTTAACTAAGTATAATCTTTTTCTTAACGGAAAGAAATCTCCCTTTTCGAGAATAACATTTTCGCATACCGCGCGTAATTTTGCCTACAGACTTATAAAATACCCGGTATATATGTATGTATAATAAGAACAGTCAGTTTGAAAATCTCTCTTATATATGTAGAGAAATAAACCCCTCTCTGAGGTGAGAATTTTCAACAGGCATACATTTTAAAATTACTCGTCCATACCTTTAAAAAGAAATGTTAAACCATAGATCTGTGATAACTAAAAACAAAAGTTATCTCTTTTTTTTTTTTTTTTTTTTTTTTCTCGAAAACAAATCTTTGCATATTTAGTATAACTTCTTTAGGATGAAAATCGTCTGTATTCATTATGGAATGCAATTTTTATAAATAATAGTTTAACAACTTCCTTGCTCAATTTATTCCGGGTTTCGAATCATATAATGTAAAAAATTATAACACTTATTTTTATTATTTTTATAATAACACCATTCGCATATAACATTTCCTTAATATATATATATATATATATATAGATATATATATATATATATTAGTAATAAATGAAGTATAAAAAACATATTTAAATGCAATTAAAATTTATATTCAAATTTGGCTTTCTGCATTTCGCCTGACAGCCGGCAAAAGATTAACAATTAACATGTACTGTGTGAATTACTATGAGAAAATAGTGAAGAGAGTTTTATTATGCCCACAACATTCTAGTTAAAATATGTCTGTCTGTCTGTTTGAGGACGCTGTATTTCAATAATCAATCAACGAAATCAAATTAAACTCGATATTTATTTTATAGATGATCTACACTGGTGCTTATGACTTTTACTGATCAACCTCTCAGCAGATGACGCAGTCATCGCTGCTTTTGATAATTTTTAATATGGAAAAACTGGAAAAGTATATTCGTATTTATACGCATAATGAGAATTATTATATATATATATATATATATATATATATATATATATATATATATATATATATATATATATATATATATATATATATATAGCAATAGACAACTAGATAAAAAAAGGGTATGTAGAAGAATCGCTTCCGTGAAATTTTTCTTTCTCGTGTACTCCTCTGCGTGGAAAATCGTTTACATTCATCGTGGAAAACATTTCTGTTAAGTATTTACTTTAATAAATAGTATGTAACCATTTAAAGAATAAATATAGAAATTCGTATTCATTCAGTGTAAACATTATTTTCAGTAATTACTTATCCCCCCCCCCCCCAAAAAAAAAAAAAAAAAAAAAAAAAAAAAAAAAAATCAATTTATATTACCAATTTCTCTTTTCTGTGTGCCTCAAATGCAACTGATTTGTGTTCTTCTTCTAGGTATTTTAACATAAAAGAAAACCATTTCAATGAAATCATTATCTCACCGATTAAAAAAAAAATGCCCACTTTTGTTGCTAAAAGACAAATAATAAAAGAGCGTCAAAATAAAGCAAAGAGTAATTCCCTGATGCTGCATTATGCTGGTGTTTTCAAAGAAGATACATATTAAGTCCAGAAAATAAACTAAATCACGAGCAGTTGTATAGATTTATACAATTGCATGTGCTTTTCTCATAAACTACTTCTTTAGGTATTTTTAAAAACAAAAGATTACGTGCATAAAATGAAAAATAGTGTATAAAAATAAAAGATAATTTTGTACGGCTTCATGATATCATAAAAGACTTATTTTCTACAACGAACATTATGCATACATTTTAAACGATACTACTTTTAAGCTACTTCTCTTCCTAAAAATAAGTTTAAAACGTACGAAAAATCTTATGTCTGCGTATTAACCCTTACCGCTCTCATGTCCCTTCTGAGGGTACATTAAAAAATCGAGCCACGCCTTAAGGTGTTCCTCTGCAAATGAAATGTTACTTTTCTAGAACGTGTAACTATGTAGCTATCTTTCGGCTACCGGAAAATTTTAACAGAAAGATTTATTTTATTTAATGATGAAGTAAAATAAAACAAATTATTAGAATTTTTCGGTAGCCAAAAGGTAGTAAGTTGGAAACTATACGTGTGACGTTTTAAAGGAACGCCAAAAGGTGTGTCTTACGAAAAATATGCCGAGCGCAATGGGTTAATATATAAATAATTTTACACTCATTTATATATCAACATGGCTGCCAACTTTTATTTCGTAGCATTGTCATTACTCGTCTGATTTTAATCCCACAATTAAACAGTTAAAAATTGTTATTAAAATTGTGAAAAAGCATTAATAATCAATAATTAAGTTAACTAATCACGGTAACATTACGTTTTTTGTGACGAAGTATTTCAGACTTTATATTTAAAAAAAAGTTACTTATATGGAAAATTTATACTTCTAAAGTGACCAAAGTGAGTTCGGTTTTACTGAATCTGACCTATCTGAATTATTTATCTGATTGACAGAAAATAGTCGTCATTATGTACAATAACATGATATTTTTCCTTTTTTACCTCTACATAAAAGATTGTGAAAATAAACTAAAATTCAGTTCAGCAGTTGAGAAATATGCAACAAAATTTGATAAAATAAAGTATGATTAGCGTGAAGATTTACAGGGCTAAACTAAAACATTCAGATATGTAAAGGGCTATAATTTAAAATTCAAGGAAATTCATCACTTTTGTGTTAAGAGTTTATTTACACTTTCCAACAATATTTAAAAGTGATTATTAATTCAATTAGTCTACTTTTCTGTCCGTCGTATGACGACATAATCAAAGTACGTTCAAAGTTAAAGTGCAACAGGTAACGTACAGTTGTAAAATGCTAGTAATTTAAGCGAAACGCACGATTTTTAATTTTTGTTTCATTTGTTCGGAGCATGCAGATCGATTTCTAATGATCAGGGACCGATTTACTCAGTTGGAGGCCCAGGGCACTCATGTTCAATGGGCCCCTTTTCCTCGTACTTTAATATTACAACAAACGAAACAAACCGCATATAAAAATTTTCTTTTCTTTTCATTTTATTGGTAAGACTTAACTAGATCCGATGCTTGTCTATCGGATCAATGTACATCGCACCCACGTATCTGCACTGTGGTGCTTACCTCGGATTTAGTTAGCCTTAGTAAGACTTTGGAATGCAGTATCGGTAGTATGCAGTTGTATTTGCGTTTAGCAAAAATATTGCAATTTTTCCAATGAACTGACAGTTTCCTTGAAAGATTATACCGCTGATTTATATAACAGCGCATTAATACCTCCATCTATCGATGAAAAAACAAAAAGCAATGATCATTATAGGAAAATTTGGAAATTTTCCATTTTAACTATTTTTTTTTAATGTATGATTGAATTTGTTGGAGGCCCCCTTCAGTAAAAGGGCCCTGGGCACATGCCCCGAATGCCCTGCCTTAAATCAGGCACTGCTAATGATTAAGATTTTGTTTATTTAAACCTTTAGAAAGGGGCTGTGACAGTAGTTGTCACGCTTCACCATAAGATTTTGAAAGAGCCCCTTTCAAAAGGTTTTTATAATTTTTGAATGGCAATGCGTAATTTGGATAACGACGTCGACCACTTGCACAATAACTTTTTGATGAATTCGCAGAATTATTTATTTATTTAGTTTCTAGAATAAATATACATATATAAATAATATATTTCTCTATATAAATCTGAAATATTTTTAAGTAAACAACATGCAATTTTCCAATTGAGCGAGGTATTTAACTTTATCAAATATTTTATTTCAATGCCTTTTAAAAAAGAAACTTCGAAATATCCTTTATTAGCTTTCACAGAGGGTTTATTATCATAACAATTGCAACATTTTAAACTTTTATTTCAAGTTAGAGTAAGTACGAGATTTGCAATACTGTTGGCATAATTTCACTCTCTTAAACTATGAATAATGCTTGTTTTCAAATAACTTTGAAAAGATTTACTGCAAAAGTTTAACAAAGCGGAAAACTTCAAAATGGGACAAAAGACCCAATGTTAATGTAGTGATTGCATAGAAACGGACTTTCAAAAAATCGAAACTTGGTTTCACATGGTTAACTGTGATAAAAATTAATACAATCTGCATTATTTGAAGGGACGAAAGGCACACTTTTAAGCCAGCACACTTTTTCTCTACTCTGTGAATAGGAAAGCAAGAATATGTTCACCAAAACCCGTGATGAATGTTTGGCTTATCATGTAAAAGGATATACAGTTTTTGCCGCTTATTAAAATCACATTCGTTCTGAGCCAAAGTGATTCTATTAAGCGGCTGATTTTTATATCCGGCGAAAGTTCCTACACTTAAGGAAGAAAGTATTACTTCCCTGAATTTGGAAAGAAACTTCAAAAGGTAACGAATAATGAATTAGTAAACAATATTAATTAATTTTTTACAGATAATTAATTAATTGTTTCTTTGATATAAGTAAAATAAACACATTCCAAGTTCCCATGCACTTTCGTTTGAGAAAAATCATCGTTACTTTATCAAAATTTCACTCTGTTCTTACAAATTTAAAATCTTTCCGCTTAAACCTCGTGAATTATAGTAATTTCAAAATAAGAACTACAAATTGCATTTTACTACTTGGAAATTAAAGAAAAATATATCACTTCAAATCAAATTTGTAACTTATTACTGCGTTTTGAAGAATAGGTTAATTAAAATTGTTACGGATACATGTTATGGGGCGTGTTTAATTTGTAACTGTGCTGCAAGTCTAAAATCTTCGACAGTGAGAGATAACGGATGGTTTGTTGTGCTTTAATTTCTTTTTCTAATTCTTAAAAAAAAAATAATAATGTAAATAAAAAAAGTTTTATTGCGCATAAATGATATTTTTGTCTGCTGAGGAGATATTTTTGAGTTTATTAACCGGCGATGCTGATTTTATTAAGCGGCAGCTTTAAAATTAGTTTGTATTGATTTGATTCCGGTCCTTGCACTTTGATCAGATTAAGCGGCTGATTTTATTAACCAGTGAATTTTTTAAGCCGCAGTTACTGTATCTTGTTTTAATCATACATTAGTCTAATTACTGTAGTTGTAGTCATAATAAGCAGTTTATAAACAATAACCAAATAGGTTAAAAGCTTTCAGAGAGATAGTCACTTATAATTATTATTGCATTTGTTGGAAAACTGATAGAAATGTCTGTGAAAATATAAAGAATATTCTACATTTGGCATACTACCAGTACACGTGTAGAAATCTTGTTTTAATATCGTGAAGAACGCTAACATATATGTGTTTCTTTTGGTGAAATAAGAATTCCTGTAGTGTTCTACGCAAAACTAATATTTGTTCTTTATTTTTAAAAAGGTTTTGTATCTTTTATTAATGGGACTGTAAAATGTATTAATGGAAGTTCTACGTTTCCTCATATTTAATCTTCAGCTTCTGGATTTGTTTGCCGTTTGATGTTAACTTTGACAAGCACGTGAATTCCCATTTTTAGATTACAATTGATTAAAGAAGCTGAAGATACACATGGTGGTGAAAGTTCAGGTATTACCGAATTTTTACTCATAACTGGGTTTTATGCCCTCTAAATTATTCTTAATTGTTTATAGTTCTATTAAAGGCATTTTATCACGTTCTAAGATTATCTAAATAAATTCATACGCAAAGAAGCATTTTGATTTTTAGTGATTACTGCGAATATTTTAACACAGGGTTATGTTTAATAGCTTAGTATCAAGTATTTAAACTCAGAAAAAAAAAAAAAAAAAAAATACGCCTCCATCTAGAACGAATAAGTATTCATTTTATACTTGCCAACTATCTCATTAATAACTGCACAATTGTTAACGCCCCCTGAAAAAACGCCCCTTTTTTTCACAGAATTTTATTTTTAGAGTAATTCTCTCCAAAATGTTGTTACGATTAAATAAGTATAAAATTACTCTAAAAAAATGTCTGGTGTCATAAAAAAGGCGGGTACTAAAAATTGTACGGTTCATAATGAGATGGTTGGCACGTATGTCATTTTCTGAATCCCTGAACTGGAAGTATAGATTTACGAGCTGTGCATATAAGCTAAACAGATAACCTGGATAGACGAAATGATCGAGAATTCATAGTGTATGCTTTTCAAGATGGTAAAACAATATTATGAATGGTATGAATCCTTTGTATTCCGAGAAATTCTCGCTTGATTTCCCAGAATTGGAAACCAACATTATAGTTATTGAAACTCACCTTTTGAGTTAACCTTTATTTGCAGAGATTTTTAAATAAGTTTGACCACGATAATATAGGAAAACGATCTGGAAGTCTAATAGGGGTTCTCAGAAATCGCTAGCAAAGAAAACCTTAATTTATAAGGATAACAAGGAACTATTTTTGCTAGAAACACAATTTAGTTTTTAAATATGAGTCACAGATTTTTTTTTTTTCTTTTTAGTGTATACAAACAATTGTTGGTATTAAAATGCCTCATCTTTTCTACACTTTTAAATTTTGTGAATGATTCTTATATATATATATATATATATATTAATTATTGTTCACATGGCTTTCTTCATATATGGATAATCTAGCACGAAATGGAAAATTCAGTTGGAAGGACTGTGCGCAGAATTGTACATTCTGTACAAGTAACAGTACATTAACATTGTAAATCGTTCTATCCACATAATCTCGAGAAAATAGTTTTTAAACTTTCAGTAATAGCTTACACTATTTCCTCCTAATACAAACCTTCCATCATCATTCTAAGTAGCGTACGAAATTTCTGTCGGGAGATCCAAGTTCTATGCTTCACAAAGGCGACATTATTATTAATATTACCTTTATTATTTATATAATTATTATTATTTAATTAATTATATAAACCTTTTGTTTCATATTTTACTTCATTTTATATTTAAAAGAATGTTAAAATTATTTTTTAAATTGTAGAAAATTATTAATATTTTGAATAGGAAAAGAAAAACTATAAAAGAGTATATATCTATGTCATATTAAAACAGACAACAAGTATATTAAAATAATTAAACAGCACTCACTGGACCAATTGGTTGTTTAATAAAATCAAGAGATTACACACTTCGTGCGAATGTGAACCCTCCTCTCAACACTCAAATTCACATCTTGAAAACCAATTCAGAACTAAAGTCGAAAATTCTCTTTTTCAGTCCAAGCGCGCGTGGTCACGTGATCGTGACTGCTCCGATTGGCTTAGGGGAAGTCATGCGATACACGGGAGGAGGGAGACAGACGATTCTAGATTAAAATTTGAATTGCACCATAGCCTCCTAAACTAGATGCCTTCCGCGTGGCTCGGACACTTGGCAACTGTTTAAGCGGTAGAAAACGCCACCTGGTACAGATTGTGCGACTTTTTTATTCAACAGCCACCAAAAATTGTTAAAAGTGGGATTTGTTATAGATAAAAGGCGAATAGAATCGAAGCAACGTTGTTAAGGCCTTTCGCTATGTTCGAAACGACGTCATTCATAGAGACCTCAAAATTAAATCAATTTATTCGGTTATCAGGAAACTTCCGATGAAGTTTCACAGGTCTCTTCCCAAAGCTCAGAATCCTGTGTTAAATGCCATCAAGAGATATGATCCTCGAGTGGGCAGGGGACGGAAACGTCCACTGGTCATTCTGTTTAGAGAAGATGGGTTTACACCCATCTCTAAGCGTCGGAGGCGTGATCCCTCTGGGGTCACATAACACAGCATTCTAGCTCTAATTTAGTTTATCCGTAGAATGAATCTCGATTCTTCTACTTCTGGCGCCCACCCCCCCGACGTCTGCAACCCTCTGTGCTACTTAACAGTCGCGTTATGTCAACCTTCTGCCAGTCACCTTGCTTTAGAGATTCGTTTTTTTAATGTATATAGTTTTTGTAAAAAATTTTTGCACTTAAACTGTAATGTATTCCTTTTCTTTTTTGAAAAAATTTATCGTATCATACTTTTATTGTAAATATTGTAAATTTTCCTTTTGTTAGTATAAATTGTTAGGCAAAATGCTTTAGGAAAACATGCAGATCCCTATCCAGGAGTTCTAAAGGTGCCTTTTTCAAGGCAAATCTGTCTTAGACAGGCCGAGGGGACTATGGGGCAGGACTGCATGTAAATCACTCAGGTTAATTTTATAGAAAAAGAGAAATAAAAAAAATGTATATTTTTTTGTTTGGGACAGAGCGGGCCTCGGAATTTCATTAAGTACGAGATAGCTTTTAGATCTTTCCTTCCCCTTACTTTACGGCCTTCCTCACTGGCTTGTTTTTTTTTTTTTTTTCATCATATCATCTCTCTGAGCTCACTTCATTCAAGAAGACCGAATACTTGCTTGACTATGCAACATCTCCTCATGCTTTTACAACTTCAGGTGGAGGTAAGCGGTGGTCTAGATCACTGCATGTACTCCCAAAGCTCCCGTGATGATGATGATGATGAACGTCGATTATATATGTCACGTACCACTTCTTAAAATTATTGGTGACATTTGAATAAAATAGTCGCGTAATCTGTACAGGTAGCACTGTCTACCCGAGTCGCGTGAAAGGCATCTAGTTTAGGAGGCTATGATTGCACAATATAATAAATAACGATTTTGTTTTTTCGGAAAATAAAATAAAAGAAGTTTAAGAATTCAGAAGAAGTTAATGAATTTGGAATTAATGAAATATTTAGTAAATAGATTAATAAAGAATTAATTAGGGAGCTATCAGTGGATTAGTAGCAGACAGAAATATTTAAGTTTCAGAAATAAAGATTTAATTTTAAAGAGGCTTTTCATTTTATTTCACACATATATATACAGGGTGATTCCGAGGTCATGGGACAAACTAGGAGCTGAGTTAGAAAACATTACAAGGACTCAAAATTTTATAGGAACCCATGTCTCCAAACATAATTTTAACCCTTTAAGAACCAGGAAATTTTGCATGGATATGGGCGTGGCTTTCAAATGTTGCATTTTTTAAAAAGAGATTCTACCTGCTAATATTTACATATATAAATAAATTCTGTTTTTTATCGATATATTTTATCACTGTGATTGCAATAATACGAACATTGTGTACGTTTTAGCGAAATAATGAAGCATGCAAGATTTTAAAATTTACACAATAGGCGGAGTTAGTAGTACACAGCTGCCCAAAACATTCAGTTCTTAAAGGGAGAAAATGATGTTTGGGCACATCGGTTCCTAAAAAATTCCGAATCCTTGTGATGTTCCCTACCTTCCACCCACCCCCCAAGTTTGTCCCTTGACCTCGGAATCACTCTGCATATCTATCTACCTATCTATATATATCTTTACATCTACAGCAAAATCGATGTTTATTAAATGGAATCTTAAAAATTTTAAACAACCTTTAGGGAAAATACGTTTTTTTTTTTTTTTTTTTTTCAACACAATAAGCGCTTCCAGGCAACAGAGTATGATTTGAATAAATTATTACTTCTGACGTAATCCAATGTATTCACGAAAAAAAAAAAAAAAAAAAATTCAATATAGTAGAACCTTTTAAAAGACAGTTAAACCCCATTTAGATAATATCTGAAAAAGGTGTTACACAATAACCAGTTTATAAAACATGTAATTTAAAATTTCTTGTTTATATTTTTGTTTTATCGTTAGGGAGGTTTTCAGAAAAGTTCTTTAGTAGCTAAAACGCTTTTATAACCCTACTACATCAAAAATATTGAGCGGAATATAGTGAGAAGAAAATTGTGACAGGTTCTTTACTGATTAACTCGTATTTAATTTTTAGCGAACAAAATTATTGAAATATTGCGATTAAAATACTATAATAAAGAAAAAATCTGGTGTAGCACTCACACGACTTTCTGTTATCCTGCATTTCCAACACAAGGAAGAAAGATTGCATATTAAAAGATATTGCATATTAACAGGTAAGATATCAAATACTGTATATAAACCTACGATAAAAAGAATTCAAACTAGGATTAGGAACAGTTTTTTGCCAAATGAATGTGTGTGTTTGTGTGTGTGTAGGGAGATGGTTGCCGCCCCCTAATTTAATTAATATTTTCTTAAAACTGCTTGTTTTATTTATTCTTTTATTTTTAAAGTTTTCTGTTAGAATTTATATTTTTCTGTTTATATATAGATATATATATATTTGTATAGACCTGCCAATTATGCTAATTTATCCGTATTAACTTTAGTCCCCGCCTTTTTTTCCGCACCAGTAAATTTGTAGAATAATATTTAGCAATATGTACTCACGATGAAACAACAAAACTATTACTCTACAAATATACTGGTGTGAATAAAAGGCCACCATTACGGATAAATTAGCAAAATTGGCAGGTCTATTTGTATTTACTTTTCAATTGCAAGCATTTTTTCGTTTCTATTCGCTTTCATTCTATTAAAATGTTGAGAAATGTTTTCAATTTATTGTTTTTCAGAAAACAATTCTAACTTTTTAGTTAAAAAAGAAAAAATCATTTAAATGTTAATTTTATATTAGAAGGAATGTATTTTGCTACTGATTTCTACATTTTGACATGTATAAATTTATTCATTTAACTAATAATACTTAAAATTTCCTAAACAGACAATTAATATTAATAAATTATTTATGAAAACTGTAGAAAAAAAGTAGTTATGCGAAATAAAATAATGTTTTGTAATAACATTGTAGTGTATATATATATATATTTAAGGAAGTATTATGATCTTAATATATTATCATAAAAGCCAACATACCAGGGATGGAACACGGGCGCAGAATTCATACCACTATCAATGTAAGAAAATTTTCTACTTCTTAAATCAACGATATTATAGGTAGAGAAATTTCTTATGCAGATTCCGGTATGAATTCTGCGCCCGTGTTCCATCCCTGACATACTTAATTATATTCTATAAAACTGTATGTACCCGCCCCTCTTTCCACACCAATTTATTTTTAGAGAAATTTTCTTCAAATGTAATTACGATTAAACAAGAAGAAAATTACTCTAAAGAAAAGACTGATGTGAAAAAAAAAGAAGAGAGTACTAACAATTTTACGGAATATTAATTAGTAAGTAGGCAGGTATGATTTTAATCATTTCTGTCCCTCTAAAAAATCATTTAAAGTGTTGATGATTCAGAAAACATACATATATATGTTTGTTCATAAAATAATAATTTAAATGAAAATTAAAACGCTATAAATTTATTTTGTTAGTTATGTCTACTATATGCTATTCCTAAATTAATATATTAACAACATTTTTGAAAATAACCAAAAAAGAGTATCTTTTACACAGATATGAGATTTCCGCTTTTTATTTTTTCTCTGTACCTTAATCCACATAGAAATACTTACCTGCTTTTTCATAAATTTATTGCCTAAAAAATAAAACAGCAATTATTATGAGAAGGTACTGTTAACAATAAATAAAATAAATTTATACTTGCTTACAAAAACTGTCAGTATTTAATAATTTATTCTGCAGATAATAATCGGTATTAATTTATTCCCCTTATAAGCATTTAACTCTGACATAATTTTGTTTATTTACTAAGATTCGTGAGATCTTAAGGGGTTTTTCACAAAAAAAGAACTTTTGCAACGTGATTGAAATAATTGGATATTTAAATTAATTACAAGGCATGTGAAAAACCCTTATGAAATTTCAAATCTTCAAAAATACCTAAAATCTAGCCTACAGTACTAGCCTAAAATAAGTTACCTACTTACAAATGTAAAAAAAATCGAAACTTTGCCACCGTTTGCTTTTTATAATTAAATATCTGTATCTATAGTCGACAGCAAAATTATTTGAATTCTAGCAACAATTCCTATCTAAACAAAGTACATTTAATACTGTTCTCTTAAATCAAGCCTTTTAAAATCATGTTCTTAGTCAGTCTAAGAACACGATTCGACAAGCATTTATTTTAACAAAACAGTATTAACCCCTTGAACTGAAATGACGAGTCCAGCTCGTCATGAATTTCCCGACACTAATTCTGTTCTTATATGTACATATAAAACAATAAACATTCATATAAATGTGTGAAATATTATTTTTAATAATAACAAATTATTTGAACAACAAAACCGTAAGTTTCTATACCAATCCCTCCTCTTAAAACTAAGAAAATTAAATTGTCTGCTTGAGCAGTGCTGACTGAAAATAAATTACAGTTCAAGGGGTTGAATGTACATTTATATATATATATATATATAGGAATTATTGCTGATGCTCGAATAGTTTTGCTGCCGACTGTACGGCAACAGAATCAGAATGTGTTATAAATAAAAATTTATAGCAAAATCGATGTCCAGTTATACCTAAAAACTCAAAATTATGATTATACTTTTAAAGATAATTTGTTTTTATGAAAATGTTGAATGCTTTCAAGCAAGAAAGAAATAGTTTATTCGAATTTATTTGCAAAACGTTTAGCTGTTTCTGTAGATGAATACCATTTTTTATGTAGCAATATTTCCGCATTTTTCAATCAACAAAAAGTTTTGCAAACGATTACTAAAGTTTACTACATAAAAGAAATGGTATTCAACTAAGCGACCACTAAAAGTCCTGCCTATCTTACACTGAGAAAAAAAAATATATCGCCTTTTTCTAGAATGAATAAATGGCTATTTTCAAAATCCCTTAACTAGAAATATAGATTTCCGAGCTATGCGCATAAGGCACGTCAATAAACTGAATAGACGAAATTATCGAGAATTTCTAGTGTACATATTTCTATATGGTGAAACAATATTCTGAATACGCTATATATTCTGAATCATTTGTATTGCGAGAAATTCTAGCTTGATTTTCTAGAATTGGGTAATAAACCAAGATTATAGTTGCAAAAAAACCGTCTCTTGAAGTTTCATTTATTTGCAGAAATTTTTAAATAACTTTGCCCTCGAGAATATAGGCAAACGCTCTAGAATTCTAATAGGGGCTTCTAGAACTCGCTTTCGAAGGGGACTAGAATGTATAAGGATGACATGGAACTATTTTTTCTAGAGCCACAATCATACTTGCCAACATCCTAATTAATATTTCGTAGTGCTGTTAGACCCGCCCTTTTTCTCACACCAGTAATTTTTTTGAGTAATATTCTCTAAATGCAATTGCGATTAAATAAGAAAAAAATACTCTAAAAAGACACCTGTTTGTAAAAACAGGCGGGGCTAGCAAGACTACGGAATATTAATTAGAATGTTGGCAAATATGGCCGCAATTTAGATTCTAGATGTCAGTTACAGAATTTTTTCTCTGTGTATTCGATTACAAAATTAAACCAACTAATTGTGACCCTAAACAATTGAATCCCGTTTAAAAAATACGAAATAAAGACAAAAGTTAAAGAAGAGTTTATAAATTATTCAGTTTAATGTTTTTCTTTTTCTTTTCAGAAGACACTTATGGAAGTTTGATGTTCTACAACATAACGTAGAATTTAGGCTTGAAATCTTAGTAGTACCAAAACTATATAATCGAAGCGATTGGCACTTAAATTGTGATTCATTTGGTTTCATTCTTAAGTTGTACTTCATCTTTGGAGAACAAAATATTTTAATCTGATAGCTAATAAAATTACTTTAATCGAAAAAAGCCTAATTGGTACATAGCAAAATTACTCACACAGAAAAGAAACTTACGAATTTGTGATTGATTATATCAAGTATTTCTTAATTTTTGCTATTGTTTAAATAAAAACAAATTACCTGCAACAATGTCTATTGTTATAGTAATATGAAGATTAAAAAAAAAGGCTTTATTTTCCGTGATAAATAATTGTAATTCATTCGACTAAATCCGATACAAGATAATAAAAGTATGTAATTCAGGGTATATGATGTAAAATTAATCGATATCTTAGCATATCGTTAGTTTTACTTAAAAAAAATTTTCACTTTAAAAATGCGTAAATATATGTTCATGTTAAAAAAAAATTGAAAAAAAAAATCTGGTATTATTAAATAGAAATTAATGAAAACTTTGAATTGATCATAGAGAAATAAGTTGAGAAAGAAAGAAAAAGATTATGGAAATTTTTAAATTCAGTCTATGAATTGAGAAATCCTGGGGAAATTCAAGAATATAGATAAGGAATTAAAGGAGTTTCACATTAAAAATGGCGCTAAAAGATCAAGAATTACTGCAATTTTCACTGATAATTGGAGTTTTTGACTCAAGAAAGACATCTGTTTCACGAATTAGATGCTTTTTTATTCCGCTAATATTATTATACAGTTTTTCAATATCTCATTACATTTTGGGAAATATAATTTTTAGTATTCAAGAGTCATATATAACTGGGTTATTCAACACCTTTCAAGCTTTAAACTCATTACTAATATGGTGTTCTCTATTAATTAGAAGAAAAAAAGCATTTAAAATATTATTGAAGTTAATCAGCTATCGAAAACAATATAATGTAGCTCAAAAATCATTAATCTTTCTTAAAATCTTGTTTTTTGTTTTTCATTTCTCTTCAGTTATCCTTTATCAAGTCCTTCTCTGTGTTTGTGACAGCACTCAGTTTGAAAATTTCTGGACATTGGGGAATAAACTGCCAGAAGGTTTTTGGAAAGTCATAATTTTGTTTGTAATAAATATAAACGCACACATGTGTTTTTCATATCCAGTTCTTATAATTTCGGTTTTATCCATTATATTTTATAATTTTGTCGAAGTGTTACAGATTTACAATAAAAATCTCAAATACCAACTGCGTAATTTAAATACAGAGAAAATTATCTTTACACTTGAAAGTTACTTTAATATCCATAAGACAATTTTGAAACTTTATCATGTGTTAAGTTACACAACATTTTTCATGACACTTTATTCTTCCAACTGTATTTTTAATTTCATACTTTTGTCAATAAAATTCCCGAAAGTATTGCTTAAAAATTACCTCACTTTCTTAGATTTTTCATTTGATTTTATGCATGGGTTTTTTATATTGGTGTCGTACGTAATATTTAGTTCCATGATAGCAGACAAATTACTTGAAATAAAAATGACTGTACAAAATAAACTGAATGAGCTTGCATGTAAGAAGCATAATTTTGTTCCTCAATCTGTGCTTGAATGCCTAAAAAGAATTGAACAAAAAGAAGTTGTTTATATGTCTGCTTGCGGTTTGTTTAATGTACCAAGAGGATTTATTATTACAGCAATTGGATCAGCACTTACGTATGGTTTGCTAATTATCAATTTGCTATAGAATTTTCGAAAGGCATTTCGAAAATATCAAAGTAATTTATAACACATTACGTCGAAAAGAAGTTGTTTATACGTCTGCTTACGGTTTGTGTAATGTACCAAGAGGATTTATTATTACAGCAATTAGATCAGCAGTTACGTATGGTTTGCTAATTATCAATTTGCTATAGAATTTTCGAAAGGCATTTCTAAAATATCAAAGTAATTTATGACACATTACATCAGAACGGTGCAGATCTAAAAATGATAAATGATGTGCCTCAAAAAATTCGTAGTAGTAGAAAAATAAATGAACTGCACCAATATTCTTACAACTATTCATTAAATTAAAATTTCACTGAACAAATCAGAGTAAAGAAAAACAATTTTATATAACTAAATGTAGAAAAAAAATTGTTTCGTTTCTTGAACGCCATAAAGGCATATTGGAAAGCAGACAGCTGTTTTGGTAGCATTTAGCGTACTGCCTTCAGTGCATAAAGAAATGAGAGGGAAGAATAGGGAAGTGCTCCTATTTTCAACAGTGACAAAACGATCTATCATGTTAGAAACTATTAGATTACAGAATCTTTGCGAAACATTGACAGTAAAATTAATATTTCATGATATCAACTTTAAAATTGCATACCAACATCTTTTTCAATATTTTGGAGAAAGTTTTTGTATCTTTTCGTGATAGGACTACCAGTAATACTACTGAAAGTTCTAGATTGCTTTATATATAAACTTCAACTATATGATGTTTTTGTTGCTGGATATTAGTTTTGAAAAGCATGGCGAATTCCGATCTCAGATTAAAATTCATTCAAGAAGCTGCAAATAAAATTGGTGGTGAAAGATCACAGGTGTTCTTGGATTTTTTTACTCACAATTCGGGTTTATAGCTCCAAAAATATTCCTAAATGTGGAAGTAAATGGGGAAGTGCTCCTATTTTCAATAGTGACAAAACGATCTATCATGTTAGAAACTACTAGATTGCAGAATCTTTGTGAAACATTGATAGGAAAATTAATATTTCATGATATCAACTTTGAAATTGCAAACCAACATCTTAAATATTTTGGAGAAGGTTGTTGTATCTTTTCTTGATGGGACAACTAGTAATACTATTGAAAGTTCTAGATTACTTTATATATAAACTTCAGCTATATCATGTTTTTGTTGCTGGATATTAGTTTTGACAAGCATGGTGAATTCCGATCTCGGATTGAAATTCATTCAAGAAGCTGCAAATAAAAGTGGTGGTGAAAGATCACAGATGTTCTTGGATATTTCTTTTACTCACAATTTAAGTTTACAGCTTCAAAAATATTCCTAAATGTGTAATAATTTATAATTATTTTAAATTCAAATATCAAATTCTAAGGTTATCTAAATGAAATCATACATAAAGAAGCATTTTGATTTTTATAGTGATTACAGTGAATATTTTATTACGGAGTTGTGTTTAATACATTAATATCAAATAGTTACACTGAAAAAAAAAACATGTACCGCCACCATCTATGACGAATAAGAATAGTAATTTCCTGAATTCCTGAACAGAAAATAGAGATTTACGATCTATGCATATAAGTTAAAAAACTAACCTGGATAGACGAAATAGTCAAGAACTCTTAGTTTATGCTTTTCTAGATGGTAAAGCAATATTATGAATAATAAGTAATAAGGACAAAACTTTGAAGAAACACCAAAAAATGCAATAAAATTGCTAAGAATTATCAATTGAAAGAAGAAAATAAATTAGATAAAAAGATATAACAAAATCTAAAAATCTTTAAAATATAAAAAATTAAACTAAAATCGAAGTTATGTGAGTAATTCCCAAGCATCAGATAGAAACGGAGTGGAAAAAATATCATCGACAAGATTTTTCGAATTTATAAATATGTCAAAAGCTTCATGCATACCAAAATAGGTAGAGGAGACAGGAAATGAAATTATGTTAGTTTTAGAAAAATCAAAACGATGACCAAGAGCCCAGCAGTGGGAAGCAATAAAAGATTTGGAAATCTCTTCATTACGAACATTCCGAAGGTGTTCATTTATTCTGTATTTCAAATGCCTCCTAGTTTGACCAATATAACATAAATTGTACGACAAACACGGGATTAAATAAATGCCAGATCGGTTTTCAGTAGGAATGTGATCTTTAAGAGAAGATAATTTAATTTTGTTGACAGGTTTGTAAATGACATTAAAACCAAATGCTGTAAGAATTTTAGAAATTGTAAACGAAAATTATGAATAAAAAGATAAAACAACTGGGATGAGACTGCGATCATTCACTTTGGGAGTTAGTAGAACGTTTAGGATTCCTGAATTTATATTACTATATTATGTATTCTTTATTTATTCAAAGTTTTGAACTTATTACATTACAACCCCAGTTCTGTGGTGCCTTCTTATTACAATATTATAAATATTATAAATTCTTTGTATTGCGAGAAATTCTTGCATGATTTCCTGGATTTGGGTCACAAACCAACATTATAGTCACTAAAAATCGACTCTTGAGTTAACATCTATTTGCAGAGATTTTTAAGTAAGTTTGACCGCGAAAATATAGGAAAACAATATAGCATTCTAATACGGATTGCTAGAATTCATTAGCAAAGGGAACCAGAATTTATAAGGGTGACATGGAACTATTTTTTTTTTTTTTTTTTACTTGAGACACAATTTAGTTTCTAGATGTAAGCAGAGTTCCTAACTTTTTTAATTTATTCACGAGCATTTTTAGCCCCGCCTCTTTTGCATACCGGAAATTAAAAAAAAAAAAAAAATGATTTTCTTCTTATTTAATCGTCGTTACATATTAAAGAGAAATAATATACAAAATTTCTGGTGCGAAAAGAAGGCGGGGCTAAAAATGCTCGTGAATAAATTATAAAAGTTAGGAACGCTGGATGTAAGTCATACATATATATATATATTTCAGTGTATACAAACAAATGTTGAAGCTAAATTGTCCCTCATTTGCACACTTTTGAATTTTATGAATGATTCCTAAAAGAAATATATTTTTAAATTTTTGACTTACTTTATATACCGATAATCGATATGGAAAATTCTGTTGGAAAAGAGTGCGCAGAATTGTGCATTGTGCATTCTATACAAGCCGTAGTTCGTACAGTCCTTGAATTTTGCTCATTTTCTCCACCAGTATTATTATTTAGCAAATTTTGATTTTAAAAATTCCTTAAAACTTAAAAAGAAATATATTGCATAAAAATACTGGTGGGAGAGTCCTTGAAAAAAGGCGTTGCCGTACGAATCATGCAAGCATACTTGCCAATATCCCAATTAATATTCCGTAATATTGTTGGTCTCGCCTTTTATTTCATACCAGTATATATATATATATATATATATATATATATATATATATATATATACATACATATATATATATATATATATATATACATACATATATATATATATATATATATATATTTAAGTATTTTTCTTCTTATTTAATCGCAATCACACTTAGAGAATATTATTTTAATAATTTATTGGTGTGACGATGAGGGCGGGGCTAACAATACTACGGAATATTAGTTAAGATGTTGTCAAGTACGTATACAAGTAACAGTATATTAATGTTGTAAAGCGCATTGGCTACACAATGGCTAAAAAAAGTTTTTTTTAATTTTTAGTAATAGCTTAATCTATTTCCTCATGCAGCAAGCGTTCCATTAGCTTACTTAGTAGCGTTGTCTAGAGATTCTATGCTTCATAAAGGCGACATTACTGTTGCTATAATTTATTTATTTATTTATTTATTTTATCTAAACATTTTGTTTCATATTTTACTTCATTTTATATTTAAAACAATGTTTTTTTTTTTTTTTTTAATAAATTTTTTATTATTTTGAATAGAAAAATAGTAACTATAAAATGGTATATATAAATATCCTTTTTCTTATTAATTTTGAAATTATTTTCACATCCTTTTGGATGTTATCGGCTTAGCATGTGGTAAAATTTTAGAAAATATCATACAGTATGACAGAAATAACACCCAATTCGCATGCAACCTTGAATCTGAGCCCTTGAAAAAGAACTGATGTTATATGTTTTTATTAAAATGATACTTAATTATTTCAGAAATCTTCATTCATGTTCTCTCTAGTTCTTCATGTAATACTTTGTCTCATCTAGTGCAACATTTGGGAAGGTTTTCAATATATATATAAGTATATTTTTTTTACAGCAAAATCGATGTTTAATAAATGGAAGCTGAAAAATTTCCAACTGCGTTTTGGTAAAATTTGTTTTTTTAAACGTAATAAACGCTTCCAGGCAACAGAGTATGATTTGAATAAATTATTCCTTCTCACATTATCTAATATATTCACAAAAAAAATAAATAAATAAATAAATAAATACAAAACACAAGTGTCTTTTAACAGACAGTAAAACCCCTTTTAGATAACACTTAATAAAGGTGTTACATAAAATGGAGTTTATGAAACATGTAATTTAAAGTTTGTTATTTATATTTTCGTTTTGTCATAAGGAAGGTTTCACAAAAGCTTTTTATTATCTAAAATGCTTTTTAACTGTATTAAAATATTGATTTGAAACTATTTATTGATTTGCAACTATTGAGAGCTAAATTTTTACAGAATGCATTGTAAGTTTATTTATTACTCAAATCATATTTCTTTTTGGCAAACAAATTTATTAAAATGTTGTGATCAAAATAGTATAATAATAATAATAATAATAATAATAATAATCTGGTTTGGCACTCACACGACTTTGTCTTACGCTGCATTTCAAACTAGGGTAAGTGTACCAGTGATTGACACTTTTAGAGCAATCTCTAATGTTTTTAATGTTCTAGTCAGAAAATATTTTTAGAAATCTTAAGTTAGTATATATGGTATGAAAGACATTCAGAACCACATGTATGTTAAAATATACACATTTGATAACTTTTTTTTTTTTTTTTTTTTTTTTTTAATGAATTTTTATTTGACACCCACTCAATGTTTCAGTAATTGACACTGAAAAGAATTTCATTTTATCAGTAATTGGCATCCTATCTTCCAGTGTTTGACACTGCTAGTTATTCATTTTATTAGTTATTAGCACCCTATGCTCCAGTGTTTGACATAAAATGTTAAAATTCTTATATGTAAAATATATGATTTTATTATTTTTCTTATTTATTAAATATTACGGGATAGATGTCAATTACTGGAACATGCCAATCACTGGAGCACCTACCCTAGAAGGACAGATTGCACATTAAAGACTAAAGTAATAAGTACTGTATATAAATCTACATAAAAAATAATTTAAACTAGACTTAGGAACAGTTTATTTGACAAATAAATGTATGTGAGAGGGCTGCCGCCTTCTTATCCCCCCGTTTGTATATAGTAGTTACATTTATATGTTTAAAAAAAATAAAATGCTCCAGGCATTGGACATGTTACAAGTAGACTTGAGTAGCGCTACGTAAGCTTTGAATATGCTTTCTGAGTACGCATCATCAGAAAATTCTTATAAAGCTAAACTTTACTGGCTACAGACAAATAATTTTGTGTATTCATAAAACAAGAAAACATCACAGTGCTATTACTTGACCACGTGGGTCATTCTTATATTCTTTAATGGCTGGTATTATTGGCGGCATTTCCGTAGGTATACTCAACAACGATATCTAATGAAGTCTGCTTGTACTTCCGTCATAATGCTTTCTTAGTTCCCCTTCATATTACAGGTATGGGTAACTTAGAAAATCGTAAAAAGTTTCGACCTCGAGTTTTTGAGAGCGTTACACGTTTTCATTTATGAGGATCCAAAAATGACAAAATTGATAAGGTGTCCGTCTGTAGAGTGCCTATTAGTTTGTTAGTGAGTTGTTTTGTTAGTGCATTAGTTTATTTGTGTGTTTGTTTGTTAGTCTGTGTACACGATATCTCAAGAACAAATAATAGCACAGAGGTAGGATCAGTTTTAAAATATTACTTCTAACTGGCAAGAACCCTATTGATTTGCAACATTTTAATTTAAAAACTTCGTAATTTATTCGAAATTTACGATTTTATTAACATGGGTGTAAATTGACACATCTCATGGGTATGGAATCTTTGTGAGTGGCCAGAAACAAAAAAAGAAAGTCATAGTTCGTCCCAAGTAGTTTATTAATATCTCTATTCTGGGACACGTCACAGATGACATACATTGATGATTTAATGGTATGTACAATGATGAAAAAATATGATTCTGGTTTAAATTTCGTTCCATGACTACCGCGGTCACTAAAGCTGCCTTCAAACTCTGGCAACTTTGAAAGCTGCAAGTGCGCCTCTATTGACATATCTTTGATGTAGTTTAGAAGATCGACGCTCGGTGGAATCTAAGCTCACAAACCTCCTAGAGCGATAATTGCATGAGAAGGGGGTCTCTTTTGAAAAAAGAGCAATAAAAAGTAATGTCCTTCATTGTAAATGTGTGCAAAATTTCAAGGGTCACTTTCGGACAATGGATAATTTATGACTTTTGAAGCTCTGCATGTTGCCAGAGTTTGAAGGAAGCTGAAGACTCGTTCAGAACTTTCTCTTTATCCGCCAACCTCCACACACTGTCTCTCCGCTTGTGGTCCCTGAGAGCTGGATTGGTATCTTTTTCCTAGCGGAGCAAGTTTGCCAGATTTGGCGAAACTTACAGTGGGTGTATAGGACAAATTTTTGCGTAAACGGGGATTAAAGGAAATATTTTTACTGTGAAAATGTCAGATCAGCTTCAAAATATCAGTTGCAAAGCTGTCTTAAACATAATTAACTACTAAAATTCAACTTTCAGAACTTTGTAAGTTATTTGAAATTTTCGAATTTCTTAACATGGCAGAATAAGGCAAAATTTTACATAAACATCCGTTTTAAAAGATATTTTCATCTTAAAGATTTCAGACCACTTTTGAAATATCGTTTAGGATACTGCTATGATCATAATAACTATGCATTTTGTTTTTTAAAATTTTCGTTTGAAATTCGAAATTTACAATTTTTTTAATATGGCAAAGTAGGGCAAAATTTAGCTTAAATGTCCATTTTGAAGGATATTTTCGATGCAAAGATGTCAAGAGAGTTTTAGGATATCTGGATTGAGCATCATTGACTACATATATTCTAGTGAAATTTTCGTAAGTCTTTCGAAATTTAATATTTTCTGAACGTAGCAGAACAGAGCAATATTTCACAGTAATTTACATTACGGGGATTGTGACATTGAAAAAAGTATAGAATTGCATGAAAACTAAACTTCGATAAAATGAATTAACAAATTAGGATAAGGTAAGTGCATCGAACTGAACGGTGGGTAGCCTATTTGGTATGACATTTTAGTCTGTCACTGCGTCGAGTAATTGGTCAAATTTATTTCTATTAAAATAAATATAGTATGTCGTGTACTAGATATTTATATATGATCGAGAACTGAGCAGATTCCAGCTATGCCAACAAGTTTTCGTGTTATTCACTACAAATATCACCATGGTGTGTAAGGTGTCTAATACATTCTGTCAATTTCTTTATATTTGCAGAGGTTTCTTTTAAGTAGACTGAACTAGCAACTTGGTTTGGAATATCTGTTATGCAGTAACACTTCCCAACTGCAAATAATCTTGGATTTTTTTTTTACACATAATTTTTATACTTCATTGGAAAAAAATCGTTTATATCTTCTTGTTTAGCTGGCAAATTCTAATGACTTTTGTTATCAAATAAGCGTAATTAAATTGGCCAAAATATTGTTAGACATTGTATTTTCATCGCGTTTTAAAGTTGAGGGATTCCCCTCTAAGCTTTGAAATTTTTCTGCGCAGGGAAAAATTCCCTAGCTTAAAATTTAAGGCATGTATTTTTATGTAAAGTGTTAATAATAAAATTTAATTGATATAGACCTCTTTTATAATTCACATTAAAAATTACGTGATTCCATTATTATTGTTTTTAAACAAGTCTAAGCTACTCTATGTGTTTTTACTTCCATTACACAATTACCGTAGGTAATGGAAGTATTGTATTTGGTCCAAAAATCCGATATCGAGTTTTCACCTGATTTACATGTTTTAAAGTCTCCTGAGTCCAAAAAAGTAGTTTTGGGCAATTGGTCAGTGTGTGTGTGTGTGTGTGCATATATGTGGGGAATTTTCTGGCTATTATATCTCGGAAATTAATAAAGATAGAACTACGAGACTTTAGAATTGAAACAGGTCTGGTGTACAGATGGATTTTCCAAATTTTGGTGAAAATTGAAAAACCGGAAGTGGGACATCGGAAACCGGAAGTGGTATCGTAAGTCTGTATCTCAAAAACGGCTCTAACGATTTTCTTCTAAGTTTCTATATAAACACTCTATTAGATGTCCTATCGAATGATATAGTTGGTTATTTCAGGAAAATTGATAGACGTCCTGTAAAAACAGCTCAATTTCAGGCCTCGTAAGTGCGTTCCTTTAAAAACGGCTGCACGGTTTTTTTTCAAACTTGCCATATTAACTGCTTTTTAAATATCCTTTTGTATGTAATTATTGCTTTCCGATCAATAATTAAATTTGCCAAGTTTTAGCAAAAGTCGGTATCTCAAAAAAGGCTTTCATGATGTTCTTGAAAATTGTTACATATATCCACTTTAGATATCCTTTCTTATGTATTACGTGGTTATTAAAAGGAAATCAACAGTCATCCTGATCAGGTTGATCAGTTTTAGATGTCGGGAATTAATGTTTCGAAAAAAGGCTAAACTGATTTTTTTCTTCTTACTATTTTTAAATTCTCTATGTAAATCTATTTTATATATCTTTACAAGAGTATAAGCTTTCTCTTACCAGAAAATTTTTAAGTGTCTAATTTATTAGGTCAATTTTATATCTTCTGATCATATTATCTCCAAAAAATGCATATAAAACATGTAATAAGTAAGTAATGGAAGTCGTGTGGTTGTTTCACACCAGATTTTTTAATAATAGTTTTGTTATCAAAACTAAAGTTTCATCTAACTGAAGAGATATTACTATTAATGTTTTAAAAATATATTTATGTAAAAAAAGCTTTTGCTTGCAGATTCAGATACGTTTTCGCAGCTATCATGTGACATGTATCATATGAGTGTTCTTCAAAAAATAAAGCAATTTTTATTTATTTTTCACTAAGTGTTTGATATACTTCTAAAAAGAATGTGCGTGGTGCACAGTTTGGAAACCGCTTATTTAGAAACTTGAAAATTTGTAGAACATTCTCCATTCGAATTCATTTATAGCATAGCACTGATTTATTGATATTCGGTGGGGGGACAGGGGAGGCCTATAAATAATGGAAAAGGGGAGAAGTATATAGAGGACTTCCGTAATTTTTATTTTGGTAAATTATCAAATCAGCTGGAGAAATATAAGGTGTTTAAAAAAAAAAACATTTTATGTACCATGTTTTAAATTTTCTGATGAATCATAGAGCTCTCATCAATGTGCATAAAATTTTTAAAATGATAATGCAGTCAATTTTTTTGAGATGCATAATTTAACTTTTTATAATTTTTTAATGTTCATGTTTAATTAAATGCATTTATTTTTATGTCGAAAGAAAACGAACTCGTGAATTTTTTTGGCAACAATTAAATTGTACTTTAAAGGCTATTTTAACGCTATTAGGATGTTATTATTTTCATATTTTAATTAATTATAAGAAAGCTAATAAAAAATTCGAAAATCGGACTTCGAAGTATTATGTTTCACCGTGTTCTGAGCAATCCTGAAAGTTTCAAATTTCTAGCTAGTCGGGAAGTTAGTTAAATATCGATTGCAAGATTTGTACAAGATATATATAGGGAGAGTGTGAACTAATAGTAGGAATTGAAAAATGGATTGCTCTCTTCAACTATATTAACACTTTCGCGACCGCATGTTTTCGTCTTTTTGAAAGTAAGGTCCGCCTGTAGGCGTTATTCTCTCAAGGTGCAATATTTCAGAACAGATTATTTTGTATTCATATTTATATTACAAGTTGATACACATTGTAATTATATTATTTTTAATCAAAGTATTTGTATCCATAATATATTTCATTCCAAAAATGTGAATGTTGAGTATATACTTAAAAAATAAATAACATACAAATTGCGAAAGGAACGCCCATTGGAGGAGTTACAGATTTTCAAATGGCGTAAAATTACGTCAGCGGCTGCGAAAGTGTTAAAAACTGGCAACGACAAACTTCTGTATTACTCATACCTTTTTTTTTTTTTTTTTTTTTTTAAGAAATTATAGAAAAATATCCCCAATAAGAATGCTAGTATCACAGCGTTCTAAAGCAAAAAGTTAGCAGATATCGCCGTTTGTAATGAGCAATAGATGGCGCTTTTCCAACTTTTGGTGTTAGTAAATATAATAGCCACGTGTATTTATTAATGTTCTATTTGTGTTACTACTTAATATTCGTGCTATTATTTCTCCGCCATTACATCATGGAAAATCGATTGCTTTTTAAAAAAAATATTTCGGTTTATTTAAAGTTCGATCGGAAGTAGATATTTAACTGAAGCTGAACAAATATTAATTTCAAATCATCTGATTAATTGTTTACTTCCATTAGCCGAAGCAACTAAAATTTTAAATTTGTCATTTGGAAATAAATGGAAGCTTAATTCTGGATTTCTCGATCCTTTGGAGTTACACTGGGGCACACAACAGTATGTGTTATCTTTTTTATTCATTTTTATTGAATAAGTATATGTGAAACTAAACATCGAATATACAGCAAGCAATGGCGTCTCGACGAAAGCCGAAAGCTATTCCTGTTAATTGTAATTTCACCTTAGCCCACCAGAGGGCGGGCATTTCATTACAATCGCGGATGACATACCGGGTATCCCATAAGTCTGTAGACATTTCAAAATTTCCTAAAAATTGAAGGAATTGGTAGATTTAAACGCGGTTTGCAAAAAAATTGTTCCCATTAAGGAAAAAATTTTTTTGGTGGTGGTGGGGGGGTGGGGGGTGGTAAAGAAAAAGTAATAAAAAAAATTCGTCGATAGAGGGCGCTGTACGTAAACAAATCACCAATTTTCATGAAAAACTATATATATATATTTCCATGCAAATGTTTAGAGTCGTATAAATCCTTTTGTAGGTGTTCCCCAGCACCACAAATTGCAGTTTACAAATGAGTTACAACACGGCTAATTACAGCTTCAGTCGGCTGTTCTTAGCTCAGGAAAAACAACTTCATCAAAAACGCTTTATAAACCAAGTCAGCATAACATTTAAAACATCCTGAATGCACAAGTAAGGAGTAAACTAAGGACTAACCTGTGTTAATCGAAAAACCGTGCAATTTTTATCACTCTGATTTGCATATTTCTCGTTATACGTCCGTACAGCGTCCTCTATCAACGAAAAATTTAACTATTGTTTTTTTTTTTTTACCAAAAAGAAAAAAAAAAAATCTCCCTTTATGAGAAAATTTTTTCCACAAACCTCGTTTAATTTTATTACTTCCTTAAATTTTTATGAATTTTTAAAATGCCTACAGACTTATGGGACACCCAGTATATATATATACATATCTATACATATATGGTGACTTCCATTACATTTTCTTTTTTTCTCTAATTTTCTGTAGTGTAACATTCTAGAAATGGCTTAAAATATGTTCTTCTGAAATAAGAATACAAATCCTTGAGCGCAACAGAATAGAAATATTGAGAAATAATAAAAAATACTAGATACTGTATTGATTCTGCATGATTGACAACTTCTTATCAAATATGTCATACATATGAAATATGTAGAAGAGATATTGTACAAAGATATAGATACAAAATCTTCAGAATATATGAAAAAAAAAATATATATATATATATATATATAGAATTTCTGTAAAATGCCAGGTCATTTTAATAACGATTTATTTCTGCGTAGGGTGGTTACAGTTGCCAACTTCACTACGTTTTGGATAATGCAAAATTTTAATAGAAAATAATTATATATTTCTGTGGCAACGTTCGTTGATTGAATAAAGTAAAAATTGTTATTGAAATTTTCCGGTAGTCAAAAATTAGTAGATAAAACTGGCAACTATGCTAGGCATATCGTGAAATTACAATTATTACCGTGAAGCAGGGGTTTGCAGCATTCTTACTTTTTTACAATCGTTTTATTTTAGAGTTACCACAATTTTCTTTTTTAAATAAAAATTATTATAAAATAAGTAGGGGAGGCAGGGGAATAGAGGCAAATATATACATATATATATACCTTAAATGGAGCTAGAGGATAGAAAAATATGTTACTATCATTATTAAAGCTATGAAGCTATAAATACATTTAAAAAACGTTAAGAAACCTTACTTTCAGCTTCCCTGACGAGACCTTTATGACGAAGCACTTTCAATTAGGGGGATCCCCCTCATTATCAACACCGGTTACTCTTGCAGTGCTGAGTGCCTGTGAATCTTTCATCAAACTAATATGACTTCTTCTTTCCTCTAAGAGGTGGCGCCAGGTAGGATACATACCTGTCTTTGATTCGTCGTGGTTGCATGCACGGGATGTGTCCAGAATTTCTATTGTTTCGTAGAATAGTGTGTAATGGTGGCTGTGGTAATGAGCTATTTTCTTAACATTTTTAAAATCAATTTCAATATTTTCATTTTCCTGGGTTTGTGCTAAAGCTGTGGCATATTTTCCAAATTTAATATCGCTAACATGTTCCTTTATTCTGGTTTTAATTTCCCTTTTTGTCATTCCCACGTAACAACCATCGCTATTATCTTGATATTTAAAGGGGGATTTTTTATATACCCGCGGTTTCAAGGGGGGGGGGGGAGTGAAGATTCTGATCTCTGCCATTCCTGATGATGTGGTACATGCTGGTGTTTGAAAAAATATATAAACATGTCAAAGGAATCCCAATGGGATCTCCCATATCCGGGATTATCGTCAAAATTAAATTAAGAAAACTAGAATCCCTAATTTTAGAAAAGTTTAAAGTAAATATAATTTACTGGAACAGATATGTCGACGATGTCTTCACTATAGTCCACGAAAATCAAAATATAAATGAACTTTTAGATAATTAGAACCAATTAGAAAAATGTGTACAATTTACTTGCGAAACAGAAACAAACAATGAACTTAATTTTCTAGACGTTAAAATTAAAAGAATGGAAAACACAATAAGAACAACAGTATACAGAAAACCCACCTCCAGTCAAGAGATAATTTATTACAATAGCAAAACCCCCTATAGATATAAAATCAATGCAATTCAATCATATATAAATCGCGCATTTCTCATTTGCACCGAACCGGTCTCTCACATTTCTCATTTGCACCGATCTTAAAACGGAAAATAAATAGTAAAAGTATAACTCTTCAAGCCAACTACCCCAAAATCCTTGTTGATAAACTTTACAATAAACGTTTAAAAAAGTCAAATCATATTCCCAGCCACCAAAAACCACGCATAAAATTCACCAACGATATTTCATATGACCGAGGGGCAGCCGTCAAAGTAAAAAATATTGCCAGTAAATTGTACATAAATATCCCAATTAACCCCAGCATTTACCAGATCATCAGGAATGACAAAGATCAGAATCCCCCCCTTCCCCTTCAAACCGCAGGTATATACAAAATCCCCATTAAATATCAAGATAATAGCGATGGTTATTACGTGGAAATGACAAAAAGGAAAATTAATACCTGAAAAATTAACATGTTAGCGATATTAAATTTGGAAAATATACCACAGCTTTAGCACAAACCCATCAAAATGAAAATATCGAAATTGATTTAAAAATGTTAAGAAAATAGCTCATTACCAAAACCACCATTACGTACTATTCCGCGAAACAATAGAAATTCTGGACCAATCCTGTGCATGCAACCACGACAAATCAAAGACAGATATAGACCCTATCTGGCGCCACCTCTTAGAGGAAAGAAGAAGACCCACCAGTTTCAAGAAAGATTCACAGGCAATCAACACTGCAAGAGTAACCGGTGTTGATAATGAGGGGTTACCCCCCCCCCCTAATTGAAAGTACTTCGCCATAAAGTCTGGTTTCGACTTGAGCTCATTCGTCGGCTTCTATTCAGAATCCTTTGATGTGGTCACCCGAGATCACCGGAGCTCAAAGCCTTCGAACGGGCTGTTTCTAACCCCCTGCTGAGATAATTGTAGGGGCCGGGGTAGATATCTTTGTCAATTTTGCATGCTTTCCTTTGAGGTAACTGCGCAATCTGATAAGAAAGGGCTACAACTGATGACATAACATTTGGCTCTTTGTGTCGGAAGCGTAACTAATGACGTTTTGAGCGTTGATCTTGAGCTAAAGTGGATACTAGCCTTAAAGGTTACGCCAGTGAAGCTGAAAGTAAGGTTTCTTAATGTTTTTTAACTATGTTACTATGTTTTTGGTGGTGAAGAAATCTTTGCACATGCATTCTGAGCAGTAAATTATTAGAACAGAAGATAGAGGGAAGCAAGTATTTATAGTTTTTAAATGGAGCTTGGAACTACAAAAACAGCGTTGTTAAGTTTTTGGGGTAAAAGATCCGAATATGCATACTTTTGATGCTGCGTAAATACTGAACGTTGGTAATGCCAAAATTTACAATCGTTTTATTTTAGAGTTACCACAATTTTCTTTTTTAAATAAAAATTATTATAAAATAAGTAGGGGAGGCAGGGGAATAGAGGCAAATATATAAATATATATATATATATACCTTAAATGGAGCTAGAGGATAGAAAAATATGTTACTATCATTATTAAAGCTATGAAGCTATAAATACATTTAAAAAACGTTAAGAAACCTTACTTTCAGCTTCCCTGACGAGACCTTTATGACGAAGCACTTTCAATTAGGGGGATCCCCCTCATTATCAACACCGGTTACTCTTGCAGTGCTGAGTGCCTGTGAATCTTTCATCAAACTAATATGACTTCTTCTTTCCTCTAAGAGGTGGCGCCAGGTAGGATACATACCTGTCTTTGATTCGTCGTGGTTGCATGCACGGGATGTGTCCAGAATTTCTATTGTTTCGTAGAATAGTGCGTAATGGTGGCTGTGGTAATGAGCTATTTTCTTAACATTTTTAAAATCAATTTCAATATTTTCATTTTCCTGGGTTTGTGCTAAAGCTGTGGTATATTTTCCAAATTTAATATCGCTAACATGTTCCTTTATTCTGGTTTTAATTTCCCTTTTTGTCATTCCCACGTAACAACCATCGCTATTATCTTGATATTTAAAGGGGGATTTTTTATATACCCGCGGTTTCAAGGGGGGGGGGGGAGTGAAGATTCTGATCTCTGCCATTCCTGATGATGTGGTACATGCTGGTGTTTGAAAAAATATATAAACATGTCAAAGGAATCCCAATGGGATCTCCCATATCCGGGATTATCGTCAAAATTAAATTAAGAAAACTAGAATCCCTAATTTTAGAAAAGTTTAAAGTAAATATAATTTACTGGAACAGATATGTCGACGATGTCTTCACTATAGTCCACGAAAATCAAAATATAAATGAACTTTCAGATAATTTGAACCAATTAGAAAAATGTGTACAATTTACTTGCGAAACAGAAACAAACAATGAACTTAATTTCCTCGACGTTAAAATTAAAAGAATGGAAAACACAATAAGAACAACAGTATACAGAAAACCCACCTCCAGTCAAGAGATAATTTATTACAATAGCAAAACCCCCTATAGATATAAAATCAATGCAATTCAATCATATATAAATCGCGCATTTCTCATTTGCACCGAACCGGTCTCTCACATTTCTCATTTGCACCGATCTTAAAACGGAAAATAAATAGTAAAAGTATAACTATTCAAGCCAACTACCCCAAAATCCTTGTTGATAAACTTTACAATAAACGTTTAAAAAAGTCAAATCATATTCCCAGCCACCAAAAACCACGCATAAAATTCACCAACGATATTTCATATGACCGAGGGGCAGCCGTCAAAATAAAAAATATTGCCAGTAAATTGTACATAAATATCCCAATTAACCCCAGCATTTACCAGATCATCAGGAATGACAAAGATCAGAATCCCCCCCCTTCCCCTTCAAACCGCAGGTATATACAAAATCCCCATTAAATATCAAGATAATAGCGATGGTTATTACGTGGAAATGACAAAAAGGAAAATTAATACCTGAATAAATTAACATGTTAGCGATATTAAATTTGGAAAATATACCACAGCTTTAGCACAAACTTATCAAAATGAAAATATCGAAATTGATTTAAAAATGTTAAGAAAATAGCTCATTACCAAAACCACCATTACGTACTATTCCGTGAAACAATAGAAATTCTGGACCAATCCTGTGCATGCAACCACGACAAATCAAAGACAGATATAGACCCTATCTGGCGCCACCTCTTAGAGGAAAGAAGAAGACCCACCAGTTTCAAGAAAGATTCACAGGCAATCAACACTGCAAGAGTAACCGGTGTTGATAATGAGGGGTACCCCCCCCCCCTCCTAATTGAAAGTACTTCGCCATAAAGTCTGGTTTCGACTTGAGCTCATTCGTCGGCTTCTATTCAGAATCCTTTGATGTGGTCACCCGAGATCACCGGAGCTCAAAGCCTTCGAACGGGCTGTTTCTAACCCCCTGCTGAGATAATTGTAGGGGCCGGGGTAGATATCTTTGTCAATTTTGCATGCTTTCCTTTGAGGTAACTGCGCAATCTGATAAGAAAGGGCTACAACTGATGACAAGACATTTGGCTCTTTGTGTCGGAAGCGTAATTAATGACGTTTTGAGCGTTGATCTTGAGCTAAAGTGGATACTAGCCTTAAAGGTTACGCCAGTGAAGCTGAAAGTAAGGTTTCTTAATGTTTTTTTAAATATGTTACTATGTTTTTGGTGGTGAAGAAATCTTTGCACATGCATTCTGAGCAGTAAATTATTAGAACAGAAGATAGAGGGAAGCAAGTATTTACAGTTTTTAAATGGAGCTTGGAACTACAAAAACAGCGTTGTTAAGTTTTTGGGGTAAAAGATCCGAATATGCATACTTTTGATGCTGCGTAAATACTGAACGTTGGTAATGCCAAAATTTCCAACGGTCGTTTGCTTGGTAAGCCAACAAGCTCTTGTTTAAAATATCTGAAATGGAGGTAGTGCGGCACCACCTAGTAGGAGATTCTACAGTAATATTTTTCAAGGTTTATTAATATGGTAAGTTAATAGCTCTATCATATGAATGAAAAATAGGAGAGCAGACAATAACCGCCATTGAGCTTCAGCTTCATATAATCAGATTTTTTCTAAGAACTTGGCCCGATAAGAGACTACACTGCTGTAGGTGTACGAAACGGAGGGAAAATGTTAAGCAGCAGGGATTTGCTACGAACAGATTTTTTTAAAGGTTTTTTTTTCGATGGTAAGTGAACTACCTGTTGTCAGTGTCTTAAACAAGAACATTATCGTAAGAGCCACCGAATGGAGATTTCTTACTGTTAGATTTTACAGGGTTTGATTACCAGCTAATCGCCGTAAGCAGTTAGATGGTTAATTAAATAAAAAATAAAGCTATATTATATTTAAATAAAAAACGTCTTTAATACTCTAATTAAAAATTTCTAAATTTTGAAGCAGAGGAAATACTTAAAAACTGAAGGCGTTAATGATAATCTGAAAAAAATAAATAAATAAAATAAATAAAATATAAATAAATAAATAAAAATTACAGGCTGATAAATACTTTTTAAAAAAGTTTTGATTCATATATACACAAAACCCTAATTTTTAAAAAAGAAACTCTTTTATGCCAAAATATAAAGTTCATTTAGAAGAATTTTTCAAAATTTATTTTCGTTATCCAGATTTTCGCTTTTGAAAAAATTACATTTATCTGCATAATATATATTTTATATCTTCAATCTTAATGTAAACGGAGAATTTAAAGAGCGCTCTTTTTAAGTGCAAAATGATGGAATACTCGATTGAGTTTTCCGAAATTGAGAAATATTTTCTTTTTCCTTTAATTAAATTTATGGAGGGAAAAAAAGTTTTCGTTATAACAGGATACAAAGTAAGAAATTCCATGTATTTAATCAGAACATACTATATATTTTAGATAATAAAACAGATTTTGCTAAGAAGATTAATCTGAGAGTAATAATGCCACTTTATTTTCATTTTGTTATGTGCTATATTTTAAGCTAAAATGTACTTAAATAGAATGATTCACTATTTAAGAAATGTTTTCAAGTTTAAATGTATCTTATGCAACAGTTAAATTTGTGAATAATGGTAAATTAAATAATACTTAACAGTATTTTTTTTTCTTGTTATTTCTTATGAAAATATAAGTACCTGGAAAATGAAAATTAAATTAAATGTGTAAAAAGTACAGATTAGAGATTTTTTTTTTCCAAACTTTTTTTAAGTACACTGACTATTTTTGATAAAGCTATATGCGAAACTAGTATGTTGTGGCCACCACAAGACTTTCTTCTATATTTTCCTATACAAATTCACTCAGTAACAATATATAAAAAAAAAAAAAGTTTTTTTTTTTTTTTTTTTTTTTTTTTTTTTTTTTTAAGATTTAAAATTAATTTTTTTTTCTCTGTTGTTGTTGTTAAAAGTTAAAAAAAAAAAAAAAAAAAAAAAAAATCCATAACTTCGTTTTAAATTATCACATATTTATAGTTCAACCATTCGTTTTAAAGGTATTGACGAGACCTTTCGAAAGATAGAGAGAAAAAAATCAGTTTTGAAGAAATTGTGTATTTTTACTTTCTTCTATATGTAATATAGAGAAAGTATTGGATTCGCGAAAATTTTCGACCTCCGTTTTTTGACGGATCTACACGTTTTGGGATGTACTGAACACGAATTGATAGTTTTTAAAAAATGTCTGTCTGTGTGTCTGTCTGTCTGTGTGTCTGTCTGTCTGTCTGTGGTTTAGTGTTTTCACCGTATCTCACGAACCAATGAATGAAATTCAACCAAACTTGGTATATAGTTGGACCCTGGCGGGGCATTGGGCTGATTAGATTTGGGGATCAATAGCCCTTCAGGTGGCGCTGTGATCGCATATTATGTAAATTTTTAACATGGCAGTATAAGACAAATTTTCGTATTTTTCACCGTATCTCACGAACCAATGAATGAAATTCAACCAAACTTGGTATATACTTGGAACCTGACGGGGCATGGTGCTGATTAGATTTGGGGATCAATCGTCCAGCAGGTGGCGCTGTGATCAAAAATTTCGTATGTTACACCGTATCTCACGAACCGATGAATGAAATAGAACCAAACTTGGTGTATAGTTGGACCCTGACATGGAAAGGGTCTGATTAGATTTTGGGATCAATCGCCCAGCAGATGGCGCTGTGATCGCATTTTATGTAAACTTTTAACATGGCAGAATAGGACAAAATTTCGTATAAATGTACATAATGAGCGTTATTTTAAACTTGTGATTGTAAAATTAATATGAATTATTGATAATAGTAGTAGTTAACTACGAAAAAAATTTTGTGCATGTGGGGGCACCGGTTAAATTTTCAAGATGAGTATCTTTCGAAAGATCTTGTCAATACCTTTAAAACGAATGGTTGAACTATAAATCTGTGACAATTTGAAACAAAGTTATCGTTTTTTTTACTTTTAACAAAAAAAAAAAAAAAAAAAAAAAAAAAACTTAGAATTTTTTTTTTTTTTTTTTTTTTTAACGAAACACAACCAAACGTATTTAGTTGGTCCCCGACATAAACTGGTGCTGATTACATTTAGGGATCAGTAGCTCAACAGGTGGCGCTGTGATCGCATTTTTTCTAAATTTTTAACATGGCAATATAGGACAAAATTTCGTATAAATGTACATAATGAGCGTTATTTTAAACTTGTGATTGTAAAATTAATATGAATTATTGATAATAGCAGTAGTTAACTACGAAAACAATTTTGTGCATGTGGGGGCACCGGTTCCCCCCTGGGGGGAAAGTACCCCCCGGGGGGGGGTAAATTTTCAAGATGGGTATCTTTCGAAAGATCTCGTCAATACCTTTTAAACGAATGGTTGAACTATAAATCTGTGATAATTTAAAACAAAGTTATCGATTTTTTTTTACTTTTAACAAAAAAAAAAAAAAAAAACTTAGAAAAAAAATCGTATTTTTTTCCTTTTTTTTTTTTTTTTTTTTTTAATATTGTTACTGTTTGAATATGTATTACTTTTACAAAAAAAAAAAAAAATAGAAAAAAATCGTAATTTTTTTTTTTTTTAATATTGTTACTGATTGAATATGTATATAGGAAAATATAGAAGAAAGTCTTGTGGTGGCCACAACATACTAGTTTTTTTAAAAACCTATTTAAGCGCACATGTCTGTTTTAATAACACTATATGCGAAAAAAGAAAAATATATCATAAAATTTAAATTTTTAATGGATTATTAATTTTTAGAGTTTTCCGACATTGTTTTGAACAGTTTTAGAAAATGCCTATTTGTCTGAGTGTCTTGGTTCTATAAAACATTAATAAACACACTTAATGTGCGCACTTAGTTGGAAATTTACATAAATTGGTGCTGTAAAGTTATTTCTTCGAATCATTATAAAGTCATTTCTTCGAAAAGCCATGAAATGTTATTCCAAATTATCTTGTTGAATATTATGTTGGTGATAATTTATCTCACATCCTTGCAATGAAAATCATTAAAATAATTATTCCTGGTGCAATAAATATAATCTGTGTCATAGTCATCTTGAATATAGTTTAAAAAAATAACTAAAGCATAAAGGTGCGAGATTGTGTCAAGATATTTTTTTCTTTAGATGATCATACTTCAAGTTACACACGGCGAAATAGCAAATTTCTGGGTTTAATTGATTACCAAGGCTTGATTAACATACCGCCAGACTGGCGTGTGGGAAACCAAACATACATTTTGTTAAAGTCAAGAGATAAAACCAATGTATTAAAATTGCATTTGTAGTAAAAAATTCTCAACAGAATTATAAAGATTAACACGAAATGTGGCAACTGATTTGATGTCTAGGCAATTACGCTACATTTTAAACTGGAATAGTCAGAAATGATTAAGTAGAATTTATGAATTGAACTGTTGTTTATGCTCCATCAATGCTCTTGCAGAGATGAAATGAAAACTATATTGTTCAATAAAAGAAAAAATTATTAACGAACTTTAACGTGTTGTGAGACTAGACCTGCTAACTATGCTAGTTTATCCGTAATGGTATTAAACCCCGCCTTTTTTTCACCCCAGAATAGTTGAAGAGCAACAATCTTCTTATTTAATCATGAAAACCTATTGCTGAATATTACTCTACAACTATACTGGTGTGAAAAAAAGGCGGGGACTAGTATCATTACGGATACACTAGCAGAGTTAGCAGGTCTATGAGACTATACTTAAAAGAATTGATTAATTAATGAAAATAGAATATTAAATAATGGGAGATTAAATAATAGAATAATATAAAATAATAATATAGAAATAATAATATAGAATACAGAATAATATAATGTAATATAGAAATACTAATATAGAATAATAAAATAATATTAAATAATGGCAATTGAATTGATGTGACTTGAATAGAATGGATAATTAGCAGGCTCATAATTAAAAAAAATTATCATGTTCATTTTAATGAATGATATTTGAACCATTGGATAAAATATTATTAACTAACTCAATGGCACCACTCAATATAATGAAAATAATGTTTTTGCTGACTTTTTTAATAAAAACACGCTAAATTCAATATGGAAAATTTTGCGAAAATCTATTTTACAAGAAGATGTTACGGTTAGTACTAGAAATTTAGAATTATCACTGGGAGAGAGCCGCTACTTTTCCTTTTCATATTATATTTCATAGCTTTTATAGACTTGTTGGCTTGAATGTTACATGTTATTAAAAAATGGTACATATTATGTTAAGAAATCGTTATTTAAAATTCTAAATATAATCTTCACATGCTGTTTTAACTATTAAGAATTTAATTTTACAGATAGGAACTCAATGTTAAATTTTTGACAGTTTTTTTTTTTTTTTTTTTGCTATATCTTATCTTTTATTGCATGGGGTGAAAGAAAATTAAACAGAACAAGCCTAAAATTTTATAGAAGAAATTTCGTATGAGAAAATATAAAGTTTATTTAGAAACATGTTTCAAAAAATATTTTCGTAATACAGCCTCTCACATTTTACTTCACTTGTGTAATATTTTTCGTGTATCTTCAATCTTAATATAATACGAATATTTAAACAACGCACTTTTAAGGCACAAAATAATGGAATGCTTGGTCAAATATTTCAAAAGTGGAGGAATATTTTTTCCCTCTCTAATAGAATTTTTAAAGGGAATTAGGCTTTTGTTTAAAATGGATACAAAGTAATATATATATATATAATCAAAAAATGATATATATTTTTTTAGATAATAAAATAGCTTTTCCTAGAAAGATAAATTTAATAATTTTAATGCTAGTTTATTTTGATTTTATCATGAATAAAATATTAGCTAAAAAACAGTTACGTACAATGATTTATTTAAGACAAAATTTGAAGTTTAAATGCATCTTGAGAAACAGTTAAAGTTATGAATAATGGTAAATTAAATTACATTTAACTGAATTTTTAGCTTTTCTAAAGTTCTTACGAAAATATGAGTAACCAAAGAAGATAAAATAAATCAAATTTGGGTGAAAAAAGAAATAACATAGTTTTTTTTTTAGAAGAAGAGACTATTTTATAAAATTAAATTTTTAATTGATTGCTATTTTTACTTCTAATTTTGATTTGGCTACTTTTATAAAAAGCATGTTTGTCTAGGTGTTGGTATATTACAGCGTAGTTACGTAGTTATTTTCTAAACTTACGTAACTAACCTGTAAGATGATCTCGGAAAGCTTCAATCTTCGTTTTTCAGTGTTTTTTACAGGATTTGGTATGTAACCCTAGTGTAACCCCAAAAGAACTCAAGTGACTCATCATGTTGTGTTCAAGACTTCATTTGTTTTACTTTAACCGTATAAAACTACTTCGGTATATATATAATGCTGTATACTCTCTTTTCATATGTTAAAAAACATCACCTGATGATGCTACGTAATAGTAGCGAAAGGCTTCGTGTACATTTTTAATAAAAAAAAATATATACGTATATACGTGCTTAAAAGTGGTTTTATATATGTTTAACACATGAAATCATTGCAAATATTAAACTTTTAGAAATTTATAATTTTAATTATGATATTTATACCAGTATCCTAAATAATATTTCAAAAGTGGTCTGATATCTTTACGATAAAAATATCTCTCAAGATTGACGTTTAAGTGAAATTTTGCCCTATTCTTCCATGTTTAGAAATTCGTAAATTTCCAATAATTTACGAAATTTTTATATTGGTAAATTCATAGTGAATCATATTCTTGCCAATATCCTAAATAATATTTCAAAAGTAGACTGACATCTTTACGATGAAAATATCCCTCAAAGTTTACGTTTATGTGAAATTTGGCCCTATTCTGCAATGTTAAGAAATTCGTAAATTTCTAATAACTTGCGAAATTTTCAAATTAGCATGTTTATAGTTACTGGTGTTCATTCCGACATTAAAACTGATATTTTAAAACTTGTCTGACATTTTTACAGTAAAAGTTGTCCATTTAATGCACGTTTAATTGAAATTTTGCCCTATTCTCTCCTGTTAAGAAAATCGTCAATTTCTAATAACTTACGAAGTTTTGTAATGCGAATGTTGCAAATGAATAGGGTTCTTGCCAGTGTCGAAAGTAACATTTTAAAACTGATCTGACTTCTCTGCGACAATTTGTTCTTGAGATATCGTGTACACAGACTAACATACTAACACACTAACGGACTAACTGATTAACAAACTAACAGACACCCTGCAGACAAACTTTGTCATTTTCGGAATCCTCACACCTGAAAACACGCAAAAAAGTAAAAAAAAAAAAAACGAGGCCGAAAATTTTCACGATTACCTATGTTCCCCATACTTATAGTATGATGGGGAAATAAAAACTGATAAAACTCCCTACACATAGGGGCAAATATCTTTAGTTAATAACGCTGCCTGCATGGATAATGCACCATTAATTAAAACTTGCACTAGACCAATACATTCTAATTATTCTGTCAAAAAAACGTAACAAATGCGTAATATTTTTAGCACAGAATTTATATTTAAATAAAAACGTAGCAATTTTTTAGTGTAATTTTTTTAATATAAAAATATGCAAGGGAAGTCTACAAAGAAGAAATATCAGTCACGTAACAGATAGAACATCAATAATAATGCAAGTTTCATAAACATATCAAAGAGTGCTCTGTTACCGTCTCCAGTAGCACATAACGTTGATTTAACGTTCCTATAGCTAATTTTTTACTGTTCAGACTTATTTGAAACGCTATAACAACGTTATGTGTTACTAGGGGTGAAATCTGTTACCATAATGAAATATTGTAACGTTTTTGCAACATAACTCGAACGTTTTGTACTGAGAGCAATTTAAAAATAACATAAACAAAGACATTCAATGTCGTACTTTCTTTTTAACTAGAACTACATAACTTAGAATACATAATTTAATATTTGAGTATTTGCGTATTTGCATAGTATATAATACCTTAATATTTGATAAAATGCAATCATATTCATATCGTTAACCATGAAAATATTACGTTAGACCAGAAATTATATAAACTAAAACTATATTATAGTAACTTATGTTTTGCTAAAAAGTGTTTTTATTTTTTATTTGCGAATGAATATTTCTATCTTTGGATCTAATTAGGAAACGTTATGAAGCGAAGCCTTTGAAAAAGTTTCTATAAATGGCCTTTAATCCTTCTTTAATTTTCGACGTTTTGTTTGTCAGCAGTTGAGGAAGCAGCTGTTCCGTTCTGCAGTGTAATTATGAACCAGGACGAGGCAAGGAAATAACTATATTCTGAGATGAAAATTTCGAATATAGTAGTATAATATGTAGTCAGCTTCGATAATTTTTCTTTTAATATTGACAAGGTTTTACATACATTAATAACATTCCTTAATATTCATTACGATGCAATACATATAGTGTTTAAAGTATTATACTATAGAAATGCGAAGTAAAATCAGATTTTAATTTTAAGAAATAAAATGAAAATAATTATAAGATAAAAAACTTTTTATAAATCATGTTTTTAAATTTTCTGTTGAATCATAGCTATAGAACTAACTACATTAGCACTTTATCAATGCGTATTGTTACGAAATTGTAAATAATTGTACCTATTTATTTTTGTATACATTCTTTCAAAGAGGCTTAGTAAGTTGATAAAATGTCAATTTTCTGCATTTCCAGCTCTTTTTTGCGTTAAAATAGCTTAATTTTCCCTTTAAAACGCATTAAAAAGCTCAATAGGCAGGTAATGGATTTGTGCCAAATTTGGTGACTTTTTGCCCTTGGCGACTTTTGGCGAGAAAATCCTTATTATCGATATTCCAAATATGGACGTTCGAATGTGATTGGTTAAAAAGTTACGGAAAATTTGAATTAAAAAAAAAAGTTTGTTTTAAAATTAAAGTATTAATCCTTTCCGAACAACATATATTTGCTTCATGAACTACATTAGCACTTTCTCAATGTGTAGAAAATCTTTAAAATGATAATGACGTCAGTTTTTGCCAGATGCATAATTTAACTTTTTACAATTTTTTAACGCTCACGTTTAATTAAATGTATTTATTTTTATGTCGAAAGAAAATGAACTCGTAAATTTTTTTGGGAACAATTAAATTACAGCTAATATTTTAATGACTATTTTTATTGCTATTATGAGCTTATCATTTTCATATTTTAATTAATTAAAAGAAAACTATTCGAAAATTCGAAAATCTGACTTCGAAGTATTGTGTTGTCACCGGGTTCTGAACTACTGTGAAAGTTTCAAATGTCTAGCTAGTAGGGAAGTTAGTTAAAAATAGATCGCAAGATTTGTACCGGACAAACACACAAGAATAGAAGTTAATAAAAACATGGTGATCAATTACGTTTTCGTCCATAAATAGGATTGGAATATTAATCAATATAACTTGATATACTGATTTACCTACATTTCTAATTAATAAGAAGCATTTTAACACTCGCCTTTGTTTCCTCCTCTATTTTTAAAAATTTTTTTTTTTTTTTTTTTATTGTTATTACATCTTAGGGAAAACTACCTTAAAAAAAAAAAAAAAAAAAGCTTACGCAAAATGAAGATAATTTTCCGGAATGAAACTAAAGTATTTCTGTTTAGACATATGTATATCCCGTTCTAATAGATGTACTTTGTTTAAACTTGTAATGCATTTTTGTATTATGGGGAAAAAAGTCAGCAATAAAATTAATAATTGGAATTAAACTCACAGATGGCGATTTTCATGAAAATGTAAAAATATATTATGCAAATTTGAAGCGTTTTAAAAAAGAACGTTAGTTAATGTCCGACGATACATCTTCGCGATTTTTTTGGACGAGAAAGATCTATCCTGATTGATCAAATTGTTTTTAGGACTGAGGGCCTATTAGTCTCAATCTGGGATTTTTGCGTTGTCGATTTCGAAAGTTGGACATTTGTCAAAATCTAAAATTTATCGAAAATATAATATAATAGTTTGAAAGCGATGTTATAATTTGAAAAAAAAAAAAAAAAAAAAAAAAAAAAAAAACTAATAGTCCTCCGTCCTAAACTAAATTCTGCTTTTGCCAGAATTTCATCAAAATCTTTTATTATTATTATTATTATTATTATTATTATTATTATTGAAAGAAAAAGAAAAGAAAATTAATAATAATCAGTATCGTTACAAGCGATATCGAAAAAGTTTTTTTTTAATAATTTCGAATTAGGAAATAAAAAGTGCGCGTGAAAAAATATGAAATATAAATAAGTAAAAAAATGAATTTAATGATTTAATGTTTTTGTTTTTCGGGGGCTGCTAATGCATATAAAAAATGCGTATTAAAACGAGTCGAAGAAGGAAGCGAAATAAGTATTGAGTTATATTACGATAAATACGATATATGATATGATACGATATATTAGACCTATCGTTCAGAGTTAGTAGGCATTTTCGTTGAAAGAAATAGTTTGTTCGTTCGGTGCAAGTTGCACATTACTCCCGTGGGGTACAACTTTCACATTAGTCCCTTGAGGTACAACTTTCACTTTAGTCTCGTCAGGTACAACTTGCACATTAGTCCCCTTTAAATATATTTAAATTATATTTACACATTTTATTAAAATTGTAGTAATATTTTGAATACACTCCATGAATTTTAAACACAAGAAAGGCTTATTAAAAATGCTTCGGTCGAGACTTGAGAAAAATTAATGTTAAATTTGAAGAGATGGGAGCGTTGGTTGAGCTGCGATAATGTTAACAAATGTGAAACATGCCATATTGATGAGTTCGGACAAGCTTGTGAATGCGTTATCAAAGATTATTTTGGTATAAAGAAGAGAAGCAAAACCAATGCATTTTCCTGCTCTACAATGTGGATTTTGTATGGATACTACCAACGAGATATATAAAGTAGAGTGATAAATGGTAACCCTTGAGAAGGTCCAAGATGAGTCATGTGACATGCTCTCCTTGCACTTGCGTATTCGGTGGTTCCCTTGGTAACAGCTTATTTTCAGTAAATTTCTATGGCAACGGTTTGAAGATATTTCTTCGCATAAGGCATAACCGCCAATGTTTTTTGTTTACTTACGTAATTTAATATTCTTTTGTTCTAAGCCGTTTCGATTTCGATTTTACTTCTTTTTTATTTCGTGTAGTTGAACTTTAACCGACAAAAAGCTTAAAAATAGTTGAAAAATTATTATTTGTTGTTAAATTTAGCTCTTTAAAAGTTTAAATTTTCTTTTATAAACACTTTAAAACTTTGTTGGGAAACGATGAAAAAAAAAATGTATTTTATTAATTATTAAAATGTGAAATATGTGTAAAATTATTTTAAAATCAATTTATTTCGGTCATAGGACTGTTATGTTACCTAATAATAATGATAATTTGTCGAACTGATATTTTAAATGCCAAAATAGCGATAAAGGGCCAAACACAGCAACCTATTGGAGCATGCCACGTGATTCATCTTGAACCACGGAAAGCTAATCCTTCATCCATTGAATCAGCACTCTAATTTATATATCTCGTTGGATACTACTTTACAATGGATAAAAGTATTTTTCGTACTGTAGAAAAAGAAAGAAACAAATTATGTGAACGATGTGAATCAGATACTCTTCCGACTGCAGCATTATGAATTATTCCAAATTTTCATTTAAAATTGTTTCTGTTTTCTTCCTTGCAGCATAACCAAATTCCCCAGTCCCTTCAAATTTAATAAACATCTTTCTTAAACAATGTATCTACAGAGTTATTTTTCGTAAGCTGTTCTTTTTACAGTACTGTAAGTCGATATTTTCGTAGTGTATCTGAAGAATTACTACCGTTCTAATAAAACAACTTAATCTCTGAGTATTTATAATTTTCCTCTAAAAGCATTGTGAAGAATAACTTTAGGACATTAGCATTTTTTTTTTTTTTTTTTTTAGGTAGATTCCTTATAGGAGATCTACCTATTGCAATGGTTCTCATGACACGACTTTTGGAAAATTTCTTCATATCTTCACCGATCATGACCCCTAGAACCCAAAACCACCCTCCGTTCGAAAGTTTATATATATATATATATATATATATATATATATATATATAGGTATATATATATATGTATAACGCTTTTTCCCATGTTAAGTTGTGAACACGATAACTGGAGTAATTTTTATTTAAATTTAACCAGCTCGGGATATGTTGTCAGGACAGTAAAAATCTCGGTCGAGTTCGTAGATGGGGTATCCTGCCCAAAGGGGGTGGAAATTTTCATTTGCCCATAATTTCTTTAATATTGAAAATAGGAAAATACTTCAAATCAGGCGAATTATCGCCTTACCCTAAAGAACAACTTTTGTATTTAAACTTTTTCGATAACTTCAATTGCTTAAAAGTTACAAGTTTAAAAGTGATTTTTCATGTGATGAAGCCGACATTTTCTATAGCTTTCATTGCAAAAATTTATAATCTGATGCTTATGTCACATGCAAATGATAATAAAAAAGGTCACTGAAAATATAATAAAATTTTAATCATGTTTTTAAACAATATAATAATCTGATTAAGAAAAAAAAAATGTTTAATTGAACAGAAAATATGACGTCACAATTATAACAATGTACTCAGAAAAATGAAATAAAATTTTATCCGTGATTTTAAACAAATAAAATAAAAGTTAATAAAAAAAAATATACAGACACGACATTATTTCATTATTTAAAACATGAAAATCTGACATTGACAGATTTTAATTTAGTGCCAGAGGCCTACTGCTAAACTTGTTAATATCGACAAATTCTTCTTTAGTTAATTCGTGACGATCTAAATTCCATGATAAAGTTTTCATTAAATCAAACCAATGTGTTTCAGCTGCAGATATTGTAACAAATAACGTTGGAAGTCCAAACTGTCTTATAGCCGCAAAACAACGTTTTTTCTCTTTTTCCCAATGAGGGGGAGGTGTGCCTTGGGGGGGACTCATGTCAAAGGTGTGCCTTGGGGGGGGGACTCATGTCAAAGTTGTACCATGGGGGGGACTCATGTCAAAGTTGGGCCTTGGGGGGACTCATGTCAAAGTTGGGCCTGGGGGGGGGGGACTCATGTCAAAGTTGGGCCTTGGGGGGACTCATGTCAAAGTTGTGCCTTGGGGGGACTTCATTCAATAAATCCCCATTCAATAAACCGACTGAAATAGGCCCTTAGCACTATTAAGAGTGTATTATAAAAATTCGACAACGCTGTACCGACTGAAATAGGGGTACCTTGGGGGGGACTCATGTCAAAGTTGGGCCTTGGGGGGACTTCATTCAATAAGTCCCCATTCAATAAACCGACTGAAATAGGCCCTTAGCACTATTAAGAGTGTATTATAAAAATTCGACAACGCTGTACCGACTGAAATATGTGTACCTTGGGGGGGACTCATGTCAAACTTGGGCCTGGGGGGGGACTCATGTCAAAGTTGTGCCTTGGGGGGCCTTCATTCAATAAATCCCCATTCAATAAACCGACTGAAATAGGCCTTTAGCACTAATTAAGAGTGACCTATAAAAATTCGACAACTGTACCGACTGAAATAGGCCTCTAGCACTAAAAAAAATAAGTAAATAAAATCAACATATCTTAGGGCTAAGCAGATTTAGACTTAGCTTTATGACATAGATACTATAATGTAAAAGATAAATGTCATTGTTAAAAAAAAAAATCTTGTAAATCGATGCTAAACGAATTAAACTGACATGGTACAAAAGGTAATAAAAATTCGACAACTGTACCGACTGAAATAGGCCTCTAGCACTAAAAAAAAAAAATAAGTAAATAAAATTAACATATCTTAGGGCTAAGCAGATTTAGACTTAGCTTTATGACATAGATACTATAATGTAAAAGATAAATGTCATTGTTAAAAAAAAAAAAATCTTGTAAATCGATGCTAAACGAATTAAACTGACATGGTACAAAAGGTAATAAATTTGGGGACATTTAGGTATCCCTTTAACAAATGAACTAGGGGCGATTTTAATGAATTTTCCGTTGAAGTTTCTTTTCATGAAAAATTAAATTTAAATTAAAGTATTTCATTACTCGAATTCCCTTATTTTGATAAATAAAATTATACCATTTAAAAAAAAAATACAGAACACTCTTTTATTGAAAAATAAACTAATAAATCTTTATTTAAAAAAAATTAATTATTGCCATTCGACATTATACAAATACATCCAAATCCTGTGTCACATACGATAGTTTTGTATAAGTATAGATTTTTTGTTTGCCCTTGGAACCTGCCCCTGATGGGAAAAGTGCCTGGAACATAGAATAATAATAAAGGAAGAAGGAGCATATATGTTTTGGTTTCGGTTATTAAAATCCAGGAATGCCGGGTATAGGGTTGTAACAATGTTTCAATCTCATTGGTTGGCGACTTATTGGCGAGATTTTTGAATCGTCTCATCTCTCTGTCAGTGAGGCAGCACCCACAACAATCATCGATAAATGTGCCGAGTATGGGTGCCCTACTTTAAGGTTTTGAGTAGCAAAAATAGCTTTTGCTGGCAATTCACTAGAAGTGGTTTGTAAGCATTAGACTATTGACGTGCTTCTTCTTCCTTTATTATTATTCTATGGCCTGGAAACACTTGTATCTAGTATTGTCATTGATTATGAAGTTGTGTGCAATATTTCAGGTCCTTTGGACGACAAAAAGTTGCCGAAAATTGAATTTCAAAATTCCGTTACATACATTAATAGTTGCATCATTATCTAGTTAATAGAAGTGTGTTAATTAAAAACCTTGTTAAACGCTTTAATTAATCATTTAAAAATATAAAATTAAAATAATACGTCAATCTTAATACAAATATCGTTTGTGGTGAATAGTTTAGAATGTCAGTTTAGGCAAGAATTTAAAATTTACGATTGAGAGTAATACGTTACAGCTTCCTTTGACTTTTTATCTTGTCGAAACAAGATATTGGTCTGTGAAGAGATATGAGGTTTTCGCGTGGAAAGAAAATATAATGACGCCAAAGCTGCCTTTCTCCACCTCCAAGCTCGCCAAATTTTGTCGCCAAGTCAAAAATTTCGTCGTCAACTATCAACTTTTGCCGCCAAATCACAAATTCCATTGCTAAGTCGCAAGTTTTGTCACCAAAATCTCGCCAAATCATACAATTTACTAAATTCATAATTATTAACATTGAAATTCAGCGGTGCCAAATGGTCAAATGTTAACTGATGTTAATGTTAATGTTCCAGCTTATGTGAACCAAAACAGTTTCACTTTACAATTTTTACTCATCTGACAATAAGAATCACAAAAACACAACACAAAACTTTCAATAATTCAATAAAAATTACAATGAAATAACTATCCAAAAACCGTTACCACTTATCTGTATTTGACTTGACCATAGCCAGGCTTACCAGAACTAGTAAGATCAAAATTGCATTTTCACGTTTCTATTAGTTTTTCTTTTAAAAGAAAGATATTGAACAACATATGGATTTTAAATAAAAAATATAATTTTGATTAAGCTTGGAAGGGGGGGGGGAGGGGGTGTAGCCCAATTGCCTCCTCCGGGATTCACCATTGCTGGGATTGTATATCTTTAAGGCTTTTATTTGTTGAATGATTATGAGCTTGAATTTTAAAAAAATTGAAACATTTACAAACCAATAAATTTAGCCTAAAATTTTAAGTAGGATGTATAAAACCCCTTTGTAGTTGAAAATTAAATTTCTTGAAAACAGAATAGCGACGTAAATGATACAATGTGTGGGAACAAAGCCATTGGCTAGGTATTAATGCATATGTAAAATTTCTTTACAATTGTAACATTAACGTAAAGGAATCTACCTTTGCCTTTAAGATTGCCGAAAAGGGATTTTTAATGCATTAAATTTTATTATGATCTTTTCTACATTTCATGAAAAGCGCCATCTTTCGATGGAAATTTTAAGAATGAATTTTTATTGCAGATTTTATACCCATTCTCTAAATAACGTATGTAGCATGTTTCATTTTAAATAAGTCTTCTAGAACGGGGTGTACGTAGGCCTAAACAGAGTAACTTTAACTGTAACCACTCAGTATACATAACTTACAGAAAAAAAAAAAAATCTTCTATAATATTTCTGGAAACTGAATTAATTCTATTTTGTTGTTTAATATCTTAAGATAAAAAGTTTCGCATATTTTTATTCATTATTATTATTATTATTATTTATAACACAAATATACATTAACAACAAAACAAATATCGAAACGTATCTGCATAATTCTAAAAATAGGCATAGTATATCGTAATGCCAAATGTAATGGATTATGACTGAAGAGATTTTCTTCTTTTCCTTTTTGAGGCAAATATAGCTGATAGTGAACCTTCTTTCACGGTAGAATAAAAGACAGCATTTTTCCAGAATTACTTGAGTGCAGTAGTTACTGAGTAAAAGAAAAAAATTCGGATAGGTAGAAGGAAAGTTGTCTTCGAGACATTAATCGCCCTTTCATTGAGATTCTGGGAAAGGTAGTAGAAAGTAAAAATAACATTAAGATATTAGAAACAAAAAAACATTTTATTTCAAGAACTAATCGTATATTTTCAAATCGATATTAATTTTGACTATAATGATTTAGCACAAACCGGTTATGAACGTGTATTAATAATGACCACTCTGCAATTTTTACATCTGTCTGAGATTTCAGTGTATATGTAATATCAGTACAAAAAACCCTTAGCGGATTAAAAGTTTGTGACGCCGCTACTTTGTGGCTATAAGAATTTGAAATATGAGTCTTAAAAATAATGATATTAAATTTTAAGTGACGCTTTGCAATTAGTTAAAATATACATAGATTTTCTTATTTGATCATTCACTTTTATCCTTTATTTATATTTATAATGCAAACGTAATATTTTAACTTGAAGATCAGACAGATATATAAAATACACTCACTGATGCTTTTTCATTCGCATTTCAAATTCAAAATAATAGTTTTAAAAGGAATGATATAAAAATTCCAGAGGCGCCTCGGTGTTATTTTAAAAGATTTGTTTTTAGATTCCATTAAAATTACTTTTGTTTTGTCTAATAAAGTATATTTACACATTTAAACAGTGCTTTTAATTTTCAAATATACTGTCAAATAATTATACTTTCACAGAGTTAGCATTATAAAGTAAAATTATTTATTTCAATAAATTGATTTATCTTTTGCATCATGCTATCCAAAACATAGTATCATAGTGTCCAACTAAGTGAAAATTTGCTCAAAGAGGTAGTGTGACGTAAAGAAAACATTTACACAAATTTTACTGCAGTTTTGGATAGCGTGACGCAAAAGATAAATCAATTTATTGAAATAAATAATTTTACTTTATAATGCTAACTCAGTGAAAGTATAATTATTTGACAGTATATTTGAAAATTAAAAGCACTGTTTAAATGTGTAAATATACTTTATTAGACAAAACAAAAGTAATTTTAATGGAATCTAAAAACAAATCTTTTAAAATAACACCGAGGCGCCACTGGAATTTTTATATCATTCCTTTTAAAACTGTTATTTTGAATTTGAAATGCGAATGAAAAAGCATCAGTGAGTGTATTTTATATATCTGTCTGATCTTCAAGTTAAAATATTACGTTTGCATTATAAATATAAATAAAGGATAAAAGTGAATGATCAAATAAGAAAATCTATGTATATTTTAACTAATTGCAAAGCGTCACTTAAAATTTAATATCATTATTTTTAAGACTCATATTTCAAATTCTTATAGCCACAAAGTAGCGGCGTCACAAACTTTTAAGCCGATAAGGGTTTTTTGTACTGATATCATTACTTTTTAGTGGTTTTTAATCAAAAAATTAAAACAAGTCCTTCTGGCTTCTAGGAAGGGTAAACTAATTTAATTTTTCTTATGAAGTTGTCACCATTTTTTTTCCAAAATGGCAGCTACAATTTATTAATGGACTTAGTGGATTTATAAATGAAGGCTATGTATATATGGAGTTTTAAGCAAATCGGTTCATAAAACCTTTCTAATGTAAATTTGAAATTTTCAGTGTGCTGGCACAGGGAAACAAGAGGGTGGATTAAGTTTGCAAATAAACATATCAAACACATTTCTTAGATAAATCTACACTACAAATTTAGTGTGAATTAATTCAGTATTTCAAACGTTAACATACTGACAAATTTTCAAGTAGCCTGCCACTTGGAAACAAAATGGAGAAGCTTCGCACTAGAAAAATTTATTGACTGGGATTCTCAAACTCTTAAAAAAGAAAGAAAGAAAAATAAGTGAATATTTTCAAATTTAAGTTAGAATTACGTAATTTACATTTTGCAAATTTCTTTTTAGAGAATTACAAATTAAACAATTTAAAAAAAAAAAAAATCAAGTAAATGTTAAAAATAGAACTTTATATATTTTCTTTCCCCTTTTGAGGCTAAGTATACTGCTCCAATATTCACAATTTAAATTTTCATCAAAAGTGCAGGTAAAAATTACTTCCTATACATTTTCATATAAAACGGTTGGGGGAAAAATAGACAAAATATAAATTAAGCTTTACATTTCTATAATTTTCAAAATAAGATAAAATCACCTGGAGAAAAATTTCATGGAAAATATAAGTTAAGCTTAAAAAAAAAAAAAAAAAAAAAAAAAAAAATGAAATTTCTGCGTAAAAATACCATTTTATAAATATATTTACAACTACAATAAACAAAAAACCTTCCTTTAATTTTAAATAATTATTTCTACATGTTTCGAAGCAATTAAAATTTTTTTCTTTCTTTCTTTTTTTTTTTTAAGAAAAATAAATTAAATGTAGTGGCTCCATCTAGTAGTTTATATTCAAATCATATACATACGGATTTAACTTTTTTTTTTTTTTTCGTTAAAAAAAAAAAAAAAAAAAAAAAAAAACTTGTTTAGAAACAGGTAGAAATAGTTATTTAAAATTAAAGGCGGATTTTTTGTTTACTGTAATTGTAAATATATTTATGAAATAGAATTTTTCATGCACAAATTAATTAATTAAAAAAAGAAAAGAAAGAATAATTTTTTTTAATAAATTATTATGGGTTTCAAAGTAAAGATTTTATTTATTTATTTTGACGTGTTTTTAATAATTGCTATTTGACACATTTTTCATGAATTTTAATAAATTTCATGAAAAATGAATTTTATTAAAACACTGTTTAAACACTGTTTATTAAAACACTGTTTTTTCTAATAAACAGTGTAAACAGTGTTTCATCCCCTAGTCATTATTGCTTTCAATAATTAAAAAAAAAAATTGATTATGTTAATATTTAAAATATGTATCATTTTAAAGTCTGAAAAATAAATAAATGAATAAACTCTAACTGTATTTTCAAAAGAGATTTTTAATTTTTAAAAAGATATACATACATATATATATATATATATATATATATATATATATATATATGTATGTATTTACGAAAGAGTATGTTTTAAATAAAAACGATAGATGGCGCCAAAACTCTATTTGCTGTTTTTTTTTTTTTTTTTTTTTTTTTTTTCATTCCCGGTGCGTAAGGATACATGAATAGGATGCGCAAATCATTGAGTTATTATAAAATCGATGTTCATGCATGATTAAAAAATTTTTCAATTAAAAAAATTGTAAATTCATCATTAATATGATAAAATGGAACATCTAAAATTACAAAATACTTCCTTATTTAAAATATTATCTAAATATTTTTTTGACTAAATATGAAATTTTGAAATCAAAAATATTTTTTCATAACACAAGAGAAAATATATTTAAGTGAATTTGACTTAGTATATATACAATAAATATTTTAAACAAGTACTTTTGCGTTAAAAAAAAATTCTAAATAATTCATTGGCTGCATTCAAGTCGGTCAACAAACCAACCCACATACCTTACAAGTAATAACCGCATAACAGCGTTTTCACCCGAAGAAACACATGTAATTGGCGGAGTAATATAGTTCCATGTTTAAAGCAATTTATATAAAAAACAAGAGTTTTCCTGAAAAAAACGAAAACGTTACTAGATGCAGAAAGATCCTATTAACAGCATATATTAATTATGTGAAAATCCTTCGAGCCGTTTTAGAGATATTTTTCATTACATCCTTACATCGTTACACCACACATTTTCCCTTTTTTGGCTTTAAATTGAGATTCAGATCTCAAAACATACTGCATGTAGAAACGTAAAATTTTCAGGATAGATTAAGACCGAAGATAAAAGACTATTTTGAAAAGATGAAAACAAAATATGGCATATTTGCTCAGATATTAAGTGTCGGCTTTTACAAATCTCTTTGATGTCAAACTAGCCGTATATATGAGTTCGCAGCGTCCCGTTTGTCCCTCCGCTTGCGTCACTCAAAAAACTGCCGTTTTTCATGATAGTGTTGCCAGATTGGGGATTTCGTCCCCATTTTGGTGACTTTTTGCCTTCAGGGGAATTTTGGGGGGACCGAATATTTAAGCGGAATTTCGAGGGCATTTTTGAAACTTTTCGGAAAAACTCTGGGGAGTTGTTCAACTATTTCGTCTTTAATTAGTCTGCTTGATAAGTTCAGAGTGTTGAACTATTACTATGTGTATGGTTTGTCCCTACGCGTAGGGACTTATAACAGCTTTCTGTAGCATGTAGGTTCTTTTTAAAGGCACCCTTTCTTCCCAGAACACCCTGAGGATTTCCTGAGGATGACAGTAAATCCTACGCACATCCTCAGTACTAACGTACTTTATGCAGGTTTAAATTCTTTGAACTAGTGTGTATTTTTTTTTTTTTTAATGAGGACTTTTTTATAAATGAGTTTTATTTCGGGAAAATTTCGGTCTAAAATCTGCTAAATATTTATTTATTTATATATATATATATATTTTTAATTTACTTTTTTCGTACAAATTGTGTTGGGGATATTTAGGGGAAATAAACCCTTATTTGGGAAATTTGAAAGCATGTTTGGGGAAATTGACTGTCGACCACCTGGCAACACTGATGTAACATGTATTTTCCATTACTTTCTCGTTGTTTTAACTAAACATCTTTAATATATCTAGCAGTTCTATCTGGCGTTGTCCAGGTTGAAATAGTGTTTATAGAATTTCGAAATAAATTGAAGAACTAAGTAAAGTAGGTGTAAAATGAAAAGAGGACACATCTGTAATATAGACTCACTTGGCGACTTTAAACATTTTTTGCTGTTTTTTCTATAAGTTGAAATGGCTATCGCAATTGCGTAAGTAAAGACCTTGGCGATAAACCTCCAAACTAGATCGGTGTCATATTTCAAATTATGCAGAAGGGGTCCGATGCTATAACTGTGCCATAAAAAAGACCCCTTACAGTTTTATGACTAAAAAAAAAAAAACTTTATAAAATCCGAATTATAACTATTTAAAATTAAAGTGAGAATATGAAAGAACCCCATAAGTAACAAATAAAGTACCCGTGAAAACGAAATATTTTCTTTTACTATAGAGAAGAGATAATTATTTTAGTAACAATTTCAACCTAATGTCGAATATCTAAGTGAAAATATTTATTTACACGTGAATTTCTGATAAAATATGTTCCAATTTTCGTAGCGTAACAACTTTTTTCTAATTTTTATTATCATTCACGCAAAATTAAACGTATTTTATTTCCGAAAAAAAAAAAAAAATAATAATAAACGAACTTGTATTTTATTTGTTTACTTTGGCGTCAAATATTTCTTTATTTTTAGACAGCTTCCAACTAAAGGCACCTCACTGAAAAATTATATTCTACATTGGAGATTCAGGATTATGTTAGTAGTGAATCTAACAAGTGTAATTAGAGATGTTAATATAACGCTGATTACTTAAAATGAGGTTAAAAGTGCTGTTAGAGATGTTAAGATAGCTAGGCTATTAGTTGATAGGAGAATATTTATCTTGCGACAGACACTAGGGATTTTTTTTTTTAACTTCCATTACCCTACTACCGTAGGTAATGGAAGTATTGTATTCGGCCCAAAAATTAGATATGGAGTTTTCACCTGATTTACACGTTTTAATGCCTCCTGAGTCCAAAAAAAAAAAAAAAAAATAGCTTTTGGCAATTGCTCAGTGTGTGTGTATGTGTGTGTATGTATGAGGGGAATTCTCTAGCTATCATACCTCCGAAACTAATAAAGATAGAACTACGAAACTTCAGAATTGATGCACTGATGAAGTTTGCAAATTTTGGTGAAAATTGAAAAACCGGAAGTGGGTCATCGTAAACCGGAAGTGGGATCGTAAGTCCGAATCTCAAAAACGGCTCTAACGATTTTCTTCAAAGTTGCTACATAAACACTCTATTAGATATTCTTTCGAATAATATAGTTGGTTAGTTCAGGAAAGCTGACAGTCGTCCTGTATAAACAGCTCAATTTCAGGTCTCGCAAGTGCCTTTCTTTAAAAACAGCAGTTCAGATTTTTTTCAAATTCGCCATATTAACCAGATTTTAGATATACTTTTGTATGTAATTATTGTTTTCCAGTCAATAATTGAGTATGCCAAGTTTTGGTAAAAGAGTTTTGGTGTCTCAAAAACGGCTCTAACGATTTTCTTGAAAATTGTTACCTAAATCCATTTTAGATACCCTTTCTCGTGTATTACGTGATTATTACAGGAAAATTAACGGTTATCCTGATTAGGTAGTTCAGTTTTAGATAGATCTCGGAAATTTGTGTTTAAAAAATATATCTTTTTTTTTTTCTTTTTTTTTAACTCGCTAGGTAAATTCTGTTTTATATGTCTTTACACGTATATCAAGTTTCTCTTACAGAAAAAGTCCAAAAAATATACATAATATCTCCAAAAAAGGCATATAATACGCGTAATAGTGGGTAATGGAAGTCGTGTGGTTATTCCATACCAGATTTTTTTCTTTTGTGTCGCAAAGCTGGACTCCCATTTAGACACTGCTTGGACATTTCGCTTCTAATCTAGTCAGCAATGGTCCTTACTTTACTCCAGCCCTTAATTCTACGTGGTAATCCAACATAAGTATATTCACAGTTAAATTTTCCTGCGATAATCTAAATCTATACATAAGTACACATAAAGTTATTTACAAAGACTAAGAATACTAATGTTATTTAAATTAAAAAGCAAAATTGTATAATATTAAAATTATATATTAACCAAGCAACTAATACAGATGGCTCTAAATATTCAACTTCGCAATTTTACTAATACACAATTTCATATTAACCCAGTGTTTCTATCATATAGTTCTAGAAAATGAATGAAAAAAGCGTGTTGAATAGATTATTTGTGAATACAGCATGAATTTATTTTATCATCTCATTATACTTTGGTATTCCTGAGTAATTAAATAAATGCTTTTATTTTAGATAATTTGGAGTGGAAGGCTGATTTTTATACCAACTATTTGAAAAATACCACTGCCGGGAATCGAACCCGGGCCTTCCGCTTAACGCGCAGATGCTCTACCATGGTAGAGCGGAAGGCCCGGGTTCGATTTCCGATCTGGTATTTTTCACATAGTTGGTATAAAAATCAGCCTTCCACTCCAAATTATCTAAAATGAATTAAGGTTGATGATTAAAGAATTTTTAAATGCTTTTATTTACCTATGACTTCATGTGAATTAAATACCTGTTAATAATTAATTGTTTTATAAAGACAGAAGTTACATGTAATGAATATGAATTATGCCATTATCACGGCTGCAAAGCAAATTCAAAGTTTTGACGCATTCACATATATAATTAGATGTTCGGTAAAAAATTGTAAGCAAAGATTTTGAATTAAAACAGCACGCAATATTTCTTATTGGTACAAGGAGCTGCATTAAAAAATAAATACGTGCACAAGCGCAGCATAAAAGAAGAAACGCTCTTTTTTTTTTTTTTTTTTTTTAACCAAAATTACATTTTAATATATATACTTTTTTGGGAGCATAACTCTTTTATATGTTATGAAACGAAAGTCTTAATTAAAAATTAAAAATAAATTTTATGAATAATTAAAAATAAATATTATAAATAAAATAAAAACTAACACCACCCAAAATCATTGAAAGTTTTGCTTAATTTTCTCTTTTTTTCTTTCTTCCTCCTTTTTCTTTTTCATGTTTTACTCTTTTACATTCCAAATTCTCTATATGAGAAATAAAATGCTCTCTAACACCAACATTAAGTATATTATCAATGTATTTCTTGATTTTGTCTGGAAGTCTAATTTTCTCTCTCTTTCTCTCTTTTTTTTTTTTAGCGCAAAGTTTAACATTTTTATTTATGAACTAACCAAAGATTATTGAATGAAAAAAAATTAAATACATTATAAATATAATTCATGACTTTATTTAGCTGCCTAATTCTGTCATTCTCTTCCTTTCTCCCTTCTTAAAATTAAACTAACTATAAAACATCAACTTGAAATGATATCTGCTTTTAATATGAACTTCATATACAGTGTGCCAACTAAATCTCTTTGTCGTCTCATTAACTTTAGAATGGGGAAAGTTATAGACATAAAAGGTCTATAATATAAAAAAGCGTCATATAGCCATAAAAGGGCGAAAACTATAGTCATAAAAGGAAACGAGGAAAAAAAGAGAAAAATCACTCTCTGAACTAGTTCGTATCGTGGCATAGTTGTAGCATGCGTCATTACCATTCAAAAAAACTTTATTTTAAATCCCTTCTAATGCATGATATGTTTAAAACATTTTTTAGAAAATTAGTAGACTATGCTGATTTTTAGCAAGAGGTTTTTACCAATTCAATTCAACCCTCGTTTGTTATGTAAATCGCATAAAATTCGGTATTATGCAAATAAATATGAATCGTCATACTTATTTGACGTGATTACTATAAAAGAAATAGTTCCGAGGGGATTGTATGTTAAAACTCGTAATCATGGAGAAATATTCTAACGATGAGTACTACGAGATGGTTCTAATTTACGCTGAATGTGGGCGCCAGAGAAGAGCGCACACCGACTATATCGTGAAATTTTTCCTTGAAAATCCACATAAATTATAGCAGACATCTTAAACGCAATAAAACGTTTAAGAAAGAAGGGCAGTGTGCCCAACAGACTTCGATAAAAGCAAGAAAATTAGGACACGATTGCAATAAGGAAATGTTTTAGCGTGTTTCCTTGCCTTCCTCCTCAGAGTAACAGAAGAGAGATCAGTCAATACTGTATCCTCGAAAAAGGTTGCGTTTGGAAAATTTTGAAATAATTAGGTACTCTTCATTACGAAATAATATTTGTAGAGGCACCAGTGGCAGGGGATGCTGAAAGGTGCTATGAATTGTGCAACTTCATCGTAAATCACATAGAGTCATAGTTGTAAATTTAGCACCTTTTGGCTACTGGAAAATTTTAATGGGAATAGTTATTATATTTAATCAGTGAACTGTAAAGGTTTTCACTGGTAAATTAAAAAAAAAAAAAAAAAAAAAACTGTCTTTGACAGAATTTTACTTAGTACTACAGGACTAATTTATATACTGCAAACTTGTAATTACAATAAATAAATAAATAAATAAATAAATAAATGGTCGAGACAGAGATCGCACTGAAGACCATCTTTTTTCAAGCCAAATACTTTGGTAGTGTACCACGTTTTCTTGCTCTCCAGTTCTGTTTCATTGGTTTTGGTAGAAGCAGCTAACACATATAGGGCCCTATCTTGCACCATGTGGGGGGTTATTACACAAAATTTGCACTCTATGTCTTCGAACACGCTCTTTATTTTAAGCTCGGTTTGGTTTCAACAAGAATTTTACTGATTCATACTTCCCTTGTTAGTTTTTCTAATTGTCAAAATACAAAAAAAGTGTTGCTTGTATTTTTAATGTTAGAAATGGGAACTACTACATTATATATATATACAAGGTGTCCCCCAAAAATAGAAACGCAGTTTAATTCTTTACCTGTTAGAAATTAGAGGTAATATAAATTGCAAAAGTGTACAAAATGAGATAGGAAATGAAACTACGCTAATGAAAATATCTTCCTGTTCATTTTCAAAAAATTACATTTTTAAAATTTTTATATGACACCTCAGACTAATTTGGTCAATTAGAATGTTTTTATTTTCAATGCAACAACATCATTGCAAAAAACCATGTTCTTGTGTCTTTAAAACTGAATGAATTATACTTAATTGAAAACTGATCTCTGATTTAAGGGACCATATATCAAAATAGAAATGTAAATTTGTGACATGTTATAAAAAGATAAAATGTGTCATAGCATTTGCATTAAAACTGTTCTTGAGTATGTTGGATTGTTTCCCGGTAAAATCACAATCACATAATCAAAAATTTTTATGTATTTAAACTGACCTTTACTTTTGGTTGGTTGGTTGGAGGATTAAGGTCGATTGACTCCTTATGTGTCCTAGGCCTATAGGGGGAATGCCCTCCGTGGGGGTCTTTCTAAGGGGTCCTAGCCCGTATTTACGCGAGTTTCGGAGGAAACCACGGAAAACTCCGAACGGCTAGGTCGATGAGCGCGACCTGGGATCGAACCCGGCACCTCCCATCTACCAGCTTTGAGCGCAGAACCGCTCGGCCGCTGGTGGGCCGACCTTTACTTTTATTTAAAAATAAATAAAGAAATAATATGCGCATCTACGTAATTTGTCTTCAAATTTGTAATATATATATTTTTTAAACTATGTTCCAATAAATGCCTACTCATACACAGACGAGATTTGAAGAATTTAAGAATTTTCATCCGCTTTGTGAAATCTGTGTTAAATTATTTTAAATCAACTTTAAATAAAATTGTCGTACTAAAATGCTTTAAATTCGTTATTAAACAAGATGCTAAATTGAAAACACATTTTAAAATTCTAAGAATTAATTTAAATGCATTTAAGAATTTTTTTACACATCATGCATTTGATCAAAACATTTCCGTTATCAATTTGTAAATGATCCCTATTTTCACCGAAAAGCCAGCCCTTTTAAATGATACGGAAAAATGACATAAGTTATTTGTTTTTCTAAATCATAATTCGATTAGTTTAAAAGATATAGTAATGCTTTTTTTTCTAATGGTCTTGTTGAATGAAAAATAAAATATTTGTAATTAACAAAATTTGCGTAAAGGGACTGTATAAATTTTTTTTTTTAATTAACTTTTTAAAAATCAATGGGAGGTTTTTTTTTATTAATGTAGTCGTCTTTCCTATTTTAATTTGGGCGTTTTTAATTTTCTCTTACCCATAAGGTTGAGAAAGTTTTGTTTTAGCGTCAAATTTTCGAACTTGAGTTTTTGTTATATTTACATTTCCTGGGGTCTCCTGAATACGAAAATCATGTTTTTAGCGAATGGTCTGTATGTCTGTCTGTGTGTCTGTGTGTCTGTCTGTGTGGATGTCTGTGTGTCTGTTATCAGCATATATCAAGAACAAATAGTAGCAGAAATTCCAAACTCGGTATTCTAAATCTGTATCATATAGGGATACTACAGTAAGCTTTTCGGTGAGATGAAGCAAATGGTTCGTGTACAGGGACACTCAAAAGTATCCAAACACATTACGTCTATGGGGGAAATTGCAGGTAAGTAGAGTTTAACATTATAGACTGCACTAAACCAAATGAAACGAATATATATTTTTTTGTAATAGAGAGAGTCAACTGGTAAAAAATTTTTTGTGTATGTAGGAGCATCGCCACCCCCCTGGGGGGGTAAGTCCCCCCTCGAGGGGAATAAATTTTCTTGAAGGGTATCTTTCAAAAGAGCTCGCTAATACCTTTAAAACGAATGGTTGAACCATCGATCTGCGATTATTTAAAATAAAGTTATCGACTTTTTTCATTTTTAACAATTTTTTTTAATGTAATATTGAGAAAAAATTCACTCTTTTTTTTTGGGGGGGGGGGGGGATATTTAGTGTTATACTATTTCTCTAATATGGAAATCGTCTGTATTATCATAAAATATATATATATATATTTTTAAATAATAATTTTAATAAAGTATATTTTAAAAACAGAATTATTTTTTAATGACGGAATTAAATTCTATATAAATGTAGGTGCATTAATGAAACGGGGAGTTGAGGGGGGCTACCGCCCCCCACACACAGAACTAATTATCGCATAAAACTCTTCCGAAGCCTCATTTGAATTGTTTAACATAGGTTTACATAACGGTACTTGTTATCTTACCTCTTTATCTCCAACCTGTATTTATAGTATTAAATTTCAGGTTAAGAGAAAGCCGAGTGAGTGACACACCAGCTTATTTTAACAGTGATGTACCTCATTGGCTTTTGTGTGTTTTTGTGGTGCATTATTTAACTGTTTAGTTTTCGTCAGAGCCTGATTAAGGGGGAAGGACACATTATTTATACTTACACTGTTATTTTTTAACAAATAGTTTCCTCCTATAATAAACAGAAAATTCTCATTAAAAATTATTTTAAAAGAATTCTGGTGTCTAATAACGGTGAGTAAATTGGATTGTTTTACACCGTTCATTTTTTATAAAAAATATTTCCTCGTCAACGCTTGGAATTTCTATGACATGAAGTAAAAAAAAATTGTAAAAATATTCCGGTGAGAGCGGAGATAATGTGTGCTTCCCCCTTAATCAGGCTCTGGTTTTCGCTCTCATTCTGTTCATTATCCTAATGAAAAATTAACTTATATATATATATATATATATACATACATTTGATTTTCAATTCTATATATATATCTTACAGTATGTTGTTCACTTTTTATTTGGAATGCAATATAAAAGAAACCTATAAGCATGTTCCATAAAAATAGACTAATATTGAAGATCATTTCTACTTATTTCCGTTATATTTATTAAATGTGAATGATTTTCTTCTTTCTGCTACGTCTAAATTTCCAGTATCTTTTGCAGATTATTTATCCTTTTCACAAAATACAAGGAATTTCATCACTGTTCATATATACCTATTTCTACAACATGTTTGCTGATAAATTTATTAGATTTCTCTGAAAAATACTTATCGTGTTATTATTGTATGTTTTCAATCGAGTATAAAAGTATTTCTATTTTTGGAAACTTTTTCTAAAATTTTTGACGCCTGATATTACCGGTCTTTATAATAATGCAGCTCACCCAAATAAATCACTTTAAAATACTATTAACTTGAGAATGCTTTCGTTAGTTTTATTTTAATAATTTTAATGTGTGTGAGTTTTGGAATTATACCCTTATTTAAACCCTTATTATGAACAAATTATTTGTAAAATTACGGATCACGTCGAAAAATTGTAGCAAATTTCTTTATGTATGCATACTTGCCAACCATCTCCTTATGAACCGTATAATTTTTAGTACCCGCCTTTTTTTCACATCAATAATTTTTTAGAGTAATTTTAGTCTTATTTAATCGTAACAACATTTGGAGAGAATAACTCTAAAAATATAGTGATGTGAGAAAAGGGGCGTTTTTTCAGGGGGCGTTAACAATTGTACGGTTATTAATGAGATGGTTGGCAAGTATGTGTATGGGTGTATTTAATTTCGTTACTTCGTCAGAAATTTTCGTATTTTTGAAAAAGGGATTCTTATTTCTTTATCTATTTATTTTGTACACCATTAAACATTTAATTTCGGAATATGTGTGTAAGCGAAATTTCATGATAAACGTAAAATAGAAATCGTAACATTTACATAGCTGTAACGGTTCCGAATTTTGGATACTAGTAAATTTTTATAGATATTTTCATCTTAATTGATCATAAAAACTTCTACAAATCTGTTAAATAGTTTATAAAAAAAATTCTATAAGAAAATACCGGTATACTAAAATCTGAACGATTGACAGCCATGTATTTATTTTAATATTAAATTTTGTTATACACAGCTCATTTACCATTAGAAAATATTTATATTATCCCATGTTTTATTGTCTTTAGCATTACAACTGCTATTCTAAATATTGAAGTTATTGTATAGATTATGCACACGTTTAAAAATTCCTTTATATACAAAAAGACAGATGGAAATTAATTATTTAAAAGTGGAATTGGAGGCAGAAAACAGCAGCATTGTTGCAAGAATGACAACATGTAACTAACCTACTGAACCTTATTAAATAACTCAGTAAGATAAAAAAAAAAAAAAAAAAAAAAAATCAAAAGATCATTATAAAACTTCTAAGAATTTAAAGACGTTTTTAGTTGAAGTAAAATAATAAATTTATTATGTTTTCTACAGTAAGGTTCTTATACATACGAGCTGATATAAATATATTTTTATCTTATTTATTTATTTGCCTTACCAGAAAACTACCCCTCAGTGAAAAAAAAAAATGAAAAAAAAAGAAAAAAAACCGAACAAGTATCAATCGCAGGAGCATATATAAACCTGGTTTTTTTAACGTATAAAACAATTGCCCTCGATAGCTCGTTTTAGAGTTATAAATTTTGAAAGTTATTTAATGATCAATGCAACCACGCTTAAATAATAAACAAAAAAAACAAAAGAAAAAAAAAAAAAAACACGCCTTACGGAAATAATGAATGAAATCCAAAACAAGCAGAAATCGAAAGAACATAGACAAACGTATTGTTTGATACATAAATCCAATGCTCCTTTCAGCTTTGGGATATATTCTATCAAGATATAATGGCTTTAAATTCGCTAATGTGGAATCTAAAAATTGATAAAAGCCATGGTTCTGAGTTTTTATCGGGACCCCTCCCACTCCTTTCTCGTCAGCAGAGTCAGAGTTCTCATCTTTTATAATTTATTCACAAGCATTTTTAGCCCCGCCTTCTTTTCGCACCAGAAATTTTGTAGATTATTCCTTTTTAATATGTGACAACGATTAAATAAGAAGAAAATCAATTTTCAAAATTTTCGGTATGAAAAAAAGGCGGGGCTAAAAATACTCGTGAATAAAGTTTACTATGCAATTACTATACAATTTTTATAAGAAACATTCTTTTATGCATTTGAATAATGTATGTTAATTCAATTTCGTCTTATGCAGTATAAATGTATTTAAGTTTTTAAAGCGTGATTTTTTAAATAGCTCACTTAAATCTTAATTTATCAAAATTCAACTACAGAGCTCTATAAAAAATTAGTGTTAGTATATTTAATGTTTTCTATGAAAACTATGATATAGTAAACTTGTAAATATACATTAGCTTCAAGAATTAAGAGAAAAAAAAAACAACCTTATTCAAATGAACGGAGAGACAGACGGGCAGACGGGTAATCCGAATAATAAGTATTTTTCATACTTTTTGAATTTTAAGGATTGTTTGTTTTCTGAATTATTGTTTTGTTAGATTACAAACTACAACATCGTTGACTTTTAAGCGAAAAAATTATAGCTTTAAAAACAATTTCATGAAAATTTAATGCATGCAGTAATTAATTTTAGTTTTTAATCTTCCTCGTATAATTAAAGAAAATCCACTTCTGAAGTGAAAAATATTTCAACGCCTCAAAAGAATTAATTATATTTTAAAAAGTCAGCATATATGTATATATTCAAACGCATTTGCAATATAAATTACTCGTTACTAATTTATATTTACAAAGCTTTCTAAAAAAATAAACGAATTAAATTTGTGGCAATTAATTAAAGTTAAAACTTTAATTACTTTTTTAATATTCTTAGCATCAGCTTTTTTAGTTTAACGCAAAGAAATTAGAGGAAATAATCTTTTTTTTTTTTTTTTTTTTTTTTTTAATTCTTCCTAGGTATAACATTTGTTCCATTGATTACTAATGTCAGAAAAACTACTTAAAAATATAAAAGTAACTCATACTTTTAATATTTTTTTAATTATTTATAGAAAAAGTCACTGTAATTACGCATATAATTTTTATTCTTTTAAGTTTCAAGAAATGAATCCCAAGCTAGAGATTAAACACCTGAGTAAAAAAATTTAGTTCCCCATCATTCTATAGGTATGGGACACTTTTCATGAAACTTTCCAACCATAATTTTTCGATTTTTCGTGAAATTTTTCTATTCTGGTAATTTTTCAACCACGTTTACTATCTATATATGTCCATCTGTACGTTAGTCAGTCTCTAAGATAGTTAATGTGTTTATTTGCTAGGCTTTGTAAACATTATTTTCGGAGACTATAGTCAAATATAAGTCAAAATCGTTTTAAAATATGACTTGTGATACCATAGCCTCCTAAACTAGATGCCTGTCGCGTGGCTCGGAAACTTGGCAAAAGTTGAAGCGGTAGACAGTGCCACCTGGTACAGATTCCGCGACTTTTTTATTCAACTGTCACATAATTTTAAGAAGTAATATTTAGTATATATACTATAATTGACGTTTCTTCGATTCTATTCGCCTTGTATATATATATCCCATTTAAAAAAAATTTTGGTGGCTGTTGAACAAAAATGTCGCACAATCTGTACCAGGCCTCGCTGTCTACCGCTTCAGCTGTTGCCAAGTTTCCGAGAAATGCGACAGGCATCTAGTTTAGGAGGCTATGGGGATACTGTCAAAAATCCTACCAGTTTTCAGCATTTTAATTTAGGAACTTCATAACTTAGGAACTTTTTATCAACTTTAAAAAAAAGTAAAAAGAAAGAAAGAAAGAAAAGAAAAAGAAGAAATAAAACGGACAAATTTTCGCATAAATTTACCTTATGAGATATATTTATATCTTTAATATTTCGGTCCAACTTAAAATTATCATTTATGATACTGAGAAGAACATTAATGAATATCAACAGTTAACTTTAAATGCTTCTTAAATTAATCGAAATTTAAAGTTTGCATAACTTGGCAGAAAAAGGTAATATTTAATATAAATTTACATTACTTGAATTATTACTTTGGGAATTGTAGGAAATTTTGTACTAAAATACGCTGCTAATACGAAAATAAGAAATGACCCTAATAAAATGAATTAGCAAATTAGGATAAAATAAATGTATAAGAACGCATCAGAAAAATAGTTGCCAAGTTAGCACTTTTCGGCTACCAGAAATTTTTAATAAAACAATATGAAATAAGCATAAATAAGGTATGTAGGATCTCCCATGTACAATGAAAAACTTTAAGGGGATATAGGGCATGGCATAGGATATTCAGTATTGCATCAGAACCCTTGACCACAAATGCCGCCCTTTTAACCCTATATGAACCGGTTTTGTTGCTTTTTAAAATATACAGTAACACCCCCTCTCCCCCCCCCTCCCGCTTTTAAAGAGAAGTCAGGCCTACCGGAAGGGGAAATTTTTTAGTATAGGTATCTTTTAAAAGAACACGTCAGTACTTTTAATCCTTTCGTGGACCATTTATTTATCTTTTGAATTTCTCCTGTTTTTTTATGTTTTATAAAAAACTAAACAATACAGCATTTCAAGAAATTTGCTGAATTTGAATTATTATTTATTCAAATATTATCATTTATGAGTTATTTTTTATTAATCAAATTAAATAATTACTGACGTAGAATATACAGAAATATGAGAAATAAAAAAGTGTTATTACAATAAAAGCTGTATTTTACTCACATTTGCAGTAGAATGGCTGAGCAGTGCAAATGACACATCAAAACAGGTGTCATAGCACAAGGTGGCTATAGACCTGCTTTTTTTCGTTGATTGAAGGAAAATATGTGGCCTGTCACCATCTTGTAGCAGAACAAATCTCACACGAGTCTTTCAAACTTTCAAAACAAATGTGCTAGTTCTATTTAGACGATTGACTAATAGATGGCAGCACAAAGTGAAACGAGAATTAGGGTTCCTATCGTTACAATAACAAGAGGTCAATATAATAACAGGAGACTTGGCGTTGGAATATTAAAACCCGAATAAACTACTACGTCAGAAACACCAAAGAAAAATATTGGAAATGCATACAGCTGTTTCGGTAGCATAAAACGTACCGTCTTCAATGCAAAAAGGATTCTGAATCAGGAGAAGTGCTCGTATATACAGAAGAGGGTCCGGTACCTTTCCCGTAATCCTATTGGTTGAACTAAATCCGGCCCCTCTCCTATATATACGAGCACTTCTCCTCATTCAGAATCCTTTTTGCACTGAAGACGGTACGCTTTAGGCTACCGAAACAGCTGTATGCATTTCCAATATTTTTCTTTAGCGTTTCTGACGTAGTAGTTTATTCGGGTTTTAAGAGGTCAACATATCATAATGGAAATTGCACTTAACACAGGAGTATTTTGTTATTTTGTAAGATCATGTAGGTTTGAAGTGATCTTCCCACGGCCCACGAGAGGTGTAAAATAAATGGTAGTACCAATAATGTGTAATAATTTAAAACAAAGTTATAGTTTTTTGTTTACTTTTAACAATAACAGCAACAGGTAAAAAGCGCATTTTTTAAGGTGTGAACATAAAATTAACTTTTTTTGACATTTAGTGTTTCATTTCTGAAAGGGAAAAAAATGTCTGCATTCAACATGGAAAATAATTTTCATAAGTAATAATTTTAGTAATTTTCTTATGTGGGCATTTGTATAAGAAAATATAGAAAGAAGTTTTGTGATGACCACAATATACACTCATGTTTGTGAAAATTGCAACACCGTGAAAGAATTATCAGAAATTAAGGAAATTTATTCCACATATTACTGATAGCGGTACAAATAAAAAATCAAATGTACAAGACAAAAAGATCGTCTGAAATCAGTACTTTGTGTGTCCACCATGTTGAGCGATGAGAGCCTGTACACGTCGTGGCATTGAATCATACAGGTTCTGAATGGAATCCTGGGGAATGGCATTCAAGATTGCTTTGACTTGGCGCCAAGTAGCTGACCAATAAAATCCCAGACATGCTCGATGAGCGATATATCCGGGAAATAAGCAGGCCATGAAAGAAGCGAAACCTGTTGTGCACTGAAGAAGACTTGTGCAGTCTGAAAAACATGTGCACGGACATTATTCTGCTGAAATACAGCACCTGGAATACGTCGAACAATGGGAAGAACCTCTGGCTCTAAAATTTCCCTTATGAAGCGGTCACTGTTAAGGTTGCCCGCAATGTGCACTAGTTGGGATCGACATTATACCCAATAGCTCTCCACTTCATGATGCAAGGCCTTTGCGTAGTATGATGCTGGATAACACACTGTGGGAGCAGACGTTCCCCTGGAACTTCTGACGCGTACTCTTCCCTCATTGTACTCCGTATTGTAGCAAGATTCATCGGAGAAAACAATTTGTTGCCACTGGGCACGCCACGTGGTGTGTTGCAGAGCCCATTGAAGTCGGAGGCGCTTGTAATTCAGGAGAATTCTGCGTAGAGGAAAGCTTGCACACAGTTCATGCTGCAGCAAACGGCAACGAACCGTGGAACTAGACAACAAAACACCCGTAGCCGTGTTCAAACGTTGTGCTAACACACGAGAGGACACTGTACGGTTCGTCACAGCCATGCGGATGAGGTGTCTGTTGTCTCGTGCCATTGTTCTGTTGCGTGCCCCACTGCCAGGTTTTCGGCTTGTGTGATTCTCTTCTGTCCATTTCTTCCAAATATGCATCACTGTTGTGGTATTACACTGCGTGTGGGCTGCGATTTCCAGATACGAAAATCCACCCTCTCGCATACCAACGACGCGGCCTCGTACGAACTTCGTTAGTTATTGGTATGACACCCTCCGCTTTTTACGAAGCGTACTGACCGCCAATGAAATGTTTACCACAGACGTAGGACGATCAACAGATTTCAACGCTCCTTTACAGTCCTCTATATTCATGGATCAAGCGACTGATAAGGACTAGATTCTCATTCCACGTATGCGCTCTCGCTTTGTAATTCTGATCATTTGCGTGCCTTAACTCACTTTACATTTTCTGTAAGTTTGATTAAATTTGCATAATCCCTGATTGGTGTTGCAATTTTCATAAACATGAGTGTACTAATTTATATTATAGCTATATATTTAATCGATAATTACAAGCATTCAAAAATTACTAGAATAATTGTTAATTTTAAACTTTTTGTTTCATTAGTTTTTGTTAATGTTTGTACAAATTCCAGTTATAAATTTTAATTATTGATGTTGTTTCTTTTTCAATCCCTAAAAAGAGATTTTTCCAATTTTTATAAAAATTTAAATGCATATTTTTTACGTCAATTCGTCTGTCTCTGTGACTTTTTACACTATAATAAATTGTGCCATATTACACAACGATATTGAGGCAGCTCATTAGATACAACTATGTAGAGAAATTTTAACTGTGTAACCGTAACATATATTACACAGTTACAGTTGGAAACATTTTTCTACATGAAGTGTCAGCGTATTCACACGACATATGTCGACGTAGTGATAAGTCACGAATCTGTTTACCCATAGTCGCCAGACTTTGCGCTTTGTTTTTTTTTAACATTATTTTGTAAGACATTCTATTCTATTCAACGAAATTTCCGGTATGAAATGAATGCGTCTGACGCAGTCTGGCAACACTGGGTCAGGCGCATTCATTTCATACTGGTAATCTCTATAAATAAAAAAAAAAAGTTACTCTTACTGGCGTGAAATTTTTTTGTCTGCGACAGCATCTTCTAACGGAGGGCAGGGTCCTTCGCGTCATGAGAGGTATCAATGTGTTCCGAGTACTCCAAGGCAGACATTTCAGCCGCTTAGAAATTTCTATCATTTTAATTAAAGAAGTTATTAACTACAAGTTTATGAGGGTACTCTATTTGCCATTTTGAAAAAAAAATCTCCCAGTGACGTTGATCTTCTGTCATGAAGTCATTTTACTCGGGAAAATTAAAATATGATCCATGGTTGTATGTGGGTAGATAAGTTGGTTGGTTTTAACGTCGCACCAATACTGTGCTATGGGTAATTGGCGACGGTCTGGGACGCACCCCTAGAGATGTTCCGAAGACATGTCATTATAATTTTGAACCTTCATGGAGGGGATCCCCCTCCGCTTTGGTGATCCCCTGAGGTATAGTGAGGATGGGAACATGGAGGAATTTGCGACCACGACAGATTTTATGTGCACCAGCCACCATTAGTGTACATGACGGTCTATGGCCGGCTCAAGTATCGAATCGGCAATCTTCCAATTACGTGCTCAGCGCTTTACCGACTAGGGTACCGCGGCCCGAAACCATGGATGTAAAAAAAAAAATAAATAAAATAAAAAATAAATATCAACTTTTTTTCTCTACTTTTAGAAAATTAATCTTCTTACATGGGAAAATTAAAATATGATCCATGGTTGTGGTTGGGTTTTACGTCACACTAGTGGTGCGCAGATGGGCAATTGGCGACGGTCTGGGACACACCCCTCCGGAGATATGCCATCACAATTTTGATCTTTCACGGTAAGGATGGTTCTCCCGCTTCGGTGACCCCCCCCAGATGTATAATTTTTGATGGGAACATGGAGGACATTGCGGCCACGACAGATTTTACGTGCACCAACCACCATTAGTGTACACGACGGTCTTTGGCCGGCTCGAGTACCGAACCCGCAATCTTCCAATTACGAGGCCGGCGCTCTACCGACTGGGCTACCGTGGCCCTATGATCCATGGTTGTAAGTAGGTAGATAATTAGGTAGGTTCTGATTGGCGTCGCACCATTACTGCGCTATGGGTAATTGGCAACGTTCTGGGACGCACTCCTACGGATGTTCCAGAGACATGCCACCACAGTTTTGGTCCTACACGAAGGGGATAAATGCCCAGCTTCGGTGGCCCCCAGAGGTATAATTTTGATGAAAACACGGAGGATATTGCGGCCAAGACATATTTTACGTGCACCAGCCACCTTTAGTGCACACGACGGTCTTTGGTCGGCTCGAGAACCGAACCCACAGTCATACGATTACTAACGGCGCTCTACCGACTGGGGTACCGTGGTCCGGATTTAAGGTTGTAAAAAAGAAATAAAAAGGGTCATATACTAAAGCTGTAATGCAAAATGGTCTAGATATTATGATTTTCTTTCTATTAAAAAATATATTTATAAATATTATATATTCCAATTTGACATTGAATATGAGGATTTCCATAATAATTTTCTGCTTTTGTCTTGAAATATGCACTATTAATATTCCTTTTCAGTGAAAGAAAGCAGCGAATAGGCGGGCAGAGTTCGGCATGTGTTGATAAGTAAAGTGAGTCGGGGAGGAGGCGAATCCTCCTTCGGGGGTTGGTGAGCAGAGCGAGCAGGGGGCTGAGTCCCCTAGTTTCATTAAATAGAATATAATGTCGTATAAAATGTTCCATAAAAATGACACAAAATCTGGCAACTATAACCCGACCCACCTTTTAACGAGAATAGAGAAAATCGGTAGTTCATTGCCTTCGATCGACAAAAGTAAAATGTTATCCCCCTTTCAGTGACAGGGATTTAAAATAATGGTCTTCTTCGAATGAAATGACCAATGAAAAGTGTCCTGATATTTCCACATTCAGTCATCATAATTTAACTATATTATTAATAAAATAATAAATATATATTTTTAAAAATACGGAGATGATAACAACTGAGGAAAACATGGGAAAATTAATTACTTGTAATAATACAGGAAATGTTGATGATGACAAATGATCTTTAATTTCTTCATTAAATATTAGTACGGTTTCCTTGTCTAAGAAGAAAGTTCCAGGAAATGTATCATTATCCATATCAAAAGCTGAAAATTTCTTCTTTTAGGTAATTTCTAAGAATTCTTTCGCTTAAAGCTGCAGCAACTATAATACCAGCTATCTTTGTTTACAAGCACAAGTAGAAACAGAAGACAAATTAACATTTTTCGCTTTATCACCCGAAAAATATTTCGCGACATATTTATCGAAGGTTTGATTAAAAAAAAAATGCCTAAGAAAAGTAGGCATTTGTCAAATCGACCTAAATAAACTACCAATTTTGCTCCGGCCCTCGACAGTGAAGTCACCGTATCATTTTTATCGATGATCAAAACTTGTCGTCTGAATATGCTTGGGCTGTTAGTTGTAGCTACTGAGCTACCTGAATATTGTTTGTAATATTACACAAAAGGTTTAGAGTATATTTTAATAAATATTTTTAGATTTCCTAATAATTATTATATACGAGTCAGTTTTTACATAATCACTGTCGAGTGCTTCTTATTAAAACTCTTGCGTATAGTAATACTGGTTTGTGCATTAGGACCAATAAAATAATTTAAACACATAATGGTATAAGATTCGTTTATCTTATTAGCCGTCATTAGCATCTCTACACAGCAGACATAGTTGCCAACTTTTATAAATTTAAAATGAGGAAAAGTTCACTATCATAAAATTCTGGCGTAAAACCTTCCCAAAAATCGGGAAAATTTGATAGCTATGCAGCACTAAATATACGTAATGAACATACGTTTTTCAAAAGCAATATATATATATATATATATATATATATATATATATATATTAGTAGAAATTAATATCATTAGCATTCATTTACGGTGTTACACAAAATCAGATTAATTTTGCAAACTTCTGCAGTTGCGTTTTTAGCTGTTTTATGTGTTTTCAATTTTTTCTGATGATGTATAAAATTATTTATGACTTACAATGAAACATTCAAAAGGTGTCTTTAAAAAATATTGAAATATATATATATATATATATATATATATATATATATATATATATATATATATATATATACATATATATATATATGTGTGTGTGTGTGATTTTACTCTTCAGGAAACACCGGAAAAGCTGTCGTCTTCAAAAAATATTGAAAAATATATATATATATGTGATTCTACTCTTCATAAAATACCAGAAAGTGAAAAGATTATCGGCTGAAAGGAATTACAGCGACCACAAAAAATTATCAAAATTAAACATCTTTGGCGATTTAGCGCTGTTAGGCGATAAGTTCGCTTGCACCGAGATTGTCATGTACGAACAGAACCATGTTTTGCTTCTCCGCCAAGTACTCAAAATCAATCGCCTAATAGTGTGAATTCACCAAATATGTTTAATTTTGATAAGTTTTTGTGGTCGCTGTAATTCATTTCAGCCGATACTTTTTTCACTTTCTGGTGTTTTATGAAAAGCAGAATCAGATATATCTTTTTCAATATCTTTTTTAAGACGACACCTTTTGAATGTTTCCTTGTTAGTTTTTATAATGCGTCCGTAAAATGCAGTTTAAAAGTATTTTCTGGAATTCTAACAATATTTATGGAAATAAAAACTCTAAGAGATAGGCGGATGGGCTGAAAATTTTTTACATATTACAGATCACCCTCACACGAACTGTATAAGTTTTCGAGAAACTGGCATTTATATATCTTTTACCGGAACACATCGAAAAATTCTTCGTCATTACGGCTTATTCGCTAAAATTATTTAAATTGTTATAGCGTCTAAATGATTGAGCTAAAAAATTTTATGCATGTTATAGCAGATTTGCCAACTTTTAAAATTTATTCCGATGCATTACATTGTTCTGCATGAAAATCGGCCCTAACACCATTTTTTGCAAATTCTTATGTAAAATAACCTTCTGAATTCGAAAGTGACGCCCATTTTGCCCTATCACTCACCGTTTTTTAGGGACTTCGCCTCCCCCTGTTTTTATCATTTTTTGGTAATTTTATGTCTATAAATTTGATTTGGAGGGGGTGGGAGATTGTTTTAACTGTTAAATATATTCTGAGGGGGTTACAAAGTTGGAAAATTCTAAAACATGAACATTTGAAGCAAGGGAATTTTATTATTATTATTATTATCATTTGGGGGGGGGGATTTGCTATTGAAATTATATATTATATTTATTATTTTATTATATTCTATTAATCAATTATTACACACAGAAAAAAAAAGTTGTCAGCTAACAGTACAGAATTCATTAACCCAAACAGCTGACTAGAAAACTTGCGTTAAAAAGTGCACTAGCTGAGCTAGTCTCCAAAACAAAACCCCAGACTAAGAAGGTTAATATTATCAGTTAAGACGGCTATATTAACCTTCCTAGTCTGGGGTAATATTAACCCTCCTAGTCTGTTTTGGAGACTAGTTCAACTAGTACACTTTTTAACTGAAGTTTCCTAGTCAGCTGTTTGGGTTAGTCAATTCTGTATTGTCAACTGACAACTTTTTTTTTCTGTGTGTATTATTATTTACTGCACGTTATATTTTTTCTCTTCCGTTTATTTAACGTTTTCTCTTACCGTTACTTACTTAATTTTCGGAAAGTAAAGAGGAGTCAATCCACACTTTTTTAATTAAAATTTAAAAGTTCATAGATCCCTTTACGTCGTTACAAGAATGACATAATTAGAAATAAAGAAAAGTATTTTGAATTAAATAACCTGTATTCACCGAAAAAGTATTTATACATTCTAAGTTATGCCTTGCTAGATTCAATTTATATTTTATAAACAATTTCTGCGAAATGTCTTTTTTTATTATTATTATTACTTTTTGAAACTTATTAGCACATTTTCTTTAGGCCATTCATTGGAAGGTTATTTTTAGATAGAAGCAATTTACAAAATCAAAGTCAATATAAATTCCTTTCTGTATTGTCTATGAAAAAAAAAATCATTCAAATAATTAAATTATTTTTGGCTTATACTTCATGCTTTTTGTTATATTTCTTGTATAAAATGTTTTTTTTTTTTTTTTTTTTTTTAATGGCAGAGAAACATTTTATAACAAATGCAAACGTACATTTAAGGAGGAATGATACAGAAAAAATAATAAAAGCAAATGAATACAGTAAAGGAATAGATATAAATATATACATTGAAAAGTTTTAATGCTTAATTTTGAAGGTCGCTGCATGAATATAGATATTAACTCTAATAATAGTCATCTGGCATTTATTAAGTTTTATTTAATCTTATGTTACATTATTTTTTCTAAGTGAATTACTAAAACGATTGTTTTTTTTTTTTTTTTTTTTTTTTTTAATATACTATATAATTTTTTTTTTATTCTACGTTAGAATACAACAAAATAAAATTTATATTCAAAACTTTTTTTTAAATAAAATATCTATTAATTAACTAATTAGTTCAATTTAATACAACTTTTTACACAAATTCTTAGCGAGTAAAATGTTAAGTAATTTGTTTAAAAAGATTAAGTAACTCAATTTTAGCTCGTTTCCTTTTTGTATTTGTATTTTAATTTTGATATTTCTTTTAAAACTGCAAGTCCTCTTTTTTTTTTTTTTTTTTTTCAATTTAAAAAGAATTCTTTGCCATAATTTTTTTCAAAATAACCAAAATAAAATGTGTGCTATTTTTGTATAATTACAATAAAATAATAATTTCTGTGTGGGAAAAAAAAAATAGGGAAGATAAAATTTATTTCAATTATAAGATTACAGATTTTTTTAATCTCAATAAAAATAGCATTTTATGCAAATACAACTTTTATAAAGAATAGAAATTTTAATACACAGCTTTTTTAAAGTTATTTTATAGTATTATTTAAAAATTAAAATAGTTTTACTTCCTATTTTTTACTGGATTTTTTTATGCTAAGCGTATATATTCAGAAAATAAAACTAAATTTAAGTTTTCGATTTCTCTTAAATAATTAAGCTATGTAAACTAATTAGTAAGAGAGATTTCTCCATGTTGCAATAAAAAGTATATTTTTGGGGTCACATCCGACAAATCGAGGGGCGCGTTCCCTCCGTAGAGGATCAAAATTGTGATGGTATGTCTCCGGTTCACCTCTAGAGGTGTGTTCCAGATCGTCGCCAATCATCCGTAGCGCAGTACAAGTGCGACGTAAAACCCACTCATTCACATATTCATAATTTCATAGCACTTACAGCAAAGAGATGTAATTGAAAAATTCGCGATTTTGAGTAAAACAGTTGAAGTAAAATCTTAAGCAACTCAAAAAAAAAACAACGATTTTGAGTAAAATAGTTAAAGTAAAATTTTAAGTAACTCAAAAAATAAAAATAAAAAAGTGACTTTGAATTAATCTTTTTTTTTTTTTTTTTTTTTTTTTTTTTTTTGGAAACACCCAAGTTGGTACCATATAACATATCAAAGTGGCGTAACTCAATTTCTATTGGTCGCCTAGTCATGGGTTTAAGTTTGTATCTAAAAATTTAGTAGTTTTAAGTTACGCCTGTTTGCATAGCTGTCAACGTTTTAACTTAATCCGGAATATTTCTATGCCCGCCTTTATTTCGCAACATCTTATTTATAGAAAACTTTTCGCCAATATATAACTTCGATAAAATATGAAAAAAATTACTCTTAAAAAAATTAATTTTATGAAATAAAGGCCAGATTAAAAATACTCCGGAAAAATTAAAGCTTTTCCTGTTTTGAACAAAAATTCCTACCTTTGAGAGTTCCTCTAAAGCATTACCGCATTTAACAAAGCAATTTTAACGTATTCCTATCTAACAAAGAAACATTCAAAAGGTGTCGTCTTCAAAAAATATTGAAAAAAAAAATGTCTTTCTACTCTTCATAAAACACCAGAAAGTGAAAAAATTATCGGCTGAAATGAATTACAGCGACCACAAAAAATTATCAAAATTAAGCATATTTCGCGACTTAGCGCTGTCAGGCGATACATTTGCTAGCACCGAGATTGCTGTGTAGGAACAGAACTGTGTTTTGTTTCTCCGCCAAGTACTCAAAATAAATCGCCTAATAGTGTGAAATCGCCAAATATGCTTACTTTTGATATTTTTTTGTAGTCGCTGTAATTCATTTCAGCCGATAATTTTTTCACTTTCTGGTGTTTTATGAAGAGAAGAATCACATTTTTTTTTTCAATATTTTTTGAAGATGACAGCTTTTGAATGTTTCCTTGTAAGTATTTTCGTCTATAAAGCTTCACCTTATGGCTTTCCTCTAAAGCGTTATATTACTTTACAAAAGGGTTTTGCATATTCGTGTTTAAATCATTTAAATTTTTTACTCATCAATCAATAGTATAAATGTCACTGGAATATATGTATGAGGACGGCAGTTAAGAATTGAGACACAAGTGCCCAAATTTATATTTTTAAAACATATAACGTTTACAGAAACGCCTAATGGTGGAACTAAGGTTTATATCCAACGATAATTCTCGTTCCCTGATGGGAATATATTAATTACTTTAGTTTAAATAATTTGAAATTTGCCCTCAGAAATCTATGTAGCAAATGCAAGCGACCTCATTTAAAAGAAATACACAAAACTTTCTTTTTTTAAATGCATTGTTAAAAAGCACAAATAGTGGTAGTTTGAAATAAAGTATTCGGCAGTTATTTGCAGATATTGGTCAGTAAATTATTAAACTCCTGCAATGTAATAAAGTTAAGAAAAATCTACAATTTAAGAATGAGGAAAACAAAATTACAGAAAATTAAATTTGACCCTTATTTAATACTTAAAATTATTTTTAATAAAACAAAAGAATTATTTTTTAACTTTTCATCAGAAGTTCGCACTCTCTAGATTATTTCATACCAATATTTTTTAATATAATTTTTCTTTTAATTTATCATCGAAATTTCATAATTAAATAAAACTATAATTTTCCACAAATAGTGGTATAAAATAACTCGAAAGATTTGGACCTCTGCTTTATACGCCTGTGGGAAATTTACTTATCACCAACTTTATCACTTTTTTAACCAGAAAGTGATAGTAAAATATTTTGTGTGGTAATATTGTGATTAAGGTGAATTGACTACGATAGCATAACAGACAATATCTGCTGTCCTGCTTTTTAACACCACTCTACGTAAAAATGCTTTATTTAAAGATGGGAATTTTACTATTAAATAAGACAAAGATAACTATTTTAAAATATTGGTGCTAAAAATTCAGAAGAGTTGACAACTACGCGCTAGGGTGATATTTCTGGGAGGAAAGACAAGTGGTATTTTTTAGGAGGACACTTAGTCAATTTTCATTTGAGTTATGGAGAAGTACAAAGAAAACTCAGAAAAATTAGACGAACGAACATGACCTGAGTTCTAACCCTATATCTTCAGTCGACTAGCTAGAACATAATTTCTCGGCAACTGGTTAGTTGTTTGATAAATTTTAGAACGGGAATGACACGGTAAGCTATTTTACCTCTCCTACCGTAATCAAAGTAAATAAAAACGTAATTGCTCGTTTGTTCAAATTTTTAAATCTCCAAAAGTTCTTCCCCGATTGCTTTGAGTTTTTGACAATATGTTGCATTCAAATTCGTGCGTTTTTTTTTTCTTCTTATGTACGCGGTTTTACGGAAATCTACTCCTTCTAGTCCCTATTCTGGGGAGGCAAGTGGCAAAAACACATTTTCAAGCATAACTCGGCTTCAAATTAAATTATGGTGAAGAAGTTGTACGTGGGCAAATTAGAGTTGAGTACAAAAAATATTTTTTCAGCGTTTTATGATTTTAAAGGAGGAGGGGGAGAAAAGAAAAATTTAACTTGGAGCGGGCACCTCACAGAATCAGAATTTCCAAATAGAACTATAGGAAATGGCTCAAAGAACCGGTCAGCATTACTCACTCAGACAACCTTTAGACAGTATATCAAGGTAGGTCTCAACCTTGTCTCAACCTTTAGGCAGTGTCTCAGGAGTGAGTAATGCTGACCGGTTGTCGGCCTGGATAGCTCAATCGGTAGAGCCTTGACCTTGTAAGTCAAAGATCCAGGGTTCGACTCCCGGTCTAGGCATTATTTTCACTCAGTCGGAAAAATAAAATTTCATTAAATATGATTTTCTTCCAATCAGCTGATTGTGATTTTAATAAAAATTGTATTTATTTCTCCCATTGTTTAATGGCGTTTTTCTTTACCTGCGGCTTATTTCTGTTGAGCTATCTAAATGATAGACCAGATGTTTTCTGCCTAAAGGTTGTCTGAGTGAGTAATTCTGACCGGTTGTCGGCCTGGATAGCTCAATCGGTACAGCCTTGACCTTGTAAGTCAAAGATCCGGGGTTCGACTCCCGGTCTAGGCATTATTTTCACTCAGTCGGAAAAATAAAATTTCATTAAATATGATTTTCTTCCAATCAGTTTATTGTGATTTTAATAAAAATTGTATTTCTTAGACGATACTTGTTTGGGGTTTTGGTGTAAGTAGCTCAATACTTTTGGCTATTACATTATGGAAATAAAATTTCGCTAAATCTTACGCATGCGTAGTTAAAAATTATTTACTAAAAATGCTCATATTTCATTATTTATTCATTATTTTTTTTATTCTGATTGCAGCATGGTGTGTCTAATATTGTATGTCAAGTTTTCTGAAAATAGCTTTGCTCTGGATTTAATATCTTACGTGTTATGGCTAAAAAAGTGAAAATGTTTTTTTTTTTTTTTTTTTTTTAAGAAACCGTTATATCGTCCGGATTACATGCGGTAGAGGTATGAAAGTTTATCTATATAAATAAAGAGAAGTGTCTGTGTGTGTGTGTGTCTGTGTGTCTGTGTATCTGCGCTCTGGTGCTCACACTACTAATCGCAAAGCCTCCAAATTTGGCATATAGGTACCTGGGACCCTGCAGGTGTGCACCTCATCGAGATTTTTTCGAATTTCGAATTAGAATTTTTTTAATTAATGTTTTTCCGATTTTAAATATTGGCTTCATTGTTTCATTTTTCATAGATTTATTTTTTTGCTTCAATCGTCTGCGTATCTTAGCAACGGCTATTACGCAACTTATTTTTATTTAATACATTCATTTGAAGGCGAATTTCTTTTTTATTATTATTTTTTCTTTATTATTATTATGTTTATTGAAAATCAAATGGTAATGCAATAGAAATAAATTGTTACGTTTATGTATAAATTTTATACTATAGCAACCTTTTATTTTTTCTTTTCTTTTTTTTTATTAATTCCTTCAAAAGAAAAAAAAATATATTTTTAATTATTATTATTTATAATATTTATTGGGTGAAAAAGAATGGTAGCTTATAGTAGAAAGGATTAAACTGATTAAAATTCGTTTTTCATGTATTTAATTCCTTTTAAAAGAAAATCTACTTTTTTATTTTATTTTATTGCACTGGCCGGAATGAAATCGTAATATAGTGTAAATAACGGGGGCTATAAAACACATGGTTCAAAAACTAAAATATATAATAGATGCTGTGATACAGTCATCTTTAAAATCGTAGTTCTCTAATAACAGAAAATCCAGAAGTCTTCGATAAATACCCAGATTCAAGTGCCCGGGAAAGACCTTTCTATAGGGGAACTGTACCCGATGCAGTACGGGTAGAAAAAAGAGCAGCCTTACAAAAAAATATCAAAGCGAAGAAGCGAGATCTAAAGCGATTTCAGTGTTTATTTTATTTATTTATTTATTTTAAGGTTTTATTTGTAATGTGATGTAAAAAATAAATACTGATCCAATTCTTTTGAAAACTCATTTAAATATAGTGACCAGCGAAGCGGGCGTAGCCTGCTAGTAGATATAATAAGAAAGAGCCCCACAGTCACATACTACAGCCAGATTGCATTTCAAGCATTACATTTTACAGGGTGATGCCAAACACTTTCATTTTTTTTTTTTTTTTTTTTTTAATCCTTTTTCACCTTCGGCGCAAAATTTTCACTGAAATATAAGATGCATAACATGTTCTTGACACTCTTGAAGTTTAAAGATTGTTTGTTTAGTATTTTTTGAGATATTTTAAAAAACTTTTGTAATTGAAAGTGTCATGTCATTAATGAAAAGGTAGTGTATTTTATGTTAAAATAAGTACTATATTTTATGTCAAGGTTAACATGTTTATATAAAAAAAAAATTCATTTTCATTTTCCTAGAATAATTAAAGATTGTGAATTCTCAAATGGGATAAATTTCCTCGTCCAAAAGTATGATAACTTTATCTTTAATTCTAACTTAGAAATTAAATTAAATTAACATAAAGTAAAATGAATAAACAGCCTTATAACAGAGGTTTTTCTAATTAAAGTTTTTTAATGAAATAAAAGATTAAGCACCTGTTGCATGAAATTAAATTTAACCGTTAAATTTAAGTTGTAACAATCTAATTACAAAAACATTAAACAAGTTACAAAAAAGTAACATATGTCTGTATTATTCTTATAATTATTTTTTCATATGAGGATTAAAATAAATTTTTCGACTAAATATATTTTTTAAGAATTATCCGAAACATGTAGCATTCATCATGTTTAGATTAGAATGACTATTTCTTTCAATGTTGAAAAAAAAATGTCGCTTTCAAGTATACCCTAATAATAAATTTACACTAGTGGATCTGCAGATCAGGTGCCTCAACTTCCTATTTGCATTGCGCTTTATTCAACATGTCACTTTTTATTCTTTATTATATGATATATATATATATATATATATATATATATATATACATATATATATGTCGATTCGATTTATTTGCTAAATATACTGAAACGTTTCTGAGAGGAGCTGCCGCCCCCTGAACCCTCGCTGTATCTCTATTCGATAAATATCTGTATATATATATATAAATGATAGAATTCGTAATAAAATTTAACTTTAAAATTTAGCAATTAATAGATACAAAACAATACCAACACAAAAAAATAGAACTGATTTCAACTTATAGGTAAGACTGACACAAAAATGTTGCGATACAGATTAAGAACCAATAAGAGACATAAACAATTTAAATTGCTTACCCCGACATGAATGGTAATAATAAAAAAAGGACCATTAAACTTAATGACAGAGAAAATAACTAAAGAACCACAGAAATAATAGGATTATATATATATATATATATATATGTCCCATAAATAAATTATTTACTCTATACATATCCTTTTTCTATAGTAAACATGCTTTTAAACATCTTTATATGTATGCTAATTCCATTATGTTGAATGCAGCATAAACGCATTAAAGTGTGCTTCAATAAAAAAAAAAAATGCATAGGCTCTAATGTCACGAAAATCTTTTGTGTGTCTCCATAAACGAACCATAAACATTGTATACACAACTAAACACTATTCAGCTTACTTTACATTTTCATGAATAGCTGTTCGAAATTTAACATAATTTGGCTGATTACGTTACATTGTTAAAACACTTTTGTATGGTCCTGCAATTAAGAAGCCTAAGAGCACATGTTTTCTGCAGAAAACATAAGTTTAAGCATCTCAGTAATGTACGCTAATTTGATTTTGTTGATAGCAAAGTAATGATCTCAAAATACATTTAAACGAAATTTGTAATGATAAGATTTTTGACGTGTCCCTGTACACAATCCATAAAAAATATAGACTTAAAAAATTATACAGCTATTTATATACAGAGCCGGGGTGTGTGTGACAATTCGCAAGTCCATCGGAGGATTTTTTGCGGCCGGTAATGATAAGAAAAAATTTGGTGTGTCCCTTTACGCGAACTACAAATGGAATACACACCCAAAGCTATACAGCTAAAATTCCGTGTGGCTCATAAATATGTGTACCAAATTGCAAGTCAATAGCTTGATTTTTGCGGTGGCTATCGCGGTAAATTCAAATTCTTCCCATAAAAAAATTAAAATTAAAATTAAAAAAATCAAAATCGTTAGATTTATTCTATGTTTCTGCCATAGCTTACATGGGTGGATTTGGGTTTAACTGTTAATGCTAACTTTTCTGTAGACTATAGTTTTTCAAACAAATTGTCTTCTTAAAACCACCAAAATCTTAAATATTTATTAAAATCGTTTGAAACGTTTCCAAGGTAGGTAGGTAGGTAGGTATACTGTTAAAAATATCTGTAAAATACAGAAAAAGTATTGAGAATCTCCGTAAATGTACATGAGTTCACTGTTAAAAGCAGTGAATCATGAAACTCAATATAAGTTGGGTTTAACATCGCACTAGTACTGCGTAATGGGTAATTGGCGATGGTATAAGACGCATTCATAAGATTGTTCCTGAAACATGCCATCACAATTTTGATCCTTCTAGGAGGGGATGGCTCCTCCGCTTTGGTGACCCCCAGAGGTATAATTTGGATTGGAACATGGAGGACATTGCGGCCACGACGAAGTTTCCAAGGAAACTAAGTTTCTTCTATATATTGCCGCAGGTAGAGTGAGAGTCAACAACGCAATGAACGGTAATTTTCTTAAGAAATCGGAATTTTTGTCATGTATTGCAATGGATGGAGTGAGTGTTATCTGTGAATGCTAATTTTCCTGAAGATGTGGATGAGTCAGATGGATTTGTCTTCTCATAAAGCCCATAACCCATCAAAAACGTTAGTGTATTTTCACAGAAAAATCAGCTATCATATTTTGCAGCGGGCGAAGCGAGCGATAATTTTCCGGAACGTAAAGATAAGTCAGTTGTATTTGTCGTCTCAAAAGATACTTATTCGTAAGTTTTATCAAAATAGTTTTAGCATTCTTGAAACCAAGTTTCTGCCATATTTACCAACGGGTAAAAAGAGGATTAATTTTTATGATTATGAGGGTAAATCAAATGAGTTTCTTATTTCAAGAAACTTTTAATCACTGTAAATGTTTTTTTTTTTTTTGCTATATTACACAACAATATTGAGGCAGCCTACTTGCCACAACTATGCAGAGAAATGTTACTAGCAGTAACTGTGTAACCTTACACATTTTGCCATGGTTACACAGATACAGTTGGGAACATTACTCTTCATGGTTGCGGTATTTCTCTACATGATAAGCTACCTCATTATTGTTGTATAATATTACGCACAATTTCTTTTTAGTGATCCTAAGATTTTATCAAAATTGTTTGATCAGTTTCCACGTAAACATAATTTCTGCCATATGATGCAACCAGCAGAATAAGGGTTAACAGCGAACACGAATTTTCCTGAACATGAAATCCCATGGGTTTATCTGTTGGAAAAATATTTAACCCTAATTTGTTTTTTAAATCGTTAGACCTACTTCCGAATAAACACAATTTTTGTCATATTTTGTAACCGGTGAATATAAGGTTAACATAGGACGCGAATTTTACTGAGAATAAATCCAAGCAAATTTTCACCCCAAAAAATCCTTAACCCCAAACTTTCATCAAAATCGTTATGTCCATTTTCGACTAAACCTGTTTTTGCCATATTTTGCCATAACATATTTAATCTTATAATGTGCATTTAGTATTTCGGAAAAAAAATCTAAATAAATAGTTACCGTATTAACCGGCGTATAACGCGCTGTTCACATAAAAGAGTTACATACCAGAAAATTTAATTTACAAATAAAGCCCATATATGTAAGAAAAAAAGTTCGTTAAAATATAGTTTTACTGTAAATTTAAATTTATGTTGTATAGCTGATTTAACAAACCTGTTCGTTATACGCCGGAAAATACGGTAATAGGTGTTTGTAATGTCTTTTAGATATGTGTGGGTATTAAATTTCTCTTCTTAATATCTGTTGAAATCAATTGGTATTTCACGTTGAATATCCAATATGACACCTTGTATTTTGCTGTCATTTAAAAAAATATTATTATTATGCGATGATAATATTTTATTCCAAATTATTTTAAAAATCGAAAGGGTAGCTCAGGGTAAAATTCAAAGATAAAAATAAATTGAATACAATTATGTGATTATGGCAATTAAATAATTAAATATTATTTCTAAAACAGAAGGTTTGCATTTTTTGACTGTAAAAATGAATTACTTTTTCCCGTCAAAATTTAGTAACATAATATTTTTAAGCAATTTTATTTATTTATTAATTTATTTAAATGTTTTCACATAAAAATATAACTTCCAAAATTGAATTTTAAATAGTCATAACGCACTTATGCAATTAGACTACATATCTTATAAATAATAATATAGTTGTTTTAAATAATAATAATAAAAAAACTTTTAAAACAAATAAATAAAATAAAATAAATGTTTCTAATGAAAAGCTTTAAACTTGCTAGTTCAAAGTGAAACTAGTTTGGTTTCAGTTCTAAATTTACTCAATTTAAAACATTTTATTAAAAAAAAAAAAAAAAAAAGAAAGAAGGAAATAATGGAACAATATTTGAGATATCTGAAATTAACAGTATGGCTGGTACCATTAAGCATACCTGCCAACATCCTCATCAATATTCCATAGTATTGTTAACTCCGCATTTTTTTCCCCCACATCAGAATTTCTTATAGAGTATTTTGTTCTTATTTAATCGTAATTGGGTTTGAAGAATATTACTTTACAAATTTATTGGTGTGAAAAAAAAAAAAAAAAAAAAAAGATTGGGGCTAACAACGCTACGGAATATGAATTTGGATGTGGGCTGGTATGCTTTAGATAATATATAAAAAAAATTAGATAATAAAATAGATTTTAAATAATAAAAATTCAAGTTTTCATTTACATTGCCTGTCACATTTTTTTTTTTTTTTTTTTTTTTTTTTTAACCCGATAGTAGTCGCGTCATTTTTTGTAACGCTAATAGTCGCGTGTCGGTCTTTCTGCCGCCGCTGTTTAGTGTTGGGGGGGAAGCCGAAAGAAAGCCAGTAGATAAAGATGAAGTGCCTTCTTTAATTCACGCGAAGTTTTTCTCACAAAACTGTAACCTGTCTGAAAAACTGGAAATGGGGAAAGAAATGAATCAACGTTAGTGGTCGCGTCGCGGTCAAATAGACCGATTTGAGAAGTAAAATGTTTTTAACTGCTGAAAAAATAGCAGGAATTACTTGAAAAGATACTATGTTAGAGGACATCCACCCAAGGTTAGGTACACAGTGTTTCACCTCTTTATTTTTAAGGGGTGATTTGCAGGAGGAATTTATAAGCGATGGGCGGCAAAAAAAAACGATATGCGACTACTAACGGGTTAAGAATCTCTATAAATAACATTTACAAATTACAAGCAAACTTTTTAAAATGTACAGAGTTACGGTAAAGGTATATTATACCTCTTGCTAAGTTAATATATAACTAATTTTTAATAAATAAGTATGTATTTGTCGTATTAATAAAATGCTAAAACTTATTTTCTTTATATAAAAGTTTTTTTTTTTTTTTTTTTTTAAATCTCCATTCAGTTTCCTTTTTTCAGCCATTCAATGAATACAAAAAATTTATATGTATATATTTGTATGCAAAAGATAGCAATGAAGCTTCATATATATATACATATATATTTAATAAGAAAAGCAATAAAGAAACGCATTTGGAAATAACATTAAAAAGAAATTAAAGTTTCATTTGAAATTACTTGTCGGAAAAGCAATTAAATTTTAGTTATGTAGGCGTAAATTAGAGGCAGTTCTGTACTGAGAATTGAATATATTTAGATTACTATTTTTTTTATATATATATAAGTTTAATTTATTTGATAAATAAAATGTATAGTATAATATATATATATATATATTAACTGTATCATAAAATTTAAATGTTTTATTCCTCTATAAATATTTTTAAAAAGTGCAGGGTTGCCAATTTTTTAATTTCTTTCGTATTATTTTTATTATCCACCGTTTTTGACAACACTTTTTTATACTGGGTTTTCAGCACAGGGATGGAACACGGGCGCAGAATTCACACCGGTGCTTGTTTGTTTAAGAATTTTTTCTACCTATAATTTTGTTGATTTAAGAAGTAGAAAATTTTGTTACATTGATAGTGATATAAGTTCTGCACCCGTGTTCTATCCCTTTCAGCAGCCACTATTTTGAATAGGACTTTTTTTTTTTTTTTTTTTTAACAGTAATCTTGATTAAACGTTTGTAGTACGACTTCGATTGCTCTGGGACGAAAGCACTTGTGACACAGTCACGCATTTTCCTGTGTAAAAAAAGTGACGGCTAACAGGGTAGGAAGTCTTGAAATTTAATCTCACTGCAAAAGGGGTGACAAAAAACATACAAGAACACAAAACAATAGAATCAATTTTGGAGCTAATTAGAAAAGGAAACACAATTTCGAAAGAATAATACAAAGATTGCTTTATATAATTGTGGTATTAAAAATATTGACTGCTGATATCCCTATTTGTACAGAAGTTTTCTCTAATATGTAATAACAAGAAAGTTGCTTTTCAAAAAAGTGGTATGAAAAAAGGCAGTTACTGATAATGCTACGAAATAAATTAAAATGTTAGCAACGTATAACTTATAAGAACGCATCTGTCTGTGCGCGGATTTGTATCCCAGTGGTTGAAACCCATCTTAAGTAATAATTAACAAAAAAACATTTCCACAGTTAAGTTTTTAATGTTATCAAATAATTTCTTAAAGGGCATGAAAAGAAACGAGCCAAAAAATTATAGCATATAATATAAGATGAATTATACAATAAATAATTTTTTATTCCAAAGATTCAAAGTGCATCATTTTTATTATGAATTAAATTAATAAGCTGTATAAATATTTTTGTGTGTGAAAGGCTTAAAAGCATAGCGCAATCTTACTTATAATAATAGAAACCTTGTTAAATGATAGGAATTTTTTTTCTTTCAAAATGACATAAGCTGAAATATGTGAGCTAAAAAATAAAATTTATATTATACTTTTTCTTTGAAAAAAGATTTCATGAATATCTAATCTGATTTAAAAAAAAAAAAAAAAATCTTTAAAAAGTGAGACTTGATAGAAAAAAAAAAAAAAAAAAAAAAAAAAAAAAAAACAATCAGATTTAGAATATATATTTCCTTTTTTAAAAAATTACTTTTAAATACAATTTCTCAAATATTTAAACTCTGAATGCTTAATTTTTAATTCTTCTAGGATATTTTCTTTTTTCTTTTCTTTTTCATTTGAAATAAATTTTTAAAACTATTAAAACAGAATGTGTATTAATAAGTATGTTTTAGAAGATTAGAAAGTGTAAAATATGCTCCAGTTTATTTCAATAAATATATATTTTTACAATTGTTTTCTACAACAAAAGGAAAAAATTAGCTTGTAACTAAATTGATTTCTTCATTTTTTCACAAAATTTCTTCGAAAAACGAGTTTATTTTATTTTATTTTATTTTATTTTTTTTACTTCTAAACTTCTGAGCAAAAAGTTTCACTATGATTTAAGTTCTGTGTAAAAATATTTTTGTCTATGAATTAATAATTTGCCCCTTATTTAAAAAAGTAGAGATATTATTACATTGCTGTAAATGGATTTATTAAAAATAAATAAATATATAAATAGGAGGTTTAACAATTTTTTTTTTTTTTTTTTTTTTTTAATGTTATAGCAGATGTGAAAAATAAGTTATTATTTTTTTAAATTGATTAAAAATTTTAAATATTTTTAAAAATACACAAAAATTTTCATGATGTTTAAACCTTGTTTTAGATCTTAGAATATTCTTCAACTTCGTTCCTTTGATCCCTTTTTGGCTAAGTGCCAGGACGGTTCCACTAACTCGCTAGGAGACGCAGCTAGGGAAGACAGAAGGAAATCGTCTGCTATGTGTTTAGAAGCATTGATACATCGTTGCATGTGTTTAGAAGCATTGATGCATCGTTTTCTGCTACGGATATTCCTACTTTATAAATGGACCAGCCCTTTTCATCCATGCGCTGTACGTGTAGCTGTGATACTTTTGTGCAATCGTGAATATTTTCCCTCCCGCAGAAAGCGTCAGTACCTGGCAGCCGGCCATTAAGTGAATATGTGCAGTGAGTGGTCATCGGTTTTTAGTTTATGTAAAATGAGAGAAAAAAATTTGAGCAGCTATTTTGCATCAAATTTTACCAAAATCTTGGCGTTACCTGAGCGGAAACCATTCGTAATATTCGACAGGCTTTAGGGACGATGACAGCTGACGCATAATAGTGTGGTACAACCACTTAAAATATGACCGCACACCAGTGGACATGTTGACCGTTTTTCCTAACTTACGCGTTGTGGTACATCAGAAGTACGCACCACAAGGCCAAACTCTCTCAAAGGAGTACTACCAGCAGATCCTTCGTCGCTTTCGTGCTGTTGTACGGCGCAAACGACTGGATCTGTGGGCAACGAATACTTGGAAGCTCCATAATGATAACGCGTCTATCCATTCTGTGCATTTGATTCAGACTTTCATCGCCAAACAGAACATTCCTGTGGTTCGTCCGGCTCCCTACTCAGCCGACATGGCTCCCTGTGTCTATTTCCCAAGCTGAAAATTCCACTAAAAGTGTCCCTATTTGAGTGAAGAGAAGACACTATGAGGAAAGCGACGGTGCAGTTGCTCGTCATTCCAAAAACAGCGCTTCCCAGGTGTTTCCAACAATGACAGGAATGCTGGGCGAAGTGTGTATATTACCATGGTGACTACTTTAAAGGGAGTTTAGTATTGGGATTGTCAAATCAATTAATGTATTTTTGCCAACTAAAGGTTCGATATTTTTTAAACACACCTCAATACTTTTAATTAATTACAATAAGTATTGTACCCAATTAGTAATGTAGAAAAAAATTAGTGTTAATTAATGATGAGTAAGATTTCACGTCCAACAGCTTTAAATATATTTGTCCGGAAAACCTCATACTGCAAATGTGAAAATCGACAGAGAAAAGTCTATCGGAAATACAGAAAAGTTTCGTACAACGCGGTGGCAGACAGGGTTGCCAGATTTGACTTTTTTTCATTCAATAGTTACCATTAATTTTTATTTGTAACGTTTGGCTAATCACATCGAAGATTGATAATCTATTATGTATAACGAATGTCACTTCTCAAAATTATTGGTGACAATTGAATAAAAAAAAGTGCAGAGCTGGCAACGCTGGTGGCAGAGATCACAAATAAATAAAACAGTTTTATTTTTTAACAACACTAAATTTTTAGAGTACCAATCTAATGGCTCATACACCCAATTTAGTGTTTTGTATAAAGCAGTTGCTTTGATATAAAATTAGTGGTGTTAAAAAATAAAATTGTATTATTCATGAGGCAAACTTGTACCCGCGTTGTACGAGACTTTACTGCACATATATTGCTTATTTATTTAGATGCATATATATCTATACATATATATATATTCTTTTTAATTTCTAAACTTTTAAAATAATTATTCTAAATCTAAAGATAAAAAAATAAATAACTAATACGAACATTGCAATTTAAATATATAATGAAATATACATTTAATGACATAAAAATCAAATATTTTCATTTTATTTTTAGAATATTTTGTGAATTATTGGTAATTAAAAAACAGAAAAACACCAGCAAAATAAATATTTAAAAAAGAGATACTTGGTTAGGAAGAAAAAACAAAAAAGGTTTAAAAGTCCATCCTTCTTTTTTTAATTCCTCTCAGGAGGAAGATATTTTCCCCATTTAACATAAACTGTCACCAAAATGTACGAACAAGTCTAAAAGAATATATATAAATGAAGGTTTCTCAATATTACTAACCATTTTGCCAGCGCTAACGCTCAAAATGCTCAAAGAGTGTTGCCAAATTTAGGTTCTCTTTTATTCAATGCCACCAATAATTTTAAGGAGTCATATTTCTTCATTTAATGGACGAATAACCTCCAAACGCTACAGTTAAAATTTAGTGGTGGATATTGAATAAAAGTATCCCTAAACTTGGTTACACTGAACAGTGGAGTGACATTAAAGTTTTGTTAAAAATTTCCTGGACGAACTTTCTTTCTTTCTTTTCTTTTTTTTTTTTTTTTTTTGAATTAAAAATCAAAATATTTACAAATTTAAAATAAAAATATTTATTTTTTAACATTTCAATCAGCTTTACTTTCATTTCCTCCATTATGCAAATAATTTTTAAATTCTAAATCTGATATACACAAATCAACATGTTTATGCAGATAATAAATTTCATTCAGCTTTCAACCTTCAGTTATTTATTTATTGACGAAATAAATATTTCTTTCTTTCTTTTTTCCCCCCTTGATTGCGAACAAAAACTTTGGTTTCAACCTTTTTTATTTCTAAAATTTTATACACGATTTCTCGTATTAACTGAAAAAAGTGCGCTTTTCTCCTAAAAATGTGGTTATAAAATTTTTTATGAAGTACTTTTACTTTATACATTGAATTTCTCTGTTATGAATCAAAGATCGTTCGGCTCTTTAATGTCTCCTCTACTAATTTTGAATAGCAACTTTTGTTATTAAAAAAATGTCAATATAATTTATTGGTATATTACGAAATATTAAAAAAAAAAAAAAAATAGAAGCTTTGAAATATTGTAAGTAAATTAAGCTTTAAAATTTGAATAATTTATATTTTCTTAAAAAAAAAAAAAAAAAAAAAAAAAAAAAAAATAGTATATACATGAAATTTTTATTTATTTATTTATTTTTTAAGTTTTCGCATAATAACTTATTTTACATAAATAACCGTCTTTTTGAAAGTAATAATTTTTAAACACCATCCAGCTGATTTGAATAAATAAATATTTATTCCATTTTCTCTATAGAGAAAGAAAAATTTGACCTAGCGGATTTCTTTAGTTTTTATACAAGATCTCTGGATGAAATGGGATAAGATGTTTTCTACATCTAAATTTCCGAGTTCGAAATTGTTTAAAAAAACAGAAAAAAAAAAAAAAAAAAAAAACTTTTTTTATTTTATTTTATTTTTTTATATATTATTTTTATTTTTATTTATTTTTTATTTTTTTGCTCTAAAAGTATTTTTGTATGTAAATGGAGGGCTTAAAGACATGATACGATCTTGCATATTTAGGCAAAAACGTTTACAGAAGCCATTTTTTTGTTGTAAACAAATTTATGTTTCACAAAAAGGAACATAAAGTGCGTGTAATTTCTCTTAAATACCAGTGCCAGTTCTCCACACACCGGGTTCCACACTACACGCGGTCTCCACACAGCGCCCAAATCAATTGTAAAACTTAATTAATTGCCTCTTTTACTTTAAGTTTCAATAACTCAGTGTTAAGGGGTCTCGAAGAAACACCTGCCCCAGACGCCAATTAGACTGAACCTATCCCTGTCCACAGAAAAAACAATAAATTCGATTAATCATATTTGACTATTATTTTGCCATAATTGATTTGTTATGTATTTATAATTTGAATTTTCCTTTCAGAAAATTACATGCAAATACCTATTGTTTAAATAGAAAATATTTGGAAAATATAGCATGGCGAAAAAAATCTAAAAAAAAAAAAAAAAAAAAAAATCGGTCTTAAGAAAAGGAACGTAAAAATTTTTGGAATAATATTTTGAATAAATATATGCCAATTATATATATGAATATGCCCAATACATACCAATATATTTAAATCAATATGAATAATATTTTAAAGAATATTAAAAAAAAAAAAAAAAAAAAAAAAGAAATTTCATTTTATATTTAATTATAAATAAAAGTTATTTATATGAAAGTATCTTTATTTTTAAAAAGTAAATATTTAATTTTTGTTTGATAAATTTTTACTTTTTTTTCTGATTGAAGATAATGTTTTCAAAATTTCCGAACTTTTTTTACACAAATATACACGGAAATTCAAAAATCAAGCAGCTTATTTAAGAAAAAAATAGTTACTTGATTCTTGTCTCTATTGCGAAAGAAATATATGTTTTAAAAATATTTAATGTTTTATCTTTAATACTATGTATCTTGAAAAAGCAAGATAAGCAAGCTTGAAAAGCAAGAATATTTTTAATCTCTAAAATTCTAAGTGTAAAAATTTCTTTTATTGTAAATTGAATTTGCCTGCTATAAAGGTTTTTATTTTTTCATTTTTCATTTATTGATTTATTTACTTTTGTAAATGAACATTTTAAAGGAATAAATACTATCTTGTCACAGCAGTAAAAATATTCATGGATAACAATTTTACGTCTTTAACAAATATATTTAAAGTAAGTTGACTTTCTATTAAATGTATTTGTGCAAAAAAAATTATTTTATTTTAAATATCAAACACGATAGACAAATAATAATTTCTTCGAGGAATATTTGATTATTTAAATGCCTAGAGTAACTTACTGTATTTTAATATTTTCAAGTTCTTTTCTGAAAACTATTGTGTAAAGCATATAGGTATAATAAAGAACATTAAAAAATTTAGAAGTACAAAATAAAAATAAAGTAAGTTTTTGAACTTGAAAATTTTAGAGTTTCAATTAGGGTAACTGCACCTGTGATTGACACTTTTAGAGCAATCGCTGATGTTTTTAATGTTCTAGTCATGAAAAAATATTTTTAGAAATCTTAAGTTAGTACATACGGTACGAAAGACATTCAGAACCACATATATGTTAAAATATATACATTTGATATTTTTTTTTATGAATTTTTATTTGACACCCACTCAATGTTCCAGTAATTGATACTGCCAGTTATTTGTTTTATCATTGATTAGCACCCTATGTTCCAGTGTTTCATACTGCTAGTTATTTATTTTACCAGTTATTAGCACCCTATGCTCCAGTGTTTGACATAAAATGTTAAAATTCTTATACATAAAATATATGATTTTCTAATTTTTCTTATTTATTAATAATTTCGGGATAGATGTCAATTACGGGAGCATGCCAATCGCTGGAGAACCTACCCTACTTCAGTGTTGGGCATAATTGATTAAAAAGTAATTGAACTACAATTGAATTACAATTAAATTATAATTATTTTACTGTAAATCGATTAACAAGTAATTGATTACAAATAAATTGAATAAGTAATTCAATTTATTGAATAAGTAATTCAATTTATTTGTAATCAATTACTTGTTAATCGATTAACAGTAAAATAATTGTAATTTAATTGTAATTTAATTGTAATTCAATTACTTTTTAAACGATTATGCCCAACACTGCCCTACTTATAATAAACATTCTTAGAAGATATACGTTCTCACATTTTGTACATAGAAAATATTTATTTATTGTTAATAGAAGATATTTATTTTTTAACTATTCCATAAGTTTTACTTCTATCAGAAGTAATTTTCAAATATTAAAATGAAAGTCGATAGTACAGGGAAGAAAGTACAGGGATGAAATTTAAAATAAATAAATAAAAAATGTTAAAGTTGGGAGTCAAGACTGTGGATCTACGTCTACTAATAGTTGTAATTCATGGTGGTGACATAATTACATTTCCCCCCTAATTCTTCCGCCAGTATTTTTCTTTCGGAATTTTTGATAGTAAGTTTGCATGATTAATTAAGTAAAAAATTATGATATAAATATACTATTGGGGATTCAGGAAGAAAAAGAAAAAAAGGGAAGTCAGTATCTAGCCTGTCATCATATGCAGGAAGTGTATTTAACATGTTGAGTGCCCAGCGTTCCCAACTTTTATAATTTATTCACAATCATTTTTAGCCCCGCCTCTTTTTCATACCGGATATTTTGAAAAATTATTTTCTTCTTTATTAATTGTTGTCATATATTAAAGGGAAATAATCTACTAAATTTCTGGTGCGAAAAGAAGGCGGGAATAAAAATGATTGTGAATAAATTATAAAACTTGGGAACGCTGTGAGTGCCACACAAATTCTTACGGAAATTCCCGACAGGCCACGCGCGCTGTTTAGAAGCACTGGTATTGCAGTATAGAAATGCATTTTTATATTAACCGTGTTTCAATAAAATCCATTAAAATGCGTTAATGATACAATCCTGTAATAAATAAAAATTAAGTAAATTTTAAACATTTTTTCAGTAATTACTTTAAACAATGCATTTTTTTTAAATATCATATTTGACACTGTCAGCCACCGGTGGTTGAAGTGGCCTAAACAGATAGTTCAGTGTCATCCATCGATTACTGACGCAGAGTTGCCAACTTTTATAATTTATTCCGGAGCATTTTTAGCCCCGCCTCTTTTTCATACCGGAAATTTTGAAGAATGATTTTCTTCTTATTTAGTAGTTGTCACATATTAAAGAGAAATATTCTACAAAATTTCTGATGCGAAAAGAAGACGGTGCTAAAAATGCTCCGGAATATATTATAAAAGTTGACAGCTCCGCTGACGTGACACTCGACGTACTAAAGTAGAGTTATCTAGATTTTAAAGTGCGAAATTGGTTTTCCGTAGTTTTCAAAAACTTGCGTAAATATGAGATAGTACACCTCAGAAAGACCGCCACGGATGGCACTACCCCTCAGGCACCTTAGGGAAGTCAATCAGTCTCAATCCCCGGAACCAATTGCATATTGAATAGAACATTTAAATGTTTTTCTCCTTATTTAATCGGAATTACGTTTGGAAATAAAATGCTCTAATAATTATGTGGTGGAGAAAAGGGACGTTACATAATAATGTCACAGATTATTAAATAGAATACTGTGAGGTTTGTCAAGAGCCTGGAATGGATGTGTCTTTCTGTTTTATTTCAATACATTTCAGAGTTTTTAGAATCATTGAAAAAATTATTTAAAAAAAAAATATTATGTATATATATATATATATATATATATATAATACTTTAAATTCTAAGCATTTTTATCCAATTATTATTTCTGTGGTCTTTTATTTACTTTCTCCATCATTAAGTTTAATGGTCCTTTTTTTTATTATCATTCTTCATATCGGCGTAAATAATTTAAATTGTTTTTGTCTCTTTTTGTTTCTTAATCTGTATCGAAACATTTTTGTGTCAGTCTTACCTATATGTTACAACCAGTTCTATTTTTGTTGTATCTATTAATTGCTAATTTTAAGGTTAAATTTTATTACGATAACTATCATTTATATATATATATATATATATATATATATATATATTAAATTTATATATTATAGTTTATCAATAAATATTAATTTTAAGATATAAGTTTTTACAATTTTAAAAGTTAAAGTGTTAAAATTTTAATTCCGCCAAAAACTTTACTTTTATTTTTGTTCAATCCGAGAAAACTTTCCTATAGGCTAAGTAATTTTACATAAACAATCAAGTTTATGAAAGTGATAAACATCTTCGGGCTTTTTTGAATAAATAAATATTCAGTTCATTTTTCTCTACATCGAAAGAATTATTAACTCTGTTATTCTGATGTTTATAAAATATATATTTGAAAAATAAAGTAAAAACAAAATAATAATCCCGAATATTCAAAGTGCAAAACTGATTATGATATACTTCGACTATAAACTAATTTTGTCTTCTATTAACGTATTTTATTCTGCAAGTGAATAGTTTAAGACTTTAGTATAATCATTCTTGTATAGATTGTAATGTTCGCAGATCATGTTTTTATGTCGTAAAAGAATTTCTTTGTAAAAATGAAACTTAAAATGAGTGGAATTTTTATTGAATGTGCTTGCGTAGAAAATATTTTGCGCTAATACTGACTCTAAATTGAAAAGTCGATAGAAAAGCAATAATACCAATAGGAAATATTTGATCTTTGAGCGCTTCAAGTAATTTATTATAGAAATACATTTTTTAAGTTTCTTTTCAGCAAATACTGTTTCAAATTATAGTCATATTGCATTGTTAATAATAGTAAGTAAAAGTTTCACGAAAAAATTTGGTATCAATTTATCAAATTTAGAGGTAACCAATATTTTGGTGCTAAATTTCACCATTTTAATAATGCTTACTTAATGGTATTACTTCAATGTTATTTAATAAAAAATTATCTTTGTTGTTTAATTAAAAATTACAATTATATATGTGTTAATTTTACATATTATATTTTCTTATAAACAAGTATTAAATGGTTGGGTTTTACGTCGCACTAGTGCTGCGCAGATGGGCAATTGGCGACGGTCTGGGACACACCCCTAGAGATGGTCCGGAGACATGCCATCACAATTTTGATCCTCCGCGGAAGGGATGGCTCTCCCGCTTCGGTGACTCCCAGAGGTATAATTTTTGATGGGAATATGGAGGATATTGCGGCCAAGACAGATTTTACGTGCACCAGCCACCATGAGTGTACACGACGGTCTCGAGTGCCGAACCCGCAATTTCCCAGTTACGAGGCCGGTGCTCTACCGACTGGGCTACACGGCCCAAACAAGTATTAATATTTATACAGAAGTTTCTATATTTTTAAAACGAAAATTATTTAAATTTCAATTTCGTCAAATATTTAACTCTTTTTTTTTTTTTTTTTTTTTCTTTCGAAGGGAAAAAAAAAAAAAAAAAAAAAAAAAAAAAAAATACAAATACTGAAAAAGATTTTACATAAATAATCATGCATTTGAAATTTATAATCTTATATAGGAAGCAATATAGGCAGACGACATTTTTGCATCCTAAAGGAATTTATTTTTCGAAAAGAACTTGTAAAGTTTTAATTATTACTAGACTTTAATTATTATTAGAATAATATTGAAGTTCTAATGCCTTATGTTTGCCGATAGTCAACAAACAGACTTTTAACTGTAAATAAAAATTAAAATAAAGTATGCTTTTTTAAACGTATTTAATATATATAAGAATATTTTGCTTCCTAAAGGAATTTATTTTTCGAAAAGAACTTGTGAAGTTTTAATTATTACTGGACTTTAATTATTATTAGAATAATATTGAAGTTCTAATGCCTCATGTTTGCCGATAGTCAACAAACAGACTTTTAACTGTAAATAATAATTAAAATAAAGTATGATTTTTTAAACGTATTTAATATATATAAGAATATTTTGCTTCCTAAAGGAATTTATTTTTCGAAAAGAACTTGTGAAGTTTTAATTATTACTAGACTTTAATTATTATTAGAATAATATTGAAGTTCTAATGCCTCATGTTTGCCGATAGTCAACAAACAGACTTTTAACTGTAAATAATAATTAAACTAAAGTAGGATTTTTTAAACGTATTTAATATATATAAGAATATTTTGCTTCCTAAAGGAATTTATTTTTCGAAAAGAACTTGTGAAGTTTTAATTATTACTGGACTTTAATTATTATTTGAATAATATTGAAGTTCTAATGCCTCATGTTTGCCGATAGTCAACAAACAGACTTTTCACTGTAAATAATAATTAAAATAAAGTATGATTTTTTAAACGTATTTAATATATATAAGAATATTTTGCTTCCTAAAGAAATTTATTTTTCGAAAAGTCATTGTGAAGTTTTAATTATTACTGGATTTTAATTATTATTAGAATAATATTGAAGTTCTAATGCCTCATGTTTGCCGATAGTCAACAAACAGACTTTTAACTGTAAATAATAATTAAAATAAAGTATGATTTTTTAAACGTATTTAATATATATAAGAATATTTTGCTTCCTAAAGGATTTATTTTTCGAAAAGAACTTGTGAAGTTTTAATTATTACTAGACTTTAATTATTATTAGAATAATATTGAAGTTCTAATGCCTTATGTTTGCCGATTGAGAACAAACAGACTTTTAACTGTAAATAAAAATTAAAATAAAGTATGCTTTTTTAAACGTATTTAATATATATAAGAATATTTTGCTTCCTAAAGGAATTTATTTTTCGAAAAGAACTTGTGAAGTTTTAATTATTACTGGACTTTAATTATTATTAGAATAATATTGAAGTTCTAATGCCTCATGTTTGCCGATAGTCAACAAACAGACTTTTAACTGTAAATAATAATTAAACTAAAGTATGATTTTTTAAACGTATTTAATATATATAAGAATATTTTGCTTCCTAAAGGAATTTATTTTTCGAAAAGAACTTGTGAAGTTTTAATTATTACTGGACTTTAATTATTATTTGAATAATATTGAAGTTCTAATGCCTCATGTTTGCCGATAGTCAACAAACAGACTTTTAACTGTAAATAATAATTAAAATAAAGTATGATTTTTTAAACGTATTTAATATATATAAGAATATTTTGCTTCCTAAAGAAATTTATTTTTCGAAAAGTCATTGTGAAGTTTTAATTATTACTAGACTTTAATTATTATTAGAATAATATTGAAGTTCTAATGCCTTATGTTTGCCGATTGAGAACAAACAGACTTTTAACTGTAAATAAAAATTAAAATAAAGTATGCTTTTTTAAACGTATTTAATATATATAAGAATATTTTGCTTCCTAAAGGAATTTATTTTTCGAAAAGAACTTGTGAAGTTTTAATTATTACTGGACTTTAATTATTATTAGAATAATATTGAAGTTCTAATGCCTCATGTTTGCCGATAGTCAACACACAGACTTTTAACTGTAAATAATAATTAAAATAAAGTATGATTTTTTAAACGTATTTAATATATATAAGAATATTTTGCTTCCTAAAGGAATTTATTTTTCGAAAAGAACTTGTGAAGTTTTAATTATTACTAGACTTTAATTATTATTAGAATAATATTGAAGTTCTAATGCCTCATGTTTGCCGATAGTCAACAAACAGACTTTTAACTGTAAATAAAAATTAAAATAAAGTATGCTTTTTTAAACGTATTTAATATATATAAGAATATTTTGCTTCCTAAAGAAATTTATTTTTCGAAAAGAACTTGTGAAGTTTTAATTATTACTGGACTTTAATTATTATTAGAATAATATTGAAGTTCTAATGCCTCATGTTTGCCGATAGTCAACAAACAGACTTTTAATTGTAAATAATAATTAAAATAAAGTATGGTTTTTTAAACGTATTTAATATATATAAGAATATTTTGCTTCCTAAAGAAATTTATTTTTCGAAAAGTCATTGCGAAGTTTTAATTATTACTGGACTTTAATTATTATTAGAATAATATTGAAGTTCTAATGCCTCATGTTTGCCGATAGTCAACAAACAGACTTTTAACTGTAAATAATAATTAAAATAAAGTATGATTTTTTAAACGTATTTAATATATATGAGAATAAAACGTTTTTAAATTGATTAAAAAAGAACCAGGAATTTAAGTGTTGATTTAGACAGAAAATTATTCTTTTCTCTAAGACTTATTTACAAAACTAATATCTAGAATTAAATTTTATTTCTAGCAACTTTTGAGCTTTTGATAGCTGTCATCATGAAAAAGGGAAAATATGGCTTACATTAATCTGCATCTTACTGAACTCAATCAAGTCACGTTAATCAGGCCCCGATCATGACCATTTGGGGCCAGAGCCTGATTAAGGGGGAAGTACACATTATTTATACTTACACCGTTATTTTTTAACAAATACTTTCTTCCTATAATAAAGAGAAAATTCTCATTAAAAATTATTTTAAATGAATTCTGGTGTCTAATAACGGTGAGTAAATTGGATTGTTTTACACCGTTCATTTTTATAAAAAATATTTCCTCGTCAAAACGTGGAATTTCTATGACATGAAGTAAAAAATAATTGTAAAAATATTCCGGTGAGAGCGGAGATAATGTGTGCTTCCCCCTTAATCAGGCTCTGTTTGGGGCCCTGGGAAAGGCAAAATTAGGGGGCCCCTCAAAACCGTTGCAACGTCATTTATGTCCGATAGATGATCTGTCGTATGTACAATGCATAAACAATATTTTCGAGGCTAGATATTTAAATATGTTAATATTTTTTACATTTTCAGTTACTATTTATGTTAGCTACAAACAGTTGAATATGGAATGGATTTTTTCTGTTGATCCCTTCATAATATCATCCTAACTGATAGGCGACAATAAAAAAAACACTCTGCAGTACGTTTAATTTACACAACAAGAACTGTAGAACTGATATACAAATTTAGTAGTCATAGATTTACCAGCTTTGGATTATCGCTGTACTGCCATTTTTTACACACTAAGATTAACTGATTAGGATTTACTGATTAAAATGAATTTCGAACTATTTCAAAGTCTCTACCTGAACAAACTCGGCATATGTTGATCCAAGGCCCCACTATTTAAGGAATTAAAAGAGACAGCAGAAATAGAAAAAGCAAAATATATCTAAAATGGAAATTATGTTTCCGAGAACATACAGTATTTTTTAAAGATAAATTCCATATATATATTTATATATATGCAGATTTGAATTTTTACTGAAATAAAAGGGAATATTTTGTAATTTAATATTAGGGTTTTTGGTGGCCTGTCAATGTCCGGGGCCCCTGGGCAAATTCCTGTCTTGCCCATGCGCAGTGCCTGATTTAAGGCAGGGCATTCGGGGCATGTGCCCTGGGCCCCCCACGCTGAGGGGGCCTCCAAGAAATTTCATCATACATTTAAACAAATAGTTAAAATGAAAAAATTCCAAATTTTGCTATAATGATCGCTGTTTCTTTGTTTTTTCGTCAATGGATTATTAAAATTTATGCTGCACTGTATTACTGCATGTATATTACTAATTGTATTACTGCACTGTTTTATAAATTGGCGGTATGATCTTTCAAGGAAACTATCAGCACACCGAAAAAATTGCAATATTCTTGCTAAACGCAAATACAGCTGCATACTACCGATACTGCATTCCAAACTCTTTTTAAGGCTAATTAAATCCGAGGCACACACTGCAGCGCAGATACATGGGCGCAATATACATTAATCCGATAGACAAGCATCAGGTCTAGTTAAGCCTTACTCCTGCCAATAAAATGAAAAGTGAAGTGAAGAGAATTTTTAGACGCGTGATTCAAAAATATGCAGTTTGTTTTGTTTGTTGTAATATTAAAGTACGAAGAAAAGGGGCCCATTGAACATGAGTGCCCTGGGCCTCCAAGTGAGTAAATCGGTCCCTGCCCATGCGATAATATGAACCTAACGTTAACAGTTGTAATTACACCTATATGCATGTGCAGAAAAACATTATCCAGGTATATAGGTTGCTTTTTCACTGAGGAAAAAAATATACCGCCTTGATATAGAACAAATAAGTAGACAAAATAGTCATTTTCTGAATCCTTAAACTAAAACAATAGAATTTTGAGTTATGCGTATGTCAAGGAATAAAATTGATAGACGAAATTATCAAGAATTACTAATCTATACTTTTTTAGATGGTGAAACCGTATTATAAATATTATGAATCCTTTGTATCGAGAGAAATTCTCGCTTCATTTCCTAGAACTAGGCCATAAAACAAAATTATGTATACTAAAACTCGAACGTTATATTCGCAATTACTTTCTAAGGTTTTTAAAAAGGTTTTAACAAGATAATCTAGGAAAAGGCTCTAGAATTCTAAGAGGAATTTCTAGAACTCGCTAGCAAAAGGAATCAATGAATAAATTTGATAGACGAAATTATCAAGAATTACAAGTCTATACTTTTTTAGATGGAGAAACCGTATTATAAATATTATGAATCCTTTGTATCAAGAGATATTCTCGCTTCATTTCCTAGAACTAGGCCATAAAACAAAATTATGTTTACTAAAACTCGAATGTTATATTCGTAATTATTTTCAAAGGTTTTTAAAAAGGTTTTAGCAAGATAATCTAGGAAAACGCTCTAGAATTCTAAAAGGGATTTCTAGAACTCGCTAGCAAAAGGAATCAATGAATAAACTTGATAGACGAAATTATCAAGAATTTCTAGTCTATACTTTTTTAGATGGTGAAACCGTATTATAAATATTATGAATCCTTTATATCGAGAGAAATTCTCGCTTCATTTCCTAGAACTAGGCCATAAAACAAATTTATATTTACTAAAAGTAGAATGTTACGTTCGCATTTATTTTCTAAAGGTTTTAGAAAGGTTTTAACAAGATAATCAAGGAATACGCTCAAGAATTCTAAGAGGGATTTCTAGAACACGCTAGCAAAAGGAATTAGAATTTACAAGGATAACATGGAACTATTTTTACTAGAGATACAATCTAGTTTCTAGATGTCAGTTGCACATATTTACTAAAACTAGAATGTTACATTCGCATTTATTTTCAAAGTTTTTTAAAATGTTTTAACAAGATAATCTAGGAAAAAGCTCTAGAATTCTAAGAGGGATTTCTAGAACTCGCTGACAAAAGGAACTAGAATTTAAAAGCATAACATGGAACTATTTTTACTAGAGATACAATCTAGTTTCTAGATGTCAGTTGCACATATTTACTAAAACTAGAATGTTACGTTCGCATTTATCTTCAAAGGTTTTTAAAAAGGTTTTAACAAGATAATCAAGGAATACGCTCTAAAATTCTAAGAAGGATTTCTAGAACTCGCTAACAAAAGGAACTAGATTTTAAAAGGATATCATGGAACTATTTTTACAGAGATACAATCTAGTTTCTAGATGTCAGTTGTACAAGTCTTTTTTTTTTTTTTTTAGTGTTGGTAATAATTAAAACTTTAAGATCGCATTTCAATTATAAAAGCTGGCAGAAAATGAATAATGTTCATACGAAATACATTATAGTTTAACCAGTCGGAGTAATTTACTCTAATGATGTATCACAAAATTTCACTGAGAAAAAAAAATATATTTCCTTCATTTAAAATGAATAAGTGGTCATTTTCTAAATCCCATAACAAGAAACATAGATTTGCGAGCTATGCGCATACAGTGCCTCCGGATTTGAGGGAAATTCTTTTTCAATATCCAGCGTTATTTTTTTTTTGTAACGACTATCTAAAGACATCAAAGATTTCTGTGAAAGATATCTCGAAACAATTACCAATTCGTTTAAATTAAAATTTAGTGGTGGGTGTTAAATAAAAATGTCCCTCAATCTGGCAGCACTGCGCGCATAATGCACGAAAATAATCTGAATAGATCGAGAATTTCTAGTCTACACATTTCTAGATGGTGAAAGAATGTTCTGAATATTCTGAATCTTTTGTATTGGGAGAAATTCTCGCTTGAATTCCTAAAATTGGGTAATAAACACAAAGATTATAGTGGAACCCGCCTCTTGTATTCGCATTTATTTGCAGAGATTTTTTAAACAACTTTGCCTTCGAGAATATAGGCATACGTTCTAGAATTCTAATAGGGGTTTCTAGAACTCGCTTTGAAAGGGGACTAGAATTTAAAAGGATGACATGGAACTATTTTTTCTAGAGCCACAATTTAGATTCTCGATGTCAGTTACAGAAGTTTTTCTCAGTGTTTGGGAAAAAAATAAATAAATAAGTAGAGATGCATTATTAACAATGTAAATAAAGAAAGTTTTTAACTTTTTATGCCATTTTTTTGTTTAAAATAAATATTAGCCCTGAGGTATTTGTTTTTGAATTTCTCAAATTTAAATTGTTTAAATTTCGATTCCTAGAAACATTTTTCATTCTTTTTCGCCATTCGGTAAAATTTCGAGATGCCGAAACTGATTTTACATAAATAATCGTGTTTTTAAAAACAAGAGGTATGAAACGCCCTTGAGGTTATTTGGATAAATAAATATTTGTTTCATTTTACACTACAGCGGAAAAAAAATATTTGCTCTTTTCCTGCTTTATATATTTTGTTTTTATACAAAATTTCTTCAAAAATATAGTAAAATTATTATGACTCTTAAAATAATCACAAAGTTCATCGTGAAATGCATTTATTATAAATTAAATTTGTATTCTAAGAAAATATTTTTATACTATAAATTAATAATAATAATTAAAAAAAAAAAAAAAAAAAGAAAAAAAGAAACGGTTCGACATTTTTCATGCCGTAAGAAAGGTTCGCAGAAGAATTTCGTACGTCATGAAGGAGTTTATATTTAAATGAAGAACATAATGTGAACGTATTTGTTTCAAATAAATTTGTGCAAAATAATACTCCAATAAAAATGTGAAAGTACTCAGAAAAACATTAATGTCGATTAGAAGTAATTAATCATTTAGCCGACTTGGTGGATTTGTTCTGGTTATATATTTCCAAGTTACTCCTTGAAAATTTTTTTGTAAATATTTCTTGTTATGTGGAAATTTCCGTATTGTGGAGAAATATATATATTTACCCCGCTAATCTATTATGTGTCTATTTAGTCCGAAACGTTTTTTTTAAACTTTTTTATAAAAAAAAAAAAAAAAAAAAAAAAAGCCAGTAGGTTTTCTATGCAATATTTTTTAGTCATTTTTGTAATTTTATTAGTGAAAGTCATATGTTTTCTTGCTGAAAATGTATATTTAAATACATAATTATCAAACTTCTGGCTAGCGGTAAATTTGTATAGACATTTTCCTTTTATTAAATAATGGAACACTGTTATAAAAATGTATAAAATGTTTTATAAAAAAAATATACTGGTAGCCAAAAAGCGTAAAGTTTGGTAACTATTCAAATATAGTACTAATTTCATAGCTGCCAACATTTTGAATCTTTAAATCAGATTTTTCACCGCTATCGTTTAACAAAAATATTCCATATATATTTTCCATGACTAAATAAATAGAAAATTGTTATGGAAAATTTTCAGTATAAAGTCTCCGTTGAAAAAAAAAATTACAAATAAACAAACAAATAAATAAATAAATAAATAAATAAATAATAAATAAAAATAAAAATAAAATAAATATTCATACCTGCCAACATCCTAATTAATATTCCATAGTGTTATTAGTCCCACCTTTTTTATCACACCAATAAATTTGTACAATAATATTCTCCATAAGCAATTACCACTAAATAAGAAGAAAAAATTTCTCTAAAAAGTACTGGTGTGAAAAAAAAGGCGAGACTAACGTTACTACGGAATATTAATTAGGATGTTGGCAGGTATGGCTATGTAATGGACTATTCGGATCAATAGGACTTAAATCTGTTTTGTACAAGCACATACAATTTTGCACAAATTCCAATATCCAGTTTCTAATTCAACAAGTGACTATAAGAATAAATACTATGCAGAAATGCGTAAATGTGTTTCTCGGAAGCTCACAAAACTGTTTAAGGTCTGGTTTAGGGAAAAATGATGTTGAATTCCTGACACAGCATCTGAAAAAAGGCAATAATATTTGGCGACTTTCGATTTACTGTAAATGATTCGAGAACCTGTAGAAACTGCGTACTCTAATAATGATTTACCAACATTTAAATTTATTCCAGATGATTTTTAGCCCCATTTTCATTTCATACAACATTTTCTTCTTCTTTTTTTAAGAGTGATTTTTTTTTTTTTTTTTTTTTAACCATAATTATATATTTGAGAAATTTTTTTCTACAAATAAAATGGTGCGAAATAAAGGCGAGGTTAAAAATGCCCCGAAATAAATTAAAAGGTTGGCTACTGTGCAAATGTAATGCTTACCTAGTAAAACTTATAATTTATTTCGGAGTACTGTTAGTTCCGCCATTTTTTCACACCAGAATGATTTTAAAGGAATTTTCTGCAATATGTAAATACGAGAAAACTAGAAGAAATTTTTTTTCTAAAATATGGTTATAAAAATGGTTCTACAAATCCAAAGTCACTGACTTCTGCTCAGAGATTATAGCATGTTCTCCCCAACTTTTGTTTTTATATTAAAAAAAAAAAAAGTAGCATGGAGTCTCAATTTCAAGACAGCTTGATATCTTCTTTTTAAGGCTAGCTCACCTGTGTCAGACCGGGCTGTCTGAGGGTGGATTGTTCTCGATTTCCAAAAAATGCAAATAAAGCATTCTCATATTTGCCAACCTAACCCGCAAGATTGTTAGTTCCAGCCCCTTTCATACACCACTTAATTTTTCGAGTAATTCTTTTCAAATATATTTACGATTAAATAAGAAGAAAAGTACTTAAAGAAAAAAAAAAAAAGATTGGTGTGATAAAAAGGGCGGAAAGGAGCGGGACTAACAATCTTCCGGGTTAGGCTGGCAAGTATGCATTCTGACTGTCCTTAAATTTTCTACAACGTATATTCCTGTCCTTAAACATTGTAACCTATTACCACTACGTTGTCATTTTCGAATTAGCAACAAAATTTATTTTATTGTTTTATGCTCTTGTTCTCACTTTTACTGTGAATTTAAATTTCTAGACTTCTTACCGCTTATTTATGATGAAATGTCTCGAATGACGAAACTCTCGATGATAGCCCGAACGTAACGCAGTATCGGCAGTGATGCCAGATGGTCGAAAATTATTTTCCCAAACAGGTCTTCAAATTTCCCCAAATCAAGGGGGGGGGGGGGTTCGAAAAAAACCCCAACTTAATTTCTACTAAAAAGGGAAAATATTTTTTTTTCCAAAAAAAATATCAAGCAGATTTTTCTATGATTTAAGCTCAGAGTTTTCCCCAAATAAAGGCAACTTTTGAAAAAATTCCCCAAATAACAAAAAAAGCTATTGAAAGTCTCTAGTCGTAGGGATAAATCATTATGTTGCCAACATTGACAGAAAGTTGAAGAACTCTTCCGATTTGTCCCCAAAAATTTTAGAATTCCCCCAAAAACGTCCCCAGAAGCCTCAAAAATCCCCAAAATGGGGACGAAATCCCCAATCTGACATCACTGAGTATCGGTTACTTTTGCTTGTTTATTTTGAGCTTAGAATTATTCCGGTGTTATCCTGTTTTTTTTTTTTCGCACACGTTAACTGTGGGATTTTTCGTTTTCATTCTAAGTTATTTTCTATGACTCTTCAGAGAAAGATGCTTGCAATTGTCGCAGAGATTTCTTTCCTGCAATATCCGAAATCATAGTAGTTTATATGATCAAATAAAAGGAAATTTCTTTAAAAATATAACGGTTATAAAAATCAGAACATTTGGTCGCTATATATTTGTTCAACTCTTCTACGATATATGTTAAGGCTATTTTTAATTATAAACAAGGGATTTCCTTTGCTGCTCACAGTGCTTATTGTAACAAATAAACAGAATTTCCTAAATCAATATGATCACTTTTTTCCTTTTTATGTCCATCTTATTTCTAGTCTTTATTATTATTATTATTATTATTATTATTATTATTATTAAATAAATAATCCTCAGAAAGAAAAAAAAAACTACAAACATTACGAAAATATGTATTTTTGTTTGAGGTAAAACGATAAAAATCATAAAAGCATATAATTCTAAGAAATTCTGACAAAAACTTTATAACATTTTTTTAGAACAAATACTCTATAGATAAGTGAATTGTCGCGTCTCTTAAAGTAAGATTGAGTATGAAATATTCTTAGAAAATTTCTTTTAAGCTTATATATCGAATAAAATTGTTCTGAAAAATGATATCTCTACGCACTAATGAAAAAATAAATGACAAAAAATAGAGACAATTCTTTGTTCGAAGAACTGTATTATATTTAAGACTCCAGAATAATTTAGTATCCGTTCAGAAATTGTTATGAAATTTGCGCAAAAAGTAAGGAATAGAAAACTGGTGTAAGATGAAGTAATTTAGAGAGCACAAGTTGAAGAAATAGATAGTTATATTTTAATTTAAGTAATATTTTATTTGTACATTGTTTATGTTAATTTTCTACATAGAAGAAAAGAAAGCAGAGAAAAACGATGCACTTTAAAAAGATATATATATATATATAAGATAAAATTTAAATATAGGAGGGAGTAAAACTTGAATTATTAAATGAATAGTACTAGAACAAAGATTTTTTTAAAACAATGCACAAGTGCAGCCAAAGGACATATAAAGCTATAATAAATAAGCAAAATAATCAAATCCAGATGAAAAGTTAATCCCAAAACACATGAGGGCCTTCATCAGGGGATAAAACTTGAATTATTAAATAAATAGAACTAGAACAAAGTTTTTATAAACCAATGCGCAAATGCAGCAAAAGGAAATATAAAACCATAATAAATAAGCAAAATAATCAAAGCCAGATGAAAATTTAATCCCAAAACACACGAGGGCATTCATCAGGGGATTCAAGGCCCTCATGTGATTAGGGATTAAATTTACATCTGGCTTTGATTATTTTGCTTATATATATATAATGTAAAATCCAATGTTACTGGTGCTGTGGTTAAATGCCAGTTATGTGCAAAAGCCACTTACGCATGAGTGGCATGCCCTCCTTTCGGGATCATTGTAAAAGGTCCTAACCTTTGTTCACGCTAGTTTCAAAGAAAATTATGGAAAACTTCAATGGCTATGTCGAGGAGTGCAAACTTGAAGAATGTATTGGAAAGAGACGAGTGTTTTGACTATTTTTATTACAACTACAGTAACCGCCGCTTAATAAATTCACTGGTTAATAAAATCAGCCACTTAATCTGATCATATTGCTAGGACCGGAATCAAATCAATACAAACTACTTTTAAAGTCACTGCTTAATAAAATCAGCATCGCCGGTTAATAAACTCAAAGCTATCTCCTCAGCAGCTAAAAATATCATTTATGCACACTAAAAAAATTTTTATTTACATTGTGATTTTTTTTAATAGAGAAAGGAATTAAAGCACATGAAACCTCCGTTATCGCTCATTGCCGAAGATTTTACACTTGCAGCACAGTTACAAATTAAACGCCCCATAACTTGATCTCCGTAAAAAATTCAAGGAACGTATTCTTCAAAGCGCAGTAATAAGTTACAAATTTGATTTGAAATGATATACATACATATTTTAATTTCTAATTATTAAAAGGCAATTTCTAGTTCTTATTTTAAAATTAATATAATTCATAAGGTTTAAACGGAAAGATTTTAAATTTATAAGAACAGCGTGAACTTTTGGTAAAGTAATGATGATTTTCCTTAAACGAAAGTGCATGGGAACATAGAATGCGTTTAATTTACTTATATCGAAGAAACAACTAATTATTTATCTATCAAAAATTAATTAATATTGTTTACTAATTATATTATTCGTTACCTTTTTTCTTTCAAAGTTTCTTTGCAAATTCAGGGAAGTGATACCCTTTTTTTAAGTGCAGGAACGTTCGCCGGATATAAAAATCAGTCGCTTAATAAAATCTCTTTGGTTCAGAACGAATGTGATTTTAATAAGCGGCGGGAACTGCATTTCATATACAAACGTTTAATGTAAAGTTAGGAGAGTATGAGCAAATTTCAACAGAATAATATAAAAATACAAATATTAATTTTTTGCTAAATTATTGCTGAATATTTTTTCATTCGTTTTCTTTGCGCATTACTTTTTTGCTGCTACGCTATAGTTTTAAACCACATCTGTAATGAAACCGAGAAAGCTATTTTGCGCAATCACTCATTTTAGGATATCTCTGATTTCGCACATGGGTAGGAAACATTGCACTTAATTATAACTACAACTAAATTGTTAACAATAATAATTGTATGTATTGTGGGATTTTTTGAACAAATATTTCTGTTTTAGAAATGGATACTTCAATTTAATACACTGGTGTTCAAAATTAAAGCAACAACCTGTTTTCTCGTTTTCTTCTTTTGCGCGTAAGTTTCAAACAAATAAACATATAAACACAGAATTTGTATGACATGTTTGTTATTATATCATTAATTAAATTTTATATAACTTTAGAAAAGTAATATTTTTTAAACTTATAATTATTAAATTTTTCTCAAAAGTAAGTTTAGAAAAAAATGAAAAATTTTCTACAATTTTAGAAAAGAAAACTTAATGAAAAATCGTTCAGGGATGGAACATGGTACGGAACTCATACAGGTATTTGTTTAAGAAATTTCTTTACCTATAATATCGTTGATTTAAGGAGTAGAAAGTTTTGGTACATTCATAAGGTATGAATTCTGCGCCCGTGTTCCATCCCTGATAGTGATAAGGATGCATTACAGTTAGATGGTAATGCACATGTTTTCAAATGTCAAACTACATCCCGATTTTTCTTGCTGTTTTTAACTTTCTTTTTCTTTTATAACGGACTTAAAGAAAAAAAATTGTAATTAATAATTTGTAAACTATGAGCATCACCATAATAATAATAATGTGGAAAAATAGTTTTATAATGAACGCCTTATCCAATTTTCATGATTTTATGTATATTTAAAAAAAAAGAGTTATTCATATGTGAAAAAAAGAAGAAACAAAAAATGAATGCAAGAGGTAAAATCTGGTTTGAATCGAACACATAGCTTCCAAGTTTTTTAATTTATTCCGGAATGTTCTTAGCCCCGCCCTTTTTCACACCGTAATCTTTGTAGAAAAATTTTCTTCAATATATAATTACGATTTAATATTAAGAAAATTACTCTAAAAACATTACGGTGTAAAAAACGGGGCGGGACTAACAACATTCCGGAATAAATTAAAAAACTTGGCAGCTATGCTAACACATAGATGCATGTGCATATTCACAGTAATGTATCCTTACAACCATTTTTCATTTTTCATATATATATATATATATATATATATATATATACATTTCTTTTTTTTTTTCAAAATTGTTGAAATTTTTAATTTTTTCCAAAGCTTATTTTTGAGAAAATTTGAATAATTACCAGTTTAAAAATCATTACTTATGCTGAAATTATATAAAATTCAATTAATGATATGATAGTGAACATGCTCTCCAAATTTTATGTTTATATGTGTATTTGTTTAAAAGTTATAAGCAAACGAAGAAAATGAAACCATGTTGTTGCTTTAATTTTTAACACCAGTGCATACTTCCCAACAATTAATAACCGTACAATTGTTAACGCTCCTTAAAAAAACGCTCCTTTTCTCACACCACTTCATTTTTAGAGTGTCTCCAAATATTGTTATGATTAAATAAGAATAAAACTACTCTAAAAAATTATTGGTGTGAAAAAAAAAGGCGGGTAGTGAAAATGGCACGGTTCATAATGAGGTGGTTGGCAAGTATGCCAGTGTAATTAAAAAATCAGAAAAATTAAAGAAATTTTAAAAATGTATTAAAAACATTTATTCAAAGAAAAAAAATTAACAGATCAGAAAAAGCAAGAGCAGATATTACAAAATAGCATTAAGTTGCTAGATTTAAGTTGCTAGATTTAAATTAAAAGTACAGTTACTTTTCCTTTTGAATGGTTTCTTGTTCACTAACTTAATTTGTCATTGTCTACAATCGCTACGTTTATTTTTTGTAAGTTCTTGTGCAAACACCTGCCATAAGTTACTGTCAGAAATAATTTACAAAATATATCAGCCTCTGTGAAAAATGAGCCATTAGTGGTCAGCATAATCTCTAAAATTTTCACTTTAAATACCCAGTTACTAAACACATGGAATATATACATTTCTTTTTCCAGAATTTCCTTCAGCGTATCTACACAAACCTTGAAAGAATTTATTAAACAGAGTGCAAAAAATTTGTAAATTTGTCACTTAATCCTTGAAAAAGATACCATTTCATCTTGATTTATCCATACAGTTTTAAAATATACTGAAACCAGAGTTCCCAAATTTTATAACTTATTCACGAGCATTTTTAGCCCCGCCTTCTTTTCGCACCAGAAATTTTGTAGATTATTTCTCTTTATGTGACAACGATTAAATAAGAAGAAAATCATTTTTCAAAATTTCCGGTATGAAAAAGAAGCGGGGCTAAAAATGCTCGTGAATAAATTATAAAAGTTTGGAACGCTGACTGAAACGGTGATTTATTATATTAAAATATAACTATGTATTAGAAAATAATCTTTATGGCAACTATACGTAATCTTTACACTTAATAAAAGCAAAAAATAGATAAATAAATAAATAAATAAATAAGAATTTTAATTTATAAGTGTATTGCGAAAAATACTACAGCTTAGTAAACAGATATATTCGGTCACGGTGGTTAGTGGGTTACTTTTGCACATAAATGCTTTGTGGTAAACATGTATATATGTACGTTCATATCTTCCAAATAATTCAAATTATGGCGATTTTTTGAATACCAGGTATTGCTGATAAACTTAACTGAAATTACTCATAATTAAAGAACTTTAATATATAATATATATTATTCTAGATTTTAGTTCAGATTTTACCAAACAAAAATAGAAGTAATTCACGTGACGTCACTTAAACTAAATTTAAACGCATCATTTAGATTAAATCTAAACGCATCATCAACCTGCAAAAATGTTTCTATTCATGATCAATTCATAATATATGTATGATTTCGTAGTCCAATGACTTAAACCCATGGCTTAAAGTGTTGTAGTCTAAGAAAACAAAAACATAAAATATATTAATAAAAATATTCACACTGAATTTCACGGCTTAAATAACAAAAATTATTCACTTATTATCCATGTCGCCAGACTTTCAGACTTTTTTATTCAACAGTCACCAATAATCTTGAAAAGTGAAATTTTATATATATAATAGACAAATTTTCGATTCGTCTATTAAATATATCAAATATCACTTCTTAAAATTATTGGTGAATATAGAATAAAAAAGTCGCAATGTCTCGTAACATCATACCAATATCTCTTATTTTAATTAAAGTGTGAAATATATGTCAGCCGGGGTCATACTCCTCTCTCATTTTTCAGGACAGGACCACTAATTTCTTGCAAAACAATTTATGGTATTTTTATAGTAAGTAATTCATTATGACTAAATAGAATAGGTGTTATTGTATATAATTAGTAGTAGCAATAAAGGTAGAAATTATTTATTTCTTAGAATGTCCTGAAAAAGAGGCGGAAAGTACAACCACTAATATCGTCGAAATCCGGAGAAGTAAAGACAAACAGTGGGGTCGTATAACCCGCCCTTTTTTAAGGACATTCAAGCGGTGAGAAATGTTCGCTTTTTATACTACTATTATTTGTATACAAAATTCTTAACCATATTTTCGTAGTAATTAATCCTGGTTACATAGGATAAAGTTTATTGTATAAAAATACAAATACAAAATACTATTCCTATCCTTAAAAATGTCTTAAAACTTTCGCGGCCGCTGACGTAGATTCACGTCATTTGAAAATATGTAACTCCGCCAGTGAGCCTTTTTTTTTGCAATTTGTGTGTTGTTTATTTCTTAAGTATATTTCTAATATTTGCAATGCTATGGATATAAATGCTTTGATTAGAAAGAGTATAACTATAATGTATATCTCTTTGTAATATAAATGTGAATATAAAAAATTTTATTCTGAAATATTGTAACTTGGGAGAAGAATGCCTCCAGGCGCATAGCTGCCAATATTTTAATTTATTCCGGAGTATTTTTTGCCCCGCCTTTATTTCGTTCCAACCCTATTTTTTTTAAAGTAATTTTGTCTTATTTTATCGAAGTTATGTAGTGGAGAAAATTTTTCTATAAATAAAGGCGGGACTAAAAGTATTTCGGAATAAATTAAAATATTGGCAGCTATGCAGGCGACTTTACTGTCAAAAAGGCAAAAACATGCGGTCGCGAAAGTGTTAAAAATTTGAGGGATGCACAACACCTAATAGTATTGTTCAAATTAAATTCTAATTTTATTCACGTTGGAATCGCATTATTTTTTTCTTTTTCTCAAATTCAATATTAAATTATTAATTTTATTTCGATATGTTTTTTTAATTCTTTTTCAATTGTTCATTTTGCTTCCTCTTATCCTCATAATAATAAAGAATGCAGGATTTCTGAATTTAATTTTCGGAACTGGGTTTTAGCTTACACGTTTTAAAATCCATTTAATCTAGTAATCAGGATTTTTCCGGTTGGGCTGAGTGTCTTTCTGTGCCTGTTTGTGCGTGTCTGCAACAGTATGTCTGAGTGTCTGCGTATGAAACAAACATCAGCATATTTTAAGCATAAATATTTGCAAGAAGTAAAAATTTAGTAGTCTAAAATGCGCTGCATGAGATTGCAACTGAAATTTTATATTTAAATCGAACAAATGGTTCATGTACAGGGACTTTTAAGAGAATTAAAAAACTTTACGTATAGGATGACATTTCTGATATGTATATCCCAACAATTTTGATTACTCTAAACAAAAACAAATAGACATATTTATTTGCATAAGAATAAGAACGTGTTGTTTAGTATAGGGTCATAACATAATTCGTCACTCTTTACAGATCCATTTAAAGTAATTCTGATGTGTTAGAACAATACATACAAATTACTAAAAGTAATATTTATAGTTGTGTTACTTGTTTTTCCACTGTTCGCAGTTTAAGTACATTATGAGGCATGTACATAAATTATAGACAATAGACAAAACTACTCAAAATTAAATGAATATATCTTTTCTTTATTGATCACTGATGGATGTGCTTTATTAAATCTTGCTAATTTCAGGAAATCTGCTTAAGAGGACTCTGCACTTAATGTCAACAGAAGCCAAGACCAATGTTATTCTATGGAGATTTTTGCCCCGTTATAACTCATTAACAAATACATATTTTTAAATTACGTTTTCACATTCAGAAAATACACAACTATTAAACGGTTTAACGCTTTCTAAAATTTGATTTTTTTAAAATTTTTAATATTTTATTTTGAGGTTGTAAAATACGAATTTTCACAACGTGAAATTTTGCATTTTTGAACTTAAAAATAAAATATTTAAAATTTAAAAAATGATAAATTGTTAAGCAGTTGGGAATTTTCTAAATGTGAAAACGGAATTTAAAAATATGTATTAGTTAATGAGTTATAATGGGACACAATTTCCCATAGAATAGCACTGGTTTCAGTTTTCGGAGACGAGAAGTAGAGAGTCCCCTTAAGAGCGAACAATACCTAATCTCGTTGGTAGCCTTAGCCCATGTTACTCTATGGGAAAATTTGTTTACATAATTACTCATTACCTAATGAATATTTTTTCAATTCTGTTTTCACATTTAGAAAATTCATAAGCGTTAAATTTGTTCTTGTTTTCCAAAAATTGATTTTTAAAAATTTTAGTATTTCATTTTCCGACAAGAAAATTAAAAAAATGCATTTTGTGAAAAATCGCATTTTTGAACTCAAAATTAAAATGTAAAAATTAAAAAAAAAAAAAAATGAATTTTTCAAAAATGACTACTCATTTAACGGTTATAAATTTTCAGACTGCGAAAACAGAATTAAAAAATATACATTAGGTAATGTGTAATTGTCGCAACAAATTTTCCCATAGAATAACATTGGCCACGGCTGTCCGCGGGATTAGGTATTGTCCCCTCTTAAGAACGATAATTAGTTTTTCATATCCACATAGTAAAAAAAAAGAGCTATTTCAGATTCAAGGTTAAGACAAATTTTTGTCGTAATGACACGTTTTGACAATAAAATAAAATAAAATAAAATAAATCCCCATTTTACCGGTTGATTTGCATGAATACCTATTTACGGAATATCTTAAAAACAAGTGATTGCAGTAAAGTAAAAATAGGTATTTCGAAGATGATATGAGGTTTCCACTTTTTAAAGTTTTACCAAAATTGGTAAATATGTGTTAGCGAGTTATGTCAGCGATAACATTGCTTGACATGAAAATTGACCCCAACACAATTTTTCCAAATTCTTATGTAAAATGACCTCCTGATTCCAAATATGATGTCCATTTTCCCCTATCACCCACCGTTTCTAGGGACGGCCCCCTATTTTTATCACTTTTCGGTGATTTTATGGCTATAAATTTGATTTTTAGAAAGTGGAGGATAATTTTAACTGTGAAATATCTTCTGGGGGGCTACAGAGTTCGAAAATTGTAAAACACACTGTTAAAAGTTTCTGTAAATTTAATGTAAATATTTATCCAGAGTCTCTGTAAATTTACAGTACTTCTTAGTTAAAAGTGAATAATCGAGATTCGCAATTTTTATTCTGTATTTTTACTTAATTTTACTTTTTAATTTTTTAATTAAAATTAAAAATGACTGTTTCTATTGTCGAAAAAGCATTCTAAGTCCGAAATATATTCTCAACAATAATTTATTAAATTAATATTAGTTATTAAATTGAATGCATAAAATAAGTTTTTTAACATCTCCGTTTACTTTTCGCTGTAATTTTACGTAAGACTTAAGATAATAGATTACACAGAGTTTTCTGTTGAAATTTTTAACAGTGCATGAACATTTGCAGTAAGGGAAAATGTAGGGGGGGGGGTTCCCCCTGAAACTACGTATTACTTTATATATATATATATATATATATATATATATATATATATTAATCTAAGTTCGTTTTCTATCAGAGTTGGAAAATTCTAAAACGTAAACATTTGCAGCAAGGGGAAAATTTAGGGGAGGTTTTACCACTGAAATTAATTATTACATTTCTTATATTTTTTAATACTATTAAAAATGTTATTTATTAAACATTATAGTTTTTTGTTTTTAGGTGTTAAATTAATTCGTTTTCATTCTCCAAATCAAATTCATAGTCATAAAATTACTGAACAGTGACAAAAATTGGGGAAGTCGGTGGTGTCCCTAGTAAACGGTTGGTGAGTCGGCAAAATGGGAGTCACATTCGGATTCAGGAGGTCATTTAACATAAGAATCAGCAAGAAAGGTATCAAAGCTCGACATTTTTTTTTCTTTCTTTTTTTTTCAGCACAGTGTAATTTGTGTGAATAATTTAGAATATAATTCTTAAATTTAAAAAACATGAAAACTTGTTTTTTTTTTTTTTTTTTTTTATGTAAGTACTATGTTCAATCGAGAGATTCGGAAGAGTAACTTCGTTCACACAGAAATATAAAATATACGATAGTCTCTCAAATTATTATTAAATTTTTTAAAGATTATATATCGACAATACAGTGTTATTTTACGTCTGAATTCGTAATATGTCTTTACATTTTTAAAATTCAAGGTAGAAAACAGTCGAGTGCATCTCACTGCACAATATTTCACATTTTAAAGACATTTTTAAGATGAATTTTGTCTAGCCTTTAACTTTCCCCAAATATTATTATTACTTTTCCAACGTATGATTATTTGAGTAAATGTATATATTACAAGATAATTTTAAATAACACTTCTTCTCAATATAATGCTTCGAATATACAAAGAATTCCTAATGAACTTTCCCAAAATTCATACTAGAAGGTTGGGGATATTTTAAGCAACGGAAATGCATAATTCAAATTCCCGGTAAAGCCGAGTACAAAGATCATGATAATTACTGTAAAATGGTTCATTAGCACATGTTATTTATAAAACTAGCTCATTTCAGCACGATATTTTTCAGAATTCTCATAACAGAAATCAATTGAAATAATATTTTAAGGAATCCTTTCTAACTTTGATTGCATGTTTTTTGTTATTGTTAACTTTAGCAAGTGCAATAGTTAATTGCAAGTGCAATAGTATTATAAATATTGGTGTATCCTTTTTATTAAAACAGTTGTAATTCGTAAATACTGTTAAACTAGGTTATATATAAATTACAAAGAAATGCACCACAGAGCTGATGTTTAAAAATAATAAGTACAAAACACTGAATAAACACCATGAAATACGAGAACATACAACAATGTATCAACACGAAAGAAAACACCCCCCTTCGCCAGGCGTGCAAAGTAGGCACGAGTGCTCTGTCGCTTTGTTTACAGCACTCGTGCTTACTTTTATCGCCTGACGAAGGGCTGTGTTTTCTTTCGATCTAAAGCATCTGTTTCGAGTTTTTGCATTTTATGATGTTTATTCAAGTTTTCTACATACTTGATTTAACCTAATATGTATAAAACTTGACACATAACTTAATACTATATATTACCTATATACATATATATGTATAACATAGATATTCTACATATACTACATAATAGTAGTATATTTAACCTAATGTAATAGTATATTTAGCCTAAATATGTAGTATTTGTAGATTGTTAGGCGATTTTTCTTAAACATGGACGACAATTCTGCAAAGAGACTGATGTATCAGATTATTTAATGAAATGCTAAGTTTTGTAATAATGTTCATTTTTTGTATGATTCAAGTTAAAATAACATGTGCGACTTTAAGTTAACCAGACACTATAATGTACGATTTAATAATCTTTATTTTTTGTTCAATAGTGTGATTTTTACTTCCCCTTACTCATTTATGATAGAAAGAATATATATATATATATTTTTTAATCCAATTTCGTTGAAAATTTTCGTTGAGTTCGGACAAATGGACCGTGTAAACGGACATAAAAAAAGTAGTGAAACACATTACTTCCATGTGCGAAAATCCACATATGTATCATTTAACACTTTAATATTTCACATAATAATATATATATATATATATATATTAAGCAACAAAAAGCATATTTCACATAGACATACATACACATACATACATATATACATATATATTTATACAGGGCTCAAGCTCAAGGAATAAAAAAAAAAAAAAAAAAAAAAAAAAAAAAGGAAAAAAAAGAAACTGGTTCCTACGAAAAAATTCTGCTAGCCAGTAAAAAATATCCCTAAACCTTTCTTTTCTTTTCTTTACTTCTTTTCTTTCTTTTTTTCTTATTGAATTTTTGAAATTTACTTGAATATAGAAATCAAAATCTTATCAATAAAAACCAAATATTTACTAGGCTAGAATGATACATCTGGAAAACCTGTTTAACCGTTAGACTGCTATGCAGCGCGATAGCGCTGCAATGTTCAGTCTCGAAAACTGCGAAGAAGCGCTGTCGCGCTGCGAGAGGTACAATTCAGATATCACCAGAATTTTAATTTAATTTTTTTACGTAAATAAAATCAACCATTCAGAATCAAAACACAGTTGGTAAACATTATCTTTTCATTATTCTCTTTTACAAGAAGTAAATATTTTTATATAAACCGAGCTGCTACCCTAATCTGGCAAATTGTTAGTACCGCCCATTTTTCTACACCACTTAAATAGAGTAATTTTTTTTCAACTATATTTACGATGATTACGAAAACAAATATTCTAAAAATTAAGTGGTGTAGAAAAATGGGCGGTACTAACAATCAACGGGATTAGGTTGGCAGTTCGGTATATATATATATATATATATATATATATTTGTTTTATAAAGTTCTTTTCTTTCATTATTTATTTGTAAAACATAAAAAGAATTAATAAATTAACTGACAATTGTATGAGTGATTATGTTTTTTTTTTTTTTTTTTTTTTTTTAATGTTCAAAAAATATTACCAGAAAACAACGTCAATACTCTAATCACTGAAATCAATTAAATGTATTTCTTTCGAAAGAGAACTATCTAACATGATTTTTGAAGCATACAATATTACGGCGCTCGTTTCATCATTTTTAAAATATATATAATCATATTTGTGAAATAAGTTGGAAAAAAAATAAGAATGGGCGGAGTCTCGATAAAATTTTATCAAAATACCCCCTTCACTATGCTGAATTGCATATTTGAAAAACAAAATTGGATTTTTTCGCTGATCCAAAATTTTCGTAAAACATTGTGTGTGAACAATTATTAATGGTAAAACACATTTTTTGTTTTCATTCATCCTTTAATGATACTTAAATTGGCCTTTTACAAAAATTACAGTAAGGCGTGTTTTTCATTAATTAGGTGTGTTTTTATAGATCATTAGAAAATTTCATATTTTATTTTTGTAGAAAGAGCTATCGAAGGTAAATAATTTAGGCATAAAAATACACATTTATACATTTCCTTTCGCTTTCTGCTTACTTGCATTTTTTTTAATTTTTACTGCAAGGCGTGGTTTTCCAGTTGTCATGATCGGGTTTGAATTATTTACCAAACTGAAAATAAATATTCACACCGGAAAAACTTTTATTGATGCCTGAAATAGCCATAGCAGTTTAAGTACTATTTCAGAAAATGCTTCAGTAGTCAAACGGTCAAATTTAACATCGTGAATCCGGCTTCACTATTTTCACTACAACATCGGCATTGATACATCATTACACCGGCCAACGATTCAGCACCAAGTTACTAGGCATGCGCAAACAGGAGCAGTGTAAACCAGTTCTCTAAAATGGTGCATTAGTTACAGACCGAGTTCTTAAACATGCATGAAGAAAACTGGTGTAGATCTAACGTTTTATTCATTCAGCATAGTGTCTCAAAACATAGTAAGAAGAGTAGAAATAAAAATGGGAAACTTAGACTAAATCGAGGGTGGAATAGGAGCCGATCGTGGGACCAACTTTTCCACCAAAATGATGAAAAAAAAATGTTGAGTTATCGTAAAGTTGAAAACATAATCGCCAGTTAAAACATATTGGTCGCCAATGGCGACCTGTGTGTGTATTTAAGTCTTATTTATTTATTTTTGTATCGATGACTACAGAAATAATTCTCAAAATTCCCAAACTGATTTTGCACAAATAAACATAAAAATTGGATAATTCAACAGCTTATTTATATATTAAAAAAATATTTCATTTTTATCTCTGGTACGAAAAAAAAAATATTCTTTTAAAGAATTTTGTGTCTCATATTTGAAACTATGTTTTTTATAGAAACAAGATAAAATAATTTTAACTTCTAAAATTCTAAAAGTAATATTCTTTTTCTTTATAAACTAAATTTTCTTAATACAAAAGTATTTATATTTGTATATGAACAGCTTAAAGTAATAAGTGCGATCTTGTTCATACTCGTAAAAATGTTCATTTTTACGACTTTAACGTATTTAATTTAACGTAAGAAATGTTACAGAAAGTGAGTTATCTTTTTACTAAATATGTTTGGGCGAAAAATATTTATTCCAGATACAAAACGCGATAATAAAACAATAAATTCTGCAGAGAGTATTTGATCATTTAAACACTCAGAATGATTTATTGAATCCTAGTATTTTTAAGTTTTTCGCCGAAAAAGATTGTGCTAAAGATTATGGATACAAATAATTCATTTGAGAAAAAATTAGATTATATATATATATATTAAATTTTGTTTACTTGCAAATATTTATTTATATATAGATGCAAGTTTTTACATTTTTAAAATATTTAATATTAATTCTTCCTGAAATTTTGATATAATAAAACTTATTTTACATAAATGATTATATATATTATATATCTGTATGAGTTTCAAATGCCCCCAGTCTCTTGAATAAAAATAATTATTTCATTTTTCTAAACAGGAATAGAAATATTTCTTCTCTATCTCTCTTATAATTTAGTTATTATACAGTATTTCTTGCGAAATAACGTAAAATTATATTAACTTCTAAAATTTTCAGCATAAAGTATACTAAGAAATACCTTTATTATAAATTAAATTTCTCTACTAAAAAAGAGAACTGTTATTGCTAACAAAAAGTCTTAAAGTAATAAGTATAACCTATTTCTATAAGAAAACATTTTCGCGTATGTCATTTTTATATCATAAATGAATTTATTTCAACAAAAGAAACTTTAAAGGGAAGAAATTTCTATTAAATACATTTGCTCGAAAAACAGGTTTTAGTGAATATGTTACAATGGAAGACTATAGTGTTTTTTCTTTTTGATTTATTTCAGAATATTTACGAAAATTGAAGATGCACTGAAAAAAAAAAAAAATTAAATACAATATATTATTATTACTAATATATTATATATATAAACAGATATATTATAGTCATAGTTGGCAACTTTTAACCGTTGTGGTTACTAAAAAGCTTTAATATAATTATTTTTTTATATTTCTGTAAAGGTGTTCACTGATTAGATGTAATAAATAATTTTTCATTTTTTTTTTTCGGTAGACCAAAGGTGCAAAGGTTAGCAACTATGATTGTAGTTCGTTGAAAAATACTTACATACATATATATATATAAAGAGTCAGACCTCGTTAACGCGAAACTCAAGAAAGATAAAAAAAAAAATTGTTCATGCTATCAATAACTAATCTCCATGTAACTAAACTAATCTTCATTTTGACAGGGATTGTGGAAACAGCTCATGTTAAAAGTAATTCACGTTCACAGTGTTCACGTTAACGAGGTTCTATTATATTTATATTTATATTTAGATATAAGAGATAAGAGATAAAATTTTAAATCTTTAATTCAGCCAATTTCTTTATTTTCTTTTTCTCAGTTCAAGAACCTTTTATAAAGTCAAACATATTTTATTTTTATAATTAAGTTTGTGGAAGCACTAAAATGTAAAGCATGTGAAATTTTTAGAAACATTCAATATATATATATATATATATTAACAGTACATATTATAGTTTACCTACAAATATTATTATTTAGATATAAGTTTTTACATTTTTTAAAGATAAAAGGTTAAAATAATCATTTCGCCAAATTTTCACTTTAGTCTTATCAGTTTTAGAATCTTTCAAGCAGTCAAACTGATTTTACATAGATAATTAAAGCAATATGTTGCAAACGCCCTCCGGCTTTCTTGAATAAATAAATTTCCATTTCATTTTTGTCTAGATCCAGAGAAATATTTCCTCTTAAATTCTGTTATTATTATTTTTATAAACAATACATAAAAAAAAGGGGGGGGGAGAGAATGTTTACTCCTGATATTCTGAGTGCAAAATTTATTATGAAATACTTGTATTATAAATTAAATTTATCAGCTAGAAACGTATTTTTTTCTGCAAATGAACAGCTTAAAGAATTCAGTGTGATCTTTCATGTTTTGATATTAATGTTAACAGAACATGTATTTATATCGTAAACGAATTTCTGTCTAAAACAGAAACTTAAATCGAGAGGAATTCCTATTGAATACTCTTGTGTAAAAAAAAAAAAAAAAAAAAAAAAAAAAAAAAAACATTTTGCTGTAAAGGGAAAAGTCGATATAAAAGCAATGATCCTGATACAAAATATTTGATCATTTGAGTGCTTCGGGTAATTTATTATAGGTACCTATTTTAAATTTCTTTTAAACAAATATTGTTTAAAAATATTGTCATTTTGCATTGCTAATAATGCTAAGTCCGAAGTTATACCAAAACAAATGATGCTAATTAATCAAATTATTCGGCAATCAATATGTGGATGCTTTCAGTTTTTTTTTTTTTTTTTTGTCAAAAATTATATTCTTTTTTTTTTTTACATATTTTATTATCTTATGACAAGTATTAATATTTATACACAAGTTTATATATTTTAATATTTTAACTCTACCAAATAATTTTTTTTCACAATTTGAAAAATGGTACAAACACTAAAACTGATGTTACATAAATAATCATGGTAACACCCTTCCGCTTCTTTTAATAAATAAATCTATACTTTATTATTCTTTAACACGAAAGAAAAAAAATCTGTTTCATTTTATCATAATTTAGTTTTTATACACGATTTCTTGAAATAAAAATGGAAAATTATTTTCACTTCAAAAATTCATATGGCATATTTGATAAGAAATTACTTTTACTATAAATTAAATTTGTTTACTATAAAAGTATTTTTGTTTTCATAAGAACAAATATAAGCGTGATTCTGCTTGAACATGTAAGAGTGTCCGCAAGTACAACATTTTTAGGTCGTACACGATTTTTTAAATAAAATAAAATTAAAGTGAGTTGAATTTTTATTTAATACATTTGCATGAAATAAATGTTACTATATATAAGATAAATATCGATAGAAAAAGCGTTTCATAATATTTTGTAAGCTTCCATTCTAGAATAGAGCGAATGTGGCTTCCTGGAGCAAATAAATAAATAAATAAATAAATAAATAAATAAAATAAAATAAAAAAACATTAAAAGATATATCTTATAACATTATGCACATGCTTAATAAATTTGCTTATATTAATAAATTGTTATATTAGGAAACTTTGGAAAAATAAATAAAAGTTTTGGAAACTTTTACCTTTAAGTATATTTTTGTAATAAATTAATTATATTTGCTATAAAGTCGTTTATGTCTATAAATGAATGCTTTAAAAGCATAAGTGCAATTCATCTTATACAACAGCAATAATCACAGGTAACATATTTACATCGAAAATGATTTTTTTTTTTTTTTTTTTTTTTTTTAAGAACTTGCAGTCAGCGGGGTTTTTATTACTGAAAACCTTGTAAATTTTTACGTCTTACTAAAACTTACTTTATATTCAAAATTAGTTTTATTTTCATCTCCAAATACGTGTCTATAAAATTAACCTTTTACTGGCCCTAACGATGACAAATTTAGGGATTCTTTTATTCAAGTTGCACCAATATTTTTGACGAGGGATATTTGGTGATTAATCTTCGATATAATTAACTAACCATTTCAGTTAAAATTTTGTGATGAATATTGGATAAAAAAGTTCTTTATTTTGGCAACACTGACCAGAAGAGTGAAAATAAATAGGACAGTCAAAGGGTTAATATCTAGATTTATGCATGTCTTCCAGCTATTTAACAACTTTCTAATGGTGTAATCAAAGTATAGAGCAGATGTTGGTTACATTAATTTACTGCTTCATAAAGCCAGATAAGTCATATTAACCCCTTTATGGACAATGAATTTAAGTCCATTTAAAACCAAATGCACCAGAGTCTGAGATCAAGATTAGAATAAAAGTGATAAATGAATGTTTTCAGATAAGGTAAAAAGGAAAATGTTATATAAAATTTCTGGGATGAATTTTTTCAGTTGAGAACTGAAATTAGGTGGCATAAAATATATACCACCGCCCCTGAAAGGGATAAAGGCTATACTTCACAATTATGAGCATTATACACATTTTAAAAAATAGAATTATACATAGAATTATACATATATGCACAATTTAGAGCACGACCAGAAACTAATTTATTCAGATATCTAATGTATTATTTATTAATAATTATACATTTACCACAACCTACGGAAATGCATTACAATTATAAATGTCCATATGAAAAACAATAATGCAAGGGCGTAAACACCGCCCATTTTCACGATACTTTCAATGATAAAACAATCGTTGCTTTTTTCATACCACTGTTTATACTGAATTTTGATCGTATTTTTATAGCAATGTGTCGTGATTGAAAAGGAAAGATTAATGTGTAAATCTAGTTATAGAAATTTTTTATATAATTTTTCAAGAAGCTGCATTGATTGGAGAAGTAATTATTTAATTTGTTTGGATAGTAATTATACATGCAATTAAAATCATTATTTCTCTGTAATATTTTATTTTCTGTAATTTTAAAAATCAAATTTAGTATTGTTTTAAATATACCTAAAATAAAATAAAATGTTTAGATGAATATTTAAAAAGAAGTTTCATTATTTTTACCTTATTTTATACTTAAAACAAAGCTAAAATTTATTTTTTCTGTTATAAAAATTTATAGTGTTTTTAAGTTAAATATATTACAAGTAGAAAAAATTATTTACTTTTTACTGAAGAAAATTAAATAATTATTCATAAATATTTTGTTATTTTGAATTAAATTATTAGAGTAAAAATAAGATGTTTTGATTAAATAAATTATCAAAGAGTAATAAAAGAAAGAATTCCGTGAGGTAGCATCGAACGCAGATCGTCTGAATGACAGCAATTTACTCTACTAAGTACGCCACTGAAGCGTTGACTCGTCTGTGAAATAATTTGTATTAAAAGATTACTGAAACTTAAAAAGCTTTTACATCGAAATTGTGTGGCTAGTGCGCGCTAAAGATTTAATATGTTGTTGCTTTCATAGTATACTACAATTCTGCGCAATTTTTTCCAGCTATCAATTTTCCATTTCGTGACCTCTCTTTGTTAGCTAAATTTTAGCACTGAGGTTACATTTCGACACATAATATATTTAAATTTTAATTCCTAGGAAAATTTTCATTCTTTTCATTCTTTTCTTTCTTTCCTTTTTTTTTTTTTTTTCCAATTCGAGTAAATATCTGGATATCGAAACGGATTTAACATAAATAATCGTATATTCAAAGCAAATTCTAAGAAACACCCTCCAGATTCTTTGAATACATAAATACTTATTTTATTTAAAGCAGTAAAAGAAGAACTTGCTTTTTATCTGCATAAAATGTAAGTTTTTTATTTATTTATTTTTTTTTTTTTTACAAATTTTTTCTTGAAAAATATGGTAATATGGTAAAGTTATTTTAACTCCTGAATTTCCGATCGCAAAATTCATTAATAGACGCTTTTATTACAAATTTAATTCATCTTAATATATATATAGCTGGAACCCGTCGAATTCGACGAATACTTTATTGATCGTAATGTTTCAAAAATAGTCGCATCATTATTTAAATGTATTTCAAGTTAAAACATCTAATATAATTTATGACATTCTACTTAAAAAAAAAGAAAGTTGGGAAAATGCTTATAAATAGAAATACTATATACGACACCACTTTCTACAAAGTACTGTCAATGTGACTCAAACTGACTCCAAATAAGCACTTGCTATATTTTATTTTCTATTTCGTTTAATACTAAGACTACATGTTAGCTGACGTGTCCGGCGTTGCCCGGGCCCATGGTAATAACCTTAAATGAACCTTAAATTTGCATGGTTTTAATCTTTAACTCGATTTTGTTTGAATTTCTATTTTTGAATAAAAGCATCGCGAAAAAATAATCAACTGTAACAAAAAAAAACTACCTCGAACTGAACGAAACTCTACCTTGTGACCCCGGTGCCTTCGGCAGCGCATACGCCGGCCGCTAACATAAAAATATTCCCCAAAATTAACCTGGAACCGAACGAACCCGTTTAACCTATAACTAGATTTTGTTCGAATTTCTGTTTTTAAATGAAAGCATCACGAAAAAAATAATCAGCTGTAACAAAACAATTACCTCGAACCGAACGAAATTCTGCCTTGTAACCCCGGTGCCTGCGGCAGCGCGTACACCGGCCGCTAATAACATAAAAAAAATTCCCAAAGATTAACCTGGAACCGAACGAACCCACCCGGCAATGCCCGGGCCATGATAATAACCTTAAATGAAACATAAAATTGTATGGTTTTATATATTTAACTCGATTTTGTTTGAATTTCTATTTTTAAATGAAAGTATCGCGAAAACAATAATCATCTGTAACAAAAAGAAAATTACCTCAAACAGAACGGAACTCTGGCTCGGGACCCGGTGCATGCGGCAGCGTATATGCGAACCGCTAATAACATGAAAAAATTCTCAAAAATTAACCTTGAACCGAACGAACGTCTGACTCGTGTTTCCGCTGCCTGTGGCTTCAGCACCGTATAGCAGGCATGCTACGCCCGCGCTGCAAAATCCACTTTCCTCCACCAGGGGGCGCAATATGTTGTATGCGAACATCACCAATCGCCTTAAATTTCCAAGACCTTTCAAAAATGGTGTCAACTGCAAAATCATTTTGTTGCACTTTCCACCGCCAGGGGGTGCAGTGTGATCTGTACGAACATCACCAACGGTCAGGAAATATTAATACCTTTAAAATAAGGTGTAATATAATAGGGTCTACAACAAAATCACGTAGTTCCAATTTCACAACCAGGGGGCGCACTATATTGTATACAAACATCTCCAATCGACATGAAATTTCAAGACCATTAAAATGAGGTGCTTTATGTGTGGGTCTAGAACGGATTTCCCTCTCAAACTAATTTTCCCCCTTTTCCCCCCTTCAAAATCGAAAATTCCAAATTCGCAGAAAGTGATTTTTTAGTATTCGACTCTAGTCCCCATATGTACAATTTCTTCACCGTGAAGTAATTTGGAGCTGAGTTAAGCTCGTAAACGTGTTTTTAACCCCTGCCCCCTCCCCCCCCCAGGGCGGGGAACCTTTCGACTTTTTAATTTTTCTCTTTTGATGACACATCTACAGACCAAGACCTTTTTTTAGACACCTCAACCAAATTTTTACACCTAGCCGTTCTCTCAATTTAGTGGAGACAGACAAAAACAAGTTTCAAATTAATATATGTATATATATATATATATATATATATATTTCTATGCCATTAATTAATGAAAAGAAAAAAAAATAAAGCATGGCTCAATCTTTTCCATACCAGTAAAAATGTTCGCAGTTCAATTTTGTACGTCGTAAAAGAATTTATTTCAAATTGAGGAACTTAAAATGAATGAATTTGATTTAAATGTGTTATGCAAAACCTATTTCACTGAAGATGTGAATGTCGATAGAAAAATAATGCTGTTGAAGTCGGTCGGAAGTATTAATCTTTAAGAGGCCTTGGGTGATTTGCTCTAATTTTATACATTTTTAAGGTGCTGTTTAGAAAATATTTTGTAAATATTTTTTGTTGTAATAAAAATTTGTGAAAAGAAAAAGTATTAATCCCGCTCTGTTGTTTGTGTCTATTTAATCCGTATTGTTTATTAATTCCTCATAGAAATCTCCAGTATTCTAATATCTGCTTGTCATTTTTGAGATTTTGATAATGAGGGTCATGTGTTATTTTACTGTAAAATGTTTGTTTTAATTGTATATTTTCGACATTAAAATATAGTGTTGATGTACAGTTTATAGCAATAGAAAATGATTCTGTTTTGTTATTTCACATTCAATTTTGCACAAATTTACGCATATAATTACTAATTCAAAAAATGAAGATAAGAATAAATTTTATGTAGGGGAAAGTACCCCAAAACGGGATAGCTTATCTATTCTTCGCTTTATTTCTTATTGTGTACAAGGTACATTCCAAAGCTAGACGTCATTTAAAAGTATACACCTTTTAAACTACTTAAAATACCTTTGTCACATTTGTTCAATAATATTTATGTGAAAAATACTGGTTTCACAAAGTCTTACACGATCCCGTTTTACCCTACCAAGGGTGGGTAAAAAGGGATAGGGATTTTTATGTTATTAGGTTTTTGCTGATTTTACTTTTGATTTAGTTTTTAGAACAAAAATAGGCTACGTTTTTATAGGAAGAAACTTTTTAATTGTAAATTTGAAAAATTACATAACACAGAAATCGCATAAAAATGTGTCGTCTTCTTCTTCTGCTCTGGAACAGGCTTCGTGGGCCCATCCCTGGCAGCTCGAGCATTGTATCCAGCCTTCTCCAGATTTCGATTCAAGATACAGAGCGTTGCAGAAAATGCATGCTTCATCTTTTTCAGCTTCATCTTCTGAAGACGACGACGTCCAACCTTGGCTAACTGATGATTTTTTTTTAGGTTTTCTTATGTTACGTCCATTTTCTTCGATTTTTACAAATGATGATTGTGGTTATTTTTCAGGTTCAGAGTAACATTTTTTAACTTTATCTGCCTGTTTTGCATCTCCACTTGGTTTTCTTTTACGCCTTGTTTGTTTTCTCTTCGGAACATTCAAGAGACTTGTTTTGGCAGCCCTTTTTTTCAGCTTTTGAGTTCTTTCTCGTTCTTTTTTTTCACGCTCTTCTTCTTCCAACTCAAGTTTATATGGGCTTCCTGTTATAATTGCTGTTTTCCCTCTTCTCCTATCGTGTTTATTTTGAGGTCTTGGTCCAATCACTCGTGGTGGAGGTAGAATTTCTTTGGGTTATATAGAAAATGGCAGTGAAGGACGATAGTATAGCCCAAGTCCTTTGTTTCCTGTTGAAGTAGACGGCTGGATAAGTCCTGCGTTTGTGCTAGTGTTATCTGTGCCCCCATCACTAGGTGATTCATTCAATACTGTCTCTAGTGGTTCTGATGACTGCAAACTCTTAGATGCTATGACTGAACTTGAAGATCCTTCGGATCTGGCTTCGTTTTGTTGCAGATTTAATGGTTGTTGGGACGTCCTGTTCTGAACATCCGGCAACGAGTGATCTGTTGGAAGAGAAGGAGCGAAGAGATATTCAGGAAAGACATCTGGGTTATATGGAAAAATGCCTGTTTTTCTGAACCCATTCACAGCAGTTTGGACAAGAGCTGCTCGTTGAAATGCTGCATTGAACATCTTTCCTACTTCGTAGATAGTAATCCCTCTGCCAGGATGGTTGAACATCCACTTGCGAACTTCTTGCTCGTAGAAGATGCTCAATGGAGACATAACTGTAACATCTAATGGCTGAAGCCGATGAGTAGTGTGGGGAGGGAAAGTCAGCATGATAAAAAAAAAATTCTTGCCAGATTTATTAGTTCGATACTTTTAGTGTGGCTGCAGTGACCATCAAGCAACAGCAGAACAGGTCTTTGATGGGAAGGATTTGCTATCTGAACGAATTTCTTGAACCACACAATGAATGATTCCTTGTTTATCCAGCCTGTCTTGTTGTATGCCGCGAAAGAGCCTGGTGGAGTATCATTCATCAGCCTTGGGTTTTCCCTTTGCCTGGGGAAGACAAACATGGGAGGAAGATAATTCCCTGCAGCACTTACACAGGTTTCTACTGTGACCAAGACTCCTCGCTCACCTGATGTCAAACTTTCCACTTGCTTTTTACCTCGCAATGCAAGAACTTTAGAAGATTTGTTAAGAACTGTGAGAATCCCAGTCTCATCAACATTGTAAATGTCATTGGGAGCAAACTTATACTTTTCATAGAGAGAGGCCAATAGGTCATAAAACTTTTTCACGGCAACGCGATTGAAACCTTTTGCTCTAGCCATCGATATAGCTTCAGGGTTTCTCAGACTAAGGGTTTTATTTCTTACAAGAAAATTGTACAACCAGTGCTTACCCGCCATTTTTTTAATGGTGTTAAAACAGTGCTGAATATTGTTAATTTCAGCTAACTCAAAAGCTAGGATTCTCAAGTCGGTTAGGGTAATTCCAAAGAGCCTTTCTTCTAATATCAGTACATGTTGAGCTAGCTTCTTTTCCTGTTCTGAAGTAAAGACGTTTTCAAACCTGCCCAGCTTTTTTACAGCAGCCACTTCTGGTGTCAAAGCATTTAAGCGAGCTTTTTTCACTTTTCTCTCCAGTGTAGATTTGGGGATATTAAATGAATGGGCGGCTTTCAGAAAACCCATCCTCCCTTCTAAAACTTCTCGAACAGCCTCTGCCATGCTCTGCTCGTTCCAACTATTTCTAGATGAAGTTCGCTGATAATTGCGAGGCATCTTGTATTCTGAAACCAAAATAAATTATTAGCTTTTTAAAAATTGCCAAAGAAAATATGGTTAAAGTTCAGTTGTGATTAACTTATGTTTTTATAACATAAACGTGTGGTTTTCTGGTTTATCTTTGTAAAAGCCGCCCCCCCCCCTAAAAAAGATTTTTAAAAAAACTCAACTTTTTTTAATTTAAAATTTAAATTTTTGGTCAAAACATTTTTGTGACTTACAGTTTTAACCTATAACTAAATTTTGTACATAACTCAGGCCAATTATTTGTACCCCAAAAGTAAAGTAAATTATTTTATTTCGAAAATATAATTATTTAAAATTAAAATAAATTGTTGTAATTGATTATACATATTTTAATTCATTACTTATTTCAATTAAAATAACTTAAACACATTGCCAAAACATTAATGGAAATGGTCGCGTAAAACGGGACACATCAAAATTGTATCCCGTTTTGGGCACCCCAAAAGTGTCCCGTTTTGCCCGACCGTGATGCTTTTGACAACATAAATGGCTAACCCCTGAACCGTCACTCACTAGCAATATTTAAATACATGAAATTGTTGTTAAAAGAGCTATGAAAAAAACACAGTACTTACCGGAATATTTCCGAAGGACGGAGAAGCACAAGGATAGTTGTTCTGCAGTCGAAAAAAGTACAAAGTAAGTAAAAATCTCACTTGAAAACTATGACAAAATATTTCTTTGCGAAACACACGAGACACGTTGAGAGATCAACTGAGAATGCTGTCATGGCGGTCGGGAACCAGTTTAGCCTTTCTCCCGCGAGATAGCACCACCAGTCAAGATCCGAGGCTCAATAATCCCGTTTTGCCCGCCTATCCCGTTTTGGGCAACTCTCCCCTACTTAGTGAATGCATCCTTACGTAGCTCACAAGTTTATTCAAGATCTTCATGAGTTATTTATACATCGTAATAAATTCACCGTATTAAACAAAGTTTGAGAAAAAAGAATTCGAAATGATATTGCAGTACAGTGCTATTAAAAGCGCGGTAAATTCTCTTGATCTACTCCTATATCTGCACATTTGAAGAAAGAAATACAATAAACAAACAAATCATTTGTCTATAATTATTGTTTATAGTAGTATATTAGTATTTAGAACGTGATTTAGATTACAATGTGATATTTATACTTACATAGTGATAATAATAACTTTATATTTATTTTTGAGAAACAGAATTAAAAGAAATTAAAGAAAAAGAACGGTTGATCCCGCCTCCTTTTTCTCACCAGTATCTTTTTAGAGAATTTTTCTTCGTATTTAATCGCAAAAACATTTGGAGACTGTTACTCTGAATTATTGGTGTGAAAAAAAGCGCGGGACTAATAACTCTATGGAATATTATTTAGGATGTTCTCAAGTATGCCAGTCAGTAATTATTTCATGTATTCAGGCAAAATATCTCTTAAGAAAAGAAGAATTGCATATTATTATGCGAAAATTATCAGGTAATGGATAAAATACGTCGTCATTAACAGTCTCAAAAAGGAGCACTGACACCAGTATTTTTATCAATAATTTCTGTTACAATAAATTACGCACATATGTGACATAAACTGTTGATAAAGATTACTGGTGTGACCGTTCCGTCTTCAGATGAAAACTCTTGCATTTTTGTTTGTTCGCCTGCAACCTCTTCCCGGCTGGGAAGGGGTTGAATATTACATGTGTAAAATCATTGCTTAAAATACAAATACATAGCTGCCAATATTTTAATTTATTCCGGAGTACTTTTAGCCCCGCCTTTATTTTGCACAACTTTATTTATAGAAAAATTTTCTCCAATCTATAACTTTGATAAAATAAGAGAAATTTACTTTAAAAAAATAAGTGGCACGAAATAAAGGCGGGGCCAAAAGTACTCCGGATTAAATTAAAATATTGGCAGCTATGCAAATAGAGAGAGCGCTGGGGTAGGTATGACAACGAGGTAGGTGCAATTTCCTTTTATAACATTACATATAAACTGAATTGGATCATACAAGGATCACAACTGTTTGTTAAAACCTTTCCTTGTTATTTTTAAATTTACGAAACCAAATCAAATGTGAGACAGTGATAGTTTTGGAAGTTTGAAAATTTTTTGTACTACTGAAATAAACTCCACTATTTGAAAAAAGGAAACTAAATTTTATACATTTATTTTGTATAGAACTTCATTTTTTTTTTTTTTATTGTTTATCATTTGCGGTTACGCTCTAGGAATTTTGTACTTTGGTTAAATGCAACCGAGTCATATCCAAGTTAAAGCACAGATGCCAACTTTTTAATTTATTCCGGAGTACTTTTAGCAACGCTTTCATTCCATACCACTTATTTTTTTAAAGTATTATTTATTTATTTATTTTTATTTTTATTTATTTATTTATTTATTTATTTATTTATTTATTTATTTTTATTTTTATTTATTTATTTATTTATTTTTATCGAAATCATGTATCGGAGAAATTTTCCTAGAAATAATGTGGTCTGGAATAACGGCGGAACTAAAAATGCTTCGGATTAAATTAAAATGTTGGCTTCTATGGTTAAAGTCGGAGGTCACCCTTTCACCATAATTTTTGTAATGAAAATTCCACGCTTCAATTAGGAAGTTTTTTTTAACTAATGGTGTCGTATAATCAAATTTACAAATCTCCTGTGTGACACCTCTATTTTAATTTTCAATAAAACCTAATAAAACGATCTTTTTAAAGACTTCACTGGAGTATGAAAATTTTTAAGATGTCTGTGTAGTGTTAGTTGGAGGCGTCTGGAAAAAACTGCATATCTGTAACGAATTTAGATTTTTTAATATTTTAATATTTTTAAATACTTTAGTCATATACTCATGCATGTGTATTACACATATATTATTAAACATCCTCGTTCATGCACACACAATATTGTTCAAACTGGATAAATATAAATTTTTAGTATTTGCGTTTTCCATCTACTTGGTCATGGAACAAAAGATTATTTTTAGCTTTTTTTTATTTTTATTTAATTTTTTATTTTTTTTTTGCAGGTGTTCGACTTAACCCCTTCTTTTAACCATTTTTCTTTCTTTATATGTCATCGATAATTTTCATCTTTTCTATCACCTTTGGCACTGACTTCTCCTAAGAGGTAATAAATACCACATTGTTCTTCCTTTTTGTTTTTTATATAAGAAAAGTAATGATAACAAGTCTTAATCTCAAGTCAGTTTCAAACCTTTCTGAAGGCTAGCTCACCTATGTCAGGTCTGGCTGTCTGTGAGCGATTTCGCTAAAAATGCAAATCAAAAAATCAAAAATGCTCCTGAAAATACACAATTATCTTGACTCTTCTTAATTTTTCTACAATGTGTAAAAGAGTACTTAAACTTTCTGACATATTATTATCGTATTTTCATTTATTGATTAGCTGCAAAATTTATTTTATTGTTTAGTATTCCTTTATGTTTTTATTCCCTCTTTAAATCAACAGCTACCAGAAATCACCAACAATATTAAAAGAAGGGAAATAATTTATTCGTCTAAGTTATAAATTAAAAATTTCATAAATGCAATTTTGAATTAATATTTGAGATTGCACTATGCAATCACCGTCCTTGAAAATATTAACAGTGAAACTAATTTCTGAGCTTTAGTCTTAATATTTAAGTTCAGAAAGATGCATGAATTTGTGAGAGGGGCTTCGATCTACCAATATTCGAAGACCAAATCGTAGATAAATGGACAAATTAGAAAAGAATTCCATTAAAAATACGCCGATAATAAAAAATCAGAATAGTTGGCAGCTATGTACTTGTTAAACATTTTTACGATATAGGTTTATGATATTTTTAATTCTAGAAAACGGGATTTTAGTCTGCTCGATACCCTGTACATATTTTATTACAAATAGTCAGATTTTTTTTTAATCAGTATATTACTCACATTCTTTCTTTATATGCTTCATCCTATTTTTTGTCTTTATTATCTTAAAAAAAAAAAAAAAAAAAAACACTTCTCACATAAATAATAAAAAACTTCAGGAAAACATGTATTTTTGTTTAAGGTAAAACGATAAAAGCATGTAATTCTAAGAGAGCGTGACAAAAAACACCGCAATGAAGTCCTTACAATGAAATCCTTACAACAATAAATATACTCGATAGATAAGTGAGTTGGTGCGTCTTTTAAAGTAAGATTGAGTGTGAAATATTCTTAGAAATTTCTTTTAAGCTTATATATCGAGTAAAATTGTTCAGAAAAATGATATTTTTTCTACTCACTAGTGACAAAATGAAGTAACAGAAAATAGAGACGCATCTTTGTTCGAAGAACGGCTTTATTTTTAAGATGACCATATCTCCAGAATAATTTGATATCTGTTTCTGAAATTTTTATGAAATTTGAGCAAAAAGTAAGAAATAGAAAATTGAGTTAAGATGAAGTAATTTAGAGAGCACAAATGGAAGAAATGGAAAGTTATATTTTAATTTGGGTAATATTTTATTTTTTCATTGTTTATTTTAATTTTCTTTATGAAAGAATAGCAAGAAAAGAAAAATAATATAATTTTAAAAGATTGTTTAAAATGTAAAGTCCAACGTGATGCTGTAGGTAATGCTGTTTTATGACTATTATCTAGGAGGGTGACCTACACATGAGTGGAATCATTGTCTCCTAAACTAGTTGCCTGTTGCGGGACTCGGAAACTTGGCAACAGTCCAAGCGGTAGACAGCGCCACATGTGGTACAGATTGCGCATGTTTTTTTACTCAACAGCCACCAAACATTTTTTAAAGTAGGATTTGATATATATAAAAGGCGAATAGAATCGAAAAAACGTCGATTATATATATCATATATGACTTCTTAAAATTATTGGTGTCAGTTCAGTAAAAAAATCGCGCAATCTATATCGGGCGGCTCTGTCTATCGATTGAACTGTTGCCAAGTTTCCGAGGAATGCGACAGACATATAGTTTAGGAGGCTATGGTGGGATGCACTCCGCAGGGAATTTTTCTAAGGGTTCCTGGGCTGTGTTAACGCTAGTTACAGAGAATATCGTAAAAAACTCCAATCTCCAATAACTAGGTCAAGGGGCGCGAATTTAAATGCAATGGGCGAAGATGGGTGTTTAAACTTTTTTTGTTAAAACTATTTCAGTTCAAACCTTCATGTTATTTTTTGAATAATATTTAATGTTTAAGAAAAATATAGATTGTTTTAAAATAGTGCGAAGTAAAGGTCTGAATGTCTCATCTCTATATGGAGTTTACATTAGAATTTTAATGTGGAAATTGCAAGTAGTTAAGATAAAAAAATATCCTTTTGTACTCCTGAAGGATGCGAATAAATGAGAAATGATTTTTCAAAGAACTATACAAATTTAAGTAGGTACAGATGTTCTAGCCATAAAAAGTAGTAAAATTTCTTCTATCTGAATGTGATATGTGATATTCCGTTCTATCAGTTCTAAGTTAATCTGCGCGGCATTTTACAAATATTTCGAATTGATAGCTATTTTTTCTTGATAACGTTTTAAAAACTAACCGCCCCAAAAAAAAAAAAAAAAATTGAAAAAGTGGTAATATAAAACAGTTAAGAGTGTACAAAATAAAGAAAGTAATGCAAAGTCATGTTTTAATTTAAATGTTATTTCAGAAATATTATATTCAGTTTCTATTTTAAAAAGATTAAAGCTCATTAGGGAAGATATTCAGAATATATTAAATCCAGATTGAGTTGGCATCCATATTGAGTCTGCAAATGTAAAATTTAAAAGTGGATGTTTTTAAAGCAGTTTTGGATTTTCGAAGAATGACACTCGGAGAAGAAAGATTTTAGAAAGAACAATGCAAATTTTAGAGTAGACTGCAACGAAAAAAGAAAAATGTATTATGAAATACAAATTTATTCTGTTAACTGATTTTTAGATTTATTTTTCCCTTTTAACAATAACGGTACAATTGACAAAACCAATTTGCTCGATTGATTAGAAGAATGAGACTGAATTATGAGTTACTCCGAATGAATAATCCTGTAAGCTATGCTGTGGATTTCCACATGAAAAGTCAATGTTCAAGCAAGTGCTAAATCAACAATTCTCTTTAATCAACAAGATAATTATGTTATTTAAACAAATATTATTTCAATAAACTTTTTTTTTCTTTAGCGACAAATAATTTAGTTCTGATTAAATTTTTTTTCGAGACAACAATATTTTGTGTTTCCTCGAAATACTAATTTCTGGGTGACTGGTTATGATATACATATATACATATATATATATATATATATATGTATGTGTGTCTGTAATATTTTTACAAATACTTAATCGTAAATTATTATAAGTTAACATTATAACATAACTTATATTAGTATATATATATACACTAAGCGACAAAAAAAAAAAAAAAAAAAAAAAAGCCGCACTTGGATATTTTCCTTTTCATCTTCTACAACCGCCAATTTCATCGTTCAAAAAACAAATTTTCGAACATATCTTATTATTTTGTCCTCCATATACACTTTAACATTGACTTCAGTGTTAAAAAAAAAAAAAAAAAAAAAAAAATGTAATTGTAAGGAAAATTGTAATTTTAGGAATTATTTCAAAAATGGTAAGAATGAGGCAGTTAACGATGCCACAAAAAGTATTAATTTTTGAGTGGAAATCAAAAAATTATTTAATACGTGAGATGGCAAAATAATTAAATGTTAACGAAATATTGATTAAATGGTTTTTAGCAAGACATAAATTTTTTGGCCATTTAAACAAGAAATTTTGCTTTAGGCGGCTATGCTGATCATCCAAGCGGGATGACCGTAAGTTAAAAAGCCATTGCTTATAAAATCGGTTTGTATTATATTTAGAACATAAAAGATATTGAGAAAAGTGTTTTGCAGCATACTTTCTTTATCTACAGTGCAGTAACTATTAAACAAAGCAGGTTTAAATGACAGATAATTTGAAAAAATTCCATTCTTAGTGAAAAGAATTAGAAAAGCAAGACTTCAAATGGCTAAAAAAATTAAAAAAATGATTAGTTAAATATTGGGCTGAACTGGTTTTCTTTGATGAGTCAAGTTTAACTTATTTCCAGATGAATAAAACAAGCAGATCTGGTAACAAAAATTTGACCGACTTAATGAAAATCGCTTTTTTAAAACAGTGACACATCCTCCGTACATTATGGTACGGAGGTGCATAACTTTTCAAACAGTCGGGGAAATTTTTATGCTCAAGGAATTAATTAACTCGGAAATAAAACACGGGAATCATAAAAGTGGTGCCTGACCGATTATTTTGGAAGTATCTTGGACATTTCTATAAACAGCATTTCAAGATGATAAATGCGCCTTACTACACGGCGTTTATAGTAAGATTATTCAATTTTAATTGTCAAAATTTCCTATTCATTCCCAAGAACACCTATAATGCTTTAAGTAATCATACCTTTTTTTTTACTTTAAGTTAAATCCCACGAAGGATATAGTAGAATTTCTTCATTACCAGACATGGAAATAGTCCTAATCGCGATCCGTTTGAAAATGTTTCGTCTATAAAAAGACGGGGAAGATTGGAGAGGGGAGAGGATTCGAAAATTGCAGCCTACAACTCAGCCTACAACCCGCCAGAACTAGAAAAATTATTTGTGATATTTCGCGCATTGAAATTTCTGAGATTTACATTAAAACATTGTATAATACTATGTCATTGCGCATTAAAGCATTAATTCCACATAAAGGTGGAATTAACCCTATGCAGAATACATATTTTTATAAAAAAAATTGCTTAGATCTCACAAATAAATAGTTTTATGTCATATATTAAAATATAACATGTTTACTTCATATAATAAGTCATAATATAATGCAAAATGCATGGTTATGCATTATATTTTAAAAGAAAGTTTTATAGAGCTTTTTATAAATTACTTCGTAGAGTGTAATAAAACGAATTATTACATAGAAAATGTACATAGGTATCATTTCATCCCTTTGGCATTATGCAAACACAACAATTTTATTGGCTTTAACGATTGATTTTAAAGTTATTACAAATAAAAAGGTGATAGCCATTTTTTCTGCAGTGCGGCTTTTTTTATTTGTCGCTTAGTGTGTGTATATATATATATAATATTAGTTTTATTATTATTATTATTATTACATTTAAATACAGTACTTATTAGCTTAAGCCTGAATCTGTAATATGTATTTATACTAGTCAAATTTAGAATAGGAGCATACTTGCCAATATCCTATTAAGTAATCCGTAGTGTTGTTAACCCCGCCTTCTTTTACTCACCAGTATATTTTTGTAGTATTTTCTTTCTTATTTAATCGAAATTACATTTGCAGAATATTACTCTAAAAATTTACTGGTGTGAAAATACATTCACATATACATATATATATATGTGTGTGTGTGTGTATACATATGATATATATATATATGCGTGTGTGTGTAATATTATTATAAATACTTAATTACTACTTTATTAATCATATACTTTATTAATCATATACTTTATTAATCATAAATTATTATAAGTTTACATTATAACATAACTAATATTAGTACACACACACACACATACATATATATATAATATTAGATTTTTTTTTTTTTAATTATTACATTTAATTACCGTACTTGTTAGCTTACACCTAAATCTGTAATATGTATTAATACTTGTCAAATTTATTATAGGAAAGCATACTTGCCAACATCTTAATTAGTATTCCGTAGTATTGTTAACCCAGCCTTCTTTTACAAACCAGTATATTTTCGTAGTATTTTCTTTCTTATTTAATCGAAATTACATTTGCAGAATATTACTCTAAAAATTTACTGGTGTAAAAAAAAAAAAAAAAAAAAAAAAAAAGACGGAGCTAGCGACACTACGAAGTATTAACAGAGCTGCCAACCTAACCCGACTTATTGTCAATGCCTCCCGTTTTTCTACATCTCTTAATTTTTAGAGTGTTTTTCTTCTTAATTCATCGCAGATACGTTTGAAGAGAATTACTCTAAAAATTAAGTAGTATAGAAAAGGGGCGGTACTAACAATTTGCCGGATTAGGTTGGCAGCTCTGTATTAATGACTATGTTGGCAAGCATGGGAAAGTATCGGGTGTGTGCTCTGCCATAATATTTACATTTTCAATAAATTTTTTTAGATAAATTTTCTCCAGCCTTTAACTTTCTTCAAGTAATATCATTGTCTATCCAATTTTGTATTATTTGAATAATTTTATACATTACAAGATAAATTTAAAAACACTTCTTCTCAATATAACGCTGTGAATATACAAAATCTTGCTAATGAACATTTCGAAATTCAAAATAGAAGGTAGGGGATATTTTAAGTAACGGAAATATGTTACGGAAAAGCATAATTCTAATTCCCGGTAAAAACAAACACAAAGAAAATGCTAATTACTGTAAAACGGCCCATTAGCATATGTTATTTGTAAAACTAGTTAGTTTCAGTGCGAAATTTTTAAAAATTGTCATAACAGAAATCAATTTAAATAATGTTTTAAGGAAACATTTATAAATTTGTTTACACGTTACTTGTTTTTGTTAGCTTAAGCAAACATAATAATTTAATTATGAATATTAGTATATCATTTTCATTAAAATGATTATATTTCATAAATGTGGTTAAACTAAGTTATATGAAGTATTTGTAGATTTTTCAGACGAAAATGTACTAAAAATTATCTTAAACATTTAAGATAATTTTGTAACGAGGCTGATGTATAAGTGTGTTTAATGAAATGATAATTTTTGTACTTGTTTTTTTATAAAAATTTTAAAACTGTGTTTTTGCTCTCTCTCTTTCTCTCTATATATGTGTGTTTGTGCGTAGACTCCTAAACTAGATGCCTATCGTGTTGCTCGTAAACTTTGCAACAGTTCAAGCGGAAGACAGTGCCACCTGGTACAGAATGCGCGACCTTTTTATTCAAACCAATAATTTTAAGAAATGATATATGACATATGTAATCGACGTTTCTTCGTTTCTATTCACCTTCTATGTATATCAAATCCCACTTAAAAAAAAAATTGGTGGCTGTTGAATAATAAAGTCGTGCATTCTATACTAGGTGGCGCTGTATACCGCTTGAACTGTTGCCAAGTTTACGAGCAACGCGACATGCATCTAGTTTAGGAGGCTATGGTTTGTGTTTTGAAGACACTTGAATGCGGATACCAGTTTTTAACTATTGGTCACGGTGTGTCTGTCTTTGTGTGTGAAACTTTTATCAGCATAAATCAAGAAGAAATTTTAGGAAAGCATTCAATTTCATTATTCTTCCTCTGTATCATATAGAGATACCATTTGATAATTTTCGTTGAGATTGGTCAAACGATCTATGTAAAAATGGGCCTACAAAATTAGTGAAATACATTGCATCATTGAGCAAAAATCAGTTAGCTTTTTTAGGCTTTATTAAACAAACTGACATTGAATTTTTTTTTTTTTTTTTTTTTTTTTATGCGCCAAAGCATATTTTACATAGACGTGACATGCCCTTACTAAAAGTTTAAGGTTTTATTTAAGTTTTTTAAAGGTTTCTTTAAATAGGTATTTTACAGGTTTTAGAGGTATTTAAAATCAGGTATTAAAATACCTACAAAATTTTTTTAATACATTTTCAATGTTTTTTGAAGGTTTTCCTTAGGTTTCTTTTAACAGGTATTTTACAGGTTTTAGAGGTATTTAAAGTAAGGTATTATCAGGTATTAATGGTGCAAAATAAAGCCATAATAAAAGCTTCATCAGTACCTCCGTAGGTTAGGTATTTCTATAAAATTTATTTCAGGTTTTTTATAAATACCAAAGGTTTTCATAAAGAACCATGACTCATGTAGGTTATGGCTTCGGTTTCATTTTGTATGTCGATCTACCATAAAATGACAACAATTTCACGCCAAATATTATGTTACAATGTGCTATGATCGGCTACGTCTATCGCATGAGACAATTAATTTTTGTATTTATAATAGTAGTTGAGTTAGTTAATAGTAGTTGGAATATAGAAAAATAAATAATAAAATAATGAAATCTGTAAACCTGATCATGGTACAGCTTTAATGTAGCTCCAATTGGCGACTTTTGAATTTTTATCGTCACTTTAGACAAAAATACATAATTTATGTTATTATTATTTTTTGTTTGTTTCTTTTCGTTTTCCTTTCCTTTCCTTTTCTTTCTTTTCTGTTTTTCAATATTTTATAATTTATTTATTTTTTTTTATGCGCTACTTGGCTTAAAGTGGCTTTTACGGAAGTGGGGTCCTTGGGCGAAAAAGGTCCGATCTATTTCAGCGTCAAAATTTTAAAAATTACCCAGAGTTATCAATAAGTAAAGCTCTTTAAGGTAATGCTGAATTAGCTTTCATGCCAAGCACGATTCAGCAGTGCCAAAAGCATACTATATAAACAAAAGAGGGGGAAAATGTAAAATTGAGGTTATATTATTATTATTTTTTATTTTTATTTTATTTTATTTTTATTTTATTTTTTTTTTACGCCATTTTCATCTTTTCATGTGCAGGAGCAAATTTAATATTTATTTATTTATTATTTTATTTTTTTCGCGTAAAAACATATTTCAATTATGTATTTAAAAAAAAAAAAAAAAATATATATATATATATATATATATTTTTTTTTTTTTTGGCAACAATTAAAAATTTAAATGCCCATTTTTAAAGCTTCTACCAGGTTATTAAAACTCGAATAAACGACTGCGTCAGAAACGCCAAAGAAAAATATTGGAAATTCATACAGCTGTTTCGGCAGATTTAAGCGCGCGGTCTTCAGAGCAAAAAGGATCCTTTTTGCACTGAAGACGGCACGCTTAAAGCTGCCGAAACAGCTGTATGAATTTCCAATATTTTTCTCTGGCGTTTCTGACGTAGTCGTTTATTCGAGTTTTAATATTCCAAACGCCAAGTTTCTTGTTATTATCTTCTACCAGGTTATTATTTTCACATTTTAACTAATTAAAAAAAATTATCAAAATTTCTTTACAAATAAGGTACCAAACGAAAGGGGGCATTAAAAAAAAAATAATAATAATTTTTTTTTATCCGTCGGTGTAATTAACATATCGACCAGACAATTAGATTTTTTTTTTTTTTAATTAACTAAAGTATGAAAAGCTTGTGCCAATTTTTTAAATTAACTAAATTATGAAAAGCTCGTGGCAACTTGCTAACAAGAGAATTTTCAACAGAAGAAAATCTGTCTTAACCAATCAACCTGCGTCAACACACAGCCAAACAGGAAGAAAATTCTCTTAGCCATTTATATATAGAGAGATTAATTTCAATTAATCAATGATCGATTAATAATCATTAGTAATAAAGACTATCAATAGATTATTAATGTGAGCGTGTTCCAATGTGAATGTGTTTTTAGTTTATTTTAAAGTAACCGTATCTCTAATCAACATAATGAAACTGAAATAATTAAATGTCATACACATTTCATAAACGACTGTATAGTGGCGTCGCCAGAAAAGATTTCAGGAGGGGGCAAATTTCAAATTGCAAAATTTCAGCATGTTTTTACAAATTGAAATGATTGATTAGTTGATTGAGGTGATTAAGTAAGCCAGTGTGTAAGCATTTAGTACAACAATTTTTTATACATGCAGTTTAAGCTACAACATTTTACATATAGAAATTATACAACTTATTCTAAACCAACACTAATCCGGAAAATGTACTGTCGAGTCGATTTAAAATCTGTTTGCAGGGAAAAGTTAGAGACAACCTATAAATGAAATCGAGTGGTTTGACTCTAATTGGCTCGGTGACATAAATTTTATTTGGTTAATTGAATTCTAATGAGACAACCTATTAGAACACAGCCTTAAGCACACAACCACAGCCTTAAAGCTTTAATTGTAATTTTTTTTTTTAAATAATTGTTTATTTATTAGAATTTTCCAGGAGGGGGCAAGTGCCCCCTCTTGCCCCTATGTGCCGACGCCCACGATACTTAGCCATTGTTTGGATTTGCTGAAAATCGTTGCCAATCAGAATATATTTTTTTAAATAATTCGGTTAGTTAATTAAAAAATAAATAAATAAATATCATCTAGATATCCACGATTGTAACGAAATGCTCGCCCTCTGGTGGGCTAAGGCGAAATTACAATTAACAGGAATAGCTTTCGGCTTTCTTCGAGACGCTATTGCATGCTGTATATTCGATGTTTAGTTTCACATATATTTATTGAATAGAACTGAATAAATCCGGTAAAAAAGATAACACATACTGTTGTGTGCCACAGTGTAACTCCAAAGGATCAAGAAATTCAGAATTAAGCTTCCATTTACTTCCAAATGACAAAGTTAAAATTTCAGTTGCTTCAGTTAATGGAAGTAAAGAATTATTCAGATGATTTGAAAATAATATTTGTTCAGCTTCAGTTAAACATCTACTTCTGATCGAACTTTGAATAAACTGAAATATTTTTTTTCCAAAAGGAATCGATTTTCCATGATGTAATGGCGGAGAAATTATAGCACGAATATTAAGTAGTAACACAAATAGAACTATAATAAATACACGTGGTTATTACATTTACTAACAACAAAAGTTGGAAAAGCGCCATCTATCCATCATTACAAACGCGGATTGTTACAAGGGAAGTTGTTATAAACTAAAAAAAAAAAAATTCTAAAGTAATTCTCAACTATTATTTGATGTACTCTCTAAATGTTTCAATACAGATCTCCTATCTTTCACCTCTTGTAACGATAGTTGTATTGCATTGTTGGATTAAGAAAAAGAAATACGAGTTCCACGCTAGATTATATTTATATATATATATATATATATATATATATATATATATATATTTACTTTATTAAAACAAGCTGACCAAATTTAACTCCTTACCTGCTGATGAAAATTTATGAGATTCACTTCAAAGTGCAACAGCCAGCGTTGCCAACTTTTATAATTTATTCATAAGCACTTTTAGCCCCGCCTTATTTTCGCACCAGAAAATTTTTGTAGATTATTTCTCTTTACTGTGTGACAACGATTAAATAAGAAGAAAATAATTTGTTAAAATTTACGGTATGAAAAAGAGGCGGGGCTAAAAATGTTCGTGAATAAATTATAAAAGTTGGGAACTCTGGCCACAGCTCTCTTTGAACTCTGAAATCAGTAAATCTTTCGGGTTATTATGTTGTACTGTCGAGCAGTATAATTAGTTTTACTGCTAGCAGTAGAATACAAAATATCGTATTTCGGAAAGACGTATATATACGCCTGGGTCAGTTAAGGAGTTAATCTAGAATAATTTAAGTTCATGAAAAATAGTATTTTATATTTATAGACTCAAAAACCCATGCATATTATTACGGACAAATAATATATTTCAGTTCGTTGTAAAATGTCGATAATACAAAAACACATTTATATATTTACTTTCCGAACACTATAGTGAGGAAAGTATTATAATCATGACAAAAATCAGAATTTCAGATTTTGATATTTCTATACGTTTCGAGAACTCTTGAGTACGTTTTCACTATTTTTACGATGATGTGTGTATGTATGTGTGTATGATGCATGTATATGCGTATGTATGTCTGTATGTATGTCTGTCAGAGATGTAAAGAGTTTAAATGCTTTGTTCGAATAAGCTGAAAGTTGGTACGTATATTGTAAGTCACCATAGTACGAACCTTATTGATTTTGGTGAATCTAGCACTTATAGTTTTTTACAGGGACACCAGGAAAAATTCTTTATCATTATGGCCTATGGGACCAAATTTTTAAAAGTGTGATAGCGTCTAAACGGTTTATTAATCTGAGCAAGGAATTTGTGCACATGTTATAGGTCACAGTTGCACGAAATGTATAGATTTTGGTGACTTTAGCACTTACAGTTTTTTTTTATAGGGGCACAAAGAAAAATTCTCTATCATTATGGCCTATGGGGCCAAATTTTTAAAAGTGTGATAGCGTCTAAACGCCTTATTAATCTGAGCAAAAAATTTTTACACATGTTATAGGTCACAGTTCCACGAACTGTATAGATTTTGGTGAATTTAGAACTTACAGTGTTTTTACAGGGGCACAAAGAAAAATTCTTTATCATTATGGCCTATGGGACCAAATTTTTAAAAGTGCGATAGCATCTAAACGCCTTATTCAATTGAGCTGAAATTTTATATGAATATTATGAATCACTGTTGCACTAACTATAAGCATTTTGGTAAATCTAGCTTTTATAGGTTTTTACAGGGACACAATGAAAAATTCTTTATCATTATGATCTATGGGCTCAAAGTTCAGTAGCGTTACATAAAACACAGTGTAATGTATGGAGAAAAATACTCAAACACTCTTTCATGGTTTGCTCTCTTTTATATGTGTAATAACACCTCTTTCTTTAGTTTATCTACAAAACTGTTAATTACTCAATGCTCGGAAAGTCGAGTGGAGTCACTCCAGTTTTTTTACGTTGTGGAGAATAAAGTGACGGAACATTTTAATGGAAGGAAAAACACCATCAGCTTAGTGTCCGTACAGCTATTACAATTCGCGCAAAACATAATGTAGAGAAATCTGATAAATGGAACGCATCATTAGCAAATGTTTTGAAACAGTAATCACTTCTGTAACATAGTCTAATCTTTTTCCTAATGAAAATGATGTGTAAATCGTTTTGTAAGTTTTTCACTTTATTTGAACACTAATTATTTTTTTGATTGAATTCATCTTTAATCTTTTACGGAAATTAATAATATTCATCTTCATTTCTATTTATTTATTCATTTATTTATTTTTTATATGCATGAGTAAAATATCGGATTAGAGAAACTTTTTCATTTCCAGTTTTAAAGGATTAGCAATTTCTGAAATATGTTGATGATTGAAGCATGATTTTGTAGGAGCTGTATTTCAAAAAATAATGAACGGTATTCCAGAAAACTTAATATTTGATTGAATCTTGATAGAAATAGAAACTAGATTTTGGTATATATCACCCAGTAGTTAGAGTTGCTAGGTTGCATTTTCTCCAATAAGACGGCTAAATCTCAAATTTTGTAATCAAGAAGCAGATAAAACAAGACATGTGTTACCGTCATTATGAGAAACTAGGCGGAATTAATTTAGGTGTATATCGACTAGTTAGATTTCGCTGCTTTTACCATACCTGCCAACTTACAAATTAATATTCCAAAAGATTGTCAGTTACTACCCTTTTTTCCACACCAGTCTTTTTTTAGAGGACTTTTCTTCTTATTTAATTGTAACTACATTTCAAGAAAATCTCTTTAAAAATAAAATGGTAGGGAAAAAGGGGTGGGTTCTACTAATCTTCCAGAATATTAATTAGTAAGTTGTCAGGTCCTTTACACATTTTTCTGCAGTATACCAAATGGCTATTTTATATTTTATGTTGCATAAAATTGCATAAAACTATGATTTAAAATATTTAATGTTAAAAGTTTTGGTGATTAATTTCTTGTTTACGTTAACAAATAAATGTGTTGTATCTGTAGAATGTAATCTGTACATAACAATGGTTGGTGGTGGTTGCATCATATTAATTTAGTAATATTGGTATGATTTTTTAATTAATTAAAAATAACATCAAATAATCTATTGAATGAATCACACGATTTATCTTACTCTAAATTGCAATATCTTAAAGTTAGACTGCAGATTAAATCGTAAGATTAATAAGGTAATAAAAAACAAGAAAGAAAAATCATGCAGTACGCATTGATTAGTAACACTTTCCAACTGTACGCAATTGTAGTATCGAATAACTATTAATATTGTTTGTCTACGTTATCGCACAACAGACATAAGGACTGAAAAACATACAGATAGACTAATTGGATTTAAAATTACTCTTAGGCGTTTTGAAAAGTGTTATAAAGGCTTAACGCAAAAGAAAATGCAGCCGTTAAATTATAATTACAGCTTTTAAACTCTCTTTACAGTAGCCTTGTAAATCTGAAAGTTAATCATATTATATTCTATACAAAACAATATTTTAGAATATTAATAATACATGTCAATGTTTTTAAGATTTTTGTAGTAGAAAGTTTTTTAAATATAACATTTAAAAAATTCTGTCCTAAAACGTAATACATTGGCTTTTTTTTATTCTTGTTATTGTTGTTGTCCCTGAAAACAAACTAGTTGTACAGGACCTATTAATGGCATTTTAAATAGCGAACTTGAGTGTATAATTTTTTTTTTAAATTCTTAAAATATTCACGTATGATAGGAGCCGGACACAAACAGATAATTGTATTAATTGTTTTCATATGTATTTTTTTGTTTTTGAAATGTATTTTAACTTAAATTTTTGTCTCTTAAATAAAACAGATTTGCTTTCAATATATATAATTGAGACGCTTTGATGTTTGTGTACGTTAAATCCTTCAGATTATTAATTAGCATGTTGGCAGCTGTGAGTATTCAATCAGTTACAAAGAAAGTTAGACTTTGGAGTTATCTTACAAATGCCTTAAAAGAGTAAATTTGATAATTTGAATCTTATTTTAAAAGCTCGGTCTCTCGAAATCGCGGGTTCAGTTGCAAATTTGTCATTGCGGTGCGATAACTCCCAAAATAATAAGTCAGTTCGAACTAAGCGGAAAAGGATTTATTTTACAAAGATCGTGGTGAGTTCATTAGTCAAATTCATCTGTTATTTTGCTTCAAATTGCAAACACTTGAAAATTTCACATAAAAACGCATTTATGAATTGATTTACTTAAAACTTGATATGCATATCAAGTTTTAAGTAATCCCTAAAGTTGAATGAGACATTGCTAGGAGTCTACATGTAGACTCCTAGCAATGTTTCAATCAACTTTATTACTTACCTTGATCGGTCATATTTCAAAATGGCGGTAAAAATAAAAAAAATCAGTCTACGCTTCTGACTGAGCTGGAAGGACTTGTTTCAAAGATTTATATCAAAAGTATACTTTTACAGATTATAAAATGTCGAAAGTGAATGAGTAAAACACTGAAAAATAAAGTTTCTGAATTTTTAAAAGCGCATAGCATTAAATTTTACGGTTCCTGAATATATTGGGGTTTAGAAATTATGGTATCCAAAATAAACCTCTTGCCTCCCATTAAAAAAAAAAAAAAAAAAAAAAAAAGAAAAGAAACCTTTGTCTCGATGCGACTTTAATAATGAATATTGAAAATCTTTCGGCAAAAAGAGAAAAATCCGTAAGAGAATCATGTTTAGCATTTTACATACGTGCCAACAGTCTAATTAATATTGCGTAATGTTGTTAGTCCCGCCCTTTTTCTCACACCAGCAAATTTTTAGAGTAGTATTCTCTACATGTGATTATGATTAAAAAAGAAGAAAAATACTCTAAATGATACTAATGTAAAAAAGAAGGTTAAAAATACTACGGAATATTAATTAGTATTTTGGCAAGCATGATTTTATGTTGAAGCATTTCAGCAGATTAAAAATGGATTTCCCTTTAAAGAAGATTTAATCTCTGAAACTTTTTTAAAAATGTCTTCAAATATTTTTGATCGTAATCCAGAATCACTCATGCCTTTACCACGAAAGTATATTTTATCTTTATGTCAAGATGTCAACGTCAAATCATTGAATCAGGAGTGGTGAGCATAAGCCATAGATGAGAATATAGAGAAAAATTTACATCGACGATATTTACAAATATTAGAAAACCGTCTTTACAGTCGGAAGCAAATGTATCAAAACACCAGAGTTGCTAGATGTGGTGGATTTTTTATTCAATAATCACCATATTTAATATACATAGACGATGAGGAATCTTCGAAGTCATTAGGCAAACGTTACAATTAAAAATTATTGAATAAAAAATCTCTAGATCTGACAACACTGCCAAGCACAAGACAATAATCCTGATATCAAAAAAGTGCATTTAAATTTGTACTTTTAAATGAACCCTTGTCGAATCATGTTCTCAGACTGACTAAGAACATGACTCGACAAGGATTTATTTAACAAAGCAGTATAAAATGTACAGCCGGGGAAAAAAACCGCAACACTCAACGTAACTTCGTTGCTAATCGATGTAGAAAAATGCAATAGGTATCATTCGACAGGGAATTGCGAGTAGTTTCAGCAAATGAAGCGAAATTTGGAATTGGGGGTCGTCTACATATTAAAACGCGCACCAACTTTGATTTTTTTCAATGGTAATGCCCCATTTTTATTTATATATTTGAATTCCTGGGATCACGACAACGCGAAAAAGTACATTGGTTGTATATTTTACTTATTTTTTCACACAATTATAAGTGTTCAAAGTTTGGAGGTACTAATGTTAAATTCACATTTCAAACTTTTATTAATATCTTCACAAAAAATAACTTGATCGATATATATATATTTTTTTTTTTTTTTACAAGATACAGTGAAGAAACCAAAACATAACCCATCATTACTTTTGATTCTGAAAAATATTTTTAATTCTGAAAAATATTAATAAATTCATATTTATAAAAAATTATGAATTATGACCTATATTAAGTTTTACATAAAATGAATCCTAATGCTGAAAAATATGGGGTGTGCAAATTTGCAGCTCATTCCAGTTATAAGTTTTCGAGATATAAATAAATATTTCTTTTCGAGTGGTTTAGGGGGCCGCCTCTTATAAAGTTTTGCATGAGATAACGAATCAAATCTTTAAAAATAACAAAGAAAATTACGCAAATAAGTAAACAAAATATTTTTATTTTGTTTAATTACGCAAATTAGTAAACAAAATATTTTTATTTTTTACTTACGGGTCAAATTATATAACAACAACGTCAAACGCAAGGAAATGAAATAAAAATGATGATTTTTAGTCATTAGTCATCAAGAACTCCTGTTTTCTAAAGAAGACAAGCCCCGCTTTCATCGTTCTTCAAAACAAAACAATACAGAAAAGAAAAGAAAAGTAAATGTGACATCGAGTATTCGTGTTAAACCCCTTATTTTATGTTGACAAAAATATGCACAAGTGGAATTTACTTCATCGATTACTGGTGATAAATTTTGAATCTTTTAAATGAACACTAGAAGAAAAAAATTAATTAAATAGGCGGGGTTTACTGTTTTAAATAGAAAAGTAGGCTTAATATTTCAGAACAAATTTTCTGTATCCACAATTATATTACAAATGGATATGCATTATAATTATATTCTTTCTAATCAATATATTTCTATCCATAGTATATTTTATTGCAAAAATATGAACAATGGGTACACACTTAAGAAATAAGTAACACACAAATTACGAAAGAAACGCCCACTGACAATTACAGATTTTCAAATGACGTGAATCTATGTCAGCAGTAGCGAAAGGATTAATTGCGAAATTATATTTTCATAGAAATTATAAAACGAATCGTACAGTTCCCAAGAGTTCAACTGACCCAAAATTGGTAAGTGCGATTAAAATTGTTTACTTCATGAACCCTTACAATAATTTATCCGAAAAGATTTAGTTTAATGCGTTGTTGTTTATATATAGCTATATTATTGCATTTCGTATATTATGTTACACCTAGAAAACAAAATTTAAGCTTTATTTGTGATCAGTACAGCCATAATAAACACTTTTACTTGAAAAATATTGCCCTTTTTTCAAAGAGTACGGTCTGGACCAATCGCAAGTGTAATGTATTTAACCCGTTGGTAGTCGCTAGTTGGTCGATATGCCGCCCATCCTTCAGTGTTGCCAGAATTTATTATTCAATAGCCACGAAAAATTTTTAGAAGCAGCATTTGATATACATAAAACGCGAATAAAATAGAAGGAACGACCTAAAAAACTGAATTCCTGTTAACTAAGAGTAATGGAAACTATAGCGGGTTTTTATTAATTTATGTAATTCTTTTTTTCCTGAAATATTTCCGGTGTCAAACATTAAAAATTAGTCTATGATCTTAATTTTATTTTCTACATTTAGAGATAAGCCCCTAACACATTTTTGATTATAACTCTATAAATACTAAAGATAAAGTATACAAACAGTATACTTTTCCGCACTGCCAGACTGACAGAAATTCGAATATGAAGTCAGAATTGGGTGTTGCTATTGAATAAATCAAATTTGGCGTTCATTTCAATATGTAGATGACCCCTAATTCAAACTTCGACGACATTTTCAGAAACAGCATTTAATTTCCTGTTGAATGATGTCTATTAGATGTTCTTGCGTCAATAAATAACGAAATTACAGCGGATGTTGCGTTTTTTTCCCCCGACTGTACTTTTTTTATGCAGGGAAAATTGCTAGTGCTCGGATACTTTTGCTGCCGACTTTAGTTTTGTAGATAACAATGTCCGAAAAAATCTTCTAGAGTGCTAATCTTCTTAGAGTGCGCCGGCAGATATAGGAGAGGAGGTCATGGCTGTTCCCTAGATTTTTAAAATACATTCAAACTGCCTTTCTTCTTCGTAATTTTGAAAATATATATACATAAAGTTATTTTAAATAATCAACTATTACGAAAATAACATCGTCATGTGGAAGACCATTAGAGACTAATTTTAATTGTATACGCTTTCATAATAGATAAGTGGGAAAAAATGGAAATGAAAAAGGGAAAAAGTGGGGAATTTTAGCAACTGCGGGAGAAATTATAAATTTACGGGCGAGAACACAGCTAACAATCCCTGACTTCTTCCTAAATTTCAATCTGCGAACCTAACACTGCAGGAGCAGATTGTCTTGAGACATAGAAGTGGAGAATGTTCCGATTTGAACAATACAACTTTAATTAACCAGAAACATTGCAACAAATTAAGTTTAACAGAAGTTACGGTGTGAAAATAATTTTTACTTTCTTCTATTAATTTTTGCTAAAATAGTGTAACATTTTAAATTCCAATATTCAAAATAGCAGGGATGGAACACGGGCGCAGAATTCATACCGGTATTTGTTTAAGAAATTTTTCTACCTATAGTATCGTTGATTTAAGAAGTAGAAAATTTTGTTACATTGATAGTGGTATGAGTTCTGCACCCGTGTTTCATCCCTGAAACATGTATTTGTCTATATTTCGTGCACCTAAATATTTGTTTACCATAATTGTCACAGTCATCCTGAGTGTGTGTATTTGTGGTATGTTATAAACATTACTCAAGCACAGCTGATAGGAAAATGAATTGAAACGGGTTGAGAATTTGTTTTTCTGAAGAATTTTGCCTGGGTGATTTTAATGGTTTTTTTTTTTTGTTGTTGTTGTTGTTGTTTTTTTTAATCACTTATCGTTGACCGTCAATTTTTTAAACAGAATTTAAAAAATGAATAAAAATGATAACGTTTATTATTATTTTTAGTACAGTAAAAAGAACATCAATAATTTACTTGCGGCCGCACAAAACGGATCTTTTCAATATACCTTTTTTTCGATGTGGTTGAATTTTGGAGGCCTATTTTACATAGTTACAAACATTTTAATTCATTCTGGAGAACTTTTATTCCCGTCTTTATTTAGTTCTTATTCATTTATAGAATAATTTGCTCAAATACATAACTGCTGTAAAATAAGAAAAAATTACTCTTAATACTTTCGCGATAGCATGCTTTTGTCTTTTTGACAGTAAGGTCCGCCTGTGGGCGTTATCCTCCCATATTACAATATTTGATAGCAATATTTTCCGTATTAACACTCATATTAAAAATGGATATACATTATAATTAAATTCTTTCTTATCAAAGTATATGTATCCATAGTACATCTGATTGTAAAAATATGAATATTGCGTGTATTCTTAAAAAATAAATAACACACAAATTGCCAAAGAAACGTCCACAGGCGGAGTTACAGATTTTCAAATGACGTGAATTTACGTCAGCCGTCGCGAAAGTGTTAAAATAAAACTGGTATGAAATAAAGGCGGGGCTAACAATGATCTGGAATAAATTAAAATATTGGAAATTTTGAATATACCTTGATTCTACCCATAGATACCAACATTTTAATTTATTCCGGAGTATTTTTAGCCCCGCCTCTATTTCGCTCTACTTTATTTATAGATTTTTTTTTTTCTAATACATAACTTAATTAAAATAAGAAAAACTTACTCTTAAAAACAAGTGGTATGATATAAAAGTGGGGCTATAAAAACTTCGGAATAAATTAAAATGTTTTCATCCATGATTCTGCCATTCAAACTGATTATTATTTTTTTAAGTCAATGACTATTATTCCTGAAACGGGGGTGATAGTTTTCCTTTATGCCTAAAAGATAGATCGTTGTAATGAGCTCTTAACGATGTATGAGAAAAAATGCCAATTATGCATCATCTCCTATCTACAGTTATATATTTCCGAAACACTTTTTTTTTTTTTTTTTTCTGTATCCTATTTCATTTTGTGACTTATTGTTACTGTAAGATTTTAATGTTTTTAACAAACTTCTATTGATCAGAATAAATGTTATTTTTCGACAATTTATACTTTTATGAAAGATACTATTTTTCGCTATATATTATCTCAGCATAGCCTCCTAAAGTACATGCCTGTCGCGTAGCTCGGACACTTGGCAACAGTTGAATCGGTAGACAACGCCACCTGGTGCAGACTGTGTGAATTTTTAATTCAGCAGTCACCAAAAATTTTTTTAAGTTTGATTCGATATTAATGAAAGGCGAATGGAATCGAATAAACGTTCATTTTATAATCATTTTACATATCACTTCTTAAAATTATTGGTGACAGTTGAATAAAAAAGTCGTGCAATCTGTACCAGGTGGCGCTGTCTACTGCTTGAACTGTTGCCAAGATTTCGAGTCACGCGACAGGCATCTAGTTTAGGAGGCTATGATCTCAGATATGTCTCTTTTTATTATGCACATATCCTAATTGTATATTCCACATATTTTATTTATTTGCTTATTTGCTTATTTATTTTACAGACGATTTCTTAGACGCATTTTTAATTACTTATAGCAGGCAAATTAACGCCTTATATGTGTGAGGAGACAAAAGATTCTTTTCACTGGAACTGGAACTGATGTGTGCATTAATGGACTGCCTAGTGCAGGGCACTTTACGTCCAGGCTATACTTGATTGTCGTGCTATTGTGAGCCAGAAAAATAAAATCTAACAGCAGATTAAAATTTGCGTAAATTTAACGTTAAAAAATTAAATAGAAAAATTTTACTATTTAATGGTACTAAGGGGTTTAAGAAAGTTTTAAAAAAGGGATCTAAAAATTGAAAGAAAATAAATAAAAGGTGTAATAATGAGTAAAAGAAAAAGAAAAAAAAAAAAAACATTGTTGTAATAAATATCTTGATTTATAGCTTTTCAATAACAGAAACATTTCCCTTGTCCAGATTTTACATCATACTTGATTATTTGAAATTGGGTACTTACGTATTATCGCAACCAGGCCAAAATTCGCATAAATCGCCAAATTTGGCGACCCTACTTACGGCAACCCTACGTCTTATACGTGGTTTTTCGTAAAGAAATTATTTTGCTTACTGGTTAGATTGAATGCCGTGAAATACTTTAACTAATACTAATAACTTAACTAATAATAATAATAACTTAATAATAATAATAATAATAACTAATACTAATAACTTAACTAATAATAATAATAACTTAATAATAATAATAATAATAATAATAACTAATAATAATAATAATAATAATAATAACTTAATAATAATAATAACTAATAATAATAATAACTTAATTAATACTAATAACTTAACTTTCTTACTCAAACTTACAAATCGCGCCAACCTGGTTGCGATAATACGTAAGTACCTGAAATTGTAACTGAATAGGTGTGTCGAGGTTGCAAATCTCGCAAATTACATATTTATAAAGCAGTCTCATAAAAATCTCATATTCCATATTAAAATCGAAAGGAAATTTAGTTTTACTGACTAATATTTGTTATTTTTGAAAGCATTATTTTCAGTTTTTAATAATATTTTAAAGATTAAAGGACTTTTAAAATATTGCATTTTATTTAAAAGTAAGAAATAAATAAATAAATAACAAAAATAAAACATATAGATTATATTTAATTTTGCAGATTTGAGCTATAACTTTTATTATAACCTATGAAATTTTAAACAATGTAAGAAAGACTATATTATTTAGAAAGAAATATTTTAAATTATTATAAATTCTAGAATTTTTGTTTCTGATATATAATTATTATGATTATTCTGATATATATTTATTCCAGAGGTCCTACTCACCGCCCTTTTTTTCAGGGCACTCTGATATGAATGAGAAATTTCCATCTAGATTCCTACCTAAAAATATCAATTTTTTTTTTATTTATTTTGTCATGCTTAAAATTCTCTTTCGTGCTTCGAAAACAAATGTGTGTGCATTAAACTTTATTCTTTTAAAATACATTTATCTGCTTTGGTATAGATTCACACTCTAAAAAAGTGCAAGGCAAAAATGGTAAAAATTCATCCTCACATATTGTTATTGCACCCACAAAATGAAACCTGATTGCAGTAAAATCCCTCTCTTAGTACATTTGCATATAATAATAACAATCCCCTGTATTATTCTTTTTTTTAGCTTTTCTGAATAATTATTAGTACATGCAGTAATAGTACCATATTTTATAGAATATTTCCATTTTTATGAACGGCTATTTTTTTTATTTTAAATTCAGAAGTATGAAAATAGAGTGATTATTTGGTTTAAAATAAATTAAAAACAGAATATGTAAGACTATTTGTACAAAATTCGAAGAAATATTAAAAAAAAAAAAAAAAAAAAAAAAGATCCTTGTTAGTGAAATAGGATTTTAAACTGAAATTAAATATATAAGTTTAAAATAGAGATGTTTTACGTTTTACCTAACACAGACATGGTAAGTTTCTTAATTTATCCCGAAGCATTTTTAGTCCCGATATTTTTTTACACCACTTAATTTATAGAATGTTTATATTACAGCGATAAAATAGGAAAAAAATAGTGGTATGAAAAAGAAAAAGAGGGGCAAAAAATGATTCAGAATAAATTAAGGAACTTGGCAATTCTGTTAATGTGAAAAACGATTACATATATGATTGAATTCATTTACTTAAAACTTGATACCCATATCAAGTTTTAAGTAAACCCTAAATTTGATTGAGACATTGCTAGGAGTCTACATGTAGACTCCTAGCAATGTTTCAATCAACTTTATTACTTAACTTGATCAGTCATATTTAAAAATGGCGGTAAAAAAAAGAAAAATCAGTCTACTCTTCTGAATGAGCTGGAAGGACTTGTTTCAAAGATTTATATCAAAAGTATAATTTTACAAATTATAAAATGTCGAAAGTGAATGAGTAAAACACTGAAAAATAAAGTTACTGAATTTTTTTAAAGCGCATAGCATTAAATTTTACGGTTCTTGAATGTATTGGTGTTTAGAAATTATGGTATCCAAAATAAACCTCTTGCCCCTCAAAAAAAAAAAAAAAAAAAAACCTTTGTCTCGATGCGACTTATTTAATAATGAATATTGAAATTCTTTCGGCAAAAAGAGAAAAAACCGTAAGAGAATCATGTTTAGCATTTTATATACGTGCCAACAGTCTAATTAATATCGCGTAATGTTGTTAGTCCCGCCCTTTTTCTCACACCAGTGAATTTTTAGAGTAGTATTCTCTACATGCGATTACGATTAAAAAAGAAGAAAAATACTCTAAATGATGCTGGTGTGAAAAAGAAGGCGTGGTTAACAATACTACGGAATATTAATTAGTATTTTGGCAAGCATGATTTTATGTTGAAGCATTTAAGCAAATTAAAAATGGATTTCCCTTTAAAGAAAAGATTTTTTCTCTGAAACTTTTTTAAAAATGTCTTCATATATTTTTGATCGTAATCCAGAATCACTCATGCCTTTACCACGGAAGTATATTTTACCTTTATGTCAAGATGTCAACATCAAATCATTAGGTCAGGAGTGGTGAGAATAAGACATAGATGAGAATATAGAGAAAAATTTACATCGACGATATTTACAACTTTTGGAAAGCCGTCTTCACAGTCGGAAGCAAATGTATCCAAGCACCAGAGTTGCCAGATCTGGTGGATTTTTTATTCATTAATCACCATATTTGATATACATAGACGATGAATAATCTTCGAAGTCATTAGGCAAACGTTACATTAAAATTTATTGAATAAAAAATCTCTGTATCTGACAACACTGCCAAGCACAAAACAATAATTCCGATGTCAAAAAAGTGCGTTTAAAATTGTTCTTTTAAATAAATTTTTGTCGAATCATGTTCTCAGACTGACTAAGAACGTGACTCGACAAGGATTTATTTAACAAAGCGGTATTAAGTGTACTTTTTTTAGGCAGGGAAAATTACTAGTGCTCGGATACTTTTGCTGCCGACTTTAGTATTGTACAGTCGGCAGCAAAATTATTCGAGCACTAGCCAGTAATTCCTATATTTAAAAAGTACACTGTTTTACTAAGTAAATCCTTGTCGAATCATGTTCTTAGACTTATTAAGAACATGACTCGACAAGGATTTATTTAACAAAGCTGTATTAAGTGTACTTTTTTTTTTTTTTTTTTGGCAAGGATTATTGCTAGTGTTCGAATAATTTTGCAGCCGACTGTAGATAACAATGTCCGAAAAAGTATGCTAATCTTCTAAGAGTGCGCCGGCAGATATAGAAGAGGAGGTCATGGCCGTTCCCTAGATTTTTAAAATACATTTAAACTGTCTTTCTCCTTCGTAATTTTGAAAAAATATATACATAAAGTTATTTTAAATAATCGCCTATTACGAAAATAACATCGTCATGTGGAAGACTCTTCCATTAGTGACTAATTTTAATTGTATATGCTATCATAACAGATAAGTGGGAAAAAATGAAAATGAAAAAGGGAAAAAGTGGGAAATTTTAGCAACTGCGGAGAGAAATTATAAGTTTACGGGCTAGAACACTGCTCGCAATCCCTGACTTTATCCTAATTTCAATCTGCGAACCTGACACTGCAGGTACAGATTGTCTTGAGACATAGAAGACTGACGAATTTCCTATTACTTGATAGAAATTTAACTTACCAGAAACATTGCAACAAATTAAGTTTAACAGAAATTACGGTGTGAAAATAATTTTTACTTTCTTCTATTAATTCTTACTAAAATATTGTATCATTTTAAATTCAAATATTCAAAATAGCAGGGATGGAACACGGGCGCAGAATTCATACCGGTATTTGTTTAAGAAATTTTTCTACCTATAGTATCGTTGATTTAAGAAGTAGAAAATTTTGTTACATTGATAGTGGTATGAGTTCTGCACCCGTGATCCATCCCAGAATTATGTATTTGTCTAGATTTCGTGAACATAAATATTTGTTTACCATAATTGTCGCAGTCATCCTGAGTGTGTGTATTTGTGGTTTGTTATAAACATTACCAAGCAAAAATGATAGGAAAATGAATTGAAACGAGTTGAGAATTTGTTTTTCTGAAGAATATTGCCTTGGTGATTTTCCTGTTTCGTTTTTTTTTTTTTTTTTTTTTTCACTGATCGTTGACCGTCAATTTTCCAAACAGGATTTAATAAAATGAATAAAGATGATAACGTATAATATTTTTACTGTACTAACTTACTGTAATAACTTATTTTCGGCCCTACACAACAAATCTTTTCAATATACTTTTTTTTCGATGCGGTTGAATTTTTAAGGCCTTATTTACATAGCATACTTGCCAACATTCTAATTAATATTTCACAGTACTGTAAGCTCCGCCTTCTTTATCACACCAGCATCTTTTTAGAGTACTTTTCTTCTTTTTAATCGTAATTGCATTTGGAGAATATTACACTAATGATTTACTGGTGTGAAAAAAAGGGCGGGACTAACAACACTACGGAATATTAAATAGTATGTTGGCAAGTATGTTTACATAGTTACAAATATTTTAATTTATTCTGGAGAACTTTTATTCCCGTCTTTATTTTGTTCCACTTTATTTATAGAATAATTTGCTCAAATACATGCTTGATGTAGAATAAGAAAAAAATATTCTTAACACTTTCGCGAAAGCATTCTTTTGTCTTTTTGATACTAAGGTCCACCTGTGGGCGTTATCCTCCTAAGTTAGAATATTCCAGAGCAATATGTTCCGTATTAACATTCATATAAAAATGATATACATTATAATTAAATTCTTTCTTATCAAAGTATATGTATTCATAGCATATCTGATTGTAAAAATATGAATATTGCGCATATTCTTAAGAAATAAATAACACACAAATTGCGAAAGAAAGGACTATTGGCGGAGTTACATAGTTTCAAATGACGTGAATTTACGTCAGCGATCGCAAAAGTGTTAAAATAAAAGTGGTATGAAATAAAGGCGGGGATAAAAATGATCTGGAATAAATTACAATATTAGATTATCTGAATATATTAGGGGTACCGGAAAGTTCTGTCGTTTTGAATTGGAATACTGACATCGGAAATTTATCCTGGATAAAATTTAAGATATTCTTAGGTAACTCATAAGATGGTTATTTGTAAAGTACCATGTAAACACTGTTAAACAAAAATTTCCGGTTTCATTTTATTAATTCAAAACGATATAACTTTCCGGTACACCTAATACCTTGATTCTACCCATAGATACCAACATTTTAATTTATTCTGCAGTACTTTATTTATGATTTTTTTCCTAATATATAACTTAGATAAAATAAGAAAAACTTAATCTTAAAAATAAGTGATATGATATAAAAGGGAGGCTAAAAAAACTTCGGAATAAATTAAAAGGATTTCATGTATGATTCTGCAAATTCGAACTGATTATTATTTTTTTATGTCAATGACAATTATTCCTGAAACGGGGGTGTTAGTTTTCCTTTATGCCTGAAAGATGAATCGTTGTAATGAGCTCTTAAAGATGTATGAGAAAAAAATGCCAATTATGCATCATCTCCTATCTACAGTTATATATTTCCGAAACACTTTTTTTTTTTTTCTGTATACTATTTCATTTTGTGACTTTTTGTTATTGTAAGATTTTAATGTTTTTAAAAAAACCTCTGTTGATCAGAATAAATGTTATTTTTCGACAATTTATACTTTTATGAAAGATGCTATTTTTCGCTATATATTATCTCAGCGTAGCCTCCTAAAGTAGATGCCTTTTGCGTAGCTCGGACACTTGGCAACAGTTGAAGCGGTAGACAACGCCAACTGGTACAGATTGTGTGACTTTTTTATTCAACAGTCACCAAAAATTTTTTAAAGTGGGATTCGATATACATAAAACACGAATAGAAACTAAGAAACGTCCATTTTATATACAATATATCACTTTTTAAAATTATTGGTGACAGTTGAATAAAAAAGTCGTGCAATCTGTATCAGGTGGCGCTGTCTACCGCTTGGACTGTTGCCATGTTTCCGAGTCACGCGACAGGCATCTAGTTTAGGAGGCTATGATCTCAGATACATCTCTTTTTATTATGCACATATCTTAATTGTATATTCTACATATTTTATTTATTTGCTTATTTGCTTATTTATTTTACAGACGATTTTTTAGACGCATTTTTAATTACTTATAGCAGGCAAATTACAACCCCCCTTTTATTATAACCCATGAAATTTTTAACAATGTAAGAAACATTTTGCTAAAAATATTTTAAATTTCAATAAATTCTAGAATTTTGTTTCTGATATGTAATTATTATGATTATTATGATATATATTTATTCCAGAGGTCGTACTCTCCGCCCTTTTCTTCAGGGCACTCTGATGAATGAGAAATTTCCATCTAGATTTCTTCCTAAAAATATTAATTTTTTTATTTATTTTGTCATGCTTAAAATTCTCTTTCGTACTTCGAAATCAAATGTGTGTGCATTAAACTTTATTCTTTTTAAATACATTTATCTGCTTTGGTATAGATTCATACTCTAAAAAAGTGCAAGGCAAAAATGGTAAAAATTCATTCTCACATATTGTTATTGCACCCACAAAATGAAACCTGATTGCAGTAAAATCCCTCTCTTAGTACATTTGCATATAATAATAACAATCCCCTCTATTATTCTTTTTTTTAGCTTTTCTGAATAAGTATTAATACATGCAGTAATAGTACCATATTTTATAGAATATTTCCATTTTTATGAACGGCTATTTTGTATATTTTAAATTCAGAAGTATGAAAATAGAGTGATTATTTGGTTTAAAATAAATTGAAAACAGAATATGTAAGACTATTTGTACAAAATTCGAAGAAATATTTAAAAAAAATAAAAGATCCTTGTTAGTGAAATAGGATTTTAAACTGAAAGGAAATATATAAGTTTAAAATAGATATGTTTTAAATTTTACCTAACACAGACATGGCAAGTTTCTTAATTTATTCCGAAGCACTTTTAGTCCCGACATTTTTTCACACCACTTAATTTATAGAATGTTTATATTACAGCGATAAAATAGGAAAATAATAGTGGTATGAAATATAGTGGTATGAAAAAGGAAAAGAGGGACAAAAAATGCTTCAGAATAAATTAAGGAACTTGGCAGTTCTGTTAATGTGAAAAACGATTACATATATGATTGAATTGATTTACTTAAAACTTGATACCCATATCAAGTTTTAAGTAAACCCTAAATTTGATTGAGACATTGTTAGGAGACTACATGCAGACTCCTAGCAATGTTTCAATCAACTTTATTACTTAACTTGATTAGTCATATTTAAAAATGGCAGTAAAAATAAGAAAAATCAGTCTACACTTCTGAATGAGATGGAAGGAGTTGTTTCAAAGATTTATATCAAAAGTATAATTTTACAAATTATAAAAAGTCTAAAGTGAATGAGTAAAACACTAAAAAATAAAGTTTCTGAATTTTTTAAAGCGCATAGCATTAAATTTTATGGTTCCTGAATGTATTGGTGTTTAGAAATTATGATATCCAAAATAAACCTCTTGCCCCTCAAAAAAAAAAAAAAAAAAAAATCTTTGTCTCGGTGCGACTAATTTAATAATGAATATTGAAAATCTTTCGGAAAAAGAGAAAAATCCGTAAGAGAATCATGTTTAGCATTTTACATACGTGCCAACAGTCTAATTAATATCGCGTAATGTTGTTAGTCCCGCCCTTTTTCTCACACCAGTGAATATTTAGAGTAGTATTCTCTACATGCGATTAAGATTAAAAAAGAAGAAAAATACTCTAAATGATGCTGGTGGGAAAAAAAAGGCGGGGTTAACAATACTACGGAATATTAATTAGTATTTTGGCAAGCATGATTTTATGTTGAAGCATTTAAGCAGATTAAAAATGGATTTCCCTTTAAAGAAAAGATTTATTCTCTGAAACTTTTTTAAAAATGTCTTCATATATTTTTGATCGTAATCCAGAATCACTCATGCCTTTACCACCAAAGTATATTTTACCTTTATGTCAAGATGTCAACATCAAATCATTGGGTCAGGAGTGGTGAGAATAAGACATACATGAGAATATAGAGAAAAATTTACATCGACGATATTTACAACTTTTGGAAAGCCGTCTTTACAGTCGGAAGCAAATGTTTCCAAGAACCAGAGTTGCCAGATCTGGTGGATTTTTTATTCATTAATCACCATATTTGATATACATATTTGATATACATAGACGATGAATAATCTTCGAAGTCATTAGGCAAACGTTACATTAAAAATTATTGAATAAAAAATCTCTGTATCTGACAACACTGCCAAGCGCAAAACAATAATTCCGATATCAAAAAAGTGCGTTTAAAATTGTTCTTTTAAATAAATTTTTGTCGAATCATGTTCTCAGACTGACTAAGAACGTGACTCGACAAGGATTTATTTAACCAATCAGTATTAAGTGCACTTTTTTTAAGCAGGGAAAATTGCTAATGCTCGGATACTTTTGCTGCCGACTTCAGTATTGTAGATAACAATGTCCGAAAAAGTATGCTAATCTTCTAAGAGTGCGCCGGCAGATATAGAAGAGGAGGTCATGGCCGTTCCCTAGATTTTTAAAATACATTTAAACTGTCTTTCTCCTTCGTAATTTTGAAAATATATATACATAAAGTTATTTTAAATAATCGCCTATTACGAAAATAACATCGTCATGTGAAAGACTCTTCCATTTGTGACTAATTTTAATTGTATATGCTTTCATAACAGATAAGTGGGAAAAAATGGAAATGAAAAAGTGGGAAATTTTGGCAACTGCGGAGAGAAATTATAAATTTACGTGCGAGAACACTGCTCACAATCCCTGACTTAACCCTAATTACAATCTGCGAACCTGACACTGCAGGTACAGATTGTCTTGAGACATAGAAGTCTGACGAGTTTTTAATTACATGATAGAAATTTAACTTACCAGAAACATTGCAACAAATTAAGTTTAACAGAAATTACGGTGTGAAAATAATTTTTACTTTCTTCTATTAATTCTTACTAAAATATTGTATCATTTTAAATTCAAATATTCAAAATAGCAGGGATGGAACACGGGCGCAGAATTCATACCGGTATTTGTTTAAGAAATTTTTCTACCTATAGTATCGTTGATTTAAGAAGTAGAAAATTTTGTTACATTGATAGTGGTATGAGTTCTGCACCCGTGATCCATCCCAGAAATATGTATTTGTCTAGATTTCGTGAACATAAATATTTGTTTACCATAATTGTCGCAGTCATCCTGAGTGTGTGTATTTGTGGTTTGTTATAAACATTACCAAGCAAAAATGATAGGAAAATGAATTGAAACGAGTTGAGAATTTGTTTTTCTGAAGAATATTGCCTTGGTGATTTTCATGTTTCGTTTTTTTTTTTTTTTTTTTTTTTTCACTGATCGTTGACCGTCAATTTTCCAAACAGGATTTAATAAAATGAATAAAGATGATAACGTATAATATTTTTACTGTACTAACTTACTGTAATAACTTATTTTCGGCCCTACACAACAAATCTTTTCAATATACTTTTTTTTCGATGCGGTTGAATTTTTAAGGCCTTATTTACATAGCATACTTGCCAACATTCTAATTAATATTTCACAGTACTGTAAGCTCCGCCTTCTTTATCACACCAGCATCTTTTTAGAGTACTTTTCTTCTTTTTAATCGTAATTGCATTTGGAGAATATTACACTAATGATTTACTGGTGTGAAAAAAAGGGCGGGACTAACAACACTACGGAATATTAAATAGTATGTTGGCAAGTATGTTTACATAGTTACAAATATTTTAATTTATTCTGGAGAACTTTTATTCCCGTCTTTATTTTGTTCCACTTTATTTATAGAATAATTTGCTCAAATACATGCTTGATGTAGAATAAGAAAAAAATATTCTTAACACTTTCGCGAAAGCATTCTTTTGTCTTTTTGATACTAAGGTCCGCCTGTGGGCGTTATCCTCCTAAGTTAGAATATTCCAGAGCAATATGTTCCGTATTAACATTCATATAAAAATGATATACATTATAATTAAATTCTTTCTTATCAAAGTATATGTATTCATAGCATATCTGATTGTAAAAATATGAATATTGCGCATATTCTTAAGAAATAAATAACACACAAATTGCGAAAGAAACGACTATTGGCGGAGTTACATAGTTTCAAATGACGTGAATTTACGTCAGCGATCGCAAAAGTGTTAAAATAAAAGTGGTATGAAATAAAGGCGGGGATAAAAATGATCTGGAATAAATTACAATATTAGATTATCTGAATATATTAGGGGTACCGGAAAGTTCTGTCGTTTTGAATTGGAATACTGACATCGGAAATTTATCCTGGATAAAATTTAAGATATTCTTAGGTAACTCATAAGATGGTTATTTGTAAAGTACCATGTAAACACTGTTAAACAAAAATTTCCGGTTTCATTTTATTAATTCAAAACGATATAACTTTCCGGTACACCTAATACCTTGATTCTACCCATAGATACCAACATTTTAATTTATTCTGCAGTACTTTATTTATGATTTTTTTCCTAATATATAACTTAGATAAAATAAGAAAAACTTAATCTTAAAAATAAGTGATATGATATAAAAGGGAGGCTAAAAAAACTTCGGAATAAATTAAAAGGATTTCATGTATGATTCTGCAAATTCGAACTGATTATTATTTTTTTATGTCAATGACAATTATTCCTGAAACGGGGGTGTTAGTTTTCCTTTATGCCTGAAAGATGAATCGTTGTAATGAGCTCTTAAAGATGTATGAGAAAAAAATGCCAATTATGCATCATCTCCTATCTACAGTTATATATTTCCGAAACACTTTTTTTTTTTTCTGTATACTATTTCATTTTGTGACTTTTTGTTATTGTAAGATTTTAATGTTTTTAAAAAAAACCTCTGTTGATCAGAATAAATGCTATTTTTCGACAATTTATACTTTTATGAAAGATGCTATTTTTCGCTATATATTATCTCAGCGTAGCCTCCTAAAGTAGATGCCTTTTGCGTAGCTCGGACACTTGGCAACAGTTGAAGCGGTAGACAACGCCAACTGGTACAGATTGTGTGACTTTTTTATTCAACAGTCACCAAAAATTTTTTAAAGTGGGATTCGATATACATAAAACACGAATAGAAACTAAGAAACGTCCATTTTATATACAATATATCACTTTTTAAAATTATTGGTGACAGTTGAATAAAAAAGTCGTGCAATCTGTATCAGGTGGCGCTGTCTACCGCTTGGACTGTTGCCATGTTTCCGAGTCACGCGACAGGCATCTAGTTTAGGAGGCTATGATCTCAGATACAACTCTTTTTATTATGCACATATCTTAATTGTATATTCTACATATTTTATTTATTTGCTTATTTGCTTATTTATTTTACAGACGATTTTTTAGACGCATTTTTAATTACTTATAGCAGGCAAATTACAACCCCCCTTTTATTATAACCCATGAAATTTTTAACAATGTAAGAAACATTTTGCTAAAAATATTTTAAATTTCAATAAATTCTAGAATTTTGTTTCTGATATGTAATTATTATGATTATTATGATATATATTTATTCCAGAGGTCGTACTCTCCGCCCTTTTCTTCAGGGCACTCTGATGAATGAGAAATTTCCATCTAGATTTCTTCCTAAAAATATTAATTTTTTTATTTATTTTGTCATGCTTAAAATTCTCTTTCGTACTTCGAAATCAAATGTGTGTGCATTAAACTTTATTCTTTTTAAATACATTTATCTGCTTTGGTATAGATTCATACTCTAAAAAAGTGCAAGGCAAAAATGGTAAAAATTCATTCTCACATATTGTTATTGCACCCACAAAATGAAACCTGATTGCAGTAAAATCCCTCTCTTAGTACATTTGCATATAATAATAACAATCCCCTCTATTATTCTTTTTTTTAGCTTTTCTGAATAAGTATTAATACATGCAGTAATAGTACCATATTTTATAGAATATTTCCATTTTTATGAACGGCTATTTTGTATATTTTAAATTCAGAAGTATGAAAATAGAGTGATTATTTGGTTTAAAATAAATTGAAAACAGAATATGTAAGACTATTTGTACAAAATTCGAAGAAATATTTAAAAAAAATAAAAGATCCTTGTTAGTGAAATAGGATTTTAAACTGAAAGGAAATATATAAGTTTAAAATAGATATGTTTTAAATTTTACCTAACACAGACATGGCAAGTTTCTTAATTTATTCCGAAGCACTTTTAGTCCCGACATTTTTTCACACCACTTAATTTATAGAATGTTTATATTAGAGCGATAAAATAGAAAAATAATAGTGGTATGAAATATAGTGGTATGAAAAAGGAAAAGAGGGACAAAAAATGCTTCAGAATAAATTAAGGAACTTGGCAGTTCTGTTAATGTGAAAAACGATTACATATATGATTGAATTGATTTACTTAAAACTTGATACCCATATCAAGTTTTAAGTAAACCCTAAATTTGATTGAGACATTGCTAGGAGACTACATGCAGACTCCTAGCAATGTTTCAATCAACTTTATTACTTAACTTGATCAGTCATATTTAAAAATGGCAGTAAAAATAAGAAAAATCAGTCTACACTTCTGAATGAGATGGAAGGAGTTGTTTCAAAGATTTATATCAAAAGTATAATTTTACAAATTATAAAAAGTCTAAAGTGAATGAGTAAAACACTAAAAAATAAAGTTTCTGAATTTTTTAAAGCGCATAGCATTAAATATTATGGTTCCTGAATGTATTGGTGTTTAGAAATTATGATATCCAAAATAAACCTCTTGCCCCTCAAAAAAAAAAAAAAAAAAAAATCTTTGTCTCGGTGCGACTAATTTAATAATGAATATTGAAAATCTTTCGGAAAAAGAGAAAAATCCGTAAGAGAATCATGTTTAGCATTTTACATACGTGCCAACAGTCTAATTAATATCGCGTAATGTTGTTAGTCCCGCCCTTTTTCTCACACCAGTGAATATTTAGAGTAGTATTCTCTACATGCGATTAAGATTAAAAAAGAAGAAAAATACTCTAAATGATGCTGGTGGGAAAAAAAAGGCGGGGTTAACAATACTACGGAATATTAATTAGTATTTTGGCAAGCATGATTTTATGTTGAAGCATTTAAGCAGATTAAAAATGGATTTCCCTTTAAAGAAAAGATTTATTCTCTGAAACTTTTTTAAAAATGTCTTCATATATTTTTGATCGTAATCCAGAATCACTCATGCCTTTACCACCAAAGTATATTTTACCTTTATGTCAAGATGTCAACATCAAATCATTGGGTCAGGAGTGGTGAGAATAAGACATACATGAGAATATAGAGAAAAATTTACATCGACGATATTTACAACTTTTGGAAAGCCGTCTTTACAGTCGGAAGCAAATGTTTCCAAGAACCAGAGTTGCCAGATCTGGTGGATTTTTTATTCATTAATCACCATATTTGATATACATATTTGATATACATAGACGATGAATAATCTTCGAAGTCATTAGGCAAACGTTACATTAAAAATTATTGAATAAAAAATCTCTGTATCTGACAACACTGCCAAGCGCAAAACAATAATTCCGATATCAAAAAAGTGCGTTTAAAATTGTTCTTTTAAATAAATTTTTGTCGAATCATGTTCTCAGACTGACTAAGAACGTGACTCGACAAGGATTTATTTAACCAATCAGTATTAAGTGCACTATTTTTAAGCAGGGAAAATTGCTAATGCTCGGATACTTTTGCTGCCGACTTCAGTATTGTAGATAACAATGTCCGAAAAAGTATGCTAATCTTCTAAGAGTGCGCCGGCAGATATAGAAGAGGAGGTCATGGCCGTTCCCTAGATTTTTAAAGTACATTTAAACTGTCTTTCTCCTTCGTAATTTTGAAAATATATATACATAAAGTTATTTTAAATAATCGCCTATTACGAAAATAACATCGTCATGTGAAAGACTCTTCCATTTGTGACTAATTTTAATTGTATATGCTCTCATAACAGATAAGTGGGAAAAAATGGAAATGAAAAAGTGGGAAATTTTGGCAACTGCGGAGAGAAATTATAAATTTACGTGCGAGAACACTGCTCACAATCCCTGACTTAACCCTAATTACAATCTGCGAACCTGACACTGCAGGTACAGATTGTCTTGAGACATAGAAGTCTGACGAGTTTTTAATTACATGATAGAAATTTAACTTACCAGAAACATTGCAACAAATTAAGTTTAACAGAAGTTACGGTGTGAAAATAATTTTTACTTTCTTCTAATTATTCTTACTAAAATATTGTATCATTTTAAATTCCAATATTCAAAATAGCAGGGATGGAACACGGGCGCAGAATTCATACCGGTATTTGTTTAAGAAATTTTTCCACCTATAATATCGTTGATTTAAGAAGTAGAAATTTTATTACATTAATAGTGGTATGAGTTCTGCACACGTGTTCCATCCCTGAAATATGTATTTGTCTAGATTTCGTGCACCTAAATATTTGTTTACCATTATTTGTCGCAGTCAGCCTGAGTGTGTGATTTTGTGGTTTGTTATAAACATTTTTTTTTTTCACTGATCGTTGACCGTTAATTTTCCAAACAGGCTTTAATAAAATGAATAAAGATGATAACGCTTAATATTATTTTTAGTACAGTAAAATGAACAGCAATCATTTATTTGTGGCCGTACACAACTCATCTTTTCAATATTCCTTTTTTCGATGCAGTTGAATTTTAAAGTCCTAATTTACATAGTTGCAAATATTTTAATTTATTCTGGACAACTTTTATTCCCGTCTTTATTTTGTTCTACTTTATTTATAGAATAATTTGCTCAAACACATAACTGTTGTAAAATAAGAAAAAATTACTCTTAATACTTTCGCGACAACATGCTTTTGTCTTTTTGACAGTAAGGACCGCCTGTGGGCGTTATCCTCCCATATTACAATATTTGATAGCAATATTTTCCGTATTAACATTCATATTAAGAATGGATATACATTATAATTAAGTTCTTTTTTATGAAAGTATATGTATCCATAGTATATCTGATTGTAAAAATATGAATATTGCGCATATTCTTAAGAAATAAATAACACACAAATTGCGAAGGAAACGCCCACTGGCGGAGTTACAGATTTTCAAATGACATGAATTTACGTCAGCCGTCGCGAAAGTGTTAAAATAAAAGTGGTATGAAATAAAGGCGGGCCTAACAATGATCTGGAATTCATTAAAATATTGGAAATTCTGAATATACCTTGATTCTACCCATAGATGTCAACATTTTAATTTATTCCAGAGTATTTTTAGCTCCGCCTCTATTTCGCACTACTTTATTTATATATTTTTTTTTTTCCTAAGACATAACTTAGATAAAATAAGAAAAAGTAACTCTTAAAAATAAGTGGTATGATAACAAATTGGGGCTAAAAATACTTCGCAATAAATTAAAATGTTTTCAGGTATTATTCTGCTATTCGAACTGATTATTATTTTTTTAAGTCAATGACTATTATTCCTGAAACGGGGGTGCTAGTTTTCCTTTATGCATACTTCCCAACCATCTCATTATGAACCGTACAATCTTTAGTACCCGCCTTTTTTTGACACCTATAATTTTATAGAATAATTTTAGTCTTATTTAATCGTAACAACATTTGGAGAGAATAACTGTAAAAATATATTGGCGTGAGAAAAGGGGCGTTAACAATTGTACGGTTATTAATTAGATGGTTGGCAAGTATGTTTATGCCTGAAAGATGAATCTTTGTAATGAGCTCTTAAAGATGTATGAGAAAAAATCCTAATTATGCATCATCTCCCATCTACAGTTATATATTTCCGAAACACTTTTTTTTTTTCTGTATCCTATTTCATTTTGTGACTTGTTGTTACTGTAAGATTTTAATGTTTTTTACAAACCTCTGTTGATAAGAATAAATGTTGTTTTTCGACATATTATACTTTTATGAGATATACAATTTTTCGCGATATATTTTCTTAGCATATGTGTCCCTAAAGTCGCGTAGCTGGGACACATGGCAACAGTTGAAGTGGTAGACAACGCCACCTGGTACAGATTGTGTGAATTTTTTATTCAACAGTCACCAAAAATTTTTAAAAGTGGGATTCGATATACATAAAAGGCGAATGGAATCGAAAAAAGGTTCATTTTATATATCATATATCACTTCTTAAAATTATTGGTGACAGTTGAATAAAAAAGTTGTGCAATCTGTACCAGGTGGCGCTGTCTACAGCTTGAACTGTTGCCTAGATTTCGAGACACGCGACAGGCATCTAGTTTAGGAGGCTATGATCTCAAATATGTCTCTTTTTAATATCCACATATCTTTAATTGTATATTTCACATATTTTGTTTATTTATGTATTCATTTATTAATTTTACAGTCGATTTCTTAGACACATTTTCAATTACCTATAACAGGCGAATTAACACCTTATCTGTGTGATAAGATAAAAGATTCTTTTCCACGCAAATTTCCCTACTCATTTCCAAAATTCTATATGTGTATATCTATTGATACATTTAGGAAGACTCGTTTCACTTATCTGATGCCACAAGCATTTTTTTTTTTTTTAAATAACTTAGTAGATACTGGAACTGTAACTGATGTGTGCATTAATGGACTGCCTAGTGCAGGGCACTTTACGTCCAGGTTATACTTGATTGTCGTGCTATTGTGAGTCAGAAAAAAAAATTCTGACTGCAGATTAATATCTGCGTAAATTTCGGGTTAGAAATTTAAATAGCTTGTTGAAATTTAAATGTTGCTATTTAATGGTACTGGGTTTAAGAAAGTTTTAAAAAAGGAATCTAAGAATTGAAAGATAATAAATAAAAGGTTTAATAATGGGTAAAAAAAGAAAAAAAAAAAAAAACATTGTTGTAATAAGTATCTTGATTTATAGCTTTTCAATAACAGAAACATTTCCTTTGTCCAAATTTACATTATATTTGATGATTTGAAATTGTGACTCAATAGGTGTGTCGAGATTGCAAATCTCGCAAATTACATATTTATAAATCATTCTCATAAAAATCTCATATTCCATATTAAAATGGAAAGGAAATTTAGTTTTACTGACTAGTATTTGTTATTTTTGAAAGCATTAAATGCAGTTTTCAATAATATTTTAAAAAACATTAAATGACTTTCAATATATTGCATTTTATTTAAAAGTAATAAAATAAAATAAAATAAAAAATTAATAAGTAACAAAGATAAAACATATAGATTATTAGATTATATTTAGTTTTAAAGACTTGAGATATAACTTCTATTAGAACCCATAAAATTTTAAACAATGTAAGAAAGACTTCGCAAAAAATATTTTAAACTATTATAAATTCTAGAATTTTTCTTTCTGATATATAATTATTATGATTATTCTGATATATATTTATTCCAGAGGTCGTACTCTCCGCCCTTTTTTTTAGGGCACTCTGATGAATGAGAAATTTCCATCTAGATTCCTAACTAAAAATATCAATTATTTTTATTTATTTTGTCATGCTTAAAATTCTCTTTCGTGCTTCGAAAACAAATGTGTGTGCATTAAACTTTATTCTTTTTAAATACATTTATCTGCTTTGGTATAGATTCATACTCTAAAAAAGTGCAAGGCAAAAATGGTAAAAATTCATCCTCACATATTGTTATTGCACCCACAAAATGAAAATCCCTCTTTTAGTACATTTGCAATATAATAATAACAATCCCCTCTGTTATTATTTTTCTTTTTAGCTTTTCTGAATAAGGTACTAGTACATGCAATAATAGTACCATATTTTATAGAATATTTCCATTTTTATGAACGGCTATTTGGTATATTTAAAATTCAGAAGTAAGTAAACAGTGAGATTATTTGGTGTAAAGTAATCTGAAATCAGAATATGTAAGACTATTTGTACAAAATTTAAGTTCAATTCCAAGAAATATTTGAAAAAAAAAATATCCTCGTTAGTGTAAAAGGATTTTAAACTGAAAGGAAATATATAAGTTTAAAATAGAGATGTTTTACCTAACGTAGAGATGGTAAGTTTCTTAATTTATTTCGGATTACTTTTAGTTCCCATATTTTTTCACATCATTAAAATTATAGACTATTTATATCACTACGATAAAGTACGAAAAAAAGTACTGTTATAAAAAAAAGTGGTTTAAAAAAAAAAAAAAAAGTGCTCCAGAATAAATTAAGGAACTTGGCAATTCTGTTAATGTGAAATTCGATTACATATAGGATTGTGTATGTATGATATTTTATAATATATGAAACTTTTATTTAGGTATAAAATATTTTTATAAAAAATAATTTTAGTTAAATTTTACTACTTATAAAATTGCAGATCTTTGTATAAATTTTAACATTATCATATAAATGTACATGCAGTTTTTTGCACTTTATGGTGCCTTTTTTAAAAAAAAGGTATGCATACTTGCCAACCATCTCATTAATAACCGTACAATTGTTAACGCCCTTGAAAAAACGCCCCTATTTTCACACCGTTTTATTTTTAGAGTAATTATCTCCAAATTTTATTACGATTAAATAAGAATAAAATAACTCTAAAAATCGGTCGGTGTGAAAAAGATGGCGGATACTAAAAATTGTACGCTTCATAATGATATAGTTGGCAAGTATGGATATATATTACGATGTACTTCACATCATCATGTATAAACCTAAAATTAACTTTGACATTTCATTCAAATGGGTTATTTTGTGGAGATATTCGTATGTTGCTGTTTCCTACTTTGAACTCACAATCTCTGAATAATAAGATTTAACCAAGTATCATATTGTAATTTCTAGTATATAATCCACAGGATAGATAAGTCAGATTTACACCAGAAATTTTAATTAAATGTATTAGGCACACATTTACGAAGAAATATAACTTTGTTCAATTTATGTTTTAAAACTGATTTATTTCATTTTTTCATTGCTCTGCTGATTATGCGCCGGAAGTATTGCTCCAGCACATTTTTCAAGACATATTAAGCTGAATACAGAGTTCCTAACTTTTATAATTTATTCACAAGCATTTTTAGCTCCGCCTCTTTTTCACACCGGAAGTTTTGAAAAATAATTTTCTTCTTATTTAATCGTTGTCACATATTAAAGAGAAATAATCTACAAAATTTCTGGTGCAAAAAAGAAAAGAAGGCGGGGCTAAAAATGCGAAAAATGCTCGTGAATAAATTATAGAAGTTGGGAACACTTGCTAGAGACGCGCTTTCCGCCTCATTTTAGGGCACTTTTCAACATATGAAATTTCCAACTTTTTTACTACGATTATTTTTATAGAAAAATATCTATCCTGTTATAGAAGTTTATAAAAGATCTCTATAAAAAAAAATATAGTTATTTATAAATTGGAACGCCTTGCAGCTGTGCATTAATTGCAAGTTACATGATTAAAATTATTGTTTTAATGACAAGGACGTAGCTGGCAACATTTCTAATTTATTAATGAATATTGATATTACCCGCTTCCTTTTAAAACACCACTTTTTTGTAGAGCATTTTTTTTCCAATGTTTAATTATGATACGAAAAGAACAAAACTACTCTAAAAAAAGTTGTGTGAAAAAACGGTTGGTTCTGTGTAACGAAATGATTTTAAAATGTTATCAACACAGCTGCCATTCTAATCCAGAATATTGTTAGTACCCTCCCCTTTTTTCATACCACTTAATTTTTGTAATAATTCTCTGTAAAATGTTTTTATGATGAAATAAGAAGAAAATACTTTTAAAAAAGTCTGGAGTGACTGCACTCGACTTTCCGAACATTGAGTAATTAACAGTTTTGTAGATAAAGTAAAGAAAGAGGATTTGTTGAACAAACAAAAGAGAGAAAACCATAGCGTTTAAGTATTTTTCTCCATATATTACACATTGTTTTATTTAACGCTACTGAACTTTGAGCCCATAGATCATAATGATAAACAGTTTTTATTTGTGTCTCTGTAGATTTCTGTAAGTGCTATAGTCACCAAAATCTATACAGTTTGTGTGATGGTGACATAAAATATGTATATAAATTTACAGCTCATTTTGGTAAGGTATTTAGATGATATATCACTTTAAATAATTTCACACTATAGGCCATAATGATACAGAATTATTTGTTGTGTCCCTGTAAAAAAACTATAAGTGCTAGATTCACCAAAACCTATACAAATCGTGAAACTGTGACCTATAGTAATATGTGTTTATATTTTTAACACTTTCCAACAAGGTTGAAAAGTGTTAATGACTTCGGTTTGTCTGTCTGTCTGTCCGCGCTCTACCTCCCATAAATATTTATGGAATTTCTTGAAACTGATATATGTTACTCAAGTTCACTATCGGACGTTCCTCATTAAAAATGGAGTTTATACCTCTAGTGGTTTGTGTACAGAGACACCCGAAAATATTTCAGAGCATTGTGTTCTATGACAGGTATTTCTATAAACCATATTTTCGTACCCTTACTCTAGACATATCTTAATGAAAATGAAATATGTTATTCAAGTACATTATCGAACGTCCCCTATTGAAAATTGAGTTTATACCTCTACTGCTTTGTGTACAGGGACATCCGAAAATATTTCAAAGCATTGTGTTCAATGAGAGGTATTTCTATAAACCATATTTTCATACCTTTACTTTAGACATATCTTAATGAAATTGAAATATGTTATTCAAGTTCACTACTGGAAACACCACCATCAGTTTATACACATTGACTTTCAAAAGTATTCCAAAGCATTGCGTTCTTAAGACATATTTCTATAAATCAAATTTTAATAACTTTACTTTTCACGAAGTTTTAGGAAATCGAAATATGCTGTTTATATGCACAAAGGAATGCTTTTCATAGAATATAGCATGTTTAGCATTAGATTTACAGGTTGGCAACAAAATATCCAGTTATATTAAGAGCTATTAATAAAAAATTACTAGATTTGTACTTTCGTTTACGTTAAGCGTTTTTAATACTTTCTAACATTTTTTAAGTGTGAATATGATTTCAGTTTTGTGTATATGCCTGTCTGTCTGTCTGTCTGTCCGCGCTCTAACTCCCGTAAAAATTTATGGAATTTCTTGAAACTGATATATGTTATTCAAGTTCACTATCGGACGTTCCCTATTGAAATTGGAGTTTATACCTCTATTGGTTTGTGTACAGGGACACCCGAAAGTATCCCAAAGCATTGTGTTCTATAAGAGGTATTTCTATAAACCATATTTTCATACCTTTACTGTAGACATATCTTAATGAAATTGAAATATGTTATTCAAGTTCTCTATTGGATATTACCTGTATCAAATGAAGGAAATACCATCATCCGTTCATGTACAGGGACTCTCAAAATTATTTCAAGGCATTGCGTTCTAGAAGAGATATTTCTATAAAACGAATTTTAATAACTTTACTATCCATGAAGTTTTAGGAGATTGAAATACGTTATTTACATGCTCAAAAGAATTTTTTGCATAGAAGCATGATTAGAATTAGATTTACAGGGTAGCTCAAAAATATCCAGTTATATTAAAAGGTATTAAAAAAATTTGCTAGAATTGCACTTTCATTTACTTTAAGCGTTTTTATCACTTTCTAGCATTTTTTAAGTGTAAATATGATTTCAGTTTTGTGTATCAGCCTGTCCGTCTGTCTGTCTGTCTCTCCGCGCTCTAACTTCCGTAAATATTTATGGAATTTCTTGAAACTGATATATCTTATTCAAGTTCACTACCGGATGTTCCCTGTTGAAAATTGAGTTTATACCTCTACTGGTTTTTGTACAGAGACACCCGAAAGTATTTCAAAGCATTGTGTTCTGTGAGAGGTATTTCTATAAATCATATTTTCATACCTTTACTGTAGACATATCTTAATGAAATTGAAATACGTTATTCAAATTCCTTATTGGATGTTTCCTGTATAAAATGGAGGAAATCCCACCACCGATTTATATACAGGAACACTAAAAAGTATTCCAAAGTATTGCGTTCTATGAGAGATATTTCTATAAATCAAATTTTAATAATTTTACTTTCCACGAAGTTTTAGGGAATTGAAATATGTTATTTATATGCACAAAAAAAAATGCTTTGCATAGAATAAAGCATGATTAGCATTAGATTTACAGGGTGACACTGAAATATCCATTTATACTAAGAGCTATTAATAAAAAATTGCTAGAATTGTACTTTCGTTTACTTTAAGCGTTTTTAACACTTTCTAACATTTTTAAGTGTGAATATGATTTCAGTTTCTGTATCTGTCCATCTCTCTGTCTGCTCGCGCTCTAACTCGAGTAAATGTTTATGGAATTTCTCGAATCTGATATAATTTATCAAAGTTCACTATCGGATGTTCCTTATACAAAATGGAGTGAGTATCTCTTCTTGTTTGAGCACAGGAACACCCAAAAGTATTCGAAAGCATTGTGTTATATGAGTGTTATTTTTCTAAACATTTTCCCTATAGAATGTTCCACATTTAAAATGACATTAATAGGTCCTGTTCAACTAGTTTGTTTACAGGGACAATAAAAAAATTCCATTGCATTTCGTTTTAGGACAGAATTTTTTGACAGTTATATTTAAAAGTATTTCTACTGTAAAAATCATAAAAATATTGAAATGTATTGTTTATATTCTAAAATAATGTTTTGTATAGAATATGATATGATTTACTTTCTGATTTACAGGGCTACACTAAAATATTCAGAGAGATCAAAAGCTGTAATTATAATCTAATGGCTGCTTGTGCTTTTGCATTAAGCCTTTTTAATACTTTCCAAAATGCCTAAGAGTAATTTTAAAATCCGTTAGTGCATCTGTATATTTTTCAGTCCTTCTGTCTGTTGTGTGATAACGTAGGCAAAGAATATTAAAAGTTATTCGATACAACAATAACGTACAGATGGAAAGTGTTACTAACCTATGCGTACTGCATGATTTTTCTTTCTTGTTTTTTGCTCAGATTAATAAGGCGTTTAGACGCTATCTTACTTTTAAAATTTGGTCCCATTGGCCATAATGATAAAGAATTTTTCTTGGTGTCCCTGTAAAAAGACTGTAAGTGCTAGATTCACCAAAATCTATACATTTCGTGCAACCATGACCACGCGTATAAATTTTTTGCACAGTTTAATATGGCGTTTAGACTCTGTCACGCTTTTAAATATTTGGCCCCATAGGCCTATAATGATAAAAAAAAATTCTTGGTGTCCTTGTAAAAAAACTATAAAATCACTAGGGTCATCACCAAAATCAATAGGGTTCGTGCTACAGTGACTTACAACATATGTACCAACTTTCAACTTATTCGAGCAACGCGTTTAGACGCTAGCGTGTTCACTCACAGACATACACGCACACATACACAAACATACACACATACATACAAACACACATACATACGCACATACATACACACACACATACATACATCATCGTAAAAACAGTGAAAACGGACTCAGGGGACCTTGAAACGTATAGAAACATCATAATCTCAAATTCAGATTTTTGACATGATTACAATACTTTTCTCCCTATAGTGTTCAGATAGTAAAAAAAGGCTAGCGTGAAAAGAATAACAACATTCTAATTAACAATCCTCCGGCTTGCTAATTAGGATGTTGGCAAGCCTGTACTCATAGTTGCAAATATTTTAATTTATTCTGGAGCTATTTTTAGCTGCGCCTTTATTTCACACGAATTAATTTATACAATATTTTTCTCCAATATGTAACTATGACAAAATAAGAAAAAAAATCTCTTAAAACATAAAAGTAGTATGAAATAAAGGCCGAACAAAAAATACTCCGAAATAAGTTAAAATGTTACCAACTTTGCTGTATGAGGTATGCATGGATGACTAGTTTCGATTTAAAGTAAAAAAAAAAAAAAAAAAAAAAAAATTGTCTCATTACTTTTTTTTTTCTTTTTATACTGATAAAATGTCGGTGAAATATTATTGAAAACCTCCAATTGTCTATATAAAAAATAATAATAGATGATTTCAGTATAAAATATTTTAAAATAATTATTTTCACTACGATTCAATTTTTCTTTTCTTTATTTTGTAATAAAATCTCCTTAGTCAGTTGCTTAAAATACTCAAATTTGCATTTTTCTTAATGATATAAAATATTTAAAATTAATCTTTGAAGTTTTTAAATTTTTCTTATCAATTGATTTAATACTTTTCATTACAAGTAATTTCAACATTGCTTGGTAAAATTTAATTCAATTCTCCTAACATAGCTGTTTCTAAATTCTTATAACTGCCAACTTCACCGATTCAAAAAAGAAGGAAGGTTTTCAATTCAAACCGTATGCTTTTTTTTTTATGTTTGTTAGATCATAACTTCGCAACGGATGCTCCGATTGTGATACTTTTTGTTTTGTTTAAAAGGTCTTGGTCTAAAATAGGTCCTATTGTAATATCTTTACGATCTAAAGAAAATACAGGGTGCCCAAAAAAATCAGTCCCAACTCTGTTAACTGCTAGACGGCTGCAGCTATAGTAATAAAAATGGTATGTAAGTATAGCAAAGTGGCCATGCAGTACAAGGTTAAGCAGCTTGCAGCGCCACCTGGTGGAAAATAGCGAAGTTAGCGTTCCTATCTCGAAAATGGTTCTAAACAAAAAGTGAATTACAAATTTGAAGAGTATCGCTGATTTAGTACAAAAAGATAGTTTAGACATTCATGCTAGCGTTCCTATCTCGGAAACGGTTCAAGACAAGGGAAAAAAAGTGAATTATAAAATTGCAGAGCATCATCGATTAATCCGAAAAGATAGTTTAAACATTGATGCTAAAAATACAATGCTAAAAACGCGCATTTATTTGTTCGCAATTTCTTACACTATGCACACTTACATTGATCACATTGTAGCGTAGCTGGTGAGACATACGCTATATAGTTCAAAATACGGTTACTTGATACTTTTTGTTTTGTTGTAAAGATCTTGGTCTCAAGTAGGTCCCATTGTAATATTGTTACAACCTAAAGAAAATAAAGCGCCATCTGGTGAAAAACAGCGGAATTAGCGCTCCTATCTCAAAAACGGTTCAAGATGGAAGAAAAGTTAATTACGAAGTTGTAGAGCATTATCGACTTACTACGAAAAGACAGATTTTAGACATTTCTGCTAAAAATAGAACGCTTAAAACGTGCAGTTGTTTGTTCGCAATTTCCTACACTGTGCACACTTGAACTACGTTGCACACTTTGCAGCGCAGCGGATGACACGTATACTCTGTGGTTCAAAGCACTGTTACTGTAAGCGGTCACATCGATTAGCACAAAGTCGTTTTCAAACAACTTCAGAAAGGAGGGTGTTCTTAATCCGAGCTATGTGTTGTTGTTGGTGTTTGTAAGCTTATAACTTCGTAAGAGATGATCTAATTAACCGACTTCAAGAAGGAGGGTGTTCTTAATTTGAACTATGTTTTGTTGTTGGTGTTTGTAAGCTTATAACTTCGTAAGAGATGCTCCAATTAACCGACTTCAGAAAGAAGGAGGTTCTCAATTCAAAGCGTATGTTTTTTTTTTTTTTTTTGTTGTTAGCTTATAACTTCTGAACGGATGATCCGATTTTGATAATTTTTGTTTTATTCCAAAGGTCTTTGTCTGAAATAGGTCCCATTGTAAGATCTTTACGATCAAAAGACAATACAGGGTGCCCAAAAAATTCGGTCCCGACTCTTTGAACTGCTGAACAGCTGCAGCTATAGTCATAAAAGTGGTATGTAGGTATAGTAAAGTGGACATGTTCTTCGCGATTCAACCGCCTAAAGCGACACTTGGTGGAAATAAGTGGAGTTAGCGATCCTATCTCGGAAACGTTTCAAGGCAGTGGGAAAAAGTGAATTATAAAATTGCAGAGCATCATCGATGTAGTACGTAAAGATAGTTTAGATATTAATGCTAAAAACAGAACGCTTAAAACGTGCATTTGTTTGTTCACAATTTTCTATTTTGTGCACACTTGAACGACATTGCACATGTTGTAGCATAGCGGGTGACATTTATGCTATGTAAAATTCAAAGTATGGTTATTGTAAGAGGTCACATCGATTAACGCATAGACGTTTTAAACCGACTTCATAAAGAAAGAGATTCTCAATATAAACTATGTTTCTCATTGTTGTTGTTGAAATTTGTTAGCTTATAACTTCGTAAGAGATTATTTAATTTTAATACTTTTTTTGTTGTCGTAATGATATTGGCCTGAAATAGGTTTCATTATGATTTCATTAAGATACAAATTGCAGGATACTCACAAAAGTCTGTTCTCACTCTAACTGCTCAACGCATGCAGCTACACTGGTAAAAGCAGTATGTAAGTATCGATGTTGAAACTTCTGTCCGTCAGCTGCAATGTTGTTCTTTGTTTGAACTTTACGCTGCGCAATTTCCAGCGCTGCGGGTGACACGTATTCACTGTAAAGTTCAATATATATGCCTAACAGAATTTTCGGTTACGAATACAGCGTATCTGTTCTTTACATTTCTAAAGACATTTTTATTTAACGTATGTTCGTTGAATAGATAGTTTTTTGCTCATATCCGATAAAGGCAAGAAAAGTGACACTATAAAAATTCAGCATTTTAGAAAAATCAACTAAAAAATTACATGACTGGAATAAAACTGGCACAACTGTCTCTCGAGTGGATAACTTTCTAGATGGAGATGTAACTTTTTTGTTCACATTGGGTGCATTTCATGTTCTTTTCAGTGACATAAACCATTTTTGAGTAATGTCACTTTTCTTGGAAGTTGTGATTTGTGAAACTTCCGTCGAACGTCTTCCGATGCTCTGCTATATAAATAAGTTTTCACTGAAAAGAGAAAAATAAAATATTTTTGTAAAAAAAGAGAACCAACTCCAAAAAGGAACTACTATTCAAACAACTAAAAATGAAAGAAAATTGGATGAAAATGGAACTGTAAATTGCGCCTAAAAATATAAAATAATTTCCTTCGCCAAACAACTTATAACACTACAATTAATCATAAATTTTGAAGTCGGCGCAAAATTAAATAAAAATTGATATCTTTATTCAATACAAAAATCAAATCCTATTCAATATAAACATCTCATATTGTTACCTGCAAAACACAGCCGAAAACTACTTTGATTCAAGAAAACAAATAAGATTTCGTAAGCAGCAAAAGTTGGCGAAGATGCTGTTATCTGACGTCCTTGGTTAAAGAAAAATCGCAAAATTATCTGACAAAAATATTTAATTTCTTTGGAATATCATGATTATTTTGATAAGGTATATCAAGAGAGCAATCAAGAATATGAAACAACACATCGTACAATATATATCATGAAAATATACATCTTGCGTGTATATTTTTGCCTTACGTTTTGATCGCCAAATCCAAAAGCCATCAAGAATGATAGTTATCAAAGTTATACCAAAGGAAACTCTTATTTCGTAGAAACATAAATACCGCACTGTGAAGAATGTTCACTGTTCTATGTAGATGCTACTAATGGACCAATTGTATACAGTGATAAAATAATAAAGGAAACAGGAAAATGGATCACTCGAGACAGCAGCATTTGTTGCTATCAATCTAAAGACAACCCTTTAATAACTAATTAAATTTCATTTAATTTTGCGCCGACTTCAAAAGTTATGATTAATTGTAGTGTTATAGGTTGTTCGACGAAGGAAATTATCTTGTATTTTTAGGTGCAATTTACTGTTCCATTTTCTGCCAATTTTCTTTCATTTTTGTTGTTTGAATAGTAGTTCTTTTTTGGAGTCGGTTTTATTTTTTTTACAAAAAGATTTTAATAACTACTTTTGTAAAATGTAATTGAGTGTGATTTTATTTCCATTACAAAATAATTAAATTTGAAGCTAAGCAAAAGTAATGGAATTTTATTGTAATTGATTACTTGTTAATCGATTGAAAGTGAAGCAATTTTAATTGTAATTTAATGACTTTTTAATTAATTATGCCCATCACTGATTTCTTACTGATATATTAATATACTTCTGGCACTGAATTTATATTTAACCCGTTAGTAGTCGCTATAAACAGCGCCACCTATTACAAATTGCGCACTTTTTATTTACCTGTCACCAATAATTTTAAAAAAGGATGTGATCGACGTTTCTTCGAGTTAATTCGCGTTTTATGTATATCAAATGCCACTTCTAAAAATTTTTGGTGGCTGACGAATAAAAAATTCCGGCAACACTTAAGGATGGGCGGCAAATCGACCAACTAGCGACTACTAACGGGTTAATAAAAAAAAAATCCATTTAGCTTATTATACCTGTGTACAAAACTAAAACTGTAACTTGTTTTCTCGTTCTCTTCTTTTGAGTGTAATTTTTAAGCAAATGAATACAGAAACATAAAATTTGGATAGCATGTCCGTTATCATATCATTAATTGAATTTTATGTAACTTTAACATTAGCATATGTAATAATTCTTAAACTAATACTTATTCGATTTTTCTAAAAAGTAAGCTTTGGAAAAAATATAACATTTCAACAATCTTATAAAAGAAAACTTAATGAAAAATGGTCATAAAGATGCATTACCGACAGGTGAAGATGCATATACATGCATGTGTTAGAATAAAACTGGATTTTTCTTCCAGTATTGACTTTTATGTTATTTCTTTTTCTTTCTTTTTTTCGCATGTGAATAACTTTTAAAAAAATATACGTACAAAAATGAAAATTGGATGAGACGTTCATTATAAAATTATTTATCAACGTGTTTATTATCATGGTTAAGCTCATTGTTTACAAATTAGTAATAATATTGTTTCAAAAAATTTGTTATAAAAAAAAGTGTGAATACAGAAATAAAAATTGGGATTTCGTTTGACATTTGAATGTATATACTTTTTCCCCTCTCTGTAATGCATCGTTACCACCATTTTTCTTTAAAATTTCTTTTCTAAAATTGTTGAAATTTTTCAGTTTTTCCAAAGCTTACTTTAAAAATAAATAATTATTAGTTTAAAAATTATTACTTATACTAAAGTTATATAAAATTCGATTAATGATATGATAATAAATATCAGGGGTCGTACTCTCCAACCATTTTTCAGGACACTCAGGATTTTCAAATTTATTGTTACCACTATTTTTCTAAAATAATCTCTACCCTGAATAATCACGGCACGATAATATAAATATACCCAGAAGTTTTTCTGCATGAAATTAGCGGTGTCAAAAATAGCAGAAATTTCTTATCTCTGAGAGTATCCTTTAAAAAGGGCGGGGAGGACGACCCCTGAAATATGCAATCCAACTTTTATGTTCATATGTTTATTTGTTTAAAAGTTAGTCGCAAAAGCAGAAAATGGGAAAACAGATTGTTCCTTTAATTTGTTAAAAAATAACGGTGTAAGTATAAATAATGTGTCCTTCCCCCTTAATCACGCTCTGATCTAAGCACACATTTTTCGGGTAAAATTGTTTACTACGAAAGAGAATTTCAGAAAAGAGAAAACAATGCAGAGTGTGACATTTTGTTCTTTTAATTTGTTATTTCATTTATTTTAGAAGAGAAAAAACAGTAAGAGAGCGTTAAGTAGCTTAAAACGCCTTCTTCATATAGAAATTGATGATTTTAGTAGTAAGAATACTTGCCAACATCCTAATTAATATTCCGTAGTTTTATTAGTCCCGCCCTTCTTTTCACATCAGTAAATTTGTAGAGATATATTCTCTAAATGCAGTTGCGATTAAATTAGAAGAAGAATACTCTAAAAAATATTGATATATATAAAAAAGAGGCAGAAATAGCAATACTTCGGAATATTAATTAGGATGTTGGCAAGGATGGTAGTAAGTATAATTAACAGGTAATTGTGATCCTTTACAGAGTTAATTAGTTGAAAATCGTATAAAATTTCTGCTATCGAAATTTATATTTAAAGAAACACTAAACTTAAACCATAATGGTTTACTATTCAACATATTTTAATCATTTTATTACTTAACAAATTCCAAAGCAAATTTTCCTCAACAAATAATATTTTTTTTAAGTTTTCTGAAAGTTTATCAAAATATTTCGGAAAGACTATCAGAAAAGAAATATAATAATAATGATAATAATAATAATAATAATAATAAGATTTATGCTGACTAAAATTATTCATCAAAGTTTTCTTTATTTCACTATTTCAGGAATGGAACACTAGTGCAGAACTCATATCAATATTTGCTTAAGAAATTTCTGTGTTTATTGATTTGATTTTTTATATTTTATAAGATAAAGAGAAGTAAATTTACCACCTAATTGCTTAATCAAAATTAGAAAGGCGTGCCGAGCTACACTTAAATTGTTCATGACATCAAAATTTTATTTTAGAATTATCAACTTATAATATGAATTATTTCCTGTGACGCCAAGTTTACAAATTAGAAAATATCAGCTATTTGGAAAACGCAATAGATTTGTGTTTAATATTTTGAATGATTAAAGTTTTAAACTCGTTTTAATATATGTCCATAACAACACAATTGTACATAATACATCCTGAAGATGACCATAGGATCAGCATAGGTTTAGCTAATACTTATTCGATTTTTCTAAAAAGTAAGCTTTGTAAAAAATATAACATTTCAACAATCTTATAAAAGAAAACTTAATGAAAAATGGTCATAAGGATGCATTACCGACAGGTCAAGATGCATATACTTGCATGTGTTAGAATAAAACTGGATTTTTCTTCCAGTATTCACTTTTATATTATTTCTTTTTCTTTCTTTTTTTCGCATGTGAATAACTTTAAAAAAAAATATACGTACAAAAATGAAAATTGGATGAGACGTTCATTATAAAATTATTTATCAACGTGTTTATTATCATGGTTAAGCTCATTGTTTACAAATTAGTAATAATATTTTTTCAAAAAATCTGTTATTAAAAAAAGTGTGAATACAGAAATAAAAATTGGGATTTCGTTTGACATTTGAATGTATATACTTTTTCCCCTCTCTGTAATGCATCGTTACCACCATTTTTCTTTAAAATTTCTTTTCTAAAATTGTTGAAATTTTTAAGTTTTTCCAAAGCTTACTTTAAAAATAAATAATTATTAGTTTAAAAATTATTACTTATGCTAAAGTTATATAAAATTCGATTAATGATATGATAATAAATATCAGGGGTCGTACTCTCCAACCATTTTTCAGGACACTCAGGATTTTCAAATTTATTGTTACCGCTATTTTTCTAAAATAATCTCTACCCTGAATAATCACGGCACGATAATATAAATATACCCAGAAGTATTTCTGCATGAAATTAGCGGTGTCAAAAATAGCAGAAATTTCTTATCTCTGAGAGTATCCTTTAAAAAGGGCGGGGAGGACGACCCCTGAAATATGCAATCCAACTTTTATGTTCATATGTTTATTTGTTTAAATGTTAGTCGCAAAAGCAGAAAATGGGAAAACAGATTGTTCCTTTAATTTGTTAAAAAATAACGGTGTAAGTATAAATAATGTATCCTTCCCCCTTAATCACGCTCTGATCTAAGCACACATTTTTCGGGTAAAATTGTTTACTACGAAAGAAAATTTCAGAAAAGAGAAAACAATGCAGAGTGTGACATTTTGTTCTTTTAATTTGTTATTTCATTTATTTTAGAAGAGAAAAAACAGTAAGAGAGCGTTAAGTAGCTTAAAACGCCTTCTTCATATAGAAATTGATGATTTTAGTAGTAAGAATACTTGCCAACATCCTAATTAATATTCCGTAGTTTTATTAGTCCCGCCCTTCTTTTCACATCAGTAAATTTGTAGAGATATATTCTCTAAATGCAGTTGCGATTAAATTAGAAGAAGAATACTCTAAAAAATATTGATATATATAAAAAAGAGGCAGAAATAGCAATACTTCGGAATATTAATTAGGATGTTGGCAAGGATGGTAGTAAGTATAATTAACAGGTAATTGTGATCCTTTACAGAGTTAATTAGTTGAAAATCGTATAAAATTTCTGCTATCGAAATTTATATTTAAAGAAACACTAAACTTAAACCATAATGGTTTACTATTCAACATATTTTAATCATTTTATTACTTAACAAATTCCAAAGCAAATTTTCCTCAACAAATAATATTTTTTTAAGTTTTCTGAAAGTTTATCAAAATATTTCGGAAAGACTATCAGAAAAGAAATATAATAATAATGATAATAATAATAATAATAATAATAAGATTTATGCTGACTAAAATTATACATCAAAGTTTTCTTTATTTCACTATTTCAGGAATGGAACACTAGTGCAGAACTCATATCAATATTTGCTTAAGAAATTTCTGTGTTTATTGATTTGATTTTTTATATTTTATAAGATAAAGAGAAGTAAATTTACCACCTAATTGCTTAATCAAAATTAGAAAGGCGTGCCGAGCTACACTTAAATTGTTCATGACATCAAAATTTTATTTTAGAATTATCAACTTATAATATGAATTATTTCCTGTGACGCCAAGTTTACAAATTAGAAAATATCAGCTATTTGGAAAACGCAATAGATTTGTGTTTAATATTTTGAATGATTAAAGTTTTAAACTCGTTTTAATATATGTCCATAACAACACAATTGTACATAATACATCCTGAAGATGACCATAGGATCAGCATAGGTTTAGCTAATACTTATTCGATTTTTCTAAAAAGTAAGCTTTGTAAAAAATATAACATTTCAACAATCTTATAAAAGAAAACTTAATGAAAAATGGTCATAAGGATGCATTACCGACAGGTCAAGATGCATATACTTGCATGTGTTAGAATAAAACTGGATTTTTCTTCCAGTATTCACTTTTATATTATTTCTTTTTCTTTCTTTTTTTCGCATGTGAATAACTTTAAAAAAAAATATACGTACAAAAATGAAAATTGGATGAGACGTTCATTATAAAATTATTTATCAACGTGTTTATTATCATGGTTAAGCTCATTGTTTACAAATTAGTAATAATATTTTTTCAAAAAATCTGTTATAAAAAAAAGTGTGAATACAGAAATAAAAATTGGGATTTCGTTTGACATTTGAATGTATATACTTTTTCCCCTCTCTGTAATGCATCGTTACCACCATTTTTCTTTAAAATTTCTTTTCTAAAATTGTTGAAATTTTTAAGTTTTTCCAAAGCTTACTTTAAAAATAAATAATTATTAGTTTAAAAATTATTACTTATGCTAAAGTTATATAAAATTCGATTAATGATATGATAATAAATATCAGGGGTCGTACTCTCCACCCATTTTTCAGGACACTCAGGATTTTCAAATTTATTGTTACCACTATTTTTCTAAAATAATCTCTACCCTGAATAATCACGGCACGATAATATAAATATACCCAGAAGTATTTCTGCATGAAATTAGCGGTGTCAAAAATAGCAGAAATTTCTTATCTCTAAGAGTATCCTTTAAAAAGGGCGGGGAGTACGACCCCTGAAATATGCAATCCAACTTTTATGTTCATATGTTTATTTGTTTAAAAGTTAGTCGCAAAAGGAGAAAATGGGAAAACAGATTGTTCCTTTAATTTTGTACGCCAGTGTAGATGCAATTGATTTGATTTTCCATCTTTTATATGGGCATGAGAAGTAAATTTATCTCCTAATTCCTTAATTAAAAATTAGAAAGCGTGGTAGGTGAGCTACTTTTACAGAACTACTACTGCTTTTGTGTAAATCTAAGCCAGAGCCTGATTAAGGGGGATGCACACATTATCTCAGCTCTCACCAATTATTACAATTACTTTTTACAATTATTTTTTACTTCATGTCATAGAAATTCCACGCTTTGACGAGGAAATATTTTTGATAAAAAATGAACGGTGTAAAACAATCCAATTTACTCACCGTTATTAGACACCAGAATTCTTTTAAAATAATTTTAAATGAGAATTTTCTGTTTATTATAGGAGGAAAGTATTTGTTAAAAAATAACAGTGTGAGTATAAATAATGTGTCCTTCCCCCTTAATCACGCTCTGATCTAAGCACACATTTTTCGGGTAAAATTGTTTACTACGAAAGAGAATTTCAGAAAAGAGAAAACAATGCAGAGTGTGACATTTTGTTCTTTTAATTTGTTATTTCATTTATTTTAGAAGAGAAAAAACAGTAAGAGAGCGTTAAGTAGCTTAAAACGCCTTCTTCATATAGAAATTGATGATTTTAGTAGTAAGAATACTTGCCAACATCCTAATTAATATTCCGTAGTTTTATTAGTCCCGCCCTTCTTTTCACATCAGTAAATTTGTAGAGATATATTCTCTAAATGCAGTTGCGATTAAATTAGAAGAAGAATACTCTAAAAAATATTGATATATATAAAAAAGAGGCAGAAATAGCAATACTTCGGAATATTAATTAGGATGTTGGCAAGGATGGTAGTAAGTATAATTAACAGGTAATTGTGATCCTTTACAGAGTTAATTAGTTGAAAATCGTATAAAATTTCTGCTATCGAAATTTATATTTAAAGAAACACTAAACTTAAACCATAATGGTTTACTATTCAACATATTTTAATCATTTTATTACTTAACAAATTCCAAAGCAAATTTTCCTCAACAAATAATATTTTTTTTAAGTTTTCTGAAAGTTTATCAAAATATTTCGGAAAGACTATCAGAAAAGAAATATAATAATAATGATAATAATAATAATAATAGTAATAAGATTTATGCTGACTAAAATTATTCATCAAAGTTTTCTTTATTTCACTATTTCAGGAATGGAACACTAGTGCAGAACTCATATCAATATTTGCTTAAGAAATTTCTGTGTTTATTGATTTGATTTTTTTTATTTTATAAGATAAAGAGAAGTAAATTTACCACCTAATTGCTTAATCAAAATTAGAAAGGCGTGCCGAGCTACACTTAAATTGTTCATGACATCAAAATTTTATTTTAGAATTATCAACTTATAATATGAATTATTTCCTGTGACGCCAAGTTTACAAATTAGAAAATATCAGCTATTTGGAAAACGCAATAGATTTGTGTTTAATATTTTGAATGATTAAAGTTTTAAACTCGTTTTAATATATGTCCATAACAACACAATTGTACATAATACATCCTGAAGATGACCATAGGATCAGCATAGGTTTAGCTAATACTTATTCGATTTTTCTAAAAAGTAAGCTTTGTAAAAAATATAACATTTCAACAATCTTATAAAAGAAAACTTAATGAAAAATGGTCATAAGGATGCATTACCGACAGGTCAAGATGCATATACTTGCATGTGTTAGAATAAAACTGGATTTTTCTTCCAGTATTCACTTTTATATTATTTCTTTTTCTTTCTTTTTTTCGCATGTGAATAACTTTAAAAAAAAATATACGTACAAAAATGAAAATTGGATGAGACGTTCATTATAAAATTATTTATCAACGTGTTTATTATCATGGTTAAGCTCATTGTTTACAAATTAGTAATAATATTTTTTCAAAAAATCTGTTATTAAAAAAAGTGTGAATACAGAAATAAAAATTGGGATTTCGTTTGACATTTGAATGTATATACTTTTTCCCCTCTCTGTAATGCATCGTTACCACCATTTTTCTTTAAAATTTCTTTTCTAAAATTGTTGAAATTTTTAAGTTTTTCCAAAGCTTACTTTAAAAATAAATAATTATTAGTTTAAAAATTATTACTTATGCTAAAGTTATATAAAATTCGATTAATGATATGATAATAAATATCAGGGGTCGTACTCTCCAACCATTTTTCAGGACACTCAGGATTTTCAAATTTATTGTTACCGCTATTTTTCTAAAATAATCTCTACCCTGAATAATCACGGCACGATAATATAAATATACCCAGAAGTATTTCTGCATGAAATTAGCGGTGTCAAAAATAGCAGAAATTTCTTATCTCTGAGAGTATCCTTTAAAAAGGGCGGGGAGGACGACCCCTGAAATATGCAATCCAACTTTTATGTTCATATGTTTATTTGTTTAAATGTTAGTCGCAAAAGCAGAAAATGGGAAAACAGATTGTTCCTTTAATTTGTTAAAAAATAACGGTGTAAGTATAAATAATGTGTCCTTCCCCCTTAATCACGCTCTGATCTAAGCACACATTTTTCGGGTAAAATTGTTTACTACGAAAGAAAATTTCAGAAAAGAGAAAACAATGCAGAGTGTGACATTTTGTTCTTTTAATTTGTTATTTCATTTATTTTAGAAGAGAAAAAACAGTAAGAGAGCGTTAAGTAGCTTAAAACGCCTTCTTCATATAGAAATTGATGATTTTAGTAGTAAGAATACTTGCCAACATCCTAATTAATATTCCGTAGTTTTATTAGTCCCGCCCTTCTTTTCACATCAGTAAATTTGTAGAGATATATTCTCTAAATGCAGTTGCGATTAAATTAGAAGAAGAATACTCTAAAAAATATTGATATATATAAAAAAGAGGCAGAAATAGCAATACTTCGGAATATTAATTAGGATGTTGGCAAGGATGGTAGTAAGTATAATTAACAGGTAATTGTGATCCTTTACAGAGTTAATTAGTTGAAAATCGTATAAAATTTCTGCTATCGAAATTTATATTTAAAGAAACACTAAACTTAAACCATAATGGTTTACTATTCAACATATTTTAATCATTTTATTACTTAACAAATTCCAAAGCAAATTTTCCTCAACAAATAATATTTTTTTAAGTTTTCTGAAAGTTTATCAAAATATTTCGGAAAGACTATCAGAAAAGAAATATAATAATAATGATAATAATAATAATAATAATAATAAGATTTATGCTGACTAAAATTATACATCAAAGTTTTCTTTATTTCACTATTTCAGGAATGGAACACTAGTGCAGAACTCATATCAATATTTGCTTAAGAAATTTCTGTGTTTATTGATTTGATTTTTTATATTTTATAAGATAAAGAGAAGTAAATTTACCACCTAATTGCTTAATCAAAATTAGAAAGGCGTGCCGAGCTACACTTAAATTGTTCATGACATCAAAATTTTATTTTAGAATTATCAACTTATAATATGAATTATTTCCTGTGACGCCAAGTTTACAAATTAGAAAATATCAGCTATTTGGAAAACGCAATAGATTTGTGTTTAATATTTTGAATGATTAAAGTTTTAAACTCGTTTTAATATATGTCCATAACAACACAATTGTACATAATACATCCTGAAGATGACCATAGGATCAGCATAGGTTTAGCTAATACTTATTCGATTTTTCTAAAAAGTAAGCTTTGTAAAAAATATAACATTTCAACAATCTTATAAAAGAAAACTTAATGAAAAATGGTCATAAGGATGCATTACCGACAGGTCAAGATGCATATACTTGCATGTGTTAGAATAAAACTGGATTTTTCTTCCAGTATTCACTTTTATATTATTTCTTTTTCTTTCTTTTTTTCGCATGTGAATAACTTTAAAAAAAAATATACGTACAAAAATGAAAATTGGATGAGACGTTCATTATAAAATTATTTATCAACGTGTTTATTATCATGGTTAAGCTCATTGTTTACAAATTAGTAATAATATTTTTTCAAAAAATCTGTTATAAAAAAAAGTGTGAATACAGAAATAAAAATTGGGATTTCGTTTGACATTTGAATGTATATACTTTTTCCCCTCTCTGTAATGCATCGTTACCACCATTTTTCTTTAAAATTTCTTTTCTAAAATTGTTGAAATTTTTAAGTTTTTCCAAAGCTTACTTTAAAAATAAATAATTATTAGTTTAAAAATTATTACTTATGCTAAAGTTATATAAAATTCGATTAATGATATGATAATAAATATCAGGGGTCGTACTCTCCACCCATTTTTCAGGACACTCAGGATTTTCAAATTTATTGTTACCACTATTTTTCTAAAATAATCTCTACCCTGAATAATCACGGTACGATAATATAAATATACCCAGAAGTATTTCTGCATGAAATTAGCGGTGTCAAAAATAGCAGAAATTTCTTATCTCTAAGAGTATCCTTTAAAAAGGGCGGGGAGTACGACCCCTGAAATATGCAATCCAACTTTTATGTTCATATGTTTATTTGTTTAAAAGTTAGTCGCAAAAGGAGAAAATGGGAAAACAGATTGTTCCTTTAATTTTGTACGCCAGTGTAGATGCAATTGATTTGATTTTCCATCTTTTATATGGGCATGAGAAGTAAATTTATCTCCTAATTCCTTAATTAAAAATTAGAAAGCGTGGTAGGTGAGCTACTTTTACAGAACTACTACTGCTTTTGTGTAAATCTAAGCCAGAGCCTGATTAAGGGGGATGCACACATTATCTCAGCTCTCACCAATTATTACAATTACTTTTTACAATTATTTTTTACTTCATGTCATAGAAATTCCACGCTTTGACGAGGAAATATTTTTGATAAAAAATGAACGGTGTAAAACAATCCAATTTACTCACCGTTATTAGACACCAGAATTCTTTTAAAATAATTTTAAATGAGAATTTTCTGTTTATTATAGGAGGAAAGTATTTGTTAAAAAATAACAGTGTGAGTATAAATAATGTGTCCTTCCCCCTTAATCACGCTCTGATCTAAGCACACATTTTTCGGGTAAAATTGTTTACTACGAAAGAGAATTTCAGAAAAGAGAAAACAATGCAGAGTGTGACATTTTGTTCTTTTAATTTGTTATTTCATTTATTTTAGAAGAGAAAAAACAGTAAGAGAGCGTTAAGTAGCTTAAAACGCCTTCTTCATATAGAAATTGATGATTTTAGTAGTAAGAATACTTTCCAACATCCTAATTAATATTCCGTAGTTTTATTAGTCCCGCCCTTCTTTTCACATCAGTAAATTTGTAGAGATATATTCTCTAAATGCAGTTGCGATTAAATTAGAAGAAGAATACTCTAAAAAATATTGATATATATAAAAAAGAGGCAGAAATAGCAATACTTCGGAATATTAATTACGATGTTGGCAAGGATGGTAGTAAGTATAATTAACAGGTAATTGTGATCCTTTACAGAGTTAATTAGTTGAAAATCGTATAGAATTTCTGCTATCGAAATTTATATTTAAAGAAACACTAAACTTAAACCATAATGGTTTACTATTCAACATATTTTAATCATTTTATTACTTAACAAATTCCAAAGCAAATTTTCCTCAACAAATAATATTTTTTAAGTTTTCTGAAAGTTTATCAAAATATTTCGGAAAGACTATCAGAAAAGAAATATAATAATAATTATAATAATTATAAGATTTATGCTGACTAAAATTATTCATCAAAGTTTTCTTTATTTCAATATTTCAGGAATGGAACACTGGTGCAGAACTCATATCAATATTTGCTTAAGAAATTTCTGTGTTTATTGATTTGATATTTTATAAGATAAAGAGAAGTAAATTTACCACCTAATTGCTTAATCAAAATTAGAAAGGCGTGCCGAGCTACTTTCCCACAACTACTTCTTTTCATGTAAGTCTAAGCACACATTTTCCGGGTAAAATTGCTTACTACGAAAGAAAATTTCAGAAAAGAGAAACCAATGCAGAGTGAGACATTTTGTTCTTTTATTTTGTTATTTCATGTATTTTAGTAGAGTAAAAACAGTAGGAGAGCGTGAAGTAGCTTACCACGCCTTCTTCGTATAAAAATTCATGTTTTTAGTAGTAAACATTCTTGCCGACATCCTGATTAATATTGAGTAGTTTTATTAGTTCCGCCCTTCTTTCTACATCAGTAAATTTGTAGAGATATATTCTCTAAATGCAGTTGCGATTAAATTAGAAGAAGAATACTCTAAAAAATATTGGTATATATATATATAAAAAAAAGAGGCAGAAATAGCAATACTTCGGAATATTAATTAGGATGTTGGCAAGGATGGTAGTAAGTATAATTAACATTTAATTGTGATCCTTTCCAGAGTTGATTAGTTGAAAATCGTATACAATTTCTGCTATCGAAATTTATGTTTAAAGAAACACTAAACTTCAGCCATAATGTTTTACTATTCAACATATTTTAATCATTTTAAGAGATTACTTAATAAATTCCAAAGCAAATTTTCCTAAATAAATTATATTTTTTAAGATTTTCTGAAAGGTTATCAAAATATTTCGGGAAGACTATCAGAAAAGAAATGTAATAATAATAATAATAATAATAAAAAGATGTATTCTGACTAAATACTTCATCAATGTTTTCTTGATTTCACAATTTCAGGGAAGGAACACTGGAGCAGACCTCATACCGGTATTTGTTTAAGAAATTTTTGCATTTATAATATTTTTGATTTAAGAAATAGAAAATTTTGTTACATTGATAGTGGTATCAGTTCTGCGCCAGTATTCTATCACTGCTGTTTCAAATGTAATTAAGAGGACATATTCAAAAATGAAATATAAAAATTGTCTTACTGACGAAATAGTGACGAACATTTTACACATTTTTCAGGACGGATGGCTACGCAATAACAAAAGCAAATCATAACGAAATGAGCAAAGAGATGTCAAGAAGTGGACGTGCCCCCAGCGTAAGGGGTTGGAATTAAGGAAGGACGAATAGGAGAATCCGTGCTCTTAGCATAAATAATAGTTATTCAAATTTTAGGACTATTTCAATAAACAATCGTTGGGTAATCCCAGAATTTCTCTATATTTATGGAATGCCCTGTGTGTGATACACCACATTTTTTTGTACGTATAAAAGCATGTCTTGTATTGATTATGGTATGAAAATCATTCAGCATTTATGTTTACAGGGCTACCCAAATTTGTTGGATATATAGAGGCTGTACTTGGAAATTGCTTGAAACGTATTTCATTTTGAGTTAGGTTTTCACCTATAAAAATTAATTTAATTACACAATATAGTTTATAGGCAATGTACAGGGCTACCCAAAACTAAGCTAAACGTAGTATTATGTAGCATGTAGTTTATAGGCAATGTACAGGGCTACCCAAAACTAAGCTAAATGTTCTTTTCTGTTGAAGGCAATTGATGGAAATGCTTTGCAACATTTTACAAACATTAAATTACATTTCTAATTCAACGAACAGTGCTTAGGAAGGAAAACTAAATTTTCATAACCAAACTGCAAACAAATTATTTTTTCAAGCTCTATTTTCAACTTCTTCTTTTTCTTTCTTTCTTTTTTTTTTTTTTTTTTTTTTTTTTTTATAAGATCACATGTTGAGGTGCCCAGAATTCGTAAGTCGAAGTTTTAGCCATTGATATATATGTAGCTTAAAAACAAATAACTGCAGGAAATTCAAATTATGTAATTTTAAGTTCGTATTAGATTGCACGTGAAAAATTTGATTGAAGATTGGCATATTTGAAGAGAAATCAATAATAGACTTGAATTTAAAAAATAAATAAATATAAGCATTATAATTGAACAGGGTGGGTTGAGGTGGCGGTACCCTACACATAGAATTGTACTTTGAATAAAACTGTACCTAAACATAGTTTAGATTATTTTTAAAGTACATTGAACTTTATTATCCAACCTGATTCATTTTACGACTTAATCTGCAATTTAATTTTATATATTGAAATGCAGGGTAACAGAAAGTTTTGTGAGTGACACACCAGATCATTTTATTGTATAAATGTGACAACAAATAACATTTACGCTAAGGACACGTGTTTATAGGATTACTCTAAAGGGCCCCGTGAATAGGAATGTGTAACATGAACATTATGACATCTACAAATTGCTGACGATATGTCAAAAAAGATACCAGGAGGATTTTCTTAACTTGAGAAGGGAGACGCATGTCATTTAAGAAAAGCCTTTTGTTAAATAATATATTAAAGTTTTATAAAATAAATTAAAAAAAGATGGGCTTGCAAATGATAATAAGAAAGAGGGTGACCAATCTCACTTTTGACCTACAACTCGACAAATTAAGAAACCGCGGCGATCTGCCATTCAGCGTTCAACCGCATTGATATATCATCGGCAGAGTTTCATAAACTATACGAAAATAAAAATACTAAATAAACTTAAATAAAATGTACCCTTACCTGTTTCTGGTGTGAAACACTTAGCTTTAATTTATTATCCTAATTATTTTTTGTTTCATTGAAATGCATACTTTAAACGTTTTTATTTGTTAAAGAAAATAACTTCCTAACAGAAAATTTAATCCATTTACTTACTAAGAATATTGTTTCAATTTTAGATTTTTTTAAGCTTAGATATTAAAGGGGAGTAAAAAAAAAATATATATATATATATACATATTTAGGTTGTAAAATCAAAGTTTTAAGCATATAAGCTATTTACAAGAGAATAGAAGCTGTATTATATAAGTAATTATTGCGTAAATTAGCATTAATTACATGCACAAACATTCATCGTCACAAATCTAATATACCCGAAACTGGAAATTACAGTGTCAATTATGCTTTAGTAAGTATGGATTTCACACACAATAAAAATTTAAGTAAAAAAAAAAAATTAGTAGAAGCTATTTATTCTGGAGCTTAAGAAGCATAAAATAAAAATTTATTTTTGCAAAGACATGTTGCAAAGAAATGAAAGCTTCAACACTAAGAAAATTTTAGAGAAAAATATAGGTATTTCTTTTTTGCAAGAGATGAAAATTTTAAATATTCAAAAGATTTTTAAAAGCATTCAAGACCAATATTCTTAATTATTAGTTTTTGTATAAGTATTCATTAAGCCATTAATAAGCCATAAATTAAAAACTTTTTAAAATATATTGGATATTTAAATTTTTCATCTCTTGGAAAATTGAAATATTTATATTTTTCTTAATATTTTCTTAGCGTTGAAATTTTCATTTTTTTTTTTTTTTTATTATTATTTTTCTTAATAGCATGTCTTTGTAAGAATAAATTTTTATTTTATGCTTTTTAGGGCTCCACAAAATAAAAGCTTCTATTTTTTAATTTTTTTTTTTTTTTTTTTTTTTTTTTTTTATTTAACTCGAATTTTTATTTGCAATAGAGTCTTCTTAGTCATTAGCTTCAAATACTCAAATTTGCATTTTTCTTAATGATATAAAATATTTAAAATTAATCTTTGAAGCTTTTCAATTAATCTTAACAATTTATTTAATAATTTTTAGTACAAGTAAATTCAACATTGCTTGATAAAATTTAATTCAATTCTCTTAACATAACTGTGTTTAAATTCTTATAGCTGCCAACTTTACCGATTTTTTTAAACTTTTTAAATAATAATAGTTATTGTGTTCGTCGAATTAAATTGCAGAATTTGCATTACTAAATTAATCAAAAAGAGTTATTTTAAATAGAAAAAGAGGGACAAAAATGTAATAATAAAAACCAAGAAGATCGTCTGCTTTAATTTCAGAGACAAATTTAGAAAATTTTGAAATGCCTCAATATTTTAGTCGAGTATTACCAGACTCTTTTCTTTCCCCAACTTCGACTCGGACTTCATAAAGTTTTCAGAAAGGAAAAATCACATTATTTTGGAGAAAGATGTCCTCCTTTAAAATAATGCTTTTCGTCTAGATTTGTCTTCATTTTTTCTCTATTTCAACTTTCAGGTAGTGAGTAAGAAAATTTCTATTTTTTCAGACCAAGTTACAGATCTATAATCTTAAAAGAGAATTTTCAGAATTTTTTGTACTCTATCTTAGTTTCTGTGACGGGCAGAATCATTTACTCGGTAAACATTTACTGTTGTGAGAGTAGTAGAATGTAGTTTAGAATTTTTCGCCATTTTTTTTTCCCACCCACAATGTCTTCTGTTATTGCCTTATCTTATTAACGAAAATAAATGGCATAGTACGTTTCCATGGTACGATTTTTTTTATCCTAGAAAAATTAGTTAAAAATAGTGATATAAATAGTTTTTGTTATAAGGCTTATGTAAGAAAATGTAACACAGGGATGCAATCGAAAATACTCTACGTAATTTATAATAATAAACTTAATGTAAGAGAATATCTGAAATTAGTTGCATGGGAAATAGTAAAAAAATAGTAATGATTTAATACCAAATTTATAGAAATAGTGGAAACTATGACTGATTTTTTTCTTTTTTTTCTTTCCCTTTCTTTTTATGATAAAAAGATTGATAAAGAAATTATTCTCAAATTTATAACATATCTGACTTTAGATTTTTTTTTTAATTATTCACAAAAATTCTGAATGTAAATCGCCAAAACATGATAAAATCAAATTTGAAACACATTTTAAAAATCCCCATTATTATTATTATTATAAAAAATATTATTTTCATTTTATCTGACTAGCATTGGGGGTTCCATATATTTATGCATCAATGCCAATATTTTACAGAGCTGCCAACCTAACCCGGGAAATTGTTGGTACCGCTCTTTTTTCTACAGCACTTAATTTTTAGAGTAATTCTTTTCAAATATATTTACTATTAAATAGTTATAATATGATTAATATCGATATTTATCATACGAATTAACAAAGAAAAAAAAACTCTAAAAATTAAGTGGTGTAAAAAAATGGGCGGTAGTAACAGTTTGCCGGACTAGGTTGGCAGATCTGATTTTAATTCTTATCTCTCGTATGTCCCTTCTGAGGGGACATTAAAAAATCGAGTCACGGCTTAAGGCGTTCCTTTGCAAATGTAATGTTATTTTTCTAAATCGTGTAACTATAGGCTACCTTTCGGCTACCGGAAAATTTTAACAGAAGGATTTATTTTATTTAATGATGAAGTAAAATAAAACAAATTATTACAATTTTTCGGTAGCCAAAAGATAGTAAGTTTTAAACTATACGTGTGATGTTTTAAAGGAACGCCGAAAGGCGTGTCTTACGGAAAATATGCTGAGAGCAAAGGGTTAATTTATTCCGGAGTATTTGTAGCCTCGCCTTTATTCCATATCACCTATTTTTTAAAAGTACTTTTTTCTTATTTTGTGGAAGTTAAATTGGAGAATTTTTTTTTTATAAATAAAGTGGTGCGAAATAAAAGCGGAGTTGAAAACACTCCGGTATAAATTAGAAAGTTGACATCTGTGATTTATGTCATCAGGTGATATTAACGATTTTAAATATGATGTACATATATTAGAATATGAAATTTCATTAACTCTTTCAGTCGCAGTGTTCCCGCTGATGGAACACCTAATTTTAATTCTCAAGTGCAAAAACTCATCCCGGAAATTTTTTAGCAAAAATTTACATTTATAACATAGCAGAAAATACCCTTTTTTTTTAACGTTAAAATTAAAAATTTCTTGTATTTTAATTATGTTCGTAAATTCCGGTGGCAGTGTAATTTAAATGATCCGAATTACCTTGCGCCGCAAAGGGTTAAAATACTCCTGAATAAATTGAAATGTTGGGATCTATGCTACTTTTACGAGTTTTTGTTGTCGATAATGTTTACTTATAAAGTGATTTATTTATTAAATTAAATATTATTTGAATTTAATGAGGTTTACGTACAAATGTTTCAAACCAAAAATTTCTCGAAAAGGAACAATGCTAATTTTTTATTTTTTAAATATTTATGATCAACTATGTGTCTAAAAGCCATTTTTAAAAATAGTTTACTAATTTTAAAATAAATTAAGCAGTGAACGTTAAAGGGTTAAAACATGTTGCTGCAGACTTCTAAAACGATTTGTTTGTAAGCGGAACTCCAAATTAGTTTAAGGATTCCATAAAAAAAATCAGCCTTCCCCAAACGGGACGTATGATGTTTATTTTTTTAAAGCACTAAATTTTATAGCGAATTTCATACCAGCCAACCATCTCATTAATAAGCGTAAAATTGTTAGCGCCCCTTGAAAATACCACATCACTTTACATTGAGAGCAATTCTCTCAAAATGGTGTTATGATTAAATAAGAATGAAATTACTCTAAAAAATGACTGGTGGGAAAAAAAGGCGGGGTCTAAAAGTTTTACGCTTCACAATGAGATGGTTGGCAAGTATGAAATTTTCTCGCAAGCTCTATAAAATTACAAAGAAATTATATAGAATATTTTTAATAAAATAAGTGGTGGAAGACTCCTTACAAAATGATGGGTCCGTAGGCACCCTGTTAAATCAACCTTAGTGGATATCAAAATGTAATATGATAGTTGAAGTATGTTTATTAGACAAAGCCGATTAAAAAATAGATTTCATAACTTCGGTTATATAGATGTTTTTAAAACGTTACGTATAAACACATGTACTCATTTTATGGTTAGTTGTTAAAATTAGAAGGGGAAAAAAAAGAAAAAGATTTTCAAAATTTCTGAGTAATTTTAATATTTTTAATATTTTCTAAAGAAGTTAACGCGTATGTCTTTTCACATATGTCTAACAGAAGATGAGGAGGGGAAACAACACATGTTTGACCAGTAGCAATTTATGTAAAAAATTGTTTAAACATATTCCATACATATTTTTAAATAAAATTATTGCAGTTTCAATATAATACTTTAATACACACACACACACACACACACACACACACACACATATATATATATATATATATTTGTTGCAGTCTTCGATTTTTGTCGTAAATATACATGTTTTTGCATGATAAATACTTAATAATTATATCCTAGTTTTCAGAATAAAATATTCATTATTATTATTATTATTATTATTATTATTAATATTATTATTATTGTTTTACTATTAGTGTAATATTTAGGCTCTTCAATTGCGTAAAACACCTGAACATGCATTTTCTCTGGCAATACTTATAATAAGTGATTTAAACGAAGAGTTGAATTGAATAACGTGTTATCTGGCAGCTGTCAAGAAAACTTAGTTTATCCATGCATTTTCGTAAATTTCAACGAACGTATTAGTACGTGTGAATTCTGTTTCGCTATAGTCTCCTATACTAAATGCTTTCCGCATTGCTTGGAAAGTTGGTGGTAGACCTGGTACAGATTGCGCGACTTTTTTATACAGCACCACCAAAAATTTTAAAAAAATATTTGACATGCATAAAAGGCAAATAAAACCGTAGGAACGTCGATTGTATATATCATATATCACTTCTTTAAATTATTGGTGACAGTTGAATAAAAAATTACGCTATCTGTACCAGATGGCGCAGTCTACCGCTTGAACCGTTGCCAAGTTTCCGAGCCATGCCGAAGGCATCAGTTTGTCTCTGATTAACACTTTCACGACCGCATGTTTTTGTCTTTTTGACAGTTAGATCCGTCTGTGGGCGTTATTTTCTCCAATTACAATATTTCAGAACAAATTTTCTGTATTTAGATTCCTATTACAGGTGGATATCACATTATAATTATATTCTTTCTAATCAAAGTATCTGTATCCATAGCATATTGGTTGTAAAAATATTAATATTGTGTATATTCTTAAAAAATAAATGGTATACAAATTGCACAAGAAACGCCCACTGGTGGAGTTACAGATTTTCAAAAATAAACTTAATAACATATTTTCGCATGTAAATCTACACTTTACCTGCATAAATTTATTACAGGGTGGCGAGAGAACAATTTAATCCCTGATTATTCCACCAATATTTTTCTCTCGGAATTTTTAATGGTAAGTATGAGCGATTAATTAAGTGAAACATTATGATATAAATACACCAGGGATGGAACACGGGCGCAAACCTCATACGACTATCAATGTAATAAAATTTTCTACTTCTTAAATGAGCAATATTATGGCAGAGAAATTTCTTAAATAAATACCGATATGAACTCTGCGCCCGTGTTCCATACCTAATATACTAGTGTATCACGAAAAAATAGCAGTTCTGTCGCCACGCTGTATTATACAGTATATATTATAGATATAGTGCTACTAAAATTGTTAAAAGGGGAAAAAAAAAAAGGAAAGGAAAGAGTCGCCTGTGGCGATCCAGCTCGTAAGACATTTTCGTCCTTTTAATTCTCCATTTTATTTGCTATTAATTATTCTGATGTGACCTTGTGTTTTTACCCTTACATAATCATACTTGCCAACCATCTCATTACGGACCGTACAATTTTTAGAACCCGCCTTTTTTTTACACCAATAGGTATTTAGAGTAATTTTAGTCTTATTTAATCGTAACAACATTTGGAGAGATCTACTTTAAAAATATAGTGGTGTGAGAAAAGGGGCGTTTTTTAGGGGGCGTTAACAATAGTACGGTTTTTAATGAGATGATAGGCAAGTATGCATAATATTGCATAATATATTGTTAGATTTGTATTTGCAAACATTTTATTTTTCAATGCAATGTTAAGCAGGTCCACTAGTATTTCTGATTTATTTCATAGCATCGTTAATATTTTTCTATTTTAGACCATTTTTTTTTTTTTTTTTTGAAAGAATAATTTTTTTGTTTATTTATTTGTAATTGCCAGTGGCGTATTCTCTGGGTATGCTAGGCATGCGCCGCATACCCACTAAAAACTATTTAAACTTTAAACAGAATTTATTTAAAAATAAATTATTTGAACTAATTTTGTTAAACACTCGCTTCCATTTATAGAGTATCAATCATTCAGTTTTGAAAAATTATAGTGAAAGGAAATTTCTTTTGTTACATTATTCCATTATTCCTGGATAAATCCGAGTGTTTTTTTTTTCCCCTTACTATTGTCGTTACTTCCCTCCCGCTTTGTTTAGGAGACATCTGCTGACCAGTATCGTCCCGGAGATACCCTCCCTCTCTTCTGCTGACCGGTTATTGCTTAGGTCATGCTGCCTTTCTAAAGCATGCCCTGATATAGGGATTTTTTGCTATTTGAGGGAATATTCAACGTCCCTCTAATTTTCACTCGTAGAAACTACAAGGGGAGTTCCGCTGTATAAACGACCCAAGGCATGCTACCCTAGGAGAGCATATTCTGGAGTTTGGGGGAATTTTTTAAAGCATGGGGATTTTGTTACCTTCGGTAGAGATGTTCGCATAGAGGAGAGACTTTTCCGACTGATTGATAAATTAAAACTTATACTTTATTTTACAATAGTAAAAAAAAAAAAAAAAAAAAAAAAAAAAAAAGAATTGATTTGAAAATGATGATTAAATTGCAAAATAAAATTTGGATAAATTTCCAAAAGTTGTTTTATGTGCCAGAAAAGTTGCTTTTTTTTATGTATTTATTTATTTATTATTATTATTATTTTAAATCTAAATAACTTATTCTAAGCGAAGACTTCCTCCAGAAATAAAAGTATGTACAAATTTTGTTTATTCAATAATAATATGAATAAAGCAAAATGTCTTCTTCATGTATGCCTGTACGCGCTATGAAGGTCAGGCCACTGACGCAGATTTACAAAAAATTAAGAGATGCGTGCGTAGCTTTGATCGTGCAGGTGTGCATATAATTTTTTCTTTCTTTCTTTTTACTTTCTTTTTCTTTTCTTTTCTTTTCTTTTTTTTTGTGTGTGTGTGTGTGTATGTATGTGCTTATTTTCAAATCTGAATTTCTTAAATTAATTATTTTATTTGTTTATTTATTTATTTATTTTGGAATGTTCCGTTAATTTTTTTGCTTTTTTTTTTCTTAAATTTTATTTAAATTGCGTGTTTTTTTTTTTTTTTTTTTTTTTTTTTTTTCAATCCATCTGCATTTTTTATAAAAGATCGCTATTCTATTTATTTTTCCTTCTTTCGCATTAAGTCATGCGATCAAATAGTTTTTATATGATAAAATTTTAATACTGTTTCTTTTTTCTTTTTTTTTTAATACACATAATAGTTGCGTTTTCAAAAATTGTTTATGTAAAGGCGTAATACCCTCTTTTGAAGAAGAATGTTTATTATTTTTAATGTATTGTTTCTATCGAAATCAAATGGTAATATTATAGAGAGAATTAAACTTATTAATTTTTTAACTTTATTAAAAATTGTAACAATTAACTTCTTGTGTACGAACTATCAGAGATCAGATAAGCACCTACATTGAAACGCTCGCTTAAGGCGCTGCCACTGGCAGTTGGGTCCCCAATCTGACATAGTGTGGTCGTGAAAGACACAGCAGAACGCAGCGAACACCTGAAGCCAAGTTTTCAGCGATTTCAGTGGATTTTTTCTTGCCGGTTCTCACTATTTGTTCTTTCTTTCTTTTTTTTTTTTCTCTTTTTTTGTTTCTAAAGTGATATAAAAAATTGTGATTAAATTTCTTTGAAAATTCATTTAAATACAGCGATCAATGAAGCGACCAAATGGGCCTTCAATAAGTTAATATAAGAGTCCTTTAGATATATGATATATCTAAAATTACCAAGAAATTGGAGGCCCATCAGCGGCCGAACGGTTCTGCTCTCAAAGTTGGTAGATGGGAAGTGTCGGGTTCCATGGTTTTCTCCGAAAGACGCGTAAATAAGGCTAGGATCCCTTAGAACGACCCACGACGGACGGCATTCCACTCATAGGCCTAGGACCCAAGTGTAGTCAATCGGACTTGAATTCTACCAACCAACCAACCAAGAAACTGGAAAAATGCAAGCTTAAATTTGACGAAATGATATCGTCTTGATCAGTAGTGTTCTTTCCATAGTTCGCTTCAGAGCATGCCCAGATTCAAATGTCACGGTACGCCACTGGTAATTGCATATCAGAGAAAACTACTATTCTACAAAAAGAGAAAAATACGCGTGAAAAAAACAAAAGCGATTACTAACATTATTAGAAATTAGAAAAAATAAGAAATGTTGGCAGATTTCATAAACATAGTGACCAACATTGTAAAAACGGTATCTTGCAGTCTCTAAAATATTCCGCTGATAACCACAGATTCACAAAGGCTTCAGGCCGTGAAGAAGAAAGCCAATAATTTGTAGTAAGGAACCTTTATTTAAGCATAATCATCTTAGCATGGGAATGAATTATTTCATAGTATCTTGAAAAACAATTTGCAGCAGTCTTAAAGACATCCAGAGGGTTAGGCATAGCTGCCAATATTTTAATTTATTCCGGAGTACTTTTAGCCCCGCCTTTATTCCGCACCACTTTGTTTATAGAAAAATCTTCTTTAATACATAACTTCGATAAAATAAGAAAAAACTACTTTAAAAAAATAAGTGGTACGAATTAGAGGCGGGGCTAAAATGACTCCGGAATAAATTAAAATATTGGCAGCTATGGGTTAGGTGAGAGAGAGAGGGCGTTTGTAATTCCTATAAAGTACTTCGTAAAGTGCAATAAAGCGAATTATTATATCGAAAATGTACATAGGTATCATTTTATCCCTTTGATATTATGGAAACCAAACATTTTTATTTCTTTCAACTCTTAATTCGGCACTGATAAGTATAAAGTCCATATTCTTGATTTTTCAGGAGACGAAAAATAAAGTTAAAAAAATTCTGTATAAAAAATTACCTTTCAATACAGTTTTAACCAGGATATTTTCATAATGTACAATTTTGTGAATAAACTACATAAATTTAATTTTGAAGTTTGTTTAATTTTAACAAATTTACGTATATAATATATTATACGTATATAATATATATAAACATGAATGCTAAATTTCTGACTTGAACCTTTTTTACCAATGATTTTCTGTAAGACTAAATGACATAGATTTAAATCCTTTATACCAATCGATAGATAATTTTTTTTCTGAGTCTGACCTTGTACTTAACTCAAAATCGACATTTTTGGACTTAAACCTTTTATACTTATCAGTACAGAATTTTAAAGTTATTACAAATAAAAAAGGTATAAGTCATTTTTTCTGCAGGGAGGCTTTTTTCTTTCTCTCTCTTTTTTTTTTTTTCTTTGTCGCTTACTGTATATGTATCCAGAAGTATTTCTGCATGAAATTATTGGTGGAAGAAAAAAGGCGGAAGTTTCTTCTCTCTAACAGTGTTTTGAAGTAAGGGAGGAGGATATTGGCATGAAATAAATGCGGGCTAAAATGCTCCAGAATAAATTAAAATTTTGGAAATTTTGCACAAGTATTTGCATAGCTGCCAACGTCTAGCGGAATTTTTTAATAAAATATTTTAATAAATTTTTAACGATTTTCTGTGATTAAACATGATGAAACTTAAGTAATAGTGGTGTTTAAAAAACTGCACAAATTAGCACGTATGCATTAGAAAAAAATTCTTGCCAAAATTTGTCAAAGAAAGATGCGTTTTTACAATTTCAATTACTTTTTTCTCACTCAGAAATAGCAAGATGAAAATAGTTATCATGTTTTATAAGTTTGTCTTTTTGAAATCTGATAAAATTTGTCTATTTTAATTTGATGGAATAAGAAAAGAACATTTATTTTATATGCTCAGAAAATATATGGCAGTGCAAAATTGCAGCTGGATAAAAATAACCTAAACAGGGTGGTTACAGACCAGCTTTTTTTTTTTATCATGTATCTTCCACCAGAATACTTATAGGGTAATTTTTACTTAATCAACACTTTCTCGACCACTGAACTAGATTCACGTCATTTGAAAACCTGTAACTCAACCAGAGGGCGTTTCTTTCGCGATATGCATGTTACTTATTTTTTAAGAATATACCCTATGTTCATATTTGTACAATCAAATATACTATGGATACAAATACTTTGATTAGAAAGAATATACAGTGAAACTTCCATGGGAAACCACCCCTGTTAAGCGACCCCCTCCTCCAACGACCGATTTTTAAGGCACCGATTTGTTACCCTATCTACTTAATGTACAATGTTGACACTTCTTTGAGCGACCACCTCTATTTACGACATAATTTTTGAGGAACGAAGGGTGGTCGCTCGTGGGAAGTTTTAGTGTAATTATAATGTATATCTATTTGTAATATAAATGTGAGTACAGCAAATTTTGTTCTGAATATTGGAACTTGGGAAGAATAACACCCGCAGGCAGACCTTACTGTCAAAAAAAAAAAAATAAAAAAAGAACATGGGGTCGCGAAAGTGCTAACTAATGGTGCAAACATACTATTAAAATTTTCGAAAGAAAAATATTGGTGGAAGAATCAGGGAAAAAATGTTGTCTGTGACCACCCTCTTAAGCGCATAAAAAAATATAAGAGGATAAACATTTTGAGCATTTTGTATAATACAGATATCTTCATAGTTGCCAACTGTTACAAATATAAAATAAGGATAATCACCACTATATTTTTAGAGAATCTTCTTGAGTTAAATTTCGGAGATTAAAGATCTCGAAATTCACTGTCATAAAATTCTGGTGTATATTTTTCCCCAACATCTCAAAAACTTGACAGCTATGTATCTTGCATATTTTTTCACAAAATAATTCTTTTAAAACATAAAAATAGAGATACAAGATAATAGTGTTTATTTTATTATTATTATTTCTCGTTTATAATATTTTGAGAAATCTCATACATCGTTGACGTCTGTTTTTTGAATAAAATAATTTATCAGATCTTCCATAACATCTGACCTATTATTTCTATTTATTTTACTGTCAAATAGTTTAAAACGTAATGTCACTACATTTAGATCAGTGTATCGTACAAAATTTTACAATTACAAGATGAGATACAGCGTAGCTAATAATTATTCGCATTTATTTGCTTTATTTATTTAGTCTTCCAAAATAAATTCTGCCGTTTCAGTATTTTCTAGAAAATAAAAATTATTGTGAAAATATAAAATGTTGAATTACTGAAAACGAAATATTTTCTCTTAGAAATAGTTTGAAAATTGCTACCTGCTAGGATAAAATTCTTGCGAAATCATACCTTGTTCACAGGAGAACAATAATTTCGGCAAATATTTATCATTTACTTCAGTTTTGCCCTCCATTTTAAAATATTCTACAATTCAAAAATTTCTTATTCCTTTTTAGGTATTCTGATATATATATATATATATATATATATATACATGTACTTATCAGCCTCTTTGTCTTTTCTGAAGTTTGATTATAGTATGTTCGATTTTTAGAAGATTTTTTTTTTCTTTCTCTTTTCATATATTGTTCTAGAATTCAATATCTGTCATGTTTCCTGTATTTTACTTTTTATAAGACAATGCCGGCTAGTATGTACGTGTTTTTTTTTTTTTTTTTTTTTTTTTTTTAATCTTTTCCGGGTTATCAAAATCAAATTTGCGATGCATATTTAATGTTTTTGTGATTGAAATGTAAAATAAAACAACTAAATAAATTAGAGATTAGAGAGTGTAAATAAGAGAGAAAAAAAGCCCCAATAAACAATACTTTTTTTTTTTTAATTTAAATGTTACCCCATTTTTTGAATAATAATATTTAAATACTAGCAGGCTTTACCCGCTTCGCTGGTCACTATATTAAAATGATTTCTTTTTAATTGAATAATTGAAACGTTTAAGTAAATATATTTCGATTGGCGACAGTTTTTGCCACAGCTTTAGTATGGGCTCTCCTCAGTGATATTAATTATTTTTTTTAGCTTCTCGAATCTATACAACAAAACTATTATTAAAACGAATATTCTCGAAAACAGTCCAATAGTAAAGCTTATTCTTCGACTATTCTGGAAACAGTTGAAGCTGTTACTCACATAGCAAAATTCACTATTCGATGAATGTTCTGGTATACTCTGAAAAACGGTCACTTGTTCCACAGGAGTAAAGCAAATACTCCGGAACATAATTCTTCGCAATCTCAAGAAAAATGTTCATTCGCTTAGAGCTCAATCTTTAAAGTGCAATCAATCAGAATAGGTCCCTGAAGAACTCTGATTCGCAGTGAGTACATACTCTCTCGCATAAATCAACTCACTCCTACTTATAACTTTTTGCAATGATTCCATCGAGAATCCAATCCCCGATGATTCCATCGAGTCGGAAAACTCGAGATCTGTGCTTCCGTGTGTCGGAGATCTTCGAAACTTGAGGAATTCTTAAGTACCATTTTTCATCAAACTTCAAAACCCTCTCACCAAATTTGGTCACCCACTCACCAAGTTTGTTGCCAAGGCTGACACAACTGAAAGTGAATGAATGAACTGCCTTTATATTTTCACTTCGCCTGCAAAACTGCTTTCATTGTAACAGTGCTAATGATGCGGGGCGAATAACTAATCCCTAATAACAATATGCTATGAGCACTATTTCTGCAGCATTTTAGACAACTAATATTTTTACGGTTACATATATTTCCCATTAAACGTATTCTTATTCTTATTTTTATTTATTTATTTAAGTATTAATTTAAATTAAACAAATATTTCTGTCGGACAGCGTGCAGGTACAGTCACACACAGCAGCTCGTATATTTGTATTATAAATTAGCGTAGTGATTGGAATATAAAAAAAAAAAAAATAAATACTATGTAAACATTACCGTGCTACACAACTTTATTGAATCTCTCCCTTGGCGGCTTTTGAATTTTTGTCACCATAATAGTGATATATATATTTTTTTTTTACAATAATTTCTTGTATAAAAGGGGGAATCGTGTTTTGGTGATACTCTTATCGAATATCTTTTCGCAAATTTGTATGAATTCTTCATATTCTGTTTATATTTTTAACGTTTTTTAGGCTGAAAATAGTGCTTGAAATAAATGTTTTATTTTTAAAACTACATGTTTTTTTTTCCCTGTAAAGTTATCTATTCAGAGAAAATTAGATCATTTATGTGACTAATATTTCGGTTTAATTTCTTTAAATGGCTATTTCTAAATTAAACGCCTTGACGAAAAACATTCGGTTTATTTCAACCAAAATTTAAAAATCGCCCATTAGGATCTATAAATAAAACTGATAAAATAAATTTATAGTTCATAGAGTTTATTGTAATAAAGAATTGCTACGCAGTCAAATGTGACGACATGGGCAGTTTTTTTTTTTTCCTTCTTAATAACAACTTGACCGTAAAAATCTACAATTGTTAAAGAAAAAAAAAAAAAAATAGACCACTATATAATAGTACCATAAACTATATTAACACTTTATCAATGTGTATAGAATTTTCAAAGTGATACTGAATGTAAACGTATTTTTTTTTTCCTGACGAAAAAAAAAAAAAAAGAACTAGTATTTTTTTTTTTTTTTTTTTTTTTTTTTGGCAATTAAATTAAGGATAAATTTTTAATGACTGTTTTTGCAGCTATTATGAAGTTAATCTTTTCATATTTAATTAAATAAAAGAAAACAAATCAAAAATTCGAAAATCGGGCTTTGAGGTGCACAAGGACTCCACAGAGGGCACCTTCATGACGAAACACGTGACTGTCCGAGCTACCGTCTTTGCGCTACGCTGTAATGCTGTTGTGCTACGTCTTTTATATATGTAAAGATTTTCTAATTTTTCTAATTTATTTTCCCCGTTTTAAGTAAACGTACTTTTTTTTTATTCTGTAGGAAAAAAAATGGCAACAATTAAATTATGGATAAAATTAAAATGGCTAATTTATCAGAAATTAGAAGGTTATTATTTTCACATTTTAATTAATTAAAAGAAAACTAATCAAATGTTCGAAAATTGGGCTTCGAGGTGCATCAGGAGAGGTCATTACGAATTCCCATGCAAATTTTTGTAACTCAGCCATCAGCCGTTTTCCTAAAAAGCACTGGAAATACATACACAATGACACACTCACACACAGACACACACAAACAAACATCTTATTTTATTATATGTATAGATAGAAGGAGTACAATATGTAGGAGGAATGTGTCCTTCTTATTGTACACAATATAGCGCAAAAAACAACAAAAACGCTCATATAGAACTATTTCATACAGGAAATATTTTAGAAAAAGTATTTCAAGACAAGTTATAGTTTGTAAATAGTTTTTCCAACTTCCTTGGAAAATCAGAAAAAATCGTTCATAGCTAAAAAAGTTCAACCCTAAATCTCTTACGCTATGTTAGCCACTCCCCTCAGCTATTCCGAAATTTCCACCATCCAGTGCCACACCTTCAAATCTCCAGCTAATAGTATTTTAACGAAATCGATAGTACAGTAGAACTTGAATAATTCGAAGTTGAAGGGACCAGAAAAAAATTCTAAATATCCAAAAAATCGAATTACATATATTATATTCTCAAAAAAAAAAAAAAAGAGATAAATTAAAAAATTAAAACCTACGGTCAAAGATTTAACACATAAACTTTATATCTAAGAATACTGCTACCCCCCCCCCCATTAAATGAATATTTGTTACGAGCTTAATTATTCAACACTTTTTTAAAAATAGTCAGATATTTTTTATTTCTTCTTTAAGTACAATCTTTGTGTCATAGCATATAACTTGATACAAAAATAGAATCTTCTTCATTAGACATGACTTTCAATAAAAAAAAACCCCTCAAAGTTCATGTATATGCACCATATCTTCTGATGTACTAGTTAGGGTATGAAGCTAGCCCCTCTATCTTCAGGAGTTAGGGGCTTCTCTTGTATTTCCTTATCCTTCTTTTGAAAGACTATTAAAATACATTAGCTGAGAAAAATCTCGGGAACAAATTTTACAGTAATATTTTAATAGTAATCGTACGTAAATTTCGAATTATCCAAAATAGAATTCGAATTATCCACGATTCTTTAACATTATTTTAATACAAAATTCAAGGGACCGAGTAAAAACTTCGAATTATCCAGATATTCGAATTAAACAAGTTCGAATTATTCAAGTTTCACTGTATTTAAAATGAAATTGCAAATGAATTAAATGTTCCAATATTTTCTGCGCTAATTGCGAAATTCAAAAAATGTTTTAAATAAAATAAAAAAATTTCAAGATGTAACTGTAAAAATTCAAATTCTCTGGAAAGCTTTTGGAGAAATTGCCTCCTATCTGACATTTGCATATTTGCCAACCATCTCCTTAATAACCGTACAATTGTTAACGCCCCCTGAAAAAACGCCCCTAATCTCACACCACTATATTTTTAGAGTTATTCTCTCCAAATGATGTTACGATTAAATAAGACTAAAATTACACTAAAAAATTTTTGGTGTGAAAAAAAAGGCGGGTACTAAAAATCGTACGGTTCATAATGAGATGGTTGGCAAGTATGCTTTTGAGATCTATCTCAGGGTGGTCACAGGCCACATTTTTTCTCTGATTCTTTCACCAGTATTTTATTTTCTAAAATTTTAATAGTAAGATTTCACGATTAATTAAGTAAAATATTATATCAATATATTGTGTAAGTATCAGGGGAAAAAGGCAGGTCTGTAGCCACCCTGTAGCTCTGTTGTTTTTTCTCTTACGTTTCTTTTTTTCACTTACATCACTGATCTTCTTCCGTTTAGTCTGTTGACGTTTACACTTTTCTTTCGTTAGTTACTTCATCTTTATGTATCGGAGGATGTGTGACTAAGTCACACATGCCTCCAAACCACTTACTATCGTAACACATTTCAGGAATGATTTTTAATATGTTTATGAAACTTTCACCCTCTTTGGTGTTCTATTTGTTACATGACTGATATGTATTTTTTCTACATTTCTTGTATTTTTTTACATCAATAAACTAAATTAAAATATTCATAGCATATTTTTTTTTCTTTAACATAAGGAATATTAAAAGAACGTACTTGGATTATTCTGCGACAGATTAAGTCTTACGCATTGACAACGTTCAATAACTCTCTTAAATAATTAGGATTACCCCTACAGGAAATATTCTAAGGCTTATTGTTGCATTAAATATGAAGCATCAATGTACAGTCCTATTTCTGAAGAATTTTAGAAACTTTTTTTCTGCCTCATAGAAGTTTCAATAAAACTTAAAGGTAACTTTTCTTTTTTTCTTGGTATGATCGCGAACTTTTCTATGTTTTTGAAACTAATCTGGAAGAAAACTGGAACATTTTGGTAGGTTTCTACAGCAGTGACAGTATTTACCTGTTGCCTTATATTTATCCCTAACCACATACCTGTCCATAATACATCCTGAAGATGTTCACAGGATGTCTTTTAATCCGTATGTAATCCTGAGGATGTCACTTGGAGAAGATGTGCTGTTGGGGTAGTTGTTACTGAAAGTTCTTAATTTCTAGGACATTTTAGGATTTTAGAATATTTTGAAGAATATATTTATTATTTGTACTTATTATTCATAGTTAATAAGCTCTTTTTAGAAAGACATATGTTATTCATTCAATTTATTTATTTTCGTTTGTATTCTAGGAGTCCCAAAATTTTCGATATTAGATAGAATTTAATCATCTGATGCAAGAAAAAATGGCGCCAACTCATATATCTCCAAAAAAGACGTTAATGTTTGGATTTATGCTTTTCCTAGCAATAACGTCAGCGTGCAGTCATTCCTGGGAACGAACAGGATGCCATAAAGTAGGTAAGTTTTCGGAAGCATTATTTAATTATCTGTAGAAAGATGTAATAAATAAGAAGAAAGATTTTTTTTTTTCCGATTGTCAGCTCAATTCTTTTCGTGAGAAGCTGCCAAAGCTTTCGATATTGTATAGAATTTGATCATCTGATGCAAGCAAAAATGGCGCCAACTCATATATCTCCAAAAAAGACGTTAATGTTCGGATTTATGCTTTTCCTAGCAATAACGTCAGCATGCAGTCATTCCTGGGAACGAACAGGATGCCATAGAGTAGGTAAGTTTTGGGAAGCATTATGTAATTATCTGTACAAAGATGTATTAAGTAAGAAGAAAGATTTTTTCCGACTGACAGCTTAATTCTTTTCATGAGAAGCTGATATCAGTATTATGCTAAGCTAACTAATCTAAAGAAAATATAATTTCAATTTTAATAGTATTCTTAAAACAATTGTTCTTATTTTTGTTTGTATTCTGAATGTTGATAAAAATATTCCACAGAATTTTTTTTTATGTCTCATAAACTAATTTTAACGTAATACATTTATAGAATATTTTTATTTATCAAACATATATTTGTACCTCCGATGATACAATGTTCTTTGTCTGAAATATGTTAGCACCATAATCTTAATGTGCATATTTTGCTTCATATAGCAGCATTAGGCAGTTTGTCCAGTTCCTATAAACCCAGACAGCACATCGCCTCCCCAGGATATCTTCAAGATGTCTTCTGGATGAAAAGGCATCCCAGAAACGTCCTTAAGATGTACTGTGGATAAGTTAAGCCTAACTGTGCTGTTAGGGAAGGAGGTAGTACAGTGAAAAATAAAACCATGTCTATTTTCTTTATTCATGCCCAATGTATTTCATTAAAACATCCTAAACGTCATATATTAAAAAAAAAAAAAATACATTTTTGTAAAACAGTGTCATTTTCCTCCAAAGTACAGATATTAGGTCAGGTAAGTTTTGTAATTATGGAAAAAAAAAAGATATATCCACGTGTTTGGAGATTTCCTGAATACTTTTTTATATACTTTATGGTGATGTTCGTATTTTGTGTGTATATGAATATAGGTGTGCTATATATAAATATGAATATGTATACGTGAGTGAGTGAACAAGATAACCTTTCAACACTTTTGAAATGAACTCCAACTTGGTAGGTATGTTATAGGTTACTGCTTTGTTGTTTTGTAGTGTAATTGTAATTCTACTCAAAATATTTAGGCTAGCTGGAATGATTTCCAAGCGTGTCTTTTAAGGGATCATAGCCTGTAATTAGAAGTGTGTTAGAAAATATCACAAGAAACGGCAAATGCAAGGCCGACAAATGGGATTTGGGTCACCTGGCATCTCCCATTTATCAATGTTGAGAGCAGAATATTTTGCCCTCTGATGGGAGCTTAAAGGTCAACGTGGCACACAAAGCATTGATTTTCATGATCGGAGTGATTAAGCTAATTAGGGAAATTGTAGTGGGAACTATCCTAGAACTGTTATTACATTTTTTTTACATTTTTATACACAAAAACATTCACAGAACACATCTCTTGGTTTCATTTTATGCTTTCCTTTTTTGGTATTTTAACAAAACATTCCGCAATCATAGTTAATGTAACTGAAAAATACACACATTTTATTTGCTTGCGTTAAATAACTTTCCAGTTATTCCCAGTTAATTATCTAGTTGAATTAATAAGTATTTCTAATTAAATAAAGTCAATTGTTGATAAATTTCCTAACCGTCAACACAGTTCGTGACATAACTGGATTTACGCATGTTTTATGTGGCAAAATACACTAACAAGAATATATATTAAATGCGTCCAAGTATTCTGCACTTTGAAAAATGCATATTGTATAAAAATAAATAAATAATAATTATTACAACATATTTAAAAACATATTTAATAACATGGACTCATTTGTGTGTGCGTGTGAGGAAAACATTAACTCAATCAGGCGCAATTCTAAGCTATTATTTCTGTACTGATAAGTATAAAGGATTTAAGTCCATATTCTTGATTTTTCAGTACAGGAAAAATAAAGTTAAACTAACCAAAAACTAATCAGAAGAATCGATTAGGAAAAAGGGATTAGGTTGTTTTATACCCTTTATACCATTCAGTGATTGTCAACCTTCATTTAATAAAGGAAAAAAACTGAATTAAATATTTTATACCAAAGATTATTGCTAAATTTCTGACTTGAATCTTTTTTACCAATGGATTTTCTCAAAGACTAAATGACATGGCTTTAAATCTTTTATACCAATCGATAGAGAATTTTTTTCTGAGTCTGTCTATGTACTTAACTTAAAATCGACATTTTTGGACTTAAATCCTTTATACTTATCAGTACAGATTTATGCTCAAAGAATTTCTTTTGGATGAGAATCTATGACTGAAACATTGGTGGTGATAATGTAGATGTTGAAATTGTTTGAGTACGCGAAGTTCCTAAAACATATGTGAAGTGCCTCAAAGGGGATCTTTCTAAGTGATCCAAGTTTAAAAAAAGAAATTTCCAAATGGTAAGGCAAACGAGCGCTATCTGGTTTCGAACTCTGCACTTCCCTTTTACTTGCTTTGAGAATAGAGCATTTAGGCCACACGTGAGGGAACATAACCACTGTTTTATATTGCGTAGATTAAAAGGTAAGACGATTTGCTATAGAATAAAATGATATAGAACAGTATTTGTGTAAGTGTCTAACGTCAAATTCGTTATTTATTATCTGAAACTGCGATTTTTAAAAGCTCTTTAGAATAGGGTTTTCATATTCTTATAGCGTGTACAGTCGGCAGCAAAATTATCCGAGCACTAACAGAAATTCCTATGTAAAAAAAGTACACTTAATACTATTTTGTTAAATAAATCCTTGTCGAATCCTGTTCTTAATCCGTATAAGAACATGATTCAACAAGTACTTATTAAATAAAACAGTACTAAATGTACTTTTTTATATAGGAATTTTGATTTCGCTCGAATAATTTTGCTGCCGAGTGTAGATGTGTAGCCACCGAATTCCGAAGTCGAATATCTTTACACAGCTAATTCTTTCATCTATTTAATATGGAAGAAAGTAAAAATGGCAGGTATGTATCTGGACTGTCTTACAAACCGTTCTTGTGCAGTTGCACAAATTTTAGTTGCAAATCAAGCGCCATTTATGTAGGCAAATGTAATTATTCTGAGAATAATATTTCCATTACTACAAGAACCCATCTCTTTCTTTGTATTTATACAAAGATCACATAATGATATGATCAAATTGAAATTATGATTCTTAATTTCTTAAATTCGTCTTATTTTGAAATTATGATTCTTAAAATCTTCCTTTTTCTTCTAGTATGCCATCATACTGTTTTACAATACTGCAATAATTTTTGAAATACTTAGTGAATTAAATCAAAAATGAAAGAAAATATCTTTTTTTTTTTTTTTTTTTTTTTTTTAAGGAACACTTCGATTACTGAAAGACTTAAATTATGCATAAATTAGTATAGCTTTTGATGTTGAAACAACTAAAAATATTTAAAAATTATCGAAGCTTTGCGAGGAACATTTTTTAAAAAATATGCATGATAAATTTGGGAAAACTGTAGAAGTATTTACAATCTGTAACAATCAGAATTTTAGCACTTGCAAATAATCGAATAAGACATTACTATTTATCAAAAGAAATTCTTCCCGTTAATCGAATTATCGAATGTATCGAGAATTCCATTCCAAAGATTGTCACTGAAGATCAAAGAGAAAGAATACTTCCTTCTGACAAGATCATCCATCTTCTATGTACGTAGATCTCGAACAATTACTTTATTCATTTGTCAAAGTATAAGATAATATTCGATGTACTTAATATTATTTATTTATTAGTAATAATAATGTCCTAATTAGAGAATGTATTAACATAATGAGATTAATTGCATACCTGTATAAAAAGCAATAGAAGGAGATAGTAACAATAGTGACTTCTATTAAATATGCATGGAGTCATGTGTTGTTATGGTATTTATTCATTTATTATGTTTATTTGTTAATATTAACTAATTAATTTACGAAATCAACATCAAATAATAACGTCTTTGAAGAAAACACTCAAGATATCATATGTAATATCAAAGTATTATATCTTATGTAATTATTATGATAGATAACTTAAGTCAGTTAAACGTAAATATGGCATGAATTTATTAGATTATATATGAAACAGATATTTATTTAAATAAATATATAACACACAAATTCAAATCTCAAAATACAATTTGAAAGTATCCTTTTTACTTTCTACTATACAATAGAAGGAAGTATTGGATTCGTAAAAATTTTCGACCTCGGATTTTTGATGGATTTACACGTTTTGAGAGGTGTAGAACACGATTTGACCATTTTTAGAAAATGTCTGTCTGTCTGTCTCTGTGTGTGACAAAATTTTGTGGCAACTGTATCTCAGGAACTACTGCACAGAATTTCATACAAATTGGTATGTAGTTACACCTTGACATAAATTAGTGTCTATCAACTTTTAGTAAAAACTGTCTTACAGGTTGCGTTGCCATCCCGTTTTTTCCAAACTTTAACACGGTTGTATAGGGCAAAAGTTTGTATAAATGTGCATAAAGAGAATTATTTTTTAATAATTCTCTGAAATTTAAAAGAATGATTTATAATAGAGATAGTCAACTGGGAACATTTTTTTTTTATATATGTAGGAGCATCACCTCCCCCTGGGGCGGAAGTCCACCCTCGAAGGGAATAAATTTTCTTGTTGGGTATCTTTCAAAAGAGCTCACCAATACCTTTGAAACAAATGGTTGAACCATCGATCTGAAATAATTTGAAATAAAGTTATCGATTTTTTTCATTTTTAACAACAAAATAATAATAATAATAATAATAATAATGTAATTTCGATAATTTTTTATATTTAGCGTTATACTACTTCTTTAATATGGAAATCGTACTGCATTATCATGGAAGATAATTTTATTAAATAATGATTTTATTAAATTATTTTTACTGGGTGAATTTGCATAGGAAAATATAGAAGAAAGTCATGTGGTGTCCGCAACATTCTGGTTTTAATGGTGTTTGAACTTGAGATATATGCTGTGAATTAAGGACTGACTTTATCTCTTATAATTCAGGCAATAAACATTTGCACATTTATTACAGTAGCATGTATGGAATAATAACCAGAAGGCATCATCACTGTCGGTAACCGATCAATGAACTCCCATATTTACAAAGGGAGGTGCATTTGCCATTATTATCTCCGCCACATGTTGCTCTAGACATTTCTAGGATTTGTACAATAACCTTATCAACACAATACCGGAGAAACAAATAATTATTAAGTTTACAAATGTTGCTAGGTATAACTTTGATTGCATAGTCACCAGCTGTAGTCCACGCAACATTAAAAACAAAAAAAGTAAAATACAACATTAAAATATAACTATCATGATGATCCAGAGTATTTCTGTAGTATTGTCAGCAGAAAAATTATTCGAGCACTAGCAATAAATCCTATGTAAAAAAAAGTACACTTAATACTGTTTTGTTAAATAAATCCTCATCGAATCATGGTCTTAGACTGACTAAGAACGTGATTCGACAAGGATTTATTTAACAAAACAGTATTAAGTGTATTTATATAGGAATTATTGATAGTGCTCGAATAATTTTGCTGCCGACTGTATTGTCTATTCGGTAAAAGTGTCGGACGTTGATCATAGAAACTTTCTACATAGAATGTAAATTAAAATCTAAGTTAAGTATGCCAATTTAAAATCTGAGTGTAATTTACGATTCTTCGCTAAACATTATGTCATCTGGAAAGATCATTCCATGTAAAAAAAATTAACCGACCAAAAATGTATATTGGATAATTTTTTTTTAAAGAATTTTAGAGCTTATATGCCAAGTTTGTAAATTCAATCCGTAATGTGTTGTTAGTACCTGTCCTTTATCTACACCGTTTTCTTTGTAGAATAACTTTCTCGAATACGTAATTATCATTAAATATAATTAAAATTATCTTCAAGAAATGCAGTGTGGAAATTTGACGGATACCAATAACGCCACAGAATGAATTAAAACGGGTGGTAGCTATGTTAGAGGTTCCTCAACATTACAGGCAAAGACACTGGAATTTTCAAAGCTTTCATTGCTTTTATTAAAATCAATATCGAAAGCATTAAATTTTGATTAAAAGAACAATAAATAATCTTATAAATATCATATAAGATTTACGTTTTTAGATTTTGTGTAAAAACAGGAAGCATTTTAGGAAAGCAATTACAGTCGATAAAATCCTACAAACATAATAAGGAAACCTTTTAATATTTTTAAATTCCATTATTATCAGGAAATTCTGTGTAAAATCTTGATAGTTAGAACAAGTTATAATATCCAATAATAGTTAGACAAAAATTATTTCTTTAAAATAAAATCCAAAATGAAAACAATAAACTTCAAAATTTTGAACAACCTAACCCAAATCTTTTTAAATATCAATCAAATTATTCGAACACGACACCAGCTTGAATTCAGACATATATATATACGTATCAAAACAATAATTACAGTAATAAATAAAAACTATTTTCAATCACATATTAGATGTAAATTGACTCTTATATCTTTGATAAAATTGTATGTGTCACCTGGTAACATTTAAGATTTACTCCGTAGTACTATTAATACCGCTCTCCCCACTCTGCTTCTAGAGGAATTGTCTCCAGTAATAATCACACTGAAATAATAAGTGAAATGCTCTTCTGAAATTAATGGCAGGAAAAAATGGCGGGTACGTACTACACTTCGAAATAAATTATAAATATTACTCTACGGTGTGGGACAAAAGGCAGGTACTAACAACATTCCGAAATAAATTAAAAGAACTTGGCAGGTATGCACTAAAAATGTTACTCTTATAACCTTTAGATACTTTTAACACACTCTTTATATATTATACATTAAATTTTTAAGGATCAGTCATTTGTACAAAGGGTTATTTACTGCTTTTTTTATTATAGAGAAATACGACTTCGAAGGCTTTGACCCAGAAGCACTTGTGACAGAATTCCGCGCTAGTGGAATGAAAAAACATAAAATAATTTTGTAGATTTTTTGTAGTTAAAATATATATATATATATATATATATATATATATATATATATATATATATATATGTTGTAACAATTTTTGTAGAAACAAAATTAATAAATGAATTGGTAAATGTACATTAACATTTAAAAAATAATTAAAAAAGAAATTAAATGATTAATTATAAAATCAAACAAGCATCGCAACTAGCAATAAAACACTCAGTAGACAAAAGACAAACTCGTAATATGATCATAAAAAAAAAAAAAAAAAGAAAGAAAGACAAATAAAAGCACCAATTTCGAATTATCAATGAAAATTGTTGTGAAAAACAGAAACATCTTTCTGAAAAATATAATTTAAACAGATCTTTCACTATAAAGTCTTTAGATGTATCTCAACTCTGATATACAGTAGTGCTTTAGTATCAAAGAAAAGTAAAGTACATTGCATCAAAATAAATTAGCCATGGTAATTAAGTAAGTACGTTTCAAGATTTCCTTTGTAAATGGAGCCTCGGGAAATCAAAGAAAATAGTTAATTGTATTACAGCATAGTTTTTATGATTGCCGAAATTCAGATGAATTCATGTTGATCAGATGATCATATTTGCAACAACGGATAGAATTAATCATTATTAATCTTTTCTTTTTCACAATTCGAGATTATATTGATGTAAAAGAATTTATTCTTGAAATAAATTAGTGCATTCCACTACCGACTGGATAGGACTAAAAAAAAGATTCTTATGTAGCGTGTATTTAATCATCTAGTAAGTAAACATGGAAAATGGCATTGTTAATTAAATTGAAAGTAATTTTGTAATAAAGTATAACATATTACAGAAAAGGAAAGAACATGGAATACCACATGTTTAATGAATTTACTTAATAAAATTATAAATTTATCATAAAATCCATTGTAATTTAGCACATCACATTAGGTAATATTTGAACATAAAAGCAAAGTATTAAAATTGGTAAAAGATGTATTCATTTTTTAACATGTATGGACGAAAATAATTATATTTTCTCTATAAGAATTATAACTTTTGCTTTCTAAAATTTGTATATAAAGACATTATGAATCGTTAGCAGACATATCAATATTTTAATTTATTCCAGAGAACTGATATTATGCGTCCTTTTTATACACCACTTTATTTGTAGTGAAATTACCTCCAATATGTAATTACCATTAATTACCATTTTTCGCACAGAATAGAACAGCACAGAATTCAGCAACAGCATTGGAGGAATGGTATAAACGCTTATGACTTATCCGAAAAACTAGTACAATGTGGCCACCACAAGACTTTCTTCTATATTTTCCAGCACAAATTAATTAAGTGCGAATAATTTATTATAACTATTATTTATAAAAATTATTTAACACGGGGAATGCAAATCATTTTCAACTTAGGGAAATCTAACACTAACTGTCCAAAGAAAGACAGTTTTATCGTCTATAAATAACAGCTTAAAAAATGCGATTTTATAATGATTATCTCACATATCAAGTTTCGTACAGTTATATGCAATAGACGTTGAGATATAGCAATCCCGTTATTGATGAAAGTAGCACTATATCAGCGCTACCTATTGGCCGATAAGCAGCCAAACTGAGTCAGCATAATGTCTCATAATGACCGTCTTACATATCAAGTTTTGGTTTACGATACGCAATAAAACCTGAGATATAGCCTTCTTTTAAATTGTGGAAATCACTGTGTAGCAGCACCTCCTGTTGAGCAGTTTACACTAAAAGTTGAGAGACACTAATTTATTTTTATATGCATATACATACAAATTTATATGCAATACTGTGCAGTAGTTCCTGAGATATAGGCTTCCCATAAATTGCGGAAATCGCTGCATAGCAGCGCCATTTCTAGGCCAATATGCATTTAAATTGATTCAGCATAATATCTCATAATGACCTTCTCACATATTAAGTTTTGTTTGATTATACGCAATAGAACCTGAGATATAGCCTACTCTGAAATTGCAGAAATCGCTGTATAGCAGCGCTACCTATTGAGCGATTCACGCGAAAAGTTGATAGACACTAATTTAGATCAAGATGCATCTACATATAAATTTATATGTAATTTTGGGCAGTAGTTCCGGAGATACAGTTTGCCACAAAATTTTTGTGACACACAGACAGACGGACAAACAGACATTTCCTAAAAATAGTCAAATCGTGTTCTAGACATCTCAAAACGTGTGAATCCGTCGAAAACCGGAAGTCGAAAATTTTTACGAATCCAATACTGCCTTCGGTTGTATATAGAAGAAAGTAATAAATAAATAACGCAAAAATCGTAACCACCACTGAATAATACAGTGATAGCTAATGTTATGGTGGATTCAATGTGCCTTTTGCGGTAGTGCTGCTATTGCAGCAGCGATCTTTAGTAGACGAAAAGGAAATTCATTTCCTCTGCATGCTGATACTTCGTATGCTAATCCCTTTAATATCATTCCTCCAAAGAAACAATAATCCGAAAGCAGACGATAGGTTATTTAAAATAATCTGGTGTGTCACTCGCACGACTTTCTCTTACCCTGAAATTTAATATTATAATTACAGCTTGCAGATTAATAGGTAAGATAACGAGTACTGTTATGTAAACCTATGTTAAACAATTCATATTAGGCTTCTGAAGAGTTTTATATGATAATTAGTTCTGTGTGAGGGAGGCTACCGCCCCCCTCAACCCCCCGTTTCATTAATGCACCTACATTTATATAGAATTTAATTCGGTTATTAAAAAATAATTCTCTTTTTAAAAAATAATTTATTAAAATTATTATTAAAAAATTATCTTTTATGATAAGGCAGACGATTTCCATATTAGAGAAGTAGTATAACACCAAATGTCGAAAAAAAGTCCATTTTATTCTCAATATTTGAAAAAAAAAAAAAAAAAAAAAAAAAAAGAAAAAGTACGATTTTTTTTTTCTAAGTTTTTTTTTCGTTAAAAGTAAAAAAAAATCGATAACTTTGCTTTAAATTATCGCAGATCGATGGTTCAACCATTCGTTTTAAAGGTATTGGCAAGCTCTTTTAAAAGATACCCATCATGAAAATTTACTCCCCTCGAGGGGGGACTTCCCCCCCAGGGGGGAGGCGAGACTCCTACATACACATTTTTTTTTTCCCAGTTAACTATCTCTATTACAAAAAATATATATTGGTTTCATTTGGTTTAGTGCAGTCTATAGACGTTAAACTCTACTTTCCTGCAATTTACCCCATAGACGTAATGTATTAGAATTCTCTTGATTGTCCCTGTACACGAACCATTTGCTTGATCTTAACGAAAAGCTTACTGTAGCGTTCCTATATGATACACATTTAGAATACCAAGTTTGAACTTTTTGCCATAATTTGTTCTTGAGATATGCTGATAACAGACAGACACACATACAGACACACACACAGACACACACACAGACACACACACAGACATACAGACACACAGACACACAGACACACACACAGACATACAGACACACAGACATACACACAGACCATTTGCTAAAAACATGATTTTCGTATTCAGGGGACCTCAAAACGTGTAAATATAACAAAATCTCGCGTTCGAAAATTTGACCCAAAAACAATACTTTCTCTACCTTATGGGTAAGAGAAAGTAAAAATATAAAAAGTTTTAATCAGTATTTTAACAAAAAACAAAAAAGAAATTTTCATTTTCATTTTTCTTAAGCATTTGACATCTGTTAATGAATTTGTGACAAAAAAAAAAAAAAAAAAAAAAAGATCTCGTATGTTAACGAATTAACTTAGAAATTAAGTCGGCATTAATCAGGATTTGGTGTCGATAAAAATTAATATTTCTTTAACACAATTTATTTAAAATCCAAAAACTTTGTCTTTTTAATCTAATAGGTTTCAAAACAATGTTCCCCGGTGAATTTATTTTAGTTTTTGAGAATGTATTTCCTATAGTCATGTTATATTCCTACAATCGTTTCCTGCAATCGTGTTTATTTAAAAAATAATTAAATAAAAGCAAAAATAAGAGGTCTGACTTGTTTTATCTTAGGATGTTACGCCATTTTTTTTTTTTTTTTTAAGACAGAATTGAAATTTCTGAAATGGTAATTTCTTATAATTCAGTTATTTTAGCTTCCCTTTTAGAATAAATGTTTGAAATGCAAATCGGTTTTCAGTACGGCGAAAGTTTCAGGGGAAGTTGATCTGTAACTTCTCTAACAGCATATCTTATCACTGGGATATCCTCAGAATATCCTGTGGATAAAAGTACATCCCATGGCTATCCTTAGGATGTACTATGTATAAGTATGCTGTTATCGTTTTACACAAGATATTGCGTTTCCAAGAAGCAGAATAATTCGTACTTTCTGTTATAACGTAAATAATAGCTAAAGATAATTACACTTGATCAAAATTTTAAAGTTACTAAGACTTCTAAAATCAAAGGATCTAAATGTTAATAAATTTCATTGTAAACGTATAAAATATATTTACTGGATTAATTAAATCTAAAAAGTTGTAATTTAAAGCTAAATTATGATCTTTATACAAATTTATTCGAAAACTAAATTGCAGTTTTTATCTATATATTAGAATTTTATTTCAGGATATTAACATTTCTCTGGAGTAACTTTGAGAATACTAATTTTAAGTATTTTATATGTGGATTAATAGTCTCAAAAAGTTAAGTTATGTTAAAGTTAAATATATTGTTCATTATAGAAAAAAAATTTCCTTAATGCAAAGACGATATATATTTGATTAAAAATTTAATCACTATCGAAATTCACAACATCAAAAACTTTTCTTTAAATATGCTGAATAATGTTTCAGACGAGAAATTTCTGTAAGGGTCAAATGAAGATAATTATTTAATCTGCTAACAGGGGAATAAACGTTTGCTTAGTCCGTTACACAAAAGAGAATTTTTTTATTGAAAATTAAAAAGTTCTCGTTTAAAGTTAAATTGTATCATTATATAAATTTAATAGAACACTAAAATACAATTTTTATCTACATATTCGAGATGTACTTCAGAATATTAACATTCTCCGATCTACCCATAGGCCGTAATCATAAGAAAAACTTTGGTTTATCCCTGTATACGAAGAATAAACTGTATGTACACCATTTTATATACAACTATTTCTGTATAACCTCTAAACATGCTCTGAAATGATAAGAAAATTTTGGTTCATCCCTGTATACGAAGAATAAACTATATGTACACCATTTTATATACAACTATTTCTGTATAACCTCTAAACATGCATACCAATTTGCAAGTCAATCGGGGGATTTTTGCGGCCGCTATTGCAATACATGCAAATTCTACCCGTAGGCTGTAATGATAAGAAAAATTTTGGTTTATCCCTGTATACGAAGAATAAACGATATGTACACTAACATATATGTAACTATTTCTGTATAGCCCCTAAACATGCATACCAATTTGCAAGTCAATTGGGGATATTTACGGCCGCTATTGCAATACATACAAATTCTGATTATAGACCGTAATGATAAGAAGAACTTTGGTGGTTCCCTGTACACGAACTGCATGTAGAAAACACACAGAAAACTGTACAGCTAATTCTGTGCAGCTCATGAACATGTGCACGAAACTGTAAGTCAATAGAGTGCTTTTTTTCTTCCGCTATCGCGAGATATACATAAATAAGGAGAGACAGACAAACAGACAAAAGCATTTTGAGTCTCCACTCTCAACATAGAGGCCTATATCTACTGACATTTCGGCAATTATTTCAAGATAAATACGTAATGATATTTTTTATACGTTATTTTTATACGTGTTTTTTATACGTGCCTAAAATAACTCATAACGAAACTATCCTTTGTCAGGAACAATTTTAAGCACGTGATGACAAATGAACGAAAGCACCAACCTCAAGTTCAATAGACTGATGTTTCTATCCTTATGTCTAGGTAAAGTAAATAGTTAAACCATAAATATTTGAGTGTTTCCTAGCTAAATGGCTACACTAACGCTAAAGTCGGATCGAGGGTGGGGAGGGGGTGGGGAGTTTCAAATTTTTATGTTTGTTGGCACCGGTGCATTACCGGTATATGTTTGCTTAGGAAACGGTTTGATTTCGGCACGATACAGGTTACCCTGCATGTTTTGTCGGTAATGGATCGACTGTGTACCAACCAGTCGGACTGACTACCGCCGAAATTACCGCGAAATATGTGTATCCGATATCGGCAGGCAGGCGGTATCGTTCCGTTGCCACGTAAAATGGCAACCTGCAATCGTCGGATTGCTTACCAATAACTCTGTGTTTGTTGGATACTTACCCGTTTATTCTCCCATTACTTTTTTCAACAGTTTTTTATAATTTTTATAATAAAGTGTGCTTTCTGTTCGGTTTTTTGGAAGACATTTTATTATTTTAAATGTCCAAGAAAAATCCTATATTTGGCAAAAAATTAGTATCTATTCAATCATACTTTTCTATAGTCTCTCTGTCATTCGTAACAGTGAGAAAAAAGTACTTCCACACTTGCTTCTTTTGAAGTCACACTTGCTCCTATTGAGGGCTTTAGAGCGCACCGAAACAACGTTTTTAGGAAAAGCCCAAAAATCTATGACATACTTTTTTTAGATCATTTAAAATTTTGTTTTTTAGTTATATTAATCACCGTAAAATGAAAAAGTTACGATCACAGCTCACTTTTTTTACCTACAACATACATTCAAAGTGAGACCTCAATTTTTTATGTCACACTTAACCATGTTGACCCTATAATGATATGTTTCGATAAAAGTATAAAAAATACGTAGGTATGAGACATGTATGCAATGCATTTACAACTTTATAAAAAATTTTAAAGAAATAATTACTTTTATTTTTATAGTTTTTATTATTATCATTATTATATTATATATACCAATTTACACGTTTAAGTGGAAATTTCTGTGTTTCACTTATAGTTTATATTTGTGTTTGTATTCAGAGAATGTGTCTTATATAAATCAAAAATATAATTTATGGGGTCAGGTACCATTGGAGGGTAACAGTAAAAATACTATCAGTAAAAAAAAAACAATCAAAATTCTTTTTAGAATAGCTTGAAAAATAATCACTTTTAAATCTTATAATTTTCAACAAGTGCAAGAAAATATTTTATCTCTCTATTGCAGTTTTTAAAATACTTGTACAATTTTAATTAAATTTAATTTTTCAGAAAATGTCAGAGCTAATTCTTTGTTGATATAAGTCTTGCGTGCAGGATTACATGCAAATGATGCATCACATGAACCTAAAAAGTGTTGTGTACATAGAAAAGTACCCTATAATTAAAATGACGAAAAATAATTTTGCTGAAAAGCTGTATTTTTTTCAATATATATATATTGTATAAAAAAAATCAACGTTATTTTGGGTGCAATTATGTTCATAATAACAAAACATCTAATGTTAAAATGCTAGTTGTACGTCATTTCCTACATTTATATTTCATATAGAAGCTGCTACCCTTTCATTAAATTATCATACTTGCCAACATATTCCGTAGTTTTGTTAGCCCCGCCTTCTTTTTAACACCAGTATCTTTTTAGAGTAGTTTTCTTCTTATTTAATCGTAATTGCATTCAGAGAATATTACGCAAAAAAATTATTGGTGTGAAAAAAAGTGCGGGACTAGCAGCACAACGGAATATTAATGAGGATGTTGGCAAGTATGAATTCTGGATAACCACCATAGAAATACGGTGTGCGCGAAATTATACATCGGCGAAAAATTTGCTCTGACATTTTTATATAAAAAAATCAAATGATAAATTTCGAATTAATTTAATTCAGTTCTCGTCGCTTAATAAAGTCACTGGTCAGTCGCATAATCTGATCAGATTGTCAGGACCGGAATTAGATCAATACAAACCACTTTTAAAACCACCGTTTAGTAAAATCAGCATCGCCAGTTAATAAACTAAAAAAAAAAAAAAAAAAAAAAAAAAGTCTTCACCAGCAAAATTGTGTATTTATGCACTTAAAAAAATTTACTTACATTTTTTTTTTTTTTTTTTTCAATAAAAATAAAATAAAGCGCAACAATCTCCCTCGTTATCTCTCTCTTTGTCGAAAATTTTACACGTGCAGCATAATAACAAAATAAACTCGCTTCATCACTTGTCTTAGTAATAAATTCCAGGAATGCATTCTAAAAATCGAAATAATAAGTTACTGCTCTGATTCATTAGTGATTTCTTTTTAATTTTTAATTATTAAAAGACAATTCTTAGCTCTCATTCTGAAATAACTAAGAAGCAAAAAACCTTTTTAAAATGTCTAATATTTAATTAATATATATATTGACTAATTTTGTACGCACTATGTGTTTATTAATTCTACATGGAGTATGTGTTTAATTTATTTATTTCGAATGAACAATTAATTGACTGTCGATCTAAAATTAATTAATACTGTTTATTACACTCATCAATCGTTAAATTTTGAAATTTCTTTTTAAATTCAAGGAAGTAATACCATTTTCTTGAGTGCAAGAATCTTCGCCGGATATAAAAATCAGCTGCTTAATAAATCACTTTTCTTTAGAACGAATCTGATTTTAATAAGCGGCGGGTACTGTATCTGAAGTAGAGAGAAAATTTACAAGTTTTAAAAGCAATTATTTTTTTAATTATTGTAAGATACTTGTGACTCGCCACGCCCGAAGGCACCCGAGTAACAAACTGTCTCGTCAAAGCGACAGCATCCCCACAGCAGGAGCCCACACAGGCTCAGACACCTCGACGCCCCAAACACCACAACGACACCAGCGGGTGCCAGCCGGAGCAACCCAAGGAGCCGAGCGAAGGCCCGGTCCCCCCAGCAGGTGCCAGGCACGAGCACTGAACCCCGCAGAACACCCAGGCAGCAGCGAGCGGCACCGCACCACAACCCACCAAGGACCACCCCGACAAGAAGGCAACAGAAGGAAAGCAACAAAAGACAAATATAAACTAAGCTAAAATTAAACTAAAAGTAACAAATGTATATAAACTTTACAGACAGTAGGGGAAGGGGCAGGGGCGAGGCTAAAAACTAAATAATAAAGCCAGGTCAGAGGCACGAACAACCTGTTCACCAAAACAAAGTAGAGAAACCTAACACCCCACCCAGAATAAAACAGAACAAGATACAATATTTATTGATATAATATTTTTTTTTTTTTTTTTTTTTTTTTTTTTTTTTGATTTTTGTAAGTAAAGTTATTGTATTTTCTTCTGATATTATCTCCTTTCAAAGGTTCCTGACCTTTTCAATAAAAATGTTAATAAAAATGATCCTGTAGTTCCTTATAAATTAATAAAAAGTTTATTCATTAACAACATGCTTGTTCCTGAAAAAAAAAAAAAAAAAAAAAATCGATTAAGTTAATAATGCATGCATGCATTTTATACTTAGCTTTTTGAAAGCATTTATTTAAAAAAAAAAATGTTTAAAAATTCTTTTTTTTCTTTCCTCGAAAATGATACTTTATAAGTTACACCTAAAAAACAAAAATTAAAAAAAGTTCCTTTTAAAAGTTTTTCAGTTAATTAAAACTAAATATCTTAAGAACTAATGGAACTTAGAGCAGAATTTATTAGAACTAAGAATTTTTTTTTCTGAATTAGAAAATGGGATAACTGTTTCAAGAAGTTCATACAATGAATTAATTCCAGCTTAATAAAACATTTTATCCAATGTTCCAGAAGCTTTATCGATGATGTTAAAACTCAGATTAAAACAGACATTTTCCCTTTACTCATTCCTTTTTTTTTTTTTTGTAAGAATAGGAATAAATAATTTTTTTTAAAAAAAAGGCAATTATTTCTTATTGCGATTTTTTTTTTTTTTTTTTTTTTTGATTCTGCAGCTAAATCAATATTTATTACGTTATTATTTTTTAACTTTCTCTTACCCACGTAGCCGTATATGGTAGATAAAATATTGTTTTAATTTCAAATTTTCGAAATTGAGTTTTTTTTTTGTTTTTTTTTTTTTACATTTACACATTTTGAAGTTCCATGAATCAGAAAATCATGTTTTTTAAGGTCGGTCTGTGTGTATATGTGTTTGTGTGTCTGTGCGTGTGTGTGTGTGTGCCCCCTCTCTCTCAGTGCGTGTGTCTGTCTGTTATCAGCATATCTCAAGAACAAATAAAAGCAAAAAATCCAAATTAAGTGTTATAAATGTGTACTATATAGGAATGCCGCACTAAACATTTCATTGAGATCAAGCGAATGGTCCTTGTACAGGGACACCCAAGAGAATTCAAATACATTATGTCTATGGGGGAATCGCAGGTAAGTAGAGTTTAACTTCTAGACTGCACTAAAGCAAATGAAACGAATATATATTTTTTATATGCGTAAAAACATATATCATGTAGAATATGGTATGGAAATCATTCATTGTTCGTTTACAGGGCTACACAAAAGAACTAGATTTATACTGCTACAATACTTGAAAATTCATGAAAGTGTATTTCAGGTTGTGCGGCGTGTTATTAATATATATTTATGTGCACCATGTGGTGTGTACATAACCTTCAGAAGATGTACAGGGCTGCCAATATTTAAGCCACAACATTCTTTTTTTATTGTTAGTGAAAAAGCCATACTATAATATTTTACCGTGTACAAGAAAGCTGCTCAGAAATTGAAATTAATTTCTCATAGCCATACGGTAAATATCGTATTTTTTTTTTTTTTTAATCTAAATATTCATCGATTAGTTTATTGTACATTTACACGTTTTGAGGCTTCTTGAATATTGAAGTCAAGTTTTTAACGTTTGATCTTTGTCTGTGTCTCTTAGAGTAAATTAAAAAGAAATAATTTCAGGTGATCCAAATGTTTTATTTTAAAGTTAATACGTTTGTCACTAGAAAAGTTTCATGAAAATTGATAAGTTTCAGGTAGTGCTGTGTGTGAAATTTATGTGAAAATTTTTAAATGAACTTGTGAATTTAAAAGCAGATTTGAATTCCATATAAATGTAGGTACAATAATGAAACGAGGGGGATTAAGGAGGGAAGCAGCCCCCTCACACATAATTATTTGTCAAATAACGCTTTCCCAAAGCCTAATTTGAATTGTTTTAACATATGTTTACATAAAAGTACTCGTTATCGTACCCTTTAATCTCCAATCTGTATTTATAGTATTATATTTCAGTGTAAGAGAAAATCGTGTGAGTGACACACCAGATTATTATTATAATATTTATAAATATATAGAATTTCCTTTTAAAATTTCATATTTATTTTTACGTAAAGAATATTTTAACTAAAGCTATGTAATTTAGGAGCAGTGAAATATTTAGCATATTTTTCATTCGAAATAATTTAATAAAGAATTCTGATTTAGATTATTTTGAAAAATTATATACAGCTTGGTTATCATGTTTTACTCGATGAAAATTCTGATGGCAATAAAGTTAATTACAGAGAAAAATATGCTTATTATTAACAGTTTTTAATCATGTATAATTAAAAATAACTATTTATTACTGTCACTTTCTTTTAGATTTTATTTAATTAGATTTATATATGTAGTTATTTATTTTATTATTTATTTACTTTCGTATTTTTAAATATTATTAAAATTAAAATTTTAGGTTTGATTTTTAAATTTTTTATTTACTCTCTTTAACATTTCCGTTTAACATTTATTTCCTTCAGTAAAATTTTTTGTCATACGTGTATTTCAAAATGACGGTTGTCCAAAAATACATGATGGTTAGGATAGCTTTACATACCAAATAAATAAAACTTTAAGCCATTTTATATATTTTTCTTATAAAATAAATTACGCAGTGACAGCGCAACTGATACAGTCTCAGCTCCTACATGGGATTATTATAGAAATATGCAGTCGGTGCCTACCGAATTGTAATAACGTTTTTTTTTATAATGCAAGAGTTAAATTTTGATTAGGGAGCCGTCAACATGCTAAAATTTACTTCAACTTTATCTTTTTGAATGATAACACCATAGACCTATTATAAAAGTAGACGGGACAATGGAAACTTTTTCAAAGATCACTCATAAAAAAAAGCCACGTGACTGCTTGTACTACACGAAGCCAAACTGGCCAACATTGAAATTTTCTCGGCATGCTCTAAACTATGCTTTCTCTTACGCAGACGATATCTTTCCTTTTCTCTGAAAGTTCTTTTTAAAATTTTTATTTCACTTGAAAAGTTAGATTGTTTTGAATCTAAAAAGAATTTTATGGCAAGAAATAGCAATTAGATGAACTTTAAAATCCCTAAAAGTTATGTAAAATAAGAATTTTATTTCACAGGTAAGATTCTTTTTAATAGTTTATTATTTCGTACTTTTTAAGTAAATATTTTTATAAAATGCTTACAATTGCTATACTTAATTCTCTAAATTGAATTAGTTTAAATATATTACACCTTATATTATTTCAAAAATGCCCATGATTATTTATGGGAGTTAAAGCAAGTATAGAGAAAATTCTCAAAATTGAATTTGTTTAAATATATTATACCTTATATTATTTCAAAAATGCCCATGAATATTTATGGGAGTTAAAGGGAATATAGACAAGCCAAAGCCATAAACACTTTTGAACTTTGTTGGAAAGTGTTAATAACAAGATAAAAATAAATTTCAGCAGCTGTACTTTTTTACACCAGTTTTGCTTGCGGTATCTTTTAATAATAATAATAATAATAATAATAATAATATTTAGAATAAAAAATCGCCAATAACGTAATAAATGCTAAAATAGGTAACCTTTTTCCAGTAGACAGGTGTTTCATCTTTGCCACCTTTACTTATATTCCCTTAATAATGGAATGCTCATTCCACTCTTATAATAGGTCTATGGATAGCATCCATGTTTGACTCCATATTTGAATTCCTGTGCCAAGGGTACATACAAATGAAACACTTCCGTTTGCAAAGCAGTTTGCAATCGTTCCAAATGTATGACTACAGTCGGCAGCAAAAGTATCCGAGCACAAGCGAAAATTCCTATGTAAAAAATGCATACTTAACACTGTTTTGTTAAATAAATCCTTGTCGAATCGTGTTTTTAGACTGACAAAGAACAAGATTCGGCAAGGATTTATTTAACAAAACTGCATTAAGTGTACTTTTTTTATATAGGAATTGTTGCTCGTAAATTTTTGTTGCCGACTGTATTTTCAAAAAAACTTGCAAAATTTACGTTATCGAAGTTGCAAGCGTTCCGTTTGTATGTAACCGCAAGACGTTTTGGAAAAAGGTACAAAAGTGCCCAAACACTAGTAAAAATTCTTATGTAAAAAAAGTACATTTCATACGGTTTTGTTAAATAAATCCTGTTCTTAGTCAGTCTAAGAACATGCTTCAATAAGGATTTATTTAACAAAACCGTATGAAGTGTACTTTTTTCACATAGGAATTTTTGCTAGCGTCCAGACACTTTTGTTACCGACTGTATGGTTTATATACATTTAATTAATTATTGATAGAATTATAAACTAAAATATATTAGGGGTTCATTCACACATTTAAAAGATAAAAACCGGTAAAATAAATAAATAAATAAATAAAGGCACCTTCTAAATATAAAGCAATATAAAGTAATGCTAATTTTTGTGTGCATCTGAACTTATTTGAATAACTATTTTAATTCATGAGTATGAAAAGTTACAGATGACACAAATTGTTAAAAGTGGTGGCTCCCTAAGAGCAATAAAAAATGAAATATCAATGCAACGTGAAAATATAATAACAGGAATGAGCTGTAAATTTGGAAAACCATATCTTTGATGATGATAATTCTATTTGTGCAAAAATTAATATAAATTAACATATGTCATAATCCATACTTTTTTTTTCCAAAAATATGTTTTTTAATCAGAAGTATACTTGGAATATGTTTTGGGGTTACTTCACTCTAACTTATAAAAAATGAAAATTGAATATAACAATTTTTCGGAAAGATAAGAACTAATGTTTGTCACATACATTTAACATTAGCATCCCCATATTTTAACAGCTTATCATCCGATTAAAAATCTGAGAAACAGATAAACTACACTTTTTCCCGAGCCGATTTCATCTAAAAACAAAAACCAAAATTGTCAAAAAGAAGGGTTAGTATTAAAAAAAAAAAAAAAAAAGAAAGAAAGAAATTGATGCCAGTCTTAATATGTAGACTACGCCATAAATAAAACCTAACTGCATCATTATAAACTAGATTTTATTACAAATCGATTGACACCAGCCTAATATTTATAGGACAATTTACGTCAAAATTAATTCGGGGGTAATTTTTTTTTCTCATTGTACATTAATAGTGATTGCTGCACAAAAATTCTATTGCATCTGTAATGTCCTCCATTTTCCAAAAATTTAACACCGCTGTTGGTTACAGGAGGTTAAACACTGGAATGGCATGTCTCCGGAGCATCCGTAGGTTGGAATCTCAGACCTACCCATTTACCCATTCTTAATTCTATTCCCAATTTAAACTCACTCAACCCTATAATAGTTATAGTCACCACGAGTAAAAAAAGTTCCATATCAGTAAATTTTAATTACACATACACCCCCCCCCCCACACACACCCCATATATATATATATATATATATATATATATATATATATATATATATATATATATACATACATAGTTAATTAATAGCTTGAGCAGAAATAAATTTATTTAAATTTTGCATTTTATTTTTATTTTATTTTATTTCTGTTCTTATCGTACATTTCGCTTTTCTTTTGTTTTCATTTGTATCATTTTCTACGAGAGTAGTCACACTGAGAAAAAATTCTGTAACTGACATCTAGAATCTAAATTGTGGCTCTAGAAAAAAGAGTTCCATGTCTTCCTTATACATTCCAGTCCCCTTTGAAGGCGATTTCTAGAAACCCCTCTTAGAATTCTAAAACGATTGTCTATATTCTCGAGGGCATATTTAAAAATATCTGCAAATAAATGCGAATACAAGAGACGGATTTTAGCAACTATAATCTTGGTTTATTACCCAATACTAGAAAACCAAGCGAGAATTGCTCGCAAAAAAAAAAAAATATTCAGAATATTCAGAATATTGTTCCAGCATCTACAAATGTGTAGACTATAAATTCTCGATCATTTCGTCTATTCAGTTTATTGGCGTACCTTATGCGCATAGCTCGGAAATCTATATTTCTAGTTATGTGATTTAGAAAATGACTGCTTATTAATTTTAGATGAAGGGTTTTTTTTTTTTTTTTTTCCCTCAGTACATTAGAAGAAATTATTCTTCTGTATCCTGTAAAATTTTAAGCAGCTTCTATTAACGTTATTAATAATATCTATAGAGAGTTACAATTAATTTTCTAAATCAACAAATTTCAGTCGCCTTATTCAGATTGAGTAAGTTCATTAAATTATCTATGATAGTGGTAATATATTCTAATCGTTTGCTTTCTTCTTTTTTCAAGAATTTTTAATGTGATTCTGTTCCTTTTTATCGATACCAATTCTGTTTTCCCCCGAGAAATAAAAAATATACCATCTTCACCTAGAACGAAAATGTAGTCATTGTCTGAATTCATGAAGCAGAAATATAGATTTCCGAGCTACGTGTATAAGGCAATCCAGTACACTGAATAGACGAAATAATCGAAAATTTCTAGTCTACACTTTTCTAGATGGTGAAACAATATTATGAATATTATGCATCTTTTGTACTGAGAGAAATTCTCTTTTCATTTCCTAGAATTGGGCTATAAAGTCGAATTAAAGTTGCTAAAACTCGCCTCTCGCGTTCGCATTTATTTGCAGAGTTTTTGTTTTAAATAAAATTGTCCTCGATAATACAGGAAGATGCGCTAGAATTCTAATGGGGGTTTTCAGAATTAGCTTTCAAATGAGACTAGAATTTATAAGGATAACATGGAACTATTTTTACTAGAGCCAGAGTTTATTTTATAGATGTTAGTCACAGAATTGCTTCATGGTGCTTATTGCTCCTACTCCAGAAAAGAGAACACATATTTTTGAGTCGAGACCGAAGTCAAAATATGAATTCTTTCCAAGCGCGTCATGTTTTTTTCGCCTTTCATGAGTTAGATAAAATATAACTAAAAAAAAAAAAAAAAAAAAAACTCTATAGAGTATCAAAAACTTTAATTTATTATTATTATTATTATTATTATATAAATAAGATAACATCGTAATTACAACATTAACAATGTGAATTTTAAGTACTTCTAAGACTTTCAGTGTATAGAAAACAAATGCGTGACGATTTATTATCTGAATTCATTTATTTTAACTTGGTTAATTTTTTTTCTCTGTCCTGACTGTCCCCAAGAAAGTTACATAAAAACTCCGAATTTTCTGTACTTTGTTTTCTATTTCTATTATAGTCAGCGTTCTAAAAGACGAACGGAAGTCAAAGCCACATTTATTCAGTCTTAGAACGATAATTCTTCTTAACCCAACAAGTAGTTGCTCTCGCATAAGTGTTCCCCGGTGAATTAATTTCAGTACTCAGAGGGTATTTCCATTGCTTTTAAGAGTGTTTACATGCGATCTAGTCCTAGTTCAGGAAAATTGAGGTATTTATTTAAGGATTTTTATTGTAGTTTATAAGTTAGAATTTTTTAAACAAAAAAAGTTAATATTATTATTTTTTTTTTTTCTTCAACGAAATAAAGAAATATAAATTTGTCACAACATATTACGTTTGTGAAAATGGTTTAATTTATAAAGTTGAAAATTCAATATTTTCAGTTTTATATTTGTGCATTTTATGTACAGAGAGTAAAGAGTGTTTTTATTGTCTTCGTTTTACAAATGGGTCGTTCATTGTAAAAGTGAATGGATGTGACGTCATAGTCGGTAAAATCGCCGAACACGTGGCCGATGTTTTGTAAACAAATCAGATTCAAGATGCCGTTTTATTGTTACGCATAATATTTTCCAGTCTCAATATTTCTCCAGTGAAACTTACTAATCAGATATCTGTTGAAACAAGAACAGAAGAGAAATGTAAACAACTGAATCGAATGGTAAAGTTAAGACTATTCCATATCGTAAAATCGCAGAACATTTTATACACACACACATATATAATGAATAAAAGATAATAAAAATTAAACGCGTCAAAATATGCGTAAAAATTAAATCAATCATCACTTATGAATCATGAAGCTAATGTCAATGTTTAAAAGAATTTAAATCACTTTAATAAAGGAATTTATTTAATGGAACATCCATTTAAATTTGTTAACATCGCCACAGTTCACATGGCAACTTTTAATATTACATATGTTGATTAATATTAAAGTATATTACAAAAACTGGATTAAAAACAAAACAAATGTATCACTATATCACTCTTACTTCAATTTCATATAATCTGTAACTCTTATAAATAATATTGTAAGATAAAAATTTGCAGGCCATAATGCTTTACTACGGAAGAGTTGAGGATTGTTTTCCGAAAACAGCTGATTTCCTATAGTCTCGAACCCAAAGGAGGAATATTGTCCATTAGCTTCTTGGAAATTGATTTTGAAATAACGAGCATTTTTTCAAATTTATGCGTAGGAAAATAAGTCAAGATTCAGTAAGTGCTGTAGATTTTTGTGTTTAATACAAATCATAGTTATAAAAATTTAAAAATTATATTAAAAATTATTTGAAGTAGCTTAGAAACTTCATTTTTATAATGAATATTTAAAAGCTTTAGCTTTCTGAGAAAAACATGTAATGCCATTTATGACAATTTAATGGAATTATTCGAATTATTTCTTTTTTATAAAGAAAGATGTGAAAAAATTTGATACAATTCGGCAAAAATATCTATATTTAAAAAATATGGAGTTACACCACTTTTACAATGAGCCGTCCAAATATAAAAGAAGTCCATTAAACTGTTTTTCAGATAAAAGGTATTGAAATTGGTTTTCTGGCATTTCCGACATGTTGTTTTATGCAGATTCTATGCATGTTATTTTATGCATTAAATCCCTTAATTATTGGGGCAGAAGTTGGTTTATTTTAACTAATAAACATTGAAAACTATAGACGATATAATGTTTTTATTAAACGAAATGGCATATATAGAGAATATTTACAAAGCTTTATCAGTTTGCTATAAGCAAACATAAAAACACAGTGCATATAAAGTAAAATCTCGTACAAAGAGGTTGCAAGTTTGCCTTATGAATAGTAGAATTTTATTTTTAACACCACAAATTTTATAACAAACAGACTGCTTTATATATAAACTAAATCGAGTGTATGAACCAGTAGATTGGTACTCTAAAAATTTAGTGCTATCAAAAAATAAAACTGTCTTTTTATTTGTCATCTCTGTCACCGCGTTGTACGAGACATTACTGTACAAACACACGCACACACACACACACACACACACATATATATATATTTATACAATCACATTTATGAAAACATTTCATTTTATCTCTCATTGATTTCAAAATGGCGGCCACTTAAAAAGTACAAACAAGTAAATGTCTTATTTCAACTAAACCAGAAGAACACGTTTCCCCACGCTAATTATATACCTTTAATATTTTTTAAGTTTGTTTGTTAATTTTATTCATAACATAAATTTACATTTCCTTATAACGTTAAGAAATTTGCCTTTCTACCTCATTTTTTATTTGACGTAGCTTTACTCTTCTTTCTGTAACTAGTAACTTCCGATTTAATGAGCTCTAATAAGCCTTGGTGTAAAAAAAAAATCGTAGCAATAGTTCTAATACACTGAGAAACAATTCTATAACTGACATCTAGAATCTAAATTGTGGCTCTAGAAATAATTGTTCCATGTTATCCTAATAAATTCTAGTCCCTTTGGAAAGCGAGTTCTAGAAGACCCTATTAGAATTCTAGAGCGTTTCCCTTTATTCTCGAGGGCAAAGTTATTTAAAAATCTCTGCAAATAAATGAGACTACAAGAGGCGGGGTTTTGCAACTATGATCTTGGTTTATTACCAAATTCTAGAAAACCAAGCCAGATTTTCTCGCAATATAAATGATTCAAAATATTTAGAGTATTCAGAATATTGTTTCACCATCTAGAAATGCGTACACTAGAAATTCTCGATAATTTGGTCTATTCAGTTTATGCACATAGCTCGGAGATCTATATTTCTAAATAAAGGATTTAAAAAATGGCCACTTATTCATTCTATAGAAAGTAGGTACATTTTTTTTTTTTTTTTTTTTTTTTTTTTTAAATCAGTGTATAACTCCAGTCAAAACCATAATTGTTAAGTCATTTTCCGCATTCTTTCATCTTATTATTACTACTACTATTATTATTATTACTATTACTATTGTATGTTACGTATCATCTACTCATTGGTTGTTTCTGTGCTCTTCTGCATTGAATTTCCATGTGTTTATTTCTTTAATAGTTATTAGTACGACGGGACTATTTCTTTCAGACCGCAATTTTGTGTTGTCGCTTTTTATTGTTTTAGATCTTGATTGAACGTGCAAACATTTTTTTTTTTAATTTAAAATATATAAAGCTGAAAGTTTGTCATTTTATCTGTCTGGTTTATTATATTTTAGCAAAAGTTTGTGCACTTATTAATTAGGACAAAATTTTGTATTCAATCAGATAATTGATTAAAAAAAGGTTAAGTAAAAATGCCATTTTAACTTTAAAGTTATTTAAAAGAAAAAAAAAATGATTGTAAAATTATAAATAAATGAGTGAATTTGTGTCATTTTATGTAAAAAAAAAAAAAAAAAGAAAGAAAAGAACGTGCAATTTTTTTTTTTTTAATAATAATAAAAATAAAATTGAGAAAATTCTCACTAAAGAAATAAAACCCCTTTGAATAACTTGTAATTTGGCTCTGAATTAGCTCGGATATTAATCGTCAAGGTCTTTATACTTATGAAATTGCGATAGCCATTCTAATTCATCGCCGAAGTGACAATAAAAATTAAAAAAGCTTCCAAGGGGTTTATAAACTAAAGCTATACAAAAAAAATTTTAAGAAAATAATATAATAATCGATGCTAGGGAATGAAATACAGTAACTGTATGCATTTATATGAGAAATAATTTAAAATAAGTCTTGTCGTACTAAATTGAAATCCGTTTACAGAGAATGTAAGCCGAAATTATTTTTATTTTTATTATTTATTTACTTTAGTGTTGTAGCATATCGAACATTCCTCTTGAGTTGAATTATTGACTAAATCTGAACAAAACTGAATTTGAAATAAAACGTAATTATAAAATTTTAGAAAAGGCAATCTATAAATAAAATAATAATGCTTTATTAATGAAATGGTAATGTAAAAAATTTTATAGAACTTTTATTTTTAGTTTATTTTCTGTAATTTACTTATTTGCACACTTTCTAGAAAATACATAGATTTTATTTCTTCTTTCTTGATAAAGAATTTTTGATCATGTTACTCTTTTTTGTGCATTACAGATTTTTAAATACAGAACCGGGTGTCAAAAAAATAGTATATTTCTTTTATGCACTTTTTCCTGACCCATTATAGTTAATGTTTTGAAAGACTAATGGATGTAAAAATAAAATTTCTCGCACGTTAAAACAATATAGCTTTCATTAATCCAATAATAGGTTGTTGCACAAGTGTTCATCGCTATGAAATAATTTCAAAACTCCGACAAGGAGAATAACTATAAAAGTTTTGAAAGATAAAAATTCTTCTGAAGCTGAAAATGATTAATATAGTTTTTTTTTTTTTTTTTTTTTTTTTTTTAAGAATTATAAAAATACGTATTTGGCTTACATATATAGGTTTATTTTATGAAAACATTATAACTTAGCGCATGAAGTAGATTTTATTCGTGTAATGTATTAGAAATAATTTCAACACCAGCCTCCCTTTCGCTACCAGAGCCTCAGGAGAAAAACTGCCACCACAGCCCAGACGTCTTATTATTTAAATATGATAACAATTGTCATTTATTTTTGTGGAATGTATCTATAACGTTCCAACTAAGACCAATAACTTTCTGTATCTATTTTATTGTTTTATAACATAACTTGTCTGTGTGCGACACGATTTGGTGCAAACAATTATCATAAACTGATAATGAACACGTGTCACATATTTGTGACGCCGGGCTGAGGTAAGAAAATCGGATCGTCACATATATGTGACGCTGGTAGCGAAAGGGTTGTGTTTTGGGGTTGTCATAATTGCAATTATAAGGTATTTGGCTTAAGCGTCTGCAAATCCCAGAGAGGGATAAATTACGAAAAGATGATTTGGACAATGTAGAAACATATTCATATCGAGCAGGAGGGTCATGTTTTGGAACAATTAAGCATTCGAGCATGAAATTTGGCAGTCGGTAATAACTATAAAGGAATGGACTTTACCTGCGTTACGTAATTAACCATTGACACGTGACTACTACAGGGAAAAATGCAGAATTATAATGTTTACATTTATGTTTTACGAGGAAATGTTTGCATTGTATAGAGAAATATTTGTATCCTTGAGGGAAATTCATAGGGAAATTCAGAATCAGAAGTGACATGTTGGTTATGATATAGCCTCGAACACGGATATTGTCCATTAGAATGGAAGGCCATTTCCAGTTAGCTTACATTAGGCTGACCAGATCAAAGTACCTTTATAATAGAGAAGCGTTAAAAATTTCTACAATTATCCAATTATGGATGCATTTTTTCATTACTAATAAATAAGGACTAAAAATAAAGTATTACTGATTAATAATTTACTTTCTACAATTTTTTAAAACTTAGAAAAATGTCTTCAATAAAAAAGGAAGTCTCCATTTGTCCCCAGAAAATGGGGACATTTGGTCAGTATAGCTTACATGCATATCGAGCAAGAGGGATATGTTGTGGAACAATTAAACCTTCGAGTGCAAAATGTGGCAATTGCCAATAACCCGCAAAGTAATTGGAATCGAATGGTCCAGTAATTTCCAGTTAGCTTATATACATCTTAGGGCCTTCGGCTATAATTGGCAATCCGCTGTGCTCTTGTTTAGAGAGCGGGACACGAATCGTCGGATTCTGAAACACAGATATTTATACGGTTTCATCAACAATTATCCACTACTTAAAATTCCAGAACATCTGCAAGGAATCGGGAAAAAAAGACAAAAACATACGAATTAGAAGAGGTAATGCTTCGCATACTTGCCAACATACTAATTAATATTCCGTAGTTTTGTTAGCCTCGCCTTCTTTTTAACACCAATATCTTTTTAGAGTACTTTTCTTCTTATTTAATCGTAATTGCATTCAGAGAATATTACGCTAAAACTTTATTGATATGAAAAAAAGGCGGGACTAGCAGCACTACGGAATATTAATGAGGATGTTGGCAAGTATGTGCTTCGATATTCAGACAGGAAACCAGATTTCAGCACATGAGCGAACGTAACAAATTTTGATCTTTCCCATACCATCATTTAGAAAAAGGCATCGGTGATCTATAACACCTGGGTCACTTCGTAATCTCCAGCGACTCAAAGTACCGAAAACAATGTACGACGTATAAAAATCCTTTTTACTCTATTTTCGAAATCTAAGTGGGATACTTGAAGCCGTGGAAAAAGTAACTTGTAGACACATAGGTTATAGGTTTTCAAGACTTGGCCAGGTAAATTCTGCACTCAACTCACTTATATTCGTACTTTGAGAGCGTGTACAAGTTATTGCTTCCTGATGGTTACGGTCCGCCAGTTCGACAAATGGTATGAGCAGGAAATAAAAGCTCCCTCCTCTGACTAATTTTGCAGTAAATTTTCATACAGATATGTAGCTGGAGCCGATTGATTGGTAATAACGTATAATTTTTATTGTAATAGTTAAAATTTATTAAAGGGTCGTCCACATATTAAAATTTGCCTCAACTTTTGAAATAGTTAATATATTTCTTCCATATTCGAATTTCTGAGTTCAAAGAGCTCGAAAAAAGGTATAATTTGTATAATTATAATTAATTCTTCATGAAGTTAAAAAACGAAAATGTATGAGTTCATCCGTACATTTAAAAATAAATAAATTAATAACTCACACAGAAAAGTATTATATGCATTTGGATATATGGAGAGAACATTTGGGGAGAATGTATACTGACCATATACCGAAGGCAGCTCTGAAATATGGATCAATGGTGAAAGAGACAAATTAAGGCCACGTAAAAGATGGATTGAGGTCGGAACAGGCTTTTAGCCTTCAACCGTGTTGAATATAATAAACGGTTGGTTGGTTTTCCTAACGTCGCCCTATACTGCACAATGCTTAATTGGTGGCGATCTAATAATAAACAGAAAACAAAAATAAAATTTTGTAATTTAAAGTCAAATAAATTCATGCTAATTAAGAAATTATCTGTGCATGTAAATTTACTTGGATAACTATTTAAATTCCTCTGTATTTAAGGTTATAGATGACACAAATGAAAACAAGGGACAACCCTCTAACACCAATGCGAAATGATATATCGTTGTAACTCTAAAAATTGATTAATAAGCTGTAAATTTGAAAGCCTATATATTTGATGATGCCTCTTCTATTTGTGCAAAAATAGATATAGGTCACAATTCATTATTTTTTAAAATGTGACTTTACTGTTATTTTTAATAATTAAAAATATGTTTTTAATCATATATATATATACATATATATTTGGTCACTTCATTTTAGCACATAAAATATGAAAGTTTGCATTTATTTTCAATTTTTACATTATTAGTCTGTTTATATAGTTACTATTTTAATGCGTTTTCTTTTGCATTAAGTATGTGAATTTGTTGCCACTTTATTAATTATTTCAGAAACTATTGGTTTTTAACCTTTAAAACTACATTCCAGTTTAATGCATACACAGAAGCGCTTTATATAATTTTTTCACTTTATGTTATCTTTTACATTTTATAAAGCGTCACTTCCATATGCAATTATTTAAAAATTAATTCAAGTCTTCCTTCCTCGTGTTTGATCATGGTAATTATGAATTTAATCTAATTAATTTCACAATGATTTTTCAAAGGAAAATAAATCATATTGTATAAATATACGAAGTTTTGTTTCCATGCTGCCAAATAAAAAAATATGAAAAATCGTGATGAAAGCGCTTCAGATTAAACAATATGCATCAAAGGTTCATAAGCACCAATTTCTTTCAGTGTGCAAACATATACAATTTTTTTTTTGTGTGTGTGTGTGAAATTATGTAAATTAGTTCATTATTTAATGTTGCCACAAAAACTTTCCACACATACACTGACAAACACATATTTTCTAACAATTTTCATCTCGTAATCTGGACCACTCAAAGCGTGTAAATATACTGAAAACGAAAAACGAAATTTTTTATGTAACTAATACATTCTTCTTATGAAATTATAATAAAGGATTATAAAGAGATAAATTATATTAGCACTTAACATTACGAAAAAAATGCATAATAGTAATAAAGAATAAATTCATAAAATGTTACTATAGCAGGCTAGTTTAGATAGCGCATATGATGTCAGACTTTGACAGTAAATAAATGTTTAAGAATTTAAATTTGCATACGTTAAGAAGAAAAATATTCTAAATAATGTTACACATAATTGCCTTTGACTTTGTTTATTAAATTTAATATGAGCTCCTTCAAATTCAAATTTTTAGTTTTCTTTCTACCTTCAAAATTATATACTCTTGAGAATTACATCAAAACATTTTCTCAATAGAATTTTTTTCTTCCGATGGAGAAAAAATTCAAAACACTAATGGATCTCAAAGTAAAACTTATTCTAACTTACAGCAATATTTTTCCTTAATCCAACAAATGGATATTCTTGGATAAATGTTCCTAGTGAATTAATTCTGGAAGCACTTATCTCCGGATATTTTTTTTCCTTTCTACGATTGTTAGTGTTTGTGTTTGACACAAACGAAGTTCAGTTGGTTTGAAAGTATATATTTTGGTTTCTCTAGAACATTTTTATTTTACTGTAAAATATAATGGATACTAAAAATCATTAAATGTTTCATTCTATAAGTAACTATTTTCTGTTATTTAGCCTACAATATTAGTTTTAATCCACACATTTTACGAACAGTCGGCAGCAAAATTATTCGAGTGATAGCAATAATTTCTGTATCAAAAAAGTACACTTAATAATGTTTTGTTAAATAAATCCTTGTCGAAAAATATTATTAGTCAATCTAAGAACATGATTCCACAAGTTATTTATTTAAAAAAAAAAAAAAAAAAAAAAAAAAAAAAATTAAGTGTACATTTTTTACATAGGAATTATTGCTAGCGCTCGAAAATTTTGCTGCCGACTGCAGGTATGGTAAATGAGTTAAATGTTTTTAAACGGAAATACACATGTTATTAAAAGCACCTTACATTAACGCAAAGATTAAATAAAAATAACCTTTTATATAATGGTTGTGTAAGTTAAGGCCGATTGACTACACTTCCGCTTGGCCACTTGTGGGATAACCTTTTATCTTCTACAAAATCACATAAAAATACACCTGTGAGATAAAAATGACATTCTAAGAATAAGCAACGTTGTTTTTATATACATATATATATATTAAGATACATGAACAAAACTTATTTTACAATAAATAAGATACTATTCCATTTGCATCCGCCACGCAAATTAAATCAATTGTCGAATCGCATAACTAGTTTTTCTATACTTTCTGCATACTGCCGTTAAATTTTAACTCAAATAACTGCTAAGAACTCACTCACTTTATAAAGACCTTTTTTAAAATTTTAAATATTCATATTAAGATTAAGGCCGATTGATTGCATTAGGGTCCTAGACCTAAGGGCGTGTGCCCTCCGTGGTGGTCTTTCTAATGCATAGATATAGTAATATATATAGATCTATCATCCCCATGTTATCGTGCACAGATAAAAAAAAAAAAAAGCTTTGCAATCAGCCATTATGTGGTATAGAAAAAAAAAAAGGGAATTTGAAACTGTATCTGGTGTTTTTCATTCAGCTTTAGTAAATAAATTATTCATAAATTTTATTTGCTAAAATATTCGTGTGCATTTTCGTGTCTATTCACTCGGTGAAAAACGGCCATATTTTGGTAAAATAGCCGTCTTTTTCTAAATGAAAAGGTGTCACTTTTTTCTTCCCAATGATCAATCTACTATGAATTATTACTATATGTTTGTCCTAATCTGTCCTAGCCCGTATTTACCTTGACATTTTAGGAAAGGACATAGTGAGTCGATTTATAGAGGAAGTCTGTCCTGTTGAATTTCTTCTTGAATTTCTGATTTGAATTTTTCCGTCATAACAGATTTGTCGACCTGAATATTCTTTATCATGAATTTTTGTTCGCCCGTTCTTACAAACAATACCCCATTCCGAACTTAAACTTAATTCATCTGTTTGTAATAAACATCGGTATTCTATCGGTAAAGTTCGATAAACGAAAATTATTTTGCATTCAAAAAGCGTATTACACTACGAACTTATCGCGTGGCGGAATTTTTAATTTTGTCATATAATTCGAAGCCAGAAATATGTACTACAATAAACGACTCTCGCAGCTCGGTATTAGCGTTAGACTGACGTGAAGAAAATGAAACTCCATGATGTGGCAGAAGATGTGGGGAGAACTGCACGTCTCGTTGATTCAGCATTTTTTACTTTCCGAACACTATAGTGAGGAAAGTATTGTAATTATGTCAAAAATCCGAATTTGAGATTTTGATGTTGCTATACGTTTCGAGGTCCCCTAAGTCCGATTCCACTTTTTTTATGATGATGTATGTATGTCTGTGAGTGAACACGATAGCGTCTAAATGCTTTGTTCGAATAAGCTGAAAGTTGGTACGTATATTGTAAGTTACCATAGTACGAACCCTATAGATTTTGGTGAATCTAGCACTTACAGTTTTTTTACAGGGACACCAGGAAAAATTCGTTATCATTATGGCCTACGGGGCCAAATTTTAAAAAGTGCGATAGCGCCTAAACGCCTTAAAAATCTGAGCAAAAAATTTATTACACATCTTATAGGTCACAGTTGCACCAACTGTATAGATTTTGGAGTATTTAGCACTTACAGTTTTTCTACAGGGACACAAAGAAAAATTCTTTATCATTATGGCCTAAGGGACCAAAATTTTAAAAGTGCGACAGCATCTAAACGCCTTATTCAATTGAGCTGAAAATTTATATGAATATTATAAATCACAGTTGCACTAAATATAAGCATTTTGGTGAATCTAGCATTTATAGGTTTTTTCAGGCACACAACGAAAAAATCTTTATCATTATGATCACGTGCTCAAAGTTCAGTAGCGTTAAATAAAACATCGTGTAATATATAGAGAAAAATACTCAAACACTCTATTATGGTTTTCTCTCTTTTGTTTCTTTAACAACTCCTCTTTCTTTACTTTATCTACAAAACTGTTAATTACTCAATGTTCGGAAAGTCGAGTGGAGTCACTCCAGATTTTTAGAATGAATCTCGTATTTCTGTTTCTACCGTATATATATATATTTCTATAAGAAAAATATATGCCTAATGCGTATTTAGACCAAAAAATTAATCGTAACCGATTATTGTTACCGAGAAAGTGCAGTAAAATGCTAATTTCATTCAGTCAAAATTTTAACAAATATTTAAGTCTATTTGTTATATCTAAATGTTATAAAACAATTTTATGATTACTTTCCTTTTCATAGGTCACACCCGAAAAATTCGTATTCCTGGCTGCGTTGTCTTCGATATAACAACTAACGCTTGTAGAGGCTTCTGTGCTTCCTTTTCAACCCCTTCACCAAACTGGATTGTTGAATCCAACAGCAGGCAAGGTGTATGGTCCATTGGACAGTGCTGCAACATCATGGAAACAGAGGATGTAAGTATAACATGATGCCACAGGATTATATATATTTATGGACATAAAAATAATCCATATATTTTGAGAATTCTATTTAATTGTTAGTTGATCAGTTTCTACCGAATAAATTGGTAATGTAATAATTGTTTGTTTTTAAATAATGACTGTTTTTGGATCATTTACTTTTTAACATCCAATTAAAAATTGAATAAATAGATATCCAGTTTAATTTTTTTAAATATGCACTTTTTCTTCTCTTGTATGAAGTAAAGGAGGTTTGGGGTAGGGGGTGTCACTCTATGGATCTATTTAGCTCATGTACAGAGTAAAAGAATTATTCTGATCTCGAGGATCGGAACGAAAGTTTCATCTCGCATAATTGTACGGTTCGCTATTATAAGTTAAATTTTTACATTTGTTACTATTTTAAAATACACTTATGCACTTCTATTTTTGTATATTACACTGTAAAAAATATGTCCTATTGGCTGCCAGAAATTCCCTCTAATTTGAGAAAATACGCGTAATTTACGAAAAAATTACGTTGTCAGAACATACACTGTAAAAAATATGTTCTATTTTCTGCCAGAAATTCTCTGTAATTTGAGAAAATACGTTCTGACAACGTAATTTTTTCTTAAATTACGCGTATTTTCTCAAATTACAGAGAATTTCTGGCAGTCAATAGGACATATTGTTTACAGTGTGTAGAATATTTCCTCTTTTAGAAATATATGAAACGGGATTTATTATTTTAGTCATGTTTATACGTACATAAGTATATATGCGTATCTCATATAACTCTAAGAAATGAAATTTGAAATTTTGTATTTCGGACATTTATTAAATATAGTTACTCGTTTTTATTTAAGGTCATTAAATCGCTTTAGTACATCTGTTTTAACATCTGTAATGCGATGAATATTTTCTGTGTGTTTATATGTAAGCATATATGTGTGGGTATATGTACTTCATATAATTGCAAGACGATAAGTAATAGAGCATTGAAATTTCGTATTTCGAACTGCTATATCATCTGTATTGAGAAACACACTTTTTAGGCCACATCATGACCTAATTGTGAATTGCTTATATGTTGTCACTTAAAATCAAACAAAAATGAACAATTTTTACTCATGCTTTCGAAATAATTGCAAATGAATAATCTTTTTGCAATGTTTATACGAACGTACGCATGTAAGGGTGTATATCACACTGTTAAAAATTTCTGTAAATTTAATGTAAATATTTATCCAGAGTCTCTGTAAATTTACAGTAATTCTTATTTAAAAGTGAATAATCGAGATTCTCAATCTTTATTCTGTATTTTTATGTAATTTAATTATTTAATTATTTAATTAAAATTAAAAATGACTGTTTCTACTTTAGAAAAAGCATTCAAAGTCTGAAATATATTCTCACCAATAATTAATTAAATTATTATTAGTTATTAAAATGAATGTATAAAATAAGTTTTTTAACATCTCCGTTTATTTTTCTCTGTAATTTTACGTAAGACTTAAGATAATAGATTATACAGAGTTTTCTGTTGTTATTTTAAATAGTGCAAACATTTGTTTTTATTTGAAAGATACAAAAATTATATTAATTTGCATGCTTTTTCATGTAAGTATATAATATACTTTTTGTTTTATTATTTTCTTTTCTGTGCATTATCGATTATGCAACAATATCGTATAATTTAATGGTTGAAAATATCATCAAAGAAATATAATAGGTATTATTTTGTTAATAACATAAGAATTTCATAAAAAATTTAAAACATTTTACTTATTGCATTAGAAGAAAAAAAATACGAAAACAACATCATTTATCAATCCTGGAAACAAATGTAATTAGTAGTTTAATGTGATTAATAACGATTGTTAAAAAAGGTGTTTTCAAAAAACACAAGTATTTTTTTGTTTGTTTGTTTGTTTGTTTCATACTAATAAAACTTAAAACAAGTAAGCAAGTTTATTGAATTTTATGTCGACATTTCTATGAAAAAAATATTGTAGATGGATAACTTTGTTCAAGATGCTTAATGATGATAGGGATACAAATATGAATTTATTATTTTCAGAGGAATGAATTTATTATTTCAGAGATGAATTTATTATTTTCATATATTATTTTCAGAGGAAGAAATAAAGCAAATTTAGTTTTTTTTTTTGAATTATTTTAACTGAAATTAAATAAATGATTTTTTTAAATTTATATACTAAAGAGCGGTAATATTTGTCAATTTCAAAAGTAAGTTAGAATTTTCTGCGTGTAAGATATATATATATACATATATAGGAATTGATTATCAATGAATAAATTAAATTATCAATGAATAAAATGAAATAAACCCCCAAAAAACACTGAAGTCTTCATCAGGGAGGCCCCTCAGTGTAGGGATGAAAGAGAAGTTTCTGAAAGGATAGTAGCAAATAATTAATAACTGTCCTTAGCCCCCAACTTCTCACCAAACAGAAAACCACCATTAACTGAGAAGAAATCTGACATGCATTAAATTTAAAAATTGCATTGATTTGCAATTCTCCTTTCTTGTTTTTCTTATCTTTAAACTTATAAATCCGTTACAATAGTTATATATACAGGGTGAGTTCGACATAATCTGCCAAACGAAAGGAGGTGATAGAAGAGCCCATGGGGAGCATAAAACACCATAGAAATCCTGTCCTATCTCTAACCGTTTCCGAGTTATGGTAGATAGAAGAAAAATCTGCTCTTTCCAAATATGTGCTTATTTTGCGTGAAAGTCTTTCAGAAAGCTCACAAATTTTGGTTTTCTAGACGGGATGGAAAAAACAGATTTTTCTTCTATCTACCATAACTCGGAAACGGTTAGAGATAGGACAGAGTTTCTATGGTGTTTTATGCTCCCCATAGGCTGTTCTATCACCTCCTTTTGTTTGGCAGATTATGTCAAACTCACCCTGTATATATATATATATGCATTTTTGAGTTGTGAAAATTAATATTAAGGAAGGGAGGGGGCGCTTGACACCTTTCACGCCACCACTGAATTAAGTTTCATATAAAAGCTTTTATTTCTATTTAATATTTATAAATTTAACTATATTTGATATTTTCAACAAAATATATATTCAGGCAACAATTCTTATGGTTTTTTTCATTTATATTTTACTGATATGAAATCTTTAAATTCCTTTTTCTCAGTTTGAATTTTTTTTTTTTTTTTTTTTTAATAAGTTTATGATATTCAAAATCCTTAAACTTCTACGGATAATAAAGAAAATATTAATATTTTTGTTTAATAGAACCTTCTCAAAAGAGGCAGGTATAGATTTTACAATATCTTAAAAAAAAAAAAAAAGCGTGTTTTTTTTTTTTTTTTTTTTTTTTTTTTTTTTAAATTTTTTACCAAGACATGCACTTTTCTATTTTTTCTCGAAAACTAATGAATAAATTTTTAAACCCATCGCTAACTCTTTTAAGTATGTTTCATTAAACATAAAAAAAAAAGTCTTTTTTTAAATATCTGTAGAGGTTTACGCATTTTAAACATCATGAATTCATGAAAAACGACAAACTGTTAAAAACAATTTAAAGATTTCAGATATGTTAAAATTCCATCAAAAACCATAAGAATTATTGCCTGAATATATATTTTATTGAACAAACCTAATATAGTTCAATTTATGAACATTAAATGAAAATATAAGCTTTTATATGAAACCTAGTTTAGTGGTGCCGTAAAAGGTGCCAAGTTCCCTTAAAGTTAGAAAAAAATCTGGAGTGACTCCACTCGACTTTCCGAACATTGAGTAATTAACAGTTTTGTAGATAAAGTAAAGAAAGAGGAGTTGTTAAACAAACAAAAGAGAGAAAACACTAATAAAGTGTTCGAGTATTTTTCTCCATATATTACACGATGTTTTATTGAACGCTACTGAACTTTGAGCCCATAGATCATAATGATAAAGAATTTTCGTTGTGTCCCTGTAAAAAACCTATAAATGCTAGATTCACCAAAATGCTTATAGTTAGTGCAACAGTGATTTATAATATTCATATAAATTTTCAGCTCAGTTGAATAAGGCTTTTAGATGCTATCGCACTTTTAACTAGTATGTTGTGGCCACCACATGACTTTCTTCTATATTTTCCTATACAAATTCAGTCAGTAAAAATAATTTATTAAAATTATTATTTAAAAAAATTATCTTCCATGATAATGCAGTTGATTTCCATATTAGAGAAGTAGTATAACACTAAATATCCAAAAAAAGTCAATTTTATTGTCAATATTACATTTAAAAAAAATCGATAACTTCCTTTTAAATTATCGCAGATCCATGGTTTAACCATTCGTTTCAAAGGTACTGGCGAACTCTTTTGAAAGTTACCCATCATGAAAATTTACTCTTCTCGCGGGGGGAATTCCCCTCGGGGGATGGGGGGGCGAGGCTCCTACACATACAAAAAAAATTTAACAGTTTACTATCTGAATTATAAATAATTCTGGTAAATTTCATAATGATTATTAAAAAATAATTTTCTTTATGCACATTTATACAAAATTTTGTACTATACCACCATGTTAAAAATTTAGAAAAAGCGAGATGGCAACGCAACCTGTAAGACAAGTTTTACCAAAAGTTGATAGGCACTAATTTATGTCAAGGTGCAACTACATACCAATTTGTATGAAATTCTGCGAAGTAGTTCCTGAGACACAGTTGCCACAAAAGTTTGTCACACCCACGCAGAGACTGACCGACAAACAGACAGATATTTTCTAAAAATGGTCAAATCGTTTTCTACAGCTCTCAAAACGTGTAAATCCATCAAAAACCGGAGGTCGAAAATTTTTACGAAAGCAATGATTTCTTCTACTAAATATATAAGAAAGTAAAAATTTGGTCCCACAGGCCCCAATGATAAAGAACTTTTCTTTGTGTCCCTGTAAAAAAACTGTAAGTGCTAAATTCACTAAAATCTATACAGTTCTTGCAACTGTGACCTATAACATGTGTACAAATTTTCTGTTCAGATTAAATAAGCGTTTAGACGCTATCGCACTTTTAAAAATTTGGCCCCATAGGCCATAATGATAAAGAATTCTTCTTTGTGCCCCTGTAAAAAAACTGTAAGTGCCAGATTCTCCAAACTCTATACAGATTGAGTAACTGTGACCTATAATATGTGTATAAATGTTTTGCTCAATTGAAGTAGGCGTTTAGATGCTATCGCACTTTTCAGATTTTGGTCCCATAGACCATAATGATAAAGAATTTTTTTTTGTGTCCCTGTAAAAAAACTATAAGTGCTAGATTCACCAAAATCTATAGGGTTCGTACTATGGTGACTTACAATATACGCACCAACTTTCAGCTTATTCGAACAAAGCGTTTAGACGATAGCGTGTTCACTCACATACATACACACATACATACACACATACATACATACATACACACACACATACATACATCATCGTAAAAATAGTGAAAACGGACTCAGGGGACCTCGAAACGTATAGAAACATCAAAATCTCGAATTCGGATTTTTGACATGATTACAATACTTTCCTCACTATAGTGTTCGGAAAGTAAAAAAATATTATCTTGTATACATATAATTTTCTTAACCCATTTTATCCCATTTTATTTATTTTGCTCAAATTTGAGAAATATTATATTTTTTAAGGTTAATTAAACCTAAATAAACTAAATACGAAAAAAATGGAAAAAAAAAATCTGTATAAAAAATCTTATCCACCTCGTACGCAGGACATTGAAATAAAAAGGATGAAATTTGCACTTATATGTTTTAGTGTTCTCTTCAATAGTGAAAAGGGCTTTCCGAGTATAAAGCTTTGCTTTATCTGTATAATACTTTCTTATTTACATGATAGTTCTCCAGAAAGAATTTTCAACCGCAAAGAGAAGATAAACCACGCCCCCTAATGTAATGAATAAACAAAGATTCCAGATGGAGGAGAGGAGGTGAGACCCATAACACGCTAGCAGAAGCTTATGTATACCTGTATATTCCAGCTGACAAAATATTCGCACCAAGCAAATTCTGATTTCTTTATGCTATTTCTCAGCTGTCCTTTAAATAGGACAATGGGATAAAATGGGTTGATCGTTTTGCAACAGATGACGTTGATACAGAAATCTGTAACTCCGCAAGTGGGCGTTTCTTTAGTAATTCGTATGCTGCTATATTTTTTTAGAATATTCCCAAAATTCATATTTTTGCAATTAAAATACTATGGATACAAATACTTTAATTAGAAAGAGTCTAGTTATAATGTGTATTCATATGCAATTTAAATATGGATACAGAAAATCTTGCTCTGAAATGACGTAGCTTAAAAGATTAACGCATACACACGACACTTATCATCAGGTAAACAAAAATATGCGGTCGCGAGAGGGTTAAATATTAATCCTTATAAGGCGATTTGAGTGTTAACTCTTAAAAAGGAGTTGTATACACATTAAAACTAGTATTTAAGGAGCATATTGGGACACAGAAAAATATTTGTTAGATTCCCAAGTTCGCGAAATCCAAATTCAAACCTTTACATAATAATTTTTTACTTAAAAAATCGCATGGAAATGCAGGGTAAGAGAAAGTCGTGTGAGTGACACACCAAATTATTTTTATTATTAAATGCACATATTTTATGATATTTGAAAATTACATTTATTTACTTGCAAAATTAGGTTCACATTTTCAATTTTATTATTATTTTGCACAAATTATTTCCTATATAAACGAGCAAAACTTTTATATTTTTGACGAATAAAAAAACACGCCAAAAAGCACAATTTTTTATTTCAAAAGGCCATTTTTTCCTTTTTGAAATAAAATTACAACTTAAAATAGCACCACGGTTTTTAATGAGAAATTTTCTGTATTTTACATGTTTCACACGGATCCACATTTTTCTCGCGGTTTTTCTAGTATTATTTACAAAGCACAAACTTCTTTATCTCTGCTTATATTTATAAGTTTATTTTATGACAAATATTGGTATTTAAAATTGGAAGCGAAAGGTTCTTAAGGAAAAAAAAAAAAAAGAACTATACATATATTTTATATTTTTAATCAACTGACCGCCGCTGACGGATATATCCGGTCACCGAGCTGTTCTTTTTTCTGCACTGCACATATAATTCAAAATTTTATAATTATTAAATGTTAACCTGTTTTTGAAATTTGAAGGTCGTAAATAGTTATAAGGATTATAATCATGTTACATTTTAAACCTCAAGTTGAAATAAATATTCATTTAATATATACTGAAAAAACTAAGCAGCAAAAACAACATTACAATTTTACCCTTTTAAAAGGCGGTCAGACGGTTTTAATTATAGTAGAAATTACCATTCGAAAACAGGGCTGTTAGTTTTTACAATAAAAATGTCAATGGCTGAAAGTAATTTTCGTCCTGCCATAACATATTTACATCTCTGTATGTATACTAATACTTTAACCTAGTTTAAAGAAGATAGAATTAATATTTTAAAAATATTACAATAATAAACAAACTTACCTTTGACGCTATTTTCAATTATCCAGCATTATATGTGGCTTTCTCTTAACTAATACAAATATTCATGTACTTTTTAGGTACTGGTCGAGGTGATGTGCATAGGTGGAATGAAGCATCTCACCTTCAAATCTGCAAAGACATGTTCCTGTTACCACTGCAAAAAAGAATAAATATTACAGCAAACTGTGGTGCTGTTCGGATCCATGACACTAAAAACCACCAGTTACAGAATCTCTCTGATAACAGCATGTAACTGAGAAAAGAAGTAATTGATCATGAGAACATAATGTTACGGAATAAAATATGGTAAAAGAATTTTAGTTGCAGCATGATACATGCAAATTTGTTATTTCTTGTAGCCTGCCTTGCTGAATAAAAGTCATAATAACTGGACAATTGTTATGTTTTCTTTAAAGAAACACACACACACATAATATTTCAGATTAAATGGCTACAAATCACAATTAACTGTCGTAAAATTAACTAGATAGAACTTAAAGCAAAATCTATCAGTATGGTGGAGTTTTGTATCCAATGAATTTTTCATATTGTATCCAAAAATTTAAGATTAATCAATCATGTCTCTGTACCACAGATAAAAGTGCCTCGCAAATCGTCAGCAATTACCCACTACATAGGTCTAATGTGGCATTGCATAACCCCATGCTCAACCTATTGGTTGGCTAACTTGTACAACAAAAGCTACAATAAATTTAATTCAACAATAATGTTATCTTATACTTATTGCGTTTGTCCCTGAAAAAAGAAGAAAATGCAACAAAGGAAAAGAACAACAAAAAACTCAATAAAATCGGTAAAACTCTGCATTTATATCCAATGAACTTTTCATACATTATTATAAAATGTCTAATAGGGATGATGTAGGGATGATGAATGAATCTTGGGGATGATGTTAAAAAAAATCTGAATCTACATCGCACATACAAGACAAAATAAGAAGAAAGATATAAATGTTATTATACGATTAAAAATATATTTCAAGTAAAAATTAAATAATAATAAAATATATCACTCTAACGTTAAATTTCATTCGGGAGTTTTCGCTTTCAAAAGAAAAATCAGCCATGCACGCGGGTAAATATGTGCGGTTGTAGCTGTGGATGTGTGGGTTAAGGCCGATTAACTAGATGTAACACATAATATTTTAAACTAAAGGGCTACAAATCACAATTAACTGTAACAAAATTAATCCTAGGATTGGAAAAAAGCCCTCCATGGGGGTGTTTTAAGTGGTCTTAGTTCGTATTTACGTGAAATTAGGAGAAAAAAAAATGTAACTCTCAACGGTTATTACGACTAGTGTGACTTAGGATAAAATCCGGACTTTTTATCTACCAACTTCGAAAACCCCTCGACAAAAAAAAAAAAAAAAAACTAGCATTATAATGTACGTATATAAAATAAGAAAATTCTTCTTTTGTTGATTATTACAACTGGTATCGTATCTGTAGTGTTTACACTGCGTTATTGAATTACATGCTATACAGTGAAGAGACTCGATTCTGCTTGTATAATAATAATCCACTGGTGAGTGTCAGGAAGCGTGGGAGGTATAGTGAGAACCTGAATACTATTAACCGTTAGTAGTCGCCATAGACAGCGCCACCTATTACAAATTGCGCACTGTTTATTTAACTGCCACCAATAACTTAAAAAAGTGATGTGATCGACGATGCTTCGAGTTTATTCGCGTTTTATATATATCAAAGACCACTTCTAAAAATTTTTGGTGGCTATCGAATAAAAAAATGTGGCAACACTTAAGGATGGGCGGCAAATGGACCAACTAGCGACTACTAACGGGTTAATAAACGCTATACCGTTATAAAATGGCATAATTTTTTAGAGTGTCATCAAATTATACAACAGGGAACTCCTTGAACACTGACTCCATGACGATATGTTGATTTCGTGCTGCAGCCGATAATGCTATCATACGTTCAACGGCTGCTAAATGGATTTTTTTCAGCAAGACAACGCACGATCGCACATTGCACTCATTCAGAGACAAGTCTTGCAGTATGCCTAATTCCTGTTTCGGCCTTAAAGGTCTCCTAATCTCTCAGTAATTGAGAATCTGTGGAATGTGAATAGCCGTCATTTGTTTGCTTTGCTCCAGCCGCAAAAGAATTACGAACAACTGAGAATGGTTGAAACACATGGCATTCAGTACTCAGAAAAATATTCTCACGCCAAATTAATCTATATCTCGTAGAGTTTCTGTTGTATCGCCGAAAAAGTGGGTCACACTTTGCACTAATCACCGCATCATACACCATTGCATCTAAAATTATCTTTTTGTAAATATCATCACTTATTTAAATATGAATCAACTGTGTCTTTATAAATTTTCATCACATTCTACCCACTATTTCATGTTGATGCATTTTCTATGTTTGACAATATATTATATGGTACACGTGTACAGGGTGTTTCCTATTGAATGGGATAAAATGAAAGTATACCAGTGAACGCTATAATAAGTATATTTTGATAAATAAAATTTATAGTGAAACCATAGTTATCCAGGTTTTTATAGTTTTTGTATGTTTGCCGTACCGGTGACACAGCATATATCTATGCAGTACTTCAGTTACTGCCACATTCGTCATATAAGACCCTTTGTTAATGATTGCACTTCAGTTGTCCACTGCATCAGTTACGGTAAGTTCTGGGCAAATAAAGCCATGAACACTTTGTATTTAACATAAACCATTAGGAAAAAATCACAAGGGATTAGATCTGGGAATCCCAGCGGCCAACAAAGCAATGGCATAACTCTTCATCCAGCAAGGCCAACCGATCCTTTTCTATGCTGTTAGTAGCGTCATTTCGATTAACAGTGCCTATAGCGGCGATTTTATAACCGAGAAATTTTTCATTGTTGACAGGCAAAACATGTATAGCTGTTGTTTTGACAAATAAATTAAGTACATAATAAGTACGGCCCCAACGGCATGGGTTGTTCCCCCATCCGTGTTAGAGGAATAATTCAGGACGCTACAATACTATAGTGCATCCAAATCTAATAACAATTTTAACAAAAAAATTACTTTTGTATTTATGATCGACCAACACAAGAAAACCAATATATATATATATTTACGTTTACAAAGCTAAAAAAAAAAAAAAAAAAAAAAAAAAAAAAAGAAGTACTCTCTTCTTTCTTCAGCTTCGATGGCGTTAGTGATCGTCCAAGCCATTTTAAACAATACGGTAGTCGACCATATATTGTATAGTCGTTAATGAGTTCTTCGTGTCCGGCAATTTCTCGCAAATATGTTATAGAAATATACTCTATAAAACAGTACTTTCTTAACCTAGACTAGAAAATTACTTTTTGATACTCGCCAAGATGCGACTAAACAAGGATTTGTCGCGTCACATTTTTCTCCAGTGACCATCGGAAAGTTAAATATCATTTATTGACTATTAAAATTAATGTGTTTCTTGAATTAAAGAAACATAATGTCAAATGTCTAGGAAACGTTTCGCACAAATGTAGCACTTTTTTGTAATCTAGACAACTAAATACCATAAATTTCGTTGATTTGTGGTGAAATAATCACTTATTTTATGAAATATCTTTCAAAAAATGTGTATTTGTCAGTTCGTGCTATTAAAAGACGTAAACGGCTATTAAAAGAAATTATCAACGAAATTAGTTGTGATACTTTAGAAATTAGCTGTGAGTAAATGTAATTATTTTTTCATCAATGGTGAACTAGTTCCATATTTCGACAATCGGCCCCATGTTTACTGCTTTTTATCAATAAGCAATTAAAAAGTGTAAAATTTCATCATGCCAAATATAAATCGATGATATGAAAATGGACACTTTACAAAAAAAATTGAAATTTAGATGAAAACTTTACAAAAGACGAAAAATTAAGAGAAAGTGTATTAAAAAAAATTAAAATAAATGTATCGATTTCATCTTGTTCATTTAAAAATCATTTAACACAAAAAAACTATTAAAAGTTTTGTAAAAGTAAGTTTAATTAATGGTTCTACAGGTAAGTTCAAGTGGTATCCACATTAGATTTTTTTTTTCTTAGGAATCCAACAAAATGAATAAATAAATAAATTTGCAAATGTATTTAAAAGTTTGTGTGTGCTTTAAAATTTTTTTTTCCCATTTTAATAGTTTTTTAGCTTAATACGACAGTTTATTTTGGATATTCAAGTAGAATATATATCGATTTCTTTTCTATTTTTTGCTACATATTTAGGGTGAAAAATATTGAAAAATCGAACCATCTAAAGAAAATAAGATTTTTTCAAGATAAGTGTACTTTTATAGTTCTCAAAAATATAATCCTCTAAAATATGTTTTTTGAATAATCTGAAAGAAATATTTTCAAAAAACGTGCTGTCGAAATATTGATTTATGAAGTGTATTCAAATACTTTTCATTTTATAATATGATAAAAAGATGAAATCTCAAAGAAAAAAGTGAACGCTGATGTTGAAAAACAACTAAATTGAAGTTTTCTTTACTCAGAAAGAAAATATCAGATCCGTTTTCAAAATACACTGAAAATGTGTGTATTTTCTAGTGACGCGTACCAATGTATTTTGTAAATTGAATTAAACTATAACAATTTGTATAACAATCGATGGAAATTGATTGTAAGTATTATCTTTAAAACAATTTTTGTAATATGTATTAATTTCTCTTTTGCGATGGAATAAGGTTAGTCAGTAAGAACATGATTCGACTATTTAACAAAACAGTATTAACTCTACTTTTTTTATATAGGTATTTTTACTAGTGTTCTGATACTTTTGTTACTTACTGTAGGTAATATATTTATATGGTACTCATATTATGTGAGGTTTCTAAGAAAAGAATTTTATTAAAAATCTTATAAAAAGAATAAGTTTTATTTTTAACCCTTTGGGAACATTTGACGAGTGAGACTCGTCATCTGCTTACTTGGGCGAAGTTACGGTGGACGAGTCTGACTCGTCATCTGAATTTAAGTAGAAGGCGTTGATGTTTGCGGTACCCCCTCCAGTGGGCGTTGATCGCAAACACTTTCCTGGCGTCTTTTATGATATCTTACAACCGTACTTATATCATCAATATAAGTATATTCCAAATAAAATGTATTACTTTTGCATATTAACTCTTTCGCGACCGCTGACGTACATTCACATCATTTGAAAATCTGTAACTCCACCAGTGGGCGTTTCTTTTGCAATTTGTATGCTATTTTTTTCTTAAATATATAATCAATATTCACAATTTTACAATGAAATATACTATGGATACAAATACTTTGATTGGAAATAGTAAAATTATAATGTATATCCATTTGTAATATAAATGTGAATACAGAAAATTTTGTTCTGAAATATTGTAACATGGGAGAATAACGCCCACAGGTGGACATTATTGTCGAAAATTTAAAATCATGCGGTCGCGAAAGTGTTATTCCATATAACGACAAATTAAATCCGTCCCATGGGCATAAACATTTTCAAATAATTCAGTACTCAAAGGGTTATATCATTTTATCTATTCCCAATTAAATTTACGTATTTATTAGAAAATTACGGCTAAAAGAGTTATATAACTGCAATATGTAATTACATTAAAACTTCGTTAAAAATATTTATATTTTACTGTAAGTTATAAATCTTTTTTTGCATAAAATATCATTTATTAGTTCTCAGTCGTTTGTCAATAAGAATACGAATTAAAGATACGATCTTCGTCATTGTAATTTTCAAGATCAAAGCTAAATCCTAACTTAAAAATCAGGGAAAACATTCATTAGATCAGTAATCCTATTATAATCAATTAATCAGTATATAACAGGTAAAACCTTTTTTGACAAAAACTTCTGTCAGTATTTGAAAAGCACAAATGTTCCTTAAAAATATAGGATTTGTTTTTCACTTCTTCATCAAAAGATAGTTCTGCAACTAATTGTTAAATACACACAAAAGTTACCTTTGATTCAAAGCTATTAGTTAATTATTTAATATTTACTTTGAATTAATTGAATTAACTCCTATTCTTCTGAAATTTGGTAGTAATAAGGTATTTAAAACATCTCAAAGGAAATTTATCTCTATACGGGTATCTCGTAAACCTTTTTCAAAATAAGAAGTAGTCCATAAAAAATTCATTGATTTAGAACCCATAAACATTACCGATACTTCCTTTGTTAATTCAAGAAATTTTTATAATCACGCATGATACACTATATAGGTTAAATTTGACATGTAAAATAACTTTTTATAAATTAATTTAAATTATTTGGGGAAAGTACATCATTTATGTAGGACACGCTGTATCGTTTAATATAATTTAATTAGTATTGTACATTCAATACGACTAATTAAATGTATATTACAGTTTATTTATCAAATATTTGTTAAAATACATATTTTCTTTGAAATATAACATGTATATAGATAACAATGTAATATTTGTAATTAGTTTATTTGTTCTTAAAATGATTAACAGATTTCTGATCAATACCCGCAGATAAATTTAACAGATTAATATAAAAGTTTTCACTTTATCTCTAATTTAATTTAAATTAAGCTGGTACAGTCGGTAACAAAAGTGTTCGAACACTAGCAAAAATTCCTATGTAAAAAAAGTACACTTCATATGGTTTTGTTAAATAAATCCTTATCGAATCATGTTCTTACACTGGCTAAGAACATGATTCGACAGGGATTTATTTAACAAAACCGTATGAAGTGTACTTTTTTTACATAGGAATCTTTGCTAGTGTTCGGACACTTTTGTTACCAACTGTATATAATGATCCTAACTATACTTTCTTTTATTAATGGAAAATTTGGCGTGGTATCATAAAAACAAGGCAAACAACAACGTCTAGAACGCCAAAAAGAAATAAAAGAAAGCAGACCGCTGTTTCGGTAGCATTTAGCGTACCGTCTTCAGTGCATCAAAGACGGTGCGCTGAATGCTACCGAAACAGATATCTGCTTTCCTATTATTCCGTTTTGGCGTTCTAGATCGGTTGTTGTTTGCCTTGCTTTTATAAAACTTTTTTCTGCTTCATTATACAGGGTGATTATAATTAATGTTACGATTTCAAAACGCTGTAATTTTAAAACTACCCATCAGAGCGATTTGATATTTTACCACAGCAATCGTGAGGCAATGAAATTTTGTTTGGCAAAAGAAAAAGGAAAAATATAGTTCCAAAATATGCCGTTAATTATCCGAAAAGTATTTGTTTCGTGAAGCCCTTCTTTTTCTCTTTTCACTATGACTGTTTCCATTGTAAACAGTGTTTTTGCTAAAGAAATTGTAGTAAACCCTTGAATATATTGTAATATTCAATAATATCTTATAACAATATATCTATAGTTTTCTGCTATTCCATTGTGTTGTCAACAACATTCTTGTGTTTAATGAGTCCATTTAGGCGTTTCCCCTGGCATTGCCATCTGTAGGAACATGCTGGAATTATTTTTTTTTTCCTCCCCCAAACAAAATTTCATTTCCTCACGATTTCTCTGGTAAAATATCAACTAGTTTTAAAATTTTAGCGTTTTAAAATCATAATTTTAATTATAATCACCCTGTATATAAGAGAAAAAAATACAGTAGAACCCCGTTTATCCGGTATAATGTGGAGCAAGTATACCTAATATAAGTGAATAGTCGGACGGCACGAACTCTGCTCTTAAATAGAGAGCGAGAAACATACGGCAAAGGTTAAAATGGATGAAAACGTAGTCAACGAAATGAAATAATACACATATTACATATTTGAATGTAGTCAGATAAAAATGCAATACTATAAATACATATATAAATTATAAAATACAATACTGTATAGTAAAAATTTTCAAAATTATTTACGCCATTTGTCAAAAGCTAAAGCTCCTCCGGGGCGTGGGCTTTCGGAGCTACTTCAGTTAACCCCTAAGTTGGTTAATCGGGGCTCGGATAGCCACAGCTCCACTGTACTGGATAACATGCTTTAATATGTGAGCATAACTTCTCACGATAATAATTTCACGTATTCAGTATGGTTCATCTTCATATAATAAATGCTGAGATACAGCTAGCTAAACAAATTCAGAAAAAACGTGTATAAATGAAGTAAACAGATCAAAGTTCGTGGATGCTGTAATTCCAAACGAGTTTTATCTAAAATTAAATTACTTCACCTTAATATGGATGTTCTAATATCGATATTGTTTTACATTTTCTTTGAATTAATATAAGTTTTTCCATCTCTGAAATCCTCAAAAAGTATCATTTTAAAATATTTTTTCACTTACTAATAAATATTTTTTGAAATTGTGTTTTAATCTTACCCGATCAAACTAAATACACTTTAAAAATCTGTTTAAAAACAAATCTGTTAAATTCACGAAAAAGAAACCAACAAAACTCTCATGACTTTCTCAGAATTGCTAGGATATCAAAGGTAATTAAAATTTTGATACAGCTGAATTAATTTTTGGACCTAAACCTACACTTAAAATTGATTTCTGTTGGAGATTTTTACATCTTTTACAAACTTTTTTTTATTCCGTCAAATTTGGCCTCACGGCATCCCATGCCTAATTTTTGTAAATTTTTGTTCAATCCAAATTTTCTCTATTAATTTTTTACAGTTTTTCCCAGAACTTCTCTCTCAATTTCCTAACAGTTATTCCCACATAAATCGTTCAATTCTGTTGATTGATAAACCATCCGTAAAATCCGTTTTTCTTCAAACACTGGGTGGCCATAATTAAACTGACAGTGTTTACAGTCTTTCTTTTGCCTCCAAGGCAAAAGCACGTGTTTTTTGCCTCTGATGAAGGAAGGCTACGTCCTTTCGAAACCGGTTGTGCTGGCTTAAAATTTATGGTGTGTGAAGAAGTCTTATTGTCTATTTATCGTTTGTACACCAGTTTTGCATTTAGTTTTAGTGTTTACAGTGCTCTGTAGAGTAACCTAATTGCGCGAATGTCACCAAATTTTGTAGGATGATTTAACAAGACTGGGGACGAAAGACTGCACTAAAAAAAAGATTAGTTCCAAAAGTCCCGCTAAGGGGAATATGTGGCGCTGTGTAACAGGAATGAAAGTAAAAAAAAAAATAAATAAAAAATACGCAGAATCAATACTGAAGTAAAATTACCTTTTATTTGGAAGTTACCTATCCATTTGAGGCGACGACAGAACAAGTCTTTAGTAAGTGGAATTGCAGATAAAGATACTTTATCACTGTTTATGTAACTTTTTCGCTTTTTTAACAATTATTACCACATTGAACTTGAATTAAATTGTTAAATGTACTAAAAAGTAGGTAATTTTATTTCAATATTGGATTCTGCGTTTTTTAGAATTCTCATTTCTTTTACACAGCGCCACATATTCCCTTAACGGTGACATTTGAAACTAATATTTTTTTTTAGTGCAATCATTCGTCCCCGGTCTTGTTAAATCATTTTACAAAATTTGAAGCGCCAATCGCGCAATGAGACAGCTCTACAGAACACTGCAAATACTGTCAGTTTAATTATGTCGACCCTGTATATGGTATCAGAGGCTCACATATTCTTCCTATCATTTACAAACTGACAACGGCAACTGTCAGCGTTTTCCCTTTTGTTTTTTTACTGTACTATTTATAAATTACTTTCCTTTCAGTTTATTTATCATGCGCCAAGTTGCCTTTTAATCCTACTGTTTCTGTTTCCTACTACGATGCATATGACTAGTAATATTAACAATGACATTAAAGTGATACTTTTAAAAATATATTCACACTTTAAATACCGTAAAGTCGGACATACAAGCAAAACTGACACGTCCTAAAAATAGTTAAGTTTAATATAGATACTCCCATATATGCCAGTGTATTGAGAACCTGAAGTGAAAACTACAGATGAAACTAACACTTTCTGTATTATATATAAAGTAAAAATAAAACAAACACAATCGACATAAATCAATATAGGAGGCGAAATGGATTTAATTAACTTCAGAATTCTTTCTCGTCATTAAGTTTCAAGGAGAATATACCTTTTCATAAGCAGTTTCAGAATTTGGAATTTGACATAAATAAATAGAGAGTATGAAATGATAAATTACGATGTGTCATGAACAACTTGATTCCAGATATCAAGTTCAACTCCATTACTTTCTCTCCATGTTGAAGTTATTGATTTATATATTACAGAAGTTATGGTGGATATGTTAATGGTTATTGTAGCAGCAATTATGTGGTATTGTATATTATTTATTTGTGTGCAAAATGTGAAAAAATCAGAAAAACTTTTGATTTCGTTACACCTCTATACCTGCTAACTATGCTAGTTTATACGTAATGGTATTAGGCCCCGACTTTTTTTCACACTAGAATAGTTGCAGAGCAATAGTCTTCGTATTTAATCATGAAAACATATTGCTGATTATTACTCTACAATTATTTTGGTGTGAATAAAAGGCGAGGCCTAATACCATTACGGATAAACTAGCATTGTTAACTGGCAGTGTTTCGCATAATTGATTAAAAAGGAATTGAATTACAATTGAATTACAATTAAATTACAATTATTTTACTGTTAATCGATTAAGAAGTAATTGATTACAAATAAATTGAATTACTTATTCAATAAATTGAATTACTTATTCAATTTATTTGTAATTAATTATTTGTTAATCGATTGACAGTAAAATAATTGTAATTTAATTGTAATTCAATTACTTTTTAATCAATTATGCCCAACACTGTTAACAGGTCTACACTTCTCTCTCTCTCTCTCTTTCTTTGTATATATATGTAAAGCAGTATTTGTATAGTAATAATTCATTAAACACACACAACTAATAACTAATATTGAAGTAATAAAAAAAGATGTTTTTTTTTTTTTTTTTTTTTTTTTTTTTAAATACGGAACAGTACCAGATTATTGCATTTGGCTAATTATAGCACAATACTACTCTTAATAAAATATTACAACTAGTAGCAGATATGCTGTTACTTACATTAAAACCTATAGAACACTCAATTTTTTTAATTATTTACATCTCACGCTTTCTTACTACGGTATATGCTTGAGACAGTTAAAAAAAAATATGTCATAGTCATGTTCTAATAAATTTCAAGAGTTTTTGCTTGAGTTAGCGTCCACCAACTCCCCCATATGTATATATATAAGATTTAATTTCTTTTTCTTTTTTTTTTTTTTTTTTTGCTTATGTTTTTTTTAATGGCATTGCTAACTTTATAAATATGCGTATTAATCTTGACTAACAATTTAAACATATGACACAAAGTAATAATTGTTTTATGATATACTCAAGGCAGAAGTAAGAAGAACTTATGTCTTTTATTTTTGGAAGAATCAATAATGTCTTGTAAGAACATGTGATATGAAATGAATCATTCCTCGAATATAAATAAATCATTCATTATTCCAAAATAATACTTTAAATATAATAATGTATAAATTAATGTACCATGTAAATTTAATTTTTCCCTACAAGGTTTGTGATGCGTTTGTAAGGTTATTTTAATTCTCTCATTTATTTTTTTATTCTTGTTTTAACCTTTTACCGGCTTATCCCGAGCTCAGCTCGGGCATGCGAGCAAGTAAGTGTGGAAGAGTTTACGTTTGAAGACGGAACACTGACACAGTGATGCCAGATGGTCGAAAATTATTTCCCCAAACAGGTCTTCAAATTTCCCCAAATCAGGGTTTTTTTTTTTTCGAAAAAAATCCCCTACTTGATTTCTACTAAAAAGGGAAAATAAAAATTCTTTCAAAAAGAAATATCACGCTGATTTAAGTGGATTTAAGCTCAGATTTTTCCCCAAATGAAGGCAGTTTTTGAAAAAAATCCCCAAATAACAATAAAGCTATTAAAAATCCCTGGTCGTAGGGATAAATCATTACGTTGCCAACATATTGACAGAAAGTTGAACTCCCCAGATTTGTCCCCAAAAATTTTAGAATTCTCCCAAAAAATCCCCACAAACATTTGGTCCCCAAAATTGTCCCCAGAAGCCTCAAAAATCCCCGAATTGGGGACAAAATCCCCAATCTGGCATCGCTGCACTGACACCAGTATTCTTTATTAATAATTTCTCTCAAATTTTTGCAGTAATTTATTGGGATAGAAATTACTGATAAAGAATACTGGTGCCAGTGCTCTTTTTTGATACGGAAACTCTTGCCACCCTGCGAATAAATTGAGCCGGCAAGGGGTTAATTATAACGAGGGTAGATCCTAAAACAAGATTACAAAAGTAATCAAATTATTTACTAAAAAACAAGCAAAAAACACACAATGGAATTAAGAGTCCGGCGTGGCGATCATATTTTTGGGTAAACCATAAATCTATTTAAGCCTACATGTGAATACAGCATTAACTTGTTTCATTCGGCTTGGTACAAATCATGTCTATGCCGAAGCCAGTTCTCGCCATCTTTTTCCATATCACTGGTCAAAGATATCTTTGTGTCATCTACAGTCGGCAGCAAAATTATTGAAGCACACATCCACACTTTTCATATATTTTTTTCAGTTTGATCGCTAATTTTTATCATCAATTTACTTTTTTATAAACCGTATAGGACTAAGATCATCACTCGACAAATATTTACTTAATAAAACTGTATTAGGTGTGACTCTTTTAAGAAGGAACTATTGCTAGGGCTTAAAAAATTTTGCTGCCGACTGTAAGTGTTCTTTAAATTTCGTAAAAGGGATTTATTGAATGCTTCTCAGATTTTGGCGATATAAGGCAGCAGCACGAAATCTTCCATTCGATGTCTTTCAGTACTACTTTAGTTTCACAATATATAAGGATAAATGGAATTAACATACAGGAGGATGACATCATCATTCAACATGCGAAGACATTCTTTGCCATAAGAAACGAATCACACTTCACACCTCTCAGCGGGACACTGTTTCTGAATGTTTTTCCATTTTAATCACTCTGATGCAGCTGCGAACTTTCATTATCTAATCCGCAGAACTGCTGAAAGACAACTGACACCGTTTATCTCCGTCTGGGGAAGACCATATTCCACAGGAATGCAAAATGTCCGCCGTAGCGACCTCCGTAGGATGATCATGAATTTGTAGTTCCGTCGTAGTTCCCGAGAGCTACCTCTGTCAAATCATTCCTAGAAATATCAAATTAGATTTTCCCTCAGATTTCCCAAACATGTCCGTTCTTCCTCCGGGAAGTATCTGGGATGTTCAGGATATCCCAAGGAGCGATGTAGGAAGATCCTTGTTATATGGGGTTTCAATAGCTTATTAATAAAACCGAAATAACGTCTACCTCTCCCTCTGTCAGCTATCTGCAGGAAGCTCGATCACAATTACAGACGTGAAACTTGGCACACACGTAATAAGGAATGCCCTTATGTGCATTTCGAGGCCGAAATTTGAAATTTTGAATAAGGAAGTAAGTTATTAATTAAAATGTGATTAACTATCCAGGTTTTTGCGAATTGTTTTTGCCGCAAGATGTTCCTTTCCACCCTCCGATGAAAAAAAAAAAATGCGGAAGATTTTGCTGCTTTTTCATATTGCGAAGTTTTTTGCTGCGAGAGAAAAAATCGAAGATTCTGCTATGGCACAACAAAATGTCCTTTTTTTAAATTCCGCTCCTGCGTTTATGAATGGATGTATTTTTTTTTTCGACATCAAACTAAACTTTATAATACATTGTAGTAGGTACTATATTTGGAATGGAATCACTGTTATTTTATTGTAGACCAGGTAAATCAAATAAAGTAGTGGAAATAACATAATAGCAAATACTATGTACAGTCACCAAAAAAAAAATCGCCACCCCCCCCCATCTATTTTCGCCATAAGTTGTCGTAGAAACATGTGGTTGGTACCAATCGATTTGTAATAACGTCTAGTTTATAATGGTATAGTTAGATTTTGCTTAAGGGGTCGTCTACATATTAAAACTGGCATGAACTTTATTTTTTTCAATGGTAACCCCCATTTTTTATAATTTATTTGAGTTCTTTGGATCAAATCATCGCAGAAAATGGTATAGTTTATATATTTTGCTCAATTTTTGACAGAGTTATAAGCTGTTAAAGTATGAGGGTGCTAATGTTAAATCAGGCCTGTCCAACCCAAAACACTTAGTGGGCCGCATTGGAAATCTATTTTATTCATTCGGGCCGCACCGTATGTTCAGTCATACCCCCCTCCCCCCCCCACACACACACCTCCTTTCCCGACTAATTTCACCGTAAATTAGTGTACAGACTTGCGGCTGGTGCTAATCGATTAGTAATAAGGCCTAGTTTAGGACGGTTTAGTAAGATTTTGCTTAAGGGGTATCTACATATTACAACTGACACTGACATCAACTTCATTTTTTTTTTTTCAAAGGCAACCCTCAATTTCGACAAGTTTTTTGGGTTATTTGGTTCAAATCAGCCCAGAAAATGGTATAGTTTATATGTTTCTACCAATTTTTCTCAGAGTTATAATTTGTTAAAATATGGAGATGCTAATGTTAAATGAATGTAATAAACATTAATTCATGTCTTCCCAAAAAATTAATATATTAAAATTTCTTTTTTTTTTTTTTTTTTTTTTTTTTTTTTTTACGTTAGTATGAATTAACCCAAATATATTACATGCATTTTTTTGATTAAAAAAGCATTTTTTGAATTATGAAAATAATTAATAAATTCATATTTCAAAAAATTATGAGTTATTACCTGCATTAACTTTTGTACGAATAGAATGGGCATCATCAAAAATATGGGTTTCTAAATTTAGAGTTCATTCCTATCATTATTTTTCGAATTATAGTGATATTTCAATTTTTATTGCTCTTAGGGGGCTGTCACTTGTTATCTTTTGTGTCATATATTACTTTATTTGCGCATGATTTAAAATAGTTATTGAAGTAAGTTTAGACGTACACATCATTTCTTAATTAGCTTTACTTTACATTATTTTATATTTAAAATTGTTATATTTTTTTTCCGATTATCATCTGAATGGATATAATACTTTTCTGTGTGATATCTGAATTTAATTTCTTTTTAATATAGAGGTTTACCCCTTATAAAGTTTTGCTTGTAACTCTATGAAGACTTGATATAAAGAATATCAAATATATCTTTTTCTGAACCGCCTTGATCTCAGAAATTCGAATATGTAATCAAAAATGGGAGTTACAATTCGGAAAAAAAAGAAGAAATTTGTAAAAGTTTTAATATGTATATGACACCCTAAACAAAATTTAGCAATTGAATTAAAAACTAGATGTTATTATCAATCGTTAGGCATCGGCTGCTGGTTCCTATGATAATTTACGGCGAAATTAGTCGGGGAAGGAAATCATTATTATTTTGTGACTGTACATATGCATATGTGCATCTATGTTTGTGAGTATATTTTTCATATATGTGTATACTTTTTTCGGGAAAAGGTAGGGTGAAAATTCGAAGCAGAATACATTATTTTAAATTATTTTCAATCATAAATTAACAATAGAATCGTAGAAAATTTATAACTGTATATTAAAACTATAATAAAAAGAACGAATAATGGATCTAGTAATATTTCATCACAACGGTTATTTAGTTACCATAATCGTTGAAACGTATTTTCATTTCGAAAAGTCAGTACGTATTTATTAGTTTTTGATCCGTTAAACCAAAGTTGTCAAACTTTAAGTATCGTTAGTCTCTTCGCGGGCCGCAAGAAACTACGCGGTGGGCCGCATGCGGCCCGCGGGCCGCGGGTTGGCCACCCCTGTGTTAAATGAATGTGACAAACATTAATTCATATCTTCCAAAATAATTATGATATTCAAATTCTGTTTTTTTATATGATAAAATGAAGTGACGCAAACATATTCCATGCATATTTTTGATAAAAAAATATTTTTTTGAATTATGAAAATTATTAATAATTTAATATTTGGAAAAATTATGAATTATGACCTATGCTAATTTTTGCATGAATAGAACGGGCATCATCAAAAACATGGGTTTCCAAATTTACAGCTCTTTCCTAACATTATTTTTTGTGTTACAGTGATATTTCCTTTTTTACTTGTGTTAGGGGGCCGTCACTTACAAGAATTTGTATCCTCTGTGAGTAAATATCTGTATATATTTTGACAAAAAAATATTTTAATTTACCTCAATGTCATTTTAATTGTTTTCTAAGCAACATTTCGATGTTTATGATACAAATTGGATTATTTTTATAAAATTATCACGATGCAAGCGAGAGATTGTGAAAGAATTGCAAAAGAAATGAAGCTCCGCCTGTATATTGCAGAAACAATATTAAAAAAACTAGTTTGTACATTCATATAAGACTCTATTTGTGACGCTGGTATGCATAAATGTCAATGGCATTTACTACATAGAATGCTGAAGACAAAATTTAAACGATTTAATTGGAAGTATGTAAAATAATTTTGTTTTATATTGTAAAGTTTTAGAAAAAATGTGTAAAGGCGTGGCTTCCGTTGCATAAAAAGGTGTGCACTCGTTTCTGAAATTTTAAGTCATTGTTCCTAAATATATCATAACTTTTCCCAGTTTCTAACTGCTAAAATTCTATTTTATCTCTGTCTTGTCGTTCGTTTTTTTTTTTCTCTTTTTACCTGAATATTCAAGGATTCGTGCATCTCAAGGAAAATGTCATGATTTAGAAAACGCGGTAAGACGAGAATTATTATTTGAAAGAGCAATACGTAGTAAACAATACTTTTTCCCTCTTTAAAAAAACAATTAATTAATATAGTTAATTATTATTATTTTTTTTCAGATTTTTTAAAACAAATTTTCTGTTTTAATCTTGTTGTGACATTTTAGCATTCTTTTACTGTACGTTTTTACACTAATGCTATTTAAATTTTATCGCTTGACGTAACATAATAAAATATTAAATTTTTATTAAATGTTTTTTTAATACTAAATAACATAGTTTTTTTTTTTTTTTATGTTTTTAAAATCTATCATTGAAACAAAGAGCAATACTGTTTATTTTCGATTATTCTATTCACGGCGTAAAACTGGCGTCACATTTATTATGGAAAAAGAATTTAAAACAGAGTAATATGTCTTATTACTTTTAAATATATAGATTTTACACATTTAAAATTAAGAATTCAAGTACAGTAGACGACAGCAGAACGGGGAATATTCGTTCTGTACAATGGGACAACATTTTATGCAAATTCAGTCCAAAACAGAAATTTTTTATTTTATTATATTTTGTTGTTTTGCTTTATTTTTTATTGGTTTCTAAGTAAGGTTTTGGTGTTTACTATACATGTTAACTTATTTTCGTAAAATTAACGCATTGCAGGCGGGAAATTTTGATATCATTCCACAAGTATAATAAGCCCCACCCTCTGGCTTTTTCTGAAACAATACTTTGCTTTAAAAAGTGTTTTTTGTTTCTTTAATTTTAGTTTGTTTGACTCTTTATAAAACTCTAGCATATATAAAGGAGTCAAATTTACCATTTGGATTGTTGATGAAAAAGTTTCAGTTATTTAATCATGAATTTGTGAAATAATTTCATGTTTTAGAGAAACGTATAAAGACTATTACTCAAAATAAAAATGATTTTGAACAGTATCTCCATTTTATTGAACATTAAACTCTTTCTCGACCGCATGTTTTTGCCTTTTAGATAGTCTGTTCCGCCTGTGGGCGGTATTCATTCAAGCTACATTATGTCAGAACGAGGTTTTCTATATCCATATTTATTTTACATATGAATATACATAATAATTATATTCTTTCTAGTGAAAGTATTTGTATTCAGAGTATTTTATTTATATAAATATAATTGTAAGGAACATTCTTGAGAAATATTGTAACTAATAACACACAAATCGTGAAGGAAACGCCCACTGGAAGAGTTACAGATTTCCAGTGACGTGGATATACGTCAGAGGTTGTGAAAGTGTTAAATATATCCTTTATCAGATTTTAGCTTAAACCTTTTTATCTACATTTTTCTATATTATATATTGTTGGTTTGTAAGCCTAAAATTAAATATAGAATTTACAGTAACACTTTCATGCAAAGATTACTGTATAAAATAAAAATATACCCAATAGAAGTAGATAATTCTTTTTCTTAAATATTAAACACATTTTTTTTTTTTAACCGCTTTTAATATTATCATTATTACTATTATTCGTTTAACTTGGTATCTAGATTTTTGTAATTCAACATTCTAGGGTTCATATTACTCGAGCTATTTATTTTTTTCCGTATGAGGTGATTTATTTAACTATTCGAGGTTTAATAAATAGAAACCAATAAAAAACTTCTAATTCATAAACTAACACTGAGCGTTCTGCGAATTAGCTTCCTTTTTTAAATTTTATAAATAGCGTCTACGTATATTTTTGTCCGGTGTGAAACTAACTAATAATGTCTGTTGTGAGATAGATCATGATTTATTTTTTCTAAATGTATAGACGGACCCCTAATACATTTTCACGCGTAACTCTATTTAAAATTGATTCCAAGTATACATATAGGTATGTTTTCCGAACTGCCTTGATCTCAGAAATCTGAATATGAGGTCAAAATAAGGGGTCGTCATTAAGAAAAATGAAGTTGATGCCAGTTTTAATATGTAGACGACCCCTTAAACAAAATCTAACTATACCATTATAAACTAGACGTTATTACAAATCGATTGGTACCAACCACATGCTTCTGTGAACATTTATGGCGAAAATAGATGGGAGGTGGCGATTTTTTTTTGGTGACTGTACATTCCATATAAGGTTGTTCAATGTAATTGCGATTTTATACGAAAGAGATTCATAATTTTTTTTCGAGGTTGACCTTTTCGAAACAATCATCCGATATACGCCAAAACAAAATTTCAAGGTTAAGGCGCTGATTGACTCAGACAATAGGGACAGGTGGCCCAGATATAGCGAAAGAAAGAAGTTGCCGAAAGCATCGGGGACTAGAAACATGTACCTGTGCGATTTCAATAGATTTTTTTAGTTTTAATTTATTAAGTGAAAATATTGATTCTTTTTTTTTTTCTTATTATTCATTTAAATATAGTGATCAGCGAAGCGGGCAAAAAATGCTAGTAAATAAATAATATATAAAAATTCAATTAAAATTTGTATAAAAAGTTAAATTTGAAAAACAAGTACTAAAGTAATCTTTAATTTTCTTACTACAATTTGTATAGTCTTCAGCCAGAAGTATTGTATAAGAAGCTTAACAACTTTCTTCTACATTCTGTATTTCATTCACTAGAATTAATGTACTAGCAGATTAATGTGCTTAATCAGCACTCTTGCTCAGTTTCTAGGAGAACGATTCTCTGTAACTGAACAAGAAGATCTACTTTAGATGTAGGAGTTAAGTATAAATTAAGTCCTTAACTATACATTGCCCTTTTTAGTATTTATATAGAAACATTATTAAAAAAAAAAAAAAAAAAAAAAAGTTTCTAAATTTTTACTTCATTTCTGGCAAATTATACTTAGATTTTAAGAATTATTGAAATAAATAAGTATCCAAACTACTAAATATACCACAAATAATCTTGAGAAATTGATATTTCTATCAATTTCATTGAATTATCGTCTGCAGTTAGAAAGTAAGGGGGGAAAAACACCTTTATTAATTTCTCTTACCCATAGGGTAGAAAAATATTGTTTCGGGATCAAATTTTCGAAAGTGAGTTTTTGTTATATTTACACGTTTTGAAATACCTGAATCCAAATATCATATTTTTAGCGGTTGGTCTGTGTGTCTGCCTGTTATCAGCATATCGCAAGAACAAATAGTAGAAGAAAGTCCAAATTTGGTACTCTAACTGTGTATGATATAGGGACGCTACATTACGCTTTTCGTTGAGATGAAGAAAATGGTTCGTGTACAGGGACACCCAAGAGATTTCAAATACATTAGGTATATGGGGGAAATTGCAGGTAAGTAGAGTCTAACATCTATAGACTGCACTAAACCAAATGAAATGAATATATTTTTTATATCCTTAAAAATATATCTCATGTTGAATATGGTAGAAAAATCATTCACTGTTCATTTACAGGGCTACACAAAAGAATTAGAATATAGTGCGACAACAGCTGAAAATTGGTGCAAGTGCGTTTCAGGTTGAACCGCGTGTTGTTATTATAGGATTATATTTAGGTGCACCATGTTGTCTGTACATAATCTTCAAAAGATATACAGGGCTGCAAATATTTAAGCGATAACAATCCTTTTTATAGTTAGTAGAAATGTCCAGGAAAGCTACTCAGGAATTGAAATGAATTCCTCATAGACATATGGTAAGTAATCTATGTTTTTAAGCTAAATACTTATCGCTTGTTTTTTGTATATTTACACATTTTGAGGCTTCCTGATTACCGAACTCAAGTTTTTTGACGTTTAATCTTTGTCTGTGTTTCTTAGAGTAATTTATAAACGAATAATTTCAGGAGATCCAAAATGTGTATTTTCAAATTAATATGAGTTTGTTCTTGGAAAAGTTTGATCAAGGCTGATAAGTTTCAAGGAATGTTGCGTGTGAAAGTTGTCTGAATAATTTTAAGTGAACTCTTAATTTTAATAACAGCTTTAATTTCTATATAAATGTAATGAAATGAGGGATGGAGGGGGTAGTAGCCCCCCTTACACAGAACTAATTTTCATATAAAACTCTTTTAAAGCCTAATTTGAATTGTTTTAACATAGGTTTGCATAACAGTAAGGTAAAGACACCAGTGCTCGTCACCCTTAAAATCTGCACCAGTAGTCGTCACCCTCTTAAAAGAAGTGTTAAAATAACCATTTTATAACCTGTATGAATTTGAATCTACCCGCATAAGATTCTCCAAAGCCTTCTGCTTCTTATGACATAAAAAGTTCGATTTCAACTATTGGGGAAGAGTAGGGAGAAACAAAATAAGGGAAGTATACCCTAAATTACAATTGAATTGAGTCAACGTAAAGCAAATGATTAAGGGAATAGATATGCATTTCTTGATATATTTTGTTGTTCGCTGCTTTTGACATTGCTCATAAAGCATTGTGTATAATGCTTATGAAATGCAGAATACGATTTATGTGGAACTTTTTAAAATTTGACATAATATAAAGGATTTTAAGGTATGACGACTACTGGTGCATATTTTGCACGTTTTACCAGTGCTCGTCACTCCTGACGAACACTGGTGTTTTAACATTTTTAATAACTGGGTAACATTTTTGATGAAAAATACTATATTTTCGTTTAGGATTATGATGGTATAATTTTTACTTTAATTTGACTATCGGCACCAGTAGTCGTCAGGGGTATTCGTAAATGTAACCAAATGTATTTTAACCTCAAGAACGTGAACTTTATTGCACTTGTAACTCTTGTATAGCTTGTTTAAATAAAGTCAGTCATGGTACCTTTAACTATGACTGACTTTAAAGCACCTAAATTTTTCCATATTATTTTGCTGGAAAAATTAAACGACACATAAACATATTTAGTTATAAAGAGCTTTTTCTAGTTTTCTGTTATATATTTTAGAAAAACAGACATGATTACTCCATACATCTGTCTAATGTATTTTAAATTTTTTGATGTCATGGTTTTGCGAAGATGTATTTAAGTGATGTTTAAGTTTTTTATTGACCGTGATAATTTAATTTTAATTCATATATATATCGAAAATATAAAATACAAAGGCTTAATTTCATAGTTAACATGACTGTGAGTCGGTTCAAAATTATGTTAAGGCTTTTTTGTTATGTTAGATGCAGGTGAATAAAAACTTATATAGAAAATGTTAAACATTAAAAACATTTCTTAAGCAAGTTTTCTTTTTATACATTATATTAATTATGTAAGATAAACAAGTAGTTAAAATGTTGATAAAAATTACCCTGTTGACTGTTGTTCTTAAATAATTAAAATTGTAAGATAATATTTGATAACATTAATTAACATTAACATTTGATAACATTAATATCCATAATATTTGATAACATTAGCTTGATGTGTAGAATAATACTAGCAAGCTTTGTTACCTTCGCTGGTCCCTATATTTAAATAAAATAGAAAAAATCCCTATCATTATAAAAAAAAAAAAAAAAACTTTGAAATCAGTCGAAACCGCAGTTAATGTTCCCGCTGGCTTCTGTAATAGCTTTCCGTTCCGCAATATGATGATTGGCTTCTACTGCCTTCGGCATAGACTTAACCGCTTTTTATCCCCCCCCCTCTCCCACGGGTAAATTTAGAATTTTAACGAAATATTATCAAATTACATATTCCGTACTTTTAACCTATACCCAGATATCAAAACTCGCCTTTCTGAGTTAATTTGGAGTAGAGCTAAGGTTAAAAACGTGTTTTTTGTCCGCCCGGCCGAGGGAAGAGGTGAAGGGTAATTTTGCAAAATCGCCTGATAATGCGTCTAAGGTACACACACACAACCAACCAACGCATAAAAAAAATCCCCTCCCGAAAATAATTTGCAGCAGAGTTGAGATTGAAAACATATATATATATTTATATTTGCCACCCTCACATAGACGAAAGATCTTCGCAAAATCTCTTTATACTAGGTGTTGGATGCATATGAACAACTCACACATCAGAAATCGCCTTTGTAAGATTATTTAGAGTTAGAGCAGAGTTATGCGTAGAAATACGTTTTTGCTACCCTTTCTCAAAATTTGGTCGGAAAGAATTACGCAAAATACCTTTACAGTATTTTTTGGGTACGCATAACCAACCAACGCATCAAAAAATTGCTTTCCTGATATAATTTGGAGAATAATTACTCTTGAAAACGTGTTTTTGCATCCACCCCACACTTAATGAGGAAGGAGAGGCGAATTATTTCTCAAAATTCTTTTATAGTATGTGTTAGGTACGCATAATCAACACATGCGTTGATGATGATGATGATGTCGTGTCTATGAAAGTGCAATTAAATGGCTCCGAAGCTGTCGAAGACAGCTTTAGCAACCTCGACAGCCCTATCTGTATAAAGTAGGTCTACTGGGTCTTCAAAGCCGATATTAAGAAGTTTGGCCTGGATTGCTGGGCAGCTGAAGATGTGTTGGGGAGACAGTGGGATGTCGTCTGGGCAGTGAGGACAAAAGTTGGTGTAACTACGCTGCCCGTCCTCAGAAATCCTCATCCCCTTTAAATGGTTTGTCCTTAGTCTGGTTAAAATAGTTGATAAGGCTCTATCACAGTTCAATTCCGGAATGGAGTTTCTTTTAACTTGTTGACCGATTAGTCTTCGGCCAGCGACGGCATTGGCGTCAACGAGGGTTAGACATTTGGATGGCTGAGGAGAATTACGTGCAGCCTTTGCGAGCTCATCGGCCTTCTCATTACCGAAAATATTTACATGAGCTGGTATCCATTGCAAGATGCAGGAACCCTGGGCAGCAATGATTTTGTTTGTGAGCTCATTGATCTGATGGCTGAGTTGACATTTGCCCTTCTGAATCGCTTGCAATGCTGATCTGCAATCTGAGAATATGATGATGCCTTTGGAACTCTGGTCCTCCTTAGACAGATAAATCTCCAGAGCACATTTGATGGCGACGAGCTCGGATGTATAGTTGGAGGCGATTTTCCCAACAGGAATACCGTGGCATTCCTGCGCTCCGTCTGGTTCGATGATAAAGACACCTGCTCCTCCTCTATCGAGATTAGAGTCAGAAGAGCCATCTGTGTAGGCGATCGTCAGATCTTGATTTGAGGTCGTGAGTACTTCAATGGTATGGTCGCCTTTCTCTTTAATTATTGTGGTGGGATCTTTCTTGGTGCAAGGTTGTAAGAGATTTAAATAGATTTTTGTTTGGGGGAGAGGGCACAGGATGTTGTAAGGCTCTTTGGAAATTTTGAAGGTCTCATATTTGAGGTTGATATCATTCCTGATATCTTGGTCGAGTTGGAGGGTCGAGGATCTCTTCAGCCTGCAATTTCCACTCCACGCTCGAAAGGTTCTACTTGAGATATGGCGATCAGCAAGGGTTTGGATTTTGTTGGTAAATTTAATGGTTGTTAATTTTCTTCTGCTTTCCAAGGGGGCAAGGCCACATTCCTTTTCAATTTTGATGTTATCCGTTGATGAAACAGCTCCAGTGATGATTTTTGAGGCCCTGTATTGAATAGCGTCGATCTTTTCTTTAACAGTAGGCCTTGCCGATGCCCATATGGGAGCTGCATATTCGAGAATAGGCCTGACAATAGAAGTGTAGGTATTCTTGAGAGTTTTTGGACTAGATCCCCAGGAAGCACCACAAAGTCTTTTGAGGATGTTAAGCTTTTTCATTGCTTTATTTGAAATATTTTCAAGGTGTTTAGAGAATCTTAACTCTGCATCTAGAATTAGTCCAAGATATTTGGGGTTAGAAGTTTGTTTAATTTCTGAACCAAATAGCTTTATAATAGGATGGAACGAGCTTCTATTTTTTCTATCTGTTGAGAAAACACAAAAGTTTGTTTTGTCTGGATTAATTTTGAGCTTAAGATCTTTTGACCAGGTTTCAATGCCTTTCATACAGATGTTAAGAGCTTTTTGTGAAACTTTGAGATTTGAGTGGGTGTGCCAGACTGCAATATCATCGGCATAACAGGCAACTTTGATTTCTTTACTGATGTGGGGGTCTATCGTATTCATGTACAGAAGGAAAAGGAGAGGGCTAAGTACGGAGCCCTGAGGAACTCCCGCCCAGGTATGGTGAGTAGTAGAGAAGCTGCCATCAACTCTAACTTTAAAGCTTCTTTTTCTGAGAAAGTCATTAATCCAAATTAGAAAAAATAATTGCAATAAAAAAAGAACTTTTTATAAACTGTGTTTTAAATTATTCTGTTGAATCATATAAATGCTATTGAAGGCAGCGAGAACCTGAAACAATTGGCTAAAAGTAATTTAAAAATGCATCGTCACTGTATTCTGAGCTATTCTGAAAATTTCAAAAGTCTAGGTAGTCGGTAGATTGATGATCGGGACGATTATATGATTGATGAATCATATAAATGCTACTGAAGGCAGCGAGGACCGGAAACAATTGGCTAAAAGTATTAAAAAATGCATTGTTATCGTGTTTTGAGCTATTCTAAAAGTTTCAAATGTCTAGCTAGTCTAGACGTTAGTTAAATAAATTTTCTATTGAATCATGTGAACGCTACCGAAGGCAGCAGGGACCCGAAACAGTTTGCTAAAAATATTTAAAAAATGCATTGTCACCGTGTTTTGAGCTATTCTGAAAGTTTCAAATGGAATTAGTCGGACTAGTCGGGAAAAAAGTTAAATAAATTTTCTGTTGAACCATATAAACGCTGCCGAAGGCAGCAGTGACTCGAAACAATTGGCTAAAAATATTTTAAAAATCCATTGTTGCCGTCTTTTGAGTTTTTCTGAAAGTTTCAAATGTTGAGCTAGTCGAGAAGTCAGTTAAAAATCGATTGCAAGATTTGTACTGATAACGCTGCCGAAGGCTGCAGGGACCCGGAGCAGTTGGCTAAAAGTATTTAAAAAATGCATTTTCATCGTGTTCTGAACTATTCTGAAAGTTTCAAATGTCTAGGTAGTCGGGAAGTTAGTTAAAAATCAATTGTAAGATTTGTACTGGACAAACAAATACGAATACGCGTTAAAAAGCATGGTAAAATCAATCTTACTGCGATAATTTGGAACAAAGTCACTATTAAAAACGAGATTATTACCTCCTCCCCTGCTACTTACCCTCTGCTTTAAGTAAAGATATTTTTGAGAACGAATAAAATTTTGAAAACTTTTCTTAAAAGCAAAGAATTTTCAAATTATTTCACATATGAATTTGTTTTATTCGCAATATTTTGAATTTTACCATTTAATGTATTGTGTTTTAAACCCTTAGAATGGATTTGGGTTTTAAATATGTTCCAAAGATATTCTGTTTCAATAATATTCTGTTATTTTTGCAAAAACGCAATTAAAATCAAACTATTGAGCAAATTGTTGCGTTTTATTTACATGACGACCACTGGTGCAATCACCTGACGACTACTGGTGAAACGCAGTTTTCAAGTGACGAGAACTGGTGCATTTTTATAGGTTTTATTTTTATTTAAAAAAAAAAAAATTGGCTAAACGTTTTGAAAAAATGAAAGTGTCTAACAACAACTAGAAGAATCAGTGTATAAAATACACCAAAGTATAATATTGATACATAAATTCCACATGAATGCCACGCGAAAAAAACAAACATTTAAAAAATAAGGCCTTAAGAGTGACGAGCACTGGTGTCGTTACCTTACTCGTTATCTTACCTTTGAATCTGCAACTTGTATTTACAGTATTAAATTTCAGGGTAAGAGAAAGTCGTGTGAGTGACACACCAGATTATTTTAATTTTAATTTTAAAAATATCGGTAATAACAGTGAATTGTACAGAATATACAAGTTCAAATTTAAAATTGCGTTAAGAAAGGAAATTTCATGTATTTATAAGAAGAATTTTGATACTACAAATGTACAAAATTTTACGAATGGTAAGTCCTTTTATACTTCCTTTTCAACGTCTTTAATTTTTCTTCTTTTTTTTTTTTTTTTATTACGACGTTTTTCTAAAGCAATTAAAACAAATCATACAACAATTATTTCATGTCTGTAGTTTCAATTGTATTGATCGGAAATTAATTTTGACCAAAAAGTTTAAAAAATAGAATTATTATTTAGAACACTTTTCTATATATTTATATTACGTTCGTTTCTAATTTGAATTTAAATAATTCACTTTAAGTAGCTTTATTTATATTAAAGTATGTGTTACAATACATATTAATATTACCTTAAAAGATTACAGAAAGCTTCAAAACCTGTAATATGATTAAAAAAATGATGGAAAAAAATGATTAAAAAATAGTACATTGTAAATAATTTTAAGCTTTTCCTTAAAGTATAAATAATTAATTAAATAAATGACTTTATACAATATCGTAATTCTGTGTTGACTTTAATGTAAGCAACAGTATTCATGCGTTAAAATTTTAAATTTAAAAACAAACACGTAACAGTATATTTGTTTAACTCGTTATTATTACATTTTTAAAAATATCTTTACAATTGTAATTTCCCGAGTGTGTATAATTATCTCTAAATAGAAAGATCTGCGTTATTTGATTTTACAAATTTTATCGAATGATTTATTTTTGAAGTACTAGTAAAATAATAGAAACTGTCTGAACGGAAAATAGGAAATATTATTTAATACAGCATGATATATTTGAGTACTATTTAAAGCGATTGTTTTAATTGAAAAAGATTTCTACGTTATCTTACGAAAGAATTAACTTTGAAATTAATTAATTTGAACGAAAATGTAAATTGACGATAGTAAATTTAGATTTTTCTCAATTTAAATTGTATCTGAGTTTAAAGTGCCGAGACCGTAATTGTTTTAAAGCTTCAAATACAGTTGTGATCAACGTTTTCATGCATAAATTACTCGGTACTTTTTCTTTTTTCTTTTTATTTAAGCATTTCTTCTTTTTAGTTGCCATCATACCATATGTATAAATATATATATATATATATTTTTTTTTACATGGATTATTTATTTATTTATTCAAAGACTACCCTACAATGTAATGATTTATATATTAGTATAACTTCCGGTACATATTTCTCGTATTCCCTATAAGGTTTTATTTTATTTGACATATGTTTTAATGAGTTCATAGCAGAAGATGTTTCAAAAAGTTTAATTTAAAAACCTGGTGAAAATAAAATTTTGGAATTTGAAAATGATCCCAGTATTTTTGCTAAGACGTTTTCATTCACCACTACAGCATACGGCAAATCAAATAAAATGATCAGATTAATAAACTCTTGATATTAAACCGAGAAATATTTTACATATGTTATATTATTTTTAAATTATTATACTGTAGTGAAATCTTTGAACAAATAAATAAATAATCCATATATATGTATATACAGGGTGATTATAAATAAAGCTACGATTTCAAAACGCTATAATACCCATCAGGGCGATTTGATATTTTACTAGAGCAATCTTAAGGCAATGAAATTTTGTTTGAAGGAGGAAAAAAGTAGTTCCAACATGTTCTTATAGATGGCGCTGTCAGGGTAATGTCAGGGGAAAAGCCTAAATGTACTCATTAAATACAGAAATGTTTTAGAAACACAGTGGAATAGCAGGAAACAATAAACTTCAAGGGTTTAATGCATTTTTTTTTTTTAGTGAAAATACAAGGATACGAGTTTACAACGCAAACAGTCATAGTGAAAAGAGGAAAAGAGGAGCTTCATGAAACAAATACTTTACGGATAATTCACGGCAAATTTTGGAACTTTCTTTTTTATTTATTATTTATTTATTTATTTATTTATTTATTTATTTATATTTTTTTTGTCAAACAATATTTTATTGCCTCACGGTTGCTCTGGCAAAATATCAAATCTCTCTGATGGGTAGTTTTAAAATTATAGAGTTTTGAAATCGTAACTTTAATTATAATCATCGTGTATGTGTGTGTATATTTTTTTTTTTCTTTGGTACCATTATAAAAGAATACATCGCATACCAAAATGAAAAAAAAAAAAAAAAAAAAGGCAACGGAAAAGACTCTGTAGTTTCAGTTTAATACTTGACGAAAGTTTATTACAGCTGTGGTAAAGCCTAATCCGGTATCTAAATGCATGAACAATAAACCTACGATTCAATTATTACATGCAAATTTTATAGAGCATTATTACTCAGGATTGATAAGGATGGACGAAATTATTTTTTAATACAGAAAATGCGATAATTTTATTATTCATCAGTAAATAAGTTACATTCTCAAAAGAATGTTGGATTAGGTTTTGTTTGCAGAAAGAAAAAAATGTGCAGACAGAGAAAATCTATACATTTCATGAATTGTTTAGTTTTAGATCTCAAAAAAAAAAAAAAAATAAATAAAAAAAAAAAACTTCACAAGGAGATTATAAAGAAGATTTTCATCAAACAAAAAATATCCTTCTTAAACCGGATTTAAATTTCTTGAATTTGTTTTTTTAAAAACAGATGCCGATTTTCAGATAAATTTTTCATGTTATTTAAGATAGATTTATCTATTTAAACAGGGTTGTTATAATTAAAGTTACTCTATTCAGAAGGCTCCACAGCTGGCTCTATGGCTCTAAGCGAAACAAAAGTTCACTAGTACGTAGTACAAGTAATGTGCACAGCAAAAATCGAAAAAAAAAAAAAATAAATAATAATAATTCGTTAATAAGTGGCACTGTTCTAATAACTAAGGCGATTTTTGAAGATTTTTTTGTGACGAACAAATTAAATATTGTGTGTTTCAGCTGGATTAACCGAAATTGATGGAATGAATCTGCAAAAATAGACATCTATGAATTAAATTTTCCTATATATATATATATATTTTTTTTTTTAATAAAAAATCTGCTAAATCGTTTTAGATTTTAACGCAACACCACCTATCGACGAAAATAATTAGGTGGCACTGTTCTCTAAGAAAATCCGAAAAAAAAAAAGAAAAAGAAAAGAAAAGAAACGAGTTACAATTTTCGTCAATACGTGGAGCTGCGCCAAAATCTATGGTGATTTTCGCAGATTTTTTGTAAAAACAAAAGAAATTAACTGACCGAAAATTGATAGAATAAACCTTCAAAAATTGCCTAGCATATTGCAGCCACGCCATCTACTGACAAGATTTTCAACTAATTTTTGTTTCGCTTTTCGCAAAGCGTACCATTTGTATTGCATGCTAGTTCATTTTAGAGTACCCAGAAGAGAAAAATATAATATTCTTAACCTCTCACTGCAAAAAATAAGAAAAAGCATTACTTTAAAAAGTAAAAGAACATAAAATACTGAATTAGTACTGAAAAACAGCAACAACAACATCAACAAAAAAAAAAAAAAAGAGGAAGAAGAAGAAGAAAAAGAGAAAACGTAAAAGCTCGAATCTGAAAGATTAGCCAATCAAGAGTGAAGATATATAAGCGGAGATTGGTTTATCCTAAGATGAGAGGCAATTTCGGATTGCTTCAAGACAAAACTATACTGAAATTTAAGTAAAGTTAATTAATTTTGAATAAAAAAAAAAAAAAAAAGAAAGAAAGAAAAGGTAAAATGTGGAGATAAATAAATGGAATAATGTTCAGACAAGGAAAAGGCATATAAAACGTTAATCTTAGGGCCATGCATGAATAATATATATATTGATGAAAAAATAATTTTTAACAGTAGAAAATTAAGTGATGGCCAGATTTGCTAGTGCTGCCATCTGCAGAGAGGTAAAGTTTTAAAAATATATAACAGTATTAGAGCAAGGATTAGAAGTATAAAACTTCAAGGTAATGAAGTTATATGATTTACGATGTTATTAAGCTTAAAATTATTAGAATTTAAGATGTTCATAGATTACAGTTTGAGTTAAAAATGTTAAAAATTTGTTCTTAAACATACTTTTTTTTTTTTAATGAAAGCGATAATATCAATAAGAAATTTATTGTTCAAAAATACTGGTAGAAGAATCTATTAGAATATTATATCTGTAGGATAAAAAATACACACATTTTCTAGGTATGCTTTTTCCCTTAAATGTGGGTTACGTTTTAATAATAAGGTCAAATTCTATAACAAAATATCTTGTTTAAACTGATGTTTCAGTTCTATACATTGCTTATAAAAGACATTTATATTTTTTCTTTATGCGATGCAAATTGTATAAAATATTCATTTACGTTCATTTTTTAATTCTAACTATATATTGCATCCTAGCCACGTGTTAATTTTTTCCCAAATTTGATAATTACATATTTATATAAAACTGTTTTTCAACCTTTGAAACTCGTCTGACCCTGTAAGCCAAAATAAATAAATTGATACAATTATTTTCTCATACAAACTGCCCCCCCCCCCACCTAAAAAAAAAAAAAAAAAAAAAAAAAAAAAGGGAGGTTTTTATCGTTTTACAGACACAGATTAGAAAAGAAATATAATTTGTATCTGAAATTTTGAAGAATGAGGCGTTTTGTACGGTCAAACTTTTTAGTTTTAATTGTAGATAATTTGATTAAATATTTAAACTTTAATTTTAACACATTGGTTAAAAGATCCTGGGACTAAGGCACAGATTGTGTCGCAAATGAAACATTTCCATGTGGTTAAGGCTGTACTGATGTTCAAAAGATTACACGTAAATTTTTCATAATATTTCGACCGTTCATTATCAAGAAATATTAGTAACTCTAATATATATATATATATATATATTCACAATGATTAACAAAGCTGTATTTCATGCGATGATGAAACATTGTTTTTCGATGAAGAAAATTACTATTTATACCTTGTAACATTTTTTAAGCCATTGCTGAGTTTTACATCCCATCAAAAAATATGTGTAATCAACACACAAAATTCAACTTTGTCCATCGTTTTAAAAATATCTAAAGTAGAATCACTAAAATTTTATTATCTCGGTAACGAACGGTCGTATTATTATGAAACTTTGACGTGCATCTTTTGAAAGTTAGTAATACCTTACCAACATAGAAGTATTTTATTTGTGACGTCATCTGTGAATTAGTAGACTTTTTGACCAATGTGTTAATTACTTAACGTCCGGTTTAAAAATTTCAACTTAAATTACGTTAATTTTTTCATTGAAAAATTTAAACATACGCCGAAATTTGATTGCTTTATATTCCTCTTTTTTTTTTTTTTTTTTTTTTTTTTTTAGCGAAGGAAATATAGTGGAAAATATTTGGAATATTTACAGTATATTGTTTACTTTAATGCATTAGTTCCAAAATCGTTAAAAGATTTATCGAGCTGAAAGTAAAATAAATCGTCTTCATGCAACAAGTGTTTCTTACTGGAAAACCATTTATTAGAGAAGTAATTTGTTACTTGCTTCCTCTTTACTTCTTTTTTAAATATTTTCTTTAACAATACCAAGGATCAAAATAGATAATTCCTATTAAATTTATTATGACTTTTGTACTGCATTTTGGGTATTATTTTTGGATAGTCTAAAGTGTTATCGCTGTTGATATTTCTTTATATCTTTTGAGTAAAATTTTCAATAAAGAAATAATATATTTTAAATGATTTTTTTTTAAACAAAACAAATAAATAAAGCTTTTATAATCTTAATAAAACAATATTTTTAAGAAAAAAGCTTATTTTGCTTTTTTTTTTTTTTTAAATTGAAACATAATATTTCCTCTTTTCATAACAGTTTTTTAATTAGAATTGATGGTCTATTATTTAGAATTACGGCTCGTGTACTAGAGAGCCTTTGATCGTGTGGATTTGCGTCGCATTAGAGCTACATAATGAGCGATTGACGATGGACTCGTAATCAAACATATGAGTGGATCAGGACACATGTAATTAAAATTTTACTAGATACACTAAATGGTGAACGTTTTCAATTATTAAGACCGTAAAAGAGAAAAAAATTAACTATTATGCCTTGTACGGCAGAGTGAGAAATTTGAACAAATATCAAGTTTGAACAGGGAAGAATCTTCGGCCTTCGTGAAGGAGGATTTTCTTATAGCGTAAAAGCCGCTCATATGCAGCGTAACAGCAACACAGTGATGCGATGCGAGTTTGGAAGCAGCGGACAGACGAGACCCGGAAACTCGAAAATCTGGGAGTGAACGCTGGCAAATGACGTCAATGCGCGATGATAAACACTTGGTCCGCATGACGCTGATGGAGCATACAGCTTCATCTGGACAGTTGGCAGCACATTGATCCACTGCTACAGGTGTGTCACTCTCTGCTTCGTCAAGTCGTTGACGTCTGCTGCGCCGTGGACTCCGGGTACGAACTCCTTTATACAGGATCCCCACTCACGCGAAACCATCGACGCTTGCGGCTGCAATGCAATCATGCACATAGAGACTTGCATGCAGGTATGCAGCAAGTGGTGTTTTCTGACGAATCCCTCTTTAATTCGAGGCATCATGATGGTCGCATTCATGTTAGACGCTACGCCGGCGACTGCGTATCATGGAGTGCTGCTACGAATTGTGAGTGATCTTAACAGCGGTAGGTCCATCAGAGAATTGCTGGAGCAACGAAATCGTTCCTTTCCTTCAAGGCATTCCTGGAAGCAATCTTTCAGCATGATAATGACTGACTATATGTGGCAAGGAATGTGCAAGACTTCTTTTCAGCAGAAAACGTTCAGCTTTTTTCGTGGCCTGCTTATTCGCCGGATATTTTACTGATTGAACATGTGTAGGATTTCATTGGTCGACGTCTCGCTCGTGATCCTCGTCCTACAGCTTCAAGAGATGAACTTTGGGTTAGCCTACAAGAAATATGGAGTGTTCTTCCCCAAGCATACATTCAAAATATGTTCCACTGTATGCCACGCCGTATAGAAGCACTTATTACAGCGCATGATGGCCACACAAAATACTGATTTTGGACACTTAATATTGTATTTTGGCTTTGGAAATTTAATCATTTATTTATACCAATACAAGTCGTTTGTGCATAAAATTGCATTTAATTCTGATGACTCCTTCATGGTGCTGCATTTTGTTTTACAAACATAAATGTAATAACTATCTGTGCAAAGAGCAAGAAAAATCAAAGCTATTGATAACATTACATATTTCTGAATTTGCATCCTTAAAGATGTGAAGTTCAATCCTGAATAGGCAATATTGTGTCATATTATTTAGCAAATAAATTTAAATGTAGTAGTTTCTGAATAGATAATATTGATTTTAAAGAACAAATTAAAAGTTTTAAGCTAGATAATGTAAAAAGTTAAAATTAGTTTTTCCTGCAAAAAAAATTCCGTGGGGCTTTATAAATTAATAGACTTTTTTTTTTCTGAAATTATGCTATGCTGAACATTTTATTCACTATATAAAATGTTTTTGAGAAATATAATTATCGCTAAAATGCATTCAAATATTAAAATTATCAAATATTATTAGACATGCGCTTAAAAATAAGTAAATTTGAAAAGTTAGAACATTAAATTTATCAATTTCGTTTCCAGAATTATGATTTCTGAACAATTTAAAAGACCACAAAAGACCTCATCTCTATAGGACCAATTTTCTATGGCTTATTTCATGGCCCCTACCATTAGAAACAGTTTTTTAAATAATATCCTGTTGTATTAGATATTGAATTTAAACATCTATTTTCTAAACAATTAGTATGTAGTGGCCACCACAATACTTTTTTCTATATTTTCCTACACATATTCACACAATACAGGTTATTTACCAAAGTTATTGTTTATTTAATTATTTTCTATGATAAAGGCAGTCGATTTTCATAGAATAGAAATTTAGCACTAACTAGCTAAAGAAAGATAATTTTGTGCCGACATCTGAGGAAATTCCCTTTTTTTTTCGTGAAAGATGAAAAAACTATCGATAACTTTTTTTTTAATTATCACAAATCTATGGTACAACTATTTATTTTAAAGGTTTTGATGAGTTCTTTGAAGGATATCATACTGAAAATTTCCAACCCCCTTAGGAATAGGAGCGACGCTCTTACATGCACACAATTAATTTTTCTATTTTACAAGTTTACTAATACTATTATTAGTAACTCATTTTAACCGTTTAGCGTTCAGTTTTTTTTTTTTTTTTTTATGTTACGAAACTTTTTATTTTTATTATTATTATTATTATGTCTTTTTATTCTCCATTAGTGATAGAATAAAATAACATAAGTAAGTTGGCCATATACGATGTTTCTCGTATCCGAACAAAAAAATTGGAAAATTATTTTAAATGCACGAGTTAACTCACGGTGGTGAAAAGAGAAAAAAAAAGATGCCCGAGTATACTCGTGCTAAAACTTTAAGTGTTTAATATCTTAGTATCGCAAGTCATTCATAAAAAATTATTCTCAATCTATGCATTTATACGAAATTGTGTCTTCTATGTATTAAAAATTAAGAAAAGAATCGGATAACAGCGTCATGTGTTGAGCTATTGATTCCAAAATATAATCAGCACCAGAATAGGTCAATATCTGACGAGATGCTAAATTTAATAAATTTCGTTCATTGGTTTGCAAGATACACCACTTACAATTTTCTGATATACATACAGACAGACCTAATCACGGACAAATAGTTCCTAAAATTGGTCAAATCGTATTCAGAAACACGTCAAAGCTTTTAAATACATAGAAAAGCTGAAGTCGAAATTATTTGTTAATCCAGCACTGTTTTCTTGTATACATAGCTGAACGTAAATTTTAAATTTACTGCAATATGTCTATCCCCACATTTTAACAACGCAATAAAAGAAATATTATTTCATTTTATTTCGGACATAAAGTTTTATCTCTATCCATTTATATTATTTCGAAAAATATTAATGATTAAAAAAAAAAAAAAAAACATTATCATGTGGCATCAAGTACTCTTTCTTATTCAACAAGTGGTTGTTCTTTGAAAAATGTTCAATCAGAGAAAATTTCTCTCTTTTCAATCGCCACTATTATTCTCAGTCATAAATGATTTCTTCAAAAAATGTTTGACTTAGGATATTCTTTCTATTTCGAGACTGCTTTGTATTATACAACTTTTATGACTAGTCGTAACTGTTATGACTGTGTATTGTTACCTTGACGACCAATTTGATCGCTTTTGTAGATCGAAATATTCCATGCTGTTCTAAAAATTAAGTTAAGAGCGGTTATTTTTAAATGTATAAAGTATATATTATCCCTCATGAGACAGAAAATGATATTTAATTATTTAAAATAAAAAACATTCTTATATTGATATTATAAAAGTGCAAAATAATACAAATATTCTTAATAATTAAAAGAAAATAAAAGAAAATATTGTGCTTGACATACATAAAAAAAAAAAAAAATCATTTGTGCTTATACATTGTGTCATAAATAAGCAGTTATAAATATTTTCAACTTCATAAGAGAATGTACTAACGCATAATGCAACTAAAAATCGACTTCAGCAATTCTCATTTATATTCCATAATGAAAACGATTTTTTTTTTTCTTTTTCTTTCTTTCTTTCTTTCTTTTTTTTTTTTTTTTGATCCTGTAAATAAATAATTAGCACTAATTATGAAATTTTGCATTATCTGACTAATACTAGTTAATTTCCTTATGTTTAGTTTAGCAATGTAAAGATATTTAAAGAATACATAATGTAGTTAAAAATCCACGTAAGCAATTTACATTTATATTCTATTATGAAAATGAATATTTTTGTGTGGCCCTGTAACAAATCATTGGCGCCAATCGTGTCATTTTCAATAAGAAGTATCATTCTCTTTTCCATCTAACCGATGCTTATCAATTTTGTTTACGTTTAACGAAGTATATATGTATTGAAAAAAGAATCTTTTTTTTTTTTTTTTTTTTTTTTTAAACTTTCTCCAGCAAACTTGAAAAGTATTTATGACCTCGGTTTGTCTATATGTCTGTCCGCCTGTCTGCGCTATTACTCTCTTAAATATCAAAGCATTGCGTTTTATTAGAGTGTTTTTATAAACCACAAATTAGACCTATATTCTGCACAAATAATAATGGAATTTAGATTTATTATACATATTCACACACACACACACACAAAAAAAAAAAAAAAAAAAAAAAAAAAAAATCTACATAATACAGTACGATTGACATTAAGGTATACAAAGCCACACAAAACATTTCAGATATAGTAAGGGCTATAACTGGAAATTATTGAAATTAAATTTTCGGTTCTTTAAGCATTTTTCACACTTTCCAACGATATTTAGATTCATTGTGAAATCAATAAGTCTACCTGTATGTCTTTCTGTCCTTCTGTATGTCCGTTGTCTAATCACGTGAACAAAATACACTGAAGGTCAAACAAGAAAACGAGTACATACAGTTGGAAAGTGTAAATTATCTATGCTAACTGTATGATTTTCCGTTCTGGTTTTCTTTTTGTTAACAGTCCTAGAAATTTGTAACAAAAGAACTTCATCAGAATGTAAATCGTCAATATGAGAATGCTTTATTAAAAACCACTCTGCATGAAAATTGCCCCCAACACTATTTTTTCAAATTCTTACGTAAGATGACCCCCTGAAACCGAATATGACGCCCGTTTTGCCTTATCACCCACCGTGTTTTAGGGACGGCCCCCTATTTTTATCACTTTTCGGCAATTTTATGGCTATAAATTTGATTTTTAGGTTTGGAAAGGATTATTTTACCTGTTAAATATTTTCTGGGGGGGTACAGAGTTGGAAAAGACTAAAACAGGAACATTTCCGGCAAAAGAAAAAAATGGGGTGCGTGGGGGCGAATTTGCCTCTAAAATTTTGTATTACATTTCTTATATTTTTTTTAATGTGATTTATTAATGTGATTTATTAAATTTTACATTGCCAGAAAAAAAAAAAAAAAAAAAAAAAAAAAAAAGTCCTGTTTGCTGCAGTTTGCTGCCAGAAATTTTCTGTAAATCAGAAAAATACGTTCTATCAACGAAAAAATTACGTTGGTAGAACGTATTTTTCTGAATTACAGAAAATTTCTGGCAGCAAACTGCAGAAAACAGGACTTTTTTTGACAGTGTATATATATATATATATATATATTGTTTTTAATAGTTAAATTAATTCTTTATCATTCTCCAAATCAAATTCTTGGTCGTAGAATTCCGAACAGTGATAAAAATTGGGGGAGGGGTTGTTGTCCCGAGAAAAGGGTGGTTGTCTGGGCAAAATGGGAGTCATATTCGGATTCAGGAGGTCATTTTACATAAGAATCAGCAAGAATCGTATCAGGGCTCGAAAAAAAATTTTTTTTGCAGTGCAGAGAAATTAGTTTCTTTGTTAATTTGTTAATATATCATAGAATTGTACTGATACATTTTGCACAATATTTCAACTCATCTCACGGACATCACAATATTAATATTCAAATATACTACTACAGAACATCTAATAATCACCTGCCTAACAGTACATTGTGCACTGTATCTCTGCCCCACTTACACCATTACATTGTGCTATAGTATAACAGCTGATTATTACTAAAGTAGTAGTATATATCCATGCATTTCCAATAACTTCAACATAATGCAATTATCTGAAGCAATAATTACATACAATTTGTTATTGAAGGGTGTGCTATAGACAAAATTTGCTAAAAGTTCTTTTTTTTTTTTCTATAGCAAATCTGAACTTTCCAGGTTTAGTTTCCCTCCACCACAATATTAAACTTGTTTAAATTTTTTTTATGTGTGTTAATAAGTAAAGGATTAGTATTCATTATATGCAGAGTTACATTTTCTGATAAAAAATAAGTATTTATGATTTTAATACTACTCGGCACTGCAGTTCGCCACAATGCCATTATTATAAGTCTTTTTTGTGTAATTAACGTGTCAAAATCAAGTAATAATCTCTCAATTTTTAATCAAAGTGTTGATATTATAAGCAGCTACTTTTAAACGTGACGTCTTGAAGTGCAGACAGTTTCTAAAACGATAATAATAATAATAGTAATAAATTAAGCAACACTATATTTTTCTCTGTACTTTTCCAGGAAATAATAAACAATTAATAATTTTTATATTACTAAAACTAAAATCACAATTAAAAGTCACAAATAATGCAGAGACAAATGAAAATCGGCAAAAAATATAGCTAATATAGATATAATCAGTATAAAATAAATGCAGAATTATAAAGCCAATTTCTTCATATATCAGTTGTATTGGTATGTCCTGTCGTTTTAAATTAACAGAATGGAGATGAATTTCATTTAAAAACAATATTTATAAGATATTCTATGAAGTTCTTTCTTAATATTTTAAAATATAAAAGGAAATGTCCCTGTGTATATGAGTGTGCGGACAGCGTAGCGCAACGACGGTAGCTCGGACAGTCGCGTTATTCGACACGAAGGTGCCCCCCGAATGGTGCTTGTGCACCTCGAAGCCCAATTTAAAAAAAAATTATTATTTTCTTTTAATTAATTAAAATATGAAAATAATAAGCTCTTAATAGCTTTAAAATTAGCCATTTAGATATTTAGCAATAACTTAATTGTTGCCAAAAACTTTTACGAGTTAATTTTCTTTCAACTTAAAAATAAATATATTTAATTAAACGTGAACACTAAAAAATTATAAAAAAATAAATTATGCATATCCAAAAAAAAAAAAACTGACGTCATTATAACTTTAACAATTTTATAAATATTGATAAAGTGCTAATTTAGTTCAAGATGATGATATATATGTTGTTCTAAAAGGATTATTATTTTTTATTTTTAAAACTACTATTATACACACACACACACATGTATATATAATAGTAGTGGTTATTTGGGAGGGTTGCTGAATTAAACAAAAAAAAAAAAAAAAAAAAAAAAGAGGCAAAGGATTATTCCAATTAGAGAATACATCTTCTTTTTCTGGTTGATATTATAAAAGTTTCAACTCTTCCAACTTAAGATTTGTTATTATGAATGTTTAACTATTCACACTTAAGATTACATTTTGGTGGTTTCATCATTCTACCTGAACAAACTGTCTGGTTCAAATTTATTAGAAAAAAAAAAAAAAAAAGAAAAAAGAAAAAAGAAAGAAAACTGAAAATGAAAACTTAAAATTTCATTAACCATAACTCAAAATTATCCCTTATATTATTATTTAATAATAAAATGTGAGCATTTTTGGATGTTTAATTAAGACTAAAAAATAAAAATAAATAAATAAATACAAAAATACACTTAACCTGTTAAACCATAAATAATCTTTATTTACTAAAGTTTTAAATTGCTTAAGTGTAAATCATTTTTTTTCACATTAGATAGCGCTAGCATACAATTCATAAGTTGCAAATTAAACTGTAAACTAAATAATACGATTAAAAGTTGTTAATAAAATCCATCTAGTTAGAATTAATGTTATGAGCTTCATTAAATTAATAACAATCATTTAATGAATTCAATAATTTTTTTTATGTAAAACCTCTATCGATTAATCGTTACTTTACTAGTTAATGTTTTGCTTATTAGTATTGTTCGGATAGCAAGTAGTTAATTTTTACTATTTCAGTTTGGTTACGTTCGACATGTGGATTTTTAAAAAATAATTTTTACTTGAATCAATGCAGGTTTTTTGTTGGTGATTCATCTAATTACTTTTCCTTTTGGGTTTGTCGCAAGATAGAAACTTGAACTGTATTTTTGGCTTGAATTAGCTATACAGTTTTCCGAAATCTTGCGTATTCTTGCTCATAGAAATGCAAGTTTCCTGACGAGCAAACATTACCATTTTTCAGCATGTATTATTCCAATTATTATTTCAAGAGTTCCTTTTTGGTTTGATATTTTTTAATCCATTTCTCATTTTCGATTACCTTTTTCATAACGTTGATGGTTTAAATATGATACTTTAATGGAATATGCAAACATTTCTCTCATTGATAGGCTTAGTGTTATAGTTACAGAAGTTCACTTCTGCGTAAGTAGTTTTAAATGATTTAAGTATTAATTGGTATTGTAATTAAATTATAAAAAAATTGTGAAAACATTTAAAAAGAACTACAATCTCTTTTAATTGTGTAAGGTTGGTATTTCCATTTATCTTTTGATTGCTGAGTATTATAATGGTAATAAATTATGCAATATATATGTATATATAGTGTATATTACACAGTGTATATTACACACATACACTTTAATTAATATGTAATATATATATATATTAATTCATTCTCAAGTCATACGGGGCATTTTTTGACAGTTTAAATAATTTATTTTATGTTTTTGCAGTAAGTTTTACTTATGAATTGTTTCACATTTATTAATTTTCTCGTAAGTTTTTCTTTAGTTATTTTTTTACATATTTTCAAATTTTATATGACTGAAAACATATATTATAATTTCTTATATATATATATTTATTTATTTATTTATTTACTGTCAAGTTGTTGTTCAAAGAAAATTGCGCATGACGTCACATTCGAATGCATAGCGTTTCTTTTCTGCTATAAGTTCTATGGATCGTAAATTTATTTTGTCAGTTTTATACAGATCCTCTTGAATGATTTTTTTAATTTTGGCAAGTACACCCGTACTTTCGAATTTTAGTTTTGGCAGTAGTCATTTTAAGCCAAGTAGCGCATCAAAAACTTAAATAAATTATAAAATATTGCAGACAAAGCTATTAAAAAGAAGTAATAGTCACATAAATTACCTATTTTTATCTGAGTAGATAATTTTATGGAAAAATGTAATAAAAAAATAAATAAATAAAATAAAATAAAATATACTATTTACAAAAAAAATAAATAAATAAATAAATAAATAAATAAATAAATAAAGGTACTGAAAAATTTCTCTCTTTGTATGCAAGAAAAAGAAAATCTGCTTATATTCTTTGTAAACAGAATTTAATTTAATTCGAAAGGACTCCTTTTAATCTATTCTTCCATATAAAGGCATGGGGTAACTATATTTCATTCCCTAGCATCGATCACTATATTTATTATTTAAAATTACTTTAGTATAGCTTTAGCATAGGAGGCACTTGGCGATTTTTATATTTTTGTTGTCATTTTTGCAATGAATTAAAATGAGGACCGTGATTGCGTAAGTAAACTTCGCGAGAAACGTTTGAGGTATTTCGGTGCCGAATTTCAAATTCCTCCGAGAGAGAGGTCCAAGCTGTTCCATATCTTTAGCACGGTTTTTCTTAATTTTACTTTAAATATTTTTACTTCTATTACCCGTGTACCGTAAATAATGGAAGTATTGTATTTAAATTAATGCGAAAGGGAAAAAAAAAAAAAAAAAAAAAAAAGCATTTTTTAAAAATTGGTCTAACTATAGAAAGTGTCTCTAGATAAAATATTATGCGTTTTCCGATTTTTTATTATTAAAAAAAAAAAAAAAAAAAAAAAAAAAAAAAAAAAAAAATGACTAATGACTATTTTCCGATTTTATTGATATCTTTATAAATTAAATTAAATTAAATCATCCAGTACCAAGACGCTACAGTGAGGAAGTATCTGCCAAAGGAAGCGAAGGCCAGAAGCAAAGTTTTAAGCAATGTCAATATGTAGCGGACTCCATTTCTGAGGATAGATTATCGGACCTTACCGATGGACAACGGGTTAACTTTTTGTCGAGAGGTACGTCGTTTGATTTCTAATCCTAAGAACCCAGGATCAAATCCAGCCGGTCGCCAAATTGGTGATTCCCGGACGTGCAAAATATCAAGCATCCAACAAAAACAATTTCCACCTGTGCCAATAGATGGCAGCACCATTCAACCAACAAATCAAGCAATGAACACTACTGCGAAAATAACGCTCATGTATGTACTCGCTGGAGGGGGAGTGGTGAGCGGACGCCATTTCTCAGGATAGATTATCGGATGTTACCTATGGACTATGGGTTAACCTTTTGTCCAGAAGTATGTCGTTTGATTTTTAATCCGAAGGACCCAGGAACAAATCCAGCCGATCGCCAAAAATGTATTTACTTTTTAGCTTTTATTTGTAGACTGGTATAAAAACTTGCTATTCTTTTTTACTTCCATTACTCGACTACCGCAGGTAATGGAATTATTGCATTTAGTCCGAAAATTTGATATCGAGTTTTCACCTGATTTACATGTTTTAAGGTCTTCTGAGTAAAAAAAAATAGTTTTGGCAATTGGCCAGTGTATGTTTGTGTGTGTGTGTGTGTATATGTGTGGGGAATCTTTTGACTACCATATCTCTGAACTTTATAAACATAGAACTGCGAAATTTCAGAATTGAGATAGGTCTTGTGTATAGATGACATTTCCAACTTTTGGGGAAAATTGGAAAACCGAAGTGAGACCGTAAGTCCGTAATTCAAAAACGGCTCGAATGATTTTCTTTAAAATTGCTGTATAATCACTCAATAAAATGTTCTTTTGTAAGATAAAGTTGGTTATTTCAAGAAAATTGATAGGCCATCTCTATAACTTGCTCAATTTCAGATCTCACAAGTGCACGTTCCTTTAAAAAATGACTATACATATTATTTTCAAACTTACAATATTAACCCATTTTAGACATCCTTTTGCATGCAATTGTTGTTTTTTAGTCAACAGTTGAATATGCCAAGTTTGATAAAAGTGGGTATCTCAGACACAGCTCTAACTTTTTTTTTTTTTTTTTTTTAATCGTTACAGTATTTTAGATAACCTCTCTCATGTATTACGTGGTTATTACAGGAAAATTAGCAGTCATTCTGTTTAGGTAGGTAAGTTTTAGATCTCGGAAGTTAAAGTTTTATAAAATAGTTCATTTTTTTTCTTATCTTTAAATTTATTATTTAAATCTATTTTATATGTCTTTACAGGTGCACTGAAAAAAAAAAAAAAAAAAAAATCCGTAAGATTACGGGGAAAGCCCGGCAGCAGAGTTTCCAGACAAAGCCCGTAAAAAAAACGCTTAGACTGTAAATTAAGTATATAATAACCTTAAATTATGTTAAATGCCTGTAAAAGACATTTTGCCCGTAAAACCAATGTTTTTTTTTTTACGGGCTTTGTCTGGAATCTCTGCTGCCGGGCTTTCCCCGTAATCTTACGGGATTTTTTTTTTACAGTGTGTATCAACTTTCTCTCAAAAGAAAAATTTTAGGTGTCCACTTCGTTGGGTCAATTTTATGTCTTGTGATCACATTATCTCCAAAAAGTGCATAAATTACGTGTAATGTTGGGTAATGGAAGTCGTGTGGTTATTTCAATAATCTCTGTTTCACACGAGATTGTTTTTAAATTCATTGAAATATAGTAAACAGCGATGCGGGCAAAGCCTGCTAATATTTACGTAAATGTTGTCCAGGAAAAATAAACAGTGTCAAATTTTACAATTAAAATTATGCCTAATAAATCTCATTATATACTATTTAGTATACAAATTGTGACTTATTATTTCAATATAACCATATTAAGAAATGAAGTTTTTATATTTTTTTCATTTCCGAAAATGATTGTTTTGCTGGAATTAATCAACTTTATCTATACATAAAAATACTTAGAAATTCCGTTATGTTTCTCAGACTTATAGTACAAGTTGCCAAATTCACATAAGAAACTGTCTAGACAATTTCCATTTATTACCAATAAAAAAATAAATAAACAAAGTAAATTTGGTTCCGATAAATTTTCGAAATAGCATTAATTTACAATTTCATTAATTTTCCAAACCTATTTCATCCACTGATTAAAACAAGTTACTTGACATTCTCATTTGACAACAATTGTTGTTGTTGTTGACTTTTAATATTTGATCAGAATTCATTTTGGAGATTATGAGATTAATAACCGGACATGAAATCAATTCAATAAGATCCTTTCCGTCTAAAATGTATAAATCACTTTCGTAAGTTTTAACAAGTTCTATGATTATTGAAAGTTATTTTAAATGCATAATAATGAGTTACGCGATAATAAACCAATATATATATATATATATCCATGTATATCATGAGCATTTCAATTACAGATAGTGTTTTAATATATTAAATGCTGATTAACTTCAGTTATCCTACATTTATTATGAATGTAAAATATATTATTGACTTTTTATATATTACGTTATTACAAGCATTTCCGTCGCAGAACATTTGCCTGATAGTACCTACGCATACTTGCCAACTATCTCATTATGAACCGTACAATTTTTAGTACCCGCCTTTTTTTTCACACCAATAATTTTTTAGAGTAATTTTAGTCTTATTCAATCGTAACAACATTTGGAGAGAACTACTCTAAAAATATAGTGGTGTGAGAAAAGGGGCGTCTTTTCAGGGGGGTGTTAACAATTGTACGGTTATTAATGAGATGGTTGGCAAGTATGCCTACGTACTGATTTTTAAAGTTTGCATTATAATTTCTATTTTAGCGAATAATTTCTTCCGGTGCTATGTTAAAAAAATCTTAAAATTAAATTCAATTATTGTTAGATTAAAAATCAATTATTTTCTGAAATTTCACGGAATGAAATTACCATACCACAATACATAACAAAAAGTCCATAATTAACAGGATCTACAATTAAATAAATAAAAATAAATACCATTCATTTTATTTATAATGAATGAAAAACTGAAAAAAAATACAATAGATGGCGCCACTACTCTCCTGACGAATAGTCACCAGTAAATGCGATTAAATAGCTACCTAACTAGCTTTAAATTAATAAAAATATTAATTTACCAAATATACCTCTAAAAATATTTTGTGTATGTGTTTCAGCATAAAATATTAATATTCTTTTTTTTTTTTTTTTTTTTTAAGAATAAGTGCCTTCACTGATAATCTCAAGATATTCTACAGATATTTTTAGAGAAAATCTACAGAATATCTTAAGTTATTTGGGTCATTTTAAGAAAATGTACAACATTTCTGAAGATATTTTATAGAAAAAGATAAATCTTCAAAATATTTTTAAATATTTGAAGAAAGACTTAAGAAAATACTATTTTCTCAAGAATATCTTCGAATTATTTTAAGTGTATTAGATTAAATTTCTATAAACGAAATCTCTAGTCTGGGTCGACTACAAAGCTTACGTCACTATAGTACCGCATCGAAAAAAATTAATCGTAACTGGTCCACGTTAGAGAAATATATAGATTACGCATCTAGCTTTTAACATCATTTTGAAATTACTTAGACATAAAATGAATTCCAAGAAGACATTGCAAAGTAGTATCAGACGAATTCTTATACTATTTAGAGAAACTAATTCCAGTCTTTTATTTCATGTAAAATGTCTATAAATTTCCAATAAAACAAAAATTAAAATTGCGGTCAGAATTTTTATTTGAAATATACAGCAATGCAAATCACGCCATAAAGCAGTGCTTAACAATATTTAAATGCTATATCTCGCAAATTTTAACTTAAAATTTATGTTGTGAAACTACAGGTTTTCTGCAGAATGTCTCTTTATATACAATGGAAATTATAATTGGTTTTCATGAACCACGATATTTAACTTATAATTTTTTTTTTCAATATTCACAATAAAATTTGTGTGTATTACGGTTAATTCTATATTAGTTTCTTTAAATATATCTTACTAAATACTTTTAAGAATACATCTGAAAATTATTCTCAAATTAGACACATTAAAAAATATTCTTCAAAACAAAACTTAATTAAAATGTTTGACGTTTTATTACCACATAATATGATTTTTTTAAAATCTTTTTCTAATAATTAATCAATTTAAATTACAACTAAACTTATTTAAAGATTTTGTGTAATTTATCTTACAATGTATGAGAATTTATCAATCAAAAATTGGAAATCGTCTAGAATATTTATATTTATTAGAAGTAAAATATGAATTAGCTGAGCAACTGAAACTCTGATAATATACACCTTTCCTAAATTAAATTAATTTACAAATCTATTAATTTTCCAAACTTGTTTCAACCAACAATTGAAAAACATTTACTTGACCTTTTCATTTGCCAATAATTATTGTTCTTGACATTTAATATTTGGTCATTTCATAAATAATTTATTTTGAGAGAAAATGCAATAAATCTCCGAAAAGGAAGTCAGTTAAATAAGATCCATTTCATCTAATACCAGAAAATAACTTTCATAAGATTTAGCAAATTCTAGGTTCAGTGAAATTTGTTTTAAATGCACAGTCATGTCTCATAAGGTAAATAATCTGGTATATCACTCACACGACTTTCTCTTACCCTGAAATTTCATACTATAAATACAGGTTGCAGATTAATAGGTAAGATAACGAGTACTGTTGTGTAAACCTATGTTAAACAATTCATATTACGCTTCTGAAGAGTTTTATATGATAATTAGTTCTATGTGAGTGGGGCTACCACCCACCTCAACCCCCCGTTTCATTAATGCACCTACATTTATATAGAATTTAATTCGGTTATTAAAAAATAATCTCTTTTTAAAAAATAATTTATTAAAATTATTATTTAAAAAAATTATATTTCATGATAAGGCAGACGATTTCTATATTTGCAAAGTAGTATTACACCAAATATCCAAAAAAATCCATTTTATTCTCAATATTAAAAAAAAAAAAGTACGATTTTTTTTAGTTTTTTTTCGTTAAAACTAAAAAAAAATCTATAACTTTGTTTTAAATTATCGCAGATCGATGGTTCAACCATTCGTTTTAAAGGTATTGGCGAGCTCTTTTGAAAAGTACACATCATGGAAATTTACTCACCTCGAGAGGAGACTCCCCCCCCCCCGCCCCCTCAGGCTGGGAGGCGAGGCTCCTACAAACACAAAACAATTTCCCAGTTAACTATCTCTATTACAAAAAATATATATTCGTTTCACTTGATTTATTGCAGTCTATAGACGTTAAACTCTATTTTCCTGCAATTTTCCCCATAGACGTAATGTATTAGAATTGTCTTGATTGTCCCTGTACACGAACCATTTGCTTGATCTTAACGAAAAGCTTACTGTAGCATCCCTATATGATACACATTTAGAATACCAAGTTTGAACTTTCTGCCATAATTTGTTTTTGAGATATGCTGATAACACAGACACACAGACATACACACAGACACACAGACATACAGACATACACACAGACTATTTGCTAAAAACATGATTTTCGTATTCAGGGGACCTCAAAACGTGTAAATATAACAAAATCTCGCGTTCGAAAATTTGACCCCAAAACAATACTTTCTCTACCTTATGTGAAAGAGAAAGTAAAAACAGATAGTTTTAGATCAATATATTTCAAAAACATTTCTATTATTAATAGTGCATTAGCATATTAGATGCTTATGAAATTATCTTCCTCTTTCTCTGTTTTTTTCTGTGTGTGCGTGTATGTGTGAAACCTACCATTATTATGAATACAAAATATATTATCATTCAATTCTTTACACTTTTTGTTATTATCACTCGTCGAGCAATTATCATCCTTTTTAAATCCCTTACAAGGAACAGGTATATTATAAGGATAATATAAGCAATTATCATCCTTTTTAAATCCCTTACAAGGAACAGGTATATTATAAGAAAAAAATCAGAAATATTTCATAATCTTTTTCAGAAAAAAAAAATATATTTTTTTAATTACAGGTATGCAACTTAATAATCCTTATTTTTTTTTAAGAATTAAAAAAAACAAAAATAAATAAAGTGGTGTTAAAAAAATTTTTCTTTATGTAATCAGCGACAAAGGGACTGGGACTGCTCAGATAAACAGTTCTTTAAACGTTTTTAAACATCATATTTGAAATTTTAAATTTTTAAATTAATTATTTGAAAGTTTGATTAATAATTTGAAAATTTGTAAGTTTTCGGTAGAATTATCCATATACGCATTGAAAATTAAAATTTTGCTTCTTAAGCTGCGTTATTTTACTTACGTATTTACTTACGTATTTTTTTATTATTATTTTTTTTTAATCTATGTAATATAAATTAATACTAAATAATTAATATTAAATTTAGAAATCTTAAATCAATTTCATAATACATATCTAAATGGACTGTTTATTATACACATATAAAATTCTCAAAAAATAAACATATTAAAGAATTTCAAAATAAACAATAAGTAGTATTTGTGACGTCTTTTTAACACTTTCAAACAAGTCTTTTAAACCATAACCTCCTAAACTAGACGCCTTCCGCGTCGCTTGAAAACTTGGCGGTAGACAGCGCCACCTGGTATTTATTGCGCGACTTTTTTTTATTCAAGAGCCACCAAAAATTTTTAAAAGTAGGATATGATATAGATAAAAGGCGAATAGAATCGAAGAAATGTCGATTATATATCTATATATCATATATCACTTCTTTAAATTATTGGTGATAGTTGAATAAAAAAGTCTCTCAATCTGTACCAGCTGGCGCTATCTACCGCTTGAACTGTTGCCAAGTTTCTGAGCCATGCAGAAGGCATCTAGTTTAGATGTTTTAACACTCTCCAATCTGAAAACGTTTTATGACTACAGAGTGTCTGACCATAGCCTCCTAAACTAGATGTCTTCGGCGTGGCTCGGAAACAGTTCAAGCTGTAGACAGCACCACCTGGTACAGATTGCGGACTTTTTTATCCAACTGTCACCAATAATTTTAAGAAGTGATATATGATATAAATAATTGACGTTTCTTCGATTCTGTTCGCTTTTTATGTATATCAAATCCCACTTAAAAAAAAAAAAATTAATAATAGCTGTTGAATGAAATATATTGCAATCTCTACCGCCAAGTTTCTGAGCCACGCGGAAGGCATCTAGTTTAGGAGGCTATGGTCTGCCTGTCCGCACTCTAACTTCCATAAATACTCATTAACATCCTTGAAATTGACATACGTTATTACATTTCACTATAGGATGTCCCCTATGAAAAATGAAGAAGTATCACAACTGGTTTGTGTAGAGGGATACCTGAAAGAATTTCAAAATATTGTATTCTATGAGAGGTATTTCTATAAACCGTATTTTAACACCTTTGTTTTGTTGAAATCATAACGAAATTATCATTTATTATTCATGTGCATGCAAAAATATCTATAGAGTATAGTATAATTTTAATTAAAATTTATAGGACACACAAAAATATTAAGATGAATTAAGGAAATAATAACTGAAAATTACAGGAACTTTATTTCAGTTTGTGTCAATCAATTTTAACACTTTACAACAATGTTTAAGCGTGGTAGTGAATTCAATTGATTCATTCGTCTGTCTTCCCGTTTTTCTGTATGTGCATTGAGTAATGCCCATAAAGTACATTGAACGTTATACGATTCAATCAGTTCATACAATTGGGAAGTGTCAATAATATACATACGTAAGCCGCATGATCTTCCGTTATTGTTACTTTGAAAAATAGTATGTTTTCACGTAATAATTAGTTAATTTTATCTATGAATAAGATTATTTAGAAGTTTCATTACGTTCATTAGATTGCATTTTAGAAATTTCCAAATTTAAATAATAATATGTCTAGACAATTTTCATTTATTACCAATAAAATATAAATAAGTGTAGTAGACTGTGTACTGACAATATAAACACACATTTTCTAAATCAATTTAATTTACAACTCCACTAATTTTCCGAGCATATTTCAACCACTGACTAAAACAAGTTACTTGATATTGTCATTTGGAAGCAATTACTTTTATTATCATTTAACATATGATCATTTTATATTTTATTCATAGATAATTTTTTAAGAATATGAGATGTATTACTGGAAAATAAAACTGCAAAATAAGATCCTTTCTATCCCATTTCATTAAATCATTTTCCTTAAGTTAGATCCATGTACTTATAGAAATTTGATTTATAAGTCACGTTTTCATTGCATATTTAGTTTTCTAATTATTTTTTGTATATGTTGTAAGTGTAAGAAGGAACGCTAAATCTAGATTTATTGATTCAAATTTCTTTACATTATTTATATCATTACACTTTTTCAGTGTTCACTTGTCAATTATTCTAAAAATAATCATGTTCAATAATAGCAAAATAAATAATAATATAATATACCATAATTTTACTATTCAAAATCCATTAATTTTTGTAATTAATCAATTTATCTATGTTTAAACTTATTTAGGCATTTTGGTTTGTTTATCAGACTTTGGAGTAGAAGTTGCCAAATTCGAAGAAGAAAATGTCTAGACAATTTTTATTTATTAACAGTAAAGTACAGATAACCATAATAATTTCGGTTCTGAAAATATAAACATTTCCTAAATGAAATTAATTTACAATTGCATATTTTTTCCAAAATTATTTCAGCCACTGATTAAAACATGATACTTGGCATTTTTATTCGAAAACAATTATTGCTGTTGACATTTAATGTCGAGCATATTGTTAATTAATTTTATGAGAATTGGAGATAAATACCCGGACATGAAATCAATTATCCAAGAAAACTTTTCTTACATTAATAAATCATTTTCATAAGATTTTCCGAATTATTAGATAAGTGAAACTTATTTCAAAGCATAATAGTGATTCATAAGATAACAAACCAATTGGTTTAAAACTGTATGTTTCAAAAGCATTTCAATTACTAATAGGGTTTTAGTAAATTGAGGTCTTATCAATTTCAATTATCATAGATATATTATGAGTAAACTCTGTAGATTTTTGTGCTATAAATAAACATTTGTTGTAATTAAACAGACTTTAATCAAATTTCTCAAACTACTTCTATGAAGAAAATTTTTCGAGAGGAGTTTTTAAAGTAAAATCACATTACTTCTTTAAAGGAATATGTGGGTTTCTTAAACTAAAAAAAAGTATATTTTCTTTGTTTTTTATATAATAATTAAAAAAATTTATTCAAAAGAGCAGTCTTTAACCAATTTTAAATATACTTTTTATTAAAAGAGTTGCTTAATTTCAGTCGATGGGGTCCTGATGTCTGGAGACCCTTTAGAAAATGGTAAACATGTTTTCTCAAAAACAAATTCACCGATCGCATTGAAATTCTGCACACAGCTTTTAAATAGAATTGACTAAGGCCTAAACGAATAATTTTCCTTCTTTTCGATGACAATTATTTTTTTAAATCTACAAAAAGTAGTTTACACTACAAAAGTAATTAATCTACAAAAAAAATATATATATATTTAAATCTACAATCTAAAAAAAAAAAAAAAAAATCATATAAGATTACGGAGAAAGCCCGGAAGCAGAGATCCCAGACAAAGCTCGCAAAAATAAATAAATGAATAAATAAATAAATAAATAAAAAATTAGACCGAAAATTAAGTATAAAATAACTTAGAATTAAACAAAAACCATTTTTAAAAAATCTCCCCTGACGGGGATCGAACGCTGGACTTTTAGGTTCGTAGCGCGGCGCCTTACCTCAACGCCACATCGTTCACGTAGTGAAAGTATTTTTTTACAATATAAATTTTTTGTTTGCTCCCAGAGAAGTTACAAACATACATACAAACATACATACAGGTGAAGCTAATAAAAGCGTGTTAATGACCTTTAATTATGTTACATGCCCGTAAAAGACATTAAACCAACATTTTTTTTTTTTTTTTTTTTTTTTTTTTTATGGGCTTTGTGTGCAAATTCTGTTGCCGGGCTTTATTTTTTTTAACAGTGTATAGCGGGTTAAAACTAGCCGAAGTAAACTAAACTAAAATGCACAGAAAATTGTGCTAATTTTTTATATAAATATAATTTTAGCAAATAGTCAAATTTCATTTTTTTTTCCTTGTTTATTTATTTATTTATTTGTAAATCCTTCTTTCATTTCCTGCTCAATTCTGTTTTCAATAAGTGGGTAAAATATCAATAAGATCTATGCCTTAGTTTTTTAAAAGTCTTGTCCACCGTTTTTCTGAAGAATTTTTGGAAACCAGGGCATTACCGGCTGAATTTTTAAAGAAAAAAAATTAATGAAATTTTTATAAAATATTGTTTTAATGTTGCTATTTTATACACCAAGAAATTTGAATAAAAAAATTTATTATACATATACATATATATATATATATATATATACAGTCGGTAACAAAAGTGTCCGAACACTAGCAAAAATTCCTATGTAAAAAAAGTACACTTCATACGGTTTTGTTAAATAAATCCTTGTCGAATCCTGTTCTTAGTCAGTCTAAGAACAGGATTCGACAAGGATTTATTTAACAAAACCTTATGAAGTGTACTTTTTTTACATAGGAATTTTTGCTAGCGTTCGGACACTTTTGTTACCGACTGTATATATATATATATATACACAAAATGTCCTTGAATTCACTGGCTAAAGAGAGCCTGATTAAGGGGGGAGCACACATTATGACATGATTACAATACTTTCCTCACTATAGTGTTCGGAAAGTAAAAAAACAAAACAAAACAAAACGAAACAAAACCTATGACTTACTAATTTTTTAATGAATTTTTTATAAATTATTTTATTTATGAACGCAGGTTCTAGAGATATTCTTTCCTTCATCTTTTCTTATATTATGAATGTAGTAGGATAATATACTCAGTTTACTCTACTTTGAACGTCTGTTGCAAGCGAACAAAATCCTCAAATTTCTTTCAAATGTATTCGCTTTGCAACATAATCGACAGATTTTAAGCTAAAGTATTTTATAAGTCGTATTTGGAGATATACTATCATTAAAAATACGAAAAAGCATCCAGTCAAATTCAATTAAATTCATAGCGCAGACATTACGCAATTCTATGCAACTTATCAGTAATTTTTCCGAACTATTGCGTCATATTCATCAAACATTTATATTTTCACTCCACCCTACTCTTTGTCCACAAAAAAAAAAAAAAAAAAAAAAATGCTGTTAGTAGAGAATGACATTTGAGAATATTTGAAAGTATTACTGACGAATGGATAAATGTATGAACTCATATATTCTCGCAGTAATAGGTATATTCAGGGCCTGATTAAGGGGGAAGCTCGCTCATACCGGAATATTTTTACAATTATTTTTTACTTCATGTCATAGAAATTCCAAGCTTTGACGAGGAACTATTTTTTATAAAAAATGAACGGTGTAAAACAATCCAATTTACTCACCGTTATTAGACACCATAATTCTTTTAAAATAATTTTTAATGAGAATTTTCTTTTTATTATAGGAGGAAAGTATTTGTTAAAAAATAACGGTGCAAGTATAAATAATGTGTGCTTCCCCCTTAATCAGGATCTGGGCTAAACTTTAAGGGGAAGTAGGGCACTTTATATGGATTCAACATTGCATATGAACCCATGTCCCGAAACGTCATTTTAATCGTTTAAGAACCTGGTGATTTTGCGTGGATATGGGCGTGGCTCTCCAATATTGCAGTTCTTACATGCTGATATTTACATGAATAAATAAATTCTGTTTTTATCGGAGTATTTTATCGCAATGATTGCAATAATACGAACATTCTGAATGATGCATGTAAGCTTATAAATTTACGTAGTAGGTGGAGTTAGTAGTACAAAGTAGCGCAAAACATTCAGTTCTTAAAGGGTTAAAATGACGTTTGGGAACATGAATTCCTGTGCAATTCTGAATCCTTATAAAGGGCCTTATTTCCCCTTAAAGTTTGGCCCATGAATTCAGGGACACCCTGTATAAAAATAGAGAATATATGATTTTTTTTTAGTGTTCGAAACCCACGTAACCTCTTTTGCATGAATCACAACGGATCTAGGCATTTAAGCGTGTTTTATTATTATTTTACTACTATTATTCAGACAATATTTTTATTTTACATTTATTGTCTTAAAATGATCCCCAAATCATTTGTCTCACTTTATTTCACTCACGGTAACATAATAATTCGTCAACAAAAATATAGGACAGCTATATAACCATGTTTTACGAGAAAAAATAATCCTAGTTTCAGTATTGCAAGATTATTACAAGTTTATGTTAGAAGTTAATTAAAAATAATCCCTAAATATTTCTGTAATTAAAACTACTCTTGAAATATTAAGTTGAAATATTCAACATTTTATTATACGGGGTAACCCCATTAAATCCTACAACATACTTGCCAACTTAATCCTGATGATTGTTAGTTCACACCATTTTAGTACACCACTTAATTTTTAGAGTAATTCTCTTCAAATATATTTACTACTAAATATGAAGAAAAATACTCTAAAAGATGACTGGTGTGAAAAAATAAGCGAAAAAGGGCGGGACTAACAAATTTCCGGGTTAGGTTGTCAAGTATGCTACAACCAGTGTTCCCAATTTTTATAATTTATTCACAATCATTTTTATCCCCGCCTCATTTTTTCACCGGAAATTTTGAAAAATGATTTTCTTCTTATTTAATCGTTGTCACATATTAAAGAGAAATAATCTACTAAATTTCTGGTGGGAAAAGAAGGCGGGGCTAAAAATGATTGTGAATAAATTATAAAAGTTGGAAACGATGGGTACAACATTTAAAAAGCGGATAAAGCAAAAAGTAACGCATATAGAAATTTGTTTATCAAACAAATTTATATGTAATTAAAAATTTTAACTAAACTGTGGTCTGTGTTATTAGTTCAATTACTCTACATGGCAATGACACATTTTACAATACGCTTATTAACGATAATTATCATGGGATTATGGTCAACAGTTATAATACGATTATTTGTCGATATTAATCATACTTTTTTTTTTCTTAAATAGTCATCATACAATTTTTATCAATAGTTATCATTCTATCATTTTGATACGATTATTGACAACAGTCATCATGCGATTATTGTCAGTTGTTATCACACGATTATTTTCGATAGTTTTTACACAGTTATAGTAAGTTATAAATGGAACTATTGTCAATAAAACATAATACAATCCAAAACATTTCCAAAGCCATGGTCAGCAAAAACTGTCAGGGGATATATCTCCACCACATATACCCACGCAGTGAGACAACTCCTAACAGACATCATATTCAAAACATAATTATTACAAACTCTTTTCGTACCCATTGTATAGTTTTGAAAAATCAAGTTTCTTTACGCAATCCCATTTGTTTTATGAAACTTTTAATTAAGGCAGGTTTTGGGTAAAATTTTTGGGACAACCTTAACAGTATATTTGTGTAGCTGTTATGAGATGTCCTTTTAATCATCAAACCTAGATATAATTCTACCATTAGTTTATTCTTTATGATCTTTTCTTGTTATATTTGTATTTTGTTCTTAATTTTAATGATTATAATATAAACTAATATTAAATAAAACAACTATTTTTTCTTTCGTATGCCTATACATTGAAAATTAATAATTAAAGAATTTTATGCTAAAAGTAATTTCCCGAAAAGCTTAAAATGCACCACTGGTAACAACATTCTGCTTCACTTATGGATCCTTCTGAATACTGTAGTAAAAAGGAAGTGTTAATGTATTTCATACACACACACATGTATAATACATAAACTTATACCAGAAATCAAAAACAATTTTTCTTTGAAAAAATTAAAATTTCAACTTACAAGGAAACATACAAAAGACACACCATTCTGCTTCACATATGGATCCTTCTGAATATTGTAGTAAAAAGGAAGTGTTAATGTATTTCATACACACACACATATATAATACATAAACTTATACCAGAAATCAAAAACAATTTTTCTTTCAAAAATTTAAAATTTCAACTTACAAGGAAACATACGAAAGATGTCATCTTCAAAAAGTATTGAAAACAATATATGTAATTCTACTCTTCATAAAACACCAGAAAATGAAAAAATTATCGACTGAAATTAATTACAGCGACCACAAAAAATTATTAAAATAAGCATATTTGGTGATTTCACACAGCTAGGCGATTGATTTTGAGTACTTGGCGGAAAAACAAAACACGGTTCTGTTCGTACACGGCAATCTCGGTGCTCGCAAACACATCGTTTAACAGCGCTAAATCGCCAAATATGCTTAATTTTGATAATTTTTTGTGGTCGCTGTGATTAATTTCAGCCAATAATTTTTTTCATTTTCTGGTGTTTTATGAAGAGTAGAATCACATATATTTTTTTCAATACTTTTTGAAGATGACACCATTTGAATGTTTCCTTATTAGTACATTTTACTTTGAAAACTACAATAAATTTATTTTATTTCAATTGAGTCTTAATTCGCTTCTTGAACACTTTGGAAACGATAACGCTTAAAAATTATTTGACATTCATTTTTTTTTTTTTTAATGAGAATATGACAAACATAGAATATTTTAAACACATTAAAACGTCATACGACTAAATCATGGGATCATTTTCATTATTTAGTATAATACGAATGCTCATAAGTAGAAATATATGTACAAAACACCACAAAATACGAAAACTCTCAACAATTGCTTTGGGTCGAAATAAAATACGTCTCTTCGTCAGAAGAAGAAAGTAGTGCTGCAAAACAAAGCGGTAACTCACAAAACATATATTTTGACAACTAACTTTTGTGCATTTCTCCTTTGTTTTGCACCACTCGTGCTTACTTTGTTCACCTGAAGGAGAGTCGTTTTTTATTTCGACCCGAAACAATTGTTGCGAGTTTTCTGAATTTTCTGCTGTTTATTCAAAGTTTTTTCTCATAACTTTTCCACGTGAATCGCCTGGTGCATTTTTATTATAAATACTTGTTCATTGTCTAATAGCGAACAGATTCCTATAGAGTGTAATTAGGGGACTACTAGTGAATAGTATTATCCACTCCTGAGTAATCATGGCGCATATCGCAAAAAGTAATCCTAAAAAGAATTGTAAAGCCTTAAAATTATTACACGCCATTTTAACCTTTTGCGATCGGCATATTTTCCGTAAGACACGCCTTTTGGCGTTCCTTTAAAACGTCACACGTATAGTTTCCAACTTACTACCTTTTGGCTACCGAAAAATTGTAATAATTTGTTTTATTTTACTTCATCATTAAATAAAATAAATATTTCTGTTAAAATTTTCCGGAAGCCGAAAGGTAGCCTACAGTTACACTTTTTAGAAAAATAACATTTCATTTGCAGAGATACACCTTAAGGCGTGGCTCGATTTTTTAATGTCCACTCAGAAGGGACATACGAGTGATAAGGGTAAAAATACAAAATTTAACACACTAAATTAAATCTGCATATTCTTTCAGTTTCATGAAAGCAGAGTATACTAGAAATGATCTCAAAATAAAAGTACACAAAATGAACAAAATTTTGCTGTTTTTGTTTTCTTTATTTAAAACTGCTAAAACAAATTATTATTTCCGACACATGTGGAAAATAGATAGTATTAAAGACTGTTTTTGCGTTTTTTATATTAGTAATTCCCACAATTGTTTATAACGTCATAACTTTTCACAATTATTTTTTGTTTATGAGTAAAGTTTCGTAACATCTCAATTAATATGCCATAGAACTAGAAATATATATGTATATATGTGTATAAACATGTTTTTGTTTATTTTATCTCCAGAGATTGTATGTTATTTGCAAATATTTTTGCGCAGTATTTTTAAGTATTTCTACTTTAATTCTAGTTTTCCACAGATTCGTTGGTAATTTCGATTAGATACTATAACTGATGTACTATCCAAGAGAATCGTCTTTATGTAAAACTTAGCACGTTTTGGCGACCAGAAAACTTTCTTCTGTATTTTCTAACACAATTTTACGCAATGCAAAATATACATATGTATATATTTAATTATTTTATTTAGACGGTTTTCTCTACTGAAAACAAACGATTTTCATTTTAGAAAAGTATAACACTAACTGTCAAAAGAAAAGAAAATGTACCTTACAGGTGACATGCGATTAAATATATTTTTTCTCCACCATTTTTAATTTTTTTTTTTTAAATATTAAAAATGAATTACTTTCTTTTATACTTTTTCGGAAATACCACACGCTTGCAAAAAAAAAAGAAAACGAAGCAGAGCACTTTAGTGCCATCGTTTTATTCCGTTTTTTTTTTATCAAAATGTGACTAAATATAAAATTTTCTTGAAATCTTTGCATTAATCCCTGAGATTGAGTTGCTATTTATTTTTCTTCATGCCACACACAAAGTGTCTGATGAACATTTTCTAAAAACAGGTCAAGTCTTTTTTAAAACCTTTCAAAACATGTAGATCCATCTTAATCCGAAACTTGCCATTTTTTATTAATTTGATACTCTTTTTTAATTGTTTTATTTTCAGGAGTTGTTCATAGCAAATATTTTTCACACATAATTTTCAAATACATTTTGCTATATTTTAATTCTAAATATGCATAGATGCGTTTAACTTTATGATAAAATGCTTTATCATTAATTCATATATTTTCCAAGAAAATTATAGTTGTTTAAAATAAATAAATAAATAAATAATAACAACTATTAGTATTATTGAATATTTTACAGTAAGTGCTCGGTTTGTGTTTACTCTTTATCTATGGAATAATTTTAGTAAGAGTAAATAAAATTAGATTATCTGAAAAATACCATTTTTCTACTTATAAAAAATTATTAACGATCAGTTTCTTGCTATACATCTCAATCAATCTCTTTTCCTCTAGGGTACCTAAAGTTCAGACTGAGCTATATTTGAAAGATTTCCAGAAAAAAAAAAATGTATAAAGTTTGAATCAATATGAAATATTTTTAGAACGAAGTAAACAAAATGAAATGTTGAAGAACGACTAAAAATAGTTCAAAATTAGTAATACATGTTTATTGAAAAGCAATATACACAATGTGCTCATTATGTTTTTATAAATAAGTTTATAAGCATGTTGTTTTAACAGTTTTTGAAATAAGGTATGACGTTTTCACAAATTACAAATTTTTACATAGTTATTGAATCAGATAAACAATGTAGCATTTTTTTTTTCTAGTTTTGTGCTCTCTTTTTTGAGAAATGCCATAACCAGTGTAAAGTTAAAGTTGTTTAACCTTTTGCGGCGCAAGACAATTCGGTTCATTTAAATTATACTGCCACCGAAACTCGTGAACTAAATTAAACTAAAAGAAATTTTAAATTTCAAGGTTAAAAAAAAATGTTCTTTTTCTGCTGTGTTAGGATAGCGCGCTTTAAGGGGTTAACAGATTAGCGACCGCTGACGTAGATTCATGTCATTTGAAAATCTGTAACTCCGCCCGTGGGCGTTTCTTTTGCAATTTGTATGCATAGCTGCCAATATTTTAATTTATTCCGGAGTAATTTTAGCTCCGCCCCTATTTCGTAACACTTATTTTTTTTTTTAATATTTTATTTTTATTTTATCGACGTTATCGATTGAAGAAACTTTTTCTATAAATATAATGGTGCGAAATAAAGGCGGGGCTAAAAGTACTCCGGAATAAATTAAAATATTGGCAGCTATGGTATGACATTTATTTCTTTAAAATATACACTATATTCATATTTGTACAACCAATATACTATGAATATAAAGACTTTAAATCGAAAGAGTATAATTTTAATGTATTTCCATTTGTGATATGAATCTGAATATAGAAAATTTTGTTCTGAAATATTGTAACTTGGGAGAATAACGTCCACAGGTGGACCTTACTGTAAAAACGACAAAAACATGCGGTCGTGAAAGTGTTAATCACAGAAAATGAACAAATTTTGAGATATCATACATTGTATATCATAGTAAACATGTGTGAAACCATGTTTACTATGTGTTGCCTCTAGATGGCTAGGGTAATATGAAAAAATGAAAGCTGAGTTCTTGTGATTGAAGTATAGGCGAAATACTTGTAAATATATCGGAAGCAAATGTGATTTGGCAAATTTTGAACGTGGGGGTAGGGAGATGATTGAAGAGCTTTGATACAGGGTGCTAGTATTAGCAAAACTGCAACGTCACTGGAATGTTCATGAGAAGATGTAGTGACTGGCCCTGTTCTAGATCCAAATTTGAGCTATACGATAATAATATATATATGAATGGTGAACTAAAATTACAGGCACATTCCTCAAAAATCTTTATAAATGTTTGACAAAATGCGAGAAGCACTTAACATTTTGTTTTTCAGGAGAAAATACATAAAAGCATACAAGAAGTTGAGTTCCGTCTTAAAAAATGGGAGTGCCGTAACTAACTTTTTTTTTTTTTTTTCCATAAAAATTAATAATGCGAAAAACCGTTAGAATGTCCAAGGGTTACACAATAGGCCGGAAATTGCCCACATTGGCGATTTTAAAATAATATTGTAATTGAAATCTTATACTTTATTTCTATTGAAGTATGACGAAATTACTTATTAATAAGGAGAGTATTTCAGAATATTACGGGTTGTTCATATTAAAAAAAGCAGTACGTTAGATTGCATTATCCACCAACGACCATTGGGAGAAAAGAAAAATAATCTGGTGTGTCACTCACACGACTTTCTCTTACCCTGAAATTTAATACTATAAACACAAGTTTCAGATTATTTGGTAAGATAACGAATACTGTTATGTAAACCTATGTTAAAACAATTCAAATAAGGCTTCGGAAGAGTTTTGTATGGTAATTACTTCTGTATAAGGGGGCTAACGGCACCTCATATAGAATTTACGGGAGGTTGAAGGGAGGTTACCGCCCCCTTAATCCCCGGTTTCATTACTGCATCTACATTTATACAGAATTAAAATCTGTTATTAAAATTAAAAGTTCACTTAAAATTATTCAGACAACTTTCACATGCAACATTCATTGGAATTTATTAGTCTGGATCAAACATTTCTAGCAACAAACTTATATTAATTTGAAAATACAACTTTTGGATCGCCTGAAATTTCGTTTTTAAGTTACTCTAAGGCACACAGACAAAAATAAAACAATAGAAAAACTGATTTTGGTAATCAGGAAGCCTCAAAACGTCTAAATATGAAAAAAAAAACCAATGAATATTTAGCTTAAAAACATACATTATTTATCACATGTCTATGAGGAATTCATTTCAATTCCTTAGCAGCTTTCCTCGACATGGTAAAATATTATAGTAAAACACTTGCACTAACAATAAAAAAGAATGTTTTCGCTTGAATATTTGCAGTTCTGTATATCTCTTGAAGATTATGTACAAATCACATGGTGCATCTAAACATAATCCTATAACAATAATACACGGCACAACCTGAAATACACTTCCACCAATTTTCAACTGTTGTCACAATATAATCTAGTTCTTTTGTGTAGACCTGTAAACGAACAGTGAATGACATTCCTAACGTATTCTGCGTGAGATATGATTTGACGCATATAAAAATTATACATTAATTTCCTTTGGTTTAGTGCAGTCTATAGACGTTAAACTCTACTTACCTGCAATTTCCCCCCATAGACGTAATGTATATGAATTCTCTTGGGTTTCTCTGTGCACGAAAAATTTGCTTCATCTAAACGAAAATCTTTATGTAGCATCCCTACATGATACACATTTAGAATACCAAGTTTGAACTTTCTGCTATTACTTGTTCTTGAGATATGCTGATAACAGGCAGACACATACACAGACCAATCGCTAAAAACATGATTTTCGGATTCAAGGGACCTCAAAACGTGTAAATATAACAAAACCTCACTTTCGAAAATTTGACCCAAAAACAATACTTTCTCTACCTTATGGGCAAGAGAAAGTAATAAAGAATGAAAATTAAATAAATGTATTTTGTTTTTCTTTTCTTTTCTTTCTTTTTTTTCTTTCTTTCTTTTTTAAAACAGATGACTATTAGTCTCAATCTACGAAGTTTTACGATACCAGTTTTACGATAGTTGGACATTTATTACAATTGTAAATTCATAGAAAATGTAATTGAATAATTTGAAAGCAATGTTATAATTTGAAAAAAAAAAAAATACGTGTGGCACTCGGGGACTGCCGCGGTAAAGCTATTGCATACCATTTTTTATCAACTTATGCAATTATAATTATTTATTTATTTTATTTTTTACCCTTCCGCTCCCTCCCCCCTTTCCCGCCCCTCCCAATAATTTTAAAAATTCAAAAATATCCGCAATCGATTTGTATGTATCGAAAACCTCGATGTAACAAATTTGAATGATCTAACTCTATTTACTCTGTCCCCCCTCCCCGGCCCTTCTAATAACTTTACACTTTCAAAAATATCCCCATTCGATTTGCAGACCTCTAAAATCTATCTGTACCAATTTTCAATGGCCTAACTGTATTTCTATTTTTTTTTACCCATAGCCCCCCCTTACCGCCTCTCCTAATAATTTTACAAATTCGAAAATATCCGCAATCGATTTGTAAGTATCGAAAACCTCTATGTACCAATTTTGAACGATCTAACTGTATTTTTATTTTTTTGCCCCCCCTCTCCCCTCCCCCCTTCTCGCCCCTCCTAATAACTTTACACTTTCGAAAATATCATCATTCGACTTGCAGGCCTCTTAAACCCATATGTACCAATTTTGAACGGCCTAACTGTATTTCTATTTGTTTTTGCCCCATAGCCCCCCGTACCGCCCCACCCCCTACCTGCCCCTCCTAATAATTTTACAAATTCAAAATCATCCGCAATCGATTTGTAAGTATCGAAAACCTCTATGTACCAATTTTTAACGATCTGGCACTATTTTTATTTTTTTTGCCCCCCTCCCCCTCCCCCCTTCTCGCCCCTCCTAATAAATTTACACTTTCGAAAATATCCCCATTCGACTTGCAGGCCTCTTAAACCCATATGTACCAATTTTGAACGGCCTAACTGTATTTCTATTTGTTTTTGCCCCATAGCCCCCCTTAACGCTCCACCCCCTACCCGCCCCTCCTAATAATTTTACAAATTCAAAATCATCCGCAATCGATTTGTAAATATCGAAAACCTCTATGTACCAATTTTGAACGATCTGACACTTTTTTTATTTTTTGTGTCCCCCTCTCCCCTCCCCCCTTCTCGCCCCTCCTAATAACTTTACATTTTCGAAAATATCCCCATTCGAATGCAGGCCTCTTAAACCTATCTGTACCAATTTTGAACGGCCTAACTGTATTTCTATTTGTTTTTGCCCCATAGCCCCGCTTACCGCCCTACCCCTACCCGCCCCTCCTAATAATTTTACAAATTCAAAATCATCCGCAATCGATTTGTAAGTATCGAAAACCTCTATGTACCAATTTTGAACGATGTGACACTATTTTTATTTTTTGCCCCCCTCCCCTCCCCCCCTTCTCCCCCTCCTAATAACTTTACACAATCGAAAATATCCCCATTCGACTTGCAGGCCTCTTAAACCTATCTGTACCAATTTTGAACGGCCTAACTGTATTTCTATTTGTTTTTGCCCCATAGCCCCCCATAGCCCCCCTTACCGCCCAACCCCCCTACACGCCCCTCCTAATAATTTTACAAATTCAAAGTCATCCGCAATCCATTTGTAAGTATCGAAAACCTCTATGTACCAATTTCGAACGATCAGACACTATTTTTATTTTTTTGCCCCCCTCCCCTAACCCCTTCTTGCCGCTCTTAATAACTTTACACAATCGAAAACATCCCCATTCGACTTGCAGGCCTCTTAAACCTATCTGTACCAATTTTGAACGGCCTAACTGTACTTCTATTTGTTTTTGCCCCATAACCCCCCTTACCGCCCCACCCCCCTACCCGCCCCTCCTAATAATTTTACAAATATTCAAAATCATCCGCAATCGATTTGTAAGTATCGAAAACATCTATGTACCAATTTTGAACGATCTGACAATATTTTTATTTTTTTGTCCCCCCTCCCCTCCCCCCTTCTTGCCCCTCCTAATAACTTTACGCAATCGAAAATATCCCCATTCGACTTGCAGGCCTCTTAAAACTTTCCGTACCAATTTTGAACGGCCTAACTGTATTTCTATTTGTTTTTGCCCCATAGCCCCCCCTTACCGCCTCACCCCCCTACCCGCCCCTCCTAATAATTTTACAAATACAAAATTATCCGCAATCGATTTGTAAGTATCGAAAACCTCTATGTACCAATTTTGAACGATCTGACACTATTTTTATTTTTTTGCTCCCCCCTCCCCTCCCCCTTCTTGCCCCTCCTAATAACTTTACGCAATCGAAAATATCCCCATTCGACTTGCAGGCCTTTAAAACCTATCTGTACCAATTTTGAACAGCCTGACTGTATTTCTATTTGTTTTTGCTCCATAGCCACCCCACTTGCTGCCCCACCTGGGGGCTGAATTTTTAAAATTCAAGAAAGTGGTTTTTAGATAGTTGCATTAGCTATATTTTAGAGCAAAAATTTCACGTTTATCTATTTTTTTTGTTTGAGATATATAGGATTATGCGAAATCATATTTTGCTCCCCCGCCCCCCTTGGGGACCGAATTTCAAAAATTCCAGAAACCGATTTTTAGACATTTCTATTAGCTATATTTTAAAGCAAAAATTTTACGGATATCTGTTTTTTTGTTTGAGAAATGAAGAATTTTGTGAAATTACGTTTTGAAGTGCCGAAGTCTGCCGAACTAACTGTCTGCCGAAGTCTGTCGAACTGTGTTAGGTTTTTTTTCGTTACGGAGTTTCTTGATTCGGTCGCCGCGCTCAAAGCCCTCGATAGAAGCTATGCAATAGCTTAAAAAAAAAAAAAAAATCCTAACAAGTCCTCCGTACTTAACTAAATTCAGCTTTTGCCAGAATTTCACCAAAATCGTTTTTCCTTTTTCTTTCTTTTCTTAGAAAGGGAAAGAAAAGAAAAGAAAACTAATAATAATCACTTTCAAAATAGACAGTATCAAAAGTGTTTTTTTTTTTCAAAAACTTTTTTAAAATTATTATTCGCGTGAAAATATATTTTATAATGTGTTAAAAAATAAATGAACTCGTAAAAGTTTTTGGCAACAATTAAAAATTAAAATAAATAATTTAAAAGTTTAGAAGTTAGAATTTCTAATTTTATTTTTTTAGTAGGGAGGAATATTAGTCTCAATCTTACGGATAAAAAGTGTGTTTTTTGGTGAAAATAGTTGGACATCAAACATCAGTCATTTTAAAAAGCCATTTGTAGAAGTATGTAACAAGTATCGGTCGTGCGTTCGGGTTTTAGATGCGCGTTCATGTAATATTTCAGACAATACACGACAAAGTGTTATATTTTATTTTATTTTATTTTTTATTTTTTATTTTAATTTATTTTATTTTTGTCCCTTAGTAAACATATATTTGTAAATATATATTTTTGAATATTAGTTAAAATTTTTGTTTCAAAAAAAAAAAAAAAAAAAAGTGTTAAAATTAAATGAAACAGTCGTAGATGTGCCTCACATTTACTCTACACTTCGCCTTACTATCAGCCTCTATCCTCCTAATCTTCAACTGTAGATAATTTTTAAAAACTTTACGGCTTGCGTGTGTTTCGAAAGCTGAAACAAGCATATTTTCTCCCTTTCTTTTTCTAAATAATAAACAATTTTTTGATCAGTCAACTGTATTTTAATCTGTTAAAAATATTAAAAGGTGAAAATCATTTTATACCTGTCATAGTCGACAACAGGCCTATGCGCCACTGTAATAATGGTACAGTGTTGATATCCTTTTCGGATGGTCTATTGAACAAGTCTGCGTTTCCAAATCGACGGCAGCGGTCGCTTCATCTAACACAAGAATTCGGACCGTTGTAATAGAGCTTGTAATAGTTGTATTTATTTTTATTTTTATTTTTATTTTTTACTTTCTCTTACTCATAAGGGAGAGAAAGTATTGTTTTTGGGTCAAATTTTCGAAAGTGAGTTTTTGTTATATTTACACTTTTTGAGGTCTCCTGAATCCAAAAATCCTGTTTTTAGCGGTTGGTTTGTGTGTCTGTCTTTTATCAGCATATCTCAAAAACAAATTATAGCAGAAAGTTCAAACTTGGTATTCTAAATGTGTATCATAAAGGGATGCTACACTAAACCTTTCGTTAAGATCAAGCAAATGGTTCGTGTACAGGGACATCCAAGAGAATTCAAATACAATACGTCTATGGGGGAAATTGTTGGTAAGTATAGCTTAACACCTATAGACTGCATTAAACCAAATGAAATGAATATATATTTTTCATGTCATAAAAACATGTCTCATGTAGAATATAGTATAGAAATCATCCACTATTCGTTTACAGGGTTGCACAAAAAAACTAGATTATAATGCGACAATATTTGAAAATTGATGGAAGTGTACTTTAGGTTGTGTTAAATGTTATAAATATAGGATTATATTTTTGTGCACTATGTAATAGGTACATAACTTTCAGAATATATACAGGGCTGCCAATATTTAAGCCAAAACATCTTTTTTATTTGTAAGTGGAAGTGCTTTACTAAAATATTTTACCATGTCAAGGAAAGCTGCTCTGGAATTGAAGTTAAGTCCACATAGCAATATAATTAATAATGTATATTCATCACTTGGTTTTTTGCATATTTTCACGTTTTGAAGATTCCTGAATAGCAAAGTCAATTTTTATAGTTTGATCTTTGAGTGTGTTTGTTAGAGTCAGTTAAAAACAAATAATTTTAGGTGATTGAAATGGTGTATTTTGAAGTTAATGCGTTTGTTACTAGATAAGTTTCAAGGAATGATGCGTGTGAAAGTTGTCTGACAAATTTTAAATAAACTTTTGAACTTAATAACAGATTTGAATTTTATATAAATATAGATACAATAATGAAACGGGGGTTGATGGGGCGGTAACACCTCTCCCATAGAATTATTTCTCGCATAAAGCTGTTCCGAAGCCTAATTTGAATTGTTTTATCCTAGGTTTACAGAACAGTACTCGTTAAATTACCCCTTAAATCCAATATGTACTTGCCCACCAGCGGCCGAGCGGTTCTGCGCTCAAAGCTGGTAGACGTGAGGTGCCGGGTTCGATCCCAGGTCGCGCTCGTCGGCCTAGCCGTTCGGAGTTTTCCGTGGTTTTCTCCGAAACTTGCGTAAATACGGGCTAGGACCCCTTAGAAAGACCTCCACGGTAGGCACTCCCCCTCAGGCCCAGGACCTACAGCAGTCAATCGGCCTTAATCCTAAACACACCAATATGTACTTTTAGTGTTAAATTTCAGGGTAAGATAAAACCGTGTGAGTGACACACCAGATTAATTACTGATTAGAGGGTTGTTATTATTATTATTTTTTTATTATTTTATTACAGGAAATGGGTTAGATTTAATATAATGAATTAGAATTAGATGATATATTTATATTTTTATTTACTTGACAAAAGAGAAAATTAAATATTAATATTTGTTATGGAATGCAGAATTTTGCCTATATTTTAAGTATGCATTACAAGTACGATATTTGAAATTCTTGAAGTTTCAAAAACATTTATGTAACGGAATAGAAATTTTTTAAATAAATTTTATCCATTTTTATAGTTTTATTTGTGACTTATATTTCTTCAACAAATGAACATAAACAAAGCTAGTTTTACTTCAGAAGAAATTCTAAGCCTTTCGCTCTTTGTTCCACCTTTCAACAATAATTAGTTCTTAAGCAGTTTTCCCATCATGAATTCAACATAAATATACACACGAGATTTAACAATAACAATTAAGTGACTAACAAATTACGCGATGTCGTGGCAACGTACCTAGAAAATATTTTATTTATTCTTCTCTGTAATCCCCGCAAAGTGTAGTCCATTGACATATTACATTAGTTAATGATTCTTTTAATGATTGAATTCATCTCATTACATTAGTGAAATAGTTAGATATTGTCGGATATATTTGAATTAAAATTTATTGTATTATTATTATTATTATTATTATTTTATAAAAGAAAACTATTTCATATCAAACAGGTTTTCTTTTTTTTTCTTCTAATGAATGTTTTTCAGGGATCTTTTTAATGTTACTGGTTTGAACATGCTTTAAAAACATATTAAAAATTGAATTTAAACTTTTGAAACTAAGTATAAAATTTTGTGCTTATAATAATCAAATAAAGGTGCAAATTTTTAAAGTTTCAAATAAATTTTTGAATTTTCAAGTTTGAACTAAAATATTATTTTAAAGTAAATATATGTATGCATATATATATATATATATATATGTGTGTGTGTGTGTGTGTGTGTGTGTGTGTGTGTGTACCAGGTTGTAGACATTTTAAAAATTCCTGAAAATTGAAAGAAATGGTAGAATTAAACGCGGTTTGCGAAAAGGTATTCAAGTGAATGGGGATTTCTTTTTTCCCCTTTTCTTGGGATGTAAAGACAAAAAAAATAGTTACAATTTTCATCGATGGAGGGCGCTGCACAGATGCGTAACAAGAAATACACAAATCAAAGTCCTAAATTGCATGGTTTTACGTTTAACACAGCTTATTTCTTATTTTGCTTGCTACTTGTGCATACACGAAGTTTTAATTGCGATGCTGATTTGGTGGACAAAGCGTTACTGATGAATATGTTTTCCTTGAACTAAGAATAGATAACTGGTGCTATAATTAGCGGTGTTATAACTCCATTGCAATGTGTAATATTTGTGGTGATGACGAATACATAGAATGAGACTTGCATACCTGTAAACCTTTCCATGGAAATAAACATAGTTTTTCAAGGAATTTTGCGATTTTTCTCTCACACAGTGCCCTCTGTGGACAAAAATTTTAACTATTCTTTTTTTCTTTACAAAAAAAAAAAAAAAAAAAAAAAATCTCTTTCATAAAAATGGTTTTTCCACAAACCACGTTCAAATCTACCAATTAATTACATTTTTATGAATTTGTAAAATGTCTACAGACTTGTAAAATGTCTACAGACCGGATACCAGGTATATAATACCTACGCTTTGTACTTTTACCTTTACCAGGTTATTAAAGCATATGTGTGTGTAAGTGTATGTGTATTTGTGTGTAATTGAGTATATTTATATATATATATTTGTATATACATATACACCAAAGGCCATTAAATTTATATTACTATTAAGTGCTTCCTGTAGCTTACCTTAATAATAATAATAATAATAATAATAATAACTCATTTTCCTCACATATAGTATGTAAGAAGGTGTAAGGAAAATGGTCACAAGGAAAAATTAATTGCTTGGAATGGTTTGTTTTTAAAATTTACGCTTATAACAGGCATATATACACAAATAACAATCATTAAAAACTTGACTCTAGTGTTCAGGGAACCTCAAAATACTAATTACATATATAAAAGAATAATTTAAAAAATACTTTACCTACCATAAGCGTAAGAGGGTTTAACTTTAAGCCCTCAGCAGTTTTTCTGGACATTCCAAGAGGACACAGATTTAGAACACCGAATTTGTAGTTCCTGCAACTACTTTTTCTTGCGATATACTGATAAAAGACGTACACAGAAACATACACACACACGGAGACACATATAGACACAAATACAGAGAACAACCGTTAAAAATCGATTTTGGGATTCAGGGGACATCAAAACGCGTAAATGTAACAAAAGTTAAATTTTTAAAATTTGAACCAATAAAAACACTTTCTCTACATTGATAAAAGTAAATTAAAAATAGTTCAAAAACTTTCCGATGGAACGAAAAAGAGGAATTATTTAGACATATGAACTGATGCCGTATTTATTGAAACGTTTTACAGATCGACACTGTCGTATGGCGTTGACGTTCGAGTTTAAATTTCACAACTTGCTGTACTGAACTATATATTTTATTCGGTAATCTGCGGACTCAATTACGTACTGAAATGCAACAGGTGTGGTATTCCACACAAGTTGGAATATTCTTTTTCTAAATCATTGAGGTTAGAAATTCTTTCACGGTACACAAGAGATTTCAAACGTCCGGAAAGCAAAAATCACTAGATGTCGTACTGAGAAGGTCACGCCACAGAAAAACATCAAGCTATTATACGATCATTTGTTTAAAAAAAAACTTTCCTAAAAGGTCGTGTAATTGTCGCTCAATATAGAACGAGACTTAAAATGTCAATGACAAATTAATTGTGCAAACTACGCTGTTTTGAGAGCTAATTTTTTTTTCTTTTAGTATTTGATAAAAGTTAGGAACGAAAAATCTGTCAGTTACTGCAGAAAAACTTATCTATGTTAGTTTAAAATTGAGTAAATACTTCCAGATTTTGACAACCCATAATTACGGTTTTTTGCAAAATTTGGTTGCTAAAACCGACAAAAGTCTATACAGTAGATTGGTTGATACAGCGCCTATCTTGTAATTGGAAAGGTGGACGTTCGAAACACGAGACGGCTGAAGACCGTCGGGTATATTAATGGTAGTTGGTGCACCTGAAATTTATCCTAGCTAGAATGCTTGAAGGAATCAGTGTAAAAGAAGATATGACATGTTCGGAAAAACATGAAGCAAAATCGCTAAAAACAGGGTGGCCTCAATTAAACTTACAGTGTTTATGGTGTTCTGTTGTTCAATTTAATTGAAAGAATGAAGAAGAAATTTACTTCTAGGGGAATATGTGGCGCTGTTTTTCAAACTAAAGTTTTTGTTTTTTGCAAATTATAATTTAAAACTGATGGTTTCGAATTTTTTTTAACCACTTTTTTTGTTGCATTGATTATTTTGAAATTTTAGACGTCACGCTAAATTGTCCGCGTGTTTTATAGTCCGTAAAAGTTTTATTTTGAAAACCAGCGTCGCATATACACCTGGCGGTAAATTTTGTAACCTTATTTTTATTTTTTTAATTTATTTATTTTGATGAATCTTTCGTTACCTCTCTTTTTTAATCTTCCTACAAAGTTGGGGCTATTCTTGCAATTAGATCAAGCTACAGAATTTCGTAAGTACTGTTAATTTATGGCCATCGTTTATATATTTGCTAATGTTTCACCATCAGAAAAAACTGTTTACAATTGGTATGCAGAATTTCATCGTGGTCGTGTGTCCGTCAGTGATGAATCTCGTGAAGGACGACCAAAATCGGTAGTGGTTCCAAACAACATCGATGCTGTGCGCAAAATGATTGAAGAAGATCGGCATGTCACATATCGTGAGATAGGAGCATCCCTTGGCAATCACAGACTGCAATACATTCGATTTTGCACAAACATTTAACTGTTAAAAAGATTTGTTCAAGATGGATTCCGCAAAAATTGTCAAAAGCATAAAAAGAGGCTCGTGTAAATTGGTGTAAGGAAATGCTAAAAAAATTCAAATTGGAAACAGAAAAATCCGTATGCAACACACACACATCGTTACAGGTAACGAAACTTGGATATATTCGTATGAGCCGGAATATAAATAACAATCCACTGTTTGGGTGTTTCCGGATGAACCGAATCTTACGAAAGTTGCTCGTTCACGAAGCACTTCCAAGAAAATGATTGCTCGTTTCCTCGGCCTTACAAAGCATATCGTGACCATTCCTTTAAAGGATCGGAAAACTGTTAACGCTAAATGGTATATAGAAATTTGTTTGCCAAAAGTCATCAACGAAATCAGGAAATCAACAAAAATCGCCGCATCGTTCTTCATCACGACAACGCCAGCTCCCACACAGCACGTGAAAAAAATGATTATTTGAAGGTTAAAAATATCGAATTAATGTCTCATTGCCCATATTATCCTGATTTGTCGCCTAACGACTTTTTCTTTTTTCCTTATGTGAAACAAAAATTACGTGGGCGGCGATTTTCATCACCTCCAGAAGCTGTTGATGCCTTCCAAAACCATGTTTCTGAGTTATCAACTTCAAAGTGAAAAAGCTGTTTCAAGAATTAGTTTGAACGGATAGAAAAGCGTATAAATCTTAAAGGCGAATATTTAGAAAAGTAAGAAAACAGTTTGTTCCCCAAAAAGTTTTTTTCTTCCTACTTTTTGTAGAAACTTAAAAGGCAACCCTCTTATGTAGTAGTTTATTCCCGAAATTGAATGGATAAGAGGACTATTTTAAAGGAGATTCCCTTAAAAAAATTCCTTGAATCTAATTTAAATTTATGTAGCTTATTTTCTGTATTTTTTTTTTTTTATGCCTATAAAAAATCAAATTTAGTTAATGTGTTCGCTCTCTCTCTCTCTTTTTTAATTCTTTTATCGTATTATTCCCTCAGAGAAATTGAACTTTCTAGAAAAATAACTGACTTAGAACGACCATAAAATTTTTGTGTAACACGCAGACACGGATTTTATAAAAACGGTAAAAATGGTTTTAGAATAGTTCAAAACATGTAATTACGGCGATTATGGCGATTAGGAAATTCTTACATATCCCAAATTTTTTCCTTATACATAAATATATGTATAAAAGTAATAATTTACTTGAATCCATGAAAAGATTTATCTTGATTAAAACGTTTTTTATTAGTTTCCATTTTCTCTGTTAAATTTTAGTTTATCTGTCCCTGATTTCATCTGCAGTCATTAAATTTGAAGAAATATGTTCTTTATTTTTTTTTTCTTACTTTCTTTTTTTTCCTTTGCTTAAAATCACGAGAGGTTCGTGGAGAATTAGTAATTGCTGGAACGTATCGCCCACCAGCCCCCGAACGATTCTGCGCTAAAAGTTGGTAGACGCGAGGTGCCGGTTTCGATACCAGGCTGCACTCGTCGGCCTAGCCGTTCGGAGTTTTCCGTGATTTTCTCCGAAACTTGCGTAACTACGGGCTTGGACCCCTTAGAAAGTCCCGGAAGAAACGGAGGGCATTCCTCCTCAGGCCTACGAGTCCAGTGAAATCAAACGGCCTTAATCACCGCAATCTGAAACTTATTATTTTTTATATAATGTTTTCATTCTTGTCTTATGTACGTCTATCTAAAAATGGTTGCTAAAATATTGTCACTGGCTTTTATTACAGCAATTAATACTTATTTTTAAACTTAAATTTTGCTAAAATTTGCAAATAAAATTTATCTTTTCTTATTTTAAAAAAGCGCAATCTTAGAAGTAATATATAATATTTTTATCTTTAAGGCATATTGTACCTATTTATCACTTATGCAATTTTTAGATTAAAAGCCTTAATACTAGATCCGAAAAGGAAAGGTAATCCGCTCTATGATAATAAGTTATCCTAATTCTACAAAGTATTGGTCTTGACTTTTCGTTTAATAGTATTACTCTCCTGGTAATCTTTACTTTTTATTTATTTTTCCCTCGTGGCTTTATCTGCAGCAAGTGAACTTAGATAATAACGTAACTGTCTTTTTTTTTTTTCTCTATTTTAAACCTTAAGTGACTTTCAAAATTTTCTCCGAAACTTGAATAATTACGGGAAAAGAAAGTACCCTTAGAAAGACAACCCACGGAGGGCATTCACCTTCTGTCCTAGGAATCCAGTGACGTCAATCGGCCTTAATAATCGGAATCTGAAACTTATTATTTTTGATATAATGTTTTCATACTTGTCTTATGTACGTCTATCTAAAAATGGTTGCTAAAATATTGTCACTGGCTTTTATTACAGCAATTAATACTTATTTTTAAACTTAAATTTTGCTAAAATTTGCAAATAAAATTTATCTTTTCTTATTTTAAAAAGGCGCAGTCTTAGAAGTAATATATAATATTTTAATTTTAAGGCATATTGTACCTATTTATCACGTATGTAATTTTTAGATTAAAAGCCTTAATACTAGATCCGAAAAGGAAAGGTAATCCGCTCTATGACAATAAGTTATCCTAATCCTACAAAGTATTGGTGTTGACTTTTCGTTTAATAGTATTACTCTCCTGGTAATCATTACTTTTTATTTATTTATTTATTTATCTTTTCTCGCGACTTCATCTGCAGCAAGTGAGCTTAGATAATACGTAATCGTTATTTTTTTTTCTATTTTAAACCTTAAGTGACTTTCAAATTTTTGTCTCGTGCATATCATATTAAATTATTTTTTAATAAAATATAGCTATTAGCATATCTTATTGAATTTATTATTCTTATTTTAATGTAAATTTTATAAAATTTAAAACTTAGAAATTGTATTTTTAAGTTATTGAGGTTTTTTTTTTTTTTTTTTTTTTTGTTTCGAGATAGTTACCTATATGAATGTCTTTTGGATATTATAAGTGAAAGTCGATCGAGTAATATAGATTTCAATGAGTGTAGAGCTTATAATTATTTTATAGAGACGCAAAGAAAGATTCTTTATTATTTTTGCCTAGGAACTAAAATTATTTAAAATGCGACACCATCTAAACATCTGATTCGACTGCGATAAATGTTAATATGTATGTTCCAACAGCACAGAATGTTTCAGAAACGTAACAGTCATATAACAGGGAAACATTGTTAACATTACAGAAAAGTTCTGTTAGCTTTCCGATTACTTTCATAAACGTAGAAATGTCCGCGATCGTAACAAAAAAATCAGATACGTAACAGAAACGTTTCAATCACGTAACAGAGAAAACACGGAAAAGGGCGAATGTTTCAGAAAGATTTCAGAGAGCATATTAAAATGTGTTACGTTTTTGAAAGTTTGTAAGCATTTTGCAACATAACTGAAACATTTTGTGCTGTTTGGGGTCATAGATCACCAAAGAATAATTTGCACAGATTTTGATCAACATAGGAATTATAGTTCTTTTACAGGAACACAGAACAAAGTTATCGATTTTTACTTTCCGAACACTATAGTGAGGAAAGTATTGTAATCATGTCAAAAATCCGAATTCGAGATTTTGATGTTTCTATACGTTTCAAGGTCCAACGAGTCCGTTTTCACTATTTTTACGATGATATATGTATGTGTGTGTGTATGTATGTGTGTATGTATGTGTGTATGTCTGTGAGTGAACACGCTAGCGTCTAAACGCTTTGTTAGAATAAGCTGAAAGTTGGTACGTATATTGTAAGTCACCATAGTACGAACCCTATAGATTTTGGTGAATCTAGCACTTATAGTTTTTTTACAGGGACACAAAGAAAAATTCTTTATCATTATGGCCAAGGGACCAAATCTTAAAAGTGCGATAGCATCTAAACGCCTTATTCAATTGAGCAAAAACTTTATACACATATTATAGGTCACAGATACTCAATCTGTATAGATTTTGGAGAATCTAGCACTTATAGTTTTCTTACAGGGACACAAAGAAAAATTCTTTGCCAAATTTTTAAAAGTGTGATAGCGTCTAAACGCCTTATTAATCTCAGCAAAGAATTTGTACACATGTTATAGGTCACATTTGAACCAACTGTATAGATTTTGGTGAATCTAGCACTTACAGTTTTTTTACAGAGACATAAAGAAAAATTCTTTATGTTTATGGCCTATGAGACCAGCGATAGCATCTAAACGCCTTATTCAATTGAGCTGAAAATTTGTATGAATATTATAAATCACTGTTGCACTAACTATAAGCATTTTGGTGAATCTAGCATTTATAGATTTTTACAGGGACACAACGAAAAATTCTTTATCATTATGATCTAAAGGCTCAAAGTTCAGTAGCGTTAAATAAAACCTCGTGTGATATATGGAGAAAAATACTCAAACACTCTGTTATGGTTTTCTCTTTTTTGTTTGTATAGCAACTCCTCTTTCTTTATTTTATCTACAAAACTGTTAGTTACTCAATGTTCGGAAAGTCGAGTGGAGTCACTCCAGATTTTTTTTTTTTTTTTTTTTTTTTTTCCAACGAAAAGAAAAAAGAAATTATTTTTTCTCATATTTGCTCAAAATTTACTTTCTTTTGACATGTATCGTTATAAGTCTGGGAGATAAAAGTCGTCTACGTTTATCCTGGAAATGGAAAATAATCTAATAAATAATTTGTACTGCTTGAATTTTTGTAAAATTATATAGGAAAATCTTTTAGTGGCCACAACATACTAATTTTGAGGTGTATAAAAGTAGTACAAGGGAAAAAGTTTAAGCTACGTAGCATAACGAACTTAGTAAAGGGTAAAATTTTCCTAAATGTATCAGAAAAAGTTTCTGAAATGTTTTATAATAATGAAACACTGTAACGTTTTTGCAACATAACTGAAAAATTATGTACTTATGGGATACTTTAATGCATTTACGGAAAGTCAGTGATTGTTACGCGTTTTCATATGTTGATATGATTTGTGCAGTAATAGTAGTGTATGCTGCAACGTATTCTTCATATCTATAATTCTTAAATAACAAATAATAATAATATACATTTTTAGATTAATTAACGTTCATTCTGAAAAAAAAAAGTGTCATTAAAATAATGATTTCTAAGAGAAAAAAATGTACATTTCACGTTGAAATAGAATAATACACTTATGTATAATAATTTTTCCAATAAAATGGAAGAATTTCTGAAAAACAACTTAGTATTAATTTTCTTTGAAACAGTTCTTACTGAAAATAGAAAAGTTACATTTTTCTTAAAAATCTATCTTTGGAAAGGTGAAACAAATAAAGAAGAAAAGAAAAGAAAATGTGTAATATTTGTCAATTTACAGCATTTTATTTACTTTACCTGTTCCAAGAAAGAAAAAAGGTTAAATTCTGACTGTTTAATTTCTTATCTGAAAAATAAAATGACAGCATGTTAGTTATTACTTTAATTTCTGAGAAAAACATACATTTATCTGCAAAATATGTGATATGTTTAAGACATTATTCATTAAATATTCTCTTTTTTTTTATGCGAAATAAATACACAGCGGAAAAAAACTTACAATTCAAAAGAAAAAAAGTATAAGATATTTGAAATGTGTTTACTGTATATTGCATTTATTTATTTTTAAATTGAAAACGTTTAAAAGGAATTAATCTAAATGTTCTAAAAATAACTAACATTAAAATTCTGAGAACTTACTTCGTTTCAAAAATTTTAAAATTTAAGTGAGAGAATGTTATACATAGGAGATAAAATTCATTTTTGAAATGTTTTTGTATTCAAAGAATCTTACATAATTATGTTTGATTTTTTTTTCTTGTTTTTTGTTTCCAAACTAATGTTTTTTTTTTTTTTTTTTTTTTTTTTTTTTGTAGAATGTTCGAAATCTTAAAAATAAATATTTATTAATCTTTATTGAAAACTAGCAGAGATTACACTATTTGCCTGGCTCATGTAAAAAAATAATAATAATAGTAGACTATGGATAAGATTTTATCAGTAAGTTGGAATGAAGAATTATTATAAAATTTTTCAAGATATTATTCAAAGTGGCTTCCATATTGCTTAAAAGATCCTGTTAAAATTACCCCTAATTTATGTTCTTTAAAAAGATGAAGACACATTTAAATACAGTAGTGTATTTGAAACTCGAATGAAAACTTTTCCTGTTAAGCACCAATATTTTATCTCACGCGATTTGTAAACTGATCAGATAATAAACTCTTTTTAACCCATTTCGTAATCGCGAGCAACTTATTAACAGCGTATTTTAGATGAACGTGAACGGAAAATTTTCATGATTTTCGCTTTGTTAAGTAGTGGCAGCTTTAAAATGATTTATAACCACTATTTTAGAAGATGGCTTCTCACTCCTAATTGTAATTATTAGTAAAAAAAAAAAAATACAGTTAATACAATATTTTAAATTTTTAACATACATTCTGTAATAAAATAAACGACGCACCAAGAAGATGTTATCCGAATGGGACAAAAATTGGTAGATGTGATGTACATGTGGAGAAAATCAGTTGATTGCAGTTTCAGAAAATTTGAATGATTTAATCAAGAGAAAGGGCCTCACAAAGTAAGCAAGTGGGGCCATAGTCCATTTGGGGCCATAGTCCGTATTGATGAAGAATTTTTCTTTGTGTCCCTGTAAAAAACCTATAAAGGCTAGATTCACCAAACTCTGTGCGCTTTGTGCGACGGAGACTCATAACATGTGTATAAATTTTTAACTCAGACGAATAAGGCGTTTAGACGATATCGCATTTTGAAAAATTTGTCCTTATAGGCTATAATGATAAAAACAATTTCTATTTGTGGTTGTAAAAAAAAAAAAAAAAAAAAAAAAAAACTATAAATGCTAGAGTCACAAAAATTAATCGGGTTCGTGCTATGGTAACATACAACGTACGTACCGAATTTCAGCTTATTTGAACAAAGCGTTTAAGTGATATCGTGTTCCCTCACTTACATACACACACACATACTACATCATCGTAAAAACAGAAAAAAAAAATGAACTCGGGGGACCTCAAAACTTATAGAAACACCAAAATTCCAAAGTTGGATTTTTGACATTTTTGACGTTTTAACAATACTTACCTCACATATGAAGGTAAGTAAAAAGTAAGATACTGAATCACTTTAATGAAGTCAGGCATTAAATCAAATAAAGGATGCATTGTTCTTTAAGTTTGTAATTTATACCTATACTTCATTCTAAATAAATAGGTTTGTCATTTTTTAATTTGTACATGTTATTGTCTAATAATGATGCTTCGAAAAATGTCCTATCTCGTACGCAGTATCTAAAAGTACAAATATATTTATTAAAATAATTTTTAACCCTGAAAATTTAATTTTTACTCATCAAAACTTCTCAATAATTATTCGAAAATTACATTTATAGCCATTTTACTATTAAATTATAAGAATAATTTATATCTAAGATATGCTCAATAGAGAGCGCTACAATATTTAAAGCGACATATGCAAAATTTGAGTTCTATTGATAAGAGACGTAAATACAGCATATAACTTTGCTTAAAAAAAAAAGAAAAAAAAAAAAAGAAAAACTTTAAAAAAGAAAAAAAGAAAATGTAGAAAATTGCAGATAATCTGAAGTTATTCGGGATAAAAAAAAAAGTTCAAGAAAAAAAAAAAAAAAAAAAAAAAAAAAATCTTCCCTAACTGCGAATGTTTTTGCTTTTAGACTGCAGATTCTCTGCAGATTTTATGACTGTCATTTCCAAATACCTTCAGATTATCTGCAGATTTTTCTGCAGATTATTTTAGCTAAGAATAGTGCATTTTCATCCGTTTTTTGTAACTAGAATTGAACGTGGGACATTAGTTTTAATATATCAATTTTTTTACCATTGTACTATCACAGTTGGACAACAACAAATACAAAGGTTGAACACCTGTAGCTACCCAATGGGCTCTAATCAGTAAGGGTCTAGTATTCATCAGTAGGGGGTGGTCCGGATACATTTCGTCACTCTTTTGATTCTCAATGGAGGGCCAGCATTAAATGAATATATATATATCGGTTGAGAAAAGTTTGTTTTATTTAGTATTGTACTCTACTTTTTTTACTTTCTTTTATATTCAATAGAAGAAAGTATTCGATTCGTAAAAATTTTTTAAGGATTTACACGTTTTGAGAGATATAGAACACGATTTGACCATTTTTTGAAAATGTCTGTCTTTGTGCGTGTGTGTGGCAAAATTTTGTGGCGATTGTATCTCAGGTACTACTGCACAGAATTTCATATAAATTAGTATGTAGTTGCACATTGACATAAAGTAGTGCCTATCAACTTTTGGTAAAAAATGTCCAACAGTTTGCGTTGCCATCCCGCTTTTTATAAATATTTAACATGGGGGTATACGAAAAAATTTTGTATAAATGTGGATAAATAGAATTATTTTTTAATAATCATTATGAAAATTAAAAAATAAATATATATATATATTTGTGATAGAGATAGTCAACTGGGAAAAAAAATTGTTGCTGGAGCCTCGTCTCCCCCCCTCCCCGGATGGAAAAGTCCCCCTTCGAGGGGAGTAAATATTCGTGATGGGTATCTTTCAAAAGAGCTTGCCAATACCTTTAAAACGAATGGTTGAAACATCGATCTGCGATAATTTAAAATAAAGTTATCGATTTTTTTCTTTTTTAACAAAAAAAAAAAAAAAAACCTATGACTTACTAATTTTTTAATGAATTTTTTATAAATTATTTTATTTATGAACGCAGGTTCTAGAGATATTCTTTCCTTCATCTTTTCTTACAATCTGAATGTAGTAGGATAATATACTCAGTTTACTCTACTTTGAACGTCTGTTGCAAGCGAACAAAATCCTCAAATTTCTTTCAAATGTATTCGCTTTGCAACATAATCGACAGATTTTAAGCTAAAGTATTTTATAAGTCGTATTTGCAGATATAGTATCATTAAAAATACAAAATGCATCCAGTCAAATTCAATTAAATTCATAGCGCAGACATTACGCAATTCTATGCAACTTATCAGTAATTTTTCCGAACTATTGCGTCATATTTATCAAACATTTATATTTTCACTCCACCCTACTCGTTAGTCCACCAAAAAAAAAAAAAAAAAAAAAATGTTGTTAGTAGAGAATGACATTTGAGAATATTTGAAAGTATTACTGACGAATGGATAAATGTATGAACTCATATATTCTCGCAGTAATAGGTATATTGCAATTTATTTTGTTTCATTTTTGCCTCAGTTTTTTATTAAAATTAACTACATCTTTCAATATTCAGAAGAAATTTTTCGGAGAAAAAAGATAATAGAGATAAAAAATCTGGAGTGACTCCACTCGACTTTCCGAACATTGAGTAATTAACAGTTTTGCAGATAAAGTAAAGAAAAAGGAGTTGTTAAACAAACAAAAGAGAGAAAACCATAATAGAGTGTTTGAGTATTTTTCTCCATATATTACACGATGTTTTATTTAACGCTACTGAACTTTGAGCCCATAGATCATAATGATAAAGAATTTTTCGTTGTGTCCCTGTAAAAACCTATAAATGCTAGATTCACCAAAATGCTTATAGTTTGTGCAACAGTGATTTATAAAATTCATATAAATTTTCAGCTCAATTGAATAAGACGTTTAGATGCTATCGCACTTTTAACTGGTATGTTGTGGCCACCACATGACTTTCTTCTATATTTTCCTGTAAGAAAGTAAGTGCTGTAAGTGCTAAATTCACCAAAACCCATACAGTTGGTGTAACTGTTACCTATAACATGTGTACAAATTTTTTGCTCAGAGTAATATGGCGGTTAGACGCTATCACACTTTTAAAAATTTGGCCCCATAGGCCATAATGATAAAGAATTTTTCTTTGAGTCCCTGTAAAAAAAACTATAAGTGCTAGATTCATCAAAAGAAATACGGTTCGTGCTACGGTGACTTGCAACATGCGTACCAACTTACAGCTCATTCGAGCGAAGCTTTTAGACGCTACCGTGTTCACTCACACTCATACACACACACATACACACACACACGTACACACATACATACACACACACATACATAAATCATCGTAAAAATAATGAAAACGGACTCAGGGGACCTTGAAACGTATAGAAACATCAAAATCTCAAATTCGGATTGTTGACATGATTACAATACTTTCCTCACTATAGTGTTCGGAAAGTAAAAATTAGATTAAAGAAAAAAAAAAAAACAATACAAAATAAATAAATAAATAAATAAAAGCTGGTAGTAATGGTTTTGTAAGTTCTAAGACCTTGTGAATTCCTGTTGATTATTTTTGTAAAACGCAGCTGCGAAACATTAAAACTCTTGGATAATGCTATTTTTACAGATTAATTATTACCTTAATTATTTAAAGAAACTTGACTGAAAACCGCATAAAATACCTCAATAAAAAATACCGATATTAAAAAATCTGAACGGTTGTCAGCTATGAAAATGATCTCGGACTGTCTGTGTGTATAAAAAAAGTGCCAGCTCTAGATCAAGAGTAAATCCATAGAATTACATAAAAACTTATATTTAGTCGCAACTTGATTTAAATTATTGTCCATCAACATATAACGTATATTGCACACACACACAAAAAAAAAAAAAAAAAAAAAAAAAAAAATGACACAGCTCTATTGCAGTTTCTTCTATTTAAGAGATGACTAGAACTTACCGCCTTTCTCTAGAATGAATATGTGGCCATTTTCTAAATCCCTTAACTAGAAATATAGATTTCCGAGCTATGCGTATAAAGCATTCCAATAAACTGAATAGACGAAAGTATCGAGAATTTCTAGTGTACACATTTCTAGATGGTGAAACAATATTCTAAATTCTCTAGATATTCTGAATCATTTATATTGCGAGAAATTCTCGCTTTATTTTCTAGAATTTGGTAATAAACCAAGATTATAGTTGCAGAAACCCGCCTCTTGTAATCTCATTTATTTGCAGAGATTTTTAAATAACTTTGCCCTCAAGAATATGGGCAAACGCTCTAGAATTCTAATAAGGGCTTCTAGAACTCGCTTTCCAAAGGGACTAGAACTTAAAAGGATGACATGGAACTATTTTTTCTAGAGCCACAATTTAGATTCTAGATGTCAGTTATAGAATTCTTTCTCCGTGTAATTACATAAAAAATAATATGAGAGACAGGTATTATAGAAAAAAAAATATGTTCATTCAATTTGGGTGCATATCAGTCGACAGATGTCCCTGCTATGCTGAAAGTTTCTCCATTTCCTGAAAGACTATATTACAAATTATAAAGTGAATAAATACCTTAAATGCGATGGGTAATTTACCTATCATGAAACATAATTCTGACCCAATTGAGATGAATTTCTGTAGCTATACATTTAAATGTTTTATCACAGAAAAAAAGCAATATTTCTAAATTTAAGATATATGCAATAATATTTTAAGTGTAAATGTTTTTTTAACTTAAATATAAGATAAGTTTAAAGAATATATTCTTTTAGATTATTAGAATTTTTTTGATGAAAGAATTAAATAATAATAATAATAAAGTAAAAGCACAGTAGGAACTTGCATGTTCAGTCAGTATATAAAGAACATTTTTTTTTTTTTTTTTTTTTGGATGAATTAATGAGTAGGGTGGAGTGAAAATATAAAAATTTGATGAATATGACGAAATAGTTTGGAAAAGCTACTTATAGGTTGCTCAGAATAGCGTGATGTCTGTGCTTTGAATTTAATTAGATTCGACTGGATGAATTTTCATATTTCTAGATAAGTACATAATTTAGATGAATTTCGGCAGCTATACATATAAATGGGTATCACCAAAAAGAAGTAATTTATCTGCGATTGTAAATAGCAAGTCTCAAACAGATTAGTGGTTTCAGATATATCGAAGATTATGAGGAACATACATGCAATATTTATCTGCGATCATATTATGCTGCGATCATATACATAGCTGCCAATTTATACGTCTCTTTTGCTAGAGGAATTTTTTTATAGAAATTTTTATTATCATTTTTAGTAGTTTTATACGATTAGACTTGATGAAATTTTATACAAAGAAATAGTGGTATTAAGGAACCGCGCAAGTTGGCACCTATGCATATATAAGCAATCACAGTTTAAGCAATAGCTGTTGCTTTTGCTTATATTCTGTGATTTTCCATATGACTATATCTCAGCATCTTTTGATTAAAAGTGAATGAAACTGCATACATGATTTTTTTCTTTTTATGATGAGCTATGATGAATATTAATTGGCAGGTGTCACTGTCATATGTTATACTATAGAAGAAAAATTTGTGATGGCCATAACATACAAGTTTCTATTGCGCTTTAATTTAAATTTTTCTCTTTCCTTTTTTTTTTAATTTATATTTTAAATATTCTTCACATTTAACTCGAAAAAGTTCTTATAATCTAAAAGTATTTATTTTTTGTTTTTAACTCATCTAATATTTAAGTTTTAAAAAATATTTACACTTAAATTATCATTTCAGTATAAAAGAAAAAAAATCTAACAAAAAATCTTCAAAGTGCATCTGACGTTTTGAAATTCAAAAACTGTTTGAACAACAAACTTTATCATTGGTAATGCAAGCATTAAAAATATAGGCTTATACATTTAAAAATAACTATGATTACACTTCTATGCTTTTCAGATCTTTGACGAATAGTAGCTGATAAAATTGAATACGAAAAGTGATGCAAAATATATTTTTCAGAAAATGATCAAAAGAAAACTTGCTCTTGTTTAGACGTCAGTATATTTAAAAGACGATTTTAAAAACGTTAAGCAAATACTTAATTCTGATGCAAATAAAATTCTAACGCGTATGTTTATGCAACTGAAATTTTATATGCAACCGTTATGCTTCCAGTTTTGTTTAAATTTAGAAATTGACGCTATAATAAGAAAACGATAATTTGTATAAATAAATGCTTAGAATACAGAACGAAAATTGTTGAAATATAAGAAGATATATTCAAAATGGTGTATAATGTCAGATAATTTGGAAACATAGTTGGTTTTTTAAGAAATAAAATAGCTCTGAAACTTTTTACTATGCTTTTATCAATACAATAAATTTTAAAAAGCGAGAGAAAATGAAGGTTTTATTAACTAACATATTAATACTCGCGAAATTAAAAAATGGCAATATTCCAATCAAGATGCAATTTATAGAAACTGTACATACAAACTTAACATGCAGAAGCTCTTAGTTCGTTTTGTTGCTCCTAGTGGCGCTACTTACTACGGCTTCGGTTAGCCCTTAAGCTTCTGTGTTAGCTTCAGTTCTACCTGTCCTGCCAAATCTATGATAAATGAACCATATTTGTTTCATGTAAAATATATTAGTACAGTTAAAACAAGTAATATAGAAGAAAAAAAAAATTAAGTCAATTCCTACTTAGAAACACTATCGAATTTTTTTTTTTTTTTTTTTTTTATATATAATTTTGAATTAGAAAATGAAAAGCACGCGTGAAAAATGAAATAAAAATAATTATAAGATGAAAAAAAAAAAACTTTTTATATACCATGTTTTAAATTTTCGGAGGAATCATAGAGCTCTTATCAATGTGCATAAAATTTTTAAAGTGATAATGATGTCAATTTTTATTCTAATAAAGACGTCATAATTTAAATTTTTATATTTTTTTAATGTTCATGTTTAATTAAATGTATTTATTTTTATGTCAAAAAGAAATGAACTCGTATTTTTATTTATTTATTTATTTATTTATTTAACATCAATTAAATTATAGATAATATTTAAATGGCTATAATAACGTTATACTAATAAAAAAATACTAATAAAACTAAGAAAACTAATAAAAATTCGAAAATCGGACTTCGAAGTATTGTGTTGTCACCGTGTTCTGTGCAATCCTGAAAGTTTCAAATTTCTAGCTTGTCGGGAAGTTAGTTGAAAATCGATTGCAAGATTTGTACAAGAGGGAGAGTGTGAACTAATAGTAGGAATTGAATAAATTGACCAGTTTCTTTCACTGAAAATGCAGTAATGTTTTGCTTTATAGAAATTATCGAGACGTTAAACAATCTCATTCTCACATACTAGGTTTTTTCTTAAAAATAAATAAATAAATAAATGCAAGTGTGGAATGGTCAAAATAATTTCAGACAAATAAATGGTTATTATTATTATTATTATTATTATTATTATTATTATTATATGAAAGATTAAGCAAAATACATATAGAAACTCAATTTCCACAATTTAAATTACGTTTTGTTAATACAATTAATGTAACGTTTTCGTAGTTTTAAAATCTGAATTCAAAAGAGTAAAACAGAAAATGATCGATTTTAATTGTTGCTCAATTCATATAATACAATATTTGCTTTTCTTTTAATTTTGCTAAAGTATCTTTAAAAGTCTAATTCGTCTGTTACACAAAGAAAAAAAATATATACCGCCTTCATCTAGAATCAATAAATGGTCATTTTCTAATTACTTAAAGTATAAATATAGATTTCCGAGCTATGCGCTTAAGGCACGCCAATAAACTGAATAGACGAAATGGTCAAGAATTTTTAATCTACACATTTCTAGATGGTGAAACAATATTCTGAATATTCTGAATATTCTGAATCTTTTGTATTACGAGAAACTCTCGCTTGATTTTCCAGCATTAGGTCATAAACCAAGATTATAACTGCTTAAACCCGCCTCTTTTATTTACATTTATTTGGAGATATTTTCAAATAGGTTTGTCCTCGATAGCATAGGCAAATGCTCAAGAATTCTAATAGAGGTATCTAGAATTCGCTTTTGAAGGTGAATAGAAATTTTTTTATAAGAAATTTATAAGGATGACATGGAACTATTTTTTCTACAGCCACAATTTAGATTCTAGATGTCAGTTATACAATTTTTTTTCAGTGTATTGGCGTGCCTTATACTCGTAGCTCGGAAATCTATATTTCTAGTTTAAGGATTTAGAAATGGACCACCTATTCGTTCTATATGAAAGCGATATATATATTTTTTCTCATTGTAGATTACATAGGTTGATGATATATATATATATATATATATATTCAAGGTGCTATGATTTTCTGATGTATTTTTGGAGGCTGATTAAGGAAAAAAAAAACTATTCAAAAATTTCCATCACGCACAATTTTGACAAAAAATTGGATTGTATGATACTTAAGCTCCACTTTTCCAACTCTCATCCAAGTTATTTTCTGTAAAATCTGGGAGATCTATACGAGGAACAAGGAGAGCTATTTCATTAGGACACAAAAGAAATGTAGAGAAGGTATCAGGAACGATGGGGTGTTAACATGTTTGCAGATTATTTTTGGATGTTGCATAGAGAATTCCTCCTCCACAAGGCCTTGAATCCGTGCATAACACTGAAAAAATATATATATACCGCCTTTCTCTTGAATGAATAAGTGGTCATTTTCTAAATCCCTTTACTAGAAATACAGATTTCCGAGCTATGCACATAAGGCACGCCAATAAATTGAACAGACGAAATGATCGAGAATTCTTAATTTACACACGGTGAAACAAAATTCTGAATATTCCGAATATTTTGAATATTTTGTATTGTGAGAAATTCTTGGTTGACTTTCTATAATTGGGTCATAAACCAATATTATAGTTGCTGAAACCCGCCTCTTGTAGTCTCATTTATTTGCAGAGATTTTTAAATAACTTTGCCCTGAATAATATTGGCGAACTCTCTAGAATTCTAATAGGGGCTTCTAGAACTCTCTTTCCAAGGGGACTAGAATTTATAAGGATGATATGAAACTATTTTTTCTAGAGCCACAATTTAGATTCTAGATGTCAGTTACAGAATTTTTTTCTCAGTGAAGGTAAAATGCTTTAAAAGGAGCTTCGACGTAAAGAAACACATTTAAAAGGTAATGTGTAAATAATAGCCGATTTTAAGGTATTTTATACATAAGTGAGTTTGAATTTGTGATAACCTTCAAGTGCATTATACAGTTCCTCATCCTTACTTTGTGAAAATTCCTTACGTGATAGGGGAAGACAATCATTTCTAAATTCAGCGGTTAAAAACACATTACAATTTCTTCCCCACAAAGTCTTGAAGCCGTGCATAAGGTAAAATGGTCTAAATGAAGCTTCGATATAAAGAAACACATTTAAAAGACAGTGTATAAATAATAGCCAATTATAATGTATTTTATTCATAAGTGGGTTCGAATTTGTGATAAGCTTCAGGTGCATTAAACACAATCATTTCTAAATTCAGCGGTTAAAAACACATTACAATTTCTTCCCCACAAAGTCTTGAAGCCGTGCATAAGGTAAAATGGTCTAAATGAAGCTTCGATATAAAGAAACACATTTAAAAGACAGTGTATAAATAATAGCCAATTATAATGTATTTTATTCATAAGTGGGTTCGAATTTGTGATAAGCTTCAGGTGCATTATACAGTTCCTCATCCTTAATTTGTGAAAATTGCTTACGTGATAGAAAAAAAAAATCATTTCTAAATTCAGTGGATAAAAGTACATTACAATTTCTGCCCCACAAGGCTTTGAAGCAGTGCATGAGGCAAAATGCTCTAAATCGAGCTTCGATATAAATAAACACATTTAAAAGATAGTGTGTAAATAATAGCCGATTTGAATGTATTTTATACATAAGTGGGTTCGAATTTGTGATAATCATCAGGTGATTTATTCCGTTCTTCATACTTTGTGAAAATTCCTTTCGTCATAGAAATCAAGTAATATAGAAGAAATTTTTTTAAAGTCAATTCCTACTTACAAATACTATCGAAAAAGTTTTTTTTTTTTTTTTTTTTTTTAAATAATTTTGAATTAGGAAATAAGAAGCGCGCGTGAAAATTGAAATAAAAATCATTATAAGATAAAAAAAAAAAAAAAACTTTTTATATACGATGTTTTAAATTTCCTGATGAATCATAGAGCTCTTATGAATGTGCATAAATTTTTTAAAGTGATAATAACGTCAATTGTTTGTGAGATGCATAATTTAATTTTTTATAATTTCTTTAATGTTCACGTTTAATTAAATGTATTTATTTTTATGTCGAAAGAAAATGAATGAACTCGTATTTTTATTTATTTTTTTATTTTTTTATTTTTTTTTTTTTTTTGGCGACAATTAAATTATGGATAATATTTTAATGGCTATTTTAACGCTATTAGGATGTTATTATTTTCATATTTTAATTAATTATAAGAAAACTAATAAAAATTTGGAAAATCGGACTTCGAAGTAATGTGTTGTCACCGTGTTCTGAGCAATCCCGAAAGTTTCAAATTTCCAGCTAGCCGGGAAGTTAGTTAAAAATCGATTGCAAGATTTAAACAAGATATATATAGGGCGAGTGTGAACTAATATTAGGAATTGAAAAAAGACAATCATTTCTAAATTCAGCGGATAAAAACACATTACAAATATCCAACGCAATTTAAAAAAAAAAAAAAAAAAAAAAAAAATATGAAAAGTAGGATTTCGCAGTTTTATGTTATGTGAAATTTTATTTTATTTATTTATTTTTTCAAGATGAATTCATTTGATTATATCACCACGGAATCTTATTTCAGGAAAATAGAAATATATTCTGATATATGAAATGGTATATATATATGACATCATTGATCATTACACTGAAAACTGAGTAGTAGTTTTATATTAATTATTTCTAAAACTAAAAAACTAAATAAATGTATGTTAGGGGAAGCCGGGGTAATAAGAGACAAAAGGGGTTATAAGAGACAAAAAATATCAATAAAATCTATACTATTAATCTAAATAACTTGAAATAAATATCTCGTATTAATTTCATTAAATGGACTCCTCGTGATTTTTTAGGTGATTTTTGAACTTAAATTTTTTGTTAATTTTGTTTTTTAAATTTTCATTAAATCCTTGTCTCCAATAACCCCACGTGGGGTAATAAGAGACCAGGCTTGTAACTGTCCATATATAACAATGTAAAATCATGTGGGATGATAAAAGACATCTGGAAACAATTCTGAATCAGCCAATAGTTTTTAATTTTTATTATTTACATCCATCCAAAAAATATGTTTTCTCGAAAATTAATTGTCATAAATGTGTTTGTGAAATTCATTTATTTTAATATTAGGTCCTAAATAATATAATATAGTACTTAATGATAGTTGTACATAATCAACATAACCTAGGGATTAACCAAAAACATCAATATACTTTTTAAAATGGGCAGAAAATATCCTACCCATTTTCTAAAGTGTAGGCAAAAAAGACGTATCTTTGATGTGTATACAAGCGAACAAAATGTTATAAAGATTTTTCTAGTAATTATAAATGAACTTATTTATTATGTAATGAAGTATTAATGACTAAATACTAACTTATACACATTCTAAACATAAATTTACATAATCATAACAACTAAATATGGTCTAGCCAAATCAGTAAAACTGCTTTTTGATTTAAAGTGAAAAAAAAAAAAGCTCTCTTGGTAAACTTAGACTGGGCCTAACACTTGGTCATGGACGTACACTTCTCTAAGTCCGTGCACTTGGTAAACTCTTCGTAAACTAGCCAGGCACAATTAACAGAAACTACAATGGGGGGTGGGGGACACAGTAATTAACAGTGGGGGTAATAAGAGACTCATGTCTCTTATTACCCCCACAAAAAATAAAAATGGGGTAATAAGAAACATGCCTAGAACATGTAAATAAGGAATGCTTTCTAGGTTTGAAAAATTGTACATCAAAGTCATAGTCTTGGTCAAAAGGTTACACATTAATAAATCCCAAACATCTTACCTACAAAAAAAATAAAGAAAAATTTAGAAAAAGTCACGAACTTTCAGGGTAAGTTCAAAGTGAAGGTTCTTTTTCGTCGTATAAAAAGAATTCAAAATGTGTTATAAACTTCTCAATAAGTGTATTGTAGTAAAGAATACACATGATACTTAATATTACATATTTTTAAAGTTGTCTAAGTATATTTTTTGGTGGGATTTTTGAGTGCGTCTCTTATAACCCCTGTCTCTTATTACCCCGGCTTCCCCTAATTTGCATGTTGTAAAATTGTAAAAGTTATTTAGAATGACATTTTCTGCATATCTTCTAGATCTACGGGAAAGTTTTGTCCTTTTGAATTAAAACATTCATGTAGAAGATTTATCTTGGATAATATTAAGATATTCTTGTATAGTTTTTAAGATGATATTTGGTAAAACATCGTAACAATATTGTTAAACTAAAATCATGGGATGGAGAAAGGAGAGTTTTATTGCAGCGATATTTCAGTTTATATTGGTCGGTTTTATAGCGCTTTTGAGCTTTAGAGAGGAACATATATTTAACTACAGAGCTGCCAACCAAATTCGGCAAATTGTTAGTACCGCCCCTTTTTCTACACCACTTAATTTTTGGAGTAATTCTCTTCAAATATATTTGCGATGAATAAAGAAAACAAATACTCTAAAAATTAAGTGGTGTAGAGAAAGGGGCGGTGCTAGCAATTTGCTGGATTAGGTTGGCAGCTCTGTAACTATTTCTGTGCAATATTCGGGTTTTCTAAACACAATTTTATTGCTTATATTTCAATGTATTCAACGCTGTTTGTAAATAAAACACATATCCCATATAATGGAAATACATTTCGTAAATTTAGGTGGTAGTGATTCCTTATAGTTTTTTTTTTTTTTTTTTTTTTTTATTTAATATATATTTATAATACTTAGGTTAAATATAGCTATTAAAAACACTATATGCATAGCTTTGTGCAAGTAAATAAAATATAATAGAAAAATTTAAAAAATAATGCACAAACGAAAATTAAAGGAAGAAAGAAGAAGAAAAGAAAAAGAAAAGAAAAAGAGAGAGCTTTCTTCATGTACAACTTGGATTCTCGTTTTTTTTTTTTTTTTTTTTCTTTTTTAAACTTTTTATTTAAACATTTATTTTTATTTACAGTTTTCATAAGGTAATTTAAATATAGTTACGTTAAACATAACGTAACATAAAATGTTTAAGTGAGATGTGTTAAATCAATATGTAAAGAAATTCCTATATTTTATTACTCTTCGAAATTTTGATTACTACATGCTCATGTACAAATATTTACAGTTCTTTTAAGTCTTTACAGAAAACGCTCAGAAATCTTTATCATTAAAACGAATATTAAGCCAATATATTTATCATAAATTTCAACATGTACGTTTTTTTTTTTTTTTTTTTTTTTTTTTTTTTTTTTGTGTGTGGAAATTTGAAAACTGTTAAAAGTAAAATTGTTTGATTTTATATTTTGCATAAATAAAGAAGCGAATTTTGAAAAGCTTTTTTATGTGATATTCCTTTTAAGTAATTCAGTAAAATATTTGCTATTCAACTTATTTATTGCAGTGTTACTTACTATAACATACTACTTCCAGCACCGCATATTCTTACAATATATATTTATGCCTATATGTGCATAAAATTTCCTCACATGCTCTGCAGTTTAATAAAATAATTCGACATATATGCGGCAGTATGTATTTGAAAAAAAAAAAAAAAATGCAGATATTATTATTATTTTTAATGACAAAAATTTGTAGGTCTGCTATTTTCCCAGTATAATCATTGCCGATTAGGGCTGGGTATGCTCACACCACATTGTCTTAACAATCAATTTTCCCTTGCTTGTGACAGAAATTCCGTGATTCGATTACAAATCATTTTTATAAGAAATGATTGGTTCGGAGAATCAAGTTCACACATCCCCAGATAGATACCACTATGTTTTAAAACCAATTGTCTGATAATTTTGTCGAGTAAGTTTTGTTTACTTAGTTAGGCTAAAAGCAATTGTAAAAATAGAAGATAGAGGTGCCGTGGTCTTAATCTGGGCCTGCCTGTAATTAAGGTATTGCTATAAGTCATACAAACAATTTTAATGTAACTTGACAAGCGGATTATTGTGACTTCGGGGTTTAAATAGATTTTGATTTGCATGAGGCATTGTTCAAAATGGTTTTATCCCCTCTGCGTAAAATATTTTAACACTTTCGTTCGGTACTTCTTTCTATTTTGAATAGTAAGCTCCTCCTTTTGGTATACCACGGCGTTGTATTATTAAGCAGCGATCGAAGTCTCAACCATTTTTACATTACTTACAGTAATGAGAAATTTCCGCTTTTCTGATACCACTCTTTTCAAACAGAAATCTTTACCTTATTTTAATAGCAATGTGTCTTGATTGAAATATATAGATATTCTTGTATAGAAGCAACGGTAGCAAAAAAGATGGCAATTCTCATCCCTGAAAGTGCCCTAAAAATGGCAGAAACTTTGAGGTCTGTTTAACAAATAGAATTTATGTATTCGTGTTTAAATCATTTACAATATACCCTCAAAATTAATGCGGCATAATTGACATATACATAAGCCAAAAATTAAAAAGTTCTATGAAGAAAATTTCTGTTTCAAATGAATGTTGAAAAATGTCCTGAAATGAGAGGCTGATGCTGAAAGTTTTGTAAACCACGGAATGAAAGATCGGTTTTACACTAGAAATTTTATTTAACAGATATTATATTTGTACTAGACACTTACAGACTCAACTCACACAACACAATTTTATTATATAAAGTTTCTTGTGTAAATCTGATTTATCTTACTTGTTGTTTATGGTATGGGAATTATGTTGTAAATTAGTGATAAGCATACAACGCAGAGCTAACTTCTGATTAGGGTTAGATAATAACTATAAGCATAAAATATATTTGATGGTGAGAAATATTCTGACTGTATGATGAAGACAGAAATGAGATATCACTCTTTTTGCATAGTCATGAATCCCTTGGTATCGGGCGACGACAATAGTAAAGGTAAAAACTCTGCGTGTTAAAGGGAAGATGGGTAAATCAAAAAATAAATTTCCAAAATGATTTTTTTTTTTTTAAATTTTTTAACGAAAAGAAAAATGAGGACATTATATTGACCTCAAATGTATAATTGTGAAACATTGAGAGTAGATATGATATTTTTCTTACTTGTATAATTTATTGTATAATTTATTTTTAAATATTAATTTCCAACACTCTATCTGAATTTTTTTATTTTTGCCCCTGCGCCTGCTCCCCTTCCCGCCACTCGTAATAATTCTACAATTTCGAAAATGTCCGCAATCGATTTATCGGGTCTTAAAACCAAATAATACTAATTTTCAAAGCTCTAATTCTTATTTCTATATTTTTGCTCCTTCTCACTGTCTATCCAAATAATTTTTCTCTTTTGAAAATAACTGCATTTGATTTGTAGGTCCCAAAAACCTATACGTGTCACTTTTGAACGGTCTAACACTATTTCTCTTGTTTGGTCCCTTCGCCCCCCACCCTATCCGGGCACTCTTAAAAATTTTACAAATTCGAAAGTATCCGCAATGGATTTGTAGGTGCCAAAAACTTCTATGTGCCAATTTTGAAAGATCTTACTCTTTTATTTTCCTACCGCTCTGGCCCCCTTCCACCCCCCTCCTAATAACTTTACATTTTGCAAAATATCCTCATTCGGCTTGCAGGCCTCTAAAACCTATCTGTACCAATTTTGAACGTTTAACTATATTTCTATTTTGCCCCATACCTCCCCTCCCCCCCCCCTTTCCTGCCCTAACTGGGACGAATTTCTAAAATTTTGGAATGGTTTTTAGATATTTGTGTGAGCTATATTTTAGAGCAAAAGTCTCACATAAACTTTTTTTTTTTTTCGATATAAAGGAGTATTTGAAATCACGTTTTGCCCCTTAAATTTCTAAAATTCCAGAAATTAGATTTTAGGTATTTTTATTAGATATATTTTAGAGCAAAAATTTCACGTATATCTGTTTTTTGTTTGAGATATACAGGATTATGCGAAATCCTGTTATGCGCTCTTCCCCCCCCCCCCCCCCCCTTGTGGACCGAATTTCTAAAATTCCAGAAATTAGTTTTTTTAATATTTGTGTTAGCTATAATTTAAAGCAAACATTTTACAGATATCTGTTTTTTTTTTTTTTTTTTTTTTTTTTTTTTTTTTTTTCAGGTATGAAGCGTTTTTGTGAAATTATGTCTTCCCCTCCCCCCAGTAGGGGGAGAACTTTGTAAAATCGCTTCTTTGTGGATATCTACGTAACAGAAGGAACGTTGTCACAAAATTTCATGCTTCTAGGTTCAGGGATTTAGACTGGGTTTTGATGAATCACTCACTGAGGACAAGTGATTTTATATATATAGATTTTAACAAATCAGTGTTATTTAAAAAAATAGCACTACATTTAAAGAGTAATTATTCTGAAAGTTTCTAAGTAGGTAATATTATATAGGAACAATTCACAATAATAAACAGAGTTAAGAAAAATGTTCAATAAACATCATAAATATTTATAAAATTTGCTAAACTTTTGAATAATATTCAAAATGATATTTCACTAATTTCATCTAAAAGCGATGACTTAAGGTGTAAAAGTGCAATTTCGAGTTTTATTTCATTTTATATCTCGATATTCTTCGAATAATAAATGCGCTTAAATAACAGTTGTATTGGTGTAATATCATTTTTAGGATAGTAAATTATTCAAAGAAAGAAGTGTCGTGTGACATAAATATTTAAAGTTTCTTGCTTTTATTTTTCTGAAAATATAGTATTTTATTTTCGTTATAAAATAATCTTTGTTCAGCCGACGGTAATTGAAAATGTTTGTGTATTTTCTTCCAAAGTTTAGCATATTTATCAGCAAATATTATTCTTATTCTCATAATTACAATATTTTTTAAAATAGAATGTCAGTTTGCGATTAACTGTAAACAAAGAAATTATAAGGCTCAATGAGCTTCTACTTAATGCTTTTGAACCAGATTTTTGATTAACCAGATTTTAATCATCCATTAATTAAGAGCGGACAATACCTAATCTCGCCGGCAGCCTTCGCCCATGTTATTCTATGGGAAAATTTGTTCACATAATTACTCATTACCTAATGAATATTTTTCAATTCTGTTTTCACATTTAGAAAATTCATAAGCGTTAAATTAGTACTTCTTTTCCAAAAATTGATTTTTTAAAATTATAGTATTTCATTTTGCGACTAGAAAATGAGAAAAATGCATTTTGTGAAAAATCGCATTTTTGAACTCAAAATTAAAATGTAAAAATTAAAAAAAATGAATTTTTCAAAAATGAGTACTCATTTAACGGTTATGAATTTTCTGACTGTGAAAACAGAATTGAAAAATATTCATTAGGTAATGTGTAATTGTCGCAACAAATTTTCCCATAGAATAACATGGGCAAAGGCTGCCGGCGAGATTAGGTATTGTCCCCTCTTAATAACACCAAAGAGTTTGTATTTGAAAAATAAATAAATAAAAATCATTGCTATTCGGAATTTTAATACGCCAGGCGAAAATATCAATAATAATTTAAACAAGTAAAAATCATTTATATTACGAGATATTAATAATATAAATAGTAATAATAATAATAAATAATAGTATTAGTAATAATTTCAGTACAGTGTATGATAGTTGTAATCACGGCAGAAAACAAAACTTTATTAACCAGATTATATTCATCCATAAATTTTAACTTAAATAATACAAAAGAGTTTAAATTGCAAAAAAAAAAAAAAAAAAAAATATCCTTGCTATTTGGAATTTTAATACGTCAGAAGAAAATAACAATAATAAATTAAATAAGTAAATAATTACAAGATAAAAAGAACTTTTATATACCATGTTTTTAAAATTTCTGTTGAATCATATAAACGCTACTGAAGGCAGCGGGAACCCGGAGCAATTGGATAAAAGTATTAAACTAGTTTCTTGCTATCGTGTTTTGAGCTATTATAAAAGTTTCAAATGGCTACCTAGCCGAAAAGTTAATTAAAAGTTGATTGCAAGCTTTGTACTGGTAACGCTGCCGAAGGCAGCAGAGTCCCGAACCAATTGGTTAAAAATATTTTTAAAATGCATTTTCCACGTATTCTGAACCATTCTGAAAATTTCAAATGTCTAGCTACTCGGGAAGTTACTTAAATAAATTTTCTGTTGAATCATATAAACGCTTCCGAATACAGTAGGGACGTGAAGCAGTTGACTAAAATTATTTAAAAAATGTATTGTCACCGTGTTCTGAGTTATCCTGAAAGTTTCAAATATCTAGCTAGTCGGGAAGTTAGTGAAATGTCGATTGCAAGCTTTGTACTGGTAACGCTGCCGAAGGCAGCAGGAACTCGAAACAGTTGGCTAAAAGTATTAAAAAAATGCATTTTCACCGTGTTCTGAACTATTGTGAAAGTTTCAAATGTCTAGCTAGTCAGGAAGTTAGTTAAATAAATTTTCTGTTGAATCATATAAACGCTGCCGAAGGCACCTGAAGCAGTTGACTAAAAGTATTAAAAAAGTATTGCCACCGTGTTCTGAGCTATCCTGAAAGTTTCAAATGTCTAGCTAGTCGGGAAGTTAGTGAAAAGTCGATTGCAAGCTTTGTACTGATAACGCTGCCGAAGGCAGCAGGAACCCGAAACAGTTGGCTAAATGTATTTAAAAAAATGCATTTTCACCGTCTTCTGAACTATTCTGAAAGTTTCAAATGTCTAGCTAGTCGGGAAGTTAGTTAAATAACTTGTCTGTGTATTCATATAAGCGCTGCCGATGGCAGGGGGACCTGAAATTGTTGACTAAAATTATTACAAAAATGTGTTGTCACCGTGTTGTGAGCTGTCCTGAAAATTTCAAATATCAAGCTAGTCGGGAAGTTAGTTAAAAATCGATTGCAAGATTTGTACTGAACAAACAAACAAACAAACAAACATACATACAAACGAGAATCGAAGTTAATAAAAACATGGTAAATCATTTACGCCACAAGATATTAATAATATAAATAGTAATAATAAGAAGAAGAATAAGAAGAAAAAGTTTGAATTTCAAAATATATAATTAACATGAAGTAAAAGAAGAATATAATTGCTTTAAATGCCATGTAAACCAATATTTGTAATTGAACTGGCATACAGAAATAAATTTGGAAATACGTGTGCAAAAAATCAAGTGATAGGCAGAAACAGACCGAAAAGTGATTGAATAGTATTATTTTATTTATTTTTTATTATTACTATTATTTAGAAATTTTTGATGTAAACGATTATTAGAACAATATATATATATATATATATATATATATAATAAATTCTTGGCATTCTTGCATAAGTTCGTAGACGATAGAACTAAAGTAAAAATTTATATTTACATTCGTTTGTATGTTAGTAGTTTTATATATACATATTACCGTTAAAGCTCGAAATCCGTTAATGAGCAGATTACCTGGCTAATCTGCAGATTAACTAAAATGACCCGTTAAAGTGCAGAATCAAGGGTTTTCCGCATTTTAACTAGGTAATCTGCACATTAGCGGCTTCTGTGTCGTTAAAGTTCAATTTTTTTTTTTCCCATTTCCTTCCCCTTTTTATTTAGGGAACGACCAATTATAACAATTACATACTTAGTTCCATGAAATATATTAATGAGGATCTTTCATTTAAAGTTAACTATTTTTTTTTTCCCACGTAAGTTGGGGACTTTCTTATTTTTGGGTATTCACACGTGCAAATTTACCACATATCATATTTTGGTCTGCTGATTTTTAACCTGTAATAAATTTTCCCCACACAGGTTGGGATCAATGTAAAAATTATTTAATTTACAAATATTAGAGCAGGTTTCCTTTTTTAAGTTTCTTTACATATTAACAATTTTAACTTTTCAATACCTGTTACTTAAAGTTGTTTTCAATAGTTTCCACCAATTTTACTAATCACTCATAGGTTGAGGCCTACATTTTATTTTATTTTTATTTTATTTTATTTTATTTTTTACCACCATATTTGTAATTTTCAACTGCAAATTTAGTTTCGCTCCTCTCATTTCCTTTCCCTACTTCTTCCCCCCTCCCTCGACTTTTGGTTACGCCAGTGTCTGGTCGTCGCCGGTTGCTTTTATTTCTCATAATTATAAACTATAATAATTATTATTAATTTTCTTAAAGGATTATTATGAGAGTTTCAGTTAATAAGAAATACAACAGAAAAATAAAAATTTATTTTTAATAAAGTTATGTTAACTATAGAGTTTTATACTTAAAAGCTTAATGCATTTTTTTTTTTTTTCTGTTAATAGTAAAAATAATTATAAAAAAATAAAATAATATAATGCTTCGTTATTTACAAAATCTAAAGGGTTAGTAGTTAAATAATTGAAATATTTGTTAAATACTGGAAAATTCACTTGAGAATTACAAATATGCAGATAAAAAAAATGAAAATGTTGGCTTTAACCTATGTGTGATTAGTAAAAGTGGTGGAAACTTATGAAAACTACTATGGTTTGAAAAGTTAATATTGTGATCATTTAAAGAAACCTAAAAAAGGAAACCTGCTCTAACCTATGTAAATTCAATAATTTTTCCGTTGTCCTCAACCTATGTGGGAAATTTTTTTTACGGGTTTAGAATCAACAGGCAAAAATATGATATGTGGTAAATTTGCACTTATGAATACCCAAAAATAAGCAAAGTCCCCAACTTAAGTGGGACAAAGAAATTAGTTAACTTTAAATGAAAGATCTTAATTGATTATATATTATGGAACTAAGTATGTACATATTGTTATAATTGGACTCAACATATGTGGAAAATACAAAAACCTCGTTGCTGCAAACATTGCTGCTGTTCCACAAAAGATCTTATTTTCACTTTAACGAGTGCTTAGTAGGATATTTGCAGATTAACGAGTGTCTAGTCAGTAATGAGCAGATTATCTAGATAATTTGCAGATTACCTGGGTAATTTGTGAAATGAAACAATTTTCCACACTTTTCAACCTAGTTAATGTGCAGATTACCTAGCTAATCTGCAGATTAACTGATTTCTGCACTTTAGCGGTAACATATGTATAACTAAAGAATAATTTACGAATCCATTCTAATTAGCCGTTTCCAAAAATTCTACGCTATCAATAATAAAAGGGAAGTCCTTAACTAGTAGGTAAAACATCAACAAAATACATCTATCACTATTAAGTTCAGTGGATTGGTATGGATAACTGTCGACTGTCATGTGGCAAGAAAGTACCTCGTAAAGAAACCGGCTGGTTCCAGTCGATGAATGAATTTTATTCAGAGTAGTTTCTCGAACCAGTACAACAAAACTATTATTTCAAGGAATATTCCCGAAACAATCCAATTGTACTGTCGATTCAACGAATATTCTCGAAGCTGTCACTCGTACCAGAAAAGTCACTATTCGACGAATGTTCTGAAAACTTTCCAAGAAAGCATTCTCTTATTCACAAGAATATAGAAAATAGCATCAATCACAGAACAAGAATTTTGCTGGTCTACATAGAGAGATCAATCATTTGGAACCCAATCTCAAAAGTGCAATCGCTCAGTGTAGCTCTCTGAAAAACAATGACTCGTACTGACTTCACTCTCACATGCAGAATTCACCTTACTTCTATTTATATCTTCTGACCATGGACGAATATTTCTGCCTAGAATTCCATATAATGTTCAAAATATCGGCTCCTGTTCAAGCTAGGGCTTCGAAAATTCAGGAATTCTAAACTACCATTTATCTCCAAATTTGGTCGCTAATTTGCCAAATTCATCGCCAAAGATAACCTTACTGAATGTCAATGGTAGTGCTATTTATTTTCCCTTTGACTATAAAACTACTTTCACAGGAAGACGACAGTATTGCAAAAAAAAAAAAAAAAAAAAGACTGTCCAGATAGAAGAGACTGTCCAAGACCAACTGAATCTTTCCATCTCTCCATGATAAAGGATTGATATTATTGTTATTTGAATTATTATTATTATTATTATTATTATTATTTCCACCTTAAACATTCATATAAATTTTATATTTTATGTTGTTGAATAAAAATTTCGTTAGCTCTTATTCATTCTTAATTACACAATACCAGTTTTTGTGGGCATTTTATTGGACATAATAATTAATCGTTCAAGATCATTAAGAACGGTAAAAAATACGTTAAAATAATTAAAATATATTTTTGTCTTTACTATATATTAGAATAGAATTTCTTTCTCTTCTTCATAATTTAACTCAAAAGCTTCGGCATTAATAAATGTCATTTTTAAGTCTATATGCCTTTATATATTTTGAAATTTATAATGCAGTTTTCTCGAAAACATTTTTGTAAAATCACAAAAATGTACTTATCTTTATTGAAAGGCTTAATCATGTTTAAAATAACGCCTTTGCAATTTAGAATAAAAAGAAATATTTCAGTTACAATTAACATTTTAATACAAAAATCATTTTACATGATATCTTTTTTAAGTACATTGTTTCATTACAAAAGGAAGTATTTACATAAATATAACTTTTAGAAAATAGTTATAAAAACCTTTTTTCATTATTATTATTGAAACGGAAATCAGTATGGTCTGGCAATTACAATACATTCTTCTATAGACATAGTACGTATTATTCATTAAAATTTTATTGATTAAGATTGTTTTCCATGATAAGTGTAGACAATGTGTCTTTCAGAGAAGTTAAACATTTAATGCTGAAAAAAAGGGGGGGGGGGGGAGAGGATTCTATTTCTTATAGACAACAATTGAGAAAATATGTTTTCACTCAAAAAAAAAAAAAAAAAAATAGGAAAGAAAAAAAATTGATGAATTTATTTAAAATTTTTACATATTTGTGGTTAAATCATTCGTTAAAAATATACCTCTGGGGGTACCGGAACACGGGTTTAACTCAGCCTTGTCCCGGATCAAAATTCGAGTTCCTGTTGTTTGCTGGTGCTGCCATCTATCGCCAGCTTCTGGAGCTAAGACGTACTTCCTCCCTAGTAGGCGCTCCTCTGAAAAGCGGAATGACGCACCCCTCCTGCCTTAAACCCGGTTAGTTGCACTACCGGGGCTCGGAATTTCCGAGTGGCATAAGAAACAACAACAACATCATTCGTTTACAAGGTATTGGTAAATTCTTTTGAAAAATACTCATTCTGTAAATTTACAGAGAAGGAACATTCCGCCACGGGATGTGGGGAAGTGATGCGTCTGCATCTACATATTTTTCTGGATTGCTATTTACTGTTATAAACGATTCCTTTTTATTTATTTATTTATTTATTTTCACAATTATTCATTGAAAAATTTACATTGTGCATTGTTTTAGGCAATTTTTTCATGTGCTGACTTACATAATAATATGAAAAAACCGGAGAAAAACGCCATTGGGCGAGCTATTTTCCCAGAAATGTTTATTTTTACTAATTTACATAAAAGTGTGACTGCATGTTTTTGTGATAGAGCTATTCCAAAAAAATTTTTATAAACAAGGACAGACAGATATTTTTTTTCTAAACGTGATCATATCGTTTTCTGTATTTCTCAAAACGTATTGATCATTCAAACACTGAAAGCTAAAAATTTTATAAATCTAATGATTTCTTCTACAAAATGCTGAAGAAAATAAAAATATTTAGGGTACTTCTAGGAAACATGTTAATTATTTTTTTTACATTATTATTATTATTTTACTGAATCTTGTATATTTTAATGTCAGTTTTTACTCTAAAAATTAAACTTTTAAAATCAATACTGTACAAAAAATTTATCAGGTGAATTATAGTCGAGGTTATACTTCGTATAAAGATAAATCATCAGGAAATTTGGTTTCAGACACGTAAGATTATAGGGAGAAAAAAAAATTATATCAAAATAAAAAATCGAAAAAATATTTTTTTTTTTTTTGCCATCAGTGAATTATCGCACGGGGCCCACACTCCCTATCACAACACATTCCAGACGCTCCTCGATAATGTTAGACTTCCGAAAGTATACATAAACTATACCGCACCCTTAAAAATCCAATAATACCAATTTTGAAGGTTGTATTTCTATTTGAAAACTTTACTCCTCCCTCTTCCACCATCTGCCCTCCTTAAAATCTTACACTTTTGTATGCATCCGCAATATTCCTCAATAAATAAATAAATAAGTAAAATAAAATAAATAAATAAACTAATACTATTACTATTACTAATTTTCAGGGCTGTATATTAAAATGAAATAATTTGTGTTTAGGTTACTTCAAATTAGGTTACAAAATCTATACCTAATTTTGCAATTACACACACATATATATATATATATATATATATATATATATATATATATATGTGTGTGTGTGTGTGTGTGTGTGTGTATCTATGTATCTAAATTTATAAATTAGATTTTGCCAAACATGGGCATACTAAAATAACAGCGAATGCAAAATTTTGCATGCAGAGAGATAAATAAAATCATTCCAAAAGATTCGCGCAATAGCAGCGTCATAATTCAGAATGGAAATATATTGAAAACCTTTTCAAACATTAATTAGATGAAAACAAGAAACATTGAAAAAGATGAAACAGAAAAAAATCAAAAAAGATTGCGACTATCAAATATCCATAAATTCAAACATGCAAATTCATTACGTTTTCAAGGGTATAGAATGAATGTTGCATGTAAAATAGGTATTATTTCTGTCTTGTTGTATGCAAATTGCTAAATATTTACAACAATTTATTAATGAGTAGAACTTATAATATTAAAGCTAAGTGTAACTCTCATTTTATAAACCTAAACTTTAAAATTTATCGAACGTTTTCATATATATATATATATATTATTTTTTTAATGAAAGAATGAAAGAAAAGAAAAGAAAAGAGAAATTTTATACGAATTGGGAAATATTTAAATTTCTTTGATTGATCGTACTATAAAATAAATTATTTTCTCTACATTAATGAAACTGAGATTACGATACAGCATGAATGTCAAATTTGATGACTTTTCTTTTATATAAATATACTTTTAATCTTATGAGAAAATATAAAATTTAGTAAATGACACAATCGAGTTCAAAAATTTATTTTTTAAAGACAAAAGACTGGTTTAGGCTGTAAATTGTTGCGGGTGTAATATTTTTCTGGATTTCAACACTGTTTTCTTTTGAAATTTTCTTAACGTTTTGAATTAAACATAAAAAATAATTTTAGCAAACTGATTTTTTTGAAAGCAAAGAGTTTATTCCTATTACTGCCTAACTTAGGTTAATTCTTATTTTTAGATAATAATTTTGAGGAGTGTTATATTACATACATAATAAAGGATTAATCTTCGAAATGATTAGGCAACCGTTTCAGCTAAATTTAGGGTGATTCCATGGAAGAAGGTAACATCAATCACAGAAAAGGATAATATTTCCTCTTTTTCTGCCACCAGTATCACCATACAGAAATTTTAACGGCATATCTGCTGTGATTTTAATGATTGAATAAAATAATGATTACATTTAGAAAATATTGGTGGCAGAAGATTTATCTCTTAGTGTGACTGTAGTTGCATTTTTCATGGCATTGCACTTAGTGGTTGTTGACGAAGGAAAACTTAGCCTATAGCAGAGAGGACTTTTGTTTACTTTTGTTTATGTTCCAAGTAGTTTGAGATTCTGAAATGTTGTTTAACCCGTTAGTCGTCGCAATACACAGCGCCGCCTGGCACAGATAGCGAACTTTTTTATTCAACTATCACCAATAATAATATATAATCGACGTTTCTTCGATTTTATTCGCCTTTTATCAAATGCCACTTTTCAAAATGTTTGGTGGCTATTGAATAAAAAAAAAATCTGGCAACACTGAAGGGATGGCTGCAAATAGACCAACTAGCGACTACTAACGGGTTAAAATTAATCAACCCTGTGCATAATTTCCTCCTTTACTTTTTAATAAGCATAAATATTAATTATAGAGCGATGTAGATGAATATAGAATATCATATATGTTTGAACCATATACCTATTATTAACACGTTCGCGACCGCTGACGTAGATTCATGTCATTTGAAAATCTGCAACACCGCCAGTGGGTGTTTCTTTTGCAATTTGCAGTGCCCGCAGCTGTGCTATATTTTTACGTTCCTTTTATTATTTTCCCACCACTTTAATCAATCAGTATACTTTTACATATCGCTTTAGCTGTAAAATCTTGACAAAAAATATGTTAAAAAATAGTGGTATTAAAATAATAAAACAAGCGTGAAAATATAGGACCGTTGCGGGCACTGAATTTGTGTGTCATTTATTTTATAAAAATCTACAATATATTCATATTTGTACGACCAATATACTATGAATATAAATACTTTGATTAGAAAGAGTATAATTATAATGTATACGGGTCATTCTACAGAAAACGTAGGTTTTTAAAATTAGGATTTAAGAAAAAATGCTTTACATTTTTTGAAAATTAATTTATTTTGCTCTTTTTATACTTATTTCCACCCCCATATAGTTGGACACATTCTTTTGACTATTTTTTAACTTTTTTTTTGTAATTAAAATTTTGTACGTGAACGGAGGATACATACATGTAACGGAGAATTCGTGATGTATTTCTACAATTTAAACATTTTATGAATGTGTATATATTGCTTTTGTATATTAAATAAAATACACTGATTGCTCATGTAAAATGATTTATTATAAAACATATTAAAGAAACAGTTTCTGCAATTATTAATTTGAACACTTTTCATTTTAAGTTATATGCGCCAAATTTTCACTAAAGACATATTGTTCTCTTTTATTCATAGTAAGTTGCTTCAGGACTTCAACATCATCACTTAAATATACTTCTGATATATCATCCTTTTCGGGGAAAATAAAAGTGTCATTAGAGCATTTCTGCATGAATTTTACAGTAAATTCATTATAAGACTCTTGTGATATAATTAAAGCTACATAAAATTTTAAGCTTTTCTTGCCAGCTAATTTGATTATCACATAGTTATTTAGTCCTATCTTTGCACTGCTTAAGCCATTTCTCATTACTTCTTCATTAATAGCTGAAAAAAAAAAAATAAGAACTTAAATGTTACAACCTTAATAATAAATTAACTTGTTAAATTTATTTATTTTTTTAATGATAATCAAGAACTTTTTATAAAAAAAAAAAAAAAAAAAAAAAAAAAAACTATGTTGTATTAAGAACATAATTTAGTTTTAAAATTGATTTTCTAAAAAAGCTGTATTCTCCATTACACATTGTGTATCCTCCATTACATTTATATTATAACGGAGGATACATATAAGGAGGATACAAATTGCTATGTTTTGTTTTGTATATCCTGTTGATTTAGGGTTAACACATCATGCTGATAAAGTTTACTTAAAAAAGTTACGAACTATTAACTGAGAAAATAATTTTAATAAATAAATAATTTTTATCTTTTAAAATTAAGAATGGAGGATACACAATGTAAAGGACCTATTTGACTTCAGAGAGAATAAAACATAAATTCTTACCTACTAAGATGTTTAGCTCCACTCTGAAGAACAGATATTGAAAATGGCTGTCTGCGATTCTAAATCTCTGTAATGAGTTGGCAGTATTACTATCTATCGGAAATTCTTGTATTTAATTGCATTCTGAACGGAGAATACAAGAAAAACTGTGACTGTAATTCAAAGGACAATTAATGCAATACTTTTTTTTTTCTTTTGCAGCAAAATTCACTTAAACTGTAAAAAAACATCTAACCATCTAATGACTGAAACTGCTCTATATTAAATATTATATTTTTTTGGATTCAACAAATAAGTGAAAGAGTAAATGGAGGAACATATGTTGTGACATGTAACCGAGGTATACAAGTATCCCTCCGTTCTTTGAAAAAACCATATAAAAAAATATATATATAAACATTACCAGTTTTTATTAATTATTAAAAAAAAAAAAAATGTTATAATATTTAAAATCTCTTAAAAGAATATTTTAAAATAATTATTTTTAAAATTAACTACTCCAAACCAGAAATATTACGTTTTTTGTAGAATGACCCATACCTATTTGTAATATGAATCTGAATATAGAAAATTTTGTTCTGAAACATTGTAACTTGGGAAAATAACGCCCACAGGCGGACCTTTTTGTCAAAAAGACAAAAACATGCTGTCGCGAAAGTGTTAACAGTGGACAGGACACAGGGCAATAGCAACATTTATGTGTGGCAAAGATCACTCATGCAAATGTCACATGACACCACAAACTATAGTATGCCAAACTGGCCAACAATGAAATTGTCTCGACAAACTCTAAACTCTGCTTTCTCTTGCGCAGACGATATCTTTCTTTTTTCATATTTTTATTTCCTTGTATATGTTAGATTTTTTTTTTAATCTAAAAGGAATTTTATCGCAGGAAATAGTGATTAGATGTACTGTTAAAAGCCTTAAAAGTTGTATAAAATAAGGATTATATTTCACAGGTAAGATTATTATTATTATTATTATTATTTTATTATTTCGTACTTTTTAAGTAATTATTTTTATAAAATACTTATAATTGCTATATTTAATTCTTTAAATTAAATTAGTTTAAAAATATTATACCATATAATAATTTCAAAAAATTCCATGACTATTTATGGGAGTTAAAGCAAGTATAGGCAAACCGAAGTCATAAACATTTTTAAACTTTGTTCGAAAGTGCTAATAACAAGGTAAAAATAAATTTCAGCAGCTGGAGTGTTTTATACAAGTTTTGTTTGCTATATCTTTTACTACTAATAAAAATATTTATATTCAGAACAAAAAAATCACAAATAAAGCGATAAATGTTAAAAAAGCTAATCTTTTTACTATAGTCAGCTGTTTCATCTTTGCCACACTTTCTTATATTCCAGAAATAATGGAATGCGGCGTCCTCTGTTATAATAGATCTCAGTTTGAACTCACCATAGTAAACTGAAGTATTTTGAATCATCGTGAGTTCAACTATTATAAACTTTTAGGTGTTGTTAATGTAATAAGCACAAAATTTTCGATAAACATCATACAGTACAAGAACTCGCATTTGTTTCGGTTCGAAAAAAGACACGACCCTTCGTCAGGCAATCGAAGGAGATACGAGCAGAGTTCCTTTATATAATTTAGTAACGAACATTTTTAGCTCCGCCTTTTTTTCATACCGGAGATTTTGAAAAATTATTTTCTTCTTATTTAATCGTTGTCACATATTAAAAAGAAATAATCTACAAAATTTCTGGTGGGAAAAGAAGGCGGGGCTAAAAATGCTCGTGAAAAAATTATAAAAGTTGGGAACTGTGGGTACGAGTGCTGCAAGGAAAAACAAACATTCGCAAAACTACTTACAGGAATGGAACACAGGCGCAGAACTCATACCGTATTTGTTTTAGGAATTTCTGTACCTATAATATCGTTGATTTAAGAAGTAGAAAATTTTATTTCGTTGATAGTGGTATGAGTTCTGTGTCTGTGTTCCATCCCTGTATTTACTTGTTAATGTGTTTTCATTGTTTTGTGTTATGAGGAAAGTAGTGAAATGTCCACATATGTGACCATGGGCGTGGAAAGGTTAAGTTTAAAACGGAATTATCAATAATTTTCGGCAACTGGTTCAATAAAAAATCGAAAAGGTACAACATGGCGTTTTCTATTTTACAAGCATGTTAAGTATATTTATTCATTTTCTCGTGCTTAAAAAAAAAAAAAAAAAAAAAAAAACTATGAATATCGTAAGATGCGCATTTACTCCCGTTTCTTTAAATATGATTTTTTTTTATGAATCGAATTTGCGCATATTTTCGTAAAACAGCGACATCAAACTACAAAATATTTGAGCAGCCGAAAAAATAAATTCGATAAAACATATAAACATATACTTATATATATATATATATATATAAACAGCGACTACTTCTTGCTGTCAGTTTCATAAGTACTTACACCCACGCTTTTTCTCTAATATTTCTTTGAAAATTTCAAAGTCTGTCATTAATGAAATTAGTTTTTAAGCAGTGATATAAAAGATTTCTTATACATATATTTTATTTTTCAGTTATTTCCATAAAATAAATAAATATCTTATTAAAAATTCATTTATCGTAAGAAGTTTGAACGTTTAAAGCTAAATAAACCAGCTCTTAAAATTTGATCTATAAGAAAAATAGTTTATTTTATTATTTATTTATTTTTACTTATCTGCATTTTTTTTTCTTTTTTTCGTAAAGTTTATAATTTTTTCCCAGTTCGTAAACTTTGAAGTATCGCAGTAAAATCGAAATTAAATTTCCATATTCATGACTTTCATCTCATATGTTTTAATCAATTTATTGTTCCCCCGGCATAAATGTTGACAACGGAATATGAATAAGTATTTATTTAACATACTTTTTTTTAACATTATTGCAACATATATTTGATATGTATTGCGTTAAATATATACATTTTAGGCAAAATATATCTACAATTTTCTTCTTTTTTTAGTGTTTCTTTGCTTTTATTAGTCTTTTAAAATTTGTTTTACGTTTTAACTTTATTTATTTTCCCATTTAACTTTACTTATGAATTTCAAAAAACTCCATGACATTTTCTCACATTAAATTTATATCTAGAGGGAATGCGTCAAAACAGGATTATGTACATGTAAATATACATTACTTATAGATTGTTATTAATTTTGAATGTATGAGAAGATATCAAGACTTTCTTTTTTTTTTCATATCCGTTACTGATTTCTGGAAATTTCACTTTTAAATAAGAAATTATCATATTTAGATTTAAACTGAATATAAAAGTTACTTTTTAATATGAAAACTTCTTTATTCTTATTTTAAATTATGAAGCGTTTTTATGTATATAACATGTTTCACAGAAATGGCAATGACGACACATAAAATTTGCAATGAGGAATAAAACGCATGCAAATTTTAAGAAAGTTTAAAACAGGTAATATAAGTAAGCAAGTATGGATGTAGCATGATAATGAAAGATTTAACATACCAGAATAATAACAATAATAAAATTTTGGAAATTAGTCAGACTCTACATATATAAGGATCCGGTCATAATATTGCGGGACAAAATCTTGCCGGACAAAATATCGCGTCAAAAAAATAGTATGATCTCTTCACGTGTGATCTCTGATGGGGGCCACAGGGCCTTTTAAATATTAATTAATTAATTAAAATAAATAATCACTATTCAAAATACATTTTAAAAATCGTGTACATCACTGCTGACATTAAAGCTGAACTCTGTTCAAAAACTTGTATTAAAAATTTTAAAATTGATAAGCACGATTGAATTCATTATGACTAATCTTGACAAATGTTAATAAATATAGTCTTTAAATAATTTTGAGTAAAATTTATAAAAAATTTTGTTGTAGGTTTGTCAGAATGTCAGTGCTCTGACTAAGGTATGTTTTGTCATGAAATTTTATACAACATTACTAATAATTACCAACTCATTTTTGCTTTGTATTCATTTCCGTCGGCGATATTTTGTCCCCAACCCACATATATAATATTTATATATAGAATATACATACATATACAATATTTATATGATAAAAAATGATAGATTTTATATTTGTTTGTTCAATATACAAATCCAAATTAACGAACTAGTGTACAAACAATAGTTAAATGCAAAAGCTTCTTCACGCACCATAAAATTAATGAAAGCAATACCGGTTTCGAAAGGACGTAGCCTTTCTTCTTTAGGTGCAAAATACATGTTCCCTAACAACAACTTCTCAATAATACATCTTGAAGATGTCCACAGGATGGCTTTTTATCTACAGGATGTCCTGAGGATGTCATTTGGAGAGCATGCGCTGTTAGGGTACTACCTTGAAGGCAAAATCAAGACGCAAGCGATCTAGCTTTTACCTTCAAGTTAGACCTTTTTGCTTTCCCACGTGTTTTACATATGAAGAAGAAAGGTCACGCCCTTTCGAAACTGGTAGTACTTCCATTAATATTATGTGTGTGAAGAAACCTTTAAGTTTAAATATACATATCCACAAACAGAATTGATATGCATGTTCCTTAACGCATAATGGAGTCACTACGCTATAATAATGTTACCCCCATACACTAATGTGGAAAAAGAAGGAAATAAAGTTTTTTGCTGGTCAATTTAGAAAGAGTCCTGGCTAGAAGATTGCTATGTGATAGGAAAATTCTTTATTCATGTTAATATACATTACGCGGTTAAGAAGTTGCTACCCGCCTTACCACTCAAAAAAAGAAGGATTAAATATGCATACGAAAAGTGGGTATGCTGTGCGATCTGGACGTCGATGAAGAAACTTGATATACGATATGAAAATTATTCATTCAACTTCATATGCACTGTGCCGAAAAAGTTGCTTAATAACCTTAAAAATCAAGAAGTGAAATTCTGTTAAAAAAAAAAAAAGAGAGAGAGAGAGAGAGAGAGAGAGAGAGATATGCGGAGCAAATTTGAAACCACTTGAACCAGAGTTTTGATATGTGGTATGAAAATTCTCTGTTCGATTTCTAAATCATTGCGCTATAAAAAGTTTCTCATTCTCCTTAATGTTGGGGAGGGGTGTGTGAAATCAGTATAAAAATGTGGAGCTTGTTGTGAAATTTAAATTCCTTTTTATTATGTCTGATTATTATATTTTGTTTACTCATTTTACTTTTAGAAAATACATTATGTAAAGAAAGGGTTGTAATCATGAAAAAAAATCGACTATGAAATTTTGGTAGGGTGGACAGGCAGGGCCTGATTAAGGGGGAAGCTCGCTCTTCACACATTATTTATACTTACACCGTTATTTTTTAACAAATACTTTCCTGCTATAATAAACAGAAAATTTACATTAAAAATTATTTTAAAGGAATTCTGGTGTCTAATAACGGTGAGTAAATTGGATTGTTTTACACCGTTCATTTTTTATAAAAAATATTTCCTCGTCAAAGCGTGGAATTTCTATAACATGAAGTAAAAAATAATTGTAAAAATATTCCGGTATGAGCGAGCTTCTCCCTTAATCAGGCCCTGGGGACAGGGCTTAGTTTTGCCAGGGGCACCATAGGGCTTTATGAATGAGCCGGTAGGTTGCAGAACCTATCGCGTCATGTGATTTAAAAGGTTGATTATTGTAATGTGCTGTGCAAGTGTGGAAGTATAGAGTTGTGTTGTTTACGAGATAATTTTTTTTTATTGTGTTTTCTATTGCAAAAGTAAATTTTGTGACCTACGTTTGAATCGTCATTGCCACGAGGTATAATGAGGTATGTAAACTTCCTAAACATTATTTGAATATTTGTATTTTGAGTTGTTATTCTATGTATTTCATTTGTTAAGGATAACAAGTTTTCGGAAACTAATGAAAAAAGTTCAGAACGGCGTAACGCGCGGGCTAGTTGGGACGAAGTGTAGGAGGCATGTTGTGACAGTGTCTCTACTTGCGCAGACAGGATTTTTAAAGCATCTTTTTTTTTATATTTCAGGAAAAATTATGTTAAATTACAATAGGCTTATTGAAAGAGTTAAAGATTCTTTTGAAGATTATTAGTAGACTGCAATACAAATAAAATCTGGAAAATGCGGTTTCAGGAAACACAAGAACTGTTTCGTAGAAACAGAATGTCACTTATTAGATATAGGAATAAAAAGAAGAGTACTAATATGGAAGAAAATATTGAAATGGGATATAAAAAAACCACATATGATATTTAATAATTTATTGATACGTTGGGAATTGAAGTGGTTAAAGAAAATTAATTTCAAACATTTACCAAATAATGATTTATCAATAGCATACATAATTTTCATTTTGTCTAACTATTTCTCCTATACACATCGATGCCTAATTTAGGGACATTTTCATTCAATTATCACCAGTAATTTTGTGATGTTTGATGTACATGATAGACCATTTTTTTTTATGTGATTAGGCAAACATTACAATTAAAAATCAGAGGTCGATATTGAATAAAATTGTCCCTTAAATTGACAACACTGCCTATACTTGTTTTGTGTTTAATCCAGGGTAAAGAGAGAGTCGGGCCCTCCGTGGCCGAGTGGATATGTCACCACACTGCTAATCGCCTTCGAGCGTAGGAGAGCGGGTTCGATTCCCGTACTGGCCCTGGGTGTTTTTCCATTTCTTCGTATTGTAATTCTGTCATGTGCTGTCTGTAATTATCTGACGAAGATTTACAAGCGGACTACAAGTCAAGCATACAATTCTGATGTATACGTGTTATCAATATCAATAAAGAGAGAGTCTTTATTTTTGGGACAGTTTGCCTGTCAAAAGTACACTAACAACACAAAGTGACCCCAAAACAGGGTTGCCAGATTTGGTCTTATTTTTATTCAATAGTCACCAATAATTTTTATTTGCAACGTTTGGCTAACCACTTCGAAGACTGATAGTCTATTATATTTATCAAATGTCACTTCTCAAAATTATTGGTGAATACTGAATTAAAAAAAAAAAAGCCACATCTGGCAACGCTGCCCCAAAACGCAATATTTAGACATTCGGTGGCTCCAATGTTGCTACTTTGGGACATGGTGGACAATGCGTCTACGACGAATTTTTCATGTGCCAGTCATCATTAGTGTACGCAAGTGTCTTCGGTTGGCCCGAGCATCAAGCTCTATTTTATAATGTAATTCCAATTTCGAGATCAACGTTCTTAAAACCAAGCTACTGCATTTCCAAAGGAATTTTAAAGCATTTTTTTGTATGTGAAGTAGTTTGTGAATTTTAATTATTATTATGCTCAATACTAACGCTACTTGCATGATGAATAGAGTATGTATGACATGAAAAATTGTATGACATGAAAAATTAGAGAGGACATAAAATTTTTAATATATGGCATTTCTGAAGTGTTATTTATGTGTATGGTTCGCCTTCGTATGATACAGATCTAAAGTCTAATGACAGGCTATACTCGCGCTTGTACGGAATGGCATAAAAACCCACAAAGAAGTAGTATTGTCATTTTAGCATATACAGTTCCCACCGCTTATTAAAATTACATTCGTTCTGAGCCAAAGTGATTTTACTAAGCGCCTGATTTTTTGTATCCGGAGAACTTTCCTACACTTAAGGAAAAAGTATTACTTCCCTGAATTTGGAAAGAAACTTCAAAAGTTAACGAATAATGGAATTAGTAAACAATATTAATTATTTTTTGATAAATAATTAATTAATTGTTTCTTCGATAAAATTAAATTCGAATTCCAAGCATCCAAGATAAAACATTCAAGTTCCCATGCACTTTCGTTTGAAGAAACTCATCATTACTGTACCAAAGGTTCACGTTGTTCTTATACATTTAAAATCTTTCTGTTTAAACGTCATGAATTATAGTAATTTCAAAATAAGAACAAAAATTGCCTTTTAAGAATTAGAAATACAGAGCTGCCAACCTAATCCGGCAAATTGCTTGTACCGCCCATTTTTCTACACCAATATATTTTTAGAGTATTTATTTTCTTAATTCATCGTAAATGTATTTGAAGAGAATTACTCTAAAAATTAAGTGGTGTAGAAAAAGGGGTGGTACGAAGAATTTGCCGGATTAGGTTGGCAGGTCTGGAAATAATACATATATATATCATTTCAAATCAAATTTGTTACTTATTACAGCGGTTTGAAGAATACATTTTTTGAAATTGTTACGGAGATATAGATATGGGGCGTGTTTAATTTGTAACTGTGCTGCAAGTGTGAAATCTTCGACAATGAGCGATGACGGTGGGTTTGTTGTTCTTTAATTTCTTTTTCTATTAAAAAAAGAAAGAAAAAAATTCACAATATAAATAAAAATAATAATAATAATAATAGTAATAATAATTTAGTGCGCATAAATGACATTTCTGGCTGCTGAGGAGATATTTTTCAGTTTATTAACCGGCGGCTTTAAAAGTAGTTTGTATTGATTTGATCCCGGTCCTGACAATTTGATCAGACTAAGTGGCTGATTGTATTAACCAGTGAATTTATTAAGCGGCGGTTACTGTATACCGAAAAGACCATGAAGTTTCTTTAGGTGAAGGTAATAAAAACGCGGTTCATATCATTCACAATCATTTCTATTCTGGATCACCAATGAGGAAAGCTGTAGCCATAAAAAATTTTGGGCGTGATTTTAAATTTTGGTATAATGCATATTTTATTGGATTTCGAAAATTATATATTGTATTTCAACAAATTCTATATGGTTTAGAGAATAAATGGAAAAAATGACTTTCAACCGAAACTTCCTAATTGTCAAAACAATAGAAAAGTTCTAAAAAAAAAAATCTCTTTTGTCTCACATTTTGTCAGTTGACAACTTTTATAATTTATTCGGGAGCATTTTTAGCCACTCCTTCTTTTCGTATCTGAATTATTACACACTATTTCTCTACAACATCTGACAACTATAAAATAAGAAGAAAATCTTTTTTCAAGGCTACGGGTATGACAAAAAAAAGGCAGATCTTACTGTACACCGGAAAAAATTATAAAATTTGGTAATTTTGGATACCTGAAGCGGACCCCCTGCAAGTGCGACCCCCTGTTTGTGATGCACTAGTTCAAGCTTGAGCTAATTTTTTTGTATATTTCATAATGCAGTGGATTATCGTTTAACATAATAAAATACGTATACAAATTTTATACAATATACTGAATACCACTAAAGTAATCAACCTTATTTGTTATAATTAAAAGCGGAGCTGCCAACCTAATCCGGCAAATTGTTAGTACCGCCCCTTTTTCTACACCACTTAATTTTTAGAGTATTTTTCTACTTAATTCATCATAGATACATTTAAAGAGAATTGCTCTAAAAATTAAGTGGTGTAGAAAAAGGGGTGTTTTTCAGTAGGCGTTAACAATTTGCCGGATTAGGTTGGCAGCTCTGTAAAAGTAAAGTTATGAAAATACATTTTGTGAGATTTCTTTTTCCATAACTAAAGCAAAATATTTTTTCAGTGTGTCATCACATAGGTAAAATACGTTAAAAATTTTACTATGCAACAGAAAGTGGTTTATAACCTATGCAAACAACATGAATTATCTTTATTTTTTCACATCATTCTAGAATATACATATTTTAGATGAAAATTTGTTTTACACATGCATTATAATTTAAACTAGTTGGCATAGGTGGACTCTGCTCAGTTCCCCACCATATTTATGTTCTCATAAATTTCTAGTGCGAGACATATTATAATCATGTTAAAAGAAATGAATTTGACCAAAGCTTGATACAGTGACAGAATGAAATCCCCGCCTAATAGGCTATCCACCGTTCACTTCGATACATTTATCTTATTCTAATATATTAATTTATTTCATCAGGGTCAATTCTGTTGTTTAGTTTTCATGCTACTATTTTCAATGCAATAATCCTCAAAATTCTTATTTATATGAAAAATTTACAATTTCGCTATGTTGATAAAATCGTAAATTACGAATAATTTACGAAATTTTCCTATTAGAATATTTGTAGTCAATCATGTTCAAACAAATATCATAAATGTACTTTTGAAGTTGTCTAATGTATTTATGATCCTCAAAAATGGAAGTTTATGCTCAATTTTGCCTTGTTCTTACATGTTAAGTAAATCGTAAATTCCAAATAACTTACAGTTTTTTTAAATTGGAAAAATCATAGTCTATGATATTCATGCCAGTATCCAAAATAATATTTAAAAAGTGGTTCGACATCTTTACGATGAAAATATTCCTCAAGATTGACGTTTATGTGAAATTTTACTCTATTCTGCCATATTTAGAAATTCGTAATTTTTCAATAACTTACGAAATTTTTATATTGGAAAATTCATAGTCATTAATATTCATGCCAGAGTTCTAAATAATATTTCAAAAGTAGTCTGACATCTTTACGATGAAAATATCTCTCAAAATAGACGTTTATGTGAAATTTTGCACCATACTGCCATGTTAAGAAATTCGAAAATTTCCAATAACTTGCGAAATTTTCAAAGTAGCATATTTATAATTACTGATGTTCATTCCGGCATCAAAACTGATATTTTAAAACTGGTCTGACATTTTTACAGTAAAAAGTTTCCATTTAATGCAGGTTTAAGGGAAATTTTGTCCTATTCTCCCATGTTAAGAAAATCGTAAATTTATCATAACTTACGAAGTTTTTTAATTCGAATGTTGCAAATGAATAGGGTTCTTGCCAGTATCGAAAGTAATATTTTAAAACTGATCTGACATCTCTGCGAGCATTTGTTCGTGAGATATCGTGTTAACAGTTTAACAAACTAACTGACTAACGCACTAACGAACTAACACACTAACAGACACCATACAGACAGACACCATACAAATTTTGTCATTTTCGGATTCCTCACACCTGAAAACGTATAAAAAAGTCAAAAAACCGAGGTCGAAATTTTTCACGATTACCTTAGTTCCCCATACCTATAGTATGATGGGGAACTAAAAATTGAAGTAAATAAAATAAAATCTATATGAACTAATATTTATCTGAGAGTCTACTATAATTTATAAATGCTCCACTTTAATATTTGATAAACAAACAAAAAAAGGCTTTATTCAAATATTTATTTCAACTTATATTTCGTGTTTATTTAACAAAGAAAAAAAAAAAAAATTACAATAGCATTGACAGTCATTCCAGGAAATTAAAACTAGAACACTCTTTTTAATGAGTATAATCTCCTTTTCCCATGAAATTTCCTAATTATTGCGTATAATTTACCCCTAATAAAGCTTTAATTTCTAAGAACCCTGTTTTTTATGAAACATTCTAATAGAATTTTAAAACAAAGCATTTGAAACAAGAAAAAAAAAAAAAAAAAACCTCTCAAATTTTAAATCTGGTATTATTAATTACTTTACGATTATTCTAAAGAGTTTGATTATTGTAACATTAAGTAAAGATTTTTTTTTTTTAGCATGTAGCTTTAAATAAAAATGTGCTATGCTTTTAAATTTTTAAATTGTTAATATAAAAATTCAAAGTAAATACAGATTAATTTCTATCTGGATTTAATTATTATTGTTTTTCTGTAAGTAAAGTAAAACGAAATATGAATGTAAAATTTAAAATTAATTTCTACATAAATAACGAAAGATATATTTTGTCACTTTCTTAAATGTAAATAAGAAGAAAAATATTGCATTTAAAAAAAAAAAAAAAAAAAAAAAAAGCTGTGCTTCTTTTTTCTATATTTTTAAATATTTTAAAAAAGATTCCACTATTTTTAGAAAAATGTCTGACTGTTATATATACAGGGTGTTTCAATGAACCGTTTCAGAACTTCTAAGAGGGGTAGGGTGCATCCTGACAACTCGAAATCATATAGCAATGTGGGGTCGGAAATGCTTTCCTAAAGCGGTGTTCTACACAGAAGCACCATAAAGAAAAGAGACCGTAAGTGAGAAATCGTTTTAATAATACATGAAAAGAAGCAAAAGGTACATGGATTAAAGTAAGTGTTCGAAGTTTCTTCCACAGGCTACAATGCACGCCTCACATCTCCGACGCATGGACATCCGAACATTCTGGAATACTCCAGGCATATCTCGAATTTCTCCGGCAGCTTCTGTGTACAACACCGCTTCAGGAAAGCATTTCTGACCCCACATTGCTATATGATTTCGAGTTGTCAGGATGTACCCTACCCCTCTTAGAAGTTCTGAAACGGTTCACTGAAACACCCTGTATATATATATATATATATATATATATATATATATATATATATATATATGTGTGTGTGTGTGTGTGTGTGTGTGTGTGTGTGTATATACATATAATTTTAGGATGCCACATCTCATTAAATAATAAAATGAAATGTTTGTATTTTTATTTTTGATTGAAACTTGAAATGGATGTTGATTAGATTTTTATATAAATCTCCGGAGTAAAATTTCCCCATTTACAGAAATGTTGTTGCTGATTCAAGTGCAACTAATTTAATTTGAATACATACAGTCGGTAACAAAAGTGTCCAAACACTAGCGAAAATTCCCACATAAAAAAAGTACACTTAATACAGTTTTGATTAGTAAATCCTTGTCGAATCCTGTTCTTAGACTGATTAAGAACAGGTTTCGACAAGGATTTATTTAACAAAACAGTATTAAGTGTACTTTTTTTACATAGGAATTTTTGCTAGTGTTCGGACACTTTTTTTTCCGACTGTACATACCGACAGCTGCATTGTTCATTTATACTTTCCATGGTGAGCATGAAATCGATATCTGAGTTTCTATATCTAAATGTAACTGGAGCAATATTTTGACAGAATATTAAAATTCGTCACCTCTATAATTTTAGGGTATTAAGTTGTGTCTAGTATATTGCCACAAAGTCAGCTTTCTTTACAGCCGGCGTGGCGTAGAGGTATGTCTCTCGACTGTCACCCAGACGGCCTCAGTTCGATTCCAGCCGGGGGCAAGTACATTTGAAGACTCTAAAAATTATTTCTAAATTCTTATAATCCTCTTTGCATATTTAATTTCCTATTCTAGCAGTTTCTAGAATATTCTAATTTATGTTAATCGTGTATTCTGGAATATTCGAATATTGTATATAAGCGACTTGTTCCTCAGTTTGTGGATGTTCTCATGTGTCACAAGTTTGTTCTACTAATAAACTACGTTTGTTACTTAACTTCGAGTGTTCACTTTGACTCTTCACGACATCTGTGTGACAATATTATAGATTTTAAATATCTCCGAAGAAAAAAAAAATTAGAGACCGACATGAAGGAAGCTGATTCCATTCTAAAAAATATATTGTCTTAAAAGGTTTTTCCCGATCAGTGAGCATAATACCATTTTTACACACTTTAGGTTTTACAAGCATAGTTAATAATGAAAAAAATTGACCTCGGTTATTTGATGTTTTTACATGTTTTGAGGTTTGGAGAATCCGAAAATCACAAGATTGGTATATTGTCCGTAGTTTGTTTGTATGTGTACAGATTTCGCAAGAACAAATGATCGCAGAGAGTTTGGACCAATTCTATATATTCACTTATGACACTGACCAGAACCGTATTCTTTTTCGATATTCTAACTTAAAACCCCACGTGGTGATGAAATAACTCTTAATACACTGATTTTTTTTTTTTTTTTTTTTTTTTTTTTTTTAATCTTGTGGATTTAAGCCTCTTCTGTTGAACAAAGATATAGTGTTGCATATCTACTATTTTATATACTGCCGAAAACTTCAACATTTGCAAATAAACGTCAGAATCAAACTAGTGATCTACGGAAATTCCGACTGCGTTAGCTTCTATCGTTCAGGAACACTTGTATGTACGAAGAATTATATAGCTGCATATTGATCTAACTGAATTGCTGAGAATATGCTGAAACATTTGCTCTACCAAGCACATATTTTTCTCTTACACTAGGCCAACTCGCACCGTTTGGAAGTAAATAACTTATAGTTTCTTGAAACTGCTTCAACCAATGTTTAATAATATTACTTTGTTGGAGAGTATTAACAAATATCACGTTTAACTTTCCCTATAACAGTTTTTGGGAATTTTGTTTCCCATATACAAAAAGCAAGCATTTTGATTAACATGTAACTGACACATTAATTTAACTGAATTGCTGGAAATATGCTGAAATGTTTGGTTATAGAAAAGAATTCATTATGGTTGGATTTGTGATCCAAATTACACACAAGAAACATTCAAAAACCATGATCTACCAATTTGCATAATTTTCTAATGATTTGCATATTTTTGTTAATAATTCAATCGTGCATGAACAAATGTATGTACGAAGAATATGTAGCTGCATATCGATCCAATATATTGATCTAACTGAGTTGCTGAGAATACGAAACAATTTTCTTTGCTTACACGAATACAAACTGCACAGTTTTGCAGTACAGAAACTCTGATATGTTGAAATTGCTTCGGTAAACGTTTAATATATTAATTTGTTGCAGGGTATTAACGATTATCAAGCTTAATTTTTCCTATAACTGTTTTGGGGAATTTTGTCTCCCATACATTAAGAACTAGCATTTCGATTAATATATAACTAGCATATTGTAACAAGTATGTTACTCTATTGCTGAGAATTCGCTGAAATGTTTGGTCTATGGCAAAAACATTTTTTCGCTCACGCAAGGCCAACTCTCACCATTCTTAAGTAAATAATTTCTAGATTCTTTAAATTGCTTCAGCCAATGTTTAACCGATTAATCTAACGTAGCTGCCAATATTTTAATTTATTGCGGAGTACTTTTAGCCCCGCCTTTATTTCACACCACTTCATTTAAAGAAAATTTTCTTCAATACATAACTTCGATAAAATAAGAAAAAAATTACTTAAAAAAATAATAATAGTGGTACGAAATAGAGGCGGGGCTAAAATTACTCCGGAATAAATTAAAATATTGGCAGCTATGATCTAATTAAAGATATAAAGTAAACTCATGCTTAAATTTCCTTACAACTAGCGTGAGGCATACGTCCTCGACACTTAAAGATAGTCCATACTTTAAAATCGTTTATCTGAGTTTTGAAAAGTTGTAGCAAGGAAAACTTTTTATCATAATTATTATCAATTTAGCACTCATTTACTTACCGAAAATCATGCCTCCGTTATTAGGAAATTGTAATATACTATTTAACAAAAAAAGCGACGCGCCAAAAAGAAGAAATGCAAACTGGACACAAATTGACATTCATACAGATTTCAATGGAGAATGCAAAATTTTAAAGTGTGGCTGCCATCGAATGAGCATGCGGCGCTGCAGCTCATCTTAACTGCGCAATTGGCAGAATATTAAAAATGAGAAATTTTGATCCAAGTCTTAAATTCTTCGAGAATTTTATTCCGTCTACTCAGAAATACAGTAACTATGCCTCACATACGGGTGCGCAAACAACATACGCAGATGCCAGCATTTGAATGTGGTGTATAGTTGGGCTCAAAGAAACCGGTTGGTCTAATCTGCGAATTTTTTGACAATTGGATAGGAGCGGTTACTTCACAGGAGCACATCTGACAATTCTATTAATTAATACCAATCTGGATAACTGCGTAGATAAGGGCCAGAAGTGGACCAACGCGTTATTGACTTGTTTACTTTGTGCGGCCCTTTCTCTTGATTAAAACATTCAAATTTTCTGAAACTGTAATCAATTGTTTTTCTCCACATGTACATCACATCTATAAATTTTTGTCCCATTCGGATAACTCCTTCTTGGTACGTCGCTTTTTTTTTGTTATAGAGTGTATTTTTATAGCTAATACATTATAAAGTTATTTTTATATAGTCGTGGTAAATGTCTTTGACAATTTTGTGTCCCATAAAAAAAAGAACGTATATTTCGTTTTCATTTGGCAACGCCATTTTCTTCATAAAGAAAACGCAAAACATGATTTTGATTTTGGCAATTATGGTAACAAATATTCTTTTAGATAAACAATCCATATAATACATTTTAGTATATATTTTTGCCAAAACTTTTAATAAACAAATTTAATCCAATGAGTAATTTATAGACTACTGTATGCCCTAAATTGGTAATTGTATGCTAGTTCGTCAGCATAAACTCCGATTTATATGAAATACCATAAGATTAGTATGACATTTTGGAAATCAATACTTTAATAAACAGCAGAATAATCTTCCAGTAATCTTCTAAAAATAAAAAGTACATTTTTCGCATTTGCTAAGTTATTAAAAATCTGTTTTTCCATCATAGAAATGATTTATCATAATGCATCTACGATGTGGAAAATTCGATTTTTTCAGTAAAATAGAACGAAAAAAAATAAATTATGCTAAATGCAGGTTAGACGTAATTCCCTTTTTGTTAATTTCTCTTAAGTGATCTAAGAACTTTTTCAAGTGAATAAAACGAACTGTCATTTTATTATGATTAATGAAACTTTTTAGGAAGAAAAGAAAAAAATCGAGTTTTATGCTTTTAGGAATGAATAATATTGTTAAGACACTTGCATCAGAGAGGCGTAAAATGAAATGACATCTTATTTCTAATAATTCTAAGAAACTAAATATTGACTAAAATTTATGCTATTTTCAATTGTTCTGAAATGTACAGTGGAAGTCATTGTTTATGTGAAAATTTTATCGCACACACGCACACACTCACAGACACACATATGTATATAATATACGTAACATACACACATACATAATATATGTAACACATGTACATAAAAATTACAGGTTTTTGTAAAGCTCAAAATTGCATAAAATATTTCACATAATTTTGTAAAATCAATTTAACAAATCTATATAATGTTTCTCTAACGTGATCTAGTTACGATTATATTTTGTTGAAACGATACGATAAGGATCTAATTAATAAAATACGCAAGGTTAAAAAATAATCTTTAAAATTGGGCAATATTTAAGCACGCACACTTAGTTCAATGATCTAATAAGAAAAATGACGACATTTGCCTGATGAGATTATTTTATGGAAAAATGTATTTTTAAAAGTTTTTTCTCCAGTATCCTTGCTAGCATCATTTTAAACATAGCAATACTTTAAAGAAATATGCAGATTGTGGAATATTATCATAAATTGACTAAAAAAAGCAATGGTAAAAAGTAAAATCAAAAAAGGAATTACTATTTTAAAACAAAAAATCATACCAAAATAATTAAATAATAAAAAGTCATCGCACTCTTGACGACAAAAATTTAAAAGGCATCATGGGGGTCCTAAAATAAAATTGTACAACTCGCGGAAGTATGAAACTGTGATGTCAGGATTAAATTTATTTGGAGACCTTTCTTCGAATGATTTTGTTTTCACCATTGCACAATATTAATTTGATTCCAATAATAATTTGGCTTCTGGTAAATTAAATTTGAATTAGGTAATGAAATTGGTATAATATTTATGAGTTTCAAATTTTAAAGGTAACTAACAATAAATGAAGTGCAAACATTTCACACGGGTTTGCTAGTATAAAATATTATTTATATAGCCGCATTAAAAAAAAAAAAAAGGCAAAATAATTTAATACATAAATTAATAAAGTCCTATATATATATATATATATATATATGTATAATTGCATTGTAACATATTATGTTTTTTTTTAGATATGACAATACAGAATCCGGCATTAAAATTTTTTCATAATGTATTTCAGCATATAAATATTGCAATGAAAAATTGCATAGCAGAAAATTATTTTTAGGTACTATGCGCAAAATAAGAATGGAAACAACAATAACATGAGCAATAAAAACACACTTTATTATAGAATTAATACTTCAATAACTTTGCTTATTATTATTGTTGTTATACAAAATATCTTACGTCACCTTACACCCTACTGTACCCCCACCCCCCTTTTTTACGAGATTTCGTGTTTCTAGTTTCCAATGTGTTAAATGTGTTAAAGCATAGCTATGAATTCATCCAATGGGCAATTTAAAGACTACTGTATATTTTACCTTAGTCATTTTGTGCTAGTTCCTTACCATAAACATTGACGCAGAATGTTTATGGTAAGGAACTAGCGTCTCTTTATTTTTTTTTATTTTTTTTATTTATTTATTTATTTATTTATTTTTTGAGTAGTGAAGAAGTAGTATGCTGTCTAATGTTACTTCATGGGCAGTTTCCTTTCTTCCTTTTTCCTTTATTTTATTTTATTTTATTATTTTTTTTAACAACTTGGTTGTAAAAATATAAAAAATTGTAGTTTTAAAAATGAAAAATCTTTTTTGAACAACATATATTAGCATTATAAACTATATTTGCACTGTGATAATGACGTCAAATCTTGTCAGATGCATAACTTAATTTTTCATAATTTTTTATTGTTCACGTTTAACACGTTGAGAGCCACGCAAATTCTTAAAATCCATTAAAATTCCATAATGATTCCTCCTGTAATAAATAAAAATTAAGCAATTTTTTAATAAATTTTCAATCATTAAATGTAATATTTTTAGTTTTATATCCTATTTTATATCCGCCATCGATGATTGACGCGGCTTTATATCATATTTGACACTGTCAGCCACCGATGACTGACAGAGCGCTCAACGTTTTAATTTTTTATTGGTACTGCTTTTACTTTCGGGGTAAAACTTTCACTGAAATGTTTAAAGTATAACATGTTCTGCACACTCCTAAAGTTTCAAGATGATTACTATAATACTTAGAGATATATGACAAAATGTCTAGAATCTAGAATGGTTGATATGGCGGTCAACGTGCTAATTAAACGTTTATTTTTATATCGAGAAAAAAGAACTCGCAAATTTTTTTAGTAACAATTAAATTATAGCTAAAATTTAAATTGGCTAATTTTGAATCTACTACGAAGTTATTATTTTCACATTTTAATTAATTAAAAGAAAACTATTCAAAAATTCCAAAATCGGGTTTTGAGGGGCGCTAGAACCCCTCAGAGGGCATCTTTGTATCGAATCACGTGACTGTATGAGCTACTGTATTTGCGATACGCTGTCCACATACACACAGACACTGCCTTATATATATATATATAAAGATAAGTTGTAACTTTTCTTCCATGCATTGTTGCAGTTTTTATCTCATTTTTCTCCCATTATTTTATCAGATCTTTGAAACCAGGGATAAAAATAAATTTTCTCTATTTCAATAAATTGTTTTAGCAATGGCATCAGTTTAGAGCATATTTTTCAGAATCTTGGACTTTTATTATTAAGAAGATAAAGCATCCAAAATGAATAATGCTTTTTAAGATATCATTAGACTCATGATTTTCTATTTGATTGTTATTGCAATTTTCATAAAGTTTACTGAAAACAGCAAATTTAAATAGAAAATTTTTAAAATTTTATGTATAACATATCTAACTTTAATTTATTAAATTATTATTGCAGTTTAATATATATATATATATATTATTGTTTATACAGGGTGTTTCAAAACTCATTGGCAAAAATTTAAGGGGTAATAGAAAACATCAAAGCAAGTCATTTTTACCATACAATGCATGGGCGGAGAGCAAGCGGTGACCGCTAGAGGGCGCTGTAATGGAACGTATAAAGCGCGCATTTTCTTACACATCGCAATTTCTACCGTGGATTTCAGCAGTCATGGCGACATACAGTAATCAGGAAAAGGCGAACATGTATTTTATGTATGGTCTGGCGAATGGGAATGCTCTGGAAGCCACATGACTCTACAGGCAGCGTTTCCCGAGAAGACACGTGCCAGACCGAAAAATACCACAACAGTCTTACGGCTTCCAGAGCATTCCGATTCGCCAGACCATACATAAAATGCATGTCCGCCTTTTACCGATTACTGTATGTCGCCATGCTTGCTGAAATTCACGGTAGATATGACGATGTGTATGAAAACACGCGCTTCATAATTTCCATTACAGCGCCCTCTAGCGTTCACCGCATGCTTTTCGCCCATGCATTGTATGGTGAAAATGGCTTGTTTATATGTTTTCTACCACCCCTTAAATTTTTGTTCATGAGTTTTGAAACACTCTGTACGTTTTATTATTATTATTTTTATTATTATTATTATTATTGTTATTATTCCAATTGCATGTAAATCTTCTTAAATCTTGATTAATTACTGACTAGACTGATTTAGTCAAACAAATGATGCTTACTTAATTAAAAATATTTAGTGATTATTATCTTTTTTCCCTTCACCTCATCTAAAAACATTTTGTAACATAAAACGTTTAAAACAAAACTTTATTTGACAACATCATTTACTTTAATAGATAGTAAATAATACATTCTTCAAATATGAGCTAAAAATACACGATATTTAGCTCTTATAACGGGAAATAAATATTTGAACAATTTAATACTTAGATAGTGATGGCAATGAATCGAATAAAAAAAAATATCAAGAACAGAAAAAGTATTTTTTTCCTTCTTTTCCTAATAAAATAATTTTCCTGAAAGTATTTCCGTCAGTTTCATCAATTGGTAGATTCAAAAATTGAAGTTCTCATATAAGTGGGTTGAAGTGTATGTATTTTCAGACTTATCAAGAGTTAATAAAAGTTCGGAAATGATCGACTCAGTGTTGAAAAATATTTATTTCAGTAACATATTGATTTTCGGATCATCAAATAAAAAGTTTAAACATTTTTCTTTAATTGTTATTTAAGAATATATATATGTATGTATATTTGTGCCTATAAATTCAGTATAAAAAATATATTCAGTATAAAAAGTATATCCGTATATAAATTATACATTAAAATTAAATTTGTGTTTAAAAAGATATATGCAGGTATATATAATATTTATAGAAAACATTGTTTTTTTTAATATATATGTTTACTATAATGCAGTTTTTAACTATTCAGAGCCTTTGGGTGAATTTTTATTATTTTTATTTGCTTCTTTGAAGTTCTTGCAACAACTCATCTGTTTTATGCGTTGCCACATTTTCTGCTGCATTCATATTTTATTCGCCTGATAGAGGGTCGTGTTTCTTGCACGTTTTTTACCTTTTTTTTTTTTTTTTTTTTTTTTTCTAGCTGTAATTTTACAGAAACTAAATGTAACAACTCAAGAATTACCATTTCACAGTATCAGAGATATACAGTCGGCAGCAAAAGTATCCGAGAACTATAGCCAATAATTCCGATATCAAAAAGGTACACTTAACCCTTTGCGGCGCAAGACAATTTGAAACATTTAAATTATACTGCCACCGGAATTCATGAACTAAATTAAACTAAAAGAAATTTTAAATTTTAAGGTTTAAAAAACCGGCCTTTTCTGATATGTTATAAACGTGAATTTTTGCTAAAATATTTCCGGGATGAATTTTTGCAGCTGGATCTTAAATTTTGCGTCCTCCTGGCGAGGACACCGCGCGTTAAGGGGTTAATACTGTTTTGTTAAATAAATCCTTGTCGAATCATGTTCTTAGACTAACTAAGAACATGACTCGACAAGGATTTGTTTAACAAAGCAGTATTAAATGTACTTTTTTTCGGCAGGGGTTATTGCTAGTGGTAGGATACTATTGCTGCCGACTGTATCATGTTAAAAAAAAAAAATAGTTTATCACAAATAAAAACTAATAAATATCTCTATGAATCTTTGTGCAATACAACTATATTAAAAATTTATTTAACCATATATAATTCTTTGTGTCTGGAATAGATTTATTTTTTTTCCACTCGTCGCCATTTTCATCAAATATTTATCTTGCTCTTTATATATGCGTAAATTTGCAATATATTTTGATAAATGCTGGGATACTTTCGATTTCAGACATTTGTCAAATATTTCATCAAGTACTCGATCTTTAAACCTCAGGACTGTAAAGAACATGTTATATCTCATGTATTTTAGGAAAAGTTTTGCTCTAAAATCAAAAAAGGAACCATTAAAAAAATAAACAAACATCATAAGATTTTGGATCAACCTGTAACAATTTAGGCTTCAAATGTGTTCTTACAATATATTTTGTGTGATTATGCAGCTTTATCTAATTATTTTGAATATTTTTTTAGAAACTACAGTCGGTAACAAATGTATCCGAACACTAGAAAAAATTCCTATATGAAAAAAGTAGAGGTTTTACTGTTTTGTTAAATAAAATCTTGTCGAATCATTCTCTTAGTCAGTCTAAGAACATGATTCGACTGTAGCATGTAGGATATTAAACCCTCTGCAAAGCCAGGACCAGGGAACTGCACATACTGTATTAGACACGGTATATTGCAATCACAATACAAAAATATTAAATATATATTGAAATGTAAGCACATATCAAGATTAGCATTTATTTTTATAATTCATGAAGTCCGTTAAGTATGCAAATTAATACGGACAAAATTCTATCAAGTATGTATACAGCACAAGATAAGTTAAGAAAATGTTTCACAGTTCAAATAAAATATATGTTTTCTCTTTTTCAACTTATTATTACTTCCTTTTATATTAATGATGAACGTGTGAAAGTATGTTTGGATTTTCTAAAAATAAATTTCTACAAAAAAATAAAAATAATAAAAAATAATAAAAAATAATCTGGTGTGTCACTCACACGACTTTCTCTTACCCTGAAATTTAATACTATAAATCTGTACTGATAAGTATAAAGGATTTAAGTCCAAAAATGTCGATTTTGAGTTAAGTACATAGTCAGACTCAGAAAAAAATTCTCTATCAATTGGTATAAAGGATTTAAATCCATGTCATTTAGTCTTTGAGAAAACCCATTGGTAAAAAAAGATTCAAGTTAGAAATTTAGCATTAATCTTTAGAATAAAATATTTAATTCAATTTTTTCCCTTTATTAAACGAAGATTGACAATCACTGAATAGTATAAAGGGTATAAATCAATACACGAACCATTTGCTTCATCTCAGCGAAAAGCTTACTGTAGCATCCCTATATGATTCACATTTAGAATACCGAGTTTGGAATTTCTGCTACTATTTGTTCTTGAGATATGCTGATAACAGACACACAGACATCCACACAGACAGACAGACATACAGACCAATCTCTAAAAACATGATTTTCGTATTCAGGGGACCTCAGAATATGTAAATATAACAAAAACTCACGTTCGAAAATTTGACCCTAAAACAATATTTTCTCGACCCTATGGGTAAGAGAAAGTAATAAAGCAATGTTTTTAGGTATGCCACTTGACCCTACACTGCAAATAAAGGGGATATAACAAAATTTTATCAAGTATGTACACAACACAATATAAGTATACGAAAATGTTTCACAGTTCAATTTAAATACATGGTTTCTTATTCTTAACTTATTATTACCTTATTTTATATTAATGATGGACGTGTGAAAGTGTCTAGATTTTCTAAATATATAAAGTTCTAAAAAAAAAAAAATTAATTAATTAAAATAAAATTAAAAATAAATAAATTAAATAAATAAATAAAAATAAATTAATGTTTATAGATATGCCACTCAACACTACACTGCAAATAAAAGGGTCCTAAAGTAAGACATAAAAACAACTGAAAAGTCATTTAAGATACATAAATAACTTAATATACTGCTTAGACATAATAAATATCTTAATTTACGACAGAAATATATCTGAAAAACCAATTCAGACACAAAAATGTCTGAAACACGTCAATATGAGAAATTTCAGACAGCAAACGCGTTTAATTTTTTAGACGTTTTGGAAATTCAGACACTTGCTTAGCAAATTTTTCATATGGAATCATTTTAAGCAGCATACTTATATATAAAATATACTCACTGATGCTTTTTCATTTGCATTTCAATTTCAAAATAACAGTTTTAAAAGGAATGATATCAAAATTCCAGTGACGCTTTAAAAGATTTGTTTTTAGATTCCACTGTTTAAACTTCTTTCCACATTCATTAAATATAATATTTTACATAATAAGTAGTTAAGTTACTACTTATTATGTAAAATGTTTGAATTACTATTCAAACAATGTTAGTTTATGAAATTAAATTTCAAGGAATAATATTCTATATATATATATATGATATATTTACATGAAATTCTGTTTAATATAATTCATAAAGCAACATATTTAGACGCGAAACTTATCTAGTTTTAAAAAAAAAAAAAATCTTTGGTATTTAAAGCTTTCGCATATTAAAAGAAAAGTAATTAACCCTTTGGACGGAACATGTTTTCATCTTGCTTACCGGGAACATCGGCCTCACAGACCGCTTTTTGAAAAATGAGTACTGAATGTATTTGTCGAAATTTTGTGGCGATAAATAATGAATTCTTGCAGCCATAAATTTACTTTTTCAATCATGACGTACCATAGGGGCGACAGGGTATATTATACAGAGCTGCCAACCTAATCCGGCAAATTGTTAGTAACGCCCCTTTTTCTACACCACTTAATTTTTAGAGTAATTCTCTTCAAATATATTTACGATGAATTACGAAAACAAATACTCTAAAAATATATTGGTGTAGAAAAAGGGGCGATACAAACAATTTGCTGGATTAGGTTGGCAGCTCTGATTATATGGCTGATTGGATTTAATGTCGTATTAGTACTGCTCAATGGGTAAAAATGATAGCTACTGATAAAAACACCTTTCAAAGAGCAGATAACTCCTCAAGGAAACACTATGTAATGACTTGCTTGTGAATGATTTGGCTCTGGAAGACTTCCTACAAATAACTCTTCTTTGCTTTGAATGACTGACTACATCTGACGACTGGAAAAAACTTTGAATAAATCATCGCAACAAAACTTTACCTAATATACTTTCCAATCCAATTCGAACACCAAAAACTCGCCGAAAACCATAATTCTGTAAGAAACTCACAACTTCCCTAAAAATCGTAACTCCATCGGTAACTTTCTTCATAGCACTCTAATTCTACCTAATACTAACGAAACCAATCGAACTTAAACTTTCAGAAAGAATTCTCAATTACTGACATTTCTACGTAATGTGTCTGTTAGCGCTCAAAAATTGAGATTCCTAATTATCTAATAACACTTCACAGGTTTCTTTTCAAAACTAAGGGCTCCGCCCCTTGCTCACTGTCAATCCCCAAGGGTAGCTTCCCTTGTTTGAGCGGGTTTTACGTTGCACTAGTTCTACGCTGTGAACAATTGGCAACGGTTCGGGACTCACCCCTAAGGGTTGTTCTGATACATGCCATCCTCTACAGGTTGAGTTCATTTTACGTCGCACTAATGCTTCAGTTAGACACCCTTGGCGTCTTGGAAATTTATCGCCAAACGTACCGGTACCTTGTTCTAGGAATATGTCCCTACGCTAAGCCTAACCTTTAGCGGTCTCTGATACCGATCGATCTTCCGGTGTAAGGGTTAAGGTAAACGTAGGAAGTAACTTATAGCGAAGAAAACTAATCTTGAATAATTTATGCATAACCGTTTTTATTCATTGTTATTAATTTCAATTTCAAAGTTGTTCTCTTTTACATATTTACTTGCATCTAAATGTAAGGCAACATATTTTTTGTATTCATGTTCATAATTTGTTTACTTTTAAATATCAGTTTAACACGTTCACGCCGGCGTGACCCACCGGTGGGTCACAGCAAAAGCATCCGAGCACTAGCAGTAATCCTTGTCCAAAAAAAGTACACTTAATACTGCTTTGTTAAATAAATCCTTGTCGAGTCATAATCTTAGTTAGTTTAAGAACATGATTCGACTAAGACTTATTGAACAAAACAGTTTTAAGTATACTTTTTTTGATATCGGAATTATTGGCTAGTGCTCAGATACTTTTGAGAAGAATGCGCCGGCGTGAACGTGTTAAGGAAAGCGAAAGATATCGTTATTAAAAAATTTCGACGGTTGGATAACGATAGTTTTTCACATATTTGATATGCATTTTAAAAAAAATTCTAAACTTCTAGATATGAATTGTAAGGTAGTAATGTATATTAAGTTTTAGATATTATCTATACTTTTGTAGCAAAAATGCATATTACAACATAAAACAGTTTTTGTTTCGCTAATTCTGGCATACATATCACCATAAAAGAAGCTCTGTTACGTTACTTTGTAGCGTGATTGGTAAGGTGCTTGACATTTACGACGTTCGCCGATGCTTGGTTTCGTATTCCAGATCTAATATAGATTCAATTCCCGAGCCAGATAAAAGGCATTTTTCTTTTAAAAATTATTCATAATTTTATTTATGCCCTAGAAAATTCTAAAATCTATTTTTAACAGAAAAACAGGATCACAGGCTAACTTTATTTATTTTTATTTTATTTATTTTTATTTATTAAAAAGCCTTAAAAATAGTTGTGTTCTTAAGCCTAACATGGCGGTGTTTTTAAGCCTAAAAACATGGCAGCGTTTTAAAACATTTGTAATGTCTTAAGTTTTAGTTGCAAAAAGCTGTCTTAAAAAGTAAGACTTATTTATTTATTTATTTATTATTAAAGAATGGCCATCCGTATAAGCCACTTCTTAAATTGAATTTAAGACGTTTACGTTTACAGTGTATTTATAATAATAATTATAACATTTTATATAATAAAAATTAAGGTAGTGGAACTGCTTTTGTAATTTTTCATTTTGCATATATTTGTTCTTTACCGCCTTTTTAGATTATAAAATTATATATTTTTTTCATTTGGCCACTTTTACTTAAACCGTATGATAATTATGTTTTTATTATAAAGAATAAATTTAAAATTAAAAGAATTTAAGCATTTGTTTCGTTTCTATGTATTCAACTGAAACGTGTTTTATGCATGAAAGTTAGCCCTTCGGGTGCAATTTATTCTAAAATGTCTGTTAGTGTTACTTATTTAAAAATGAAATAAAAAAAAACTTGCCAAACCTGTCTCTGGGGCCTGTTGAATATTAAATAATGCGGCATGTAAACATTTTTCATTAAAGAAAAAAAAGCGAAATTAGGAGATAATTTAAACTACAAATTTAATTACATTGAATTAATACCACGCAGGTAATTAACTGTGTATTTTTGTGCCTTTATTCACTTTAATGAATAGTTGTTTTTATTATAGTGGTTTTTAACATTACAAACACAAAATTGCATGTTCTTTACCAAAGGCTGAATCTTATAAGAAGGTAAATAAATTGTGTAAAATACGTTAGACTTCAATTTAATTCTTTTCCATTTTTACTTTCCGAACACCATAGTGAAGAAAGTATTGTAATCATGTCAAAAATCCGAATTTCAGATTTTGATGTTTGTATACGTTTCGAGGTCCCCTGAGTCCGTTTTCTCTATTTTTGCGATGATGTATGTATGTGTGTGTGTGTAAGGAAGTGTGTATATATGTGTGTACGTATGTGTGTATGTCTGTGAGTGAACACGCTAGCGTCTAAACGCTTTGTTCAAATAAGCTGAAAGTTGGTACGTATATTGTAAGTCACCATAGTACGAACCCTATTGATTTTGGTGAATCTAGCACTTATAGTTTTTTCACAAAGACACAGAAAAAAATTCTTTATCATTATGGCCTATGGGACCAAATTTTTAAAAGTGCGATAGCATCTAAACACCTTATTGAATTGAGCTGAAAATTTAAATGAATATTATAAATCACTGTTGCACTAACAATAAGCATTTTGGTGAATCTAGCATTTATAGGTTTTTACAGGGACACAACGAAAAATTCTTTATCATTATTATCTATGGGCTGAAAGTTCAGTAGCGTTAAATAAAACATCGTGTAATATATGGAGAAAAATACTCAAACACTCTATTATGGTTTTCTCTCTTTTGTTTGTTTAACAACTCCTCTTTCTTTACTTTATCTACAAAACTGTTAATTACTCAATGTTTGAAAAGTCGAGTGGAGTCACTCCAGATTTTTTTTTTTTTTTTTTTTTTTTTTTTTTTATTGATAATATAATTTATAGTTTTACAGTCTTAGTTATCTCACATATTTTTAATTACAGTTATTAAAATAGTAAAGATAAATAATAAGTAAATTATAAAGCGCAGTTTTTGTGAAAAGAAGAAATTATGCTATTATTGTGTTCAGAATTACAGTCTGCTACAAAAGTATACGGCCACAACACATTTTAATATAAATGTAATAAAATAAATATTTGAATGCAAATCAAAAACGTTCTATGTCAGTACATCACGTGTGAAGTTTCTGTAATTAGAAGCAACTAGCATAAATAGAATTAATTCAGAAAAAAATAAAAATTTATTAAAACAAAAATTGTGGTAAAAAATAACTGATAGAAAATTGTAAGACCACTTAGTAAAAAAAAAAATACACTTTTCGTATATTTAGTAAAACTTTACCCCAGCATTCCTCTGAATAAATTGAAACACTTGATTTAGCTTAGAATTCGTTAATTATTTAAGGAAATATTCGGGAATATTTTCCCATTTTTTCATAATAGCCTCTTCTAATTCATATTTTAATGATAGTGTTTGCTGTTTTTATATACTTAGCGAGATAAATAACCGCAAAGGTTTTCTATGGCGGTTACGTCAGGGCTTTGACTTGGCCAAGGTATCGTATTATTCTTTTCTGTTTCATACGATTCTTTTGTTCATTTAAATGCATGACTGGGAGTTTATCTTGGTGGTAATTTCATTTTGCACCTCCTATACGTGGTCCGAAAGGTATCATACTTCGAAATAGTACCCTTTGTTGGCTGATTGTCAGATTTCGTTTTCCTTTCAGCTCTTTGGAGATCGCATTATTCTGTATGTGAGATAGCGCTCCACAACATAACGGACCGCCTACATAACTTGCGAAATTTTTATATTGGAAAATTCATAGTAATTAATATTCATGCAAGTGTCCTAAATAATATTTTAAAAGTAGTCTGACATCTTTGCGATGAAAATATCTCTAAAAATTGACGTTTATGTGAAATTTTGCCCTCATACTGCCATGTTAAGAAATTCGTAAATTTACAATAACTTGCGAAATTTTCAAAGTTGCATATTTATAGTTACTGATGTTCATTCCGGCATCAAAACTGATATTTTAAAACTGGTCAGACATTTTTACATTAAAAAGTTTCCATTTAATGCACGTTTAAGTGAATATTTGTCCTATTATCCCATGTTAAGAAAATCGTAAATTTCTAATAACTTACGAAGTTTTTAAATTCGAATGTTGCAAATGAATAGGGTTCTTGCCAGTGTCGAAAGTAATATTTTAAACGTATCTCTCTGCGATCATTTATTCGTGAGATATCGTGTAAACAGACTAACAAACTAACGGACTAACACACTAACGGACTGATACGCTAACAGACACCCTACAGACAGACACCATACAAATTTTGTCATTTTCGGGTTCCTCACACCTGAAAACGTATAAAAAATCAAAAAACCGTGGTCAAAATTTTTCACGATTACCTAAGTTCCCCATACCTATAGTATGATGGGGAACTAATATTTCTCCATAAAGAATTCCTGGACATACCTTAAGGGCCCGTTTCACTTACCGTCGCCAAAAGACGAAGCTAATGTTAATCTATGGATTTTTTTATTTATTTTTTTTATTTATTTATTTTTTTTTTTTTTTTAACTGAAAAGGAAAAATTTCACATACTGAAAATTTGTATTTTACAGCTTCAAAATAAAATACTAAAAATTAAAAAATCCGTTTTCAAAAAAAGTTCGTTAATTTAACATTTGGGAATTTTCTGAATGGGAAAACAGAATTTAAAAATGTGTATTAGTTAATGAGTTAAAAGTAATGAAAATTTCTAATAGAATAACATTGTCTTGGGCTTCTGAAAACTCTAAGGGAAGAGAGCACTTTAAGACAAAATCCTCGCGAGTTGTACAGCAGTAATATGGAAGGCGGTTCTATTAAGGGGTAGAGAGTTATCTCATATGCTGAAACATTCAATCATCAAAGAGTTGTATGAAAATTTAGCTTGGACAGTTACCTACGGATGATATTTAAAAGTCTGATAGTCTCCGGACTACTCCATATGGCCGCTTTTAAATAGGACAAATTTGTAATGTTGGTTTCGCTGCATTATTTTTCCATTAAACTAAATTAATATGCATTTAAACTTGAGATTAAAAATGTGCTTGCGACCATGATTATAATCCTCATGACGACTATTCAAGACCTTCAAGTTAAAATTTCATAATTATATAATTTAGTATTCTATGTGTATTGTGGTAAAAAGAACAGCTCAGTGACCGTATATATCCGTCAGCGGCGGTCTTGTGGTTAGTTCAAGAGAGTTCTTAGATCACGAACTATCTAAACCGTCAACGTGATTAGATCTTTTCCTTTTACTTCTTTAATTTTTTTTTTTTTTTTTTTTTTAATCATAATGTAAGTATTCTTGTTTAAAAACTCTCCTTTTTAACTGTAAAGCCGCACCATTGGTCGAGAGGTTGCGTTCTTAAAGCTGGTAGACGAGAGGTGACGTTCGCACTCATATCGCACTCGTCAGCCTAGCCGTGCGGAGTTTTTAGGGATTTTCTACGACTATTAAATGAATACGGACCAAGATTCTTTTAGAAAGTCCCTTTGTGTAGGCTACATCTCCATATATAGAACTGTCGCACAGTTAATTGGCTTCAACCCGAACATTATTATCTGATTTATGTAATTTTATATTGCATTTAAAAAACAAATGAAAATTTTTGGTAACCCTGTATTTGATATCACCTACTAAATTTATATTTAGAAATTTATATAGTATATAGGATTTCCGCTAAAATTCATCTTATAAAAGATATATTTGTGCGTTAAATTTTATCAAAAGATTAAATATGTATATATATACATTGTTTTCGCCAGGTACCTAAACATGCTTTGTTTATCTTACCTGTTTCAGTTCTCAACTTTAAATAGCCTATTTTTAAAATATCAACACGTTAGAAAACAAAACAAGAAATAAAAGAAATAAAGAAATAAAGAAAAAAGAAAAAAATGTATAGCTTGTTTATATCTAGTAAATATATCACCAGAAGAAAATGTAACTTGACCTCTGAGAAAACATTTTTAGTTTTATTTCCATTAAACTCTACTGAAAATATATCTTGGAAAAAGAAACAGTTTTAACATAGGAAGTATATGAAAGTTCTTTTATTTGCTTTTCTCGAAAAACTAAAAGTTTATGTCAGGTATTATAATTTTGTAGCAAAATAGAGCTAATGATTCCAAGTAAGGTGATTGTACGGATAAAAGATTAACAATTTTTATCATTAAAATATTCTAAAAGTTCTTTTTTTTCTTCATGTTTAAATCCTTGCATTATGAAACACGTTTTGAATGCATATAAATATTGTATTTAATGAGATTTTTTAACAGGTGGCTAAATCTGTAACAAAAGAATAAAATATTATGTTACAGCAAAAAAGATGTTTATAAGTTTATCCTTTTTCTCTGAACCGAATCAGTTCAATAATTTATTTTTCAGTAAATCTGTTAATGTGGAATATTTAAAATTAGATAAATAAAATATTGTTTTTTCATTGATTAATGCGTAGGATATGAAGTTTATTCAACCCGGTTCGCATTGGAAATTTTAGAAATATGCGTTGGCGCATTATACATGAATTCTGGAAATATGTCGTAATAGTTAAATTAAATATTTAAACGAGAAATTTATCATTTTCTTGTCAATATATAGTGACATACCTCTATTCTTACTTTATGAATATACGAGGGTTGCCTTTTATGTTTTTTACAAACGACATATAGAAGGCGTTACTGAAATTTATCTTCAGGATATTTGTAAAATTCACATTTTTTTTTTTTTTTTAAATCTTGGAATCAGTGGCATCTTAGAAATCGTGAGCGTATTTTGTTTACAATGAGTGTTTAAAAGAAGCAAGTGAGTGAAAAAAATAGAAGTGACTCGTGAAGGCATAGCTGCCAATATTTTAATTTAATCCGGAGTACGTTTAGCCCCGCCTTTATTTCGCACCACTTTATTTATAGAAATATTTTCTCTAATATGTAACATCGATAAAATACAAAAAAAAATCTTATAAAAAATAAGTGGTGCCAAATAAAGGCGTAGCTAAAAGTACTCCGGAATAAATTAAAATATTGGCAGGTATGGTGAAGGTTTCCGTTGTATGATTTTTTACGATTTTAAGCAAGGCGTCACTCGACAAGATTGCACAGTATCGCTTCGTGAAACTTTTGGTAATGAAGCACAATCAGAAAAGACTGTTTACAATTGGTTTGCAGAATTTCATCGTGGTCGTGCGTCCGTCAGTGATGAATCTCGTGAAGGACGACCAAAATTTCAAACAACATCGTAGTAATTTTAGAAATTTCAAACAACATTGGTGATGGGCGCAAGATGATTGAAGAAGATCAGTATGTCACGTATCGGGTGATCCCTTGGCATATCACAGACTGCAATACATTTGATTTTGCACGACCATTTAGCTGTTAAAAAGATTCGTTTCAGATGGATTCCATACAATTTGATAGAAGCTCAAAAAGAGGCTCGTGTAAATTGGTGTAAGGCAATGCTGAAAAAATTCAAATTGGGAACAGCAAATTCCATATACAACATTGTTAGAAGTGACGAAACTTGAATATATTCGTATGATCCGGAAACTAAACAACAATCCACTGTTTGGGTGTTTCCGGATGAAACGAATCCTACGAAAGTTGTTCGTTCACGAAGCACTTCCAAGAAAATGATTGCTTATTTTTCAGCCTTACAGGACATATCGCAACCATTCCTTTAGAGAATCGAAAAACTGTTAACGCTAAATTGTTATACAGAAATTTGTTTGCCAAAAGTCATCAACGAAATCAGGAAAAACAACAAAAATCGCCGCATCATTGTTCATCACGACAATGCCATCTCCCACACAGCACGTGAAACAATTGATTATTTGAAGGATAAAAATATCGAATTAATGTCTCATTGCCCATATTCTCCTGATTTGTCGCCTAATGACTTTTTCCTGTTTCCTTATGTCAAGCAAAAATGCGTGGGCAGCGAATTTCATCAACTTAAGAAGCTGTTGATGTCCAAAACCATGTTTCTGAGACATGAACTTCAGAGTGGTAAAACTGTCTCAAGAATTGGTTTGAACGGATGGAAATGTGTATAAATCTTAAAGGCGAATATTTTGAAAAGCAATAAAACAGTTTGTTCCTAAAAATATTTTTTTCACTAGTTTTTGTAGAAACTTAAAAGGCAACCCTCGTAGTAAAACTTTATTAACTTCAACATTCCTTTGTGGGAAAAAAGGCTATGTTACGACCGAAAGTCGAATTTCAAAACCTGTGCTAAAGATTTTCCTTAAATTTCTACCATAAACACTTTTTAAATAAAAAAAAAAAAGATAAAATAAGTTTCTGCTATGAAAACATGTAGATTCTTCTTAATATAATAAAATTAACTTACAACATGCAAATTAGGTTTGAACAGAATACAGATGATTAAGGCTAAGTATCTAATTTTTAATAAAAAATATTAATAAAATTGAAACACTAATGTTAATTTCAGTCACCTGTACAGCAAAAGTACTTGTAGGTTCCGTATTAAGGCTCCTTTATTTCTTCATATGTTTCATCATTAGCATGTAAGGGAATATAATTGTTCTTGGAGAATCGTTCGAGAAAACTGATATCTTATTACGGCAATTGATATTCAATTATGCAAAATAATCTACATTTATCGGAATGCTTCAGTCTATGAAGTCAATTATTATCTACGAAATTAATGTTAATTTGTTTCTTCGATTAGTACACATGTTAGAAACTAATTTAATATAAACTATTCTGATAAAACAATTCTTACTGGATCTTGATTTGTCTCGAATTTGCTTGTATTTTTCCCTATGGGAGACTTTGAAACTTCCTACTACCTTAATTTTACTACACTTCCCAATTTGAGCTTTGGCAAAAACATTTCTGTTTCAATTAGTCTGAATAGGTCCTAAATTCATGGACTTCCAAATTTCTGTAGCATTATTTGATCTTCTATTTCGTAGTTAAAAGTTCTAATATGTAAAATTATTTTTTTTTTATTTAATTTGTTTTGTTTTTTTAAGGAGAACTTTCCTGAAACAAAGTATAATTATTTTTATTGTGATGTTTGAAGATTTTAGTACCATTTTCACATCTCGGTTGCTTCCAGAAAAAAAATGTTTGTGATTATTACAGTAAATTAATATTTCTTTCTTCTATATATATAAAAAGAAAGTATTGGATTCGTAAAAATTTTCAATCTCTCGTATTCCATAGATTTAAACGCTTTGAGCTGTCCTTAATATTATTTGTAGAAAATGTCTCTCTGTGTGTCTGTGAATCTGTATCAAAAATTTTGTAAACACTGAAGCTCTAATAAATTAAATCTAACCAATGTTGAACCTTCATTTAAACTAGCGCTAATTACTTTTTGCGACCATTCGTACGACAGGTGGCGCTGCCATTACACCTTTCTTAAAATTTGTAACAAGATAGTATAGGAAAAAATTTCGTGTAAATATACAGAATGGGAGCTATTTTAAATAAATGATTGAAAAATTAATATGAATTATTGATGACAGTAGTAGCAATCTAGGTTCTAAGATTCTAAGATGGAAGGTGTCCGCTCAACACTATGCAGCGGTTTTGAGCGATTTCAATCTTTAGAGAGGGGCTGTGATGACATTGTGGCAATTTAAAAGAGCCCGTTTCTAAAGGTTAAGCCTCTTCCGTTGTTTATTGCATAAACAAAAAAGAAAAAAAAATTACAAAGGTCGCCAGAGCAGAGCTTGCACACGACAGAGGGCGGCAAGGTAACAAGAATATAAAGAGGATCGGTGTCTTGCTCCCTCGCTTGGAAAGGCTTGTAATGAAGAAATTATATGGACTTTACCACCTTCATGAGAATAGTTGGTAATTGCCTTAGAAGATTGGAGATTTAGCTGGTTAGATTGGAAAGATTCATTAAGAAGTTATAGATTCTGGTTAGTTTTTGCGTAGGGGATGCCGGGGAACGATATTAGCAATCTAGGTTGGTTGAGTTTTACGTCGCACTAGTGCTGCGCAATGGTAAATTGACAACTGCATGGGACTCACTCCTAGATGTGATCCGTAGACATGCCATCACAATTTTGATCCTCCACGGAAAGGATGGCTCTCCCATTTCGGTGACCCCAGAGATATAATTTTGATGGGAACATGGAGGGCATTGCGGCTACGACAAATGTTACATGCACCAGCCACCATTAGTGTGCACGATGGTCTTTGGGCGGCTCGAGTGCCTAACCCAAAATGGTTTAATTACGAGCCCGGCTCTCTACCGACTAGACTACCGTAGCCCAGTAGCAATCTAGGGGGAAAATGTGTGCATGCAGGAGCATTGCTCCTCTCCTTGGGGGTGCAGTACCACACCTTTGCATATAAATTTCCAATATGGATATCGTTCAAAAGAACTCGTCAATACCGTTAGAAGGAATAATTGAATCATAGATCTGCAATAATTTGAATTGATTTTTTTTTTTTTTTTAACGAAAAAATTCGCATTCTGCTGTCATCAGAAAATTGACTTTATTTCGTCATTGGGTGTTTTTTTTTTTTTTTTTTTTTTTTTTTTTTTTTCATGATGAAAATTGTCCGCATCATCATGGAAAATAAATTGGTAAAAATAATACTTCTATAAATAGAATTTGCTGCGTGAACTTGTGTGAGATAATACATAAGAAAGTCTTATTGTAGCTATAACATAATAATTTTTAATTGTCTTTAACTCGTCTTGTGTTATTTAATTACAGACACTCTCAAGTTTCAAAACTTATGTTCCAGTCCCATCAAGTGTTTGTAAAGGTTATTGCAATGCACGGCAACATTTTATAGAAATTTTATGTAACTTCATAATAAAATAATCTTTTTATATATTATGTAAATAAGTTATGCAAAAGAAAACGAATTCTTTTTGAAATTTAATTTTACAGAAAAACATTTACTTGGTCAAAGTTTAAATAATTATTTTTATTGATAAGATCTTTTATCCTTGACCAATATAACACGTATATTACCAGTGGCACACGTTTCCAGTGGCAACTCTCCCATAGACACACATGAGTATGTGAAACCCACTGAAGAAAAAATAAAAGAAAGTCATAAAGTAAAACTTCATTTAAAACAATATTGAAAATATCTTTAAATATTAATACATTTTTTGAACTTTTGTTTTACTACTATTTCCCTTTTAAATATATAATTACATGAAAACTTTACAGAAACAGCATAAAAATTAAAATAAATTACGCATGTACGAGAAGAACTGATCTATTTGAAGCGAATTTATATTGTAGGAAGTCGGAGGACATTCAAAATGATGATCTTTGTTTTAAAATTGCTGTTCGCACAATTTTATGTGTGCACATCACTTTAGTAATTCAATAAATGTATTTTCTTGTTGGGAAATTTAGGTAATTTTAGGAAAATTTTCTTTATATCAAAAGCATTTTTAGTAAAAGGCCTAAATTTCCTGCATTTAATGTAAATTTTGGAAATGGTTGAATTGCTGAATATCGAATTCTTCTTAAAAATTCTTATTTTAATAAAATATCATATAATATTCTTAAGCTATATTAATGGCTGTATTGAAGTATTTTGTTATTTATCACTATCTAGAACATTTTTCGATTATGTCAAACCGATTATGATTTTATAACATATGTCAGGTATAGCAAAGTGCTACAATTAAAACTCGCACTTTGCGGGTAAAACGTGAATCTGCTGTTTTAGGATTCGATTTGAGTAATAGAGTTAGTGCCGATCCTAAGCTGAAATTGTAAATTGGAATATGCTAATATTTTGGAAACTGAATAGTATAAGAGGAGAAAGAAGCTTGCTTTTGGGAGGCAGTTGGAGAGGAGTTAAAGTTAGTTGGAAGGAAGATTGTTTTGGAGAGTTAGCAGCGGATATAGTTGGATATAAGTCGAGTAGATAGCAGTGTCAGGGAATCCTCCTGCTAATCGAAAGATTAATCGGCCTTAGAAGCTAATTTAAATAAAAGTAGTTGAGATCATTTGTGAGTAATTAAGTAAAGTAACGGGGGTTATTTATTAATATCAAAGTATTTAAGAGGACTGCCCATTTTAAGTCGTAAGTTACTAGATGTTATTATAGTCCAGCGCCCTCCTTCTTATTTAAGCTCAATTAAAGCTTATTTATGTTATATATTTGGACTCTGTCATTTCTTCATAGTTTAAGTATTTCATTTACAGCTTCAAGTCAATCTAAAGTTAAATAAGTAAGTTGGCAGCATTCAACCTTCAGTAAAGTTAAAGTTAAATTGATATGGAGAAGTTTCGTTCTCCACACATAGATTGCTACATGAATAGCATTTTGAAAGTTTCTATTAGAGCCCCTAAATAAAATAATAGGCCGGCGCATCACCGCCATTTTTTTGCCTCATAAGAGGACAGCATTCCCGCTTGGCGTCCTTATCGCTTCCCTAATGATTTTATGAAATCTTGACCTGAAGCTAATCCGGACAAGATAAGAGCAATAAACAACAATAATATCCCTAAAAACATATTTTTTTCACAGTACATTCTCAGGATGTCATTTTATTCTGAGGATATCCTATGGATGAACTGGGGTAAGATGTGTTGTTAGGGCGGTTTCTGTTTCTTTCACAAAATGTCGCCAAAACTCAAATACACAGTCTGCGAACACTTTATATTCACTTCTTGAATGATTATAGCAGTTTATCACTAAACAAACTTACGTAGCATCGTTTACTTAGCTAAAATTATGAAATATAATAAAACAAGTTACTTTAAAGTAACGTAAGACGATAAAAAAAAATGTTTGTCGTTTGTTTATCAGAGAAACACGCTGGGTACACGTGGCAACCCTAAGGCAACAAAATGCCTGATGCGCCAGCTCGTATATATAGGAGCCTTAGTTTCTATATTAGACTAATTTCGTAATACTTTTCTTTTAATTTATATTCTATCATAATATAAGCCATCTTTATGTTATTTCAGTTCTGTAATCATGTGTAGTTTTTAAAATATTTGAATGTTTCACCAATCAATAATTTTTATTTAATTTAATTTTATTTATATATTTTTTTATGTGCCATACAGAGATTATTTGATAAGAAAGTAACGATTCTCCTTTAATTATCAATTTAATTTATAAATAATTATATTTTCTATAACTTTCTTATTTGTAAAAGTAAAAAGGGTATTTTTGTGATGTGTTTTTAGAGTAAATATTTAAAATAAGTATAGTAACACAAAGTATTAGGGGAAGCCGGGGTAATAAGAGACAAAAAGGGTAATAAGAGACAAAAAATATTATTAAAATCTATACTATTAATCTAAATAACTTGAAATAAATGTTTCGTATTAATTTCGTTAAATGGACTCCTCTTGATTTTTTAGGTGATTTTTGAACTTAAATTTTTTGTTTAAAAAAACATTTAAATTTTCATTAAATCCTTGTTCCTAATAACCCCGCGTGGGGTAATAAGAGACCAGGCTTGTAACTGTCCATATATAGCAATGTAAAATCATGTGGGTAATAAAAGACTCCTGGAAACAATTCTGAATCAGCCAATAGTTTTTAATTTCTATTATTTACAACCATTCAAAAAATATGTTTTCTCGAAAATTAACTGTCATAAATGTGTTTGTGAAATTCTTTTCTTTTAATATTAAGCCTTAAATAATATAATATTGTACTTAATGATAGTTCTACATAATCAATATAACCTAGGGATTAACCAAAAACATCAATATAATTTTTAAAGTGGGCAGAAAATATTTTACGCATTTTCTAAAGTGTAGTCGAAAATAGCCAAAAAACCGTATCTTTGAAGTGTATATAAGCGAACAAAATGTTATAAAAAAATTTCTAGTAATTATAAATGAATTTATTTATTATGTAATTAAGTATTAATGACTAAATACTAACTTATAGACATACTAAACATAAATTTACATAATCATAAACCTTAAATATGGTCTAGCCTAATGAGTAAAACTGCTTTTTGATTTAAAGTGAAAAAAAAAAAAATTATCTCGGTAAACTTAAACTAGGCCTAACACTAGGTAAACTCCTCGTAAACTAGTCAGCAAAATTCACAGGAACTACAATGGGGGGGGGGAGGGGGCACAGGAATTAACAGTGGGGGTAATAAGAGACTCATGACTCTTATTACCCCCACAAAAAATAAAAATGGGGTAATAAGAAACATACCTAGAACATGTAAATGAAGAATGCTTTAAAGGTTTTAAAAAATTGTACATCAAAAGTCATAGGTTACACATTAATAAATCCCAAACATCTAACCCGCAAAAAAAAAAAAAATTACAAAAAATGTAGAAAATGTCACGAACTTTAGGGTAAGTTCAAAGTGAAGGTTTTTTTCATCGTATAAAAAGAAATTCAAAATGTGATATAAACTTCTCAATAAGTGTATTGTGTATTGTAGTAAAGAATACACATGATACTTAATATTACATATTTTTAAAGTTGTCTAAGTATATTTTTTGGAGGTTTTTTTGACTGCGTCTCTTATAACCCCTGTCTCTTATTACCCCGGCTTCCCCTACTTTAACAAATTCTTCTTCTTCTTCTTTTTCCTTTCTTTTATCAGTAGTACTATTTTTTTTTTCCTGAAAACAGAAGTGTATGTGAATCAGTCGCTGTTTCTTCAACGCTTCTCTGTAATTATTAAAAAGTGAAATATCCACATAAGTGACCACGGACATAAACAGGTTAAAATTCAAAGGGCATTAACAATAACTTTAGGCAATCGATTCAATAATAATAATAAAAAAAAAAAAAAAAAAAGATACAACATTACGTTTTCAAATTTACAGATACCTTATATATATCTATTCATTTTCTCATGCTTCAAGATATTATGAATATTGTAAGAGGCGCATTTACTGTAGATATTTGTAATATCACTTTTTTTATGATTCGAATATGCACATAAAAAAAAAAAAAAAAAAAAAAAAGCCTCACATTCGGGAAACAGCAACATCAAAGTGCACAATATTTGAACAGTCGAAAAAATAAAGAAAACATTGCAAGAAAACATTTTTTTTTTTAATAAAAACATCATCGATAACATAATTTTACTTCTCAAATTTCCATAAGTATTTACACCCACGTTTTTTCTCTAATATTTCCTTAAGTATTTCAAAGTCAGTCATTGATGAAATTAGTTTTTAAGCAGTGATAAAAAATATTTTTTTTATATATACATCGTATTTTTCTGAGTTATTTTCATAAAATAAATAAATATCTTATTAAATATTTATTTATCGTAAAAAGTCCGAACATTTAAAGATGAATAAATCTCTTCTTATTTTTTTATTTTTATTTATTTACTTATTTTTTAAGTTCATTTTACTATTTATTTTATTTTCTTATTTACTTTTTTGTAAATTTTATAACTTTTTTTTCTTTTCCTAACTCATAAACTTTGATGTATCGCTGTAAAATCAAAATTAAATTTTCATATTCATATCGTTGATCTCGCGCGTTTCAATCAATTTATTGTTCCCCCGGCATAAATGATGACAGCGATATATGAATAAATATTTATGTTAATGTACATATTTGATATGTATTTCGTTAAATATATACATTTCAGACAAAATACATCTACAAAATTCTTCATATTTTATTGTGTTTTCTCTTATTCGTGTTTTAAAGTTTGTTTCACATTTTAACTTTACTTATGGATTTGAAATATTAACTTGATATTCTCACTCAAAATTGAAATTTAGATGGAACGCAACAAAACAGGATTATGTGTATATAAATGCATGTCACTATTCGATTATTATTATTATTTTTAAATGTCAGGAATATATCAACATAAATTTGTCTTCATATCCGATATTGTTTTCTGGAAATTTCATTTTTAAGTCAGAAATTATCTTATTTAATATTAATCTGGATATAAAAGTTACTTTTTAAATATAAAAACTAAATTATTCTTATTTTAAATTATAAAGCATTTTTACGTATATAACATATTTTACAAAAAAGTCGATTATGACACACACAATTTTCAATGAGTAAAAAAACGTATGCAAATTACAAGAAAGTTTAAAATTGGTGATATAAGTAAGTATGAATGTAGCGTGGTAAGTAAAAATAACAAATCAAAATAATAACAATACTATAATTTTGGAAATTAGTCAGACACTATACATACAAAACATTTATATGTATAAAAGTTATAGATTTTATATTTGTTTGTTTGGTATAGAAATCTATAGTCATTAACACATTCGGTGCTACGTACGCCGATCGTCGGGCTGAGCATCTGCACCCAAGAGGGTTACCCGCCGATCAGCGGGTCAGTCTCTTTCGATGTTTATGTCCATCAGAGCTGCCAACCTAATCCGACAAATTGTTAGTACCGCCCCTTTTTCTACACCACTTAATTTTTAAAGTAATTCCCTTCAAATGTATCTACGATGAATTAAGAAGAAAAATACTCTAAAAATTAAGTGGTGTCGAAAAAAGAGCGGTACTAACAATTTGCCGGATTAGGTTGGCAGCTCTGGGCCATTAAAGTCCACTGTGACACTCTTCCGATTTTCAGTTGAAGAAGGAAGGAAAATGTCGATGGAGGAAGAAAATTTTCTAGTTCAGTGAATGAGTTAGGTAAAATTTCTCGTGCGACCAGTGTTGCCGTATTTAAGACTTTTTTATTCAATTATCACTAATAATTTTGAGAAGTGATATTTGATATATAAATAAAAGGCGATTTATCTTAGAAGTTACTAGGCAACCTGTACAATTGAAATTTAGTGATTGATGTTGAATAAAAAAGCTCCTAAATTTGGCAACGCTGCATGCGGTGGTGAATGTTCCGCCCTTCTAGAGACATAATCCCGCCCTTTTATTTATTAAAATAGTCTAAACAAAGTTTCCTATTTCAAACTTGCTTTTGACTCCGGATGTGCATAGTTTCTTAATTGTTTCTGTATACACAATAACTGACAGTAGTACCTGTTTAAAAATGTCGAAAGAGGAAGAAAATATTCTAATGAAGTGAATGATAGTAATACTGCAAAATACGAATTTTCAATATATGAATTTTTTTCATTTTGCGATTTCAAAATAAAATATTAAAAATTTAAAAAATACATTTTTGAAAAATGTCCGTAAATTTAACAGTTGGGAATTTTATGAATGTGAAAACAGAATTAAAAAATATGTATTAGTTAATTAGTTATTTGTAAAGAAAATTTTTCCATAGAATAACATTGGCTCGGGCTTCCGGCGACGGTAAATGAAGAGGGCCGTTAAGAGATAGAGAGAAATGGCAATGGCACGCATGCTCCTTAGCACATGGGTGGTGTCACTGCAATCCCGGATAGGGTATAGCTCAACACCGCTCTTCGAGCGGTGAGCTGGGGCTGTACCGCTGTTAAATCCCGGATAGGGGATCAGAGGTCTCAACTTTTATAATTATTCACGAGCATTTTTAGCCCCGCCTTCTTTTCGCAATAGAAATTTTGTAGATTATTTCTCTTTAATATGTGACAACGATTAAATAAGAAGAAAACGATCTTTTAAAATTTCTGGTATGAAAAGGAGGCGGGGCTAAAAATGTTCGTGAATAAATTATAAATATCTGTAGGGAACTCTGTAGGGAATTGATATTTGATGCGAAAATTCTGTTGATCTAACTAAATTGCTCAGAATTAGCTGAAATATTTGGTCTATGGCAAAAACTTTTTATTCTCTCACACAAGACCAACCTGTACACTTTTGAAGTAAAGAACTTTTGGTCTCTTGAAATTGCTTCAGCCAATGTTTAATATATTACTTTGTTGGAAGGTACTAACGATTATCACGCTTTACTTTCCCTATAAATGTCTTTGGCATTTCTATTTCTATTGACAAAGAACTAGCATTTTGATTAATATATAACAAGCATATTGTATTAGCATATCGATCTAACTGAATTGCTGAGAATTCGCTGAAATGTTTGGTCTATGGCAAAAACTTTTTATTCGCTCACACATGGCCATTCTGCAGACTTTCGAAGCAAAGAACTTTTGGTCTCTTAAAATTGCTTCAGCCAATGTTTAATATATTACTTTGTTGGAGGGTACTAACGATTATTACTCTCAATTCTCCCTATAACTTTCTTTGGTAATTTTGTTTTCCTAGACAAGGAACTAGCATTTTGATTAACATATAATAAGAATATTGTATTAGCAAATTGATCTAACTGAATTGCTGAGAATTTGCTGAAATGTTTGGTCTACGGCAAAAACTCTTTATTCGCTCACACAAGACCAACCCGCAGCATTCTGAATAAAGAATTTCTGGTCTCTTTAAATTGCTTCAGCCAGTGTTTAATCGATTAATCTATTAAAGAATTTTAACAAACTCTTGATTAAATTTCCCTATAACTAGGGTGACGCATATAACGTCGAAACTCGAAGATAGTCCCTATTTTAAAATCGTTTTTCTGAGTTAAAAAAAAATTGCAGCAAGGAAACTTTTTATCATAATTATTAACAATTTAGTCCCCATTTACGTACCCACAAATCCTGCCCCGGTAATTAGGAATTTGTAAAATATTTATAGCTAATAAATTAAAAAGGTTCTCTAATGTGGCCGTGAAACTTATAGCTTTCTTTGACGACTTTGTTTTCCATAAACAATGAACGTACATTTCATTTCACTTGACGATGCTATTTTCTTCTTAAACAAAAGTTTAAAGATGATTTCAATGCTGACAATTCCGGTAATAATTATTTTTTTAGATAACAATCGATATAATGCATTTTTGTAAATTTTTGCCAAACACTTTAAAGGACATTTTTAATCCAATGAATAATTTATAGACTACTGCATGTCTTATATTAGTAATTTTATGCTAGTTCGTTAGCAGAAACTCCTATTTTTTCGAAAATCCTATGATTACACAATGACGTTTTGGAAATCAATACTTCACTAGACAAAGGTACAATATTCCAATTATCTTCTAAAAATAAAAAAAAGACATATTTTCCATTTGCTAAGTTATTTAATAACTGTTTTTCCATCATAGAAATGATTTATCATAATCCATCTACGATGTGGAAAATTAAATTTTTGGATGAAATAGAAAAAAAAAAATAGAAAGAAATTAAGCTAAATGCAGGTTAGACGTAATTCCTTTTTTGTTAATTTCTCTTAAGTGATCTAAGAACTTTTTCAAGTGAATAAAACGAACTGTCATTTTATTATGATTAATGAAACTTTTTAGGAAGAAAAGAAAAAAATTAAGTTTTATGCTTTCAGGAAGGAATTATATTGTTAAGAGCCTTGCATAGGAGAGGCGTAAAATGAAATGACATCTTATTTCTAATAATTCTAAGAAACTAAATATTGACTAAAATTTATGCTATTTTAAATTGTTCTGAAATATGCAATGGAAGTCAAGGTTTGTGTGAAAACTTCATAACACACACACACACACACACACACACACATATATATATATATATATACATATATATAATATGTAACATATATATATATATATATATATATATATACATACAAATACTTATTTTAAATTTTTTTATGAAGCACAAAATCAAATAAAATATTACACATAATTTTGTAAATTGTAAGGTTTGGACAATGTTAGGTCACCATTGGTTGAAAATTTCACTGGATCCAGCGACGCAATAAGTTGGGAGAGTTAAAATGCTTCGATGCCAATGGTCGGCGAAATTTTAGGTTGGAATAATTTTGCGTCAACATAGCGCTGCAACGGAGGAAGTAAGTTCCAGATTGTAGGCAAATGCGAAGCGGCTTTAAAGTACCGTTGAAGTGAAGAGATGAGAAATTGATGGAAGGAAGTATAAATAGGAAGTTAGTTTTGTGGTGTAGTGGAGATAGTTCTGATGTCCGAATAAGTTATAATTTGTTGCGTATTGCTTAAATTATTTTATTAGTCGAGAGTTGAAGTTCTGCGATATTGGTGTTAGCAAGTTTGGTGTGCATAGTAGTGTTGTAGAGATAGAAAAGTTGAATTTAAATTCTGCCTACCTTGGGAATCCACCGGAAGGATTGTATTCAGATCGTCTAGTGGTAAAGAGTGCAACCGTCATTCTTCTTCTGTTATCTTCTCTGGGTGAGAGCTATTTTACAGTTATCTAAAATTTTTCTTATACTTATTTTCTAAAGTTATTAAGTTTTTAATCATTGAGTTTACAGTGCCAGTTTAGCCTCCCATTTATTCAATTGAATAAAAGATTATTTAGTTTAACTTCATTATCTTGTGTTCTATTTTATGTTTTAGTTACTCGATAAGTTTAATTAAGATTAAGATGGGGTCTGCATCCACGCAAATCTCACAAAATCAATTTTAAAAATACAAAATATTCATATGGCCGCTTACACAAATAAAAAATCAATAAGAGTATTTTCTACATAAATTAATAAATATCTGTAAAAAATTTCGTATTGTGTCATAAATATCTCAAAGATATGACAAGATAAAAATTGGCAATAACAAATTTTCAATATATCTCAACATATAAATATTGCAATTGAAAATTGCAGACCGGAAAGTTGCTTTTAGTGATCATACACAAACTAAGAAGAAAAATAACAATAACATGAATAAGAAAAACACACTTACAGTTTATTTTGAGATTAATACATCAGTAGCTTCATTTTATTTTATTCATTTATTTATTGATACAGGACAAAATATCTGACATCATGTTACATCCTACTGCAGCTTTATTATTATTTTTTTTAATTACGAAATTTATTCTTTTTAATTGCGAGTGTGTTAAATCATATAAAAATATTTATATAGTTTTTTCCCAAGATTTTAACTCTAATCACAGATTTTTTTAATACCACAGTTTTAGAACTGTAGGATTGGAATTTTGGAACCATAGAAAATTATATATTATAGATATATAACTTCAAAGGTAAATATTTTTAAAGATTTGTTTATGCCTACACTCATTTTTAAATTGTACATTATATTTATAAAATAATAATCTACCTTTATAATGATCAAACACCAGAAAGGAAGAGTTGAATTAATGGATAAACAATTGCATATGCAAGTAAAGTGCCTTATGCGCAGCTAAATATATTGAATAATCAGTATGCGATGTTTCTGAAACATTGATAGACGAAATCATATAAATAGTGATTCGTTATCGGTACGACAAACTTAAAAGGAGGTGTAGGGGGAACAAAAACGACTCGTGTATCACATAGCGATGCATGATCGGAAATGCAATACTAACGAGATTTTTTTTTTTTTTTTTTTTTTAGCCTCTACATAATTGCTTAAAGACACACCAAATGGTTTCAATTTTTATTGTATTCCAAACATTTTTGTTAAAATAAACGTAAAATGATAGGCGTTTTCATTAATTTGATATTTTTTAATACGTTTTAAACAGTATGATGCTGATTGATGCTTTTTAGTTTTCAAAATATCAAGAAAACAAGAAAAAGGAAGCATAGTCAAATACCGTTGATTTTTCGTAAACGAGAGTTAGGGGTTTAAGGGGGACAGGAAAACTGTCAGCAAACACTCGCAAAAGAGTTAATTATGAATGCATAGTAATCGTGAAATGAACATTCAAATGCCAAAAATTTTAAATAAGTTATATTTTTTCTAATAATTATACCTTCTAACAACCTCCTATCTGGTAAGATTGCATTTCCGATCCAGCATTGCTATGTGATCCCAAATCACCTGCGCCCCCTACACCTCGTGTAAGTTTGTTGCACCGTTAGGGAATCACCTGTTTCATAAAAGTAATAATATATATTATACAGACACGACATTATTTCATTATTTAAAACATGAAAATCTGACATTGACAGATTTTAATTTAGTGCCAGAGGCCTACTGCTAAACTTGTTAATATCGACAAATTCTTCTTTAGTTAATTCGTGACGATCTAAATTCCATGATAAAGTTTTCATTAAATCAAACCAATGTGTTTCAGCTGCAGATACTGTAACAAATAACGTTGGAAGTCCAAACTGTCTTATAGCCGCAAAACAATGTTTTTTCTCTTTTTCCCAATGAGGGGGAGGTCTGCCTTGGGGGGGACTCATGTCAAAGGTGTGCCTTGGGGGGACTCATGTCAAAGTTGGGCCTGGGGGGGACTCAGTCAAAGTTGGGCCTTGGGGGGGTCTCATGTCAAAGTTGTACCTTGGGGGGACTCATGTCAAAGTTGGGCCTTGGGGGGACTTCATTCAATAAATCCCCATTCAATAAACCGACTGAAATAGGCCCTTAGCACTATTAAGAGTGACGTATAAAAATTCGACAACGCTGTACCGACTGAAATAGGGGTACCTTGGGGGGGGACTCATGTCAAAGTTGAGCCTGGGGGGGACTCATGTCAAAGTTGTGCCTTGGGGGGGGACTTCATTCAATAAATCCCCATTTAATAAACCGACTGAAATAGGCCCTTAGCACTATTAAGAGTGACGTATAAAAATTCGACAACGCTGTACCGACTGAAATAGGGGTACCTTGGGGGGGACTCATGTCAAAGTTGGGTCTGGGGGGGACTCATGTCAAAGTTGTGCCTTGGGGGGACTTCATTCAATAAATCCCCATTCAATAAACCGACTGAAATAGGCCCTTAGCACTATTAAGAGTGACGTATAAAAATTCGACAACGCTGTACCGACTGAAATAGGCCTCTAGCACTAAAAATATTTACAGAATACGAAAAAATTAATAACTAGAAGAAGTAGCAGAGGCCTACATTGACTTTAGACAAAGGGGGGGGGGCTTAAAATAGGTTGATTGGCGCCAGATTTTCCCCGCAACCAATGCAAAACCATGTGATACAAAAGAAAAGTTTAAAACCATGATAATAATAACTGCAAATGAAAAAATAATTAATAATAATTAAAAAATAATGAGAAATCCTTGAAAATTTTAATTAACGTAGTCGTTGTACGGCCGAATTATAGAAAAAATTGTTCTTTTATTTTAATATGAGATTTGAGACAATCTATGATTTGAGTAATTTTAAGAGTGTCAAAAATTGAATTAGGTAAATTTTCATATTATTGAAAGACAATGATTAAAACTAATTTTAAACTTATATGTTACTTAACTATTCTTTGAAACTTCTTCTTTAAACAAATTTTTTCTTTTTTTTTTTTTTTTTTTTTTTTTTTTAATATACCGGGTGATTCAAAATAGATGTTACAGCGATTATCTCGTAAACTAAGAAAGATAGAAACAAACTTCCAATTACAAAATTAGAGCAAATTAAGAGTAGATTTCAGATATGGCATTCTTTTGTACAAGGGGCTGTATACATATTAAATACGAAATTTAATTTTTATACGGCCCCTCCTATCATATGACTTATATTTAGAAAAATATTCTCCTCGCTCTAACAATCAAAATAAAAAAAATATTATCTCTCTAAGTCAACATCTCGCTGAGTTATTGCAATTTGAAAATTCTAGCATTTTTCGCCAAGTCTTAAGGGGTTGTATCAAAAGTGAGAAATTGTAATTACTATTGCTTTTGTAATAAGGCTCACGTTGATTAAGCTTTTGGGGGGGGGGGGGGAAGAAAAAGAAATCATTCAGAGGAAGACGGCTATTTTAACCTGTTATGTCTCCTTTTCCCTAGTGAATACACAAGAGAATGCTCATTGATAATTTAACAAATAAAATTTATGAATAATTTATGTACTGAAAGAGAATTTTCAAATTCATTTTTCTTTCTTTATACATTCTCTTACTCATATACACGGTGTAGAGAAAGAATTGTTTTTGAGTCAAATTTCCGAAAATTACCTTTTGTTATATTTGCACTTCAAAAATCATGTTTTAGTGGTTGGTCTCTCTCTCTCTCTCTCTCTGTGTGTGTGTGTGTGTGTATGCGTGTGTGTCTGTGTATTATTAGAATATCTCAAGAACAAATAGTAGCAGAAAATTCAATTCGACATTCTAAATCCGTATCATATTGCGGTGCTACACTAAAGTATTCGTTACGATCAGACAATTGTTTGTTTACAGGGTCATCTAAAAGAATTCAAATACATTACGTCTGTGAGCGAAATTTCTCATATGTACAGTGTGACATGTACAGACTGCCTTAAACAAAATGAAAAGAACAAATTTTTTATACGCATAAAAGCATGTTTTATGTAGATTCTGGTATAGCAACCATTCATCATTCATTTACAGGGTTACCCAGAGTATTTCGATATATTGGAGCTATACTCGGGAATTGCTGGAAGTGTATTTCATTTTGTGTTACTTGTTTTACATTTAACACTAAATTTACGTACACAAAGTCATGTGTATATAGTTTATAGACAATATACAGGGCTACCCAAAATTAAGGTAAATATTTATTATTATTATTATTACTAAATGTAATTGGTCTAAGAGTTTGCTGCATTTTTTTTTTTTTTTTTTTTTCGAAGAACACTGCTGACACAGAACGCAAAATTAATTTCTCATACCCATACTGTAAACAAAGTAGCTTTTGGAGAGATATCCCATTTTGAGGTCTCTTGAATACAGAAGGTAAATTTTTATTCGTTGATCTGTATATATATGAATTATCAGCATAATTTAACAACAAATAATCTGGTGTGCCACTCACACGACTTTCTATTACCCTGAAATTTAATACCATAAATACAGGTTGGAAATTAAGAGGTAACATAAAGAGTACTGTTATGTAAACCTACGTTAAAATAATTCAAATTAGGCTTCGGAAGAGTTTTAATGATAATTAGTTCTGTGTGAGGGGGGATCTCCGGAAATTATTCGTTTCCTGAAATTTTTCGACGCAGGCAATAATCAAACATTAAAAAATATGGCTTTGGTAATAAGGAAGCCTTAAAGCGTGTAAATACACAAAACACAAGCGATGAATATTTAGCTTAAAAACATACATATTTATCATATGTCTATGAGGAATTCATTTTCATTCCTGAGCAGCTTTCCTGGACATGGTAAAATATTATAGTAAAGCGCTTTCACTAACAATAAAAAAGAATATTATAGCTTAAGGTCCCTCTTCACTCACCGCCGCCGGAAGCCGAAGCTAATGTTATTCTATGGGAAATCTTTCTTTACAAATAACTTATTAACTAATACATATTTTTAAATTCGTTTTCACATTTTGAAAATTCCCAGCTGTTAAATTGACGGACCTTTTTTAAAAAATTGTTTTTTTAATTTTTTATATTTTATTTTGAAGCTGTAAAATACGAATTTTCAATATGTAAAATTTTTAATTTTGCAATTTCAAAATAAAATATTAAAAATTAAAAAAATACATTTTTAAAAAAGGTCCGACAATTTAACAGTTGGGAATTTTCTGAATGTGAAAACAGAATTTAAAAATATGTATTAGTTAATAAGTTATTTGTAAAGAAAATTTCCCCATAGAATTACATTGGCTCGGGCTTCGGGCGACGGTAAGTGAAGAGGGCCGTTAAATATTTGCAACCCTGAATATCTTTTGAAAAATATGTACAAACCACAAAGTGCACCTAAATATAAACCTATAGTAATAATATACGGCACAACCTAAAATGCACTTCCATCAATTTTCAGCTATTGTCGCATTGTAATCTAGTTATTTTGTGTAGCCCTGTAAATGAACAGTGAATGATTTCCCTGCCATATTCTGCATGAGGCATGTTTTTATGCATATAAAAAATATATATTCATTTCATTTGGTTTAGTGCAGCCTATAGGTGTTAAACTCTACTTACCTGCAATTTTCCCCATAGACGTAATGTATTTGAATATTCTTGAGTGTCTCTGTACACGAACCATTTGCTTCATCTCAATGAAAAGCTTAGTGTAGCATTCCTATATGATACATATTTAAAATACCAAGTTTGGAATGTCTGCTGCAATTTGTTCTTGAGATAAACTGATAACAGACAGACACACATACAGACCAACCGCTAAAAACACGAATTTCATATTCAGGGAACCTCAAAACGTCTAAATATAACAAAAACTCACTTTCGGAAATTTGGCGCAAAAACAATACTTTCTCTACCTTATGGGTATGAGAAACTAATAAGTACAGGAAAGGCGAATTTGGTACTTTGGATGCCATATCTAGTTGCCACTTGAAAAGTTGATGAATGTTTGCAAGTTTCAAGGAAATTGGTAACACACTTGATTTTTGTTTTGATAAGTATAGGCACTATAATTAAACGGGGGTTGAGAAGGGCGGTAACCCCCTGGCATAGAATTATACATCTATACCATATCATACTCTATACAAAACATTATTTTAGAATATTAACAATAAATATGAATTTCCTTATGAGTTTTACAGTATAAAGTTATTTAAATGAAATTCATAAGAATATCTGTCCCAAAACGCAATACATTGGCATTTTTTGTGCGTTCCTGTACATAAACCAATTGTAAAGAATTAATTAATGTCATTTTAAATAGGGGATATCATATAGTAAACCTGAATAACATATATCATTTCTGAAAATATTTACAGACGGTGGGGGCGGGCAGACGGACAAATAGACAGTCAGACCAAAAAAAAAAAAAAAAAAAAAAAAAATGCAAATTGAAATCCTATTCGCAGTTAAAAATTGTTAGAAAATGTTTAATGTAAACGAAAATACAATTCCAGAAAATGTCCAATAATAACCCTTAACGTAACTGAATATTTTTGCGTGCCCTGTAAATCTAATGTTAATCGTACTGTACAGTATAGAAAGCAATCTTTTGTGCATATGAATAACATACTTCAATTTCAGTAAGATTTATGCAAAGTAATTAAATTTTGGTTTCTAGAAATATCTTCACATAGAAAGCAATGCTTTGGAATGCTTTCGGGTGTCCCTTTATACAAACCAGTGATGGTGTTTACTCCATTTTCTATAGAAAATATCCGATAGAAAATATCCTTTCGGGTGTCCCTGTGCACAAGCTAGCAGATGTATTCACTCCATTTTCAATAAGGAACATCCGATAGTGAACTCAAATAACATATATCAGTTTCAGGAAATTATATGAATATTCACGGGAGTTAGAGCGCAGACACACAGAAGGACGGATGGACAGACAGACAAATCGAAGTCATTAACAACATTAACACTTTTCAATCTTGCTGGAATTGTTAAAGAACCGAAGTCATTAAATTTATCAACCATGATGGAAAGTGGTAAAAATAAAGCGCAAAAATTTCACACGGTTTTGCTAGTCTTTTAGTTTTTTCTCTCTCTTAACGTGTTTTAATTTGCAGGTGACCCCTAAGAAATTTAACTATTAAATTTTTTAACAATACGAAATAATGTAAATTTGCATTAAATTCTTAAAATTGTTAATTTCACGTGTTTGAACGATTTTAGTTGCTATTTTAAAATAAAGGATCTTTGTTTAATTTTTCTCAACTCATAGATAACCCCCTAAAGTCAGCCCGTTGGCGTCGAAAAATAGATGCCAAAATTGAAAAAAAAGTGGTGTAAGTCATCATTTTCAAATTGCAATAACTCAGCGAGATTTTGACTTAGAGAGATGATTTTTTTTTTATTTTGCTTGTTAGAGCGAGGGGAATATTTTTCTAAATATAAGTCATACGATAGGAGGGGCCGTATAAAAATTAAATTTCGTATTTAATATGTATACAGCCCCTTTGACAAAAAAATGCCATATCTGAAATCTACTCTTAATTTGCTCTAATTTTGTAATTGGAAGTTTGTTTCTATCTTTCTTAGTTTACGAGATAATTGCTGTAACATCTATTTTGAATCACCCGGTATATAATTACTGATATGTTAATTTATCTTATGTTATTTATCAAATACATTTCTAACCCCTATTTTAAAGCGGAAATATTTATTTAAATTCGCAAATGTTATATAGTAGTGCTAGTTATTAGTAGTAAAATTTTTATACTGTGCTTCAAGTCAAAATATGTGCAAAATAAAATAAATAGCATCAAAAATTAAAAGACTGTTGAACTTATTAACTCGTTTTATATTATTAAGCTCGATAACACATCCACCTGAAAAAGGTAAATATCACCACCCTATCTCCTTATTCAAACGCCTATCGACCCATCCTATATATATCTTTACTTTTTTATTGTTTGTTATTATTTTTATTTTATTATTAATATTAATTTATTTATTTGACGAATATCGTAAACCTACAGATAAATTAGTTAATAATCAAACGTATTTGGAAAGCCTGAATATGTTGTAACATAAACAATTTTTTGATATTTTTGTTTTCAAATTTTGATGAATACAAATGTTTCATTCTAAATCGATGATTAGAATTATATTTCTAAAGACATTTAAATGAAGCTAGGTTTTAAAATTTGTATATATATATATATATATGTTAGCTTTAAAACTAAAATCATTACGTTTGTCATATAAATGAATAAGTATTGTCTTAATTTTTAATTTAATTTTTAAATCTAGAAAATTATAAATTTAAAAACTGTTAGTTAATATATTAAGTTACAAGTATAATTTTACTTACGATAATCAGTGTTTTCATTATCTATAAATAGTAATATTAAGTTATTAACATATTGATAAAATTTTTACTGTTAAAGTTAAACTTACGTTCATAATATTAAAGACAGAGATCGATTGAGATATTCGAACTACTACCCCTTGTGGGATTCTGGCTATTTGAACATAAATATAGGTATTACATATATAAATACATTCTTAAACAAACAAACAAAAAACAGTTTGAACGAAAGCTCTCACGCGGAGCTTGCAATCGGATTTTTTTTAAAAAGAAATTTGATTTAGGACATGGATGCTAAAGATGTTTTTTCCCGAAACATCAGTGTAGGCCCTCTATTGAGACTCAAGGTTTTGGATTCCGTCTGTGGGTTTGTCTGTTTGTGTGTTTCTCTGTCGCGCGAAAGCGGCCACAAAAATCACGCTATTGACTTGAAAGTTGGTACACATGTTCATGAGCTCCACGTAATCAGCTGTATAGTTTTGGGTGTGCATTCCATTTATAGTTCTTGTAAAGGGACACACCAAATTTTTTCTTAATATTATTGTCTACCGGAAGAATTTGTAATTACAGCGATAGCTGCCATAAAAATCACGCTATTGACTTTCAACATGGTACCTATGTGGTACACATTTGGTACACATGTTCGTTTAAACGCGTTTTAACATCATTACTTTGAAATCAGCAAAAGGAAATTAGCGTACAATAGTAAAATGTTTAAACTTATGTTTTCTGCAGAAAATATGTGCTCTTAGTCTTCGTAGTTAATATACAGTAACTCACAAAAGTGTTCTGACAATGTCACGTAATTATCCAATTTATATCATATTTCGAACTAGATAATGCCCGCAAATTTAAATTACAGAATTACGAATCGTGGCTAGAAGCCAAACCCGATTCTGCCTACAAAAGACAAATTTTAAAAATTTCATTAAAAGAATAAGAAATACATTAAAACATGAGTTTTAACACGGAAATGAAAATAACTAATTGACAGGTACTTACCCTTTCTCCAAAACTCCATCAGGGAACAAATATGATTTGACATCCACACGATCGAACACATAGTCACTTTAGAGTTTTAATTATTTTACTTGAGACCAAATTATACATATAAATTTCGAATATGGGCATTCAACTTTAGTCCGTACTAACACATTATGACTTGTTAGAATAATGAATATAACATAGATTTATTTGGATGATTTAGTTAAACCGGAGCATGATTAATAGGCTTTAAGAAAAAACCAAACTACTGGAGAAACCCTGGAGAAAGACAAACTCATCAATGTTCATAAACGAAATACACTATTGCCATCTGGCGGCGACTAACAAGAAAACATTCAAAAGGTGTCGTCTTCAAAATATATCCAAAAAAAAAAAAATGTATGTGATTCTACTTTTCATAAAACACCAGAAAGTGAAAAAAATTATCGGCTGAAATGAATTACAGTGACCACAAAAATTATCAAAATTAAGCATTTTTGGTGATTTAGCGCTGTTAGGTGATAAGTTCGTTAGCACCGAGATTGCCGTGTACGAACAGAACCGTGTTTCACTTCCCCGCCAAGTACTCAAAACCAATCGCCTAACAGTGTGAAATCGCCAAATATGCTTAATTTTGATAATTGTTTGTGATCGCTGTAATTCATTTCAGCCGATAATTTTTTTCACTTTATGGTCTTTAAAGATGATTAGACATACATTTTTTTCAATATTTTTTTTTAAGATGACACCTTTTTATTGTTTCCTCTTAAGTCCCCAAACGAGCGTTCGCTGACTTCTGTCATTCTCAACGAACAACTATTCATGAAAAAAATAGAATAAGCTGAATCTTTTTTACTGGTGTATACAACGTTTATGATTCGTTTAGAGAGACACACAAAAGATTTTCGTGACATTAGAGCCTGTGAAAAAATTTTTATTTAAGCGAACTTTAATGCATTTATTCTGCATTGAACATAATCGAATTAATATACATTATAGAGACAAGCGACCAATTCAGATATACACATCAATAAACGTCTGCCAAAAACTGAAACAACTCGGCGATACCTTTCACGGAAACGATTAATGTTTTAGCCAGAACTCGCCAAGAAAACATTATTCGAAAAAGAACGTGACAATGGCTCACTGAAATAAAAAGTACGTTTTACGCCAAATGATGACATATATCTGCCAATCATGACGAAGGACATTAAGAAAACCCTTCGACCCTTTCAAAAAATCGACGATTATGGACAGTTAAAGTGGTGATGAAAGAGATTTTTCTGCCACCAGTGTTTTTATACAGAAATTTTTATCACGTTTTTACAGCTATTTTTGTGATTTTTGTATGTTAAAAATTTTTATAGGAAAATACTGGTGGCAAAAAAAGCAGAACTGTTGCATCCCTCCGTTAAAGTCTATGTAAATCTGTTTTTTTTTTCTTTATTTTTTAAGATAATATAATAAACTAAAGATTTTGCCAAGCAAATGTTTTACCCAGAACTCGCCAGAAAACATTATTCGAAAAAGAACGTGACAATGGCTCACTGAAATAAAAAGTACATTTTACGCCAAATGATGACATGAAAAAAAGAAAAAAAAATTGGGAATAGGGTTTTGGGAATTTCGGGGTATTCTTACCTCCTATTTGTACGATAATGGATGGAAAGCAAATATCTGAACAGCAGTTAGTGAATAGACATATTCGAAATTTGAAAGAAGTTGACATATATCTGCCAATCATGACGGAGGACATTAAGAAAACCCTTCGACCCTTTCGAAAAATCACGATCATAGCCAGTTAAAGCGCTGATGAAAGAGTTTCGCTCTTTCTGCCACCAGTGTTTTGATACAGAAATTTTTATCACATTTTTACAATTATTTTTATGAAATTGTATGTTTGAAATTTTTATAGGAAAATACTGGTGGCAAAAATAGCAAAACTGTTGCACCCCTCCGTGAAAGTCTATGTAAATCTGTTTTTCTAAAGATAATATTATGAAATAAGGATTTTGCCAAGCACTATTTAGTTTTTTTTTTTTTTTTTTTTTTTTTTTTTGTACAACCAATGGATTTTTAAATTTGTCTGAATTCATTTTTTGTGACATCCGTTATATGCTTAAATAAATATAGAAATTTCCATGAAATTTCAAAATAAACTTTCGATAGCAAAATAAATTTAAAATTAAATAAATAAATAAATAAAAAAGAAACAAAGATTTAATCAGTAATATATTTTCAGAAGTGAATGTATTTACTTGGAATTTTCTTTATTGGATATTTATTCGTTTAGAAATCTCTGTTTAACGAAGAAAAAATATCTAAATAGAATTTTCTGTGAAATTTAGTGTTTATATATTGATTTTTTGAGACATATAAAGTGTTACTAAATGCAATTGTTATTATTATTTATTTTTTTTTTTTAGGTAAAAATAGAAACAATATGTTAAAGAAAAAAACATAAAAGGATTTCTCTGGAGCAGTGTTTGGATCCTCTATTCATAACGATTCCGCTTCATGTAATCTCTTTACTTTTGGAATTTCCAGAAAAATAGGATAAAAGGTATTGAGTAAGATTTTATTTTCAGAGAATGTCTCAGTAATTTTTTATATACATTCGGATTAATATCAAAATTAACCCTCTCACTGCGTATTTCTTTTTTTTTTTTTTTTTTTTTTTTTTTTTTTTTATCAAAATAGGTTCAAAAATTGCGTATTTTTTTATTACATATTTCAAATCTATATATATTTTAGAGTTAAAATATACAAAATGTTTTTGTAAAATATTTTCTTTCAATATAGAATAAAGCGCGTATCATACCCAGGGCCCGATTAAGCTTTGAAGCTAGGGAAAGCTCGGCATCATTTCGGGGCCCCCATTCATTTCGGAAAATCTTGTTTTCCTGTTGCATATTGTAATATAAAAATGCTATATACCAAAAAATAGTGTGTGTTTATTATTATTATTTTTTTTTCATACATCTGGGTGGTTTCTACACAGAACATTAAAATAATATAACTATTTAATTAAGAACATTCAGATTTTTGAGGTTAAATAATAGATTTTTCCCGAAATAGAGAGAGTTTTGTCTTGTTTTAGGTAACCTTTCTTAGAAAAAATTCAATCTCAGTGTGAAAATACGAAACAAAAAATTCAAGACCATGTTTTTAATCCTTATGGGGCCCCCTCTTAAATTTTAGAGGGGAAGCTTGTGCTTCTTGAGCCTTTTGGATAATCAGGCCCTGATCAGACCCGACGACATTATATGCGATTTTAGAGCCAACCACAGATCAGCGCCGATTTTTCGGAAAAAATTGTCTCTACTCCCAGTATAATAGCGCGCACCAAACTTGTCCAACTTTTTCAGAGCTGTCTTGATAAAATTTTCCCTACACACAATTTTTCCACAAACTCATGCGCTATTTTGTTACGTCATATTTCCAAGATGACGGAACACGGGAATCGCTTAAAGTGGATATTTGAAGAAGAAATTTTATCGTTAAGCACGTTTATTTTACCGTTAAATGATAAGAATTTTGAATTAATCGTTTTTATTTTCGTATGGCGTTATGACAATAGTTGTAACAAAGATCAAAATAGAAATAATAATGCGATATTTTGCACAAATGAAAGGGAATTTTAACGCTAATCAGTCCGTATTTTATTCGCGCCAAGAAAAGTGGTAAGCGTCAGAAGTTAGCCTTCTTTCATCCAACTTTTCACCCGTCTAATGTAACCTCTACGGTGTTATCGTCGAGGAAAAATCGGCGCTAAAGTCGGCTCAAAAGTTGGTTGTTTCTAAAGTTGCTGGGTCTGATACGCGCTTTAGATTAGACAAAAAAAAAAGTTGTCAGAATATTTTAAATGAAGAATAATGATATAAAAGCAAAATTTTTAAATTAATCTTGGTTAAAGAAGGATTTATTTTATAAAATACAAAGGTAAAACGTATATACTAATGAAAATATGCAAAATACTTACAAAACATTTATTAGGAATGAATAGAAAACAAATTTTCAGATCCATTACTATCCGCAAAGGAATCCGAGAAATTCTTCTCAGTTTCACTGTAACTATCTTCAATATACAAGAAATCAGAGTAAGAACTACTACCAGTGTCGGAAATATCGTCTGGAATATAGGTTATATCACTCGCGAAACGCTTCATATAAACGCGAGATACTGAGGAACACTATTTCCTTAGAACGATATTGTGGATAGATGAGTCACTTCTCACTCGGGATGTCATGTTAAATTTACATAACTGGCATCATTACGCTCAACAAAATCCATTTGTAACACGAAATTCATCTTTCCAGACGCGATTCAGCTTAAATGCTTGGCTTGGAGTGGTTGGCGATCGCTTGATAGGTCCATATATGTTCCAAGTTCATCTGACAAGCATTACACATTTGGAGTTTCTGGAACATCATCTACCAGGATTACTTGATGTCATTCCTATACCCCAACGAGCGGAAATCATTTTCCAACACGATGGAGCCCCTGCACATTCTTCCAATGCCGTTCGGGACTTTTTAAATCAGCAGTATCCGCTATGGATCGGTCGTAATGGAACATTTCCTTGGCCACCTAGATCACCAGATCTCACTTCATTGTACTTCTATGTTTGGGGTTTCCTGAAGCAAGAAGTTTACCGCACAGAAGTTGCCAGTTTGCAAGATTTAAGCAGTCGGCTCGATGATGCAATAACGAAACTGAGGGATGAGCTTTCGCTATGAGCTACTGTGGTTTCCGTTCGTAATCGGGCGAGGGCACGTGTCAGGTGTGGGGGCAACCAATTTTAGCAGCAGAACTAAATTTCACACACACTTTCAAATGCATATGGGCTTTAATCAGAAACGTGAGATTCTTTTTTTTTTTTTTTTTTTTTTTTTTTTTTTGCATATTCCTTTGTGAAAGGCGTGAGATTCATCATGTTTTTTTTTTTTTTTTTTTTTTTTTTTGCATATTCTTTTGTGAAAGACGTAAGAAACGTCATACTACTTTTGTTTCCATTCCGTTGTGTTTGTAAACTTAATACAACTGCTACTTTTCTTGTTTGTCTTTAAAACTTTCTTTTTTGCATCTGACAAAACAGCGGGCTGAAGGCGGACATGGAATGAGGAACGACCATGGCACCCCGTGAGTCTCCTCGATGACCGTCGAGTTCAGTGACTGCATGAATGCATTTCAAACAAAAGGCTAAATTTCTCCTGAACTAGACCATCGATATGATTTATTGTAGGCTCATTCTAAAGCATGTGGAACGGAGAAATTTTTGGTAAATTTGACCGATTGTAGCTTGAACGATGTTTGCAGAATTGCTGGTTAAAGAATTTGGTGACAACTCTGTTTTAAACTTCGCCAATGTTTTAGCGCTTGTAGCTCGCCGTCAAATTAGGGTATCCTGATGTAAATGGTGTCATCCGATAGGATTTTTTCTGCTCTTTTCAAATATGTGCTTATTTTGCGTGTAAGACTTTCAAAAAGCTCCCAAATTTGGGTTTTTTTCAGACGGGATGGAAAAAAATCTATCTACCATAACTTGGAAATGTTTAGAGATAGGACAGGGTTTCTATGGTTTTTTATGCTCCCCATGGGCTGTTTTATCACCTCCTTTCGTTTGGCAGATTATGTCAAGATCACCCTGTATATTGTATAGATTTTTAAAAGTATGTTTACTCTTTAATAAAGGTATGTATACACTAAATAATTTATTAATGGGACCACACAAAAGAGTTCCGATGACGTACTGTAATCATCGAAATGATGTCAAATTAAGTTGAATTATTAATGTGTTATAATTAATTAAATAGGTGTATTCTTTTTGGTGTATATAAATACTGTGACTCCTTTTCTTTGTTATATAAAAATTTTTCATACTATTACAGTCTATAGTCTGTATTTCTTAAAAGTATATTTTACTTATGATGATTAATGATGTTAAGATGATCTAAACGAATTTCCCCAAATATGTCGTAATGATAAGAATTTCAGTTTGACCCTGTATACAATTAATTCATAAACAATATAGACCGGCATACATATATATATATATATATATATATATATATATGTGTGTGTACATCTACTTCTATACAAAGTCTGAATGTGTGTGCCAATTTGCAAGTCAATCGGAGCATTTTTACAGCTGCTATTGCGGTACGTACAAATTCTGCCCATAGGCCGTAATAAGAAGAAAAATACTGGTGTTTCCCTGTACACGAACTACTAATAAAATGCACACCCAAAACCATACTGCTAATTCCGTGTGGCTCATAAATATGTGTACCAAATTATAAATGAATAGCATAATTTTCGGTCGCTATTGCGATACATACAAATAATTCCCACATTCCGTAATGATAAGGAAAACTTTGGTGCGTCCCTGTACACGAACTACAAATGGAATGCACACCTAAACTATACAGCTAATTCCGTTGGGCTCATGAACATGTGTTCCAAATTTCAAGTCCATAGCGGGATTTTTGTGGCCGCTATCGCAGTACATACAAATTCTTCTCATAGGCTGTAATGATAAGAAAAACTTTGGCATGTCCCTGTACACGAAGTACGAATGGAATACACACCCAAAACTATATAGCTTCTTCTGTTGGGCTCATGAACATGTGTACCAAAATTCAAGTCAATAGCGTAATTTTTGCTGCCGGTATCGCGCGACCGACAGACAAACAAGCAGACAGACAGAACCCAAAATCTTTTTGAGTCTCAACAGGGAGGCTTCCACTAACGTTTCGGCAATAAAAATAAAAATAATAATACTAATAACACTCAATTGAATTAATGTCTTCTGTGGCAAGACTGTGAAAGTGTATAGATCAAGTGCGTTGTTTGCGTATTCCATTATTTAACTTCAAGAAGATTTAAGTTGTCGCATAATTTAATTCTTCCTATAATTCTTCGTTGGTAGGAATGTGAAAGACTACAGATCATATGCGCTGTCTGTGTAATTTGTAATTTAATGTCAATATCCATAATCTAATATCAGCCCAAAGGATGTTGTCATTTACTAAGTTCATATGAAGAAATCAAGAAAAGTCAAATGTGGGAATTAAGGATAAAATAGCAAAATTTCAAGAAATTTTAAATAAATCAAACATACACCGTGTCCCAAAAGTTTAGACAATCAATAAAATTTGCATTAACATAAAAAGTAATAAAGTACAATTGAAATTCGTGAGATAGGTAATGAATAAAAACAGTTTTGCTAATATACACATATAAATTATGATGAAAGGTTTGAAATTATAAAATGTACATTAAATTGTATAAAAATGTGCTGTCCCAAAAGTATAGACACCTGTAAGTGTTTTTGGTTTTACATTTATAAAAGTAACTAAAAACTTACTTTTAATATTGATTTGTTTTGCTACGAAACTTTTTAACATCAAATACACGTTGTTCCACAGAATTAATTAAGCATTGCTTTACAGAAGGAGATACTTCATACCACGCTTTGTCAATTGCAGTTTTTATATCATTTACACATGTATATTGCTTTCCATTTTCATATATTTTACGAGATAAGATCCCCCATATGTTCTCCATGGGATTCAAATCCGGACTAAGTGCTGGCCAGTCTAATAGTGGGACATCGTTTTGCATAAACCACGTTTTCATTGATCTAGAGGTGTGAATGGATACACCATCTTGTTGGAAAACACAGTCCGGTACTGCTAATAAATTCATAATTGGCATTAAATTGGTACGTAAAATATCCTGATAATCCTCTGATTTCATTTCTCTGTCCGTAAATCCTAGAAATGTTTGCCTGTTGAAACAAAACCCTCCCCAGGTCATTACGGATCCCCCGCTTTGTTGCCTGCTGAAACAGTTCTCTGGTTCTTTCATAGGTCATACCAGTAAAATTTATAACCATCAGGGCTGTCCAAATTCCATTTCTTTTCGTCACTAAAGATGACAGAAAGCCACTTTATACCGTATGACATACTATGCTTTCTAGCCCAGTTTAGACGTGCATCTTTATGTCTCTGCTTTAAGCAAGGTTCTGCTTTCATTCTCCTGTATACAATGTGTTTTGAAAGCTTAATTCTTCTGTGTACAGTATTTTTTGAAATTGTGGAAGTTGATGCAATTGCACGTACAGATAAATTATCAACTGTAGCCTTTTTTAATAACATTATATCATCACGTAACGTTGTTTTCTTTGGTCTTCCAACTCGCTTTCGAGTATTCCATGTTTCACCTGATCTCAAAACTCTATAAATACTGTTCAAGGATCTCTTTATTCTTATCGATATTTGTACACGATTTTGTCCTTGCGCTTTTAACTGTAAAATCTTAATAATTTCATCTTTAGAAATTTCTTTAGAACGTGGTATTTTTAACAGAATACGCAGGAAACGTCTTTTCCGAATCAGAAACAAAACAATACATTAAACTCATTAAATTATTATGCTAAAAATATAGCAGGCGATATTTCATTTAAAGGGAAATATTATTCTGCATTTATAGAAGCAGATAACAATAAAAATATTTTATTCTGTGAACAAAAATATAAAAGAAAACATACAATGCTGCATTGTGTCTATACTTTTGGGACAGCACATTTTTATATAATTTGATGTACACTTTATAAATTCAAACCTTTGATCATAATTTATGTGTATATCAGCAAAACAGTTTTTATTTATTACCTATCTCACGAATTTTAATTGTACCTTATTACTTTTTATGTTAATGCAAATATTATTGATTGACTAAACTTTTGGAACACGGTGTAGAAACAAACAGCACCATGTAAGCAAAATATGAACTGAATATTTTTTATTTTTTAATCCAGCCTCATCGCTGTAGAAATCAGAAAACAAATCGTACTTTCAAAAAGCCACTTACTTCATTTTATATTAAGATTTAATTAAGACTTTTGCCTTGCCTTTTATACCTATCATCATAAAAAATAATTGATGTAGAATTTTTCGTATTTAATTTTTATTTTATTTTTCTATCTTAAAAAAAAAAAAAAAAGAAGAAGAAGAAGAAGAAGAAAAAGAAAGAAAACTCTTAATCGAGGAAAGTAAAATAAAAAATCTTCAAAAATATTTCTATAGAGTTATTTTAAAACGCGCCCAATTATTTAATACATTTTTGTTTTATAAACATCATAATCAATTTAATTTGTTAGCCTTAAATTAATGGATATCACAAAAGTCTTGAGACAAGCGATCAACTCAGATATATACATCTATAAAAGTCTGCCAAAACTGAAGCAATTCATTGATACCTATTACGAAAACTATAAAATAATGTTTTAGCCAGAACTCGCTAGAAAACATTATTCGAAAAAGAACGTGACAATGGCTCACTGAAATAAAAAATACATTTTACGCCAAATGACGACACGAAAAAAGAAGAAAATAAATGGAATTAGGGTTTTGGGAATTATGGGGTATTCTTACCTCGTTTTTGTACGATAATAAATAGGAAATAAATATCTGAGCAGCAATTAGTGAATAGAAATATTCGAAATATTTGAAAGAAGTTGAGTTATATCTGCCAATCATGACGAAGGACATCATGAAAACCCTTCGAACCTTTCGAAAAATCGACGATGATAGACAGTTAAAGCGGTGATGGAAGAGTTTAGCTTTTCTGACACCAGTGTTCTTATACAGAATTTTTATCACGTTTTTTATTATTATTTTTGTGATTTTGTACGATAGAAATTTTTTTAGAAAAATACTGGTGGCAAAAAAAAAGCAGAACTGTTGCACCGCTCCGTTAAAGTCTATGTAAATCTGTTTTTCTAAAGAAAATATTATAAACTAAAGATTTTTCCAAGCATTATTTATTTATTTATTTATTTATTTATTTATTTATTTATTTTTTGTACAACCAACGTATTTTTAAATTTGTCTCAATTCCTTTTTTTTGACATCCGTTATATGCTTAAATAAATGTAGAAATTTCCATGGAATTTCTAAATAAACTTTCGATAGCAAGATAAATTTAAAATTAAATAAATAAAAAAGTAATAAAGATTTAATCAGTAATATATTTTCAGACGTGAATGCATTTACTTGGAATTTTCTTTATTGAATATTTATTCGTTTAGAAATCTCTGTTTAACGAAGAAAAAATATCTAAATAGAATTTTCTGTGAAATTTAGCGTTTATATATTGATTTTTTGAGACATATAAAGTGTTGTTAAATGCAATTGTTATTATTATTTATTATTATTTTTTTAAGGTAAAACTAGAAACAATATGTTAAAGAAAAAAACATAAAAGGATTTCTCTGAAGCAGCTTTTTGTATCATCTATTCATAACGATTCCGCTTCGTTTAATCTCTTTACTTTTGAAATTTCCAGAAAAATAGGATAAAAGGTATTCAGTTAGATTTTATTTTCAGAGAATGTCTCAGTAATTTTTTATAAACATTCGGATTAATATCAAAATTAACCCTCACACTGCGTTTTTTTTTTTGTTTTTTTTTTTTTAATCAAAATAGGTTCAAAAGTTCAGTATTTTTTTTTTTTTTTTTTTTTTTTTAATTATATATTTCAAAAATCTAGATATATTTTAGAGTTAAAATATAGAAAATGTTTTTGCAAAAAAGTTAGGGTTTTTTTTTTTTTTTTTTTTTTTTTTTTTTTCAATATAGAATTAGATCAGAGAAAAAAAAAAGTTGTCAGAATATTGTAATTGAAAATAATGATATAAAAGCAAAATTTTGAAAATTAGTCTTGGTTAAATTATGATTTATTTTATAAGATACAAATGGTAAAACGTATTATACTAACGAAAATATGCAAAATACTTACAAAACACTTATTGGAAATGAATATTAAAAGTAATTTTCAGATTCATTACTATCCGCAGAGGAATCCGAGAAATTCTCCTCAGTTTCACTGTCACTTTCTTCAATATACTTGAAATCAGAGTAAGAACTACTACCAGTGTCGGAAATATCGTCAGGAATATAGGTTATATCACTCGCGAAACGCTTCATGCTAGACATATTTGAGCTTTGAAAAGCGCGCAAAATGCTACAAAAAATTCTTGTATATTTTGCAGAAATGTGGACAACATCTGTTAGCCCACATCTAAATAAACAATTAAACATCACAGAAAAGCCGAAATGAAAACATGAACGGAGAAAGAGCGGGTTGCACAGTTAAACAGACGGCAAAAATGCATCCTCGCAGAAATTGTGCAAACTTTGCTACTTCTACGTTGCCCGTGGAAATCGCGGGATGCGCAGCGATAGGGTTAAACACCAATTTTCAAAATGGAACATCGATAATTAAAACAATTAAAAGGGGAGATACTTTGAGCAGAAATATTTAAAAAAAAGGGGGGGGGAAAGCACAAATGACGGAAAAATTGTACTCTAGTATACGGTCGTTTCGGCACTCCCTAAATTACTTCCTCAGTACTAGTGGAGCATAAATTTAAGCATAATTAAAAACAAAAGAATGAAGAAACGGAAATTGTAAAGCTAAAACACCAAAGCTTGCCAAGTGAGCATGGTCCAAGACATGGTCTATAAAGGCAAGTTGTGAAAAGTGTCTCCGGCATAATTACAAAACTTGGCACAGTTGAAGTATGGACGAATGGAAAGCGTACTACAGAAACAATTTCAAAAGAAGTTGAAGAGGAAAATATGGAGGTATTTCTGAACAAAGCTAAACGAAATTTTAGCGAAACTCGTTGTGCCTGAGGGATAATTTACAAGTGAGCTCTTTTTTTTTTTTTTTTTTTTTTTTTTTGGGGAAGCTTTTTTAAAAATCAAGATCGTACTTGTAATTTTTTGATTGATGGAGGATTTGGAAAAATTCAAGTGTTCATGAGACTTTGATAATTGAACATGCCATATTTAGTTTATATTTGCTCTGTAGAATTCGACGAATAAAGAAATTTAAAAAAAAAAATGAAGAAGAAGAAGAAGAGGAAGAACGACTGTAAGATAATTCTTCTGTCTGTTCATCTCGCAATCAATTTGGCTTTCCTTTACCTGCCGCTAATTGAAAGATGAATCAGAAACAAATCATTGAATTTATACCTACGAATTTTAATGTATATATGCTCAATACAAAACAATACCGTCGTACGCGATTTACAATAAAGTTGGAAAATTTACTAGAAGGAAAAAGACAAAAGTAGGAAAAGAATATCTTACAGTATATTTTATAACAGCCAGACTTACTTTTAGTAGCTCTTAAAATAAATTGAGTTGAAGCGGGATTAATACAACAGCATTTTGGCATGGTTCAAATATAGCACTTTTATCAATTAATATCATACATATACTTTCCCACATAAAATACATCTACAAAATTTCTTCAAAATACGATTTTTTACAACTAAAAAGTATGCCAACTAAAGTAAAAAACCGAAATCTTTGTGGTCAAGTAGCTGCATGGTTTGGAAACAAAGAAAACCTCAGCCTACTACACCTACGTGACGCAAACTAAAAGTTTTGTATGCCAAACTTTCAGATAGTGAAAATTTTCATGAATGTGGGAGTTTTTTAATTTTTAAATTATATCAATTCATTACAGAGTCGCAAACTTTGCCGTACGTCTCCAACTACACTAAGAAAAAATTCTGTAACTGACATCTAGAATTTAAATTGTAGCTCTAGAAAAAATAGTTCCATGTCATCCTTATAAATTCTAGCCCCCTTGGAAAGCGAGTTCTAGAAGTCTCTCATAAAATTCTAGAGCGTTTGCCTATATTCTCGAGGGCAAAGTTATTTAAAAATCTCTGGAAATAATTGAGACTACAAGATGCGGGTTTCTGCAAGTATAATCTTAGTTTATTACCAAATTCTAGAAAATCAAGCGAGAATTTCTCGCAATATAAATGATTCAAAATATTTAGAATATTCAGAATATTGTTTCACCATCTAGAAATGTTTACAATTCTCGAAAATTTTGTCTATTCAGTTTATTGGCATGGCTTATGCACATAGCTCGGAAATCTATATTTCTAATTAAGGGATTTAGAAAATGGTCACTTATTCATTCTAGAGAGATGCTGCATATTATTTTTCTCAGTGTAGCACTTCACATGTTAAACTTTTTAGCACTCCTAAAATACCTACAAAATATCAGAGTACTAGGTTTTACTTGAAAATTTAATGAAAGAACGGAAAAGCAAATATATGTATATGATTTAGTTAAAGTGGTTGGAACTCATGTAAATATCCTGGTTGCATTTGTCCGACTTGCAAAATTCCTGAAAGTAAGTTTAAAAACATATAATAAAGGACTTGTTGTTACATAAGTATAAAATTTCAATGTTTGTACAGTCGTGTGTCTGAAACATTTTACAAGTATTTTTCTATTACAAAAAAGTTTGAATGGTACATAACAGTTACGTTTCTGTCTTTCTTATGACGCTCGTGGATATTTCTTAAACTTATCGGAAAGCATTTAAAAAGATTTTGCATGGTTTCTATGTTATCGAATTATTACATTTCTGAGACATTTTGTGCTGTTACGGTATTTATTGGCATATACTTCTATGATGAATTACTACATAAACCAAGTGTTTTTGCTCTGGACATATCATTTTACTCTATTTGAGTCAATGTTTTTGACAACGACTTCTGGAATATATAGGGTGTCTCATAAGCCTTTAGACATTTTAAAAATTCATAACTATTGAAGGAATTTGTAGAATTGAACGCGGTCTACGTAAAAATCATTCTCGTGAAAGAGAATTTTTAGTTTTGGTAAAGAAAAAAATATAGTTAAATTTTTTGTCGACGATAGTTAGACAAATAGTTAAAACTTTCGCATGGGTGTGAAAGAAAAATATGAAAGTAGAAGTCCTATAAATTGCACAATTTTGCGATTAGAACAGTTTATTTCTTATTTTGCTTCCTACTTGCGCATATATGAAGTTTTAATTGCGATGCTTATTTGGTGTAGAATGCGTTATTGGTGAAGATGTTTTTCCTCAGATAAGAACCACCGTCTGAAGCTGTAGTTAGCAGTGTTATAACTCGTTTGCAAACTGTAATTTGTGCGGGGACGACGGACGCATGGAATAGTATTTGTATGCCTGTAAACATTTGGTTGAGAATAAGTTCAGTTTTTCATGAAAATGTGTGATCTGGTCACGAATAGCGCCCTCTATCGACAAATAGCTCAATTAATATTTTTTCTTAAAAAAAAAAAAAAAAAAAAAAAAAAGTCCCCTCCACGAGAATGATTTTTTTGGAAATCGCGTTCAATTTTATCAATTCATTCAATATTCATGAATTTTTAAAACGTCTACAGACTTATGGGACACCCTGTATATCATTCAATACCTCTTCGAATACATTCTACACAAATTAATGAGGCTTCGACCGCTTAGCTGCTAATATTTTAAAATGAACTACTCTTTTCAAATTTGCCATATTCTTCAAACCAAAAACTATGGCAAAATGCCGCGATAAACAGCCAATAACAAAGAAACAATTATTTAACATTTAACTTTTTAACACTTTCCAACATTGTTGAAAAGTGTTTATGACTTGGATTTGTCTGTCTGTCTGTCTGTCCGTCTGTCTGTCCGTACGTCCGTCTGTCTGCCTGTCTGTCTGTCCGCGCTCTAACTCCCGTAAATATTTATGGAATTTCTTGAAACTGATATATGTTATTTAAGTTCACTATCGGATGTTCCCTATTGAAAATGGAGTTTATACCTCTCCTAGTTTGTGTACAGGGACCCCCTAAAATATTTCAAAGCATTGTGTTCTATGAGAGGCATTTCTATAAACCATTTTTCCATACCCTTACTGTTCACAAACCTTAATGAAATTGAAATATATTATTCAAGTTCACTATCGGATGTTTCCTGTATAAAATGGAGTAAATACCACCATTGATTTGTGTACAGGGACACACAAAAGTATTTCAAAGCATTGTGTTCTATGAGAGGCATTTCTATAAACCATATTTCCATACTCTTACTGTACACAAATCTTAATGAAATTGAAATATGTTATTCAAGTTCACTCTCGGATGTTTCCTGTATAAAATGAAGCAAATACTACCACTGATTTGTGTACAGGGACACAGAAAAGTATTCCAAAGTATTGCGTTTTATAAGAGATATTTCTATAAACTAAATTTTAATAACTTTACCTTGCACGAAGATTTATAAAATTGAAATGTGTTATTTATAAGCACAAAACAAAATGCCTTGCCTAAAATATTCCATGATTAGCATTAGATTTACAGGGTGACACAAAAATATTCAGTTACATAAAGAGCTATTAATAAATATTTGCTAAAAGTGTACTTTCGTTTAAATTATGCATTTGTAACACTTTCTAACATTTTTAACACTTCCCAACAAGGTTGAAAAGTGTTAATGACTTCGGTTTGTCTGTCTGTCTGTCCGTCTGTCTGCCTCTCCGCGCTCTAATTCCAGTAAATATTTGTGGAATTTCTTGAAACTAATATATGTTATTCAAGTTCACTATGGGATGTTTCCTTTTTAGAATGGAGTTTATACCTTTACTGATTTGTATACAGGGACACCGAAAAGTAGTTCAAAGCATTGTGTTCTATGAGAGATATTTCTATAAATCCTATTTTCATACCCTTACTCTAGACATATCTTAATGAAATTGAAATATGTTTTTCAAGTACATTATCGGATGTTCTCTGTTGAAAATGGAGTTTATACCTCTACTGGTTTGTGTACAGGGGCACCTGAAAGTATTTCAAAGCATTGTGTTCTATGAGAGGTATTTCTATAAATCCTATTTTCATACCTTTACTGTACACATATCTTAATGAAATTGAAATATGTTATTCAAATTCACTATTGGATTTTTCCTGTATAAAATGGATTAAATACCAAATCTGTTTTATATACAAGGACACTCAAAAGTATTCTAAAGCATTGCGTTCTATAAGAGATATTTCTATAAATCAAATTTTAATAACTTTACTTTCCACGAAGTTTTCGGAAATTGAAATATGTTATTTATATGCACAAAAGAATGATTTACGTAGAGTATAGCATGATTAGCATTAAATTTACAGGGTGACACAAAAATATTCTGTTATATTAAGAGCTATCATTAAAAATTTGCTAAAATTGTACTTTCGTTTACATTAAGTGTTTTTAACACTTCCTAACATTTTTTAAGCGTGAATATGATACCAGTTTGTGTATCTGTCCGTCTGTATATCTGCCCGCGCTCTAACTCCCACAAATATTTATGGAATTTTTTTTAACTGATATATGTTATTCAAGTTCACTATCGGATGTTTCCTATTGAAAATGGAGTTTATACCTCAACTGGTTTGTGTACAGGGACACCCGAAAGTATTTCAAAGAATTGTGTTCTATAAGAGGTATTTCAATAAACCATATTATCATACCTTTACTGTACAATAACTTCATGAAATTGAAATATGTTATTCAAGTTCACTATTGGATGTTTCCTATATAAAATTGATTACATTCTACCGCTAGTTTATGTACAGGGACACTCAAAAGTACTCCAAAGCATTGCGTTCTTTGTGAGATATTTCTATAAATTAAATTTTAATAACTTTACTTTCCACGAAGTTTTAGGAAATTGAAATATGTTATTTATATGCACAAAAGAATGCTTTGCATAGAATATAGCATGGTTACCATTAGATTTACAGGGCGACACAAAAATATTCTGTTATATTAAGAGCTATATATAAAAAATTGCTAGAATTGTACTTTCGTTTACTTTTAGCGTTTTTGACACTTTCTATCATTTTTGTAGTGTGAATATAATTTCAATTTCTATATATGTCTGACTGTTCTTCTGTCCGCCAGTCTATCTCTCTGTCTGTTTTTCTGCGCTGTAGTTCTCGTAAATATTTATGGAATTTCTTTAAACCGATATATTTTATTGGAGTTCACTGTCGGATGTTCCCTATTGAAAATGGAATGGATACCTCTTCTGGTTTGTGTACAGGGAAACCCAAAAGTATTCGAAAGCATTGTGTTCTATGAGAAGAGTTTCTATAAATCATATTTTAATACCTTTAATATATAGAAACTTTAATGAAATTTTAATATGCTATTCAAATCCCTATCGGATGTTTCCTATGTAAAGTAGAGTACATTTCTAACTGGTTTGTGTACAGGGGCACTTGAAAGTACTCCAAAACATTGTGTCGTATGAGAGTTATTTTTATAAACCAAATTTTAATAATTTTATCTTCCACAGAGCTTAATGCAATTGAAATATATTATTCGTATGCACAAAAGAGTGTGCCTTCTATGTAATATAGTATGGTTAGCATTAGATTTACAGGGGCACTTAAAAATAATCAATTACTTTAAGAGGTATTAATAAAAATTTGCTGGAATTGCACTTTTGTTTACATGGGCGTTTTAACACATTCTTATAATTTTAGTAGGAATATGATTTTAATTTGTGCATTTGTCTACCTTTCTATCTGTTTGTCTCCGGCTCTGATCATCCGTGAATATTTTGAGATTTTTTTAAAAATGATACACTCATGTTCCATATGGTATGTTCCCTATTTAAAATGTCATTAATAGGTCCTGTACAACTAGTTTGTTTACAGGGACAAGAACAAAAGCAATAAAAAAAAGCCAGTGTATTACGTTTTAGGACAGAATTTTTAAAAAGTTATATTTAAAAATATTTCTACTATAAAAATCTTAAAAACATTGACATGTATTATTAATATTCTAAAATATCGTTTTGTATAGAATATGATATGATTAACTTTCAGATATACAGGGCTACAGTAAAATATTCAGAGAGATTAAAATCTGTAATTATAATCTAACGGCTGCATTTTCTTTTGCGTTAAGCCTTTTTAACACTTTCCAAAATGCCCAAGAGTAATTTTAAAATCAATTAGTCTGTATGTATGTTTTTCAGTCCTTCTGTCTGTTGTGCGATAACGTAGGCAAAGAATATTAATAGTTATTCGATACAACAATTGCGTACAGTTGGAAAGTGTTACTAATCAATGCGTACTGCATGATTTTTCTTTCTTTCTTTTTTTTTTTTTTTTTAAATCAAAATAGAATGCAATTCGAGTAATGAAATGTGTTCATTTGCCGAAGGAATAACACACAAATACTTTTTTTTTTTTTTTTTACTCTATTTGAATCCATTTCCCAAAACAGAAAAGTACCATAATTTTATTTATAAATTGTTTTAACAATGGCCTCAGTTTAGAACGTTACTTTCCAGAAAGTTGAACATTTATTTCTGGAAGATAATGCATCCACAATAAATTTTACTCTTTAGCCTTAGATATCTTTAGCCTTATCATTTTCTATTTGTCATTGCAATTTTCATAAATTTTGATTAAAACAACTAATTTAAATAAAATTTATTACAAAGTTTGTGTATAACATGTCTATTTTCCATTTATTAAATTATTATTATTGTTTTATCATAGCCTCCTAAACTAGATGCCTGTCGAGTTGCTCGGAAACTTGGAAATAGTTCAAGCGGTAGACAGCGCCACCTGGTACAGATTGCGCAATTTTTTTATTCAACTGTCACCAATAATTTTAAGAAGTCATGTATGACACATATAATCGACGTTTCTACTATTCGATTTGCCTTTTATGTATATCATATCCCACTTTTAAAAATTTTTGGTGGCTGTTGAATAAAAAAGTCGCGCAATCTGTACCAGGTGGCGCTGTCTACCGCTTCAACTGTTGCCAAGATTCCGAGCCACGAGACAGGCATCTAGTTTAGGAGGCTATGGTTTGATATACATTTTTTTATGGTTTTCGTGATTGTTTTTTATTTCAATTTTTTTTTTTTTTTTACTCCAATTGCATGTGAAGTATTTTAATTCTAAAACAATTACTGAATAAATTGACTTATTTTAGCAAAATTTGCTTATTTAATTCAAAATATTTTCTGGTTATTTTCTTTTCCTTCACCTTATACAAAAACATGGCGTAACATAAATTATTTAAGAATATCATTTCCTTTAGCAGGTTGTAAATAATACATTTTTAAAATACGAACTAAAAATACAAGATATTTAGGTAGCTCTTATAACGGGAAAAAATATATATATTTGAACAATTTAATGCGTTAGATCTTGATGGCAATGAAAAGAATATATAAAAATATTCAGAAAGAGAGAATATTTCTTATTTCTTCTTTCCTTAATAAAATCATTTTCTTCAAGGTATTTTCGTCAGTTTCATCAATTGGTAGATTTAAAAACCGTCTTGAAGTACTCATATAAGTGGGTGGAAGTGTATGTATTTTCAGACTTATCAAGAGGTAATAAAACTTCGAAAACGATCAACTCAGAGATGAAAAATATTTATTTCCGTATTATATTGATTTTCGGATCATGAAATAAAAAGAATAAAGAATTTTTTCATTGTTATTTAGACTCTATTTTTGTGCGTATAAATTCTGCATTAAATTTAAGTACAATAAATATTATTTTATTAATATCTATATGAAAATTATATACTAAAAAGTAGATTTATATTAAAAAAAGATATAAAATTATATATGAAAAATTTTCTAGTGAAAGCATTGTACTTTTATGACACATGTTTAAAAAAATACACTTTTTAACTATTCAAAATTTATTACTTATTAGAAAATTGAATGATTTGGTTTTTTTTTTTTTCATTGCATTTTATAATTGTTTTTAACTTTTTTCTCTTTTAGAAATTCCCTTTTTTTTCCCCTAAGCAAATTTAATGTAAAGAAAAAAATAAAATTTTGTTTCACTTTTTTAACTTATTGCACCTGTGAATCAGGACGATTTTAAAGGAAGGAAATAAATAAATAATAATTTTTAATAATAATACTAAATAAATAAATTAATTTAAAAAAAAACTAAATATATAACTTACTAAATAAACATTTTTTTTTTTTAATACAAATTTAATATAAAGAAAAAAAATTTTTTTTTTGTTTTACATTTTTCACTTATTGTACCTGTGAATCTTGACGGTTTTAAAGGAATGAAATGTACATCTGAAGCTCTATTGCTAAATTGTATCTACAAAGCTCTAAGTTTTCTTAAAGCACCTTTTTAAAAATAAAAAATTTAGTAAATAAAAATTAATTTTTAATAATAATTAAAAAAATTCTAAATATATAATTTACTAAATAAACACTTTACTTTCTTTTTTTTTATCTCTATATTTTTATTTATAACATATTTATAACTTTATTAATCTCTTTATAATTTTACTTTCACATAATTTACACTTTCGCTTAACAGAAGGAAAAATCAAATTTTTGTTTTATATATTTACTAGATGCACCAGTTTGATAGTTTCGCAGGAACTAAATGTGCAAGCGAGGACTTCATTCCACAGTGTTAGAGAAACATTATGTTAATATAAAACACAGTTTATCGCAAACAAAAACTAAAGAATCATTTTATGAAACTTATATAATATATCTAAATTAAAAATTTACTTAACCTTTTTCAACACAATGTGTCTGGAATAGTTTAAGTTGATTATTTTATTTTATTTTATTTTATTTATTTTATTTTATTTTATTTATTTATTATATTTTATTTATTTATTATATTTTATTATATATATATATATATATATATATATATATATATATATATATATATATATATATATATATTTTTTTTTTTTTTTTTTTTTCACATTTGATGCATATTTTATTAAATATATATCATGTTTTTTGCATGCGTATACATATAAATATTTGGATAATTCTGATTTCAGATGTTTTCTGAAATATCTCAATCAATAATAAATAAATAAAGACAAAAATAAATGAAAAAAAAAGATAAAATATTTTTAATTTTCAAGAATGTAAGCATTATGTTATACCACATATTTGAGTGAAAGATTTTCCCTGAAATCGAAAATGGAACCAGTAAAAGAAATAAATTAAAATCAAAATCATTTGTATCAACCTGAAAAACTAACGCTGGAAATGTAATCTTGATACAGCATGTGATTGGGAAGCCTCTTCCAATTATCTGTATAAAGTTTTATGAGGCTGATACATATATACTAAGAGATATGAAAGTTTCTTTAAAAAAATGCAAAATATTATCCCTTTTTACTTTCCCTTACCCATAAGGTAGAGGAAGTATTGTTTTCGTGTCAAATTTTCAAAATGAAATTTTTGTTTTATTTACACGTTTTGAGGTACCCTGAATCCAAAAATCATGTTTTTAGCGGTTAGTCTGTGTGTGTGTCTGTCTGTTATCAGCATATCTCAAAAACAAATTATAGCAGAAAGTTCAAACTTGGTATTCTAAATGTGTGTCATATAGGGATGCTACACTACGCTTTTCGTTGAGATCAAGAAAATGGTTCGTGTACAGGGGTACCCAAAAGTATTCAAATACATTTCGTCTATGGGGAAAATTGTAGATAAGTGGAGTTTAACATCCATAGACTGCACTAAACTAAATGAAACGAATATATATTTTTTATATGCGTAAGAACACATTTCATGTAGAATATGGTATAGATATCATTCACTGTTAGTTTACAGAGCTACACAAAAGAACTAGATTATAATGCGACAATACTTGAAAATTGATGGAAGTGTATTTCAGGTTGTGCCATGTGTTATTAATATGCAATGATATTTATGTGCACAATGTGATATGTACATAAATTTCAGAAGATATATAGGGCTGCAAAAATTTAAGTCATAACATTCTTTTTTATTTGTTAGTGGTAGTGCTTTACTATTATATACTATATCATATAATATTTTGCCATGTCCAGGAAAGATGCTTTGGAATCGAAATTAATTCCTCAAAGCCATAAGGTAAATAATGTATCTTTTTAAGCTAAATATTCATCGATTGTTTTCTTGTATATTTACACGTTTTGAGGCTTCCTATACCGAAGTTTTGAACTTAATAACAGATTTGAATTCTCTATAAATGTAGGTACAATAATGAAATGGGTGGTTCGCTCCACATAGAATTATTTGTCAAATAAAGTTGTTCCGAAGCGTAAGTTGAATTGTTTTAACATAGGTTTATATTACAGTACGCGTTATCTTAAATATCCATACTTATAGTATTAAATTTCAGGGTAAGAGAAAGTCGTGTAAATGACAGACCAGAGTATTTTAATTATAATATGAAGGGTATTAAAAAACTAAACTTATTATTGCTGCCAAAAACTAAACTTGCGCGCCAAAAATATCGTCTGCGAAATGGTGCCGGATCTATACAAATGATTGCAACATATTATAATTGCGAAATATAAATCACCACTTAATGATGTTTCAACTGTCAATCATTGCTAAATTTAGCTACAACTCATATTTAAATTATTAGAATAATTACATTTTTTTACAAACTGAAAATGTCATTTGGTAATTTAATGTATTTTAATGCAAATATGCAAACAATATTTTTATTAAGAACTTATTGTTGATTAAACTTATTTATTAACTTAAAACTAATATATTTTTTGAAAAGATAATTTGTTAAAAAAAAAAAAAAAAAAAAAATTTGAAAAGTCAAAATATTAGAATTTTTATTCAAGTGGTTCAAAATATTAGAATATTTCACATTAATTCTCCTTTAATTATCACTAATTCATAACTGGTCGCATCATTGATTAAACGCAGATGATTTTATTTGAAATCAATATTATTTTTGCTGTTTGTTTGCTTTTTCGTCTTAAAGCGGGTCGTGTGAGTGATATTCCTGAATCTATTAAACTTCGTATGGTTGATTTGTATCGGCATGGTAAAAATATATGTTATATAGCGAATTATTTACATTGTTCGCAATCAAACGCTAGTAAAACACTAACACAATAAAAAAAAAAAAAAAAAAAAAAAAAAAAAAGTAAAATTTTAAAATAATCACCGGAATGTCGGCCGAAAACCAAAAACATCTGCTAGGGATAACAGGAAACTGATGCGTATAGTTAAGAAAAACCGTTTTAAAAGTGTGACCCTTGCACCGAAAATGGAAAGAAGAAGGAATTGTAATATCTACATAGACAACATTAAGACGTCTCCATAAATTTAAGTTTGAATCTCGTGTACCGAAAATAAACTCTTTCATGACTGCAAAACAAAAGCGTATAAGATTGAATTGGTCTAAATCAAGACATTTATGGAGTGAAGAAGATTGGAAAAAATATTATTTAGTGATAAAGTATGTTTTTTGTTTCATATGGCAATCAAGGTATTCCAGTTTGGAGAATGAAGCAAGAAGCATTTGATACAGAATGCCTTAAACGTTCGGTAAAATTTGCTACTAGTGTCATGGTTTGGGGTTGTATGAGCGCAGAAGGACCTGGAAAGTTATGCATCGTCTACGAAAAGGTTAACTCTCAGATATATCAAGAAATTTTGGAATATTACATGATTCTATCACCAGAAGATTTATTTGAAGAAGATTTCATCTTTGAACAAGATTTATAACTCGGCGTCAATTAAGAGTTGGTTCCGCCAGCGTAAATCTATATTTCTAGTACAGGGATTTAAAAAATGACGACTTATTCATTCTAGATGATGGCGGTATATTTTTTTTTCAGTGTTTAACAGTTCAAACATGATACACGATTTCCCATACTTAATTATTTTTTTTTCTTCTTTAATATTAGTAATGAATATGTGAAAGTATATCTGCTTTTCCAAATTATAAACTTTTACAAAAAAAAAAAAAAAAAAAAAAAATATATTTAAAGCGATGTTTTGATATATGCTACTCAACAATATTTATGATAATAAACAATAAATTTTATGTAATAAAAAATAAGCGTAGTAAAACTGCGTTTGCAATTTTTCTTTTTATACGAGGATATCTTTTATCTTTCTCGGCTTAATATGCTAACATTTAGAATAATATATATACAGTGTGTCCTAAAAGTTCCAGTACTCCAACTTAAAAAATTCATTGTGTCCATGATTTTTTTTTTAATATTAAATTTTATCGTCTGCTTATTATTGCATCAATTCTTTAATTTTTATCGTTTGTTTCTTTTCTCGCTCAAGTTGTATGAGAATAAAGTTTTATGTTAATCTGTTCTTCATAGTGAAATGAGTTTATCACGCATTCAGAGAATTACGCTGTTTGAAGCCCATTTTGAATGTAAATCGTATGAAAAATGCAAAGATGTTTGGCGATATAAATATCCAGAGGATGCAATACCGAGTAAAAATATGCTATATCAGCTCGTTCGACAATTTTGTAATACAGATTCTGTGCAGGTGTGTACAGGTCACTCCCAGCATGTTAAAACGCGTTTCTAAACACATGCGCAAACGAGTTCAGCTTTGCCTCCTAGAAAAGGGTGGACATTTTGAACATTTATTATAAATGTAAGTTCTGTATTTTTTCCTCCGTTATTTTAAATGTGCCTTTTATCATTAACATAAAAATAATCGTTTTAAGGTTTGTTGTTTTGTAAATAAAAAAATACACCAGCGTCAGTACTGGAACTTTTAGGACACTCTGTATATATATATATTCATTGTGCCAAATTTTCATAAAACAATATTAGAACTACATTTTAATTATTATAGATAAGTACGGAAAATGGAAAGAATTTAGAGCAAATGTTTTGTTTCCATGTACTTTAACAAAACGTGCTTTATGCATGAAAGTTATGCCCTTGAGTGTAATTTATTCTAAAATGTATCTTAACGTTATTTATTTAGAAGAAAAAAAATATCTCAAGCTTCTCTCTGGGCCCTTTTTAATGTCAAATAATGATAATGTCACATTTTTCGCTGTAAAAAAATAGCTAAACAAGAAGATTAATTTAAACTGCAAATTTAATTACATTGAATTAAAACCACGCAGGTAATTAACTACTTGTTTAAGCGCCTCTATTTATTTAAATAAATAGTAGCTTTTGTTATAGTAGTTTTTAACATTACAAACATAAAATTGCATGTCATTTACCTTAGGATGAAATATGTAAGAAGGATGTAAAAAAAGTTATATAAAACATATTTGACTTCAAATTGATTCTTTTTCAAAAAAAAAAAAAAAAAATTCTGAAACTGACATAATTCATAGTTTTATAATGCTAGTCATTCCGTTTGTTTACTATTACAATTACAGAATGAAATAGAAAATTCCTAACAATTAAATTACACAGCGTAATTTTGGCGTAAAGAAATATTTATGCTATTATTGAATTTAGAAATATGTCATGAACGATTTTTCATATACAGTGAAATACGTTTAACAGGAAAACGCTTAACATGAAAAATCTGTTAACACGAAATGATATAGCGGTCCGGACAGTATACTATATTATTTAATACAATTTTTTTTCTTTTAAGACGAAACAAAAATCGTTTAACACGAAAAAAATTCGTTTTTGATCTTCAGTGGCATGTTTGCTTCTACAGAGATGCCAACATTTTAATTTATTCCAAAGCATTTTTAGACCCGCCTTTATTTCCATACCATTTGTTTTCTTAAAAGTAACTTTTTCTTATTTTATCGTAGTTATATATTGAAGGAAAACAGTCTGTAAATAAAGTGGTGCGGATTAAAAGCTCTGCTAAAATGCTCCGGAATAAATTAAAATGTTGGTAACTATGCTACAATATGTTCCCTGCGATGATCATGTGTTTACAGCACCGACAATGAGATTTTTGACATCGTTCATCATTAAAATGATTCCACTTAGATAAATTTTTATTTCGCATCTGACAATTGAATCAACGATGCAGTTTCTGTCCCCTCTGCTTCAGAAATGAAAAAAAAAAATAATGAGTATCCGCAGATATTTAGATGCGCATTCGAATTCAGAGATAAATAAAACAATATATAATCCTGATAAATTTTTAAACAATGTGGTTCTGTAAAAGACAGTAAAACATATCTAATCTCTCCCCCCCCCAAAAAAAAAAAAAAAAAAATCATATTTGTACTTGATTTTTATCCTAATGGATGTAAGTTAGTAGTATTTTTACAGGAAATGGAAATAATAATTGACGACAGGGAAACATTGGCCAATTTTGTACTTTTTTTACGATTCTTTCGTACACGAAATTCTTTTAACACGAAAAAATATTTCGGTCCCCTCAGTTTCGTGTTAAACGTTTTTCACTGTATCATTAAATCGAGGTAACAAATAGCAGCTTTAGTCATATTGCAATGTAAAAAAATAACAGTTATCTGCTGCAAGAAACTCTCTGTAATCGTAGAAAATAAGTTCAAATAACGTAATTTTTTCGGAAATTACTCGTTCCTTGCAGCAGATAACTGTTATTTTTTTTTTACATTGTGGCGGTAACATATCGAACGTTACCGTGTTGCAGAAACATGAATTCAGCTGTTTTTATTATATTGTTACGTTGTGTCGTTTCAGTTATTGGGTGTAATGCTCAGAATGAAGGGTTTAATTATGCTTTGAATGACGTTAATGCAGGAGAGTTCTTAAATCACAGCCATTCTCAACACTGAAAAAAACTTCTGTAATTGACAACTAGAATCTAAATTGTGGTTCTAGAAAAAAAATAGTTTCATGTCATCCTTATAAATTCTAGTCCCCTTTGAAAGCGAGTTCTAGAAACTCCTATTAGAATTCTAGAGCGTTTGCCTATATTCTCGAAGGCAAAGTTATTTAAAAATCTCTACAAATAAATGAGACTACAAGAGGCGGGTTTCAGCAACTATAAACTTGGTTCATGACCCAATTCTAGAAAATCAAGCGAGAATTTCTCGCAACACAAAAGATTCAGAATATTTAGAATATTGTTCCACCATCTAGAAATGTGTACACTAGAAATTTTCGATCACTTCGCCTATTCTGTTTATTGGCGTGATTTATGCACACAGCTCAGTAATGTATATTTATAGTTTAGGGATTTAGAAAATGACCACTTATTTATTTTAAATGAAGGAGGTACATTTTGTTATCAGTATATATATATATATATATATATATATATATATATATATATATATATATATATAAGCAAAATAATTAAATCCAGATGAACAATCAATCCCAAAACACATGAGAGCCTTCATCAGAGGAGCTCCCCCGTGTAGGGAAAGGGATATGTGAAGTTTCTGACATTATATATATATATATATATATACATTAATATATATTAATTGATATACTTTAAATGGAAATCATAGAAAAACTGAGTGCTAACATTAAATTGAATTAAAATATGCAATTAAAAGATTCACAATATTGTTTCACTATCTAGAAATGCGTAGACTAGAAATTCTCGATCATTTCGTCTATTTAGTTTGTTGGCTACCTTATGCGCATAGCTCGGAAATCTATGTTTCTACTTAAGGGATTTAGAAAATGACCACTTATTCATTCTAGATGAAGGCGGTATATTTTTTATCTCAGTGCACCGCCGATGTGAGTGGCACATATTCTTTTGTTCCTTTAAACAATATTTTTTAACTGTATAGTCTTATCAGTGTTCAAAAGGTTATGCTCTCAAAGCTGGTAGACGGGAGGTGAAGCTCAAATCCAGTTTGCGATCGTCAGCCTGGCTGTTTAGAACATTTAGTCCTTTTTCATCGAAACTCAAATGAATACCAGCTAGGACCCTTTTAGAAAGATCTTATATGTAGGCATCCTCAAAGACCTAGAACCCTTGTGTCGTTAATTGGCTTTAACACCAACACAAATATCTTATTTATTTAATTTTATATTGCATTTAAAAAGTAACTTAAATTTTTTTTTGATAAATCTGTATTTGATATCACCAAGGAAGCATATATTTAGTATTTTACATAGCATATATATATATTTTTTTTTTCGATAAAATTAATCTTCGAAAAACGAAAAAGAGATGTATGTGCTAAACTTAATCAAAAGATTGTAATATATATATATATATATATATATATATATATATATTATTTTTCTTTTTATTGCTTCTACCAAATATAAAAACATGCTTTGTTTATCTACCTTCTTTAGCTCACAACTTTCAATAGATTGTCATTAAAAAATAGCAAACAACAAAAATTAAAAACGGGATGAAAATTTTATAGCTTGTACATTTTTTAGTAAATATCTCACGTAAGGAAAATGTAACTTGACCTCTGAGAAAACATTGTTAGTTTTGTTTCGATTAAACTTTACTGAAAATATAATATGGAAAAGAAACAGTTATAACATAGAAAATGTGTAAAGAAAAGTCATTTTATATGTTAGCCTCTAAGAAAAAAAATGTCTGTGTCGTTATTTAGGATTTAATTATAATACAGAGCTAAAGTTTCCAAGAAAGTTGATTAATGATTAAAAGCTTTCTTTAACAAATTATTATAAAAGTGCATTTTTTTTTTCGTGTTAAAATTGCCACATTATGAAATAGATTTTAAAAATACATGAATTTAGTACTTAATGTAAATTTATAACATGTGACTAAATTTTGGATAAAAGAATAAAATAAATCTTTTGCAGCACTTTATAAAAGGGGGGAAAAAAACAGTGATTACAAGATTGGTTTTTCGTTATAATCCCTATACTGAATTGGTTATAAATTTTATTTTGAAGTAAATATATTCATGTGAAATATTTGAAAAAATAAATAAAATAATGCTAATGTATTAATTTTCAATCTTTTTTAACTCAGGACGCACTTAATACTCGATAAATGTGCTTCGGCGCGCTATACACGACGCCTGCTTCACTGGTCATTATATTTAAATGAATTTTCAGAATAATTGGATCAGTATTTATTTTTTACATCAAAAAAAAAAAAAAAAAAAGCATTGAAATTGCTCTAGACCTCGCTTCAGGTTCCCCGCTGCCTACAGCAGCTTTTTTTTCCGCCAGTACTGGGTCTCCACTGTCTCCAGAAAGGTCTTTCTCGGGCTCTTCAATCAAAGTATTTATCGGCGACATGTGGATCTTCTGTTATTTAAGAACTATGATTTTAAAGATGACTGTATCTCAGCATCTATTATATACTTTAGTTTTTGAACCATTTGTTTTATAGCCCTCGTTATTTACGCTATATTACGATTTGGTTTCGATCAGTATAATAAAATAAAACAAAAGGTAGATTTTCTTTTAAAAGGAATTAAATACATGAAAACAAAATCAGTTTAATCCTTTCTAATGTATACTACCATCCCAGCCCGCCCACGATAAATATTAAAAAAAAAAAAAAAAAAAAAAAAAGATTTTTATTTTAAAGAAATTGATTAAAAATGAAAAATAAAAAGTTATTATATAGTTAAAAAAAAAAAAAAAAAAAAAAAAAAGATTTCGCCTTTAAATGAATGGATTAAATGAAAAATAAATTGCGTAAAAGCGGTTGCTATTACGCAGACGATTAGAACGAAAAAATGAATTCGTGAAAAATGAAACATAAATGCCAATATCTAAAATTGAAATAAAAAATAATTTTAAAAGTTCAAATTCGAAATTTGAAAAAAATCTCGTTGCGGTGCACACCTACAGTGTCCCAGGTACCTGTCTGCCAAATTTTTTAGCTCTGCGATTAGTAGTGTGAGCATTAGAGCGCAAACACACAGACACTTCTCTTTATTTATATAGATGTATTGGTTTTAAAAATTTTAAACAAAATTGCATTGGAAATCATGCCGATAACTGTCATCTTATCCGTTTAACCCGTTAGTAGTCGCAGATTGGTCGATTTGCCACCCATTCCTTCAGTGTTTACTCAACAGCCAACAAACATTTTTATAAGTGGCATTTGATATACATAATCGACGATTATTCGAGTCGATTCACCTTTTATGTATATCAAATGCCACTTATAAAAATTTTTGGTGGCTGTTGAATAAAAACTGAAGGGATCGGCGGCAAATCGACCAACTAGCGACTACTAACGGGTTAAGAACCGGGTGATTTGTGATATTTTTTAACAGATGTGGACGTTACAAACGCAGAGCTACGAGCTCTAAGTGGATGTAGATAACAGATAAACAAATAAAAAATACATAGCAAACCTTGACCGAAAACATCATATTAACCTTTTAACGAGCAAATAAATTCTAGTGTTTTTTAACGTTTACCGCCATGTATAAATGCTATAGAAACTGCTCATGCGTAGGCTAGTTTTTTGGTTATCTATAATTTTGCCTACATTATAAACTTTAAAAATTTGTATGATTCACCATTTCACAAAAACATACATAATATTCTTATTAATACAGGGATGGAACACGAGCGCAGGACTCATACCACTATCAATGTAAGAAAACTTTCTACTTCTTAAATAAACGATATTATCGGTAGAGAAAATTCTTAAACAAATACCGGTATGAGTTCCTGTTAATACAATCAGTGCTTTAAATGCCTCGATTAGAAACAGCATTATTACTATGCATATTTTTTTAAGTAATCATTTGCAGTTAAAAATTAAAATTCTTTTCGTTAAAAATTAAAAATAAAACAGCCACGACCACATCTGTTAAAAAATACCCGAAAATGCCCGGTATTTAAAGGGTTAAGATGAAATCGGCAGACATGGGTTCCTGTTCAATTCTGAATCCATAAGATGTGAACCCCCTTCTTAAAGTCTGTCATTGTAATTTTGGAACACCCTGTATGTGTACCGTATACATAAGAAGATCAAAATACCTAACTCGAGTTACTATAGCACATAGAGAAAAAATTGATGAATTAATCAAAAAATTTGGTTGTCATGAAAAAAAATTCTACTTAAATGATATTCAATGGAAAATTACTTTACACTAACAACCCAAATTTAATTGAGTATTAAAAGGAAACTTGGCGCTAGATCAGTGTTGCCAGATTGGGGACTTTTTTTATTCATTTGCCACCAACAAATTTTAACTGTAACGGTTGCCTAATTATTTCGAAGATTAAGCGTCAATTACGTATATCAGATATGACTTCACAAAATTATTGGTGAGAGTTGAATAAAACAAGTCCACAATGTCCACAACGTCTACAATGTATAGAAAGCTAAAAGAATTAACCAAACTGCAGATAGTTGTTTTGATAGCATTAAGTGTGTAGTCATCAGAGCATAAAATAACGAAAGGAAAGTTCTTCTATATATAAGAAAGGAATCGAATTCTATGATTGTTTATAAACCAATAAAATTAATCAAAATATGGGGGATTAGCTTATAAGAAATTCAGAAACGGTAGGTGTGAAAAATGTAAAAAAAAAAAAAGAAAAAAAGGTAGATTGAATGTAAATTTTCCAATAATATTTCAGAACAAAAATATATGCTTTTAAAAGACTAAAATTTTTCTAGTAAATAAGACAAAAATAACTATGAAAAAATAGTAGTTATGAAAAAATAAAAAAAAATAGCAGCTGCATATTTTTTATTAATCAGATGTTCTTAAATACATTTTTAAAGATCTCAATTAATTTTATGCTCAAAAAATTCAATGAAACTATTTAATCACAAGATTATTTTTAAGAACATACAAAATTATACAGAAAAAAAATACTTAAAAGTAATAAAAGAAAGTATAAATATTTATATTCATACATACAATATACATATATAAATATGTGTTGTAAAAAATTTTAATTACTAAATTTATAAAGATAAATATGCATCTAAGATATTACGTATTTTTAGCTATTCCAATGAAGAAAGCTACTTCTAGAAGACATATAAAGTAAAACTTAACCAAGTGTACGATTCCTTTCATATTCTCATTATTTCTTCAAAAATAGAATTCGACGTGAATTCGAATAATAAACATTTCGTAAACAATAACACATAAAAATAGATACATTATATGATATAATTATTCAAATTGTTGCATTGAAAAGTTTGGAATAGCATATAAAGTTGCTTGATTCTTATATTGTCACATGTATAAAGATAAAATAATAAATAAAGCAAAATTATCAGAAGTTTAACTTAACTTCCTCCTTATGATAAATAAGTTATTTTCTGTTCGCAAATACGTGAATATTGAAACAATTTTACACTTATTTGTATATATTTGCAGAAGGTTTAAATATAGAATTATCTTGATTGTGTGAAATAATTAAAAAAAAAAAAAAACTTTTGCCTTAGTAAATAAAGGAACTTGATGTACTTCTAAAAAATATTTATGAAATGCAAATTAATCATTCAATATACTATGCCACAAAATATTTTGATCAGTTTTTAAGCATTTTTGTTTTTTAAAGGTTTATCGTAAATAAAAGATGCATTTATGTGTTACCTTTCTATTTTTATTACTTATTATTTATTACTTTTTCTTTGATTTATCAATATAAAAATCATCCCGGCAGAAAAAATAAAAACAATTCTGAGGTTGAGAATTTGTCAAATAATTTTAAATTTTGAATTTGTAAACTTCTGTTTATTATTATCATGCATTTTCAATTACATTATAATTCAATGCATGGAATTAAATTGTATTTCAATTTAACTGCACAAAAAATTATGAAAAATGAATAAAAATGCGTTTTCATTTAAATGTAAAATATATAAATAAAGTTTCGATAAATAGTGTTATAAACGGAAAAAAAAAAAAAAAAAAAAAAAGATGCAATTGCAGTTATTTATCACACGACTTTCTTAATAATTTATAAATATATACCGGATTCCCATAAGTGTGTGCAAATTAAAAAAATTCATAACAATTCAAGGAATCGATATATTTGAAGGCGGTTTGCAGAAAATTATTCTGGAAAGTTTTTTTTTTTTTTTTTTTTTTTTTTAAGAAAAATTAATGGTTATATTTTTCGTTAATAGATGGCGCTACACGGATGCATAACGAGTATTCAAATCAGAATATTATAAATCGCACGATTTTACGATTAACAGAGCTTATTTCTTATTTTGCCTTCTTTTGCGCATACACGAAGTTTTAATTGGGATGTGCTGACATGGTGGATAAATCGTTATCGGTGAAAATGATTTTCTTTAAGCCACGTTTGCAAGCTGTAATATGTGGTGATGGCGGGCACATAGAGTGTGATTTACATGCCTGTAAACATTTTCATGCAAATAAATATAGGTTTTTACGGAAATGTGTGATTTGCTCACATACAGCGCCCTCTATCGATAAAAAATTTAAATATCATTTTATTAATATTATTATCCTTATTTTACCCCCCCCCCCCAAAAAAAAAAAAAAAAAAAAAAAAAAAAAAAAAAAATTATCCCCTTTCACGAAAATAACAACTTTTTCCGCAAACTGCGTTCAGTTCTACCAATTCCTGCGATTTTTATGAATTTTTAAAGTGTCTACAAAATTATGAGGCTCTCCCGATATATGTTAGGCTGCATATAATTCTTCTTCCTAAAACTAAACTTCTTTAAACAATGTGTTTCATTTTTTCATAATCTTCGTCATTACCTTTACCATAAAGAGACAATAAAGAGAAATAGTTATTGAAAATGTTTATGCCTTAAAAAACAAGAAATTTACCATAATTACTTAGATTTTCAACGATAAAAAAATATTCTTTTTTTTTTTTTTCTTTTTAAATAAAATCTGATCATAGCAAATATCCGCTAAGTATAGCCAGCAGAAGTCTCTACATTACACCCGCAACAGATTCAATTCCTGTAATAATTTTACAATTTCGAAAGTAAGCATAATTCAAAAACCTTTACCGCCAAAACTATAATTAAATGTTTTTTGTAGTGTAGATTCATTTAAATTATCTTAAATATTTACGGTATCTCTCCTTATTTCTGTTACAGCTTTGGAAATATGTTCAACCAAATTCTCGCCCTTAAATCTAGAAATATGGTTTTGCAAACTCTACCTTAAAATCAAAATAAAGCGATATCTTTGATTTTTTAGTAAAATTAACATTAATACTAGAATTTCTTAAGCTTTTTAATATACACTAACATAGTGGGAAAAAATGTATTAAAAACTTTTTAGAAAGTTTAGGTGTTAAAGTGTGCTTAAAGATTGAAATTACATGTAAAATTATTTTTAGTAGCAAAACATCATATTTTTTCAAAATATTTAATTTTCCTATTTTTTAAATACAATACAGCACATTAATTTTAAAAGTAAAAAAATAAACAAAAAGACTTAAAAAGAATGGGGGGGGGGGCAGGCGGGAACGATAATGATGCCATGAGGGGTCGATAGAAACCTTTTATTAACAAAAAATAATACGTGATAAAGAGAAACGTTTTCAGTTTCAACATATGAAAACCATATGTATTATGAGCAAAAAGTATCAAATAAAATTTTACTATCATTGTTTTTCTAGGCCTGTAGACGAATTAGCACCTTGTGAAAGATTTTTTTTTTTTTTTTTTTTTTTTTTTAACTTTCTAGCTAAACAACTAGTATATCTAACAATAAAAATTAAACTCATAAATCAGATAAAATCTTTAAACTCGTCTGGTAATTTAAGTCTTAAAATATTTTGTTGAGAAGTATGATAAATGCGAAAATAATCATGTACTAAGTACATTTATTTTTTTCTTATTAAAATTAATCCAATGAAAAATGGCCGATTAAATAATTTAAGAAAATATTTAGAATGCGGGATAGAATCACGAATCTTACATAAATACACAAAAATGACTTTAATATAGAAATATTTTATTATTTTATGCCACAAATTTACATTTCTTTTTTGGTATACAGTCTCTACGCATAGTATTAAATTTTCAATTAAACACACAGTATTGAAGATGCAGATTGCTGTGGAATTGTTAATGATATTGTTGTATTAAAAGTATAAACTTTTTAGCTGACGAAATTTGCCTTAAGGGATCGTATATATAAAAAAAAGTGTAAATTTTTAAAAATTAACAGAAAGAAATTTTTAAAAATGTAGTCTTTTGTTGTACCTTAATTACAACATTTTTGCTTATAAGGTTATAATTTGCTTTATTTGTTGTTTACTATAATATGTAAAAAATTAAATCGAGTTTCAATATTTTTAGGACAACTTTTATAATAGTATTATATCTTTGCTTTTAAAATCCTTAATATTATTTACATATTTATAAAATATGTATAAATTTAATGTTATTATTATTATTATTATCTGTATAAGGACAGTAAACTACTTCCAGTGTGACTTCCAGAAGTTATTTACCTATTTATTTTAGTTTAATAATATTAAATAATAAAATCTGTAAATAAATTATAAATAAATCAAAAATTTACTGATATAATTATAAAATTATAAAAATTACTAAATTTCTGAAAATAAATACTTTTAAGTACATGATTTGTAATATAAGAATTTCATGAAATGTATGTATAATAATAATAATAATAATAATAATAAAGTATTAATATTAGTATAAGATAATAATAAATATATAAAGAATTAAAATAGTATTATTAATATTACTGTTAATTTTTAAGGCTTAAATTGGAACTTCCAAAGAAGTATATACATATTTCTATCTAAACTTATTCATCTATCCTTATAAAATCCTATCCTTACAAAATCCTTATAAAATCCTATCCTTATAAAACCCTATCCGTATAAAATCCTATCATCTATCCTTATAAAATCCTTTTGCAAATGCACTGTCTACTAATTTCGAATTCAGACTTTCTGTCAAATATCTAGAAATATTCTTGAGGACTTATCTTGAAATTTTAGGCTCATAAAGAACATGTTATATCTCCTATATTTCAGCAAAAGTTTTGTCCAGAAGAGGAATGAGGGATCTGGAAAAAAATTAAACAAAAGTAAAAATATTTTGGATCACCTTGTAAAAAGTAATGTATGAAATGCGTTTTCGCTATAGCATGTGATTTTGAGGATGGTTCTGATTATGTGTATAAGTTTTTGTGAGGCTACATATTCATGGAGAAGTAACGATTTTTTAAAATAAATAAATAAATAAATAAATAAATAAATAACCCATTTTTTATTATAATACATAAAGTATTACACTCAGAGCAAAGCCATTTTTACAAAACTTGGCGTACTACATAAAACATAACATATTGCAATCAAAATGCGAAAATGTTAAATATCTTACAAAATGTAAGCATTTTTACTAAATAATTTTTAATTGCGCATGCGCAAGTTTTAGCAAAATTTTATTTACATAATTTAATAGCGAATTGTATACAGCTACTTATGCGAAAGCCCCAAATAAAAATCGCTTAAATTCAAATTAATATAAAGCAATTTAATTTTTTTCATTGTACCTGTTCGGATTATAAAAATTTTATCGAAGGTTTGTACACTTATCAAACACAGCACAAGTCTATCTAACGTCATATTTTTTAATTCAATCCGATAATTGGTTCAAAAGGTATTAAATAAAAACCATACGCCTATTATTACAGTTGGCGGAGCATTCCTTTATTAAGGAAATATAACAAACTGTGGCAGAAATGAAACAGCTGACTATAGGCAAAATGTTAATTTCTTTGGCATTTATCGTGATATTGGCGATTATTTGTTTTCGAAATATATATATATATATATATATATATATTAGTAATTAAAAGTTACAGCACGCAAAATTTCTGTAAAACTTTGCATTTTCAGCTTTTGAATAATAAGTACGAAGTAATATTAAAAAAAAAAAAAAAAAAAAAAAAAAAAAAAAAAAAATCTTACCAGTGAAATGATATAGCTCCTCCTTTTACAAAACATTCTTTACAGCTTTTTAAGCAACATCTAACAACCATTGCTTGAGATAAATTTGTTTTATATTCAAAACAATCTAACTTTTAAAGGGAAATAAAAATTTCAAAAATTAGGAAATATGTCGTCCGTATAAGAGAAAACAGAGTTTAAAGCTTAGTGAGAAAAATTTAATGTTGTGCAGTTTGGCTTATTGTAGTCACTGTAGTGCCTTGTGCCATCTGACTTTTTTGTTAGTGATCTTTGCCACACGAAGGGGTTGCCATTGTTCCGTCCATTGTAATAATAGATTTATGATAAAAACTCTGTTTTTACATTCAAATTATATTTTTGAAACTATATATATATATGCCATTTATAAATAAGTAAATATATTTCTTTTTATGTCAAAAAAAGAAAAAAGAACATTTTTTTTTTTTTTTTTTTTTTTTTTTTAATAATTAAAATGAAATTTAGAAGAACCATGCGAAAGAAATGGAGCACGTTCAGTCGGCAAAATTTTTAATTTGGCATCGAAGTAGCTCCGAACATTTTTTACCAAGATCTTTAATTGCAATAGCCATTTTAACTCATCGCTATTTAACTCAGAAATTTAAAAGCCACCCTGGGCCTCCTATGTTAAAGCTATACCAAAGAATTTTTAAGAAATGAATATAGTAACCAATGCTAGGGAATGAAATATAGTTACTGCATGACTTTTTATGGAAACATAGACTAAAGTAACTCGTGATATCGTACTAAATTAAATTATGTTTTCTGCAGAATTTTATATCCATTTCTTAGAAAACAAAATAGGATTAGATTTTTCTTTCAAATATATGATTTTTTTTATTATTTATTTATTTATTAAATGAAAATATTTGTATCATGTATTTTTGACTACATTATCATTACAAAGTGTTCATTTAAAAGATACTATAATTTATATTATTTTATATAGATAAAAACGAAAGTTGGTCCACGGTACTGGATTGTGAATCACTGTAACCCGTAGTTGGAACCCACCCTAACAGCACAAAATGTTCAAGATAATAATTAATTAAAATCTAAACATCTTCTCTGTTGTAGAAACATTTCGGAACTTTAGTTTGCTTTCAGGTTATTTTCAAAAGTGTAATAATGTCAATGATCGTAACACCCCCCCCCACCACCACCACCACAAAAAAAAAAAAAAAAAAAAAAGTTTTAGTCTCAACGCCAGATACACCTCTTTTTTCCCATGCAATACTAAAAAGAAAAAAAAAATGCTTCATTTTATAAATATATCTCTTTTAAAAATGAAGATTTATATATATATATATATATAATTATTCTTTTTTTTTTTATTAATTCAACATTTTGAACAAATAATACTTTGTCTTAGGAAGCAATAATAGTAAAAAAAAAAATAATAATAACTTTATTGCTTCCTAAAATGAAAGGTTTGTTGGATGGGTTTTACGTCGCACTAGTGCTGCGCAATGGGCAATTGGCGATGGTCTGGGACACACCCTTAGAGGTAGTCCGGAGACAGACCATCACAATTTTGATCCTCCACGGACGGGATGGTTCTCCCGCTTCGGTGATCCCCAGAGGTATAATTTTTAATGTGAACATGGAGGACATTGCGGCCACGACAGATTTTACGTGCACCAGCCACCATTATTGTACACAACGGTGTTTTGCCGGCTCGTGTACCAAACTCTCAATCTTCCAATTACGAGCCCGGAGCTCTACCGACTGGGTCACCGCGGCCCTACCTAAAATGAAAGGTGACACGTTCAAAGACTTCAGCTTTAAAAAAAAAAAAATAAATAAATAAAAAAACAGTATTAGAAAAATTTAATTTTTAAATTTTTTTTAATTCCGTTGTTTTGTAATTCTTGTGTAAATAAAAATTCCAAAATCACGCATATAGAACAATGAGAAGATTATTTCAAAAAGATAAACATCACGAAATAGGTATTTTATGCAAGTCATGTTTTAGACAGCCTTCTTCCTATCTGACAACACAAAACAAAGCAATTTCTTTTCTTTCATTTTGTTTTTCGTTTCGTTTCGTTTCTTTTTTTTTTTTTTTTTTTTTTTTTTTGTAAAATATGTTTTACGTAAAATTCCTTTTAAAGTATTAGAAAGATTGTTTCTATAATCTTTACACAAAATACTATGTGTAAGTAACCCTTCTAATATGATGTAATTAAAACCCTATAAAATTACGTGGGATGAGAGAAAGAGGAACTCTGACTACCAATCCCACTTAACACTAATAGATAGAAATAAAAATCATTGCAAGAGAGATGTTTAAAGATTGTTTGCTATTCTATTCAAATAAATTGCTTTTACCTTTTCTATAAGAAAAAATTAAAAGCCTAAAATTAACTCCTCATCTTTCCTCGACTGTATTTCATTTATAGAAATTCTTTATACATGTAATTTCTTTTAATTTTAATTTTTTATTGAAATAAAAGTAAGACATGAAAAGCATTTTTGATAAACAGGAATGTTTGCTTCAATTTAATAGTGATGCAACATATTTTATCCATAACCAATATCATATTCCAGGTGATAGATTGTTAACTTTAATAATCTCCGAAAAGAAACATGGTTGGTTGTAGGATTTAAGGCCGATTGACTCCTGATGTGTCCTAGGCCTAGAGGGGGAATGTCCTCCGTGGGGGTCTTTCTAAGGGGTCCTAGCCCGTATTTACGCAAGTTTCGGAGGAAACCACGGAAAACTCCGAACGGCTAGGTCGATGAGCGCGACCTGGGATCGAACCCGGCACCTCCCATCTACCAGCTTTGAGCGCAGAACCGCTCGGCCGCCGAAAAGAAACATGATTTTTACTCAGAGTGTACTAAAAAATGTAAGATATATTAGTGGTTTTGCATTTAAAGTGCATTTTAGGATATTTTGCTCTCCAGAATAAATATAAAAAAAGATCTTTCTTTCTTTCATTTTTTTTTTTTTTTTTCTTTTTTTTTTTTTTTTTTAATTGCACATATCTTTCATTTTAGTGAAAAAAAAAAACTTGTTAAATTAATAATATTCAACTTCTAAACTACATGGTAAAACTTTTCAAAAATAAATGACTGCAATGCACCTACACGAATTTCAAAAAAGAAAAAAAATATATATATTAACGTAAAAAAGAACTTTTTCTGAATTTCATAGATATAAGAATATTGTAAAATTCCAAATGGATATTAAAGTCTTGTGAAACATTTAAAAAGAAGAAATTAAATATTTATCAGATATATTTAACAGTCGCCTTTCAACTAAATCGAAAAAAAGAATTAAATCCACATAAAAAAAAGTTACAGAGTGAATGTCATCGTAAGTATTTTATTAAAGTGGATATACAAAAAACGAGTAAAATACAAAGTTTAAAGGTACTCACGGTAATTTATTCTTAAATTAAGAATATGTATCCAATAAAAAAAGAAGAAGATTAAAGATAATTTGGCTGCGTCTTATTCAATTAATGTAGGGAAATTATCCGGAAAGAATATTGTTGAAATGTATACCGGAAGCACTAATTTTTAATTAATGAGAGTGTAAAAAAAAAAAAAAAATCAGTAATTGCGAATAAAATATGATATTTAACTTTTTTTAAGACATCCGATTTTGATATACATATACACTATTCACCAATAAGTATTTGGACACATCCAAGTTTAAATGTTTTGTCAAATATCTAAGAAAAAATCTGTAGGAATTATCTTCGAAGTGTAAAGAACATGTTACACCTCATATATTTCAGCAAACGTTTTGTTCTTAAGAGAAAAAAGAGACCAGAAAAAAATTAAACAAAAATCAAAGTGTTTTGGATCACCCTGTAAAAAGTAATACTTGAAATGCATTTTGGCCGCTGTGTGCGATTATTAAAGTTTTTCTAGTTAGCTGTATAAATTTTTGGGAGGCTACTACATACATTCATGGAGATATAACACATAGGGTATTAGATCCAGTGCCTATGGTATTAAATCTAGTGCCATTTTTAGGAAACTTGGCATTTTACCTTAGAGAGACAACACACAGCAATCAGAATGCAGAAATCTTAAACATCTTGAAATACAAGCACTTTTACTAAGTAATAATAACTACGCATATGCAAGCTTTTGCAAATAATAAAGTATGCGTGCCGTCAATTAAACCCATTCCAGAGACTTGGCGAGAATGTGGCAGCCTGTTCTGCATCTATTAAGAGATCAAGATGCAAATGTTTTGAAAACCAGACCTGATGAAATCCATAAGCAATAACTTTTAAATTAAGTTTTTTTAAACTATCTATTTTAACGTGTAACATACTGTGTGATATTTTATAAATTTGATTTTTACATGTGTGAACAATTGCTCATTTACTTACTAGTAGATAGTGTATTTAAGCTTTCTCACTTCAAATAATTAGTTTATTATTAATATTATTATTATTAATATGATTATTTCTTTGTAAAAATTACTAGAGTTTATAGAAATACAAAAGAAAATAAACATTGTTAATTGATAAAATATTGCATTGTTTTAAAGTACTAAAAAAATTTTTGAAAAATTTTATTTTTTAATGTTCATTGTTACTGTTGAAAATTATTGTATTTTCACAGAATATGTTTTAAAAGAAAGAAATACAGCATTTAAATACTCTTGTTGTTTTAAATTTACTCAATTTTAAGCATGAAAGTATTTTATAAAAATTTGTTATAGTTTTATTTTATTTCTTTATTTATTTTGCTAATTATTTATTTATTTATTTATTTTATTTTATTTATTTATTTATTTTTTATTTATTTATTTATTTATTATTATTATTTTTTTTTTTTTCGTCGTTTTACTTATGATTTTTTTCCCTAATTATGACTGGATAGACAAATGTATTACTAAAAAGAATTTTATTTAACTTGCACTTTCAAAAGTATTATGAATAATTATGTTAACGATAAAATAATCTGTATATATATCTTGAAAATTTGAATCTTTTCTGTGTGCATGTACTCCAAAACTACAACTTCTTCAATAATTTTTTAACCTTCATGTATTTAGTAAATAAATACATTCTTATAAGGGTTAAGTCACCAATTAATTTTCTTTTTAACTATAAATTACATGTAGTTTTAAAATTAATTTTACATTATTATTTTTCTCTTTTTCTATATTTATTTAGCAGGTAAACAATTCGAAAGTTTCAAGAATATGTTTTTCCCATAATCTTAAAAAAAAGAAGACGAAGAAGAAGCATGAGAAAACTAAGCCACATTTGAAATACTTACCATAATTCGATAGTTTAAGCGAAAATATTTGCCTCTATTATTTACAAATTGAATAAACTATTAACAATAGTAAAACTGACTGGTAAAAATGCAGATATTTAATCAGTATGATGCATTATAGTGCTCACAAAAATCGTCTACAGTTTTCTAGTTTATAAGAATGATAACAAACAAATTTAAGATTTTTTCTTGTTATTAAAAAAAAAAAAAAAAAAAAAAAACTTTACGAATTATTACATTTATTTTTAACTATGTGGAATTTTACTTCTTTATATCTTCTTACAAAATGCAGCTTTATTGTATATACACTACTGATCATTAATATTGCAACACCAAGAATGCAAATATCAGAATGATATTCATTGGGCACATACATTATAGCAGAAAGAGCAATTGATTAAATTTCTAGGAAATTTAGAGTAATATATCCAGAGAAATCAGTACTTGAAACAGCGACCTCTGGAAACAATAGCAACACTTTTTTTGCCTAGGCATTGAATCGAATAACGATTGGATAACATGTACGGATACAGCAATCTATGCAATTTCAATATGAAATCACAATTGAGGTGATTCAGTTCTGTATCCAATGGTACCACATACTATCACTCCAGATTGTTTTGAAGTCAATTCTAGATAAATAGGTAAACATTTTATTTTATACATAAACATTGTTTTGTGATCTAATATATAGGGATCTACAACATCGTAAAATTTTACGCGCATTTTTTTTTTTTTATATAGTCATCACTATTTTCAAAAAGAAAATTTAAGTTTTATTGCTATAATAGGTTTAAAAAAATTACCGTTCTGAAATATTGATGTCATTATAATAAAATGTGAGAATATGTTTAGGAAAAAGGCAAGCAATGAATATATTAAAAAGTCATCCAGCTTTTTAGTAGTGTAGTCAAAATACAAAAATATTAAATGGTTTAGATTTTACAAAGCAAAGAAGAAAGTTTCACATATTTGGGAAGCAGGATTGAAGGTGATATAAATGTAAAAATATTTTTTTTTTTTTAATTAAGGTATAGCAAGAGAGGTGTTTAAAGATATTTTGCTATTTTCTTTAAATATATTAATTTTCCCTTTTTATAGAAAACATTTTAAAACATAAAATTGGACTCCTTAGCCTTACATTTCCCTTTACTTTTCATTAATAAAAGCTCTTTATGCGGGTGCTTTTTATACATTTTTTTTCTTTCTTCTTCAGATAAAAGTAAGATATAAAAAGCATCTTTCACGAACAGGAATTACCAGTAATTTAATTGATTTAACAGTAATAAGGCATATTTTTATAAATAACCAATTATACATGACATGTAATAAATTACAAACTCTAATACTTTTTTTAAAAGAAACATGATTTCTTGCTTAATTTTGATCATAGTACATAAAAAATATAAGGCATGATTTTATTTTCGCATTTAAAGTGCATGTTAATAATTTTTAGTCTCCAAATTAATATAAAAAAGCTTTGATTTTTTTTTTCTTTTTTGTTGCATATATCTTTCATTTTAGTGAAAAAATATCTTGTTAAATTAATAACATTCAACTTTTAAACTACATGATAAAACTTTTGAAAAATCAATGACTGCAACGCCCCTACACGAATTTCAATAAAGAAATATATATATATTAAAGTAAAAATGAACTTTTTTTTTCTGTATTTCATAGATATAAGAATAGTGTAAAGTTCCAAATGGATATTAAAGACCTGTGGAACATTTAAAAAGAATATATTAAATATTCAGCAGATAAATTTAACTGTTCCAATATAACTATATCCGGAAAAAAAAAAAAAAAGGTCGATTTTAAATTTGCATAAAAAACATAACGGAGTGAATATCATCTTAAGTATTTTTTTAAAGTGGATATAAAAAACGAATAAATTACACAGTTTATATGAACCCACGCAAATTACATCTTAAATTAAGAATATGTATCTAATAAAAAATAAAGAAGATTAAAGATACTTTGCTACGTCTTATTCAATCAATGTACGGAAATTACCTCGAAAGAGTATTGTTCAAATATTTATTGGAAACCGGGAATTTTAATTAATGAGAGTGTAAAAAATAAATCAGTTATTGCAAATAAAATATGATATTTAACTTTTTTTTTTTTAAGATATTCAATTTATATATATATATATCTTTAACTGTAACATCTTCATTTCAAATATTTAGCGTTTATTTATTAACATGTTTATTGGACAAGCGTTCATAGAAATAAAATAGGAAAATGGTGGAATTGTTAATTGATAAACATTTCATAATGCTAAATAAAATAATTCTGAATTTTTTTTTATTTTAATGTCCATTGTTACTGTTGATAATTATTCTATTTTTGTAAAATATATATTACAGGAAAAAATTAGCACATTAGTTAAATATTTACATTATTGCCAAATTTACTTAATTTTAAGCATTTAATAACAATTTATTATAACATTTTATTTTCTCTCTCTCTCTCTTTTTTTTTTTTTTTTAGTTTTCATTGTCATTATACTCATTAATAATTTTTAATTTGTTTATGAGTAGACAGACAAATGTAAAAAAAAAAAAAAAAAAAAAAAAAAAAAAACCTCATTGGACTTGTACTTTCAAAATTACAATGAATAAATATTTTAACGATAAAGAATCATCATTATTATTAATATTTTATTTATTTATTTATTTATTTTCAGTTTTTGAAATTTTTTTGTGTATAACTATTCCAAAACCAAAACTTCACATATATCTATACATTTAAAAAATAAGTACTGGTCATGTAAGGGTTAAATCACACAGTTAATTCTCTTTTGAACTGTGAATTACACGAAGCATAAAAATTAATTTATATTTCATATTTTGTATGTTTTCTGTTGTTTAGAAGGAACACAGTTCGTTTTCTTCCCATAAATTATATACTTTTAAATTGAATCGATACTTAAAAAAAAAAAAAAATGCTCCTTTCTATTACTCACGAATAGAAATTTTGCTGATAAAAATATGGATATTAAAGATTGCAGCCGGAAACGTTGAATTTAGACCACACAAAATAGTGAGAAAGGCCAAAGCCGCCATTTATCTCACGTTTTTACAATCTGGTGCGGCTCTACACGACTTCTCTCATCTCCGAACACCGTCTCTATTGCCGTTAGCGCATTAAATGAAATTATAATTTAATTTTGTAGTAGTAGTTTATATTAATAATTAAAAAAACACTTCATTTAAAAGTATTTCCTGCACGATAAAATGTTTTCTGACAATTCAAGAAATACACACGTAATTGTTCACGTTTTCACTTCTGTCGGCTCTCCCGGAATACAAATGTTTTTTTTTTCCTTCACATGGTGCTAAATAGATTATACAGGCCTAAAAAAAATAATGTTCGGAAATTTTAATTTGATACATTTTGCTCATACGTATGGTTTTTAGTATGTGCAAACTGAAAATGGCCTATCACGTATAGTTTTTTGTCAATAAAAGGTATTTATCGACCCCAGATGGCATCATTATCGTTCCCCCCTCACCTCCCTTCCCCAACAAAAAAAACTTTTTTTTTTTTTTAGTGTATCTTTTTACTTGTAAAATTAATAAGCTGTAATATTGTATTTTAAAAAATAGGAACATTAAATATGTTGAAAAAATATGAAGTTTTGCTACTAAAAGTAATTTTACATGTAATTTTAATGTTTGAAATTCGCTTTAACACCTAAAATTTCTGAAAAGTTTTTAACACATTTTTTCCCTCTATGTTAGTGTATATTAAAGAGCTTAAGAAATATTAATAAATTCTAGTATTAATGCTAATTTTACTAAACAATCAAAGAAATCGCTTTATTTTGATATTGAGGTAGAGGTTACAAAACTGTATTTCTAGGTTTGAGGACGAGAAATCGATTGTGCCTACTTTCGAAGCTGTAAGGAGAGACACGGTAGATATTTAAGAAAATTTAAATAAATCTACTCTACAGAAAGCATTTCATTAGGATTAGTATTCAATTAGAATTGTACACTAAGCGACAAAAAAAAAAAAAAAAAAAAAAAAAAAAAACACTCTTGGATATTTTTCTTTTCCCTTTTTCCAACCGCCAATTTTATCATTTAAAAAGCAAATTTTTGAACGGATTTTATTACGTCGCCCTTCACGTACACTTTTGGATTGAACCCAGTGTTAAAAATAAAATGCAACTGTGAGGAAAATTATAATTTTAGAAAGTATTTCAAAAATGGCAAGTATAAAACATTTAACGATGCCACAAAAAGTATTAATTTTAGAATGAAAATCAAAAAATATTTTAATACGTGAGATGGCAAATTAATTAAATGTTAATGAAATATTCCTGAGATGATTTTTAGGAATATAAAAATTTTTTTGCCTGTTTTAACGGAAAATGTGTCTTTAGGCGGCCATGTTGCCAATCCAAGTGAGATGATGGCAACTTAAAAAACAAAAGTTTAAAAAGATCGATTTATACATACTCATAACTTAGAAAAGATTAAAAAAAGGGCATAGCAAGGTGATTTCTTTAAAAACAGTGCGGGAACAATAAAAAAAGTATGATAAAAACCAGAAGAACTGCAAAAAAAAAAAAAAAAAGTCATTACTAAGGAAAATAATTAAAAAAAAAACAAGACTTCAATTGACCAAAAATTTAAAAAATATATCAGTTAATTATTAGGCCAAACCGGTTTTCTCTGATGAGTCAAGTTTATTTTATTTCGGGCTGATAAAAAAAAAAAAAAAAAAAAAAAAAAAAAAACTAGTAAGATGATAAAAATGCGACCGAATTATTGAAAATTGCATTCATAAAACAGTGACACATTCTCCGTACATTATGGTACGGAGGTGCATAAATTTTCAATGAGTCGGGCAATTTTTTGTGTTCAAGGGATCAATTTACTCGAAATAAAACGCGACCATTGTAAAAACGGCACCTTATCGACTATTTTGAAGGTATCTCATACTTTCCTGCAAGTAGAATTTCAAGATGATATTGCACCATACTAAAGGGCGTCTGTGGTGCGTTTATACGATTCAAATTGTTAAAACTACCTATCCTATCCCATGAGCACCTATAATTTTGTAAGCAATCACATCTTTTATACTTTTAAGTTAAATCCCACATAAAATATCGTAGAATTTCTTTTTCATCAGACTTGGAAATAGCCCTAATCTCAACCCGCTCGAAAATATTTAGTCTATAAAAAAGCGCGGAAAAGGGATGAGGATTAAAAAATTGCAGCCTACAACTCTGCAAGGACTAGAAAAAAATTATTTATGATATTTGGCACAGATTTTTTTTTTTTTTTTTTTTTTTTTTTTTTTTTACATTTATATTAAAACACTGCATAATACTATGCCATTGCGCATTAAAGCAGTAATTTAATATAAAGGTGGAATAACTCAATGCAGAATACATAAAAAATTGCTTAGATCTAACAAATAAATAGTTATATAAGGGGGGAAATTTAAAAAAGGGGAAAAACATTTAATATTTTATACCAAAGATTAATGCTAAATTTCTGACTTGAATCTTTTTCTACAAATGGATTTTCTCCAAGACTAAACGACATGGATTTAAATCCTTTATACCAATCGATAGAGAACTCTTTTCTGAGTCTGACTATGTAAATAATACTCAAAATCGACATTGTTGGATAAATTGTGTCCGTAGACATTCTGTATTAACAAAAATCTCCACGTGACAGAGAAAAACTGCCTTTCGTTTCGATTTCAGCACACCAAAAAACTTAAATATAAGCCAAATTTATCAAATCAAAACTTTAGATGTAAATCTGTGTAATTAGCGATTAAAATACTGTTGGACTTTTAATTCTCCCCCACGCCATTACGTAATGCTATACCTCACCTTGCAAAGAAACTAAAAGAATATATTTGCCACGCAATTTAAGTGAACTAATTTAACACATTCACGCAGGCGTATACCATCGAAGGCTCACAGCTAGTTCAAGATACCGTAAAACCTGAAAACAGAAGTCCTAATTGGCTAGATAAAAAATTATACCTCTGGGGGTCACTGAAGCGGGAGAGCCATCCCTTCCGTGGAGGATCAAAATTGCGATGGCATGTCTCCGGACCACCTCTGGGGGTGAGTCCCAGACCGTCGCCATTTGCCCATTTACGCAGCACTAGTGCGACGTAAAACGCAACCAACCAACCAACCTAATTGGCTAGTTTACGTTATCGATTCTTTCATACTTGCCAAAAAAAAAAGTTATGCTCGGATGAGAGGGCTTTATACAGCACTATTGCTACATTATGGGCAATTGGCTGGTTGATCATATTAGAATAACTTTAAAAAGTATATATTTATAAACTATAATTACTATTTATAGTTGGAATAAAAATTATTGAAGCACTAGCAATAGTTCATCTTTAAGAGATGTGCACTTAATACTGTCTTGTTAAATAAATACTTGTCGAGGGGATGGCTGCCTCACCTCAGTGACCCTCCAGGGGTAAAATTTTAGGCGGGAACATGGAAGGCATTACAGCCACGACAAAATTTACTTGCATCAGCCACTCGAGGATCAAACATTCATAAAAAAGAAAAAAAAATCAATGGAAAGGTTTACGCTAAAAAGATATCTAATAAATTACTTCAAAAACAAATATTTTTACAAAATCAAATATTAGAAACAAAAAATTGAATCCCAAACCGTAGCCAGTTGCTCTTTGCGTACAGTCGGCAGCAAAATTATTCGAGCACTAGCCAATAATTCTGATATCAAAAAAGTACACTTAAAACTGTTTTGTTAAGTAAATCCTTGTCCAATCATGTTCTTAGACTGACTAAGAATATGACTCGACAAGGATTCATTTAAAAAAGCAGTGTTCAGTGTACTTTCTTTAGGAGATTATTCCTAGTGCTCAGATACCTTTTCTGCCGACTGTAGAAAAGTTAAACGATCTTAACCTCATTAAGAACAAAATTTGTTCTCTTGGAAACCAAATGATCACAGACACCCAAATAAACTAATCAAATCTCTCTCTGTTACTGGCAATTACCCATAGCGTAGTACTAGTGTGACGGAAAAACCCGTTCAACTCAACCTTGTCATGCAGTACGTCATCATAGAACAAGAAAGGACAGAGTCGGCAGCAAAAGTGTCCGAGCACTAGCAATAATCCCTGTCTAAAAAACGTTCACTTAATACCGCTTTGTTAAATAAATCCTTGTCGATTCATGTTCTTAGTCAGTCTAAGTTTTCGACAAGGATTAAAAAAAAAAGTTTTAAGTGTACTTTTTTGACATTGGAATTATTGGCTAGTGCTCGGATACTTTTATGGCCGACTATATGTAAGAGGGGTAGTTGCAAGAACTGGATACTTTTGTTTAGAAATTTCGCCAAATACATGCGCGGTACTTTTGTTTTAGAAATTAACTCAGAAGACTATGTAAACAAAATGCAGCAGTGTGAAGGTGTTAAATTAAATTAATGTACAGAATCAGTATGGAACTGAAAATTTTTGAAATAGATTTCACATCTAACGGATTAAGTATAACGGAACGGATAGAAGTGCTTCTAAGCATAATTTAAATTTACAGTCGGCAGCAAAAGTATCCGAGCACTAGCGAAAATTCCTATATAAAAAATGTACACTTAATGCTGTTTTGTGAAATAAATCCTTGTCGAATCGTGTTCTTGGACTGACTAAAAACAGGATTCGACAAGGATTTATTTAACAAAACTCTATTAAGTGTACTTTTTTTTTTTTTATATATATATATAGGAATTTTTGCTAGTACTCAGATACTTTTGCTGCCTACTGCGGATTGATTGTATACTCCACTTTTAAATACTATAACAGTGACAAATTGAACACAAAAAACGTTTCTGAAATCGGATGGTGATTATCCTACCCAGAGCTATTCCTATTGCACGCATTAAGAATAAAAAGTATGACCATGTCATTAAATTTATGTTGTATTATTACAAATTTAGAAGTGAATTTAAATAAAGATAAATTCTTTAAATTCGATAAAAATGATATTTTAATTTTCAAATAATTTGTGCACCTTTAATAGTGAATTTCAGATCGTAGCCAGTTGAGTATAGTTCTTGCGTACCATTAATACCACTAAACTTTAACCTATTTGGAAAATTAATTAAAATAATAATCCAGAGTAGTTTAAATTCGAATAAACGTTTTGCAGTAAAAATTCTTTAACAGTGCTTCTTTTGCATAACAATGCATACAGTCGGTAACAAAAGTATCCGAACACTGGCAAAAATTCCTATATAAAAAAAGTAGAGATAGTCTAGTCAGTCTAAGAACATGATTCGACAAGGATTTATTTAACAAAACAGTATTATCTCTACTTTTTTTATATAGGAATTTTTGCCAGTGTTCGGATACTTTTGTTACCGACTGTAGTAATTACTCAAACAAATCTTCACTCTAGTACCATTTTTAGTCTGAATGCATTTGTTTTTTGCTTATAAAAATTATAAAACTAAGCTTATATTTAAGTTAATAGATATAAAATTTCAAACAAAATCAAATAAACTCCAGTAAATTTTGCATTTAATCAATAAAAATATATTTTTCTTTTTATGGAATATTCATGGCTTTTAAATTAATGTAAACCATAAAGAATATCAGAATGTTTATATTATGCAAATGTTATTTCCTGTTCCGAAGATATGGTTTTTAAAATTCGATTTTATGAAGAATAGTGGTATTATGACATAGAAGACTATATTAATATTTAATAACTTCTGTAATTTCTTTAATAAAATAACCATTCTTACAAAATGCGTAGTTTGATGTGTAATAAATAAAAATAATAAAATGCCTATCGTTAAAAAATGTTGCGTTCATTTTTATTAAATTACTAAACGCATTTAACTCTTAAATGCATAGCGATGTACAGTACTTTATTAAACAATTTCTTTATTAAATTTAATTTTTTGGAATATACTACATAAATACAATAAAAGATCATATATTTCAACCTCATTTTAGTGCATTTTTTATTACTATTTTTAAACAAGAAACTTATTATTATTATTATTTAAATTTAAAGTACAGTCAGCAGCAAAAGTAACCGAGCACTAGCAAAAATTTCTGTGTAAAAAAATACACTTAATACTGTTTTGTTAAATAAATACTTGTCGAATCATGTTTTTACACTGACTAAGAACATGATCCGACAAGGATTTATTTAACAAAACCGTATGAAGTGTACTTTTTTTACATAGGAATTTTTGCTAGTGCTCGGATACTTCTGTTACCGACTGTAGATCTACATCATATGTTTAAAACCTAATATCTCTTTTTGTAGCAACATTTGCATAGTGATTTTTTTTTTTTTTTTTTTTTTTTTTTTTTTTTTTTAATTTTACCAAAACTGTTTTATCGTTTCCGAACAGAACCAGAATCTTTGATAGTTCATTTCTTTATCTCTGACAATTTTCATTGTTGGCGTGCTTTCTGAGTACAATTCCATTTCGACCGCTGTTACGAATTACGATTATTTATACAAAAAGTATTGAAAACATATAAGAAAAACTCTTTATGACAAATAATATTTATATTTTTGAATATAATGATTAATTTATGAGGGTGGGAGGGAATATAGCTTTTTTTTGTGATGTAGAAATACATTAATATGCAAAATCAGTTCTACATTAGTTCACAAATCCTAAAGTGAATCGTATGTGGGCTTTTTTTTCTGTATTTTTCCCATTCACTACACCTATTTACCGGTTGATTTCAAATGTTATTTATTCAAAGTAAAAATTCATGCATTTAAGGGTTAAAGAGGAATTCTGTATCGTTTATACATTCACTTCCGAACATATTTGTATTTTCTAATATATACTAATAAATTAGCATTTCAATGTTTTTATTTAACACGTTTAAGGCGGCGCAATTTGTTTACATATTTTTTTTAAAGTATCTTAGCACTAGCCAATAATTCCGATATCAAAATACACTTAAAACTGTTTGTTCAATTAATCCTTGTCGAATCATGTTCTTAGACTGACTAAGAACATGACTCTACAAGTATTTATTTAACAAAGCAGTGTTACGTGTGCTTTTTTTTTTTTTTTTTTTTGGACAGGAATTATTGCTAGTGCTCGGATACTTTTTGCCGACTGTAGCTGTGATCCACCGGTGGGTCACGCCGGCGTGAACGTGTTAAAGTATACAGGTGTCCGCGAAAGTACTTATCCTACCTTAACTTAAAAATGGCGTTATCACTATTGCATTAAATGTGTTATCTTGGAGCAGAAAAGTGGAAGTGCACTATTGGCTGAGATTAACTGGAACGCCACCAGGAGAAAAACAAAAAAATTAGTATTCTTAGATCGGAAATTATGTTTATGAAACGAAAGTGTACGAGGAAAATAAACAATCACAATATTATAAGACGTCCTATCGTTAGGTAAAAAATAAATAAATAAATAAATAAATAACTTGTAGAAAATAATGCTGATTGCAGAACATAAAATGTTCCTTTTTTCGTTGATATATCCTTCATCTATGACACTGAATTAACGTATATGAAAAGATACAAGTATTTAAACCATGTTCTGTGCAAACATGAATAATATACCATACTGTTGAATTACGACAATAGTAGTTTTTAGCTAAAAAAAGCTGTTGTCTTCTACGTTTGTTCGTGGTTGTTGTCGCCTTAGATTTGAGAAATCGCTAATCGCGACCAACCAAATGCGCGATTATGCACAAGATTTTATTTTGTACTAAACAATTGATTTGATTTTAAATTTTGCAATTCACTTTCTTCCGTAACTATCTTTTAAAGTGACAGCTCCAGATGTTTTAATTTGTATTGGCTTTACTATTTTAAATGGCATGCTAGTGAAAAATTCGCCATCAGTTATAAATTTTGTAATACAAGTATTGCTTTCCAAATCTGTGCAGTTCCATTTGTAATCCCTTGTGTTAACACCATACTTGCCAACCATCTCATTAATATCCGTACAATTGTTAACGCCCCTTGAAAAACGCCCATTTTTTCACACCACTTTATTTTTAGAGTAATTCTCTCCAAATGTTGTTACGATTACATAAGAATAAAATTACTCTAAAAAAAACTGGTGTGAAAAAAAGGCGGGTACTAAAAATTGTACGGCTCATATAGAGATGGTTGGTCAGTACAGTGCAACCACATATCCTAAAAGTAGCAGTGAGGACGCGTTCAAAATGTTGGAGGGATGCCAGCTTGACCGTCAGTTTCAAATTTGGAAAACAACCAATTATTCCACGCTCTGTTATTGCTCATTTTCTCTAAGTCAGATGACTGTCATCCCTATTTTAGCACTGGACTCGTTGAGTTAGCACTTGCACAGATGCTTCCATGGTTTCATGAACTGTGGTCGAAGAATGTGTAACACTTTTCAAATTGTTATTTTGATAATACAAATTTAAAAAAAAAAATTGATGAAAAAAGGTAATTGCCTTAAATATGTAAAATTAAATTCTATTTTAGTTTCTGATTATTCCAAAGTAGTATACGATTCACTGATCATTCGATTCTTTCCACCTAACGAAAGATATTTTCTATATTAAGAAAATGTTTTGCGTAGTTAAATAAAAATCATGAATAGTTTAAATTTGAACAAACACTTTGTTGTAAAAATTCTTTAAATATACATGTTAATTACAAAAAATAAAAACGTACTAGAATAAATAAAACTGCACTCCAAAAATATAAAATATTGAGGCTAAAAATAGAAAGAACTTCAATATTTAAGATTTTTAAAATTAAAAGTTATCAAATCAAACTTACATTCTAAATTATTCAGAATTAATCTTTCTGCAACAATCAAATCTATCTGAATACATTTCTGCATTTCTGCTGTAAAAACGCATTTCTTTTTGATGAAATGTTCATAGTTTTTAAACAAAAGCTTGTTTTAAATTAAAGTAGGCCGCAAATAATATCAAAATGATATTAATATGCAAATGTTATTTTCGTTTCCGAAAAAAAAGTGAGCAAAATTTGGCTTTATAAAATCTTGTGATATAATGACGCACATGTCTATTTATTTTAAATCATTTTTACCATTTTTTTAATTAAAAAAAAATAACAATAATAATTATAAAGCCTCTACATATATCGCTATTTGGTTTAGAATATGCAGCAATAATCAAATATTTACCGTTCAAAAATAAGGCGTTCATTTTTCTTTAATCATAAAACAGAATAAAAGAAGAATCTTAAATATATATTTTTATGTTCAAATATATTTAATTTTTTCTCATTTACTTAGTATTCAATATTCCCATGCTTTTAAATTAGACATATGAATCTATGCAATAATTTTGAATCAAATATAAATTTATAATTACAAAAGCGATTTGGTCAGATGATTACATTGTAAAAATTTACGTTTTCATTTAACACAAGGTTATACCACAAAAATCCCATAACATACAGTAATATACTTCAACATATTCGAGGGGAAAAAAATTATCTCAATATTTTTATTTTATAAAAAGTGGTGGAAATATCAATTTAAACTTAGTGTAGAGAACTCAAAATTACATTTTTTTGTATTTTCTTAAACAGGGCACAGTACAGTCGGTAACAAAAGTGTCCGAACACTAGCAAAAATTCCTATGTAAAAAAAGTACACTTCATACGGATTTATTTAACAAAACAGTATGAAGTGCACATTTTTTACATAGGAATTTTTGCTAGTGTTCGGACACTTTTGTTACCGACTGTAGAACCTCAATCCATCATTTTTCACGGGGTGCGATTTAAAAAAAAAAAAAAAAAAAAAAAAAAAAAAAAAAAAAACGATGAAGGCGGGGAAACGACGAATGCGGGTTAAAGCCAAAACACGAAGAAACAGTACTTATGGATGAAGAATACCCACTCTTCCCTACTTCTCTTACCTACAATATATATAATATACTACTAAGAAAAACTAATTTGTTACTTTCCAAACTGTCAAAGAAATAAACCTATTTTGTAGAACATTAAATTAATATTATTTTCATAAATCAAAAATTTTATATTGGATTTTGTGCTCCTTTTCTAAATGAAACAGGATTTTTTTCGTATTTGCAACATTTTTCTGGTCTTTTTACTTTCTTCTATATTCAATAGAAAAAAGTACTGGATTCGTAAAAATTTTCGACCTCAGTTTTTGATGGATTTACACGTTTTGAGAGCTGTAGAACACGATTTCAAAATTTTAGAAAATGTCTGTCTGTCCGTCTGTCTGTCTGTCTGTCTGTCTGTCAGTCTGTCTGTGTGTGTGTGACAAAATTTTGTGTCAACTGTATCTCAGAAACTACTGCACAGAATTTCATACAAATTGGTATGTAGTTGCACCTTGACATAAATTAGTGCCTATCAACTTTTGGTAAAAAATGTTTTACAGGTTGCGTTGACATCCCGCTTTTTCTAAATTTTTAACATGGTGATATAGGACAAAATTTTGTATAAATATGCATAAATAGAATTTTTTTTTAGAAATCATTATGAAATTTACAAGAATTATTTATGATAGAGATAGTCAACAGGGAAAATTTTTTTGAATGTGTAGGAGCCTCTCCACCCCCCCCCCCCCTCGGGGGAAAGTCCCCCACCTCGAGGGGAGTAATTTTTCAAGATGGGTATCTTTCGAAAGGTCTTGTCAATACCTTTCAAACGAATGATTGAACTACAAATCTGCGATAATTTAAAAAAAAAAGTTATCGATTTTTTTTTTTACTTTTAACGAAAAAAAAAAAAAAAAAAAAAAAAACGGGGAAAAAAATCGTTTTTTTTTTTTTTTTTTTTTTTTTTTTTTACGAAATTTAACTAAACTTGGTATTTAGTTGGCCCCTGACAGAAACTGGTGCTGATTGGATTTGGGGATCAATCGCTCAAGAGGTGGCGCTGTGATAGAAGTTTTTGAAAACTTAAATCTGTTATAATTTAAAACAAAGTTATCGATTTTTTTTCTTTTTACTTTTAACAAAAAAAAAAAAAAAAAAAAAAAAAAAAACGTAGTTTTTTTAATTTTTTTTTTTTCTTTATTGTTACTCAGTGAATTTGTATAGCAAAATATAAAAGAAAGTCTTGTGATGGCCACAACATACTAGTTTTTTTTTTTTTTTTTTTTTTTTTTTTTTTTTGTAATTTCATGCGTTTATATAAAATTTCATGCATTATTAAACTCCATAATTGAGTCATCGGCGTAAAAATTATCCACTGTTTCTTCTCCATTACTTTCATTTTCATTTTTTTTTTTTAATCATACATTTTTTCTATGCTTTAGAAAACCGCATGTCGCAACGTCATAATTAATGCAAATATTATCAATAAATTTTGTACCAGGCGCATCCCCTGCTACACGCAATCACTCTTCATCTGCATTATGAGCATCATCATCATCATCATCATTTTCTTGCCTTTTTGTTTGATATTCTTCATCATGTTTTCGCCCATAATCGTATTTCACGAAATGATTCTCTGGATTACTTAAGAAGTTACTTCCTACCATGCTGAAATTACAAATAAATAGATGGTCAGCAGACACGGCATCACAATTTTGATACTCCATGGAAATGGGGAAAAGAGTTATTTTAGGATGAAATAATTAATTCTAGGTTGTATGCAATATGGAACCACTGGACCTTCAGGAGAAAATTTTTACAAGGTCAGGAGAAAAACTTTACAACGATTAATGCGGGAAAACGATTTTTTGAAGCATAATACATGCGAGTTTCGTTAACATTATTTAAATACAGTTTGTGCAGGGACCATAGAAATAAAACTATTAGTGCTGGAAAACGAATGATGCGGGAACGATAGATCGGGGTTTCACTGTATATGTTAAGAATTTAAAAAAAAAAAAAAAGAATTTCTAGACAGAACGTCATTTAAATTTATCTTAGAATATAAAGCATCGTAAATGCAATAAAAAAAAATCCTGATAAAGTGAATGTAATATGATATGGCCATTACAAAATTTCCTTCTGTGTCATTCTAAATAACAGTGCCCTCTACAAGTTAACATGCACAAAAATTTAGTAAACATATTTTCTCACAATTAACATTTACCTTTTATTAATACCAACACCTTCTACAATAATGCCTTCGAACTGAGAGCTTTACGTCACGGAAGATCGGCTGATTACATCCAATCAACACTTTCTATAATATCCAAAGCACGGGATATAATTGGCCAATCTTCCGTGACGTAATGCTGAGTTTGGAGGCATTATTATAGGAGGTGTTGAAAATACACTGCTTGAAAATAGCTAAGGAACAACCAGTTTTTACAATTTAGCGTTCTCGACAGTTAACAATCATAGTAAAATTAAATATAAAGAGCGTAGTCGGACGGGTCCTGATATTTGCACAAAAAGCATTGCAGAAAAGCTCTTCCAATTGATTCTAAAGTCCGTGTAATTAGATTATAAGCAAAAACAGTGGCGTAAACTATTGGTATTTTTTCTGTGAAATTTTGTGATTTGTGGGAATACATAACTGAAAAATGCCTACAAGACATCATTTGAGTTTTTATGATCGTAGATGTGCAGTTGGACGTCTCGAAGCATGTCAAAGAGTACTACAAGAGTCGAAGTAATGACAGCGTGAAATGTAATCTCGCTGTACAAAAAGGCCGCTGACGATGAAAATGCTATGCAAAAGCATCTTGGTGATTATGGAAGGAACGCCACAACTCATCCGAATCAATGATGATTTTTTTCTCTTCTTTTCTTTTTTCTTTTTTTTTTTTTTTTTTTTTTTTTTGAGTTAAAGCGTTTACGTTTTTAATGTTCAAACACACACCGATATTATTCAACATTTTCTAAAAACTCTCAAGGTAAAAGTATTAATAGCATAAACACAAATAAGCCTACATTTTGGATTTCTTCGGAGTATTGCTTGCATGTACATTAACATTTTTCATCCTCGTATACATTATACAGTATAAGTATGGTTAATTATGAAGAAATTTTTCTTCATAAAAGGGCGATTGTAAAAATAGACTGATATTAACAACGATCCAAAAAATCGCAACTGTTTACTTATTGATAAATATTCAGCAAAAAGAGAAAATTTTGTAAAAATTGTATCACACACGCCTTCAGAGTTACACTAAGGCCGGGGCTTACAGTCACCTCCATGTTTCAGTAATTATGTTTCATTCTTTCTAAAATATGGATAATAAAAATATTATTTTTAGTAATTATGCCTTTTTATTTATTTATTTATCTTTTTTTTTTTTTTTCAATTTTTTCTTACTACTTTTACTAAGCAATGTTGGAAATAAATTTTTGAGAAGTTTATAATTTTCTATTTCTTAGAAAAAAGATAGCATTTTAAAATTTTACTATATACATATACATATATTGTGAATAATAACACTTTTAATTTTACAATACTCCATGTATTTGAGTACTTTTTTCTATTGATAATGTTAATTTCAAAAGCAGTGTTATAAAGAAAACTTAAAAATAATCAAGTTATTTTTCTTCAACTTTTATTGAATTTTATTTTTTCCAACTGCTTTTTTTTTTTCTGTAATTTGAAAAAACAAAAATTAAAAAGCTTAAAATTTTAAATTCCTAAATACATATTTTTTTATTTTAAAAATTTCAGAAAATTAAAAATTGTTTATGTATTATTCATGCAATGAGGTAAAAACGTTCATAACAAAAGAATGTTAATTAAGTTTTCTTAAAGTTTTCGTTTGCCTCTAGGTGCTACGAAGAAAAGAAGAAGAGTGTGAGAACATCACCAGGCTGTGAAAACCGCTCTGTTTATTGTAAAAATATCTTAAACTCTGTTAAACATCAAAATATTTTAAAATAAAATATTTCAATGAACATAATAACATAAACTTTTAATACTGAGACTTTTTTCTATCTATCTAAATAAATAAAAAATAAATAAATAATAATAATAATAATGCATTACATTATATAAAGTAAAACAGTCGTCGTACAATTCAACATTTTATAAATATTTACAGTGAAACAAAATAAAATAAATTTTAATAAAACCATAATTTATTGAAGTAAAAAGTTAGAGTTATTTTAGATTAATATATTCACCCTAAAGTCTGAACAGTGTTTTGATAAATTTTCGCAATTATTTTTATATGTTCTATTTGTACTTCAATCTCTTTACATAAAAAAAAAAAAATAAATAAATAAATAAGTAAATAAATGCGTGAACATTCATTAGTAATAAAAGAAAGGGAAAAAAAAGTTGCCTTTTACTTGTAAATGTTAAATGAGAATTACTTATTTCAAAGGTATGTTTTCCTTTTATCTCCTAACACTTAATTTTCTCTTTCCTTTACATAAGTTTATTTTAATTTTTACTTTGTACGTGGGCATTTCTATTTATCTTTAACTACAAGTAATTATTAAAAACAGTTGTGTGTAAATATTAGATTATGTACAGATATTACAAAAACAATACATTACTACAAACGATTACATAAATTAATGTAAATATCACTTAAACATATATGCAGACTTTTTCTAATTTATTCGCATGATTCTTGATATTTGCATTTTTTTAACACTAAATGTTTTGTAAAATAATTTTCTGCTATGTGTAGTTACGATTAAAAAAAAAAAGAAAAACATTCTTAAAGATAAATAATGTGAAAAAAGGCGAGTGCTAAATGTGTTCGAGAAAAAAATTAGAAATGTTGGCATATGCGACTTAACTCGCATAATTGCTACTTAAATCGTGTAAAATGTCTGTAGGTCCACACAAGTTGGAAGTTAACATATTGAGCACCACGTGAATTCTTAAGAAAATCGCCGCCAGGCCGCGCGCGTTGCTTAGAAGTGTGTTATGTTTACCTTGTTTCAATAAAATCCATTAAACTTCCTTAATCCTTTCGCTACCAGCGTCACATATATGTGACGATCCGATATTCTTACCTGAGCCCGCGTCTCAAATATGTGACGGGTGTTCATTATCAGTTTATGATAACTGTTTGCATCAAATCGTGTCGCACACAGACGGGTTATGTTATAAAACAATAAAATAGATACAGGATGTTATTGGTTTTAGTTAGAACATTATAGATACATCCCACAAAAATAAATGACAATTTTATCATATTTAAATAGTAAGACGTCTGGGCTGTGGCGACGGTTTTTCTCCTGAGACTCTGGTAGCGAAAGGGTTAATGATATAACTCTGTAATTAAAAAGAAAAAGTAAATTTTCAATAATTACTTAAAACAATGTAATTTGTTTGTTTTATATCATATTTGACACTGTCACTCACCGGTGGTTGACACAGCCTAATCGGAAAGTTCAGTGTCAGCCACTGATGGCTGACATGGTACTCAACGTGTTAATTAAAATATTTTTTATCAACATAATTCATATCGAGTTTCGTTGTTTGATAGAGGAAAAAGTGTAAATATGGGCATCCTCTTTTGCCCTCTGATTTAAAGTTATTGAAATTTTGAAAATTTTAACTTTTTTTAATTTCATTAACATCTATATCATGTTTATTAATAAGAGGAGGCAAAACAAGGATTAATATCAATTATTTCAATTCGAAAACGATGATTTACCAAAAACTTTTAAAAAAGCACCAGAAACAATCGGGCACAAATATGGGCCCTTTCCAGAAATGTCCCAAAAAAATATTTTAAAACATGATAAAACAACATAAAAAGGTAGACAATTTATTTTTCAGGAAAAAAATATTTTCAGCTATCGCAGACATACTTGACTCTTTAAAATCTGGCACAATCTAAATGTGCATACATTTGGAACATAACACTTTTACCATTCTTCTCCGCGAATGTGTTTAGAGAATATACCATCACAAACGGTGCAAGTTTCATCGCTCGAATTAATTTATACCCATTGTTGATATCCAAGTTAATATCATTATAAATGTCGACAAGGGGAGGGTTACAGTAGTCTGAAAAATCCGATGATGAATCACATTGTTTTATGGCTCGAAGTTTCTTTATTTGAAGGTCTTTGGTCTTACCGGACCTTGCCGGATACTGGCGGCTATCTCGACCCAAGAAAACTCAAGGATGTCTTCTTGAGAGAAGTTTTGTCAAGCGACATAGTCAGTTGATGATAAATTGAGGATAAATTGATAAGGCGGGAATTTGCTGTTTTGCATCCATGGGAACAGGAAATATATCGAAAGGAGGAACTGCATTTGAAGTTCCCAGGGCCGATATTTACACCAAGAAAATATGTCCATCTTAACCCTACATAAAAATTATGGCCTCTATCATATGTAACCTAAACACGTGCGTGACTAAAGGCATGCTCATAAAATTAGCTTAAGGTCTCCGCTTCCCCGATATCACTGCAAAATTATTTTTAACTAACCATTAAAACAAGAAAAGTAAACAATTTCAGATACTTGTAAAAAGTTTGCAGTCCAGAATAAAAAACAATTCTCAAACTAACTCATATTGCATCCGCATACTACTTGAAATAATGATCCCAATTGCTAATTTTTATTCGATATTTTTTATGATATTTTTACTTTCCTAACATGCATATGTAAGGAAAGTATTGTAATCATGTCAAAAATCCGAATGTGAGATTTTGATGTTTCTATACGTTTCGAGGTACCCTGAATCCGTTTTCACTATTTTTACGATGATGTATGTATGTGTGTGTGCATGTATGTGAGTGAACACGCTAGCGTCTAAATGCTTTTCTAGAATGAGCTGAAAGTTGGTACGTTTATTATAAGTCACCATAGCACGAACCCAATTGATTTTGGTAAATCTAGCACTTACAGTTTTTTTACAGGGACAAAAAAAAAAAAAAAAAAAAAAAAAAAAAATCCTTATCATTATGGCCTATGGGGCCAAATTTTTAAAAGTGTGACAGCGTCTAAACGCCTTATTAAACTGAGCAAAATATTTGTACACATATTATAGGTCACAATTGCACGAACTGTATAGATTTTGGTGAATTTAGCACTTATAGTTTTTTTACAGGGACACCAAGAAAAATTCTTTATCATTATGGCCTATGGGACCATATTTTTAGAAGTGTGCTAGCGTCTAAACACGCCTTATTTAATTGAGCTGAAAATTTATATGAATATTATAAATCGCAGTTGCACTAACTGTAAGCTAACATTTTCGTTAATATATAGGTTTTTACAGGGACACAACGAAAAATTCTTTATCATTATGATCTATGGGCTTAAAATTCAGTAGCGTTAAATAAAACATCGTGTACCACATGGAAAAAAATTCTCAAACACTCTATTATGATTTCTCTCTTTCGTTTATTTAATAATTCCTCTTCCTTTACTTTATCTACAAAAGGTTTAATTACTCAATGTTCGGCAAGTCGAATGGAGTCAGTGCAGATTTTTTTATTATAGATGGATAGGCAATGATTATACTTTTAAAAATGATTTATTAGTTTTCACGTATTCCCATATATCAGGTGTCCCATAAATTTGTAGATATTTTAAAAATTCATAAAAAAAAAAAAAAATTAAAGGAATCGGTAGATCTAAACGCGGTTTACGAAAAAAATGTTCTCGTGAAGGGGGATTTTTTGGATATAAAGAAAAAAAAAATAGAGCTAAATTTTTCGTCGATAGAGGGCGCTGCAGGGACGAGTAGCGAGAAATATGCAAATCAGAGTTCTATAAATTGTACGATTTTAAGATTAACACATCTTATTTCATATTTGCTTCCTACTTGTGCATACATGAAGTTTTAATTGCGATGCTGACTTGGTGGATAGCGTGTTATTGGTTAAAATGTTTTCCGTGGGCTAAGAACCGCCGACTGAAGCTATAAGGCAGAGTGTTACACCTTGGGACGTTGGCAATTTCTAAAAACCTATTGGCAACATCATTTTTTTTTTCATTTCTAAGTGTGACTCTAACAAATTATTTTTTTACAAAAGTATCTGAAATAATAATAATGATAATAAAATAATCTGGTGTGTCACTCACACTACTTTCTGTTACCCTGAAATTTAATATTATAAATACAGGTTGCAGATTAATAGGTAAGATAACGAGTACTGTTATGTAAACCTATGTTAAACAATTCAAATTAGGCTTCAGAAGAGTTTTATATGATAATTAGCTCTGTGTGAGGGGGGCTACTGCCCCATCAACCCCCCGTTTCATTAATGTACAAAAAACAAGCGACGAATATTTAACTTAAAACATATATTAATTACCATATCTCTATGAGGAATTTATTTCAATTCTCGAACAGCTTTCCTGGAAATGGTAAAATATTATTAGTAAAGCACATCCACTAACAACAAATAACTAGTGTGTTGTAGCCACCACACGACTTTCTTCTATATTTTCCTATACAAATTCACTCAAAAATTAATTTCTTAAAATTATTATTTAAAAAAATTATTTTCCATGATAATGCACACGGTTTCCATATTAGAGAAATAGTATAACACTAAATATCAAAAATAAAAGTTGAATTCATTCTCAATATTCCTTAATAATAATAATAATAATAATAATAATAATATATATATATATATATTGTTAAAAATGGAATAATTCAATAACTTTATTTTAAATTATCGCAGATCGAGGGTTCAACCATTCGTTTCAAAGGTATTGGCGAGCTCTTTTGAAAGATACACATCATGAAAATTTACTCATCTCGAGGGGGACTTCCCCCCCCAGGGAGGGGGGGGGGAAGGCGAGGCTCCTACATACACATTTTTTTCCCAGTTGACTATCTCTATTACACAAAATGTATATTCGTTTCATCTGGTTAAGTGCAGTCTGTAGATGTTAAGCTCTTCTTATCTGCAATTTCCCCATAGACGTAATGTATTTGAATACTTTTGAGTGTCCCTGTACATGAGCCATTTGCTTCATCTCAACGAAAAGCTTACTGTAGCATCCCTATATGATACACATTTAGAATACTGAGTTTGGAATTTCTGCTACTATCTGTTCTTGAGATATGTTGATAACAGACACACAGACAGACATACAGACCATTCGCTAAAAACATGATTTTCGTATTCAGGGGACCTCAGAAAATGTAAGTGTAACAAAAACATTCGTTCGAAAATTTGACCCTAAAATAATACTTTCCCCACCCTATGGGTAAGATAAAGTAAATATATTAACTTCTATATTTGGAACCTCTTGAAGCACCTCTTGTTTACGACATCTGTTGTACTGGATGCATTAACAATGTGGTTTTCAAAGTGCACAGAGAACAGCAACAAATTTATTTATGGATATGAAAATTATGATCTTTTATCAGACATTGAGTGTTAAACTCCCACTGAGGTCTGAACAAGAGATCTCACAGTTGACTTTACATCGCATAATGTTAAAATAATATCTTTATCAATATTTGGTTAATTTATAAATATGACTTGAACTTTCAAATTTATTAATATTTGTGTAATACATCTCCAAGTGTGTTTTTTAATTTAATGCCTTAAAATATATTTTTTTAATTCTTTGCATGAAACTGGTTTAGGCTAAAACTATTGCTTGAATTTTGAAGCATGTCCCAAGGTACAACAAAGCACGTCCTAAGGTACGATATGGTGTTCTACCTTGGGACAGTTTACACTTCCTACATAAAATGACTGGCAATTTTTTATTTTCAAACAGTTAAAAGTTTAAATATATATATATATATATAGAGAGAGAGAGAGGGAGAGGGGTGAATGTTGGAGTATTTAAACATTGTCTTTAGAATATAAATCTAACTTCAATTTTAGAAGTTAAAAATTAAATGTAAAAGGTGTCCCAAGGTACAACACTCTCCCCTAATTAGTGATGTTGTAACTCGTTTGCAAACTGTAATTTGTGGTGATAGTGAAACATAGAATAGGACTTATTAGCCTGTAAACATTTGCATGGAAATAAAAGTACTTTTTCATGGAAATTTGTGATTTGCTCACGTACAGCGTCCTCTAACAACAAAATTTATTCGAAAACCGCATTCGAACACTTATCGGACAAATGGTAAATGTCTTTCCACTATTTTGTGTTCCTTTTTCTTTCTTTCTTTCTTCCTTTTTTTTTTTTTTTTTTTTTTTTTTTTTTCACTTTACAGGGTTTTGTTTATCCATCCTTGGTTGTTTTAAGTTCATTGTTAGACTCATATTTCTCTATTTCGTTAAAAGCTCACTTTTATTACTCTGTTATTTCTCTTTTATGAGACACTGGGTCCTAAATGTAATTATTTGTTTAAAGAGAAAGATATATATATAAATACACGTTTATTTTTATTTTATTTTTTGACTTTTAAATAACTTTCTAAATATAATGTGACCCGTTGAACATGTCTATATTTAATTTTTCTCACTAGAATTTCAGCCATACCATATTTTCCATATATTTTAATTATTTATTCATTCTTTTTAACCGTTTCCGACCCGAAACGTTTTTACTTTAAAACATTACATTATTCTGTTTTTGCAAACTGAAAGAAAAATATGGACTGTAACCAACATTTGTTGATTGAAATTTGTACTTTACACCTTTTGCTAATTAGCTCGATCGTTCATTTCCTGATTTTATTACATACGACTGTTCCAGATGCAAAAATGTCGTGGATGTCTAACCCGCACGATCGTACGGCCTGGGTCGGAAACGGATATACATACTTTATCTTTTTCAATAGCTTGAATTATCATACATTTATGTCTTTATACATTTATATACTTACAGATTAATATTCTATTTTAAAATCTTTTCTTAATTTTTAACTTATTCTAACACTACTTTTTGTTTGCTTTGAGAAATATTTTTATTATTATTTTTTTTGTGCCGTTTTATCTATAATATTTCAAAGATCCAAAGAGCTACATAATTATCACTGAAGCATGCATGAACAATTAATTTGTTTTATTTTCACAGTACGAATGATTGCATTATTCTTAATTTGAAATATCTCTAAATAGGCGGACATCTTAGTTAATATCCAATTAATGTAAAATCTTATTGTTAGTTTCAAGTAGAAAATAGTTTTATTTATCACAAATGTGTGAAATTATTTAGTTAAAATAAAAATGTATGTGATTTCGACATTGTATAGATAGATAATTCTAATTTGCACGAAAAATTATTTAAACTTATTCACATATTTTCTCAGTAATAAAGAATGATTTTTTTTTATGATTTCTTAATCAGAAATTTAAATTGATTTTTTTTCTTAAAAGGGACAAGTGTATTGTGTTATTTAAAACTCTAAAGCTACGGCTATTACCTTTTCAATAATTTTTGCTATTACATTTGTAAACTGTTCTTATACATTAGTCTTCTTTATTTTATCGCACATATTCGACAAATATTAAAGAAAAAATTACTATTAAAAATTAGTGCTATAGAATATTTCATGCCTTAAGTTAAACAGCAGTAATAAATGTTTTTTAGAACACAGAAAAATGAAATCACGAGAAGAACAAAATTAAGGCTCCATTAAAAATAAATAAGTAAATTAAAATAATAATAATAATAATAATAATAATAATAATAATTTACTAAAACAAATTACAGGGATCGTATTATCAGATCTACCAACCTAATCTGGTAAATTGTTAGTACTGCCCCTTTTTCTACACCACTTAATTTTTAGAGCAATTCTTTTCAAATGTATCTACGATGAATTAAAAAGAAATAATTATAAGATACAAAAAAATGTTATAAACCATGTTTTTAAATTTTCTGTTGAATCATATAAACGCTACTGAAGGCAGCCGGAACCCCAGCAATTGGAAAAAAGTATTAAAAAAATTCCTTGCTATCGTCTTTTGAGCTATTATAAAAGTTTCAAATGGCTATCTAGCCGGGAAGTTAGTTAAAAGTTGATTGCAAGCTTTGTACTGGAAACGCTGCCGAAGGCAGCAGGGTCCCGAAGCAATTGGATAAAAATATTTTTAAAAAGCATTTTCACCGTATTCTTAACTATTCCGAAAGTTTCAAATGTCTAGCTACTCGGGAAGTTAGTTAAATAAATTTTCTGTTGAATCATATGAACGCTGCCGAAGGCAGTAGGGACCTGAAACACTTGACTAAAAGTATTTAAAAAAATGTATTGCCACCGTGTTCTGAGCTATCCTGAAAGTTTCAAATATCTAGCTAGTCGGGAAGTTAGTGAAAAATCGATTGCAAGCTTTGCACCGGTAACGCTGCCGAAGGCTGCAGGAACCCGAAACAGTTGGCTAAAGGTATTTAAAAAAATGCATTTTCACCGTGTTCTGAACTATTCTGAAAGTTTCAAATGTCTAGCTAGTCGGGAAGTTAGTTAAATAAATTTTCTATCGAATAATATAAGCGCTGCCGAAGGCAGTGGGACCTGAAATAGTTAAATAAAATTACTAGAAAAATGTATTGTCACCGTGTTGTGAGCTGTCCTGAAAGTTTCAAATGCCCAGATAGTCGGAAAGTTAGTGAAAAATCGATTGCAAGCTTAGTACTGATAACGCTGCCGAAGGCAGCAGGAACCCGAAACAGTTGGATAAAGGTATTAAAAAATGTATTTTCACCGTGTTTTGAACTATTCTGAAAATTTCAAATGTCTAGCTAGTCGGGAAGTTAGTTAAATAAATGTTCTGTCGAATTATATAAGCGCTGCCGAAGGCAGCGGGTCCTGAACTAGTTGACTAAAATTATTAGAAAAATGTATTGTCAGCGTGTTGTGAGCTGTCAGGAAAGTTTCAAATGTCTAGCTAGTCGGAAAGTTGGTGAAAAATCGATTGCAAGCTTTGTACTGATAACGCTGCCGAAGGCAGCAGGAACCCGAAACAGTTGGCTAAAGGTATTAAGAAAATGCATTTTCACCGTGTTCTGAACTATTCTGAAAGTTTCAAATGTCTAGCTAGTCGGGAAGTTAGTTAAATAAATTTTCTGTTGAATCATATAAGCGCTGCCGAAGGCAGCGGGACTTAAAATAGTTGACTAAAATTATTTGAAAAATGTATTGTCACCATGTTGTGAGCTGTCCTGAAATTTTCAAATATCTAGCTAGTCGGGAAGTTAGTTAAAAATCGATTGCAAGATTTGTCCCTGACAAACACACAAACAAACAAGAACCGAAGTTAATAAAAACATGGTAAAAAATACTTAAAAAGTAAAGTGGTGTAGAAAAAGGGGCGGTACTAACAGTTTGCCGGATTAGGTTGGCAGCTTTCTATTATTCTCTCTTTCACATTTTTATTTTTAGCCACTAATTTTAATAGCAGTTTTTTATTATATAAAAAAATACCTTAAATAAAAAAAAATAAGTTTGTTGTTTAAGAATAGAAATGGAAAATGCACTAAAATAAGATTGCATTGCATGATCTTTTATTGTATTTGTGTAGCATTTTTCGCAAAATTAAATATAAATAAATAAATTAATAAAGAAACATCTAACATACTTGCCAACCTAACACGAATGATTGTTAGTTCCCGCCGCTTTTTCTGCATCCATACTTGCCTACATCCTAATTAGTATTTAGTAGTACTATTAGTCCCGTCCTTTTTTCACACCAGTAAATATTTTGAGTAATATTCTCTAAATGCAATTACAATTAAATAAGAAGAAAAATACCCTAAAAAGATACTGATGTGAAAATGTAGGCGGGGCTAACGAGACTACGGAGTATTAATTAGTACTAGTATCGCCCAGTGGTCGAAACTCGACCATTTTTTTTTTTGCAAAGCGCGGCAAAGCAAAGTTATTGCCTTGTCCTAAACGGAATGCAATTGCAACACAGCTGCGGCAATTGTTTGCCGATATTCACTCTAACTGAATCAGCAGAGTTTTACTTAATATAACTATTTCTCTGTGTAGATGTTAGCCTTTCCTGAAACGAGAGAAAATCGCAACGTGAAAACGCCCCTTGTTGTGTGATACAGCCCAGAAGCTAATAGGTACCATGTCAAACCAAGGCCCAACCAAGTATCAAAATCTGTTAAATTAAATCGATTGGTTCATAAAGTACAGTGTTTGAACAAAAAAAAAAAAAAAAAAAAAAGATATTTTTCAAAAATGGTCGAATTGACTTCGGGAAATTCCAAAACGTGTAACTTCATCGAAAACCGAAAATCTAAAACTTTTATGAATCTTATATTTTCTACTTATATATGCAGAAGAAAGAATAACAAATCCACTTTTTTAAAAAGTAAAAATAAGTAGTCAATTTCACTTAATTAAAATGCAAGGAAATCTCAAAACGTGTAAATTCATCGAAAACCGGAAATCAAAAGTTTTTATGTATCTTCTACTTGCTTCTTCTACCCACAAAAGCTAGCAATAAAGACACTTTGTTAAAAAATAAGTAGCCAATTTCAGTTAATTGAAACGTAAAGAAAGCTCAAAACATGTAATTTCAGCAAAAAACGGAAATCGGAATTTTTACCGTATCGTCTACTTATACATGCAGCAGTTAGTAACAAATCCATTTTCCTTTTATTTAGTATATTAGTTGAATATTTATTGTATAAATATCATCCTTTGAAATGAAATGTTTATGTTTACATTCGAAACTGGAAGTTTGCCATTTTTTTTTTCTAGAGTTTTGTGATTTTAAATTAAAATTTTATCAATTTTACAGAAAAAAATAACTCAATCAAACACATGTAGACAGTAACTTATATATAACTATACCCAAATATCGGAACTAAAATCGGCAGATAATTTCCGTTATTTTTTAATATTTTTTTACAAAAAATCCAATGGTCGATTAACATAGATAATCTTTTTCATGGCTCTATGGACAAACAGTGACGTCATCACTTTGCTTGCGTATAGTGATGCTACATTATACAAATTACTGTGTGTATGGTTTTATTTGAGCTTTATGAAATTGCCAGATTTAACAACTTTCTACTTTTAGGTATTTTTTAATGTAAAGGAATACGTGTATAAAAGGGAAAAATGGGGGAAAATGCATAAAAAATAAATGTATTTTTAAATACCTTCTTGACATCGTAAGAAAATAATATTTGTATTCGCACCTTCCGGCTAACCATACCTTTCGAATGATGCCATTTTCAACCCTCTACTCCCATAATTAATATGTTAAAAAGGGACAACAAATTTTATGCTTGCCTATTAATATATAGATGCTGACAAGTAAGTACACCACTTAATTTTAGAATAATTCTCTTCAAATATATTTACGATTGAAATAAGAAGAAAACTACTCTAAAAAAAGACTGGTGTGAAAAAAAAGTGACTAAAAGTCTTCCTGGTTAGGTTGGCAAGTACGCCAAACTAACCCGGAAGATTGTTAGTTCCCGGCCCTTTTTGACACTACTTAATATTTAGAGTAATTCTCTTCAAATATATTTATGATTAAATCTATATTAATAAAATCAGAGTTTTGTCTGTAAATTTGTCGGAATCGAAAAATTTTGCGATATCTTCACGTTTTACACCCCATGAAAGCCGAAAATGACTTCAGAAAATTTTGCCTGTGTGTGTGTGTGTGTGTGTGTGTGTGTCTGTGTGTGTGTCATCGTGTCCGAATGTCGTTTTTTTTTTGTCCGGGCATCACTTGAGAACGGCTGGACGGTATTCAACGATGCTTGGCAGGAATTTAGGTCTACACCCAACTTAAAATTATATTTATCAACTTTTCAGAAATTCCCCCCCGTTCTCCCCCTAGGGGTAAAAGACTAAAACACGTTTGTCCGGGCATCACTCAAGAACGGCTGAACGGAATTCAACGGCTCTTGGCAGGGATTTAGGTATTCACCCAACTTAAAATTATATCCATCAACTTTTCAGAAATTCTCCCCCGTTCCCCCCTGGGGGGTAAAAGACTAAAACACGTTTGTCCGGGCATCACTCGAGAACGGCTGGACGGAATTCAACGGCGCTTGGCAGAAACTTAGGTCTTCACCCAACTTAAAATTATATCTATAGAAATTTTCAAAATTCTGATTAGTGTTTAAATTGTGGGTAAAAAACGCCTGCGCATGCGCCATAAATATTTTTTCACTAAAACGCTTTGAATGGAAAAATAAAATGCAAAAATAAATTTTTAAGATAAAGACTTTTTTCATTCGCGTGAATCGCACTACAAATTATGAAAAGATTTAAATGAAGTTTTGCCATCTGAGTTTCATACTTTAGTTAATTTTAAAACATCTAATTGTCGTATCGAAATACTGTTTACACCCCAGGATTCAGAAAAATCATCTCTTTAATTTGGTACTGAATTTGTAACGATAGGTCTGATACTTCTAATTTATTTTCCCCTTTTTCCGTTTTTCCGTTGCCACTTAAATTTCATACTTTAGTTATTTTTTTAATATCTAATTGTCGCATCGAAAAACTGTTTGCACCCCTGGATTCAGAAAAATCGCCTCTTTCATTTGGTACGAAATTTATAAATGGTTTGATATTTCTAATTTATTTTACCCTTTTTCCGTTTTCAACCTAGATTCGATATGGAACAGCTTTAGTATTGGATCCCTTTGGCAAAATTTGAAATTCGGAACCGAAGTAGCTCGGACGTTTCTCGCCAAGATCTTTGATTGCACAATTGAGATAGCCAATTCAGTTCATCGCAAAAATGGCTTAAAATATTTAAAGTCACCAAAGGGTTCCCATGCTAAAGCTGTGCATTTTGTACTTATTTATTTATATTTTCTATTAAAGACTTCTGTGGTCACGAAATTTGGTGCGTAAATTGTTTGTTTGCATCCGGCACTTATTGTAACTGGATTTCACGAAATTCGAAATCTCCCCCCCCCCTTCTCGGAGTCGGAGGGCAATAAACGGTATAACTTCTGTATAACCCCACAGCTGAATTTGGCGATTTTTCTTTGGCGTTGTTTTGAAGGATAACGATGTCGTTCTGGACTGTTTGCGATATAATATGGCAGCCTAATATTTTGTTTATTTTGGATTTATGATTTAGATTATGATTTTATCATTTATCATATATGATTTATGATTTTTAGATTTATGATTTAGCCATAATCGCCAACACAAAAAATCGCCAAATATCGTTGTGGGTTTATACTGAAGCCGTTCCCAATAAACATGTGTAAAAACATGTTTTTCCGTTTGAATTCGCTTTGAATTATCTTAGAATGGCGAATTTTGGTGTGCGGATATTGATTAAGTGTACGCATTATGTACGTTAGTGGGATTTTGCAAAACTTCGAACTCACCCACTGAGGAAGGGGAAGTAACAACTTGCAGTGGGGACCCAGACTGTATATTGATTAAGTGTACGCATTATGTACATTAGTGTGATTTTGCAAAACTTCGAACTCACCCGCTGAGGAAGGGGAAGTAAGAAGTGGGTAAGTTGTGCCGAAGACAGTGGAGACCTAGACTCCTCACTTTGCGAGCGAGAAAACCTCTACCAATCACAGCAAGAACTTGGGTTATTAATAAAGATATGGGATTTTGACAACTCATTTAAGTTTAATGTCCAGCGAAGCGGGCAAAGCCTGCTAGTCTATATTAATAAAATCAGAGTTTTGTCTGTAAATTTGTCGGAATCGAAAATTTTTGCGATATCTTCACGTTTTACACCCCATGAAAGCCGAAAATGACTTCAGAAAATTTTGCCTGTGTGTGTGTCATCGTGTCCGAATGTCGCTTTTTTTGTCCGGGCATCACTTGAGAACGGCTGGACGGAATTCAACGACGCTTAGCAGGAATTTAGGTCTTTACCCAACTTAAAATTATATCTATCAACTTTTCAGAAATTCCCCCCCCCCGTTCCCCCCCTAGGGAGTAAAAGACTAAAACACGTTTGTCCGGGCATCACTCGAGAACGGCTGGACGGAATTCAACGCCGCTTGGCAGAAACTTAGGTCTTCACCCAACTTGAAATTATATCTATAGAAATTTTCAAAATTATGATTAGTGTTTAAATTGTGTGTAAAAAACGCCTGCGCTTGCGCCATAAATATTTTTCCACTAAAATGCTTTGAATGAAAAAATAAAATATAAAATAAATTTTTAAGTTAAAGACTTTTGTATTCGCATGATTTTCACTACAAATTATGAAAAGATTGAAATGAAGTTTTGCCATCTGAGTTTCATACTTTAGTTAATTTTAAAACATCTAATTGTCGTATCGAAAAACTGTTTACACCCCAGGATTCAGAAAAATCACCTCTTTCATTTGGTACTGAATTTGTAACGATAGGTCTGATATTTCTAATTTATTTTCCCCTTTTTCCGTTTTTCCGTTGCCACTTAAATTTCACACTTTAGTTATTTTTTAAAAATCTAATTGTCGCATCGAAAAACTGTTTGCACCCCTCGATTCAGAAAAATCACCTCTTTCATTTGGTATCAAATTTATAAATATAGGTCTGATATTTCTAATTTATTTTACCCTTTTTCCGTTTTCAACCCAGATTCGATATGGAACAGCTTTAGTATTGGATCCCTTTGGCAAAATTTGAAATTCGGCACCGAAGTAGCTCGGACGTTTCTCGCCAAGATCTTTAATTGCACAATTGAGATAGCCAATTCAGTTCATCGCAAAAATGGCTTAAAATATTTAAAGTCACCAAAGGGTTCCGATACTTAAGCTGTGCTTCTTTTATTTTTTTATTTATAATATTGCCTATTAAAGACTTCTGTGGTCACGAAATTTGGTGCGTAAATTGTTTGTATGCACCCGGCACTTATTGTAACTGCATTTCACGAAATTCGAAATCCCCCCCCCCCCTTCTCGGAGTCGGAGGGCAATAAACATGTGTAAAAACATGTTTTTCCGTTTGAATTCGCTTTGAATTATCTTAGAATGGCGAATTTTGGTGTGTGGATATTGATTAAGTGTACGCATTATGTACATTAGTGGGATTTTGCAAAACCTCGAACTCACCCGCTGAGGGTGGGGAAGTAAGAAGTGGGTAAGTTGTGCCGAAGACAGTGGGGACCTAGACTCCTCACATTGGGAGTGAGAAAACTTCTACCAATCACAGCGAGAACTTAGGTTATTAATAAAGATATGGCATTTTGACAACTCATTTAAGTTTAATGTCCAGCGAAGCGGGCAAAGCCTGCTAGTAAAAAAATAAAATAAAAAGACTGGTGTAAAAAAATAGTCGGAATGGAGCGGGACTAGCAATCTTCCGGGTTAAGTTGGCAGGTATAATCTAAATTTATATTAATCATGTTTTACACATGAGCTTTACATTTAAATTATCTATACGGGGTCTTCAAAATGTATCATTGCACGTTAAATAATAACTAAAAGTAAACAAACAAAGATATGTGCATACGTTTATTACGTTCCATAAAGTAAATATCAAGGTTTTTTTTTTTTTTTTTTTTTCAATGTAAGAAATGCAAGAACATTTAAAAATAATTAAGCGTAACAATGATATGCGCATACAGTGTCGTATGTTCCCAAAATAATCTGTTACACGATTTCAATGTGCGCATCATTAATCACGCACAACACATTTAGTGCAATCTACACCTGATTTTTAATCACGATTAAGAAGGCATTGTAGAATGAGCGCCAGTAGGAATTAATTCCCCTCTTTTGGTCTACAGTAAATATTTTTCAGATTCTAGTTTACTCATTATTTATATATTTTTACTTTGTTTATTTTTAGTACTACAAGACTATTTCTTTCAATCTGGAAATTTTCGTCGTTACCAATTTATAGTATTCTACTTCAAAAATGCCTGCCACACACACAATATCCAATTTTACCATTTAATTTTTCACTCTATTTCCATCGGTGAGGATCGAGCTCACAACCATCGGGTTCGTAGTTGCGTACTCTGACCACAGAGCCAAAGGGTCTCGGCTGAATATTTCCTGATCATTTAGACTGTTTTCAGTTTTTTTTCCTATCGTACTAATTTCCTGTCGTCCTATCGTACTAAATTAAATTCTGTAATTTCGTCCATATTATTTATTTATTTTTATTTATTTAGACTTTTTTTTTGTTTTTCAGAAATTTATAAAAGTAAAAGCCACTTTTTTTTTCACACTTTGTTGTGTTTTCATATGTGAATGCTATTTTCGACTTAATAATCTGTAAGGTCGCTGCAATTGAACTTTTCAGCTTTTCAGCTTATCAGTATTTAAAATACTCATACAACGTCATGCAGTTCACACTTCATTTAAAATTAAATTTGATATCTTTTTTTTTTTTTTTTTTATGGGACAGCAAAAGTTGTAAGTGAATATATCATTGTTTGTTTCTCTGCATTTATTTTTACTTTCTTCTATATGTAATATAGAGAAAGTAATGGATTCGTGAAAATTTTCGACCACCGTTCTTTGATGGATTTACACGCCTTGGGATGTCCAGAACACGAATTAATAGTTTTTAGGAAATGTCTGTCTGTCAGTCTGTCTGTATCACTTTTTTGTGGACGCTATATCTCGCGAACCAATGAATGACATTTAAGAAACTTGGTATTTAGTTGAACCCTGACATAAACTGGTGATGATTAGATTTGGGGATCAATTGCTTAAAAGGTGGCGCTGTGATCGCATTTTATGCAAACTTTTAACATGGCAGTTATAGGACAAAATTTCGTTAAAATGTGCATAATGAGAGTTATTTTAAACTTGTGATTGTAAAATTAACATTAATTATTGATAATAGTAGTAGTTAACTAGGAAAAAAAAATTTGTGCATGTGGGGGCATTGGTTCCCCCCTGGGGGGATATTCCCCGCCCCCCCCCCCCCCCCCCCGAGGTGTAAAGTTTCAAGATGGGTATCTTTCGAAAGGTCTCGTTAATAATAGTAATAGTTAACTAGGAAAAAAATTTGTGCATGTGGGGGCATCGGTTCAACCCCTGGGGTGTAAAGTTTCAAGATGGGTATCTTTCGAAAGGTCTCGTCAATACCTTTAAAACGAATGGTTGAACAAAAATCTGTGATAATTTAAAACGAAGTTGTCGATTTTTTTTTACTTTTAACGAAAAAAAACATATTCTTTTTTTTTTTTTTTTATGAAATTTAACCAAATTTGGTATTTAGTTGTCCCCGACATAAACTGGTGCTGATTACATTTGGGGATCAATAGCTCAACAGGTGGCGCTGTGATCGCATTTTTTCTAAATTTTTAACTTGGCAGTAAAGGACAAAATTTCGTATAAATGTGTATAATGAGAGTTATTTTAAACTTGTGATTGTAAAATTAATATGAATTATTGATAATAGTAGTAGTTAACTCGAAAAAAAAATTGTGCTTGTGGGGCATCGGTTCCCCCCCCCCCCCACGGGGGAGTAAGTTTTCACGATGGGTATCTTTCGAAAGATCTCGTTCATAATAGTAGTAGTTAACTAGGGAAAAAAAAATTTGCATGTGGGGGCATCAGTTCTGGCGTGTAAAGTTTCAAGATGGGTATCTTTCGAATGGTCTCGTCAATACCTTTAAAACGAACGGTTGAATTATTTTTTTTTTACTTTTAACGAAAAAAAAAAAAACAGAAAAAGAATCTTTTTTTTTTTTTTTTTTAATAACGAAATTTAACCAAACTTGGTATTTAGTTGGTCCTTGACATAAATTGGTGCTGATTACATTTAGGGACCAATCGCTCAACAGGTGGCGCTGTGATCTCTATTTTTCTAAATTTTTAACATTGCAGTATAGGACAAAATTTCGTATAAATGTACATAATGAGAGTTATTTTTAACTTGTGATTGTAAAATTAATATGAATTATTGATAATAGTAGTAGTTAACTAGGAAAAAATTTCTGTGCATGTGGCGGCATCACTTCCTCCCCTGGTGGGGGGAGGGAAGTATCCCCCCCATGAGGGGGTTAATTTTGAAGATGTATATCTTTCGAAAGATCTCGTCAATACCTTTAAAACGAATGGTTGAACTATAAATCTTTGATAATTTAAAACAAAGTTATCGATTTTTTTTACTTTTAACAAAAAAAACTTAGAAAAAAATCGTATTTTATTTTATTTTATTTTTAAATATTGTTACTGATTGTATATGTATAGGAAAATATAGAAGAAAGTCTTGAGGTGGCCACAACATACTAGTTTTAAATGTGTAAAGATATATGGTTCTTTCATTGTAAAAGGAAATTATCTCCTTGGAAATTGATTTTGAAATAACCAGCTTTTTTCATATTTATGCGTAGGGAAAAAAGTCAAAATTCAGTAAGTGTTATCGATTTTTGTGTTTAAAACAAATCATAGTTATAAGACTTTATAAATTACATTAAAAATAATTTGAAGTAACTTAGAAACTTCTTTTTTATAATGAAAAATGTGACAAAATGTGATACAATTAAGAATATATATACATATATGGAGTTAAACCACTTTTACAATGAGCCGTCTATATATCGGACACACTTTTTTTTCTCCAAATAGTACATGTTTAAGTTTTGTTTTAAATATTCATTAGTATTTTACACTTTTTTTGTTTTCTTATAATTACTTATAAAAATTTACAAAATTTAATTTTAAAGCAATATATTAAAAGATTTGCAAAATTTTGCAAAATTTTCACTGCTTAGTAAAATTAATTCAGTTTACAATGAAATTTAATTAACTTTAATTTCTCATTCATGCATTTCTTCAGAATGTAAATCACTGAATACGTTTTACTAAATTTATTAAATACATTTCCTAATGATTGTAATGCGAAAATTTTTCTTTTATTTCAAAGTTATAAAACAATTCAGATATCGAATTCCCGAGTGGCATAAGTAACAACAACAACAACAACAGATATCGAAAAGGTTTAATTTTCTATAAATCATATATTAAAAAGCAAAAGATATCTCATTAAATAATTCAAATCAGTGAGTTAAATTATCATTTCATGTTAACCTTAAGTAATTTAAATACCTGAATAATAAAAAAAAAAAACCTTCGAAAACGCCAACTTACATTTATTCACGAAGAGTTTTTTTTTTTTTTTTTTTTTTTTTTTATAAACTCAATAGTGATTCTGAATCATAATTAAAGCATCGATTTTGCATTTAACTCGCATTAAATTTTAATGATAATATTTTTACTAAAAGAAAAATCGAAAAAAGCAAACTTATCTGTGAAGTATAATTTATATTTAGAATTTTAATTTTTAATATACTATTGCTTTACTATTTATTATATGTCTGAAGAATGTTACTGAAAATAAATAAAATTTGTATTATTAATGAAAAACAATTTAAATAAATGAACTCATAATTAAACGAAAAAAAAAGAGATAACACATACATTCAAACTTAGAACAAGATGTTTTTATATATAAATATATATATATATATATATATATATATATATATAATAAGTTCAATGTATTTAAACTCTACAGAAGCCCATTCAATAAAATTTCCTCAGCAGATATTACCAAAGAACAAAAAAAAGGAAAGAAAATAGCAAGTATAAAAATATACTGTAGAAATGCTGATAAAACTATATCGTTTACAAATAAACTTTAAAAATTGTTACAATTTTTAACGTTTTTCAAATAAAATATTTAAAAATCATTACGTCTCGTAGTTAAATTAAATTTTAATCACATTAAAAACATAGACAGATAATATGCACTAAATGATGAATACGTTGTACTCACTTAATGAAAGTCTGTTGTTCATCTCAACATTTACATTTGATGTTTTATACTGATGAGAAGCCTGTAAAAGGCTCGAAACGTTTAAATTTATGTTTTTGTGTTTTTAATATTTTAAAATGTATATTTTTAGTGTACATTATCTGTCTCAGTTTTTAATGTGATTAAAATTTAGTTTTTCAAATAACTTCATCAATATCAAAATATTTCATTTTTAAAATACCACTTAGTCTTACTCTTTTATTTACTTAAAAGTATTTTAAAAACTTCAAAATCTGATTATAACTGACTTACTATTAAAAATAATCATAATGTCTAAAAATATTTTTAAGAAAAATTAAGACGACATTTTAATAAATAATACTAATTATTTTCAAAATCTTTTTGGTAATATATTACGTGATTTAATTCTAGAAATATTTGAAAATATTTACGATGCAATTTCTCAAGTTATTAACTGTGAAAAGAGACTTTGGATTAACCTTATAAAATTTTGTATATTTGAAAATGTTTTATATAGTGGTATGGAATGTATTTTAAAAATTCAAGAAATGCTGTTGGAAACCAGCTACCCTAGTGCTTTTGTAAACATGTTTCTTTGTATTTATGATCTTTTTTACATATATTGGCGACGTCATTATAATGGGCTCTTCCCACCTGACGTCAGAGGTCACATGATAGAGGAAAAACAAATAGCAGACGAAGTCTTGTTTACCTATAGCGATTACTGAAAATACATATTTTCTATTCTTATTTTTATCAATCGTATTTAATCTGTGTTATTTTTTTTATACATCGTCATTTTTAATCCATTTTATATCATTATTCATCATCTTTTGTTTGCTGTATACATTTACAATCATCATTTAATTTATATTTGTTATTGATGTTCCTGAAGAACATCTTAAATACTCTGATATTTGGTACTTAAATCAGTGAGAGTACAATAACGTACTGCATAAATCCCTTTAGAACAGTAACTAAGTTAATTAACTTGTTGTAACACCTTTATGCAATTAAATTAAATGAAAACATATTAAAATTTCAAATTATAATCCATAAACATTCCACAAGCACAAGCTATTATTTACTGCTAGATCAGTTAATGTAACAGTTACGCTAAAACATACAAAAATCGATTCTTACAGTGGAAAATAAATAAACACATAAAGTGATTTTAAAAAATTATTAAATTTACAAATAAAACTATTCTACTGTTTACAAATGCACAATGTTACTTTTATTTTATTTTATATTAAATAGTAACATTTTTATTCTTAAGAACAATATTTAATTTAATTCGATTCTCAGAATTCGATTATTCGTTTTCCTCTATCACGTGATTGAGCAGACGACTGTGGGAAGAGCCCATTAGCTGTGAGAATTTTGGGAATTGTTGTATTGAAACCTATCCCTCTGATCTCATTTTAAACCACACTGATTCGGATAATAAAATTTCTTTTCGGGACTTAAACATAAAAAAATAATAATAAATAAATAAAATAACAATGAAAAATGGTTAATTGGAATCTACGATAAAAGACAAGATTGTGATTTTAAAGTTTGTAATTTAACGACCTCGTTTTCTTGTGTCAGTTTTAATTTATCAGAAAATATTATGTTTACACAATTTAATAGAATAAAAGTGATTTGCAGCAATAAAATAGAACTGAATACAGCTCTTGAGAACTTTAAAAATAGTTTAACCGTTAACCGTTAGCTACCATTCTTATTAAGTAAAATTTTAATGTACAGTCGGTAACAAAAGTGTCCGAACACTAGCAAAAATTCCTATGTAAAAAAAGTACACTTAATACTGTTTTTTTTTTTAAATAAATCCTTATCGAATCGTGTTCTTAGACTGACTAAGAACAGTATTCAACAAGGATTTAGTTAACAAAACCATATGAAGTGTACTTTTTTACATTTTTTTACACTTTTGTTACCGACTGTACATGAATAAAATCTAGTGAAAGGTGTTTATTTTATGCTTTCATCTTTGATAAGTTGGGGAGTAGTGACGTATTTTTCCGGGTTTAAGCCTACATCTTTTCAGAAACTTCTCCTTTTTTTCAGGGATTACTTTTCATTTCTCAGCTTGGTTATAAATTTATTTTCATATTAAATTTTATGTTTTCTTTTGCTGCATTTTTTCACATTGGTTTATAAATACTTGGTTTTAGCTCTTTTAGAATCAGGTTTCTCGTAATTGATTTTCAGATATACATATACAGTAGCCGCCGCTTTATAAAATCACTGGTTAATAAAATCAGCCGCTTAATCTGATCAAATTGCTAAGTCCGGAATCAAATCCGTACAAACTGCCGCTTAATAAAATCAGCTTCGCCGTTTAATAAACTCAGAAGAAAATCTCTTCAACAGTAAAAATGATCATGCATGTTAGCTAAAACAACGAGTTGTATTTTCTCACCGGAATTTTCAAAAGAAAAAAAGAAACAAAACATAGCAAGCCATCACATTATTACTCTTTGTCGAAAATTATATGCCTCAAAAAGAAGGGGGGGGGGGGAGAAAAACACGTTCCGGCGTGTGTTTCAGTTATGAATTCTAGGAATGAATTCTTCAAATGATTGGGCCAATGGGTATTTTTTAATTCTGTCTTAAAATATTCAAATAGAGTTTTTAGTTCTTATTTTGAAGCAACTTAGCTGCAAGATATGCAAGTGGTTAATTTTTATTTTGAAGGTAAAGCATAAAATTTTGGTAAAGTATGATGGTTTTCTTCAAATGTATAGTCAAAGGAAAGCCACATCGAAACTTGAAATTTCTCAGTTTGCTTCATGTAAACATAATAATAAAGATGATAATAATGTCTGAATTGTACCAAACGGAAGAGTGAATCACAAGCGAAAAAGAATAAGGAGAGCAGAAGTCTAGCACGTAGCACTTCTAGATAGGTATAAGAATGCCAGGTGCCAGGTCAAAGAAAATTTCCATCTTTTACGTAATTTTGTCCCTAAAAGCTGAAAATTTTACATAAATGATCAGTAGCAAAAACTCCATTCCTATGGATGGCTAGTTGATACATGGAAGGGCGAAGAAGGATTTCTTTCCATATTTAAGTAATGAAAACTCTTTTATTGAGTTCGTGCATGCTCGCCGGATATAAAAATCAGCCGCTTAATAAAATCATTTTGATGAAAACAAACGTGATTTTATAAAGCGGTGGCTACTGTATATAATAAGAATTTCTGTCCAATTCGGAATGAATTTCCATTTCGAAATTTATAACTAAATATATAAAAAATATAAAAAAATCTGAAGGTTAAATTTGAAATGTTCGGCTAAAAATTTTTCCCAAATTTACTATCGAAATCGCAACTACTTTAGAAGTTATAACAAACGAAAGTATTATTATTTTAAACACAGCTTCACCGTGGATAAATCGTAATAACATGGAATACTTTTAAATTACAAGACTTGCTACTTCGGATATTAATTTCTTAGTTAGAAGTAACACTAAAACTAATTAAACTGATTAGAATAATAAATTCAAAGATGACACGTCGTACAACAGCTTTTGTTTGCAGATTTTTTTAACCTAAACATTCCGTTAAAAATTCGTTGTAAGTTGTTTGTAGTATTAATCATGCCTACTTGCGTTTGAGAATAGTACAGTCAGTCATATCTGCCAACTCCTCTATACTAAAGCCCCTAAATAAGATAATAGGCCGGCGCATTTTTTTGCCTCCGAAGAGGACAGCATTCCCGCTTGGCGTCTTTATCGCTTCCCTAATGATTTTAAGAAATCTTGATCTGAAGCTAATCCGGTCAAGATAAGAGCAATAAGCAACAATAATATTCCTAAAAACACATTTTTTTCACAGTACATTCTCAGGATGTAATTTTATTCTGAGGCTATCCTATGGATATACTGAGGTAAGATGTGTTGTTAGGGCAGTTTCTGTTTCTTTTACAAAATGTCGCGAAAACTCAAATACACAGTAATAGAAGGTCTGTGAACACTTTATAGTCACTTATTGAATGATTATAGCAGTTTATCGCTAAACAAACTTCCATATCATAGTTTACTTAGCTACAATTATAAAATATAATAAAACAAGTTACTCTAAAGTAACGTAAGACGCAAAAAAAATGTTTGTCGTTTGTTTATCAGAGAAATGCTGTGGGTACATGTGGTAACCCTAAGGCAACAAAATGCCTGATGCGCCAGCTCGTATATATGCGCCAGCTCGCCTTACTCTATACCTCATAATGGACTTTATCCGCGTTACGTAATAAACCCCTGACACGTGACTACAACAGGGGAAAATGTAGGATTATAATATTTACATTTATGCATTTAGGGGAAATGTTTGCATTGCGTAGGGAAATATTTGTATCAAGAGGAAAATTTATAGGAAAATCGAGAGTCAGAAGTCACATGTTGGGTATGATTTAGCCTTGAACCCAAGAAAACGGTCCATTTGTGCTTTTCACCAAACCAGTGTCCCGCTCGTGCTCATGCTGAAGCAACTGTTAATCCCAGAATCGTCTTACCTTCCACATGTTACACGTTGAGGGGTGGTGATTCAAAGCCATTTGTAATTCTTTAAACCATTTTCTTTAGACATTTGTAATTCTTCATTTTCCGAGAAAAAGTTCTGCTAAAGACATCCAAAAGTTAAATTATCGCTCTGGTAAAAATAGTTACATGTCATTCTTTATAAATTCTAACCCACGTTGAATACGAATTCTAGAAACCCCTACTACAATTCTAGAGTGTTTTCCTCTATTATGGAGGTCAAACTTACTTAAAAATCTGTAAATAAATGCAAACACAGGACACTTCTCACTAATTAAAACTCTGCGGACTTAATCAAAAGATTTATTTTCACTCGTAATATCTCTTAAATTCACATGTCTTTTCTAAAAAACACAATATTCTAATTGTACTCTCTCACCTAGCGGCAAAAGAAAATTCAAACAACATATTTTTTCTCGTGAAATATTAATACACAAATCACGGAGATAAAACTTAATGCATGCAGTTAACAATTCTCACAATCCAGAGAGGCAAGATTTAACAGTAACTGTAATTGAGGAGCAAACATTCAAACCGTGTTCTCTCCAAAAATAAAAAAATGAGTTAGCGATTTTTCTTTGAACTCAACATAAAAATAGTACGTCTACATATCTTCCTAGATATGTCTACATATTTTCCTAGTATCTAGTAATACATCTAAACAACGATAATTAGGTTTTAAGTTTAGTTATTCTTTATATTAGTTTTCGTGTTGTCTGAAAAATTGTGTGCGAAGGAGAAAACACGGGTTGAATGTTTGCTCCTCAATTGGAGTTAATGTTTGTAAGAAATCAAGTAAAACTTTTTCCAAGACAAAGGATTCATGATATTCATAGTATTATTTCACCATCTAGAAATGTATAGACAATAAATTCTCGATCATTTCGTCTACTCAGTTGAATTGCTTACCTTATGCGCATGCTAGAAAATCTATGACTTATTTGCTCTAGTCTAAAGTGGTCCTATATATATATATATATATATGTGTGTGTGTGTGTGTGTGTGTGTGTGCGTGTGTGTGTGTATTCCTCAGTATGGTGCTGCGTACAATCTTCGAGAAGGGGATCTTCACCAACGAATCCCAACTTGCTTGGAAATTTCTAGGGAAGAATGATAGTTCTCTGTGAAAGGTTTATATAACAGCTTCTTTCTCCCGAAAAATGGCTAAAAAAATTAATAATATTTTTAATAATAGAAATAGTAATAAATTCAAATCAAATAAATTTACAAATGTTATGCTCATATATTTATTAAAATTATTTGTTCATTTATTTTGGTAGCAGTAGGCTTAGCATTTTTCACTTGTTCCTATATTTAAATGAATTTTCAAACCACTGCTAATTAACACTGACAAGAGGAATGAAAGTTTACTTTTATGAAAATATAACAGAAATTTCAATGGATAATTTTTTTAAAAATATATAAATAAATCATTCAAATTCTAAAATCGGAACAAAAATCTCTCCGTCTCTGCCAGGCTTACGGCCTTATCCACCAAACCAGTATTAACTCATGGTTAACGTAACACTTGTGCTCCAGTTAACACTTCCTTAACACTGAGTTTGAAAATTTGTGCATTCACGAACAAGAGATTAGTTGACCCCAGAGTTATTTCGAGAAATTTGTAGGAATTTCGCTCGTTGATCAATAAAAAAGAAATGTATTAAAAAAGTAAACAAGTGTTTTTTTTTTTTTTTTTTTGCTGTAACTGTAATATGCTCATGCGTTGACCCATTACAACAGATCTAACCTACCAATTTCGGAAGATTAAAAACGAGAGTAAATTCGAGTGTTAAATCGCTGATTTAGCGTCGTGTATACAGAGTTTGATATAATCTAGCATATTCCCGGGTTAACCCCAATGTTAAAAATTTGATGAATAAGTCTCTTACAGTTCTACAATCAGCAGGCTGAGCGTCAAAGTGCACACAGTCAGACAGGTAACATAAAAATCGATGGATAAAAAAATAAAGAAAATCAAGAAATTCAAATTCAAAATTTCCTACGATTTACACCTCCTCAGGTTTTTAATTTTTCCTCTACCGAAATCTTTGATCAGTGCCCTGGGCGCCAGAGAGCGTACATACGAACACTTATATTTATTCCTGTAAATGAATTAGAGATGTCTTCCTTATAAACTGTTCGAAAGAAGTTGATTTAGTATTAAAATTTAATAATCCTTAGATAGCCCTAGGTATGATTTTATTGTGAGCATGGCTCGCTGGATGCGCTAAACAGCCCAACAATCTTCTAAATTAAATGTCTTTCAGAACAGTTTTATCATTGTACTCAATATTTGTGCTAAATTTTGTTGAAATCATACAATATAGTTATCTGCTTTTTAGGCCATGTGTGCATACATTTATGTATATATATATAAAAAATATATAAAAAAAAGTTCCCGAACTAGTTATCAATATTCAACACATTTCTACGCCTACTACGAATATTTATCTGCTAACTTATTATCACATTCTTTTTTTATTCATTTATTATTACAGTGCTGTTCAAGTTAAGGCGATGTTAATATCTTTTATTAATAATTTTTCAGCTTTCTAGTATTTTTGTTCACACTTCTTTCCATTATTTTATATATTTTCCTTCATCGTACAAATTTTGTTTACTTATCTTTAGATATTTTAATTTATTGTTACTATTTATATTTCGTTAAAAAATGTTTTGTCTCGAGAAAATTGTGTTCTACATCTGTTTGACTTATTCTTTTGACTAGAAATGTTTGTGTTTAATTTCTGACTTTTAAAAACTTCTCTTAAAATATTATGATCCTTTGATCCGGTTTCTGTTTAATTTTCTTTCTCTAAACATACACTCATATCTAACTTTGCATATATTTTAATTATTTATCTATTTTGTTTGTATTTGTTTTCTTTTTTGCTCGTAGTTCGATTTAAAATATATTTATATATTTATAAATAGAGTACCGCATTCAAAAATCGTTTAACAATAGCAATTTACGACTAATTGTAACTTTTTTCGCTGAAAATTTAAATGTATTAATTTTAACGTGAAAATTTTACAAAATTACTGCGGGAACATGTACAGCAATTAAAATTTTTGTCTTTAATGTGTGAATAAATCCATTATTTTACAATTGAACTTACTAAAAATATTCCATACGTCTTTGTTGAAATGTAATTCATGAAAAAATCCTTTGTTATTTTCAATTTAAAAATAATTTTATTTAACACAAATGTGTAATCAAATACAATTCAAATGACAACATCTCCTTTTTTTATGTTAAAAGGCAATTTTAGAATGATATTTTTAAATTAAATGATAAAATTATTGGAACATATTTAAATATTTCGAATATAATAAAAAGTAGATTTTTTTTTTTTTTTTTTTTTTTTTTTTTTTGCATACTTGCTTAAGTTTTTACAGGCGAATGTTTTAATTGGGAACATCAAATTAAAAATTTAATAAAACACTAGATTTTATCAATATTGATTTGAAACATTAGCGTATATAGTTAAAATATTGCTTGATTTTCTAAAACAAAAGCCACATCTTTATCATAAAAAGGGAAATATACAGAAATTTATAGGTGCGTCATTTTTCCTTTATGTAACAAAAAAAAAAATTCACGTAAATGTGGAAAATAATCCAATGGTTCTAAAATTCGGTTTCAGTATTCAAAATGGATAACATTGTTTAAATAATATGACATTTTATAATATTAATAAAAAATACACCTGGCATATTTTGTGAAATGTTTATGTTCCATATGCAGTGCGGTTATAATTAATCTTCCCCTATAAACGGCATCCTACAGCGCAAACGGGTGAACGGAATGCAACGAAATTTGGTATATAGACTATGCACGAGATCCGCTCACAGAATTTTGTAAAAAAAAAAAAAAAAAAAGTTCCAAAATGTCCGCCAGAGGGCGCTTTTCCAGGTAAAGCATTAAATTTAACACAATAAACGAACAAAATGGAATACAGAAACAATATTAGCAATCCAGAACAAGAATTATGGGTAGTAAAATGCAAAACCGGGAAAAGTTGTCAATTCTAGGGAAAAAAATCTCAAGATTTGCATGCTTGCGAAGAAGAGGAAGCTTTATGTAAAACAGGTTAGGGTATAAAACGTATACAGATGTTGTCCTCCTTTATGTCGATGTTTCCGGCTGTAATAATGACGGTATATTTAGTTGAACGTGTGCGTTATTGGTGAAGCTGTTTTATGAATGCAAGGGGAATGTTTCTGCTGCAGTTCGTGAATTTCGTCGTATAAAAAACCGACGACGGGGACCAATGTCTACTGAACGTATCCAGGCCATGATTATGAGATCTGACAGGACGGGGAAATTAGGAGTTCAACCTGGAAGAGACCGTAAACCTGTCCCACCGGTACTTGTTGATACCGTCAAGACAGCTGTTGCCGCACGATCACATACATCAGAGTTTGGGGGCAGTAGCACACGTGCAGTTTCTCGACAGACAGGCTATTCTTACAGCACGTCCGAAAAGTTCACAGAAACATAATGCACTACTTCCCATAGAAGATCCACCATACCCAACAGGTGTTTGATAGGGACAAGCCACAACATCTCTCATTCGTAGTCAGTTTTCTCAACAGAATGACTGCTGATCTGTCATGGCCTTGGAATATTCTGTGGAGCGACGAGGCTCATTTCTACCTCAATGGGATAGTCAACACACAGAATTGCCGCATTTGGGTTAACGGAAATCCGCGGATGGACACTGAAATTCACTACATTCTCCAAAGGTGACTGTCTGTTGTGGATTCACGGCGACATTCATCCTTAGGTCATTCTTCTTTAAGGAAATAACTGCACGTTGTCTTGTCACATGTTTCGTTACGGGCCGTTGATACCATGACATGCTGCAGACGATTGTTGTGCCGCAACTACAGCAAAGGCGAGTCTTTACATCGACCATTTTCATGCAGGATGGTGCGCCTCCACATATCCATGTGTCCGTGAAGGCTCTATTGTTCCAACACTTCACAGACGAACGTGTTATTAGTTGCTTCTTTTGTAATCCATGACCACCACGTTCGCCGGATCTAAATCCGCGCGATTTTCGGTTATGAGGCCATTTAAAAAGTGTGGTGTATCGTGGAGATGTTACGGCGTTGAATGACTTAAAGAACTCCATAACGCTTCATTTGTGAACATCACAAATAATCAATTACGATCTGCTGTTGAACAAACTGTCCATCGGCTAGAAATTTTGCAGGTGAATGAGGGTGGTCACATGGAGAACCTTTTCCTACATCGTACTGGACACGATTAATAACTGTTCCTCTTGTGCAATTCCGTCTTAATCAGTTCTTGTTTCTGTAAACTGAACTGCTTTTCTTTTCTCACATAGATTACAGTTTTTTTTTTTTTTCTTTACCTTTACTTAATGTGGTTCGATGAGAAGTTGATCAGAAACTAGTCAATAAATGTTAATATTGTTTCTGGATTCCGTTTTGGTCATTCATTGTGTTAAATTTAATGCTTTTCTGGAAAAGAAGACCTTTGGGAAAACATTTCAGAGCATTTTTTTTTTTTTTTTTTAATTCCGTGAGCGCATCTCGTGTATAGTACATACACCAAATTTCGTTGCATTCCGTTCACCCGTTTGCGCTGTAGGATGTTGTTTATTGGGGAAGTTTAATTATAACCTCCCTGTATATACATATATATAAGAGAGACCCGTTTACCTAGGACCGCTTTTTTTCAATGCCCAAAAAAGAGCCCTTGCCCTGTTTAAAATTATCAAACTGATATGTACATATCTTTAGGACTAATTACTTCCAATTGGGATTAATATAAATACCTAAAATAATAAATTCCGACAAACAGAAGGTTTTTAAACAAACTTCACTCGTGGCCCTAGGTACAACACCCTCATTGTAACTGGGGCCATTCTCTCAAATTTGGATTTCACTTTGTAATGTATAGAAAATAAGCATATAAACATGTATTTTATAAAAAAAAAAAACAATATCAAGTAATATATTTTTTATCATATAATAATTATCATGTTGTTGCCTTGATTTGAAACATGAAATTTTTCATTTTTTTTTCCCTTCTTTGGGACATTCTAACAGAATGTTTTTTTTTTTTTTTTTTGTTTTTTTTTTTTTGTTTTTTTTTTTTTGTTTGTTTGTTTTTTCTTGAGTGTCTCTTGGATTTCTAGATCTCTCTGGTTTTCGCTCACATCTTTTCTTTGATGTAGAAGGTTTTGCTTTGGGTAAACGTTTTGCTTAGGTTCGTACCTGTTAAAGCATGACACACGAAAAGATGTTAGATGTTGAAGGTTTCGAAATTTCAGCAGGACACGAAACAGAGACATCCAGTTCTATCATTGTTGGTTCACTTTCTTCCTAGAAAATCTTTTTTTTTTATTTATGGAGAGATCTTGTCTTTCAGTCACATTTGAACTTAAATGTTCATCCTCAGTGAATGTGTTTTGATTCATTGGCCATATGCCGGATACACGAAAGCCTGATAGAATGTTTACTGATAGCCTGATAGAATGTAAAGGCCGACGGATAGAACATGCCAACATTTTCAGCAACGCCATATATAGTGATTGGTTTACCAGGGTTTGCCAGCAGCCAATTACTACATACTGTACTGTGTTTCTTAACACTTTCGCGACCGCTGACGTAGATTCACGTCATTTGAAATATAGAACTTCCACCAGTGGGCACTTCTTTTGCAATTTGTATATTATTTGTTTCTAAAAAATGTAAACAATATTCATTATTGTGCAATCAGTATACTACAGTATACATGTAAATATTTTGTTTAGAGAGAGTATGATTATAATGCATATCCATTTCTAATATAAATGTGAATACAGAAAATTTTCTTTTCAAAAATTTTAACTTATGAGAAAAACGCACACAGGCGGACCTTACTGTCAATAAGACAAAAACATGCGGTTTCGAAAGTATTAAAAAGTCCAAACACACTGGCTGTAGGTACAAGGCAGCTATGTGGCCCTAGGTACAAGTTTTGGTAACTTCATTCAAAATGATCCACTAAAAAGCAGAGAGGACTAATTAAATATCTCATTTATTGCTCAATATAAAAAGAAACATTTTACACTAGAAATGAAAGAAAAATGTCTGACTTGCTTTTGTAAAATAGCAAAAGAGATGAGCTGCAAAATTTTACTTCAAACCATGTAAATTCGTTTTCTACTTTTAACTTGTAAAAACTTTCTCCTCAAAAATTTCAGATTAATTGTAAAAGTAGCAATTAGTGTTGGTACTTGCCCAATTGAGTACTAAAACTTAAAATTAAATATTATTCAAATAAAGTGGGGTGGTCCTAGGTATATGATGGCCCTAGGTACATGGGTGTCCCCTATATACATTGAAAACATTTTTAAACATTTCAGTACAGGAATTACAAAAATAAATTTGATAGCTAAATTTCAAAAGAGACGAACAGCAGTACAAATAACTCACTGCTTGATATATAAATTCAAATTGTAATCAAATTAAATTATCATATCTGGCTTATGTATTTTACCAGATCGTGATATTAATATGGGTACATCTTTTATCAAGTTTATCAAATAATTTTTACTTTCCGGACATACATATGTAAGGAAAGAATTGTAAACATGATAAAAATTCGACTTTCAGGTTTTGGCGGTTCTATATGTTTTGAGGTCTCCTGAGTTCATTTTTACAGTGATGTTTGTATGTGTTTGTGTATGTGTATGAGTGAACACGATAGAGTCTAAACGTTTTATTCAAATGAGCTGAAAGTTGGTATGTGTGTTATAGATCACCATAGAATGAATTATGTTGATTTTGGTGAATCTAGAAATTATATATATATATATATATATATATATATATTGACAGGGACACAAAGAAAGATTCTTTATCATTATAACCTATGGGCTCAAAATCTTTAAAGTGTGATAAAGTCTAAACACATCATTCGACTGAGCTGAAAATTTATATACGTGTTACAGGTTACAGCTGCACTAACAGTGTAATTTTTGGTATATCTTTCGTTTATAGATTGTTACAAGGACACAACGAAAGCTTCTTTATCATTATGACCTATGGCATACTATCCAACATCCTAATTAATATTCCGTAGTATTGATTGCATCGCCTTTTTTTTTTTTTTTTTTTTTTTTTGAGTGTTTTTTTTTTTTCTTGTTTAATCGTAATTGCATTTCGAAAATATTACACTAAAAATTTACTGGTGTGGAAAAAAGGGCGGGGCATTAATTACGGAATATAAATTAGAATGTTGGCAGGTATACCTATGAGCTCAAATTATTTGAAATGCAATAGCGTCTAATTAAATAATATCTTATATGAAGAAAATTTTTCAAACACTCTATTATTATTGTAATTTTTTGTTTATTTAACGATTTCTCTTACTTTAGTTTATTGATAACACATCAGATTTGTATGCTTGACTCGGAGTCCGCTTGTAAATCTTCGTCAGATAAAAACAGATAACACATGCTGAATTACAATACGAAGAATTGGAAAAATATCCAGGGCCATCGAGGGAATCGAACCCGCTCTCCTACGCTCGAAGGCGATTAGCAGTATGGCGACATACCTACTCGACCACGGAGAGCCTACTTTAGTTACAACTGTTAATTATTTAATGTTCGGAAAGTCGAGTGGAGTTTTTTCAGATTATTTTACTGAGAATAGTGTTGATACCCTCCTTTGCATAGAAGTTATGAAACATTTCAAAAATCGAAAAAAGTTTGTTCTTTAAATCATATATTAAAAATAGAATGATATCTAGTTAAAAAATTCAAAACAGTGAATTAAATTATTATGTCACGTGCATTTTATGCAATTTAAATAATTGGAGAATAAAAGCATTTCGAATAAAGCCAAACAAACATTGCTTCACAAAGAGTATTAAATAAATTAATTACAGACTCTGACATTAAAACGTGGATTTTGCATATAACTTGAATTAGATTTTAATGATAATGATTTTTAGTAAAATGAAAATCGAAAAAGAAAAATCTTTAGCTTTGAAGTAAAATTTCTATTCAGAAATAACATTTTATGAATTTAATGTTGCTTTAAGTTACACGTTTCAAGAATATTATTTAAAATAAATTATATTTGTATTATTAATGAAATAAAAAATGTACATGAATGAACTTATACTTAAAAATAGTGAAAAAAAAAGAATACTCATACTTTAAAATATAGAATAATTGCAAATAGTAATTTTAATGTGATAATTTACTGAATATATTTAAGTTCTGAAAGGGTACATCTAATAAAAAATTTTCGATAGCAATTTAAAAAAGTAATAATAAAAATAAAAATAGTAAGTAGAAAATATAAATAATATGCATAAATGTCGAAAATATAATTTTAGCTACAAATATGTTTTCGAAATTCATTAAAATTTTCTGAAAAATTCACCATTATCAAAATTTTTAGGATAGTTCATTTTTATAGAACTACTGCTTAATCTATTTAATATTGGAGTAGATTAAAGAAAAAAAAAGGAATTATGAAAATATGAAAATTATTAATATATAAGTTTGAATAGCCCAAACAATCCATTTTCAGTTACTACTTAAGGTATTTTATTTATTTATAAAATATATGTTTTTGTATTGTTAATAAATGTATAATTTAAGTTATCATAAATTTAAGGATTAGCTTAACGGATTTTTTTTTTTTTTTTTTTTTTTTTTTAGGGGGGGGGGGGAGTTTAAGAAGAAAAATTCTTATAAAATAAAATAATGACAATTACTTTTCAGAATTTGAACTACATGTATAAAATTTTAAGTATAAGATTTAAAATATTTTTTTAATTGATTAAATTTGCTAAGGAAAAATAATCTTACTTTCTGTCGACACTGCATCACATTTACCTTTAATATTTTTATTTAAGCTGCAGAAAACCTCTACGACAAATTATTTTCACAATAAAGTTGCTTTTAACTTGATTTTTTTTTTCTTCCAACAGTTTAAAAATCGAGTATGCACTAGAAAATATTCATAATCTACTTTGGTTGGACAATTTTCATAATGTGTATGTCTTGCAGCGCCGAAAACTCCCCTATCGGTAAGTTTGGTCGTATTATTTTCCTTTCCATATATATGATAGCCCCACGTCTTTCACGTTTTATTTGAGTTCTTTACCTTCTTTAGTTTTATTCTAGATGCCTCCAAACAGGCAAAGTTGTTTTTTTGGCTAACCTATATAGTATAAATATAATATAAACAAATATGTGTGTGCACATGTGTGTATTTATCTTTATATATCCTCTCTTGAAAATATAGATAAATAATTTAGATTTGCGAAATCTTTTGTATTCACTTTAATTGTTATATGATTTGATGAATATTACTTTTTGTAATGCTTTAAAGGTATACTTATAAGAGCGGGAACATACTCAATTTTATATAAAGTAATCTAAAACATCAATTTTTATTTTAGGGAATCATTTGTATTGGTTTGATGTAGAAAAGAATATTAGGCTGTTACTGTTCATAGAATCCACTGTAAAACAAAAAATCAATGAAAATATATATATATATATATTTCTTTCTTTCTTTTTTTTTTTTTTTTTTCTTTCTTTTGCATATTTTTCATCAGTTGTGTGTCTAATAACCATTTTTGAAATTAGTTTAGAAATTATCAATTGTAAACATGTAAGGAAAGTTAAAAGATTAATATATAGAAAAACGATGGGAAATATAGATTATAGACCTATTATAACAGTAGACGAGACAATGGTAACCTTTTTGTGTGGCAATGTAGGCCAAACTGGTCAGGCCAAATAATATAAACTATACAATAAACTAAATAATATAAATAATATAAATATAAATAATATAAATAACTATAAACAACTATAAATAATATAAATATTGCAATAAACTATAGTAGGCCAAACTGGTCAATATTGAAATTTTCTCGCCAAGCTTTAAACTCTGCTTTCTCTTACGCAGTTGATATCTTTCTTTCTTTCTTTCTTTTTCTTTTCTTTTTTTCTTTCATTCTTTTTTTTTTTTTTTTTTTTTTTTTTAAGTTCTTTTTAAGATTTTCATTTCCCTTTAAAACTTAGATTATTTTGAATCTAAAAGAAATTTTATCGCAAGCAGTTATGTAAAATGAGGATTATATTTCACATGTAAAATTTATTATTATTACTATTATTATTATTATAGCGTACATTTTAAGTAATTGATTTTGTAAAATGTTTATAACTGTTAAAAGTTAAAATAAAATAGTTAAAATAATTAAATTAAATTAGATTAAATATTTTATATCATGTATTAATGTCAAGAAATTGTATGATTATTTATGATAGTTAAAGAGAGTATAGCTAGACAGACAAACCGAACTCAAAAATATTTCTCAACTTTGTTGGAAAGTTTATAACAAGGTAAAAATAAATTTTCATAATTATAATTTGTTTTATAATTATTTTTATAAGTACTTTATAAGTATTTTTATTTACAGGTATTTTATCTAAGTTTTGCTTGCTGTATTTTTAATAATAATGATAATAATAAATACTTACATCCAAACAAAAAATTGCCAATACCGCGATAAATGCCAAAAAAGGTAACCTTTTTCCTATAGTCAGATGTTTCATTATTGCCACACTTTCTTGTATTCCCTTAATAATGGAATGATCCATCCACTTTTATAATAGGTCAATGACATGGACTAAAATATGTTAAAGTGGCAATACCATTATGCTTCATTTATAAGGTGCTGCAACCTATCGGAAGCACGCCAAGCATCGTCTCTGGGCCTCAAATACGAACTACATAGCTGCCACTAAATTAATTTATTCTGGAGCACTTTTAGCTCCGCCTTTTTTTCATACCATTTTTATTTAAAGACTAAATTTTTCTCATTTTATCATAGTTAAATTTTGAAGAAAAATACTCTAAATGTAAAGTGGTGCAAAATAAAGGTGGAACTGAAAATGCTCTGGAATAAATTAAAATATTGGCAACTATGGAACTATAGTTCAACTTGTGTCAGTGAGAAGACCAGATTTGTATCGAAATCACTTCTTTGGTTTATCAAGATTCAGATATTTTTGGAAATACATATTACGCATAGCTGCCAATATTTTAATTTATTGCGGAGTGTTTTTAGCCCCGCCCCTATTTCGCACCACTTTATATATAAATAAAAAATCTGTAATATATAACACCGATAAAATAAGAAAAAATTTCTCTTACAAAATAAGTGGTACTAAATAAAGGCGGGGTTAAAAATACTCCGGAATAATTTAGAATATTGCAGGGATGGAACACGGGCGCAGAATTCATACCGGAATCCGTGTAAGAAATTTCTCTACTTATAATATCGTTGATTTAAGAAGTAGAAAATTTTCTTACATTGATAGTGGTATGAATTCTGCGCCCATGTTCCATCCCTGATATTGGCAGGTATGTATTACGTATTCTGTAATCTGTTTGCAAAACAGTAAACCTAGTGAAAACCTAGTGAAAACCTTAGTGAAAACCTAGTGTCATTTCCTGTAGAAGAATTCAGTTAGCTAGAAGTCTGGTTCCCATGAATTTATATTTACCAACAAGAGATTATATTCCAAAATGTCAATTCGGGTAATATAGAATACCAACCATTCATTTTTTTTTTTTTTTTCTTTTTTTTTTCTTTTTTGCGAATTTTGTCAAATATAAATGCTGATAATTTTGTCAATACTGTTTATTTTCAATAATAGTTTCAAAATAAAATGTTTACGTTACACTTCTTCGTAATTTGTTTGTAAAAATATTATCCTATTCCATATTATACTTTAAGAAAATGTGTATTCCATTTTTTTCTTCATAATTATTCCATATTGCCCACAAAATAGCAGGGATGGAACACGGGCGCAGAATTCATACCACTATCAATATAAGAAAATTTTCTACCTTTTGAATCAACGATATTATAGGTGGAGAAATTTCTTAAACAGATTCCGGTATGAATTCTGCGCCCGTGTTCCATCCCTGAAATAGCCTTTTTTTTTAAAACTATAATTTTGCATGTAAACTGCATTTTTTGTAACACAAAAACATAAAACACACAAAAAATACTTTAAAGTCTGTAATAGCCGAATCCATAGTGATTCAAAATACATTAGTTTGTTACGGTGAGTTCAAATACAAATGGTATTCCGTATTCAACTAATTTCCTCTTTGCCATGAATCGCTTTGTAAATAAAGACTAGAAATCACGTTTAATTTATTTTTAAATACCGATTTAATTTATTATAGTAGTTTTTGCTTTTTAATCAATACTACGTACATTTATCGCAAAAGAAAGTAGCGTTGAATTGTTTTTTTTTTTTTTTTCTGCATTTAAATTCACCAATCACAATAAAACCTTTCTTAATTTTCTAGAGCTAAAGTTGTACGTAGCATTTACGACCGTGTTCTAAACAAAACAGGTATAGTCAGGTTAATTAGATTAATTTGTTTATCTGTTTCTACTTTCCATTCAAGTCTTCTAAGGAATTGTATTAATTGGCTTTCTTCTTCAATAAAATACTCAGTAAACTAATGTTATGATAGTAATTCTTAAATCAAGAAGAACGTAATTCTATTTAACTGTAATCCTAAAAGCATTTTGTTATTTTGTTTTTATTTGGGTTTAACTTACAAGGAAACATTCAAAAGGTGTCGTCTTCAAAAAATATGGAAAAAAAGATATATGTATGTGTGTGTGTGTGTGTGTGTGATTCTACTCTTCCTAAAACACCAGAAAGTGAAAAAAATATCGGCTGAAATGAATTACAGCGACCACAAAACATTATCAAAATTAAGCATATTTGGCGATTTCACACTGTTAGGCGATTGATCTTGAGTACTTGGCGGAGAAACAAAACACGGTTTTGTTCGTACATGGCAATCTCGGTGCTAGCGAGCTGAACGCCTAACAGCACTAAATCGCCAAATATGCTTAATTTTAATAATTTTTTGTGGTTGCTGTAATTCATTTCAGCCGATAATTTTTTCACTTCCCGGTGTTTTATGAAGAATAGAATCACATATATTTTTTTCCAATATTTTTTGAAGACGACACATTTTGAATGTTTCCTTGTTAGATTAAGATAAAAACCAAATTTTAAGAATTTCATATTATCAACATTTCAGTATTCATCTTATGGCAACACCAGAATTTCAAAGACTCCTTGTTTAGTAAGATTGAAATATTAAAGAATTGATATAAGAGGAGGTGACATGTCCGTTAAGATATGAAGCCAAAAGCGTAATCGTAGAAGCCATTAAATAACACGTCACAATCTAATGTTTTGGCAGACTTAATATTGTTTCTGAGGTAGCACTGATCTTGAGGAAGCCATCTTGTGTTTCATTTTCTCTGCAAACTGATGTATTCTATTCCATCCCCTCTTTAATCATTCTTTCAAGATTGAGAATATGACTGTCTAACAGTTAGAAGAATTTTTGAAAGTTAAATATATATTTTTTCCCCATTATAATCACATTTTATTTTAAAGTAATAAGTATATTTGCATTAAAAAATATATATATATCTTGAATAACATAAAAGCTTTATATGTTTTAAAACTATATTTAATTTATTGTTGAATGTCTTTTATTTGGTTAATTTCTATAACCAAATTTTAAGAATTTTATGTTATTAACATTTTAGTATTCATATTGTGTCAACACTAGGACTTAAAAATGGCTCTCTCTTTAGATAGATTGAAAACTTGCAGCAATTATATAAGAGAAGATAACATGTAAGAAAAATATGAAGCCAAAATCGTAACCGGAGAAACCATTAAATAGCATGTCACAAGCCAATGTTTTGATAGACTCAGTATGGCTCCTACGGTAGCACTGCTTCTGCACCAGCCATCTTACATAGACAACAGTTAACTTCATTTTCTCTGTAAGCTGATACGTCTTATGCCATCCCCCTTTTATCATTTTTCCAAGCTTGAGAATGTGACTAGATCCAACATTTGAGAGAAATTTTGAATGTTAAATAAATATATATATATATATGTGTGTGTGTGTATGTATATTTTCATTTTAATCACGTTTTATTTTAAAATAATAAGTACATTTGCATTAAAAAAAAAAAAAAAACTTGAATAACATGCTGTATGCAGAGTTCCCAACCTTTATAATTTATTCACGAGCATTTTTAGCCCCACCTTCTTTTCATACCAGAAATTTTGAAAAATGATTTTCTTCTTATTTAATTGATGTCACATATTAAAGAGAAATAATCCACAAAATTTCTAGTGCGAAAAGAAGGCGGGGCTAAAAATTCACGTGAATAAATTATAAAAGTTGGGAACTCTGGCTGTATGTTTTATAACTATATTTATTTTATTCTTGAATATCTTACATTTGGTTCTAGTATAAATAGAAGGAATAAAATTTATTTATTAAAATCACACAATCAACTGATTGGAAGAAAATCATATAAATTGAAATTTTATTTCCCCGACTGAGTGAAAATAATGCCTGGACCAGGAGTTGAACCCTGGATCATTGACTTTCCAGATCAAGGCTCTACCAATTGAGCTATCCAGGCCGACAACCGGTCGGCAGTACTCACTCAGACAACCTTTAGGCAAAAACATCTGGTCTATCATGTAGATAGCTCGACAGAAATAAGCCGCAGGTAAAGGAAAACCCCATTAAACAATGGAAGAAAGAAATACAATTTTTATTAAAATCACACAATCAATCCAGGCATTATTTTCACTCAGTCGGAAAAATAAAATTTCAATTTTAAAAATTATTTAGTTTATTTTTGATAAATTCTGTCTAAAAAAATTATTTTTTTTTCATACTTGGGGGGGGGGGGGGTCAATATATATATACATGTTATATAAAGAGTAGAAAGAGGTAAATAATTTTATTGAAATTAGAGGCAATTTACAATGTCGTGTCAATCATAATTTGGGTAAGACAAATATTGTGCAAGTCATAAATATAGAACTAATAAAAATAAATAAATAAAAAACTTTATTACAAGAATAAAGCTATTGTGCTATAATTGTTTTAATTAAGCTAATAAATTTTAATACTAAACATTTTTTTTAAATTTTTATATTTAAAGAAGAGCAGCCCATACAGTTTGGTGGTAAACGCCCGTAACCCTTTCACGGTACGGCCCGGGTTCGAATTATGGATAAGGCCCTGTTAGGGATAGCGATGGCCGCCCATTAGGTGCACCTTCGAAAATGACCATGCCTTTGGCGACACCGACCTACCCTGTCAATGCTCTGACACAAGTACCTCGCCTTCTGATTTCGAATATATATATATATATATATATATATATATATATGAAATATAAGAGATAAAAAGAAGTAAGAATTAAATTAACATTTTCAGAGTTTCAGCTTATTCTGGTTATATTTTAAAGTAATATTGCAAAATAAATGAAAGGAGATTTCATATTAAGCTGTAAGATTAAAAGCATAAAAAATAATGAAAGAAAATTGCAGTCGCAATTATGTGAAATAAGCAAGTTAATCATTTAAGTATTTTGATGTCTGGAAATAGCTTTATAATTGGCCTAGAAATAAATTTAATAAGCAATAGGCATACAAAGTAATAAATAAAGGTTTTAATGAGTCTAATTTGCGGTTTGATTATTTCATGTTAAATAATGTTTTAATGACTCGGCGAGTTTGGCAAAATAGGGCGCCGATCCGAGTTGCGAGGTCTGCGGAATACAAAAATATAACCAATAGAAAACAATGAAAAGGCGTTGGTTTTGAATAAAATAACCAATTAAATAAAATGGGCTGGAATTAGAACTACGCCAAATTACACCAAAAATTACGGGTGTAAAAGCCGAAACAGTAAACAAACGGAGCGATTTGACACGATCTTGACTTGCTAAACCTTTCCATGTGGCCAGCCCTCCGAAATTAACGTAAATCTTATAATTATCCCCCACCGAACGCACCGGCATGAAGCCGTGCGGCCGGCGCGAATTCGGCAGCTTGTCGGATGACCTCCATTCGTCTTGCCTCGTATATAAGCAATAAAGATTTTGCCTGAAAAAACGCCTCGTCTCCATTTGTGTTGCGACTGTCATCTCTCTTTTAGCAATCAATTAAATACGTTACATATATATATATATATATATATTAAGAAGAAAATCTGACAATTTTAATGCATTAACAAATAAATATATATTGTGAATTTTTATTTATTTTTTAACCGGTTTAACTATAGCCAACATTTCTAATTTAAAAATCAGATTTATCACCAATATTTTTTAAAAGAGATCTGTTACATATTTTCGCAAATAAATAAAATAATATAAACTGAAAACATCTATAAAAACTTTCCTGTATGAAGTCTCGTTTAAAATAATAGAGACTTGGTACTTTTATGTTTAACTATAAATTAAGGTCGAATAAAAAATAGTTTTTTACTAATGAATGATAACACATATTTATTTGTGTAATAGAAAAGAGTGTTAATTTTATTTTAGATTTTTCATTTTTTTATTATATTAAAATATAAATCTATATATAGTCCACTATTTATTTATTAAAACTTTCGGGACCGCTGACGTAGATTCACGTAATTTGTAATTCTGTAACTCCGCCAGTGGGCGTTTCTATTGCAATTTGCGTGTTTCTACATTTCTTAAGAATATTCCCTATATTGATATTTGTACAATGAAAATACTATGAATACAAATACTTTCATTGGAAAGTTTATAATTATTGCACATATTCATATGTGATATAAACATGTATACAGAAAACCTTGTTCTGAAATAATGTAGCTTGAAAGAATAACGCCCAAAGGTGGAACATACTATCAAAAAGGCAAAAACATGCGGTTGTGAAAGTAGTGTTGCCAGATTGCGTGACTTTTTTATTTAATAGTCACCAATAATTTTGGGAAGTGACGTTTGATATACATAATAGATGATTAATCGTCGATTATATACATTAACCCATTTTATCCCAGTTTATTTATTTTGCTCAAATTTCAGAAAAATCATATTTTTTAAGGTTAATTAAACCTAAATAAACTAAATACAACAAAATCTGATATATATATATATATGTATATATATTCTACATACGGAATTTTATCCACCTTGTACGCAGGACATTGAAATAAAGGGGATGAAATTTGCACTTATATGTTTTAGTGTTCTCTTCAATATTGAAAAGTGCTTTCCGAGTATAAAGTTTAGCTTTATCTGTGTAATACTTTCTTATTTACATGATAGTTCTGCAGAAAGAATTTTCATCCGCAAAGAGAAGATGTTAAACAAAGTTTCCAGGTGGTGGAGGAGGAGGAGGCGGTGGTGAGCAACACAACACGCTAGCAGAAGCTTATATATACCATTATATATTCCAGCTGACAAAATATTCGCACCAAGCAAATTCTGATATCTATATGCTATTGTTTAGCTGTCTTTTAAGTAGAACAATGGGATGAAATGGGTTAAATATCACTTCTCAAAATTATTGGTGACTGTTGAATAAAAAAGTTGCGCAATATGACAACACTGAGCGAAAGTATTAAGATAAATTATCATATTAAAAAAAAAAAAAAATCTCAAAAGCAAAAAGGATTTTTTTTTCGGCGCAGTGTTATCAGAAACAACTCTATGATATATAATTCATCGCAGAAGAGCTACATTTAAGCTGCTGATTTGTCCAACTGATATGCTGTTCGGTCCATTCTCTAACAACAGGCAAAAATGTTTGGACCAATATCCCAGTTGCACCAAAGTTATTAATTATTAATAGTTTTAACAAAGAAATCACTGATTTTAATAAACCTTTCGTTTATCAAAGGGTTAAAAAATATAAGCGTAAACAGTCTTTTTATCGGCCAAATAAATAATATAAGTGTAATTATGACAAAACATAATAAAATAAAATCAGTAAAACTGGTCATATTTGTGTGAATAAAAGACTCTGTATCTTAATTAATAGGAAAGTTAGTGTTTACCTTATGAGAGATGTTATAAAATCTACTTTTTCAAAGAATTTTATTCAAACGCGTAATACTGTGACCCTTTGAATATCGCCATTGCTTTTTTTGGCGTCGTAAAACTAATTTATGTGTAAACCTGTAGATAGCGCTATTTGTCTGAAAGAGAGCATATGTGGATCGTTTTGCCCGCTAGGATCATTTTAGGTAATTTTCCCCTATGCTATTGGTCACCATCGCATTTTTTTACCGGGGTACAGCAAAAAAAAAATTTTTTTTTTTTTTTTTTATTGTCTATGGACCGGATTAATTAAAGTGCGATAGCTTCTATATGCCTAAATCGATTCAGCTGAAATTTATGTACAGGTTATAGGTCACTTTCACTCGAGCTGTATAGATTTTTGTGAATTTAACACTTATAGAATTTTACAGGGACGTAACGAAATATACTTTATTATTGTATACTATGGGTTCGATTTGTTTTAGGTGAAACAGCGTCAAATGCCTTTTTCGATTGAGCTCATTGATATCAGACTTATTTTAATTTAATTTATTTCAACAACCGTTAATTATTTATTGTTCGGAAAGTCGAGTAGAGTCAGACCAGACTTTCACATTTATTTACTTAATGGAAATATTCTTATAAACATTACTGAATAAAAGAATATAATTTATTTTACTAATGAAAAGAAACAAAAATATGTGTGCATCATTGTCTAATTGTATGAACTTTTATCTGTGTGTTCTTTTAGATTTGCTTACATGTGTATAATATATAATATTTAAAAAAATCATATATATTTTCTTTTTCTTTTTTTCTTTTCTCTATTTTTAGCTAAAGAAAAATATTTCAACCACTGTTTACAAAAGGACTTTTTGCACGTTGAATTTTTTTACCTAATAAATAATTTGTGTAAATCTTTATTACTCATGAAAGACAATAAAATATTTCTTATGGAATATGTATGCATAACTAAACATAAAAAATCTTTTTCCTCAAAAATACATGAATATTAAATAATTTTTCTCTCTTCGTTTATGAAAACTTAATAATAAGAAATACATCACTATTAGTTTCAAAAGAGACATGTATTTTCCATTTTTGTAAAATACATTTTACTATTTATCATAAATGGAACTTTGTAAAAAGAAAAATCCTAAATATCGTATGAATACTAATTAATTTTCATTCAATATCATAAGTATTATTCTATGACACCATTACAAAGTGAAATGTGAATTTTTTTTAAACGCAATTAATCTGTTGTACCCAGCTCTAAAAACACCACAGAATTATAAAAAAATAAATCATAATAAATAAAAAAAATAAATAAAATAAAATAAATTTTGAAGTTCAATTCTCCCTTCTTTTTATCAATATCAAATATCCGGGGTGCCTAGACTCTGCCTTTTCTTCAGGATACGTTGAGAAACTTATACATTTTTTCCTACCACAATTTTTATACATTAATTTCTATACTGTTTAAACACTACATTTTACTATAGTCTGCTAAACTAGATGCCTGTCGCGTGGCTCGGAAACTTGGCAACAGTTGAAGCGGTAGACAGCGCCAACTGGTACAGATTACGCGACTTCTTTATTCAACAGCCACCGAAAATTTTTAAAAGTGGGATATGATATACATGAAAAAGTGAATAGAATCGAAGAAACGTCGATTATATATATCATACATCACTTCTTATAATTCTTGGTGACAGTTGAATAAAAAAGTCAATAAGTCCGTTGAATAAAAAAGTCCGTAATCTGTACCAGGTGCCGCTGTCTACCGCTTCAACTTTTGCCAAGTTTCCGAGCCACGCGACAGGCATCTAGTTTAGGAGGCTATGATATTACCATAGCTGCCAATATTTTAATTTATTCCGGAGAACTTTTAACCCGCCTTTATTTCGCACCACTTTATTTATAGAAAATTTTTCTTCAATACATAACTTTGATAAAATAAGAAAAAATTACTTTTAAAAATAAGTGGTAAGAAATAGAGGCGGGGCTAAAATTACTCCCGAATAAATTAAAATATTGGCAGCTATGTATTACTTTAAAAATACGATAAATATGAAGAAAAAAGTGGTGGAGGAAAGGTGAAAATTTCTAAACCCTAAAAATGTCCTGAAAAAAAAGGCGGAGTATGTAACTCCTGCAAATACCTAATATACTATGTTTACGCATTTAAATTAGAAATACATCACTATTAGCATACCTGGTAACATTTTAATGTATTCCGGAGTACTCTTAGCCCCGCCTTCTTATCCGCTCCAGTGTATTTTCAGAACATTGTTATTCTTATTTCATCATAATATCATATTAAAGAAATTTCTCTGAAATCATACTGTTGCATAACTGCCAATATTTTAATTTATTCCGGAGTACTTTTAGCCCCGCCTTTATTTCGCAACACTTTATTTAGAGAAAAAATTACTCCAATATATAACTTCGATAAAATAAGACAAAATTACTTTTAAAAAATAAGTGGTACGAAATAAAGGCGGGGCTAAAAATACTCCGAAATAATTAAAATATTTGCAGGTATGCTGGTGTGAAAAAAGGGCGGAGCTTAGAGTACTTCGGAGTAAATTATAAATGTTACCAGGTGTGCTATTAGCAGTGTTGCCAAATTTCGGAAAATTTTATTCAGCAACCACAAATAATTGTAAGGAGTGATATTTGACATATACAACAAACGATTACTCTTTAAAAGTATTAGGAAACTGTTACAATTTAAATTCAGTAGTATGTATTAATGAAAAAAGTACATAAATGTTATAACACTGACTATTATTTCTAAAAGAGATACGTATTTGACATTTTGTAAAATATATTTATTTATCATACGTAATCTTATGAAATGAAAATATTAAATATCATATAAATACCGATTAATTTTCATTTAATGACATCATTACAAACTTAAAAAAAAAAAAAAAAAAAAAAGAAAAAAAGAAAAAAGTATTTTAAAACAAAATTAATTTTTGTACACTGCTCTAAAAGACATCGCAGAATAAACAGACAAACAAAGAATACAGAAAAGAAAAAGAAAAAAAAGTTCATCGATTCTTTCTATTTCTTATCAATAACACAGAATATTATGTTTGCACATTTAAAGATTTTTCTTCCAAACAGACTGTGCGTAAACAACTTGTTTACTCTAAATCAAGTATTTATTTGCAACACCAGATACAATTAGAGATGCTTGGGGATATATTAAAATATATCTCAAGTGTTTCGGGAATTAACGGATACAGCGATTAATTGAAATTTCAACACCTAGCTCGCTTTGTTGCTGGTAATCATTTATTACACACAGAAAATTTCGTAAAATTACTTTCGATGAAATATTTGTGTCAATCATTATAAAAGTGGTGCAACTCCATATTTTTAAAATGTGTTTATTTTTGCTTAATTTCATCACATTTCATCACATCTTTCATTATAAAGATGAAAAAACTCCCATAATTGCATTAAAATCCCATAAATGGCATTACTTGTTATTTTCATAAAACCATAACTTCTATATAGTCTTCATAAAAATCAAGTTTCTGTGTTACTTTAAATTATCTATATAAATAAAGAGAAGTGTGTGTGTGTGTGTGTGTGTGTGTGTGTCTGTCTGCGCTCACACTACTGATCGCAGAACTTCCAAGTTTGGCATATAGGTACCTGGGACTCTGCAGGTGTGCACCGCATCGAGATTTTTTCGAATTTCGGATTTGAATTTTTTAAATTCATGTTTGTTCGATTTTAAACATTGGCTTTTACGTTTCATTTTTCATCAATTTATTCTTCGATTGTAATCGTCTGCGTACCTTAGCAACGGCTATTATGCAATTCATTGTTTTTTTAATACATTCATTTGAAGGTGATTTTCTTTTTCTTTCTTTCTTTTTTTTATTATTATTATATTTATTGAAAATCAACTGGTAATGCAATAGAAATAAATTGTTACATTTATGTATAAATTTTATAGTATAGCAACTTTTTGTTTTTCATTTTTTTTAATTAATTCCTTTAAAAGAAAAATCTTTTTTTTTTTCTTATTTATAATATTTATTGGTTGAAAAAAAAATGGTAGTTTATTAGGAAAGGATTAAACTGATTAAAATTCGTTTGTTTTTCATGTATTTAATTCCTTTTAAAAGAAAATCTGCCTTTTTTTTTTTTTTTATTGCACTGGTCGGAATCAAATCGTAATGTAGTGTAAATAACGGGGGCTATAAAACACATGGTTCAAAAATTAAAATATATAATACATGCTGAGATAGTCATCTTTAAAATCGTAGTTCTTAAATAACAGAAAATCCACAAGTCGTCGATAAATACCCAGATTGAAGTGACCGGGAAAGACTTTTCTGTAGACAGTGGGAAACTGGACCCGATGCAGTACGGGTAGAAAAAAGAGCTGCCTTAGGCAACGGGTACCCGAAAAAGCGAGATCTAAAGCATTTTCAGTGTTTGTTTTTTTTTTTTAAGTTTTTATTTGTAATGTGATATAAAAAATAAATACTGATCCAATTCTTTTGAAAATTCATTTAAATATAGTGACCAGCGAAGCGGGCGTAGCCTGCTAGTATTTAATACAATTTATAAATTCTTATAATTCTGAGTTGCAAAAAAATTGAGAAAAAAATCGATAACATTTGCTGAAACTTATCTTTTTTCTATACACATAATTTTACAAAAAGTTCGTTATTTCAAAATCCATTTACAACCAGATAATTCACTTTTACAATGAACGACCCATTTAATGCTGAAAATTAACGAGAGTTTAAAGTATTGAGATAAATAAATTTAAGATAATACTGTACATATTTATCAAAACATGGTGTATAATTTAGATTAGAGTTGTTTGCGATATACGTAGTTACAATTTATAATAAAATAATACAGACTATAAATTTGTGATTAATTAAGACGAAGGTAACAATTTTTAAATAACATTCTGTAGTAGAGGACTAATTAATAGAAAGCCATGCGTTTCTGATGTTTAGAGATTAACAATAAAAGAAAATAAATTAATAATCTTCAACTTCCAGTTTTAAATTTCTGAAAATTTTTTATTTAAGATAGCCTCTAGAAAAGGTTCACTCCCACGCAGGGCCTGATTAAGGGGGAAGCTCGCTCTTGACACAGTATTTATACTCACACCGTTATTTTTTAACAAATACTTTCCTCCTATAATAAACAGAAAATTTTCATTGAAAATTATTTTAAAAGAATTCTGGTGTATAATAACGGTGAGTAAATTGGATTGTTTTACACCGTTCAGTTTTTATAAAAAATATTTCCTTGTCAAAGCGTGGAATTTCTATAAAAAATAATTGTAAAAATATTCCGGTATGAGCGAGCTTCCCCCTTAATCAGGCCCTGCTCCCACGCACTTCAACAGTTTATACATTGGTGATATCGAAAATACCAAATGATAAATTTTGAAAAGAGACCCAATAAAGAAAAATGATTTTATTAAGCAATGAAGAAAAATATCTGTGCATTTACTTCATTCTTTCTTGATTTTTTTTCTCGTATATATAATTTTTTCTCAGTATCATAAATATTTAGACGTAAATTTCTTTGAAAAGTATATTCTTTGCTAAGGGCAATAATATGATTGAAACGCTGAGAAATTCTGTATGATATTTATAAACTTGCTTCTGGAGGTTACTTTTACTGATAATAAAATTCTGATTAAACATTGCCTTCAAACATTGATTGTTATAAATGTTCCATTCTAAAAATTTTTAATTTAAATAAAAATTCTAGTTTTTTTTTTTTTATTTATTTATTTTTTTTTTTTTTTCATAGCTTTTAAAAACCTCTCTGAGGAGAAATTTTTGAACTCGTTCAATACGTAATCTTAATATAGAAAAAATACAAAAATAAATAATAAAATTGTCATTACAAAATAAAATATGAAAAAAAAAAAAAAAAACTGTATGCAAATGACGTTTTCAACTGTTTAAAATAACATATAAAGGTTATAGTACCTATTAAGATGTATATACAATTCGTACAATAATGTTTGTTATCTCATTTATAATGCACGAAAGATTGTTAAATTAAGACACATCGTTAATTCACACATAAAATTATTTCTCCATTTCTAAAACACAACAATAAAAGAAATAAAGCAATCACAATTCTCCATAGGATGTAAGCAGAATCTTATAGTATATAATATGTGAAATATATTCGCAATTTTGAAATTTTCGCAATGAAGGAAATAGATAAACCATAATCCTATGCAAATCCTAAGCCATACTTGCCAACCATCTCATTGTAAATAGTAACATTGTTAGTACCCGCCATTTTTTTTTTCACACCATTCTTTTGATAGAGTAATTTTATTCTTATATAATCATAACTACATTTGGAGAAATTTATTCTAAAAATAAAGTGGTGTGAAAAAAAAGTGGCGTATTTTAAAGAGGCGTGACAATGTTACGACGTTACAATGTTATGACATAGTCTCTTAAGCTAAATGTCTTCCGCGTGGCTCAAAAACTTGCGAACAGTTCAGGCGGTAGACAGCGCCACCTGGTACAAATTGCGCGACTTTTCTTTCAAAAGCCACCAAAAATTTCTTAAAAGTGGGATTTACTATACATAAAAGGCGAATAGAATCAAAGAGACGTCGATTACATATATATCTTATATCAGATCTTAAAATTATTGGTGACAGTTGAATCGCACAATCTGTACCAGATGGCTTAGTCTACCGCTTCAACTGTTGCCAAGTTTCCGAGCCATGTCGAAGGCATCTAGTTTAGGGGGCTATGCTTATGGGATGGTTGTCAAGTATTTCCTAAGCACAATTCTATGCAGATTGCCAAGCACTTTACAAATTCTTTAAACGCAGTTTTCATCAAAACACTAAAAATCAAACAAATATGATTTTGAACATTGTTTCGGACAATTTGTATTTTGTACTTCCTCTATTAGTCTCATACCTGACTAATTAATATTTACCGGTTGATTCAAAAGTAACAAAAAAATAAACAAATATATTATTCAAATGTACTGAATACACAAAAAAGCATGGGATTTTCAAATGTATATATATATATATATATATATATATATATATATATTAGTTAAATTTTTCATAAACATATCTCACTGTATTTGCAGTATCTTCTCACATTTAAAATAGATCCGCTTGATCGAATAACGCCATATTGAAAATACAGTGAAGCATCCATATTCTGGAATGTTATATGCCGGCAGCACCCATAAACCGCCTACTTGACAACCTAACGCTGAAGATTGTTTGTCCCCGCCCCTTTTTGCACATCACTTAATTTTTAGAGTAATTCTCTGCAAATATATTTACGATTAAATAAGAAGAAAAATACTCTAAAAAAACATTGGTGTGAAAAAAATAGACGAAAAGGGGCGGGACTAACAATCTTCCTAGTTAGTATGAAACCGGCACTCATGATTTTTCTGTTTTTTTTTTTTTTTTTTTTTTTTTTTTTTTTATAAACCTCTGCCTGTAAATCGCAGTAGTATTCAACTTGTTATCCGCAAACTTTTATGGATCGTTAGTAAAGTTTATGGATTTTCATTTAATTTTATTGATTTACAGACTAGCATACTTGCCAACCATCTCATTAATAACCGTACATTTGTTAACGCCCCCTGGAAAAACGCCCTTTTTCTCACATCACTATATTTTTAGAGTTATTCTCTCCAAATGTTGTTACGATTAAATAAGACTAAAATTACTCTAAAACATTATTGGTGTAAAAAAAAAAGCGGGTACTAAAAATTGTTCGGTTCATAGTGAGATGGTTGGCAAGCAGAGCCTGATTAAGGGGGACTTACACCTTTATTTTTTAACAAATACTTTCCTCCTATAATAAACACAAAATTCTCATTAAATATTATTTTAAAAGAATTCTGGTGTCTAATAACGGTGAATAAATTGGATTGTTTCACAACGTTCATTTTTTATAAAAAATATTTCCTCGTTAAAGCGTGGAATTTCCATGACATGAAGTAAAAAATAATTGGAAAAATATTCCGGTGAGAGCGGAGATAATGTGTGATTCCCCCTTAATCAAGCTCTGTTGGCAAGTATGGACTAGCGTGAATTTTTTACAGATTAATCAGGATGTTGGCGAAAATTCCGAAAAAGAACAACGAAATGTTTATCTCGCAATGGCAAATACAAAAGTTATTAAGAAAAGAGATCGTTCCTATCCCTGACACCGAAAGTTTAAATAGACAAGACCACCCGAAATTTCGATCAACAGATTTTGGAAGGACTTGAAACATTATTTTTTCAGCGATAACCAACTAATGAATGTGCATATGTTACTCAGTCAACGACAAATTGAAAAAAATAATAATAATAAAACAAATGAAATTGACTGGCATAATTAATAAAATGTAGCATTGTCAAATTCCTGATCTTATTTGTTATTAAGCCAGTTTTAATATCATTTGATTATTTTTATTTTTATTTGTGCAAAAATAAACGATCTGTGTCACTGTTTTATAATTGTTATTTTAAAAATTTTCATTTATTTCAAACGTTATTTTAATCATTTTCGTTTTTGATAAAGATTTGCATATATTTTTAAAAACTAATTAAAAAAAAATATATTCCTTTAGATGTTGTGACTGATATAGGATTTCGATATACATTTTCAGAATACCTACAATACGGAAAAATCATTAATAAGGCAATGTCTTTTTACCGTCGATGCCGGATTATCGATGCTTTAATGCACTGAATCTTTTTTTTTTTTTTTTTTTTTTTTTTTAGGAAAATGTCCAATGCGCACGATCAGACGGTCATTCTAATGAATGATGGTTGTCATACTAAGCATTTAATGTCCTAGTAACTTTGTTGAATATTCTGTGCCACTGTAAAAAAGTAATTTTACAATTAGAGTGCCACTTGGTTAAGAAAATTAAAAGCAATTTTCTATTATACCTTTTTTTTTTTTTTTAACCTAAAAAATCTCATGTTTTTCTATGCATTTCAGTGAAAACTGCACAGTGCTACAATAACCCTTTCTGATCAGGCCGTACGATCGTGCGGGTTACACATCCCCGACATCAACTTACATTTTTGCATCTGGAACAGTCGTGTGCAATATAATCACGAGTGTAACCATCGAGCTAATTGACAGAAAGTGTAAGGTACAATTTTCAATCAACAAATGTTGGTTATAGTCCATATTTTTCTTTCTGTTTGCAAAAGCAGAAGAATGTAATGTTTTAAGTTAAAAATGTTTCGGGTCGGGAAGTGATAGGGTAAGTGCGCCAGTGATTGACACTTTTAGAGCAATCTCTGATGTTTTCAATGTTCTAGTCATCAGAAAACATTTTTAGAAATCTTAAGTTAGTACATAGGGTATGAAAGACATTCAGAACAACATATATGTTCAAATATATACATTTGATAACATTTTTTTTTTATGAATTTTTATGTGACCCCCACTCAGTGTTCCAGTAATTAACACTGCCAGATTTTTATTTTATCAGTAACTAGCCCCCTATATTTGAGTTTTTGACACTACTAGTTATTCATTTTACCAGTTATTAGCACCCTACGCTCCAGTGTTTGACATAAAATGTTAAAATTCTTATATGTATGATATATGATTTTATTATTTTTCTTATTTATTAATTTCAGGATAGATGTCAATTACTGGAGCATGCCAATCACTGGAGCACCTACCCTAAATACTTTTTGAATAATATTTTATTATTTTTTTTCCTGTGGCTTTTAAATTATCTGGTATATAAATAAGTAAAATACTTAAATATAATCAAACAGATATTTAGTTTTGAAAATATTTTAATTAAAGAAAAACAAGAAAAGTCATTAGTTAGAAAATAGTTCCTCTTCCTTAAAAATATGACTTTCCATGCCTTTTCTTGGTTATTCGTAGCATGGTAACATAATAAAAGCAAAATATTATGAATTAATATTGCAACACGGAATTTATTGAGAAAATTTGTGATGTGTAGGCGTAAAATTTTGAGCATTTTCCTTTTGCATAATATAATTATTTACCAAAGAGGAAATAACAGGAGAAAAGCATCTTGTATCTTCTGTATATTTATTACCGTAGCAAGGAATTATTAATTCAGAAAAGTTTTGTGCTAGAGTAAGGAATGGTGCAGTTTTACAAAAGAAAGAAAAGTGATAAAGTTGAATTATCGATTTAACATATTACAGTCTCAGAAAAGATAAATTTTAAAATGTTTTACAAATTTACGTATGTAACTAAAATGAGTATTTCAACATATTTATATTTATTACATTCTTTCCTAATACATAATTGTAAAAATATTGCTTTTTCGAGTATTTTTCTTCTTATTTAATCACAATTATATTTGAAGAATACTACTCTATAAATTTTCTGGTGTGAAAAAAAGTGTGGGACTAACAATACTACAGAATATTAATTAGGATGTTGCTAAGTATGGGTTACAGGGACAAGAGAAAGAATTCTGATATTATTTTTGTACGTTTATAAATGAATCATAGTATATAACAGGTTTTTTTTTTTTTTTTTTTTTTTTTTTTTTAATTATTTTGACATACTTAGATGAGGTACACTGTGAAAAAAAATTATGTAACTGACATCTAGAAATTAAATTCGAGCTGTAGTTATAATAGTTCCGTTTCATCCTTGTATATTCTAGTCCAGTCTTAAAGCGAGTTCTGGTAACCCTTTTTAAATCCTAGAGCGTTTTCCTGTATTATCGAGGTTAAACTTATTTAAAAATCTGTGCAAAAAATGCAAACACAAGAGGCGAGTTTTAGCAACATAGCTGCCAAGTGTTTTAATTTATTCTGGAATGCTGTTAGCCCCGCCCTTTTTTCACACCGTAATCTTCGCAGAAAATTTTTCTGCAATATACAATTACGATTAAATATGAAGAAAACTACTATAAAAATATTAAGGTGTGAAAAAGTGTGGGACTAACAGCATTCCGGAATAAATTAAAAAACTTGGCAGCTATGTTGCTAAAACTCGCCTCTTGTGTTTGCATTTTTTGCACAGATTTTTAAATACAACTATAACACTACTCGGGATGAAAATTGCCCCAACACCATTTTTGAAAATTCTTAAGTAAAATAGCCTCCTGAATTTGAATATGACGGCCATTTTGCCCTATCATCCACCGTTTTTTGGGGACACCCTCCTATTTTTACAACTTTTCCGTAATTTTATGGCTATAAATTTGATTTATAGTGGAGAAAAGGAATATTTTAACTTTTAAATAACTTCCGAGGGCCTAATTCTATAACATGAACACTTGTAGCAAGGGAAAGTTTTTTTTTTTTTTTTTTTTTTTTTTTTTTTTTTTTTTTTGGGGGGGGGGGTCTTTGCGACTGAAATTATAACACACATTTATTACGTTTTATTAATCAATTATTATTATAATTTATTATACATTATATATATATATATATTTAAGAATTAAAATAATTATTTTCCATTCTCAGAGCTGCCAACCTAATCCGGCAAATTGTTAACGCCTATTGAAAAACGCCCCTTTTTCTACACCACTTAATTTTTAAAGCAATTCTCTTCAAATGTATCTAAGATAAATTAAGTGGTGTAGAAAAAGGGGCGGTACTAACAATTTGCCGGATTAGGTTGGTAGCTCTGCATTCTCCAAACCAAATTCATGACCATAAAAATACCGAAGAGTGATAAAAATTGGGGGAGGAGGTGACGTACCGAGAAAATGGTAGGTTATAGGGCAAAATGGTGGTCATAATCGGATTCAGGCGGTCAATTTACATAAGAATCACCAGTAACGGTATCAGGGCTCATTTTCCATTTCCCTTTTTACTTTTCTTTTTTTTTTTTCTTTTTTTTTTTTTTTTTTTTTTTTTTTTTTCAGCGTAGTGTAATTTGCAGCGTAGTGTAGACCAATTCTAGGAAACCAAGCGAGAATTTCTCGCAGTACAAAAGATTCATAATATTCGTAACATTTTTTCCCAATCTAGAAATGTATAGACTAGAAATTCTCGCTCACTTCGTCGTTTCAGTTTATGGGATTGTTTTAAACGCATAACTCGGAAATTTATATTTCTAATTTAAGATATTTTAAAATGTACTAGTGCGGATAAAGGGCGGGGCTAACAGTACTCCGGAATAAATTATAAGTATTACCAGGTATGAAATGGGTATAGCATCCCTAATAAAGTGTAATACATAATCTTATTTTGCAATTTATTTACAAATAAATTTTTATCAGTAATATACTACAACTGAATTATTCATATTAAACATAATTTAACTTTTCTATATTTAAATTTTTAAATTGATGACAAAGAATGTATATTTAATTGCATAAATAAAAAAAAAGGCCGATATTTTTGTTTAAAATACTATTTTAAAAAAATCACATGTAATATATATATATATATATATATATATATATAATTAATTTATTAAAAATTATTTTTATGCTAGAAATAATGTATATATCCTTCTTTATTTCATGTACAAATCAAACTGAATTTTTTTTTAATTTTTATGCTTAAAATTTCTTTCTTTGCGACAACAGGTAAGCAAAATTTAAAATTGACTTAAATTTTTATTTCCTCTTTTTTTTTAGGACTTCTTAAATGCTGTAAACCAAAGTAAATTTTAACTCCACCTTATATAACCGACTGTTTAAGTTCATTTCAATGTGCTGAAAATATAAACATGTTATTTTCACCCAACCTTTAGGTGTAAATAGTTCACTTTTTTTTTTTTTTTTTTTTTTTCTTTTAATCTTGTGTCTACAAATTATAAAGAAATTAATTAATGGTAAAAATACAATAAGATCCTAAATTCTTGCATTGCTTGACCTTATTAGTATTTTTTGTATTTTTAACAGTTTTTAAATCTGTGTAAAACAACTTGAAATTGAAACGTTTAAGTAACTCCCATCATAAAAATGTAGTAATAAACAGCGCAATTTTCAGGCTTCAAATTGCCATCGAATGCAAATAAGTGCCAAAAATAGCCTAAATCTTCTAAATATTTTGTGGTTGAGGAGGAAAAATAGCAATATTGTGTAGACGGTGAAGTAAATAACAAGTAGTCAGAAAAAAAAAAAAAAAAAAAAAAACTACTTGTGCTAAGGCAATAGACACATTCAAGACTTTTTTTTTCCCCTCAGCTATGAACAGGGATAAAATACGGGCTCAAAATTCATACCGGTATTTGTTTAAGAAATTTCTTTACCAATAATATCGTTGATTTAAGAAGTAAAAAATTTTGTTACATTGATAGTGGTATGAGTTATGCACCCACGTTCCATTCCTGTAAGAATTAAAATACAAATTCATAAGCATTACTTGATAGTCAGAAAAATAAGAATGCAATTTTTAATATTTCCATTTTGTACCGATCATCAATAAAACTTATAGTTTTTTTTTTTTTTTTTTTTACCAATTAATTACCTTTAATTCCGAAAAGAATGCAGTGTGAAACAGAAGTATGCCTGTAACATATTGTTGCCGGGTGAACTGCACAGTAATTGACCATTTAATGAAATTTTTGGAAATTTATTTACGTACTTATCCTTATATAAGAATTAATAATTCATAACTAGTTTCTAATAACTAACAATTACATTCAGCAATGGACCATACTCATATTAGTAATTGATCATTTCAATTTTCCAGTTTGTAAATTGCTTAATTTTAGAGCTATTTTTAAAAAAATTAACTTACATTTTAATGTAATAATTTAAACTATATTAATGTACTATTAATGAACACCAATCAACCTATTTATCAACACCATCTTTGGAGAAAATTAATTCATCCTCGGGTGATTTTGACCAAATACGAATCCGCCTCTTTCCTGAACCTCCTAAACTATCGGATCCAAATATATTATTAAAGTCGAATGCTAGAAAACTTTGCAAGCTCATAAATCCGCTACGAAAACTTAAGCTAGATGCTCACGCATTTAGGAATTAACTACATCTGTCAACTACCAACAAAACCGAAATTTAGTATTTGACCTAGCACTAATAATTTGTAGATACCTAGTAGTTAATCACCCCTTATTTGTGGGATGGAACATCGTTGCCGTTCTGATACTACTATTATCCCTTTAAGACCGGGAACAATTTTACCTGAAAGCGTTACATTCTTCTGTTTTTGGAAACTGATAGAATAATATGGACTATAACCAACATTTGTTGATTGAAAATTGTACTTTACACTTTCTGCTAATTAGCTCGATCGTTTTTTTTTTTTTTTTTTTTTTTTTTTTCCTGATTCTATTACATACGACTGTTCCAGATGCAAAAATGTAAGTGGATGTCTGACCCGTACAATTGTACGCTTTCGGTCGGAAATTGTTAATGAAACACAATTTTCTTCACCGATTTTATAGGTAGAGAAAATTTTTAAACAAATACTGGTATGAGTTTTGCGCTAGTGTTTCATTCCTGTTATTTCCAAGAAAACTAGTTTATTATTAAAACTATATTTATGTATGAATAATAAACATAAAGGACCTACATACCTCAATAAATAAATTTTGTGGAACAAAATTACGATAAAATGAACTTCTCACAAAATTTTTGTACCCATGTTAACATCGAATCAAAACATCCGTTGCTGTTGGAAATTGTAAGATCATTTTATTAGATGTTAATTAGGTATTCTACCAACCAATCAGATTAATATATTTAACGCATCCATACTTTTTTTTTTTTTTTTTTTTAGATTTTTTGTGCTTCTGTGGTGAATTCTAGAGATCACCCTATATTTGTCGGTTTTCTTTATGCCTAATCTACAGGGTTCTAGAAATTTGAAAAAAAAAACTGGTCGCCAGGAAAAATATTTGGTAGCCAGTAAAAAAAAAAAAAAAAAAAAAAAAGAAAAAAAAAAAAAAAGAAAGAAACAAAGAAACAAAGAAAGAAAAATTCCAGACTTCATTCATTTATTTTTTTTTCAATTTTGAAATTTACTTGAATATAGAAATTAATATACTGTGTTTAAAAATCAAATATTAACTAAGACTATGTTATACATCAGGAAACACCTTTTTAAATTTGGCTCTCTCACATTGGTTGCATTATTTCCTCTAAACCAATACACCGTTAACATCGACACATCATTATACTGGCGCAAAGTTTCAGCACCGGGTCGCTAAGTGAGCAAACTAGAGCAGTTCAAAGTTCATCCATTCAACACCGATTTGTTAAACATGCACAGTGGAATGTACTGTAATTTCCCTATTGGTATATTGATTCCGCACTGTGTCTCAATCCAACACAACGGTGTGCAAAGCATGCACAGATAGCCATGACTTGCTGTTTTCCTTCTATTTGTTTCTTAGGCAAATTGATATGAACAACACTGGAGTTTAGCATAGGTATCTGTATTCAATTCTGGGCCATTTTTGTTTTTCACAAAAATGTTGAGTTCTCATTGAAAACATAGTCACCAGCTAAAATATATTGGTAGCCAATGGTAACTAGACGACCGTATTTCACAAACCCTGCTAATCAGATTTTTATTTTTTAATTTAGGAGAGAATGCAATATAATACTGAACAATGTGTATGAAGTATTATATTGTGTTTTATATTCTTAAAATATTTTATCGAAAAAATTAGAGTAGTTTTAAAAATTATTATCCTATTAAAATAGATATTTAGAAATAATTTATTATTGTGCATTCTTATAAGTGCACTTGATCTTTCTCTACCTGTTTTTTAAGATTTTTTTTGTTTATCTTTATTTTGATGATTCCTTTACAATAGTAAGGTAGGTTAACCAAAGGTTGCCAGCGTTCCTAAGGTAGCCAATCCCCTTAAAATAGGTTTAACTTAATTTTCAATCACAAAATGGTACTATTGCATTGTAAATCATGTATCTTCAGGGTGAATAAATGAATTTCAAGAGATTATTTTGATCAACTGCCAATGTATGAAGTGATTTTACTTAAATTGAGGAGTAGTTCTAACATAGCTGCCAATATTTAAATTTATTCCGGAGTAATTTTAGCCCCGCCTCTTTTTCGTACCACTTATTTTTTAGAATAATTTTTTTCTTATTTTATCGAAGTTACATATTAAAGAAAATTTTTCTATAAATAAATTGGGGGCTAAAAGTACTCCGGAATAAATTAAAATATTGGCAGCTATGGTTCTAATTTACAGGTGAGAAGATATTTTTATTTATTTGTGCTTAAATTATTAGAACTTCTGGTTGTGATACGTTTTCTGAAAACTTATTTATTTATCTTTAACCACATTAACTTAATTTCTTACAAATTTGTGAAATTAACTATTTAATACAATGCAAATGGCGACCGTATGCATGTTTTCAAAGTGGCCCAGATATCGTGTCACTCTGAGAACAACCAAAACCAAGCTATTTTTTCTCTTTATGTAAGAAGGACAAAATAATGGATATGAAATTGTGTAACAAATGCTTACGATATGCGCATGAAAAGTGTCCAGGACTTACTACACCCCGCGACAAAAAGATAGGAACAAAGGGTTTTTTCTTTGATTTTTCATAAAATAACGTTATCTAAATTGTGCTTATCATTTATTATTATTATAAAATAACACTATTCCAGGACTAATTTTTTTTTAAGACTAATTTAGAAAAATTTTAAGCCTAAAATTGTTCTAATTTCAGATTACACAGCGCGACAAAAAGATAGGAACAAAGGTTTTTTTTTTTTTTAATTTTTGAATGTGATTATTTTGAATATGATTCAAATATTTAATATGTTTTTGATATGATAATATTTTTTTATGATAATAAATGATCAGCACAATTTAGATAATGTTATTTTATGAAAAATTAAAAAAAAAAAAATCTTTGTTCCTATCTTTTTGTCGCAGAGTGTAGTCGTAAATTAGAAAATTTTTAGTCATATAAAACTTTTCTAAATTAGTCTTAAAACAAAAATTAGTCCAGGAATAGTGTTATTTTATAATAATAATAAATGATAAGCAGAATTTAGATAACGTTATTTTATGAAAAATCAAAGAATACCCTTTGTTCCTATCTTTTTGTCGCGGGGTGTAAAAAAATTTTAAATGTAACCTGCACTTTTTGCATTGAACCCGATTAAAAAGGTATTATTCGACAAATGTTTATTGTAAATTTTTTTCCCTCGTATTTTCCTTTCAGTTGAATACTTCAGAATGCAAAAATAGTTTGCCGTGTATTTTCATTTCAGGTTTTAAAAGTACTTTTAATATAGGGGCCACCTTTAAAACACTATGCGCCAAAGGTGGCCCGGCCCACAAGCTACAATTTTGAAATTGTATTATAAAAATAACTAAGTTATATTTTACAATAGAAGTTCTAGTTGATATGTGTAATAGATAAGTGTAGCATTTTACAAAATAAAATCCAACCATTGACCAGAAAATTATAAGAAATTCTCAGAACTTAACTATAGCTACCTTTAGGTCACCCACCTTATTCATACTCGTTTATATATATATATATAAACTTTAAAGCAATATTTTTCAAAATATATTTCTAACGTCATTCACATTATTTAGCAGACATTGTCATAGCTGTCAATATTTTAATTTATTCCGGAGTAATTTTAGCCCCGCCTCTATTTCATAATACTTATTTTTTAATTTAATTTTTAATTTTATTTATTTATTTTTTTTTTTTAATCGAAGTTATATATTGAAGAAATTTTTTCTAAAAATATAGTGGTGCGAAATAAAGGCGGGGCTAAAAGTATTCCGGAATAAATTAAAATATTGGCACCTATGCATTGTAAATTTCGCTCAAATTAGAGCTGATTTATTCATTTCTTTCATTTCTTTAAATTATATTTCATATTGCTCGCTAGTATACAGGTTTTTAATTTAATATAAACAGGGATTTCAATAATACAATTGCGTGTTTAGGTCCATCAGATTTCATTTATTTGCATAATTTTGACATCATACGTCATTCTTTCTTTGATTGTTTGTTTCATCGTTCACAGACAGAACATTTTTACAAAATAAGCATTTCGAATTGGCTCAAACACTTGCTTTTACTTTAAAGACTCTAAAGCCTACTTTAATTTTTATTAACACATTTATCTGATTATTTTTTCTTGAAACATTCTGACTGAGAATAGTTTAATGATTTTATGAAAACATACTTGAAATTTTTTTTTAAAAAAGTACGTATTAATATATATAAATATATATATATATATATATATATATATATATATATATATATATATATATATATATTAATAAACAATTAGTATTTAAGTTAAATAAAATATTATTCCTGAATTTTTAACGTAACTTTAAAGTTGATAAAACTTAAAGTATTTGCAAGATATTTTTTATAAATGTCATTATTTTGATCGTTAATGAGCATAAGAATATTATAAAGTTTTATTTATTTATTAATAAGCAGCAAAATAATCTCTAAAATAACATTTACATTTTTCCTATTGTTTTGATTGTATATGCTGCTCTATTATTTTAATTTTTTAACGGCGATGGTGTAGTTTTCTTTTCTACAAATGCAGTAAGTTTTTTAGTTTATGTAAAGAATTCTGTGTGTTAAGTAAAATACTGAAACTTCAAAATTGGTTGGTTAATTATTCTTTCTTTCTTTCTTTTTCTTTTTTTTTTTTTTTTTTTTTTTTTTTGCGTGTTTATAGTTTATGTAAAATGTTTTATTTTAATTTGTTTATTTACTAGAAACATAATCAAGTAAGTTTTTATTTTTATTTTTTTTATTTCATTTGATTAAACAATATCTACATGTGTACATTTTATAAATAATATTTGACAAGAACAAAGTTATAAAATATTAAATTAATCAGTTAACTTCGAGAGCAAACGGTTAAAATATTTTGTTAAATCCGTAAAAACTATTATTTCTATGTATTTTTCACTTTCCATTGGTGAGGATCGAACTCACAACTTTCGGGTTCGTAGTTGCGTACTCTGACCACAGAGCCAACGGTACTTGACTGAATAATTCCTGCTTATTTAGACTAGTGTTTTCAGGTATTTTTTGGACTGAAACTGTGAAATTTATTAAAAACGTGTGATATTTTCCGATTTATAAGATGAAGATATTGATATTAATTATGATTCTCAGAAATTAATGGATTACTTAATCTGTGATGAATTTTGAGTATAATTTATATATCGAAATATTGGTTTATAGTTTTTTTTTTTATATTATGTTTTGTTCTATAGAAATGTAAACTGATAATTATTATTAATAAATACAAATTTGTTATTAAGATTATTTTACTATTTAAAATATTTAGTAAATGAGTATTAAGCAACTAGGGGTAGATACTATACAATTAATGCATTCGAATTTTATTAATTTCTTTGCAAATGTGTGTTTAAGAATTTTACTGAGCGCCCTCTATTATTACTTATTTATTTATTTTTTTGGTGTTAAAATACAAACATAAATGTCCTGTCGTAGAAAATTAAACTCTGTCATAGGCAGAATTTTAATTAGTACCACAACAAAATATTAAAATCCATATTCTGTCCATGAATTTTATTATTATTATTATTCTAATTCATCATTTTTTTCTTTGTAATATAATTTAATGCAAGTGGATAATTAAATCTGTGAAAATACACCGGTGCCAAATATTTGTAAAAGCGTGTTTTTTCGATATGTTTAAGCGAAGATTTATTGTACTGAGTATTTTTCTTTTTAAAAACACTTTACATAAAACACAAAGGTTAGCTAAGCATGAAAACAGCTGTTTAAGAAACAGCTTTTCTTGAAATGCAAATGGAGATATACTTTTAGAGATTAACTTTACTTTTGCAATATCATTTTATGACAAATATATTTCTCATTAAAAAATTCTGTCTCGAATTATTTAATTATTCTTTTATATATATATATAAAAAAAAAAAAAAAAAAAAAAAAAAAAAAAAAGGAATAAAATAAAGTTTTTTTTTGCTACATAAATTTTCCCAAAAAAAAATAATAATAATAACAATAAAAATTTTACTACCGCAATTGTAGATTTTTATTTCTGTTTCTTAATGCTATTCGAATAAAGAACTGTAAATGCTCTGTCAATTACAAGATGTCAATAATTAAAGTACCACAGTGTTCTGTAGCGTGATCTAAAAGTGAGAGTGGCACTACACTTTATAAGAAGTTTCAACAAGTCAGGAAACAAAAAGTTCCATAACAATAATAATTTTTCTAAAGGTCACCACAAATAGATATGTGACTCTGTGTAATTAAAAAAAAAAATGAACAAATTAGCGCGATGTCACCAATTTCAAAATAAGAAATAGGAAAAAGAGCAGTACTAAAAGAAAATGCCCAATCATTAATTTCAAATTATAAATTGCGACAAAGTATCTAATTTAAAAATCAACGCCTTATACCATAACTGCCGATATTTTAATTTATTCCGGAGTATTTTTAGCCCCGCCTTTATTTCGTACCACTTATTTTTTAAAAGTAATTTTGTCTTATTTTATTGAAGTTATATACTGAAAAAAAAAATACAATTAAGTGGTGCGAGATAAAGGCGGGACTGAAAGAACTCAGGAATAAATTAAAATATTAGCAACTACACTTATACTCATCTAGCGATGACTTTTCGAACTATATATTTTTTTCCTCGGAATCCTTAGTGTCTCATCTTGTTTAATCTTTCTACAATATTTAGCACCATTCTCACAATTAGATTGCGCCTCATAACACTGTAATCACTGACAGTTTAATTATGGCGGCCAACTTGTATAAATTCGATTACGACTACTACCGGATGAAAGTTAAAATAAAGTTTGGTCTTAATCTTGCTAAAACAATCATGCGTTTTTGTGGTTCAGTCAAGTGCTGAAAACGTTTTTATGAAACTTAGAAGTATGAAAAATGCATCGTTTGCAGTATGTTCACGGAAACTCTGTAGTATGTCACAAACGAATTGTCAATTTAAAAGTAACTTTTAATTTGACTCGAACAAAGAAAATAAAAAGGATCATTGAAAAAAGCGATATTCCTTTAACAGTTGTTATTCAGTTGATATAAAGGGAATACTGAAGGACGGTATTCTGTTCAAGCTTTAATAATAAATTTCTGTTTTCTACATTCAACAGTACCACTACAAAAAAGTAATACAATTTACCAGTATTTTAAGATTCAGTGTTTTTGATTCACTATTTACAAGAATTTAACTCACATGATAGTGACATACCGAATATATTCAGTTAAACATTTTCATGGCATGCCCGAGGACATTAATTGGACGTGGATATTCCGTGGATTCGGGTGCAAATATCGGTAAACATGTAAAACAGACGCATAAGAACAAAATATCCACACCATTATGCCAGACAAGTCTATTCTCCATTAACAACAGTGACTGTATATATATTTTTCGCTATTATATTTTTGAACCCCCTATTGTAAAGTTCAATGATATGTTTCGTAATCGCAGCTCGTTACTGGAATGTGTTAAAATTATTCCGCTATATATAATTTCTGTAATATCTTGATGCAACGGGAATCTTTATTACATGCACATGAATTTGAAATATTTTTTCTGTTTTATTTCACGTAAAATCATGTACAAATAGCATATTGCAGTTGTAGCACCAAATGTATCTTATACTCTCCAGATTTAAACCCTTAATACCACAAAAATTGATTTATATATAAAGTGGTATTCAAAATGATAAAATACGGGCAAAACATAGACTTGTGGTGTAAGAACCTTGTGGTATAGCAAAAAATATCAAGTATCAGAAAATACAGGTATGCCCGTCTTGTAGGTAAAAAATGGTCGTGACCGTAAAAATTAAACGGGCGAAGGCACGTAAATTTAAGGTTTTTTTTTTTTTTTTTTTTAAACATTGTACAGGTTGCACATTTGCAAAAATGCATAATTTGTTCATACAAAAGAAAACTGAATAGAAATAATTATAATTAAAAGAATTATACTCGTAGAAGTGTTGAAGGAAAATCATTAAAATGAGCGAATTTTGCCAGATAAGCGGCACGTAGAGGCAACTGAAGCCATTGATCCGCAAAAAAAAAAAAAAAAAAAAAAAACGCTCTAAGGATACCACAAGGCAATTTTTCGGCCCTATTGGAACTAAGAATTCCAACTTCTTATTTTAAACAAAATATATATTGAAAAAACAATAAAATTAACGATTTTTGTATAATGAACGACCCCAGAGGCAACTGAAGAGGTTAACTCAGATCAACAAAATTTTGCACACACACTAACAATAGCATAAGGCAACTTTTCCGCACTATTGAAAATTTAATTAAAAAAAAAAAAAAAAAAAATACCCTATTATATATATTAAATGTCACTTCTCAAAATTATTGGTGACTATTGAATTAAAAAAAGTCCACTTCTGGCGACGCTGATTCAACACAACGGTGTGCAAAGCACGTAGAGATAGCCATGATTTGCTGTTTTTCTTCTACTTGTTTCTTACTCAAATTTACATGAAATACACTGAATAGCTTAGAATAGGTTTCTGCATTCAATTCTAGGACCAATTTTTTCACAAAAACATACTTGGCAACCATCTCATTATAAACCGTACAATTTTTAGTACCCACCTTTTTTTCACACCAATAATTTTTTAGAGTAATTTTAGTCTTATTTAATCGTAACAACATTAGGAGAGAATTACTCTAAAAATATATTGGTGTGAGAAAAGGGGCGTTTTTTCAGACGGTGTTAATAATTGTACGGTTATTAATGAGATGGTTGGCAAGTACGCAAAAATATTTTAAAATGTTGAGTTTTCATTGAAAACAATGTCGCCAGTTAAAATATGCTGGTAATCAATGGCGACCAGGTGACCATATTTCACATTTTTCTGAGTATTTTTTCTTGAAACATTCTGACTCAGAATCGTTTAATGCTTTTATCAAAACATGCTTTAAATTTTGAAAAAAGAAGTATTAGGTGTACCGGAAAGTTCTGTCGTTTTCAATTAAAATACGGACATCGGAAACTTATCCTGGATAAAATTTAAGATACTCTTAAGTAACTTATAAGATGGTTATTTGTAAAGTACCATGTAAACACTGTTAAACAAAAATTACCGGTTTCAATTTATTAATTCAAAACAACATAACTTTCCGGTACACCTAATACATATTTAAAAAAAAAAAATGCTTTAAAATATATTAAAATAAACATCGTCGCTCTATTAAGCTTCAAAACACAACTAGTATTTAAGATAAATAAAATATTTTTCCTGAAATTTTAACATAACTTTAAAGTTAATAAAACTTCAAGTATTTACAAGATATTTTTTTATAAATGTCAGTATTTTGATCGTTAATGAGCATAAGAATATCATAAAGTTTTATTTATTTATTAACAAGCAGCCAAAATAATCTCTAAAATAACATTTACATTTTTCTTATTGTTTTGACTCTATATGCTGCTGTATTATTTTAATTTTTTAAACGGCGATGATGTAGTTTTCTTTTCTACAAATGCAGTAAGTTTTTTGGTTTACATAAATAATTATGTGTGTTAAGAAAAATATTAAAACTTCAAGATAGTTTGGGTAATTAATAGTTTTTTTTTTTTTTTTTGTGTGTGTGTGTGTGTGTGTGTGTGTGTGTGTGTGTGTGTGTGTGTGCGTGTGTGTGTGTTTATTGTTTATTTAAAATGTTTTATTTTAATTTGTTTATTAACTAGATCTATAATCAAGTAAGTTTTTTTATTATTTCTTTTAATTTGATTTAATTAAACAATATCTACAGGTGTATATTTTATAATTAATATTTGACAGGAACAAAGTTATAATATATTAAATTAATCAGTTAACTTCGTATTCTGTTATAGAAAAAATATAGCCTATCTTTTGCTATACAAATGTTTACGACATATTTAAAATATAGTTATTTACTTATTAAGTTATAAACATTGTTTATTTCGTCAATTATAAAATGGATATTAATGAGATAAAAAAGATAGGGATGGAACACGGGCGCAGAATTCATACCGGAATCTGTTTAAGAAATTTTACTACCTATAATATCGTTGATTTAAGAAGTAGAAAATTTTCTTACATTGATAGTGGTATGAATACTGCGCCCGTGTTCCATCCCTGAAAAGAGGATCTTCGCGTCTTATTGTCTATCTTTAAGCGTTTGCGTAACGTTAGCCTTCACCCTTTTTCGGAGTAGAACCATCCCTTTTCATAGACGAAACGCATCCATTAATAAAATCAACATTTTATTATTATTATTGCTGTTGTTGTTAAGAACAAATATCGATAAATTCGTCTCGCAAGGAATCAATTAAGGTAGGCATACATTTTTTACACACAATTTTCATCAAAAAACACATTTTTAAATTTTTATCTAGGCTTAATTTTCAAACCTTTAGCTTTAATTATATGTTTGAATTTGGTTACTAGAGTAAATTGATCCCGAGATATGGCGTTTCAAACAATACACTATAACATAAACAAAAGTTATTTTGAAGCAAAACTTACCACAATACACGGTATCTCCCCCCGCTCTTACTTCAAAAATTATAAAAATTGGCATTCATGTTTACTATGATATACAATCTATGATATCTCAAAATTTGTTCATTTTCTGTGTTTAACACTTTCACGACCGCATGTTTTTGTCTTTTTGACAATAATGTCTGCCTGTATGCGTTATTCTCCCAAGTTACAGTATTTCAGAACAAATTTTTCTATATTAAGATTCATATTACAAATGGATATACATTATAATTATACTTATATATTATTCATTTTAATGCTTATATATTATTTTATAATTATGCATTATAAATTATTCCGTCTTTCTAATCAAAGTATTTATATCCATAGTATATTGTTTGTACAAATACGAATATTGCGTATATTTTTAAGGAAATAAATGACATACAAGTTGCAAAAGAAACGCCCACTGGCGGAGTTACAGATTTTCAAAAGACGTGAATCTATGTCAGCGGTCGCAAGTGTTAACAGTTTACAAATGTGTCTGAATTTTCGGAAATTTTTTAATACCATTAGTTTCAAAGCACATAAAGCCTTAACTATCATATACAAACTATGATAGTAGTTCAAATCCTAAAGCATACTTTTAATGTGTAAAATGCTCTTTATTTTTTTTATTTTATATTAATTACTTTTTATTATTTTACTTTTTCCGCAAATGTCATTATTTTAGACGTATCATAGGTGTTTTTAAAAAAGTAAGTATTTAAAAGAATGACTCCTAAAGGTGTACCTATACTTAAAAAAAAAAAAAAAAAAAGCTTAATATATTTATCAAATTTATATTTTCAAAAATAAACCATAACTAATTCAATTCAATTGTAGTTATGTTAAATATTTTATTTCGCATTCTGATTAAGTAAAACCCACTGAAACATACAATTCTAGACTACATTTTTCAGGAAAAAATATTCATTACCTTAAAAGAATGAATATATAAGGTTAAAACATTTCTCGATAACTTAAGTTTGTGAAGTTTCCTATTTCAAAATTAAATGATTAATAATTCAATTCTAATATAGTTGATTTAATATTTTTGTAACATGTTTACATAAAGTAGTACCCACTGGAACATAAAATCATGGGATGCATTTTTCAAAGAAAATTTATTTTAGATTGTATTAAATTACATTAAAATATAAAATGGAGATAAAACATTTTTTTTTCTATTAATTCTTGTAAAAAATAATGTTTTATTTCTCTCTCTCCCTTTTTTTTTTTTTTTTTTTTTTTTTTTTTTAAATTATTACAAAAATTTATTGAAACATTTGTATATTCTTCATTTTACTCTAAGTTATGAGCAATTAAGAAGAGATTATGGAAGTTTTTGTTTCTTAAAATTTTTTTATATTCCGACAGTTTCCCCATTCAGTCACACAAACATGCTTTATCCAGCTAATCATTTTTTTTTTCTGCATCACTAAAGAACCGACTTTTTTCCTAAATCATAGTACACAGAAGTTGTAACTATGAACTTGTTTCTTACAGTAATAACCCATACCTGCCAACATCCTAAATAACATTTCGTAGTATTGTAGCCACGTCTTCTTTTTCACACCAGTATTATTTCAGAGTATTTTTCTTCTTATTTAATCGTAATTCAATATGGACAATATTACTGTAAAAATTAACTGGCATAAGGAAAAGGATGGTATTAACAATACTGTGTAATATTAATAAGGATATTGGCAGGTATGATAATCCATAGATGAACAGTCTCCAATTTTTAAGTCTAAAAATTTAATTCCATGGAAATATTATAAATTTAAAAAAAAATAGTATTATTATAAAAACTGATAGTTGGAACTTCAAGATCGTAGATTGGTTTGTGCGTCTATTACGTTCAACCAAATAAAAATAAATGTTATAAAATAACATACCATTTGTAACCATTATAAAATTATAATAATAAACATACCTGCCAAATTCGTAATGAATATTCCGTTGTGTATTTAGTCCCGCATTTTTTTCCACACTGGTAAACATGGAGAGTACTATTCTCCAACAGCAGTTACGATTAAATAAAAAGAAATAATTACAAAATAAAAAGAACTTTTTACATACCACATTTTACAAATTTCTGTTGAATGATACAAACTTGGCAATTCTATGTATTAATATATATATATATATATATATATATATATGATGAATTATTCCATCAACTTGAAAGAAAAGGATCAAATGCGTAATAAAAAGAGCAATTATGAGAAATTTTCAAACATTTATTCTTTGAATAAAAATATTAAAAGAATGCATTGTGTTCTGAGATATTCTAAAAGTTTCAAATGTCTGGCTAGTCGGGAAGTTAGTTAAAAATCGATTGCAAGATTTGTATTGGGCAAACAAACAAACAAGAAAGCGAATTAATAAAAACATGGTAAAATACATTAAAAGAATTCTAGTGTGAAAAAAAAGGCGGGGCTAGTAATTATACGGAATGTTCATTAGGATATTGGAGGGTATGTTAATGAAGTATGCTAAATCTTATATATATATATATATATATATATATATATATATATATATATAAACGTGAAGCATTATGCACATGAAAAAATATGCATATAAAGTACATTTATTTGTACTAAACAAAGAATTTAATTTTCAGAAAGGAGAATACGAATTGTTTCCCTTTTTTATCATGGCAATTAATGACCTTGATTGAATACCACATTTTTTAAGTAGAAAAATTTAGTGTTTTTTTTTTTTTTAATCAATTTAATATATATTATCAATGAAAATCATTTCAAACGCGATTTTTTTTCTTTTTTTTTTCTGCCATTTCGCTTCGTTACCAATTTATAGTGTTCCACTTCGAAAATGCTTGCCAATATCCAAATTAATTCCTTACTCTATTGTGAAATCCGTAAAAACAGTTATATCTATGTATTTTTCACGTCCAATCGGTGAGGATCGAACTCACAACTTTTGGGTTTGCAGTTTTACTTACTCTGACACACAGAGCCAACGGGTCTTGATTGAATATTTCCTGATTATTTAGATTAATGTTTTAAGATTTTTTAGACTAAAATTGTGATTTTTTTTTAAAACATGTATTATTTTCCGATTTCTAAGATGAGTATATTGATATCAATTATGATTCTGAGAAATTAATGGATTATTTAATCTCTGATGAATTTTGAGTATAATTTAAATATCGAAAAATTGGTTTATAGTTTTTTTTTTTTTTTTTTAAACATTGTACAGGTTGCACATTTGCAAAAATGCATAATTTGTTCATACAAAAGAAAACTGAATAGAAATAATTATAATTAAAAGAATTATACTCGTAGAAGTGTTGGAGGAAAATCATTAAAATGCGCGAATTTTGCCAGATAAGCGACACGTAGAGGCTACTGAAGCCATTCACCCACACCAATTAAAAAAAAAAAAAAAACGCTCTAAGGATACCACATGCCAATTTTTCGGCCCTATTGGAACTAAGAATTCCAACTTCTTATCTTAAACAAAATATATATTGACGAAATGATAAAATTAACGAATTTTGTATAATGAACGACCCCAGAGGCAACTGAAGAGGTTAACTCAGATCAACAAAATTTTGCACACATACTAACAATAGCATGAGGCAATTTTTTCGCATTATTGAAAATTTATTTAAAAAAAAAAAAAAAAAAAAAAATCGATATACCCTATTATGTATATCAAATATCACATCTCAAAATTATTGGTGAATATTGAATTAAAAAAAGTCCACTTCTGGCAGCACTGATTCAACACAACGGTGTGCAAAGCACGCACAGATAGCCATGATTTGCTGTTTTTCTTCAACTTGTTTCTTACTTAAATTGATATGAAATACACTGAATAGCTTAGAATAGGTTTCTGCATTGAATTCTAGGGCCAAATTTTTCACAAAAACATATTTGGCAACCATCTCATTATGAACCGTACAATTTTCAGTACCCACCTTCTTTTTCACACCAATATTTTTTTAGAGTAATTTTAGACTTATTTAATCGTAACAACATTAGGAGAGAATTACTCTAAAAATATAGTGGTGTTAGAAAAGGGGCGTTTTTACAGACGGCGTTAATAATTGTACGGTTATTAATGAGATAGTTGGCAAGTATGCAAAAATATTTTTAAATGTTGAGTTTTCATTGAAAACATACTCGCCTGTTAAAATATGGTGGTAGCCAATGGCGATTAGGCGACCATATTTCAAATTTTTCTGAATATTTTTTCTTGAAACATTCTGACTCAGAATCGTTTATAGCTTTTATCAAAACATGCTTTAAATTTTGAAAAAAGAAGTATTATGTGTACCGGAAATTTCTGTCGTTTTGAATTAAAATACTGACATCGGAAATTTATCCTGGATAAAATTTAAGATATTCTTAGGTAACTTATAAAATGGTTGTTTGTAAAGTACCATGTAAATACTGTTAAACAAAAATTTCCTGTTTCATTTTATTAATTCAAAACAACATAACTTTCCGGTGCACCTAATACATATTAAAAAAAATTATGCTATAAAATATATTAAAATAAACATCGTCGCTCAATTAAGCCTTAATAAACAACTAGTATTTAAGTTAAATAAAATATTTTTACTGAATTTTTAACTTAACTTTAAAGTTAATAAAACTTCAAGTATTTGCAAGATATTTTTTATGAATGTCGGAATTTTGATCGTTAATGAGCATAAGAATATTATAAAGTTTTATTTATTTATTAATAAGCAGCTAAGATAATCTCTAAAATAACATTTACATTATTCTTATAGTTTTGATTGTATATGCTGCTCTATTATTTTAATTTTCTAACAGCGATGATGTAGTTTTTTTTTTTTTTCTACAAATGCAGTAAGTTTTTTTGGTTAATATAAATAAATATGTGTGTTAAGTAAAATATTGAAACTTCAAAATAGTTTGGTAAGTATTATTTCTTTCTTTCTTTTTTTTTTTTTTTTTTGCGTGTTTATTGTTTATTTAAAATATTTTATTTTAAATTGTTAATTATCTAGAACTATAATCAAGTAAGTTTTTTAATTATTACTTTTAATTTGATTTAATTAAACAATATCTACTGGTGTACATTTTATAACTAATATTAGACAAGGACAAAGTTATAAAATACAGTACGTTCACACGTTCGAACTGAATTGAATAACATAGATATTTAGTCGAGGCAGCTTACTACAGGATGAGAAAAAACGGGAGTTTTTTTTTTTTTTTTTTTTTTTTTTTTTTTTATACCTTTTTTGCTACGAAGCAGATGTCATTTCCTAAGGTCAGACAGCTGAATATGTCCCTTCCTTTCTTTCCGTTTTCTTTTCTTTCTTTGAGTTGTATTTTATTAGTTAGAGAAAAAATGCCGAGTTTCAAGGGACTGTAACACGCTTGCTATTAATACTACAAAAAAGTTGTAATGAAGAAAATTCTAGGAAATTTAATATTATTCAAACTTTATAATAGAAAAATATCGCTAAATTTAGCTATTTCTGAGATATTCCAAAAAAGTAGTAAATTTTCGAGGTTTTTCAGCCGACAATAATTCTCCTGGGGTCGATCATGTTGGATAACTCGTTTTTTTCATATTGACACTAACATGTACAAATTAAAAAAGAAAAATTTCTACCCCACCTTTTGCTAGGTAAGCTTTTTTTTATATACCTATTTACTGGACTACTTACTTAAAAAAAAAAAAAAAAAAAAACACATTGGTTAGCTAATCATAACATCAGCCGTTCGAGGAACAGCTTTTCTAGAGATATACAGAAGAAGACGATGAATGTTTGTCTCAATTTGCTTTTCTAATGCAATATTATTTTATAAGAGATATATTTTTCATTAAAACATTCTGGTGCAAGTTATTTATTTATTTAATTTTTCAAAATAGGAATAAAATAAAGTTTTTGTTCGCTACATAATTTTTTGCAATAAAAATAATAATAAATAAATGAAATAACAATGAAAATTTTATTACCGCGATTGTAGATTCTTATTTCTTTTTTATTTTATTTTTTTTTCTCCTTAATGCTATTCAATTAAAGAACTGTAAATGCTCTGTCAGTTACAAGATGCCAATAATTAAAGTGCCACAGTGTTCTGTAACGTGATCGAAAGGTGCGAGTGGTACTACACTTTGTAAGAAATTTAAAAAAGCCAGAAAACAAAAAGTTCCATAATAATAGTTCTAAAGGTCACCACAAAGAGGTATGTGACTGTGTAATTAAAAAAAAAAAAAAAAAAATGAAAATTTCAACAAATTAGCGCGATGTCACCAATTCCAAAATAAGAAATAGGGAAAAGAGTAGTACTGAAAGGAAATGCCCAATCATTAATTTTAAATTATAAATTGCGACAAAGTATCTAATTTAAAAATCAACGCCTTATACCATAGCTGCCAATATAATAAAGAAGCATCAATAAACTGTCGTTGTAAAAATATTACTTACAAACTTTGAATAAACACCATAAAATTCAATAAACTCGCAACAATTGTTTCGGGTCGAAAAAACACGACCCTTCATCAGGCGAATAAAGTAAGCACGAGTGCGGCAGTCAAAGCGGCAACGCACGTCAAAGGTGCGTTGCCGCTTTGACTGCAGCACTCGTGCTTACTTTATTCGCCTGATGAAGGGTCGTGTTTTTTCGACCCGAAACAATTGTTGCGAGTTTATTGCATTTTATGGTGTTTATTCATAGCTGCCAATATTTTAATTTATTCCGGAGTATGTTTAGCCCCGCCTTTATTCCGTACCAATTATTTTTTTTAAGTAATTTTGTCTTATTGTATTGAAGTTATATACTGGAAAAAAAAATTTCGATAAATAAAGTGGTGCGAAATAAAGGCGGAACTAAAGGTAATAATTTAAAATATTAACAACTATGATTATACTCGTCTAGCGATGACTTTTCGAACTATATTTTTTCCTCGGAATCCTTAGTGTCTCATCTTGTTTAATCTTCCTACAATATTTAGCACCATTCTCACAATTAGATTGCGCCTCATAACACTGTAATCACTGACAGTTTAATTACGGCGGCCAACTTGTATAAAATCGATTACGACTACTACCGGATGAAAGTAAAATAATGTTTAGTTTTAATCTTGCTAAAACAATCATGCGTTTTTTTGGTTCAGTCAAGTGCTGAAAACGTTTTTATGAAAATTCGAGGTAAAAAAAAATGCATCTTTTACAGTATACTCACGGAAAGTCTGTAGGAAGTGACAAACGATTTGTCAATTTAAAAGTAACTTTTAATTTGACTGGAACAAAGAAAATAAAAAGAATCATTTCAAAAAGCGATAAATCATTTAACAGCTGTCATTCAGTTGATATAAAGGGAATTACAGGGATGGAACAGGGGCACTGAATTCATACCGCTATCAATGTAAGAAAATTTTCTACTTCTTAAAACAACGATATTATAGTTAGAAAAATTTCTTAAACAAATACCGGTATGAATTCTGTGCCCGTGTTCCACCCCTTGAATAATGAAGGACGGTATTGTGTTAGAGCTTTAATAATAAATTTGAGTTTTCCACATTCAACAGTACGTAGATATCTGCAAAAAAGGAATAAAATTTACCAGTATTTTAAGATTCAGTGTTTTTGATTCAGTATTTACAAGACTTTAACTCACATGATAGTGACATACCGAATATATTCAGTTAAACATTTTCATGGCATGCCCGAGGACATTAATTGGACGTGGACGTTGCGTGGATTCGCGTGCAAAAATCGGTAAACATGTAAAACAGACGCATACGCATGTAAAACAGACGCATACGAACAAAATATCCACACCATTAAGTCAGACAACTCTATTCTCTCTTAACAACAGTGACTGTATAGCTATATTTTGCTATAATTTTTTTACAACACAATATTGTAACGTTCAATCTCATGTTTTGTAATCGCAGCTCGTTACTGGAATGTGTTAAAAATATTTCCCTATATATAATTTCTGCAATATCTTGATGCAACGGGAATCTTTATTACATGCACATGATGAATTTGAAATATTTTTTCTGTTTTATTTTACGTATGATCATGTACAAATAGCATATTGCAGTTGTAGCACCAAATGTATCTTATACTCTCCAGATTTAAAACCTTAATACCACAAAAATTGATTTATATATAAAGTGGTATTCAAAATTATAAAATGCGGACAAAACATAGACTTGTGGTATACGAACCTTGTGGTATAGCCGAAAATATCAAGTCATATCAGAAAATACAGGTTTGCCCGTCTTGAAGGTAAAAAATGGCCGTGACCGTTAAAATTAAAAAGGCGAAAGCACGTAAATTTACGTTTTTTTTTAACATTGTACAGGTTGCACATTTGCAAAAATGCATAATTTGTTCATACAAAAGAAAAGTGAATAGAAAGAATTATAATTGAAAGAATTATACTTGTAGAAGTGTTGAAGGAAAATCATTAAAATGAGCGAATTTTGCCAGATAAGCGACACGTAGAGGCAACTGAAGCCATCGATCCACAAAAAAAAAAAAAAAAAACACGCTCTAAGGATACCACGTGGCAATTTTTCGGCCCTATTGGAACTAAGAATTCCAACTTCTTATTTTAAGCAAAATATATATCGAAAAAAACGATAAAATTAACGAATTTTGTATAATGAACGACCCCAGAGGCGACTGAAGATGTTAACTCAGATCAACAAAATTTTGCACACATACCAACAATAGCATGAGGCAACTTTTACGCACTATTGGAAATTTGATTAAAAAAAAAAAAAAAAAACATATACCCTATTATATATATCAAATGTCACTTCTCAAAATTATTGGTGACTATTGAATAACAAAAAGTCCACTTCTGGCAACGCTGATTCAACACAACAGTGTGCAAAGCACGCACAGATAGCCATGATTTGCTGTTTTTCTTTTACTTGTTTCTTGCTCAAATTGATATGAAACACACTGAATAGCTTAGAATAGGTCTCTGCATTTAATTCTAGGCCCAATTTTTTCACAAAAATATTTTTAAATGCTGAGTTTTCATTGAAAACATAGTCACCAGCTAAAATATATTGGTAGCCAATGGCGACCAGGCGACCGTATTTCACAAACACATTTTTCTGAATATTTTTTCTTGAAACATTCTGACTGAGAATCGTTTAATGATTTTATCAAAACGTGCTTTAAATTTTGAAAAAAGAAATACATATTTTTTAAAAAAAGTATTAAAATATATTAAAATAAACATCGTCGCTCAATTAAGCTTCAATAAACAACTAGTATTTAAGTTTAATAAAATACTTTTCCTAATTTTTTAACGTAACTTTAAAGTTGATAAAACTTAAAGTATTTACAAGATATTTTTTATAAATGTCAGTAATTTTGATCGTTAATGAGTATAAGAATATTATAAAGTTTTATTTATCTATTAATAAGCAGCCAAAATAATCTCTAAAATAACATTAACATTTTTCTTACTGTTTTGGTTGTATATGCTACTCTATTATTTTAATTTTTTAACAGTAAATGATATAGTTTTCTTTTCTACAATTGCAGTAAAGTTTTGGTTTATATAAATAATTATGTGTGTTAAGTAAAATATTGAAACTTCAAAATAGTTTGGGTAATTATTCTTTCTTTCTTTCTTTTTTTTTTCCGTGCTTATTGTTTATTTAAAATGTTTTATTTTAATTTGTTCATTAACTAGAACTATAATCAAGTAAATTCTTTTAATTATTCCTTTTCATTTGATTTAATTAAACAATATCTACAGGTGTACATTTTATAATTAATATTTGACAAGAACAAAGTTATGAAATATTTTATTAATCAGTTAACTTCGTATTCTGTTATAGAAAAAATATATCCTATCTTTTGCTATACAAATGTTTACAACTTATTTAAAATAGTTATTTACTTATTAACTTATAAACATTATTTATTTCGTCAAATGTAAAATGGGTATTAATGAGATACATAAGAAAGAGGATCTTCGCGTCTCATCGTCTTTCTTTAAGCGTTTGTGTAACGTTAGCGTTCACCCACTTCGGAGTAGAACCATCTCCTTTCATACCCGAAACGCATCCATTAACAAAATAACCATTATTTTATTATTATTATTATTAAGAACAAATATCGATAAATTCGTCTCGCAAGGAATCAATTAAGGTAGGCATACATTTTTTACACACAATTTTCATCAAAAAACACTTATTGAAATTTTTATCTAGACTGTTTGAATTTGCTTACTTGAGTAAATAGAACCCAAGTTTGACGTTTCAAACAGTACACTATAGCATAAACAAAAATTATTTTGAAGCAAAACTTACCTCAATACACGGTATCTCCCCCACTCTTACTGCAAAACTTACAAAAATTGGCATACATGTTTACAGTATTATTATTCAAATTTCGAAATACTTTTACTATGATATCTCAAAATTTGTTATTTTTCTGTGATTAACACTCTCACGACCGCATGTTTTTTGTCTTTTTGACAATAATGTCCGCCTGTATACGTACTTCTCCAAAGTTGCAATATTTCAGAACAAATTTTTCTATGTTTAGATTCATATTACAAATGGATATACATTATAATTATACATTATTTATTTTAATGCTTATACATTATTTTATAATTATACATTATAAAATCTTCCGTCTTTCTAATCAAAGTATTTATACCCATAGTAGATTGTTTGTACAAATACGAATACTGCGTATATTTTTTAAGAAATAAATGACATACAAGTTGCAAAAGAAACGCCCACTGGCGGAGTTACAGATTTTCAAATGACGTGAATATATGTCAGCGGTCGCGAAAGTGTTAACAGTTTAGAAATATGTCGAGAAATTTCGGAAATTTTTTTACCATTAGTTTCAAAGCACATAAATCCTTAACTATCATATACAAACTATAACAGTAGTTCAAATCCTAAAGCATACTTTTAATGAGTAAAATGCTCTTTAATTTTTTTTTTTTAAATAACAATTACTTTTATTATTATACGTTTTCCGCATATGTCATTAATTTAGAGATATCATAGGTGTTTTTAATAACTTTTTCATATAAATTTGTTTTTCGAGCTAATTTATATAACATAATACTTTTTATTACAAATGAAGAAATTCAAAAGAATAAGACATTAAAAAAAAAAAAAAAAAAAAGTAAGTATTTAAAAGAATGACTCTTAAAGGTGTACCTATACTTAAAAAAAAAACTTTATATAGTTATGAAATTTGTATTTTCAAAAATAAACCATAAATAATTCAATTCAATTGTGGTTCTGTTAAGTATTTTATTTCATGATCTGATTAAGTAAAACTCACTGAAACATAAAATTCTAGACTACATCTTTCAAGAAAAAATATTCATTACCTTTAAAAAATAAATAAATAAATAAATAAAAGTAAAATATTTCTCGATAACTTAAACTTGTGAAGTTTCCTTTTTCAAAATTAAATGATTAATAATTCAATTCTAATATAGTTGAATTCATATTTTTGTAACATGCTTTAATTAAGCAGTACCCACTGTAACATAAAATCACGGGATGCATTTTTCAAAAAAGATATTCTAGATTGTATTAAATTACATTAAAAAATAAAATGAAAATAAAACATTTTCTTATGAGTTCTTGTAAAAAATAATGTACTCTCTCTCTCTCTTTATTATTATTATTATTATTATTATTATTATTACAAAAAATTATTGAAACATTTGTATTGAATTTAAACAGTATTACACTAAAACTTTGTTTCAAAAAGGAAAAGGGTGGAATTAACAATACTGTTAAATATTAATGGGGATATTGGCAGGTATGATAATACAGTCGGCAGAATAATTCTTCGAGCACAAGCCAATAATTCCTATGTTAAAAAAGTACACTTAAGACTTTGTTAAATAAATCCTTGTCGAATCATGTTCTTAGATTGACTAAGAACATGCTTCGATAAGGATTTATTTAACAAAGCAGCATTAAGTGTACTTTTTTTAGACAGGGATTATTGCTAGTGCTCGAATAATTTTGCAGCCGACTGTACCACATTTTAAAATTTTCTGTTGAATCATATAAACATGACAATTCTATCTATTATTATATATATATATATATATATATATATATATTTATTTGATGAATTATCCCATCAACTTGAAAGAAAAGGATCAAATGCGTAATAAAAAGAGCAATTATAAGAAATTTTCGAACATTTACTAATTCAATGAAATCATTAAAACAATGCATTGTCATCGTGTTCCCAGATATTCTAAAAGTTTCAAATGTCTAGCTTGTCGGGAAGTTAGTTGAAAATCGATTGCAAGATTTGTACTCGTCAACATCAACGTAGTTGCTTCGAAGTATCTGCAAACGGTCGCAACTGTTGCTTACCTCCATCGAAAGTGCCAAAATCATAAAAATTATTTTACAGAAAAGAAAATATTAAAAAGTCTTCGGCTTTTTAATTAAAAAATAAATTTAGAATTTAGTCTCAGAGATTCCCCCACGTTAGCATAGAAATTTATCTGGGTGAAGTTGCAGGAGATAAAAAAAAAAAAAATAATAATAATAAATTAAAAAGAAATAAAATATCCTTGATAGATACTAAGTGCAGCAGAAACTGCTGCGTGCGTTGACGAAGACAGTCTGGACGGCGAAAAGGAATATAGAGTTGAGCAGATTCTCCAAGGGGCACAAGGAATCGCTCTCGGGGCTCTGAAAATCCCCCCCGCAATTCTTTAAGGGGGGGCGTACTTCCCCCCCCTTAAAGAGTACTATCACAGCGTATATTTAGTCTTTTGGTGCTGTGATTAACTTTTTCGTTTTTCAAGAAATTATCTTTCGCAATTAAATAAATAATTTAACAGGTATAATTAATCTTTCGTGCTATGATTAACTTTTTCCTCCTTTTCAAGAAATTTTTCTTTTCCAATTAAACAAATAGCTTAACAGGTGGGGGTGATTAAATAAAAAATGTAAATACATGTTAAGAAATATGTAAAAATGCTTAGGAAAATAATAAGAATAGTTTGTATATAGATAATCCTAGTGTGAAGGCATCTTTTGTGTATGTGATCAGGATAAGAATTCCATGGGGGAATTTGGGTAAACAAAATATATTCTAGAAAGTATGTAGAAAATATGAGATTCTTTGTTCCAGTGTCACGAGTAAAGCATTCATTTTGTTAAGCTGCTTTGGGAAACAGCTGTAAATGCCATCGATCTGGAATGCATATTGCATCTGTATAGTGAAAACTAGTATTCAAAAACCCTTTCTCTCTTTTCCCTTTTTATCGAAGTGAAGCGTGAAACGTGACCTCGAAACACATGGCTGAAGAAAACAGCTGATAAGCTGGGGGTCCCCTTTTTCACCCCGTTCTGTGACGTGAGCGCAAGAATTACCATATGAGAATCACAGGGGAGGAGTCACGAGCTGTACCTCGTGGTTTTTCAACGCATTCATTCGGCGTAGTGGGTTGCGGACGTATCAGGAGTAGTGCAAGGCGGGGGGGGGCAACTGCTTCCCCGCCCGGTTTGAAATAGAGAAGAGAATTTTTGACGAAACAGAGAGAAGAGATTGGAGGCTGGTTTGGTTCGCTTGCTAGTGCTAAGTAGAAGCTGATGTGAGCTCTCTGGAGGCTGGTTTGTTTTTTGTCCGCTCGATGTCTAGTGGTGGGCGAAAGAGAATGAGTAGAGATATGTGCGGATTCACTTGATGTCTGCTAGTGTCGTGGGGAAATCGACTCGCTGATTGTAGCTGAATAGAGTCTGGAGTGAATAGAAGCGGAGACTGGCCGGTAGGCTGATATAGAACCAGAAAAACAGCCAGCTGGGATGACCGAGGCGAATTTTCGTGGCCGCTGTGCTTGGAAGCCATTATCGTTTGGAAAAAGAGATCTCCTCCACTTATTACTCAACTGATGCAGCTTATTGAACCCAAATTATGTAAGTTTATGCCTCCAACCTTTCCTTTTGTAGGTAGTTACATTTAATTAATTGTATAAGTTCATTTTTTCTTAGAAAGGAAAAAGTAATAGCTGGAGTTGTATTGTGTACGATATATTGTAAATCCTGTGCAGTAATGTTTTCCACAAGGTATTACCGGTTCATGTCTTTATTATGGAAATTGTTAGTGGTTTTGTTTAAGATAAAAATTGCTGTTTAGAGCACGGAATTAGTAACTTTGTAATTCTTAATTCCAGTTAATAAAAATTGTTGTATGTATAATCTACCTAGTATTTGTTTTCCTTATGATGTATAACCATGTAAGATTTATTACACTAGAGAAACTAGTTTATTTTCTTTATATACTCTTGACTGCGGGTAGTGTTTTACCCATTTTTCTGAACTAGGGTTTGGCGATAGAAAATTTAATAAATAAAAGTTATTTTTAAGAACACAACGCATTGATAGATTTATTGTTTGTTTTTTTTAATACTATACGATCCACTTACCCTTTTAGTACCAAAGAAAATTATAATTAGTAAATTTAAAGATGTTTATTATTAGGTAATAAATTTAATTTACTTTTATTTTGTAAAATTATTTAATGCCAAATGAAAAGTCTGTATTTTATGTTTTAAATTGAAGTAAATGACCAATTTCAACCTAATGAATAATAATTTAAATTTATTTATCCAACAGAGAAAATAATTACTGTGAAAAAAAAAAGGCGGGGCGAATAATTCTACGGAATATTCATTAGAATATAGGCAGACATGATAATGAAGCATGTTAAATTTGTATATAGAAAAAAAAAAAAAAAACGTCAAGCATTATGCACTTGAAAAAACATGCACATGAAGTAAATTTATTTGCAGTAAAGAAAGAATTTACTTTTTAGAAATGAGAATACGAATTGTTTCCCTTGCTTTTCAAGGCAATTAATGACATTGATTGAATACCAAATTTTTTAAATAGAAATATTTTGTAATTTTTTGCAGTGATTTTTTTTTTTTTTTAATCACTGAAAATCATTGCAGAAACGATTTTTTTTTTTTTTTTCAATCTGTCATTTTGCGTCGTTACCAATTTATAGTGTTCCACTTTGTTTATATCCAATTTAATTTTTTACTCTATCTTGAACGTTTGATCTAGAAGCCTTTTTCGCACGGGTAAACCAACAGCTCGAACCTATTTTCCAGATATTTGGTGATCCGCATATAAAACTTCCTAGTTTTTCCGGTACTGATGGAATAATTTTTCGTACTAGAAAATGCTTCTTAAAAGGGCGTGGATTGAGAGCAGAATTAGAATTGTGTAAGAGATCTATTCAAAAGTATAGAAGTACAGCAGGGGTCGTAGTTTCCGCCTTTTAGGTAATCTAGCTAATCTGGATTAATATAAAATCTGGCTGTCCTTATGTTATGCTGGCCGCGTAATAAAAGTCTAGCTTAATGCAAGTGTATACTCCTTTTACGAAGGCCGCGCCTTCTTCTTTGTCAGTGGCCTCTTTTATGTCGACCACCTTGTATTTTTCAAATGTGCGGGCCTGAAGTGTGATGGAAAATTAAGCTTTTGCATCCGAACCTTCTTTTAATAAGCGTATAATGAGCTACCCGACAATAGTTTTAATAAAAAATTTCAAAATATAAAGCATAAGAAGTCTAAATATAAACATTTTTTTTTCTATATTTGATGTATATTTACATATTACAAACATTATATTTGAATATTATGATTTACAATTTTCCATTGTGTGATATTTTGCAAAACATTCTCGGCCATTTACCAATGGCCAAGGCAAGCAACGCCCAAAGACATTTAATAAAAAATTTAGGTGGAGTCTTTTTATTAACGAAGTATTACACCTTTTATAGCATTTTTAGTGGTAGATATAAGATATATAGTAACTTATTGGTCATTGTGCCTCTCGAGCTATGTACAAGTTAAAGCAATGAATAGAATGTCGCCTGAGAGGCGACGTTCGAGAGCAAACGGTTAAAATATTTTGTGAAATCCGTAAAAACTATTATTTCTATGTATTTTTCACTTTCCATTGGTGAGGATCGAACTCACAACTTTCGGGTTCGTAGTTGCGTACACTGACCACAGAGCCAACGGGTCTTGACTGAATAATTCCTGATTATTTAGACTAGTGTTTTCAGGTATTTTTTGGACTGAAACTGTGAAATTTATTAAAAACGTGTGTTATTTTCCGATTTATAAGATGAAGATATTGATATTAATTATGATTCTGAGAAATTAATGGATTACTTAATCTGTGATGAATTTTGAGTATAATTTATATAACGAAAAATTGGTTTATAGTTTTTTTATATTATGTTTTGTTCTGTAGAAATGTAAACTGATAATTATTATTAATAAATACAAATTTTTTATTAAGATTATTTTACTATTTAAAATATTTAGTAAATGAGTATTAAGCAATTTGGGGAAGATACTATACAATTAATGCATTCGAATTTTATTAATTTCTTTGCAATTAAAAATCAATGCATTATTTGAATATGTATTTAAGAATTTTACTGAGCGAACTCTATTATTACTTATTTATTTATTTTTAAGATATTAAAATACAAACTTAAGTGTCCTGTCGTAGAAAATTAAACTGTGTCCTAGGCAGAATTTTAATTAGTACCACAAGAAAATACTAAAATCCATATTCTGTCCATGAATTTTATTATTATTATTATTACTATTATTTAGATTCATCAGTTTTTTCTTTGTAATATAATTTAATGCAAGTGGATCATTGAACCTGTGAAAATACACCGGTGCCAAATATTTGTAAAAGCGTGTTTCTCCGAAATGTTTACGCAAAGATTTATTGTACTAAGTATTTTTCTTTTTAAAAACACTTTACATAAAAGACAAAGGTTAGCTAATTACAAAAACAGCTGTTTAAGAAACAGCATTTCTAGACATGCAAAGAGAGATATATTTCGGAGATTAACTTCGCTTTTGCAATATTATTTTATCACAAACTAGCAGGCTTTGCCTGCTTCGCTGGTCATTATACTGAAATGAATCCTAAAAACAGCATATCATTGATAATAATAAAATATCTTAAAAAAAATATATATATTGAAATCCGTCAAAATCTAATTTTAAGTTGCCCAATGCCTTCGGCAGTCCCTTACCTGCTTTTTACTCCCCCTCCCTCGCGGTTACAGTTGAAAGTTTTACAAAATCTCATCAAAGTGCATATTTCGCACACTTAATTAACATTCACACACCAAAATTCGCCATTCTTAGGTAATTTGGACGGATTTAAGCTTCAAAATGTGGTTTTTGCCCCGCCCGCCCCAAGAGGAAGGAGGGGCGGGGGTAAATTTCCAAAATTACTTTATATTTCATGTTGCATACACATACCTGACTGACACATAAAAAAAAATTGAGATCATGAAATTATTTAAAGCTGAGCTATGCTTTAAAACTTTTTTTTTTTTTTAATCTCTCCTCCCGTTCTTAAAGGAGGGAAGGAGGAGTGAATTTCGCAAAATCTCTTCATACTATGAGTTAGATACATATAATCGTCCCTTACATAAAAAATGTCCAACCTTAGATAATTTAGTGCAGCGTTACGCATGAATACATGTTTTTCCCCCCCATTCTCCAAAGGGCGGTAGGGTGGAATTTCATAAAATCCCTTTGTAGTGTGTGTTCAGTTCGATTTCCTCGTGTGTTGAGTACCCTTCTTCCAAAATCTTTTCCCTTCCCTCCCCCCTTAAAAATCCAAAATTCCAAAATCGCAGAAAATAATTTTTTTGTACTGAAGTCTGGTCTTTCCATCTGCAATTTCTTCACCGTTAAGTAATTTGGATCCGAGTTAAGCCTTCTGCCCCCCAAGGAGACGGTGGGGGGGGGGGGGTAATTTTGCAAAATTCCGTCTTAGTTGGGGGTCAGGCTCCGAAATCCAACCTGGTCACTAAAATTTGTGACCCTCTTTCCCACAGAATCGTCATGGCAGTGTTGAGTCAGTGAATCATTGAGTTTACTCTTTTATATGTACAGATTTGTTTATATTTTTTATGGACTACTTGGCTTAAGGTTGTTGTCACAAAAATAGAGTCCTTGGCGAAAAATGTCCTATCTACTTCAGTATTAAAATTTAAAATATACCCAGGATTATCAACTAATAAAGCTCTTTAATACACATCTGAATTAGCTTTCATTTTCTTATTATTTAATTTTGATAATGACGTTATGTTGTCATGTGCCTAAGCAAATTTAATATGTATTATTTTTTTTATTATTATTCGCGTGAAATATTTTTTGGCAACAATTAAAAATTAAAATAAATTTTTTTTAAATTTTATTATGGAAGAAATATTTATATTATACAGAAGACTATTTAAAAATTTACATTTTTTCCGGTATAAATAGTAGCCTATGTCTTATTCCAGACTATTACCTATCTCTGTACAAAATTTCATCCAGATCCGTTTAGCCGTTGTGGTGTGATTGAGTAACAAACATCCATCCAAACTTTCGCATTTATAATATTAGTATAGATTATAGTTATCGTGTGCATGTGTTAGATTGAGTTATTTTGCTATCAAATTGACAAAATTTTAATTTTAAATTTCAAAACTCTGTCGTTCTTGGCGCTTATTGTATTTGGTGATCAAAAACGTAATACGAAAATATGTATGCCAGATGTATATTTTCGTAATATGCATTGTACGAAATATTGTTTCATATAATTCATTACTCTCTTAATATAAGTTGTTAAAATAACCATGATTTTTGAAAGGAATTAAATTATGTTCGCCAAATAATTTGTCGATATATATATATATATATATTTTTTTTTCTGCTAAGGATGACCGATATCAAATCTATTCCGCTGCAATATCGTATCTTATATCAGATACTTTATTTAGACATTTGGAAATAAATTTGACTTCAAATTATGATAGAATATTTATCATTTTCCTTTTAATTAGTGTATTAGTTGGATATTTATTGTGTAAATATCATCCTTTGAAATGAAATGTTTGTGTTTTCAATCGAATATAGAAGTTTGCCATTTATTTTCCCTAGAGTTTTGATATTAAAAATGCAAATTTTGTCAATTTTACAACAAAAATAACTTAATCTAACGCATGGACATGATTACTAATACATATCTATACCTAAATATGGGGATTAAAATCGGGAAATAATTTTCCTCGATTTTTAATAAAATTGGATTTTTTTAAAATCCAATGGGCGTTTAACATAGGACATATTTTTCTTGAATCCACAAACGGCCAGTGACGTCATCACTTCGCTTGCGTATTAGCACTTTATCAATGTGTAAAAAAAATTTTTAATTAAAAATGACGTCAATTTTTGTGAGATGCATAATTTTTTTTTATAATTTTTTATCGTTCACTTTTAGATAAATGTATTTATTTTCCTGTTGAAAAAAAAAATTCGTTTTTTTTTTTTTTTTTTTTTGCAACAATTAAATTATGGATAAATTTAAATGGCTAATCTTTTGCTATTATTAGCTTACAAAATTGCTATTTTATGCATAAAAATCGCAAAAACAAATTTTTTTTTGAATAAAAGGTAGCCAACTTTTTAAGTTAGGGTATAAGCTATCTCCATTACAAATTTCATAGAAATCCGTCGAGCAGTTTTGGCGTGAAACTCAGTCAAATAAATTCACGGACATAACTCCAGAAAACGTTTGTATGGGAAAGAGAAATAGGCTGTTTTTAGGGTTTTCCCGGAAATTATTCGATTTTTTCTCGCCTTTTAAACCTTCCCTAGACCTCCACGAACATTTCAAGACTAAGATAAGATAAATCCGTTCAGCCGTTCTCGAGTTTTAGTGAGACTAACGAACAGCAATTAATTTTTATATATATAGATATATTTTTCATTAAAAAATTCTGGGTCGAATTATTTAATTATTCAAAAAAAAAAAAAAAAATAAATAAATAAATAAATAAAATAAAATAAAATAAAATAAAATAAAGTTTTGGTTCGCTACATAAGTTTTTGCAAAGAATAATAATAATAATAACAATAAAAATTTTATTACCGCAATTGTAGATTTTTATTTCTTTTTCGTAATGCTATTCAATTAAAGAACTGTAAATGCTCTGTCAATTACAAGATGCCAATAATTAAAGTACCACAGTGTTCTGTAGCATGATCTAAAAGTGAGAGTGCACTACATTTTGTAAGAAGTTTCAACAAGTCAGGAAACATAAAGTTCCATAATAATAATAGTAATAGTTCTAAAGGTCACCACTAAGAGATATCTGACTCTGTGTAATAAAAAAAAATAAATAAAAATGAAAAGGAAAATTTGAACAAATTAGCGCGATGTCTCCAATTTCAAAATAAGAAATAGAGAAAAGGGTAGTACTAAAAGGAAATGCCCAATCATTAATTTTAAATTATAAATTGCGAGAAAGTATCTAATTTAAAAATCAAAGCCTTATACCATAGCTGCCAATATTTTAATTTAATCCGGAGTATTTTTAGCCTCGCCTTTATTTCGAACCACTTATTTTTTTAAAAGTAATTTTGTCTTATTTTACTGAAGTTATACACTGAAAAAAAAAAAAAAATTCTACAAATAAAGTGGTACGAAATAAAGGCGGGACTAAAAGAACTCCGGAATAAATTAAAATATTGGCAACTAAAATATACTCATCTAGCGATGACTTTTTGAACTATATTTTTTTTCTCGGAATCCTTAATCCTTACCCCTCTCGGAATCCTTCCTCGGAATCCTTGTTCAGTCTTCCTACAATATTTAGCACCATTCTCACAATTAGATTGCGCCTCATAACACTGTAATCACAGACAGTTTAATTATGGCGGCCAACTTGTATAAAATCGATTACGAATATTACCGGATGAAAGTTAAAATAATGTTTGATTCGAATCTTGCTAAAACAATCATGCGTTTTTGTGGTTTAGTCAAGTGTAGAAAACGTTTTTATGAAAATTCGAGGTAAGAAAAATGCATCGTTTACAGTATACTCACGGAAAGTCTGTAGGAAGTGACAAACGATCTGTCGATTTAAAAGTAACTTTTAATTTGACTGGAACGAAGAAAATAAAAAGGATCATTGAAAAAAGCGATAAATCCTTTAACAGTTGTTATTCAGTTGATATAAAGGGAATACCAGGGATGGAACACGAGCGCAGAATTCATACCACTATCAATGTAAGAAAATTTTCTACTTCTTTAAACAACGGTATTATAGTACGAGAAATTTCTTAAACAAATACCGGTATGAATTCTGTGCCCGTGTTCCACCCCTGGAACACTGAAGGACGGTATTGCGTTAGAGCTTTAATAATAAATTTGTGTTTTCCACATTCAACAGTACGTAGATATCTACAAAAAAGTAATAAAATTTACCAGTATTTTAAGATTCAGTGTTTTTGATTCACTATTTACAAGAATTTAACTAACATGATAGTGACATACCGAATATATTCAGTTAAACATTTCATGGCATGCCCGAGGACATTAATTGGACGTGGATGCTGCGCGGATTCGCGTGCAAAAATCGGTAAACATGTAAAACAAACGCATACGAACAAAATATCCACACCATCAAGTCAGACAAGTCTATTCTCCCTTAACAACAGTGACTGTATATATACATTTTGCTATTATATTTTTAGAACCCACTATTGTAACGTTCAATGATATGTTTTGTAATCGCAGCTCGTTACTGGAATGTGTTAAAAATATTTCACTATATGTAATTTCTGCAATATCTTGATGCAACGGAAATCTTTATTACATGCACATAATGAATTTGAAATATTTTTTCTGTTTTATTTTACGTAAGATCATGTACAAATAGCATATTGCAGTTGTAGCTCCAAATGTATCACATACTCTCCAGATTTAAACCCTTAATACCACAAAAATTGATTTACATATAAAACGGTATTCAAAATGATAAAATACGGGCAAAAAATTGACTTGTGGTTTAAGAACCTTGTGCATAGTTGCCAAGTCTCCCGTTTTTTAAGGGAGACTTCAATCCGGAAAATTTTTATAACTGTTTTCGGTTATACTAATCGTCGAAAATATACATAACATATTCCATTTAAAAATACTGGTGTCAATTCTGATTTAAATGTTAAAAATGTTGGCAGCTCTGCTTATGGTATAGCAGAAAATAACAACTCATATCAGAAAATACAGGTATGCCCGTCTTGTAGGTAAAAAATGGTCGTAACCGTAAAAATTAAACGGGCGAAGGCACGTAAATTTACGTTTTTTTTTTACATTGTACAGGTTGCACATTTGCAAAAATGCATTATTTTGTTCATACAAAAGAAAAGTGAATAGAAATAATTATAATTAAAAGAATTGTACTCGTAGAAGTGTTGAAGGAAAATCATTAAAATGAGCGAATTTTGCCAGATAAGCGATACGTAGAGGAAACTGAAGCCACACTAATAATAATAATAAGAAAAAAAAAAAAAAAAAACACGCTTTAAGGATACCAAATGGCAATTTTTCGGCCCTGTTGGAACTAAGAATTCCAACTTCTTATTTTAAACAAAATATATATTGAAAAAACGATAAAATTAACGATTTTTGTATAATGAACGACCCCAGAGGCAACTGAAGATGTTAACTCAGATCAACAAAATTTTGCACACATACTAACAATAGCATAAGGCAACTTTTCTGCACTATTGAAAATTTGATTGAAAAAAAGAAATCGATATACCCTATTATGTATATCAGATGTCACTTCTCAAAATTATTGGTGACTATTGAATAAAAAAATCCACTTCTGGCAATGCTGATTCAACACAACGGTGTGCAAATTCACGCACAGACAGCCATGATTTGCTGTTTTTCTTCTACTTCTTTCTTACTCAAATTGATATGAAATACACTGAATAGCTTAGAATAGGTTTCTGCATTCAATTCTAGGCCAACATTTTCACAAAAATATTTTCAAATGTTGAGTTTTCATTGAAAACATAGTCGCCAGATAAAATATATTGGTAGCCAATGGCGACCAGGCGACCGTATTTCACAAACACATTTTTCTGACTATTTTTTCTTGAAACATTCTGACGGAGAATCGTTTAATGGTTTTATCAAAACATGCTTTAAATTTTGAAAAAAGAAGTACATATTAAAAAAAAAAAAAATGCATTAAAATATATTAAAATAAACATCGTCGCTCAATTAAGCTTCAAAAAACAACTAGTGTTTAAGATAAATAAAATGTTTTTACTGAATTTTTAACATAACTTTAAAATTAAAAAAACTTAAAGTATTTGCAAGATATTTTTTTTATAAATGTCAGTATTTTTCATCGTTAATGAGCATAAAAATATTATAAAGTTTTATTTATTTATTAATAAGCAGCCAAAATAATCTCTAAAATAACATTTACATTTTTCTTATTGTTTTGATTGTATATATGCTGCTCTATTATTTTAAATTTTTAAAGGTGATGATGTAGTTTTTCTTTCTACAAATGCAGTAAGTGTTTTGGTTTATATAAATAATTATGTGTGTTAAGAAAAATTTGAAACTTCAAAATAGTTTGGGTAATTATTACTTCTTTTCTTTTCTTTCTTTCTTTCTTTTTTTTTTTTTTTTTTTTTTTTGTGCGTCTTTATTGTGTTTTTAAAATGTTTTGTTTTAATTTGTATATTAACTAGAACTATAATCAAGTAAGTTTTTTTACTTATTTTTTTTATTTGATTTAATAAACAATATTTGATTTAATAAACACATTTTATAATTAATGTTTCACAAGAACAAAGTTATAAAATATTAAATTAATCGGTTAACTTCGTATTCTGTTATAGAAAAAATATAGCCTATCTTTTGCTATACAAATGTTTACATCTTATTTAAAATAGTTATTTACTTATTAAGTTATAAACATTAATTATTTCGTCAAATGTAAAATGGGTATTAATGAGATAAGAAAGAGGATCTTCGCGCCTTATCTTTTTTCTTTAAGCGCTTGTGTAACGTTAGCGTTCACACTTTTTCGGTGTAGAACCGTCCCTTTGCATACACGAAACGCATTCATTAACAAAATCACCATTTTGTTATTATTATTATTATTAAGAACAAATATTGATAAATTCGTCTCGTAAGGAATCAATTGAAGTAGGCATACATTTTTTACACTCAACTTTCATCAAAAAACACATTTTTTTTTTTTTTTTTTTTTTAATCTAGAAATAATTTTTAAACCTTTGGCTTTAATTATCTGTTTGAATTTGGTTACTAAAGTAAATAGAACCCGAGTTATGACGCTTCTAACAATACACTATAGCATAAATAAAAATTATTGTGAAGCAAAACACGGTATCTCCACAATACACGGTATCTCCCCCACTCTTACTTGAAAAGTTATAAAAATTGGCATACATGTTCACGGTATTATTATTCAAATTTTGAACTACTTTTACTATGATATCTCGAAATTTGTTCATTTTCTGTGATTAACACTTTCACGACCGCATGTTTTTGTCTTTTTGAGAATATTATCCGCCTGTATGACTTATTCTCCCAACCCAACAAACACACGAAAATCGGGCCGATTACAGAAGGCGTTCGGCATGTCGATACAGGGATTATGGGCCACATACCACCTTCTGCTTCGGTTCCATAAAGTTTTTGTCCTCTCTGCCGCAACGTCGCCAAATGGTATTGGCCCATATTTGGATCAGTGTTGGCAAAATATAATTTATCAGCGTAACGATAGTCAATTTGTATTAGACATTAAGTAAAGTGTTTTGGCCCACAAGCGTATTTCCGATCACAAAACAGTCATCGGTTTGCCGACATTGTTGCGATTCCGGGCACAGGGTACTTTTTCGAATAGATCGACAATACGTAATTGCCAATGTTGGACCGTACAGCTACCGACAATTCTGTGTTTGTTCGGAAGTTACAATATTTAGAACAATTTTTTCTATATTAAGATTCATATTACAAACGGATATACATTATAATTATACTTATATATTATTGATTTTGATGCTTATACATTATTTTATAATTACACATTATAAATTCTTCCGTCTTACTAATCAAAGTATTTATATCCATAGTATATTGTTTGTACGAATACGAATATTGCGTATATATTTTAAGAAGTAAACGACATACAAGTTCCAAAAGAAACGCCCACTGGCGGAGTTACAGATTTTCAAATAACGTGAATCTATGTCAGCGGTCGCGAAAGCATACTTGCCAACATACTAATTAGTAAGCCGTAAAATTGTTAGTCCCGCCCTTTTTTTCACACCAGTAAATTTTTAAAATAATATTCCTCAAATGCAATTACGATTAAATAAGAAGAAACATATTCTAAAATTATATTGGTGTGAAAATAAGGCGGGGCTAACAATTTTACGGAATACTCATTAGTATGTTGGCAAGTATGCGAAAGTGTTAAGAGTTTAGAAATGTATTACTTACAAACTTTGAATAAACACCATAAAATGCAATAAACTCGCAACAATTGTTTCGGGTCGAAAAACACACGACCCTTCATCAGGCGAATAAAGTAAGCACGAGTGCTGCAGTCAAAGCGGCCACGCACAAAATCTTTTAAAATGAAAAGAAAAACTTTATAAAGTAGAAAATAAATATAGCTACTGGTGTGAGTAAAATTGTACAAGAGAGCAAGAAAATAAATAAATGAGTGAGTTTAAAACATGTAACAATCTAAGGATAACAAAAATTAAACGAAAATCTAAGTTATGTGAGTAATTTCCAAGCATCAGAGAAGAAAGGAGTGGAAGAAATATCATTAACAAGATTTTTCGAATTTTTAAATATGTAAAATGCTTCATGAATATCCAAATGGGAGGAACAGACAGGAGATGAAATTATGTTAGTTTTGGAAAAATCAAAACGATGACCTTGAGACCAGCAGTGGGAAGCAACAGAAGATTTGGTCATCTATTCATTACGAACATTCCGACGGTGCTCATTTATTCTGTATTTCAAACGCCTCCTAGTTTGACCAATATAACCTAAGTTGCAGGACGAACACGGAATTAAATAAATTCCAGATCGGTTTTCGGTGGGAATGGGATCCTTAAGAGAAGATAATTTAATTTTATTGACGGGTTTGTAAATAGCTTTGAAACCAAACGGTGAAAGAATTTTAGAGATTTTAAAAGAGAGTGAAGAATAAAAAGGTAAAACAACTGGGATGAGACTGTGATCGTTTAGTTTGGGAGCAGAACGTTTAGGATTCTTAAATTTATATAGAGCTTTATCGATGATAGATGGGTTATAGCCACGAGAGAGAGCAAGAGATTTTAAATAATTAATTTCTTTCGAAAGATTAGACGGATCAGAACAAATGTGTAAGGCACGATAAACATAAGTGTAAAAAGCAGACATTTTTTGTTGAGGAGCGTGGTTAGAGAGAACATGCGGTGGCAAAGAGACCGAGAATGGTTTTCTAAAAACAGTAGTTGAGAAACAATCATTTTCTTTATTCACAAGAACGTCAAGGAAAGGCAAAGAGCAATCCTGTTCAACCTCAGAAGTGAATTGAATGCATGGGTCAATCGAATTGACCAAAGAATGTAAATTGGACAAATCGACATCAGGGGAGACAAGAACGAAAGTGTCATCCACATACCTAAATCAGTGAGGAAATTTATATACACCGAAGAGTTTTTCTTCAAAATAGTGCATATAAATGTCGCAAAGTAAAGGAGAGAGAGGACTACCCATGGCCATACCATCATTTTGGGAATAATAAGTACCATTAAAAATGAAGGCAGTTTGCCTGATACATAAATGAACTAAATTTACAAGTTCCTCAATTTCAATAGAAGAATAATGAAATTCACGTAGTCTTCTCTCTAAACAAACCAGAGCACCTTGAACCGGAACATTTGTAAAAAGTGATTTTACATCAAAAGAAATCATAGTATAGTTAGACGGAGAGATGCGACCCTGCATTCCGGATTTGATCGCTCCCATTGAAAATTCCTTTAAAAATAGTAAAATTTCTCCAGGCCAGTTAGAATCTCTTCGTTACATTTTATCTAACATTATTTCCACCAATAATCATCCACAAAAGTCTAACCTTACTCCTTCTCAAAAATCCGCCCTCTCTGAATTAAACTCCGCCCCCGATTTAATTGTCACAAGTGCTGATAAAGGAGGACAAACTGTTCTACTCAACAAATCGGATTATATTTCCCATGTTGAGTCCTTGCTTACTTCAGGTCCCTATTCGAAACTTAAAAAAGATGCTTCCAATGATCATCTTGATCAAGTCAAATACCACGTTAAAAATTCCGTTATTCTTAATGATTATACCAAGCGCATGGTTATTCCTTCTGCTGCTAATTGTGCCCGTTTTTATGCTCTTCCGAAAGTTCATAAGCCCACTCTCTGCTTTCGGCCTATTGTATCTAATATTGGTACGGCTTCTTATAATCTTGCTCGATTTCTTTCAAACTCTCTTTCTCATCTAACTACTACTAATCTTTATACTGTTAAGAACTCGTATGATTTTGTGGAAAAAATTAAATGCATCTCTCCGTCTAACTATACTATGATTTCTTTTGATGTAAAATCACTTTTTACAAATGTTCCGGTTCAAGGTGCTCTGGTTTGTTTAGAGAGAAGACTACGTGAATTCCATTATTCTTCTATTAAAATTGAGGAACTTGTAAATTTAGTTCATTTATGTATCAGGCAAACTGCCTTCATTTTTAATGGTACTTATTATTCCCAAAATGATGGTATGGCCATGGGTAGTCCTCTCTCTCCTTTACTTTGCGACATTTATATGCACTATTTTGAAGAAAAACTCTTCGGTGTATATAAATTTCCTCACTGGTTTAGGTATGTGGATGACACTTTCGTTCTTGTCTCCCCTGATGTCGATTTGTCCAATTTACTTTCTTTGGTCAATTCGATTGACCCATGCATTCAATTCACTTCTGAGGTTGAACAGGATTGCTCTTTGCCTTTCCTTGACGTTCTTGTGAATGAAGAAAATGATTGTTTCTCAACTACTGTTTTTAGAAAACCATTCTCGGTCTCTTTGCCACCGCATGCTCTGTCTAACCACGCCCCTCAACAAAAAATGTCTGCTTTTTACACTTATGTTTATCGTGCCTTACACATTTGTTCTGATCCGTCTAATCTTTCGAAAGAAATTAATTATTTAAAATCTCTTGCTCTCTCTCGTGGCTATAACCCATCTATCATCGATAAAGCTCTATATAAATTTAAGAATCCTAAACGTTCTGCTCCCAAACTAAACGATCACAGTCTCATCCCAGTTGTTTTACCTTTTTATTCTTCACTCTCTTTTAAAATCTCTAAAATTCTTTCACCGTTTGGTTTCAAAGCTTGACTTGGTGACAAACCCGTCAATAAAATTAAATTATCTTCTCTTAAGGATCCCATTCCCACCGAAAACCGATCTGGAATTTATTTAATTCCGTGTTCGTCCTGCAACTTAGGTTATATTGGTCAAACTAGGAGGCGTTTGAAATACAGAATAAATGAGCACCGTCGGAATGTTCGTAATGAAGAGATTACCAAATCTTCTGTTGCTTCCCACTGCTGGTCTCAAGGTCATCGTTTTGATTTTTCCAAAACTAACATAATTTCATCTCCTGTCTGTTCCTCCCATTTGGATATTCATGAAGCATTTTACATATTTAAAAATTCGAAAAATCTTGTTAATGATATTTCTTCCACTCCTTTCTTCTCTGATGCTTGGAAATTACTCACATAACTTAGATTTTCGTTTAATTTTTGTTATCCTTAGATTGTTACATGTTTTAAACTCACTCATTTATTTATTTTCTTGCTCTCTTGTACAATTTTACTCACACCAGTAGCTATATTTATTTTCTACTTTATAAAGTTTTTCTTTTCATTTTAAACGACTTTGTGCGTTGCCGCTTTGACTGCAGCACTCGTGCTTACTTTATTCGCCTGATGAAGGGTCGTGTGTTTTTCGACCCGAAACAATTGTTGCGAGTTTATTGCATTTTATGGTGTTTATTCAAAGTTTGTAAGTAATATTTTTACAACGCCAGTTTATTGATGCTTCTTTATTAAATTTGTTGCTTTTTTGGGCTTTTAGCATCGAGTAAGTAATTTTGCGAGTGTTTCCTAATTCTTTTTATTGTTGTTATTTGTTAATTTATGCTATTTTCTTCTTGATTTTGTGCCTCTCATTTCATATTTTTATTTTACTGGTTGTTTCTTACTGGTTTTATTATTATTATTTTTTTTTTTTTTTTACTATCTTTACTCCTCCCCCTTTTATTCGTTTTAACTCCGCCTTCTTTAAATTCCGAGTTGTTTTATTTGTTAATTTATGCTCATTTCTTCTCATTTTTGAACCTCTCTTTTCATAATTTTATTTTATCGTTTGTTTTCTTATCCATTATTACATTTTTGGTTTTTAATACTCCCCCCCCTTTATTCGTGGTTACTCCGCCCTCTTTAAGTTTTGCCTTGTTTATTTGTTAATTTTTGCTTATTTCTTCTCATTTTTGAGACTGTCATTTCATATTTTTTATCGACTTTTCTATTTGATTAATTACATTTTTGTATTTCTAACTCCTCCCCCCATTCTTTTTGTTTTAACTCCGCCTTCCTTAAGTTTTGACTCTTGTTTCTTATATATGTTTTAGCATGAGTTCTGAGATTAATCGTTTCAAACGTCTTCGTTTGAAACGTTCTCGCTTTCTCAATCATTTAAATTTTCTTCTTAGATGTAAGCGTGCTCGGATAATTCCTAAGTTCATAGACATTAAGTACAATCTTCCTGCTTCTCTTCGCATTAAAAATGCTTTAAATAGGAGTAAGTTTGCCATTCTTAGGGCTGTTATTCAGGATATACGACAGTCTATCTCGTCTATTGAGTCGGAATTATATACTTTACATCTGTCTCTTAGCAATTCTGTTCATGATTTTTCTTCCTTTGAAAGAAGAAATTTCGCATACGTTGCGTTTCAGTCTTCTAGGCATCAAACTAACTTAAATAAGAAATTTAATTATCTTCTTAAACGTAACTCCTTTACTTCTCCCATTTCTCCTCTTGCTCAGAATACTGTTGTTAATCTCTCTTCGCACGTTCTGACTAATACTCAACGCGACGTGCTCAGTTTGGGTCTGAATTTTGCACGTACTTCGAGACCCTGCATTCCGGATTTGATCGCTCCCATTGAAAATTCCTTTAAAAATAGTAAAATTTCTCCAGGCCAGTTAGAATCTCTTCGTTACATTTTATCTAACATTATTTCCACCAATAATCATCCACAAAAGTCTAACCTTACTCCTTCTCAAAAATCCGCCCTCTCTGAATTAAACTCCGCCCCCGATTTAATTGTCACAAGAGCTGATAAAGGAGGACAAACTGTTCTACTCAACAAATCGGATTATATTTCCCATGTTGAGTCCTTGCTTACTTCAGGTCCCTATTCGAAACTTAAAAAAGATCCTTCCAATGATCATCTTGATCAAGTCAAATACCACGTTAAAAATTCCGTTATTCTTAATGATTATACCAAGCGCATGGTTATTCCTTCTGCTGCTAATTGTGCCCGTTTTTATGCGCTTCCGAAAGTTCATAAGCCCACTCTCTGCTTTCGGCCTATTGTATCTAATATTGGTACGGCTTCTTATAATCTTGCTCGATTTCTTTCAAACTCTCTTTCTCATCTAACTACTACTAATCTTTATACTGTTAAGAACTCGTATGATTTTGTGGACAAAATTAAATGCATCTCTCCGTCTAACTATACTATGATTTCTTTTGATGTAAAATCACTTTTTACAAATGTTCCGGTTCAAGGTGCTCTGGTTTGTTTAGAGAGAAGACTACGTGAATTCCATTATTCTTCTATTGAAATTGAGGACCTTGTAAATTTAGTTCATTTATGTATCAGGCAAACTGCCTTCATTTTTAATGGTACTTATTATTCCCAAAATGATGGTATGGCCATGGGTTGTCCTCTCTCTCCTTTACTTTGCGACATTTATATGCACTATTTTGAAGAAAAACTCTTCGGTGTATATAAATTTCCTCACTGGTTTAGGTATGTGGATGACACTTTCGTTCTTGTCTCCCCTGATGTCGATTTGTCCAATTTACTTTCTTTGGTCAATTCGATTGACCCATGCATTCAATTCACTTCTGAGGTTGAACAGGATTGCTCTTTGCCTTTCCTTGACGTTCTTGTGAATAAAGAAAATGATTGTTTCTCAACTACTGTTTTTAGAAAACCATTCTCGGTCTCTTTGCCACCGCATGCTCTCTCTAACCACGCCCCTCAACAAAAAATGTCTGCTTTTTACACTTATGTTTATCGTGCCTTACACATTTGTTCTGATCCGTCTAATCTTTCGAAAGAAATTAATTATTTAAAATCTCTTGCTCTCTCTCGTGGCTATAACCCATCTATCATCGATAAAGCTTTATATAAATTTAAGAATCCTAAACGTTCTGCTCCCAAACTAAACGATCACAGTCTCATCCCAGTTGTTTTACCTTTTTATTCTTCACTCTCTTTTAAAATCTCTAAAATTCTTTCACCGTTTGGTTTCAAAGCTATTTACAAACCCGTCAATAAAATTAAATTATCTTCTCTTAAGGATCCCATTCCCACCGAAAACCGATCTGGAATTTATTTAATTCTGTGTTCGTCCTGCAACTTAGGTTATATTGGTCAAACTAGGAGGCGTTTGAAATACAGAATAAATGAGCACCGTCGGAATGTTCGTAATGAAGAGATTACCAAATCTTCTGTTGCTTCCCACTGCTGGTCTCAAGGTCATCGTTTTGATTTTTCCAAAACTAACATAATTTCATCTCCTGTCTGTTCCTCCCATTTGGATATTCATGAAGCATTTTACATATTTAAAAATTCGAAAAATCTTGTTAATGATATTTCTTCCACTCCTTTCTTCTCTGATGCTTGGAAATTACTCACATAACTTAGATTTTCGTTTAATTTTTGTTATCCTTAGATTGTTACATGTTTTAAACTCACTCATTTATTTATTTTCTTGCTTTCTTGTACAATTTTACTCACACCAGTAGCTATATTTATTTTCTACTTTATAAAGTTTTTCTTTTCATTTTAAACGATTTTGTGCGTTGCCGCTTTGACTGCAGCACTCGTGCTTACTTTATTCGCCTGATGAAGGGTCGTGTGTTTTTCGACCCGAAACAATTGTTGCGAGTTTATTGCATTTTATGGTGTTTATTCAAAGTTTGTAAGTAATATTTTTACAACGCCAGTTTATTGATGCTTCTTTATTAAAGTTTAGAAATGTGTCGGAATTTTCGGAAATTTTTTAATACCATTAGTTTTAAAGCACATAAATCCTTAACTATCATATATCCTTAACTATCATAAACTATAATAGCAGTTCAAATCCTTAAACATACTTTTAATGAGTAAAATGCTCTTTAATTTTTTTTTAAATATTAATTACTTTTTATTATTTTACGTTTTCCGCAAATGTCATTATTTTAGACGTATCATAGGCGTTTTTAATAACTTTTTCATATAAATTTGTTTTTCGAGCTAATTTACATAACATAATTATTTTTATTACAAATGAAGAAATTCAAAAGAATAAGACTTAAAAAAAAAAAAAAAAGCAAGTATTTAAAAGAATGACTCCTAAAGGTGTACCTATACTTAAAAAAAAAAAAAAAAAAAAAAAAAAGTTAACTTAATATATTTATAAAATTTGCATTTTCAAAAATAAACCATAACTAATTCAATTCAATTGTACTTTTGTTAAATATTTTATTTCACATTCTGATTAAGTAAAACTCACTGAAACATACAATTCTAGACTACATTTTTCAGGAAAAAATATTCATTACCTTAAAAGAATTAATATATATGGTTAAAACATTTCTCGATAACTTACGTTTGTGAAGTTTCCTTTTTCAAAATTAAATGATTTATAATTCAATTCTAATATAGTTGATTTAATATTTTTTAACATGTTTAAGTTAAGTAGTACCCACTGGAACATAAAATCACGGGAAGCATTTAAAAAAAAAAAAAAAAAAAAAAAAAAGATATTTTAGATTGTGTTAAATTACATTAAAATATAAAATGGAAATATGTATATACTAGTGTTTTCAGGTATTTTTTGGACTGAAACTGTGAAATTTATTAAAAACGTGTGTTATTTTCCGATTTATAAGATGATAGATATATTGATATTAATTATGATTCTGAGAAATTAATGGATGAATTTTGAGTATAATTTATATAACGAAAAATTGGTTTATAGTTTTTTTATATTATGTTTTGTTCTGTAGAAATGTAAACTGATAATTATTATTAATAAATACAAATTTTTTATTAAGATTATTTTACTATTTAAAATATTTAGTAAATGAGTATTAAGCAATTTGGGGAAGATACTATACAATTAATGCATTCGAATTTTATTAATTTCTTTGCAATTAAAAATCAATGCATTATTTGAATATGTATTTAAGAATTTTACTGAGCGCCCTCTATTATTACTTATTTATTTATTTTTAAGATATTAAAATACAAACTTAAGTGTCCTGTCGTAGAAAATTAAACTGTGTCATAGGCAGAATTTTAATTCGTACCACAAGAAAATACTAAAATCCATATTCTGTCCATGAATTTTATTATTATTATTATTACTATTATTTAGATTCATCAGTTTTTTCTTTGTAATATAATTTAATGCAAGTGGTTAATTGAATCTGTTAAAATACACCGCTGCCAAATATTTGTAAAAGCGTGTTTCTCCGAAATGTTTACGCAAAGATTTATTGTACTAAGTATTTTTCTTTTTAAAAACACTTTACATAAAAGACAAAGGTTAGCTAATTACAAAAACAGCTGTTTAAGAAACAGCATTTCTAGACATGCAAAGAGAGATATATTTCGGAGATTAACTTCTCTTTTGCAATATTATTTTATCACAAACTAGCAGGCTTTGCCCGCTTCGCTGGTCATTATATTGAAATGAATCCCCAAAACAGCATATCATTGATAATAATAAAATATCTTAAAAAATATATATATATATTGAAATCCGTCAAAATCTAATTTTAAGTTGCCCAATGCCTTCGGCAGACCCTTACCTGCTTTTTACTCCCCCTCCCTCGCGGTTACAGTTGAAAGTTTTACAAAATCTCATCAAAGTGCATATTTTGCACACTTAATTAACATTCACACACCAAAATTCGCCATTCTTAGGTAATTTGGACGGATTTAAGCTTCAAAATGTGGTTTTTGCCCCGACCGCCCCAAGAGGAAGGAGGGGCGGGGGTAAATTTCCAAAATTACTTTATATTTCATGTTGCATACACATACCTGACCGACACATAAAAAAAAAATTGAGATCATGAAATTATTTAAAGCTGAGCTATGCTTTAAAACTTTTTTTTTTTTTAATCTCTCCTCCCGTTCTTAAAGAAGGGAAGGAGGAGTGAATTTCGCAAAATCTCTTCATACTATGAGTTAGATACATATAATCGTCCCTTACATAAAAAATGTCCAACCTTAGATAATTTAGTGCAGCGTTACGCATGAATACATGTTTTTGCCCCCCATTCTCCAAAGGGCGGTAGGGTGGAATTTCATAAAATCCCTTTGTAGTGTGTGTTCAGTTCGATTTCCTCGTGTGTTGAGTACCCTTCTTCCAAAATCTTTTCCCTTCCCCCCCCCCCCCCTTAAAAATCCAAAATTCCAAAATCGCAGAAAATAATTTTTTTGTACTGAAGTCTGGTCTTTCCATCTGCAATTTCTTCACCGTTAAGTAATTTGGATCCGAGTTAAGCCTTCTGCCCCCCAAGGAGACGGTGGGGGGGGGGGGTATTTTGCAAAATTCCGTCTTAGTTGGGGGTCAGGCTCCGAAATCCAACCTGGTCACTAAAATTTGTAACCCTCTTTCCCACAGAATCGTCATGGCAGTGTTGAGTCAGTGAATCATTGAGTTTACTCTTTTATATGTACAGATTTGTTTATATTTTTTATGGACTACTTGGCTTAAGGTTGTTGTCACAAAAATAGAGTCCTTGGCAAAAAATGTCCTATCTACTTCAGTATTAAAATTTAAAATATACCCAGGATTATCAACTAATAAAGCTCTTTAATACACATCTGAATTAGCTTTCATTTTCTTATTATTTAATTTTGATAATGACGTTATTTTGTCATGTGCCTAAGCAAATTTAATATGTATTATTTTTTTTATTATTATTCGCGTGAAATATTTTTTGGCAACAATTAAAAATTAAAATAAATTTTTTTTTAATTTTATTATGGAAGAAATATTTATATTATACAGAAGATTAATTAAAAATTTACATTTTTTCCAGTATAAATAGTAGCCTATGTCTTATTCCAGACTATTACCTATCTCTATACAAAATTTCATCCAGATCCGTTTAGCCGTTATGGTGTGATTGAGTAACAAACATCCATCCAAACTTTCGCATTTATAATATTAGTATAGATTATAGTTATCGTGTGCATGTGTTAGATTGAGTTATTTTGCTATCAAATTGACAAAATTTTAATTTTAAATTTCAAAACTCTGTCGTTCTTGGCGCTTATTATATTTGGTGATCAAAAACGTAATACGAAAATATGTATGCCAGATGTATATTTTCGTAATATGCATTGTACGAAATATTGTTTCATATTATTCATTACTCTCTTAATATAAGTTGTTAAAATAACCATGATTTTTGAAAGGAATTAAATTATGTTCGCCAAATAATTTGTCGATATATATATATATATATTTTTTTTTTTCTGCTAAGGATGACCAATATCAAATCTATTCCGCTGCAATATCGTATCTTATATCAGATACTTTATTTAGACATTTGGAAAGAAATTTGACTTCAAATTATGATAGAATATTTATCATTTTCCTTTTAATTAGTGTATTAGTTGGATATTTATTGTGTAAATATCATCCTTTGAAATGAAATGTTTGTGTTTTCAATCGAATATAGAAGTTTGCCATTTTTTTCCCTAGAGTTTTGATATTAAAAATTCAAATTTTGTCAATTTTACAACAAAAATAACTTAATCTAACGCATGGACATGATAACTAATACATATCTATACCTAAATATGGGGATTAAAATCGGGAAATAATTTTCCTCGATTTTTAATAAAATTGGATTTTTTTTAAATCCAATGGGCGTTTAACATAGGACATATTTTTCTTGAATCCACAAACGGCCAGTGACGTCATCACTTCGCTTGCGTATTAGCACTTTATCAATGTGTAAAAAAAATTTTTAATTAAAAATGACGTCAATTTTTGTGAGATGCATAATTTTTTTTTTTATAATTTTTTATCGTTCACTTTTAGATAAATGTATTTATTTTCCTGTTGAAAAAGAAAATTCGTTTTTTTTTTTTTTTTTTTTTTGGCAACAATTAAATTATGGATAAATTTAAATGGCTAATCTTTTGCTATTATTAGCTTACAAAATTGCTATTTTATGCATAAAAATCGCAAAAACAAATTTTTTTTTTGAATAAAAGGTAGCCAACTTTTTAAGTTAGGGTATAAGCTATCTCCATTACAAATTTCATAGAAATCCGTCGAGCAGTTTTGGCGTGAAACTCAGTCAAATAAATTCACGGACATAACTCCAGAAAACGTTTGTATGGGAAATAGAAAAGGGCTGTTTTTAGGGTTTTCCCGGAAATTATTCGATTTTTTCTCGCCTTTTAAACCTTCCCTAGACCTCCACGAACATTTCAAGACTAAGATAAGATAAATCCGTTCAGCCGTTCTCAAGTTTTAGTGAGACTAACGAACAGCAATTCATTTTTATATATATAGATATATATATATATATATATTTATCAATTCTTGTAAAAAATAAAGTTATTTTCTCTCTCTCACTCTCTCTCTCTTTTCTTTTCTTTTTTTTTTTAATTATTACAAAAATTTATTGAAACAATTGTATTTTCTTCATTTTACTCTTTCTAAGTTATGAGCAATTAAGAATAGATTATGAATGTTTTTGTTTCTGACAATTTTTTAATATCTCGACCGTTTCCCCATTCAGTCACCAAAACATGCTTTATCCAGCGAATCTTTTTTATTTTTTTTTGTCCTGTGTCGCTAAACAACCGATTTTTTTCCTAAAACATAGTGCACAGTAGTTGCAACTGTAGACTTGTTTCTTACAGTAATAACCCATACCTGTCATCATCCTAAATAATATTCCGTAATATTGTAGCCCCGCCTTCTTTATGACGCCAGTGTTATTTCAGAGTATTTTTCTTCTTAATTAATCGTAAATAAATTTGGACAATAATACACTAAAAATTTACTGGCATAAGGAAAAGGGTGGAAATAACAATACTGTTCAATGTTAATGAGGAAATTGGCAGGTATGATAATCCATAGATAAACAATCTCCAATTTTTAGGCCTGAACATTTAATTCCATGGAAATATTATAAATCAAAAAAGGTATTATTAAAAAAAATTGATAGTTATAACTTTAAGATCGTAGATTGGTTTATGAGTCTATTACGTTCAACCAAATAAAAATAAATGTTATAAAGTAATATAAAAATAAGGGGGATTTGTAACCATTATAAAATAATAATAATAAACATAGCTGCCAAAATCGTAATGAATATTTCGTTATGTATTTAGTCCCGCCTTTTTTTTTACCCCACCGGTAAACAGGGAGAGTACTATTCTCCAACTGTAGTTACGAGTAAATAAAAAGAAATATTTACAAAATAAAAAGAACTTTTTACATACCACATTTTAAAATTTTCTGTTGAATCATACAAACTTCACAATTCTATGTACTAATATATATATATATATATGTGTGTGTGTGTGTATGATGAATTATCCCATCAACTTAAAAGAAAAGGATCAAATGCGTAATAAAAAGAGCAATTATAAGAAATTTTCAAACATTTATTAATTGAATAAAAGTATTAAAAGAATGCATTGTCATCGTGTTGTTGAAATATTCTAAAAGTTTCAAATGTCTACCCAAGTAGCACCGGAACGTTCTTTGTACGTCTAATAACGGTTACAATAGTTCAAACACCGTGTTTCGTGTCAAAAGAACGTTCCATTAGACGTTCAAAAATGGTATTATTTAGAACGTTCAAAAAAAGTGTGCATTGTACCTTCCATAAAACGTACAATTTCAGTTCTATACAAAACGTTTAAATGTAACACCGTCATAAAACGTTCTGTCTCAGTGAGATTATTACGAATAGGACAAAATGCCCAGATTCAGTTTTGATTTCGTAATATTCATTGAATGTTGGTGTTAGGATTAAAACAAACTAACTACACGAGGGTCCCAGTGGCGGATTTAAGGGGGGGGGAGCTAGGGGGTCTGAAGCCCCCCCCCAAAAAAAAAAAACATTCACAATTGAATATTGCAATTGTAAGTTTTTTATTGGTCTAGAATAACACTTTGAAAAATCTTAGCCCCCCCCAAAAGTCAAGTTTTGGATCTGCCACTGGAGGATCCTAGGTCTGGATGGTGTGTCCTCCGTGGAAATCATTCTAAGAATGAATAACCCTTATTTATGCGAGTTTCAAAGAAAATCACGGAAAACTCCGAAAACCCAAGTCGACGAGCGCGACCAGGAATCGAAACCAGCACTTCCCGTCTGTAAGGTTCGAGAGTAGAACCTCGCGGTCACTAATACTCATCGGGAAGTTACAGAAATGAGTTTTTTTTCTTTCTTTAAGCATAATTTTAAACTTTTATTATATTTTATTTATGATTCTATTTAAGTTTGAATGTTACTGGTAAATTATCAATATTGATAATGTTTTTAAATCATTTCTCTCTTTGATTGTTCTTATTTTATTTATTTATTTTTTTAATCCAAATTTTATTTGATAAATTTTAATAAAAGAAAATTATTTAATATATATTTCAAAAATTATTTTCTTAATAGATGAACATTTTACGTAGCCATTCTCTTTTAATTAAACTGTTTAAAAGAAATCTTCTACCCATCGCACTACTTTATTCTGTAACATTCTATATAACAGCGCCACTTAACCAGTTAACATGAACAAAAATTTAATAAACACTGTATCTCAAAATTAAAATTTTACATATTAAATTTGTTGCAGATTTCAGTAACACATGCTGAGGTATAGCTATCTAGAAAAATTGCATAATAAAGAGTACTATATCGGCCGATATATACCCAAACTGAATTATCATAGTTTTTCATAATATATATTTCACATACTCATGTTAGTGAATTTTTAATAATAATAATAATAATAATAATAATAATAATAATAATCTGAGATATTGTTTTTCTTTAAACGGGATTGAGTTGCAGCACATTAGTGCCACCTCTCAATCAATATATGCTCAAATTAGATCACCATAGTTTAACATAATATCTATCTCACATATCAAGTTTGGTGCAGTTTTATTCAATAGAAACTGAGATACTGCCCTCCGTTACATGGAGGGGGGGAGGCATTACATAATAGCTGAGCACCTATTAGGTCATATATTCCAAAAATTAATCAGGGCTAGTTTAAATAAAAGTTCGACTAAATATCAAGTTAGGTTAAATTCTGTCCACTGATTCTTCAGATGCAATTTCCACAAAATTTTATTAAGATGCGCAAACAAGTTCTAAAAATTGTCGAATCCTATCGAGGACGTCTCATGGAGTGTTAAAACCCCGAAAATTTCCATGCATCCATTGCGTTCTTTTTATGTATACAGAAAAAATAAAGTGTATGCCATTTCTGATCCTTTCACTGAATATTTTGTTCAATACTGAAATATACACTAAAACAAAATATGCTTTTCCGTTTAATTCGAGATTTTAAAATGGAAAAATAAAGTGATCTCATAAGTTTTTCAAATACTTTATAAAAATTTAAATAATTGTTTAACTCAGCTCCATTTTTCCAAAAAAAAAAAAAAACCCTATGTTTTCTACAGCTATAAATGCTTAATAAATTCTTCTGTTTGAAATGTTGAACTTTAAACATGATTATTCCGGGTGTAAAAAGGGAAGAGCAGATGAAATTGACATCTGTGGATTGCATTTATTTAATTCTCGCTGACTGTGCAAAGTCAAACAAACGCCAGCGCCAGGTCTTGGGAATGTCGAATGTCGTGTCGTTATGTGAAGCGGTAATTTTAAAACATGTAATCTGTTTTGTTCAGTTTTCGCGTTATAATGACTTGGATAAGCTTTAGAAAAGGTAAACATGTAATATTTTTAACCTGTAATATTCTCTATGTTCTATTTATTAAAGTCTTATTTTAATATCAATTAAACAATCATTTTCATATCTGCGTAAGTTCTTAAGACTAACTTTTGATACTTGAAAGCAACGTTTTATCGCAGAAAAAACTGCTCCAGTTACAGAAAACCGCTTAGAAATTATGGATACATTTTATTAATTTAGTCTTCTCAAATGGAAATGGTTAAAATGACTATTTTTGTTTATTATGTTTCTGAATGAAGTAACATAAAGAGTTTAAAAGATGAGAGTAAATTTTAAGTGAATGCCCTTGCAGACTGGTCATTGTGTATTTTAAAATGCTAGTTGCAAGAGTGTTTTCTTGAAAGAAAATTAAGAAAGTTTGAAGAAAGGTTTGTAAGGTTTATGAAGAAAATTAAGGTTTGTAATTCTTTTTTTTCTTTTTAAATTCTGAAGTATTTATTTAATGTTTATATGATCATATATATAATCTAGGTTATGCAAATTGCATATTTTTAAAATAATATCCTAAGTTTCACTGACTTATAATTTTAAATATCTCTTTACTGTAATTTATTAAATAAAATATATCAACTTGTTTAACTGCATAATAAAACAAAGATTCAATTCAATTCAATTTTATTCCACATCTTTATAAAAAAACATATTCTGCTTTTAAAACAAACAAAAAAAAAAGACGATATTAATAAGTAAATAAATGATATACTAAGAAATAATATATTAATTATAAATAATGTACTTACAATATTATTTATTAATAATAATAATATTTACATTTATTAATTATTTAATATGCCATGATAGCATAATCACATCAAATGAGTAAAAATTGTGTTGATTCAATTTAAAGAAATTTAAACATTTAAAGAATACCAATTACATTGCCATGTGGAATAAATTTAAATACCTGCAAACATCATTTTTGTAAACTGCTGCTGTAAACTGAAAATATGTATACACACTTGCACTGAAATTTAAAAATATGAAGTATGTTAAATATTTTAGAAAAATATTTTGATTAAAAAAATATTTATATATTTAAGTATTTGGAAATTTTTTAAATTTCTTCCTTCTAACTAATTTTTAATTTTTCGTTTCAATTTCTTATTATTATAAATTAACAATATATTCTAAACTCAATTATATATTATTTTAGCGGTGTATTGGTACATTCATTTTCGAAATTATTTTTTATGTTGAAATATTAAAACTTTCTATGAACTTAAGCATTCAAATATATTTATAAACTATCCATGGACTTACAAAGTAGTACCCAGAAATGTTTAGAATATACAGGGTGCAAAGTCGAGAGCAGGATTTTATTTGCGCAACAATTGGTCTCAGATGTCCTCCAATAAAAAAATGTATTTACAAAAAAAAAAAAGTAAGCAAAAAGTAAGTGCTCATATTTTTTAAAACATTTTGTAACTGAAACTATATATTTGCGACCAAGAGTTGCGGAGATAAAGGTATTCTCGTGACTATGCTTTGCACCCTGTATTAAAAAAAAAAAAAAAATAGTATAAATGAATTTTTAATCTTAGTTAAAGCCAAGCAGCCGATATAAGATCACTGAAACTACATAGAACAATGAGAAGGAAATTACAAGAAATTTAAATAACATGGGGAGACTGATTGTGATTTATTGAAGCATTTAATTTTTATTTATTGATTTTTATTTTATTTAACTTCAGTCTAATCATAAATTTATACCTATATTGTAAGTTGCAATTTTAATAATTTTACCGGTGCGTAAAAACCACATGAAACTCAAATCAAAAGATACAAACAAGCAACGAGAAAATAAAAAATTAAGACATCATTTTGAACATTTTTTTTTTTTAAGGAAAAGCTTAGAACGGTAGAAAAAAAAATTCGTCAGGGGTGACTCGTCGTTGAGCTTTAATGTACGATTTCGTTCGTTAGCAGCTATAATAGCAAATTGCTAGCGGGCACCCTATCGTACAAGAAATTAATTGAAGTTAAAAATGAAGAATAAATTGGAATAAATTATTTAGTTCAAGAAATCAGAGAATCAAACAGAAAACAACCATGAAAAACAAACATTAATCATAGGATGACGCATTCGGAATCACAAGGATTAAAACAAGCAAAATAATTCAAGAGTTTAGTTGTACATAGCAGATGAAGAATAATGATACAACACAGCAACGGGGATATAAATTACTTTTTTTTTTTATTCAAATAATGTTTGAGAAAATTTAACATACTTACTATTTCTTTAATTTCAACGTATATGTATGAAAAATTCCATATTTTATGACAGTAATTCCCAAAAAGTGTCATAACGGCTCTATATCCCTTAAAAAATTCCTTAAATTTTTGCATTTTTAAAAAACTTCTTTTTTCCCCTAATCTGAAGATAATGACGTTATAGTATTAATTACGAAACTTTGAATAAACACCATAAAATGCAAGAACTCGCGACTGCTACAAACAAAGCACGGCTGCTATAAACAAAGCGGCAACGCATTCAACACACTCAACGTGCTTGTTTGCAGTTCTCGCGCCTACATTGTTCGCCTGATGAAGGGTTGTGTCTTCTTTTGACGCAAAACAGTTGGTGCGAGTTCTTGCATTTCATTGTGTTTATTCAAAGTTTTTTAATTAATACTATAACTTCATTATCTTCAGATTCGGGGGAAAAAAGAAATTTTTTAAAAATGCAAAGATTTAAGAAATTTTTTAAGGGATAAAAAGACGTTATGACACTTTTTGGGGAAAACTGTCATAGAATATAGAATTTTTCATGCATATACGTTAAAATTAAAGGAATAGCAAGTATGTTAAAATTTCTCAAACATTATTTGAATTGAAAAAAAAAAAGTAATTCATATCCCTGTTCATGTGTTGTATCATTATTCGTCATCAGCTATGTACATTTTACTTCTAAATGCCCGTACTGAGGTGATTTTTTTATAATGACGTCACATTTTTTTTTTTTACTACACTATTTTAGAACGTTTACAGTACGTTTTCTAGAACGTTCTGAAAACGTTCTAAAAACGTTTAGAACGTTCTGAGACCGTATACGTAGAACGTTCTCAGAACGTTTCTATAACACCGATGGTGATTGCTACACGTTCATTGAACGTTCTCTGAACCGTACTATTGTACGTCTTCAAGATGGACAAATAGACGTCTATAACACGTTCAAAGTGAACGTTCTTAGAACGTGTTTGCAGAACAATTTTTGAACGTTCAGAGAACGTTTCTGTGCTGCTTGGGTAGCTAGTCGGGAAGTTAGTTAAAAACCGATTGGAAGATTGTTCTGGACAAACAAACAAACAAAAATGCGAATTAATAAAAACAAGATAAAATACACAAAAAGAATACTAGTGTGAAAAAAAAAAGGCGCGGCGAGTAATTCTACAGAATATTCATTAGGATATTGGTAGGTATGATAATGAAGCATGCTAAATCTTATATATATATATATTTAACGTGAAGCATTATGCACTTGAAAAAATATGCACATGAAGCATATTTATTTGCACTAAACAAAGAATTTAATTTTCAGAAATGAGAATACAAATTCTTTCCCTTTCTTATCAAGGATATTAATGACCTTGATTCAATACCACATTTTTTAATTAGAAAAATTTTGTAATTTTTTGCAGTGATTTTTTTTAAATCACTGAAAATCATTGCAAAGAGGATTTTTTTTTTTTTTCAATCTGCCATTTCGCGTCGTTACCAATTTATAGTGTTCCACTTCGAAACTGCTTGTCTATATCCAATTTAATTCTTTACTCTATCTTAACCGTTTGCTCTCGAAGCCTTTTTCGCGCGGATAAACCAACAACTCGAACCTAGTTTCCAGATAGTTGGTGATGTGCATATAAAACTTCCTAATTTTTCCGGTCCTGATGGAATAATTTTTCGTACTAGAAAATGCTTCTTAAAAGAGCGTGGCTTGAGAACAGAATTAGGATTGTGTAAGAGGTCTATTAAAAAATGTAGAAGTACAGCGTACAGCAGGGATCGTAGTTTCCGCCTTCTAGCTAATCTAGCTAATCTGGATTAATATAAAATCTGGCTGTCCTTATGTTATGCTGGCCGCGTAATAAAAATCTAGCTTAATGTAAGTTTATACCCCTTTTACGAAGGCCACGCCTTCATTTTTTGTCAGTGGCCTCTTTGATGTCGACCACTTTGTAATTTCAAATGTGCGGGCCTGAAGTGTGATGGAAAATTAACCTTTTGAAATCGACCTTCTTTAGTAACCGTATAATGAGCTACAAGACAATAGTTTTAATAAAAAAAATTCAAAATACAAAGCATAAGAATCTTAAATATAAACATTTTATTTTTATAATTGATGTATATTTATATATGAATATTATGATTTACAATTTTCCATTGTGTGATATTTTGCAAAGCATTCTCGGCCATTTACCAATGGCCAAGGCAAGCAACGCCAGAAAACATGTTATAAAAAATGTAGGTGGAGTCTCTGTTGTCTGTTCTAACGAAGTATTACACCTGTTATATCACTTTTATTTGTAGAACATTATTGGTGGATATAAGATATATAGTAACTTATTGGTCAAGGCGCCTCTCGAGCTACGTTCGAGTTGAAGTAATAAATAGAATGTCGCGTGAGAGGCGACGCTCGAGAGCAAACGGTTAAAATATTTTGTGAAATTCCTAAAAACTGTTATATCTATGTATTTTTCACTTCCCATTCATGAGGATCGAGCTCACAACTTCACGGATTCGTAGTTGCGTACTCTGACCACAGAGCCAACGTCTCTTGACTGATTAATTCCTGATTATTTAGACTTGTGTTTTCAGATATTTTTTAGACTGAAACTGTGAAATTTATTTAAAACGTGTGCTATTTCTCGATTTATAGGATGAAGATATTGATATTAATTATGATTCTGAGAAATTAATGGATTACTTAATCTGCGATGAATTTTGAGTATAATTTATATATTAAAAAATTGGTTTATAGTTTTTTTTATTATTATTATGTTCTGTTCTGTAGAAATGGAAACTGATAATTATTATTAATAAATACGAATTTGTTATTAAGATTATTTTACTAATTAAAATATTTAGGAAATGAGTATTAAGCAATTAGGGGAGATACTATACAATTAATGCATTCGAATTTTATTAATTTCATTGCAATAAAAATCAATACATTATTTGAATATGTGTCTAAGAATTTTACTGAGTGCCCTCTACTATTACTATTATTTATTTTATTTTTTTTAAAGGTGTTAAAATACAAACTTAGGTGCCCTGTCGTAGTAAATTAAACTCTGTCATAGGCAGAATTTCATTTAGTACTACAACAAGATACAAAAATCTATATTCTGTCCATGTTTTGATTTTTTAAATTCATCAGTTTTTTTCTTTGTAATATAATTGCATGCAAGTGGATAAAAAAATTGCATGCAAGTGGATCTGTGAAAATACACAGTTTCCAAATATTTGTAAAAGCGTGTTTCTTCGATATTTATCTGATATGTTTACGCTAAGATTTAAAAGATTTGTTGTATGATTTTTTTTTTTTCTTCTTAAAAATCACTTTACATAAAAAAAAAAAACTTAAGTTATCTAATCATAATAACAGCTGTTTAAGAAACAGCTTTTCTAGAAATACACAGAAATAAAGACTTCTGTTATTGCCTTTCTTTTGCAATATTATTTTATCACCAATATATTTTTCATAAAAATATCTGGTGCGATTTATTTAATTTTTCTTTTTTTCCTTTTTTTTTTTTTTTTTTTTTTTTTTTTTTTTAATAGGAATAAAATAAAAGTTTTTTTTTTTTTTTTTTTTTTTTCAAAAGGAAAAAAAAAAAAAAAAAAAAAAAAACAATGAAAATTTTATTACCGCGATTGTAGATTTTTCTTTCTTTCTTTTTTTTTTTTTTCTGAATGCTATTCAATTAATGCTCTGTCAATTACAAGATGGCAATAATTAAATTACCACAGTGTTCTTTAGCGTAATTTAAAAATGAGAGTGGCACTAAATTTTGTAAGAAGTTTAAACAAGTCAGGCAACAAGAAGTTCCATAATCTATATTAATAAAATCAGAGTTTTGTCTGTAAATTTGTCGGAATCGAAAAATTTTGCGATATCTTCACGTTTCACACCCCATGAAAGCCGAAAATGACTTCAGAAAATTTTGCCTGTGTGTGTGTGTGTGTGTCATCGTGTCCGTCGCTTTTTTTGTCCGGGCATCACTTGAGAACGGCAGGACGGCATGCAACGGCGCTTGGCAGGGATTTAGGTCTTCGCCCAACTTAAAATTATATCTATCAACTTTTCAGAAATTCCCCCCTCCCGTTCCCCCCTGGGGGGTAAAAGACTAAAACACGTTTGTCCGGGCATCACTCGAGAACGGCTGGACGGAATTCAACGGCGCTTGGCAGAAACTTAGGACTTCACCCAACTTAAAATTATATCTATAGAAATTTTTAAAATTCTGATTAGTGTTTAAATTGTGAGTAAAAAACGCCTGCGCATGCGCCATAAATATTTTTTCACTAAAACGCTTTGAATGGAAAAATAAAATGCAAAAATAAATTTTTAAGATAAAGACTTTATTTATTCGCGTGATTCGCACTACAAATTATGAAAAGATTGAAATGTGTCATCTGAGTTTCATACTTTAGTTAATTTTAAAACATCTAATTGTCGTATCGAAAAACTGTTTACACCCCAGGATTCACAAAAATCACCCCTTTCATTTGGTACTAAATTTGTAACGGTAGGTCTGATACTTCTAATTTATTTTCCCCTTTTACCGTTTTTCCGTTGCCACTTAAATTTCATACTTTAGTTATTTTTTAAAATTCTAATTGTAGCATCAAAAAACTGTTTGCACCCCTGGATTCAGAAAAATCACTCCTTTCATTTGGTATCAAATTTATAAATATAGGTCTGATATTTCTAATTTATTTTGCCCTTTTTCCGTTTTCAACCCAGATTCGATATGGAACAGCTTTAGTATTGGATCCCTTTGGCAAAATTTGAAATTCGGCACCGAAGTAGCTCGGACGTTTCTCGCCAAGATCTTTAATTGCACAATTGAGATAGCCAATTCAGTTCATCGCAAAAATGGCTTAAAATATTTAAAGTCACCAAAGGGTTCCGATACTTAAGCTGTGCTTTTTGTATTTATTAGTGCTAGAGGCCTATTTCAGTCGGTACAGTTGTCGAATTTTTATAGGTCACTCTTAATTAGTGCTAGAGGCCTATTTCAGTCGGTTTATTGAATGGGGATTTATTGAATGAAGTCCCCCCAAGGCACAACTTTGACATGAGTCCCCCCCCAGGCCCAACTTTGACATGACTCCCCCCCAAGGTACCCCTATTTCAGTCGGTACAGCGTTGTCGAATTTTTATAATACACTCTTAATAGTGCTAAGGGCCTATTTCAGTCGGTTTATTGAATGGGGATTTATTGAATGAAGTCCCCCCAAGGCACAACTTTGACATGAGTCCCCCCCAGGCCCAACTTTGACATGAGTCCCCCCCAAGGTACAACTTTGACATGAGTCCCCCCCAGGCCCAACTTTGACATGAGTCTCCCCAAGGCCCAACTTTGACATGAGTCCCCCCCAAGGTACAACTTTGACATGAGTTCCCCCCCCAAGGCACACCTTTGACATGAGTCCCCCCAAGGCCCAACTTTGACAAGAGTCCCCCTCCCAGGCCCAACTTTGACATGAGTCCCCCCAAGGCCCAACTTTGACATGAGTCCCCCCAAGGTACAACTTTGACATGAGTTCCCCCCCCGCAAGGCACACCTTTGACATGAGTCCCCCCAAGGCACACCTCCCCCACATTGGGAAAAAGAGAAAAAACGTTGTTTTGCGGCTATAAGACAGTCTGGACTTCCAACGTTATTTGTTACAATATCTGCAGCTGAAACACATTGGTTTGATTTAATGAAAACTTTATCGTGGAATTTAGATAGTCACGAATTAACTAAAGAAGAATTTGTCGATATTAACAAGTTTAGCAGTAGGCCTCTGGCACTAAATTAAAATCTGTCAATGTCAGATTTTCATATTTTAAATAATGAAATAATGTCGTGTCTGTATAATTTTTATTTTTTATTTATTTTTTTTATTTATAATACTGTCTATTAAAGACTTCTGTGGTCAAGAAATTTGGTGCTAAAATTGTTTGTATGCATCCGGCACTTATTGTAACTGCATTTCACGAAATTCGAAATCCCCCCCCCCTTCTCGGAGTCGGATGGCAATAAACATGTGTAAAAACATGTTTTTCCGTTTGAATTCTCTTTGAATTATCTTTGAATGGCGAATTTTGGTGTGTGGATATTGATTAAGTGTACGCATTATGTGCATTAGTGGGATTTTGCAAAACTTCGAACTCACCCGCTGAGGGTGGGGAAGTAAGAAGTGGGTAAGTTGTGCCGAAGACAGTGGGGACCCAGACTCCTAACATTGGGAGCGAGAAAACCTCTACCAATCACAGCGAGAACTTAGGTTATTAATAAAGATATGGCATTTTGACAAATCATTTAAGTTTAACGTCCAGCGAAGCGGGCAAAGCCTGCTAGTAATTATAATAATTCTAAAGGCCACCACTAAGATATATGTGTAGCTGTGTAATAAGTGTAATTTTGTTTTTGCCAATTTATTGTCATCCGTATTGTTTGAAACTGAAAGGTTTTCTTCTATCAGTTGACACCTTTTATATTAATTATCTGTAAAATATTAAAACATTGGCTCCCGGGTGATCGAACTCATGATTTTCGCGTTATCAGCAGGACGCTCTAAACAGCTAAGTTAATGAGCCACAAAAAAACTACTTACATCCACGTTTTTATCTCCAAATTCGATCATTTCTGAAGTTTATATGTGTTAAATTAATAATAATAATAATTAAAAAAAAAAACTTAATTTTTTTTTTTTAATCACGTTTCGAGATGCCTCAGGTCAAAAGGATCCACCATGCAGAAATATGTAGCTCTGAAATTAGCCATTTGCCCACAATACCACGAACGTACACACACACATTCCTTTATTATATGTAATGATATACTTATTTTAAATAAATAACATTTTTTTTTTTTTCTAAAATCAATTGTTTACTTGGTTGCTGTGCATTTTAGATGTCAGATATGATCGATTTTTAGTTTTTTTTTAAAGTAAAATATTAAGTGTACGGATGTTTAGCGTTGCAATTAATGCTAATAGCGTAGGTGTATTACGAGATTATAAATTTCCTCTATTGTACTATGTCTATTCATAATCTAGAAAAATTAAAATCTACTTCTGGTTGTTAGGAATGTTATGCAAGTTTTAATACCCCATAAATTTTGAAAGTGTTATACGTCTTTCTTTTCTATTAATTTTGTATATTTATTAGGTGTACCGGAAAGTTCTGTCGTTTTGAATTAAAATACTGACATCGGAAATTTATCCTGGATAAAATTTAAGATATTCTTAGGTAACTTATAAGATGGTTATTTGTAAAGTATCATGTAAACACTGTTAAACAAAAATTTCCGGTTTCATTTTATTAATTCAATACGACATAACTTCCGGTACACCTAGTAGTTTTGTTCTAAAATTATAACTTTCCAGGCTTCAGAGGTTTTTATATTTTTTACGAATCTACCACTAGAATATTTTTATAGTAATCTTTAATAATATGTTCGTATACGATCAATTTAGCTAATCGTTGATATGTATTTAAAAAAAAAAAAATACTGTATAAATTTTTTAATATTTAAAATTTCCTTTGTGAAAACACTGGTCTGGAGAATGCATGTTATCCCTTACCTGGAGATATTTTTCTGGAAACATATAAAAATGTGATACAGCTATTAAAACCAATAAACATTATTTTATTTTTCTTTTGCGATTTTCTATTACATTGACTCAACGGTTACTGAAAAACATATTATTTAAATCATGAATGTTAATGATAATTATTTTATTGAAATAAAAATAAATAAATTTTACAAAAATGTTGAATTAAATATATGCTTGAGTATTTTGATTGAATCTTTAAAAAGGGACATAAAAAAAAAAAAAAAAAAAAAAGTCTACAGTTTTTTTTTTTCTTTTTTAAGAGAAGATAATAATTCTAAAATCATTCGCATTTTTATCTCGTTTCAAGAACCGTTTTTTTTTATCAAATACATTGCAGATGAAATGCATGACTGTCACCAAAATGTGTCCGTCAGGTAAATGATATGTAGCAAATACATTGAAATTCCCACAGATGCATACGATAGATAAATTCTCACTACATTTTCTTATTTTACGACATACCCGTCAATCATTTAAATAATCGTGGGGGATGTTTATCGTAATACTTATGAATCTCTCACGAACTTAAATAAAGAATAATAATGTTAAAGAAGACATAATACGTCATATTATTTGAGTTTTTCTTTTTAAAAATGCGGAAATCATGAATTTTAGTGGACTTATAGTAAAAGTTTTTGAAATTTGATGAATTAAATTTTTATTTTCTTTTATTAGAGTACAAATTAATTGATTGATTAATTAAAATAAATTTATTTGGGATTAGCGGTTAGAATTCATTCCAATTGACAGCGCTAAAGTCCTAGGCCTTAAGGAGAATGTCATTGGTAGGAGGTCTTTTTTTAAGGCATCCTAATCCGTATATACACAAGCTTCCGAGAAAACCACGTTAAACCACAAACGGCTAGACTGACGTTTGCGACATGAGATCAAACGCTGCACCAAATAAATTTAAAATTTCTGTAAATTGTACATTTCCTATTTTTTTTTTTTTTTTTTTTGTATTTTATACCTTTTAAGTCTAGAGATTACTTTACATTTTCATTTGTTTTGTTTAAAATTAATGAATGAAGACATTGCGTCCCAGATCATCACAAATTACCCGTTGGGCAGTACTAGTGTGTCGTTGAACTCAACCAACCAACTAAGCAAGCAATCCTAGCTTTGAATACTGTAAAAAGAAAAGCACCAACACTCTCAGGGATGGAACACGGGCGCAGAATTCATACCGGAATCCGTTTAAGAAATTTCTCTGCCTATAATATCGTTGATTTAAGAAGTAGAAAATTTTCTTACACTGATAGTGGTATGAATTCTGCGCCCGTGTTCCATCCCTGCACTCTACTTACAGTTGGCTGCGATGGTATGGTAATTAACCGGACATAAAAGTTGTGCCTTAAGCTGATTGAAAGATATCTTTGAAAGCCAATGTAATGGTAATTTTCCTTTCTCACACAAATGGGCTACTGCTCAGGCACTCTTTAGAACATTTAGATTGGCCTACTGTTTGACCACATGGTTTCTTTGGTTTACTAGTGAAAATTAAAAAATTGTGAGCAACTACATTATGTTAAATTTACTTCTATCCAATCAGAGATGCCGTAGTTTTCCTGTAGAGTTTTAAATACCGTACTAGAAGTTTCTCCTCGAAATGAATAAGGCTGCTACTACAGCCCAATGCTCAGAAAATTTGGCAAGCAAAAATCCCTAAAGTTGTCACACTCAAAATAGTTGACAACAATTATCGTATCGTAACTAAACTATCGTATCGTAAACTATCATAACATAACTAAACTATCATATGAACTATAACAACTATCCTATCGTATCGTACCATAATTAACCCTTTGCGCTCGGCATATTTTCCGTAAGACCCGCCTTTTGGCGTTCCTTTAAAATGTCACACATATAGTTTCGAACTTACTACTTTTTGGCTACCGAAAAATTGTAATAATTTGTTTTATTTTATTTCATCATTAAATAAAATAAATCCTTCTGTTAAAATTTTCCGGTAGCCGAAAGGTAGCCTATAGTAACACGTTTTAGAAAAATAACATTTCATTTGCAGAGGAACACCTTAAGGCGTGGCTCGATTTTTTAATGTCCCCTCAGAAGGGACATACGAGCGATAACGGTTAATCGTATTATGTGCTTATACACTAAGCGACAAAAAAAAAGCCGCACTGCAGAAAAAATGACTTATACCTTTTTTATTTGAAATATCTTTAAAATTAATGTTTGAAACAAATAAAACTGTCTTGTTTGCATAATACCAAAGATATGGAATGATACCTATGTATATTTTAGATTTAATAATTCGCTTTATTGTACTTTACGAAATACTTTTTAAAAATCTGCATAAAACTTTCTTTTTGAACATAATGCAGTATCCATACACTTTGTATTCTATTATGATTTATTATATGAAATAAACAAGTTATATTTTAATATATGAAATAAAACTATTTATTTGTTAGATCTAAGCAATTTTTTGTTAAAAATATGTATTTTGCATTGTGTTAATTCCACCTTTATATGGAATTACTGATTTAATGCGCAATGGCATAGTTTTATACAGTGTTTTAATATAAATCTCAGAAATTTCAATGTGCCAAATATCACAAATTATTCTTTCTAGTTCTGGCAGAGTTATAGGCTGCAAATTTCAAATCCTCTCCTCTCTCCCCCGCCTTTGTATAAACGAAACGTTTTCGAGCGGATCGCGATTTTGACTATTTCCATGTCTGGTAAAGAAGAAATTCTACTATATCCTTTGTGGTATTTAACTTAAAGTGAAAAAAGATATGATTCATTACAAAATTATAGGTTCTCATGAGAATGTATAAGAAATTTTGACAATTTGAAGTGAATAAACTTACCACAGACCTTTTGCCGTGTAGTAAGGTGCCTTATTATCTTCAAATGCTGTTTACGGAAATGTCCAAGATACCCCCAAAATAGTCGGTCAGGCACCACTTTTATGCAGATTGTGTTTTATATCGAGTTAATTGATCCCTTGACATAAAAATTTTCCCGAGTGTTTGAAAAGTTACGCACCTCCGTACCATAATGTACGGAGAATGCGTCACTGTTTTAACCTTTTGAGAGGGGCTCTTACGAAATCCTATGGTGAAGCGTGACAGGTGCTGTCACAGCCCCTTTCAAAAGGTTAAAAGTGTGATTTTCATTGAGTCGGTCATATTTTCGTTATCAGATCTGCTTGTTTTCTTTAGCTCGAAATAAGTTAAACTTAACTCATCAGAGAGAACCAGTTCAGCCCAATAATTAACTAATCATTTTTTAAATTTTTTTAGCCATCTGAGGTCTTGCTTTCCTACTTCTCTTCACTAAGAATGGAATTTTTTCAAATTTTCTGTCATTTAAACCTGCTTTGTTTAATAGTTGTTGTACTGTAGTTAAAGAAATTATGCTACAAAACACTTTTTCTGAAGCTCTTTTATGTTCTAAATGTAATACAAACCGATTTTATAAGCAATGGCTTTTTAACTGACGGTCTTCTAGCTTGGATCAGCAGTGTGGCCACCTAAAACCAAATTTTCAGTTTAAACGGCCAAAAACTTTTATATCTTGCTGAAAACCCTTTTACCAATATTTCGTTAACATTTAATTATTTTGCCATCTCACTTATTAAAATATTTTTTGATTTTCATTCAAAAATTAATACTTTTTGTGGCATCGTTAACTGCCTTATTCTTACCATTTTTGAAATAAATTCTAAAATTACAATTTTCCTGACAATTGCATTTTGTTTTTCACACTGGACTCTAAGGTAAAAAGTATGTGGAGGACAACATAGTAAAATCTGTTCGAAAATTTGCTTTTTAAACGATAAAATTGGCGGTTGTAGAAGGCGAAAAGGAAAACATCCAAGTGCGTTTTTTTTTTTTTTTTTTTTTTTTGTCGCTTAATGTATGTTGCTTAGTCAAATCCTTCATCAAATCTGATAATATTAGTTTCAAGTATTGCCAAGATCTATGCCACTGATAATAATAAAATCGTGAACATTATGTAAGGATATGGCGGATACACATATGGCGGACACATATGGCGGAACACATATGGCGGATAATTAAGATATCTAGATGTCGGTGATACATCCTGTTATTCAGTGAAACGGGTTCTTAGCCCACCCTTAAAAGATTCTTTTGACCATGTTAGTTGATATACGCGAACAAGCATCTAGGATTGGCAATTCGTTTTGAAAATCCGAGGACACAAATAAAGTCAATGTATAAGTCAAAATGTATTGTCAATGTACATTTGACAATGTATTGTCAAAATCAAAAAACATCAATGTGTTAGAACTGCATTGATTTGATTGAATAGCACAGTCCTGATGTTATTTTTTTTTCTACAACCGCTAATTTCTGAAGTTACAAATAATGAGCTGAAATAATTTAAGGAATGGAATTAGCAGAAAGATTTCTTCATTTTCTTAAACTAGGGTTTTGTGTTCTAAGCACTTTTGCAAGGAAGATTTAGTACAGATTACACTCTTTTAATTAAAAATAATGTAATTACAAAGTTTTATTCTTTTTTTTTTTAATACGAAAATTGTGCATAGTAGCCGTAAGGTTTCTCGCCAAAGAAATCGATAATTTTAACATCAGTTCAAAATAGCCATCATATTAGTGTATTGTAAGAAATGGCGAAAAAAAAAAAAAAAACCCTACAATTTTGCTATTTATAAAAGTAGTCACAAGATTAAAACAGCACGTCTTTCAAATAAACTTCTTTTATTAAAATTTCTGTTATCTTAAACGCATTTTTTTTTTTTCTTTTTTGACAATATTTTAAATATGTTTCTTAAAATGAATTAATATATTTTTTAATTACTTTTATTACATTATAATAATTCATATTCCTTTAAATATAAAATTTTTATTCTTTATTTTATCTTTACACTCCATTTTATTCTTACCTGAAACTCAGATTTCTTGATTTTTCCGGATGCGACGATAGTCCTTTTACCTTTCTCCTCTAATATTCTTCAATAATGACATCACCTTTTCGCCTTTCCAATCATTTCATAATTGCGTTCATCATATTACCCGCCACCACCACCTCCCTTACTTTTGCGGTCAGTTATTCACTATATTTCATGGATATTTCTCCCTAGATGTTTTTGCGTGTATTGCTTTATTAGAAGAACAATTTCCTAGACTAGAGCTGTAGTTTTCTTGCAATGCGTATTCTATTCTTAAAATTAGAAATTTATTTTCTGAATGTAATCCTTCTTTAAATAGAATATCAATAATTATTTGTCTTTTTTTTTTTCAACTATCTAAGTTTCTTTAAAAATTTAATCAATCAATTCTTTTGATATATTTTCATTCTCTCTATTTTAAACAAGTTATTCGCGCTTCATACGAACGATGTTATTAGGTTACTGTTGTTATTATCTGCATATTAATAAGCAAGCTTGAAATTTGTTACATTGTTATTAGGCTACTGTTGTTATTATCTGCATATTAATAAGCAAGCTTGAAATTTGTTAGATTGTTATTCGATTACTATTATTATTATCTGCATATTAATAAGCAAGCTTGAAATTTGTGGTACACTTTTAACATATTAATTATGCGAGTAGAGAGTTGAAAGCGGTATTATTCGAAAGATATATGATTAGACAGATTTGCAAAACACATTTTTTTTTTTTTTTTTCTTACGATATCAAAAAGGTATTAAAAATGCTGTTATTTTTTACGTATTTTTTCATTTTATACATATATTCTTTTATATTAAAAAATTCCTATTGTAGAAAGTTGTTAAATCTGGAAGTTTCTTAAAATTTAAATAAAACCATAGACACAATGATTTGTATAGATGTAGCAACACTATACTCTCGACTACAGATTTTTCATTCTAAGAGATAACAGCCGTTACAGTGGTAGAAATTTGAGTGAAAGAGTGGTAAATAGAAAGTTTATACCATTGAACATATACGGAAATTTAAAAAAAAAAGGTGATTTGATTTATAGTCCAGTCAATAAATACATTGTACCTTGCAAAAGGTGGGGTAGAAGATTTTGTTTTTTTAATTTGTACATATTAGTACTAATATGCAAAAAACGAGTTATCCAACATGGTCGGCCCCGGGAGAATTTTTGTCGGCTGAAAAACCTCGAAAATTTACTAGTTTTTTGGCTTTTTTCGAAATATCTCAGAAATGGCTGAATTTAGCGATATTTTTCTAATATAATGTTTAAAGAGGATTAAATTTCCTACAATTTCCTTCATTACACCTTTTTTGTAGTACTAATAGCAAGCGCGTAACAGCTTCTTGAAAATAAACAGTTTTCTCAACTTCGTAAAAATAGCGCATTATTCCTAATAAATAATGTATAGTAATTATTAGAATTAGAAGCTTTATTTACAGAAAGCTTAACAACTTTTAATGGTATAGCTCTGATATCTGTCGTCCTTGGGATTTTTGGATTTGGTGATCAAAAACGTAATACGGAAATACACACGCCAGATGTATTTTTTTACAATATATATTGTAAGAAATACTGTTTTATGTTCTTGATTGTTCTCTTAACATATACCTTGTTAAAATAATTGTGATTTTTGAAAGGAATTAAATATGTTCGCCAGATAAATTGGCGATAATTTCTTTTTTTTTTCACTAAGGACGACAGATAACAAACCTGCTCCCTTTTAATTTTCCCCTTCCCCTTTTTACCAACCCCCCGGCCGCGCACTGACAATTCTGGCCTAACAACAGTAGTCATCATCAGACTCCAATAACTGCCGATGTATAGTATTTACCACTGCAACACATGATACACACTCAAACACATACAAAGAAAATAAATAAAATAAAAAATATTTGAATATAAATGTAAATGAATGAATATTAGGGTGCTAATAAGCACAAACACAATGCATTGATACATAAATATTTCAAGTCTACTGTTTATTAAATTATAAAACATTAATGATATTTAGATATAATACATAATGTTGTATTAAACATTAATTACTGCTATATTAATATTGATGATAATAACAATATACATCTTAATATATATCTTAATTTAAAATGAACTTCATAAATAGGCAAACTTGTTTAAAGAACAATAGAAAATAATTAAAAAAGTAAATTGTAGAAATTTAACTTTATATATAAATTATAGGGAGATTCATTTAGCCTTGTACGTACATTAATGTATAATATGCATGTTCATTTTCTTCGTGGTTGTTTTGAAAGCCCGGGTTCTTAAATTTCAATAGTCATCGGAAGTAGAAGGAAGGTGTGTCGTCCTCAAATTGTTCCTCTCTCTCTTGACTTAATTATATAAGCGTTTAGAATAGCTTATCATCTTCTTCAGCCTCGTCCAATGATAAAAGTAGTACGACATTTTTCTGTTGAGGATCAGAGTGCTTGTTACTATACCAGTTTCACTTTGAGTATTTTATAGCCAACACTTTGGAAGCAAACAGCTTTCTTGTTGGCAGTTTCAGCTATTAAAACATCTTCACCATATTTTTTGCAAAGGCGTGATATAACCGCTCTGATACCAGGACGTAAATCACCCTCTATTTTATTCATCGAATATTTTATGAGACTGGCACTCCTCCGAGTCGTTTTCAGGGTAGGAGTAAATTGATTCCATTGCCTCATCAATGTTACTTGCAGGATAGTATCCTCGTTTCATGTCACTTTTAGGCCTCCAATGCAGTTTTTGATAACAAAAACCTGTGATACCCAGCATTCATAGCATTTAAACCGATGCATTCAAGTACTCTTTTTCTTCTCTCATCCCCACGATTTTTGGCACCATTTACAATTGTTTCTTTCACACCCAGTTTCATAGCATGGTGGATAAAATTTCTTTCATGCTCAGGAAGTCGTTCCTGTTTTTTAAAGAAATCTTCAAGTATCCCCTCTCCACACAAGAAACACTGATCTTTAAAACTGAAACCTTCAGTTCTTGATGGAAGATAGGGAATCGCACTGTTTGGACCAGCTCCATCACCAATCGTATGACCCGTACATGTGCTGCAATAATTCTTTCATTGATGTGTCGTTTGTAACAGGCATTGTGAATTCTTACTTGTTTTAGGTTCTTCAAAAAACACTAATGTTCTTCATTTTGACGTTTTGCATTGCACTTTTACAGATTTTTTTGTATACCTTTCTCCTTCAGAATCTTTAATTCACCTTTATTCAAACTGATTTCGAAAATAAAACAAACACTCCGGTTATTGTAATAGAAAACACTCACGGGTTGAAACAGTACGTTCGCACGTTCGAACTGAACTGAATAACATAGATAGATCTTCAGCCGAGGCAGCAGACTACAGGATGAGAAGAGGCGGGAGGAAAGGGAGAGCTTTTTAATTAAGGGGGGGGGGGAGGCAGGTTTTTTTTTTTTTTTTTTTTTTTTTTTAATACCTTCTTTGCTACGAAGCAGATGTCCTTTCCTAAGGTCAGACAGCAAAATATGTACCTTCCTTTCTTTCCGTTTTCTAATAAACAGTCATGCACCGACCCATTTCTTTGAGTTGTATTTTATTAGCTTGAGAAAAAATGCCGACTTTCAAGAGGCTGTAACACGCTTGCTATTAGTACCACAAAAAAGTTGTAATAAAGATAATTGTCGGAAATGTAATCTTCTTTAAAATTTATAATAGAAAAATTTCGCTAAATTTAGCCATTTCTGAGATATTTTAGAAAAAGTAAAAAAAGTAGTAAATTTTCGAGGTTTTTCAGCCGTCAAAAATTCTCCCGGGGTCGATCATGTTGGATAACTCGTTTTTTTCATATTGACACTAATATGTACAAACTGAAAAAGAAAAATCTTCTACCCCACCTTTTGCTAGGTAAGCCCTTTTTTACATACCTATTGACTGGACTATTATGAAAGTTCTATTTTTTCTCTAATTTATTTAAGATATAATTTCTTCTTTTCTTTTATTTCTCTCTCTCTTTTTTCTACTTCAGATCTAATTTGAAGGCATATTTTTAAACTAAATCATAATGTATTTAAATTAACTAAATTGACAACTTATTATAATTATTATTTTTTAAATGGATTTATTACTACATGTTCTGTATATATAAGAAAAAAGTATGAGATTTAGAAAAACTTTTGATTTCCGGTTTTCGAAGAATTTACACATTTCGCGATTTCGTTGCATTTCAATTAACTAAAATTGACTACTTATTTTTTTTTAAAAGTGGATTTATTACAAACTTCTGCATGTATAAGAAGAAAGTAGAAGATACAGAAAAAATTAGATTTCGGGTTTTCGATGAATTTACACGTTTTCAGATTTTCTTGCATTTCAATTAACTGAAATTGACGACTCATTTCTAAAATAGTGGATTTATTTTTCTGCATGTATAAGAAGAAAGTAGAAGATACAGAAAAACTTTTGATTTTCGGTTTTTTAAGGATTTACACATTTCGAGATTTCCTTGCATTTAAATTAACTGAAATTGACTACTTATTTTTAAACGAGTGGATTTATTACTAGCTTCTGCATGTATATTAAAATGTAGAAGATTCAGAAAAATTTCGATTTCCGGTTTTCGATGCATTTACACGTTTTGAGATATTCTTGCATTTCAATTAACTGAAACTGGCTACTTTTTTCAAAAAATGTGGATTTATTTCTAGCTTCTGCATCTGCATGTATAAGAAGCTAGTAGAAGATAAGAAAAAAAAAATTATATTTCCGGTTGTCGATAAATTTACACGGTTTGAGATTTCCTTGCATTCCAATTAAGTGAAATTAACTACTTATTTTTAAAAAGTGAATTTATTATTCTATCATTTGCATATTTAAGGAAAAAAGTATAAAATTAAGAAAAATATTAGACTTTCGATCAAGTTACACGTTTTGAGATTTCCTGAATTCAATTTCAACATTTTTAGAAAATATCTGTCTTTTTGAGTTCGAACACGGTACTTTTTGAACCAATGGACTTAATTTAACCAAACTTGATATTTGGTTGGACCTTGTTTTTTATTGGTGCCGATTAGCTTTTGGGCTATATCACCCAACAGGGGGCGCTACCACGTTGCGTTTTCCTCTAATTTCAGGAAATGCTCAACATCTACAGTGTACCAAACTCAGAGAAATATATTAAGTAAAACTCTGCTGATTCAGTTTGATTTTCATCTAAAAAGGTAGATACATAAGAAAAAAAAAAAAAATGAAGCTAGTTTTTTCTCTGTCATACATAGAGATTTTTTAATATAGGGTGTCTAGAAACTCAATTTCTTCATCTTCGATAGTTCTTACTTTCTAGTATATTCCCATACCTAATTATAAGAAATCATGGAAACGTCTATAAAAGTTCTCATATAATTATATTAGTGGAAGAATCGTGGAAGAAATTGTGTCGGAAAATATCTTGTATTGACTAAAATCTGTACGCGATAGAAAAAGAAACTGGTTTCAGTTTCATTTTCAGCACCCCAAAAAGCATAAAAACCAGCCGAAATTATCAACACTAAATTTTAGATGTAGACCTGTGTAATCAATTTTATTATAATATGTATAATATGTACATGCAATGACAACCAAAATTGTTTTAATTATTCTGACCTATATTTAATAAATTTTCATGGAATTAAAAGTCTTGTATGTATAAAAACAAATCTCTTTTAACCCTTTATCTACTGACGTTGCTTTAAAGTACCATTACTTTAAAAAGAGTATAAAACCGAATTTATATAACAAATGTCAAAGATATTTGTATTAAAGAAACTGATGTACCTCTCTTTAATCTCATTGTAAAGCATTAGACGGTACATATAGCCATTTTTGTCCATAAAGGATTTTATGGAGTTCACTTGTTGTTTTTGCTTGATATTTTTCACGATCTTCATGTGTGTTATAATTAATTCCTATACTACCTCAAGAATATCCCACTAATCATAGAAAAAATATGAGTAACATAAAAAGTAAATCTTTATTTACAGTTTCTTCATGTCGAAATACTTTTTCGACCTCTATGTACCAGTGGTATACTAAAGTACGTTCTCACAAAATTCTCATTAATTAGTACGTTGAGGTGATATGCGTAATTTTTACCGTATATATTTTTAAATAATGCTCTTTAGTAACTAAAAATATATGTTTCGAGCACAATTTTTGTCTGTTTCATAACGCAGTAGCTAAAGGGTTAAAGAAATAGCTCTGTATTTAAAGATTATTAGGCTATATAAAATTGTACCATTGGTATAAAAGTAAATAAACTCTTAATGAAATCAAACAAATACTAATAACTTCATTTAACATATGGTCCTTTAAGAAGCTTTTTTCAAAATAATGATGCATTAATCCTGTAAACGTGATTTGTTTCAATAACAATAATTATAAATCTTCCAGAAAATATTCTGTTTATCTAATTCCATTTACAGCGTTACGTTTATTTATTTAACATCATGATTTATCTATTTACTTCTTTTTTAAATTGCATGTGGCGTTTCAAATTATTATTCATTGTTTATGAATTATTTCACATGTTATAAATTACATTTTTCTATGTATTCTCCGAGGAAATAGTGTGTTGTAGCAATCGTAAACCGTTTTCCCATATTTTGCTATACAATTTTTGTACTTTAGATGTGGCTGATAGGTATAACACAAAATCTCGAAAAAAAAGTCAATTTTGTGTATTAAAAATGGCATAAATGGATTTTCCCTTATAATTTTTTTTTATGAAAAAAGAAAAAAAAAAAAACCTCATAACTTTGTTTTAAATTATTTGCGATATCTGATTCTGCTAGTCGTTTCAAATATATAGACTAGATCGTTGGAAAACTACTCATATATTAATTTGTATATTGATACATTTACAGACCCATAAGTGTAACTTCTCCCCAAGGGGAAGCGATGCTACTTTATTAGAGAATAGCCTCCTAAACTAGATGCCTTCCACGTGGCTCGGAAACTCGGCAACAGTTCAAGCGGTAGACAGCGCCATCTGGTACAGATCGCGCTTTTTTTTAAATTTTTATTATTATTCAATTGTCACCAATAATTTGAAGAAGTGATATCAGATATATAAAGTTGACGTTTCTTCAATTCAATTCACCTTTTATGGATATCAAATCCCACTTTTAAAAATTTTTTGAAAGGCTGTTAAATAAAAAAGTCGCGGAATCTGTGCTAGATGGCGCTGTCTACCGCCAAGTTTCTGAGCCACGTGGTAGGCCTCTAGTTTAAGGGCCCTCTTCACTCACCGCCGCCGGAAGCCGAACCTAATGTTATTCTATGGTAAATTTTTCTTTACAAATAACTTATCAACTAATACATATTTTTAAATTCTGTTTTCACATTCTGAAAATTCCCAGCTGTTAAATTGACGCACCTTTTCTAAAAAATTATTATTTTAATTTTTTATATTTTATTTTGAAGCTGCAAAATACGAAATTTCAATATGTGAAATTTTTTCATTTTGCAATTTCAAAATAAAATATTTAAAGTTAAAAAAATACATTTTTAAAAAAAGTCGGTCAATTTAACAGTTGGGAATTTTCTGAATGTGAAAACAGAATTTAAAAATATGTATTAGTTGATAAGTTATTTGTAAAGAAAATTTCCCCATAGAATAACATTGGCTCAGGCATCCAGCGACGGTGAGTGAAGAGGGCCTTTAAGAGGCTATGATCAGGGATAGAGTTTCGACGTAGAGCTCATACCACTATTTACAAAAACAAATCGTTTTCCTGTACAATCTCAGACTTATTAAGAAGAAATTTCTTCTTCAAAAATAGTGGAACGAAATTTACGCAAAATTCCCAACCCTATACTTTCCCAAGTAGCACATAACGTTGTTATAGCGTTGCAAATATGTCTGAACAGTGAAAAATTAGTTGTAACAACATTAAAACAACGTTATGTGCTACTGGGGTTATATCCAGGGGTCGTACTCTCCGCCCTTTTTTCAGGATACTCAGAGGGAAAAAAAAATAAATTCATTGCTACCACTAATTTTATAAAATAACATCTATCCTGTATAATCTGGGCACGTTACTATAAATATATCCAGAAATTTTCTGCATGAAATTAGTGGTGGTATAAAAGGTGCAAATTTATTATCTTTGAGAGTGTCCTGAAAAAAAGGCGGAGAGTACGAGCCTTGTTTATATCATACTTACCAGAATCCTGATTAATATTCCGTAGAATCGTTTGCCACGCCTTCTTTTTTACACCTTTTTTTTTTTTTTTTTTAGAGTATTTTACGTCTTATTTAATCGTAACTGTATTTCAACAATATTACTCTACAAATTTACTGGTGTGAAAAAGAGGGCGGGTCTAGCAACACTACAGAATATTAATGAGAGTGTTGGCAAGTATATTTTATATACATATATTTTATTTTTGTTAACAAATTTTCTTAAGTAAAGCAATAATCGTTTTAAAGAGAAATTTTTAATTTAACAGTCATTGCTTAAAATATTCCTCAATATGTATATTTCTGTAAAATTCTGTCCGAAGCTGCCATATTAAAAATTACGAAAAACGGCACACAGCGCTACCTATCCAGTGATAAGTATCAGAAATTGATAAGCTCTAATTTATGTAAAGACGTAACTAAAAATTAAACTTCCTGAAATTCTCTGCATTATTTCCTGATTAAAAGCCGCACAATTTTTGTTTCATATTTCATACACACAGACATAGAGATATGATTCCAAATAAAGGTTAAATCCCGTTTAAGAAATCTCAAATAATCATATTTCTCCTAAATATTTATAATCGTTAGAAACCGTAAGTTAAAAATTTTACTAATCCAATACTTTTTTGTTTGTTTGTAATTTTAGCAGAAAATAAAAACTTATTATATTTTCTTTTTCTTCCAATTTACTGCAAGGTATAACAGTCGCAATGTACCTATTTCTTTAACTAACATGCGAACATTGTTATTTATTCTTTAGCACTGGCAAAACTCACCCTTTGTGTCAAGCCTCTTTCTTTGCAATATTCTTCAATATGTAAAAACGCTGGGGTCGTACTCTCCGCCCATTTTTCAGGACACTCCAGAGATGAGGAATTTTCTCCTTTTTTGCCACCACTAATTTTATGCTTAAATATTTGTGGTATTTTATAGTGATGTGTCGTGATTAAATAGGATTGGGAGTATTGTATACAAATAGTGGTAGCAATAATGTTGGAAATTTCTCCTCCATCAGAGTGTCCTGAAAAAAGGGCGGAGAGTACGACCCCTGAAAAACGGGAAAAGCGCTTTTTAAAGAGTTTTTGAACAAGTGAAGCACTTTAACCCTTTGCAGCGCAATACAATTTGAAACATTTAAATTATACTTCAACCGGAATTCATGAACTAAATTAAACTAAAAGAAATTTTAAGGTTTAAAAAACCGGTCTTTTCTGATACGTTATAAACATGAATTTTTGCTAAAAAATTTCCGGGATGAATTTTTGCAGCTGGATCTTAAAATTTGCGTCCTCGCAGCGAGGACAGCGCGCGTTAAGGGGATAACCAGCACGTTGAGCGATGTTTTTTATAAATTTAATTTCGAGGTTTAAGAGGTTTTTGTTGGAACATATTAATATAGCGCGATTTATGTAAGAACGTATAGCGGCAATTATGTATTGGAAGGGGGTTTTGCATTTATTATTGATAAAAAAGCGCTTAAAATCCCTAAATACAATTAACAACGCCCAAAAAGTAAAATCTAAATATACTCCCTCCATTCCATTCTGCAACGGTATTGCAAATAAAATCAAACACGAAGGTTCCCAACATGGTATAAACATTCCCATCAAACCTAATAAAAATATTATACAACGTATACGCAATGAAAAAGACTTAATTGACCCCAAAGAAATCTCAGGAATCTATAAAATCGACTTCAAGTTTGAAAATAATAATACTAACGCCTGCTATATCGGTATGGCAAAAAGAAAAATAAAAGACCGTGAAATCGAACACGTTAATGACCTAAAATATAATAGAACCTTCACCTGTCTATCCCGTACTCATACCAATAACCCTATTAATCCTAACACTATAACCACCACTAAAATTGCCCCTTATAATTCCCATAACTATGCCTTAAAGCGCGAAGCCCTGGAAATTCTAACTTCTAACAATGTTATTAATGAGAGAGAGCACAGCGTAATACCGAAAGAATGGCAACAATTAATTAAAAGAAACAACCGTATTATGACGTCAGTACTGAATAAGAGGATAAAGAAGCCGGTGACAAGATGGTCAATAGAGCAGCAAGTTTTCAACCTGATGACGACCGCGACTAGCGAGTCGAGATATAGCGTAATGCGGCTCAATTAAAGGATTTTAAGGTATTTTAAATGTTTTTAAAGTTTAATTTTGTCCTTTTATATATTATTCAATAGACTAGTTCTTTTCAACATAATTTTAATTATGCACTAGTTTTAATATCATTATATACAGCTAATATTTATGTAATAATTAATTCTTTGAAATATTGGATCAATATTACAGCTATATCTCGTGAAATAGAATTTAAATTCAGTTTCTTTTATAGTATAAATTAAATGATACATTTTTACAGGTCGAAAGCCTCCCTGTAGGACGAATGTGGGTCAAGTTTTCTCAACCTGCGCAAGACTCAGAGCCTGATTAAGGGGGAAGCACACATTATCTCCGCTCTCACCGGAATATTTTTACAATTATTTTTTACTTCATGTCATAGAAATTCCACGCTTTGACGAAGAAATATTTTTTATAAAAAATGAACGGTGTAAAACAATCCAATTTACTCACCTTAATTAGACACCAGAATTCTTTTAAAATAATTTTTAATGAGAATTTTCTGTTTATTATAGGAGGAAAGTATTTGTTAAAAAATAACGGTGTAAGTATAAATAATGTGTGCTTCCCCCATAATCAGGCTCTGGCAGGACTGTAGTATGGGTCACGAATAAAAAATTTTTAACTTATCATAGCTGCCACTTTTAGGCATTTTTGAGTACCAGGAAATTTTATTAGAATTTTTTTTTATATTCAATCAGTGAAAACTGCTTTATAAATATACTTAAAAAAAAAAAAAAAAAAAAAAAAAAAAAATCGTTTAAAAATTTCTGGTAGCCAAAAAATGTAAAATTGAATAACTATGAATCAACCTATGCTTATCTTCACTCTTATGATATTTGTAAATTCCTACTTTTGGCAAAATGTGAATCAGTAAAGCATCATAAATATTGTAATCATAAATAATATATCATACAATGTATTATGCTTAACATTTTTTTAATATTTCTTTCTACTGGTAAGTATTCTACGTAATTATCAGTGCAATTAACATAGAAGCAAAAACTGTATAGTGAAAGGGTTATATTACTACTATTTCTGGAACACCATAAAAGCTGGAACACACTTGAACTTAAAAATATGAAATCAAATATTTTATTGACTGTAAGTTAAACAGGTAAACAATTTAAATACTCACACATTAACATTTAATGTAAAGATAATTAAAGTATATCTGAAAGCAAATTTTGTTATTACTGGAAAAAAATATCACAATATAAAAAGTTTCAAACATTTTACAACTTCTATTCAATTAATAATATATTTATAAAGAATTTCAAATTTGCCAACTTTTATAATTTTTTCCGGAGCATTGTTAGTCCCCCCCCCCCTTTTTTTTTCATACTACCATACTTGCCAACAACCTCATTAATAATCGTAACACTGTTACGCTCCTTCAAACACGCCCTTTTTTCTACACCACTTTATTTTTAGAATACATTTCTGCAAATTTAGTTACGATTGAATAAGAATAAAATTACTCTAAAAACAGACTGGTGTGAAAAAAAAAAGAAAAGAAAATGGGTATTAAAAACGTTACGATTCATAATTAGATGGTGGGCAAGTATGTACCACTATATTTTTGGAGTAATTTTCTTCTTTTTCAATCTTAGTTACAGTTAGAAACAAAAGTGTCCGAACACTGCCAAAAATTCCTAAATAAAAAAAAGTACACTTAATACTGTTTTGTTAAATAAATCCTTGTCGAATAACGTTCTTAGACTGACAACAGAATTCGACAAGGATTTACTTATCAAAACTATATTAAGCGTACTTTTTTTACATAGGGAATTTTGCTAGTGTTCGGACACTTTTGCTACCGACTGTACAAATATCAGGGTGGCGACAGACCAAATTTTTTAATATAGGAAGTACTATATGCTTTTTAAATCAAACTAATAGGCAATTAAGAGACATTTTCTAGGAAATTATTCATGTGATATACGTTTTAAATTTAAGCCTCAAATATTTTTCACAATAAAATAGAGATTATCTGTTTTTTATCGAGGGAAAAAATAAGGTGTGAATTATTATTATGAGTTTAAATTTATGCTTACATGCAAGTGTATAATTGTATACCATAGCTGCCAACATCCTAATTAGAAATCCAGAGTATTGTTTCAATAAGTATCGAACATATAACTGTACAGTGTTATGAGTAAACTACATAAGCAAATAAAATTTCTGTAGGAATATATTTAAAATATACAAATTTCTTCAATAATAATAATAATAATAATTTGAATTACAAAATGCTTTTCTAATTACAAATCCAACTACAGTGTTCTCCGTTGTCATTATTTTAAAAACCACCTTTTTATAGTATAATCATAGCCTCCTAAACTAGATGCCTGTCGCGTTGCTCGTAAACTTAGCAACAGTTCAAACAGTAGACAACGACACCTGGTATAGATTACGCGGCTGTTTTATTCAACTGTCACCAATAATTTTAAGAAGTGATATATATTATATGTAATCTACGTTTCTTCGGTTCTATTCGCCTTTTATTTATATCAAATCCCACTTTTAAAAATTTTTGGTGGATCTTGAACAAAAAAGTCCAGCAAACTGTACTAGGTGGCGCTGTCTACCGCTTGAACTGTTGCCTAGTTTACGAGCAACGCGACAGGTATCTAGTTTAGGAGGCTATGGTATAATCTTCATTAATCGTTTGTAGTATATGCATAATTGCCAATATTTTAATTTATTCCGGAGCAATTTTAGCTCTACCTTTATTTCGCTCCACTTTATTTTTAGAATATATTTTTTTTCCCAATATATAACTATGATAAAAAAAGAAAAATTTACTCTTTAAAAAAAGTTGTGTGGAATAAAAGTGAAGCTAAAAATGCTCCGGAAAAAATTAACACTTTCGCGACGGCATGTTTTTGCCTTTTTGACAGTAAGGTCCGCCTGTGGGCATTATTCTCCGAAGTTACAATATTTCAGAACAAAATTTTCTATATGCAGAATCATATTACAAATGGATATACATTATAATTATACACTTTCTAATCAAAATATTTGTATTCATAGTATAATTGTTGTACAAATATGAATATTGTGTATATTCTTAAGAAATAAATGACATGCAAATTTCAAAAGAAATGCCTACTGGCGGAGTTATAGAGATTAAAATAACTTGAATCTACGCCAGTGATCGCGAAAGTATTAAAATATTGGCAGCTATGGTATATATCTTCAAACAATACCGCAATTTTTTTTTTTTTTTTTTTTTTTAGTTGTGTCTAGAATAGTGACTGCTGGGACTCCTGCAACTATAACGATATTAGTGAATTAATACCTAAATACTTAATACTAAAGTAATTAGGTATTAATTCTAAAGTATTTAGGTAATTATAATTAATATTGTATGGAAAGTCGAAGAATTTTAATAAACATTTGCAAATTTAAGATTAAATTTCGCCGAATTCAAATGAACAAATCATACGTAATTTTCCGCACAAACAACAGTTTATATTTTTAAATATATTTTAAAACGAATGTTGTACAAATTTATTTAAACATAACACATTTGTTTTATTTATATACGTCATCATAATCAATATTCTCAAGTACAGGTTTTGAATTTCAAAATACATTACAATTAAAAATGCTTTAATTTATAAAGAAAACTGCAATACTTACAGTTAAACATCATACATTTCATTCCCTACAGATTGTAATGATTATTTTCAAATACGCTCTGGGCTAATAGATTAGTAAATATAACACAAAAATTTCAACTCATTAGTAAAGACATTTAAACTTTAATTAAAAATTAAACATTGTGTCATCTATGTTTCAACGATTAATATTGAGCATAGGTTTAAATTTAAAAAAAAAATAATTCTGAGGCAACAACTTCAACTAAAATTTAAATTTTTTATGTTATAAATAAATACAACAGAATATTCTTACATAAATTTTAACTAACTTACGTAAGTGCTATTTTTAAATTTTTAAAGTAAAATTGAAACTCTAAAAATTAAAAGGTTTTAATTAAACATAAAAAGATTAATTTTTATAGCATGATTTTCATTCACTGTAACAAGTTGAGCCTAATCAGGCACGGAATACACTATGCGATTAAAAAAAAAAAAAAAAAAAAAAAGTCGGGATAAATTTAAAATGTTGGCAGACATACTTTTAGACATAGACTTTCAAATATCCTATATAACTAATTGTTAGATATTACATAAAACTTCAAATAAAATATAAAATATTTTGAATAAATGGAAAAAAAATTTATTAATAAGGTTATAATAAATTTCAACATTTTAAAATAAAATGTAGAAAATTAACAATAAATCAAATCAGAAACTGCGAATTAATGGAAAAGTTTATTTACGTTTTTGTTAATGATTAGATTCAGCATTTTTAGAATTAATAAATAAAATATAGAAATATAAAAGTAATCAAAACTGACAGTTGGTTTGAATGAAATAATAGAGTTTTATCCTCTGACATGCAAGGTAGTATCATAGCCTTTTAAACTAGATACCTCCCGCGTGGCTTGGAAACTTGGCAACAGTTCAAGCGGTAGACAGCGCAACCTGGTAGAGATATCGTGAATTTTTTTTTTTTTTTCTAACTGTCACCAATAATTTTATGAAGTGATATGTGATATATAACCTAAATTTCTTCGTTTCTATTCGCCTTTCCTGTATGTGAAATCCCACTTTAAAAAAATTTTGGTGACTGTTGAACAAAAAAATCGCGCTATCTGTGCCAGGTTGTGCTGTCTACCGCTTGAATTGTTTCCGAGACATGCGGAAAGCATCCAGTTTAGGAGGTTATGGTAGTATAATATATTAAGTACAACATACTATTTTATAAATAAACTTATGTAAAATTAAGTACAGATTAGAAATTACGAAATTAAAAACAGCTCAAAATCTTACAAATAAAACTAAGACTATACTTGTTTGGTTTTAATTCTACACATGTAGCTTATGTTCAAAACATGTGTTAAAATTAATAATCGTAAATATATTTTTATGAATTGTAAAATTAAATACAGTATAAAATTTGTAAATCAAAGTTTAAAATATGCTATTTTGTAGATGCGCGTTTCCATATGAATTATATTTTAATTCATATTTTTAAGTAAGGATTCAAAATACTAAAATAATATATATTACAAAAATATTAATAATAAAACTTGGAATATTTTAAATATAACATTTAAATGAGACATAAGGTTTATTATTATTATTATTATTATTATTTTAATAATTGGACGAAGAAGTCTCGTATTTTATAAATAAACAAAATATATTTACTCCTATTTTATAACTATACAAATTTTAAACACTGTAACGATATAAATTAACAAGCCGATTTAGCGTACATAAATAATTCGCATACATTCCTTTATCTAAAAAAATGTATTATATTTTTCCCACAAAGTAACAGTACTTATTTATCTATGCGGATTTTTTTTTTTTTTTTTTGAATAAGCATTCTTTATTATTTTTTCTTTTTATGGAAAACGAATTTTAAAGAAACGCTGTACTTGTGGAATGGTCGTTAATAACATCTGTTACTGTCACATTTTATACAGTAGTCAATATTAGAACTAAAATAATCGTTAATAAATCCTGCTTTTTTCCAGAATTATATAGCCCCCCCCCCCCCCAAAAAAAAAAAAAAAAAAAGTGTTGAATTCTCTTTATTTGTATGTTTATTATTTGTTTGCTTATTTATCTACTTATTTTGGAAAATAAATAAAGTCTGGATATTTCCCATTGTATACATTAGATAAAAGACTGACATTTAAATAAAAACATATTTTTTTTTTTATGTTTGTGGAAAACTTATACACAGAAATCTCTGAAAAATATACAGAAATAATATCTTTACCTACAAAATGATCAGTTTTAAATTTTGCTTATCTCCAATTTATACGCTGAATAACATTGACATTAAATAATAGAGAGCATAAGTTATCTTTGAAATCACTTTTTCTATTTATGAATTTCTTAGTTGTTTAATATTAATTAATTAATTAACATGTCTCATAGATGTCAATATTTTAATTTATTCCGAAGTATTTTTAGCCCCGCCTTTATTCCATACCACTTATTATGTGAAAGCAATCATTCTTATTTTATGGAAGTTATATATTGGAGAAAAAATTAGTAAATAAAGTGGTACGAAATAAAGGCGGGTCTAAAAATACTCTGGAATAAATTAAAATGTTGGCAACTATGATATCTATTAAAATAATACGCAAAATGATGTTTTCAATAAAAAAGTATTTTTAAAAAATTCTGGTCATTTCTCGTTTTTTGCACAAGTTATCTGTCTATACACATGAGCGTAATCAATAACGGATAAACACTAAAGACAGAATCAGTTTTAGATTTTTTTTTTTTTTTTTTTTTTTTTTTTTGTGACAGACAATTTTTTTTTTTTTTTTTTTCAGACAGTTCTTTTTCGCAATTTTACTTACTAAATATTAAATTATCTTGATAAGTTTAAATGTGCTGATATGTTTATATATCTTACAAATAATACCAAACTTTTAGCAGAAGAAAAATAATTTACATTTAATAAATTAAATATTTAGCGTGATAGACATGACAAAAAACAAACATATTTTTTGTAGCGCATCTGTATCGCTAAATTCCTCGAAATTGAGACACATTTTGAGTTCAGAAATTATTATTTATACAATCAGGATTTTCATTGCTCTAACGTAGATAAATATTAAAAAAAAAAAAAAAAAAATATTTAACAGTGTGACACACATGACATGTATAAAAATTTATAATTACATTTTGTTTACTTATAAATTTAAATCTTTTTTAATTAATGATATTCAAAATTTTTCCGTGTACAGCGTATCCCAAAATTACCGCAATAAACTTTAAAAAGAGACAGGGCACTTCATCAGGATTCAGAAATCCATACGAATCCATGTCCGCAAATGTTATTTGAACCCTTTAAAAACCGAGTGTTCTGGAGTATTTTAAAAAAAATTTGGGCGTGGCCACGAAAAAAAGCTTATAAGTTTTAAAATTTTTATAAACTTTTTTCGTGAAAACTATTACGTAAAAAGTCATACACAGTAATAATGCTGTTTCTGATTGATGTAATTAAAACATCGATTGTATTAATACGAATACTGTGTATGATTTTTTTTAAAATGATGAATCGTATAAGATTTGAAAATTTACAAGGTAGGCGGGGTTACAAATAACCAAATAACTAAACTACACATGAGCATTCGATAGTACTCATATATGGTAGTAAGTATTAAAACCCCCAAAATGTATACGCTCCTCAAAGGAATTATGTGAAATTGGGTTACTATGTATTAATTATTCCTTCAGCTGTTATCTACATCCACTTAAAGCCTGCAGCTCTACGTTTGAGCCACCCACATCTGTTGGAAAATATCCCAAAACACACAGCTGTTTAACCTCTTCCTTCTCGCCCCCGTGATATTCACGGCCAGTGATCACGTCCCACGTGTATTTTTCCTTTAATATTTTAGGGTACATGAAAGCACCAGCCAGTACCAAACTATATATAATGTATTTGAAAATATGTACAGAATAAATTGATATATTATTCATATATTTATTTTCAATCTATTTTTATTACTTAGACAAAAATGTGGATATTATGGGCATGTCTTTGGAAAATACGCGATCGTTAAGGGATTAAGGTTAAGATGACATTTGCGGACATGGGTTCCTATGCAATTCTGAATCCTTATAGTGTGCCCTAATTTTGGGGCACCCTGTATATGCAATATGTTATACTATTTGATATATTTCCTAAGTTTTCTATCAAGAGATGTAAAAAATGATTGAGTTAGTTGAAAAATTAAAGAGGATGTTCACTTTTGAATGAAATGAACCTTCTATATTTTATAAGAAACGAGACTTCTTTAAACTACATTACAAGACTCTGAAACATTAGTTAAAGAAATTGTCCGTAACGGGAATAGATCATCAAAGAAATCCCTTCTGGCACCCTACTCCACATCAAACACACAAATCGTTCTTTAGATTGTTTTCCATTAATCACTACTGTTATGGTTTCGGGGGTGGTGGGAATGCTTGACGGATGATGTTATTTGACTCTTCCAGTCGCAAAAGGTGTCCGAACTGTTGCACACTTTGCAGGAACAACTCTGAGCTTCATAATATTCGTAAATTCGCAAATCAGGATCGGCTCCAGGATCGCAGTGTCTTAAAAGGACTCTTCGTAGGATCTTCTGATCGTGAACGCAAACGGGATGATAGGATATCTTAAATGGGAATTTCCAGTCAGGTATCTAAGAAATATTATAAAATATATAAGTTAAAGTATACTATTTTTGCATAAAAGCATATTACAAAAATACCAGATGCTAAATGAAATATTGTTGTTTATAGTAATTGAGGCTAAACAATAAAGTCATGAGCATGAATATTAGCACATATTTTATACCATAGTTGCCAACATTCTAATTAGGAAATTTTATTAAATTTATTTCTTCTTAAACGTAACAAATGGGGTTATATGAGTGAATAATAAACTCAATAGATAAGCGTTGCATGTTTTGCATTTCTAAGTAGGAACAAACGACACAAAGTTTGTTTTTACTTTAAATAAGTAGGAACTACTCCTGTACATCTGTGCCTAAAAATATTATTTAGAAAAAATATTACAATTAATATAACCATTCATTCTTAAATAATGGATTTTTATTAATTAACCCTTATCACTCGTATGTCCCTTCTGAGTGGACATTAAAAAATCGAGCCACGCCTCTGCAAATGAAATGTCATTTTTCTAAAACGTGTAACTATAGGCTACCTGCCGGCTACCGAAAATTTTAACAGAAAGATTTATTTAATTTAATGATGAAGTAAAATAAAACTAATTATTACAATTTATCGTTAGCCAAAAGGTAGTAATTTGAAAACTATAAGTGTGACGTTTTAAAGGAACGCCAAAAGGCGTGTCTTACTGTTCAAAATGGAAAAATATGCGAAGCGCAAAGGGTTAATTCTTATCATTAGCTCACCTCCGTACATTCATTTCTCTACTGAATTACCGATAGTCATACTTGCCAACGTTTAATTAATATAGTGTTAGTATCCGCCCTACACCTCTTGATTTTTAGAGTAATTTTCTCCAAATGCAATTACGGTTAACGAAGAAAAATGCTCTAAAAAAAGACTAGAGTGGAAAAGAAGGTGAGTGTTAACAATGCTACAGAATATTAATTAGGATATTGGCAGCTTTGTTATACTAACGCATATCTGCCAACATACTAATTAATATTCCGAAGTATTGTCAGTACCTGCATTTTTTTTTTTTTTTTTTTTTTTTTCCCCACACCGGTCTTTTTTTTTTTTTTTTTTTTTTCTCCTTGTTTTATCGTAAATATATTTGTAGAAAATTACTCTAAAAATAAAGTGGTGTAAAAAAAGGGCGGGTACTAACATTATATTAAGTAAATGTTTGCAGGTATGACTATCGGAAATTCACTAAATAAATGAATGTACGGAAGTGAGCTAATGATAAGGATTAATTATTAAGAAACCATTATTTAAATATGAATGGTAACATTAATTTTAATATTTTTATAAATAATATTTTAAGACACAAACATGAGTTATTTCTACTTATTATAAATAAAAACTGACTTTGTGTCATTTGTTCCTATTTGGAAATGCAAAACATGGAAAGCTTGTATATAATTCAGCATATTAGTCACACAAAAGACCCCATGTGTTACATTTAAGAAGAAAAACAATTGAATAAAATACCTCAAAATCCAATTTTTTTATAATCAAAGGTTAAATTTATGTTTAAATAAAGACAGTTATGCAAACATATCAGACTTCGTGTGAAATGTAATAATATATATATGTATGTATGACGTTTAAGGTAATGCTTCCAACAGAAGAAGTAAATCTGATCAAAGATCGTATACAAGTATTTTAATACAAAACAGTTTTGCTTTTTTGCTCATTGCAGGATACCTCATCACAAAATTTTATTTTAAATATACTAATAATTGATTTCAATAATATTTTCATTTTAAATCAAAACTAAACACAGGATTTTTGATAGCAGCTAGTGACTTCCATGGCATATCCGTAGTAAGTTTTTTAAGGTTTCCGTATACCTTAACCCCTTAACGCGCGGTGTCCTTGCTGGGAGGACGCTAAATTTAAGATCCAGCTGCAAAAATTCATCCCGGAACCTTTTTAGCAAAAATTTACGTTTATAACATATCAGAAAAGGCTGGTTTTTTTAAACTTAAAATTTAAAATTTCTTTTAGTTTAATTTAGTTCATGAATTCCGGTGGCAGTATAATTTAAATGATATGAATTGTCTTGCGCCGCAAAGGGTTAAAAAAGTATTTTTGTATCTATAAAGCGTACATTTTCCTGTATGAGTATAAACTGAAGTTTAAAAAAAAAAGATATTTAAGGAATTATAAGAACAGTACATTATATGATAACAAATATACATATTTTAGAAATAATTTTGCCAGTAAAAGTTTCATGGAAGATTAATATTTACTGATTTTTTTCATAATTTATTTAAAAACAAATTCCTACAATCCTGTATGTATTAAGATATTAAATTATACACGTAAAAAACATTTTTAAAATTAACATACTAAAATCTACACAGGCTTCCAAATAATAAGAAAAAAAAATTACAAGAATGGCGATTAATCAAAACATTATATCTAGAATTTAAAACTAGTATATAAAACAAACAAAAAGTATAAAATTATACGAAAATAAAACAGCAGACAATTATGGTGCTTTAGAAATGAGCATATGTGTAAAATAACAAGAGGAATGAGTAGTTTGGCATGGGAAATCCCCTTTTAAAATGAAGAATGATCACTCTAAAAGCAACAGAGCAATTCACAATGTTACACAGGTATACATAGCATTGTCATTTATGTGATCGATAAGTTCACTGGGAAGGGAGAGCCATCGCTCCAGCAAAACAGCAATACATCTTAATAAAGCGTCACAAACTTGCTGGGTGGGTTTCAAGTTCGATGTTTGAACTGATTGTTCTATGCGTTGAATTTTTTGCGCTAAAGATAATGTTCAACGTCACAATTCATGCGCAATCTAGAACTGCTGTGCTGTAGCAAGTAATCTATAATTGTTGCATCAGCGCAAAAGCTCAGAAAAATATTAAGAATCAATATATAAAGTAATATTAAAAATATTGCTTTATATATTACCAGTTCCACGTGAAAGGAGATGGAGATCTGGGCGTCCACCCAAAGAAATGCCACTTCAAACACAAACACTGCTCCCTTTGTATGAATGCCTTTCGCAGATGTTTATAACGTGTTTCATGTTCGCTTTTAATATACTTGCCAACATCTCAATTAATATTCCGTAGTGTTGTTAGTCACGCCCCTTTTTTTACACCAGGAAATTTTGAGAGTAATATTCTCCAAATTCAATCACGATTAATTAGGAAGCAATATTCTCTAAAACAATTCCGGTGTGCAAAAAAAGGCGGGGCTAACAATACAACGGAATATTAATGAGGATGTTGGCAAGTATGGCTTTTAATCAAATAAGGCCTAGAATCGCTTTGAAGTGCAAAACTTGATTCATCCGTGAATCCGTTAACCACCCAATGGACAATTTAACTTGCCAACTTCAAACATTCCCTCATCTCGCAAGAGATGAGCAGCACACAAACTGCTTTATGTCTGGCGTCCGAGTCATTTTGTGAACCATTTTATGCGCAGTGGACGTTGATACTACCTCTTGGTGGATACAGGGAATGAGTTTCTAAGATACGTTGGAGTTCTGTTTTTATTCCTTTGTACACATAATCACAAGTATCAGTCATCAATACTTATCATAGCGTTTGATTGTCCTTAACTAAACTTTATGGAAGTCAAATCAATGGTTTGAAATTGTTGTTAAAGTCTATGAGCTGCAGAAGAACTCACATTCAGTCCCAAAAGTCTTTCCATAAAAGTTCTTTTTGCAAATGATGCTTCCGAAACATTGAAAGGAATTCACTGTCCAATATTTTTTATCACAACAACATAGCGATACCTCCAGCCTTATCTCCAAAATGCATTTTTATTTCTCTCTCTCTTCGAAGATAACTTATTTCAGTTGCAGCGATTTTCAGTGCTTGTTACTAAATTGCATATAACAATTTATTTTTCAGCAGTTCTTTTTTTTTTTTTTACAACATATTGAAATTTAAACGGATTAGTTTATTTTTTTATCAATGTATGCATATTTTGTCATTTTTTCTTGATTTTTGGAAAACAGTACATGAAAAACATAGTACAGCGTTATCAAACATTTTTGGACTCACATTTTTAAAATTGCATTTTGGAGTTTATTTCCCAATAGTTGCCAACATTTTAATTTATTTCGGAGTATTTTTAGCCCCGCACCACTTCATTTATAGAATATTTTTCTCCAATGTATAACTACAATAAAATTAGGAAAAATATTCTTAAGAAAAAAGTGGTATAAAATGAACGCGGGCTAAAAATGCTCTGGATAAATTCAAATGTTTGCATCCCTGTTTCCATCAAACCAAAACATTAAATTCTTTACTAGCTAAATTATAAAATTAATATAAATTTGCTTATATTGCTTAAAATAAATGAAATTTTATTTATTTTTTAAAAATTTCAAATATTCATATCCTGATAAGTTCTATGCTTCTAAATTTTAGACAACTTTAAACATTTAACGTGTAACCGCTGGTAAAATATAAAGAAATAAATTTCATAACGGCTATTTGGAAACCACTACGGTGAACACTTATTCATACTATTTGCATTCAGATAAATCCATTGAAAGATACAAATAAGCGAAATAAAAGTAAATTTAAAAAGAACGCTTGCAAACCATTCTGCAAATATTTGTAAATGTAACTGACAACCTATATACAATCATAAACAACAAAAGAGAAAGATAAAATAAAATAAAATGAGCACATTGTAAAGATTCAGGTGACATTTAAATGTCAGTTATATGAAATTCATTGCAGAATTATTTTCAAATGTATTTAAAAAGAAAAAAAAAAATCACTAGTTTGCACATGTTTACTGTACAGAAGAATAAATGTTTCAATAGTTCTTGGTTATTTTCAATACCCAACTTTAAATTATGCATATATATTCTATTAATTTTTCACGCTAAAAGCATATTCAACAAAATAGCATAATAAGCTCATTCAACGAAACAAAAATTATCCAAATCGTTTGTGTCAGACTGCCATCGCATTTTCTTATTAATATTTTTAAAAATATCAAAATAATAATAATAATAATAATAACAATAATAGAAATTTTATTTAATAAAATGAATTATATATTTCTTGGCTACTTCAACGCAATATAATGTAATCTAAATAATACGTTCGTATATTAAGGAGCTTTAAGTTCGGTAATTAGATGTAATTGAAATTTTGAGAAATTTTCATTACTTACGTATTTGTTTCAGTCTATAGCGGATGAAAGAATGCTGTTTCTGAATATTTTGTATAATATCTTAGAATTTAAAATTAGGTTAAAAAAAAAAAAAAAAATCTAAAAGTTTCGTAAAACAAAGAGGAAAAGAGAAACTATACAATTATGAAATAAATGGCAAATGTACTTATTAACATTCGTAATATCTATTAACTAAGAAGATTTGATAATGATGGTTTATACTCCATCATTTATTTCAAGATTCAACAATTTTTCACATACTATAAAAAAAAAAAAAAAAAAAATAGTAACTTTTCTTAAGATTAACTCTGTACTGATAAGTATAAAGGATTTAAGTCCATATTCTTGATTTTTCAGGAAACGAAAAATAAAATTAAACTGTCTAAAAATAAATCAGAAGAATTGATTAGGGAAAAGGGATTATGTTGATTTATACCCTTTATACCATTCAGTGATTGTCAACCTTCATTTAAAAACAGGAAAAAACTGAATTAAATATTTTATACCATACGTGAATGGTAAATTTCTGATTTGAACCTTTTTTTTACCAATCGATTTTCTCAAAGACTAAATGACATAGACTTAAATCCTTTATATCAATCGATTGAGAATTTTTTTCTGAGTCTGACTATGTACTTAACTCAAAATCGACATTTTTGGACTTAAACCCTTTATACTTATCAGTACAGAACTAAAGTTTAATGAAGTTACACTATCTCCAGTAGCCAACTATTCACTAGAAATATTTCTGTTAGACAAGAGTTTGTGTCAGACTGTGAATTATCCTAATCCACAACTTACACAACATTGAAACCTATAAAATCTATTTTCAATTTCAACTAAAATATTTGTATTTGAATAATTTAGAGTATATTTAATAGTTTTCAACAGAAACTGATAACCTGATTGGAAAATAAAATATAAGTGCAGATACAATATTCATGAGGGAAAGTCGTTGAATGAGATCACAAGCAAACTTAGCACGCGCAATATTACACTAAAGAGTTTATTAAGAATTTAAAATCATTTTTGAACATAAAACAATGCCTTCTGTGATGCAAGTGAACATTTTTGGAAACTTTAAATTTAAAGTTTGTCCATTTTATATCTTCACCTTTTACAATGCACATATATTATAAATTCAATAATTTGAATTACTCTGAATAAAACTTTAACAAATAGCTTTAGAAATTATTGTGCCAAATATTTGAAAAGATATGAATCTTCTCTATTATCTGTTACAAGATTATTATAAGCATATTTTATTCTAATTTCCAATTTATGTACGAAAAGCTGAAAGCTTTATGGAGAATGCTTCATATTATACGCATCCTTTATTCTTACAAATGAAAAAGTCAGATTTGGCTCATTTCAAGTGAAATCTCCTAAGGCGGTTGCCCTCATGTCACAGATATTAATGAAAATTTTTTATTATAAAGTACAGTCGGGGAAAAAAAAACGCAGCACTTGATGTTATTTCGTTATTAATTAACGCAGAAAAATTTAATAGACACCATTCAACAGGAAATGAAATGCACTTTCTGAAAATGTAGTCGAATTTTGAATTAGGGGTCATCTACATATTAAAATGAGCGCCAACTTTGATTTTTTTCAATAGTAACACCCAATTTTGACTTCATATTCAAATTTCTGAGAGTCTGGCAGTGCGGAAAAGTATACTGTTTGTATACTTTATCTTTGGTATTCATAGAGTTATGATCAAAAATGTGTTAGGGGGCTATCTCTAAATATAGAAAAATAAAATGAAGATCCTACAAGAACTAGACAAAATTATACTGTTTCACACCGGAAATATTTCAAGAAAAAAAGAGTTATAAAAAAAAAATAAAAATATTAACACCTTTGCAGTATCTTAATTATCATAATTTAGTTTTTTGGATATGTATATACTTTAGTACTTTTTTAGATAATTTTGGGTATATTTAAATACATTACACTTACGATTGGTCAGATAATACTTTTTATAAAAGTGCAATATTTTTCAATTAAAAAGTATCTATCATGGATATACTGATCACCAATAAAGCTTAAATTTTCTTTCGTACGTGTAACATAATATACAAACTGAAATAAAATAGCTGTATATATATATATATATATATATATATATACAACAACGCATAAACTAAATCTTTTCGGATAAATTATTGTAAGGTTTCATAAAGTAAATATTAAACAATTTTAATAGAACTTACCCGTTTTAGGTCAGTTGAACTCTTTGGAACTGTGCGATTTGTTTTATAATTTCTATGAAAATATAATTTCTTAATTAACGCGTTCGCGACTGCTGACGTAGATTCACATCATTTGAAAATCTATAACAATGCCAGTGGGCGTTTCTTTCGTAATTTGTGTGTTACTTATTTCTTAAGCATGTACCCAGTGTTCATATTTCTGCAATAAAATATACTATGGATTGAAATATATTAATTAGAAAGAATATAGTTATAATGTATATCCATCTGTAATATAATTGTGGTACAGAAAATTTGTTTTGAAATATTTTATTTTGAGAGTATTTCAAACAGTAAACCCCGCCTATTTAGTTAATTTTTTTCTTCTAGTGTTCGTTTAAAGGATTCTAAATTTATCACCAGTAATCGATGAAGTAAATACCACTTGTGTATATTTTTGTCAATGTAAAATAAGGGGTTTAACACGAATACTCAAAGTCACATTCACTTTTCGTTTCTGTATTGTTTTGTTTTGAAGAACGATAAAAGGCGGGGCTTTAGAAAACAGGAATTCTTGATACTAACACAAATGTCTAAAAATCAACATTTTTGTTTCATTTCTTTGCATTTGACGTTGTTGTTATACAATTTGACCCTTAAATAAAAAATAAAAATATTTTGTTCAATTTTCTCCGTTATTTTTTAAGATTTGCTACGTTATCTCATTCAAAATTTTTTAAGAGATGGCCCCCTAAACCACTCCAAAAGAAAGATTTATTTATATCTCGAAAAATAATAACTGGAATGAGCTGCAAATTTGCACACCCATATTTTCCAGCATTAGGATTCATTTTATGTAAAAATTAATATAGGTCATAATTCATAATTTTTATGAATATGAATTTATTAATATTTTTCAGAATTAAAAATATTCTTCAGAATCAAAATTAATGATGGATTATGTTTGGGTTTCTTCACTGTATCTCGTAAAAAAAGAATTATATCGATCGAGTTATTTTTTGTGACGATATTAATAAAAGTGTGAAATATGAATTTAACATTAGCACCTTCAAATTTTGAACGCTTATAACTCTGTGAAAAAATAAGCAAAATATACAACCAATATACTTTTTCGCATTGTCGCGATCCCAGGAATTCAAATATAAAATAAAAATGGGGCATTACCATTGAAAAAATCAAAGTTGGTGCGCGTTTTATCATGTAGATGACCCCCAATTCAAAATTTTCGTTCATTTTCTGAATCTACTCTCAATTTCCCGTCGAATGATACCTATTACATTTTTGTGCATTGATTAGCAACGGAGTTACATCGAGTGCTGCGTTTTTTTTTTCCCCGACTGTACATAGTGAAAAAGGCTTAAAATATTTTTTTCAGAATTTTTTAGTCAAAACTAAGAATAAGGAGTCATTTCGAAATTTTACTAAATTTAGCAAAATGGCGTCCATGAGCATGATGGTTTATAAGTTTCAAACCACCATAACACTTTTATTTATGTACCAATTTTGTTCATTTTGGTGTCATTAGAAAGATAAAAGTATAAACTATGAAATAAAATTACGCAAATGCTGAAAATATGTATACAAGCATTTACAAAATTGTAATAAAAGCATTTTTGGAAGGAATTTTTTTGCAAACTTCAAGAATTTTTTGCAGTAAAACCTCACATCACACCACACTAATTTTTTTTCACATAATATAAAATGACATACTTTTAATTAAAAAAAAATCAAGAGGGTGTTTTTTGTATTTTGTGATTAAAAAATTAAAGAAGTAAAGTAATAAAAATTTCATTAAGTTCCGTTTTATGGCTACTGTAACTGATGTACAACAAATGAATCATACAACATGCATTCTTAACATTTTAATGATTATTATTATTTTAAAATAATTTATGAATAGATAATATTATATCTGAGCTGAAAATATAAAAGCGAATATTGCTACACGTCATGGTAAAAATGCATGTGTTGGAATTAGTGGTACTATAAAATGTTTAGCCACAAGAGCAAACTTGCAATGTCCATATTACAATCACATACTAAGTCCAAAAGAAATGTTTACATTTGCCAAAATTTATGTTCCAGGAATATACACATTTTATATTACAACTGAGGAAAAAACAAATTCACAAAGCTGTTAGATAAACGATATGAAAATTGTTAAATTATTCCTGGGACAAGAGTAAATCATTTCTTCCAACCACTGGATAAAAGAAGACTGCCTATAAAGCATGTTTCATCATCTAATATATTTTTTCAAGTTTCTTTTGGACTTCGAATCAAATAATTTATCAATATGAAAGAAGAAAAAATTCTTGTAGCTATCTATGACAGTAACTGGTGGCTTGGAAATATACTGGAGATTATTGAAGAACATCGAATTGCAAAGATGAAATTTATGAACCCAAGTAGAACTTCCTCAGCTTATTCATGGCCTAAACATTCTGATGTTTGTTGGGTTCCATATGAAACTATTTTAATGAGTGTGCCTAGCTCAAGCACAAGCACTGGTAACTTATTACTTTCAATTCAGATATAATATTATTCATTCAGAAACTATTTAAAAATAATAATCTATACTTTAATAGGCAAACATGAAAATTGTTGTACACTTTTAACATATTAATTATAGGAGTAGAGAGTTGAATGTGATATCATTCAAAAGGTGTGATTAGCCAGATTTGCAGAATACAAAAAATATTTTCGACTTTAGGTTTTCAATGAATTTACACCTTCTGAGATGTCCTAAACATGATTCTCTCATTGTTAGAAAATGACTATTTGTCTGCTTGTAAATGATGTGTTAAGGAAATTTTGTAGTAGGCGGGATTTAAGTACGACTGATAATTTGTTAGACCTTGATTTAAATTGGTGCTAATTAGCTGTTCGAATATGTCACTCAACAGGTGGTACTACTACGTTGTGATTTACCCCATTAAATCAAGGCTATACCTCGACTTCTATAGTGTATAAATGCACCAAACATAATATATGATATGGACATTATATAATACTGTGCTGTTTTAATTTGTGTGCATATTGGTCAGCAAGTAGCACTGCTGTGTTGCAGTTTAATTCCGTTTATGAAAAGGCAATATCCGTGTTACGTAATAAGAAACCTTGACATGTGACAACTGTAGAGGAAAATGCAACATTATAATGTTTATATTCATATTGTAAAGGAAAATGTTCGTATTCTAATTAAATATTTTTATCCTATAGGGAAATTTATAGGGGAACGGAGAATAAGGAAATCACATGTTGGGTATAATTTAGCTTCGAACCCAATAAGAAGGATATTGTTCATTGCTTTACCTTGCAAAAAAGTGGTCAAGTTTGAATCACTGGACAATATTAGTAATTGTTAAAATGTTAAGAATGCATATTGTGTGGTTAAAAGATCATTTGTTGTACATCAGTTAGCCATTAAACGGAACTTAATGAAATTTTTATTACTTTACTTCTTTAATTTTTTAATCACAAAATACAAAAAACACCCTCTTGATTTTTTTATATTAAAAAGTATGTCATTTTATATTATGTGAAAAAAAATTAGTGTGGTGTGATGTGGGGTTTTACTGCAAAAAATTCTTGAAGTTTGCAAAAAAATTCCTTCCAAAAATGCTTTTATTACAATTTTGTGAATGCTTGTATACATATTTTCAGCATTTGCATAATTTTATTTCATAGTTTATACTTTTATCTTTCTAATGACACCAAAATGAACATAATTGGTCCATAAATAAAAGTGTTATGCTGGTTTGAAACTCATAAACCATCATGCTCATTGACGCCATTTTGTTAAATTTAGTTAAATTTCGAAATAACCCCTTATTCTTAGTTTTGACTAAAAAATTCTGAAAAAAATATTTTAAGTCTTTTTCACTATGTACTTTATAATAAAAAAATTTCATTAATATCCGTGACATGACGGCAACCGCCTTATATGATTTCACTTGAAATAAGCCATTTATACATTTTTAGTCGAGTTTTAGTAGCAGTTTTAGTTGATGAATTTATAATTTTCTTCTGCAAAATAATACAGCTGAGTCAAAAATCCTACAACTTCAGATTTAGCGATTAATTACGTCATATAACTTATTCATTCACATAGATAGCTAATTTAGATTTCTAAGCAATTAGTTGTCTTAAAATATTTATTGTCTTAAAATATATATGCAAGATGTTGCATAACGTTATATTACTAAATAATTTTTAAATGCGGATGCGTAAGTGTTAACAAAATATCTTCTACTTAGATTACTAACCAAATGTATCTTTATAAAGAGCTTAACTATTCATTCAAGGGACTTCTAGCAACTTCGTAAATCATTGCTACATGGAATTTCTAGAATTTGCCGGATACAAAAAGAATTCATACGTTACTAAAAGGTATCAAGTGACTTTCGGTTCATCACTGTGAAGGTACAGTATCCAAACATAACATCTTTAACATTTGTTTTATTTATTAGAAATTAAAAATTTATATTTATCAAGAGAAAAATATTTCTGTAATACAAAAGTAGCTGATGAACGTTCTCATATGCCTTTAAGATTACGCAAACTTTATTATTACTTTCTTTTGAAGAAATCAATCGTCATGTTTTCATTTTTGATATTTTCGCTAAAATTTTGAGCTACCATATATACATACTTGGTAATATTTACAATTTATTCCGGAGTAATGTGAGCCACGCCTTTTTTTTTCACACCAGTATGCTTTTACAGATATTTTCTACAACGTGTAATTTCAACTAAGCAAGAAGAGAGTTGCTTTTAAAATATACTGGTGTGGAAAAAGGACGTAGCTAACAGTACTCCGGAATAAATTATAAATATTATCAGATATGTATATACTCACGTATAAGTCGATCCCCTAATTCAAGAGGAAAACTTATATTTTTCACCTTGTACAATTACAAAATTAACATACTTGTCAGCCATCTCATTATGAACCGTACAATTTTTAGTAACCGCCTTTTTTTTCACACCAATAATTTTTTAGAGTAATTTAATCGTAACAGCACTTGGAGATAATAACTCTAAAAATTTAGTGGTGTGAGGAAAGGGGCGTTTTTTCAGTGGGCGTTAACAATTGTACGGTTATTAATGAGATCGTTGGCAAGTATGAAATTAATTGTGATAAAATAAGGGAAAGGAAACTGATGTAAAATAATGGTATTACTGGTATAATTTTTTTCTTCGGGATCGGCTTATATGTAAATATGTACGGTATTACATTTAGGGAAGAAATCACCTGCTATCAGTATTTATGTGTTCATATATGTGCAAAGTTTAACCCTTTGACGGTTCTATTTAATTTCAATCCTCTTGTCAGTATTACCAACTTTAAGAAATATTTTTTATTTAATCTCCACCAATATTTTTTAACTGTAATGGTTGATAATAGCTTCGAAGGGTATTTACGTCAAACATCACTCCTTAAAATTATTGTTGGGTTGAATAAATGAGTCCTTAAGTTTCACAACTCAACTTCGAGCGTTTTAGAACGTTAGGGTTGGCAAAAAGTTAAGCAAAATACGATATATGGAAGAAGATCAAGAAAGGTTATAGAAAAAATTGTCACTTTAAATTCACTACATGCCAGCCATGAAATAACTTTCATTATTTAGAGACATCTGCAGTTAAAACTAATATCTGGAATAAAACCAAGACAAAACCAGTCCTCAGGACCACGTGAATGATGTACAATTTGCACAATTGAGATAGAACGTGCAAATTGCGCACAGTACGTACAATAACAGCATAGACAAAATATCCCTTGTCGACAATTTTAAGGTACTAATTATTTTCTTTGTGGAAATCATCTTCCATGTCTTCCATTGTCTATATATGGAATTTAGTTTCATTCCATTTGCTAGTTTCAACTGTAGATGTCTGTAAACAAAACAAAGTAAAATATAAAAATAAAATAAATTAATTTTGGACAAACCTGTATTTTTAAACCTGTTTTTTAAAATTCAATCAAAATGTAATTTAGCATATAATTTTAAAAATACTTTGCTTAAGTAAAATATTTACCTCGAAGGAATCGCATCTTCCCCAACATGAAGTAGATTTAATAATATCCCAACACGTTCTGCCATGCTGGTCGGACCGGATCGCTTTTAGTGTGTATTCTCGTCGCAGGCACATGAGGAGGTGACGCAGGAAGTAAGAAGGCGGGTCTTCGGAAGAAGGCTCATCTTTGTCGGACGATGACAGACAGACACATACGCACAGTAGAAGGATACTACACAGTAGGCTTTTGGGAAACCGAATCAGCATCTAGAATAAACAAAGGAACAAAAAAAGATTTCTGATTTTTGTTATAAAAATGACATTTATCGGAATCAGAGTTCCCAACTTTTATAATTTATTCAAGAGCATTTTTAGCCCCGCCTCTTTTTCATAGCAGAAATGTGAAAAAATACTTTTTTCTTATTTAATCGTTATCACATATTAAGGAGAAAAAATCTACAAAATTTCTGGTGCGAAAAGAAGGCCGGGATAAAAATGCTCGTGAATTAAAAGTAGGGAACTCTGATCGGAATCTACAAGGACATTGTTAATCCATAGATGCCAAAATTTTAATTTATTCCGGGGTATTTTTAGACCGGCCTTTTTTTCATACCACTTTTTTTTAGGATAATTTTTTCTTAATTTATCTAAGTTATATATTGGAGAAAGTTTTTGAATAAATAAAGTGGTGCGAAATAAAGGCGGGGCTAAAGTTATTCCGGAATAAATAAAAATATTGACATCTATTGTTAAAACGCTGCAGAACACCACTATTTTTAAACTATAATTTTATAACTTGCTTAAGCCAGGAACTATGTAATTCAATAAAAAAAAAATAAATAAAAAATAAAAAAAATCTTACTTTTATAAAATAGTGGTGTTTAAACTTGTATTTTACACAGAGTAAATATATATATATGCAGGCGTGGAAAATTGGCGTAGAACTCATACCGGTATTTGTTTGAAAATTTTCTCTATGTATAAAATTTTCGGTTTAAGGAGCAGAAAATTTTGTTGCGTAAATACCGGTCTGGGATCTGCGCAAATTTTCCACCCCTGTATATATATATATATATATATATATTACATATGAATAAGCATTTCTTTAACTTAATTGTGAATTTCTGTCAATTACAAATGAAAAATGATTTTTGAAAAATAGTGGTGACAGTTTTCGCAAATTTTAGTCAGCCTGTGAACTTAACCGATATTCAGTTATACAATATAGTAAAGTAAGTCAAATATAACATTTATATATTTTACTTTTATTACACATGTCATTAGATACTATTTCCTGTAGTAAATATTTTATCGCAATTTTTCTTTATTAACGAAAATAAATACTACAGTGATTGCTTAGTGAAATAGAGAAGAACAAAACTTACAAGTTAAAGTTAATAATGGTATTTTTTAATGTAATCTACATTTACTTCAATTTAATCGTGTAAATATTTAGCAAAAGAATGCAATATTTATTATTATTATTATTTCAGAGTAGTGTATTTTATTTTATTTTATTATTTAATAAGAGAATAGATTATGTGCATTCAAAATATGTATATATATTAAAATCACCAGTTACATAAACCAACGTATGGGGAAAAATATTGGTTTATTAATTAATCATGTACTCTACCAAGTGATATATTCTAATATATACGAACGTCTCGCCAAAACACAGAACATTATAGATTCTATTAAATGGAATCAGGAGAATTAGTTTAAATGTAATCTGTATAAAATTAACATACATGCCAAGTTATTACGGATTGTATGTGGCATTAATACTGGAATTTTTTAATAGAATTTTTTGTAGTAATCACCTCCGATATTTAACATGAGGAAGATTACTGTATCTGAATAGTGGTTATGAAACCTGTTTTTCGTTGGTAGTAACTTAGCACATTTTAATTAACGTAATCACAATCACCCAGAAAAAGTGAACAAATACCTATTGTAGTAACACCATTGTTTTTCTATTTTAAACAGAAAAATAAATTGTCTTTCTTAATTACACAATACCTTAAGTTACTTCTTTAGAGATTTGACGTGCATGACCCAACGTTATTCTTACAAAGAAATTCACCATGAACCATGCTTAAAAAAAAAAAAAAAAAAAAAAAAAAAAAAAAAACGCTTTCCACGTTTTCTCAAGAAACGTTGTTTTTTAATTTTTGAAATATTTCAAAATTTAATTTTATCTTAAATTAGTCGAACTCACATAATTGAGGCACAAAATTTATAAGTGATTCATTCAACAGGAAAAATCATGGGTAAACATTTATATTTATTGACACAGAATTATTTGAAAACATTTATTATAGTAATGCTAAATTCAGTAACATTAAAATATTAACTTTTATTGGAGAAAATGTGTATTCGATTTTCAAAATAATAATAATAATAATTCACAAAGTTTTTATTCGGGACTCACACTCCGTTAGCTTCCACTTTTATGTATTGGTTGATGCGTGACGCGGTTACATGTGCCTCCCAACCATTTCATCCTAAAGTCTAAAGTCACAAAGTTATTGATAAGCAATCAATTCAACTTTAGCATAAATGTCTGCAGAAATATCTACCAATAAATTCTTTCCATTAATTCCTTATTTTAATTAGAAAGAATTTCCGGATAATTTTCATATTAGTATGCACGTTTTTATTTATTTATTTATTCCGTGATGTTGTTTGTACCCGCCTTTATTTTCACATAATATTCTCGTACCTGGTAACATTTTTAATGTATTGCGGTGCATTCTTAGTACCTGTCAATTTTTCACACCTTTTTGCTTATAAAAATAATTTCTCCAATATCTAATAACGATAAGTTATTAGAGAAACGTCCTTTGAAAACACTGGTATTAAAAAAAGGGCGGATACTAACGAAACACTGGAATAAATTATAAATATTACCAGGTACGATTTCAGTGCAGAGTAATTCACTCCAATTACGATTTAAAAAGAAAACACTCTTTAAAAAAAGTTGTGTAAAAAAAGAATAGGTGATAACAAGGTATGGAACAAATTTTAAAAGTTGGCAGCTATGCTCTGTGTAGTGGAAGATTGTGGCATTGGCCACAGGGTTTTCAAAGCTCCAAAACCTGTGAAGTATGAACATTTTTGAATGTTTCAATAAGAAATAGAAAAGTAACCTGACTTTCAAATCTAATTTAGAAGTGAACTTTGATTTAAATTGTTTTTAAGTAATAATTATAATAATAATAAATAATTAAATAAAATAAAGCAAAATACAAAATAGTAACGGAAAATTACATAATTATAAGAAAAATCACATTTTATTCTCAAAATCAAATCTTAAATCCATAGCGTACTCCGCTACACACCTTACTAACAAAGCCAACATAATACAAAAGATCCTGATTTTACAATACAATAAAAAAAGAAACGTCAATATGTAATTTTTGTGTGTGTATATATATATTATATATATATATATATATTAAATTTCTCCACGTTCTTTTTAATAATAACAATAAGAATTTTTTTAAAAAAAAATGTAGTGCTGTTTGCAATGATTCAAGAGCTATTTTTGTTCAGAAATTGCAGCGTTTTAAAAAACGCCCTATGTATAATATATACATGCTTACCAACGTACTAATTAATATTCCATAATATTATTGGCCCCGCCTTCTTTTTCACACCAGTATCTTTTTAAAGCCTTTTTCTTCTTATTTCGTTGTAATTGCATTTAGAGAATATTACTCTAAAAATTTACTGGTGTGAAAGAAAGGGCGGGACTAGCAAAACTACGGAATATTAATTAAGATGTTGGCAAGTATGTATACATATATATATATATACAGAGATGGAACACAGGCGCAGTACTTGTAGCACTATCAATGAAAGAAAATTTTGTACTTCTTAAATCTACAATAATGTCGGTTGAGAAATTTCTTAAACAAATGCCGGTATAAATTCTGCGTCCGTGTTCCATTCCTGATATATATAGCCCACCAGCGGCCGAGCGGTACTGCGCTCAAAGCTGGTAGATGGGAGGTGCCGGGTTCGATCCCAGGTCGCGCTCATCGACCTAGCCGTTCGGAGTTTTCCGTGGTTTCCTCCGAAACTCGCGTAAATACGGGCTAGGACCCCTTAAAAAGACCCCCACGGAGGGCATTCCCCCTATAGGCCTAGGACACATAAGGAGTCAATCGGCCTTAATCCTCCAACCAACCAACCAACCTGATATATATAATCTCAATTTTCCTTAGAGAATAATAACTTTTGGAGTCTCTTGGCAAGTGCGAAGAAATCCTTTATAACTTGAAAGGAGTTAGAAATTAATAAAATAATTCATAATTAATATATATATATATCTTTCTTTGCATACTGCTCTTTTTACTTTCATCATCAGAAATTTTCATTTTTACCTGTAGTTTCTGTAAATCTTTAAAAGAATTTCACCTCTTAAAAAAAAAAAAAAAAAAAAAAAAAAAAATGTTTTTTTTTTTTTTTTTTTTTTTTTTTCCGAAAATAATAATACCGAACAATTTGGACAATTAAGCTTAATTTTAAACAGTTTACCGTTATTTTCAGAAATAATAATCTATTTATATTCCTATATCTGTCCTATGTTTATTTTTAATAATCACGAACTGCGTCACAGGAAGACCTTTTAGACTATGTTTACCGAATTCTCAACTAAATGCAATTGTATACTGTAAAACTAATTCTTAGTTAAACAGATCATAGATAATTCATAATTCATTTGCTCATGAGACTTTTAAACGATTAATATAGATCCGTCAAACGTATTCAACTTCGAATATCAGTGATTAGCTCTGTATTAAGTTACTGAATATTTTCCCAGATGATTAATTTCCGGAACTATTGCCTCTCCTTAAGCTTTCTCCAGAATTTAAAATTTAGAATTGCAAATTCTACGTAAAGACATTTAACTTAAAGTTATTATCAGCTTTTAATTTATTTAAATAATTTAACTTAGTTTCCATATTTATAAACATTTTTAGTTTAGAGGTTTAATTTTCATAATGAAGATAAGTGTGAAATGGAGAAATAATATAAATAGATGTTAATGTATTGGAATAATATCACTTTAAATGTTTAGATTATATTAGATATACAATGAAATTAAATATTTGACAAATTAAAATCATTTATCTTTTAAAGAAATAAAAAAGAATTCTTAATCAAAAATTTTGAAAAAGTTTTACTTTATTTAAGTATTTAAACTCTGAAAAAATTTACAAACATGAAACATGTATCATTTTTTTTCTTTAAAAAAAAAAAAAAAAAAAAAAAGTGGAAAATCTCATCTATTCTGTTAAACGAAATTGATGTTTGAAATAACTGATTTGCATTATCTGATGTAAACACAATATCTAACAATTGCAAATCGTTTTTTTTTTTTTTTCCTTTTTATATTCTAAATAAATGTTTATAAAAACAATTTTCGCCTGACGTGTTTTTATATATTTATTTATTCAGGCCTCTCAGCGTTCCTAAACTTTTACCTTTACTTTATTTCATTGTCACCAGTACCGTACATAAGGAATTTTCCTTAAATGCTTTTTGCTGCTTAAATGCTTAAGTGTTATGTTAAAAAACTATTGTTCTAAAATTGCGATGACTTCGGTAAAGTATCGTACAACGCGGGTGCAAGTTTGCCCCAAGAATATTACATTTTTATGTTTTAACCCCTTACCGCGCGCTGTCCTCGCTGCGAGGACGCAAAATTAAAGAACCAGCTGCAAAAATTCATCACGGAAATTGTTTACCAAAAATTTACGTTTATACCGTAGCAAAAATGGCCGGTATTTTTAACCTTAAAATTTAAAATTTCTTTTAGTTTAATTTAGTTCATGAATTCCGGTGGCAGTATAATTTAAATGATCAGAATTGTCTTGTGCCGCAAAGGGCTAACACCGCTAATTTTACCTCAAAGCATTTGCTTAATACAAAAACTAAATCGGAACTAAATAGATTGGCACTCTAAAAATTTAGTGGTGTTAAAAAAGGACTGTTATATTTATTTCTCATCTCTTTCACCGTGTTGTATAAGACTTTACTGTATAATAAAATGAGCATACATTTTTAGGAACGTGACGAAGCCTGTTTATTTCTTTTTAAATTAAGAAATGTCTTTTTTTGTGTCCTGTATACAAAATATATATATATATATATATATATATATATACGTTTTAATGAATATTATAATGTATCCGCATCTGATGACAGTGGACTGCCAAGACTAAACTGCAAATTCAATTTTTTAGTTAAACTAAAATATGCATCTGCATAGTAGTACGTAACTGAGATATCCTTGTCAGCATCCAACCATTTTTTCACGACAGTCTTTTCTTTTCGAGTAATTTTCTTTCTTATTTAATCGCATGGCTGCCAATTTCTACGTTTCTTTTTGCTACCGGAAATTTTTAACAGACATTTTTAATTCGTTCACTGTTAACTCTATCTGCCTACTGCAAAATATAGCAGGAATTGCATCGATGCCAATATTTTAATTTATTCTGGTGTGTTTTTAGTCCTGCCTTTATTTCGAACTGCTTTATTTATAGAAAAGAATTTCTACGATATACAACTCCGATAAAATAAGAAAATATTACTTATAAAAAAAGAGTGGTTTGAAATAAAAGCGGGGCTTAAAATACTCCGGAATAAATTAAAATGTTGGTATCTATGGAATTGGGTTTACTCAGAAATAGATATTATTGTTTACATAAAAATTTAGCGTCCAAGATTTTTTAAGATAAACATTTCATCTGGCGTATCCTCACCTTCTCTAAAATTAGCGTTTACTGTTAAAACTTACTCCTCCGATGGCAAAATATGGCAGAGATTAGGTTTTGTTAGAAACTATTTGAATGATTGGCAAAAATTTAGGTTTACGGTTCTGGTTTTTTATTTGACAGTTCAATCTGACGTGCCACCTCTTCAAAATATTTAGCATTCTCTTGGAACCCGCACTTTGCTCTGGGGAAAAAATGGTATAAGATTCGTTTTTTCTGTAAATATCCGAATGATTTTGTCAAAAAATTAGAATTAATGTGTTTTTGGTATGATGTTTTGATCTCAAATGACGACATTTCACGATTCTCTCTCTGGACATTGCCCTCATCTTCATGATAATTAGCGTTCATTGAAATTTCGCACTCTGTCCTGGTCAAAATACCTAGAAACTAGATTTTTTTCTTTTTTTTTTGTAGGGGGGGGGGGATTTTTTTGGAAAGATTAAAAAATATATAGTTAGAGGTTTTTCTTTTAAATGAAAAATCGATCTGACTTATTTTCTTCAGTTGCCGGTAACTTCTAGAAACTCACTAAACGATTTTGATAAAAAACTATTGTCAAGTTTTTGAAATGATAATTCAATTGTAAAATTTTTCTTATATCCAGAAAAATTAGCTTTTGCTGGTATCCAGCGCTACGTTCAGGGCAAACAAGTAATGAGAAATATATTTCTGAAAACAAATCATTGTACTTACAATGTGAATTGTTTTTACAATGAAACCAAGTGAAGTCGGTCATCTGGATAACTTTTTTCAAAGGCAGACTTCTCAAATACCACTTTCGCGACCGCTGACGTAGATTCACGCAGGGTCATACTCTCCGCCCTTTTTTCAGGACACTCTCAGGGAAGAGAAATTTTCAAATATCTTGCTACCACTATTTTTATACACGAATCTATATCTTGTATAATCATGGCACATCGCTATAAATATACCAATTATATTCCTGCATTAAATTAGTGGTTGCAATGAGGACATAAATTTCTTACTTCTAAGAGTGTCCTAAAAAGAGGGCAGAGAGTAAGACCCCTGTTAACGTCATTGGAAAATATGTAACTCCGCCAGTGGGCGTTTATTTCGCGATGTGCATGTTATTTGTATCTTAGGCATATACCAAATATTCATATATTTACAATTAAATATACTTTGGATGCAAATACTGTGATTAGAAAGAATATAATTATAATGTTTTTCCATTTGTAATATAAATCTGAATACAGAAAATTTCGTTCTGAAATATTGTATCTTAGGAGAGAAACGCCCTCAGGCGGATCTTACTGTCAAAAAGACAAAAACGTGCGGTCGCGAAAGTATTTGTTTAGTGCATAAAAATATAAAATATTCTATTTTAACAATATAAAATTTCTATGAAATACTAATATTCTATTTCAATGTAAATCATAAAGGTATGGAAACATGTATTATTATCCAATTTTATGCTCTTTGCGCATAATCTTCAATATTTCAAAAAACCATTCATTTGAAAAATAAATACCTTGAACACGAGTTCAAAAAAATTTATTTGAACTCAAAATTTTTATGGAAAGTAAACACTATATTTTAAGAACATAAAATTTGCTTGCACGCTATCAGACTAAAATATAGGCTCAAATGCTGTAGAAAGTAAATTTATTTGCAAGATTTTTTGTTTGTTTATTTGTTTTGTTTTTATTTAAATTTTAAAATGCATTATCAATAAATTTTTCTACTGTGTATGATGCAATTGAATTGTGGTTCTGAGAATGATAACTGATGTATGTTATGTGTAGGCTGGAGGGTGGTTATTTTCCCTAAAAATAGGTATTTTTGAAATTTTGAAAACTAGACTCTCTATACTTTAGAGGCGGTGGTCAGTTTGGGTCAAGTTTAATATAAAATATTTCATAATTATTTTATAAAATCAACAACATAGAAATATTTCCTTGGAAAATTGGGGATTTTATTAGTGAGGGGCATGTACTGTTTTTCACAATTTTATTGTTATTATTATTATTAATATTAGTCACACCTTACCTGCCGACAAAAATTTACAAGATTCGCTTCCCAGTGCCACCATTCACTCTCGTCTCAGATATGAGTAAATCCTTCGAATATTGTCAAGATCCCTTTCAAGGTTATTTTATTCCATTGTCAAACCGTGTCAGTAGATTCACTGGTAGCAATAAAATACAAAAGATCGTACTTTGAGGAAACGCACATATACGTATAGTTTTACAAATACAATGTACATAAAATTTTGAATATATTATCATGGTAAAAATGTAAGTGAGGTCAATAATTTGCCTGTATTTCTTGGTATAGAAATCCCTATATCCCTATATATTTGCAACAAAATTCATTAAAGCAAATACTGTTAAGCTTAGCTGTCTATATGGAACTACAGATAGCATAATACTAAAAAAAAAAAAAAAAAAAAAAAACTCCGAGGACTGGTGCTTTATAGTATTTATGGCTGTGCTGTATAGTGTTTATGGTCAGTTTATGGTGTTTATATACACAGTTTTTTTATTTATTAAGGATAACGTGATCCCTTCATCGATTAATGGCAATTCGACCTGGACGTCACAGTGATTAACAGGGAAAAGGGGCCGCTCACCACTCCAGGGGTGGTGTCGAGCGATTTTACCTATGCTAGTCCCCTCCTCGGGAACGCTTATTTACCCCTCCCCCTAAAAAAAATAAAATAAAATAAAATAAATAAAAAATTACAAGGGCCGCTAGAGACAGGTCTCCCACGCGAGTTCCCGGTGATTACTACCATGATTAAGAAACGCACAAAAATTCACAGAAAACACATATGCCAATTTTTTAATTTACAAGGAGAGGTCACAACATGGAAAATTCAGATCGGGACGAAATTGCGCAGGATTGTAGTATACTATGAGGGTAATAACATATTGAAGCAGTAGGACCCACTATCCACAAAATTTCGAGAAAAAAGCATTTAAAGTTTCAGTAATCTTTAAATACAAGTTATTTCACAAACGAGAAAGCGCCTCAGTGGTGTGGTCCTAAAGTGCGAGTCTGCCAACCAGATGGCTTGGGTTCGAGGCTACCTACGGGACTACTTTTTTTTTTTTTTCTTCCTCTTTAACTTTTTATGTAATCTTAACTTTTTATTTATTTTACTTTATTTTACAATTCAATTCAAAATTTGAAAATCTTAATAAAAAATTATTTAATTTTCTTGAGTATACAATAACTTTTCTATTTTTAATATTTATAACTTAAAAATACAATAAATTTATATAACTTAAAAAGTAAATTTTAGTTTTATTTTAACTGTAAAATAAGGTAAAACTAAAGAAACTGTTTTTAATTATTTATCTAAATATTTTATTTTATTTTAGGTATATTTAATTTTATTTTTTAAATTACCAAAAAAAAAAAAAAAAAAAAATTACAGAGAAATGGTATTTTTAATTGCATATATAATTACTATCCAAATTAAATAATTACTTTTCCAATCAATACAGTTTCTTGAAAAATTATCTTATAGGATTACGATGCTATTAAATTATTACAGGTAAAGAAATGTCATCTTTAAATGTAGATTTTAAATGTTAATGAACATCGCTTCTTTTTCGATAACGACTTCCTTTTTTTTATCCTTCTGTGCACAAAATAAAATTCTACCTGCCCTTTATTATTAACAAGCTAGAAGTGTTTACGTAATTTATACACATTCAAACCAAATCAAGAAGCTCAAACCAAGATTAAGTACATCTGCTAACTATTTTACACTTTGTTTACACCTTGCTTATTTTTTAATTATTTAAATATTTGTCTGTTTTCTTTATGTTTCTTATTTAGGGTTTTGTAAAACTAAACTTTATTTTTTAAGTTATAGAAATTTATTGTATTTTTAAGTTATAAATATTAAAAATAGAAAAAGTTATTTTATATTCAAAAAAATTAAATAATTTTTTGTTAAAATTTTCAAATTTTGAATTGAATTGTAAAATAAAGTAAAATAAATAAAAAGTTAAGATTACATAAAAAGTTAAAAAAGAAAAAAAAAAAAAAAAAAAAAAAGTAGTCCCGTAGGTAGCCTCGAACCCAAGTCATCTAGTTGGGAGATTCACGCGTTAGGATCACACCACTGAGGCGCTTACTCGCTTGTGAAATAACTTGTATTTAAAGATTACTGAAACTTTAAATGCTTTTTTCTCGAAATTTTGTGGATAGTGGGTCCTACTGTTTTAATATGTTGTTACCCTCATAGTATACTACAATCCTGCGCAATTTCGTCCTGATCTGAATTTTCCATGTCGTGACCTCTCCTTGTTAGTCCGGAGCATTGTTAGTACCCGCCTTTTTTAAACACCACTTTCTTAACGGGTATTTTTCTTCCTATTTAACACTTTGTTGGTCCTATTTATTTTTACTCCTCTGGTCAGTGTTGCTAAATTAAGGGACTGTTTTATTTATTATCCACCAAATTTTATCTATAATGAACACCTAATGACTTCGAAGGTAATTTCCCCATTATGTTTAACATATATCACTTCTCAAAATTATCGGTGGGAGTCAATAAAGGAGTTCTGAAAATACCGAATAAACGCCTCTTTACGTTTAACCCTTTGCGGCGCAAGACAATTTCAAACATTTAAATTATACTGCCACCGGAATTCATGAACTAAATTAAACTAAAACAAATTTTAAATTTTAAGGTTTAAAAAAAACAGCCATTTCTGATATGTTATAAACGTGAATTTTTGCTAAAAAATTTCCGGGATGAAGTTTTACAGCTGGATCTTAAATTTAGCGTCCTCGCTGCGAGAACAGCGCGCATTAAGGGGTTAAAGGAAAACTCTGTATGGATTAGGAGACAGTTTTTATGTTATTTCTTTCTTTCTCTGTTTTCTTTTTCTTTTTCTTTTTTTTTTTTTTTTTTTTTTTTTTTAAAGAAATAAATGTGTTTTATTTCAAAACCATTTTTTGTAATCCTTAATTTTAGCAAGAAATTACACGACAATTTCTATAATTTAGCCGATTTTTACAGCTGATCCGGCCGTTCCCCAAATATATCCCGATTATCCTTGAGGATTAAGTGTGTTCTTGAACGGTATTTTGTGGAATGTAGATAATTTAAAAGTAAAAATGTAATGTTACATATAATTATGTCCCCACCCCCCGATTTATTACTATTATTTTTTTAATTTTATCAAATTTACAATTTTATTTCTTTGCGATTAAAAAGAAGCTAAAAAAAAGAGTAAATATATTTTTGTCTTATAACAAATTTGAAAATATTTTAGGAACACTAAGCGTTATTAATCCTTTGTCTGTCCTATTAATTTCACTCCTCTGGTCAATGTAAGTGTTGAAAAATTAAGTGAGTTTTTTATTTACTATCCGCCGTTAAATTTTAACTACAGAGGTTTACTAAATATTGTGAAGGATACAATCTATCGTGTATGACAAGCTGACTATCGCATTGGATCCGTTACCTTCTTTGCGGGTGCGGATCAAGTTTTCATTAACGGCCCTCTTCTTTTACCGTCGCCGGAAGCCCGAGCCAATGTTATTCTATGGGGAAATTTTCTTTTCAAATAACTTATTAACTAATGCATATTTTTAAATTCTGTTTTCACATTCAGAAAATTCCCATCTGTTAAATTGACAGACCTTTTTTAAAAAATTATTTTTTTTAATTTTTAATATTTTATTTTGAAATTGCGAAGTGAAAAAAATTCACATATTAAAAATTCGTAATTTGCAGCTTCAAAATAAAATATAAAAAATTAAAAAAATAATTTTTTAAAAAAGGTCCGTCAATTTAACAGCTGGGAATTTTCAGAATGTGAAAACAGAATTTAAAAATATGTATTAGTTTATAAGTTATTTGTAAAGAACAATTTCCCATAGAATAGCATTAGCTTCGGCTTCCGGCGGTGGTGAGTGAAGAGGGGCCTTAATTTTTCACCCTTGGGTCTACCCGTAAAATACTTAATCTCTTCTAAGTATATTTTATAATTCTCTTAAAAATGAATTTAACTTTTTAATTTCACAGATCAAATAACATTCTCTTTCTCTATAGCAATTTAACCCTTAGCGGCGCAAGACAATTTGAAACATTTAAATTATACTGCCTCCGGAATTTATGAACTAAATTAAATTAAAAGAAATTTTTAGGTTTAAAAAAAACCGGCCTCTTCTGATATGTAATAAACGTAAATCTTCGCTAAAAAATTTCCGGGTTTAATTTTTGCAGCTGGATCTTAAATTTTACGTCTTCACAACGAGGACAGCGCGCGTTAAGGGGTTAAAGCAACATTAGTTTCATTACGACTACGGATATATTAATTCTTAACGTATAAAACTTTAAAGGGAAAAATATTTGTCTTCAACGTAGATCTGCTTCCTTATTTTACTTTTTGTGTATACTGCCAAAATATTTAGAAAGCATATTTTTGAAATTAATTTTATTACATGTGAAATTTTGTTAAAATAAAACAAATATAAATAACTTCTTTAGAACTAAACTTGTAATTTTAAATTTAATTAAAATCATATACTAATTTTAATATAATTCTATACATAAAATTTTTATTTAATATTTAATTCTCTGAAAGATCTATTTCATATTACAAACATTCTTCTAGACAACTGTATTTTGTGTATTAGAATTTTAATTCACTTTTATATATAACATAAATTAACATTACTGAGGGTTGCGGGTCAGAGGCTGTGGGTTCGGATCGGATTGCGGATCGAAACCCTAACAGCACAGTTAGGCTTAACTTATCCACAGTACATCTTAAGGACGTTTCTGGGATGCCTTGTCATCCAGAAGACATCTTGAAGATATCCTGGGGAGGTGATGTGCTGTCTGGGAAGTTATTGTGCGGGTCATGTGTAATTAACCCGCGCCAGACTCTAATATCAACTAACACTCCTCAAAATTATTGGTAATAGTTGAATAATAGTTGCCAACTTAGCACATTTTCGCTACCGGAAAAATTTAATAGAAATATTTATTTTATTTTATCAGTGAACTGTAACAGCTTTCACTGATTAAATATTATATATATATTAAAATTTTCTAGTTCTAAAAGATGCTAAGTTGACAACTATGACATAGTTGCCAAATTAGCACATTTTGGCTACCGGAAATATTTAATAGAAATATTTATTTTATTTAATCAGTGAACTGAAACTGTTTTCACTGATAAAGTGAAATAAAAAATAAATAAAGTTTTCCGGTAGCCAAAGAGGTGCTAAATTGGCAACTATACCTCCACATCAAAACATATCAATACTGCATGCCTATAATTTTTTCGCCTAATGAAGAATTGTAATTTATTGGTTCGATACCATTTTTTTTTTTTTTTTTAAACAATTTACGGTTTTAGCTTACAAACTTCTATTTAGTGTATTTGATAACAATAAATTTGTACGACATATTGAAGTAATTAAAAGTTTACATAGGTTGCAAGTTGTTAAATAAAAATAATTTCTATATTACGATGTAGAATTATTAATTTCTTTTTAATTAACCTCTTAAAGGGCGGTGGGATATATTATTCCCACTAGTTTTAATTCCAAGCTAGAAGAATTCATCCCAGAATTTTACTTCTATAATTCATTTATATATTTTCTTTTAATTTTACTCAAACAATCTTGTAGATTTCGATGTTAACATTTTGCCGATTCTGTTTAATTTCATTCCTCTGGTCAATGCTGCCAAATTTAGGAAATTGTTTACTCAATATTCTCAATTAAATTTAAATTGTAACGGTTGCCTAATCACTTCGAAGATTATTTGTCCATTTTATGTATTGAATTTCACTTCTCCAAATTATTGGTGAGAGTTAATTAAAAGAGTTCCTATATTTGACATCACTGTTTAGAGTGTTCGGGAAGTCAAAAGGTTAAATGAGCACAAAAAAAGTGTCCATGAGAGAGTTGTAATTATTGCCGAATATTACTAATAAAGAATTCTTATATGAAGAATACGAACAACCCTTAATAACTTGACATAATGCATTAATAGTATCCGTAATAACTTTGACATACATACTTGCCAACCATCTCATTATGAACCGTACAATATTTAGTATCCGCCTTTTTTCTCACACCAGTCACTTTTTAGAGTAATTTTTTTCTTATTTAATCGTAACAACATTTGAAGAGAATTACTCTTAAAATAAAGTGGTGTGAAGAAAGGGACGTTTTTTCAAGGGGCGTTAACAATTGTACAGTTATTATTGAGATGGTTGGCAAGTATGGATATATAACTTGACAAAGTTTCATTCATTGTATTTGATAACAGAAAATTTTTACTATATATTAATTAAAGTAGTATAAATGAATTTCTTTAGTAATCTTTTAGTAGAAATGAATTAATTAAAAGTCTACATAAGTTTCAAGATGTGTGTGTGTGTGTGTGTGCGTGTGTTCATTAAAAATAATTTCCATGTTACAATTTAGAATCAATAATTTTCTTCTTAATTAACATTTTAATGGTCGTTAGTATATATTATATTCACACCTAACTTTAATTCCCAACTACACGAATTGATTCAAGATTTTTACATCTGTAACTTCACTTATATATTTTCTTCTAATTTTGCTCGTACAATCTTGTGAATTTCGATATTAAATGAGCGCAAGTATAGTATTCATGAAAGAGTTGATTATTACGAAGAATACTAATCAAGAATTCTCGTGCGAGGATTACGAATAATACATACAACTTAACACCACTGGGACCGTAAAGGAAATATTTTTACCATAATTTGAACCGTATTTGTGACGTAATATTTTTAACCAGTACCATTCATGTGTGTTAAACATTTTCGTATAATCCAATAGTTCGGGAGTTACCTTATTTATTTTCTAGGTGCGTGTGAGCTTTCGGTTATCGTTTCAGGTTTTTTGTAAAAATCTATTTTTAATAAATAATTCAAAATAAAAAACATTTATTTATGTATTTATAAAATTTAAATATATATATATATATTTATATATATATGTAATATTTCAATGAAATGACAATGCTACAGAGCCTAGAATACATAGTGTGGAAAGCGACCAGCAAATGAGAGCCTTAAAAATTAAGCCTGTCACCAGAGGTCAGTGTGATCGAGTTTATTGCTTGAAAAACTCCCTATTGGTTAATTATGTGCTTAGATCATGTAACTGAGCAGACGAAACCAGGAAAAGCCAATCAGCTCTTCGATTTGAGCAAAAGAAGATCGCAACGCCATCTGGGAAGCTTATTTTTTTAGCAGTATTATAAGCATTGGATCATAAACGCTTGCCCCACTGTATATTCTAGGCTCTGTATCAATACTATTCACAGCGTCAAACATTTCTTCTATATGACATAGATTTTAATCGAAAAATCGGTAAATATCCGAATTTCTGGTAATTTTTAACAATAAACATTCACTAAAAATCTTTATTAATATATATATATATATATATATATATATATATATATGTATTACATCCTTGCTTACCACAGACGACAGAGTGTCTTTATCTTCTTTCAAATGCTCAAGATATTATTAGTAAAATATACAGAAATACCACAATAAGGAAAAATTAAAATTTCTTTAATAACAGAGAAAAGTAACGGAGATTATCTGATTTCAACTAGTGCTAAAAATGGAACTCCAGTTTCTGAACTTTAATGAAACATGAATAAGTAATTATCTAAATACTAACTTTTTGAATGAAATGAACATTATTTTTGCAGATCGATAGAAGTTATTTTAACAAATGTCTGGCTAGAAATTAATATTTACGATGAAAGACATGTCATAATCCCTTGACATCGAGGCTCACTAATCAATAAATCATATCTGATTTTAACTTAACGACACAAGTGTCATTACGAAATAATATTGGTTTTCGTTTATGATTCTCCTTTTTAGGAGAATACTATTATGAAAGTTTATTGTTATCAGCACTTCGTTATTTCTAAAAGAAACGTAAATAAATATTTACTTTAATTTATAAGCTATATATTATATAGTAATATAAATTACACTATTTTATTTATTGAAATTAATTATATGTAAAGGTGATTAATGAAAATGTATATTTATTTATGTAATAATAAAATATATTATTTTTCTTTATTTTTCGGCAATATTAAAATATAATTTTATGTGTATAGTACTATTTATTTATTTATTGAAATAAATTCTCGGTTTCTTTAGGAACTTTCGTAAGAGGGAAAAAGAGATGTCTCTCAAATGAACTGTCGAGGAAAGTTATCTGCCTGAGAAATGAGTTATCAGGTACCTGATAAGAAAGTAGCGTCGAGAAATTGAGTTGTCGGGCAACTGCGTGTCGGGTGTTATTCAAATCTATAAATAAAAAACTGTATTACCGCAGTAAAAGATGTGCATCATTCGAGGTTAGTGACTGAGAGTTTGATTAAAAGAATATAAATTGAACGAATTTTAAATTAATATTAACACGTTGAACGCCAAGCGAATTCTTAACCCATTTTATCCCATTGTCCTATTTAAAGGACAGCTGAAAAATAGCATATAGAAATCAGAATTTGCTTGGTGCGAATATTTTGTCAGCTGGAATATATAATGGTATATATAAGCTTCTGCTAGCGTGTTATGTGTCTCACCTCCTCCTCCTCCTCCATCTGGAATCTTTGTTTAATTATTACATTAGGGGGCGTGGTTTATCTTCTCTTTGCGGTTGAAAACTCTTTCTGGAGAACTATCATGTAAATAAGAAAGTATTATACAGATAAAGCAAAACTTTATACTCGGAAAGCACTTTTCACTATTGAAGAGAACACTAAAACAAATAAGTGCAAATTTCATCCTCTTTATTTCAATGTCCTGCGTACAAGATGGATAAGATTTCTTATACAGAATATATATATATATATATATATATATATATATATATATATATATATATTCAAATTTTGTTATATTTAGTTAATTTAGGTTTAAATAACCTTAAAAAATATAATTTTTCTCAAATTTGAGCAAAATAAATAAATTGGGATAAAATGGGTTAAAGAAATCTCCGTCAGGCCACGCGCGCTGCTTAGAAGCGCATTGTATTTACCGTGTTACAATAAATCCATTAAAATGCGTTAATGATGAAATCCTGTAATAAATAAAAAATAATACAAGTTCAGTAAATTTTCAGTAATTACTTAAAGCAATGTAATTTTTTTTTAGTTTTGTATCGTATTTTACGCTGTCAGCTACCGGTGGTTGACCTGGCTTTATATCATATTGTATACTGTCAGCCACCGCTGGTTTACACAGCCTAAACGGAAAGTTCAATGGCAGCCACCGATGGCTGACACGGTACTCAATATGTTAATAAAATCATTCAGCTGTTTCTCAAAATACAGTATGTCCATAAAAGAGCGTCCAGTTATAAATTTTAATAGTATCAACTATAAGCGTTGTAGAGTATTGGTTCAAGGTCACAATTAAAGAGTTACTCAAACAGTTTAAAAAGACGCATGCGCGTGTGCTGCTTTGTTGTTTTCTCGCTTGCAGCGCCACATACGCAAAAATGTCGACTCCAGAGTGTAAAGTGTTTTGTGTTCCGCAATTTTCTAAAAGTCATATTCAGTCTGTAATTTCAGTTCAAGGTGCGTTTCGTTTAAAGTTTAAATGTGATCGTTATGTGGCAAAAACATCCGTCGATGATATAGGCAATTCAAAATGACCGGATGTGTTTGTAAAGGAAGAAGTGTGGGAAGAATTGGATTATAGGTTAGATGTGTGCCGTATAACTAAAGGTGCACATATTGAACATTTGTAAGAAAAACTAGGTCAGTTTACCTTCAATTTGATGTATGATTTGTTGTATATAGTCTAAATTAAACTGTTATAATATACCATTGTAACTGGGACATTCTTTTATGAACACCCTGTATAAAAAGTAACACCTTAAACTATCATATCCTCCGTTCGCATATCTTCTGTAAGAAGAAAATTACGAAGAATGTTCTCTTAGGTTTCAGCCATTTGCTGCATTTAAATTAATGTAATTAAGCAGTGTTAATATTCTTTGTAGTTTACTACTAAATCTTGAGTCTCTCTATATAATTTCTAGTCTAATATTAACGCTATTAAGATGCTAATGGCAATTGTAATGAGATGTCACTTAATCCTTAGTAGAGTCTTGCACGGATCCCGACAGGTGAATTTTAAATCAATCCGAACCCGACAAAAAATTTTAATCGACCCGAACAAGATTTCATTATACTCGAAATGCTACTCTAAGTGAAAATTTATAATTCATCTAAAAAATCATTCAAAATATTTTTTTTATTTATAAAAAAAGTAAATCGTCTTTGTTACATTGCTAGTAAATCATTAAAACAAACAAATAAATAAAAATGTAATTACTGATACAAAAATGTGAAAAAAAAAAAAAAAAAAATTAAAAGATTCAGTTTTTTTTTTTTTTTTTTTTTTTTTTTTTTTTTAATTAAAAAAATTAAAAATATCAAAAATGCATTAATAATAAATTTTAATTATTTATATGTAATGTGTAATTCAAATAGATGTCAAGTTTTTTCTTTTTTTTTTTTTTTTTTTTTTTTCTATCGGAATGTTGTTAGTCCCGCCTTTTTATCACACCGTAATAGTTGTAGAAAAATTTTCTTCGATGTACAACTACGATTAAACATGAAGAAAATTATTCTAAAAAGATTACAGTGTCGAAAAAAGGGCGGAGCTAACAACATTTTGGAAAAAATTTAAAAACCTTGACAGCTATGATTTCAAGTGTACAAAAACGAGCTTCAAATTTAGCGTTTGTACTTTATTGTTCAATGCTTATCTCATACACAAAAACATTAAAATAATACTGTGTTACGAACGCCGACAAATTATCCATTCTCATCTAAAAATCTACTTATCTTTTAATAACTTCTTAAAATCATCAGCAAGAGTAAAATTATGAATTATTATTTTAAGTTCACAGTCTATTCCAAAAGGATATGAGTAATCAAAATGCATGAATCACACATCTGGTTATTGTCGGACATGAAGCTTACTTTCTGCAGCTTATATCTAAAGGATTATAATAATAGTATGTTTTTGTGTTAGTCGGATATGGATGATTATTTTATTATAATAATTTACCCTAACAGCACAAAACGTTTCAGAAACGTAACAGTCATATAACATGGAAACATTCTAAATATTACAGAAACGTTCAGTTTGCTTTCCGATTATTTTCATAAACGTAGAAATGTCCGCGATCGTAACAAAAAAATCGGATACGTAACAGAAAAGTTTCAATCACATAACAGAGAAAACACAGAAAAGGTCGAGCGTTTCAGAAAGGTATCAGAGAGCATATTAAAATGAGTTACGTTTTTGAAAGTTTGTAAGCATTTTAAAACATAACTGAAACATTCTGTGCTGTATGGATAAGTAAATGTATATTCATTATGTTGGTATATATAGCAAAAACATTTTTGCTGATTAAGGGATTTTTTTTTTTTTTTTGAAAGATGTTCTCAAGTTGACCTGATTCGTTAATAACTAAAACCAACCCGAGCCCGAATCTGACATGCTCAAAAAAAAAAATGAAGTCAACCCGACACGAAACCAACCTGCAAGAGAAAAACTTTAGTTGACCTGACCCAGATCTGAATCGCATGCCGCCAACCCTTAAATAATGAAAAATTGCTTTTCGAAGGAATGAAATTATTCTCTGTCTCTTAAGAATTATATTTCCAAGTTATTTATTCAAGAAATTTGACTGATTAATTTACCTTAAAAAAAAAAAAAAAAAAAAAAAGTCTTTGTATTCGACGATAGCATTTTTCTACGCAGGATTCTAGGTCAAAGGTAAAAGTAGTATAGTTTGGATAAGTGCAGCAGAGTACTATGTGTGTAGTATTACACATTAATGAAAGGACCAGCAGGTTTTTATAGACACATAAAGTTTATTACAGGACGACACGAAAAACAAAATATGCACGAATTCTTCATCACGAAAAAACAGATCAGAAGCAATTACTGTCTACGGACAGTACACTCATGAGACATTCGGATGCGTACGCATCTCCAAACGATTACGATTAACAGATACATGGTATTTAGATTGTTACTGCAACACTCTCCCTCAATCTAAATACTCCAAAACACTAATACTTGATTACATACTATAACTATGATATCTAACATTTGTATAGAATAATCAAAAAACATAAAAACATAAAAATACATCAAAATAAAATTTCAACCAAACATTATTTTTCTGTTTCAAATAATGCATTTCCAAGAGGTTTGATTAATAAATCTGCTATTTGTTCACTGGAAGGTACATATATTATTGTAACAGATCCATCGCTTACTTTTTCCTGAGCAAAATTATATTTAACGTTAATATGATTTAACCTTTTAAGTTGTTCACATGATTTACTAATACGAATAGCTGATTGATTATCTTCATAGACAGGTACAACAAAACTTTCATAATCATTTACATTTAATTCAATCAATAATTTACGAAGCCAACAAGCTTCACTTACTCTGACTTAAGGTTATTAAATAAGATGTATGATGTAACGATGTATTCTGCCTTAGTTGACGATAAGGCAACAGGAGTTTGTTGTTTGGAACACCGTGATACTGTACAATTAAAAATCTAGAAACAATACTCAGTTGTAGGTTTTCTGTTAACAGTGTCAGCACCCCAGTCTGCATCAACAAATCCTTTTACAAATTCAGAATCCAATTTCTTTTGATAAACTATCTTTAAATCAATTGTACCTTTAACATAACGTAACACTCTTTTCAAAAATAACAATAATATATCTCTACCATAATTTTGATACCTACTTAAGATACTGATACAATTACATAAGTGAGGTCTGTTTCCCAGCACTGCATAGATTATACAACCAGTTAATTGTCTGCATTTATTTTCAACATTTGTATTATTTGAGTTTTCTTTAGTTAAACACTCATAATCAAAGTTACTATCCATGGGAGTAGATATACTTTTACAGTCAAACATATAAAATCTTTTCAACACATTTTCTAAGTAATTACTCTGATCTAAAGATATAATACCATTCTTTACATTCTGAGAGATGGATATACAGTAAAACCTCTCTAAGTTGGACACCTACGGTTCCAAGAAAAAGTGTCCAACTTAGAGAGGTGTCCAACTTATAGGGGTGCTTACTTTTCTTGATTTAATTAAACTGTATCTATGCATACTTTTTAACTTTTAATCACATCTACATGCAATATAATTAAGTATCCATGACTTATAAACAAAAAATAATTAATTTACCGATTTAAAATTAAAATTTAAGTTATGGAGAAATTATTTAAATTATAATACTTTTTTCTATAATTTTTTATATAATAGCGCTATCTACCAGTTAACATGCAAGAAAATTTAATCAATATAGCTTCTCACAATAAAGATTTTGCACATGCATTTTGGTGCAATTTTATCCAATAGATGCTGAGATAGTCATGTGGAAAATCAGAGAATGGGAGTAAAAGTAGCACCACCTGTATGCTGATCTACACCCAAATTAAACTGATATTCATTTTCATAACGGCCATCTCACATATGAAGTTTGGTGAATTTATTCACTCTAGAAACTGAGATATAGTTTTCCGGTGAATGGGGAAAACGGAAGTATAGCATCAACACCTGTCTTCTGATATGCATTCTAATTGAATCAGCATCGTTTTTCACAACAGATCTCTTTCATATTAAGTTGAGTGCAACTATACACTCAAGTTATACTTGGTAGGAAAAATAAAAGGGGTAAATGAAGAGGAACTCTACCAACCAAAATGTATTTTCTAAAAGCCAATTTTTAAACAGTCCAAGTCGAAACATGCCTGTAGTAAGCTCTCTGTGGAATATTTTAAAATAATAATAATAATAATAATTCATGCAATTCAGTAAAAAGAAATATTCTTGCATTATGCACTAAATTACAGTAATTTGTGAATGTTTCAACTGAAGAAAAGAAGTATTTTTTATAGATAAGACAGAGTTAAATATATTGTGACAAACATTTTTTTTTAGATATTTACAGTTTTTTCTGCAACGGATAAGTAAAATTTCTAAAATAAAAGTTAGAAAATGGAAGATTTTTTTTTTCTGTCTCATCAGGTAAAAGTGTCCAACTTAGGACAGTAGTTTACTGTCCAACTTCCAAGTTAAAGGGGTGTCCAACTTATAGAGGTTGGACATAATGTTAATCCTATGGATACATTCCGTTCCGAGAAAAAGCGTCCAATTTAGAGGGGTGTCCAACTTATAGGGGTGTCCAACTTGATAGGTTTCACTGTACCTAAATAATTATATATAGAACCTAATACTTTCATTTTTAAAGTTTCTTTTCATTTCAGATTTAAAGTTATCAATTTCTTTACTATCCGAACCTGTTATAATCAAATCATCTACATAAATTAATACATACAACATACAAGTATTAAAGAATTTGAAACACAAACAGTGATCTTTTTCAAATTTTACAAATTTTTGAGAAGACATAAAACTTTTGAATTTTTCTTACCAAAATTTGGTGCTCTTTTCAAACTATATATAGCCTTTTTAAGCTTACATACTTTTCCACTGTGTAAAATACAATTTTTAGGTAAGTAAAATAATATATTTTCTTTTATCTCTCCATGCAAAAACGCACTGCATGCATCCATTTGATAAACAACCCAATCAAAGTTTACATTAATTGCTAATAAAACTCTTAAAGTACTTAATTTAACAACAGGAGTACATAAATCTTCAAATATTAAACCTTTCTGCTGAAAACCTCTGGCAAATAACCCACATTTATATAAAGATATCTTACCTTTTTTGCCCGGTTTTATTTTAAAAGGCAACTTACTGTCTATAATATCACAGTCAATTGGCTCATCCACAATATCCCAAGTATCTTTCTCAGAGAGTGATGTAAGCTGAGCACCTATTGCTTCCTGCCACTTTTTCGATGAACTTGACCTCATAGCCTGTTCATATGTTGTAGGTTCTTCAACATCCGTTACACTTAAATAGCTTGTTTCAAAATCATCATATATGAATGCTTTCTGTAGTTCATCTCTTGGTCGAAAGCACATCCAGGTATTATTTAAATGGGGATCAGATGAGTCTATACTGCAGCTATCATCATCATCTTGCTGATTTTTAGCAGGGCTATCCAAGTGGTTACCTTTAACTTTTTCTAGCTCTGTATTTTGATGTTGCTTAGGATCGAGATATTCAAAAATAACACTTTATGAAATTCTTCAAGAAATGAAGGACGTTCTCGTTTGGATTACTTATTAAATCTCTATGCAAGGTTACAGCATTTGTTGTAGAAAAATAAACTCTGAATAAATTTTGTGGTTTCACTGTAGCCAACGAATGTTCCTTTTTCACTTTTTTTTTTACATCTAGTTTTCTGTGGAGTTAGAAATTTTCAAATGACGTGAAACTACGTCAGCGGTCGCGAAAGTGTTAGTAAGAACATATTACGAGAATTGCCAATCAATGCAATTTCTATTGGGCCTCATAGATTATGTTGCAAATTTCAGTAAATTTTGATTTACTTTCTTGAAACAGTCTATGCTGATGCATGCCTCACAAAAAGGAATATCACCAGAGTTTTCCCAACTAATCTCGTTTTTTGTTGAAACTTTCTTAACCCGTTAGTAGTCGCTATAGACAGCGCCACCTATTACAGATTGCGCACTTTTTATTTAACTGTCACCAATAAGTTTAAGAAGTGATGTGATCGACGTTTCTTTGATTTTATTCGTGTTTTATGTATATCAAATACCACTTCTAAAAATTTTTGGTGGCTGTTGAATAAAAATGTCTGCCAACACTGAAGGATGGGCGGCAACTACTAACGACTACTAACGGGTTAACATAATCAAAGTGTTGATGAGCTAATATTTCATGCCACCATATTAGATTTTTGCTTTTATTTTTCTAATTACCATCCGAAACAAAATATTTATTTCGATTATAACACTCTTTCAAATTTTGATTTTTAGACTTTCTGTTTTTAGCAAACTGAAAAACCATTTTAAACAGCTTCCCTTCTCGTGTTGCTACAGCATAAATTTTCTTTGGTTCTTTATGAATAAATTTGACAGTTTGAGAGTCTGATGTCATATAAAGACCATTATCTAATACTTTATCTTGCGAACACAAATTTAGTTTCAAATCTGGAACATGTAGTACATTCTACAGTTCAGTTTTAACAAATATTTCACCATTATATGACTTCACATGAATAGTTCCTATTCCAATTGCTGTAATAAGAGTGCCATCACCTATTCTTATTTCTCTAGGCTCTTTCAACTTCGAATAGTTTCCAAATATATTTAAATCCTTACTCATATGTTCAGAAGCTCCACTCTATAAACTGAATTCTACATTCAAATCAGAATTTAAAATTCCCATGAGGACAAAACCTTTTCCATTTTCCCTATTTGTCTTTGAAAGTTTATTTTTACGAAAATAACATTTCTGAAATACATGCCCTTTCTTAATGTGAAAATTGCACACAATATTTTTGTTCTTAGAAACATTAGTTATATTTCTGCACTAACTTTTCTTGTAGCCTAGTTTTCAACAAGAAAAACATATAATATTACTTAATTTTTAGCAGTAAGAGCAACTGTTTCTTCTTTCAGGCCTCACAGAATTCCTAAAAATTTACACTAATTTTATTATATTGTCACCATAATTCAAAACTAATACTTTTTAACATAATATTTTAAAATTTAAAAACAATCCAAAATATTCATGAAAAACTTCCTATTGCTGGAACTGGTGGATAATAAAAGAAAACTAAAACTTTAGTTCTTTTGTTTTTAATTTTTCTTATTCAACTAACAAACGAGCAGTTAGGTTGCTTAAAGTTCGCTGTTCATCTGCTAAAGATTCTCAAGCAGATGTAAAAGGCTTATATTGTTCAGGTAGGGACATAATTATTTTCGTAATCACCATATTTTCCGTTAATTCTTCACTATGTTGCTTAATTTCCGCAACCATACTCTGCACTTTAGATAAAACGTCCATTATATCGTCATCGATCTTTAAATTGAAGGATTGCTGTCGTAACAAATGAAAACTCACGTTCGATTTTCTTTCATACACATTATGCAATTTATCCCGCATTTCTTTCGCGGTATCACATGATATAATATGTGAAATTGGTCCAGCTTTCATTCGTGAAACAATAATTTCTTGACCTTTCGAATTTTTTAATTTGAACTCAGCATACGTTGTATCTGTGTCTTCACGTTTCGTTTTTAAACCGCGTACTATATCAAAAAGTTCTTTTGCAGTAAGAGTAACTTTAACCTGGAATTTCCATACATTCCAGTTATTTTCATTCTGCTTAATAAACTGTCCTTGCTGTATTTCTGATCCTGCCATCATAACACCCACAGCTGAATGCATTTATTGTATAGTATCTTCCACTATAACTGCTTAATACTTATTTACTAAATATTTTAATTTTTAAAATAATCTTTAAAACAATTTCGAATTTATTGTTAATAATTAACAGTGTTAATTTCTACAGAACAAAACATAATATTAAATATATATATATATATACATATATAAACTGATTATTCGATACTTAAATTATACTCAAAATTCATCACAGATTAATTAATATACTCCACTGACATTCAGCCAAGACCCGTTGGCTATGTGGTCAGAGAACAGAACTACAAACCCAAAGACTGTGAGTTCGATCCTCACTGATGGTAAGTTGAAAAAAAATGTATATATATCTATAAATGTTTTTACGAATTTCACAAAATATTTTTAGGTAGAGTTGGTTTAAATTAGAGAATTAAATAGTAAAATTAGAGAGAGAATATTAGATCATTAGAGTAAGAGAGAAAATAGAGATAGAGTAAGAGAATTAGAGAATTAAATAATAAAACTGGATACTAGCAGGCATCTTTGAAGTGGAACACTATAAATTGGTAACTACGCAAAATTGCAGATTGAAATACATAGTCTTGTCGTACTAAAAATACTTGAAAACACTAATCTAAATATTCAGAAATATTTAGCCAAGAACCGTTGTCTGTGAGGTCAGAGTACAGAGCTACGCACCCGAAGGTTGTGCGTTCCCATCCTCACCGATGGGAAGAGAAAAAAATACATATAGAGGTTTCTACGGATTTCACAAAAAATTTTAAGATTGAGAAAGAAATTAAATGGTAGAACTAGGTATTGGAAGGCATTTTTTAAGTAAAACACTATAAATTGGTAACGACGCAAAATGCCAGATTGAAAGAAATAGTCCTGCCGTACTAATAAAAAGACATGTTAATTATAATTAACATTTGGAAACATGAGCCAAAAATAAAAAAAAGAATATTTAAAAATCTGTGTTTTTTATTCAAATAATGGAATAACAGTAAAGAAATGTATCGTTAATTTATTTATAAAAATTTGTTTCGGCATGAATTCCACAAACTTCTATATGTAGAAAAAACTACTACATTTAATCACTCTCACTGGAAATTAAAAGATCGAAAATCGTAAGCAAGATTAAAATCAAAAACGAATTTACAATGGTATTTTAAAAACAGCAACTATAACTTTGCTATTAAAAAATACTCAGTGAAATAGCGTGCCGTTACTAAAATCATATATCCACCACTAAAAAAGTGTTAGTTCAAATTGTGACTATAAATATCGACTTGCGCAGGTTAACGTAGGTGTTTTCGAAGTGGAATACTATAAATTTTTAACGATGCAAAATGCCACATTGAAAAAAATTGTCCTGTCACACTAATAATACCTATAGATTACAATAACGCAATTTTAATCTAACATTATTTTCATTGTTCTTATATACATATACACTTTACCAAAAAAAAAAAAAAATAAATAAATAAATTATTATACTCGATATTTTTCACTAATAATAATGCTTTGATTTTGTCAGTTGTATCAAAAAACTTTTTATTATTTATCATGTCAACTGTTAACAATAATATTTACTCTTTATCCATCAAAAATCTTCAATAAATTCTGATAAAACGTACTTGCGTAAGATCAGCATAATTGCCAACTTGTACGATTTTTTAACACCAGTATTCCTTTGCAAAAAAAAAAATTATCATGTATAATAACAGAAATCTGCTAAAAAATGTATTTTAAATTTCGATTAAAAGTTTACGATAGCAATAAATGTACAGTTTGGGAAAAAAAACGCCCCCCCCCCCATCTAATTTCGCCATAAGTTGTCATAGAAACATGTGATTAGTACCAATCGATTTGTAATAACATCTAGTTTATAATGGTATAGTTAGATTTTGCTTAAGGGGTCGTCTACATATTAAAACTGGCATCAACTTCTTTTTTTTTCAATGGTAACCCCCATTTTTTAAAATTTATTTGAATTCTTTGGATAAAATCATCGCGGGAAATGGTATAGTTTATATATTTTGCTCAATTCTTCACAGAGTTATAAGCTGTCAGAATATGAGAGTACTAATGTTAAATGAATGTGACAAACGTTAATTCAACTCTTCCAAAAAAATTATAATATTCAAATTCTGTTTTTTTTTTTTTTTTTTTATATATATATGATAGAATGAAGTGACCCAAACATATTACATGCATATTTTTGATTTTTTTTTTTTTTTTTTTTTTTTTTAATTATGAAAATTATTAATAATTTTGTATTTGAAAAAATAATGAATTATAACCTATGTTAATTCTTGCATGAATAGAACGGGCATCATCAAAAACATGGGTTTCCAAATTTACAGCTCGTTCTTAACATTATTTTTTGAGTTACAGTGATGTTTCATAATTTACTGTTGTTAGGGGCAGTCACTTATAATAATTTGTATCTTCTGTGAGTAAATATTTGTATATATTTTCACGAAAAATTATTTTAATTTACCTTAATGTTATTCTAATTGTTTTCTAAGCAACATTTCGATGTTTATGACACAAACTGGATTATTTCTCATTAAATTATTGCAATGCAAGTGAGAGATTGTGAAAAAATTCCAAAAGAAATGAAGCCCCGCTTCTATATTGAGGAAACAATGTTAAAAAAAAACTAGTTTGCGTATTCGTATATGACTCTGTATGCGACGCTGGTATGCATAAATGTCAATGGCATTTACTACATCGAATGCTGAAGGCAAATTTTAAATGATTTAATTGGAAGTATGTAAAATAATTTTGTTTTATAATGTAAAGTTTTAGAAAAATTGTGCAAAGGCGTGGCTTCCGTTGCAAAGTGGATTATACTCGATTCTGATATGTTAAGTCTTTGTTCTTAAATATTACATAACTTTTCCTAGTTTCTCACTGCTAAAATTCTATTTTATCCCTTTTGTCTTTTGTTTTTAACTTAAATATTCTAGGATTCGTGCACCTCAAGTTAAATATCATGATTTAGAAAACGCGGTAAGACGAGGATTATTATTTGAAAGAGCAATACGCAGTGAACTGTACTTTTATTTTTTCCTATTTTTAAATTAATACAATTAATTTTTATTAATTTTTATCAGATTTTTTAAAACAAATTTTCTGTTTTAATCTTGTTGTGACATTTTCGCATTCGTTTACTCTACCGTTTATGCTATTTAAATTTTATCCCTTGACGTAACATAATAAAATATTAAATTTTTATTAAATGTTTTTTTAATACTAAATAATGTAGTATATATATATATATATATATATATTTAAAGTTTTTAAAATCTATCATTGAAACAAAGCGTAATATTATTTATTTTCGATTATTCCAATCACGGCGTAAAACTGGCGTCACATTTATCATGGAAAAAGAATTTAAAATAAAGAAATATGTCGCATTACTTTTAAAGATATAGATTTTACACATTTAAAATTAAGAATTCAAGTACAGTAGACAACTGCAGAACGGGGAATATTATGTTTGCATGTCTGTTTAGCAGTTGGTATGTGTGCGTGTGTTTACCTGTGTATTGGTTATCACCATAATTCTTAAACAGTCATTAGACAGAAATTCATACTCGGTATTCTAAATTTGTATCATACGGCGATGATACTTGAAACTTTTTGTTAAAATCAAACAAGTAGTTCGTGTACAGAGACATCGAAATGTATTCCATACCTGCCAACATCCTAATTAACACTCCGTAGTTTTGTTACCCTTTTTTTTACACCAGTAAATTTTTACAGTAATATTTCCCAAATTCAATTACGATTAAATAAGAAGAAAAATACTCTAAAATGATACTGGTGTGTAAAAGAAGGTGGGGCTAGCAATACTACGGAATATTAATTAGTATGTTGGCAAGTAGGGTATTCAAATACTTGACATCTGGAAGAAAATTCCCTGATAGGTACAGTTTGATACATTTAGACTGCGCAAATTAAAATAAAATTAACATCTATCTATACTTCGACTTCGAATGTCGAGGAATGGAAGCGCCTATGACCAAATCACGCCCCCTTCCTCTGCATATGAATGAAGGCTTGCGCGGTTTTCATGAAAATCAATTTAACTGTTAAAGGGAAACAGATAAAAATAAAAGAACACAAAATATAATAAGGATTGTGGAACTGAACAGAAATAGGAAGCACAAAATATAAAAGTAAGAATGTTTAAGGACAGCATTATACCATTATGAAGTTTAAGGACAGACGTAATATTTTTTATTTTTCGGAAACATACTTTAAATTTTTTAATTTAATTTTTATGGACAATAGGACAGACACAAGACAACACAAAGTACAAACTCTAAGATAAGTCATTTCCAGAGGCAATAGTACAAGTAAAAAGAGAGGTATCATGAAGAAGGTTAAAAGGGGGAATTAAGACGGAGACGTGCATTTTATATTTTATATTTAAAGCAATAATTTCCAATGTTCTGCTTCTAATAAAAAATGTCGATACTTCAAAACTTTCATTTTAATGTCAGAGAAAGTATATTAAATTCACAAGATAACATTGATTTTGACATTTGCTATTTGAGAAATAAAGAAGAAAAAAAACTCCAATAATCCTTGAAAACACAAAGATACATATGTAAAGTTAATATAAAGATTAAATGCAAATCATAGTATTTATAATATTTGATGGTTAAAAGATGACGCCATTCGTACGCCACGAAACACAGGACCTGTATTTTCCTTCTCTCTCTCTCTCTCTCTCTCTTTTTTTTAAGCATAAATATTATTTATTAAATATTATTAAATATTATTAATTATTTATCATAGAAACCTATTCATTTTCTGTGATTTAAAATCTTGAACCTTATTATTCGGGTACAATGTTTTTTTACAAACAACGAAAATGTCTGTAGTTATCTGTAATCCATCGGTCTTTTTTTTAAGTATTTTTCTTCTTATTTAATTGTAATTGCATTTGGAGAAATTTACTCTAAAAATAAAATGGTGTGGAAAAGCCATCGAGTACTAATAATAATACGGATTATTAATTATATTGTTGACAGATGTGGTAATCAGAGTAAATATTTGGAGGGAAGAAATAAGGCTATATTGTTCTAACTAGTTGAACTACATTTACCCATTGCGAACATGTATTTCATGTATTCTGTAGCAAATACTAGACAACTAAAAAAGATAATTTTTCCTCTGGGCGTTCTTCTAAAATAATACCTTTTTTCAAAAAATATATTTTCATACCTGTCAAGTTTTTTAATTTATTCCGGAATGTTGTTAGCCCCGCACTTTTTTCACACCGTAATCCTTTTAGAGTAATTTTCTTCATATTCAACCGTAATTCTATATTGAAAAAAAGTTTTCTACAAATATTACGGTGTGAAAAAAGGGCGGGGCTAACAAATTCCGGAATAAATTAAAAAACTTGGCAGCTGTGTATTTTGCGTATTCATGTTTAACCGTAAGGCCCGTAGGCATGATAGCCGAATCATGATAGCCATGATCACCGAAGCGACTGATGTTAAAAAACTTAAATGATTCTAATCCGAATTGGTAAAATCATTTTGCTAAATGCGGTAACGTTTTAGAGTAAAGCCAAAAGACAAGTGTTACTGTATAAAATATGAAAATCCGCCGACCGAAAATCGTTATAACCCAATCAATATTTGCACGACTACTCTACTGTTACTTTGTAATAAGGAAGTACCAGTACTAATAGAGAAGCAAAACTTGTATGCCGAGGGAAGAATAGGGTAGAAAGATAATGGTAGAACAGCTTACAAGTGAAAATAATAAAGAATGTCCGGAAAGGTAATTTTTATCGTGTAAATATATTTGGGTTAAAACTAATTTTACAAAAAAAAAAAAAAAAAAAAATCAATTTTTAGAGAGAAAAGGACCATTATTTCACAATAAGGCATTTTTTAAATAATTCATTTTTGGTTATTATATTCTGAGACCTAAAATGGTGAGCCACAGAATGATAGGTTTTTGATATCTATGAGAATATGCAAATTTTTGACGTTGTCTACATAGTTGTCAACATTTTAATAAATTCTGGAGCATGTTTATCCCCACTTTTATTTAACACTAATTTATTTATAAAATAACTTTCTTTAATATATAACTACGATAAAATAACTACAAAACTACTCTACAAAAAGTAGCATGAAATAATGTCGGGTCTAAAAATGATCTGGAAGAAATTACAATTTTGGCAATTCTGTGTCTACCCAGTAGGACAGTAAGTACTTTACTTTATTTTATTTATTTATTTATTTATTTATTTTGATCAAAATCCTTTATATATTTATTTTTTTCATCGGCATAACACCGATTTTCTAATATATGTTTAAAAAATAAATCTTCGCAATGAAATGAAAAAAAAAAAAAAAAAAAAAAACTTCTTCGAACTTTTTTTTTAATTATGCAATAATGGTATTTCACAGCCTACGCGATGTTTACAGTACATGTCATATTTTTCATTGGAAGACTACGTTTTAGATAATTACAGTATTTATAAAGACATTATTTTCAAAATAACTTCTAAAAATTACCCATTACAGTCTCACCCTTTTCAAATCTGAATCGAATGTTGCCTACGCGTGGGTGTTTTTTTGGAAGATAATTTAAAATTAATAATCACGGATGATTGTACGAAAAGTTCGAACTTAAAATATTGTTTGTACTGCTATAAAATAAGTGGTATGCATTAGTAAAAAGTTATTGATAGAAAATAGTAATGTCTATTGTCAGCTTTCTATTTTCCCGTTTTTCTATTTCCATATTTTATACATTAATCCTCGTCGTTTAGCATTCATCTAAAAGCTTATAATCACTCATAAAAAAATTACGTATTGATCTTTAAATCATATAAATATTATATTAAAACTAAAAAAAAAATCTTTTCAAACTAGTATGTTACTTTAGAGCAGCTGTTCTGAAACTTTTTGTAATCGGGACAAAATTAAAATCCTATAAGTACAGTCGGTAACAAAAGTGTCCGAACACTAGCAGAAATTCCTATGTAAAAAAAGTACACTTCATACGGTTTTGTTAAATAAATCCTTGTCGAATCCTGTTCTTTGTCCGTGTAAGAACATGAGTCGATAAGGATTTATTTAACAAAACCGTATGAAGTGTCCATTTTATACACAGGAATTTTTGCTAATGTTCGGACACTTTTGTTACCGACTGTAAATGTAGGTGGAATATATGTTAATTTCATTAATTTCATACATTAATTTAATATTAGCGGTAGATATTGAATAAAAAAAGTCCATAATTATGTCAACATTGCTTTCAGGTATGAGAAATTTTCATATTTTCAGCTGCCACAATTTTAATACAGAAATCTTTACCTTATTTTTATAGTAATGCATCATGAATAACCCTTTCAGGGAACCGCAAATTTTGATTCAAAATTGCAAAAACTGTCCCCGGAATTTTTTTTTTTATAAAATTTTTCTTCTATAACTTACTTACTTAGACGAATAAATTAATTTCCGGTCTTTTGATAATGTTGGTATTTCTAGTGGTGTTGATTTTAAAAGAAGGAAATTTGCTTGCCCCTGAAAGGGTTAACTCTTTAACGTTCACTACTTAATTGATTTTAAAAATTACTAAACTAATTTTAAAAATGGCTATTAGACTGAAAGCTGATCATGAATATTTAAAAAATAAAAAAATAGCATTATTCCTTTTCGAGAAATTTTCGGTTTGAAACAAAGTATAATTTTAATTTTAAATACCAAATACCCGAATAGTCTTTGTATTTTTAAAACAGCATAGTTTGTATTTTATTTTATCTTATTTCTGATTTATTTATTTATTTTACAAAAATGTAGTAAAAACTATGCTATATTTCTTTTTTGTAATACACTTATAATCTAAATCCACATGCTTATATTTTTTCTTGATTATCGCCTCCTTTTTTATATTTTTGTTTTAAAAATAACTTGTCTCTATATTTATGAGAGGTACTGTAATTTATTTAAGAGACTTTAATGCTAAAATGCTGTGATAAATGCGTGCCACTGACCACAGGTGCTTCAAAACTCCAATAACAGCAAACTCGAGTCAGTTATAGGACATATTTTAATTAAAAAAACAGTGGTGAAAAATATAATTTAAAAATTCAAAATGTTGGCCAAATCAGCAAAGCAAATTTGTTGTAGATGATTACGCCTCTACACTGATTTATTTAACGTTTATTTATTTAATATGAACTATATCTGTTTATTAACTATAATTTCTTGTTATTTTTGTAGTATGATCTTAAATTTATTCGTTTTAATTTTCAGATCGATCCTAACACATATTCTTTTCAAACTCTACTAATACTAAAGAAAAAGTATAGATGCTGTGTCTTTTCTGTACTGCTAGGATCCCAGAAATTGAGGTATGAAGACAAAATACGATGTTACTTTTGAAAAAAATAATTGTAGGGTTCGTTTTAATATATAGATGGTATCATCAGTGGCCGAAAAGTCCTGCTTTGGAAGCTAGTAGATAGGAAGTGCTGCGTTCGAACTCCGATCACACTCGTCGACATGCCATTCCAAGTTTTCCGTGGTTTTCTCTGAAATTCGAACAAACACCGTCTAGGATCACTTAAAATCCCCCCCCCCCCCAGGAAGACATTCCACCCAAGTGGAATCAATCAGCCTTAACATTTACACAAACGCCTTAATAAGTAAAAGAGAATTATGTTTTTTTTTTTTCCTCGAGTGCCCATAATCCTTATCAAGGTTTCAACTGCTTATCAATAATCTCAATCCACCACTTTATTTCAAATTGTTGGGTACTTGCAAATTTCGAAATCACGTTAAAAAAAGAAGAAAGAAATTATGAATTGATTTGCATAAAAGTATTTATGTTTGTAGATTACATCAAAGTCTTAACTAATGTTATTAATCAACTTTACCCAACCACTATGATTTAAAATGGCAGCCATTTAAAAAGACCAAAGAAAACTACTTATTCTTCCGACACCAAAAGTTTTTTTTTTTTTTTTTTTTTTTTAAATAACTGATCCAGCTTTCTTTTTCTTGTTAAAATTATTTGTTTATTTTTAATAAAGTTGGTCGCAAAACTTCTATTTGTCAAAAATATCTAAAATATCGCTTTTAAATGTCTTTTTATCACATGTCTTTTTTACTTATTAAAAAAAAAAAAAAAGCCTTTAAATGATGATCATTTTTTTACTTTTGAAACGACGAAGAATTCTGTTTAAATTATCTTATTTCATTTTCGTAAACTCGAGATTAAAAAAAAAAAAAAAAAGCTATTACTAAGTAACGAATATCACATTTTTAACCTTTTAACATAAGTTAAATTATCAAAATGTCAGGAATTTTCCGTTTCTAAAGCAATAATTATTTTTATTGGAATGATAAATAGAACTAAATGAAAATTTTATGTATTTTTATAGAAATATAGATAACTGTCTTTTTGAAAAATAATATATTTTATGTTATATTTGACATATTTAAAATACATTAATATTTTACTAAACTTCTGTTAATAACCATCGTTTTTGTAAATAATTATATTATTTTAAAATAACGATAAGTAATATCTATTATATGAAATATAAGTACGTTTTGAACGCCGCAATTGCTTCTTCTATATGATATTAAAAATTTCTATGTGAAACAATTATTTCATTCGTATTATCATCAATTAAATCTTGGTAAAACAATAGCTTTTAATGTGTTATCCACAACCGAAACTCAATTAGCACAAATGTGAAAGAAGTCCTTTCGATCAGTCGGAATAGTATGTTTCTTCCCTCTCTTTAACTAAAAAGAAAGCATTCCGCTTATACAGTATGACGAATATCTAATTACAACTAAACATACACAGAAAATATTCTTTACATTCTAAACCTTTAGGGTGAAACAAATTTTATCTACAACAAAGTTACTAGTCTAAATTGAAATATATATATATTAATGAAAATGGTAAATTTCCTTTTTGTTAAATTCATTTTTAATTCAATACAATTAACCCTTTGCGCTCAGCATATTTTCCGTAAGACACGCCTTTGGCATTCCTTTTAAACGTCACACGTATTGTTTCCAACTTACTACCTTTTGGCTACCGAAAAATTGTAATAATTTGTTTTATTTTACATCATCATTAAATAAAATAAATCTTTCTGTTAAAATTTTCTGGTAGCCGAAAGGTAGCCTATAGTTACACATTTTAGAAAAATAACATTTCATTTGCAGAGGAACACCTTAAGGCGTGGCTTGATTTTTTAACGTCCCCTCAGAAGGGACATACGAACGATAAGGGTTAATACAATCCACGTTATGTTTCAAACTCTTATTTAATACGACGATTACCGTTTTAAAACAAAACATACACAGAAAACTACAAACTAAATTTCATTTATGTTTTTAAGCTTGAGGTTAAGTTTGTTTTAAAGTCTCTCTAGATTTACTCAGTGAGCAATTGAGGATGATCTGGAATTCCTTTCTGGGATTGTCCGAAGACATGCCATCGCAATTTTGATCCTCCGCAAGCAGATGCAGAATTTCAATTTTATGAACATTAAAAATAAATACTTTTTATTGAAATATTCACTTTATTTAACATGAAAATTCTGTAACTAAATAATACGAAGATAACATTCCAGAAATTGTGGTATCTAATATCTGAAAAATTGGCATATCTACAATTGTTTTATGTTTCAAACTAGAGTATTTAATTATTTATTTATTTATTTTTAGGTGTATTTATTTCTATTGCTATGATGCACTTACAGTATAAAGCCCAATACAGTCCTATGCTACTAAGATTTTGGCTACCAGCAATTGAAAACATTTTGTAATTTTTCTAGTTTACTTATCTAATCCCATAATGCGAAATTTTACTAAGATAACTGAATTACTTATTTATTATTAATGTTATTATTGTTATAATTTTTAATGATAAATTTTGTTTATATAAAATAGTGAGAAATAGGAGCGCTTCTTAAAATGTTAAATTTCCCATTAGCTGTCACTACTTATCAGCAATTTGAATGTGAATGCATATGAAATCAAAATCACACCACAACAATTATTCACATGAAATACAAAACAAAATTAACCGATTTTCCTCCATAAATATTTAGAATAAAAATGTTGTCTTAGAATAAGAATATATATATTTAAACATAGCCTCCTAAACATCCGCGTAGTGTGGAAATTTGGCAACAGTTCAAGCGGTTGACAGCGCCACCTGGTAAAGATTGAGAACTTTTTTATTCAACTGTCACTAATAATTTTAAGAAGTGATATATGATATACACAATCGATGTTTCTTCGATTCTATTCACCTTTTATGTATATAAAATCCCACTTTTTAAAATTTTTGGTGGCTGTTGAATACAAAAGTTCACGCAATCTGTACTAGGTGGCGCTTTCTACCGCCCAGTTTCCGAGCTACTCGGAAGGCATCTAGTTTAGGAGGCTATGATTTAACACATTGTTGACCGGACACGATCCGGTCAGTATTCAAACAATTATTCTGATCAAAAACGAAGACCACCCAAATCAAACCAAGAAAGAAAAGAAAAGAAAACATGGATGTCAAATTGTACGGTTTTATAACACCAGTATTTCTGTACAAAAACATTTATTAAGTTTATTTATACAAAACTGTTAGAAAACTTATTGGTATTTTCGATTAAAAGTTTCCGGTAGCAAAAACACGTACAAGTTAGACGGCTATGCATATATATATTTATATATATATATATATATATTAGGTCTACCGGGAAGTTCTGTCCGTTTGAATTAATAAAATAACACCGGGAAATTATCCTGGATAATATTTAAGATATTCTTGGGTAACTTTTAAGTTGATAATTGGTAAATAACCATATAAATATTGTTAAATAAAAATTTCAGGTGTAATTTTATTAAATTAAACGGACAGAACTTTCCGGTAGACCTAATATATATATAATATTACACATAAACGAAAATTGTTAGTATAAAACTTTACTCTTTTAAATTAAATAAAAATTATATGTTCTAAATATTAATAATATTTCCATTTCATTAAATCTTTTTAAAGTGTTTAAAATTTTAAGGATTTTTCAAATATAATTTTAAATAGCAAAATTTAGAGACATAACATATCTCAAGCTGCAATAAATTCACAAATTAATTATATCAAATAGTTTTTAAAATTGAAAAAAAAAAAAAAAAAAAAAAAATGCGTTCATTATCAGCTTTTTAGTTTTCAGTTTAATGTATCTATTTTTTTTTTCCTATAAAATGGAAATAAATAATGATAATGTATTTCTGATCATATGAAATATTTAACTTTCATAATTGCTCTTTACCTTTATTCTTTGAAAGTTCAATTAAAACCTTTAACGTTACAAAAATATAGTAATCATTTTATGTGCAAGATAATATACTTTCATAAATTTCGCATTACACTGCTTTTATTTAAATATGCATTACAAATAGTTTATGTAATTATATATTTGTCGAGTTATTACAGGGTGGTTACATACCCGCTTTTTTCCCAATTCTTCCACTAGAATATTTAAAAATATTTTTTACTTAGATAATGATGCAAACATAATATTTGACTTAATATATATATATAATTTTTTATATATACACACACACACACACACACACACACACATATATATATATATATATATACATACCTGCGAACATCATCATTAATATTCCGTAGTATTGTTAGTCCCACCTTTTTTTTTTTTTTTTTTTTTTTTTTTTTCACATCAGAAAATTTAAAGAGTTTTTTTCTTCGAATTCAATTACGATTAAATAAGAAGAAAGTACTCAAAAAAAAAAAAAAAAAACCATACTGGTGCGTAAAAAAAGGCGGGGCTAATAATACTACGGAATATTAATTAGGATGCTAGCAGGTATGTGTATGGGACAAATTTGGAGGAAGAACAGTACAAGGATTCAGAATTGTATAGGAATCCATATCTCCAAACTTCATTTCAACCCCTTACATACATACCTAATTATGAACCGGAAGATTTTTTAGTACACGCCCTTTTTTCCACACTAGTATATGTTTTGAGTGTTTTTCTTCTTATTTAATCACATTTAAATTTATATACTCTAAAAATGTACTGGTGTGGAAAAAAAGGGGCGTGTACTAAAAATCTATAATTAGGATGTTGGCAAGTACGTGTGGATGTACCCTTAAGAACTGGATGTTTTGGAATACTGTGTGCTGCTAATTTCATCGACTGTGTAAATTTTAAAATCTCGCATGCTTCATTATTTCGCAAAATCATACAATCATGTTCATATTATTGCGATCACTGAAATAAAATACATCTATAAAAACAGAAATTATTTATAAATGTAAACATTAGCATGTAAAACTCTTTTTATAAAATAGGAATATTGAAGAGCCACGCCCATATCCACACAAAATCACATGATTCTTAAAGGGTTAAAATGATGTTTAGGGGCATGGGTTCCTGTACAGTTTCCAATCTTTATGATGTTTTCTACTTCCCCTCTAAGTTTACCCTTTGACCTTGGAAACACCCTGTATATGTATATATACAAGAAAAAAACAAAATTAGGTTTCTATTGATAAAATTGTTCCATTCAGAAATTAAAAAAAAAAAAAAAAAAAAAAAAAACCAATTTACAAAATTATTGCCTAATTAATATACATACAGGGAGAATATTTCTTAAATCATAATAGTAAAATATTATATCTGCAAACCGGTTCAGTTTTCTGACACCAGTATTTTATTATTATTATTTTCTATAGAAGCCTTTTATAAACTTTTGCAGCAGTTTTTGATGATCAAATAAAGTGATGATTTCTATGAAGAAAAAAAAAAAAAAGGGTATCAAAAAGTCTGAACGGTTTAAAGCGGTAAAAAAAAAAAAAAAAAAAAAAAAAAGTCGGAAAGTAAGAAATGAAAGAAAGAAAGAGCAAGTTATTGTTCATCAGAGTCTTCGAAAACGGGAAAGACATATATCTTTATTTATGAATATTTAATTTATGTATCTTTTTCTTAAATGCGTAAGTATGTATGCAGAGAGAGTCTTTAATAATCAAATTAAAAAATAAATAACTTATTTATTTATTTATTTTTATTTATTATTATTATTATTATTATTATTATTATTATTTTTTTTTTTTTCGTTTTTCTTTTCGTTTATTATCTAAAGTATTACTTAAATATTTATATCTTTTGATTAAAATTATTTACAGAAAAGTGGTAAAAATTATTTATTTATTAACGTAGTTTGTGCCTGAAAATCAAACTAGAAATAACATTTTAATGATGCAGTCATCGCTTTCTTTTCTTGCTAGAATAATTTCCTTAAATAAATAAATAAATAAATAAATAAAAATAAATAAATAAATAAAAATAAAAACTTTTATAATTATTATTATTTTTATTTTACCGAGAAAATATGGATGAAAATATGGCGCATATTTCATACCACTAGTTACGAATAATAATTTTTACTTTGCTCATTTGCATAAAATGTTTATAAAATACTACTATAAAATTATTGATGTAAAATCTTTGTCACTCTTTTAAAAATCCCTAAAATATATTTTTAAATTTTTTATTAGTTAAATAAAAATTAAAATAATATTAAAATAAATATAAAAAGAGACATCACAATTTCAAGAATTTTATTTAAATTTAAGTGAAAGTATTTATAACTATTCTGTCAGGATCATTGTTTTTTCCTACTTTTGTCCTTAAATATTTATTAATATATTTTATAATATGTTTTATTTATTTTTTTATTTGGAAAAAGAACGTTAAGAAAAAAAAATTGTTAATTTAGAATTAAAATCATACGATACTGGGATATATATATATATATACACATTTTTTTTTTTTTTTTTTCACAAGACTTAAAAATAGAAAATATATTTTGAAAGAAACAACATAATTAATAATAGTAATAATAATAACTATTAAAAATTAATTATACTTTCATTTCTTTTTCTTCTTTATTTATTTTAAATAATTCGCTTTTGAGTGAAACATAAATTTCCAGGTAGTACACAAAAAATCAATTTGAATTTTAATGAATATTTATTTTCTTTATATTTGTTTTACAGTTCAATTTAATATTTTTATATAAAAAAATTGCTTTTATAATAGTATTATTTTTTTAATAATAGAAAATATTAAAATGTATGTTAATAATATTAGTAATAATAATAATACGGATATTTTTTTCTTTAAAAAAATATGCAGTTTTATTTTTAAAACAATAGAGGGTAAATAATTAATAGAAAATTTACTTACTTTATGGGAAATTTTCTTATACTTGCCTTCAAAAAAGCGACACTTTTTTCTGCAATATTTTTCTTATTTTAAAGAAACACAATTTTTCTTTCTTTTTTCTTATTCTATCGCCAGATCTTTCGTTCTTTCGGCTTGCATTTCCCTAGCGAAAGAAAGACGATGAAAAATTTGAACTTATGGAACACCTTCCGATTTCTAGCCGTGTTGTCCGCGCGGCTAGAGAATGCACTTTCCCTACCCTCCCATTGGCGGAGTGCTGACTCCCACGCTTATGACGTTGTAACGAGCAAAGCCGGAATCGGAACTCTTTCATTACGCCAATTCTTTTGTTTCGGATGCAAAAAACAAACCGCGGAGGAGTACTCCGGTACTATGATGTAGTTATAATTTCCCCCATGACTATGAAGTAGCCAATAAAAACATGCTAGAGAAAAGATTTTTCGGAAACTTTAATGTTTGAGCAAAGGAGGAATCCATTATTTTCAAGTTTTAGCGTATTTTATTAATGCGCAAGTTTCGTGTTGTTGTTTTTTTATTTTATTTAAAAGAGGGAAAGGTTATTTTTAGAACATCTTACGCAATAAATATGTTTGATTCGATTCTTAAAGGCGCCAGAAAACTTATTTATAGAAACACTGCAGAAAATTAATGTTATTAGAAACTTCTGGATAAATGGCTGGAATTTAAAACATTAATGGCTAGAATTTAAAACATTAATGGAATTTAATGGCTTATTAATGTAAGGTGAACAAAGAACATTTTAACTTGAATTAAACTTATTTTATGTTTTTAATACATTTTCAGTTTAATTTTCTTTTCTCTAATGCACTTGCATATTTTCCGTAAAATATAGAGAAAAAAATGTTTTACAAAACATTTTTTTTTTTTTAATAAATTCTCTTTTAAGAAAAGTTATAAGAAACCTGCTAACGAGTGCTTTAAATATTATTGCCCAAATTACCAGTTTATTTTGGTGTAAATCTCATCGTTTTTTTTTTTTTTTTTTTTTTTTTCCAATAATGTTAGAGGTGGGGGGGGGGGGAGATTTATGACATAGTAAAAAATAAGTAAATAAGTAATGATACTTTTTTAAATTTAATTATTTTTCTCTAATGCACATGCATATTTTCAGCAAAATGTAGAGGAAAAGAAATGTTTTATAATGAGAAATGTTTTCTTATTAAATTCTTTTGAAAGAAAAGTTAACATGAATCTGTTAACAAATATATCAAACTGCGAATGGTATTTTTTCTGACATATTTAAAGAAATTCTCTTTTAAAAATATTAATATCCAAATTACCAGTATATTTTGATGAATTCTCACCATTATTTTTGGAATAATGTTAGCTTAAAGCGTAAGAAAAAATATATAATAATAATAATAATAATAATAATAATAATAAAAGTAAAATGTTATTAAAATAGAAGAAGCTTTTTTCTAATTAAATGATTTCCGATTAATTTAATGTCTGCAGAATGAGCTTTTCATCCTCAAGGATGAGGGGGGGGGGAATTACGACATAATAATAAATTAATAAATAAATAAATAAAGTTAAAAACTGCCCAGTTATATTTATCTACAGTAATTATTATCGTTGTTGGTTTCATACGTAAAAGAAAATTAGAAAAATAAGGAATGAAAGGAATATTAACCCACATACTATTAGGAACATATTTTTTAACCAATATTAAAATATAAAGTACCATCTTTATTGATATGCCATGAAATAGATAAAATACTTTTAAGCAAAGCAAACAACCGCAGATTTTATATTGACCTACCTACCAGCCAACATTCTAATTAATATTCCGTAGTATTTTTAATAACACCTCTTTTTTCACATTACTTGTGAGGGGCCGGGTTCGATCCCAGCTCAAGCTCGTTTGCCTAGCCGTTCAGAGTTATCTGTATTTTTCTCCGAAACTTGCGTAAATACGAGCTAGGACCACTTAGAAAGACCAACCCGGAAGGCACTCTCCCTCGGCCTAGGAATCTAGTGCAGTCAATCGGCTTTAATCGACACATTACTTCATTTTTAAAATATATTTCTCCAAATCAGAGTTTCCAACTTTTATAATTTATTCACGAGCATTTTTAGCCCCGCCTCTTTTTCATACCGGAAATTTTTAAAAATGATTTTCTTCTTATTCAATCGTTGTCGCATATTAAAGAGAAATAATCTACAAAATTTCTGGTGCGAAAAAAAGGCGGGGCTAAAAATGTTCGTGAATAAACTATAAAAATTGGGAACTCTACTCCAAATTCAATGAAGACTAAATAAAAAGAAAAATACTCCATGAAATGACTGGTGTGGATAAAAAAAAAAAAAAAAAAAAAAAAAAAAAAGAACCGAAGACAGTATGACTACGGAATATTAACCCTTTGGGTACATTTGACGACTGAGACTCGTCATGTGCTTACTTGGGCGAAGTTACGGTGGACGAGTCTGACTCGTCATCTGAATTTAACAAGTGGGCGTTAATGTTTGCGGCACCCCCGCCAGTGGGCGTTGATCGCAAACACTTTCCTGGCGTTTTTTATGATATCTTACAACCTTACTTATATCATCAATATATGTATATTCCAAATAAAATGTATTACTTTTACATATTAACACTTTCGCGACCGCTGACGTAGATTCAAATCATTTGAAAATCTGAACTCCACCAGTGGGCGTTTCTTTTGGAATTTGTATGCTATTTTTTTTATTAAATATATAATTAATATTCACAATTTTACAATGAAATATACTATTGATACAAATACTTTGATTAAAAAGAATAAAATTATAATGTATATCCATTTGTAATATAAATGTGAATACAGAAAATTTTGTTCTGAAATATTGTAAGATAGGAGAATAACGCCCACAGCGGACCTTTCTTTCAAAAATTCAAAATCATTCCATAAAGCGACAAATTAAATCCGTCCCTTGGGCATAAAAATCTTCAAATAATTCAGTACTCAAAGGGTTTATTGGAATGCTGGCTGGTGTGCTATTCTAAATGAAAAACTAGTTGGCATAGGTGGACTCTGCTCAGTTCCCCATCATATTTATGTTCTCATAAATTTCTAGCGCGAGACATATTATAATCATGTTAAAAGAAATGAATTTGACCAAAGCTTGATATTATGACAGAATGAAATCCCCGCCTAATAGGCTATCCACCGTTCACTTCGATATATATATCTTATTCTAATCTATTAATTTATTTTATCAGGGTCAATTCCGTTGTTTAGTTTTCATGCTACTATTTCCAATGCAATAATCCCCAAAATTCATATTTATATGAAAAATTTACAATTTCGCTATGTTGATAAAATCGTAAATTACGAATGATTTACGAAATTTTCCTATTAGAATATTTGTATTCAATCATGTTCAAACAAATATCATAAATGTAATTTTGAAGTTGTCTAATGTATTTACGATCCTCAAAATGGAAATTTATGCTCAATTTTGCCTTATTCTGACATGTTAAGTAAATCGTAAATTCCAAATAACTTACGAATTTTTTAAATTGGAAAAATCGTAGTCTATGATATTCATGCCAGTATCCTAAATAATATTTCGAAAGTGGTTTTACATCTTTACGATGAAAATATCCCTCAAGATTGAAGTTTAAGTGAAATTTGGCTCTATTCAGCCATGTTAAGAAATTCGTAAATTTCCAATGACTTACGAAATCTTTATATTGGAAAATTCATAGTCATTAATAATCATGCCAGTGTCCTAAATAATATTTCAAAAGTAGTCTGACATCTTTACGATAAAAATATCTCTCAAAATTGACGTTTATGTGAAATTTTGCTCTATACTGCCATGTTAAAAAATTCGTAAATTTCCAATAACTATCGAAATTTCCAAAGTAGCATATTTATAGTTACTGATGTTCATTCCGGCATCAAAACTGATATTTTAAAACTGGTCTGACATTTTTACAGTAAAAAGTTTCCATTAAATGCACGTTTAAGTGAATTTTTGTCCTATTCTCCCATGTTAAGAAAATCGTAAATTTCTAATAACTTACGAAGTTTTTAAATTCGAATGTTGCAAATGAATAGGGTTCTTGCCAGTGTCAAAAGTAATATTTTAAAACTGATCTGACCTCTCTGCGATCATTTGTTCGTGAGATATCGTGTTAACAGACTAACAAACTAACGGACTAACACACTAACGGACTGACATACTGACACACTGACACACTAACAGACACCCTACAGACAGACACCATAGAAATTTTGTCATTTTCGGATTCCTCACACCTGAAAACGTGTAGAAAAGTCAAAAAACCGAGGTCGAAAATTTTCACGATTACCTAAGTTCCCCATACCTATAGTATGATGGGGAACTAATAATGATGATGATGATGATGATGAGAATCTGAGCTATTTTTCAGTATAGAGAATAACACGCACGCTATTTGGTTCATTTTGAAAACTTATGCACAAAGTGATACCCAACGATAGCGTTTTTTTTTATGACCAAGCCCATTGAAATTTTTGCCTCTCGTGTAATTCGTAAATAAGATTCAGTCAAAAATTAAATTTATTCAAGAAAGAAAAATGAATTCTATCCTACAAAAAAATATTGATTTTTTTTTTTTAATAAAAGTTCTAATTTATTTATTTATTATTTGACTAAGCATTGCCAGAAGTGCTGCTATATTTAAATTGATCCACCACAGAATAGAGATGATTTTGTTATTGCAGAGTTCATACGCTCCTACATTTTACTGATCTTTTCAACCACTAAATTTATATTATAAATTTTGTTATAATAGAGTCTACAAAATCCAAAACAAATTTATTGTTAAAAATTATTGGTGTAAGACTCCCACAAAAAAAGCGTGGCCGTATGAACCCTGTATTATCGTTTTTGTTACTATCCCCTTTGTAGAATAACAGTTTTTCCGTTTCCATCCGGAATTTAAAATACATTGCAAGAAAAGTATTAATAAAATTCAAAGGTAATTACGAAGCCTTTGAATGGTTACCTCATCTTTTAAATTATCTTCTCTGTTTTAAACTATTTTTTTTCTTTTTCTTTTCTTTTCTTAAAAAGAAAAAAAAAAAAAAATCTGTCAATTTATCTTTTCTATTTCTGTTTCCGAATATATCATTGTACCTATGGCGCCACAACATTCACATTTACAAAGATTTCACATTTTTCAAAACTACATATATATATATCAGTAAAACCTCTCTAAGTTGGACACCTACGGTTCCAAGAAAAAGTGTCCAACTTAGACAGGTGTCCAACTTATAGGGGTTAGACATAATGTTAATGTATACATTCCGTTCCGAAAAAAAGCGTCCAACTTAGAGTGGTGTCCAACTTATAGGGGTGTCCAACTTGAGAGGTTTCACTGTATATAGCGGAATGTGTACTATTATGGGCATTCTCTGGTTATGGGCACCGCACCATACCTTTTAATGGAAAGCAATATGGTGGATTTGAGTTCTAACAAACTTGTATTGTGACATTACGCAGTTTTTGTTTTAACACCGAAGTGAATAAACTCGTTTACTTACTAAGTGCAAGAATCGAAAAAAAAAAAAAAAAAAAAAATCTGAAAAAATGCAGCACGAAAGTAATTTGTGAATACTTTCAGAAGGAGTGAGTCGGAGTTTTAAGTCGGATTGAATTGATTCAAAAATGTGAGAGTAATATATATTCGTGCAGTATATTCATTTTATTTTATGATGCAAGATCAAATTCAGCCAAAATGTGTTTGGACCGAAAATTACCTTTTCTCTCATTATAAAAATGGCAACCATTCTCGGTTGTGGGCACACTTGTTTTTAGCCATGTCAACCCCAGAAAAACCAACCGATCCAAAAGAAACGGATTTTAATATTCTAGTTAAAACCATTTAGGATTGCTATGTGGATAAGAAATCCATAAAATGGACTTCCCGAGAATACGGAATTCCTTGCAGCATCTGTGACCCTCCAGAAGAAACCTGGAAAAAAAGGCAATTCAATCTGTCAAACTTCCAACCAAGCACACTAAAAGTACGAGTATCAACAATCTGATGATAATGTGGACTTATGTAACATCTGTTTGCAGAACCTGCTACCCATGCCTAACAAGAACCAGCACAATCAAGTGCAACGAGTGTGAACGTCTGGTGCATTTAAAGTGTGCCAGTATACATGCAAATTATTTTATTTGCAAGCATTCCACTTCTGATTTGGAGGAAGAAAAAGATAACGTTTAAAATTGGAAAAATGCCCTTTTCTGTTCTTATTCGGGCCACTGAATGCTTACAAAATGAATAAATTTTGTTATTTTCTGTATTTATGGTAGTTTTTCTTATTATTTTCCCACTTTTAACGGATTTCTCACGTGTGTCCACAACCGCGTACAGAATTTTGTTTAGCCAAACATGACCACTTCACAAAATTGGTGATAATATCATACTTGCCAACATCCTAATTAATATTCCGTAGTGTTGTTAGTCCCGCTCTTTTTTTCACACCAGTAAATTTTTAAAGTAATAGTCTCCAAAAGCAATCACGATTAAATAAGAAGAAAAATACTCTAAAAAGATACTGGTGTAAAAAAGAATGCGGGGCTAATAATACTGCGGAATATTAATTAATGTGTTGGCAAGTATATAATATTTTTCTGCTTGACGATTACTTCATCAAGCGTTAGCTAAGGGTTCTAGCTTTCCATTGGTGTTCATATATTTTCGTAATATCTAATATATCAAAAGTTATATGCCAAAATCAAAACCGTGACCAAAATTGCTGACATTCCCCTATATATATATATAATATAAGTGTTAAATAAACATTTTAAATAAAAATAAATAAGTAAATAAATAAAATACACGTGAATAATAACAATTAATATTTTATTTTAAACTTAATTTAATTTAATTTAAAATAAAATATAATAGAGTATATTGTTTAAACTTTCCACTTTGTAATCAGTTATAAATTATTTGTTTTATTTGCATGTTAAAAAAAGAAATCGAAAAAAGAAAATTCATTTGGTCTGTTTTGTCTGATTAAAAAAAAAAAAAGGCTTTGGTAATAAATAATAAATAAATAAATGGCATAAACAGAAAAAAGTTTATATGGAAAAATAGAAAAATTCAGTTAAATAAATACTAATATCATTTTCTAGTTTATAGAAATAATGTTTTTAATTTAACTAATGGATATAAATTAAAAATAAATAAATAAATAAAAAGGAAGAAACTCTGTTTTATTCTCTGTCTTGTTTAAAAAACTGACGCTTCTTCCTTTATTAATATCTGAGACAAAAAATAGTGTTCATATAAACTGTAAAAGAAATTGTTTTATCTAATTATTTGTTTATTTATATTTGTTTGTTTATTTATTTATTTTCTTATCAAACACATGCATTTTATCATTATTATTATTATTTAATTAAACATTTAGAATTGTACGGCTCTGTACAAATGTTAAATTTAACACTTCATTTAGATGTGACTAAAAATGAGGAATTAACTACAGTGTACCTGTATACATACATATACATATATTCTTTTAGTAACACTGTTTGTTTAATATGATAATAATGATAATAAAAAAAATTATAGTGAAGTATTTTAGCAGTTAACCCTTTAACGTTCAATACTTAATTTATTTTAAAAATTACTAAACTAATTTTAAAAATGGCTTTTAGACATATAGCTTATCATAAATATTTAAAAAATAAAAAATTAGCATTGTTCCATTTCGAGAAATTTTCGGTTTGAAATAACTGTAAGTAAATCTTATTAAATTCACATAATATTTAATTTAATAAATAAATCACTTTATAAGTAAACATTATCGACAACAAAAACTCGTAAAAGTTGCATAGATCCCAACATTTCAATTTATTCCAAAGTATTTTAACCTTTGCAGCGCATGGTAATTCGGATAATTTAAATTACACTGCCACCGGAATTTACGAACATAATTGAAATAGAAGAAATATTAAATTTTATCGTTAAAGAAGGGCCTTTTCTGCCATATTATAAATGTGAATTTTTGCTAAAAAATTTCCGGGATGAGATTTTGCAATTGAGAATTAAAATTAGGTGTTCCATCAGCGGGAACATTGCGACTGTAAGGGTTAAATATGCTTTTTTGCTAACATAAATTTATCATAATTTTTATATAATGAAATTAGTGCTACGAAAATAATAATAATAATTATTATTATTATAATAATAAAGAAATTAAAAAAAAAAAAAAAAAAAAAAGGCTGTGCGTAGCAATTATTTTGCTACACGCAAATGAACTAAATATATAGCTGAATAAACTGTAGTACTTTCTCGTTCAAAAGTAAAATCCATAAGAGAAATAAATTAATTTTTAACCAGAAATTTCAATAAACAGTCGAAATTAAGTCTACACGAAGAATTGATTTGTACATTTTCAGCTTTATCGGTTAATTAAAATTTTTAGTTTAAAACGTATTTATTGGACCTGAGAGTTATACGCAGGATTATACGGTACAATTGAAGCAATTATATTACATGCATTATGAGTGATTTTTCTACTTTATTTTTTTAATCATGCATTTTACGTTCTTTACTTTACGCTACGTTATTCACAAGAATTTTTATAATTACTTTCATGTAATTTCAATTTGGGACGTAGTTAATGCTTATCACTCTGAAAAAAAAAGAAAAACTGTTCTTCATATTCTTTATTTTAAAAATTCATAAACGCATGATTGTAGGGTTGAAAGTTGCAGAAAAGTAATTTTGAAAATTAAATTATTAACTTATGTGGTTGAAAAAAAAAAAAAAAAAAAAAAAAAAAAAAAATCACAAATCTCTATTTTGGCAAAAGCAATTAGACATTAACTAAATGTAATAACCATGATATTTTTAAATAATTTCGTCACATGCCATAATATTAATAGAAATAGAAAAGAAATGGCTCTATGTGGGTTTTAATGTAATTTTAACACTTTCGCGACCGCTGAAGTGAATTCATGTCATTTGAATATTTGTAACTCCGTCAGTGGGAGGCTCTTTAAGACACATAGGTTCAGAGCCTAATTAGGGGGAAGCATACATTATCTCAGCTCTCACCGGAATATTTTTACAATTATTTTCTACTTCATGTCATAGAAATTCCACGCTTTGACGAGAAAATATTTTTTATAAAAAATGAACGGTGTAAAACAATCCAATTTACACACCGTTATTAGACACCAGAGTTCTTTTAAAATCATTTTTAATGAGAATTTTCTGTTTATTATAGGAGGAAAGTATTTGTTAAAAAATAACGGTGTAAGTATAAATCATGTGTGCTTCCCCCTTAATCAGGCTCTGCATAGGTTACATTATTTCTGGACAATATAACCAATATTCACATTTGTGCAATCAATGCATTATGGATACAAATACTTTGATTGGAAAGAGTCTATTATAAATTTGGATAGAGAAAATATTCATTTAAACTAATGTAATGTAAAACAATAACCCCCACAGGCGGAGCTTACTCTAAAGCAGACGAAAACATGAGGCCGCGAAAGTGTTAAGAAAAGTTTTTGACTTAAAGTGTTGTAAATGGCCCGTTCGTCACGGCGGAACGTCTTGACATTTTCAGATATTACGCGTAAATTACAAGACGCTGATAGATTTGTGAGGGTAGCTACAGACCAGCCTTTTTACCCTTATTCTTCAACCAGTATATTTACATCATTTTACTTAATTAATCATACAAACTTACTGTAAAAATTCCAAAAGAAAAATACTGCTTGAAAAATCAGGGGGAAAGGTGGCCTGAAATCAACCTCACCATGTTTTTTTTTTTTTTTTTTTTTTTTCAAATTAATAAGCCAACTTTTAATTTTGTTAAGGTTTTTTGAATAGGATCTCGTTTTTGAAAAATCCAGAATCCTAAAATCCTCAAAATTTATGGTCAAAAGCAGTCCTTTAAACAACCCAACGATTTTTTTTCCCTGTTACAATTGAAGAAAATTTTACTTTAAATAAGCAAACTTATATATATATCCTCCAATATTTTATTTTGTATCATTTTATTTATTTATTTTTCAAATATATCTAAAAGAATTGGATGCAAAATAATAGAAGTGATTAAAGAAAAAAAAAATTTAAAAAAAATTTAAAAAAATTAAAAAAAAAAAAAAAAAAAATGTATGTGTTCAGCTATTCAGTTTTAAACAAAATGGGAATATTACACGTAACTAATATAAAATATAAACATAATAAAGAGATTGAAAAACGATTTATATTGTTGCAATGTAACACAAAGTTTGTCACTATTATTTTCTTAATTTGTGTATCTTAACCCGTTAACGCTCGCCTTTTTAAGTACTGTTCAATGTAAACCCCGCCTATGGGCGTTTCATTCAAATGCTGCATTATTTTACACTAATTTTAATGCTTTATTTTTTTATTTTTCAAAAGGGTGCTACATGTAATAATACTCTTACTAACCGATGCATTTAAATGCATAGCACACATCTCACATCTATGCAAATATTGTGTTTGTTTCTTAAAACAATATAACACACTAACTTTTAAGTTACGCATGTAGGAGGAGTTACAAACACACTATCGATCTATAAAAAGATCACTGGCCAGTAGCAGGTTAAAGTTTAATTTTAAAGATATGTTAAATAGAATTTTTTCTCCCGTTTAACCAAATTTTGTTGCTTTACTAATGTCTCGTATCAGAAAGGTTATTATCATACTAAGAAATAATATAGAATCATGCTATAAGATAAAGTCTGTGCAAAGTCATTGAAATTAAATTAACATTCTTAATAACTTTGTAAGCACTCTACCAAATCTATTAAAATTTCATTTAACGAGCTGCGGAAAATAAATTTACCATCATAATCATTAACTTTAAGATGTTAAAGGCATGGTAATCTAAATTACTACACCTGCCTTTTCTTCTCTTCTAAAATATATGAAAAAGAAAACAAAAGAAAAAAAGTGTCACATTTTATTTTTATTCCTTATTAAGCAATTCTTTTTCTAAAGCAATCGTACGTAACTTTACTACAAAAATGGGTGCTTAGACCAGAGCTCGAAATTTCCCCATGAATTCAGAACACTTTGAAAGATAAGAAATTTCCACCCTTTATGCTATCGCTAATTTCACACAAAAATTTACGATATATTTATAGTAATGTGTCGTGATTAAAAAGGAAAGAATTTATTGTATAAAAACACCGAAAAAGGCGAAAATTTCTCATCTTTAAAAGTGTCCTAGAACAAGGAAGAAGATTTCAAACTCTGGCTTAGACTAAAAACATTAGGTGTGGAAAATTAGCTTACCACGCCTTTCTCATTTAAAATAATTAAAGGGGATGGCAAGTTTACTTCTCATGACATTATAAAGGTTTAAGAATCAAATTTTATCTAATGAGCAGTTGAACAGTAAAGTTTGGGATCCGTTTGAACAGTAAAATTTGGAACTGATTTTGATAGAAATTTAAAAAATAGTGGTTTAAGAATTCTGTCTTGAGACGGAAACTGTTGCATCTTTACGAAGCACATACTTGTCAACACACTAAGTAATATTCCATAGTATTGTTAACCCCACCTTCTTTTTCACACCAGTCTTTTTAAAGTAATTTTCTTTTTATTTAATCGTAACTGAATTTGGAGAATATTACTCTAAAAATTTACTGGTGTGATAAAGAGGGTGGGACTAACAACATTACGGAATATTAATTTAGGATGTAGGCAAGTATGGTAGCATAGCTCCCACATTTGAATTTATTCCGAAGCCTTTATTTCTCAACTCTTTATTTATAGAAAAAATTTTTCAATTTATAATTTCGATAAAATAAGAAAAAATCGCGCTTAAAAAATATTGGTATGAAATAAGGCCGTACGTAACAATACTCCGGAATAAATTAAAATGATGACAGCTATTACTTAAAAATATTGAATAATATTACAGACAATACAAAGAAACAAATAAATACATCTAATACCAGAAAAGTAACTGCACATTGCACAAATATATATTAATACAATCACATTGTCAGCGTATTCCAGGGTTCACAGTGTAAAATAAATATCAAGTGGCAATCATAAAGTAAATTTATTCAAGTGTTGCTTAGTTGTGGGCAAAACTGCCAGATTGAAATATTTTTTTCTCAATGTGGGAAATTTTGATGTGATTTTAGGTGTTGAGGGAAAAAGGGAAATTTTACTTTGTGAATTTTAAAGCAATATTTGTTAATTTTTTCCTCAAACTTCGACTATCTGAACTAATTTCTCTATATGCTGAGAGCTTAAAAGTAGTTTTTCCCATCTTTTCTTAAATCTGTGAAGTCCTTTTTTTTTTTTTTTTTTTTTTCATATTTTGTAATAAATTTAAAATGCTCTGAAGAAATTTAGGAATTTAGTATCATTCGGCCTATTCATTCAAAGCATTCCCAGATTTTTTAAAAATGCGCGAATATTGGCTAGGGTTTCTTAGAAAGACATCAATCCAGGCCTAGGTTCAACATGCATGGCTTTTGCCATATCTTAATTGAATACCATATTTTTTATTAGTAAACTTCAGTAACCATTTGCAGCTTTTTTTTTTCCTTTTTTTTTCGATTAAATAATTAAAATTTCAAAAAATAAAGAAAAGAGAAAAATCAGTATTCAATTACGGGACCTCTAGGACGTAGGGACAATTTGCATTAACCTTTACACCAATATCATCACCATATTGAGTGCAAATCCTTTTACACATAATGGAGTTAAAGTCTTGCATATTGCGCAACTGAGGGAAATTTTGTGCTAAAAAGGGAATATTTAAAGCAAAATGAGGGAAATTTTGATGTTTCCATCTGGCAGCACTGGTGGTGAGATATTTCACGGTATAGATTTAAGAGTAGGAAGCTATTGTTTAAAAGTAGAATGCGCTATTAATTAAATATTCAGGCAGTTTCATCTCTACTGTAAAGTCTGTGATTGATTATGATAGATAAAAAAAAATAGTGGTGTAAGAGTTTTGTCTTTAGACAGAAGCTGTTACACCCTTGGCTTACGTAAAAAAAATGAGTAAAATTAAAGAAAGAAAATAAACAAACAAATAAATTAACACCAGAAAAATATAATGTGAAGTTGTATGAATTTAGTACAGCCCCGTTGTTCCAGAATCGTTAGTTTGGACGCTTCGTTCAAGATATCAAGACACAGTCACGTGAAGACTGTTTTTTAACAACGTATAATGGTTTATAATTAAGGGTTGTGCAAGCGTGTGAAAATTTTTCGAGATGTCAGGAAGGAAGCTAAGATGCTTTTATTTTTAGCGTGAAGAAATTGAATGTACAGTCGGGGGAAAAAAAAACGCAACACCCGCTGTAATTTCGTTACTAATTGACGCAAGAACATCTAATAGACATCATTCAACAGGAAATTAAAAGCACTTTCTGAATATGTCGTCAAATTTTGAATTAGGGGTCATCTACATATTGAAATGAGCGCCAACTTTGATTTTTTCAATAGCAACACCCAATTTTGACTTCATTTTCGAATTTCTGAGAGTCTGGCAGTGCGGAAAAGTATACTGTTTATATACTTTATGTTTAGTATTTACAGAGTTATAATCAAAAATGTGTTAGGGGGTTATTTATAAATGTAGAAAAATAAAATTAAGATCCTATAAGATTTAGAGAAAATTTTAAAGTTTCACACCGGAAATCTTTCAGGAAAAAAAGAATTATAGAAATTAATAAAACTTTAATTCTTTTCCAGTTCCTTAATTATCCTGAATTCAATTTTTTGAGATTTGTATATACTTCAGTACTTTTTTAGATAATTTTAGGTCTATTTAAATACATTACACTTGCGATTAGTCCATACAGTACTCTTTGAAAAAAGTGCAATATTTTTCAAGTAAAAGTGCCTATTATGGCTGTACTGATCACCAATAAAGCTTAAATTTTCTTTCGTAGGTGTAACATAATATACGAAATGAAAGAATATATATATATATATATATATATATATATATGTATATATATATACACAACAACGCATAAACTAAATCTTTTCGGATAAATTATTGTAAGGGTTCATGAAGTAAATATTAAACAATTTTAATCGTACTTACCAGTTTTGGGTCAGTTGAACTCTTTGGAACTGTACGATTCGTTTTATAGTTTCTATGAAAATATAATTTCTCAATTAACCCTTTCGCGACTGCTTACATAGATTCAAGCCATTTGAAAATCTGTAACTCTGTCAGTGGGCGTTTCTTTCTTAATTTGTGTGTTACATACTTCTTAAGTGTGTACCCAGTGTTCATATTTTTGCAATAAAATACACTATGAATAGAAATAGTATATTGATTAGAAAGAATATAATTATAATGTATATCCATTTCTAATATAATTGTGAATACAGAAAATTTGTTCTGAAATATTTTATTTTGAGAGTATAATGCCCGTAGGCTGGTCTTACTATCAAAAAGACAAAATCCTGCAGTCGCAAAAGTGTTAAAATATATTTATAAAAGTTAAAGAATGTTTTTAAAAATGTATAGAGTTAAAATATATAAATAAAATTTTAAACACTAAAGTGTCCTTAAAATAATATTCGTCCCCCTACAAAATACATAAATAAGTAAATAAAATAAAATAAAATAAAATAAAGGAATATATGAAGCAAATGATTAAACTTTTTTTTAACTATGACGGTAATTAAGAAACGATTTTACAAGTCTGTCTTGCATTCTAATTCCATTCGTTTTTTATATTTGACAATTTCACATTAAACCTATTTTTCTATTTAAAACAGTAAACCCCGCCTATTTAGTTAATTTTTTTTCTTCTAGTGTTTGTTTAAAAGATTCAAAATTTATCACCAATTAATCGATGAAGTGCCTATTTTTGTCAACATAAAATAAGGGGTTTAACACGAATACTCAATGTCACATTAACTTTTCTGTTGTGTATTGTTTTGTTTTGAAGAACGATGAAGGCGGGGCTTGTCTTCTTTAGAAAACAGGAATTTTTGATGCTAACACTAATGTCTAAAAATCATCATTTTTGTGTCATTTCTTTGCGTTTGACGTTGTTGTCATATAATTTGACCCGTAAATAAAAAATAAAAATATTTTGTTTAATTTTCTTTGTTATTTTTTAAGATTTGATTCGTTATCTCACGCAAAGTTTTATAAGAGACGGCCCCCTAAACCACTTCAAAAGAAAGATTTATTTATATCTCGAAAACTAATAACTGGAATGAGCTGCAAATTTGCACACCCATATTTTTCAGCATTAGGATTCATTTTATGTAAAAATTAATATAGGTCATAATTCATAATTTTTATGAATATGAATTTATTAATATTTTTCAGAATTAAAAATATTTTTCAGAATCAAATGTAATGATGGATTATGTTTGGGTTTCTTCACTGTATCTCGTGAAAAAAAAAATTATATCGATCAAGTTATTTTTTGTGAAGATATTAATAAAAGTTTGAAATATGAATTTAACATTAGCACCTTCAAACTTTGAACGCTTATAACTCTGTAAAAAAATAAGTAAAATATACAACCAATATACTTTTTCGCGTTGTCGCGATCCCAGGAATCCAAATATAAAATAAAAATAGGGGGTTACCATTGAAAAAATCAAAGTTGGTGTGCGTTTTAATATGTAAACGACCCCCAATTCAAATTTTCTGTTCATTTTCTGAAACTACTCACAATTCCCCGTCGAATGATACCTATTACATTTTTCTACATCGATTAGCAACGAAGTTACGTTGAGTGTTGCGTTTTTTTTTTTCCCCGACTGTACTAACTATATATTCAATGAATCACTCAGCGACAGACCACTGTGTGAACTTCTCAATCGGTCTTACAATGAAATGGGAATGAGTGAAAAAGCTCTGTTTCGAGTGTTTTTTATTCTTGGTGCCAAGACTATCCTATGGTAAATATACATTGAAAATAAGATTATTGTAACTCTGCTTAATTTTTAAATATTTTCAAGTATCTTTAAATTTTGTGTAGCTTTCTATTGTGTGAAAAATGGAAATAAGGCTGAATACAAACAAATGACATCAGCTTTGAAAGAAAAAAAAAAATAGGACTGTAAAAATGATTTTTAAAAATAAAGTGTAAACAGTAAATAAATTAATTGATTGTAACGGGTTTCAAAACTGAATCGTGAAGATTTCGACCCTATGAAACTTTCGCTTTGTATACTGAACATTTTTGAGACGAATATTTTGATAACGCAACTCCTATAAATAAGAAACAGTATGCAGATCCTAATGGAAAAGTAGGTGATATCAGTTCTATACTCCATATGGCGGAACTTGCACCATTCTCTGATCTCTTTAAAACGTATACTAGAGAAAAAATTGCTTTCGAAATTGAGTTTTGCTATATTTAAAATTTTCGAAATAGAAGTTTTTTTTTTCTTTCTTTTCTTTTCGTTTTAAGTGTTTTAAGGTGAGCTTAATCTAAAATGCACTTTTTGTAGTTGGTCTCATTGTTTGAATCTTTCATCAACATAATTTACAAAAACAAGTATTAGCAGAAATTCCAAACTCGCTAATCTAAATCTATGTCTTACAGAAAATTTGCTTGACAATTTCCATTGAAATCAAACAAATATTTCGTATACAAGATCATTAGCATTTATATACATTACGTCAATATGAAAATTTTCTTGTTGTAATTATATTTTGGATGCACTAAGTAAAATAAAATTAACATAATATAGTGTAACCCTGTTTCCTAAGATTATCAGTGAGGATGGGTCCAAAGGCTTGGGGGGGTGGGGGGCAGATTGACCGATAGATTTTGGGATTTGGCAAGCATCCAGTTAATCGCTGCCCCTATATTTTGTTTCAAAGACAATATTATCACCCCCTGCTTTAACACTCTACTCGTTCAGTCAGCACTGTCTCGAAAGCTCCCATGATAGCAAGAAACCTCGTTAAATTTCATTTCTTGTATTCATACAAACATGCTTCATGTATAATATGCCATGAAAAAACTTCGTCAATTGTCTATAACAGCGGTCACCAAACTTTTTGACTTCACGAATCACCAAATTCATAATTTAAAATCTCACGGACCACTAATATTATTTAATTAAGAAACAGAAATAAATTAATAAAATAAAAAATAGAGAATACTCATTTCCTAAATATGAAATAAACTTACTTAATATAAAATTTTTTAAATGTTATTTTATTATTCAAAAAAAAAAAAAAAAAAAAAAAAAAAAGCTTAAATGATCATAAGAACGAAGCTTAATGGTTGTTGGCTGAAATAAAACAATTGTAGAGAAATAATGTGAATATCTTTTTATTGTTTGCAAATTATGAGAAACTCAGATGGAAAATTTAACTATAATAATAAATGGCTGTTTTTATGAGTAAAACTGTACATACTAAATTCAGTAATATGTAAAGGAAATCGGGGCTAATTGGCATAGATTTTGGTTTTTGATTTTTGAAAGACTGAAAAATTTTGATGAATGCATCGGAAAGCTTTACTGGTTGACTGCAAAATAATGTTTGCCCCATCTATTAAAAACGTGTTTACAACCCCAAATTCACTTTTTAAAAGCATGCAACTGTGCCAACTAACCCCGGGTGCAAGGCTAGTTGGCACACCCGTAGAGGATATTTGGCATAACATGATGTTCATAGAGATACTTAGGCAAAATATAGCAATTTTCAAGGAAAAACATTTTTTTTTCTTTTAAAACATTTTAATAATATTTGGCAGAAAAATTCGGTTCAAGTCTATCAACAAGTAATAAACTTATTAACAAAATAAACTCTACTTGTTAATATACATATCTATAATTTTTTTAATAGAAATAGACCAATGTTTAAGATCAACTACGAATGTAAAAGTTGCCTGCTCGTTCATTTGACCAGGTGGGCTCTATTTCTGCACCATTTTACTTTGGTCGTATAAGAGTGAATGATTCACATCTGGCTATCTCCCTCCTTCACCCCGCCCCCCGCTTTTTTTATAGTGGCCATGCGTGTCTCTCTGCTATTGGTCTCAATTTTTTTAAGGTACTAACAGGATTTGTATTCTACAAAAGTATTTTTTTTTCATTCAAGGTGGTCAGAAGGCTCTTTCTGGAGGATTCGTGTTGGTCTTGTTTTATGCGATCTTTTGATATTTTTTACGTTCTTCGTGTATCATAGTAACTGTCAAATGAAATAACCTCACCATCATCTTAAAAGAATATTAAGGGAAAAATTCGTCACCTTGGAGATATTCTTTAGTCTTTGAATTATGATTAAAGAAAGTTAAACTATGCCATAGACAATATAACAATATAATATTTATATAACAATGGCATAGTTATACCAACTGTCTCCACACTTCACAATGCCAACTAGCCTTAAAGGGATATTCAACAAAAGATGGACAGCACAGGATCCCACCCATCAGAAAAAACAGACAAGTAGAGCTGCCAACCTAATCCGGCAAATTGTTGACGCCTATTGTAAAACGCCCCTTTTTCTAAACCACTTAATTTTTAGAGTATTTGTTTTCTTCATTCATCGTAAATGTATTTGAAGAGAATTACTCTAAAAATTAAGTGGTGTAGAAAAAGGGGCGGTACTAACAATTTGCCGGATTAGGTTGGCAGCTCTGGACAAGGATACATGCATTCAACAACAGTTAAACATTTTTTTCGGAAAACGCCGCAAGCAGCGGGTAAATGTAATGATCAGATTCACCAGGCCAAAAAAAAGCATGATAAAAAAATTTACTCACCAGTCAGAAATAAAGGATAAAATAGAAATTGTCCCTACATGACGCTTCTAAGCAGATTGAATTTACGGTGGATAGTGCAACTCTACCTTTAACAGCAAAATTACTGAAGCACACATCTGCATTTTCCATACACACACACACACGCACGCACGCACAGACACACGCACACGCACACACACACACACACACATACACACATACTAGTTTGATCGCTAAATTTTATGATCAACTCACTTTTTTATAAAAAGCATAAGACTAATATTATGCTTCGACAAATATATACTTAACAAAACAGTATTACGTGCGCAGCTTTAAATAGGAATTATTGCTGTCGCTTCAATTATTTTGCTGCCGACTGTCATACACTTCCCGTTAGTAAAATGACAGCGTTCTATCTCCACAGTTGTAGGAAATAGAAGCTGATAGTCAAATATCTTCTTATACCAACTATTCCCAATCTCCCCTATATTATATTGTTAGATAATTGAAATCAAATGGAAAATTATATTTTACGTATATATTATCTTCTTATGACAGTATTCATGGTATCCTGTATTTTTTATTGTTAGATTTTTTATTAAAATCTAATAAGTTTAGAAAATTTTAATAAATTCAGACGAAATTCTAGTTAAATGTAGATCAGAAATTCTATGCCTGATACTCACAATTTTAATTTTTGTGATAAAGAAATATTTCATTTTCCTTCTCCCTCATTCAGAAAATTCTGTAGTTTAATCTTTTGTGTATGAATGGCTGAAAAATCCTAAAGTTAAAATTAATGTCACTACAGATTCTAATGAAATATTAAAAAAGAAATTTTATTATATGTATGTATGTATATATATATATATATATATATATATATATATACATATATATACATA